>CM059600.1:214324744-216824744 GCA_030412105.1 Cyclura pinguis
CCTGACATCCCCCGAAATATCCTGAACTCCCCCAAATTCATTCTTGGGCCAATCTTGGGGTGATTTTACCCCTCCCATGGACCAAAATGCCAGAAAACCCCCTGCAATGCAGCAAAGAAGCTTTCCCACACACTCCCAGAACACCTGATTACCTCTTTTTTGGTCAAATTCCAGCGGAAAAAAATAGCAACTGGAAGTGATGCGATATCACTTCCTGAGCCCTGCAATATACTAGCATGGCCCACCGGGTTAACAGGGGCAAAAATTCACTCCCACCCCTTGTGCAGTTGCCCACTCATAATTTGTTACTCTCACCACAAGTGGAAGTAGTTTATCTTCCCTATCTCCCAGAGACCCACAATCCCCTCCAAATTCTCCCTAAAGGCCAAAAATCATCCAAAAGTGTCCAGAAGGGACATTGTGTCACTTTGGGCATGCTGAAACCCTGCTTTGAACTGTAGTGTTAGAGTTCTCTAGCACTGAAGTCCAATTGCAGCACCAGGCTGCACATCCCAAGATTCCACTGGATGGAGACACAGCAGTCAGAGCAGTAACCAAAATACTCAAATCAGGCAGTGCAGATACACTCATAGGGAATTCCCACCTGTTGTGATACATAACCACAGCTCCTCTGCTGGTAATCTCAGTAAAGCAGAAGCATGTAGGTGGTGCAAATGCCACGGTTCACCCCTTTTAGACCCTGATGTGCATGAAATGGAGGAGGCTTCTCAGCTAAGACAACTTACATAAAACATGAAGTGATGCAAACATGGGTAGGCTAATCATATCTCTTTCTCTTTCTTTTTTTTCCCTCTCTCTCTATCTCCCCCTTGCTCCCTCCCTCCCTCTATCTATCTTTCTATCTATCTATCCATCCATCGATCTTTCTATTACCCTGCCTTTTGAATGATGTTTAAGGCAGCTAAGAATAACAAAATTAAATTAAATTTTATTCATATTGCAAGAGGCCAGCTTTTCAAAACTTAATTCAACCTTAATTGAGACATAATTTAACAAGTAAATCAAAATGCAGTAAAAAAACAATAACTGAAGAAACAATGCCTAAGCAATTTAAAAACGCCTTCAGCAACAGTGCAAGGGGTTATAGGTGAACCTCTTGGACAGCACATTGCTTCATGGGTATCCACGATAAGTGTGCTGCGTGCTGCTCCTAATTGCTGGATGCAGGACCCCAGCACTACTATAAAGCAAAGTCTTTAAGTCTCAGATCAAGTTTCAAGTCCTTCAAGCTACTTTCAAGTCAAGTCTCAAGTCTGGAAGTCAATTGTATACCCCAATCAAAATTCCAGACTTATTGGACAGAGCCAAATAATGTCATTTTTAACAATTTAAACAGAATTGAGCCTCCACATTTGCAATTTTGCCATCTGCAGCTTTGAAAGTGGGGAATAGGATCCTTCTCCCCATCACCGAAGCTTCAAAAGCTTTAGAAGGAAGGTTCCTTCTTCCTCAAGCCCATTGCCTAACACATTTGCTGTTCCCCTGAGAAACACACCCTGCACACTGGGGGTGAGGCTTGCCTTCTGCTCTTAGGAAAAGTTTCAGAAGGGTCCTCCAATATGCAGTGGGGACAGGCTGCTGAGCCGACCTCAAGCCCATTGCCTAACCCATTTGCGCCCACACTTTGGGCTTGAGACAGATTGCCATGCGGCCAGTAGGCAAAAAGAAATGGAGCTGTTGTTCAAAGTCATAAGGTTTCTCGATGAATGTGTTGTTACTGAACCAAGGGCAGCAAGTCAGTCATTAAAAATATACAAGTCTCGAGTCAAGTTGAATCAGTGCATCATTTATTGCCGAGTCAAGTCCAAGTCAAGTCACTGAACCAACTTAAGTCTGACTTGAGTTCGAGTCTGTCGACTTGAGTCTACATCACTGGAGACTGCCTTCCCCAGACAAGGAAGCCGCAGCACAGCAGTTGAAGATATCTCGGAGGTCTCTCATTCATAGTGTTACCCTGTGAACTGAGGGTCCCGGGAGGGACACCAAAATGTGCTCAACTAAAGGTGGGGAAAATTAGCTCAGAGCACTGCTTAGCGTTACGAGAGGCAGGGTAACTTAGCGAGATCTTGAACCCTATGTCTACGGGGTCGGGGCGAATTAAGGAGAACACAGAAGTTGAAATAATAAATGATGTTTATTAAATATGAGCAAAACAGTGTATGCGACACACTCATACAAGATAACTAAAGAAAATAAAGGTTGGAGTGGTATAGAGGGATTTTTAGAGGGATTGCTGGTTTGGGTGATACTTCACCTGTCCTGAAGCCCAGGAAAAATAGAGAGCGAAGCTGGGGTGCGATGTAGCTCAGCATGTGGAGCTGAGGGGAGGCTCGCCAAGCAAAGCGGCAGCAAGGCGGGATGAAACTCGGGAGCGATCCGAGGAAGGTCTCGGAATCAAGGGTTTTTATAAGGAGAATTGTGACTGCAGGCTATGCCGTACTTGGGGGAAAACAATAGATTTGGAGTTGGAGACAAAGCCTCCGAAAGGTCAGAATCTGAATGATTGAGTTATCGTAACAGTTCTCAGTAGAGTAGCCAGTATGCAGATGCAGAGTACTTGGGTATTGCATAGTTTACCCATCAAGCTGCCATCGCGGGGCAGAGGCTCTTTTGTAAGTGGCGTGCATACTTAATTAGAGTACTTGCCTGGAGGCCTCCTAAAGCAGTGAGTCAGCTATTTCTGGCCTGCCTGTATTGTAGTTTGAATATTACGGCTATTAACGCCCGAGTTTGTTTACGTGCTTGTCCGGTGGCCTTGCAAGCACGTGTAGAGGAATAGAGAAGTGCAGCCAAATTCTGATATCAAGGGATATCTTTTAATATCCCCAAAGCTCAGACTAGCCAGGGCAGTAAAAATAGGGTCATCTAAGTCAATGTGAACGTGGTGGAAAATAATAATGCACGACAGTGCCAACCAAGCTGTCCTAACCTCCTCCTAAATTCACCTTTTGCCTCAAGCATGATAGCAGATGCTCTCTGATTGCAAGTATTGAAATCAATTTCACCCGCCAATCCAGCCAGCATCTGTATGTGACCGAGGAGGGAGTGCATCATTTTGTCCTTTGCCTGTGGCAGCAAAATGTCTTGGGCCAGCACTGGCTGCAGGTACAGATGAGCCAGCTCTGGCATTTCGGCCACCTCAGCACACAGGCCTCGGGGGAGGGGGGCTGGGAGCTCACACATTCTCACATTTTGACTGGGCTGCTGCCTTCATTGGCACACATGAATGCTGCTGCTGCTGCTGTTGTTGAATAGTGGTGGAGGAAAGGGCTAGGGAACAAGTGACTCATCAGTGGAGAGCTGCCAATTTCTGAATGGCAGCATTGGATGCAAACGAACTGTAAGTGAATTGGCATAACGCAAAATAATACGCCTCCAAGTCAAACAATTTGACTTCTTTTGCTGGCAAAGTCTTCAGACACTCAGCATCTCTACTGAGCCAATGTTTTGGGCTGCTTCAGATTCTGGCATCAGATCAAGGGCTATGCTCCACCAGTGCGGCCCATTCACACACACACACACACACACACACACACACACACACACATTTCATACCAAGGAAGACCTATCAGTGCTTAATTGTTAAAGTGAGGAAAGCCTTTTGACAGCCTAGGCATAAAGCTGTCCCTACCATACTCTGGCTGTGTCAGAGGGCAGATTCTCCATTCCACTAAAGGACAACACAGTAGGAAACAAGAACAGAGCCAGCAGAGTGGTCTAGTAGTTACAGTGTCGGATTAGAGTTAAAACCCATCTCAGTTGTCAAAGTCACTGGGGTGGCCTTGCACAAGTCATCTTCTCTCCCCCCCCCCCCTTTCTCTTGAGCCTAACCTCACAGGCTGGTTGTGATTATTAAAAAAACAAGGAAGGACCATGTATATCACCTTGAGCTCTTGGGAGTAAAAGTTGGGATATAAATGTGATATACAGTCAGCCCTACACATTTGCATGTTTCACTTTTGTGGACCTAATTATTCACGGATTATTTGTTGTCACCTCTGCTGCCTCCCCATGCCATTTTTAATAGGGACCGCAAGCCTCATGAGGCTGAGAAAGTGCAAACGAGGATTGTAAGCCTCAATTAAAAATGGTGTGGGGCAGCAGCGGAGGTGGCAGTAAGCCCCACCAGCCACCCTCTTCTGCCTTGTGAAGGAACCCTGATGCCTCAAAGGAATCCACATGGGTAGAATATGGTGATCATACGTTTTGTGTGTGTTAAATAAGGTTTGGGAGGGCTTAGCGTTATTCACAGTTTTCTTTCACTTTCACGGGGGTCCTGTGCCTCTAACCCTGACAAATGTGGAGGATGAATATACATCATTGGTGGGAACTATGCAATCTGTGGACCACAAATGGCCCTTGAGATTCCCACCTGGTCCCCTCTGCAAATGTTTTCATTGAAAAAAATACATCTACATTTGGGGAGGAAAAACCTGCAGGGCTATTTAATTTGAAGCAATGAATTCCAAAACAGTAAACCACCTCCAAGCAGCCCACAAGGCAACTGGAACTGACACACAACACTTTTGGTTGCCCAAAATGGCAGTTGCAGGCCTCTGGAGCTCCAGAGGAACCAAAAATCAGTAGTGCTTCTGGGCTTCAGATCATGCCCAACCAAGCTATGCAATACATGCATGCATACATAAGAGATCTGACTCATGGGTGTGGCACATTCCACCAGGAAGCTCATTGCATAAGTCTCACTGAAACAAACAATAACCATGGAAGAGCAACACTGTGGACCCTCTGCTACTATGTGGGAAGGAGGGTGCAATGAGTATTTTCTAGCTTAGCTCCCCTCTCCAAACAAGGTGAAGGCACAGGTGACAATAGCCAAAACCCTACTGCTGCCGCTACCACCCACAGCCAGTTCTGGTGCTTCTGGAATACCTGGCTCTGTGAGTTCTGAGGCAGGGATGACTACAAAATTCATCTATGCTGCAAAACAGCAATTTTCCTAGTAACCCCTGTGCCTCCACAAAGCCTAGCTCTGAAGATCCAGAGCCAGGCATTCAGGAAGTATGTAGCTGACTCACAGAGCCAGCTGCTGGCAGTGGTATGTCAACTCTGGCTGTTATTGCTTCCATTTCTTACTTCCTGGGTTGGATGAAGTGGGAGCCAGATGTGCAAAGTTGCCCTCAGTGCTCTGACACCAGAGGCAAATGCCTTCCTAAAGCTAAGGGCAGAGCTCACTTTGAGATGATTGCCATTGTTAACTGCTGTCAAGGTGACTTTACCTCATGGTGATCCTATGAATGAGAGACTTCTAAGTCACCCTCTCATCAACAGCCCTGCTCAGGTCTTACAGACTCAGGGCAGCCATGGCTTCTTTCACTAAATCTGCCTGTAATGCTTTCTCCCTCATTTTGATGAGACAATCGAAAATGAAACGACCACCACACTCTGCCTAATGATAGGGCCGGTCCTGCTACCAACAACAACAGAGAGGAAATGGAAGAATAGAAAAGAGACAGAGTCCCACTTTCAGGCCATTTCTGCACTGCACTGTTATAGTGCTCTTATTTCACTTTCAACATCCTGTGGAATCCCAGGGTTTGCAGTTCAGGGAGAGGCATTTAGAGTTCTCAGCCAGAGAGCTCTTTGGCCTCAGTAAACTACAGTCTGCTTTCTGAAAAAGCAGTAATTGGCAGAGGTGCAGAATACTACAGTAGTACTCCAGAAGCAGCTCCACCAAAGTAACTATCTGGGTCCTAAAGGCTTTGCTTAAAGGTGGAGAAAGAGAAATCAGAGATGGTCCAGAATACATTCTAGTGAGTCAGTCTGTATAACTGATACACAGTCCTACTTATGAGAGAAAAATAACTTTTTGATAAAACACAGCTGGCTGTAATTGTTACACATTGCTTTTGGCTGGACAGTCTCTCTCCTAATTGCCCATCAGGGACTTGCAAAAGCTATCCACACACACGTGCATATCCACCACCACTGTCACTGTTCTTCACATCCTAATTAGGGACCGGATCCTGGAGAGGCTTGCTTCTGCTCAGGATATCATAGGTTTCAGTGGGAATTCATTCACGTCGCATTCATGTAATGGGGGAAGCTGGGCTGGGAAAGATCAAATCTAGATACAGTCAATGTTTTTTCAAAGACAAAATTTAAAGAAGGCAAGCTGCTACCAGACTTCTAAAAATTACTTGCGGCATACTATTTATTGATCAGTCCTTGTTCTGTTAGGTCACCAAATAGCTAATGTTCTCTGGTGAGTTTACAACTACTTTGGGGGGGGGAAAAGTCCACAAGATGTGCAATCACAGTTAAAAAGTGACACAGAACAAATAGTATGAGGGGTTTTTTTCCTTAAAAGACAAAGGAAAAAAAGAGTATTGGGTCAAAACATCACATCACACAACAAAATTTTAATAAAACCACTGGCCAAAGGTGAGGGGCATACAGTACTAATACCACTAAAGTAGTTCTAAAATGCCTGGGAAAACAAAAAATTCTTCATTTAGGCCTGAAAAGATCATAATGGTGAGCTTCTCTGCAGAAGACATTCTGCAAACGAGGTGCCACAACTGACAAGACTCTCTCCTTTGTAATGATTTGCCTCCCCTCATTTGATGGTGAGACCTGCAGAGGTCCTCAGACAATGACTTTAGGTAGTGGCACAAGAGCCAGTGTGATGTACTGGTTTGAGCATTGGGCTGCAAGCCTGGAGACCAGGGTTCAGTTCCCTGCTCAGCCATGGAAACCCACTGGGTGACCTTGGGTCCATTATACATTCTCAGCCCCAGAAAACCCTGTGACAGGTTCATCTTAGCATTTCTGTAAGTCAGAAACAACTTGAAACCGCACAACAACTAAGTGCAGATCATGAACTGAGCAGAGAACTGGGAAAGGTGATTCTTCACTTGGTCCTTGAGCTGTCCCATTACTCAAAGGTTCTGAGGTTGTTCTGTGTCTTCAAGTCAGGTCCAACTTATGTGGCACTCTTGTCGGTTTTCTTGACAGGATTCATTGTGAGTAAATTAGGCATTGCCTTTCTTCAGGCTGGGAGAGTGCAACTCGTTCAAAGTCACCCAATGGTTTTCTAGGGCTAGTCTCCTGGAGTGTTAGTCCAACATGCAAACCACTAGCTCACAATTTTAAATTTCAGGGAGGTAAATAAAGGAGGAGACATTCCTTCAAGTAACTCAGTCTCAAGCTATTTGGGGCTTTAAAGGTTAAAACAAATACTTTTAATTGATCCCCAAAACAGACTAGGAGCCACTGAAGAGGCACTGGCACAACATGACTTTGTTGGCCAGATTCAGTTCCACTTTGGTTTTGGACCACGTGAGGTTTACTGGAGCCTGAGCACAGAAATTTCGTGATTCTTGAACAGAAAATTTAGATAATACTATACACTGGACTTGGTGGACAACAAGTGGAGCTTGTGGAATAACCACATCAGGATACAGTGGAGGGCTGTTGATTTGAGGCAACAGGAAAGCATCAGAATTTGAACCAAAACACAGCTGGGAGCCCAACTGTGAGAGTCTACCATTCTATTGTAGCTGCAGATTTAAGATGAAAAAGGCAGACATTCCAGGGGGAAGTAGAAATGATCTGAACGCGCAATTTATTGCATTCTAGTACAGTTACTTTGAAGACAAGGAATGTGCTGCAAAACCGCTTCAAACTTACTTAAAATGTTATATGCCTTCGACCTTGGTGCAGCAGGATGTTGGCCCTTGATATTATTCTGCCTCTAGGTGACACCTGTTGAGAGCACTTTTACACTACACAATTATGGATGCCACTTTAACTGCCACGGTTTCATCCTATGGAATTTTGGGATTTGCTGTTGGGAGGGGTACTTAGAATTGTTAGCCAGAGAGCTTCTTTGGTACCCCTGCCTAAACTACAAACCCCAGGATCCCACAGGATGTAGCCATGGCAATTGAAAGGGAATCAGAGCTCTGTAATGGTGCTAAACAAGGGGCTGCTGCTTAAAGCATCCAATGTACCATTACACAGAGCAGACAGCACCAGGTGCCTCTTCACTACACAGTTATAGCACTCTGATTCCACTCTGCCATGGCTGTAGTATCCTCTGGGTTCCTAGGGTTGGTCGTTTGACCAGAAGCACCATAGAAAGTCTCTGACTGACCATTCAGAACACCCTTCCCCTCAACTGCCAAATCCCAGGATCCCATAGGATGTGACCATGGCAGTTTTCTTTTAATTGTGAAAAAAACACAAAAAACATAACAGGACATGACAAACGTAAAAATGAAGGGAAATGCTTATATTTCTATTTCTCTCCAGATTTCTTACACATAGGATTACTTATACCTATGTGTTATAAATCATACTGATTATACATTTTTGATTAAATATCTATCGAAATCTCATTCTCATTATACAAGTTGTTATTAATTATACTCGCAATTAATATTTTCAAAATATACTATTAGTAATTTCATTTTTATTTCTATCCTTTTCAAAATATAATATTCATAATTTCATTCTTATTTCTCTCCTAAGCCATAACTATCCTTACCTAATTACTCTTATTACCTTACATACCAATATACTATATTTTTTTTACCTATTCAACCTAAATTAAACCTATCACTACTACTAAGTGTATCCCATCCTCAGAGCCTATTATACCTCAAATTATTCCACTTTCCAAAATTGTAATTCTTCTTGTGGAGGTGTAATACCTTCCTCTTTTGCTAACATCTTTTCCACAAATATCTTCCATATTGCATCAAAATCACTCCCTTTCATTATTCCTCCTTTGACCTTAATTCCACATGTTAACTTGTCATTAATCACAATTTGCCATACTTCTTTATATCCTCTATTTGAAAATCTCTTTGAATTTTCTACTTTCTTGATATTTTCTTGACCTTGCTGCGGTTAGTAAATTTGTAATTAAATCCTTCATTGTCTAGATACAATTAATCTTATCATATATAGATCACAATGCTATACTAGGGCATATTTCTAAATCAATTTCTGTTATCTCTTTTATCTCTTTAAACACCATTTGCCAAAATTTCTGTACACATCTACAACTCTGCCATATATGAATATAACTACCAATTTCTTGACAGCTCTTCCAACACAACCTCGAATAGTTCTTATCTATGTGATTTAACCTTATGGTGTTCGGTGCCATGGCCATGGCAGTTAAAGTGGTGGTATAATTGTGTGCTGTAGTGTGAAAGACCTGACGTCTCCTTTAGTTTCAGAGTATATTCCCAGAAAACTGTGAGGAGGTAGACAGTTCCAGGTGTTACCAGCCCAAAGGAACTGTGTACCCATTCTGTCTTTGCCTCCTTAACAGTTTTTCTGTCGTAACAGCAACAACAACAACCAAAAAGATGTTGAACAGCAGTGGGAAAATCCAGGAGGATGACAAATTGGCAGCATTGCTGGACCTTCGGTAAAATTCCATAAATGAGGCAGGGTGATTGCACAAGGTAGACCTTGTTTAGAATCATCCTGAGTCATAAATCAAGCCAAGCAGAAAGTTTTCAATGCCGTTCTGTATTTCTAAATGAATAGATTAGTGTATATCCCAAAACATGAAATTATGGTTTACAAATGAAGTAAGAAGCTCCAGAAAAAAGAGATGTAAACCATCTGAATAAAAGAATGCATAGCCCAGCTGTCAAAGGAAAGAAATACCAGATAAAACTAGACATGTAAGTGACTGAAGTCACTAAAATGTGATATTATTGTCAGTCTTATTGTTTAAAGCAACAAACTGACAAGGTTTCTCACTAGGTCAGACATTAATACAAATTCTTATTAACTTTAACTAAGGTGCTTACTGTGCCCTGGGTGTTGAGCTTACACTGAATTTATCACCTTCAGTTATTTCAGAACTGCCTATCTGAAAATTTTCTGGTAAAACAGCAAGTTAACATGTGCCTTATGTCCTATGTGGCATCTCTGCCTCTGTCCGTCTCTCTTGGCCTCCGTTGCTGGGCCTATCATCTTACCCTCCAATTGCCCTGATTTGGCAGGGAAAGTCCCAATTAATTGTCTGTTGTGCCACTTTTCCACTGCTTTTAAAATGCCCTACTTTCTCTCTCCTCGCACTTTCACTGTTTGTCCTTGATTTACTTCAGTTGTGCCAAAAATGAATTCAAAATACAAAAAAGTAGTCTGCTGTCAATGAACTCAGCAAGGAAAAGGAAAGGAGGGGATCCAATCTTGCCGTCGCAGTATGCTCAGGCAAAAGCAAATTGCTGCAGCTTCTCCTAGCTTCTGTGTTCTTCCTCGATAATAACTTTAACCATCAAGACCACACTCTGATGTTTCTTGGCCATGCATGTCCTAGTTTTCATCTATGAAATATTGGAGGGTATGCTATAGCAACTGTGCCAGGGGTCATTTTTCACCTGCATCCCCCAGAGGCCACATCAATGAGTCAAAGTGATGCCATGTCACTTTTCTTTTTATTTCTTACGGATTTGGGAGGTTTATGGGGGGTTTGGGGTTATGGGGGCAAAACTGCTGTGTTTTGTGGTTGGTTTTACCGCATTTTGGCAAGATTGGGGTAGAAAAATCTTTTTCATTTGGAGTGTCTCAAGGCACTCCACCCTGCAAAAGGGCCCATGCACTGTCCATGCCCATGAGCCAGTTTCCCCATCCATGCTATAGACTTTGCCCCAAGATTAGTTAGCTGCTACTCTCATCATCCTCAGACAAAAAGCTTTCAGCCATGCTAGCTTAAGATAACGGAAGCTGTGGTCCAACATATCTGGAGGATACTAGGTGAAGAAAAGCAGCTAGAAATAATAGCGTGAACTGCACTTTTCTTTTTACTTTATGAGGACATTCTTTGGTCTCTTACACACATCCAAGCTGAGCAGCAATTATCCCAGGGAAACAAGGCTCCAGCAAAATAACTGTAAAAGGCATCATGGAGTCTTCAACTGGTTCCAAGAGATGGTTAGGCAATTTCATGGCTTTGACTGAAGCGAGGAGCACAGTTATGTGGATAGACTAGGGAAACAGCCCCATCTTCTGACAGCAAGCCAGTATTGCTTTGTATCTGCTGATTTTTTCCCCCCCCAGATGCCCATACCTGCTTTTCTGGCACAGAATTCTAGGGGAAAAGTCAGTGCTCAGGAGAACAGAAAAGATACAAAAGCCCACTCTGCCCCGTGATAGCAAATTTTTACATGGAACACTTTGAGAAGCAAGCCTTGGAAATGGCACCAAAAAAGCCCACAATATGATTCCGTTATGTGGATGACGATTTCACCATTTGGAGCCACAGACAAGAAGAACTGACCATGTTTCTGGATCATCTGAACAACATCCACCTGAACATCCAATTTAACATGGAAAAAGAAAATGAAGGAAGACTACAATTTCTGGATGTCCTAGTCATCCGCAAACCTAACCAACAGTTGGGCCACACAGTTTATAGAAAACCTACACACACTGACAGATATCTACACAAAAAATCTGTTACTTCACTGGAAAAACCCTATCCCGGGGTCTACAATTTTGATATTAAATATAATTCTGTGTGCCTGAGAGGTTGCCTGGGATGAGCACGTAGGCAGCCACAATCAAACCATCGAAAACCAGGTCAGGCCAGTAAAATCCCCAGTCATGTAGCCCCAGGAGACCTCAAGATGTGTAAACCCTGAGGGGATTAGCGTGTTTGCCCCAAGTTGAGCAAATATCCTATCAAGCAAGGACCATTTACATGAAGTCACACCACAACCAAATGCAGCCAAAGATCTGGAGACTTGGGCAACACCTTGTAATCCCATCACGCAAAGGAAGTTACCATTATGGAACTTTGCTCTCGTTGCAACACCCATTGTTCTCCCTGGGAAAGGATTAATCCTCCAGGTACTTTTTTCCCCTACAAATAGTCCCGGTTTTTGGGCGTTTCTTTGGATCACTCCCAGTCATCCCAGCAGACCGTTGCTCCATCCATTGAGTATTCCCCTAAGCCCTCTCCATGCTGAGCCCCACTTCTCCGCTGCCTTCCCAGACCCAGGACTTCAGGAAAAAGTGCAGTATTACCCCAGCTGCAACCCCTTCAAGACTCCCCTATTCAATTTCCTCTCTTTTGCTTTTTAATAGGTCTTGAGTGAGTGTGTGAGTGATTGCGTTGGTGCATGAGACTTTCTTTCAATAAAATCATTTACTGGACATCCTCATTTGGTTTTTGGCTTGACCTGACCCCGTAAAAACTGGGTAAAAGACCCCGCTACGTTACCCTGCCTCTCACATTGCTACTGCTCGTGCTCTGGCTAGTTTCCATTCCCCATCACATGGAGCACATTGAGGTGTCCCCCAAGGGACCCCAGAAATCAGGGTAACAAATCCAACCACCACCCAGGACAAAAAGGGAGCATAATAAAAACTCTGGTAGACTATGCAAAAAGAATCTGTGAGCTCCACCTCCTGAAAGATAAACTGAATCATCTAAACTGGGTTCTACAGGCCAATGGTTACTCCGGTTCAGACATCAGAAAAGCCTCAAGACCCACAGAAAAAACCACAGAAGTGAAGATAAGCAGCCAACCAAAGGGAATGTGTTTTTACCATACATCAAATGGTCAATGACCATATAGGGAAATTGATGAAGAAACACAACCTCCAAAAATTTACAGACTGACCAAGAAAATTCAACAAATGCTACGTTCAGCAAAGGACAAGAGGGATCCTCTAACTTCTGCTGGAGTTTCCCGCATACCTTGCAGCTGTGGGCAGGTCTACATAAGGACTACAAAATGCAACATCCAAACATGAATTAAAGAACATGAAAGACACTGCACACAGATCAAGCCAGAAAAATCAGCAGTAGCAGAACATGTTATAAACCAACCCGGACATAGAATGCTTTTTGAAAGCACAGAAATTCTGGACCGTTCTGACAACTGCGATGTCGGACTACACACAGAGGCCATTGAAATCCATAAACACATGGACAATTTCAACAGGAAAGAAGAAACTCAGAAAGTAAAAAAAATTTGGCTACCAGTACTGAAGAACATTAAAATCAAGACTCAAAAATATGCCAATGAACACCACCCAGACTCTGGAGGTCCCTCTACAGGAAACAATACAATGGATTGCTAATGTACTTAACACATTATTATGCATATCCCCTGACTAACAATACACCCTGGAGGATATCCCACTTAACAATGGGCCAACTGTAACACATGCATATTGCTCCCTCCCGCCCAGGGACTACACAAGTATATATACTCTGTCTTACTTCCATGCCACCAGATCCTCTGAAGATGCCAACCACAGATGCAGGCAAAACATCAGGAGAAAATCTTAATAGAACACGGCCTCAAAGCCTGGAAAACCCACAACAACCTATACAGAAGATTGCCAGGATGCATGTTAAATGCAGAAACTGGTGTCAGTGCAGTACAACATTAAGCGTCCGGAAGATGCGCCATTTGGTGATGGGCAGCAGTGGCCTAAAATATTTTGCTTCCTGAGATGCCACTGCCAAACAGTGGAGTGGGGAACTGGCTGCTGACTCTGATTTTAATCCTGGGAAGAGGATGACATGCGTTACTGTGTCTGAGAGCAGCAGACCAGTCTGTGTGCATGATGCATCATCTGACATACAGAGATGAGAGGGAAATCATTGGGGATCTGGATGAATGACCAGGCCAGCTGAGGCAGTTGCCTCATTCTCTGTAAAGCGGTAATGGGAAGTGTTGGGGGGGACCCCCCTCCTAAACTCACTGTGGGCCACATCCCTTGCTACCACGCCATCAAATTTAACTGACAAACCAGAAAAAGTTCTTTGAAAACAAGCAAGAAATGCTAGCTTGAAAGGTATTTTGTGGTTTCCTATTGAATTTCAGCGATATGGACTTGACTTGTATCACTTGGGGCCTCCAGAAACAGCTACAGAATTAGCATGTCTTCCACAGGCTATGTGTCACCTTTACTTGGCTAAAGATAGCCCTGTCCCTGTGAGGGCCACAGGCTAGCTGAGGAGGTCCAGGAGAGGCCATGGAACTCATCCCACTTTCTCATCAAAGGGGGGTGGGTGGAGGCAGGAGGACAGAAAAAGGAATAACCTGAGGGCTGCCACTGTCCTTGCTTCACTCTGTCTAATGGTAAGAAAGGCTCTGTTCTTGGACAGCAAGGAAACAAGTTTCAGATTATAGTTGGGGGCACTATTTGTTTTTCCCTTTGAAGAGTATAATCTGTCCAGAGCTACATGCTTATGGTCGGCAGGATTGAAGCCAGCAGTGGAAAAGACCACAGACAAAACTGGGTACAACCAATCTTTTTGTTTCTTCTTGACACCCCTTTCCTCTCATCTTCCACCTCCCCCCTGAGTCACAATTCAAACTGCCAATACAACATATCTTTCTTTTCATTCACAGATACTTTGCCCTCTTTCTCCCAGCTAAGCATTTGGGTAGGTGGGCAGAGTACAGGGGATATATCACCTCTGACCATGCTAGGTCCATCTGGCATAGAGACATCTCCAGAAATGACTGGGTCTCTGGCTGGCTGGGTCATCGACACAGGCCAAGTATAGCCTCAAGGAAATACTGAAAGTCCTGCTTGCAAACATGAAGAGATCTGGTGAGGTTTCATGCTTCAACAGGGTATATAACTTACAGTCTATTCAAGCTGACCCCAATCTAGCCCTGTTCTTTTTGCAATTTTGCTGGGTTGAGCTACAGAATCTAAAGGGAATTCCACAGAGATTCATTGGACTTATGTACTCGATTTATTGTACCTCCTGGAACCTCCCAACTTGTTTACTGTGGGATTCTGGGAGCTATAATCCAAAACAAGTACCTTTCCCTGTTCCACATGTCACCTGGATTCACCTGAGCAATAGAAAACTCCAAACAATTGATTTATTTCCTGCATGGAAGAGTTTCTATTTGTGATAAAGCAAGCATAAATAAAAGGCCATCCTTCAGATCTCACTGTAGAGAGGTCAGAGACTGACAGTCGGAGCTCATGGGTGCAGGGATCCCATGGGAACCGGCAATCAAACAGCCCTGGTATCTGACACATATTTATATATAAACTGTTTCTGCGCATAATCCTTGAAAAAGACTTCTGTGAACACTGAATGTATCTGAATTTAAATTAAATCAAGACAGGATGGAGGTGCTATTGCTCAGAAGAAAACATGACTTCAAAATTAGGATCCAACCCCTCCCAATCCTAGATCTTCAGGCGGCAGCAGTGACAAAGCAACATTCACAAAATTCCATTTAGTGTGCTAGCTCTGGCCTTTTCTGAGCTGGCCTGATTTGGCAAGTAATTTGTGCCTCGGTCCATGCTTTGGGCTACCTTCAAAGCAATTTCAATTGGTCCAACACGTAATACTAATCACATTGCTCCAAAATTATAAGTTATTGGCTACCAATAGTTTTCCATATTCAAATGACAGCATTGGTTTTAACTGTTGAAACTTTAAAATGCGTGGAGCATAACAAAAGCTCAGACAGTCTCACTGTGAACATCTCCAGTTATTAAGGTCTACAGGGAGATCTTCTGAAGATGTACCACCACTTGTAGAGACCTAGTTGATGGGCCCTGGTCAGAGTTTTAGTTTGAACTGTAAAAGGGGCCATCCAAAGTGCTGAACCATATCCTGCCACTACTGAAAACAATGTGATACATGTGGCAACATTAGCTTTGACACATTCTTTATGGAATAATGATGTGGATAATTACATTCCCTTTAAAAACAATGCGGTAATTGTTACTGTTACTTTT
Source organism: Cyclura pinguis (assembly GCA_030412105.1). Classification (NCBI taxonomy): domain Eukaryota; kingdom Metazoa; phylum Chordata; class Lepidosauria; order Squamata; family Iguanidae; genus Cyclura; species Cyclura pinguis. The sequence goes on from CM059600.1 coordinate 214,340,486, forward strand.
CTGAGTGGTGGTGAGTAATGTTTGCTCATAGACCAAGATCTTCTATCCAGGTAGAATTATGCCCTGTCTCTCATCTGCTGCAGGACTCACCTGTCTCTTACATCCCTCCCTGTCATAGTTACTTACTGGCCAGTGGAGAGCAAGGAACAGTGGAGGAGCATCCAGCTATGTCCCAATGGCTGGACATACAATGACAAAGGAATCTTGTGGAACCTCCTGAGGGTCCTCTGGAGGTCCCAAGGGATGATATCATCATTGTGCATCTGACTACAGGGACATAACCAGACACCCTTCTCACTTTCCAATGGCCATTAAATGGCCATGTTTGGGAGTGCAAGAGACAGTGGTTTTGAGACAGTTAAGGGGGTTATTGTGCAAGGAAGGAATTGAATTCCTTGCTCTGCAATGACCAAAAAAGAGACATAACATCAGAATTGTAGTAGCATTTGTCACTAACAGGATGCCAACCATTATTTTTACTTGGGGATTGTTGTTGTTTTTGGTTTTTTTGGATGGGGATGTTTTGATTATTTGGTAAATTTGGTAATGTAGTAAATGTTTTTAAAAAGCAGTGGAAAAGTTATAAGCAATATGATGAGCAACTCTTCAATATTTTTATCAATGACTTAGATGATGGGTTACAGTGAATCCTTATTAAGTTTGTAAATAATACAAAACTGAGAGGGGGTAGCTAACACATTGGAATACAGAAACAGAAAACTGGGCTGGAACTAATAGAATGAAATTCAACAGAGATAAATGCAAATTTTACATTTAGGCCACAAAAATCAAACGTACAGTTTTTAAGATGCAGGACCCCTGCTTAGCAGCAGTACAAGTGAGAAGGACCTTGGGATTATCATTGATCGTAAACTGAACACGACTCAGTGCTGTGATGCAGCAGCAAAGAAGGTAGATAATATTTTAGCCTGCATTAATAAAAACCTCGTTCCCAGGACAAGGAAAGTAATAGTCACCCTATGTTCTGTGCTAGTCAGGCCTCATCTGGAGTACCGCATTCAGTTCTGGGTGCCTCATTTCAGGAAGAATAGACAAGTTGGAGCAGATTCAGAGAAGGGCAACAAGAATGATAAGAGGTATGGAGAGTAAAACGTATGAGGAAAGGTTGAGGGAATTGGGCATGTTCAGCCTAGCGAAGAGAAGTCATAGAGGTGACATAATTGCATTCTTTAAATATCTCAAGGGTTGTCACAGAGACTGACCCCCCTAAACTGCAAACCCCAGGATTCCATAGGATGTTGAAAGTGGAATCATAATGCTATAACAGGCTAGTGCGGAAATGGCTAGAGATGAAAGATGCAGGTTTGCAGGAGAGTAGGATCAGATCTAATGGTTCTAAATTGCAGGAGGGTAGATTTCATTGAATATGAGAAGGAATTTCTTGACAGTAAGAGTGCTTGGGCAATGGAACCAATTACCTAGAGAGGGGGTGGGGTCTCTTTCTCTGAACATCTTCAAAAAGAGCTACTTGCTATAGATGGATTTCCTGCACTGAGGACAGTTTAGACTTGATGACCTATGGAGCCTCTTTCAACTCTTATACTTACCAAGTTCCTATTCCCTCGGGAACTTTGTCTGCCCCCTCCCCCCCTTTTTTTTGATGCCTGTAAATTGTATTTCTAAATGCCCAACAGACGTTTTTAAGTCATTGCAATGCTAAATATTTGGGAGCTCAACAAAAATTTAATTGGAGCAGCAGAATTCTTATTTGCCCTCATTTTGTCACCCACTGCAGCTCCACCACTGTTTATAACACATAAAATGTGTTAGTTTCAGAAGAAGTTTTTTTATTATTTTCCCGCAACACAGTTAATATGGTTCCCTCCAGGAAAAAGACACGCCTCTCTTTAAGGTTTAAAGAATTTTAAATTGTTTTATAAGTGGCATTGCTTTAAGTGATCTACTTGATTCATTGCTTGTTTTTAGTTGGCTGTACATTTCCTTGGAGAGCCAGTGGTTTGAGTGTTGGACTACAACCCTCAAGACCAGGGTTTGATTCCCCACCCGGCTATGGAAACCCATTTGGTGGCCTTGGGTGTGTCACGCACTCTCAGCCCCAGAAAACCATATGATAGGGTCACCTTGGGGTTGCTGTAATTTAGAAAAAGCTTGAAGAGGCACAACGACAACATTACCTTGGCAATTCTGACAGAAACGCGGCATAAAACTATTGCAAGAGTAGCAATAATAATTTAAAAATTATTTAGATTTGTAAATACATTTAAAAACAACACACCTTTTCTTACCAACACACAAAATAGTTAAATTTATATAATCAACTATCACCAAAAAAACCCCAAAATAATGATAAATTATTGGGACACTGGCTACTCTAATGTCATTTCACATGACATTGCTGTCCTGGAAAGGGATACCCGTTGCTGGCGGTCCACAACTCGTGCTTTTGCATGGCATTGTTGCAGTCCCTCTGCCAATGTGTTTTCACCCATCGCAATCATAGGATATTCCATTAATGGAAAAACATCTGTTCAATGGCACATGATCACGCGATGCTCCTGTCGCCAGTGGCCATGCGGAATGGGTGGAAACACAATCTAGGCACTTCCTTTCCCAGTGTAGCATGGGAAAGGGGGCTGGCTGCATTGCAGAAGGAAGGTGCATGTTGCTTGCGCTCCCATCTGCAGGCAGCCATCTGAGTGTGGAGGGGAGCACTGGGGACATGCTCCCATCCCAGTAAAGGTGCTGCTGCGATGACACTGGAATGATGACAAAAAAGGGTAAGGTGAGGAAATGGCCTAATTTATTTTGTCTCCATAATGACACATTACTTGCCATACTCTTTATATACTGTAGAGCAGAGGTTCTTAACTTTTTCTTTACTGCAGACCTCCTGTAAATATAAATTGTTGCTGGGGAGCCCAAGAGTGAGCTCAGTATTTAAATATTTAAATATTGATTTAAATATACAAATATTTAATTATGAAGGGGTTTATTTAAAATTACTTATCAGGAGTATTCCAAATTCGGAGAGAAGGGAGAAATAAGTAAACGAGTACACTCCTAATACAGTCCTCCTTCCATTTTCGTGGGTTTGGTCTTTGCAAATTTGATTATTCATAAGCCTGTGCTCCTTCCCCCTCATTCTCCTCCTCCCTTTCCCGTGCACTTTGCTTCTGCACAGAGAACTTATGCCAAGGCGAAACAAAAGGGCATGTTGGGGAGAGGCTTCCTTGAGCCTTCTTTTCCTTATCTAGAGCTCCCCCGTTCCTGTTCCCATGCAAAACAGAAGAGAAGGGGGGTCGGGGAAGGCTTGTGTGAACCTTCCCTTTCCCCTCTGGAGCTCCTCCTCCCATTCCTATGCATTTTGCCCCTGCACAGAGAACTTGCACCAAGGCAAAATGGAAGCGAATGAGGGAGAGAAAGCCCCAGAAGGGAATAGGAGGGGAAGAGGGGAATTATTCAAGGTTTTTCCACTTTAGTGAGGGTTCTCCACTTTGAACTCTCACGAAATGGAGGGACCAATGTACTATTCTCAATAGGAGGGGAGGCCTGTGTGCTTATCTTCAGAGGTTCCACCTCCTCCATCAGAGAAGCACTCGCCACTCCCAAGAGAAAGGAGACTAAACAACCAAATTGCAACAGGTGTTTGTTGTAGAACCTGCTGCCACTCACTTGTTCATTTGTCCAGGCAAGCAAGTGAGCAGGGAGCCAGCCACGGCCCCAAAGAACAGCAGCTAAAGCAGCACCCTGGCCACGATGAAAGTATGAAAAGGAGGAAGCCTGGTTGTTTCATGCTAGCCGTCTTTCATCACACTCTGCACTCCACATCGCCCACTCCCAAACTCTGGCCTGGCCTCTTCATGCATACTAACACTGATAATCCTTCACAACGGAAGGCAAGACTTACCTAGAGCAAGTCTGGGTAAGGTGGAGCTTGGGCCATTCCTTGGGAAGGTTTAATCATAGAATCATAGAATCATAGAAATGTAGAGCTGGAAGAGACCACACGGGCCATCCAGTCCAACCCCCTACCATGCAGGAATACCCTCAAAGCACTCCCGACAGATGGCCATCCAGCCTCTGCTTAAAAACCTCCAAGGAAGGAGACTCCACTACACTCCGAGGCAGCAGATTCCACTGCCGGACAGCCCTGACTGTCAGGAAGTTCTTCCTGAGGTTCAGATGGAATCTCCTTTCCTGCAGCTTGAATCCATTGCTCCTTGTCCTGGTCTCTGGAGCAGCAGAAAACAAGCCCTCTCCCTCCTCCACATAGCATCCCTTCAAATATTTAAACATAGCTATCATGTCCCCTCTTAACCTTCTCTTCTGCAGACTAAACATGCCCAGCTCTCCAAGTCTATCCTCATAGGGCTTGGCTTCCAGGCCCTTCACCATTTTGGTCGCCCTCCTCTGGACCTGCTCCAGCTTGACCACATCCTTCTTGAATTGGGGTGCCCAGAACTGGACACAGGATTCAAGATGAGGTCTAACCAAAGCAGTGTAGAGTGGTACCAGTACCTCCCTCGATCTAGACACCAGACTCCTATTGATGCAGCCGAGAATCGCATTGGCTTTCTTGGCTGCCGCATCACATTGCTGACTCATGCTCAGCTTGTGGTCTATTAAGACTCCTAGATCCCTTTCACACGTACTGCCATCCAGCCACGTGTCCCCCATCCTATATTTCTGCATTCCATTTTTTCTACCTAAGTGTAGGGCCTTACACTTCTCTCTGTTGAATTTCATTTTGTTAGCCTTGGCCCAGCTCTCCAATCTGTCCAGGTCATTTTGAATTTTGATCCTGTCCTCTGGCGTATTAGCAACCCCTCCCAATTTGGTGTCATCTGCAAATTTGATGAGCATGCCCTCTATACCTTCATCCAAGTCATTGATGAAAATATTGAACAGCACTGGGCCCAGGACAGAACCCTGTGGCACCCCGCTAGTCACTTCTCTCCAGGATGAAAAGCAGCCATTGGTGAGCACCCTTTGGGAACGGTCAGTCAACCAGTTACAGACATCAGTTTGACATCACTCACTCTTAGTAACAGAGACCACTCCTCCCACTATTCTTGGCACCCATTGGTTGGTTGCTGGCAAGCTTGTCCCCTCCCAATCTGCAGCTTTATTGGGCAGTTTCAATCCAGCAACCATGGCTATGTTCTTGCAAGATGGAGGTAAGCAGCAGTCTCTTTCCCTGCTAACGCAGCTTAGAACCGAGGTCCCTCGGCCACTTCATTCCATTGGTAGGTGCCTTGGGCTCCTTTAGAGACATCCTTGATCTTTCCTATCAGCTCTCATGTCTAGTCCTGTGTCTGGGAGGTGATGCTGCCGCCACTGTTAGTATCAACCAGCAGGGCTTCGCAGACCCCAGGTAAAGAACCACTGCTGTAGAATCATTGTTCATTTAAAATGTTCACAGTGGGAATCTAGAATATAGCTTCACTTTTGTAACACCAATATAAAAAGGAATGAATTTAGATAATTTTAGTGAAATTTATAAACTAATATTTCTCCAGGCAATATATCTACTGTTTAAACAAGGGGTGGGCAAAAAGTGACCCTTCAGATATCTGTGGTGGTTATTATTATGTGCCTTAAAGTCAACTCTGACTTATGGTGGCCTGATACCTCACCGTGCACCCCTCCTCGACTGGCATGGTTTAATTGGCAAATAATATTCAGCTGACACCATATTAATTGGCATTCATGTAAAGGATACCAGAGGTGATGGTGAGGTCATGCTGGAAGAGGCAAATTCCTAACTGTAAACGTGATATGGTAGCCTTACTTACCTCTTAAGCAAGACCCAATCAGTTCAGGACAATAGCACAGCTGCTGTGAGTACAATAGGCATGAAATATCTAGCTGGACTCTCAGAGCTGAAATAGGGAAGTTCCCACCAAACTGTGATCGTCTTAACCCTGGTCTCCATACACTTGGACCTTTCCCTATTCTTTCCCCACCTCTCCACAATACTCAGCTACTAGGACAACCATTATCTCCTTGTCACTCAAACACTAAGATCATTAGCACCATCTAGACCTCATTGTCTGTGTTGCAACTGCCATTGTCCACTAGACTGGGAAAGTGATTAACTCACACCCTTTCAGGGAGGGAAATAGAATATAAAAATCCCCAGTTCTAAGCAACTGGTTTTGCCGTTGATCAGTTACTGAATGTCTCTCTGCCAGTTTGCTTCGCGGCTGTGTACTGCCTTTAGACACAGAAGTCTAAGCCGCATTGCTGCTTCTTCACTACTCTTCTGGACTGGTGATTATAACCCCAAATTCTTAGCCTCTCTACCCATAATTTTTCCTCCCTTTAACCTTCAGTTAGCTCTTGTGTGAATGTATGACTGTTTGTATCTTGTGTGAATGCATGAGTGAATTCCCCTCAATAAAACACAGTTTTAGTTTACCTTTGAATCTTTGGCTGGTTCTTTTCCTGCAAGGACTCTGTAAATATAGGTGGCACATCTTGCTAAATTACCTCCCTCTCGCAGGCCTCCTATTTAGAATCATAGAATCATAGAGTTGGAAAAGACCCCAGGGGCCATCCAGTCCAATCCCCTGCTATGCAGGAACATCCATCAAAGCATTCCCAACAGATGGCCATCCAGCCTCTGCTTAAAAACCTCCAAAGAAGGAGACTCTACCACACTCCGAGGCAACATATTCCACCACCAGACAGCTCTGACTGTCAGGAAGTTCTTCCTGAGGTTCAAGTGGAATCTCCTTTCCTGCAGCTTGAATCCATTGCTCCTTGTCCTAGTCTCTGAAGCAGCAGAAAACAAGCCCGTTCCCTCCTCACATGACATCCCTTCAAATATTTAAACATGGCTATCAAGTCCCCTCTTAACCGTCTCTTCTGCAGACTAAACATACCCAGTTCCCTAAGCCATTCCTCATAGGGCATGGCTTCAAGACCCTTCACCATTTTGGTCACCCTCCTCTGGACACGCTCCAGCTTGTTGATATCCTTCTTGAATTGAGGTGCCCAGAACTGGACACAGCAATCCAAATGAGGGCTAACCAAAGCAGAATAGAGTGTTATCATTACCTCCCTCAATCTAAACACCATACTCCTATTGATGCAACCAGGAATCGCGTTGGCTTTCTTCGCTGCCTCATCACACTGCTGACTCATGTTCAGCTTGTGATCTACCAAGACTCCAAGATCCCTTTCACATGTACTGCTATCCAGTCATGCATCCCCCATCCTATATTTGTGCATTCCATTTTTTCTGCCTAAGTGTAGGACTTTACCTTTCTCTCTGTTGAAATTCATTTTTGAGCTAATTATTCCCCATTATTGAAAGGACCCATTGGCATCGCTGGTGGGCCCTCGTGGCACCCATGTTTTGGGGTAACAGGCCCTCTCATAGGATTTTGTTGGCAAGGAGGCTTGCCCTTGCCTTCCTCTTAGGGTGAGAGAGTATGACTTACCCAACGCCACACAATGGATGTCTGTAACTGAACCCTGGTCTCCTTAAGTCCTCATCCAACACTCAAAGCAGTACGCTATGTTGGCTCTCTGCCTCCAGATGCTTCTGGACTGCAGCTCACTGCATTCTTCACCACTGGTTAAGCTGGCAAGTGATAATAGGAGCTGTAGTCTAACAACATCTGGAGAGCCACATTTTGCTCATTCCCAACCAATCATTCAACAAGGCTATTATTACAGTTTAAGAATAAACCTTAAACCTAAGGAAATCCAACATACACACAAACTGTGCACAGTTATACCAATGTCGAAACAGATCTTGTTTCTTCAAGGTTGACAAACTGGAATACTTGCTTTTCTTCACTTCAGTCTTCCAGGATACTCTCGTTTCCAGCTGACCTCTCTGGTGGCCATTCTTGAACAGGAGAACCACCATGCAGTTGCAACAGCTGAACAGGAACTCAAACAAATATTTTATTACTTGGATAGGACAAAGGTTTTTTTTTAATCACACAACATGTTTTAGTCAGTTCACAAATACAAGGATGCCTGTTATTATCACCCACCTTCTGTCTTGTGAATGGTTAATCTTTAAAAAGTAGCATTTATTTATTTGCATTTCAGTTCCCTTTAACACAATTGATAACAAGCCCCACTCACCCAAGCAAGAGAATTAAGCTGCCAACTGAGGCAATGCTCCTTGAAACATGCATCTGATGAAACGGACTTATTAGAAAAGAAAGCCTAACCTCAATTGTTGGTCCCATCTATGGTAACCCATTATAGAAGATGAAGCAAACTTGTTTTCTTCTGCTCCAGACTAGGACATGGAGCAATGGCTTCAAACTTCAGGAAAAGAGATTCCAACCAAACATTAGGAAGAACTTTCTGACAGTAAGAGCAGTTCCAGGGTGGAATTTGCTGCCTCGGAGTGTGGTGAAGTCTCTTTCTTTGGAGGTTTTTAAACAGAGACTGGGGCCATTTCCACACTACACTGTTATAGTGCTATTTTTCCACTTTCAACATCTTGTGGAATTCTGGGGTTTGTAGTTTGGGGAGGAGCATTTAGAATTGTCAGCCAGATAGCTCTTTGGCCTCAGTAAACTACAAACCCCAGAAATCCACAGGATGTTGAAAGTGGAATAGTAGCACTATAGCAGTATAGTGTGGAAATGGCCTGGATGTCCATCTGTTGGGAGTGCTTTGATTGTGTATTCCAGTATGGCAGGGAGTTGGACTCTATGGGCCGTGTGGTCTCTTCCAGCTCTCTGATTCTATGACTGAATAAATGACTTCACACCATTTCACTCCACGGGTCTACTCTAGTTCAAAGCAGCATCTGGATTTAGATTGGCTGCTTCTCCCATTCCATAAAAAATAAAAAAAGGAATCATCTTCTGATTTGACGGAGAACCGAAGGGAGCCTTTGGAACTTAAAGCAGTCTACCTCTGAACAAGGGGAACAGGGGAAGGATGGTTGCCTTCAAACCCTGCTGGCAGCAAGATATGAATGGCTGCTGCTGGAAGCAAGAAAACTGGACTGAATTCATACCCAACTGTCCCAATTTGGCAGGGACAGTCCTGATTAATCCTCTGCCAACCTACTGTTCCCAGCTGCTGCTAAAATGTCCCAGTTTCTCTCGTCAATCCCCACTTTCCCCCTTTGTCCTCCGCTTACAATCAACTGCTGCAAACTGAGTTCAAACTGCAAAACCAGTCTGCGCTCAATCCAGCAAATCCAGAGGGTAGGAAGGAGGCAGAATGTTGCTCTTCCCAGCAGGCTCAGGCAAAAGCAAACCGCTGCATCCTCTCCTAGCTTGTCTGTCCCTCCTCATTAATGTCATTCTGGCCATCTCGACCACACTCTGGCGCTGCTTGGCCACACGTGCGCCGATCTTCTCTTGTGAAATGTCCGCAGGGCCCTCGGCGTATCCCACCAAAATGTGGCACCAAAAGCTCCCCGGGGCGGCCTTGGTACTGTCGCGCACTTCCTGCCTCTCAACACTTCAACCCTCATAAAATAATGATAAGACTCAGGGCAAATATGGCACCTCCCACCACCGTAGCTCCACCTCCTCGCTCTATATTTCAGAGGAAGGAAGTGGCAGGGCCACCTTTGCCTACGGCACCCCTATGAAACCCCCGGGGGGCCGCCATAAGCCGTCCCCCTGCTGCCCTCCACTGGACTGTAGCGTCACTCCTCCCCCGAATTGGAAAGGTCTGCCCTCCATTCTATAAACACAGACCTCCTTCTCCTCCTGGGCCCCCCCCGCATCTGCTCTCGGATGGTCTCTCCCGGAGCTGGCCCCGCCCTCCCTCCTCCCCCTCCTTCCCTCCCTGCCCGGCGCGCGCGAAATCGCTCGCCGTCGCCCTCTCGCCGCCTTCCGTCCCTGCTTCCCCGCTCGCCGCCTTGCCGGTCCCGATGCCTGCCCGGGCCGCCCCGCCGACCGCTGAGGAGCTGCGCAGGCGGTGAGTGGGATCCCCGCGGGCGGGGGGGCAGGGACGGGGCCTAGGCCACCCCTCCTTTCCCGGAGTCCGGGGAGAGGGAGGGCTGCCGGGCTGCCCCCGACCCTCCTTCCAGTCTCCCGAGGGCACGTTGGCCTCCCCCGCTCTGCCAGGACCGGGACGTCTTTTCTGCCCGCCGCCCCTATTTCTTGTTTTTAATATGGGGTCCGACTTTCACCTTCGTGGCCACCCGTATCTGGGGCCTCCCTTTGGTTTTCTGGGGAAGGTGAAAGAAGGGGGGTCAGAGCACCCTTCCTCCCTTTCGGGTCTGATGACTGAATAGGTTTCCCCAAACCCACAAACCCTCTCCTTGTTGCGCTTTCCAGAAACACCAGGCTTCCCCCGCTCCTCTTTCTCTTCCACAGAGAAACCAAAGTTCCTTCGGATGGGAGGTGGAAAAAAGGGAGCCACAAAGTGTGGAGAGAAGGAAGGGCTCTTAAAACACACACACACACACAACGCAAGGAGGGTGCCATTGTGTCCCTTCTCCGCACCCTTTGCTCTTATGGCAATTCTGACTGACCTGAGTGGAGTCCCTCTGAGATTGCCCCACTTTGGAGGACTGGTGGTCTGGAGGGGCTGGAAGGCATGCTTTACTAGTAGGGGAGCATCTCCATTGCTTCCCCAGTTGCGGGCCTGGTACTTGTGACTGAGGGGAATAACCACACTTTTTTCATGATTGAAATGAATGCTCGTTAATGGGGGGTGGCATTAGGAAGATATTATTATCATCATCATCTTCTTCTTCTTTTATGTCTCTTCTGTCTTCTTCCTCCCCTTCTTCTGGCAGTCCATGGCTGTCAAGCAACAAAAGTAGAATTTTTGGTTGTCAGTTGTCTCCAAATAATTAAAATAACTGTGGTGTTGAGTTTTTAGGTTTCTGTCATCTCAGTCTTTTCTGAACTGGTCTAGTTCATTACCCCTTCTCCAACATTTTTAATAGAAATAGTGTGGAATAGTGAAGTGAAGTGAGGTAACTGTAGTTTCCTACTATTTTATTTTTTCTTCAGGAGACAGGGAAGATGTAGCCAGGAGTATCTGTTCTCTTCCATTTACATCCAACCTGTTTTCTCTTTGGGGAATGTTGATGTGTGAGAGTTTATTAGAGAGGCAAAAATAGGTCCTTTTGCTTCTCAAGCACTTTGTCCTTTCCTTTCTTCGGAAGAGCCTCTTCTCTCTTAATGCTCCAGCCTACTATCTGGGACAGGAAGTGAAAACAAATTTCTTACCCAGTCAAACGCTTTGCTTGGCGGGAACGCTTGCTTGCCTGTGTTTAGGGCAAGAATTAACAGAGAGAGAGTTCAGGAAACCGTGGTAAATATGCCCTGAGTTCTGCATTAAGAATAAAGGGGGAGTCCCTCATACATTGGGTTCATTGGCAACCCTGAGCTTGCAGGGCAGGCTGGTTGGTTCTCTGCTTTCTGGCGCCTCCAGGAGCACGCTGCATTTCAATGGAGCCCAGCCCTTTCCTTGGGAGGCGTTTTCTGTGGGCCTCTTTCCCTGGGCCAACCTATCCCAACAGTCATTCTGGATAATACGAGCTGTACAATTTTTTTCTATCTCTTCGGAACAAATTGTCATTGTGTGACTGTTTTTGCTTAGTCGTTCTCTCTGGAACTGATCGCGGTGCTGCCGCAGAAGCACGTCGGTTGTTGAAGCGAGGCACTATTCTCCCTCTCATCCAGCATGTTTACCACAGATTTTTTTTTTCAACTGTCCATCAACTTAATGTTTTAAAGATTTTGGCCAGATCTCTGGAATTGTAGATAGGAAACCATTACTGTGATGTGTTAGAAAACAGAACGCAGAAATAACTAACTTTCCACTTTCTTCCACAGAAGGAAAAATAGATTTGGACTCCTGTAATCGTTGTTCTTCTCTCAGCTTCTGTGCTTTTGGTATCAGTCATATCTCTGTGTTTTTGTTTTTAAGCGGTCCTTATGGCCTGGTTGCAAAATGTAGTACAGAAAGGTGTGCTTGTTGAAAATGAGCTGGCTTTTGTGCAGCAGTGCAGAGAACAGAAGAAAGGAAGCGTTCTTTCTCTCTCTCTCTTTTGGAAACTTCTCATTAAGTGCCTGCAGGCTAGCTTTCCACCTTCCACATGAAGCTTTTCTGCCAGTTACTGCTGTGCAAGGTGGCGAGGCCTGCCATGTAGCTTGTGCCACATGGTACGTCTGTCTGTTTGCTCTCAGAGGAAGGAGATAGGCAATGCAGGCAAGCAGCGTCTGTGCTGCTATTGTCTGGAGTTGGCGGTTTGCGGGGAAGCTCTCCTGCCTTTCCTTCACAAGAGCCTGTGGCTGCTCTAACCTTCAGCTCAGCAATTTTCCCAAACTCTTTTTTCTGAGGGAGTTGGGTAGCGTCTTCTGTTTTTCCCTCACGGTCTGCCCCATATGAAATCTTCCCATTCTTGGAAGGGGGAGGAGTTGATAGTAGAATCACATCTGATCTAGCAGTGTGTTTGAGGAGACAGTTTGTGTTTCTTTCCCTTCCTTCTCTCTGTATTTTTGCACGCATGTGTTTTGTCTGCTTTGCAGTGACCACAGTAAAGCCATGCCTCTGCAACTGCCTCACAACCATTTTATACCTTAACCTATCCCTTAGCTCTCTTTTGTTGTGCAGGGTGGAGTGCAGTCAGTCATTCTGCTGCAGGGAAGGACTTCTCCAGAGTAAAATTTTGAACTGCTTTAGGCCAAATGTTAGCTTCTCTTTTGAAAGTAAAGCTTTTTTCATTTACTTTTCTTAGCTAGGAAACATGCTTCATTCCTAAGTCAACACATCATTTAGCTAAGAAAAGTGTGTGAAACCAACCTGAATGGCTGATGACCTACTAGGTGGCTGCCACTTTAAAATATTAATTCAGGGAAATGGAAATGGAAGAAAGGGATCCCAAGTAGTTGCATGTATTGTACAATTGATCTAGCAGAAGGTTGGTAATGGTTCAGTAAAGGAGGTTCAGTAAACTGGGAATAACCGTTCTTTAGGTCTGTGAATGACTTTCTTGACAGTGTTAATTTTAAGAACTCAGCAAGTGATGGTGGGTCAGCAGCTCAACCTATGTGGCCCTGCCCCTTCTACCTCTCTGGTGGTAAGTTATATTTGCCTTCAAATTGCCTGTCAATTTACAGTGGCTCCATGAATTTCATAGGGTTTTCTTAGACAAGGAGTATTCAGAGGTAGTTGGCCCTTGCTGCCTTCTGCAATTCAGCTGAAAGAACCTGGTACTCCATGGTGGTTTCCCATCTAAGAACTAAGTAGAGTTCACCCTGCTTAACTTTCAATATCAGATGGGGAAATGATGCCTTCAGGATATTTAGGCTAGGTTTGGTGCTGCCTTTGTGGTATCTAGGCCAGGCTTGATGCTGTTTTATCCCACCACTTCTGGTGGGATAAAAGGCAGGTATCCTGGTCACATTCTTCCGGGTTCTGTATTTGAACCAGAAGATAGACGTTGCTGACCTTAAGGCTGACAACACCACTGTGACAATGACAGTTGCCTGTCATTTCTCCCTTGTGTTCACACATGTGTGAGTAGGAAGGAACATTAGCCAATTGAGTTTGTGGCATGTTTAGCAGCAGTGATCTGTGGTGGGCAAAGAAAGCAAGAAGTTAGAGGTCTGACAGTTTGTTAGTGTGTTGCAGCATAAACAACATGGATTAATATCGTGTTACTTTAAAGACTAATATATTTAAAACTTTTGGGGCTAGAACTTATTCTTGTCTGACTCAGGGAATGGCAATATCTAAGATGGTGTAAAGGTAAGAAATGTGTGGCTCTCTAGATTTTGTTGGACTGCAACTCCCATCAGCTCTAGGGAGCATAGCCAGTGGCAAGGAATCGTTTGGAGGGTTGCATGCTCCCCATTCCTAGTGTCTGCAAAGTAAATAAGTAATTTACAAAGTAAATAAGAGCAGTATTATTATGCAAAGTGTAAATGGAAAATGACTGAGGCAAAAGACTGATTGAATCAGTGAATGTAGCCCACTCCTACTGTTGATCAATTGTCATATGAAGAGCAACCAAAAAAAAAACAACCCAGACCAACGAACAAACATCCACCTAAAGCAGGGTTGTGGAATCATGCAGACCTCTAGATGTTTGTTGCAAGCAGTTCTTGCAGCTAGAATTGCTGCAAGTCCCAGCAGTTCTAGCCAGCAGAGCCAATAGTGAGAAATATTAATCCAAAAACAGCTGAAAGACTGTATGATTCCCAGTCCTGACCTAAAGAGTTACTGCTGTTTCCAATGTGTCTTTGGCCATTTCTGCACTATAGTGCTATTATTCTACTCTCAAACCCCAGGATTCCGTAGGATGTTGAAAGTGGAATAATAGCACTGTAACAGTCTAGTGCAGAAATGGCCCTAGTCAGTCTCTGCTGAGCCCAGGTCTGACACTGTGTGACATTGAAAGTTAATTCCAATTCTGCAGTTTTGCACAGGATTCACTAAACAGATTCTCTCTTCAAAGAGCGCAAACATTTTGAAAAGATCTTCATAACTGGTCTTTTGTTTAAAAGAAAACATCTGGCCTACAGTGTGCCAAATCATAGCTATCTTGAATGAAAGGTAGGCAAAACCCCATTTCTGTATTAAAAAGGAGGTGATAGTGATGGAATGTGACAGTACCTTTAAGACCAAGTGGTTTTTATTTTGGCATGAGCTTTCAAGGATATAAACCCACTTTTTCAGAGGCAATACAAAGTGATAGGATCCAGAAAGATGCAAATCATGTTATTCTGTGTATCATAATGGGGAGGGACACATGTTCGGCTGTCTTTGTGCCACGAAATACTGCAATGGAGGAGAAATTAATCATGAGGACTGCAAGTAAATGACACCTTTTTGCTTTGGCTGGTGCCCTAGGGTAGTAAAAGAGGGTTGGTCTTTTAAAATATTTTGATCAATGGCTGTTTGTTTTTAGTGGAAGGGTAGTTCCCTGGTACAGATTCAAAGAGAAAGATTTTATGTCAGCTGAGTTAAGAAATTACTCAACTCCTAGGCTTGGCTGTTCACAATTTGGTCATGTTCTTGTGTGTGCACATGTGTGTGTAGAAAAATGACAAGTAGGTTGAAGAAGGTGCTGGAACCCTTTTCTAAGCCTGCCAGTGCAGGTTGGGGCCCTAGCTGAGTGGAAACATATCCCACTCTCCTCTGATCTCTTGCAATATGGCTTCTGGCCAGAACAGCTTGACTTTATAGCTAAAGATCAAATAGATTTCTTTTTCTTTTTATAGTGTTGTGGAAGTCAACGGCCCAGGTTCTATGATTTCATTTCACATGTCCATTAGCATGCTCTATAGGCCACGGCCATGGTCTGGCATAGGCTGCCTAGTCAGCAATGTGGGAGCCTCACTTTAGGTTACTGGGAGAGAGCCTCCCATCCCAAGGTTCCCAGTTAGCCCATCCTGTTTCCAGTTCAGGGAACAAGGGCCAAGCTAAATGTGGAAAGCCTTCCTTTCAGACATCTCTGATTTTATTAGTAAACTAGCAAGCATACCTGTCTCAGCTGGCACTGTAAGAATGGGGTGATGAGAGGAAGCACAGCTGCAGTCTTGCTTTCCCATAGGGAGTCAGTTGAAGCCCCTGGGGAAGACTGCTAGAGTGTTGCAGGTTGTGGTATGTTTGTGTATCCTCATCTATCCACAGAAGCTACTTCCTTCCCTTTGGGGTTGCTAAAATGATTGTTTGCCTAACCAGCTCCTCTTGCCTCTGGGTTGGCAGCTGTGGGTCTCTTCCTGAACAGCAAGGTTTAGCATTCTCCAGTTTTTTCTTTTTTAAATAGCTTTGTGAGTTAGAATATCCTGTAAGCCTATGGAATCTATGAAGGTATGCATCACAGCATGGATTTCCTCCTCGACTGAATATGCCTCTTGAATTTTCTTAGAGACAACCTTTTTGTTATGTTTTTTTTTTCTTTCCTTATTTTGAGAACTTCACTGGGAAGGTTTGTGGCAGCCTTTCTAAAAGCCATGCCCTCCATAAGTGTCATGGATAATTGGCCATGCTATCTGTGGATGGTGTGAGTTGTAGTCCCAGACATCTGAAAGGCACCAAGTTGGAGAAGACTACTTTAAAGCACACCAGACTCCTCCCCTCCCTCTTTTATGAAGAAACTTTGTTGGTGGCAGCATTCATGTTCTTTCTGTATTGTTTTTGTTTCTTGACTTGAGACTTGCTAAACAGTGTGATGTAGCGCTGAGCCCTCCAGAGAAAAATGGCTGGATGCAGGGCAGGGATCCAACCATAACCATTAACAGAGTCAGAGCCAAAGGAAGCAAAAGTAGTTTCTCTTACTCTTCCAGCCAGTTTGAGTGAAGGCAGTCATATTATCTCTTAGGCTTCCCTCTGCACTGGAACATGGTGTCTCTGAGGTGCTCATGATCAAAGATGTTGCACACATGATGTAAGAATCCAAGGTACACGTATTAGAACCTGGTGGGTGGCAAGGATCAAGAAGCAAAAGGAAGCGTAACCGTGGTCTGGTCCCAAGATATAGAAGCTAGAAGTGATATAGCCTAGTTTCACAGAGCCAGGGAGAACAATTTCTCATCCTTGGGACCTATCACAGGAAATGTGTCCCCCCCACACACAAAAAGAAACCCTACTAAAAAAACAAAACTAGATTTGTCTGAAAGTCTAATTGCTGATGTGCCTCCTCCTCCTCTCTCTTCTTGTCCATTTTCTTCTAACAGTTTTGGTAGGTAAGTTGGGGTAGCCCCGTGTCCCATTCTAACTGGTGCTCCTGGAAGCTTCTAGGAGTGGAAGAAACAATGTTTTCAGTAAGAATAAATCACTAGGGCTGCAAATAGAACATTGGGGCCACATGCAGCTAGCAGGCTGCCCTGTACACGTGCTTCCTTTAAGATCTTCTTCAGATGGTGGGCAGCAATCTGGCTGAACATGAATCTCTGCAGTGGAATCATCTCTCTTGTTTTGGTTTGGGTCATACATTAGTTTTGATGGGGAGAGAGAATGGAAAACATGGATACCTTGTTGTAGGATTACAAGTGGCCCCTGTTCTTGAAATGAAAGAAAACTGCCACCTCAAAGCAGACTATTTTTGCTTTGGTCATTCCTGATAGATGCTTCTGTGGTCAAACTTTATGTGTGAAAGAGTATTTGTAGTAAATTTTATCGAGGGCAACTCTTCATAGTCGATACTTCAGTTATGATCAGTGCAACTACATGATTTCGCTGCAGCATCTTCTAAAATGAGAAAGCTAGTTTTCTGTTCTTTCCCCAGCTGAAATATCCCCTCCTAAAGAGGCTTCAGGTCAGAGGGTAGTACAGTTAGGACTTTCAACAGGAAGGATATTCTCACATGGGGTCACTGTCCTTAAAAGGTATACCCCATTTTCTTAAGCCCACAATGCCAAAGGGAGCACATGAGAGCTTGTAGCTGCAGCTTTCCCAGGGAGGAAGATGTTCTTTAGGTGGTTCTTCATTTCTGGGATTTCTCCAGGGAGGGATTAAGAGCAAACCTCAGGCTTGTGTGCTCCTTCTTGTATGCCTTTCTGCTATCTTTCTCATCATGAAAGAGAAATAACGACTGAAATGGTGAACTCTTGTATTTTTCTTTGAATATCCTGGATTCAAGCAATTGAGTTTCCATGTTCCAATAAATGCTAGATCCCCTGCTGTCATTTCATCCTCTGAGAAGGGTGACAAGAAAATAGGTAGTGTAGAGTTCAGCTGTGGTAACCTCCTCTTTACTACACCAGTACTGTTGAGACAGTAAAGTGTCTGTTGAAAACTAAAGAGAGAGAAACAAAAAGCAGCTGCTTACCAATGAAGAACTGTTTTGTTTTGTTTTGCTTTGTTTTTTAAACAGGCTAAAAGATCTTGAGAGGGATGAAGATGGTCTTGGAGAAAGAGTGAGTGCATCTGTTTTCATTCCCCCCCTCTTCAGTGGAGGGTCACGAGTCTGACTGTGCCTTTCAGCCACTGTTTCCTAGGAAGCCTTTGCAGGTCTGAGTTGCTAGATGCAAGAGTCCCTCACCTTCTTTCTCTCTCTTCAGGAATGCATTAGGGAAAAGCTGAGTCTAATACATGGCTTCCTCCAAGCAGATGTTCAGAATCAGCTGAAAGACCTGGAGACCAAGTTTCACAAAGAAGAGCTTTCTGAGGTGAGTGGTTAATTTTTAGGGAAAAGGGGATTCTTCCTGTTCTGTACAGGCATTGTTCTGGGGATTCTGTCCCTGCTTCCCTGTTTAACTGGAAGATTTTCTGAAATTAATCCTCAAGCCAGTGCACACCAAGGTTCTCACCATTTTTAATTCCTTTTTTTCCGCTGGGACTTATATGTTCAATTAAATCCCAATGTATAAAGGAATCTTGATGAAGTCTTTTTTGCATGGTGACTTAACCAGATGCATAACTTTTGGATGTGTATCAATCTCAAGAAGAACATCAGCTGAAAATTAGCAGATGCATATGTACAGTGAATTCAACTGGTGGTGAAATACAGTGTGTGAGATCAGAAGTTTACTTATAGACCCCTAAAGCAGGATCACAACAACTTCTATTCATTGATTAGGTCTGTTTGGCCTCTTCCTCCTCCCGCAGATCAGTAGAGTAGCTAAAAATACATGTGCTTAGCTAGTCTTTCTGTTCTGCTGCAGGAACGGTATCTGGCCAAAGTCAAAGCCCTGCTTCACAAAGAACTTTCTTCTGAAAATGGAGATAACCTGGAAGTTGGCCAGAAGACCAATGGCTGTGCAGAAAATGGTGCCTATGGTAGTGATGAGGAACCTGAGAGGACAGACAACAAGGGGGAAGAAGACAGCAGCATGGAGATCGAAGAGGCAGCCTCATCTTCTTCTTCAACACCACTGGCCTCACCTTTTATGCCTAAAGCTCGTAGGGGCAGGAGGAGCAAGTCCAACAGCGAGAGCAGAAGTAAGAAGTCGTTTCAGTACTTACACAAAATACTTGGGAGAGACTATTAGTTTTTGATGCAAGGTCATCGGCAACCCTTGGCTGGATCTCATGTCGCCGTAGCCCTGATTTCCAAACCCCTCTGTAGGGGTCAGTTCAGTTGGGGAGGGAGGGAAATAGTGTCACAGAGAGAGAAAGGGATGTGGCACAAACAGAAAGAGGAAATGGTTTGCCTACTTTTGGGCCTGGCTTCATCCACCACCACTAGTCTTAGCCTTGCCTGCTGCTAGCTGTGGTTTACACTTGAGGGAAATTTGCCACTGAACAAAGAAGCTGAAAATTCCTGGAAGGTAAGTATATTGGGTGGATGTCAAACAGCTGGCACAGATATGTGTGGGCAGGTGAGCTACAAGAAATATGCTGTGGTATAATAATTTCTGCGGACTTCTATAACCTGATGCCCTTCAGATATGTTAGACTGCAACTCCCATTATCCAAGCCAACAGGCTGGTGGCCACACTTGCTAGGAAAAATGGGAATTGTAGTCTTAACACACACCAGGAGTGCATTGGACTGAGGAAAGATAACTTAGTCTCTTGACTCTGGAGCCCTTCCTCCAAGTAATGGCTGTCATGAGAGATGGGAGGAAATGGAGGGCCACATACACACAGCAGGATGAAGAAAAATCAGTTTCTTGCTCTTTTGAGCAATGCATTAGCTGAGCAAAATTTTCAGTGCCATCAGTTGCCTGGGGGTTGCATCATCTCATTTTCTCTCTCTGTCTTGTTTCTGCTGCTGATTCTCCTTATTCGGTTCATGGTTCCCTTATTGTGGAGCAGCAAAGAATAAAATTTGATTGTTGAGTTGGGGTTTAGATGTTTTCCTACATTTCCACATAGATTGTTTCTGCAAGAACTAAGTGTGACACTGTTGCTGCTTGGCAGAGTTAAATATTTGAATGATACCTCCCAGAATCACATACCCCCAGCATAGCCAGTGGCCGTAGGGGGCTTGGCTTTGCAGGGGATTTGATTCTGAAAGAAGTCATCTCAAGCCCTGCCTTGGAACTAGCTGAGTGCATGGGGTATGTGTGTCTCCTTTCCTTAATATCAGTTAAGTCCCTATGTCTAGCTTCATTTCAAGGTGACTGCAGCAGAATAGAGGATATGGCTCTCTCTAGGCAGTGGTAGCAAACTCTGGGGATCAGTCAAGGATGGGAGTCATGTGACTCTTCGGTACTTTGAGACTGTAGTTCCTAGCATTCGTTACCATTGCCAATGCTGACCAGGGCTTCACGGGCTACAGTTGAACAACATCAAGAGGACTGCCTGATTCTCACCCCAGTATAAGCATGAGAATGTTTACCCTTCCAGTCAATTTGAGATGAAGATGGTATGTTTGATGATGGAAGGTTGCTCTGATTTAGACATGATGATAGTAATGAGGAGTAACCTGCTTTGAGCATCTTGAAAGCTGTGATGACAGTCCATGCCTGGCATCTGCAACTGTTTTTTTTTTCTTCAAATTAATCTGCAGAAACCCCAAGCAGCTCAAGAATCACCCGTAGTTCTGGCAAGCAGCCTACCATTGTGACTATGTTTTCCAAAGGGTGAGTAAGATAACGTGCAACACTGGTGTGCCTTTTTCCTTTTGATATGTTTTTGTTGCTGCTTCTGTGTCTTATTCATTAACTTTCTCATTGGCCTTCGTTTCTCCATCTTACTATGATTGCCACATTTCCAGTTCCATTGAGGTGTTAGAGCTGAGCACTGAACAGACTGTGATATGTGTATGTGTGTACGTACAGCTGTGTTGGGGAGGTTATAGTGTCCTGACCAGAAAGGAGCAAGTTATAGCATTCTGACAGAAAGCAGTGGAGCAGGTTATAGGATTCTTACAGAAAGCAGCAAACTTTCCTGGGGCAAGAAACAATGCCAAACTTTGGGCAAACTTGACTTTCCTGCAAGTTCTGTGAAAGAGTCTGGGATTGTTTGTTGTCGTAATTTCATGATTCCCAAAAGGTTGGAGAACTGAAGGACTGGGATGGGAGTTGGGACCTGCAGTCTAAAAAGTAACTTTTCCAAGCTGTGGTCAAAACCCTTGTCAGGGCTCACAGTTGACCTTGCAGGTCCTGTTTTCAGAGTTGGCCTTTGGATTGGTTGTGCCAGTAATATGCTTTGGAAGAAGTGAGCTCAAATCAAATGTCGACACATCCATGGCTGTCCGTTACATGGTGTTCATGTTAAGCGTGCTTTGCACAGTTGAAAGCCATTGAGTGTTCCCTAGCTTTTCCCCCTGATCTTAAGTACAATGAACAATTTTTAAAGTAACTTTCTCTAAGAAATCCATATTATGTCACAATAGGTCCAATAAACGCAAATCTGATGAGGTAAATGGAGAACTGAAACAAGAGACCAGCATGGAGAATGAGGAAGAAGAAGAGGAGGAACAGCTTGGAGAGAAGGTATCATGTGGATGCTGAATGTTTTACAATACTTTGCTTTTTCCTTTCCTTCTTTTTTAATGTTTGAAATATGGATGCAAAACTTAGAATACTTTTGGGTGATGTGTATGGCAAAACTGATCTATGGCTTTAGTGTTTCTGTATTGCCCTGGAGGAGGGATGTATTGACACTGTCAGGATGTGTACTTTGCATCCATGAGAATCAAATTTTCACCTTCTTTTTAAAGAAAGAGAAAAAGCTGGGGGCTTCTCAACACTGTTTGTCTTCCATTTCCCTCTCAAGGAACAAGATGAGAAAAGAATCAAAACAGAAACCAAAGAAGGGTAAGTATTGCTAGCTGGGAACTTGATGTCTGAGAACTTTCTTTTTTGTGCATTTTCCTAGCATGGAGTATAACAGTTTGAGGCAGTGAACAAAAACATGAACTTATTTCAAGGGTTTTTTTCCCCCCTCTTCCTTTGAGAACACAGATAAGGCCAGAACAGGGAAATGAAGGCCACTTAGGGTGATCAAATTCAAAAGAGGGTAAGGCTCCTGTACTTCTAACAGTTGTGTAGAAGAGTGACCCTCAGCATATGTGAGCTACGTCTGCTGAATTTTGAAAGGTACAGCAGCCTTGTTCTCCTTTACATCTAGCCACCTCACAGTCATTTATTTATCTTACCAGCACCAGTAAATTCATTAATATCAACCACAATTTATGAGGGAGGAGACAATTAATAAAGGCTAGATTTTCTGTTTGTGTGTGTTAAAACTACAGGGTATCTCTTGGTAAAAATTATCACAGTTGCCTATAGGAAGTGTTGGAGAAAGTCTTTGTTAGTGTAATATTTGGCAGTGATACTGTACTTCACTTCTCTGTACCAAAGAGGCAAGGAATTAGAAACTAAGCCAGTTTATCTGCTCTCTTGATCTTGGATGGTCTTGTTTGGGCAAAGAGTGAACCAAGATTAGCTTCAGATCATTAGTTAGAAGTGACATCATATTAGAGTTGGCTCTGAAAAAAAAAAGGGAGAGAATTTGCATGTGGGAGTGTATAACCCTGATTTCTTAAACATGGTTAACAGAAAACACTGCAGTTTTCTCAGGCCAGAAAAACTGATAGTCTCTTCAGGTATGTTAGTTTGATTAAAAGTTCAGTGATAAATATCTGGTAATATTGACTGATATTTGGCCCAGTAGTTAATTCTTATCACTTAAAACTTGTGTTAAAAAATATGAGATGTTTGTTATAATTATCAGCCTTTGTCCCATTTTGGAGGGATGTAAAATGGCTAGAAATCTGCCTCCTTGCACAACTCAGTTTCTTTGAACATGAAAGCTGCTTTGTACATGAAAGTGAGAGATATTGTGTGTGTATTATTTATTTAGAAGATTTGTATCTTGCCTTTTGGCTACTAGAGTCCCCAAAGTGTCTGACAATACAAATGAAAAACACATACAACCAGATCACAATTCTCTTCTACTTTAATTTTGCGTATCAGAATTAAAGACTAAAAGTTTTCAGAATCTCTGTATCCGATAGCTTAAATAATATTATTCTTGCAACAACTTAGGTTCAGCTTATCTTACTGTTGAGTGGGTTGTTTGTGTATTGGCTTTTGTCGGGTTTTTTCCCCCCAGATCTGAGATAAAGGAAGAAGCAACCCAAGTTAAAACTGTACCACTTGTTAAAGTAAGTAGTTATTTTTACATTTTTGTTTTAATTTGCATTTTGAAAATCTGGGTAGAACTAGGAGCATTTCTGATGCAGCCTCCTTCCCTAATGAATTGGAGTATGAACAGTTGAAAAACAGAGTTTTCTCTAATTTTTGAAAGCATAGATTTGCAGAGTAGGCATAAGTGCAGAACTTCAAAGTAGAGAAAAAGCAGATCAAATATATCTCTAGAGCTTTGCTCTGGTCTTCATTTTTTAGCTTCTGTTTCCTGTCTGTAAAAACAAAGTACTGGTGTACCTTACTGGGTAGTTTTTGAAGATGTTTAAGAAATGTAGTTAAGCAGCTTCTGTATTAGAAGAACTCTATAAAACATGATGGGTAAAATGAAACTGAATGTAAGAATTGGATTGGTGTGGTTGTACCATCTCCTCGGAGAGTAAACTGGCAAGCACCTATTCCTACAGGTATTGCAGATGTTAGTGTTGTTTGGGAATACTTGTCAAATGTCTGTTCAGGCTGGACTGTGAAAGTCTCTGTTGTTGTTGTTGTGTGCCTTCAGTTTGTTTCTGACTTACGTTGACCCTAAGGCGAACCTACCACTGGCTTTTCTGGAGGCTGATGTGTGTGATGTACCCAAGGTCACCCAATGGGTTGCCATGGCTGAATGGGGAATTGAACCCAGGTCTTCAGGTTCAGAGTCCAGTGCTCAGACTACTGCACCACACTGTCCCCATAGCTGAGGCAAAGTCATTTTATGATCTGAGGCAAAGGACAAAATGATGCTCTTCCCCATCTAAAATACTGAAGCCAGCTGAACAGGCAATTGATTCTTTCACACTGGAATGGTATCTACCCTGTTGGTAGATGAGGCAGCAGGCTAGCTTTGGGGTCCCAGAACAGCTCATGTGGCGTATGTGCTAATGCCCTCCAACCATGTCGAACAGGCCAAGAGCTACTGCTGCTGTGCTGGAATTTGTTGCCTGAGACAGGTGTCCCAACTACCCATGAACTTGGTTGTTTGGAAGTGATTTTAGAATATTTTGTTATTTTTGGAATGATTAACTTTGTAAGCTGCCTGAAAAATATTTTGTACTGAAGATATACAAATATACAAATATGGACACAGTACTATGTCACACAGCAAGCTTTGGGGGCAGCTACCTTTTTGGCTCCTAAAGTTAGCTGAACTCAGCATCTAAGCAATGAACTAGTCTTAGGCTCTTTTCTGAAACCTATTGAAAGTATTAAAAAATTATTCTTTTTTTAAATTGTTTAAAAAATGTTTGACATCATCTTGTCTTGTCCCTTAGTGATTTCCCTAACTTCAAACATCTGCCTCCTTTAAGTTTGATGCAATATTCCCTAAGTATGGGAGCTAAAAATCCTTTGAGTTACCCACCTAAATAGTGAGGAATTATTTTTTTTAAAAAAAAATTAAAAAAAAATAAAATCCCCTTTTTGCTCATGAAATGTCCATTGGATGCCTGTTTTAACTTGCCTAACAGAAAAATGGTTGTGTTCTGAGGAGGGACAACTGGTTCTCTGTGAGAACAATCTTTCAGTGTAAATGAATAATTAAAACATAATTAAAAACTGACTTTGGCATAAGTACGTCAATAAATGGAAAGTTTTGTCAGCCCCATAAATTGAGTTGTCTTGGTCTTTCTGCATTAAAACAGGGAGGAGCACAAAGTTTAGTCCTTCATAAATCAGTAGACCCCAGCTCCCAGCATTCTTCACCATTGGCTTCACTGGGTGGTGAGGAATGCTGGAGTTGAAGTCCACCAACAACTAAAGGGCTGCAGTTTGCCACTTTTTCGTGAAAACATAGCAAGGGCTTGGGGGTGAGGGAGTGCAACCTTCCTCTTTCTGTATAGTTTAGCAATTGCTACATTCACGCTAAAACTGTTACCTTAATCACACGCAACAAAAAATACTTTAGGACAGATTCCCCATCAAAATGGAGCATTTCCAGTGTGGTTCTCAATTCTGAATGAATAGTCTGGAATGATATATCCCTCTAGTGTCTTTCCTTTTCAGACCACCCCTCCCAAGTGTGCGGAATGCCGACAATACCTGGACGACCCTGACCTCAAGTTCTTCCAGGGGGATCCTGACAATGCGGTAAGTCAGTGGACCTTTTGCAACCAAAGGAGAGGAATGCTATCTCAGTCATTGTGGGTGCCTCTGGAATAAAGGCAAAACATTCTGTCTTTCTAGCTAGATGAGCCAGAGATGCTGACTGACGAACGCCTGTCCATCTTTGATGCCAACGAAGATGGCTTTGAGAGTTATGATGACCTGCCCCAACACAAAGTGACATCTTTCAGGTGAGGCTTCCTGCAGAGTTAGGCTGGAGGGGAGTCAGGAGGAGTGGCTGTTGGAAGGCAAGCATTGCCTGGGGCTTTCTCAGTGTTGCTCTTTCAAGTCTCCAAATGGGCTTCTGCAAGCAGCAGTAGCAGCACAACGAAGGAGCTGCTCAGTTCTGTCTTTAAGTGCAGAGAACAGCCAAGCAAAGAGGGTGGGTGGAAGAGAAAAGTGGTAAGCCCAGCCGAGCAAATAGCATTCCTGCTCAAAAACTTTCAGTGTCCATTTGCTCTGCTGTTGGTGTAATTCAAGGCCCATCAGTTTTAAATGCTGCTTTTCAGATTACAGTCCAGTGGTACAGCTCCCCCCAGTACAGCTGGGGAACTGGAATGGTTGGGCAGTTTGTATATAATAGACCCTGAGAAAGGCAGGGATTTTTTTTCCTTCCTTCATTTCTTGGGATCCTTCAACTGGCATGGCTGTGTCTGGGCCAATGTGGGAGCTGTAGCTGAAAAAAATAATATTTCCCAGCTTTGGTCTGCAGTGGTTGGCGTGTAAAAACACAAAGCAGTACATAGTTAGGGTTCTTTGTCTTGGGTGGTTCTGTACCTGGATGAATGTATCTATTTTTAGAGCTAGAGAGGTGATTTCACTTTACAACAGCAGAAAAGGAGCAGTTGTTGCGTCTTCCTTGCTCTAAGGAGAGATGTTAAAGATGCAGTAAAGGCCTTCAGTCTAGGACTCTGCTTGTGCCAGCAGGGGCAGATGGACATTTGCTTAGTGGCATATGGCATCCCTCCAGTGGAAATCAAACCTTTACTAAAAGGTTGTATTGTTGCGTCATGGTCAGATTCTCAGAGGTGTTCTGGAGGAGGAGACAGGTCGTTCCTCTGTTTGTGCCCCCAAGCAGCTTTACTACCGCCATTTGAAGCTGCCCTCTCTTCTTGCTATCATCACTTTCCTTTACCCCCTCCTCCCAATAGCAACAAAAGCATGGATTCTTGGTTAGCATACATTTTGTTAATTTCTTTACTTAATATAGGAGTGGGAATCATGTGCCCTCTCAAGGTCATTTGTATGGCTTTCAGATTGCTGGGAGAAGATCCCCATCACCATGAAAACAGAGTGGGTGCAGTAGGATTTGCCACTCCAAGAAGCCTTAGATTGAGCTATAATGTGCCAATCAAAATTGGTAAGGGCACTCATGCTTCTGCCACCATTTTTGCTTCCACAGTCAGCCATGGCTCCAGGGGGGTCCTCAAGATCAGCAGGTTTACCCACCCGAAATATTTTATCCTATCTAGCTTACATTTCATGTTAGCTGACTTGCAGTGTATGAACAGCTCTGTCCGCATTAATGGGATGCTGGAGCAATGTGTTAGACTCAAAGATCAAAGACCCTACACCTGTCTCCTTCTCTGTACAGTGTCTACGATCGAAAAGGCCACCTGTGTCCATTTGATACCGGTCTCATAGAAAGGAATATTGAACTGTACTTCAGTGGTGTTGTGAAGCCAATCTATGATGATAACCCTTGCCTGGATGGTAAGTATGAACTTTCTCTAGGACATCCTTGTTTCAGCTCCCAGGGAATTTGAATTACATGCTGTTGTCTATTCATTCTTTTGGCAGCTTGCATTGCAAGCTGGTTGTCTAGGCTTGCAACAAGTTGACAAGTTTAAAAAAAAATAATCTGCTGGCTGTTCATTCTTGTACTTCCAGATGGCTGAAGTTAACAGGTGGAGTTGTGATCTTCAGCTGTTTTGGGAAGGGTTTAGCTTATTGTAACATTCACCATCGGTGTAAATATTAATGCCAAATAGTCCTAATATTAAATTTGTACCTTTTTGTGTCCAAAGGGTGTAGCAGCTGGGCGGGGGTGGGGGAAAGACAAAATGAGGACATTGCTACCCTAAATAAGAATTCTGTGCCCTTGAAATGAATTTTTTCCTCATTTCTCAAATTTCTGGCATTGCAATAGTTTCAAAGTTCAGTTGAGCACTTAGAAACACAGTTTAGGCATCCAGAGGAAAAGGGCAGACACAGTTTCCAAGGGAATGTGAACAGAGCTAATTAAAGAACCTTAGATCTCACTATTAGCAGTGGTAGAAATTTGGAGACTGAAGGGAAATTTTATGAGGGGGTTCTTACTGGGCCCTGATCCCACCCATCACCATTGCTAATCCCCTGTTGTGTCCACTTGTCATGAACTTGATTTCAGATTGGGCCTTTCACATTCAGTAAGCTGTTATCCCATAACAGATAGTACAAAGAACAGTTCAGGAATTACAGTGCCCTTTACTCCAAAGAGAAAAGTTAAAGGGACACTAATGGTATGGTTTCCTATTGCTTTACTAAGAGATGATAGCTGCTTCTACATTGGGGAAGTATTATGTTCCCTTAGACTAAGAATTCCAGAATTTCATCTTAAACATAGATAAAAAATGTTTGGGGCTTCCAAGAACAAGACAAAACTGTACCAGTTGGAAGAACTCCCGCTCACGTCCAAATTGGCTTTTTGAAATTGGTGGAAGAAGAGGGAAGCTTTCAGGTAGTCTGAGTTTTCAGGCTTGTAGGAGGAGCAAAGATCCTCAAGTCAAGGGTGGCTGTGTTATTCTGCAAGCCTCTGTTGTGCCTATTTGAGCAAGTTCCATGTATGCATGTTTGGTGACGCTAATCTAAGAAGGAACAGAGATGCCTAAATCTTCTCTCCATTCCTGTTTGCTGAGTCAGGTGGTGTCCGAGCCCGCAAAATGGGCCCCATCAATGCATGGTGGATCACTGGTTTTGATGGAGGGGAGAAGGCGCTGATTGGCTTCACTACAGGTAAACTCCTAAGAACATTTTGCAAACACCACTGGTGAAAGTTGTTCTAATGATTATGATTATTTTATTTATTTATGTGTCACCTTTTCCCCAGCCCTAAGACTAATGATGGTTTACAAAAGTTAGAACAAATAAACCAAATAATTAAACTGTTAATAGAATTAAAAGCAATTGAAAGCATGTTCATATAGACAACACAACATATTATTAAAAGCCTCTTTCTCCATCAGCAATCAGTTCTCAAATGCCTACCGAAATTAAAAAAAAAATCTTCACCTGCCTACAGAAAGATAATGAAGATACCAATCTAGTCTTCCTAGGAAAAAGGTCCAGAGCTTGGGGGCAACCACTAAGAAGGCCCTTGGTGAAATAGTAATGGAGTAGGAGCCCCAGCCAGTTCTGTTTCCCTCACATGATACACTCAGAGTGTGGTCAGGAGGGAGAGGAGAGATATAGCGAGATGCCAGTCAGCTTCTTTCATGTGGATATGATTGAGTTTGGCTTAATCGTCCCATTCTTCCCCCAGTACCTGCTGTTGCATACTTTCCTTCTGGGCTCTGTTTGCATTCTGTGCAGAGTAAAGTACAGCTGTACCTCAGTTAATGAAGTAGTTGCATTCTTGGATTTCGCCTGTTCAATAGAAACTTTGGTATGAGAGGTAGAAATAGTACGGAAATATAGGGATAGGTTCCTACACCACAAAAAGAAGAAGAGCAGTTCAATGTGTTTCAGTCAACTTTTTATGCACATTTGAAATGAAACAGTCAAGTCAGATAAGCCTTGCATAAGTAAACAAAATTGTTTTGAATCTTCTAGAGGACACTTGAAAGCTTCTTACAAAATGCATCCTGGATTTTTTTTTCTTTTAATAGCCTCCACTTTTCTTACGGTTTCTATTTGGTGATGAAACGTATAGATCTGTGCTTTTTCAACATTCCAGCTGGCAGTGATGTAGACTCGAGTAGACTGTCTTAACTCACTTTACTGACTCGACTCATACTCGACTCAGCAATAAATGATGCAGTGACTTGACTCAAGGCGTGTATATTTTTAATGACTGTCTTGCAGCCCTTGATTCGGTAATGTAACACATTCATCCAGAAACCAGCTTTCAACAGTGCTTCCATCTCTTTTTGCCTACTGGTCACATGACAGTCTGTCTCAAGCTGCAAGTGTGGGCACATTTCTCAGTGGGGAACAGCAAATGGCTTAGGCAATGGATTTCAGGTCTGCTCAGCAGCCTGTCCCCGCTGCATATCAGAGGAGCCTTCTAAAACTTTTCTTAAGAGCAGAAGACAAGACTCACCCCCAGAGTGCAAGGTGCATTTCTTAGAGGGAACAGCAAATGTGTTAGGCAACAGACTTGAGGAGGAAGGATCCTTCTTTCTAAAGCTTTTGAAGCTTCAATATTGGGGAGTAAGAAGGACCCTGTTATTCCCCACTTCTGAAAAATCCTCCAGCTTTAGAAATGGGAAGTAGGAAGGATTCTGTTCCCCACTTCCGAAGCTGTAGATGGCAAAATTGCAGATGTGGAGGGCCAACTCTGCTTAAATTGTTAAAACTGACTTAATTCAACTGTATCCAGAAATTCTAGAATATAGGTATAAATTTGGCTCCCAGACTTCAGACTTGACTTGAGACTTGGAATAAAAGACTTAAATACAACACTGTCAGCTGGTGAGGCAGGCTAATCCGATTTCCCTTTTTTCTTTCTATTTTGCTCTTTAGACATGCTCAGTAAGTAATTCTCGAGGCAGTTGTTCACCTTACCTGTTGTACGTATGCACACATATCTACAGTAGAATCATCAAAAGCAGAATACCATTCTTTCCCAGGTCAAACTTTATTGCATCGTTTACTACACAGTTGTTGCTGAGACCCAGCACAGAAACTCTGTCTTTCTCCAGCCTTCCTCTTTCACTATCTTCCCAATGCCAGTGCTGCAAAACAAAATAACAACAAGCCTTTGAGCTAGACAGCAGATAAGAAAACTGGGTTGGACTCCTGTTAAAGGGCTTTGTGGAAACTTGCACTTCTCTCTCTCTCTCTCTCTCTCTCTCATATGTCTGGCTCTTGTTAGCTTCCACTGGGAGGGGGAATGCAAAGATGTCCTGTTAGACTTGAAGGTCTGGACTAGATGAATGCTTTGGTGTGATTTTTGAAAGCAATCCTTCTCTTTGTAAGTGGCCCATGACTAAATTGATTATCATCCAATCAGTTCATGGAAGACCTTGGAAAAGTTAATTTTCTGGGCTACAACTCATAGTGCCCACCAGGCATGCCAGGCACGGGTTACTGGCAGCTGTAGTCAAAATCACTGGTGTTTCTAAGCTCTGGTTCAAGGCTAAGCATATGTTTCTACCTAAGACACATTCACTGGGACACTACTTTGCATTGACTTCCAGCTTTTGCGGATTACATCCTGATGGAACCGAGTGAGGAATATGCCCCCATCTTTGCCCTGATGCAGGAAAAGATCTACATGAGCAAAATTGTTGTTGAATTCTTGCAAAACAACCCCGATGTCAGCTATGAGGACTTGCTGAACAAGATAGAGGTTAGTTGGGACAGACCAGGGGAACAGTGGCTGTATGTAAGAGAGGGAATCTAGCCAGCCAGCTAAGCTTTAATATAGTGATGGTTCTGAGAGGTATACTGTAGTTCTGAGAAGTTCCGAAAGAGATATTTGGTTTTTCCAGCTATCCCTTTCTAGAATGGAAAATTTTGGTTTGGATGGGGATAAAAAGGTCAGATGTCTTTATTCCCTACCTACATCAGAAAAGTCGTATATCTCAGTGGTAGAGAGTGTACTTTTAGTCCTACCATCTCTACTGAATAAATGATACTTTGGCTTCAGCTGTGTATGATCTTATACACAACTTTGTTGTCAGTAAGGTAGAACAGAAAGTTTTCCACTGCTATATTTTTTCACCATTTTTTTTCTGTTTTTAAAAACATTTTCATAAGATAAATTAGCAGCATAATGGATAAGATACCAATGAAACTTCAAAGTTGTAAATCAAGTCTCCTAAGGCTCATCATGGCTGTAGCTAGAAATAATAGATTTATGTATTAAAAAATAATTATTTTGAAGTGCTAACTTAACAGTGCTTCTTCTTCGTGGTCTCTGTGCCTCACACAATGGGAATCTTCGCGCATGCGCAGTAGCGTTTTGGAAAGTTCCAGAGTTGAGCAGGAACCCCTCCCCCACTCGGTACAACTGTGCTATCAACCTGTCAGGTTTAAAATATTTGCAGTTATACCAGTAAAAATAATATCCAAGTAAGGTTTTGAATTGCTTGAATAATCATTTAAAGCACTTAAAGTCCGTGGCAGTTTGACTTTTGAGTAGATGTACATAGGGTTATCCTATAAGTTACTATATTCTGATTAAATTAACTTCAGTTATTTCAGGATAATGGAGAAAAAAACTCTTGAGACATTTTCCTCTAAGAAACTGGAGGCAGTCTGTATTTTTTCCATCTCCCACTCCTATATTTATATCCTTAACAACAGTCCTTTCCAATAAATGAGATTGAGAGGATTTTCCTATGAGCTCTGTGGCTGAATGGGGATTTAAATCTTATTTTTTCCAGTACAAGTGAGATGCCCTAGCTCAGCTGTGAGGAATCTCTAAATGTTTTGCCCTGCAACTTCTATCAGCCAATGTAGCTTTACAAGTGGTAATAGATTCATGGGAGCTGTAGGGCAAAAATACCTGAAGGCCCCCAAATTTCTTCATTGTGCTATAGATCCTGAAGCAGACTTCCTTTCAGAATGACTGAGCAACCACTTTGAACAACAGGAAGCTGAGAAAATGGATGAAACCTGTGTTGCGGGATCTTCTGTTCTTGTTCTAAACTCTCTCTCAAGCTATCAGTGTACGAGGATAAGAACTGTTACATCCTGTAATTCTCTCCAGACAACCGTCCCTCCTGCCGGATTGAACTTCAACCGTTTCACTGAGGATTCCCTCCTCCGGCATGCCCAGTTTGTGGTAGAGCAAGTGGAAAGCTACGATGAAGCAGGAGACAGCGATGAGCCTCCTGTTCTCATCACACCCTGCATGAGAGACCTGATTAAGCTGGCTGGAGTCACTTTGGGAAAAAGGTATGCCATGGCTACAAGGAAGGCCAGCCAGAGAAACCATATCCAGAAACGCCTTTCTCACAACAAATGAGCAATCTCTTATACTGGAAATTGACTTTGCTTTGTGAAGGATCAAGTACTGTTGAGTTTGTGTTCTCTGCTTTAAAACAATTATGAAGTTTTGTACCCAGAAAAAGCACAATTCTGAATCTGTATAATCTATGCATGATTGATTTCATGCAGTATATTTTCATAATTCCTCTGCCACTGTCTGTTGCAGTTAGAAAAAAAGTTACATAGTGCTG
This sequence comes from Cyclura pinguis, assembly GCA_030412105.1. Taxonomy (NCBI): domain Eukaryota; kingdom Metazoa; phylum Chordata; class Lepidosauria; order Squamata; family Iguanidae; genus Cyclura; species Cyclura pinguis. The sequence goes on from CM059600.1 coordinate 214,372,943, forward strand.
ATACCCTAACCCAAGCTACTAAAAGGTCATATTTAGCCACCTGAGTGACTTTTGAAATTCCAGTAAACCTTCTCTTTAGCTCTGTGGAGCATGTCTTCACAACCACAAGGACTAGAAGCTTGTGAAGTTTTTTTTTTTAAGAAAAGTTGTCAGGAAAGAGAGTATACCCCAAATAAAGTCATTACCATGGTGTAATAAACAGAAAGAGTACATATTGATCTTCAGTCTGTTTGGGAAATAAGGATTCACTTAGCATTTTCTAAATAGCTCTCAGGTCAGACAAAGTGTAGTTCTGGGGCTTCATGCAGCAATTCATCATAGCTGGGTTTGCAGCCCCTCCAGACTGCTTGGAATGCTATTTTTCTAGCCATTAAAGCGGGGGGGATAGCTCTTTTTGAAACCTCCAGGAGCAGATCTTTACCTTTTAAATAGGTTACAGTCCTATTGCGCTACTCAACATTGTAAAGATACCATTTTTAAACAAACAAATGGATTTCTGGTTGCTTCCCGTTTGTTTTTTGGCAGGTCATGTCAAGGCCAACCTTTCTTAGGGTAATATCAAGTGTTACAAAGGGGGAGCCACAAGAAGACCTCTGTTTTTCTGGGTATCTGGAACTGACAAAATTCCACCAGAAGCTTTAGTCCTGGATAGCTATGTAAACACTGAGATGTTCTTGTCACAGAAATCTCTTGCTATTCTTTGTGACCCTGCCCAGAAGTAGTTTCTTACCTGAGGGGGCAAACCTCTGCATGACTGTGGGCTGCGGATCTTTGGAGTTAGGCAACAACTCATGTGATGGGATGCTCTTTTGTGTAGACTGTCCCCTTTATTTAGTTTAATGGTGGACAGCTGGAGGGTCTGGATGAATCATAGCTATCCATTTTTTTTTTTTACAACCACCATCATCTTAGACATGTCCAGGTCTTCAAAACATGTGGGCCTGCCCTACCCCATAATAATGGAATTCGTGCCCCCTTGGAGACTTCTGAGTGCACTTGTCCATTTTTTGCTTGATTTTTTTCAGCAATAGCAAGGATTCCTGTGAGCGACACTGTCTTCAGTGTGGTGGGATACACAAATTCCCATCTCTGGGAATTCTAGCTTAGCCTTTTCTCTAGGGCTGGGTAGTGGAGAAGGAAGGCATGTCTTCTGGGTGTGAGGATTGTTTTTTTTTTTTGTCCCAACATTGACCTGCTACCACACTTCGAAGCAGCACCGCCTTAAGGGTGCCCCGTCATCATCATTACAGTATAGCATTTGACGAAGGCTTTGGAACAAAGGGAGCTTCGTTATGTTGAGCCTGGCCACTAGTTCTACTAGCTCTCCAGAGTGTTAGATGGGATAGTTTTCCAAACCAGAAGTACCCATTTGATGCTGGAGTACCATGTTTAGCCAGTGCATGAGTTTGAACACTGAGGGGTAGCTTCCTTCACGGATCAGCTATGTGAAGAGACCTTCTCAGAGAACTAACTTTCCCCTGTTCACACGCGGACAGAATACTATAGTCCAACTGGGGGTCTTAGATGTTTTGGATTACTTTTCCCACCATTCCTGGTTATGCAAAATGCTTAACCTGAGGCTGAAGGGAGTTGAAGTCCAAAAAAAGCCCTGGGACTTTGAATATCTAGTTGGGGAAGGTTGTTACAGTGCTTTTGACACAAAGAAGTGAGAACTTGTATTGTCTTAGTGCTTGTTTCACCCAGCCGCATTGAACAATTGTGTAGTTTTATCAAAGCAGTTTCCTTCTTACAGGCGAGCAGCCAGAAGGCAGGCCATCAGGCACCCCACCAAGATCGACAAAGAGAAAGGCCCCACCAAGGCCACCACCACCAAACTGGTCTACTTGATCTTCGACACTTTCTTCTCTGAGCAAATAGAGAAGACTGAAAAGGAGGAAGACAAGGAGAATGCTACAAAACGCAGACGCTGTGGTGTCTGTGAGGTAACTGTACAGTGGGGCTATATTGCTGTCCGAAGCCCTCTTTTTCTGCCAGAAGTGGTGGGTGGGTGGGTGCATTTAAATGACTGGTCCCAGGATTCAGGGTGAGAAGCTTGAGTGTCTTCCATGGCTTCTTTATCACCTCTTCCCTATTTCCTTCCTGCTTTATCGATTCTTTTTTAATTGCTTATTTATTTTTGCTACCATAATATATAGTGCTGGAAGCATTCCCAGATTTTGCAAGCTTTTCTGGTTTTCTGCTGTAGAATGCAAAAGACAAATGAAGGAGGATCCTCTGTAGGATGTGCTTAACAGATTCCATTTGTTGGAAGCAAGGAAAGTGGGAGGAGACCCAGCTGATGAACTCATCCCTTGCTCTTTGTTCACTGTTTTTCCATCATCTCATGGAAAACAAAAGGAGAGCCTCGCAGTCTCCAAATTTCCGTATAACTTTATCAAAGATTTTTTTTTTAAAGAGTGTTTTACCTGTCAAAATGGGTATGGAGTTAGACTTTCTTTTCCAAGAGGAAAATAATGGAAAAGAAAACAGAAGTAGTCTTTTAAAAAAAAAGATGTTTGTAGTATAATTATATGGAAAATGAGTCCTGAGAAAGTACTTAGGATATTTGTCTTGTTTCTGTAGTGCCTTCTCTAAAATGTGAGGGGATATACTAGACCTTCAAAGTGACTATTCCTGTTCTTTTGCTTATCATTTTCCCCTCTCATTCTGTGTGTTAGAGAGGAGGGGGAAGGGGGAGGGAAAAAGATGTGTGGTAACTCTTTGCTTCTGGGTTCCTTTTTGTCTTATAAAAACATAAAAAAACAATAAATATCTTACATTTTCAGTATACTTGTTAAACTGCCTCGAGAACAATTGGGCAGTCTAAACATAATAAATGCATGCAATAATTTTCCCCTATAAAATCCTCCATTCTTCTATTAAATATCTCTCCATAGTATAGAGTAGGCAACATTTGCCCTACGGACTACATATGGCTCCCCAGTCAGTTTGTATTCCTGAGGCCCCTCTGAGAGTCAGTATGGTGGCCTGAACCTTCCAGAGACCAGGCTTCAAATCTTTGCTCAGCCATGGAGACCCACTGGGTGAGCTGTCAGCCTAAGAGGAAGGCAACGGGAAATGTCCTATGAAGAAATCTTGCCAAAGAGCCCTGTGATAGGTTTGCCTTAGGTTCGCCGTAAGTCAAAAAGGATTTGAAAGCACAGAATAAGAACAACAGCAGGCCCCTCAGTGTCAGAAGCAGACCAGGAAATTCAGAAGTGTTGTTTGCTCTCTAATGGCAGTACTAGGGAATTACAGTCCATGGTGGTTTGTGAAGCAAAAAAATTGACCTCAGGGCCCAGCAGAGCTCTCCACCCTCTCCACCTCTGTTTACTGTTTGAGGCTTTTATTTTGTACTGCATGGTTCCCTCCCTTTACTGGACTGCTGTTTTTTCATTTCAGGGACTAACTTTTGTGGTCTATTTACTATTGGCCACTGGTGGCAGACGCATTAGCACATACTGTTTCTTATCAGTTTGTTGTGCCATCTTTCTAGCAGAGCTGGACTGTGAAACATGCTTCTGGCCCTCTAGTACCAACACCCAATTTCCTTGTGACGTAGCCTCTTGTTTGAAGTGTCATCTGGCACCTGTTGGGCTACACATGAATCTGTTGACTCAGCTCCTTGCTCTTCTTTTCCTCTACTTCCCTTTCTAGGTTTGCCAGCAGCCAGAGTGTGGCAAATGCAAAGCTTGCCAGGATATGGTTAAATTTGGCGGCAGTGGGAGATCAAAGCAGGCCTGCTTACACAGAAGGTAATTTTGAACCCTGTCTTCATGCAGAGGCACAGGCACAGGTCTTTGGGACAAGGGAGCTGGGAACAATTTTGTCTCATTAGTGAGCATGGGGGGGGTGTCCTGAGAAGCTTTGGGCTGGGAGCATATGAACAAGGTTATCCTTGGATCAGTGTACTGTTTTCTTAGATTGATGTACTGTTAAATAATTTATGTTGGGGAGGAGAAAAGTTGTGGGGAGAATCTGTGGCACTCAGTCCTAAGAGAAACCAGCCAAGTTGGAAGGAAAGACAGATTTTAACCTCTGTTTCAACAGACTCTTGGTGTCAACTGATTATGAGCAAGGTAGTTCATGTGCTGCTAATGACAACAGGCATTTACAGTTTTGTAAGAGAGGGAAGCTGAAAAAAATAAATGGGGCATCACATGAAACTGACATAAGAGCGATTGAAGAAAGCCTAAACATTAGAAGAAAGCCTGACTGGCGAACTCTGGGCAAATGGATTTTGACCTTTTATCATTCCTAGAAATAAGCAATGTACTTGTTGTATCCAAAATATCTTACAGGCTGGAAGATTGTACCCAAGTGTATAAAAGTAATCAGTGTCTGTATTACATTTCCATGCGTATACCAAATATGGTAAAATTACTGATGTTATTTGAAATTGTTAATAGAACAGGGATGGGCCACAGTGGCCCTCCACAGGTTGTTGGACTGCAGTTTCCATCGTATGTCACCACTGGTACTGGCTGAGACTCAGCTGCCATCTTTCAGCATCTGGAAGGCTGTGTGTTCCATATCCCTGCCCTAGAAGAGGGTTGGGAATAAGACATGGGCCATGGACTCATTCCTGGTTGACACCTATCAGTTTTTGAGATTATTCTAAATAATGTTAGACTGAAGTAACGAAAGACAAGGAGATATCTTTCGGAGCATGGGGGAATGCTGCCCGTTTATTTGCAACAGCTATCTTTTATAACTCATCAGTTTACATAGCTATAGCAGCAATCATTGTATAAAGGCAATCAAGCAAGTAAAAGAATAGTTCATATATCATTATGTACCTTACTAATAGAAGAGTGCTAATAGAAGAATAGCTCATATATTATGTTGTCAGGAAATGTACTATGTATCAGACCTATGTATCAGATGCCTCAGTAGTTTGCAGTCATGCAAGGTAGGGTCAGAGAACATCAGAGCTGCCAGCCTGAGGGTGTGCCCAACCAGGCTTTACAGCTCTTAATTCAGCTCTTAATTCTACATTAGACTTGGTAGATTTTTGTCTGATCCAGAAAAGCTGATTTAACACTTCTTATAAATTACATTTTTGTTTAAGGTTTATCCTAAGTGTGTATTCCTCCTTCATATAGTTGAAATATCAGTCAACTGTGAGGATTCTACCCAAGACTGAATTCTGCCCATGTCCTGTCTAGATAAAGTAAAGAATGTTGACTGTTGGCACAGGTTAACACGTGCATCTGGAAATAATAAGAATTACAAATTTAGGCACTTTCCTTTGTTTTAGCTGTGAGCATCTTTCTTCAGTCCCTCCTCCAACTTCACATACAGAATAAAAAAATTAGAAACATTTAATTCCACTGTTATTTAAAAATAAGAGCCAAGTAATGTATAAGAGGTGGGGAAATTTTAGATGTTGGTCACATGCAGATTCCCTCTTAACATTTACAGTGATGAGACAGATATTGTCAAGTCCTGGAAATGCACTGTACAAATGAGATTGAAAAGACAAATTAATCTGGTGATGTAGTCCTGTCAGATGTGTACTATTGGTGTAATTTGGTTGCAGATACATTGTGGAGTGTTAGCAACTTGTAGAAGTTGGGGAGGTGGGGAGGGGGGAGAGGATGAATTGGCAAAAGCCTTGGATTCTCAACTGCACCTATATTTTATAACTGTTTAACTTGGCTTCAGGTGCCCCAACCTGGCTGTCAGAGAAGCTGATGAGGATGAAGAAGTAGATGACAACATTCCTGAAGTTCCCTCACCAAAAAAGATGTTGCAAGGAAGGAAGAAGAAGCAAAGCAAGAGCCGGATTTCCTGGGTGGGACACCCTGTCAAGGTAAATTACCTGTGTGAGGAATGGCATGCCTTAAATCAGGTGGAGGCAGCTGCCTGGGAGCCAAAGTCAATTTTCCCATGAACCGCCCTGTGGGCTGCAGCCCTCTCCAAAGCAATCCCAAATACCTCCTTTTTCCTCTGCATTCACTCTCAAAATGGCAACAGGAGCTGATGTGACATCACTATCTTGAGAGGAACAGTAGAGAAAAATTTAGAGAATAGTCTTGGGTCATCAGGTGCTTGTGGAGATGGAGTGGGTGGTATTTTTGGATATTTGCATGAATCTGAGGGTTGCAGATTTTTAAATGGAGAGTTGGAGGACTGATGGTGGTTTCAGAGGTTACAAATGTGAGCTTTGTAGGCCACGTGCAGCCCACGGCCCACGTTTTGCCTGTACCTGCTTTAAGCCAACAAGGAAAGAGATACGTACAGGGGTCTGTTTTTGATTTATGTGGGCATTGGAGTCCCTTGTAGTCTTGTCTTTCACACTTCATGGTTTTCAAGGATGCTCCTCCTACTAAATATTTGTTTATTATTTATTTTTTAGTAAAATATTTATATCTTGTCCTACATGCCAGAGCCTAGAAATGCTGACTGTGCTGACTCAGGGGCTCTGCAAGTTGTAATCAAAATAAGTAATGTTTCCAAGTATTGTCTGTATCAATGCTTGTCTTGTCTTGGTAATGACTCCTTTGTTTGTCTGCAGAGTGATGGCAAGAAGGACTATTACCAAAAGGTGTGCATCGATTCAGAGACACTGCAGATTGGCGACTGTGTTTCTGTCAGTCCTGATGACCCCACAAAGGCTCTCTACCTGGCAAGGTATGTGTGAACTTAGAAATGCCTCTCAAAGCCAGTCTTGGTAAGAATGAAGGTGCTTTGATATACAGTAGGACCCCCATATCTGCAGGGGATTGGTTCTGGTCCCCCTGCGGACACTGAAATCCGTGGATAGGAGCAAATGCCCTGCCCCCTGCTGATTGAGGTGGCAAGGAGGTGGGATTGTGCTCCTCACCTCTTTCCTGCCCATTGCCACCATGATCAGGCCCGGAGCAAGAGGCAGGAGGAGGCGAGGGGTGCGATCACGCGCCTCTCGCCTTTTCCTGTCCGCCACCAGGGTGATTGGGCCGGGGCAAGAGGCGGCGAGGGGCACGATCTGGTGCTGCTCGCTTCTCTCCCACCTGCTGCCACCACGATGGCAGTGGCGACGGCGACGGCGGGGAGCCAACCGCAGATAACTAAATCAGCAGATAATGAATCTGTGGATAAAGGGATCTACTGTAAGTTCAGATTTCCATGCTATCTTAACATGGATAAAGGCTATCCAGAAATGTTCTATAAATCCTGCTTATAATGAGAATGAGAAAGACTTGCTTAATGGGTCCACTGCTATGCCCGTATGTACAGTTATAAAGTTACTCTCCTAGACTAACTCCCAGAATCCCTGCTGAGGGAATCTGGGTGTTACAGTTCAATTCTCCAAGCTCTAGACCCATCTTTTAAATGTTATTTGCAGGGCTTATTGTGGCCTTGTGTAATTCTTTCACTTGCACAAAACTGAGAATAGAGTCCACAATCTGAATTCCTCCCCTCTGCCCAAATGCTCCTGTGTGCACCAACACCTAGCCCTCTTTTCGTCAGAGCTCTTGAAATAAAGCAAAGAGTTATACTGAGCAGCTGTTGTTCTTTCCTTGACTGAAGTTTGTTCTTGGATCTTAATAAATGGTCACTCTTTCTCTCTTTTCTTTCTTTTCTATACCCTTGCTCCCCTTCAGAATCACTGCCATGTGGGAAGACGTTACCACCAACGAGCCAATGTTCCATGTTCACTGGTTTTGCCGTGGCACTGACACCGTTCTGGGAGCAACTTCCGACCCACTGGAACTTTTCTTGGTAGATGAGTGTGAGGACATGCAGCTGTCTTACATCCATGGCAAAGTCAATGTACTCTACAAGGCTCCCTCAGAGAACTGGTCCCTAGAGGTATGCTGAAGAATATTACTGCTTTCCCACTTGATTCTGCAGTCAGTCCTCTGTCATCCTAGTAGTTCCACATGTTACCATGTCAAGCCACTGTTGACAATAACCACAGCTGAACCACCCACCAGGCCTGTGGTGGGGTTGTTAGCTTGTTGGGCTGGGATGTGGGGGATCCAGGTTCTAATCCTACTGAGCTGTGAAACTCACATAGGATGCTAGGAAGCTAGCAGAAGGAACAAACAGAGAGTCAGCTGGTGCTTCTGCTGAAGAGATTGTCCAGAAGTCAGTTGCCATTGCAGTTAGCAGGCAACTTGATTCTTACACCATATTAGAACAAACAGGCCTAGTGGTGTCAGCACATGGCATACTATGGTGTTTACCAGAGCCACCCTGCGTCAGAGGGTCATTGTGAGGGTAATGGGGGGAGGGGGAGACAGGCCATAAATGTAACTAATAAATTCCACTTTAAGTAATTTATCTTACATAGTTTTATATATAAAAAGACAATTTTCACTTAATTGGCTTCCAAACCTGTCACAAAAATTCTCACTAACTAGCTCCACCCCTTCTCTGGTTCAAACTCACCATGGCTGTCAGCCTCTGCCTGCAAACTGTATGTGGTTCAGCTTTTAACTCCTCTCCCCTCTGTCATTCTCAGATGTTCTATTTCCTTCCACATAGCTCAGGCAGACCATGCCCTTCATTGTCATTCTGGCTGTAACATAAACGGCAGCCTCCTCCGTCTCCAAAGTCTATTTGATGGGTTTAGACTAGAGGAAATCTCCATCTGGGTTGCATGAATCTGGCTCCCCCTGTGGCACGTGCTCCAGTGTCCTCAGTGACTTGTAGCTTTAGAACATGGAATGCCAGCAACAGAACTATTTTACTGTGACCTAGGGCAAGACTGGGGTATATGTGGCCCTCCAGACCCTTTTGGACTTCAGCACCCATCAGCCAGCATAATCAGTGGTGAGGGATCATGGGAATTGGAATCCAACACCTGGAGGGTCGTGCATTCTGCACCCTAATATGGGTTTTCTTTTCACTTTCTGCTTCAGAGGGGTACAAGTTTTATAATTTGTTTCTTGAAGTCCTGTCCATCTGTTGCCATTGAGAACACACTACAGTCAGGCAAACTGACAGAAAGGCCTTGATCTGTTAAGGTTCTGGGGATTTGTGTGTGCAGAATTTGGGAAATTTAATTTTTGGGTTACAGCCTTCAGAATCTCACAGCACATGATCACGTTGTGCAGGGGATTTTGAGAGCTGTAGTACAAAAGAGGAAATTTCCCAGGTGTGTGTGTGTGAGACTGATAATGAGTGGTTTTGTGTCTTGCTAAGAAGAATCTAACTTTGCCACCCAACTTTCTTCCCATAGGGAGGGCTTGACGTGGAAATCAAAATGGTGGAAGATGATGGCAGAACGTATTTCTACCAAATGTGGTATGACCAAGAGTATGCCAGGTTTGAGACTCCACCAAAGATTCAGCCCACTGAGGACAACAAACACAAGTTAGTGTTTGAGATGTAATGGTTTGTGGAAGGTGGGGGTTAAGGGATCCCAAATGCAAACAGTAAACCCCTAGAAATGACTGGTACTTGGTCACTTTGTGGCAGACAGTTTGGGTGCTCTGAGCTGTTCACACTGAACCAAAATCATCTTCGAGGGAGAGTTCTGTTTGAGATTGGGTTTTTTTTTCCCCAGTTAAGACCTGAAGTCTGCTTCCCTCCTAGGTTCTGCATGAGCTGTATTCGTTTGGATGAAGTGAGGCAGAAGGAAATCCCCAGAGTCTTGGAGCCCCAGGAAGAGTCAGAAGGAAAGATGTTCTATGGCATGGCAATGAAAAATGGGGTGCAGTATCGGGTGGGGGATGGAGTTTTCCTCCTCCCAGATGCTTTCCCATTCAGGTTGGTTCTTCAGTTACCTTTGGGAAGTGGGCAAGGGAAGGGATCACTTGATGATGGGGTGTCTCCATGGTGAATAAGGCAAGAATTACAGAATGTGTTGAAGGTGTATGGTGGCACTTTTTAAATGTTTTATCAATAGTATATAATTTTCCAAACATTTTAACACTTAAGTTAGAAGAAAAGCTCCTCCATATTTTGCTTCATTTAAGGTTTTCTATTCTATTATTTTTTTCTTTGTCGCAAGGTATCTGCCAGAGAAATGATGGAATGCTTCTAGATTTCCAATATGAAAAGAGCTGACAGACAAGAATAGCAGATTTGGGAGTAAATGCTGGGGCAAGTCTGGACTGGCTAGGATTTAGGCAGGACTATAGCTGAGTAATGAGGGATAATGGAATGATCTATTCAAGTGTTCCTTACTTTGTTAAGCTGTATGTGAAGGACTGAAGAGAGAAGGCCAAGGGTTTTAATAAGGGAGGAAGCTCTTGGGATACAGCAGTGGGAGTGAGACACTCAGTATAATTACATCATGAATGTTCAGGACATTGGTAGCCTGTAACAAGGCTGTACACTCAAATTGTTAGGTTAAGATACTTAAGATTTAATTGATTGGTATAGTGAGCTTTAATTGTTAAGGGCAAATTTAAGAAGGAAAGCTAAGTGTTGAGAGTATATGTTTTGCAGGTTTGTTTGTGTGATATTACTATTAAGAGAATTTTTTTTTTCTAGAGGTGAACTTAACAGTGAGTGGTAGCTTTGATTGTTTAAACTGGTATATAACCTTGCTTGAGGATCTCACCAAGATACATATGGATTTATATTTTAATCAGCATGATGTAAAAATTCTTGAATCAGTCTACATCCCCTCTCCCATAGCCTTGCAAATAAGTTAAAAAAAGGGGGGGAGCATAAAGCATTTAAAAGTAACTTTGCTGCATATTGATAGCCTGAAAGAAGGCAGGAAGAATGTGAACTTCAAAAAACTTCAACATCTGACCCCTGGTTTCTCTCATTTTAAAAAATTTCCATCATTTTTCCTTCTCTACAGCCTGAGGCTGGCTAGTCCTATCAAACGCCAGAAGAAGGAGGCGGTCAATGAGGAACTGTACCCTGAGCATTACCGCAAGTATTCTGAATATATCAAAGGTAGCAACCAGGATGCTCCAGAACCCTACCGCATTGGCCGAATCAAGGAAATCTACTGTAATATCCGCACCAGTGGCAGGCCCAATGAAGCAGAAATCAAGCTCCGTGTATATAAACTTTACAGGTAAAGAGCAGCTAGCCTAGTTTTGCTACCAAGACAGGAAAAAGGAATTCTGTTGACAAGAGGCCAAAATCATAAAAAGTTTGTATTGTAAAAATAGACAGAAGCACTATAGAGAAACATGAGATATTTATGCAAGTGAGCTTCAGTGTGCATAATCCTAAATGTGGAACTGCATCCACCAGAGAAGTCCGACCAACTATCAGCATCCATGCATAACACCTTCTTAAAAAGACTGCAGTGGTGGCAATTTGCTGTTTCAGGTGAAAGTGAATTCAGAGTCTGGATTTAAGGTCAAACTAGACATGACATTAAATGCTTCTTTGTCTTTAATGTACATGTTTGTTTGTTTGTTTGTTTGTAATAACAACTAGCAGTTGCTTGGGATGGTTATACTGATTATCAGGATTGTGGCAGGTAGGGAGAGGATTTTAACTCTTTTCTTCCCTCTGCTGTTCACCTAGAGAAAATCACTCCTCCAGTTAATGTGGGCATTGGGAGGAAATCTGTTGTCCATCAAAGAAGTATGTAATCTTGCACATAGCTGGATCTCAGTTTCCCTTCTTCTCCACCTCATATGTTATTTGAGGGGCTTTACCTTTCCCAACCTGAGGCCCTTCAGATGTTCACTTTTAGGCGTCTGGGGTATTTTACTTTATGATACATGTCAGAGGTCTCATGTTGCGTAAGACCCAAGACCTGACGGCTTCAGCATTCTGTTCTCCTAATGGCCAGCCAGTTGCCTGTGAGAAGCCAACCAACAGGCTCTCTTGTGTGTTTTGCCTTCCCAGGCCTGAAAACACCCATAAGTCTGTGAAAGCCAGCTACCATGCCGATATCAACTTGCTGTACTGGAGTGATGAAGAGGCAGTAGTGGAATTCAAGGATGTACAGGGCCGCTGCACTGTGGTGTATGGGGAAGATTTGACAGAAAACATCCAGGACTACTCCGCCAGCGGTTCTGATCGCTTCTACTTCCTAGAGGTACTCTTTCCCATTGCACAGTAGGGACTTGTGCAGCGTTACATGAATACATTGGCCAATAGATTAGTCCACTGCTTCTAAAACTATGGCATTTAAGATCTTTAGATGAAGAATACAAATCCCCTTCCCTCCCCATGTACGGGCATTCACTCTGAGTAACTTGGAGCCTGACAGACTGATAAGTTTTCCCGTGTAACCTTTGTTCTGGTGCAGATCTTGTTTATCTCAGTGGAGCTTCCTAGTGGATTGCGTCCTGTGAGACAGATCTGCCTGCCACCCTTAAATGCACTCCCAACCCTAGTAGATAGGAGTGCTTCCGGACAAGACTTTCATTCTCCCCTTTGTCTTTCTTAGAAACCCAGGAGACTTTTAGAACAGTATATTTGGTGTGTTTGCTCTAGACGAGCAAGGAGGCAAAAATGTTCTCTGCATATTTCTTCTTACATTTGTCTGCACGATTGCTGTTTTCCAGGCATATAATGCCAAAACAAAAACCTTTGAAGATCCCCCATATCATGCCCGTAGCTCTGGAAATAAAGGAAAGGGAAAGGGAAAGGGAAAAGGTAAGTGATTAATTATTCTGTAACTGTCATCATCACCCTGGTGCTTCAGTCTGTCTCTGTCACTCTTTGGAAGATAAGGGAAATTAAAAGTTCCAAACCAGGATAACCCAAACTATACAGAAGAAAAAGTGATCCCAGCAAACTGCATAAAATGTCCAAGCTGAGTGTATTTTCCATACTTCAGGTTGCAAGGGTAATACTATGTTCTTGATGAAAAATTCCCTGGTAGTGGAAAGCTAGCAGAGCAGGACAGGGGTTGATTTACATCCTTTTTTAATTTTTTACTTCTCTGACCTCTTGTAATTGTTGGAGGGGGGGTTCTTTCTAAACACAGAGAATATTTTAAAAATGACATTCTCCCCACCTTGAAATGATGAGGTCCAGTTGTTCTGCGGGAAAGCCCTCATTTTTATTTTTATTTATTTTTATTTATTATTTATTTTATTTTTGCTTCCAAAATTTAATTTCTGTTACACATGAGTAAAGGGAACTGTGTTAGGCAAGCTTCCAGTTTTGCATTGCAGAGTAAGGAAAGTAAGCTAGTACTTTATGGAGAGGGTGCTGTGGACCTCACAAGTTCCATTTTATACTTGTTAAGCACCATTCTGGTAGAATGTGCCCCAGTCGTGTTGCTCTGATTGTGGCTGAAAAGTGCAAGTTTACAATGGAATGATGGACAACTGTTCTGCCTCTGTCACCTACAGACACAAACTACAATCCTCTCTTTGTGTTTTCAGGTAAAAGCAAAGGGAAATCCTCAGCAGCCTCTGAGCATAGTGAGCTTGCAGCTGCTGTAATGAAGCCACCAAAGTTACGCACCTTGGACGTCTTCTCAGGCTGTGGAGGCTTGTCAGAAGGCTTCCACCAAGCAGGCAAGGCAACTCAGAAAATTGATGGGAAGGGTAGCTTGAGCTCTGTCTTTGGTTGCCAAGATGGAGCCAGTGGGGATTTCTTCTTTTCCCAAAGTGGGAGAGGTGAACAGAAATCAGATGGGGGATGGTTTGACCCTCCTCCCCTTCAGTCCTCTGTGGGCCAGATGATATTAGGAAGCATGGCCAGAACCTTAATCGGGGTCCTGCAGAAGTACTGGGTGTATTTCATCAGAGGAGGAATAGAAATGAAGCGCTGTCAGCCAGCTGAGAGCAAAGGTGGCCTTGTTTCTTCTCCCTCTTTCCAGTGGAGAGAAGCAAGAGAAGGATCAAGCCAGATGAGCTTCCTTTCTGACAGACTCCAGCTGCTGATGGGGAGGCTTCCCTGGAGATGTCCAGGCATGAGATAGGGAACCTCTGTGAGCTGGAGGTTTATGGAATGAGAGACCTTCTTTAATTGCCTTTGGTTTGGAAAGTGAGGCATCTACCGCAAAGTTCTCTCACCCCTGCTCTTTTTTTCCTGTTTCTTCCAACATCAGAGGTCTCAGAAACGCTGTGGGCCATCGAGATGTGGGAACCAGCTGCGCAGGCCTTCCGCCTGAACAACCCAGGCACTACAGTGTTCACAGAGGACTGCAACGTCCTGCTCAAATTGGTTATGTCTGGGGAGAAGACTAACTCCCTGGGCCAGAAGCTGCCACAGAAGGGTGATGTGGAGATGCTATGTGGTGGGCCCCCTTGCCAAGGTTTCAGTGGGATGAACCGCTTCAATTCCCGCACTTACTCGAAGTTCAAAAACTCCCTGGTGGTCTCCTTCCTCAGGTGACTGGAGGTTATGCTCATTGGCCTTCTCTCTGCAGTTCTCAATAGTAGCTGAATCAGGGCCGTATATGTACTTCCAGTCCACAAAAAGGGAGAAATGTAGAATGTCTGGTAATAAGTGCAAAATAGAGTTTTCCTCAGCATCAGAGTCTATTTTAGAAAGCTGGTAGGGGAAGAGAGCAGATTTATTTGTCATTTTATTAATTGCATTTCTTTCTGTCTTTTCTCCAGTGGGCTTTCCCCCTCTTCACTTTAACCTCAGAACAACAACCCTGTGAGGTAGATCAGGACAAGAGAGAGCAACTGGCTCAAGGTCTCTCTGAGTTTTATGACTCAGTGGAAACCTGAACATAAGAGATGGAGCTATGAACTGGGATGTTTACAGTTTGAACGTTAGTTCATTGTGTGGACTTAGAGACACTCTGCTTCATTTTGTACTGACCTATCTTACCTCCTTGATAAGGTAGCTGTAAGCTGATTATCAAAAGCAGCAGGAACATGTGTTATATTTTAATATTGTTATTATTACGCTTTTGTTGTTACATAAGAGCAACAGCCAAGTGCTGGCAATATATGCATTGGCCTCCCATTGCACAAGGAGGGAGCACTCTTCACATGACATGGTTTTTTGGTTTTCCTTTTTTGATTTTTTTCCCACTAAAGATCCACTCATGCGCTATGGGAGCCAAAGGGAACAATGTGATCATAATTGGGGGCTTCCCTGGGCAATTTTTTGCCTAGGGGAAGCTGTTTTCAACCAGAAAGTAACATTCAAATTTATTACCTGATAATTGGCTTCTTCAGGGCTTAAAACACTCACAAAATGGAGTAGGGTACAAAAACATGGCAAAATTGTCCTTCATGGCCCTTACAGGGCATAAGGAATATTTTTAATTAAAAAATAAAAATAAAAAATGTATCACTGGGAAAACCTGAGAGGGGGCTATGTGCAGTCTGTGGGCTGCACTCGAAGTACATAGCTGTTTAAAATCTTATACGTTGCTCTAACCTTGGAATCAGGGCTGTTTGGGGAGAGTGGATGGTGTTACTGGCTATGGATTTATCTCAAGCTTAGCATTCCCCAACCAGATGCTATCTAGATTATTGTACTACAACTCCTCTTGCCCTCCAACCAGCACAGCCAGCAGGGAGGAATGGCCCAGCATCCCCCAGAAAACCTGTCTGCTTTTGAAAATGGGGGGAGGTGACTGGAGAGACAACACCGCTGATCTCCTAATGTCCCTTTTCCTATAGCTACTGTGACTACTACAGGCCACGATTCTTCCTTCTGGAAAACGTGAGGAACTTTGTCTCCTTCAAGCGCTCCATGGTGTTAAAGCTTACCCTGCGGTGCCTTGTCCGGATGGGATACCAGTGCACTTTTGGGGTGCTGCAGGTACAGTTGTCAGGCATCGTTTACATCAGGGCATGTACAAATCATGAGAGAAAATGTTTTGTCAATATAAGGAATGGAAGCAGAATACACTCAAAAATGGGAGTTCTAAGGCTATCCTGTATTTTTCCACTACCTTACTAAGCCTTGTGTAGCACAGTTCATGTTTTAAGAGAATTTGACAAATTCCTGGAGGGATGGGTCTAAAAATTGATCAATAGCTATTAGCTGTAAGTACTAAAAATGCATCTCCCTGCTCAGAAGGAGTATGTTTGATGGAAGCAGCTCTTGAATCAAGAAGGTGGCTGCACCGATCCACCATGGTGATTTTATTGTTAAACATCAGTTGTAGGGATCTCTCCTACTCTCTCCCTAGGTTGTTGCTTCTGTGGAGATGCGGTTCCGCTCCCTGCTCTATTGCAGGTCATTCTGTGTCCATCTGCGTTTGTCAGCACTTTTTGTGGGTGGGGGTAGACATCTGTGTGGATTGCTCCTCAGATTAAATTTGGTTTAGTTACATGCAGCAGCTTCAAGCCCAGCGCTCTTGCAGCCTACTCGGCTATTTTTCTAAGTTGCGTTGGTGGTGGTGCCCATTTTCAGTGTTTTTTTTTAAACATGGAGCCCCAATATATATGTGCTTTTGGTTTCTCTTCCTCTTTAACTTTGAATTTGTTTCCAGGTGCTAAACTGAGAGTAAGAACAGATCTTAAATTGTATCAAACAATTTTAAAGTTTGGGCTGAGGTGCTATAGCTTTAGGCTAAACTGTTTTAATGGCATTTCATCTTTTAGTGGTATTTTATTCTTTCAAGTGTAGTTTTAAATCATTTGAATACTATCAGTAGTTTAATCCCATTATTGTGATGATGATGATGATGATGTAAGGAAACACATAGAACTCAAAATGGAAATGACAAGTTCTGCTGTCATAGTGTTCATTGTTATTGCTTGGGATAATCCGTATGAATTCATCATCTGTCTCTTTGCAGGCTGGTCAGTATGGTGTAGCCCAGACGCGCAGGAGGGCAATTGTGCTCGCTGCAGCTCCTGGAGAGAAACTTCCCATGTTCCCTGAACCCCTGCATGTTTTTGCTCCCCGAGCCTGCCAGCTCAGCGTGGTGGTGGATGATAAGAAGTTTGTTAGTAATATAACAAGGTAATGGCCACTTCCCAAAGTTAATAGATGGTGATTTCAATGAGCAGATGATTCTTCACTTCTTTGGACGGCACAAAAACAGATATCTCCTAAACATCAGAAAGAGCTTCTTTACTGGGAGAACTGTTGAGCGGTGGAATAGACTGCCCCAAGGGTGACGAATTCTTTCCTTTGAGGTCTTTGACCAGAGGTTGGACAGTCATCTTTTGGCAGTGCTTTATTAGTGTAATTTTGCATGGCAGGAGCTTAGAACTAGATGGCCCTTGTGCCCCCCCCCCGCAACTCTTAATTTCCAGAATCTTCCAGCCAGCAGAATGCCCACTGGCCATGCTGTCTGGGGGGATTTGGAAGCTGTAGTCCAAAAAGAGAGATCTTCCAGGCTCTACAAGTAGTGCCAGACTATGTTCCACTTTCAACACAGACTGGGAATTATCTTGAGTATCAACTTGTAACTCTAGTCATCCTTCTGACTGCCACTGTTTGAATTAAAGCTACAGTTGTAAACTTCATTCCATATCAGTGTGCATGGGATTGTACTAACATTGATTATTTTGATCTCTTGCCTAAATTGCCCAGTTTCCTTATGAGATCACCATTGTTTGCACACAGGCCTTTATATTATAGGTTTTGCTTTAATTTGCCCTCGTGAGGTGTATTTTTGAACTGGTTCGCGGGTTATAATAAATAAGTATGAGTTCTGGTCTGCTGTGTTCTGAAATTTATGCGGACCAAGAATAGAATCCTTCTACGAGAGCCTACAACTGAATGTGGGAGCAAGATAGTCTTTCAGGGGCCATTTTACTTACTGCTTGCTCTGCCCTCAGCTGAGCAGTGACCTCATCCAGGCCAGCAAGTATAGTATGGTGGTGGCTGCCATGTCAGTGGGGAAGTGAATCAATACAGGGGTTTGGCTTCCTTTGAAGGAGGGGTCAAAGGTGCTGAAACTAGTTAGGAATAGGGTTTCAGCACCTTGGAGAGCTCTTTTAATGTCTGGAGAAAAACCTGAAGTGAATTCACTGTCCCATTAACGTGGGAGTCACCAGTCATAATTACAATACTGTTTAAAGTTTCAGAAAAATGTTGAGCTTTTCTTCCAGTAATGACTGCTTTTATTAGGTAGGTGAGTCATTGTCCCTCAACTTAGGCTTTTAAAATTATTATTATTAATGAAGGGGAACATCTCAGCTTTCTCAGCTCAAAAAATGTTTCCCAAACCTTTTACTGAATGGGAGTTTCTTTATGGTGGGGAGTGGGATGGTGGGTTCTCCTATGCAGGACTTAACCTATGAGCCAAATTCTTTGGATGTACTCTAGGACATACTCAGGTCCATTCCGAACCATCACAGTCCGGGACACCATGTCCGATCTTCCCGAGATCAGGAATGGGGCATCAGCACTTGAAATCTCCTACAATGGAGAGCCACAGTCCTGGTTCCAGAGGCAAATCCGAGGTTCCCAGTATCAGCCCATCCTCAGGGATCATATCTGCAAGGTGAAGAAGCATGTTCTATCTCTTACCACTTCATAATAGTTACAGTTATGTCATGCCTTTCCTCCAGTAAATGGGCATCATAGTTTTCTTCCTCCTTACTTTATCCTAATAGCAACCATGTGTGGTCAGTATGGCTGAGGGAGAGTCACCAGTCCAAAGTCAGCCAGCCAGTTTCGTGACTGAATAGAGGCTTGAACCTGGACCACTCAAGTCCAGTCCAGCATTCCTAACAAGTAGGGCTTACTGCTGTGAACTACTGTAGCTCTCTAGGAATCAGGAAGACTGAGAGAGCTTTCAGATAATTTCTTAGGCAAAATCTACTGGCTTCCCAACAGAAAAGAACTGTTTGAAGGCTTTAGGCCATTGTAGCAAAATACAGGAGCAACTTTGCTTTGAAATCTTAAAGAGGAAAAAGTTAGGCTGGTGGAAGCAAAAACAAAGAGTGTGTAAGCAGGGCTTATGAGAGTTGGGTGTTTTGTGCATTTGGCCTAATAAACAGTCCTTTTTTACCTGCTACCTTCCTGAGAGAGAGACAATTGTCCTATCCTCAGCTTCAACAAAAATTGGAAAAAAGCATTCTGGCCCTTTTCTTCAGAGAGACAGGATGAAGGGCAACTTCTTTTTTTTTTTAATAATTTTTATTAAAACAATTGATACTTGTAATTAAATAACAGTAACATTTTGTCTTTCACAATTTCCTAAAATACAATTAGATTATTATCATTTTCTAATACAGTACAGTGTAGATCTATTTACATTCATTTCAAATCTTTTATTACTATTACCGTTCTTATCCACATTATAATTTACTGTCTTAAAGAATCTTATGTATTTCCTGAATTTGATCCTTATCTATATTCTGAATGTACAATTTCAACTTCCTACATTCCCCTGCTTGGTTAATTATTGACAGCTTAAATGTTTCCTCTATATCTGTAATTGATAATTATGGCTTGCCTACAATTACAAAGAAACTTTAAAGTCTCTGACATTACATGATCCTCACTTACTTTTTAAGCCCTCATTCCCATTACTCTAAATAGTACATCTCTTTATTTTACCAAATTCGCTTATAGCTTCAACCCAATCAAGAAATATCAAAGGTACCCAGCTTTTGAATGGCAACTTCTGTTTTCCCCAAACTGTTGCCAGATGTGTTGTGATGTCATCCTACTTCCATTCCCTTAGTTTGGGCAGTTTTTTACTGACTCGTTTATGACATTGCACCGCTTTAGTAAATCTAGCCACTAAAAAGGGGAAATCAACTTTTATACTAGAGTGAGGAGTAAGCACCTGACTTAGTGATATGGGGTGGGGAAACAGGAAGGGCTTGGGGGGAAGTACAGATGATGATTACTGAGGTGTGAAGAGTAACTGGAGTTTGCCTTACCTAGGATATGAGTGCTCTGGTAGCTGCTCGAATGAGACACATTCCATTGGCCCCAGGCTCAGATTGGCGTGATCTGCCCAACATTGAAGTACGCCTCTCAGATGGCACAACCACCCGCAAACTGCGCTATACACATCATGATAAGAAAAATGGGCGGAGCAGCACAGGGGCCCTGCGAGGAGTGTGTTCCTGCGCTGAAGGTAGGTGTGCCTCAGGGAAGAGTTTATTGGGACAAGTTAGACAAAAGTGGCTTCATCGGACCTTGTTTGTTCTCCCCATAAGAAACTAGAACTTTAGGGGCCTCTGGCAGAGGTCTTGATCACTACTCAAACACTAATGTTGTATTTGTTTTTCACCTTTCCACCAAACAGTGCTCAAGGTAGCTAATAGGAATGGTATGAATACAATTAAACATAATGAAATAGAACAAATATAACAAATAATAAAGGATAAAGTCATATAAATTTAAACAGCAAAAAATCAACAGATTAAAAGGCAGGTGATCTCAGAATTTTAATCAGTTAAGTGATGAAATGTCAGTATATTTCTGTTATTAACAATATATAGGTGTGTTCAAAAGAAATGTGAAATGTCTCAAGTTAACAAAAACTGCAGCCTTTCATTTTTAGCACAAGCAATCCTTAAATATTTCCAGTGTTGATGTCCACATTGTATAAGTCAAGGAGAGGAGGAAAGCGGAAAAATAGACACACTCCGATTATTTTGTTTTCCATCTTCTGTCTAAGTGACTGGTCTATTTAATTGTGAATTGTGAACGACAAGAAGACTTTGAGGGAATTGACACACACCCACACCAAAGTTCCATGTCAAATATATTTTTCTTTGTTTATCTTTGTTATATACAACTGCACCCAATGGTAGGTGTCTGCTGTCTCCCAATCATTAGCCAGTCCATCTTGTGACTGTCACCCATCTTGTCAATAATTTGCTGTCTGTTTTGCAAATTTCTGGCTTCTGTTCTTGTGAAGATTGATTGACGTCTGGGCTCTTAATGTTCCTTCATATTAGCAAGATGTTTGCGGGTTTAGAAATGTCTTGGTGGGTCATCTAATCCAAAAACTCTGCCTTAAAAATATATATACTTTGTTTTGCTGTCCAGAAAAGTCTCCATGCATTTCGTGAATTGGTTCATGGTTGTAAAAATGTGGGTTAATGGTAATGGGCAGGCATAACTGTATTGTGTTTGTGGCAGTAAAAACAACACAGAGTGCAGTGGCTACTTGACAACTACAGATGACGGTAGCCTGAGTTTTTGTGGATTACAACCCACTTTCTGAAAACAGAATACAGGAAAGATAGCGATTACTCCAGATACAGAAGTGGGCTATACTTCTTAAAACCTCATATTGTGTTTGTCTTTAAGGTGCCATAGGGGTCTATGTTACACTGGGCATGAATGGTCTTGGGTCTCCCAAATCCTGGTCCTGCCACAGATTCCAGTTTGATTCCATTCTTCATCCCAGATTCAATCTGCATTTCTGTGGGAGTTTGAAATGCTTTCAGAAACAATGGTGTCAGGATGGTACTTTGAACAGAAAGCAATTAGTGGTTTGTCTGGGTCAGGACAGCCCCTGTGTCCTTCATTTTTGGAGCTGGATGTGTTCCCCCATCATAGTACCTTTTCCCTCCTGTATCATTCAGAGCTCTATAGTGCCAATTCAAATGTTAAAAGTACCACCCCCCATGTTCTAAATTTTATTCTCCTCATTAGGCAAGGCATGTGACCCTGCAGACCGGCAGTTCAACACCCTGATTCCTTGGTGTCTTCCCCACACGGGGAATCGGCATAACCACTGGGCTGGATTGTATGGAAGGTTAGAATGGGACGGGTTCTTCAGCACAACAGTCACCAACCCAGAGCCTATGGGGAAACAGGTAATTGATCCTCTTGAGACCACTAGTGCATCATTATCCTCTGCGAGATGAAGATGTATTTTGTGTGTTGAATTACATTGTATACTAGTCTGATGCTAGGAGCAGGGCTTTCTCAATGGTGGTCTTTCTGGCTCAGTGGAATTCCATGTCCCAGGGAGACAAGGTCTGCTCAGTGTTGAAAAACAAGGAAACATGGAGAGGCTTTTTTTAAAGAGCCTTTTGAGGATTGTGAACCACAGTGAAGACTTCAACTACCTTAAAGCACTAGACGACACAACCTGGGTGCAGTTGCCTTTTTAAAAATTTCGCATACCACCTAAATTTAACTTCCAGGTTTGCCAATACAGGAGATGCCATGTTGCTCTTTGCCTCTGCTCTAAGTCAGCTTAGGAGCGAATGAGCTTTGGAAATAAGTGATGAGCAGCTCAGTGAGTCTTAGCCTACCCTCTACTTAGAGAAGATAGAAAGAAGCCATTCACTGTCTATCCCAGCAAGCTGAAAATAGATTATTTTTTTTTAATTTTATTTTTATATAAAATACCGTCACATAGTTAAAATAAATGGTGACTTTACATATCGGTCCTTTTCAATATTTTCAAGTATATATATATACATTTGTACAACTTATCATCTGTTTCTTATAAGTTTATATAGGAAATTTCATTAAGTTCACCTTGACTTCCTTTGCCGTCTACACAACGTAATTATATTTACACTACTTCTTCTTAACTTATGTAGTTCCCTTATCTTAGTTTATCTTCTCATTTTTTACTGTTTGAATACACATTTCCTTTGATATCTTTACCAAACATACATGTTAACAATACTTAATTTACCAATGTGTAAAGATTATCTATATTTGTCATTATCAAGATATTTCTCTCTATTCCATAAATCATATACGTTCCCTTCCTCTTTTACATACCTTCCATTTCTTCACATCCAAACTCACATTTGAGCACTATTCACACCTTGTTCACTTATATATGTCATTACAAATTGCCATTGCTTTTCCAGTAAATCAGTTTTTTCCCCTTTTAAATAATGAGACAGTATATCCAACTGTTTCATTTCTACTATTTTTGTCAACCATTGTCCTATGTCAGGAACAAAGGGCATTTTCCAAACTCGAGCAAATGTCATTCTAGCCGAAGTTATTAAATATAGTATTATCCGTTTGTTTTGTTGCCCGAGATCCTTGTCCAACGTATGCGTCATGTTTAATAAATATAATTCAGGTAACATAGGAAATGAAACCTTGAATATTTCCTTCAATATTTCATGTATCTTTATCCAGTATTGCTTTGTTTTTGGTTATGTCCACCAAATATGATAAAATGTGCCTATGTTGTCTTTGCATTTCCAACATTTATTATTCCCTATGTGATATATTTTATCAATCCTTTCAGGTGTAAGATAACACCTATACATCATTTTAACAAAGTTTTCTTTTAAATCTTGAGAACTGGTAAACTCGTTCGTATTTTTCCATGCTGTTTCCCAATGGTCAGTTGGGATTTCATGTTGGAAGTTTCGCGCCCATTTTATCATTACTTCTTTTACTGTTTCATCCTCTAGTTTCCAAGTTAGAAAATATTTATAAAATTGCGTAGTTTTTTGTTTTGTTTTAAGAAATATTATGTTCTCCAGCTCATTATATGTTTTTTGTGTGGATATGCCCTCCAACTTTAGGTCCATCATATAACGTTCTTTCAGTTGGAGATATGGGAACCAACTGAGATTAAAGCCGTGTGCAGCAAGTTCTTCCTGGGTTCGCATCCTTATTACTTCTTGCTTGTCTTGAATTATTAGATCTTTGTATCTTATCCATTCCTGTTCTTGGTCAGACCATTTCCCATATAAAGCTTCTTGAGGTGATAGCCAAAGGGGTATTTTATTATAGGTGGATTTCTTTACATTCTTCCAAATCCTAATTAATGATCTTCTTACATAATGATTTGAAAAGTCTCTATCTATTTTTTCTTTGCCATACTATAAGTAGGCGTGAAGACCAAATCTCATGTTTGATCCTTCTAATGTTAAAAGTCTTTTATCTTTGAGGGTAATCCACTCCTGTATCCAGGTCATTGCATTTGCATGATAATATAACTTTAGGTCCGGCAAACTACATCCGTCTCTCTCCTTCTGTTCAGTTAGCAATTTCCACTTAATTCTTGGCTTTTTGCCCGACCAAATAAATTTGGATAATTCTTTTTCCCATTTTTGAATAGGTTTATCATTTGTAATAATTGGCAAATTTTGGAATAAGAAATTTAATTTGGGTAAAATGTTCATTTTTATCACTGCGATTCGCCCAGTAGCGATAAGTTTAGATTTGTCCATCTTTTTATTTCTTCCGATATTTCTTTCCATATTTTACTATAATTATTATCAAATAAGTCTTCATTACTTTCCGTAAAGTATATTCCCAAGTATTTTATTTTTTTCTCTATCTTAATTCCTGTCATTTTAGTAATTTCTTCTTTTTCCATTTGTCTCATGTTCTTTGTCATTATATACGATTTTTTTTTATTTATTTTTAAACCAGCTGCTCCTCCAAATCTTCTTAATTCCTTAATTAACTCTTTAATCCCTGTCATTGGCTCTTCTATAAAAAATACTGAGTCGTCTGCATATGCTCTAAGTTTGTGTTCTTGGGCTTTGATCTTAATGCCTTTTATTTCAGACTTTGATCGTATACTGTTGTTTAATATTTCCAGTGTGGCTATAAAGAGAGGCGAGGAAATCGGGCAACCCTGTCTTGTTCCTTTACAGATCTTTATCTCTTCTGATGACTCACCGTTTATTATGAGTTTAGCTCTTTGTTCTTTGTAGATCTGTTCTATCCACCCGATGAAGTTCTCTCCACAGTCCATTTTTTTACTACCTCTATCATAAATGTCCATCTGAGTTTATCGAATGCTTTTTCCGCATCAAGGAAAAGAATAGCCACTTTTTTTTCGTTTCTCTTGTCAAAGTGTTCAATCACATTTAAAAGAGTTCTTGTATTATTTCTCAACTGTCTGTTCGGCAAAAAAACCATTTTGGTCCGGGTGTATAACCTTTTGAAGGATCTTTTTAAATCTTTCCGCCAGAATAATTGTGAAAATTTTATCATCTGTGTTTAGTAGAGATATCAGTCGATAATTTTCCGGTTATTGATGAGCTTTCCCCTCCTTTGGAATTAGTACTATATTAGCATACTTCCATGTAGCTGGTATCCCTTCTTTTCTAATTTCATTTAAAGTGTTAGTCAAAGGTTGTAATATCTCTGATTGAAATGTTTTGTAGAAGCTTGCTGTATAGCCATCTGGCCCGGAGGCTTTTGGTAGTTTCAACTTTTTGATCACTTCTAACACTTCTGCCATTGTAATGTCAACGTTTAACAGTTTCTTTTGTTCTTCAGAGATTTTTGGAATTTTTTGCTTGTCCAGATATTTCTTTGTTTTCTTGTTCTCTACATCTTGCGGCAGATCTTTTTGGTATAGAGTTGTATAGTAGTGAAAATAGATTATTTTAACAAACGCTGTTTGTTCATTGAGATTGCAGCCTCCATCATACAGCTATAGAGGCTTACTAACCAATAGAATAGGGCAGATTTTTTTAAAGTTTCTTCTCTTACCTCCTAATGTTTGTACCATCTTGCTGTTTGGAGAGTTATAGAGAACTAGAAAGCTCTTGTTTGCAAGACTTTTGTAACAGTTTAGTGGTCCTATGAAAGATATTACCTATTTCTTATTTTTCTTTTTGTTCCTGAACATGGCTCCTTTTTTTTCTCTGTTTTTTTAGTTAGTAAACTTTTCATGTTGCTCTGTTGTTACAGATTTGTAAATATTTCTTGATATGTTATATACTATGAACTGATTTGGGTTGGGTTTTCTCAAAAATGCAAATGTGAAATAGCTCCTTGGGAGGAGAAGGGGGGTATAATATCCTTTGGGTTGATCATTCACCATTCTGACCTGAGGGAGAAACTTTCCTAGTGTAAAACAGATGAGCCTTGATATACTTTCTGGAAAGGTGGCTTCCTCTCTCTTGTGCAGGGCCGTGTGCTTCATCCTGAGCAGCACCGGGTGGTGAGTGTGCGGGAGTGTGCACGGTCCCAGGGATTCCCAGACACCTACAGGCTGTTTGGAAATGTGCTTGACAAGCACAGACAGGTATGTTATCACAGTGCCTCTCTGTGGAGGTCCTTTCTGGGGCATCAGGCTTCTTAAAAAGTGCTTCAGACCAGAAGTGGGCAATTGACCTTCCCAGTGTTGGACATCATTTCCCATGCTCTCTTTCAATTGGCTATGCTGGCTAGGCCTGGTGCAACTTATAGGCCAAGAACATCTAGAGGCTCACAGTTGCTCCTTCTTATTGTACCCGGCTGGCATTGGAATCCTCTTGAATAGGCTTGCCAAGAAGTGGTGATACTCAGCAAAAGCAACCTTCTTCTCCACTGCAGTCCCCTGTTATTTTGAGATGTTCTGCTAATGGTTTTTATTTTCCTCAATTGCTTGTAAGCTACTGCTGATTTTTAAAAAAGGAAGGGAATAAAAAGAAGGGAATTCAGCAGTAGTTTAGCTATCTTTTTTTTTTTAATTTCATTGTTTGGTGGAATAAGTTCAGAAATCTTATAAAACATTTAAGGCTGCCAAGTAATCACATAGCTTAAAACAGCCTGGATTTTCTGAAATTTGTTTGGGTCTGTTTGAGAAGGGCAGCTGTATTGAAGGACCCTACAGGTAGATTTCTCCCAAAAGGAAAGAATGTGTGTTGAGGGTAGACCAGTTTCCTTCCTATTATATTAACATTTTACAAAGTGGAATAAAAATGGGTTTCAGCTGTGAGGCTCTGTTTTAATACAAGAAAGAATGTATTAGTGGAAAATTGTTGACCAAGATCTGTGGTAATTCTGCACTCTTGGCTACAGAAGCTGGACATGGTTGCTGACATTTGTTTTGAAAATAGCATTGTCAAGTCTGTGTCTTGTATTCTGAAATAACTGAATAACTGCTGAAGGTCAGCAGACTTGTCTGTGCAGATCTGCCAGGGTTCCAAGTTCATCAACTAAAATATGCATTGGAACAGCTGCTTGCCTTTTCTGGGCCCAGCAGCATCCATAGTGCCAGGGGAGGCAGCATTCCCTTTGGTGGTTCTATTCCTACAGTTTCAACTCCTTTTTCTCCCTCACCTTTGTGGTCTGTCTTTGCAGGTGGGTAACGCAGTGCCTCCGCCTCTGGCAAAAGCCATTGGACTAGAGGTCAAATCGTGTGTGTTGGCCAAAATGAAAGAGGATGCTACAGGTAAGTTAGTGAGTGCCAGCAATTGTACTGAAAGAGGATTTCGGGGCTCTGTATTCTGAAATCTATAACAAACTATTTATTGTCTCAGCCTGGCTGTGAATCAAGGAGCACAATAGTATGTGTTCTTGGTGTATTTATCCATACCTGTTTGGCTTGGGATTGTAGCTTCTTTGTAGCTACCATTGCCTAACCCAGTTGCTAACATTGTACATCTTGCCCATTCTGAAAATAACTGAAGGGACAGATTGGCTCTTGCCCTTCTTCCTCTCTCTCTGCCTCCTGCACCCTTGCATTTTATAGTGATGTTTATGGATAAGGTTGCCAGCAGTCCTTCCTCCAGATAGTCTACTCACTGACTTCTGTCTGCCAAGACATCTGCCAAGATGGTAATACACTGGCCATTCTCTGAAACCTCCGTCAAGGCTTTAAATCAGGAATGGGGAGCATGTGGCCCTCCAGATACTGTTGGAGTACAGCTCTCGTGCTCCCTCACAGCTGGTTAAGGCTGATGGGATTTGCAGTACAAGTCATTTGAAAGCTACACATTCCCCACCCATGCAAAGTACACATGGAGTTCACTACAATAGCAGATGCCCACAATATTCTACACGTGGAGCTGGTTTTTGCAGAGGGGCCCATATGTGTGTTGGACTCCTCCACCCCATCCCATTCCACAGAGATGTAGGCTAGGGAGCCTAATATGCTCAGCCGTCGGGAACTTATCTTTCTGGTGTATCTTATTCCTCTGCAGATGCCATCAAACGGGAAAAGATGGACACGTCAGATTAATTTGTAAATCGCTCATCATCTGCTGCACCTCGGTTACAGCACCTGAACACCCAAACATGCACTGATAATTTTTAATTTTCTTCTTTTTTATTTCCAGTTTATTTTCTTATACTTCTGGACATGCTGAAAATTGTTGGAGGTTTCTCTTTGTTTTGGTGGGGGAGGGGGAAGGATTTTTGTGCTCTCTCTCTCTCTTTCTCTAAGCCTGTATTTGTGAGCAGTGTTTGTCTCCTTGGTTGACATTCTGAAACTGTTTTGATGTTCCAAATAACCATTCTCAAGTGATCCAACTGTGCAGTGCCTGCCACTTCATGCGTGTGCGTGTGTGCGTGTGCGTGCGTGCGTTTGTATGTGTGTTGGGGGGTATTAAGGATGTTTTTATGATACATTGTATTGAAATTTAATCAACCACTTTATACAAGTGGAAATTAATACTTTATGTAGTTTTTATATGTTGTAATATTTCTTCAAATAAATCTCTCCTATAAATTATTCCAAGTTCCCTTCCTGACTTTCTTCAGTTGCCTCACCCACTCCCAGCCTCTAGCTTGGATACTGTCACTTTGGGGGTCTAGGTACAAGCGTGTTGGTTCACACATACATTGACCACCACTTGATTATTCAAGATTCAGGAGCCAGCTGTGTTGGCAGAGAAATAATAGGGCAGAATCTATTGGATATGAACAGAATGGGCTTTTAAATGCTTACTAGAGACAGCATCAAAAAATTTAATGGTTTTATTTAGAAGATCTACTATCGTGTTTGTTAGAAAGGATAAGGGAACAACCTGTGAAAAAAGAGATACTTCAAACTCATCAGGTGAGATATTCCATAACTGTGGGTAACTGCATTAACAAATTTCATTTTTTGAGATGACCCTTTCAGTGGCAGTTTCATGTAGTAACACACAAATGACTGACAGCTGCATGTAACATTATTCAAACTTTTTTAAAAAAAAAAACAAATGCTTAAGGCTATAGAATACTGTGGATATGGTTGAATGGATATGCTTAATTCTTTCCTCTGGCTGTTTTATGCCCATAATCATGCTAATCCAGAATACTTTTCCATGTGTCCAAAAAAGCAATTTGGAGATAATGGGACATTGGATATGAAAATCAGGTGGGGGTGGGGAAAGATCTGTTGATTCTCTCCTTCCAGTTGCGTCCTTCTATAGCTACTCTTGTTTAAATAGAAAAGCTACTTTTGCAGGCAGTATGTAATTTGCCTATTATGCATGTGCATGCAACTCATTTCTTGATACTAGCCAATAAGTGATGCACATATACTTTTTTTGAATCTTGGTGCCTTTCTGTATATGGCTTTGTGCAGAGTATCTTATCACAAGCCATTCCAGAACTGTAGAAGGAGATTCCCTGACAGTCTGACCCTTCCTACTCAGTTTTCTTCTTTACCACAAAGTGAAAAACAAGGCTTAATTGCCTTTTACTCTCTTCAGACTTCCTCCTTCCGCCTTCATTATTCAAAATCTTCTCACTAAAAGCAGAATTTGTAAATATTATTCTGGTCTACAGCCGCGAGAACTCCCCAACCAGCATGAAACTGGCTGGGACATTGTGAGGATTTTAATTTAAACAAGTAACTTCAAGTTCTGACTGAATGTTACTCAGTGGTTTGCCTGCAAAATACTGCTGGCCAGCATCTGTACCCTCAAGAGTCCTAATCACATACCCAGACAAAAACCTGCAGGCTGGAGTAAAATACTTTGATTTCTGAATACAGTTGGCCCTCCACGTTTGCCAGTTACATTTTGTAACCCAACACCCAAGGAAGGAGATGGGTGAGCGAGAGGAAGTATAATGCCACTGTGCTGACCCACCCTCTTTCCCTCTTCTTTCCCTGACCTGTTTTGGACCCTGGGTGGCCATTTTCCCCACCATGCCTCAGCCCCCTTCTCACAGATACACACACATATTTTGGTATTTGCAGTTTTTCCACTCTTGCCCCACTAATCCTAGCAAATATGGAGGGCTGATCACATTGTAGAATCAATCATCAAAGTTTTGAGTTGCCTACCTAGTGCTAAGGACTTCATAGTTCAGTTGATGGGAAGACATAAATCAGGCAAAGGGAGGAAAGCTATGAAAATGTAACATTTAAGACTTATCAGTCCAGTTCATGAAGAGCGTGTATTATCAAGTCCAAAAATTTGTGCGGTTGGATTATGGTGTTTGTGTGTGTGTGATCTGATACCATATTGTACTATGCTAGTCTGTAAATATATTTTATGTGTTGTTCTTTTATTCTTTTATATAATATTTTTAGAGTGTGTGTGTATAATGTTTATTTTTAATATGGCCCCTGAAGAAGGCCAATCGGTTTATGTACACACCAGAATGTGTAGGGCTTTTTAGAGAATAAATGTGACCCGTCTATCCAAACTAGGCACACAGAGCCTAGTTTTCTCTTTCTGCTGATTTTCTGTTTTCCTGCCAACGGCTGTGGAGCAGTTTTTTGGTCCCAAAAGTTCCATCAGCCTTAGCCAACACAGCTGATAAGGAATTGTAAACCTAAAGTATCTGGACAGCCATTGTTGCCCACCCGTATTTTAGAAAAGGCCTGGGCTATAGTCTGAGGTTAACCACCCTGGTACTGTCAATTCAGCCCTTCTTTCATAATCGGATTCATTATCTTAGGCCATCTCCGCACTGCAAACCCCAGGATTCCACAGAATGTTGAAAGTGGAATAATAGCGCTGTAACAGTCCAGTGCGGAAGCTTCCTCAGTATATACATCACAGCATCTGCGTTTCGTCCGTATTAACTGTATTAACTTTCCTTCTTATGGGGATGCAATATTTCATGCACGTCTTGGGCACAGACACACTGAAAATCTGTTACTTTTTAAAAAAAAATGTTCACCATGCCCGTACACCACTCTTAACCCTGAGCTACGAACGCGCTCTGCTTTTACGCGTTCCCTGCTGTAATCGTGCACTGTACCACTTCAAAGAGGAAATGGGGGTGCAGTTTTTAAAAATGCTTTTAAAGCTTCCTGTAAATAGAAAAAAACAGTATATCAAAGGGAAGGATTAACACTTTAGTCTACCCATTTTACACTCGCTGTCTAAGGAGGCTCTTTTTCTTACAAAGAGGCGCACTCAAATACAATAATCTCCAGAATCTGAATTGGAACAGTCCACGTCGCTGCCTCCGACTCTCCTCATTGGATAGCGATCCGTCCTCCCAGCAGGCACCGGGGCGAAGAGGAAAGCCGCTCCACCGACAATCGGCAATCAGGAAATTAAGAAAAACTACATCTCCCAGGATGCCCAGCGCCATTGAGGCCTGTGCTTCGCGTCGCGCTTAGGAGTGGTCGGAGTGACTTCCTGTCTCTTTCGGGGCCTGGTTGTTTCTGTCCGCGCCTTTGCCGCCGCTCGTCTCGCCAGTGGTTCCAGGGGCCGCGATGCCGACCGGCGACTACGAGTAAGAGCAGGGGGTGGGGAACGAGGGCGGGGGCGGCGGAGGCCCCGGTGGGGCTGGGAGAGAGTCGTGGGGTCGAGGAGGAGGAGGAGCAGGAAGAGTCACGCGGATGCCGTAGTGGGGGCTGCGGGCCACGAAAGAGAAGCAGCCATTGGGAAAAGGGCGGGGGGGGGGTGAGGAAGCTGCGAGTGCTTCAAGACACGCGTGTGCGCGTTCAGACGCACAGTGGCGGCATTATAACTCGGAGGTGTTCCCGGTTTCCTGTGAGCCATCATTCAGTCTTAGGCTTCTGGGAAGAAGTTATTTTTTTAAAAGAAAGCTATGTCTCCACGACATCGCTTTTTGTGGCCCAAAAAGATAATTTTTGTCAGCTGTGAACTGTCCAGGCTGTTAGAGGGGAGTTAGACAAACACGTGACAGAAATCGAAGGCGTTCTGGGGGGGGGGCTTCTGTAGTTTTGTTGTGTTTATAGGTACACGTGTGTATCATTTGGTTAAAATACGACTTGAAAACAATCTGGAAGTTAATTTTATGAACATTTCTGATGGCTTTTGTCCCTGACCAATATGGGCTGTGCAACTGTAGCCCTCCAGGTGTTTTTGGACAGCAGTTCCCATCATCCCTTACTAATGGCTATGCTGGCCAGGGCTGATGGGATTTTGAGGCCAAAAACATCTAGAGGTCCACGCTTGCGCAATCCTGTTCTAAGGTTGCGTGGTTAAGCACTGAGACTGGAAGGTGGTGATAATTATGTAGGCCGGGCCTTTGCTGAGTTCCATCTCCATCTACAGGGTGAGACAGAAGTCACTTCGATGGTGGCTAATGCTGAACGTTTTATTGAAAAGGTTGGAATAGCATAATTCTATGTATTAATTAATGTGCAGGGAGCAATTTCTGCACCTGGGATTACTGGGCCACATTTATTTATAATGGAACAGTAACAGGAGTATCTTTTCTGAGAACATTGGGAATATCTCACACTGCAGTTTAATACATTAATAAATACATCTAACTCTCAAGTGACTTTTGCCTCGGTCCTGTTTGTGTGTGTGTTCGCATGTGCACGCACACACACATGCTAGACAGGTAATTCAGGTTAGACTATGACTGGAAGTGGCTGAGGAAAAAGTACCGTAGTTGGATTGGATGGAGCACATGAGGTTAGGGAGACCGTGACTACACATGAGGTTAGAGAGAACATGAAGAGGGAGAACATGACTGTATTCTTGCTTGGCATTGGCCAGTGTTTCAGAGTTACACACGCCATCTCACAGGTACAATAATATGATAGAAAGCTTTTTTTTGGTCATTAGATCATTAGGTCATTAGATCACCCTCTCAACTAGAAAGCTTCAAACCTAGTCTATTTGCTGTTACTATTCTGAGGGTGTATGGAGAAGAACTTGCAGTTGTATGAACTTCAGCCTTTATTGCTTCAGAGAGAACAAGACAGAGTGCACTGAGGATCTGAACAGGATGGGCAAAGGAAGATCTGGAGTGGGTGATGGAGTTGTTGAAATTCAAGATTATATTTTGCATAGAAGTGTAGGACTGAAGAATGTCAGGATACAGGGTTTTTTTAGGGGGTTGGTGGGTCAACTTTGGGAGCAGAAAAGGTTAGAGGCAACGGGAAGGAAAATGAAATCTTCTTTTTGCTGGCATAATTTCTGATGGAGTAATTATCACCTGTGCCTTTCAAGAGTGGAATGTAACCCCTTTTAAACTAGTGCAGCTTCTCTCCTATCCACTCCTGCTCTGGAAATTCAGGCTCTCAAAAGTGATGTTTCTAGCTTAGAGCAGTGGAACAAATGGGAACTCTTAGTTTGATTATTTGTGGGGATGGCTTGAGAAGTTGTAGGCTGAACAAAGGAGAGTGCTTGAGAGTGTGGATAGTATAGAGTGATGTGGGATGTGTAGTTTATATCTGGGTGGAAATGGAAATCTTTTAGGGCACAGCCCCTGAATATTGACCAGAAACATATGAGTGAAT
Organism: Cyclura pinguis; assembly: GCA_030412105.1. Lineage (NCBI taxonomy): Eukaryota > Metazoa > Chordata > Lepidosauria > Squamata > Iguanidae > Cyclura > Cyclura pinguis. The sequence continues at coordinate 214,405,989 of CM059600.1, forward strand.
AGCTGGAGCCTTCGCCCTGTGCATCATAACCAGCTGCTAAGTGGGCTTCTTTCTTTTGGAAGTGAGCAAGACAAGAAAGAGAACAGTGGCTGCTGGCCGAAAGGGTTGTTTATTTTAATGGCAAAATTACTGGAATGAGCTGGCCGCTGGAGATTGGTAGTGTCTGTGCTTTTCTTCTTCTGTGGTAAAACTAAAGAAGCAAATCTTCATTTTGGTGGAGTTACGCGAGCTGTAATTGACAGGATGACATGTACTGCAGATGATGGGCAAAAAGGTGTCACATGTGGAGAAACTAGCTGCTGGGATTTGAGTCAGTGGAAGGCGCACATAGGTGTATGGCTACTGAGAGCAAACCATTAACTGATGTATCTGCCTTTGTTTCAGCTCCAAGCCCAGTTGGGCAGACCAAGTAGAAGAGGAAGGAGATGATGGTAAGAATTTTCTTGTACAGACCAATTAGGTGTGTATTAAATGAAGAGTTGTCTTTCTTGTGCATTCAGATGTGTGGGTTTCAAATTGCTTTTAACTTTCCTCTGTGCTTTTGGTGCCCTTTAGCACAGCACACATCGTTTACCCAAGGACTGTTTACTGTGGTTTGGGAAGCTTCTGAGAGGTGAGCGGGATGGTGGTGCTGCTGTTGCTATTACTAACTTTGATACTATGGCAGCGGCAAAACATAGGGAATGAATACTTGATTTTAATGGGTAACTGTGAGGAGAGAGTTACGGACGTATGTGGTAGGAATATTGTAAGGTGCAGAGATTTTGGCAGGAAATAATTAAAGAAATAGATGGAATAATAGGGAAAAAACTGGAAGTAAATAAATCCAAATTCATGACTCCGTCTTTGGCTGTGTTCACATAGCACAATTATAACATTTTGGTACCACTTTAATTTCCATGGCTTCTTATTATGGAATCCTGGGATTTGGTTGTGGTTCCTAGAATTCTTTAGTGCAGTCCCCTAAAATACAGCGTTAGAGCTCTTTAGCAGAGTTCTACATACCTTATGAAACTACAGATCACGGGATTCGATGGAGCTATGCCAATTAAAGTGGGATCAAACTGTTATAATTTCGCATGTGGATACACCCTCTACCATTCATTGTGAATCAGAAGGTTCACCTATGGACAGTGTGGACAGTTACTTGATTGTTTTTTATTTTTAAAATGTACATTCTGCCTTTTTGCAGGATAAAGCACTCAAGACATCTAAAAGTAATAAAATTAAAACAACACAAATGCAATTAGAACATACAAACATATTTTTAAAAACACAATTACATTTAAAAAAAGAAAGAAGGAAAAGCATCCAACTAGTTCACACGCTTTCAACAGCAGCCAGTCTTAAATGCCAAAGGCCTGTTTGAATAAACAAGGCCTTTGCCTGCCAGGGAAAGGAGAAACCAAAAGGAAGAAGCAAGCCTAGATGGAGAATTCCAGAGCTAAGTAGTTGCCAGTGGGAAAGCCTTCTCTTTAGGTCCTCACTTTCAGATCATAAAGCCCAGGCAAGCTCATATGGGAGAATACATACCAGAACCCAGGACCAAGTTGTATGGGTCTTTATAGGTCATAATTAGCATGTTGCATTATAGCCAGGATCAGGATCAGGCTGGTAGCCAATGAAATTATTATAAGAAAGGAACCACATATTCCCTGTAACCAGCACTAGTCACCTGTCTGGCAGCAACATTCTGGACCAGCTGAAGTTTCAGAACACTCTTCTCAGGTAAAGTCTGTTACAGCAGTCTAACCGGGTTGTAACTAAGGCACGACTGGATCAGACCTCGCCATTTGATACGCTGGCCTTTTTCTCTGTATTCTTCATTTTCTAAAAAATCCTGAAGGTTTGGGTTTTTTAAAAAAAACAAGCTTGTACTCCTGTGTACCCAGGAAATCTCTAAATTTTTGGATGTCCTTGTTTGCTTTTAAGCAGACAGGCACTTGACTGGCTGGAGCTGAAATCCTGTTAGTGGCATACTCAAGCGTAAATTAACACATAAGTCTGTGTGTGTCTATCTGTGGTCACTGCAGACGTTGATATTTCTATCCTCCATCAGGAGCACCCAAAGCCCCCCCCAACTATCCCCCCCCCCAACTATCCCATGCCTGGTGGAGAATGGGTGGGATTGTGGAAACATCTGACCAAGTCCTTGTAGCCAGACAAGAAATGATTACATCAGTTTTTGAGATCTCTGAAGGACTTTGGAGGGATTCAGCAGATGGTGTAATTGCTTCATGCCTGGCTTTGGTGACTGATGCTGCTTTGATCCCCCTGCTCCTCATCTGGCACAGAACTACTGCTGGGTGGGGGGCTTCGTTAGCTCTGTGGTAGGTCCAGCGTAGTAAATGGCTCAGCGTAGCATACTTCCACATACAGAACTGCTGTGCTGTGCTGAGCTATGCAGCATTGTGGACTGAGTTTGTTATTACACAGAGTGATAGACTCCTCTTTGTGGGATTATTGCAGCTGACATCATTGTGCTTCCCTCCGCAGATAAATGCATCACCAGTGATTTGCTCAAGGATATCCCCCTGACTGGGGTACTAGGTGGCAGTGGAGGTGGAAGTGGAAGTGGAAGTGTAACTGTTGAACCAGAGCTTGTCAAAGGAGGTACGAGCTGGATTACTTTCTCACAGAGATGGGAGGCAGAAAAATTTGCACAGCATGTCCTCATATACACGCGTGCTTTGTCTGGACTGTTGAACTGCAGTCAAATCTTGTTAAAACAGGCTAAATATAGGATGCAGACCTCTAGTTGTTTCTCTGAGGAGACAAGCATTGACAAACCTCAATGTTCAGACTAAAAATGAATGCATTGCTAAGCTTGTTTCTGTTTTGCCAAATTTTTTGCTTCTCAGTCATAAATGGACATAGTGCAAACAAAATGTAGTAAGTTGCATCCTTCTAGTGAAATAAAGTCAGTTGAACTGAATCGGTTTTTCCTCAGCTTGAAATAGAACTGATAAATAGTCCAGAGAGTGAGTGAATTAAGCTGAAAATACTGCAATTATACCTCAGTAAAGGAAAGTTGAAGTGTTACAAGGTATATCAAGTATAACTCCTCTGAGGTGGCTTCAAGTTGCCTGTTGGCTTACGGTGATCCCATGGATTTCCTAGGGTTTTCTTAGATGAGGAATACTGAGAGGTGGTTTTGTCAGTTCCTTCCTCTGAATTATAGCATACAACCCCTGGTGTTCATTGCTGGTCTCTCATCCAATTACTAACCAGAGCTGACCCTGCTTAGCTTCCAAGATCAGACAACATCTGGTGCCTTTAGGGTATTTAGATGGGCAGCCCTTTAGATATATGTCCTGAAAAACAAACCTAGGTGCTCTTTCAGGTATAGTAAATTTTGTGTTAAATATAGGAGAAGTATATACTGGTCTTTTTACATTATTACAAATATTCCAATAAAATAATTTCCTAATGAAGCTTTGAATGGGTGTGACTATGACATTTAAACCAAATGCACTAAATTAGATAATTCTATTGAGAGTACTGGAAAAAAATTCCAGTTTGCTTTTTCCGGAAAACCCACATCACTGCATTCTCATGAGGGTGGAATACATAATATTCTGGAGACCCTGAAAGATTAAAATATTTTCCCTCGCTTCTTTCCCCAGGACCCCTCCCATCACCCAAGGAGGTTGTGAATGGAAACATTAAAACAGTGACTGAATACAGAGAAGAGGAAGATGGGCGCAAGGTGAAGGTGAGTGGGAGTTGAGACCCAGCCCCATTTCTCCTTCCCACACCTTGTGATTATCTGTGGGACTAGGCCTCATTGTCTCACATAACTGGCCTTTGGTTGATAGGATAGAAATTCAGCTCTCCATACACCATATTTTTCATTTGTGCTTTCCATGTCATGTTGTTACCGTATTTGCCGGCATATAAGATGCACCCTATTTTCCGACTGTATTCTTTAGGAAAAAAATTTTAGTATCCCATCCCGGTTCCTGTTGTTTCTTCCTGGGTGGGTAGACCTCCACGCCAAGACAGAAAGAACAGGAAGGGCAAGGGGCTGAAAGCAGCTCCTTTCTCCCCTGTTCTGTTGTCTCTGCCTCATGAAGAGACCTCCCTGCCAAGGCAGAAAGAACAGAAAGTGGGGGTGAAAGAAGCTTCTGCAGTATAGGGCCCTAGGCTTTTGTACAGAGATTGATACTGACTTCAGCACACCAACTATGTGGTCCAAAATACATAAAGCATGTCCTATGTAGACCTCACAGATATGATCCTGGGATTACCTTCGTTTCCTCTTCTGCTAATTCCTTCCCTCAGTAGAATCTGACATGTTGCTGTCCTTTTGCAGATCATCCGGACCTTTCGCATTGAGACCCGGAAGGCCTCTAAGGCTGTTGCTAGGCGAAAGGTGAGTCATCTGGCATGCAGGGATCCTCTCTAGTGATTTTACCCTCATCTTCAGATCTAGTCTCATGGCACTGTGGCAGGAGCTGCCTGAAAGCCAGAACAACAGTAAATATTTTGAACCAATATTCCAGGGCCTGGGAAGGCAAGGCATTCCAGATGTTGCTGCACTCCAGCTCCTATCATCCATCACCATTGGCCTTACTGGCTAAGGCTGATGGGAGTTTCAGCACAGCAACACCTGGAGGGATAAATGACTCCTGCTCCTGTCATATTCCCATCATGGTCAGATGTGTCCCACCCTAAAGTGAGGAAGTTGTCTTGCTCAGGTAGGAATTGAATATGTGATTCATGGTAAATACCTTTCGGTGGGGCGGGGGGGGGGGGCTGGATGTGATCCCCCATCGCTGGATTTTTTTGCGGGGAGCAAAGCTGCTTTGAAATAAAATAGTGTAAAATAAGTACACAACTACTTATTTCCTTTCCCATTTCCTTATTTTTTTTTTGCTCTATTTACTTGGCACTTGAATTCAAACTGCTTCTCCTTCAAGCAGGTCTTTTCCTGCTACATCTACCTTCCCCTGCTTTTCAGGATAGTAAATGAGGCAGTTGATCAAAGGCATTGTTCCACTCTTTTCGTCCCTTAGAACTGGAAGAAATTTGGTAACTCGGAGTTTGATGCTCCCGGCCCGAACGTAGCCACAACCACTGTGAGCGATGATGTCTTCATGACTTTCATAACCAGCAAGGAGGTGAGTGATGGCATGCACAGATGTGGGAGCAGACAGCTGTTTCAGAGAAGGATAAAGAGCAGAGATCTCAAGATGGCCGAGTGGGTGATTGGGCAAAGGATTGGTGTGTTCCTTTTCACTGTTTGCTGGCCATTCCACTTCACATTTGGGCCCAGCTCAAGTTGTGGCTGATAAAGGGATGTCTGCCTGGGCCTTAGGGGTTGTATATGGGCTTGTGTGGAGGAAGAGGGCAAGCTGGCTTTCAGTCAGGTCACACACTTCATTCTCACTTTTACCAGGACTTGAACTGCCAAGAGGAGGAGGACCCCATGAATAAGTTGAAAGGGCAGAAGATCGTATCATGCCGTATCTGCAAGGGTGATCACTGGACCACTCGCTGCCCTTACAAAGACACCCTGGGCCCCATGCAGAAAGAGCTGGCTGAGCAGCTGGGGCTTTCCACAGGCGAGAAGGACAAACTGCCGGGAGGTGAGTGAGAGCTATAGAAGAGGCAGCTGGGGAGAAGGAGGATTCAGTTCCTACAACTTGCAAACCAGTGGTACCATCCCTTGAGTCAGGAGGGAAGTTGTACACCTCTTACGTTCACTAAATCATGTTTTTTTTCCACAGAACCAGAGCCTGTCCAAGCCCAGCAGAACAAGACTGGGAAGTACGTCCCACCCAGCCTGAGGGATGGAGCTAGCCGCAGGGGAGAATCCATGCAGCCAAATCGCAGGGGTGAGCTTGCTTATGAGGGAGAGGCTGGGGCTGAATATACAGGGTTCTGGCAGCAATAGTTATTGACTGGTGGGTCCACTTGCCTCGCCACCAGTTGCCTGGCCAGTGTCATCTGGTCCCTTCAGTTCTGCCACTCTGACCCTACTCTTTTTCTCTTTCCAACCCTGTCACCCTTAGCTGATGACAATGCCACCATCCGTGTCACCAACCTGTCTGAAGACACGCGAGAGACTGACTTGCAGGAGCTCTTCCGGCCTTTTGGGTCCATATCTCGCATCTACTTGGCTAAGGACAAAACCACTGGCCAATCCAAGGTGGGGAAAAGGATTGCTGATGAAGATAAGTGGGGGCTGTACTGGGAAAAGGTGCAAACGGTGGAAAGAGTTGGCTGCCATTCAGTGTTGGAAGATACTGTTCTAGGGACTGACAGCATTCTCTTTGTTGTGGTTGTTTGGTTTGTTCTTTGTTGTTTGCTTCCACTTTTCACTCTTATTTGCTTTCCTTCAGGGTTTTGCCTTCATCAGCTTCCATCGCCGGGAAGATGCTGCCAGGGCCATTGCAGGGGTATCTGGCTTCGGCTATGATCACTTGATCCTAAATGTGGAATGGGCCAAGTAAGTACAGTAGGACACACACACACTGGGTTTTTTATGCCATAGATAGCATGGAGTGCAATATTTAACTTATGTCAGTTTTGTGCTGACAAAGAATTCTATGACTTAAATGTTGGCATTCTATAATTAATGTTGCTTTTTGCATATAGCTTAGGCATTGTTATGACTAAAGAGGTAAGCCTGTGTTTGGGTATGCCATTTCAAACTGCAGGTATGAATTCACATAAAGGAATGCTTCCTCATGTGGAGAAAAAGCTACACATGAAATTAATATGCTGGGGAGAGAGGCTAGACTACAACTGTTTTCTCTGGCAAGTTTGTTTTTATAATGAGGAACCTTCAGTTCTTACAAGCTTGTGTGAATTGCTGTATGAACACAAACTTATCTTCTTAGTGAAAGATAGCTCTCCATTTTAATGGTACAATTCAGTCCTGATGAAATTTTAAGGGCCCTTGCCAGGTGCTGCAGTGGCCCTCTCTTAATGCAGAAAAGGCAGGGCTTTCAGCCCAAGTTTACTCCTGCCACCTCTGATGAGTGCTTGTGGTATCCTTGCTCAGTCTGATATTACCTGACAGGGTTTATTTTAAAGATCTAGTGGGGAGGAGGAGAACTTTAGTTCATTGAAGAAAAGTAGGATATGAATGGAATTTATAATTAATAGAAGCAACAGACATATTTGGGACCTGGGAGTGGGAATGCTGTTTAAGTCCATCTTCTGAATCCTCGGCAAAAGCTGCTCCTCCATTTTCAGGTTTGTTTTTTACAGTAAGGCATAGGAACACATTTTTCCCCCTTTACATTTGAAAATCAGTTTCTCCAGGTTCTTTACTGGTAAGGAATCTTCACCCTGGTTAATAGTTCCATCTGCCTGTTACTGCACTAACAGTTTCCTTCTTTCTTCCACAGGCCTTCCACTAACTGAGACCTGCTGCCCTACATTTGTCTTTGGCAATTGCCCAGTTCTGTTCTTAACTGGAGACACTTGTCACTAATAAAAGGTTGATTCCAGACTCTGATGGTGTGTCAGTTACTGTATCATCAGAACAGCCTTTTTGCTGTTGAACTCTCCCAGACTTCTTTGAAAGACTCACTGCTGCCTTTTACTGAGTGACTCGATTTTTTCAGAAGCGCAAGACTGTAGCTGCTGTGTCTCTTTGCTTTGTATGCTTTTGCTTTGTACTGTTAATGCCACTGGCCCTGACTTTAGAACAGAGCACAAGCCCCTGAATTAATGTTGAAACGGTTTCCTGGGTCTGTCAGAGAAAGGAATATGGTGTGAGTGGGAGAGGATGTAACATGTGACTTGCCTAGTCAGATGTTACGCTTTTTAAATTATTTTTATTAATGACCTCTTTGCTTGGCCTCCTGTGGTCTCTCTGTTGTGTGACAAATTCTTCCAGTGTATTAAAAACAGTCCTCATCAAGTTCATCAAACCAAGGTTCCCAATGAAATTGCAACCCACCCCATAGAATTTAATTTCAAGCTGAACATGTTCACTTTTGCTTTATCTAGGATGCATAGCTGCAGAAGAACACAGGAGAGCTTCTGCACTTTTACACAGTGGTATAGAAATGGAAATGGCTGTGCTCTGTCTGCTGCTATTCAAGGAGGTGGCAGTAGTGGTGTGCTGTCTGCTCACACAGACCTGCTACGGCTTGCAGCTTTACACGTGGGAGCTGGAAAGTCAGCTGCTCAGCGTCGCCTTCTGTAGTTGGGTTGCTGTTATTAGTAATATCTGCAGTTAAAACAGAAGATACTTTCTAAATGGCTTAAAAGTGCCAAAGGGCATCTGCTTCCTTCTCTCCCACCCTTCTGCCTCCAGTTTATTTCTGACATGAAGTTCCTTTTTCAGTTTTCTCAGTTGCTGTCAAGCCTTTAAAGCAAGGGTGGGCAACGTGTCACCTTTCATCTGTTTAGTCTCAACTCCCATTATCTGTCACCATTGGCTTTGCTGTGGTGGAGATACCACACTATCTCGAAAACTAGAAGTTAGTGTATTTGCTGACTTATAAGTGTCACTTTTTTCCCGAAAAATACTGTTTGAAAACAAAGTGTCTTATTTGCCAGTGTATAAATTGGGTGCATCTTATGTGCTGGCAAATACAGTACCCATCTCAATTCTAACATTTCAAAGTGTGGTACCCGGAACCAACATGGTGACTATTTTTTTTGTTTGTTTAAAGACAAGCCTTTTGGGGTACCTTTTTTGACTGAGTAGTAGGGTAAAAAGTTGTACAATAAATGAATATATCTTCCTCATCTTACTTAAGTCAGTACTTTGTCTGAAGCTTGCTTGCAAATGTAAAGCTTGCTTATATGGGCTGGTCTCCTGTTAGAGAAGTTGCACTACACATGTGGAGTAAGGTTTTTGGACAACGAAGAAAGGACCTATCCAGCTGAAGCACAGACAGTTGCACAGGGGACCCTTGCACATGTAGTAGTGCATTAAAGTACATAGACTAGCATGCAAGTATGCACTGCCTCTGTCTATTGCCTTTCCACACTGAACTTGTACAATGGATTGTTGACCACGGACTGACCTACATACATTGTGTTGGTATTCAGTGTAAGGGTTGTATAGCGGCAGATCCTCTGAAGCAATGTAGGATCTCAGATATTCAAGATCATAACCATTTTTATTAGCCTGCCTTACCTTCCTGATTTCCTCTTCCTGCTGTGGAGTTTTGTGATTCAGCAGTTCTTACTTATCCTCACATTAATGCTATCTACTGCCATACCAGGTTGGGGTTGTACCTTCTACACACAAAGACAGAAAGTAGAACCTAGTGTGTTGGTTCACGTCTGATCAACTATTTATTGTGTTCTAATTACTGGGATTATTTTTTTAAGTGAAACTAGATGGATTTTGTTGTCATACAAGTAGTGCCATAACGCTCTTTGTGGTACAACAGGCGTGGCCAACATCTGTATTTTCTACCCCTAATATAAAGACACCAAAGGGGAAGTTGAGCGCCTGCTTCCTGATCAGCATTAGTAGGCAGTCATGTTTTTGAGAAAGCCAGACAATTTAGCAATAAGGATTTGACAGGTATCACACTCATGCTCTGGTCTTGTACGTGTTTGCTAAACCCAGGAGAAATACCTGAACTAAAGCCAAGCTGGGCAGCTAGTGGCCTTCCAGCTGCTGAAGTCCAGTTCCCATCAGACGTGGTCAGTCTGGCCAGTGTTTCACGATGATAGAATTGTCAGTGACTGGACGGCTGCACATGCCAGCCCTTGGGCTGTGTGGCACATATAGCGGGGTCTTCCTCTAATATTATGTTGGAAGCTAAAATAGAAGAAATAGGAAGACATTGATTTATCCTCTCATCTGTGACTTTGAACCAAAGATCCACAGTCCACTGACAGGATGAGACCTACTACATTTTGAGAGTGGTGCAGCAGCAGAGGTGACCTCCAAATTAGAAATTTCATGGTTTGCGCCTTGAGAAGAAACTACCTCTAAGGTTATTATTATTTTTAAACAAGCGTGTTTAAACTTGTCATACTACAGAAAAACTCACCACGCCTAAACTCTGGTTTCTCTGCTGACATCTGCTCCTGTCTGCTTTGCCCCATAGACATGCTATTTACAGTAAGTACTGGATTGGAACCTGGCAGCTACTTTTTCTCCAGAATAAAATTCAGCAAGCTAAAACACACTTGTTTAAACATAGGAATGGTAGTTTGATTCTCCAGTGTAATCATAATCTCTGTACCGGAAATGGAAGTTCAAGTTACAGCACTGAAGAGCTGAGTCAATAGTTGAGAACAACTGAAGATGAGCAGAAGGGAGCCTGGCTTCTGTTTTCATGGCAAATTTGACTGAGTGGAAACTCTTTGGATCAAAGGGGAGTAGACGGGTGAAAAAATGGGTTTGTTTACTCAGATTAGTGGTTCCCAAATTTTGGTCCTCCAGATATTTTGGACTTTATCTCCCAGAAGTCCCAGCCAGTTTAGCTGACGATGTTCAAAACATCTAGAACTGTGTTCCCAATCTTTTTTCACTTATGTACCCCTTGACAGCTCATTTCTATAAACCATTCTCCTGCTCCACCACCATATCTTTCCTTTTAGGGAAAAAAGACCCATCAGAAAGCTTCTGTGAGCTCTGAGAAGAGATCCCCACCCTCACAGGAGGAAAGGCAGGGTGTCAGGCCAGCTCGGGCTGTTCCACCTCCGTGTGCCCCATTATCCACCTACTCACCCGGGGCACTCACTCCTTGTGGAGAGGGAGAGCTCATGCCCAGGCAAAACAAAAAAGACTGGGGGAGAAGGCTCACGTGAATTCTCAGCACCAGGGCAAAACGAATAGGAATGGCCGGGGGCACGCCAGAGGGGGAAACGGTTATGCGAGCCTTCCCCTGCCCCCCATTCCTTTCCCTTTTGCATGGGAATGGGAAGGGGAGAGTCCCAGAAGGGAAGAGGGGAGTTACTTATGTTTTGTCCACTTTCACAAGGGTTCTGTGCCCTGAAACTTTGCTAAAATGGAGGGACAACTGTATATTTGTTAAAAATGCATGCACACAATGCTCTGTGGCTAAGGTTACCCTAAATCCTGAAATTTAATCTAGGACAGAAGAGGCAACAGCTGGGGAGAAACAGGTGGCTTACCTGTAACTGTGGTTCTTCGAGTGGTCTTCTGTGAAGTCACACAATGGGGTATTTCGCGCCTGCGCGATACAGCATTCAGAACGTTCTGGAAGCCTAAAATCAAGCGTTTTGGCAGTCGGCTCTTCCCTCACGGCCCCAGAGTATATAAGGCCCCTCCTCAAGTAATGGTCAGTTCCTTCGCCGCCATGGCAGCAGCTAGAGGAACTAATGAAAAAGACATCAAGTGGGGAGGATGGGTGGGCTTGTGTGACCTCACAAAAAGACCACTCGAAGAACCACAGTTACAGGTAAGCAACCTCTTCTTCTTCTTCGTGGTCTCTGTGAATCACACAATGAGGAGATTAGTGAGCCGTCAAAGATGGAGGTGGGAGATGCCAAATTGTCAATATACACCAGTGATAACAAAACCACATCAGATTTTTCTTTTTTAAAAAAAAAATTAAATATTGCAATACAATAATTATAAATATTATATATAATTAGAATAATAAATATTTAGCTTACAAAACAATCATGTTGCGTTTCTTCAGATCATTCAGAAAGGGTTTTTTTCCCTTTTCCTTTTTTTTTCATTATGTTTCTGTGCCAGTCCCCCCCCCCCCTTTTTCATCCAAACAACTGCAGAAAACAAAATAGCCCTACCAAAGGATGCATCACTCCTTTCCCTTGCATCTACCCTATAGTGGGAAATAAAGGTTAATGGCCGCGACCACATAGCGGCCTCACATATCTCCTCCAATTGTACACCATGCATGAAAGCAGCTGAAGCTGACATTGACCTTGTGGAGTGTGCCCTTACATTTACTGGCAACTTTCTTTTAACAATCTCATAACACAACTTTATTGCAGAAACAACTCACCTAGATATCGTTTGGGAAGAAACAGGCTCCCCTAGTTTCTGACTCGAACAACAGATAAATAACCACTTAGTTTTCCTTACAGCTGCAGTGCATTGAACATAGAAAGCTAACGCTCTTCTGATATCAAGGCAGTGCAACTTTTTCTCCAGATCGGAGTCTGGATTCTGCATGTAAGCTGGCAAGACAATGTCTTGGTTCAGACAAAAGAATGATACCACCTTTGGTAAGAAGGTGATATCTGGTCTTAGTACTACCTTCCCTTTATGAAATCTCAAAAAGGGTGTATCTACTCTTAAAGCTGCCAACTCACTCGCCTTTCTTGCAGAAGTTATGGCTACCAGGGACAGTGTTTTCCAAGACGACAACCTCATATCACAGGTTGCCATTGGTTCAAATGGTCTATGTGTGAGTGGCAACAACACAAAATGTAAATCCCATCTCTGTACCAGAGACTGAGTTGAAGGGTACACATGTTAATAGCCCCATAAAAATTTTTTAACAGTCGGACTTGAGAAACAGGAAGGTTTTCCCTTAATCTGTAGGTACCAGGAGATTGCTGCTAGATAATATTTGAATGAGGATAATGACAGTCCCTCGGTACCGGGATGTGTCAAGAAAGATGTGTCGCTGTGGTACTGCAGTTCTGAGGCTGGGTACCACGATCCCTCAGGTACCTGCAAAATTTGTCCCATTTGTAGGCATACGACTTAACAGTCAATGATTTGTGAGCCGCTCTTAATATGTGGTTAACTTCCTCCGGGAAAGCAGAAACTACAGTATCTTCCACGCAGTCAATCGAAGTTTCTGCACATCCACATGAAACATGGTACCATTATGTATTGTCAACAAGTTCGGTATCGACGGTAACCTCCAGTACCAATGTTTTGACAAAGTAAGGAGAGGCAAGAACCATGGCTGTCTTGGCCACCAAGGTGTTATCAATATGACCCTTGTTGGAAAGGGATTGCTGTGACATTTGCCCCAATTAAAATACTTTTAATGAGCATGTGGGGAAAGCACCTGGGGAATGACTTGGCATGTCATGATGTAATCCCCAAGGGACAGTAAGGCTGAGTCATGGTAACAAGAAATCCTGGCAAGGGGTTGCATCAGCCATGGTCCCTAGCTGATGAGCTATCAGCCAATGTGTATACAAGAGGGGAGCTCAGACAGGTATTTCTCTCGGTCTCCCTAATTCTTGCTGACACCGAAACTCTGTCCGAGCAAACCTCTGCCTGATGTGATGATGGGATGCTGAACCTTTGACTGAGGATCTGCGAATCCTGCCTGTACAGATATATATATTGGAACTTCAAGAATAAAAGCCTCCAGGTATTTTTTGGATGACAACACTGTGTGCTAGTGTTTCTAACCGGTGGGTAGTTTGGGGTCAGAGCTGATGCTGTATGTTCACACTCTGCTGCTGCTCAGGCTTGTGGCTGTATTTTGATACTCTGCTGTGTGTTTATTGCTTGCCTCTGAGCCACATTTTTGTTCAGAGTGCAGCGGTTCCAGGGAGGATTTTGTGCTGGGTGCTTAAATCCATCCCCTGTCAACCCTTGTGTGGTCCTGTCTTATCTTTGAGATCACCTTCATTATGAGAGGGAATGATGGAAAAGCGTAGAAGTGGTCCCGTCCATTTGTACAGGAAAGCATCCCCCAGACTCGTTCAGTCTGTCTTTCGACAGGAGCAGTACATCTTCCATTTTTTGTTGTCCTTGGATGCAAACAAGTCTACAGACGGTACTGCCCATAGATTAAACAAACTGTCAGTTACGGCGGCGTCCAGCACCCACTCGTGACAGGAGATCGGAGCTCACTTTAAACCATCTGCCCACAAATCGTCTGCTCCTGGCACATGCATTGCTGATGGCGTTATGCCCCTGGAGAGGTACCAGTTCCAGAACTTGATTGTTAGTTTCAGAAGCACAGTGGAGTGAGTCCCTTCTTGTTTGTTGATATAATACATTACAGTTGTATTGTTCATTCTCACTTGCACTGTGAGACCACACAGGTGCACTTGAAAAGCTCTGAATGTCTTGATGACAGCAAAAAACTCCAGAACATTTATGTGTTGATGTTTTTCCAACAATGTCCAGTGTCCTTTTACAGATACATTCTGCTTATGTGCTCCCCAACCGTCCATGGAAACATCTGTTGTGACAGATACCACCAGTGGATCTGGTAAAAATGGCATACCCCTTGGGACATTTTCTACTTTCAGCCACCAGACGAGAGACACACCTGCTTTGGAATCGTCATGTATTTGTTTTGATGATGCAGAAGCGGATTGAAATTCCTTATGAACCAGTGTTGTAGAGGTCTCATTCTCAATCTTGCGTTTGGAGTCACCATAGTGGTCGAAGCCATCAGCCCTAAGGCCACTTGTATGGCTCTGGTTCTCACCCATCATGTTATCAATAACTGTCTTAGAGCATGGTGCATTTTTTGCCACCTGTCATCTGGCAGAAAAACCAACTCTCTGGTCCAGTACAGCTCCAATGAACTTCACTGTTGTTTGTGGTACAAGGTGAGACTTCTTGAAATTTATCAATCCTAGTGGATTCAGTAAGCTTATTGTAGTCTTCAGGTGTTGCAAAGCCTTTTTCTCTTGTCGAAGCAGCTATATGCCAGTTGTCTATGTATGGAAACAGTACAATACCTCTCTGCCGCAGATATGCCGCCACCGTGGACATACACTTCGTGAACACCCTTGGTGCTGTGCTTATGCCAAAGGGGAGTACTCTGAATCGATAAGCTTGTTTCCCCAACACAAAGGCCAGGTATCTTCTGTGCTCTTTTCTTATCGATATGTGGAAGTAGGCAACTTTTAAATTCCGTGTCACAAACCAGCCCCCCTTCTTCAGCAGTGGCACTATCGATGCCAGGGTTACCATTTGAAACCATTTTGTTGTTATATAATAGTTGACACCTCTCAGGTCTAGAATGGGTGGAAGGCCCCCATCTCTTTTCAGTACCAGGAAGTATTTGGAAGAGAAATTCATTCTTAGTTGGGCATATGAAATCTTTTCAATTGCCCCTTTTTCCAACAATGTTGCAATCTCCTCTTCCAGTTCTGGGGATGAAGGTGTGATACGAATTCGTCCTACCAGTGGTAGTCAATGGAATTCTATCATATAGCCCAATCTCACTACATCCAGCACCCATGAGTTGTTATCAAAGTCCATGTGTGGATGAATTTTGGCAGTCTGTTTCCAAAGGGCTCTTTCTCTGTCCCACAACTTCCAATAGCTCCGTCGGTACCGATGCTGGCAATGATGTCGATAGAGGTGACGGTATCTAACATTGCCATGCCGTTGATACCAGTGGAACAGATGGTATCGACAGCGGTACCGACATTTGAGGTTTGAGCAAAGAGATTTGGATCTTCAACAGTAGCAATGACAGAAAGATGATGACAGTGCGTGAGTGAGGTATCGTTCAGTTGGTTGTCAAACTTGCTGTTTTTGTTGGTCTTGCTGTTTATTTTTATATTGAGGTTGTCTGAATTTAGACATCGGAAATTTCCTTGAAAGTTGTTGCTGTCCTGATGCTTGACGCTGTTGAGCTGCGTCAGACTTCTTGTTCTCACCGTGTATGGTTGGTAACGGCAGTATCGATACCTGGAATATGATGATGATGGTACAGGGAACTCATACTTTTTGGCAGTAGTGCGCCTTTTCTGTGTGTGTTCCAATTTGCTGTCTGTACCTTCACTGAATAGACCTGCAGAGTCAAAATGGAGTCTTCAATCATACCCTCCGCTTGTTGAGACAGACCCAATGATCTCAATCAAGCATGTCTCCTCAAGGCTACTGCTCCAGCAACAGCCTTCCCATTATAGTCAGTAATATGTTTCGAAGTTGTGATTTGTCGGGAAGACAAAGGATAGGTTTCACCATACAGAGAAGTAACAGTCCTTCTCTCATCTTCAGGTAGCATATCTATGAACCTTTTCATCCTAGTCCACAAGAACTGCTGATAGGCACCCATACATGCTGCATAGTTCGAGATTTTAAACAGCAAGGCAGCATTCGAATATGCCTTCTTTCCCAAATTGTCTAATTTCCTTCCCTATCAGTAGGTGACACATGAAGCTTCTGGGATTGTCTAGATTGAGCTGTTTCAACAATTATTGAGTTTGGCTTCGGATGTTGAGTCAGTCATTCTTGATCACTCTCAATCAGACGGTACAGTCCTTCTACTTTCTTCAGTGTTGAAGGAACAGAAGACGGGGAATCCCATGATTTTTTAACAGTCTTTAACAAATATAAGGTGACGGCACAATGATAGATGGTACAGGTGCTCTATCATGCAGTTCCTGAAAAATAGGATCTTGGAGATCTTCTTTGTCTATCTCAACCTGAAGATTTAATGATCTGGACATTCACAGTACAAGATCAGAGAAAGAACGGACATCACTAGTAGGTGATATGCATTCTGCTGTCGACACAAAGTTTGTTTTAGACTGCTCAGGCACATAAGGTACATGAGATCCCTCAGACCCCAACACAGAAGGAGGTCTCGCCATACAGTACCAAGGAGATCGGTACCTTGTCATGGACAGCCATCCAGGAGAGACCAGACTACGAACTGAACATTGCTGGACTGTCTCTGAATCTTTGTCATGTCTTGATCCAGACACTGCAGGCAACACTCTGCAACAAGACAGAGTTGGAGACTTAGAAGACGACCTCAGAACATGAGGTCGTCGACTAGTCTCCTCTCTATACTGATGGCAAGCCAGTGAGTCTTCCTCTCGGTATCAAGAATGCTTGTGGCCCAATGAACATCATCAGTGCAAGGGGAAACATCCTTGGAGTCACTAGAAAACTCCTCTTCAGGATACCATCAACAATGGTATGGAGGTGTTTCTCTAACATAATGGTACCGGCGAGGTGATCTAGTGTGTGAATGTGACCGCCTAGGGGCAAATCTCAGAGGCGATGGCGGAGTTTTTACGCCGATGCCTCGGTGGTGAAGTCAACTCAACAAAATCACATTGTCTCAATCTTGAGTGTCCACCATCAGGAGATCTTGACTTTTGGCAACGTGGTACAGACCCCACCAAAAGAATCAGAGATGAATCCATGATCTTCCCCTCAGAAGCAACACAGACTTCTTCAATCTCACTAGATGGTACCGTATCTCTATACACATCTTGAGCAATCATATGATGAACATCCGCTGTCGTTTTGTCAATGGAAGTGCATGGTACTGTCAGAGATGGAGATTGGATTGCAGCAGGCAGACTGGGCTGCACAACCCTTTTAGGTTTCTTTGAAGGCTCTTCTCAATTTTCTCTTTTTCACTTTGTCTTTCTCACCTCAAACCGTTTCCCTCGACGGTGAGGTGGAGACATGCTTTTTAGTTTTTTTGTGTTTTTTTGTATATATTTTTATTGAAATTTTACACAGAAAAATAACACACACACACACACACACACTTCCAAGCATCTTTTTTCCAGTTGAGTTTGTGTTTACATCCCATTTATACATTATTTCTATTTAAGAGTTAATTTAAGAGTTAATCATACTATCACACTATTACTTTTAACATTTTTATATTCAACTTATACTTATTCTATAACATCCTTAATTTTCATTACCAACATTTCCAACAAGAGACATGCTTTTTTGGATCATCTTTTTTCTTTGTCGACAACGAGGGTTGGACAGGTTGCTCTCGATCCTGAGATTCTCCTGAACGGTGTCAACATGTGGAGGGCATCAGTGATGTTTGGGCCATTTTAGCAGGCTGAACAGATTTCCCGAAGTTGTGGGTTCGGAGGCTGATAGAACCTGCTCCCACAAAAGTGCCTTCAAACGGGCCGCTCTATTCCTTCTCATCTGAGAAGTAAACAATTGGCAATGCTCACAATTTGCCACGTTATGGCCCTCACCCAGACAAAGCAGACACTTAGAATGACCGACCATTTTCCCTCCACAGGTTTTGCAGGTTTAAAAGTTGCCATACAAGCGACTTCCGGTCGCATGGCGCGCGTGAGCGGCAGCTCGGAGTGAAGCTGCGCAACACCGAACTGCCACCTGATGGTTTCCAGCCGTTTTTATTAATATCCAAAGTGACTAGACACCCCTCCAGTAAAAGGGGTGCGGAAGAGGTCCGAAGGGGACCCCGAAACTGGTATCTAGTTCTTCCCAGAGGGGAAGAACGGGAGGTGCCAGGTGATCGCAGGATCACGACGGAGCCATCAAGATCGTCGCACAAATGCAGCACAAGCGCCGACGACGACTTTTAAAGTAAGAAGATTCTACTAGATGTCAATAAGCAAGCTGATCTAGTTTTTGTTTCACTGGAACCACTGCTAAAGTTGATCTGCAACCGTGCACAGGAGCGGGAGTACGAAATGACCCAGCTGGAAGTGAGTACGTAATGACTGACAGTTTTTTAAAGTGAAGGCTTTTTTTAAAGAGACTGTTTAGCGACACGTCTGCTTTTTCACTGAGCGATTGGTTTTTACTTTTAATGAGATTGGGATTTTCAGTATAGAACCTTAACAAAGTAAAAGATCTTAAAGACTGATTGAAATCTGACTAAGACATTGATTAATAGGACTGTGACAATGAACTGAACTGATTATAAGAAGAGAGTACGTGATTTGGGACTTTCTGTTTGTGAGAGACTGAGACTATGGAGCCTCATTGAATATTTTGGTTTTTTAAGTAAGAGTTGGAAGGATTAATTTGGTTCGATTTTCTGGATTTAAAAGAAGAGGAAGAAAGGGGGGGAAAGGGGGCTTAGAGATGTTGTACTTTGGCTGGACTTTTTCCCTCTTTTTTTTTTTTCCGGTTAACTTGGAGATGGCATGGAATAGTGAATCTTCCAGGTAGAAGAAGAATTTGGGATTATAGTTAATTTTTGGCTTTTTCCTGCTTTAAGAATGTGTGGAATAATTTTTTTTTAATTTTTATTTGGGTTTTAATATTTGGATTTTGATTTTCTTCTTTTTGGATTGTGAGGGCTGCTACTTCGGAACTTTGGAACTTTGCATTTTTCATTTGGGATTATAGACATTAAGCATGGAATACTTTTTCTTTTTTTCTGTGTGTTGAGACTGCTGAGACCGGGCCAAAAAGATAGTGTAAGCAGAAAATATCTCTCTCCCACGCGACGGAGCGGCTTGGAATTTAATCGGCAGCTGGGAAGAAAGAACACAGTCAAGGACCTGGAAGCCGCTCCAAAGGAGGGAGGGAAGTTCAGAGAGCATCTGTACGAAGGGGAGTGAGTATCAGGCCTAGGAACAGTGTTTTGAATTCTTGTAAATAAGACTTTACTGTAAAATGGCTGAAAATAGCATAGAAGTAAAATAATACATTTTATAAACAAATATATTATGCTATATGTGATTAAAGTTTTCATATATTAGTACAAATAAGAGTATAATATCAAACATTTATATTTAGAAATTTAACTGACTTTGACTTTGATTGCTGTCTTTCCTTTTATTGGAATAGCTTTGTCTTGCTGTGCTAATTCAACTTAAAATAATTAAGCATAAGTAATGAATTTTTCATCGCTTTTAAATAATTTGTATAATTTACATATATAATCAGTGTATTGAAACTGATATAAGTATATTGCATTTTATAGCTGCATTAAGTAACAAGTGTTTAGATTAATAGTTTTATAAGGTACAACTGTATAATTTTATTTAAGCTGACAAGAAGAGGGAGAAAGGATAAGCCCAAGGAGAAGATCAGACATTTCTGAACCCTTTTGGAAACAGTAGGGTTTAATACAACATGGATTCAAGGACAAGAAGAGGAGAAGCGACTGCAGCAGCAACAACAACTCAGACTGTTAGGCGAACATCAACAGACATACCCCAGAAATCTCAAGATCTTATGTTGCAAATGATGGAAGAGTTAAAAAGCATAAGAGAAAATATCAGACAAGATTTAAAAGAGACAAGGAAAGAAATGAGAGCAGATATGAAACATGAAATTGACAAGTGGGGAAAAAAATTAGAGACTTTAACTACAGAAGTAGCCACGTTGAAAAAAGACACTAAAGAAATAAAACAACAAGTTAAACAAGTTGAAACTGAGATGACGGTGTTGAAAGGGAAGCAGCAAGATGAAGAACTTCAAATCACTGCGCAAGAGTTGCACTATCGAGAAAGATGTCTTCGTTTTAGAGGAGCTCCTGAAGCAACAGGGGAAAATTTTTTATGAGAAAATTTTACCAGCACTGGCAGAATTCATTGACATTGAAGAGGGCAAACTGGAAATGTATATTGACAGAATGTGAGAATCTTCAAAGACATACCTTATCAGATCTTAAAGAAGAGACAAGAGTGCAAGCCCCTGGCGAGTCTTTTAGCAAAATATCAGATTAGTTATCGTTGGGAAAAAATTGAGAGCATCTCCTTTACGTATAAGCAGCAAAGATACAGGATTAATTCAATTCGTAAGGCAAAGGAGATGATGGAAAGATTAAAGAAAGATCTACAGAAGGTTGCTTCGGAAGAAGAAAAAGGCGAGGAACAATCTCCAGGAGAGGAAAGAGAACAACTACAAGAAGAGGATGACAACGTTCAAGAAGAACAAGAAGAAATGCAACAGGAAGAAGGGGAACTAGAAGGAGATTTATTAAAGGACTAATTCTCAGTCTTAAAGAAATAAAAAATTAATAATAAAGCAGTCAAAATCGATTTAAGGATACTCTTAGCACATTAAGGGATTTAACTCTGAATATAAGAGAAGACAAATATTTCATCATTTGGAAAAACAAAAGCTTGAATTAGGACTCAAGATCTGAGATATGTTCGAAACCTGAAATTAGGAAGTTGTTATGCTGCAACGATCGACAAAAAGAAAAGAGGAGTGATAATATACGTAAATTCAAGATATGGTGCGCACCAAGTTTTTCAAGATAGCAGTGGCCGATATTAGGGAGAGGGAAAGAACATGGAGACTGAATGAAGAGGTTTTGAGTAAAGAGAAATACATAATTGAAGCAAAAATGGAGATAACTAACTATATTAGTGAAAATATGACACCTGAATTGCCGATGAAAACTATATGGGATGCGAGTCAAGCTGTGATGCGAGGTAATTTTATCAGATGGTCCGTGGAGATTAAAAAAGAAAGGAGACATGTTGAGCAGCAAATTTTGACAAAGATGAAGGAAGTGAAGAAACAGATAAGAAAGGACCTGTCGAATGAGAAGTTAAGACTTCAGATGAAGGTATGCCAAGCTGAATTGAATCAACTCGATTTGAATTAAATAGAACAGCAAATACGAAGAATAAGATATAACTATTTCGAGCAAGCAAATAAACCTTCAAAGCTTTTGTCTAATTTGCTGCATAGAAGACGGACCAGGAACATCATATCAGAGATTAAAAATGGTGAGGAAAGAGTTACCAAACAAGAGGGAATAAAACAGGCATTCCATAAATATTATGAAAAGTTGATGACTAAGATTTCAAAAACAAAAAAGCAACATGAATTGGAAGAGTACTTAGGAAGAACAAATAAAATGAGATTTACTGAGGAACATAGAGTGATTTTGAACAAATCCATTTCAATGATGGAATTAATGGAAGCAATCAGGGATTTGAAGAATTACAAATCTCCAGGACCAGATGGCTTTACTGCAAAATATTACAAGATGTTGCAACATGAGATTTCAATTCCATTGCAAAGTACAATAAATGAGATAACAAAAGAAGGTGTACCAGACACTTGGAGAGAGGCAAATGTGGTGCTGATTCCTAAAGAAGGTAGAGATCTAACTGATGTAAAGAATTATAGACCAATCTCACTTTTGAATACAGATTACAAGATTTTTGCTTCAATCCTGGCCACGAGACTTAAAAAGGTTTTGTCTGAACTTATTGATGAAGACTAGAATGGTTTTATACCAAAAAGATACCTGAGAAACAACATCAGAACGGTCTTAAATATAATTGAATATTATGAAAAGCATAATGAAAGGAAAATGGCCATGATCTTCGTAGACACGGAGAAAGTTTTTGATATGATCAGTTGGCCATTCATGAAGACAGCGGTTAAGCAAATGCAAGCTGGAAATAAATTTGTGTCGTGGATGGAAGTGATATACAATCAGCAAAGAGCTCGATTGGTCATTAATGGGGAAAGAACAAAGCAGATAGAATTGAACAGAGGAACAAGACAGGGATGTCCTTTGTCTCCTCTGTTGTTTATTATGACAATGGAAATACTAAATGACATTATAAGAGAAGACAAAAGTATAAGAGGACTTCAAATCAAGAAATATCAGTATAAACTTAAAGTTTTTGGTACTATTTCTTGAGGATCCAAAGAGCAGCATTAAAGACTTGATTGGAATAATTCAAGAATATGGAGAATTCTCTGGATTTAAAGTTAACAAACAAAAAACAGTACTACTAATGAAAAATATGTCAGAGAAAGAAGAAAAGGCATTAGCATCCATAACCGGATTTAACAAAGCACAGAAAGCAAAGTATCTAGGTGTCTGGATAGCAAAAAGAAATAATGAGCTATTTCAAAACAATTACGAGAAAAAATGGAAAGAAATAACAAAAGATTTGGAAAGGTGGACTTTTATGAATTTGTCAATGATGGGGGGATAGCAGCAATAAAAATGAACGTACTTCCAAAGATGAACTTTCTGTTTCAAAACCTTCCCATTATAACAAACAGTAAGCCTTTCATACAGTGGAAGAAAGACTTGACTAAATTCATATAGCAAGGGAAAAAGCCAAGGATAAAATGGAACATTATGATGGATCAAACATCTAGAGGAGGAATGGGGCTACCAGATTTTCAGATATATTACAGAGCTGTGGTGTTCATATGGATAAAAGATTGGATTGATCTGCAAGATACAAGAATGCTAGCACTGGAAGGAGTGGACTTGAGGATGGGTTGGCATGCCTATATGTTTTATGACAAAGCAAAAATTGATAAAGACTTTATGCACCATTATGTTAGAAAATCGCTTCTGAAAATATGGAATGAATATAAGAGTAAAAACATAAGGCAGCTACCCATGTGGGTATCCCCTCAAGAAGCCTTCTTTGGAAGATGGAGTAAAACAGAGAGATGGCTGCGATATGAAGATATATTAGAGAAATCTATGACAAATGATTTTAAGATTAAATCAAGAGAAAAACTTGAACAGGAGGGAATATCATTAAGTTGGTTTCCCTATCGACAGTTAAATGAAAGATTCCAGAGGGACCTGAAAACATATGGAATAGAACCTAAAGAGAAGACAGGGGTGATCAAACGATTGTTTGATAACCCACTCCACCTATTAGCTTATATATATCAAGAAGTCTTATTACATGAAAGGCAGAAGGAAACGGTTAAGTCAGTAGTGTTTTTGTGGGCTCAGAATATTGGACATTCAATTCAATTAGAAGCATGGGAGTAGAGTTGGAAAAGGACACAAAAATTTACAATGGCTCAGAACTTAAAAGAGAACTATTTCAAATTGTTTCATAGATGGTACATGACACCAGATAAATTAAAAAAGATTTATAATACAGGTATGAGAATATGTTGGAAATGTCAGAAAGAAGTTGGAACATTATTTCATATGTGGTGGTCATGTCCTAAGGCAAAGAAATATTGGAGTGAAATATATAAAAAGATGTGTGAGGTATTGAAGGCTCAATTTGCTAAAATACCAGAATTGTATTTGTTAAACGTGACAAATGTAATTGAGAATACTGATATGAAGAGACATTGGAGAATAATACTTTATATGATAACGACAGCCCAAATAGAATATGCTAAATTGTGGAAAACTCAGCAAATACCTACAGTTGAACAATGGTGGGGAACATTTATTCAAAACAGAAACGCGGACATAGTCTCTCAGAGACTAAAGGGGAAATTGGACGAGAAGATAAAAACAGAATGGCAAATTGTAATGGGTAATTCCTGGGAACTGTCAATGGAAATGACTAATTCATGAGTATGATAATATGTGAAGGGGCGACAGTCATATATCATGGAGCTGAAATATGAAGAGGGAAATGTATGAACTAAGATGTAAGATTAACAGTGAATAGTGGTACATTAATGTAACAGTTAAAAGAAATACTGAAATCTAGATCAGTGTGGAAGATCAAAAATATTTCATGTAAAATTACAATTATAATGTATGTTTTTTTATTTGTAAAATTTAATAAAATTAATTTTAAAAAAGTTGCCATACAAGAGTAGATTCCAAATCGCAAAACACACTCATAGTCCAAAACCGCACACTGTGTCTGACCAACCGCCAAAACATAATCAGAAACAAATTCAGTCCAAGATCAAAAAAACGTTAAATCTATCTGTCAGTATGAGAAAGGCTCCTTACTTGCTGCTACCGCGGCGGAAGAAAAGGAACTGTTACTCGGGGAGGGGCCTTAAATACCCTGGGGATGTGGGGGGCCAACTGCCAAAAAACCTGATTTTAGGCTTCCAGAAGATTCAAAACGCTGTATCACGCAGGCACGAAATACCCCATTGTGTGATTCATAGAGACCACGAAGAAGCAGGCTGCACTGTTGTAAGGCCCCGCTTTGGGGGTCCCTGATATTAGTGGATGGGCACCATACCTAATTGGCATCATATGTAATTGGCAACACATTTTATTGGCTTTGATATCAAATTCAAGCCTGAGAGGCGACAGAGAGGTCAAACTGAGTGAGGGAAGGAATTTGACTGTAAATGTGAGAAGGACAGGTCAACTTGAAACTTCCTCCAGGTAAGATTGAGTCATTTGTCAGGCAAATACACACCATTCCTGTGGATAATAGGCTTAAATTAAAGCTGGAATTTTCCAAAGAATCCAACTGTGAGGAGCCCACCAGGACACTGACTGAGAGATATCTATCCCTTGTACACCTGGATTCTTTCCTTTTTCCTCACAGCACCCACGATAGACAGCTATTACAACATCCATCATGCCTTTGTCAATCAAAGCACTAAGCCCATCAACAGGCGAAAAACCCATTGTCCACAATAGGTTCCTTTTGTCTTGCATCTGGAACCTTCACAGCCACAAGCCATTTTCAGGGTACAAATACCCCTGATTTCAGGATGCCCAGTGCAGCCTCTTGAAGGTCTACCCATCATGCTGTGTGGCTGGCTCCTGAATAAGAACTGTCCTTAGGTCCAGCTAAGCCAAAATACATTTCCGCTCTTCACTACTCTTCTGGACTGGTAATTATAAATTCCCCAAATCCCTCAGCCTCTCTACAATTTTTCCTCTCTTTTGCCTTTCAGTTAGCGCTTGTGTGAATGTGTGATTGTGTGTATCTTGTGTGCATGCATGAGTGAATTCCCCTCAATAAAACACACTTTTAGCTTACTTCTGAATCTCTGGCTGGTTCTTTTCCTGCATGTGCCTGTAAACACTGGTAGGAAAGATCTTGCTAAGTTGCCCCCCTCTTGCAGCCTCCTGATTTTGAGCTAATTAATTCCCCACTTTTTCAAGGAGGTGTTTAGCATTGCAGGGTGGCCCTTGTGGCACCTACATTTTGGGGTAAGACTGTCACCTTGCAAATGACAGAGAAGTGACATCACATCATTTCATGTTAAGGTTGATTTCATAGTAGCTGTGATAGAAACTCTGGAAACATGTTACCCTGATTTCTGGGGTCCCTTTGCTTTGGGATTCCCCCTATGGTAGCGTGTGCCTACCCTACCGTGTGTGTGCCATACACGGACCAAGATAGAAAGGGGGAGAGATTTCCAACCCTGATAGAACAGCTCCAAGGCTCAGACACACAGATTCACATGCCCTCGAGTTCCTAACACTCCAGGAGTTTCGTTGGCCATTCCCTACGTCAGCACTGACCTGATCTGAGTGGGTTGCGACTTCCACTCAAATTAGGGGCGCTGGGGATGCCCGCATTCTCCACCAATCTGTTACCCTGATTTCTGGGGTCCCTTGGGGGACACCTCAATGTGCTCCATGTGATGGGGAATGGAAACTAGCCAAAGCATGAGCAATAGCAATGCGAGAGGTAGTGTAACCTAGCGGGGTCTTTTACCCAGTTTTTACAGGGTCAGGCCAGGCCAAAAACCAAACAAAAATGTCTAATAAATGATTTTATTGAATGAAAGTCTCACGCACCAATGCACTCACTCACACACTCACTCAAGACCTATTAAGAAGCAAAAGAGAGGAAACTGGATAGGGGAATATTGAAGGGGTTGCAGCTGGGGTAATACTGCACCTTTTCCTGAAGTCCTTAGTCCGGGGCTCAGCACAGAGAGGGCTGAGAGGATTACTCAATGGACAGAGAAATGGTCTGCTGGGATGACCAGGGGTGATCCAAAGAACTGCTCAAAAACTGGGGCTATTTGTAGAGGAAAAAGTACCTGGAGGGCTAATCCTTTCCCAGGGAGAACAATGGGTGTCGTAATGAGAAAGAAGCTCCACAATGGTACCTTCCTTTGCGTGATGAGATTACAAGGTGTTGCCAAAGTCTCAGGCTCTTCGGCTGCATTTGGTTGTGGTGTGACTTCATGTAAATGGTCCTCACCTGATAGGATATTTGCTCAACTTGAGGCAAATACGCTAATCCCCTCAAGTCGGCTTTTCAGGAGCTGAGGACCCTTTGTTTATTGTGGGTTTGCCCAGCTTGAGATCTCCTGGGGCTACATGACGGGGGATTTTACTGGCCTGACGTGGTTTTCGATCGTTCGACCGTTGCTGCCTACGTGCTTATCCAGGCTACCTCTCAGGCACATGGAATCATATTTAATATCAAAATTGTAGACTCCAGGATAGGGTTTTTCCAGTGGAGTAACAGTTATACTTATATTAGAGTATTACTCCATTTAATACAAGTAGAAGCAATGATATTATAAATGTAGTTAAATTTCATATTAATTTCTTTAGCGGTAAGGAATGAGATGATTCAGCTGTTTTATTGAACTTTGAAGTAATACAGTAAGTATTTACTAATAAGTAATGCCTGAAGAATTGGGAGTCATGTCTGTAACTTTTTTTTTTACCCTTTTTTGTTCCTTTATTTGTTTAAATAGTTGTTTATTGTTTAGTTACTAGAAATTAGGTAACTTTTATGTATTTTTCTAAGCTGTTTTATATTTGTGAAATCTGCTCTTGATAGAATCATAGAATCATAGAAATGTAGAGTTGGAAGAGACCACACGGGCCACCCAGTCCAACCCCCTGCCATGCAGGAACACCCTCAAAGCACTCGCGACAGATGGCCATCCAGCCTCTGCTTAAAAACCTCCAAAGAAGGAGACTCCACCACACTCCGAGGCAGCAGATTCCACTGCCGGACAGCCCTGACTGTCAGGAAGTTCTTCCTGAGGTTCAGGTGGAATCTCCTTTCCTGCAGCTTGAATCCATTGCTCCTTGTCCTGGTCTCTGGAGCGGCAGAAAACAAGCCCTCTCCCTCCTCTACATGGCATCCCTTCAAATATTTAAACATAGCTATCATGTCCCCTCTTAACCTTCTCTTCTGCAGACTGAACATACCCAGCTCTCTAAGTCTATCCTCATAGGGCTTGGCTTCCAGGCCCTTCACCATTTTGGTCGCCCTCCTCTGGACTTGCTCCAGCTTGACCATGTCCTTCTTGAATTGGGGGGCCCAGAACTGGACACAGGATTCAAGATGAGGTCTAACCAAAGCAGAGTAGAGTGGTCCCAGTACCTCCCTCGATCTAGACACCATACTCCTATTGATGCAGTCGAGACTTGCGTTGGCTTTCTTGGCTGCCACATCACATTGCTGACTCATGTTCAGCTTGTGGTCTATTAAGACTCCTAGATCCCTTTCACACGTACTGCCATCCAGCCACGTGTCCCCCATCCTATATTTCTGCATTCCATTTTTTCTACCTAAGTGTAGGACCTTACACTTCTCTCTGTTGAATTTCATTTTGTTAGCCTTGGCCCAGCTCTCCAATCTGTCCAGGTCATTTTGAATTTTGATCCTGTCCTCTGGCGTATTAGCAACCCCTCCCAATTTGGTGTCATCTGCAAATTTGATGAGCATGCCCTCTATTCCTTCATCCAAGTCATTGATGAAGATATTGAACAGCACTGGGCCCAGGACAGAACCCTGTGGCACCCCGCTAGTCACTTCTCTCCAGGATGAAAAGCAGCCATTCGTGAGCACCCTTTGGGAACGGTCAGTCAACCAGTTACAGATCCACCTGACAGTAGCCCTATCCAGCCCGCATTTTACTAGCTTCTTTGCAAGAATGTCATGGGGAACTTTGTCAAAGGCCTTACTGAAATCGAGATATGCTACATCCACAGCATTCCCTTCATCTATCAAGCTAGTAACTCTGTCATAAGAAGAGATAAGATTAGTCTTGCATGACTTATTTTTGAGAAATCCATGTTGACTTCTCATGATTACCGCATTGCTTTCTAAGTGATTAGAAACTGACTGCTTAATGATCTGCTCCAGGATCTTTCCGGGTACTGACGTCAGGCTGACTGGGTGATAATTATTTGGATCCTCTTTTTTTCCCTTCTTGAAGATGGGGACAACATTCGCCCTCTTCCAGTCTGCTGGAACTTCTCCTGTCCTCCAAGATTTCTCAAAGATTATAGCAAGCGGTTCCGAAATGACCTCTGCCAGTTCTTTTAATATCCTAGGATGCAATTCATCTGGCCCTGGAGACTTGAATTCATCCAGTGTGGCCAGGTATTCTTGTACCACCTCTCTACCTATTATGTGCCGCATTTCCCCTGCTTCCTCACCTGCTCCCCAACCGCCAGGTTGAGTGCTTATATCCTTCTGGGGAAAAACTGAGGCAAAGAAGGTGTTAAGTAGTTCTGCCTTTTCTCTTCCCCCTGTTAGTAATTCGCCATCTTCTCTGTGCAGCGACCCTATCGCCTCTTTCTTTTTCCTTTTGCTGCGGACATATTTTAAAAAGCCCTTTTTATTGTTTTTAATGTCTCTGGCCAGCCTAAGTTCGTTCTGTGCTTTAGCCTTTCTGACCTCCTCCCTACATTTCCTGGCTACTTGCTTAAATTCTGCTTTGGCGGTTTCCCCCCTCTTCCATTTCCTGTACACGTTTCTCTTAACGCTTAGCTCAGCTGAGAGTTCTTTACTCAACCATTCTGGTTTCTTCATGATAAATATTTTTTAAAAAAAAAGTGACTTCACTGTTGTCTCAATCCTGAAGTAAATAAAGTTCTGTTCTCATATGAATTCTATTTTATAAAGTCCTTGTCCAGTATCTCATACTCTACATTTTTACAAATGATAATAATTTCCTAAGGTCTTAAAGACTCTCAGATCTTGCTTTTGCTTTGTATCGTCGCTACACAACTAAGCAACATTTTTAAAATCCTAATTATTAAAGAAACTTTAGTGACTTTTGTTGCTTCCTTTACAAGCAGGCAGCTCACGCTGTGGTGCAAGCTGGAAACTACAATTCCTCTCCCCTCCACTTGCGATTGACTGCCTCTTATGTGGGGATTATGTGAGGACACACCTTTGTTAAGGGGGTGATTTTCTCCAGTCTCAAACCACTGAAACCAGGAAATGCCACACAGTGCATCCTCTCTTTGCAGGAGCTGTGAAGAAGACAACCCACACATCACCATCTTCCTCCTGGAAACCCCATCTAGTTTTGATGGAAGGAACTAGTTGATAAAATATAAGGCTGCGTACTGCCACCAGATTCTGACAGGAGAAGGTAAGCTGCAAGTGGAAGAAGGGAAAAGAACAGACTGCTATTTTTACTGCTGATGGCTTTGCAGGTGAGGAGTCTCCAAAACTTACGGGACTTCACCTGGGCACAGGCAAGGCAAAACAACAGATTTAAGCCAAAGCAATAGGTACTTGTAAATAACAATAGCAGTTACATTTCTACACCGATTATCAGTGCGAAGCACTCCCTAAGCAGTTTACAGTGTGTTTTAGCTAATTGCCCCCAACAAGCATTCAATCGTTCCTTCACAGCTGCCATTCCATTCTGATTAATGACTAAACTAGTTACAGGTAGCCATAATACTTGTAACTCATTCCTTCCAAGGTCTGGGCTTCATCTCTCCAGAAGGGCTGAAACATAGCCTGTTTATATCTGACCATATTGCAACAGCTATTGAATCACATCTGGACTTAACCTAAAAAACAGAGCCAATGCACTGTCATCCTTTCGTAGTGAGCAAGCAAGAAAGCTGTTTCAGCTGTGTTCAAACAAACCATAATTATCCACCTTAGTTTTTAATGAAATTATTTGCCATTCTGTCCACATGTGTCAACAGAGGCACTACTGTGGAAGGCACAGCAGCTGACTTGGGCTTCCTGCCAACCAGCTGAAGTTCTAAAGTCTGCTCATTTTTATAATCAAGGTATCCAACAAATAATCTGCCCTGGTCAGCATGCAGCTGAAAAGACCAGCTGTTTGGGTCTCCTACCACAAACATGCCATCATGGTAGTTTTGTAAAGTGTTTTGAAGAAGTTAATGATACACCCTTGTAAATTTAAAACTGGCTTTCAGTTGTGTGACCTGTGCTGCACAATATACTGTTTGATGTGTGGGTTGTGTATATGTGTACATGTTGTCAAGTTGCTGTCAACTTGTGGCGATCCTATGAATTTCATAGGGTGTTCTCAAGCAAGGAATACTCAGAAGTGTTTTTGCCATTTCCTTCCTCTGAAGTATAGCCTACAGCACCTAGTATTCATTAGTGGTCTCTCATATAAGTACTAACGAGGACTGACCCTGTTTAGGTTCCAAGCTCAGATGGGAACTGATGCTTTTAGGGCAGCTCTTCTTCACCAAGGACCCCCAAGATTTAACTCAAGATTTCGAACTCTAAAGTGTATCAAATATTTAAAAATGCTTTTGAACGGTTTGAAATATTGTAATGAACCTTTGTACAAATGTTGTCTATTACCAGCAAAATAGTCCTACTCTTTGAGATCAATGTATGATCCGTCTGTCTGTCCATCTGCTTTTCTTTCTTTCTATTTTAATTGTAAAAGCTCATAATATTTCTTCAAGCCTTCACAGACCCCCTGTGACAACATAGTGGCCCACCGCCGGTCCACAAACCACAGGTTAAAAAGTGCTACTTTAGGGTACGTGGTTACCTTATTAGGTACAGTTAGGGCTACTGCCATCTAGTGGTAAGACAGCAATCACTCCTGTGTCTATTTTTTTTTTAAATCTATAAACTCTCTCCCATTTCAACCTTGTTTATCAGGAATGAGTTAGGATTATTTGCTACAATGGGCCCAGTACAGCCAGAGTGGACAATTTTGGCATATCTGTGGACCAATTTTCTGTTCCTGGGTCCCTCCATAGGATGCATAGTCTGCCTAAAACCAAAATTAGAAGGCTAGTCCTGATTTTGGAAAACATGCATTTTGATCTTATACAATGCAGGCACTGTTCACCTCTTTAAAAAATCAGTCACTGTTCCTAGAAAGGCAATTCACTCATTTTTGTGTCAGAAGAAAGAAGGTCTGGGGCCACACAAAAAAAAATACAGCTGGGGAAGCAGAGAGGAAAGCCACATGCATTACCAGGTCAGCACTTTGTTCACCTCTGCAGTAGACAATAATAGTTGGAAAGGGTCATAAAAATCACCTATGACCTATTTCAGAATGGCATCTTGTTTTGACATGCAGTAACTGAGCTGATACTTCAATCTCGGTGCCTGAAAAGAAAAAAATGCCAAACATGGGGCAGTTTTTGGAGAACTGTGTGAAATTTTTTTTCTCCCTGAGTATTTAGATACTATGCTTAACATAGAATTGGAACAGACCCCAGGGGCCATCCAGTCTGACCCCCTGACATGCAGGAACCCACATCAAAGTGCTCCAACAGACGGCAGTGCTTTGAGTGTTTGTTCCTGCATGGCAGGCGGTTGGACTGGAAGGTCCCTGTGGTCTCTTCCAACTCTGTGATTCTATAATTCTATGATAAACACAGTGTCTAAATACTCAGGGAGAAAAAGGTTTGCACACATTCCTCCAAAAACTGCCCTGTGTTTGGCATCAACTTTGAAAGTCTTCTGTCTGTGCAAATGCTGCCAGTTCCCGCCATTCTCTCACACTTCAGTACAACCGAGGAACAGAACTCAGATGGAGACTTATTTTGCTCTCAGTTATCCCAATTGAGTTTTATGGGACAAAAGCAGTAGACTGCAAAGCTGACTGATATTTGAAAAAGATGAAGACTTTCATTTTACTCTGGATATAGAGGTGAGTGTTGATTCACATCACGATTGTGTTCCTGGACTCACAATGTAAATGGGAGGAGCCAGTCCCATAGGGAATCACTGGAGGTCACACCAATAGCAATAGCAATTATATTTCTATACCACTTATCAGTGCAAAGCACTCTCTGAGCTGTTTACAATGTGTGTTAGCTAACAACAAGCTGGGTCCTCATTTTACCAACCGATGGAAGGCTGAGTTAACGATCAAACTCACAACGTTGTGGCTGCAGTACTGGCATTTAACTACTGTGCCACCAGAGGAGTTCCAACTGAGCTGCCATGGCCACAAAATTAGCAATTTTATGCAACCCATCACCATAAAATGTCAGAGTTACCTTTTGCAGGCTAGCGAAATGCACACGTGTCCTCCAGAGGCCGAAGAAACAGCACCTACTGATCCCAAGGTGAGTCAGTTGGGATCAGCTGGCTTGCCATTAAAGAGCAACTACATTCTTCTGCTGCATTTTCCCCAGCAGGCTTCCCAGGTGGAGAAAGCACATCAGCAGAGAGGCAGGCAGCACATTTCCTGCTATGTCTTCTGAAACAGGTACAAAGGGTATAAAAGGAGAGGCAGCACATCTCCTGCTATACTCTCTAGCAGGCTTGCCAAGCAAAGGAAGCAGACTGTAGTTGCACACCTGCCACCTAAACTAGCAGGACAAACCTCTTCCAGCCACACTAAAACATAAAGATTTCCAGTGTCTTCTTTACTCTGACCTTCCCCCTTCTGAGCAGGCCAAGGAAACCCTTCCAGTAACAGCAAGAGGGCAGTTGCCTTCTCACCCTCTCCACTCCCCCACGGCCCCTTGGTTTTAAAACATGTTGTAATTGAGCTGCTGCAGTCCTAATTTACATTGCATTCGATGTTACAGATTCAGGTTTCATATTTAAACCGTTTTATGTTTGTTTATTGTAAACAGCAGATAACTGTTATGGAATGGCATCCAAATGACATAAATGAAAAATAAAATATGTGGTGACACATAAAAATCGTAAATAAAAATGTGGCTTGGTCATGTCTCCGCAGTAACGCAGCTCAGAAGCCTTAGACTTTCGGACTACAACTCCCAGGATCCCCCACCCAGCACGGCCTCCCTCCAGAAGCGGCTCCAAAGGCGAAGCGAGGCAGTGTGCTTCCAATACAGTCCCCAATCGAACCCTTCCAGAGGACAGAGACACATCTGTGGTGCAGAAAGAACACGCCCTGCTCGGGGGACCTACTCTTTAACCGGGGACTTGCGCAGTCGGGGGCCGGTCCGCTTTATCCTATTTGAGGCCGGCCGGCCCCTCCTGAAACTGCAAACCCCAGGATTCCATAGGAGGTGGAAAGTGGAATCATAGCGCTATAACAGGCTCGTGCGGAAATGGCGTGTCCCGGCTCCTCTTCAGCGCCCCCGTGCCAGCGTCCATCCCCTTCCCGCGTGTGTTTGGGGAAGACACTGTGACGCGGACGGAACGCGGAGCCAGGGCTGCGGGAGAGGAAGGGCACCCTCGGCCATTCGCGCCAGCAGCCAGGCAGGACCGGCCCCGCCCCGCGCGTCGGGGGTGACGCAGTCTGATGACGTCATGTTCCAGGACGCCTTCGGAGGCTGAGCCGGAGCGAGAAGCAGAAGCAGAGCGAGCGGCGGCGGCATGGGCTTGGGAGGGCTGTGGCGCAACTCGGAGGAAGGAGCGACGGTGGGTGAGTCCGAAGCGGAGGAGCGACGGGGTGGGGAAAAAGGAGAGGTCTCTATACCGTTATGGGATGAACGCCCGTAGGAAGGGAAGATGGTACCCCCGAGCATGTGTAGAGTGTATGCGTGGTGTCTCATCTTAACTACCGGCAGTTCGTGTGCCACTTTGGCGAAGAAGAGAGAGGGAAGTCGTGACAAGTGGGTTTTGGCCCCAGCCCTCTTCCCTTGTTCTGGGAGTGAAACCCTAGCAGGTGGAAGACGAAGCGAGGTCATAGAAGAGCACGTGGGTAGGAAGGAAGGTGATGGAGCAGCAGGAAAGTCCTAGATCGGGGGAGCATTTGTAGACTTCTGGGCACCCCACGTCGGCATCCTGGCGTTTCTGCTCCTTTTTGCCACCCAGTGCCTGCCAGGCCATAGGATCACAAAGCCACCCGCCCTAGAAGGGCTTGCCGCAAAGCAAGACCTGCCCGGTTTACTGCTGTGCTTTGGAAGACTGACGAAGCTTCTTCAGCAGTTGGAGGAGAGATGGAGACCTGTCCCAGGTAGCGCTGAGGCTGTTCTCTGCTCCCTAGACTGCCCGCCTCCTGTGTGCAGAATAGCTGATAGCCTCTCTGTTCTTTTGGAGCTCACCGCTGGGGAGGGAGAGCTCAGAGGCTCCTCTTGCCTCATAGCAGAGGTCAGGATAAGGCGAGGTAGCTTGAGGCAAGGGTGTGCTGGGAGAGTTTCTTGCCAAAGATGAGTTCTGGTATAAATTCAAGCAATCTTTGTAGAAACAGTTTTGGGGGAACTGATGTGGAGCAATGGATTGGGGAGGGAATCGGATGAGGAGGGCACAAGGGACAAGAACGAAGTGGGAGGTGTTGAGAGTGGGAGACTTGGGGACAGCGTCAGGGAGGGACAGCTGTTGTTTCTGAGCCCCATTAAAGGCCTGGAGGAGGACCCAGGCTGGCCAATCCTTGCCTGGTTCTAAGACTTGGGCTGATGCCATCCAGTGAGGCACAGCAGGTCTTTCCACACCAAACAGAATAGGTAGTTAACACAGGAGCAGGTATTTCAAGCAGGCTGGGGTTGCTTAACAACCGGGATCCATTCCTGCAAGGCATGCTTCCACCCAGCCAAGCTCAAGGTCATCTGTTTATAAACAGAGTGTCATTTTTAACAGGAATCAGCTTTTGCTGTAGCAAAAAAGGACCAAGGTCGTTGCGTGAGTGTCCCAACTGGTCACACTTCCTACCAGCTGGTTGTTGGTAAGAAGTGTGGTGGAATGTGGTTGGTTCTGTGATAGTGGGAGGTTCTTTCTGAAGTCTGTCATTTTTGTAGATATTTGGGGAATGTAACTGGTGCTCTGAGGGTAGAATGATGTAGATGATGAGGTAAGAAGCTGGAAACAAACTTCCAATTGAGAAGGTTGGTGGGTTCTTCTCATTGCTCCATCTTCAGTAGCCATCCCAGATAATGTGCTGCTGATCCAGAAGATAGAAATAGGGCAGGGGGTGGTACCTATGCTGGAGGAGGAGAAGGATCATCTCTATCATTATCATCATCTTTATTTATACCCTGACTTTTCCCAAAATTGGGACTCAGGATAGCTCCATAGTATCTGGACACCATGTACACATGTTCCAGACAGATTCTGCCCACTGCCAGTGCTGTATTTCTGCATTCTCTGGTATAGTTAATACTGTGCTATTCTCCAGATCTCCCTATTGAATGGGTGTTAAATAAACCCATGATGATTATCTTAACGGATACTAGGGATATTTTGAAATGTTTGTACAAACTACATTTGTATCTGTTTGTTTACATAATTTCTTCCCCTGTGATTAGCCCAAGGGAGAAGCAAGGATTCCTTATGATTTTCAAGATTTCTTGAATTGCAAAAACTTACTGAGTTTAGTTGGCCCTCCATATCCACAGATTCTGTATGCATGGATTCAATCAACCACAACTTGAAAACATTCCAAAAAATTCCAAAAAGCAAACTTTGATTTTGTCATTTTATATAAGGAACACCATTTTACTACATCATTGTACATAATGGGACTTGAACAGCCAGAAATTTTGGTATTCATAGGGGGTTCTGGAATGAAATCCTAGCCGATATGAATCCTAGCCACTGTATCACTCTTATAAGCTGTCACTGTAAAAGTGATAATAATTTTGTTTTTTAAAGCCAAAGTTTAATCTTCTGTGCCTGTCATTATATTACCAAGGGTGAGAATTGTGCATCCCTTTAGTTATAGTTGAACTAGGTACCTATCAGCCTCAGTTGAGGAATGCTGGGTGTTACAGTTTGACAACATCTGGTCTGATTTCCACCGAGGAAATACAGTAGGCTAATGCTGTAAATTGAGGGTCAGAAATGGCCTCTCCTTTCCTTATATGCACCTGATTTGCTGCCATAGACTATCTCAGAAGAGCAACGTGCTGACATGGTGTGTAAACATGATGGAGAATCTTTTTCTTTTTCTTCCTTTTTTTTTTGCTATCCTTATTCTAAATTAGTTATTCATTTTTAACATAAACAGTCTAATTCATAATCAAAGAAAACACATTCACAAAAAAAAAGAAAGAAGAAAATGAAAAAATAACTTTAAACACAATACAGTGGCCCCTCCACATTTGCAAGGGTTTGGGCCACAGAACCCTCACAAAAGTGGAAAAACCGCAAATAACTCCCCCTTCACAATCCCCCCTCCTTTTCCCCTCCAGAGTTCCCCCTGCATTCCTTTGCTTCTGGCCCCAGTGTTCCCTGGGGGAAGTAAAAAGACAAGCTAAAAAGCTTTTTGGTCCTATACCCTCAGAGAGAGAAGAATAGGGTTCTAGCTGCTTCGGGTTCCATCTTGAGAAAGGAGGGGAAGGAGCAAAGAGAGCACCTGACCAACCAGCGGCCATTACATGGCAGAATGTGCAGTCACATGGCAGAGGAGACATGCCTCCAGCAGTGGGGTGGGGCTTTGCTCACCCCAAAGGGAAAAAAAGTCCATTTTAAACACAAGCCTCACAAGTCTGGGGTGAGGAATGCAAGGGAATGAGGGAAGGAAGGAGGGGGAGACAAGCACGTGTTTTGTGAATAATCAAATTCGTAAAGGTCAAACCCATAAATGTGGAGGGAAGACTGTATTACAACACTAAGCACTAACTAACTAAAATGCTAAACATTAACTTACTAAAAATCAAAAGAGCTCTTATCCCCAAGCCAAACTGTAATTAAAGGGGGTGAGGAATAGAAAAAATAAAGCATATATTATTCTACTGTTATAGATCTAACTGAATAATCCTGTTAAAATTACCAGGAAACATAGCCATAGATTTTTGCATTGCTAAATTTCTTATTGCTCAAGAAGTCCATAAGCAGTTGACTTATTCTTTAAAACCTGTATTAGGTTTGACAGTTTGGGCTAACTCAGCAACCTTAACCATCCATTCTTCTGTTGTTGGTTTAGTCTGTTTCCAGGTTTGATCAGACAGTGCTCTTGCTGCTGTTATCATATATTGAAGATATAATCCATATTTGCAATCCAGTTCTTTATCCATAATACCCAGCAAAAACATTTCTGTTTACAAAATCCACCTTTAAAATTCTTTAGATTAAGATGTATGTCTTAGACCAGTAACTTTTCGCCTTCTTAGAAGTCTACCACATATGGAAAAAGCAGCCATCCTTATCTTGACATCTCCAGCACTGATTTGAAACACTTAGACATTTTCAGAAATTTATTTAGGATTATATACCATCTATACTGCCTTGTATATATGTTTTCTTTTAAATTGCTACACAAGGTACATTTTACATATTTAGACCACATTTTTTCATACATCCCACTTGAACATTGTGCCTAAAATTCTGGACCCACCTTATATAATCTTTTACTGGTTCATCTTCTCTCTCTCTGGTTTAAGGGATTTGTACACTTTTTTAATTACAAGGTCATCATCTTTACATAATCCTAAATAAAACTGATTTTCTCCAACTTCTATGGCTATATCTCTCTTGATTATCTATCCTTGGGTTGCATATAGGCAAACTGATTAAGATATTTACTGACCTTAAGAAATCTCTCACTTGATTTAAACTCCCAGCTGTCTTGTTCAAAGTTCAAAAGATCATCATAAAACAACCATTTCTGTTTTAACCCATTCTTTCCTGTGGTGAGGTGGCTAATATTATCTAATTTATACCAGACTTGTAGAAAAGCCTTTTTAATGTAGTGATTTTTTTTTAAAAAAAGAGGAGAATCATGTATCATCTAAAGACGAACAAGTTTTATTTGGGACTGGCATATATACCTGGCTTTGCCCGAGATTTTATTTTCTTATAGGTGATACTTGTTAGAAAGATTTGAGATCCTATGTCTCTAATTCCCCAAACTGTCTTGTCCAGTACCTGTGACTTATCCCCAATCCAATCTGTATTCAGAGTTATTAACATACAGAGGTTGGGTTGCTAAGGGAATATACTGCCCTCCTCCTTGCTGCTAGGCCTCATCTCCATAGCAACTGGCCTATTCAAGACAGGCCCAGGAGCTCTCCGGCTGAGAATTCTAAAGGCCCCTCCGTAAACTGCAAACCCCAGGATTCCATATAGAATCTTCTTAGGCAGCCAATCACATGAGGTCTTCTTGCCTAACACAGACAAACAAACTTTGACTTTTATATATTTGTAAAAGTAGATAAGCTTTCACATACTGCAGCCCATTTCACAAGATGCATGGAGTGTTTCATTATGAGCTAATATGTGACGTATGATGCAAAGCCATTGTCCAGGTCCCAAGAGATGGTAGTGAACTGCTTGACTATTTCTTGTGGGTTAGGAATTGTCATCAGCGGGGTCAAAGGGAATTGATTATAATCACACACAAGAATTTATCAAGGTGTATAACTCCCTCTCTTGAGACTTGGAGAAGGAGCAAGACCTTGCATCACATCCTGTGTGTTAATCTGCACATCTGGGCGAGGATACCTGTGTTACACTTAACTACTATTTGCCAGTGACTACTGTACTGTTATGATAATGATCCCCCTTTGTACCATTTATATGTCAGTTCCTTTTCTCTCAACTGTTTATATTCCTCACCGAACCACCCTAGCCTGCGTAACACAATTTGGCAACTGAGGCAATACTATTAATCTGATAAAATAGGTTGCAGTCTGTGAAAGGTTATGACTGATAAAATTCCAAAATGTTTAAAATGCCAGAATATTGCCACAACAGATTAACACAATACCTAATGCAAATGAGGGTGTGTATGTGTTTGTTGACTGAGGACCTGCTGGAAAGAATGGCTCTGAAATAGCCATGTCCCTGTGATATGGATGGTGCCAGTCTCCTCATGGGCATCATTTGCTGTTGATTCTCAGGACTCCTACTGTTTAGTGGCACTGTTTGGAGCCAGATGGAGGCTGATCCTTTACTGCCGAAAGGTGGGAATGCGACGGGGGACTCAGAGATCCCTTGTCAAAGACCTTCATGGTGGCCCTAAGGGCTCCTTCACACCTTACAGGCAGAGGTGAAAAAGAAGAATCTAGAAGCTAAGGAATTAAGAGATGGACTGTATATAAATCTGAGAACTTATAAGTACTCCAGAAGCTCTGACCTATTAGGCTGCAAAAGAAAAACCTGAAACCTGCCTGTTGGAATTCTTAAAAACTGGCAGGTGACTTATGGCCAAGGTTGAGGCTGTCAGGTTCCTCCTATCAGCAGATGGCATTTGATAAGCTTGATTTGGCTTCTAGAGTCATTGGCGGTTCTTGCTCAAGATTATTAGGGATCTCTTCTGCTTTGGTGCGTGAGCTGTGTGACCTCCTCCTGCTTTTGGTAAATGGTAATTCAAAGGAAATGGATTTCTCTCAGCTCTGATAGGCGGGAAGCTCCTGGTTGGCTCAAGAACAGAAAGGCCATGAACGGTGTGTGTGACTCAGAAGTCGCCAGCAATCACTTGTTTAGAGAATGAACTATCCTTTGGCTAAAAAAAATTCTGAGTACACTTCAATCTCTCCTTTCACTTTCATGTTACTTCTGGTTGTAGGATTTGGTCTAAGAATGAACAGTTTCCATGTTTTTCTCCCATGGTTTTAGGGGTTACTGGGGGCAAGGGAATCAGTTTTAGTTTTTTGGGAGTCTGGGGGGGGGTCATAAGATTGCCAAAAGTTTTTTACAAGATGGGGGTGTCTGGGGACCTTGGAAGTCTCTTGAGGAGCTTTGGGTATTGCAAAAACAAGTCTTTGGGGCTGCATGTGGCCCATATTTTCCTCACTGCTCCTGTAGAGACTGAGGGCATTTCCACACTATACTGTTATAGTGCTATTATTTCACTTTCAACATCCTATGGAATCCTGGGGTTTGCAGTTTAGGGAGGGGCCTTTAGAATTCTCAGCCAGAGAGCTCTTTGGCCTCAGTAAACTACAAACCCCAGAATTCCACAGGATGTTGAAAGTAGAATAATAGCATTATAACATAGTAGTGTAGAAAGGCCCTTAGTCTCTTGCAGCATAAAAAAAAAAGAGGAAGGAAAAGACAGAAAAATGTGTTAGGCCATTGAAAACAAACTCTTTTTTATCTTCTCATGAGCTTTCATGGATATAAACCCACTTCCTTGGATCTAAAAACCAAATCATGTAAGGAATGATTGAAAGGCCTGGGTTGCTCCGGAAGTACAAGAGAAGTGAAGGAGAGACACAATGGCCAAATGTCTGAAAGACTGACATGCATAGAAATGGAGCAGACTTTCTACTCTGTCTAGAACCAGTTGATGAGAATTACAGCAAAACAGATTTTGAGTGAACCATAAAGAGGAGTTTGACAGTGGACCTCAGTGTCTTGAGAGGTGCTGAATTCACCTTTAATTGGAGTGTTTAAACAGGTGCTTCTCAGTCATCTGTCAGGGATGCCATTGTCACATCCTTGCATTGCAGAAGAGGTGCAGTGTGTGTGTTTTAAGCCATCTGATGGGGGAAACCAACCGGGTTGAAAAATAAAAAGGGGAGAGGGAGAGGGAAGGGGAAAGAGAATCTAAATCTAGCAGCACCTTTGAGACGTGCTGATTTTTATTTTAAGTTTTCATGGATATCAGTCCAGTTCTTCAGATGCAATATAGATTGATAATAAAGCCTCAGATTATTAAATTTAACCTAGTACCTCATTTCTGCCCATTGCCTATGGATGTTCCTTTCTTTCCTGGAAGCTCTTCAGGGACCAGCAGCATGTGTATCAGGGACTGCTAGTTATCCATGGGCCACCACTTTGAGTAGCGTTGGATGACATCATCTCCAGAACTGCTTCTAAGCCACTATGTCACATTAAAACAAACTCATGGCCATACAAAGGCCTGTGACTCATGTGGCTATTTGCCACATAGAAATGTGTGCAACCCTTAAAGAGATCAGGTTTTCTTACCGTTTGCAATGCATAGGTTAACAAAGAATATTGAAAAGTCTGGAGGCTTCTTCTTCAGCAGACCTTTGCCTTTGCTGGAACTGACTTGCCAGACTCCACTCCCTTCCAGTCCTGTAAGAAGTGCTGTTTGCCTTTTCCCCCAGAATCTTTTGTCTATGTCTAGTCTGGGTGTCTGCCAGGGCTGACATTAACGCACTTGCTACACTGGCATGACTTCCAAGACTTCCTATTCTTTCTACCTAAAGTGGAGCCAGTGTGTTAGCTCCATTGCTTCCCAAATTGGATGTGGACGCCGTCTGGCAGGAATATCTCCTGTACAAACCCTATTGAAGTAAATTGGATTTGTAATGTCCTGCAGCCTTTTAGGATTCCTGTAATCATCCTTTACAGCGTCTTCTTGTAGTAATGGCTTAGCATATCTGTCTCTTGAGTGAGGATGGGAAGAGAGCACTGTAGTGGAGCTCCCTCTTTTTATTCTGGCTTTGTAAACCCTAAAAGGCTTTCAGCTGGTTTCACCACCACCACCTTCACCACCACCACTGCAGCTACTCTGCTTCTTTAAAAGGCTAAGCACTGAGCTGAGCATACTGCTAGAGAATCAGCTTGCTTCCCCAGTCTTTTCCAAGCTGCTGCCTCTTCAGTGGGAAAGATATGGAAAAGAAAGCTTCAAAAAGGAGATTCATCTGAGCCATAAACCAGAAAACAATAGGAGAGAGGTGTTCTCCCTTTATAACACTCTAACATTCCTCAGTTTCTCTTAGTAGGAAACCAGCATATTTGAAAATGAAGAGGGCAAAGAAAGGGAGAGCATCACCTATGAGACTAGCATCACCTGTGAGACTTACAGATTTTTATTTTATTATGTGCTTCCATAGATATCAGTCCAGATACAATATAGAGTGGTACTAAAACCTCAAGTTATTAAGTGTTTTTGTAGTTGTAGGAGTGTGATAGAATATAGCAGGATCCAGAACAATGCAAGTGGTGACTTTCTCTTCATGATTTGAAAAAGCATCATGGTGCTGATAGGTATGCACTGGAAATGTTACTTTTGGACCACAACAAAAGTATAAAGGTGTGTATTTACTCTGAGGAGGAGTTAAGTATGCCATTTT
Source organism: Cyclura pinguis (assembly GCA_030412105.1). NCBI lineage: Eukaryota > Metazoa > Chordata > Lepidosauria > Squamata > Iguanidae > Cyclura > Cyclura pinguis. The sequence goes on from CM059600.1 coordinate 214,448,309, forward strand.
TCTATGACTCGTGTATTTACTTCTATTCCTTAGTGCAATATTACATTATGCTAGCAGTGAGCTATATGTGTACCTGACTATCAGTGCAGTCTTTTGCACCATAGTAACCTGCCTTATGTTGACTCAGCCTACTGGTCCATCTTGCCCACTGTTGTCCTTTCTAACTGGCAACTTTTCTCCAGTGTTTTGGAATCTTCTGTAGCTGTATCTGGAGATCCAGTGTTGAAATCCCTGCATAGCCATGGAAATCTACCAGGTGAACTTGGGCAAGTCACATGCCCTCAGTCCCAGAGGAAGGCAAAGGCAAACTCCTTCTGAACAAGTATTGCCAAGAAAACTGCATGATAGGTTTGCCTTAGTTCTCCATAAATCAGAAATGACTTGAAGGCACACAACGACTAGCCCAGAAATCACTGGTATGTCCTGAAAACCTTTCAGACTACACAGTTATAGAACTATGATTCCATTTCAGTCAGAGCTGTAGTACTACACTGGTCTACAAATCCCGGATTCCATAGGATGTAGCCCTGGAAGTTTAAGTGGAATCACGAAGCTATAATAGTGTAGTGTGAAAGGGACCCAGGTGGTCTTCCAGCCATGTATTAACCATCCCAACCCTGCTTCATTTCTGAAATCAGTTGAAATTGGTGTGTACAGGGTAGTACACTGGTTGAATATTTACTCAGAAATAAAGTGTTCCCTAGGAAAGTTTGCTCTGGATATTTAATTGGAGGTATGTCTGACTTGGGATTTTTCCTAGATAAATGGGCTTTGCATTGCGGCCTAAATAGCGCCGGCTGCCTCAATGTTGAATTGCATTAGTGTTTGCTGTGTAAGTGGGCGATAACCAAGAAATCTAAAAAACAGCTTGTTTCTTCTCATCTTCCTCTCTCTCTGGCCCTTTTCGCATGGCCTCTGAAATTTGTATTAGGCACGCTCGCTCCCTCTTGAGGAGCTGCCTTACCGCATGATGTTCTCACCAATCAGGTGCTATCCCAGCTACAGGCAGCGCTAATCCCACTTTTTTTCATTTTTGAGAGAAAACCGAAATTAACCTGCCTTTCTTGCAGCAATTGTGGGAGCTGTGGCCATGCGGAGCCTCCATCCAGCGTCCTTCCAGGAATGACCTGGGAGTGGGTGGGATGTGGGCAGTCCCTGCCCATCCCTCACTCAGCAACTCCCAGGAGAAGCTCCGTCCAGCAGCAGGCTGTCTGCTGCCCTCGTCTTACCGGCAAACACCACAGGACATATCACCAGGAAGGCCACCCCAGGACTGACATCGCCACCCACACCTGTGACGACCTCAGCTCCCAGGGTCTGGTCAACTTACAATTTTTTTAAAAAAAAAAAAGTCAGCACCACTGTTAGCACAGTAGCTGGCAAAATAAACAAACAAGCAAGCAAACCAGACCAATTAGGGGTGGTGGGGCAGGGGCAGGGACAGGGCGGGATCTGGGAGTGGCCTGGAATGCCGAGCTGCGGAACAGGCACCAGGTATAATCTGGTGCTGTCTTGTGAGCACCCAGGTGCCTGCAGAAGACAAGGGGCTGCATACAGAGCCTAATCTGCCATTGGCAATCGCACGATGGCATTGGAACATCCAGCAATTGAGGTATGGTGCGAAAGGGCCCCCCCCCCGCACCTCTCTGTGTATTGAGCAATTTCCAACAAACACTTAAATGAGTTCCAGTTCATTAAGAAAAATTACCCTTGTTTTCTAAGGCATGATTAAGGATTGTAGGTTGTTCTTTCCACTGTAAGAGGTAACTGTCTCACATTTGATGTGTGATATTGATGTGTTGTATTTGTGCTTTGACTGTCCAGTAGATGTTGGATTATGTACAAAACCGTTTTTTGAACATCTCAGCTACCACAGTTGTTTTACTATTGTCTCCTCTTGTCAACTCTTTGTAGCCCTCAGATTTCTTGTGTGACTTTTCTTGCTGGCAGTTAGTGCATATACTGTTCTAGAGTGCTCTGCAGTTTCTGTCCACCTTCTCTGTGCCTGGAGGCCTGTCCCCAAGGTTGACTCTGAGGAAAGAAAGAGGTTTCTTTGTGTGTTAAGTAGCATGAACTGGGTGCAGATGGAGCAATCTCTGGGTGTGAAGCAATTGGTGTTGTGAAACAGGAAGGATGGGAAGATACTGTTCAGGCCTTGGGCTCCCAGCCAAATCCACAGTATGTAACTTCTGTGAACTAGCTTGCTGACAATGAAAAGAAGATCAGCTATGGGCCACAAATGAGAGTTCAGTTCTAGGACAAAAGGTTCACAAGGGAGATGCCTAAGCAGATTGGTTTGCAGGCTGGCAGCTTTATCCAGTACCAAAGTTTGTCCTGTGTTTGCCTCCATGCTACAGGTCATATTTGTGTATGTCTGTGTTTTCCTACAGTGAAGAAACACTCTAGGAACATGCTGGCGGCGAAAGTTACTTTGGAACAGACAGAGTTTGACAGAGTTCCTGAAAAAAATAACTTTTTTGAGCTCTGATATGAGTGGTAGTATGTCACCGTTCCAGGTTTCCATTTATTGTCAGCCAAGCTACTTCTTACAATTCAACTCTTGCCACCTCATCTTATGCTTTTTTCCTGTGCATGCTGCATTATCATGGTCAGTGTCCCCCTCACTCTAGGTTATGTGTGGTTGGGATTTGCAAGCCCATCCTTACCACTGTATCTGCTTTGAAAAGTTCTCAAGAAGCATGAAAATGGATTCTAGATGGAGAGTGTGGGTGAAGGTCAGCTGGTGAAGCTGGCTTTGAAATATAATGCTGTGCCTGTTTGAAGACAACACTCCAAGCAGAGTTGGTGTTATAACAGGAATGGGCAGATTTCAGCTTTGTAGTTAATAATAACAATAATTATAGCAACAACAGCTAGTGCTCTAGGGCTCACCAGTTCTTACTCGCCTATACCCCATCTTTATGGGAAAAAAAATTGTGTATATACCCAGCATTGCCCAGGATTTTATTTTCTCATAGATAATACTTGTTAGGGATATCTTAGGAATAACCTTACCTTACCTTAGGAATTAGATGTGGTTGAAGTACACAGATTTGAGATCCTGTGTCTCTAATTCCCCAAACTGCCTTGTCTACTATCTGTAACTTTTCCCCATATTCCCCAATCCAATTTGTATTCAGAGTTGTTAACATGTAGAGGTTTGGTTTCCAAGGGAATACACTGCCCTCCTCCTCCTTGCTGCTAGGCCTTGTCTCCATAGCAACCGACCAGGCCCAAGAGCTCTGTAGCTGAGAGTTCTAAAGGCCCCTCCCCAAATTGGCAACCCCAGGATTCCATAGAATCTTCACAGCCAGCCAATCATATGAGGTCTTCTTGCCTCACACAGCCAATCATATGAGGTCTTCACCTCCCTGACATGGACAAACTCACAAACTTTGACGTTTATATATTAGATATATAAGATGGCTTACGTGAAAGAGTAAAAATTAAACAGAAGGAAACAGCAACTTGCAGAAGATAAACCTGTGGCCATAAAGTGGCTGGTTTAAATGAATTTATCTTTACCGTACACCTGGAACAAGGCAGTGAAAGGAACCACACGTGCTTGTTACCCAGAGCCCATTCCATGTCACGAAGACCAGGCCCTCTTCTTAAATATCCACCTACCATGTCTCAAACAGACTTATACAAGGAGATGCGGTTTCTGCGGTATACTGGTGTGAAAGTTTAGGATTCTGATGGTCAAAGCCTAAACTCTAAATAGAACACAGAGGTAGACTAATGGAGAGTAGTATAACGTGACTTCGGTGAGTAGCTCACATCGGATCTTTTCACAGTTGCAGTCTGGACTAGTTGAAGCTTCGAGACTTTCTTCGAAAGCATTGATGGCTGGGCAAGGACTGCACTGGCCATAGCACCATACAGCTGGCACACAGGACAAGGGGATAATAAGCCCTCTTGGCCATTGCTTTTACCAGTGGATCTAGGTCAGGGATGGGGAGAGTGTTGCCACAGGGGGGTTGCAAAACCTCAGGAGGTTTTGTTTGTTTGTTTCTTTCCCTGACTTCTTCAAAAAATGTCTGCCCCAAATGTTTATTCTAAAAAACTGATACTTTCCCCTGTCTCCCAACCCAACAGTCTGAAATTACATAGTGTTGTTCTTGGAGTGGCAGTTTCCCCTCATGCACACATGGAAGCTGAAACTAATCCCCGCAAACAACAATCTGCTGAAGACAGTTCGGACAAATGCATAATAAGCAAATTGAGCTAAGCCACAGTATGTGACTGAGAGCCAAACCAACTCCAAAGCCAGATGTGGGCACAGTGCAGAGAAGACACAAGACTAACACAGAGCCATAGTTTCCTTATTTATATGCTGTTTTTCTGTGACTACTACCCTCATAGTGGATCACAACAAAGCATTTTAAAAAATCAAAAATGCATTGGTTTCCATTGTAATAAACTCTAAAAGACCATTCAAAACAACTTCATAATAGATGCATAATCAAAAATGATAACACTCAGTATTCAGCTTGTGCTTCCTTACATGGAAGAAAACTGTGAACTTCAGAACAAGGAAGTAACAAACAGCTGCGGGGGGTGGGGTGGGAAGGGGGTCGCTGTCCTCCGAACCAAAATTGAAGCACCCCCAGAGGTGAAGACAGTTCTAGTGGCAGAAGCTCTCTCGTGTGACAGGATGGTCAAAATAACAGTACCCCCTCCTCTACTCACATAGTTCTTTTCCCATGAGACTTGTCTGGCTTCCTGAACCTTAAAAACCTTTCAGTGCCCTGGTTCATTGTAAGTGGTTTCCAAAAGTCTGTAACATTAACTGGGCTCATTCGGTTGTTCCAGCTAGGCATTGCAGAGAGAAGCAGTGTGTTAATGGATCAGATGGCTCTTGTGCCACCATGGAAGGCTTTGAGTCGTTCCATCTTAAAACGTAAGTGCTCGTGCCGTGTGCGCGCGAGCAGAGCAAGGAGTGTTCAGTGAACCAGGGGCCACCGACGCAGGAATTTGAACTGACGCCGGAGTGGACGTACACTTTGGGTTGTGTCTGACAAGGTGGCTAATATAAAGGGAATAGGACATTGTGTAATGACCTAGAAAGTGGTTTGAAACGATGAAATGAGAATTTTGTTCTAAGAAGCCTCTCTTCCCAGATCTCCATGTTTGGAGCTTGCCTTTGAGTGGGAAGGTTTTTTCAGCCCTGGTTCTTTTTACTTCTTTTCCTTGTGTGGCCCGTGGGCTCCTTGCTGAGTCGTGAACGGGATTGCCTTCAGTCAGGGGCCTCGTGGCCTCCAAGAAGAACTGTGCCTTCTCAGCCTCTCTTGAGGCGTCTGGGCCTCTCCCTTCCTCTAGGCCCACTGTGTCCCTGTCGTTTGGGTGACTGAGCCCCAGGCGGCCTCCTGGCTGGCAGCCTCTGCTCCTTCAAGTGTTAGCCCAGGAGCAGCTGCGGCCATCCACCTAGCAAAGTATAATTGCTCTTTTCTTGAGCGTTTGGTCGGCTAGTTTGAGGGCAGGGAATTCTGTATGATTTTCCACAGAGGAGCTTCCCCCCACCAGATAAACACACATGGGTACATCTTTGCTAAGGTATTGTACTAGATCATAGAGAAGCCCTTCTTCTCTGAATGTGGAAAAAAGCTTGTGCCCGTCTTTGTCTTTTAAACAGATTATGAAACAAGGTTATGAGGTAAAGAAACAAGAGATCATCCAGTCGAAGAATGACATTTATTTTGATTTGTTTACTTTGTATAGCCTGCCATTGGAAGGAACAATACTACCAGAGACCTAAAAACAAGCATGTTTAAATTCCCTAAAAATTTCCATTTTACAGAGTGGTGAACTGGCATGTTGGTAGTAGTTTGAACTTTGGAACAATCCTGGGGAGCAGGGTTTGATTCCCCACTTGGTCATGGAAACCCATTGGGTGACCAAACACACTCTCAGCCCCAGAAAGTGTGGTAGGGTCACCAAAAGTCAGAAACAACTTAAAGGTATTCAACAATGACATCAAGTTGTAGTCATAATGCCTTGTAATTGTATTTTCACTACTAGAGAGGGGAATTAATTGTCTTGTTATTCATAACTGGTTATTTCCAGGCTCTTCAATAAGGTTGGATCCCAGGTTTAGGCAACATGAGTAAAAGAGATAATTTTTGGTTTATTTAGTGGGTCATGGTAGAGCAAAAAGCTAAACAAGAGTGAAAGGGCTATAGGGTAGACTTCATCCATGGTAAACAAGGATTTGCCAGAATTCTGGTTTACAGTCCTTCTGTAAGACAGCTGAGGGGACAGAGAGTTGTTATTGCGGCCCTTCAGCACCCCAAGTCCTAGTAAGGCCTCCAGAAAGAGGCCTGCTTCTCCTTATCCACCCTCTGAACTTTAGCCCCTCTGATGTGAAACACTAACTGGCATCTTGTTAATGAGGTAGAAGTGGTTGGATCTTTAGGGGGGAGTGACCATGCCCTATTGGAATTTGGCATTCAGTGGGAAGGAGAAAATAAGTGTAGCCAGACACTCGTCTTAGATTTTAAAAAAGCGGACTTCTGTAAACTTAAGTTGCTGCTGGCTGAAATTCCGTGGTCAAGAATAGTGAAAGAGAAAGGAGTTCAGGAGGCATGGGAGTTCCTTAAAAGGGAGATACTGAAGGCACAGTCTAAAACTGTGCCAATAAGGAGGAAAAATGGAAGGCATCTGAAGAAACCAGAATGGTTGACTAAAGAACTCTCAGCTGAGCTAAGCGTTAAGAGAAACGTGTACAGGAAATGGAAGAGGGGGGAAACCACCAAAGAAGAATTTAAGCAAGTAGCCAGGAGATGTAGGGAGAAGGTCAGAAAGGCTAAAGCACAGAACGAACTTAGGTTGGCCAGAGACATTAAAAACAATAAAAAGGGCTTTTTTAAATATGTCCGCAGCAAAAGGAAAAAGAAGGAGACGATAGGGTCGCTGTGCAGAGAAGATGCCGAATTACTAACAGGGAGAAGAGAAAAGGCAGAACTACTTAACACCTTTGCCTCAGTTTTTTCCCAGAAGGATACAAGCACTCAACCTGGCGGTTGGGGAGCAGGGGAGGAAGCAAGGGAAATGCGGCACATAATAGGTAGAGAGGTGGTACAGGAATACCTGGCCACACTGGATGAATTCAAGTCTCCAGGGCCAGATGAATTGCATCCTAGGATATTAAAAGAACTGGCAGAGGTCATTTCGGAACCGCTTGCTATAATCTTTGAGAAATCTTGGAGGACAGGAGAAGTTCCAGCAGAGTGGAAGAGGGCGAATGTTGTCCCCATCTTCAAGAAGGGAAAAAAAGAGGACCCAAATAATTATCACCCAGTCAGCCTGACGTCAGTACCCGGAAAGATCCTGGAACAGATCATTAAGCAGTCAGTTTCTAATCACTTAGAAAGCAACGCGGTAATCATGAGAAGTCAACATGGATTTCTCAAAAATAAGTCATGCCAGACTAATCTTATCTCTTTTTATGATAGAGTTACTAGCTTGATAGATGAAGGGAATGCTGTGGATGTAGCATATCTCGATTTCAGTAAGGCCTTTGACAAAGTTCCCCATGACATTCTTGCAAAGAAGCTAGTAAAATGTGGGCTGGACAGGGCTACTGTCAGGTGGATCTGTAACTGGTTGACTGACCATTCCCAAAGGGTGCTCACGAATGGCTGCTTTTCATCCTGGAGAGAAGTGACTAGCGGGGTGCCACAGGGTTCTGTCCTGGGCCCAGTGCTGTTCAATATTTTCATCAATGACTTGGATGAAGGAATAAAGGGCATGCTCATCAAATTTGCAGATGACACCAAATTGGGAGGGGTTGCTAATACGCCAGAGGACAGGATCAAAATTCAAAATGACCTGGATAGATTGGAGAGCTGGACCAAAGCTAACAAAACGAAATTCAACAGAGAGAAGTGTAAGGTCCTACACTTAGGTAGAAAAAATGGAATGCAGAAATATAGGATGGGGGACACGTGGCTGGATGGCAGTACGTGTGAAAGGGATCTAGGAGTCCTAATAGATCACAGGCTGAACATGAGTCAGCAGTGTGATGCGGCAGCCAAGAAAACCAACGCAAGTCTCGGCTGCATCAATAGGAGTATGGTGTCTAGATCGAGGGAGGTACTGGTACCACTCTACTCTGCCTCATCTTGAATCCTGTGTCCAGTTCTGGGGCCCCCAATTCAAGAAGGACATGGTCAAGCTGGAGCAGGTCCAGAGGAGGGCGACCAAAATGGTGAAGGGCTTGGAAGCCAAGCCCTATGAGGACAGACTTAGAGAACTGGGTATGTTCAGTCTGCAGAAGAGAAGGTTAAGAGGGGACATGATAACCATGTTTAAATATTTGAAGGGATGCCATGTAGAGGAGGGAGAGGGCTTGTTTTCTGCCGCTCCAGAGACCAGGACAAGGAGCAATGGATTCAAGCTGCAGGAAAGGAGATTCCACCTGAACCTCAGGAGGAACTTCCTGACAGTCAGGGCTGTCCGGCAGTGGAATCTGCTGCCTCGGAGTGTGGTGGAGTCTCCTTCCTTGGAGGTTTTTAAGCAGAGGCTGGATGGCCACCTGTCAGGAGTGCTTTGAGGGTGTTCCTGCATGGCAGGGGGTTGGACTGGATGGCCCATGTGGTCTCTTCCAACTCTACATTTCTATGATTCTATGATTCTATGATCTCTAAGGTTTTACTCCTGAGACACCAAGGTATGCCTGCCCCAAACTCTGAGGCCCTCAGTGTGCATGAAAAGTGTTGAAATGTCCTGGTCACTGGCCAGCCTGCCTCGGTTCCACATCTCTTAGCTACATGGTTCTTCAAGACCATTTGTATGAAAAATATTGCTTTGTATTATTGTATGTATGTATTGTATTGTATTGTATGTATGTATGTATTGTATGTAACATGTATGTATTGTATTATTATGGAGTGCTTCTATGTGAATTTCTCCCTTGTCTGCAGGGTCTTTGATGGACTGGGCTGGGAAGCAAAGTTGATAACCACCATGGGGCAGAGTGAATCGGAGCCACAGGAGGAACCAGAGGTATTGTCTTCTTGCTCTTGGTTCACAGACAGCCGCAAGTGGCGAGAGCCCGGCTGCTTGATATCCAGGCCTCTCATTGCCCTTCTTTCCTCTGCCGACACTGGCTCAAGAGGAGGCCTTGCCCATGCACATGCCTTGCCATGTTTCCCTCAGTCCTGAATGGACTTTGCTCTACTATCCACTCAACCTCTTGTCCTGCACCACATAGAGGCCTACTTTCCGTCGCTCAACATTAATTTACACATTTCTTTAAACGGATTATCTTTTTTAAGGCCTTGGGAATAAATTGGGCCTGGGTCCTGTCTGAGGGAAGTATTGTGCATGAACTGAATGAAAACTTAGAAACAGCTGCTAGTAATGTGATCTAATGTTTGTTACAATATGGCCTAGACCAGTGTTGGACTACAACTCCTACCACCACACTCAGTGCTAGCCATACTGGCTAGCGATAATGGGAGTTATAGTCCAACACACATGGTGCTCACCCACTTTCATATGGGGAGACAAGTATAGACACTGCTGTGGCATAAATCCCATCTAATCCATGGGTGATGAGAGACTTAACAGCCCTCCAGATGTTGCTAGAATTCCAACCAAACAGTACCTGGAGGGAAACAGATTTCCCACGTCTACCCTCATCAGTTTTCTTCCCTCCTCCTGCACTTTTTGTTTCTGAGTGTTCTAACATAGCTTCTGTCCCTCAGTGACTGCTGCTTTTTCTCCCCCTGCAGGATGCAACCCTGACAGCTGTACTTTCCAACATCAAGCTCTTTGTGGAGGACCAGCTCCAGACCAGCATGGTGAGGAGGGTGCAGAGGGAGAACCTTTCAGTGGGACATGCTCTGGTTCCAGACTCTGGAGATAGAACATGCAGCGCTGGGGCAATGTTTCTGTTTCTTTGATCTTTTGGAAAGAAAAGTCTGAACTTCAACTGAAATAAATGTATTTCTAAAGTGTTTGCTTTAGAAATAAATTTAGAGTAGGACTGGCAACATTACTGTTACAGAGCACAGTCTGATTGGAGCAGAGCTGCCATGGTTCCTGCTGCCCAGGATCGTGTTGTTACGTTTATCTTATTTTATAGATTTCTATTCCACTTTTGTGTGCAAGTATATACAAAGCAGCTGGCATTAAAACAAAACAGTCAACTATAAAAGCAGCCAGGAAACATTTTTAATAGCATCTGAGTAAGTCAGTTAAAACACCTCAGAAAGTTTAGCAGAGTAAGTGGATTCAAGCTTACTTCTTCTATTTTATCCATTTTATTTTACTAGACTTTTCTGTGTTTCTCCCTAACATGGGACTCAGGGTAAGTGACAGTAATATTAAATACAAGACAAATATCATTAAAATAAATCTCAGAAGCAACTATTAAAACAAGATTAAATTAAAAGCTGAATTTAAAAACACATAGTTAAGTAAAATGCAGTGTCTAACTAGTTCTATCCCTGAGATAATACATGTTATCACTGGCAGCCAGCCCGGGAGGTACAGAATCCTTCCTCCAAACCCCTGAAATTCTGTCCCTTTCTCTAGCACAATAGTATATCTTTCCCATTGAAGTAGCTAAAAAGTTAGCTTTTTTATTTTGGCCAGATGTCAATGTGCAGACAGGTGTAGAGATTACAGAAGAGATTACAGTACATTTTTTCTGATTCTTCACTACTCAGGCACCATATAGCTTTAATGAGACATCTGCCAATAAATGCTTCTCCCCCTCTGCTGAACAGACACTGCGTACTGTCCTCCCACATAAGTCTGCACTCCTCATAAACAGTGCAATTACATCTTAGTTGAATAGTTCCATGTCATTGAGACTCCAAAACCTGCATAAACAGGTGAGCCTTCTTAAAAGCAGGAACAGAAAGGACCTGACAGGTCCCCTGGGGAAAATAAATGCAGGATGTTCCCACAAGCGCTTTAAAAAAAACTCAGAGATCCATCTGTCTCTAGCACAGGAGTGCCAAACGGAGGCCCTTCGAATGTTTCTGGATTGCTTCTCCCATAACTCTTAACCACTCGCTATGGTTCCTGGGAGCTGATTGGAGTTACAAGCAAAAAGCATTGGGAAGAGCTCAGTTACTCATCCCTGGTATAGCAGGTAAACCTCAAAGAGGTTTCCCTGGTAATGTGTGTAAATGGCACATGCACACAGACACACCCCTAGCTAGAAATAAAGGCCCGAATTGATTTCATAATTATTTATTTATATTTGTTATTGAATTTGTATCCCACCTTTCTCCCAGTATGGGATCTAGAACAGTTTACAATGTAGGGTAAAATAAAATAGTTAAAACAGTGTTTAGTATGACAATTAGGAAAGCATTAAACCACTCCAATCAAAATACTGATTTAAAACAATTGAACCCATCCTTTGTTTTTTATATTTGTTGAACAACCCTCTGCCCCAGTAAGTGAAAGGCTGAAGACCTATTTCAGTAGGAAGGTCTTTGTCTGCCATTGAAATGAGAGCAGTGAGGGAACCAACAGTCCCTTCCTTGAAAAGAAGTTCCATAGCTTAGCCACTGGGAAGGTTGTCTCCCATGTCCTCAACACACAAGCCTGTGGGGGTAGTGGAAAAGAGAGGAAACTTAAATGTTTTTAATAACATGTACAAAGAGCAGTGACTATTCCATTCATTTTGTTAAGGAAAACAAAGAATGATGTAGATGTGGGGAGGGGATTCCACAGCACCTCAAAGAGGCAGTCTTTGTTCTGCTGTTTGGAAGCCCTAAAGAGAACATGGAAGAGAAAGGAAATGAGAAACCTGAAGTACCTGGTGGAAGATTGGGCTCAAATAACAGAAGGGATCCAGTGTACACCAGAATTCTGTTTTTAATAACAAAAATAAGAAATCAGAATTGCAAGTTTGCAGTATGAGAGTGCTAACTCCTGCATCAAATTAAAGTCAGATTTATGCAAAATTAAACATGTAGGGTAACATTACTCCTGGGGTCTAAGGGATCCCTATACCAATTTGCATTTTTTAAAAATAGAGGAATATACAGAACATCTGTTTACAAGTCCATTAAAAGGCTCTAATGCTTTTACAGTCATAGGCACACACAGAAAAATGTATGGTAGCAGCAAAATGTTAATTTGTTTTCTGTTTTGTTTTTTTTAATGTTGCATGGGTAGAATAGAGTCACTGTAGTTATTTTGTAATTTCAGTTTCCTATGCATGTCAGTCCGCTAAGACTCCTAGATCCCTTTCACATGTACTGTTTTCAAGCAAGGTGTCACCCATCCTATATCTGTGCGTTTCATTCTCTCTTCCTAGGTGTAGCACTCCCTCTTAAGATTCATTTTGTTAGTTTTGACCCAGGTATCTAATCTGTCAAGGTCATTTTGAATTCTGATCCTATCCTCTGGGGTATTAGCTATCCCTTCTAATTTGGTGTCATCTGCAAATTTCATGAGCATGCGCTCTATTCCATCATCTAAGTAATTGATGAAGATGTTGAATAGCACTGGGCCCAGGACAGAGCCCTGTGGCACCCCACTAGTCACCTCTTTCCAGGATGAAGAGGAGCTGTTGGTGAGCACCCTTTGTGTTATGCTTCATGTCTGTTATGGGCAAAAGGTTGGACTTCACTAAAGCCTTTTTTATGGTATGATAAAATTAAAGCAAATGTTGATTTTAATAATCGTTTTGTGAGAAGGGTTTGGAATAAATACAAAGTATTTTTTTTTTGTCTTAATGTACCTTTTTGGGTTTTCTGTTTAAAAGAGAAATAGTATATAAAGATAAATGGATTACGTATAATCATTTGTTAACAATGGACATTACTAAATCATTACTAATCATTACTAAGTAATCCACATTATTAAATAAAAATAAATGTTTGATGGAAAATGAAAGCTAATTATTTATTCAGGAAGGATTTGGTTTTAGATGGTTTGTTTATAGATGATTGACAGATTGTTTTAAGATGGATAAAAATTATTAGGGTTTGAGGTATCTAAAACTGAATTTGAGAAGATGAATGGATGATGTACATTTGATTGCCAAAATCTATAAATGATTGCTAAAAATTGAGAAGAAAGATAAACAAGTCAAAGATTGTATGATTAAATGGGCTCAAAATATTGGGCATCAAATTCAGTTAGCAGAGTAGGAAAGGATGTGGACAAAAGACTTGAAATGTATTCTACATTATGATCTTTGAGAAAAATTTTATAAAATGGTGTATAGATGGTATTTAGCACCAGAAAGGTTGTCCAAAATGTATAACAGTTCTTCCAATATTTATTGGAAATGTAAGAAAGAAGAAGAGGGTTTTTTTATATGTGGTGGATGTGTGAAAAAGTAAAGAAATTATGGATTTTGAGACACAGATTAATAGAGGATATTTTAAAAATTAAGATTAAACTGCAGCCAGTGATGTGTCTGCTGGGACTGATGGATGATCAGATAAGCAAGATTAATAGAAGAACCTTACAATATATTACTATGGCAAGCAGGTTGTTGTTGGCACAGAGATGGAAACAGAGAGAGATCTCAGCATAAGAAGATTGGGTGCTGAGGTTTTCTGGCTTGATTGAAATGAAAAAAGTAACTGTAATGTTGAAAAATGGATTTATGAGTAATTTTAAAAAGGATTGGAATGGAATCATGATACTCTTCACTAAAGCATTTGGGAAGTTTTTGGAATTTTAGAGTGATTATAGATAGTGATTATTTTTAACAGAAGTATTTTTACATTAGTTTGACTAACAATCTAATTAAATAAAATTAACTATATTACTTTTACTATAGTTTCGCTTACTGTGTTGTTACACTATTATGTTCATTAGTAATTTAGTGGAAGTTTATCAGTGTTTTAGCATATAGCCATCAGCTAAGAGGTTGGAGGTCAAACAAGTCTTAAGCCCTGTAATGTTGTGTAGTTTTAGTTGTTTAGTGTAGTTAGTTCAGTCTTATTTATGTGCGGTTCTGAATGTTTTTAATTTTTTCTCTCTTTGTTGATTTGCATATCTTTAGTTGTTGTTTTATATATTTATGTGTGTTTAATAAAAACATTTTTTAAAGAAATCAAATTGTTCAACCAGCTGCTAGGGTCCCCATCAATCCCACTGGTGTAGAAAGAGATTAAAAATATCCTGTGTCAAAGAATCTTGAAGGTCAAAACCAGCAATTCAGATTGGGCCCTGAGACTCACTGCAAACCAGCTAAGCTAATTCATTTGTGGAGTTGTATTTGGCACATAGCATTTTCCAGTTAGTACTCTTCCCAGTATTCTTCTTCAGTTAACTCTGATGTTCCAGAAAATACTCTGACAGGTATATTTTGCAGTAATTATAATTTCTAAGCACTAGTAAAAGGGAATGCCTCATAATGCACATTTCAGTAATCTGGAAGTTAGTAAGGCGCAAATGGCAATGGCTAGTATGCTGGCTTTAGGGCAGGGCGCAAGTGACACACTATCTGGCTAGTAAACATTGTTCTTGGTTATTGGAGCTACCTAAGTATCTAGTAGAACCACTGGATTAAGGAGGATTCTAAAGATACAAACCTGACTCTTAAGCAGACTGTAGACCTGAGGGCAAGTGGTACCTGCTGCATTGTTCTGATCAAGCACTTGCAAATGGTACTCTGGCAATAGGGCCAAGATTTAAACAACTTAGTAGAAGGAGGAGTTCAAAGAGAAGGACATTGCTTGAGCCAGGGAAAGCAAGAACAGTTTTTGTCTTTCCCTGCTTGTCAGCACATAGGGGAAATAGATCTAGTCTTTCTTACACCTAGGCTATTGAATAACACTGTAATACATGTCAGAGTTTAGGAAGGTTACTTCATTTAGACAAGGAATCTGAAAATCAGCCAGCCAGCATGCCCAGTGACCCGTGCTGGCTGAGGGATTCCAGGTGCTATACTCCAAAAAAGGTATTTTTTCTGAGCCCTACTGCATGCTGGATTCACGCTATGCAAACTATGGTTAATCTCCCCTCAAACCCAGGACTGGGTCTTGATTTAGTTTCTTCTGCCTCAGTATGGTCCAAATTAGATTATTTCCTTGGCTGCCTTTGCACAGCTAACTGGGGTGCCACCCCTGGGGGGGAAGCTTTGTAGCATCTGGAATCAGAGTGTTGGGAGTACTGGGAATGTCAGGCCCAGCCTCATAGTTCAACAAGGCTCTGTAGTTGTTAGCCACCCTTCTTACTTCCCGCCCTTCTCCACTTTCCTTCCTCCAGGCTCTGGACAGTTCTAGGGATTGGTTTTGCAGCAAGCAGCAAATGCCCCTCCTTTTTTTGGCTTACACCGGAGGGGAGGCTGTGTCCAGCAACTGTTGCATCAGGGGCTTATTTTCTTGCAGATCTGTCAAGCTGTTCATTAGTTCCCTCTCTTCATTAGGCAACTTCAGCTTCTTATAGCTGCATAAGCTCAGAAAAGCAGGCCCTCCTGACTTGCTTCTCTGCTCAGGGGCTGAACTTTCTTGGCTATGGCTCCCCGAGTCTCCATACTGGCTGGAAGATTCTGGATTTTGTAGTCTAAACAGTAACTTTCAAAAATTCTACCCAGTGGGATGGAGCTGTTCTGAATGTTTCTCTAGTAAAGTAGATCAGTAGCAAGAATGTGCTTCTCATTCTCTGTAGACCACACCCTAACTTGGGTCTAATTCTTACCCACAGGTGTTGGGTGTTGTAATAGGAGTTGGGCTTTCTGTGCTTCTTGTTGCTGCTTTGATCCTGGTATTGATCCGACGGTTTCGCCTCCAGAGTAAGTTACCCTTTGGCTTTGGGAAGTGGAAAGATTGTAGAGAGGTGATTTTTACCTGAAGCAGATTTTGTGCAGGCCTACTGTTTTCCTCATCTTGTTACCTCTGTCCCACCTTCCCTGCAGAAGTTCAGGCTCAGGAGCAACCCAAGTATCGATTTCGCAAGCGAGACAAAGTGCTGTTCTACGGACGGAAGATTATGCGCAAGGTAATGAGAAGGGAAGGGGACAGAGGACAGGCACTGGAGCTAGGACAGAACACTGGAGCCCTTCAGATTTGCTGCTTGACCAGGAGGTCACTGCATATAATATAGTGTCTTGGTGGACACATTTTATGCATCCTACGGCTTGCTAAGGCTTCAGGGAAGTGATCTGGACAGTGGTTAGGAATGTAGAGAATTAGCATCTGACAGTCTCTCTCTCTCTCTCTCTCTCTCTCTCTCTCTCTCTCTCTCTCTCTCTCTCTCTCTCTTTCTTTCTTTCATTTTCTTTCTTTCTTTCTTTCTCTGAGCTAGGTAGACCTTTGAAATACTTAACATTTAATTAGTTAACAATTAATTTTCTATTCCATTCATTATTCTTTTGTGCAAAAAATAAAAATATTGTTTCAATCACTAAATGGTAACGTGATTGATATTTCTCAGTGTTCTAATTTGTTTTAGGTCATTTGTAGTCATTGTGAATGGTTGTTACTTCTACAGTATGTCCACTGGGTTAGCAAATTAATTTCTATATATTTTCCTTCTTGTTGTTGTGTGTCTTCAAGTTGCTTCTGACTTATGGTGACTCTAAGCTGAATCTACCATGGGATTTTCTGGGGCTGAGAGTATATGATGCACCCAAGGTCATCCAGTAGGTTTCCATGGCCAGATGGGGAATTGAACCCTAGTCTCCAGGGTCATAGTCCAACACTCAAACGATTATGCCAAACTGGCTCTCATTTTCCTTACTACTTTAATATTAATAAATATTGATCCAATTATTTTCCATTTCTGCATTAGCCACCACATTGACATTTCCAATGCGAGGAAAGGTTCCTATTTCCCCACAGAGCATGACTCTGGAAGATGATCCTAATCATAGAGGTACCCTCTTCACAATCAGTGAATGCACATATCAAGAAGTGTATTGGAGTGATAAAGCGTTTTCTCAGGCACACTTTAGGTTTATTGCATGGGCCTTCTTCTAACCACATCCATTCTCTTGACAGGTTTCTCAATCCACATCCTCGCTTGTAGACACCACCATGTCTGCTTCTCGGCCACGCATGAAGAAGAAACTCAAAATGCTAAATATTGCTAAAAAGTGAGGAGATAAATTGTTGTGAGTGGCTGTGGGAATGCCCATTGTTAAGGAGTTAAGGGGCATCTTTGGGCAATGTGCTTGGAATATTAAGGAGGCTGAGCTAAGCCCAGAATCATGTATTCAGATGAGTGAGCCAGATTCAGACCATTCTTGGGCTAAATTAAATTTTCAGGCCAGAGATTCTCCTCCCCCGTATTAGCCAGTTCTTTGGATGTTGCTCTACCTCCCTTCCAGTTAAGCATCAGTGTTCTCTGCAATAACAAGAGCTAGAAAATGTGCTTCAGAATTAAAAAAGAAAAAAAAAGTGGGTGCTTTTATTTTAAAAATGTACATGTTGCTTACCCATAATTAGCTATTGTGGACATAAGTGACAGTCAGGGTAGACTGCTGCTTTAGAATTGAAATAGAGGAAAAATTCAAGGTTTGCAGATGAACAGGATGTCCCCTCCAGACCATAATGATAAACTCTTCTGTTTGGAAAAACACCTGTTTGCTTCCTCTAAAATGGATGCATTTTCACAAAACCAAACCAAAAGGGAGGAAAAAAAACTGGCCTTTGGCTGCTTATTCT
This sequence comes from Cyclura pinguis, assembly GCA_030412105.1. Classification (NCBI taxonomy): domain Eukaryota; kingdom Metazoa; phylum Chordata; class Lepidosauria; order Squamata; family Iguanidae; genus Cyclura; species Cyclura pinguis. Next base: position 214,465,906 of record CM059600.1, read on the forward strand.
CTTGGATAAGGAAGGGAAAACTGGCTTTCCCCCCCTCTTTGGTGTGGGCATTTCTGTTTCCTGCAAGAGAAACCTGTTTTCTTGACTGAGGTATCTCCGTCCTTTTTTTCCTTGGTCAGGATCCTGCGGATCAAGAAAGAGCTGCCAACTCTTCAACTGAAGGAGCCACCCCCCTCTGTCCTGGAAGCTGATCTCACAGAGTTTGACGTGGCCAACTCACATCTTCCCTCTGAGGTGCTCTACATGCTTAAGAATGTGCGGTGAGTATTTGTTAGGGGTTAATGTAATCTTAGTTCAGGGTCTTGGTGTACATTGAGGGAAGCTGCAGGAAGTGCCTTAGCAGCAGCTAGCTCTATGGTAGAATAGAGAGTGCGTCTCCTCTGCAAAAGATCCTCTTTTCAGACTGGACTTTCATCTGGACTCGAGTCTCAAAGGTAAGAAGCAAGATGATCATGGCTGCAACCAGAGAAGGACAATTTCACAGCTCTTACTTTCTAATCTGGTACTGAGGAGCATGGCATCTCTTTTAAAATTGTGGTATGTCCCCTGAAAAGTAGCACATTTCACCAAAAAAAAAAAGTTTCCAGAAATGTCAGCACTCATGGAACTTTGTGGAGCTGCTTTTATTGACTTATTTTCCTTCTCTTGCCATTTCTCTGACCCTCTGGAGATTACGATGACAAGAGCTGAGTTTCCTGTCAATGCCTCTGTATTCCACTTGCAGGGAAGCATGCATGGGAGGGTGAATCCATGTCCTGCTTGTGGACTCTCCTGGAACTTTGGAGCAGGGCGGTTAAATGAGAAGATGTTAGACTAGATGGGCCCTTTGACTGGGAAGTGCTCTTCTTATGTTTACTGATCTCAGTGCCAGTACTCCCTACTGTTCAAGGCAGAGCTTGGAAAAAATCTCTCCTTCAGACTACAGCTCACAAAAATCCCCAGTAGCATTGCTGCCTGGGGGATTCCTCAGTAAAGAAATAATTTTTCCAAGATATAAAATCAGATTTGGTCACTGAAAATCTGAACAGCACACTATGTATCAGTTTTGAACATGTCCAAAAGCTAAATAGCACTGTACATATGTCTATATCTCTCTCTATATTATACTATTACTGTGTTATCTATTGTATTGCTGTATTTATACTGTATTTACTGTACGTATATATATATATTATATTATACTGTATTATAAACACAAATACTGTATACTGTAAGAGACAAACTGGCCACAGTCTAAGAAGCACCATGGGTTGAACTCAAGACTGAACAAGCAAAGATGGCTCACAGTCAGAGAGAGAGAGGAAGAAGGACACAAAGTGGTGCTTGCTTGGTCACAAGTGAGACTCTGTAGTTGGCTTGGTGCCTTTTTTTCCCTCTCAATTTGCTTTGTAAGCAGCATGTGCACGTGTAGGGAAGAAAGAAGCCCCGCTCTCGCTGCAGTGGCAGTGCCTTCAGGCAAAGCTCAGGGGTACCCCGAAAGGAGACGAAGGGAGAAACAGGGCTCACCCCCTCTCCTATGGGCCCTAGCACCTCAATCATGACGCGCTCCTACACAAACTTCCCTCTGTTTCTCCCTCTTACTTTGTCCTTGGCAGGCATGCTGAGGGCAACTGCTGTGCATGGGTGCCAGTCCCCACCTCCCCTCCCTTGACAACCAGTTCCCTCTCTTCCTCGCTCTTGCTCTCTCTCCTGCAGGCACATTGAAGGCAGCTGTTGTGTGTAGGTGCAAGCCCAGTCTCCCCTCCCCATCCCACTCTAGCAGCCAGTTCCTTCTCTTCCTCCCCGTGTCTCTCTCCTTGCAGGCACATCAAAGGCAATTGCTGCACATGGGTGCAAACCCCCGCCTCCCTACCCACCCCACCTCAACAGCCACTTCCTTCCCTTCCTCTCCCCAGCAGGCACATCACAGGCAATTGCTACACAAGGGCACAAACCCTTGCCTCCCCACCCCACCCCACCTCAACAACCAGTGTCTTTCTTCCTCCCTTACAGTATCTTCTCTATCCTGCTTCAGCAGCTTCTTCACCTTCAGTGAAATGCCACAGAACAGCTTCTGCTGTGTTCTTCTGAATACTTGATTATTTTTTTTATCTGATGTATGGCAGGCTCACGATACTTGCAAATTACACAGACAAGCTCCATTAATTCAAGGAGTGGTCCACTCTTTCTGTGGCAAGCCTTGGGACCACACACATGCGAGGCTTGTAGTCAAGAACTGATGAAAGAGCAAACCCCTCATGGAATTAATGGACCTGGTTGGTAATTTGAAAGAGCGAGTCAAGAGATACTGCAAGATGTTTAACCAGTATCTTGGAGTACTTAGAGTCACAAAAACAAGCAGCTCTGATCTTCTTCGCTGCAGAGAAGACTTTCAACAATATTTCCTGGACATTTATGATGGAAGTTTTAGAGAAAATGGACTTCGGGAATAATTTTTTTAACGTGAATTACAGAGATATGTTCGAAACAGAAGGCTCAGATTTTGATAAATAGTGATAAATCAGTGTTCTTTGAGTACAAAAGGATATGAGACAGGGATGTCCCCTGTCACCTTTTACCTTTTGTACTGACTTTGGAAGTACTATTAGACAGATTAGACAAGAAGAGAACATCAAAGGAATTACAATTAAGAAGCAAGTCTATATGTTGAGAGCTTTTGTGGGTGATGATGTGTTTTTTTTTACAGCACCCTCTTGAGGGTACATAAGATTTACTACAAATTTTATTGTAATATGGGCCCTTAGTAGGCTTTAAGCTGAACAAAGACAAAACTGTTATGATGGGTAAGAATATGACAAAAGATTAACAGAGAGAATGGATTGAGAAAACAGATTATAGAATAGTAAAAAAAAAAGTGAAATATCTGGGTGTGTTTTTTGAAACCCAAATACCAAACTGTTTCAGAATAGTTATGCTAAAATGTGGCATGAAATTAAGGAGAACTTGCAAAAAATGGTCTAAACTGAGGTTGTCCTATTGGGAAGGATATTGACTATCAAAATGAATGTCTTACCTAAAGTGACTTTTTGGTGCCAGACAATTCCGATAATAGCTAAGGGCATTCCATTTAAACAATGGCAGAAATATATATTTAAATGTTTGTGGCAAGGGAAAAGAGCAAGAGTGAGAATGAAGATTTCACAAGGTGTTAAATAAAGAGAAAGTTTGGCCTTCCAGACCTTAAGCTATATTTTTATGCATCCTGTCTGGTCTTAACAGAGAGAGAATTTTACAACTAAAGTCAAGTGAAGAGTTGAATTCAGAGGATTTTGATGTAAGATGGTTTGCTTAAAGACAATTATCTGAAAGATTTAAAATGGATAAAAATTGTTTGGTTTTAATATTAAAAAGACTGATTTTGAGAACCAATTTTGTAGCAATGCTTAACATTTGATAACAAAAATGTGTAAGAAATAGAGGAAAAACAAGTAAAAGAATGTACAATTAAATGGGCCCCAAATGTGGGTACCTTTATATCAGTGGGAGAAGATGTAGGTGCAGGGTTTGCAATTTACATTAAGCTATGACTTGAAAGAATATTTCTATAAGAGGATGTAGTGTCTTACCCCAGAAAATCTTTCTAAAATGTATAAAGGCTCTCCAACTAAATGTTGGAAATATAACCACTTTGAAAGGACATTTTATCACATGTGGCGGACTTGTGAGAAAACCAAGAAATTTTGGACAATGATACACAGATTGATGGAGAAGACTCTAAAAATTGAATTTCAAATGACACTTGAACTGTTTTTCTTGGGACTAACAGATTAAACAAGAACTGTGTAAAAGTAATACAATACATGGTAGGGGCTGTGTGAATACTGTATGCTCAGAAGTAGAAGGACTCTGAGATATCATGTCAAGAAAATTGGATAACCAAATTATTAGATATGGTGAAAATGGACAAGTTCTCTTAACAATGGGAAAAGTAACAATTGGAAAAGTCATAATATATTTAAAATCAACTGAAGGAAAACAAGCTGTAAAAAGTTTTGATTAATGATAAAAATTGGGAGTGTGAATAGGATTAGTTTTCCCTATTAGATGTCAAGTAATAGAAATGTAATAATTTTTAAGCTTTTTAATTTAGTAATATCAGTATTATATACTATTATATTACAGTGGATTTGCTTCTCTTCTTAACATTTTTATGTACATAAGTATGACCCTTGGAGGAAGTATACTACAGTAATAACACCAACCATTTTAATGAAGAGTCAGAAGTCAGATGTATATCCTTTGTAATTGTTGGTCATAGTTGTTTAGTTTAGTTAGTTGTAGTTTGTGTGGTAAGGTAGGTTAGTTTTGTAGTTAGGTTTGTTTTCCTTATTTGTTGTTTTATATTATTTTAATGTTGTGTTATAAAAATATTTTTCAAATAAAAAAGAAAGAGCGACTTGTTGAAAAAATGAGGCATCAAAAGCACGAGATGTCTGTGTGAGCAAACATTCCAGATATTCAAAGGACCTTTAAGTATCTAAGTCCAAAGGGCTTCTTCCCTCACACAGTTTTTGAAAGATCACTTGTACATGCCTTAGTTCATCAGATTTTTTGAAATAATACAGGATAGATTTTTCAACTTCCTGTGCATACTAGAGCTAATTATTTTGGGAGTCAGTCATTAAGCTCCCAAGTAAGTTTAAAATGTTTCCCAAGCTTGGTTGCCATGGTAAGTGAATATCAGAGGGGGCAAGATGGGAGAGCTACACAGGTATCTCCACTGCCTAATTACACTATGGTTTCTGAACTTGATTGTTTCCAAACTTGAGTTTGGTTTCCAAACTTAAGTTTGGATTTTATTTGGGACTTAAGAACCACGTTTATTTGGCTTGTGTGAAAAAAACTGAAAGTTTTTTAAAACAGCTTTATTAGTCTTTTACAGATTCCATCATAACAAAGTAGTTAAGTACACACAAATATGAAAAAGACCAAACTAATGTTTATTTTAAAGCATATATCCTGCCTTTCATTCAAATGACCAAAGTACCCTGTAACAGATTACAAAGCAATGCATTTTTCTTTTCATGGTGGGCTGCGTGATAAAGATGCTGGGAACCCAGCTGTCTGATACTCCCACTGCTGTTATCCTTTTGGATCCTATAAAATCCTTTCATCCCCACTAAGAATATGCAGAGCATCATGTTCTATATGTTGGTGCCATCAGAACAGCACGATGAGGCCATTGTGATGGCACCCTCTTCCTCACTCTCTTTCCCAGGGTGTTGGGACACTTTGAGAAGCCCTTGTTCCTAGAGCTGTGCAAACATATGACCTTCCAACAGTACCAGCAAGGCGAGTATGTCTTTCGCCCAGGTCAACCTGATACCAGCATCTATGTGGTCCAAGATGGAAAGCTGGAACTCTACTTGTCTGAACAGGTTAGTGTTGGTGGAGGAAGAATTCAGTACGGCAGCTCAAGGCATTCCCTAAGAGGCTTCACTAATCACTCCTGTGCATTCTGAAGGGCAGAGGGATTATATAGCTTGGTGCACCTTACAACAGACCTGCTGAAATGAACAAAACTGGATAAGACCACTTCCATGGTTGCACCCATATCCCAAACATTTCAGCAGGGCTTCCTCTGGAGGCTACGATGATGCTTTTGCTCAAAGGTTGGGTGGGGTGGGGAAGGGTATTTCTGTATGAACGCTGGTTGATTCTCACCATGGCCAGCCACTCACATGTCTTCATGTGTGTGATTCAGGACGGGAAAGAGACTCCAGTGAAGGAGGTGTTCCCAGGGGACAGCGTGCACAGTCTTCTCAGCATCCTGGATGTTATCACGGTAGGATCCTATGTAATACACAGCCAAGGTTATTTGCTCTGACAGCTAGGCCTTGATGTGTCTGTCAATTTCAGTTTCTCCTGTTTTTCCAGTGTTAACTTAGCTTCATGCTGTTCCACATCAATTATGTTTTGAAAAGTCAGCGTGAAAATATTTTTAGTCACATTTCCCCTAATAAACACATTTGTACAGGCACAATTTTGCAACCAGTTTATCCTAATATACAGTGGGCCTTCCGTGTATGTGGGATCCTCTTCTAGGAGCCCTCATGTAAAAGGAAAATCATGAATGCTCACGTTCCATGATACTTAATGGGAGCAACATGCATGAATGCTTCCACATAGACGTTACTGCCATTTTAGGTATGAGATGCAGTGTGGTCATATTTGTTTAAAATTGCATATCTGTAGACGGCTGGTAAGAAGGGCCCACTGTAACATATTTTTGTGTGCCCTTTTCTCCAACTTACACATTTTTAAAATTTGAAAACTGTGTTGCAAAAGCCAGAGAAGTGTAAATGCTGGAGGATAATTGTATTTCACTTCTCATATCCCTTTGAGGTATGCAAAATAGGGAGATTTATGTTAAGATGTGGACCAGAATTTTTTTACCTTTATCCCATGTTGCATCTCTTTTTCTCCATCAGCTTCTTGCATTCCAAATATCTCAGTCTTCCAAGATTTTAGCTAGGTGCCCCTTAAGCCAACACACTCATTTTTTTCACCTTTATGCCTTGCATGCCCAGTTCAAGCTTGGATGGAGCTCGAACTGGGAAGCTGATCCCAGTGTAAGCCAGGCCACCTCTAATTGGTGGCATAGAAGGATTTGGGTGGATTTTAGCAATAATAAAGCATCTGGTTTTCTTGGAAAATTGGCCCTAAGCAGTAAATGTGAGTTGACCACGTGGTTCTGAGAATGAGACACCTGGTGTAGTTGTTAAGTGTGTCTTCTCACTCACACTAGCACTGTCCATGGGAGGCAGGAGGTTCTATAGACTGTTTAGATCCTTTGGATGTCTTTCTGACAGGGACACCAAAGACCGTACCGGACAGTATCTGCACGGGTGGCTGAGGACTCCACAGTGTTGCGTCTCCCTGTAGAAGCCTTCTCAGCTGTCTTTGAGAAATACCCAGAGAGTCTAGTTCGAGTGGTGCAAGTGAGTCCCTGCCAATCCTGCTCAGAGCCTGCATTTTCATATTGATCTCTCTGTCCCCTCGCAGCCCCTATTTTCCTGCTCGTGCATGAATTGGTTTAGCCCTCTGCTCTGAACAGCTCTAGCATTTGTCCCAAAGGTATTTCAAATATCTGCAATAGCAGAACTTCCAGCAGTGGGATGGTGGTGTGGAAGAACTTGGTTCTTCCTGTGGCTTGCAGAAATAGGAAAAAACAAAATAATGCAAACTTCCTTGGCTCCCTTACTTTACAAGGATTTGCATTTTCTGCAATATTTTCAAAGGTTTTTGTGAATATTCTTTATATCGGGCTGATCTGAGGTGGAAGCTCAGTCTTTCTTGTAATGTGAGAAGTACTTCCCTCCCATCTTTGTCAAGAATGCAATGAAGAACACTGAGAGGCTGTTGCAGGGCAGATCTCTTAAGGCCTATATGTATCTTCTGTATCAAGGAACTTCATATTCTATTATCCTGACTAAAGTAAACTGAAAGCAAAGCCAGCCTTTTGAGGGATGAGTTACAGCTCATGCATACAAGAGATGTTTGGGGGAACTGAAAGATTGGCAGCGGAAGGGCTTTCTGTTGAATATTTTAATGGGCATCAGTGGCACCCCTGCTGCCATGCAAACCTCTGCCTGTTGACTTGGTTCCCTCTCACCTTCTGCTGTTGTTTCTTCCCATTTCAGATCATCATGGTACGCCTGCAGAGAGTCACCTTCTTGGCTTTGCACAACTATCTCGGCCTGACAAATGAGCTTTTCAGCCATGTGAGTTGTTGGTTCCACCTTTGTCCTGTTCAGTGCCACCTTTGGGAACCCCTCTTCTTTTCTGTGGGAACGTAGTATTTTCAATGCTCGGAGCTTCCTTCAAATGTTAGAAGTAACAGTAGGTTGTCTCTGAGCATGTACAGAGCCTGTTGCCTTTACTGTCACTTAAGGAGTAGGACTCTGAAGCTGATGTCCAAATACAAGGAACTTGGGCAGGCCATCCTTTTCCAAAGTTACCACTTGTCTGTGTGATGAAAATGGGTGTCTTTCCTGTCCCCAGGAGATGCAGCCGCTGCGCCTGTTCCCCCAGTCGAGCCACGCCTCCCGCACCAGTCCTGTCCGGCACAGCAAGAGGGTCATTAGCGCCTCCTCCATTGAGGAAGCCAAAGATGGCGCTGGCAGGCAGCAGGACGCTTCCCCCAAGGAACACGGTAAGGGGTCTGCCCTCAGCCTTTCTCTGGGAAGTCAGTCACATCCAGTACTGCCCCTGAATGACTGCCTTGGGAAGCACTTGTTTACTTTTTTCTTTTCCAGCTCTGTCCTCCCTCTTCTGTTAAGGCTTGCCATAACCCCACATGGGCACCACGGGGGCGAACAGGCAGCTTGCTGCTGAACCTCCTGTCTGCTGGTTGCCGCTTATCTCCAGCTGGCCTTCACACACACACACACACACACACACACACACACACACAATATGCTGGCTGTAAGAAACACCCACAGCTTATCTGAGGAATAGATGCAGTCATTTGTTTCTATAGAAGAATAGAAAGGCTGTGGTTGGAGACACAACTAGGGCTTTGTGAAGATAAGCCTACCCTCTGGCCCAGAGACAGGGTTCAACACTGTCATGATTGAAGCAAGGCTATATTTGACTCCTTCTTCTTGTGAGAAGATGAAAATGCTTCTCTTGGGCTCTCTGGTGCTTGGGGTGGTGAGCATGTTTGACTGCCACCTCGGTGATGACACCTAAGATACCACTGGAGTAGGATGCCCAGAGACTACTTGAGGGGTACTCTGTGGATCACAGACTCCTCCAACATAGAATCCTTGAGCTGGAAGAGACCACAAGGGCCATGCAGTCCAACCCCCTACCATGTAGGAATACACGATTGAAGCACTCCCAACAGATGCCTATCCAGCCTCTGTTTGAAAAGGTCTAAAGAAGGAGGCTCCACCATGCTCCAAGGCTATGTATTCCACTCTCAGACTGCTCTTACCATCAGAATGTTCTTGCTAATGTTGACATGGAATCTCTTTTTCTTGAAGTTTGAAGCCATTGCTTCATGTCCTACTCTCTATAGCAGCAGAAAACAAACTTGCTTCATCTTCCATATGACATTCCTTCAAACATTTAAACATACCTATCCTGTCACCTCTTAACCTTCTCTAGTCCAGGCTAAACATAACCAGCTGCCTAAGCTACTCCTCATAAGGCATGGTTTCCAGCCCTTTTACCATTTTGGTCACCTTCCTCTGGACACATTTCAGCTTGTCAGTGTCCTTTTTGAAGTCACAGTACTACTCTGTTCTACTTTGGTCACACCGTACCTGGAACACTGCATCCAGTTCTATACACCACAATTCAAGAAGGACACAAGGTGACATTGTGTTACTCTAAGAGGTGGGGGATACTGGGGTTCACCTGCAGTGCCAGTGTCTCCTAAGGATTTGGGAGAATTACAGCTCCCAAAGGAGGGCTGCAAGAGGAGGGTAATGGCAGGATTTTTTCAGCTATGTATACCAGTACTTACTGTAGAGAGGACTCCAGTTAAAGTTAAATAAAGTATTTTATTTGAATTGACAAATAAACCAGAAATAAGACACTCTTAAGAACCATATAAAGGTATCAGAAAGTGAGGAAAGAAAGGTTGGATTAGAAAGAGATTGGGTGGAAAGAGTAATAATTACCAGTCTTGACAAAGGAGGTCACAGTGGAGGCTCTCAGACAGCATGGGGGAATGGCAGTCTGGACATACTACCTACTACATACTACAATTGGCTGGGGTCAAAGCTAGGGTTCTTCTTCGTGGTCTCTGTGCCTCACACACTAGGAGCTTTCGCGCATGCGTGGTACCGTTCGGAAAATTCTAGAGCTTAGTAGCTTGGCGGGAACCCCTCCCCCTCTGCCTGCACTGAGCATGCTCAGCCCGCCGAGCAACGGTCTCTCCTCAGTTCTTTCTCGTCCGCCGTTACGTACGGAGGTTCTGAGCTTGGTTCTGTCTTGCCTTTCTTCGACGTGCTTCTTTGCTGGTTTTTGACTTGGATTTGGACTTTGGATACCCCTTTCGGATTTCGGACTTGATTTGGTGACTTGCTACCCGTTTTTTACGGGATTTTCACCTCTTGCCCCCCTCTTCCCCGTCTTCGTCTCCCTCGTCGTCGTCTTCGCTTCTCCGCCATCTTGCCTTCTCCACCGTTTCTTCCCTGTTGTCTTCTTCAATTTCTGTGTCGGCTCTCTTCAAACCCTGCCGAGCGTGTGGTCGTAAGGTCGCCCTAACTAACGGTCACAGCAAGTACCTTTTCTGTTTGGGTGAGGCCCATAACACCAGGGCCTGCCCAATCTGTAGAGACTTCACCTCCCAGACCCTGAGGAATCGCCTGGCCCGCCTAAAATCCCACTGCTGGGAACAGTCTCTACAGGCCCAGGACCGACCGTCAGTTGCTTCGGCGATGTCCAAGCCGTCGGCATCGGGGCGACCTTTGACCATGCCCTCGTCGGTGTCGATGGCCATCGACCGGACCACGTCGGCGGTACCGGGCTCGGTACCGCCACCTTGGACGCCGATCTCCGCGTTGCCGAAGATTCCGAACATACTACAGTTGGCTGGGGTCAGAGCTAGGGTTTTTATACCTTATTTCACACCCTGAAGGGGTGCGTTGACAGAGTCGTAACAGCTTTCCCATGAGACTAACAAAGGGGTCTGGAATGGGCTGACAACTCCATTGATGGGACTCATGATAGTCCCTTAAGGTTCAGTCAGATAGTGTGTATAGGAAAGATCTCCATAGGATAATAGAGAAATATTTAAATAATATGCAATTTAGATCAATATTAGGAAATTAGGAGGAAAGTTTAATAGCATAATAGAGGGCCTGTTAAGATCTACTTGGGTAGTATAGAAGAAATGGAAGAAGAAATTGTATGCAAAATTATAAATGGTACCAAATAGAGTATTTGAATAGAGAAGGAGATCAGGGGAAAAGTAGAGTTATTAAAAAATCAAAGGATAGAGGTTATCAAGTTAGGCAGTTATATGAGAATTCAGGGAAACTGTTTAAAATTGAAAAGTTATTTGATATGATTGAGAAACAATTTTGGCTTCAATTAGCTGGGATATATAAGAGGTTGCTAGAATTAAGTATGCATGGAGAAATTCGGTACCCCCTAGAAGATTTAATGAGAAGAAAGGTTGTTGGGGGAAAGGAATGTGGAAGTGGGGGGAGAATTTATATAATTCTGTTGGAGAGCCAGTTTAAACCAGAAGAGGGTTTATTAGAATTATGGGGAAGAGCTACCAAAATAAGTAGTAAATAAATTCAAGAGTGGTAAAATGAAGTTATTAGGATTAAAAAATAACAAAATAAGGGAGAACAGTTAAAATTAATTGAAAGATGGTATAGGAGACCACATCAGTTATCATATATAATAAAAAACATATCATCTAATTGTTGGCGTGGATGTGAAAGTGGAAATAAAGGCACATATATACATATGTTGTGGGAATGTTATAAGGTGCAGAAATTTTGGCAGGAAATAATTAGTTAGATAAATGGAACAATAGGGGAAAAGTTGGAATTAAACAAAGAAAAATGCATTTAAAGGATTTGGGATTGGATAGAAATGAGGAATACTTGCTGAAACAAATGTTGAGGGCGGCTCATGCAGTTATTGCATATGGTAGGAAAGATACCAACAGTATATTTCAGAATATGTAATGTTTAATTTTATATTTGAAAGAAGAATGAGGTATATAGGTAAGTTTAATGAAGGTGATTGGTTAAGAGTTAAAGAAAGACAGGGATACAAAATTATAAAAAAATGCAATTGATATGATTTTCCACATCAAAGGAAAGGAATATTAAATAAAAATTGACTTTGTTCCTGGGGAGGGGGTTGTGGGGCAGGGTAAGTGCAGTATTATATTTATTGGGATAATAAATTTGTTGGTTTTGGGTTGAGCACTGATTGTTTTGTATTAATTTTGTATTAATCATTGGATTGATACAGCGTTAAACAGAAAATAACCAGTTATTTAATACAAGATGCATTTAAAAAAAAAAGATCTCCGTAGGATAAGATTGACGAACGGTCTCTGATTGCTCTCCAATCTGGGCAGTTTTTCTTTGATTGTATTCAAAAATGCCAAGAGCCTGAAGGGATTATTGGGGTTTTCTGCATAATCCTATCTGACCTTTCATGACCCCAAACATGTCTTTGGTCAGTGTGACCTCCATTATGTTCTGTGGTCATTAATAAGTCCAATTTATGAAAATCATACATCTTGTAGGAGGGTGGTAGGATGTGGTAACAACTGTTGCTTTGCTCCTGTCCCTTCTCAGAGAGCTTCAGATCAATTCTGTGGCTTTAAAGTAACAGAAAGATCCCTGGGCCTTCTATGTCTGCGTATCATATTCCTCCAAATGTTTATCTTCTGTGTTTGGGAACTGACCTCCTTCTCAGAGACATCTCCCATGAGTTCCTCCTCCTGTACAGTCGGCTCTGCTCTGCCAAAGAGAATCTTGTGCTCTCTAGTATGCTGAAAAGTGGATACATAGGATTCAAATTTCTAGACCTTCTCTTCCAACAGGGCAACGAACTTGCACTTGCTGCAGATGTAACTACATACATCCTCTGGCAAGAACACAAGTATACTGTTGCAGGTGACTGCAGCAGCTCCCTCAACATCCATATGCCTGTTGGCCTGGCCTCTCTTAGCCAACTTCCTGTTTGCTGAGCTCCAGGGACTGAGGCTGCTATTATATAGAGAATTAGTGCCTGTTAGGTCCTCCCCTAACCGAGTCTCTGACTTACTTTCACAATAGAACAGTAGCGCTTTAATGAGCACAGAAGCAAGCCTGTCTCAGATCACGTAAACAATCAGCCTTAACTCAACAGACACAGTCTCAGCAAAACACAATAGAACAATAACAGTCCTAATGAGCACATGAGCAAGCAAGTCTCCTCCCAGCTCACAGAAACATTTCTCTGTCCAGAGAGCCCAGGGGCCTAGAACCCAGAACCCCACCATATCTCTGTTGTTACCTGATTCCTTTTCCCTCTCACTGCAGAATCGTGTCCCTTCTGATAGTAAATACCTGAGAAACCTGACCTGGAAATAATTTGGAGGCCCTTGGCATATGGAAATATTGAGGCTTGGTCTCCCCTTCAAGTATTTGTGAGTCAAATAACTCTACGTTTACTATGCCTGGGGAGTTGACAGCCTCCTAAATTTGCAGGTGACCCACTGAAGCCAGGTTTACTCGAACCACCTGCTGCCCCACTGTTGAGTCGTTGCATCTCTATGCCAGTTGACATCTCGGGTAAGTTTCTCTCTCATCACTTTCTCCCTTCCCGTAGCAATGGAATATTCATGGCCTTGAGACCTTGGCTTTCATAGCTCTGGTGATCACTGAGCTCTTTTTTTAAACCCAGGAATCCAGAAGGGGCCCCGTTCAGACTTTGACATGGCCTATGAGCGAGGCCGCATCTCAGTGTCTCTTCAGGAGGACAGTTCTGTCTTTGCCAGGGTAGGTCTCTGCTGATAGGAACGCCCTACCTCTCCCTATGGCTGGAACCTGCTGGCTAGAACCCAGGAGGCACCTACGATTTCCAGAGATGCTGATTGGGCTTCACGTTTGGTTGTAGGCCCTCAGTGAGACACCTTTAAGAGACATAGAATTTGGTTTGCCCTGGTTTGTTGGTAATAAGGGGTGTGGTATTTTAGTTAGGCTTCTTTTCCGTATACATATTCTTCTCTTCTCTTATCCCCATTCTTGGCAGTCAGTGTCCCATGAGTCTCGTGATCGGAAGTCTGTGACTGTGGAGGAGCAGCCATCTGGGATCTACCACTACAACTACTGTGAGGATGACTCAGCAACTGGTGACTGCCCTTTTGGGCCCTACCAAGGCCGCCAGACAAGTGCCATTTTTGAAGCTGCCAAGCGTGAACTGGTGAAGCTCATGAAAATTGAGGTAGAAGCTGCCCTCAGTGTCCAGTGGATGGGATTTCTACAGAATTGCCCCATTCACCCCACTTTCACTCTCAGTAAGAATAGAGAGGATTGCTGTTCAAGCAAAAAGAGAATTCTAATTGTCAGTGGTTAGGGAATGGGCTATGAGACCCCCTGGGCGTGACTCTCACTGTCATTCTAGGGTACGACCCTAAAACCTAAGCTAGATCCCTATGGCCACCGCTCTCCTCTTCTTTCCACAGGATCCTTCCTTGCTGATGAATCGGGTGTTGCTGCATCACGCCAAGGCTGGAACTGTGATTGCTCGTCAAGGAGATCAGGTATGTATCATGGAAGGCAAGCAATCAATAAAATGGCGTGGGCCAGAAGTGTTGTAGCTACTCCAATAACTTTTTAAAAAATGCACAAAATGGTGGAAGAACTTATGTAAACAGTGCAGGGTATAAAAGGAGTGAGACGTGTTTAGTATTGGTGCTTTTTGCAGAGAATGGCTGCCTCTACCTGTAGTTCCAGTCCAGAGCTTATGAATGTGCCATCTACATATCCACATCCTGAGATGTTACCCAAAAACATGGGTGACTCAGGGGTCCACCCATAACACCAATACCTCCATGTGACAATGGAGAATGAATTAGCTCAAAATTAGGAGGCCTGCAAGAGGATGGTAAGTTAGCAAGATCTCCCACCATGTTTACAGGGTCCTTACATGAAAGAACCAGCCAGAGAATCCAAAATGTAAACTAACACCAGTTTTTATTGAAAGAGTTTCACACAAGCATGCAAAAGATCCACGCAAACAAGGACTAGCTGAAGGTAAAAGGGAGGAAAGTGTGGATAGAGGACTTTCAGGGGTTCAGGTGATATTTACCGGTCCAGAGAGCAGCAAGGAAAATAGTGTGGCTTAGTTGGGCACCTAAGGACAGTTCTTGTTTGGGAATCAAATGGACAGTGTAGCATTCAGCAAGACAAGAGACTACATTGAACGGCTCAAAATCGAGGGTTCTTATACCTGAAAACTACCCCGCGGACATGGGTATGAATTGCTCTCCCAGCCAGGTGGACAATGGGAGTTGCAGCACAAACAGTGAAGTCCAGACAGAGTTAACGGTCTTAATGTTTAGGTGACAAAGGGGTAATGGCTGTCGTAATAGCCCTGCATTGTAGAAGGTTTGGGAAGACAAAGCAGGGAAACATCCAGGTGTGGGATCAGGGTTAAAAACAATCACAATTTGGTGGGGATTTCCCCTTTCTGCTCTTAACATAAGCCTATTGTCTCTAGAATTGCCATGCCATCTGCCTGATAATGACTTTGGTTTTTGCCTTGGAGGGGTGTGGGTGACCTTGCTATCTCCTTGCTATCTCACATTTACGGTCAGTAATCTGCCTCTTTCCAGCTTGACCTTCTCGTCACCTCAGGTTTTATTTATATCAACACCATTAATATAGCACCGATTAAATAATATTGCCAATTAAACCATACCAGTTGTGGGGGTGCATGGGGCTATAACAGAATGAGAGATTGGACTTCCCATGAAGGTTCATTCTGGGATGGCAGGAGGAAGAATCCATGCCCACCCTGAGATTTACAAAAAAGAGAGAGAAGAAGAAGAAGTGAAGGAGAGTTAAAACTGGTGCTTCTCGGAGGGTAGGTTACTATGGCTAGATAACAAAATTGTCAGAGAAGGAAAGGAGCCCTAACTGCCACAACGGAAAAGAACGTGGACTCCTGCCTGTTCCCTTTGGTGGCATGCAGGATTAACCTAATTATAGTGGATTCTTCTTCCTGCCATCCCAGAATGAACCTTCCCAGTAAATCCAAGCTCTCATTTAAAAAAAATAAAATAAAAAAGAAGCAAGAGGTAGGCAGGCAGGCTTAAATGAAATATGAGGACTGGTTTTACAGCTCTTAAGGGGAAGATGTCTGGAAAAGGGGCTGAGGAGGCATCTCAGAAGTGTCTGAAGAGACAGTTGAGGGGCAGATTCACGTCAGGTCCTCCTGGGACTGTTGATTGGAGAACATAACTGAATGCAGAAGAAAACTCCTGCTCGTGGGCTCAGTGTGAACAGTGGAGACCTCTGTCCCCACCCCCACAACAATTAAGCTTTTTAAAAGTCTTCATTCATTGGGTGCTGTCAAGAAGGGAAGGACTAAGTTTCATCCTCCCATGTTCTACAAATTCCCACTCCCTTTGAAAATCACCTGCCAAACTGCAATTAATGCCCATTGGTGTCTGAGGGAGCCTGGAAGTGGTAGTCCAAAGAAAAAGTTACTTTCCCAAGTTTTGCTAGCCACGGTACTATTTTCTTGGCTCTTTTTAGAATGCCAGCTCTTGAGTTTCCTGCATTCCTACATAGCAACAGGCATCTGTGATTTCGGAGTTTAAGAGGGAGGTGTTAGTTTAAAATAATTTCAATAAATAACCGTGGCTGTTTTTCTCTTGCACTTTCCTGGCCTGTAGTAAGAAGTTTTGTGCTCTGTGGCAATAATGCCAGCTTATGCACATTTATAGGTTTTCTGCTCTTCCTTTTTCTCTGCCCTCCCTAGCACTGAACCTCTTTCCTCTACTTAAGTGCTGGTGTTCTCTTGGCAGGATGTCAGCCTGCACTTTGTGCTTTGGGGCTGTCTGCATGTTTACCAGAGGATGATCGATAAAGCTGAGGATGTGTGCCTCTTCTTGACTCAGCCAGGCGAGATGGTGGGCCAGCTGGCTGTCCTCACTGGGGAGCCGCTCATCTTCACCATCAAGGCCAACCGTGATTGCACTTTCCTCAAGATCTCCAAGTCTGACTTCTATGAGTGAGTGATGCATGACCGTGTGCCACATGGCATCTAATTTCTGCCCCAGTCACATCTCCATTGGCCACTCCATGCCCCATGGGAGGGTTCCCTAGGCAGGTGTTTCTGATCTCCTAGGCTGAGCCTTGCAAGATGAGGAGGGCCAGGGGCGACCTAGAAGGCAGAACAGAGAGAAAAGGAGGGGTTTTGGCTGTTGCTGTCATCTACAGTCATATAGGGATGGGAAACTATCCAAAGTCTCAGGGCTATATATACCTCCCATCATACCTCAGAGGGCTGTGCTTCATAACCTCCATTTAAACAACAACAACAACAAATTTAAAATCATAATGCTCTCTGTAAGCTCTGGGGGCAATTTTGCAATATTCCTACCCCCTTCAACTATTTTTGGCTGTGAAGAGGCCTTTTTCTAAACAATGAAGCAAACTGAAAATAATATACTATTTTCAAACCACTGGTACAAAAAGGAACATTTATTTTTTTTAAAAAAATGGATAATTTTTTGTCCGAAAAAACTGGGAAGGGGGTGCTGGGAAGGAGGTGCTGCACTTGGAGGGGGCTGCTTGCAACCTGCAATCCAAGCTTTCTCCACCTACCCCAACTTTAATGGCAAAGCAGCCACTGCATAATCAAACTTTTCCCACCTTAACTGTGCTGGCTAGTCTCTTTGAAAACAAGGAGGGTATTTGAATTACTTAACATTACTGCAGTTTCTTGGGCCACCACTATGTGTTTACGTCCCCCCCCCAACACACAACCAGTTTCCTACATGTAACAACTTTCCTGGGAGCTGCGATAGTCCATGGATCAGGCTTTGCACTAAGACAAGGCAGTTTGTTTAGCTGATTCAGTGCTGTCTGCTCTGAGTAACGTCAGTGAAGAAAGTGCCTTTCTTTGGTGTGAGTCGGAAGTATCTCCCAGCCCTGACATGGGAAATACAGAGGACTGAATGGGGACTTTCTGTGTGCTGCTTTCTATATGCTGTCTCCAGCCCATGACCTCTCCCTATTCCAGGATTATGCGGGAACAGCCAAGTGTGGTCCTGAGTGTAGCCCATACTGTGGCAGCCCGTATGTCTCCATTTGTGCGTCAGATGGACTTTGCTATTGACTGGATGGCTGTGGAGGCTGGGCGAGCCCTCTACAGGTAAGGAAGACTAGTAACTTTTCCCAGTCCTGTTTGGAATTTCCCTTTTACTTTGTGAAAATCTCTCTGCTTCATCTTAGAACTAAACGGGCTTTAAGCCTGTCTTCTATACAAGGGAATGGTCGGTTCTGCATGTTCCTGTAGCTCAGTTCAGTCATTTCAGTCAAATGGGGGAAACAGGCAGACTCTTCAGGAGTTGCACTCTTAAACTGAAAGGGGAGACACTCTCTTCTTTTGCAAGGAAAGGGGACTGATGAGACATGTTCATGCCCATTGTGTCGTGACTCTAGCTGACAAATGCTCTAGCATGTACTGATACCAGAGACCTGGGGGAGGGTTGATGAGTTTCTTTCTCTTTTACATTTCCTCCAGGCAGAATGACAAGTCAGATTGTACCTACATTGTTCTGAATGGGCGGCTGCGTTCTGTGATCCAGAAGGGCAATGGCAAGAAGGAGTTGGTTGGAGAGTATGGGCGTGGAGACCTCATTGGAGTGGTAAGTTGTTAGGATGGGGAAGAATCTGGCAAGGCCCTGAGGGGCAGGCTGGCCAGCCCACTTCATGGTCAACTTGACTGACTGTACCAAAGCTGTGTGCTTTTTACTCTGAGATGTTCAATGTCCCTTCACTCTCACACTCTTGCCTTAGCAACTGGTTGCCTGCATTGATTGCATAACAAGCTGAAATACCTCTGTTTTTGGAACCACAGAGAAAATAGAGGTAATTAGGGGTAATGCAGGGTTTTGTGGGTTTATGGACTAGGATTATTTTAACATGTTTTCATGCATTTCAGGGGCTTTCTGTGTGATTTGAGGACAAAAATTGGCTGGAAGTCATGCTGAATTTAAAAAAAATGTTGAGGGAGGCTTTGAGGGGCTAATGATACATTTCAAGGGCCACAGAAATGGTGTTGAGGACCATAATATGCCCGCCCCTGCACTAAATGGATCCATACACTCACATGATGCAGTTGCCTTCTGGGGATTTAGAAGTTTGCTGAAGAATGTGAGCCTAAATCCCTGACCATTATAAACAAGAGAAATCCCTCCCCAAGTCCCTTTGGACTCAAGAGTGGTCTATCAGAGGTGATGCCCCCTGTGCCACCCCAAGCTAAAAAATTTGTACTTTCCTTATTTCAGAGTGATCCATAAGGTTCAAGAGCAGACCCTTACTCTGGCCCAGTCTTGAGCAAAAACACGTGGTGAACATTCCTGTTTTTGCTCAGTTCTAATACCTCCTAGATAATTCCTTTTTGTGTGTGTGCTTGTCCCTTAATTATCACTCAACTGTTCTCTGTTTTGCATTTCCCTAACTTCTGAGGACATCCTCTGTTTGATACTAGGAAAATGCCTAGGTCAGGGCCAACTAATTTGACCCAATTGTTGCATCTTCAGGTAGAAGCCCTGACCCACCAAGTCCGAGCCACCACCGTCCATGCTGTGAGGGACACAGAGCTGGCCAAGCTCCCAGAAGGGACCCTCAACAACATCAAACGACGTTACCCTCAGGTGAGTTGTCAGGAGTTTTGCATTTGGATTATGTTCTGCATGTTGGATGCACTGAATGGATCCTCGGTTTTGCACCTTTTAATTCTGCAGCAGATTTAACAGAGAGACTCTACAACTTGAAGTCTGTGAATTATTGGTACCCATATAACTATAATCATATGTATTTGGGATATAGATGTGGTTTAGTAGAAAAGCCTTATAAATAGACATTAACTCTCACTATAAAGATAAAAAGAATTCAGTGGTAAACAACAGATTTAAACAGATGAGACTGCTTCATACCCTACATTTCTGTCCCATCTCTCTGACCTTCAGGGGAGAGCCTTTGGGACAGTGCTGAATGCTCTTCTGATCAGTCTGGCAGCAACTCAGAGAGCAGCACTTAAACTTCTTGCCCCTGCCTTTTGAAACATCTTGCCTACAAATGAGGCATGCACCAAACATTTTGAGTTTATGTTTCATGCTAAAAATATTTAACACCTTCAAAATGTACTGTCAACAGTACCTAGATTTCCATGAATTGAAATAACCCATAGCCTGATAAACCACAGCCCTCAAGCAAAGGTATGTTGCTCTCACAGAAAGACATCTGAGTAAAGGTCACCGCATGTGCCTGTTGGTATAATGCAGCCGTGCAGCCTCCTGGAAATGAAATCTGCCCATTCCGTGCTTGCAGAAGAGGGCTAGCCCATGAAAAATGGAGTGAGGATAGACTAACTGACTTCTGGAATGCTGTTATCTGGCTTCAATCTGCATTAACTATAAAGCTGTGTGCTCACTAATGAAGTCTGTCACCTCATTACTGCCCAATAATACTGCAAGTTCAAATACAAGGACACATTTAAATGGATGTAAATTAATTGATGGATTTTAAAGACAAGATAACTTGGCACATATAACACGTGTATCAACTTTCAGTGGTAAATCTTATGATAAATGATATATATGTTTTAAAAAGTGAACCAAGTACATCACTAACATGCAGTTATATTAGGTGTAATATAAGTACTGAAATTGGAAGATCAGCCTTCTCCATGCTGGTCCCATCCAGATGTGTTAGATCACAGCTTCCATCATCCTCAGGTAGTATGATCAGTGGTGATACTTGCTAAGAATGGTGGGTGTTGGGGACTTCCAGTTCCTGGTCTCAAGCATGGATGACATAATTTAACGCACTGCTGCTGAGTCTTTCTTCCAACAATGTGCCCTTTGACAGAGGGGGCTCCTTCTGTCAGAGCAGAGGTTTCCTGGTTTATGGGAGATCTGAAGGTTCTTGGATGTATCACCAGATCACAGTCTGCATAAGCAGCTGCTCAGGAACAGAGTGGTGGCTGGCAACAGTGAGGCAATTCAAGACAACAACCACTGATAGAAACCAAGGGGGGGAATTTTTCCCCACTTATTAATGGACATTACATACTTGCTGGGACCTCTTATATTGAAAAAGACTTATTTAAAGAAGAAATAAACAAGAAACAAGCCAGCAATATATACAGTAAGCTGATTCGCTTGTGTGTATCTTCCCTAATCTTGAGATTTAAACAGACAATATGTAATTTCTTTCTTCATTGGAATGATGATGGAATGAAACCAACTTTATATTTAAAAAAAGGAATTTGAAATGTTAAAATGAGATTCCTCTTAATTAACTTGGATTAGTAACCTATCGTGCATTTTTATAATTTGAATTTGGACGATTAACTGAGTTTTAAAAGTAATTATTGAGATGTGAACTTAGATGGAATAGCTCCAGGCGCCATCTACTGGAAACTGTTGCAATTGACTGTGGAAAAACTATTTTTTTAATCTAATATTATTCTACTTCAACTGATAAGCATTTCAAGTTAGTGTTTTTTTAGATGATTTTTGTGGTTTGACTTATTGAGTAAAACAGATTCTCAGTTTGAACAAGAGGAAGTACCTGCATACTCTGGATTTTTTAAAGGAATTTAGAGATTTTAAACATGAAGAATTAAGGAAGCTTGGAGAATTGAAAAGAATTTTTACAACCTTTTGTAATTGGACTCTGGCCATCTCACTAAAAGTCTTCAACTTGAAAAAGAAAAAACAGAGAAAAATGATTTGGATCTGGATGAATGTATATCTGATTCACTTTTTGAAAATTTTATTGAGGGAGGACACAGAGGCACACACAAAGCTGGTAAAAGATTTGGACTTGAGATCCAAGATGATGATTTCTTGAAGTGGTTTTGTCTAGAAGAGACTCAGCAAGAGATTCATCAAACATATGAAATAGAAGTAAAGAGCTTTGTGGAATTAACAAGAATGAGAGAGCCTCTGTTGGACAGTATGATGTGAAAAAAACAGTAATTCTTATTCATGTTAGGAGAAAATCTGGAAGTAAACTCAGAGCAAAGAAATGGAAAGTTGTTACAGCAAAAGGAACACTGAAACATTTTAGAAAGAAGGGAGTGAAATAATAAGTATTTTGTTAAATTTGAAGGTATGTAGAGGGTCTTCTGTTTTTAAAAGGTGTTAACTAGGAATTGCAGCATGGATTTAATGATTTATTTGAATGATGTCTAGAGACTGAAGTTGAAAAGACTTTGGTTATAGTGAGTAATGAAATAATGGTAAGATTATTAAAATAATAATAATTAATAAAACAATGAAGAAAAAAGACATGAATATAAGGTTATTATGAAGCTGAGTAGATAGGATATCTAGGGATGATGTGTGTAAGGAGAAAAGTTTTCTTTTTTAATTAATTTTTAATATTTAATGCTTTTCTTAGTTTTTAAAAGGAAAGAGATATAAAGATAAGATATGTATATGAAATTAGTAATTCAGAGTAAATACTACAATGTAGTAATTATCAGTACGGAGGTTGAACTAATGCAATGAGTACTGAATATATCATTGGTTGCAAGCCATTTCAATTTATGTATTTTATTTTAATTAGATTAGTTTTTTTCAGTTAGATTTAGTTAGGTTAAGTTTTTTTTCTTTCTGTTTCTCTTATTTTGATATTTTTATATGTATTCTCTTAATAATAAAAAAGATAACTGCTATTAAAAAAGAGAGAGAGAGAAGAATAGTAGGCATTGCAATCTAACATATCTGAAGAGTACCAGCTTAGGTAACATACAGAATCAATAATGTTCAGAAAAAGGAAATACTCCTCTTATTAAGTCATCTTGTCATTGTTTAAAAAACAAAATGACTGTTGTGACTGGTTCTTTGGACTTCAGATTCTCCAGAGAGATTTTAACAAAAACATGTTTGGTGGATACTATTATTTACACTTATTTTAAAATCCCCTAAATCCTGAGTATGTGGAACATGCCATGAGATACTACTCTTCATGGTTCAAAGTTTCCCTTTAATTGCTACAAAATTGTTCTGTTGTATTAGTACAAAGGAAAAGTGGGAAAAATTAATTTTGGGACTGCAGATCTCAGTATTCTTTGCTGGTATGGTCCGTGGTTACGCTGGCTTCAAATTTTGGGAGCTTTGGCCCATAAAATTAATTTTTTTCATGCTCTAGTAGAAAGACACTCTTTCTATAGTGAAAGATTTTCTATACATAGGCTCAATCATAAATCAGAATGGAGAGTATAATCAAGAAATCAAAGAAGACTACAGAATGGAAGAACAGCTATGAAAGAACTAGATAACATCCTCAGTATAAAGATGCATCATTTAATAACAAAATCATGGTCATCCATGCTAGTATTTCTGTTTTCTACATATGCTTGTGACAGCTGGACTGTCAAGAAAACTGATAGAAAGAAAATAAATTCATTTGAAATGTGATATTGGAGAAGAGTTCTGTGGATAGCATGCACTGCAAAATAAACAAACAAACAAAGATTATGTGGGTCCAAGAGCAAACTAAACTTGATGTCTCCAAAGAAACAAAAATGACCTAAACAGAAGGCCATGAGATGACACAACTCATTAAAAAAAGGCAATAATTCTTGGTAAGGCGGAAGGCAGTAGGAAAAAAGGAAGACCACATTACAGGTGGTCAATCAAGAAAGCCACAACCTGAATTTGCAAGACCTGAGCAAGACTGCTGATGTCAGGGTGTCTTAGAGGTCTTAGAGGAGTGACCGTAAATTGAAGCCAATTTGACAGCAGCTAACAACAACAAAGGCAGTCTTAAGCACATAACAAACTGTGTAGCTTTATAAAATTATCCAAGTCAGAGCAGTAGAAAAGAGATGTTTCTTCACATTGAATAGAATCCTACAGGTATCTTCTAAGTATGTTTGGATAACTGTCTAAATGGGTATCTACATCCTCATGAAGAGCATTCTGTGAATTCCATGAACTGCAAAAAAAATAATAGATGGGTCCCAGAACAAATTAAGCCTGAAGTCTCCAAAGAAACTAAAACGACTAAACTGAAGGCTCAGTCAAAAGCTCAAGGGCTGGAGTTTTGGGGTGCTGTTCAGCACTGAGGAGGCCAAGGTGGGAGCAATGACATCTGGAGAGTATTTTACAAAGTCTTGCATTTAAAATAGAAAGGCTTTAGGGAGGTTTGGGTGAAAGAGTGCCCTGTGAGCTTCAGACCATGAAATGGCCAGTATAGTCTCACCCCAGCTTTGCAGAAACTGATCCCAGCCTTAATGTCCTACAGGTGACTCTGTATGTAACTAGCATCTCTATGTTGCTCACGCGGTGGCAATATTCTTTCTGTCTTTGACCAAGCTAAGTAGGCCCTTGTGACCTCTTGTCTCCCTAATCTGCTTTTGCTTTATACAGGTTGTGACCCGCCTTATCCACCTCCTGAGTCAGAAGATCCTGGGGAACCTGCAGCAATTGCGTGGCCCTTTCACAGGTAGGAGTGGTGCACTTTGAGTCATGTACTGGCCTCCTGCTACATGATGCTGTGAATGTCCCTGCTATGCAGCATTGAAGTTCAAGAATATTCCTATGTGGGAGGAAGGAATGGAACTGGTGTGATGTGCCAAGTCCCAATTTTCAGGCCAGCCATTTCAGGGCTTCATACTACAGTGCAAGTTATGTCTACCATTTAGGTTCTGGTCTTGGCATGGCCTCCAGCTCAGAGTTGACCAACCCAGCTAGTAACCTCTCAACTGTGGCAGTTCTTCCCGTGTGTAATGATGTACCCATGGCAGCCTTCACGTTGGAACTAAAGCATGCCCTGAATGCCATTGGTAAGCTTTGGCTTTGCTCTATCGTCTTGTGTTGTTGGCTCTAGTTTTCCCATTTGTGACTAACTTTCTTTTGGCTTCACAGGTCCAACACTGTTGCTCACCAGTGACATCATACGGGCTCGGCTTGGTGCTTCAGCATTGGACAGGTAGTTTGTGTGTGTGTGTGCGTTTGTATTTTATACATGTGTGTACTCTCGGTCTATAGGCAGAAACATTATAATGTTGCCATGGGCCTGGATGTGTATTCTAAAGGCACTGAGTATGAGTACTCCTCTCAGGGGCCAGGGTCGTGCCTGTTTCAGCCATTCTACCAGTGTATCTTTACTAGGAAGCAGCTTCCTTAACAACTAGTTTCATCCCTTGTGGCGGTTCACTGCTGCTCCCTGCAGTAGTATGTTTTAGGATTTCTGGAAAAGTACAGGGGGTTGGAAGGTAGGGTATAGGTTTTGCAGGACCACAAAGGATAAGAAAGAGAGAGAGATTAGGTTGCTCTTCTGGACTCTGCCCACCCTGCTTCCCCCACAGTTGAGTGCTGGTGAGTGAGGACAGAGAAACAGCTCCTTTCCTTCTTTCTCTCCAGCATCCATGAATATCGACTGTCTGGCTGGCTGGCCCAGCAAGAAGACATCCATCGCATTGTGCTGTACCAGACTGATTACACCTTGACGCCTTGGACAGTGCGTTGCATTCGCCAAGCTGACTGCATTCTCATTGTGGGCCTAGGAGACCAGGAGCCCACGCTGGGTGAGGTAAAGTGTTATCTCATGATGGCAAGAGTGGAGTGAGCCTAGGAAACGAAGCTCTCTCTCTCTGTTAAGATCAGAGGACAGGGCTGTTCTATAGTGAGAGGCATGGAGAACTGGACAGATGGCTTCAGTAGCTCCTGCCGTACAACAGCCAGAGCGGGTATAGCTGTCTTACTCTTTGATGGAGGCAGTCAAGGTACATAATGGATCAAAGGAGATTTTTTTTATCAGTTCATCAGTGTTAGTACCTTCTTTTCTTCAGAACCTGGAAAAGTTATCTTTTGCTAGACTTCAGCTACTAGAATCCCACCACCCCATGCTGGTTGGAGCATTCTGGGAGCTGTTGTCCCCAGAGGTATGCATTTCCAAGTAAGGCTTTCCTTGAAGGCCTTCCTCCCCTTTTACCATCTGATAGTGACAGGCACGGTAATGGTCATAGCTTTTTGCCTTTTCTTTCAGGCATGGTGGTTAGCAATCACTGGCAAGAATTATGAGAGAAGATTAAGGGGACAATGAAATGAAGGAAGGTGACAAGCCTTGTTTGTGTTGTGGTGGGAATGAAGACAGTGTGGTTGACTTTTCCTTTGTCTTTTTATCGCTCTCTTTTGCCCAGCTTGAGCAGATGCTGGAGAACACAGCAGTGCGTGCCCTGAAGCAACTCATCCTCCTGCACCGTGAGGATGGTCCCACTCCTGCCCGCACTGTAGAGTGGCTCAACATGCGCAGCTGGTGTTCAGGACATTTACACATCAAGTGCCCACGTCGGGTTTTTTCCCGACGCAGTCCCAATAAACTGGTACCCAACAACTCTGCTCTGTGTTGTTGTTGTTTGTTTGTTTGTTTTGTTTAGTTTAGTTTTTCACATATACTTCTCCATCTGTACTAATAACTCCAGAAAGCCTGCTTGTTGGTCCCACCATTCTGCTTCACCTGGCAAAGTTTAATTGCCCATTATGAAGAGGTGACTCTTTCTGAGGCCCTGTGATTGCCATTCTGCTTGAGCTAGCGTCTTACATATCCAGCTCTATGTTTCCTTTCTCACTGGAGCATTATCCCTGCTGACCCTGACACAATATTCCCCTCTCGTCAGGCCTCCTTCCAGTTGGTTTTCGATTTGCACCTCCTTAGTGAGAAGGTGTGAAGGAACAAAGATCTAATTTGTCAAGTTAATGAGGGCCATGCTGGGAAGGAACGGCCCAATCTTCTGTTTTGTTCTTTTTTAGGAGTAAAGTTGATACTTTGGAGCAAGCATATTTACAAGGGCTTCCCCCCTACATAGTGTTCCACATTTTTCAGGCTTATGGGATAACTTTGTATCCTTTCTCTCTCTCTCTTTCTGTCTCTCCCTCACCCCTTCCTACCCCCTGCTGCAGAGGGAGATGTACGAGAAAGTCTTTGAGAAGAATGCCGATCGCCACAGTGACTTCTCCCGTCTGGCACGAGTCCTTACAGGCAACACGATTGCTTTGGTTCTAGGTGGTGGTGGGGCCAGGTAGTTTGCTCCAAAGAACTCAAGAAATGTTTTTAAGGTGGCTGCAGGGCCTGTATGTATTCTTCTGGACTTCTGGGTGGAAATATATCAGAACTTGAGAAGCCATCTCATCCACCCATAAGAGGGGCTTGTCTCTTTGTCCACCATCTACTAAACCCCTAGGTCTGAAGTGAGAGAAGCAGGGGTTATGCTCTTATCTAGGAAAATATGCCTCAGTTTCCTTGGCTTAATGAGAAGGAAAGACTAACTATCTTCCCACATGCTTTTGAGCAGTTGAGGAC
Source organism: Cyclura pinguis (assembly GCA_030412105.1). Taxonomy (NCBI): domain Eukaryota; kingdom Metazoa; phylum Chordata; class Lepidosauria; order Squamata; family Iguanidae; genus Cyclura; species Cyclura pinguis. The sequence continues at coordinate 214,492,938 of CM059600.1, forward strand.
AAGGTTAGGATAACATGCTGCACTGATATTTGCATTGTAGAGGCAGATTTGCTTCAGGTATGCATTTTCCCTTCCATGCAGGGGCTGTTCTCACATTGGTGTGATCAAGGCCATGGAGGAAGCTGGGCTCCCTATCGACGTGATTGGTGGCACCTCTATTGGCTCCTTCATTGGTGCCTTGTATGCTGAGGAGAGGAGTGCTGTGCGCACAAAGCAGCGAGCCAGGGAGTGGGCCAAAGTGAGTATGTGTTGGAACTTTGAGGAAAAATGCAGGGTGGTGATAGTGGGGACTGAGAGAAAGCAAGGAGAGAAGATTGCAATGGAAGCTGCAGTTAGGTGAAAACTTAGTGAGTGTATTTATTTTATTTCATTTGTATGCTGTCTTTCCCCCAGAGTTGGACCCAGTGTGGCTCCCAGAGAGAGTCAATTAAAAGACATAAAATTTAACACAATTAAATCACCACATAAAAAGTATAAAATCATTTAAAAGACATACAAAGGTAAAAAAAAGATAAACATCCCAGTAAGAAGCCCCCTGCTCACACATTAAAATTCTGCTTAAAACCAAAAGGTCTCTGCCTCCTGGTGGAAGGAAAGCATGGAGGGGGCCAGCCTTACCTCCCATGAAAGAGAGTTCCAGAGGGTGGGAGCTGCCACTGAGAAGGCTCTCTCTAATGTCCTGACCAGACATGGCTGAAATGGTGATGGGACCAAGAGGAACCCTTTGGAGCTTAGAGCCCAGGCAGGTTCCTCTAAGGAGATGTAGTTTTTCAAACAGTCTGAACTCAAGTTGTGTAGGACTTTAACAGTCATAGCTGGCACTCTGCATTCTGCCTGAAAACGGATCGGCAGCCAGTGCTTTCAGTGAGGGGGGAATATGATCCCTGTAACCTGCCTCAGTCAGCACGTTCCCTACAGTGTTTGGACCCAGTGAAGTTTCTGAATAGTTTCCAAAGGCAGCTCTATGTAGAGTGTGTTCCAGTAGTCTAACCAGGAGGTAATCAAGGCATGTGTCACCATAGCCAGATCTGACATCTGAAGGATTGGGTGCAGCTAGTGTATTAGTTTTAGCTGTCAGAGCTGTCCAGCAGTGGAATCTGCTGCCTCAGTGGAGTGTGGTGGAATCTCCTTCTTTGGAGGTTTTCAGGCAGAGGCTGGATGGCCATCTGTTGGGAGTGCTTTGATGTGTGTTCCTGCGTGGGAGGGGGTTGGACTGGATGGCCCGTGTGGTCTCTTCCAACTCTGATTCTGTGATCCGTGATTCTATGAAATGTACTCTCGCCCACTGTTGAAACCTGGGCACTGTCATGGCCTAGTTGTCTTGCTCTTGCAGAAAACACTCAAGAGTTTCAACAGAAGTACTTATTTGGAGTTAGCAAGCAATATAGCAACTTTCCAAAGTTGATGAGACTGACATGTGTTAGCTGGTAACAGGTTTTATACTTTAACATACAAATTAAGGTGTGCCTGGCAGTGATTGGTGAAAGTCATAAATGTCACATCATCCCACCGGAACAAGAGTTTCCTAGGTATTCCCTATGTTTATATATCTTTCATCTTGGGAACCTGGCCTGTTCCTGTCCTTTTATCTTTAGTTCTGTCTGTTCTCATAAACCTTCTCACTATTTTCATATTCCACTCTTCTGATCTCTCCTGTCCTTGCCAGATACTCCAGACATCAAATGTTGCCAGGTCACTTCCTTTGGCACCTTGGTGCCTTTTGAACCCATAACCAGATACACATTGCAAACAGCAATTGGCAATTGATACCTTGTTGCAATCTCAAGCTGTGAGCCTGAGATTTCAGGGTGGGTGTAACTCCATCCAGCACAGGCAGAATCCCTATTCCTGATCTGCATTTTGACTGACCAGAAATATCTCTGTCTTGTCTGAATTAAGTTTCAGTTTGCCCTCACCCAGTCCATTACTGAGAAAAAAAATGTCAGTGTTTTGACACATGGAGTGACATGCAGAGAGTTCTGGGGGGAAAATTGGCTCCCATCCCTTGTAATTGCCTACTCCTGATTTAGCAACTTAGAGAGGAGTGTCCTTTCTGTGCCAGTCAACCAAAGAATACTTCATACTGTCCACATGAGTTCCTGCCTTGCCTCCTGGCTATGCCTGAAGCATCACTTAGGCAGTGATCATCGTTCCATGAAATGAGGAAGGCAGTTGACGAGGAGTGGTACCTTCTTCCCTTGCTGATTAGCCAGAAGAACAAATGTAGAGTCTGGAAGTGTAGGCAATCACTTAAATTTTACCCATGTCTCCAAAGACATTTTTCCTCCTATTAATGTGGAGATAAAAGATGTAGTTGAAATGTACGTGAATATACAATGTGAAATACAAGATGTAAATGAAGAGTCGAACTGAGACTTGCACAACAGGAGTTTGCAGGAGGATTTTAGATAGATAGATAGATAAGATTAGATTAGATTAGATTAGATTAGATTAGATTAGATTAGATTAGAGGGGATAATACAGGAAGAATATACTACAGTTCCAGTGGCTAGCCAAAAGTTTGCTTAACTTCCTTGGGTAACCAGCTTACGATTTTGGCCCTAAATACAATGCCTGGCTCTTAGGTTTACTGGAAGTAATGGAAGTACTTTAGATGTTGGATGATCAGGATCAGAGTGCAAGTTCTGTGATGCTTTTGCAGAAGGGAATGCTTGATAAGATACAGCAGTACATAAAGGCCAGCAAGAGGCCAGTCTCTTTGGATCAAAGAAGTCCTTTTACACAGAGTTGAACATGTATGAATTTTGCTAATAATGATCTTAAATCTAATAATATTAAATTGATTTCTTAATTTTAATAAAGTGATTTAAACTACTGCTGCTGAGAGTAACTGATGCTTAGGGCCACCAATGTCTTCCCCTGTGTACCAGGGACCAGCACTGCAACTGTTTCTTTTTTTCCTGGAAACTCTCCAGGGACTGGCAGCTAATGGCCTCATGTGGTGATACCAGTTCATTGACCACAACTTTGTGTAGCACTGATTTAAACTTTATACATAGGTGAATGCAGTAATTTCTTGTTTTAATTATTATGCAGACTAGATGTATCATGATGAGTACTCTCTTGTCCATTTTCCATTTTTTAACTTGTACTCTGAAACATTTCCTCTCATTTCTTGCCCACATTGTGTTCATTTGCACTACCCGCAAGCTGAAATGCACAGCAAAGGTCAGAGGTTTCTGCCAAGTGAACTCTGTGTTTATGTTTTCAAAGATGCTTTTCTGATTCCATGGTAGAAGCCCTGGAGAGATAAGGGAAGCTGCATTCTTGATGGGACTGCATCACCAGAGTTTGAAAATGTAATTTTTGGGAGCTAGATCTCCCATAGTTCCCCTAGCAAGCAGTCCCAGTAACTTTTCTAAGCTCTATGAACCATTGCTGTTTTAGCCATCTTTTTGGTTTTGGGCTTGCTCCTGTCTCATGCCTCTGTTCTACTACAGTTACTTGTCCCTCCCACAGAGCATGAATTCAGTGTTTGCAACAGTGCTGGACCTCACCTACCCCATCACATCCATGTTTTCTGGCTCTGCCTTCAACGCCAGCATTCACAAGGTTTTCCAGGACAAGCAGATTGAGGTATGTGTCCATTGGTGTCACTGTCAGGGTGAGATCTATTTCCCTAAAGATGCTGCGCTCCAAACCCGTATACCTAAACCAAGGAACCTCTGTGTGTTTGGTCTAAACTGTCCAAAATGCACCGGGCCCAAATTTACAAAACTTGGAAAAGTTACTTTTTTGAACTACAATTTCCAGCATTCCATAGCCAGCATGACCAGTGGGTTCTGGGAATTATAATCCAAAACAGCAGCTTCTAATCTCTGAGAATTTGAGATCTGCTGGTGTACAGTCCCTCATTCTGCTGATTATTTATTGTTGCTGTTTTAGCTCCAGCTACACACTGTCAGGTTAAATCCCTGAAGGCAAGTTGGGTAAGAGCTTCAGTGTTAATATGGTTCTCTGTCTTTCTCTTACGGTGAACAGGAAAAGAGCATGTTGTGGACATCAAGTAATATGAAATATATACATAAATTATTCAAAATGCAGAATGTTGACTTTTATTGCTGCAGAATTGGGATTGGGATTGTGTGTGTGTGTTTGTGTGTACCTGCCCACACAGTATCCCTCTTTGTGGCTTTTCCACATCCCTCCCCCCACTTCTTGCAAGTGAAGTTCTGTGTGTGATTTCCCTTCTGTTTCATTCTATCCACTCCAGGATCTGTGGCTCCCATACTTTAATGTGACAACAGACATCACAGCATCTGCCATGCGAGTCCACAAGGATGGTAAGTGGGCTCAGGCCTCCCTGCAGTACCTTGCCCCTAAAATTTTGGAGTGTCTTGGGCTGTCCAGACATTTACGTCTCTGGACTCCTAACTGGTAGGTGATCGAACCCATGGATTGGAGAGTGCTAAACAAAGAGAACCAGTGTGGTGTAGTGGTTTGAGTATTGAATTGTGACTCTGGAGACCAGGGTTTGAATTCCCGCTAAGCCATGGAAGCCCACTGGGTGACCTTGGGTAAGTCACATTCTCTCTGCCTCAGAGGAAGGCAAAAGCAGATCCCCTCTGAATAAATCTTTCCAAGAAAACCACATGATAGCCATAAGTCAGAAACAACTAGAAGGCACACTACAACAAACAAAGAGACTTCTCTTTCGTTTGGAAACAAATATGACTAAGAAAGAAACAGCCGTTTCAAGGGAGTCCTGCTTGCCTACTCAAAGGAGATTACTTCGCCTGCGTTTTAGTTCCACTCTTTGATTTTGGTTCCACATTAGAGAAGGACACATTCAGAAAACAGCTGCCCTCAGTCCATTTTGGGGGCAGATAGGTTCACCTTAGGGTCACCATAAATTGGAAATCAGTTGGAAGTGCTAGTGTAGGTAGAGGCCAGAGGCAACACGGGTGATAGTCTTTTTCTCCAGGATGTCTCTGTCCTTGCTGCAACAAACTAACCTAGGTAGACTTGCAGGGACATGGCATGAGCTTGTGCCATGGGGTGGGTGGGGGAAATGCTCATTTGATTCCTTAAATAAGCTCACACAAACAAAGAGATGTGCCCTTAGAGAGTTAATCTTAGAGTACCTGTGCAAAATTCTAGACTCTCAGATTGGAAAACTGAAGTGCAGGCCTGTTTCTAGATTTGCCAAGTGCCCAAGTCAGGGAAAGCATGTTCCTCTTGCCATGAACACTCATATAAAAATAGTTTACTGGGAGATTCTGTACCTTACTGTCATGTCCCACATCACTTCCAGCAGCTCTTTCTCTGTTCCAGCTCAAATACAGATCTCTTTAAAGGCGCCTTTTAACTCTCCCAGTATCTCAGATAGGCCTTTGTACTATTGCATTTGTCCTTTCGTTCTTTGGTTCTCAACCTTTGGTCTGAATATCTTTGACTTCTGCTCCCAGAATCCCCAGCCAGCATGGCCAAATAGTCAGTGGGAGCTGAAGCCCAAAGCATCCAAAAGAGCAAGTTTTGAGAACCATTGCTTTAGTTCAAGGGCCCTTGTATTAATACAAAGTCCAGGTTCTCCTGGGTCACCTAGAAAGGAGCTAGAGATCTGCCTCAAGCCTAGTGAATGGTAGACCAGGAAAGGCTGAGAAGATTTAGATTTACACAAAGCTGATTTGAGCCCTCTTGATAGCTTAGCCTGTGTTTATTTATTTTTAGGACTTGGATGATGCAGCACCTTAAGAAGGGCATTCACATCTTACCCCTGTCTCCAGAGGCAAATAGAAAGAATGATCTTGATGGGATCCCCATTTCCCTCGGATTAACCAAAATGATTGCAAGACCTAGAGCCTTGGCATTCAGTGGGCCCCCTTCTTTTAATCTCAGAAGCAAAGAGAGTGCTGTGTAATCCAGGGGAACCAAGCCTCCCACACCCCAGTTGCTGGTCTTGTCAAGCCAGCTCTGGGTTTGCCTCTCTTTGGTAACATTTCTGCTCTCCACTAAACCCACTAACTGTACCCCACTGACTTTGTTTTTCCCATGTTTTAGAGCAGCCAGGCTGCACAGCTGGGCTTCTCATCTCTGCCATTCTGGGCATTCTGTGGGTGTTGCTAGATATCCCCCTCCCGAGTGGGTCCTGTGAATGGTGGGCAAGCTGTCTTCTCTGATAAATGTACTGAGTGTATGGATGTTGAAATCAGTTCTGGAAGGGGATGGATTGTACCTGAGGCAGAGAAGGGATGTGGGTGGGTTCTGCTGTGTCCCTTCCTCGCCCCCCTGGCTGTTGCAAGCATCTGATCTCACCTGGGACATTGTCAGCAGCCATGCCCACCTGTGGGGCAAGGGCAGGGGCTGGGAGGCTGTAAATGCCTGGCTTTCTTCATTTTCTGCCCACTTTCCTGTCTTTCCTAACACAGCTAACATCTTTCCCCTTCTTCCCTGACCTCAAGGTAGGCAAGCCTTAGATACCTACCTCTGCGTGTGCGTGTGCGTTTGCGTGTGCGTCTTTTCCAGCAAGAGAACCAGACTAATGTAGAGGAGGTTCTCAGTTGCCTGCAAACAGAGACAATACAGAAAAGCTTTTGCGTGTGTGTGTATGTTTGTGAGAGGGGGCAAACTAAGCTCTGATTAGAATGCCAGTCTTTTTGGTATTTGGCATTCCAGGGCTTTCCAGGAATTCCTGCCCCATGGATAACACGTTTCTGGTCCCCTTCTGTGGGAAGCAGCTGTGTTTTAATTCTTGCTGAACAGGGCAGGGCTGGTGTGTCAGGTAAGGAGGAGGAGGCTGCTTGCAAAGCTTTGTGACTGTGGTGGTTTGTCTGCAGCACCTCTGGTGCTAAAGCAAGAACAAACAACATGTAAGTGGAGCCTACCTCATTCCTCTTGGAAACCATTCAGTCCCTTGAGAGTTTCTGATATGGAAGTCCTAGTAAAATGAATGGTCTCTCTCTTGCACATGATCACGTCCTTTCCTTTCAGCGAGGCTCTGTGGAAGAAGTTCTTAATCACTTTTTCTTGCATTCCACTGTCCACATTTTAATGCTTCACAGGTGGGCTGGCATGGCCTCTCTTTCAGTCTGGCCTCTCCTTTCTTGTCCTCCTGTTGTTTTGGCCATAACAGTTCATGTATGGCCTCGCTGAAATTAAAAGAATAGCAGCAGCAAGAGTAGTACCAGCTGGATGTGATGTGTGTCGTTCGATTTTCATACAGGACAGGGCTCTCTACTTCCTCATAAGCTGAGGCCATGGCCTTTCAAAGCCACGGGGGACAGCCATTGAGCAGGCAGGAATGGGCAAGCAGAAGGCCTCTTGAGAGACGTTTCTGATCTGCTGTGTCTCTAGGTTCTGTCACAGAAAGAGTTGAAAGCATTCAGCCTGATCGTGTGTGTCAGGGGTGAGCAACTGCATGGGGGGCCAGTTGCCCCTCATGGGTTATCCCTCCTGCATGTCCAAATACCTCAATTTTTTTCCACATTCTCTCTCAAAATGGTGACAAGGTGTGATGTGCATACATTCCTGTCACCATTTTGAGAGGGACTGCGAAGGAAGATGGAGGTATTTTAGAGCAGTAAGGGGTTCTAGAGTGCCTTTGGGGATGGTGGCAATATTTTAGCATGTTTGCACATATTTGGGGAGCTTTCTTTGTAGGTTTAAGGCAGAAATTGCCCCAAAATCATGCCAATTTTTAAAAAAACAAATGGGGGGGACCGATGGGCAGCTCCAGGGGTCACAAAAGCAGGTGGTCCACAGACCACAAGTTGCCCAACCTTGGTGTACAGAGAGGCTTCCCCTTGCCCTCAGTGAAACAGTCACAGTGGTTGAAGTCAGTTGAATCTAGTGATGCTTCTCCTGCCTTAAGCAGGAGAAAAGGCTGGGAAAGAATGTAGCCACTGGTGGGACAGGAGCTAAACTGAGTTATTCTAGGAGCTGAGATTCAGAAGGCCACACTACTGTCTCAGTGGCAGCCAAGGATAGGTGCATACCCAGGAGGTCCTCCTCTGAAGAAAGCTTTCCCGCCATGCTCCTCTGTCCCATATGCACTGTGTATTTCTGAAGCTTCTGTCATGATGTCATTTCCTGTCCTGTGCTCCTTTCCCTCTGCTTCCCCAGTCCCTGCAACTCCCCTTGATTGAATCTCCATCTTCATCCGGCAGGCAGCGTGTGGCGCTACGTCCGGGCCAGTGCATCTTACACTCCCTATTTGCCTCCTATCTGCGACCCCAAGGACAGTCACTTGCTTGTGGATGGCTGCTATGTTAACAATGTCCCAGGTCAGCATCACATTTGCCTCACTACTTTGGCTGGTGGACATTGGGGACCACATGGCTCAGGGGGACGGTGACAGGCATCAGTTGACCTGGGATGCATCTTCATCCCTCCCTCCGAACCACTGTCATCCTTCTTCTGCTAGGGCTGGGCATGGCAGGCTTGGGGCTGCAAGCCTGGTTCCTGCCCACAGGCCACACTTTGCTCAGGCTGGTAATTCTTCATGGCGTGGGAAGCTGGCCTTCATAGAGTACATGCAGAGCTTCATTCAGTGTGGCTGGTCTGGTGGGGTTTGGAAGCTGAGGAGGCAGTCTGGACTCTCACAGGGGCCTGGAGGTGTGGACAGCATGCCTGGGGCCCAGGAGGCATACGGCATGATTGCTAGGCTGCTCCATACAAGTATTGTGCAGAATTATCCTGCCTGAGCAAGTGGGCAGGGTGGGCTGGGGCTGCGCTGCACCTCTTGCCATCATTCTCTGAAGGGTTCGTTGCTGCTCTGGGTTTCTCTCTGCTCTTCTGATTGCATTTGTTCCCACACGGTTAGGCTCGCTGTGGCGGTACGTGCGAGCTAGCATGACCCTTTCCGGGTACCTACCGCCACTCTGCGACCCCAAGGACGGCAATTTACTGATGGACGGCGGCTACATCAACAATCTTCCAGGTAAGTATTGACCTGTCTTGAAGACAGCAGGGCAAGCATCTGCAGTTGGAGGAGGAGGAGGCCAGTGGAACCATTTCTAGCCTTCCGGTGGTTTCCATTGCTTCCACTCTAAACTTCTCATAATCCTCAGCTGTGAACACCCAGATAGCAGCCTATGGAAGAAGAAGGGAGGGGCTTGGAGAATCCAGTTAAATCCCTTTCTTGGAGAAATCAACAAGCAGCAGTGGATCAAAAACCTAGTGCAATTGATAGTGGCTGTCGGTTTTGATCAGCTTCTCAGACATGATGTGGATTAGATTTAGAGTCTTCCCTGCCTAACAAGGATCCTCTCTGTTTGCTGCTGTCATGAGAGAAATGTGCTGGGACTTCAGTGTTTGATTCCATATCTCCTAAGTTCCCTTGGCAAAAAGCTTTGAAGGTCACGTTTTACATAGGGAAAGCCAAGATCAAGCCCTTCATGATGTAACCATAAGAAGTGGGAGGGCATTTCATTTGTCAAGGGATCTGAAGGAATATCCTGTGTGCTAATAATCTCTACAAGCCATGCTTGCTTTCTCTGTCATTGCCTTCCTGCTTGGCCCTGACATTGCCCAGTGAGAGCAGAAGTGGCACAGGCTCTGGGGTCTGTATGGCAGGAATCCTACTTGGAGTCCTTCTCTGGAAGAAGAGACCCAAGTGCACTTTATTTGTATGTTATGAGAACTTTGTATTCCACTCCTTTAGATAATGTCTTTTCAGTATCACTAAAAAATCTTTTTAAAACAGTGACAGTACATACAGCAAATAGGAATCACATAAAGTAGCAGCAGCTAGCAGCAGAAGAAACTTTGTGACCAGGTAAAATAATAAAATAAAGCATAGAACCAAAGAACTAAGGGGTCTGAGCAAATTAAAAATACTGGAACAAAATAAAAAGTCTTTACCTAAACTACAAACCAAAACAATATCAAGCCCCAAACCCATCAGAAGGAATGCAAATTGAGAGTCTGTGGGACGCTGCAGGGAGGAAGGGCCTGTCCTAAGTTATCACTCACCCCGCTTCTGAAACTGATGGGAACTGCAACAAGACCAACTAAGTTTCATGTTTCATGCTTTATTTGGCACATAAACCCTTCCACAGACAGCCTCTACCCTAGTAGCTGGCTGCAAGCACATTGAGATGGTCATAATGAGGCCTGCCATTGGGCCCTGCCCACAGGTGCTAGAGATCGATGGCCGCATAGGTGCCATTGCTGCTTGTCAGATTGCTCACTAGGAGCTGGGAGGGTCAGCTGGGTAAGAGCAAAAGGTCAGCAAAAGATGTTCCAAGTATCATCATCATCATCATCATCATCATCATATATTTATCGAGTGCCAAGAGTATATATAGCACTTTACATGAGCAGCTTACAATTGTTGGCAGTTCCCTGTCCTAAAGCTTGCTCTTGTCTTGTCTGCTTCAAGGCCCTGTCCAGGAATGTGGGAAGGTGGTGGTTCTTTCATCAGGGTCCCCTGTAGAATGCTTAGAAATTACAAATAGTCACTTAGGGGAGAGTGAGGGAGAAAATGAAAACTGGTTTGGAGCCACGATACTTTTGTAGTGTGGTTTCCTTAGCTCAAAGCTTGGGAAAAAGTGGTTCCTGTACTGTACAAAGGGATCACTGCGTTAGTCTGATTTGGTATAAAATAAAAAGTGGGAAGTATGGCCATGCTTTTAGGGCTTTTTAGTCAAGATTTATTTTATCATGAGCTGTTACGGATTTCAGTTCAGTAAAAAATCTGAAGTAAACTGAGCTTTTTAAGTTGTGTGCAGTGTTCGAATTAGGGAAAGTGTTTCACGCATACTCATTCTACAGCCACCATTCAAATCTGCCTCAGTGTGGCCACATTTTGCAAGAGAAAAGGATCCTGAGAATTCTAGTCCTGACTCTCCTGCATGGTCATTTAGTTTGGTCCTGAGTATTTGCCTCACTATTATTCTGAGGTTTGCTCTTAAGCAAAATTGATTCAAGTGTGCATTGCAGATAATCTTATGATGAGGGTGTTTTTAACCATTTTGCTCAGTGTCTGCTCTGCAAGATGCAGATATGTAAAATGACACAATCCTTAAGACTTAGGTTTAGAACAACCTTGTATGGGACATAAAACAAATCCTCAGAAGCAGGGTTGGGCACCTATGGAAATCTAGCCCTCACATGACCTTTGAGGGCTACATTCTTACCTATTCCCTGAAAAAGAAATCACCCCAAAATGACTTCTAGGAGACATTTTGCCATGTTTTTAGTTCCTGGCACTATTTTAGGCCAAGGAGAGACATTTTCTTAACTACAGGAAGCAAGTGGAAGTCATTTCCTGTTTTTTAAAAAGGCTTTTGGGGCCTAGAGTGGTCCAGAAGCAGACCCAAAACATGGCAAAAATGCCTCCATGCCTCCCAGAGACCATTTGGGGGGTATTTTGGAGCAAAAAAGCATTTTTGGCCCTTTGGGCTGCACACTGCCCACAGGCCAAGGTTTGCCCATTTCTATTCTCAAAGGTCTTTTCATAAAGCAGCCTTCTTAAGCAGCTACTGCATGTTGCCAGTCATCTGTTTTTATGTTCATTCTATAGATGAATTGCTCTTTACCTCATGTTTAACCTAAGTCAGATTTACTTAAACATGGATGTGTGGTTCTTCTTCCTCTCTTTAGTGGAGCTAATGAATACTTGTCCTTTCTCTCCTTCCTTTTTTATGAAAATAAGGACTGTCAGCATACTTGAAACTTCGAAAATTCTTGTGCTTTCTCTGAACAAAACCAGTTTGGGTCCTCTAGCCTTTTCATGTGACTTGATTTCTAGATTTTCTTTTATCTGTGTAAACTTCCTATGGCACTTTTCTTCCTGGTTTCTCAGCATCTTTCCCGGGTTGTGATATCCAGCCTCCAGCCTCTCCAATGAGATATCCTTGGTGCTGAGCTGAGAGGAACGGTTATTTCCACAGTTGCCTTGGTTTTGTCCAATGCTTTTGTTATCACAGTCTTGTTTTTCTGTGCTACAGTAGCCTTATGTGGATCCTACATTTGTCTTTTTCTGTTATAATCAAAACATACTGTGTGATTTTGGGCCATGAACAGTGAAGTTCTGTGATTTGAACTGCTTCTCTTAATTGTAGAGAAGGTAGAAAGAGCATGGAACCCCTTCAGTCTCTGGCTTCTAAGATGCCATAAGGCACTGACTGCCACATGGCTTTAAGATTGTCTTCCCGTCACCGTAAGGACTTTTTAAAATCTTTTAACCCTTTTTTTAATATATAACTCAGCTGCTGATTTAAATTGTATACTAGACACTTGTTTAACATGAGTATAAACAACTACATTCCAAGTGCAGCAGGTGCACGTTGAAACCTACATGAAAACATCAGATGAAAAGCCAATATGTTTTTGTCTGTTAGCTGGGACTTATTAAAGGGAAGGGATAGACAGTTAAATATATTTTAATGAGCTACACTGATCTTTGTACAAATTTGTGCAATTTGCTGGGAAATGGAATTTGGAAACATTAACATCAAGCTGTTTCCCAAGAAGAAGTGAGAGACAGTTGATCGTGCTACTGCTTACACCATTCTCTAAAAATGAATAGTGGTGGCAACTTTCAGGGCTGCTAGCTGTTGACTTAAGCAAGATTTTAATGTTTTGTTGTTCAAAGAAATGTGGCAGATGGCTCTGTCACCTCTTCATGGTTTTCAGTTTAAGCACAGCACAGCGCGCGCGCGCACACACACACACACCTGTAAGTTGAAGGGAGAAGGAAGGCAGATGGAATTTACTTCTCCAAGCACTGGCTGTACCCAGCACTCAGGTTCTGTTATGACCTCTACTGTGTCCCACGGCCTTTTCTCCAGAAATGCACATTGATCCTAGTCTTTCCCCTGAAATTTCTCTCTCTCTCTCTCCTCCTATTATAGCTGATATTGCTCGCAACATGGGGGCCAAGACCGTCATTGCCATTGATGTGGGGAGCCAGGATGAGACTGACCTATGCAACTATGGAGACAGCCTGTCAGGCTGGTGGTTGCTCTGGAAACGCCTAAATCCTTGGGCTGAGAAGGTCAAGGTCAGTGTCACCTTTTCAGCCCTTCCCTGCCTGCTTCATACACTGATGGAGCTTCTAGCTGGGATGTCCAGCATTCTTGTTTCATCTACTGAGACATTCTGTTAACTCAGCCTCTCAGACTCCTGCCCACTTTATGTTGCTACTGACAGCAACCTCCAGCCCAGTTGCTACTTTAAGTGGTAACAGAGAAAAATCCAGAAGGACTGTCTGACTATTGCTAGGCAGAATCCATATACTTAGCCTTATTTTATTTCCATCTGAAGTAGACCTAGACCATAACCTTTATAGCAGACGTAGGTAACCTGATGCCTTCCCAGTGATTTGGACAGCAAATCCCAGAAGGCTCAGTCAGTGTCACCAGTGGTCAAGGATTATGGAAGGTGTAGTTTGAAGCATCTGGAGGATGTCAGATTGCCTTTTGTTACTTCATAATGATGCCTGAGACAGCACCATTGTTTTGGAAACATGATATGAAGGGGACCAAGAGACACTCACTGTGAGCCTCTTCAAAGTTCTCTGAGATGGCACCCACTTTGCATTTCTTTTTGGGTTGTCCCTCTCTTTTTTTGTTTGTGACACAAGGAACAAAGTCCTTCCTCCACTCTGTATGTGTTTGTCCATTGTGTGTTCATCTTCCTCCTATGTTGATGCTCCAGGTCTTAAATTGTCTATTGGTCTTTGCATTTACTATGCAAATTATGGGGCATGCATTGGGGATTAGGAAAGTTGCAAGAGAGAGACTAAAGATACATACAAACCCTCTTCTCTCTTTGGCCACCAAGCAACTTTGTCTTCCCATTTAAGGTGCCTGACATGGCGGAGATCCAGTCCCGCCTGGCGTATGTCTCCTGTGTGCGGCAGCTGGAGGTGGTGAAGAGCAGTTCGTACTGTGAGTACATTCGGCCACCCATCGATCGCTTCAAAACCATGGACTTTGGCAAGTTTGACGAAATCTATGTGAGTTCTGAGGGTCCAGCTGGGTCAATTCATAGCTGAAATGCCAGGGAATTGTCAGGCTGGGAGGGCTACAGTGGGCAGATAAGCCGCCTCATCTTGTTGTCCCCAAGAGTGGGAGACACTGACTTTGCATCTGATATGAGAAGGGGGCCCAACTCTTTGGACAGGAATCTGTCAGCCTCTTTTTAAAAACCTCTCATGCATCTTCCAGGAGTGAACTGCTCTCATAGTTGGGGAACTACTCCGTACATTTAATCTAAATCTGGTTCTAGTGACTGGCAAGGCTGTGTTGCTCTGTTATGCATTTGAACATGGGAGCACTGATAACATGCTTTCATAGTGCTTAACTTTGGTGGGTGGGGGATAGATACCAAACCTCCTTTCTCTCTGGAAAAAAGGCTTTTAATCCTGTGTAAGTCCATCCCATATAATCAGTAATAACCATCTGCCAATTGTGTAGATAAGAAAGAGGTACTCTTGAGTCTGTTAGGAGCCCTCTCGTTTGTTGGTACATCATAGGCTTCAGGGTTAAATCCAGACACTGAAAACAGAATGTGGACTAAGTCGTTCACAGTCCAACCAATTCAAAATCAATATATCTTGCCTCCAGTATGGCCAGGCCCCTACATATTATTTTTGACATTCCCAGCCGTATCAGTCACCACATTAAAATCCCACAATGCCCCTAATCACAGACAAAGGCCATGTCTGGCTATCTTTACAGCATCTCCAGTAAGGGTGCATAGTAAAAAGACCCACTCTGAGACATTTTGCTAGTCTCACTGAAACTCTTTTGGCTTCCTCTGAAATTCCTTGGCTGTGTTGCTCAAGAGGGTACCCTCAGGTTTGCTTTGAATTACACTTAGTAAATTTTTGGTGGTAACTGTATAATCTCCAATACAGGGCTCCTGCTGCAGACTCTCCAAACTTTCCTCTAGCTCCCCAGAATACTCTAAAGTAATTTGTCTTTGGCTCTTTCCCATAGGATGTAGGATACCAGCATGGAAAAGTGGTGTTTGGTGGTTGGAGCCGTGGAGACATTATTGAAAAAATGGTTAAGGACCGGCATTCAGCAGACTTCTATGAGAGCAAACGCATGGATGTAAGCATGGAGATGGGAGAAGGGAGGAAATGGCTGTACCATGAGTGTGGAAAAAATACTTCCGCTGGCAGTTCTTTCCAGTAATTTGGGTAAAACATTTTGGGGAGAGCTAAGCTTAGGGCTCCCAATTCCCCCCATAATAGCCAAGGTTCATGGAATGTGGATTTGCTGACCCCTCTACTCAACCTCTGTAGCATGCCACAAGCAGGGAACATGGGGAATGAGGCCTGCGCAACTATGATGGTCAGTAGATCACACGAAATCTCCCCTTGTATACCAAATAAGCTTATTTTTAGAGCATATGTTTTGCTGCAGACAAAAGATCCTTTGTTCTATTTCTCAGATTGCCAGCTAGGGGTCA
Organism: Cyclura pinguis; assembly: GCA_030412105.1. Classification (NCBI taxonomy): domain Eukaryota; kingdom Metazoa; phylum Chordata; class Lepidosauria; order Squamata; family Iguanidae; genus Cyclura; species Cyclura pinguis. The sequence continues at coordinate 214,508,325 of CM059600.1, forward strand.
GAAAGTCTTCTGTCTGAAACCTCAGACAGAGAACTGCTACCAGTAAATGCAGGCACTAGGTGCACTGGGGTCTGGCTCAGTTTTTCTTTGTTAAGTTGGTGTGGATTCTGTAATTTTATTTATTCGCTTTATTTGTGAACACCAGAAGTCATGTTTATATGCCACATTCGCATCTCATAGAAAGAAGTAAGTCCTGCTCAGTATGCTGTACATAGAGCAGGACAGAATAGGGCAAAAAGGAAATCCAAAGAAGTAATTCACAGAATTGGAATGATTTATTTCAAACCCAGGAGTTTGCAGGTAAAGAATGTCAACAGCCTTGAATTCGCTACTTCTCATTCCTGGCAACTCCCACCCCAAACCAACACACATTTTCATTCTCCAGGTGCTGATGTGTCCCAGTGCAGGTTTCACGGACCTGGCAGAGATTGTGTCTCGCATTGAACCTGCCAAGAGCTACCTGTCAGACAGCTATGGGGATGGTGAGTACCAGTGGGTTAAGCAGTGTTGTTGGCCTGTTGTTCCTGTCAGCAGTCATGCCCCAGCATAGCTGGTAGTAAGGGATGATGGGAATAGTAGTTCATTGGCATCTAAAGGACCACAGGTTCCCCATCCCTGGCTTAGAGGGTTGGACTTAGACATCCAGAGTCCAGGATTTAAGTTGTAACTCAGCAGTGGATCTGTCAGGATCAGATTTATACACAACAAGTAAACATGCAAAAGCAGGATTTATTGAGCGTACAGACAGACTTGCAGACGTTAGTGAACCAGAATGGTGGTTTTTTCCCAGGCTAACATATTATACTACTCAGGTTCACACAGAGATAAAGAGGTGTTACTTTCGGATCAGGATGACCCTGTGTTTCTATGGTTACTATCAGTTTACATTTGGAATGTCCTGAGACACAGGGAAAGGAATGCAATAACAAGGTGCAGCTGCAGCAGCAATTAGCTATACAATAATATGGCAATAGAGTATTACAAATCCCATGTTAACTAGTCTCCCATACATATATGGAGGGTACCCCGACAGGACCTGTGAGGTTTCTCAATAGAACCAATTGCCTAGGGAGATCTTGGGGTTTCCTACTCTGGACATCTTCAAAAAGAGTCTGGACAGCTACCTCCTGGTATACTTTAGCTGGAGATCCTGCACTGAGCAGGGGTTGAACTCAATGGCCTATGGGGCCCCTTCCAACTCTATGATTCTGTGATTAGTTTGCTAACGGGTTAATGTGGGTGGTGGAATTGCTGAGGGAATTGCTGTGCTATGGATGAAAAGGTGAATGTCAGCAGAGAATGATGGAACTTGTGTTTCTCCACAAATCAGGAGAAGAGTCAGATTACCTGACCGAGTATGAAGAAGAAGGGATGGATGCTGTGCGGGAAGAAGAAGGGCAGGAAATGCTGTTTGCCCCAGCAGAGCAGAATGGTGTCTTTGAAACAGTACGTTTTCGCAATGAGCTCAAGAGGAGCCTTCCTGGGGTTGGGAATGGTGGTTGCCTGTGGATGGAGAACCCAAGTCTAGCCTAAGTCTGATGACTGACCTAGAAATGAACCTCCCTTTTCCTGGTCTCTGAGCATCCAAGGCTGCCCAGTTGCAAGAGTTCATTGTTCCCTAGAATGTGAGATGCTAAAACCATTATAATGAAGGATAACATGTATACTTGTTTTTTCACTTGGTGCTTGAGAACCTGACAAATTCCTCATTTAAACTTTTTCAGGTAAAACCCCTGCCACATTTTTTTAAAATATACATCAGGCTAAAAACTGATTGTCCCAACTAGAACAGAAGAGCCGAATCAATGAAAACTACTTAAGTATTGACTCGCCATTCAAAAGTGGATTGAATGGGTCTACGCAAGTTGTGGCTACCAGTGTAATTCAGGTCCCAGTCTGCAGCCCTCCCCTCCCCATCTTTACCTGAAGTGTTGTAATGTCACAGAATGTTTCTGAACAATTTAACTGTTTAGAGTGAATAAATCCACCATGGGAATCTTAGCAGATCATTTCCCTCTAAGGAATGAATGAAGTTCCACCGGTAATAAGCATGATAATAATCTGGAGCAAGGCTTCTCAACCAGGGCTCCCTGGAGCCCCATGCTTTTGCTAGAGGTTGCTAGGGGTACTGTGAGAGATTGTGACTAGGTGGGGAAAAAAAATTTTTTTTGAGCTGTAGATTTAGTAATTTTTATGCAGCAGTTTCATGAGAGCTGAAAATTATTTCAGGGGTTCCTCCAGAGTTAAAAGGTTGATAAAGGCTAAGTAGAGGATATGATCTAAGTATGGTCTATGCATACTTCTCTCCTGCTGCTGTGCACATTCCTCCCATAATTCTGGCTGGTTCCAGCCATTCTACCTGTGTATCTGTCACAAGGGCAGTGCATTAGGTCTTCTCCTTAGGGGTGAGGGGTCCAGTGAATTCCCATAGCCTGGCAGACAGTGGATTCCCTGTATAGAATGGTGATCTGACTTTGATGTACAGATTTGAAGCACCCGGCTATAATTTCTGGCTGCAGCAGTTCTCTACTAGAGATGATTATCTGGCTCACAACATGGTTTTTCTTTCTTCTTTTAGGATGAGGAGAAGAGCCTGCGACATCGCCGAGGGACCCCAGGGCCACCTCCTGCCCCTGTAGCTACTCCCACACCCTGACGAGGCATTGCTGCTAAACCTCTGTGACCAAATGTTGGACCTGCCCTCTGAGGAGCTGTGTGAGCAGAGTGACAAGGAGTCCCCTGAATAACATGGTTTAACCTTTCCCTGCCAGGCAGGCACAGTGGTAAACCTCCAGGGCCCCAGTGCACACTTCCTGCAATGTCGGATGGCAGCCTGCTCCAGATGTACTTCCCAGCATGAACCAGAATCTTGCAAAGTGAACACAGTCCAAATCTTGGGCAAAGGTGGACAGTGCCGCTGTGCCGGGATAGGGCTGGCCACTTTGCAGTTTGAATCCTTTCAGCTCAGGAACTGTTGACAACTGGCTTATTTGCTAAGGCGGGGGTGAGAGATGGAGCTTAGACCTTATTAGCTGGTCTCCTCCTCCAGTTTGCTGCTACTTGAAACAGCTGTGAAGTGTATATTGGTGGGTGAGTGAGAGGACTGCACTTTACTTAGCCTGCACTTCATGTTATAAAAGAAACGAAAATAGATTGCAGATCAGCTGGTTGGTTTGGAGTCCCGGCATCTCCTGCTCTCCTTCTAAGCTCAGCTGGCTGAGTGAGGGTGCCACTATAGAAGCCCTAGGGAGGAACTACCAGCAGCCTCCCTACTACTGTCTGAGCTCTTCCCTAATAGGCATTAACAGTTATGGAAGCACCGCCATTCTATGTGGTGCACAAAAGGCATTCACTGTTCCTTTGTTGGCTAATTTATTACTGCTTTGAGCTGAGACCCAGCACCTTTTGGCTTGTACATTCCTAGGCCAGAGATTTTAAGCTGTGACCCACACTGACTGTTCTCTATTTTTTATTTTAACAAAAGAGAAACAAATGAAAAAAAAATTGTTGGTGTCTTGTGATATATAGGATGTAGAGTTCTTGCATCTTTGGCACTGGTAGATCTGTAAACACTTGGAGGACACTACGTTCCTATCCTTGGGGTCAGACAATTAAATCAGGGCAATTTTTTCCCTTTCTTGAGGAGGTAGAACCTGCCAAGGAAGCTGATTCTTGCCCTGCATTTGCCTTTTAGATCTCTTGTCATATGTTCATCCCTCTTCAATATATTGTCCATGTTATGGGGCATAGGAACAGGTGCCATATTACGATGCCAGGCTGTCAGAAACATTGCAAACTTTCAGACCCAAAGGATCTGCAAAAAATAGTTTGGATTCCCTTACTCTACCACAGTCATTCAGTGTGTGGGGTGCAGGGAATTACTAGGTTCACTTTCTTGTTAGGGAATGCTTTTACCTTCACAACATGGGACCAATAATGAACAAGTCTATGTGGAGGGAATAAAAAGCTTGAATACAGCACTGCTGTTCACCGGAATTAAAACCAAGCAGGTCCACATCTGTGGCTGCTGCCTTATATCAGAGGTATTGGTTAGCACAATACAGGACCAGCCGGTGGCCCGTGGGAGAGGAAACAGTTTCTGTACCACTGGACAACTGTTAACATTTAGCCATGATGATAAAATGGTCTCCAAAAACCATTTGCCTGGTGGCAGAGGCCCATACAGGACATAAGCTGACAGTTCTCACAAAATGTGGGTTTCTGCATGGCAGGGGGCTGGACTGGATGGCCATTGTGGTCTCTTCCAACTCTATGATTCTATGAAAACAACAAAATAAACACACATACATACACACTGCTGTTACCAGTATACAATTGTGTTCAATCTGCTGCCTAATTTCCACAGATTTGGTTTGTGTGGGAAGGTTGCCTGTCAAGTATGCCTAGTGGCAGCGTCTGACAGCACAGTCACTAAAAAGATGCTGGATTAACCCCTGCAATACTCCTTAAACCAATGTAGTACTAAAGTCTCAGCAGATGCTTCTTTTAAAAATCACATATGGAAGATGAAATTAGTGACATGAAAAAGTGTCTCATGGGAATAGACTAGTTCGTATTACAGAAAATATAAGCAATTCAGAGAGAGCAAGGGGAACAATGGAGGGGGCTCATCCATTATCAAGGCAACTTCTACTTTCTGGAAAAGAGCAGGCTGCAGCATTTCTAGCAGGCTGAGCTAAAAATACACTGTTAGCTTGCAAGGAGATAAAACTTGTGCATTGCTATGGAATTCAGGCTTGGGGGTCCTGCGTGCAAATGTCAGCACCACATCGACAGGATGAGAGAGGGAACAGGACACAGGGTAGCGGGAATGATAACAGGCAGGGCCTGTGGTAAGCTGGCTGCATCCGCCACCTAACCTGACTATCAGCAATGGACAAGATGTGGGCAGCGCGTGAGGCTTCCTGCGCTGGCTCAGAACAGCCCCTTCATGAGAAACAGGCCTTGGAAACGCGTTCTGTACACCCAGCCAGGCTCTGCTTCAGGGTGGTGGACTGTCCTTTTTTGGAAGTCTTTAAAACAGAGGTTGGATAGGCATCTTTCAGGAGTGGTTTAATTGTGTATATTTGCATGGCTGGCAGTTGGAGTTGAAGGATCCTCCTTCAGCTCTAGCCTTCTGTGATTCTTTTCCCCACAGCCTGACCCTCAAATAAATGCTTCGTTGCCTTTCTTCCTATTTCAGCTGTGCATTTGCCCACCACAGAAAAATTCTTGCAGGTACCCTTGTCTACAACCATTGTAGTCACCTGAGTCCAATGTTGGGAGGAAGGCAGGGTATTAAATAAATAGATAAAATAATTTTTAAAAAACCTTTGGGATATTTTGGGCTGGTTTTGGATTTCTTTGTTCCTTGTTTCATATACAGTCAGTCCTCCACATTTGCAGGTTTCACTTCGACAGATACGATTATTTGCCAGTTTCTTCAACTGCTGTCCCCCACATTTCAAATGCATCTTTTCTGGAGGAACAGTCCTTCGTGGCAGCTCTAGTAAGGCTGCCCCTTAAGACAGCCCCTTCAAAACCTACCTCTGGTCCTCTTCCTCCACCACCAACCCCTGCATGGCCAGCTAAGGATGGCTCACAGCACCACAAACCCTTTCTTGATGCCTCCCCTACACTCAAGCTGGGCAGGAGAGAAGTATAGGGCCACCGTGCCAATCCATTCCTCCTTCCCTCTCCTTACCCTGAGCTGGTTTGGACCCTGGGTGCCTGCTGTCCGCTCCATGCCTTGGCCTTCTTCCCACAAACACATTTTGATATTTGCAATTTTTCCACTTGTACCCCTAACCCTAGCGAATGTGGAGAGCCAGCTATAATTCAAACTCTGTAAAAAAAAAAGGGATGTCATGTTGAGAAGGGAGTGGGCTTGTTCTCTGCTGCTCCAGAGGCTAGGACAAGGAGCAGTGGATTCAAGCTGCAGGAAAGGAGATTCCACTTGAACCTCAGGAAGAACTTCCTGACAGTCAAAGCTGTCCGGCACTGGAATATGCTGCCTCTTAGTGTGGTAGAGTCTCCTCCTTTGGAGGTTTTTAAGGAGAGGCTGGATGGCCTGGATGACCATCTGTTGCGAATGCTTTGATGGGTGTTCCTGCATAGCAGGGGATTGGGCTCGATGGCCCCTGGGGTCTCTTCCAACTCTATGATTCTATGAAAGATTCTTTTCACATTTCACAGCCATGGAATCAGCAGAAATACACCCAATCAGGCAAATCCTAATTCAAAGGGGAAAAAAGTTAACCAGCTGATCTCTGCTGTGTCCTTAACAGATAAAACACTAAAGACGCAGGCACAACACGACTTTCTTCAGTTGCCTGGAACACAGCATTGGGTTTATAAGACATAAACTGTCAGTTCATATAAGAAGGCAGACCTGCCTTTACAGTTTAAGGGAGGAGTGGGCAACTGTCCATAAACTGTTACCATTGACTATGCTCGCTAGGGCATAGAAGTCCAAGAACATCTTGCCCACCTGGGTTTCTGGGTTACTTTTCTCCAAGCCTCATCCCAAAACAAGCACACCTGGTAGCAAAATGGGAGAGATGATTGCAGTATCCCTGACGCTCTACCAGTCAGGAACTGAGCTGGCAACTGCCCCACAAGCCAGAGAAGCTCAGTATCAGTAAGTAATACTTACTGAAATGCTTTGTTTTAAAACTATTTGGCAAACATGCATACCCCCCCACATTTTTTTTTTATTGCAACTTGTCCAGAGCTTGGAAAACACACTTTTTGGACAACTTTTAACTGACCATGTTTGGCAGGGGGGATTATTACAACTGTTATTAGAAGTTAATTTTCATAATTAAAAGAATAGCTTTTCATGGCTCTGCTCTGTCACAAAACCCAAAGTTTTGGCCACCAGGCTGAAGTGGGGAGTTGCCACAATCTATTTCTGGACACATGGAAGGAGTGTGGGAAGGGTTTCCGTCAGTGGCTCCACAACAACTAGGAGCCTCTTGCAGCTCCTGCTTCATTTCCCTCAGGCAGAAATCCACCGTGGTCTTTGTGGGATCCTCCTGCATCTTGTTTTCTGCCAGCTTCATCCGCTGGCAAATACGTTGCACTGCAGGACTTTGCAAAGGAGCATGCCTATGTGATGATGGCGTCGTGGAAGGGACTCTATGTCAACGTGGATGCACGTGAACACGAGATAAAGGAGCCCAGGGACCACGAGCCAAAAAGCCAGCCAGGTATGTTCACAGTAGCAGAGTGCATGCTAGTAAATGGGACAGGAGTGGACCTGCTGCAAACGATTTGGGACAGATGTGCAAATTGTGGCTCACGGGTCGCTCAAGGGCTCAATTGTGGCTCAAGCCTTTTTTTTTTTTTGGTGGCCCCAGCACTTTCCAATTTTTTAAAAAAATTGGCATTGCCATTTCTTAGTGTAATTAGGCAGTAAACCACTGAAGGTACCACAGTCAATGGGAAAAGGAATGACATTAACTATGATACTATAGTCAACAAGATAGTGAATACCATAGTCAGTATTAATCATCAATAGCATAGTAAATATTATACTAAAGTTGGTTTACGTATATTTAAGAAAAATGCCTGTATTAAATACAATGGTAATTATAAATTTAATAAATTTAAATGTATCAAATATATAAAATTTAAAGTATAAATATACTAATAAATATGAGTGGTGGCTTTTATTTATGGCTAATGAAATTTACCTTTTCAAGTAATAAGAGGGAAATTTATTAGTAATTAAATTTAAAGAACTATCAATGAAAAAGAAGTTATTTTTAATCTATTTTATTTATATAGCAAACCAGCATAGTGTAGTGGTTTGACTTTTGAGTGTTGGATTAGGATTCGAGATCAGAGTTCAGATCTCCACTCAGCCATTGAAACCCATTGAGTGACTTTGGGCAAGTCACACTCTCAGAGCCTCAGAGGAAGGCAAAGGCAAAGGCAAACACCCTCTGGACAAATCTTGCCAAGAAAACCCTGGGATAGGTTCACCTTAGGGTTACCATAAGTGAGAAATTCTTTGAAGGCACACAACAACAACATGTGTATGAGAGACAGAGAGTGAGAGAAAGTGTATGTGCAATTTCATTTTAAAAGAGTGTTAAGCTCTGCCCCTTCCCTTTGGGCCATGCCCTCACGCACTTGTTGCCTGGCAAGTCTTCAAGTAATTTTTGACTTAGGGTGACCCTAAGGCAAAGCTATCACAGGGTTTTTTTGGGAAGATTTGTTCAGAGGGCATTTGCCTTTGCCCTCCTCTGAGGCTGAGAGAGTGTGACTTGCACAAGGTCACTCAGTGGGTTTCCCCAGCTGAGGGGGGATTTGAACCCTGCTCTCCCAGAGACTTGGTCCAACACCCAAACCACTAGACCACCCTGGCTCTTTCCTCAGGCACTTGTCCTGTCTGAAAAGTGCCCCCCCGCAAGCCTTCATGAAGTTGCCCACCCCAGGTTTGAGACATGGCAAGCATTCTGAGAGAGTGAACTCAGAACAGAGTTATAGTGACTGTCTTCCTCCTCCCACTCCTGGCTCTCAGGTCTTCTTGGATTACAATACCCACCATGTATTGCAACTGGCCCCGCTGGCTCGGTCTGACAGCAGCTGCAGTCCAACGCTAAACACAGGCCCCCCCAAGGCAGGCCAACCCTGCATTACAGCACCAGGGAAGTCGTGTTCCCCTGCTTCTTTTTCCTCATACCCCAGAACCACCATAAGGACACCAGATCAGTTAGGACAGTCTGTCCCAAAAACATATGGATCTGGTTAGATTCAGAGTGCTGCACATGATTACTTGTCTATCAGTGTCAATACCTTAGCCTCTAGATTTAAACATAAACCTACTCCAAAACGCACGTGAAATCCTTCTGGGTTTCTGAAGAGTACCAGTTTGAAGATGCTGGGCAAACAGCTGGAGCACAAGTGATAAAATAAATAAAACCCCTGTCTGATCGCAAGGCCATTTCTGCACTAGACTGTTACATCACTATTATTCCACTTGCAACATTCTATGGAATCCTGGGGTTTGCAGTTTTGAGAGGGGCCACGTGGCCCCTCCTGAAACTGCAAACCCCAGAATTCCATAGGATGTTGCAAGTAGAATAATAGCACTGTAACAATCTAGTGAGGAAATAGCCCAAAACCAGAAACATTCCTGTTCTCCTCCTCCAGACAGCCAATTCTGCCTTCTTTTTCAACGAGTCTCTCTGCCTAGCCATTTTTCTTTCTCACCCACTAACCCTTCCCAGTAATGGAGCAAACCAACTTAGTTAAAGTGATCTCAAGTCAGACTACCAAGAAAACCTTGCCACCATTCAGTTTCCTGAGCTTGTATAACTTGGTCTGCTGCATGATCGCTGGCTGGCACAGCCTGCAGGTAAGAGGGAAAAGGAAGAAAGACAGCAATCAGCACATTACAAGTGATAGAAAAACCAGCAATTCTCACAACAGTCTATTGGAATCAATGGAGTCTTGAGATGGGTGAGAAATCAGTGGTGTGGCTGAAGGCTGTTCACTAAGCCTGTGCTAAAATGTGCATGTATTGAAAATGGAAGATGTAGGCCATTTCCACACTAGACTGTTACAGTGCTTTTATTCCACTTGCAACATCCTATGGAATGCTACGTTTTGCAGTTTGCTGTAGATTCAGTAAGTCAGTCAGTAAGGCAGGGCTTTCCAAATGGTGTGCCGCGACACGTTAGTGTGTTGCCTGAAGTGTGTAGGTGTGTCGCCTACAATCTTGGAAATGTATCTTACTATTTATAAATCATATATTTTTAAAACTATATGAAAGGTTTTCATGAGATATGTTGTGTCCCCCTACATTTTGTTATTACAATGTACGTATGTGTCTGTATCTCTTATAAGGGGTTAGTTTAACCTCCAGTTTGCTAGTAAAACTGAATTACTGTGTCATGAAACGATGCATGTCTAAAAAGTGTGTCACCAACATGAAAAGCTTGGAAAGCTCTGCAGTAAGAGCTGGTTTAGGATGTTTGAATATCTGGAACAAGATTTAAGAGAATATTCAACCTCAGCATTCACAGCAATAATTGGAATGATAATGGACAAAAACAAAGTTTGTACTTGCTTTTTAAAATCCACGTTTGCCATTATTAACCTTCCCATATGGTTTGAGGGCAAGGCTAACTGGTCAAGCCAATCAGAAAGGTGGCTCTCTACAAGCCAATCAAGCTGTCTAATGTTATTGGGTATTTTCCCCCTCCAAACTGTTATTGATATACTATTTACAGTAAAAATATTCCCATCAAACTACATCTCTTCTCTTAGCAGGTGAAAAGGTGGTTCTATTGCAAGGCAGAATGAGGAGGCCACCTCATGCCATGGGACACTGAGAATCCTGCCACCACACACGTACCCTGAGTAGGGCCTCGTTGTTGCTGTAGAAAGCTGCCCCTGCTGGAGAGTTACTGAGGCCACTTAGGATGGCTCCAATCAGGCTAGCCCCAGCTAGTTTTGTGGGAGCTGGGGGGGGGCTGGAAGGAAAGGCGTTCCTGAGAGACAGTCTGAGCCTCACAACACTTCATCATGGCTGGGGTACCCTGTGTGCAGAGGGAACACCAGTTGCTCAGGCTGGCCTGAAGAAGGTGGCCTGCCCTGGCTAGCAGGGCAACAGTGGGCAGCATTGGCGTCCACTGGGTGGCCAGGCCATTTTCTGGCTGCCTCCCGCTCTCCTCCTGTGGCAGGTGTGCTTGAGCTACTGCATGATGTGTGTTTGTGCAGGCTTATTGATTGCCACAGCTACATGATTTCTATGAGCTGGGGGGCTCTGCTTCCCACCTCAAGCAGTGGGAGAGACCGGGCCACCACTGCTTCTGACCAAACTGCAAACTCCAAGATTCCATGGGATGCGGTCATGGCAGCTGAAATGGAATCATAATGCTATAATACTGTGGTATAGCAGACTCAGAGTGCCACATAACACATGGTTCTCACGTCATCTTTCCCTAATGGAAATACTCACAGTGCTGATCTAGTAACACATCCACTTACAAATTGGATTTTCCTTTCTTCACAGCAGGCATCAAGGAGAAAGTGGAAGAAGACAGTTTGTATGAGCCTGTTGACCCTGCAACGAGACTGGAAACAAAGCAAAAGGAACATGTCCCTGTAGCATGGTCTCCAGGTATGTGGGAACCAAGTTCCCAAGGGATCCATGGTTGGTTTGTCATCCTTACACACACAAACACGTACCTAGACACACATACACTATTTCCTGTCACTGATTTTTAGGCAGCTGGCTGTCAGCAAAGCACCTTACAAAGGAAATATTGGTAAACTAATTGTAGAGTAGTTTTAAAAAAATCCTACACAAAGTATCTACATTTCTGACTGCAGCCTTAAGAAGACAGAGGAAACTGGGATATACTTCCCAACAATTTCTACATTTCTTAGTATTGAAAAAGGTCCTGCAGGGGTGGTACAATGGTACAAAATTATGGGGAGATGGTTAAGCATTTTTGAAAGAAGGAATATACAGTAGAAATTGCATTAAATGCTGTGGGAATTTTGCCCTCACTCACTGTGCTTCTGCAAGAATAAAGCATCTCTGTCATGATCTGAGAGTCGGCCTGGCATAGTGGTTAGAATGTTGGACTAAGACACTGGCAGACCAGGGTTCAAATCCTCACTCAGCCATGGAAACCCACTGCTTGAGCTTGGGCAAGTCACACTCTCTCAGCTTCAGAGGAAGGCAAGGACAAATCCCTCTGAACAAATTTTGCCAAGAAAACCCCATGATAGGGCCAGAAATGATTTGAAGGCACACAACAATAATTGCCATTTGACACCTACTCTTTCTGTGCCCAACACTAGTTCCTACTGTAATAAACAGGGGGAATAACAAATAAGAAATGGAGACCCAGAACAAAATGTTACAACATCACTCATCCTCGTGTATTTTGTGAATGTGTTGTGGTGTTAATTTTACTATTGCTTTATAACTGTGATAGAATAAAGCAATGAATTATAAATAGCCAAAAAAAAAAGCATCAAGTCTGGAGAGTTGACACATAACTTTATGTAAGGATGATGTCATTGGGGCTGGAGAGGCAGCTGCTTCAGAATGATATGGGGCAGAATGACTTTTTCTTCTCTTCCCAGCCAGGAAACCAACATGTTCACACAAGGTGGTTGTACTCACTGTTGGTGCTCTGCTGGCTGTGTCTGTGTTCCTGAATGTACTGCTGCTCATGATGGGAACTGTGCACTGTAAGTGGTCTGCTGGCTCTCCAAATGCCAGCTGGGGTTCATCAGCTGGTCAGGGAACTGGTCCTGCTTTCTTTATCTGAACATAATATAGGTTTGCAAGATACATCTACATCAGGAAGGTGGCCTGGATTTTATGTTCCGGGCTGTAGCTCAGAGGTGAAACACATATGCTTTGCATGCAGTCACCTTAGATCCCAACTGGGAAAACGGTGGGTGGGTAGGTGGGAAAATAAATAAATAAATAAATAAATAAATAAATAAATAAATAAATAAATAAATGCACTGTTGTTGGACTTCAACTCCCAGCATTCTTCACCTTTGAGTATGCTAGTTATTGATGGGGGAGTTGTAATTCAACAACATTTTGAGGACTGCTTTTTGCCCACCACTTTTTTTAACACTTTGAAATCATTTTTATTGAATAAAATCTATCTAAAATAGAATAAAAGTTGAACTACACATGCAAGAAAAGCCAACTACAAATTACAAACTACAAAAAGAAAAAAAAATAAACACAAAACTTCCCACACTCTACCATACCCCTCCTACTCACTACTTGTACATATTACAAAAACTACAACTAACAAAAAAGAAGCTCACTTCTGACTACCTTTTCTGCAAATATATTTTAACTCTTAAAAACTACCTCTATCTTATCTGTAAGTTAGACTTCATTTATATATTTAACTCATATTAATTAAAAAAAAAAACAATAATCAAAACAGACTCTTCATTTTCCAGAAAGAAAACTAGGGGTTTCCAGTCTATCAAGAACACTGTTAAAACGTTTTTCTTTAATCAAAATAGTCAATTTATCCATTTCCATGAAATCTTTCAGTTTCAGTAACCAGTCTTCTTTGGCAGATACTAGATTGTTTGGCCAATTCTGAGCATATAATATTCTTGCCCCTGTTATCATATATATACTGGAGTATTCTTCTATACCTCTTTTCTAGTTTATTGACCACCAATCCCAAAAGGAAAAATTCAGATTTTAATTGAATATTTATCTTTAGAATATTTTTATCATACTATGCATTTAGGCCAAATATATTTTAGCTTTTTCACAAATCTACCACATAAAGACCTTCCTCCTTATTACATTTCCAACATATATTTGAAGGTCCTTTATACATCTTAGACAATTTCTCTGATGTAAAACTCCAACAATGCATCATCTAATAGAAATTTTGTTTAAGATCATAGAACAAAGTTAATTTCAGATTTAATTACCACATCCTTTCCCATTGCTCCATTTGTATATTACATCTGAAGTTTCTGGCTCATTTTATCATACACTCCTTCACTTGTTCATCTTCCATTTGGAACTTTAGTAAAACCCTATACATTTTACCAATTAACAGTTCATCATTTCTACACAATTGAAATTCAAATTCTGATTTAGACAATTCAAAACCATAAGTTTTTTTATCCAATTTAAATCTATCAAATAGCTGCCTATAAGAGAACCACTGAAATTCATATCTTTCCTTCAATAACTTTTCTTTCATTGTATTCTCCTTGGCAATCCTTCAACATATCTTAATATCTTAACCACTTTTCCTTACTAATTATTTCTTTTCTGTAAAAATCTTCTTCCTTTGAGACCTATAATGGCATTTTCTGTCATTTTCTGGCTCTCATCCATATTATCAATAAGACATATCTCACAGAATGGTTATTAAATGCTACATTCACTTTCAACCTTTTCATACCAAAGATATCCATGAACCCAAACCTTAGGCCATGTCCTCCTAATTCTAAAAGTTTTTTATTTTTCAACATTATGCATCCCTTTAACCATTCTAACTAATAAGTGGCAAAGTATAATCTCAATTTGGCAAACCCAAACCTCCTCATTCTTCAGCATCTTGAAACATTTTAATCCCCACTCTCAGTTTCTTTTGTCAAAATGAATCTCAATACATCCTTCCACCATTGTTTAAAAATATGTATCTTTTGAAAGGATCAGTATTGTCTGGAACAGGAACAACATTCTAGGTAGCACAATCATTTTCACAATGGAAATTCTCCCCACCATAGAAAGATTTAAATTCTCCCAACTCTGCATATCTTTCTTAATTTCATTCAATACACAATTTGAATTTGTCATTGTAATACCTCGATATTTCCCCATCTTTTCAATTCTATAATCAGTTTTTCCCATCAATTTGTTTGATCTTTCACCCTCATATTTTGTGATGTCATTTGTTTATTACAATCCATAGATCTATCAGGAAAAGAACTTCAAAATATAACAGAACATGTACAAAATATTTGAGAGTAAAAAATAAAAACAGTGAGACAATCATGATTGACTATTATCTAATATAATTTATCCCCACATCCTAAGCATCCCCACTCAGGCATGGAAACTCACTGGGTGACCTAGGGCAAGTCACTCTCTCTCTGCCTCAGAGGAAGGCAAAGACAAACCTGTTCTGACCAAATCTTGCCAAGAAAACCCTGTGATAGGGTTCCCTTAGGATTGCCTAGGTTGGAAACAACTTGAAGGTACACAACAAGTACAACAATAACAACAAATTAAGAATGCAAATCACTAAGGAAATTTGGCAAGGAAGCATTCAATGTGCAGAGAAGCTTTTGCTATTGTTTTAGTTGCCTCCAGTGCCCGTCCTTTGGCCTTTCTAATTTGTGTCTGTCTGTATCTGCCTGCACAGATTCTAAGATGGCTGATGCTTTGGAGCAAGTGCAGAAAGAGAACAAGAGGCTTCAGGAGGCAGGTGAGTGTCTATGCGGTGCCCATGGAAGTTATCGGATACACTCTGGAAATCAAGCTCTTCCTCTATGGCTAGAAGTTAGGACTGGTCCATGAAATGTGAACAGCGGCCAATGGTGCTATCCTCCCTCCAACATCCCCAAGTCAAGATGAATGGTATCCAAAGCCAGCCAAGCAATTCTGGCATCCCTTAGGCAGAAAAGTCTGATAGGTGCTGCTTTCTACTTCTGAAAAACAAAAAACAAAACAAAAAAACAATAATAATGCCTGACACTTTGCTACCTATTTGCAACACACTTCCCTTCTGCTTAACAATAGGGCCAGCCATGGGAAGTTTCAGGAGAATAGGTCACAAGAGAGCATAGCTTCTCTCCCTGAATTATCTGAACATATGTTCTTGAAACCACCTAGAAAAGAGGGGGGGGGGCTAGAAATGGCCAATTATACTTCCAGAAGCCTCCAAAGGGGACAATTGGCCCAGAAGGGAATGGAACCTATTTTAGGTTCAGGGAACTTTCTTGAAACCTGAGCCACTTCAAATCCAGCCTAAATCAAGTTTGGGCTCCTGCTAAATGCTCTCCAGTGGTCATACTGGAAGCTTCTGAGACCCACCACTGGTCGCTTTGGGTACCTAAATATTTCTTCCAGGAGGGCATGCATGGGGAATCAAAAATGGCAGGTGACAGGTGGGACAAAGCCCTTTGAAGTTGTGGAGGTAGGGGTGCACCTTCAAAACCCCAGAAGATAATCCCTGGCATAGATGTTTTCCAGATAGTAGGGATGGGACAAATCCAGAATTTTCCGGATCCGAACCCGGATCCGAATTCCTGGAAGGTTCTGGGAATCCACAAATCTCACAAATCTTGAATCTTTCAAATCCTTTTTTAAAAAAGAGTTTAAAAAGCAAGGGAAAGTAGGATAATCTTCGGCAAGACACACTCTCTCAGCCTTAGCAAAAGCCTAGGCAAAGGTAAACCTCTCTCTGAAGAAATCTGGCCAAGACAATTGTCACAGTTTTGCCTCAGGATCTCCCCGGATTGAAAATGATATGAAGGCCCTTTCTACACAGGCAGGAAAATGTGGATTAATCCCACACTTTCCTGCCTGTGTAAACAGGGCCACATACTACAGTAGAGAGATAATCCAGGTCAAAACTGGCTTTTCTTTGCATAGCTCCTTCTGGCATGCTGGGGTTTGTAGTTTGATGATGCATGAGCACACTTTGGCAGAGAAGGCTGTGACCCCTTGTAAAACTCCAAAGCCCAGAATTGTGTCTGAAAGAGGTTTGCAAGGGAGCTATGCAAAGGAATGTTTCAGCTGTCCTTGAAATCTCAAGCCTGTAGCTTCCAGTCAAGTACTGAACTTAAATCTTAAAACGTTCAATTTAAATATCTTCAAATACAAGCCCAGATGTAATTTGTGAAATTGTTAGCAAAGGCCACTATTACTCCAAGGGAAAGCCTCACCTACTTACTATCTTCCCTTGTATGTATGGTCACCCAGGTTTTCAGGCGCCCCGGTCTCCAACAATCTATTTAGTTGGCGGATTCGAAAGATTCACTTTGCCTATTTTGGCACAGGGATTCGGATTCAGGAATCTCAAATCCTTACCCAAGGTTTGAGGATTCGAGGATTGCGTTGGCCCATCCCTACCAGTTAGTTCCATAAACCTCCCCAGAATGGTGATCCATTTCCCTCTGAAATGTTGTTTATGTAAATACCATTCCCTCTAATAACAAAACCAGGTGAGTGAATGTTGACAGGGCTGGAGCCAAAACAGGACCTCTTAAGAAACAAGTGAGAGAGACATCAGCACGGTCAAATAAATCCCAAGGCATGCAGAACTGGAAACATTTTAAACAAACCAAAGATTGGGGGAAACTAAACAAGCAAACAACCTAAATAAAGATTGGGCATGCTTCAGGAAAAGTGGCTTATGTTACCACCCCCATGCTATTTTGCCCAGCCCCATCAGCTGCTACTACAATCAACAGATCTGCTACCACCACTAAAAGCATGCCACTGAGATTTGACAACACTCCAAAAAGTGGGGGTCGGGGGGCACAAAACAATCCTTTTTTCTCATTGCTTCTTTTCTAGAAAGAAAAGAGGAATCAGAGGGTTTGTATTTGTGGCACTGGAAGGGAAGAAGGCAGTTTGACCTGCCGGTCTTAGCGGGGTCTGAGGTGCAACAGAGTGTTCTGGGGTGTCCTTCTGCATTACAAAGAATGGTCACAGTTGCCACTCTGATTCAATGGCAACGGCAGTGGCAGTAACTGCTGCAGTTGTAAGTTTTTTGCCTTGGCTCCTGGTTTTTAGAATGAGAAGATTCAAGACTTTTGTTTCAAGTCTTACCTAAAGTCTAAACCAGATAAGGATGCAATCTAGAGTGATGATACTGTGAACTGAAAAATCCAGGCACACCTCATATCTATACTGCATTGAAAATAAGAGTAGAATAAAGGAAACTGACCATCTGAAAATTAAAAAGCATTCCTCTCCTATACCTATACCACATATGCAGCCTCAATAGAGAAACCTTTGCCGGTTCTTCTTACTCCAGATCATATCCTGTGCTGCTGTTCTCAGATCTGAATACTAGAGTAAAAAAGAGTTGATCTCTGGGGAAAAAAAATAACTCTTATCATTTTTCAATCTGAATGCTTACTAAATATTCTCTCAGTATTGGACTATTTACACAATATTGACTACTTGGCTTCCATGTCTGACTTACAAAATATTTGGTATTTCACTTTGATATTCGGTCTCACCATTTCATATTTGACTGTCTTATAACTAACATGCAATAATATATGGTAACTGTATTCAATAGCTGATACCCAATCACAATTGATATTTCAAAGTTCATAGAGCAGTTAAAATTAAAACATCAGAGATTCCACAAGTTTGAGGCATGTATGTTTCAAACTCAGAGAGAGAAAAACTGCAAGCAGAATTCATGTTTTAAAATGTTTATTTGAAACTAGCGTATATACCTGCCATTGCCTGGGATTTTATTTTCTCATAGGTAATACTTGTTAGAAAGATTTGAGATCCTGTGTCTCTAATCCCCCAAACTATCTTGTCCAATATCTGTAACTTTTCTCCATATTCCCCATCTAATCTGTATTCAGAGTTATTAACATACAGAGGTTGGGTTCCTGGGGGAATACAATGCCCTCCTCCTCCTTGCTGCTAGGCCTCATCTGCATAGCAACCTGCTTATTCAAGAGAGGCCCAAGAGCTCTCTGTCTGAGAATTCTAAAGGCCCTTCCCTGAACTACAAACCCCAGGATTCCATAAAATCTTCGTAGGCAGCCAATCATATGAGGTCTTCTCGACTGACACAGGCAAACAAACTGTGACTTCTTTATTTTAGTAGATAAGTATGAGAGCCAGTCTGGTGTAATGGTTTCAGCAATGATGACCCTGGAGACCAGGGTCAGATTCCCCACTTGGTCATGAAAATGCACTGGGTGATCTTGGGTGTGTCACATATTCTCAGCCCCCAGAAAACCTTGTGATAGAGTGGCCTTTGGGTCACCATAAGCCATAACCAGTGGCAGACAACAACAACAGTACTGAATTCTAGAAGTTTGGTTAATTTAGAATATTTCAAACATTATTTTACTCTGTAGTCTTCAGTAGTCAAACTAGCTTAGACTTTTGTTTTGTCTTTGCACATGTGCCTTATAGACTCCTTGGTCCTGTGTTGCTGAGCAGAGACCTAAGTTTGTTCTTTCTCTCTCTCTCTCTCTTCCCCGCTCCCCTCTTCCCTCTCCCTTTTCTGTCCATTCATACCATTGCTGATCTCTACGATCATACATCATCCTAACTCTGCTCCTCATCCCAGTTTCCAGCCCTTTCTTGCTTTACAATGAAGATAAAAATGTTTGTGCAGCTATTCAGGAGCAAAATCATCTCACAGCAGCTTCCTGTAGCCCTGATGTCGGGGCCCAGCATTTTCAGCTACTTTCCGGTGGCCTCCTCCGTCATGTGGCCTCACAACTTTGTGTGGCAGCCCCACTGAGAAAAAACAAAATGGCCCTCCGTCTGAAGCGCTGCAACCCACAGAGTTCACTCCAGTACTGGCGATGCCACGACCATGATCTCCTGACCCTGAACGGCACTGATTTGTATTTCAACTATGGCAACAGTATCAATAAGCGGGTGATGCTCTATAATGGCAAAGGGCCCTGGAGTCGCTGGCTCATCTATGGGACCCGCAACAACATCTGCAATTGTGAGTCCAAGCCACATGCATCCATCTCCAGAGGGCTTCTTTGGCTTTGCCAGGGGAGGAGGAAGGTTCATGGTCAGGGATGTAAATGTTCATCTACTTTGTTCTAGCATATGAGAATGAAAAAATTCAAAATTTCAGAAAATTTCTTCACTTTGGGCAAGAGGACTATGAAATTATTTGCACATTTTTCCACTGTTTTTCACAACTGGCTATTTTTCTTTTAATGAAAATTTTGTGAAGAGTTTTTGAGCAAAAAAAAAAAAAGCCCAATGGTTTATGCAAAAATATTGGTTTTCTGCAGAATGCACTTTTTTTGTTTTGTTTTGTTTTGCAGAGAACAAATTGAGGGTTTTTTCTCCTGTTTCTCCTGTTGATGAAAAAGCGCTGGTCTTTCCACTCTCCTGCAGGAGCCACAAATTTCATGACACTTGATCATTGTTTCAATGGCCCTGACATGTTGAAACATGTTGAAACATTCCCAGAAAAAACTGGGAATACACTTTAATGCATTCCCATTGTACATATTGGGTGGGAGGCCATGTCAAAGGGAATCTTCTCATGGAAAAAGGAGACCAACTTCCCTGTAAGATACTGAGAAGTAACATCCAGATCTGCTGTTTGTTTGTTTGCTTTTTGGTTTTGTATGGAAGCTGCTTGGACTCAGTATCAAAGACCACTGTAGGAGAAGAGAAAGTTTTTGTTAGGCAAATTACGTGTTTGATAGATAAAAATGAATGGGGGCCTGCTGGCTATGGTTACCCAGCTAACAAAAAGGCTACAGGAAGAAGAGGAGAAGTGAGAGGAAGTGAGGTGCGTGAATCCTTAGAACCAAGCCTGTGTTCAGGGAAGCAACAGAGTAAACAAGACAAAGAGGAAACAATCCAGGGACCTCCATCTACCTGTGTCTACCTCTGTTGCCCCCTGTAGAGTCAGCATTGCTTGGACAAGCACAACTGTACTTCTCCTTTGCCAGCACTATTTGTGTCGCCTGCTATTTGTTACATGTGTAACCCGAGACACGTGCTGCCAGACTGGGAGAAACAGGCCTTTCTGCCTCCACTTCCCTTAGCAGCTTGAAAATGCTACACAGGGTGTTGGAGGGACATTGCTGAATTGACTGAATTGTGGTACAGATCACAGATCCTTGTGTAACCAGAAGATCAGTCCTGGATCCAATCCTCTGTCTGTTTATGGTCTCTGTCTGCTAGAGACTGTTTGGGGTTTAGTAGCATTTATATGTATGTGTGCACACAAGCCTGTGTGTGTTAGACTTCATCCTGATCCCACCACAGTGCTATTGAACATATTAATTATGAGTTCGCCATACTGAACACCAGACATTCTGCAGTTCACTGGATTCTCTTCTTGCCTGAAGGGCTTATAATATGTACTAAGCGGATATGACAGAAAATGGTCTGGTGAGCATGGGGATCAAAGGCATGTATAGTTTTAGAGGCAACAAAGAGAACATTTCCTATAACTAATGTGAATTTTACAATTATTTAAAACAAAACAATGTGGTATAATTTTATATCTGCATGTAGGTTCACCAACAAATGGCAAAGTCTTAGTGACTGTCCCAATTGTCCCATTAGGCTATGGCATACACACCCTGTGCATATTTGGATTCTTAGATATTCAGAACACATGTGCTACATACATATAGCATCACCACTTTTGCTCATCTCCTGGTCATTTCAATGAGCCAATCACACAGGGGAAATCAACCATGCAGGTTGTATAAAAATGCTTTCCATCCTCCTTCTTGACACAGACACACCGAATTCCTACACCAAAGGAAAATAAAATTATCAAAGGTTTATCCTACACCAAAAGTTACTAAAACAAACAAAGGAGAGTTTGAGGGTGACAGCTTCCATTCCAGAAATATGTTCAGCAGATTCCACAAACTAGAACATTTAAAGAAACAGAAACCATCCTTGGAGAAGAAGGATTGAACCTGAAATAGTGAGTGGACAAGCTCTGCCCACTCCTAGAACCAGGGGGGATCCAATAGTGTAGATCTATTATGCTTGTCTGTTAAAGGTACAAGATTCCTGACACAGAAGAGGGAACCCACTCTGAACTACACAGACAAGTCCCTCCAATGCCCAGAATGGCTGGACCTGTTCCACTGCCAGTATCTCTATGAATGTGTGAGTTATAAGCCTGTTTAGTGGCAGAGAATTCTAAGCCCCCTCCCTAAACTACAAGTCCCAGAATTCCATAGGAGGAAACCACAGCAGCTACAATGGAAACTGGAATGGAAACAAAATGATATAATAGTGTAAAAAAGACCAAGTGATGCCAGAGGGAGTTGTAATTCTGACCAATCAGAGCAGTGTGTGGTTCTTAGCAGAGTCTAGAAAAGTTGCACTTTCTGACATTAACACCCAGAACATCCATCCAGTGTGAGTGCTAGCCTTGCTGGCTGGGAGATTCCAGTCCAGAAAAAGCAACTCTTCCAAGCTCTGGTTAACAGAGTTGGCATATGACCTGTAAAACAAAGAGGATGTGGACCAGTGCTGTAAGGAGATGCCTCACCACTTCTCTTCTTCTTTGCAGCTTGCACTCCCTTAGGCAGGGACTGGAACTCCTTTCAGGAGAGCTACTACTTCTTCTCACGCTCTCCAGGAACCTGGGATGTGGCCAACCAATCATGCATTTCCATGGGATCTCACCTGGTGACAATCAACAGTGCAGAGGAGAAGGTTAGTGAAGTTTGAGGAACCGAACAAAGGCAACGGTGGTGGTGGAATCTGTAGCCACTAGACAATGGGCCCTGGTGGCAATGGTCTCAAAATAAGTGTGTACCCAGTAAGAAAACTGCCGTATGCCTGGCAAATATCAGGATTACGGCAAAACAAGGGAGGGGGCAGGCACAAGGCAGAGGCCAGTGACAAGCAGTGCTCCTGGGGCATGGGGGTTTTTGAAATCTGGTCTCAGCCATATGGATGGAGGGAACAGCTCTCAGGACAGGGTAAGCATGGGCAATAGGGAGCCATGATGGAAAGCACCTTGTGCCCTGGGCATGAGGGGAGGACTGGGCCCTTCTATGGAATTGTGATAGGTAGAGACCACTGAAGAATCAGAATCTGTAGTACTCACGAGCAGCAGAAGGGCCAGTGAAAATGCCCCACAGGTGCCTATTACTTGTGACTGGTGTTGAAGATACCACCACTGCTGAGTGCAAGGAGCATCCTCATGGGCTTCTTTGCTTCCATCAAGCATAGCAGGAGGGGCAGGTTCCACAGTCTGAATCCATCAGCCATTGATACTCCACCACATATGAGAGCCACAATCCCCCGTCCATTGGACCAGTTCCTGCTATAGGGTGCACAAAACAGACACCACCTTCTCTACCCCAACCAAGTATTCTCCAACTGTGCAAAGAGAATATTGTGCCATGCATTATATCCACAGGCATGCTCAAACCCTTCAGAGACAGATGCATGCAGAGATCCCAGGCTAACATCCAGTCCCAGCATTTACACACCCTAGCCTATGCCTCATACTCTCATATGCAGCAACAAGACTGTCTTGTTCTGACTCTTTAGAAGTGCTATGCCTTCATCCATAGTGCTATAGCACTTGACAAAGGCCTGGTCAGACAAAGGATCCCTCCTTTGTGGTTGGGCAGATGGCCTCTTGGCATTCCCCAAATGATCACCCCTGACACCATATGCTTTCTGCTGGAGGTTGCCTAAGTCATCAGGGCTCCCCACCATTCCTTTAATTGCCCCAGATGGCTCCTGAGGAAACACTGGTGGTGACATACTTTAAGGAGGTCACTACTCAGATGGCTGCCTCCCAGCTTCTTGTTATGGCACTTTGGGCATGTCCAGTCACTTGTTGTGCTGCTGAGAGGGTATTTCCCCCATCCCTCTCAAGGTTAAAGCACCATTCCTCCTCCCATCTGATGGGCGGGATCCCAAGATCCCTCTTAAGTGGTTGCTTGGACAGGGACAGCGGGCTGTTAGGCACATAGTGTAACAAAGACTGTTATGATTGGATTCTGTGGTGGAGCTGATTTGTGGTTTAGTGGGAGAGCTGCCTGGTATCCAATATGGGCTGGCAATCTTTTAGGAAACATGCACATGCTTAAGTTTCCCTTATCTATGTCCTTTTCTGGGTGCTGCAAGATTTGGTATTCTCTTCCTTTCCCATCAGTGCCCAAAATTGCCTCCCAATTTACAGAACAGGTTCTGAAGCTCTCGTCATGGCCATTCTCTGCTTCATGGGGAGTGGACAGGCCTGCAGCAGTGTCTTCCTGGGCAGATGCAAAATGATGACATCAACCCTAATATCCAGTGGGGTCCTCGGGAGATCTCAGCACCTCTGACATCATGTTGCCTTGGCTATGGAGATGTAGCTCTGGGAACCTGCCTGCTTCCCCTGTAGTGGGGAATGGTCATAACGGTGGTGGCTTCAGAGGCTGTAAGGCAAATCAGGGGTGGTAGTGACATATGGTTCAGCCTAGACTAGGGCCGTTTCCGCACTAGACTGTTATAGGGCTATTATTCCACTTTCAACCTCCTATGGAGTCCTGGGGTTTGCCATTTAGGGAGGGGCCTCTGAGGATACTGAAAGTGGCATAATAGCACTATAACAGTCTAGTGCAGAAATGGCCTAGGTCTGCATGAAAACCTGCTATGCTACATTGAGCCATACAGGATTGCAGCTGTGGTCTTGTAAGGTGAATGGATGTCACACAGATTGACTGTCAGGAAAAAGTATCGCGGGGGGTTGTTTGCTTTTGTTTTCGTAGGTATATCTGGCAGTCACTGATTCACACAGTGGCTGACATAGGCTATTTCCGCACTAGACTGTTACAGTGCTATTATTCCACTTTCAACATCCTATGGAATTCTGGGGTTTGCAGTTTAGGGAGGGGCCTTTGAGGATTCCATAGGATGTTGAAAGTGGAATAATAGCACTGTAACAGTCTAGTGTGGAAATGGCCATAGTCATGTCATGTCCTCTTTAGTGCCTGATCTGGATGCCTGGTTCAGGGCATGGACTGCAGCTGCCAAAGCTTTGCATCCTTTCTGGAGATGGGACCCCATCCTTATTCTCACCACATCTTCTTTTGACCCCTTGCCATTTGGAAATTCCTCACTATGTTGGCTAGGGCAGAGGGAAGTTTGAGTCCAATAACATCTGGGTTTTGCTCAGCATGGACTCTGAGATCTGAAGGGTTCTTTCACTTCCTATTGCCACTCAACAGCCATTTCTGACCCACAGGATTGCACTGTTACTCATGCGTTGTGGCAGAACTGCCCAGCTGGGACTGCCTGAACTGGACAGACCCTTGGGAAGTCTCACTGCTTCTAGTATCCCTGACATGTGGGCCCTGGAACCATTCTTCTGTGAATGGAACCCAACTGGGCTTGCTTCCAACAGAATGAAACAAGATACATTGTCATTACACATAAAGAGGAAGGGGCATTGGGCATGAGTCCACACCAAGTTCAGTGAAATCCTGAGCAAGCAAACTCATTTGTAAAGTGCACCCAGAAGGCAACAGGTATCTAGGGAAGCCACCCAAGGGACATGGGGCCCATTAGGATGGCCATGTATTAATCAT
Source organism: Cyclura pinguis (assembly GCA_030412105.1). NCBI lineage: Eukaryota > Metazoa > Chordata > Lepidosauria > Squamata > Iguanidae > Cyclura > Cyclura pinguis. Next base: position 214,533,117 of record CM059600.1, read on the forward strand.
GCTAGCACACATATAGCATGCTTATAGTAACAGAAAACACATATCTCATACTTCTTATTATTACCAGGTGTTGAAAACAAAGGCATAGCCATTAGTCCGGGCACCCTTTGTGTAGGTGTTGAAAAGTGAACTTTGGGAACTTTCAAAGCCCTAGGAAACATGGCTTTGAAGTTTGTAGGGCCATGCATGTATGGTGGCATATAAAAGCCTAGCTGGAACGCTGCTGGAAAATATATGCTTAGATTGAGAGTCAGATCTGGTTGGTGTACTGCCTAAAAAAAAATAAATTAACTTTTGTTTCACTTGTATTCATAGAATCATAGAGTTGGAAGAGACCACAAGGGCCATCTAGACCAACTGCCTGCCATGCAGGACCCCACATCAAAGCACTCTCAACAGATGGCCATCCAGCCTCTGCTTAAAAACCTCCAATGGAGGAGACTCCACCACACTCCTAGGCAGCATATTCCACTGGCAAACAGCTCTGACCATCAGGAAGTTCTTCCTGAGGTTTAGGTAGAATCTCCTTTCCTGCAGCTTGAATCCATTGCTGCTTGTCCTAGTCTCTGGAGCAGTGGAAAACAAGGCCCTTCCCTCCTCCACAGGACATCCCTTCAAATATTTAAACAAGGCTGTCATGTCCTCTCTTAACCTTCTCTTCGGCAGACTAAACTTCCCCAGCTGCCTAAGCTGCTCCTCATAGGGCATGGCTTCCAGATCCTCCATCATTTTGGTCGCCTCTCTTGGTTAGGAAATATCACTTTGCTACTTTGAATTTTGTTATATGGATGTAAGAAATATCCTTGCATAACAGCTGTATTTTTGATGTACTGGTATGAATACCTGTGTTTACTGGTGCTACTTAAAACTTTTTATTACTCTTTTTGCCATTGGTTTTTACTTGCCTATAAAGGCAGGTGTCCCCCACCTTTTGGCGCCTTGCTTTTCGACGACCTGCTCTTTCGACCATTCTCAGTTCCTACTCAGCCCCGTACATTCGGCGCACGATCCGCTCTTTCGACCCCGCGTCGAATTAATGGGCTCCAGTTACCTATAACTTAAAAGGGCGGAAAGAGAGGTCTAGCGGGTTGCAGCTGCTACAGTACCGTAAGACCGAAAGCGCTTCGCGCGACGCTTTTGCCACCACGCGCCCTTTTTCTCCAGCCCGAAGCGCTCCCTCATTCGGTCTTCCCGGTGCGCGAGGGCCCTGTGCAAGGAGACTGGAAGCTGTTCGCCTCCGAGGCCGGTGGGGAGGGCGACACTGCCGCCCTTGGAAGCGGCTTTGAAGGAGCCAGCAGAGCGGCCCGGCTGAAAAACGAAGAAAAGCGGGGCGAGGGGGAAGGCGTAGGCGGGCCCGTGGAAGTGAGCCCGCGCGTTCCCCGTGGCTCTGGAAGGCGGGGGACACCGGGGGTGCGAGGGAGGGACTGAGTGCGGGAAGGGCTCCCTGCAGCCCCCCGCCCCTTCTGCTACCGGGTGCTGCTGCCGAGAGCTAGGCGCCTGGCTCCCCGGCCGCCTTGCGGGCCCTCCTTGCTCCACACGGTGGGCTGCCTTCGGAGAGGCCCGCGCCGCCTGGCTGTGCCCCCTGGAGGGCGGGAAGCGGCGAGGAGGAGGAGGAGGAGGGGGCGGCGAGGAAGGCGCCCCCTCGACAGTTCTGCGTGGAAGAGGACAGCGGCGCCCTCGCCTCTTCTCCCCTCCCCGCTTCAGGAACTCGGGGAGGCCAAGGAGCCGCCGTGGGCGCCTGGCCAAAGCTCTTTACTGCGGGTGGGGAGAGCAGGGTCGAGAGGGCAGCCGTTCTTCCGGCTTTCTTCCTTTTTCTCCAGCCGGGACGCCCCGCTTTCTCCCACGACGCGGCTTCCAAATTTCCCTGCGGGCGGCTGGGTGCGGCCGGGGGAGAAGACGTCGCCCGACAGGTGGGGGACCAGAGTACTGTAGCTTCCCCGCTTTGACGAGTCCCGCTTTCTCACAGCGCCCTGGTCCCTAAACTGTCGAATGAGCGCGGGCGGGGGGAGGGCGGGGTTCCTGTACCAAAGGTTTCATAAGTCAAGAAGTTATGTGCCTTGGTTGAGAAATGTGTACCTGTACGTCACCTGTCGACTTCCGGAGACCCCATGAATTTCATGGGTTTTTCATAGGCAAGGGATACTCAGAGGTGGTTTTGGCAGTCCCTTCCTCTGAACTATAGTCTAAGGCAGAGCTTTCCAAACTTTTTATATTGGTGACACACTTTTTAGACATGCATCATTTAGCAACACAATAATTCAGTTTCACCCCTTGTAAGAGATACAGACACATACACAAATTGTAATAGCAAAATGTATGGGGACACAACATTCCGTATGAAAACCTTTCATATATTTTTAAGAATGTATGATTTATAAATAATAACATACATTTCCAAGATTGTAGGCGACACACCTACACACTTCAGGTGACACACTAACGTGTCGCAGCACACCATTTGGAAAGCCCTGCCCTACAGCACCTGATATTTATTGTAGCTTGGCCGATTACAGCAGTCCATGAGAGGAGCCCTGGCGGTGCAGTGGTTAAATGCTTGTACTGAAGCCACAAGGTTGTGAGTTCAGTCCTGCCAGGCTCCAGGTTGACTCAGCCTTCCATCCTTCTGCAGGTTGGTAAAATGAGTACCCAGCTTGTTGGAGGCAAGTAGCTAACACATTGTAAACCACTTAGAGAGCACTTAGCTAATAAGTAGTATAGAAATGCACATGCTATTGCTACTTGGTTTGGGGAGAAACTAGACTGACTTGGAAAATCTGAGGATGAAATTTCAGAGACCTCTGTCTGAGGCAGAATTTGCCACAACCTACCTTCCTCAGCTACATCTGCAGGTTTGCCTCCTTCTCATTCTAATTCAAACATTCAAGTGAAATAGGCCAATGGAATTAAATGTCAGGCCTAGCAAGCAGAGATAATTTCTAATGTCTTTGAACTGATTCACACCCATTGATATTTAACAATGGATTTTTTTTGCAGAGGTTCTTCACAAGTGATGTCTGTGTATCATAGCATGTGATTTTCCTCCCCTCCATATTTTATATTTAGAGTGCTTTGTTTTGTGATTGGTCACAGGAAGATAAACACAGGGTCAATTTGTAAGTCTGATTGTTGAGGTATCTATTTCTGAGGAAATCCCATTTTGGGAAGAAAAATGGATTTATGTTAGAGAATGTAAGTGCCTTTTGATGTTTATTTTAATTCTAAAATTAGATGTGTTCTGGACTTTATTCTCTCTCTATCAGAACCACATTGCAGCCTTCATGAAAACTACTTCTTACTGGATTGGTCTTACTGACGAGGACCTTGAAGGTGACTGGAAGTGGGTGGATGGGACAAAAGTAGGACTTGGAAACAGGTATGCCATAATTATATATTTCAGATCCTGGTTGTTGATAATTTAGTTTCCTATTGGAGGAGCCAGACTCAGCTGAGTGATGCTTTATAGCAGGATTCTGTCCCCCATTCTCATGCCGTGTTCATCATGCGTTCCTTCTGTGCAGCCTGTATCTAAGCATGCATAGCTGGGCTCTGTGGTGTTCAGATAAGTTTAATTCTCAATGTGGGAGCACAAGAGGGTAGCCTTTTTAATGTCTTTAATTGGTGTTTTTCCTGTGAAGTTGGTTAGCCTGAGACAGAATTGCTTCCTTCAAGAGATTATCCAGTGCGTTCACAGCTGAAATGGGGGTCTTTGAACTCTGCTTCTTCATGCCCAGGTGCTGTACTGCCATACTGTGATATCATTAGAAGGTCTTTGACACTGCTGGTGTATTATGATTGCGTGTGCTAGCTACATGGATGGCAAGGGACAAATGTTATTCTGTGGGGAAGGCAAATTACTATGATTGTAGTTAAGAAAACATTACTCTGGCAGGATCATTCTAACAAATAATCTTGCAATTGGTTGCTTATAATAGGATCTTTCCAATACAGTTTTAATGGTGTTTCCTAGACTAGAGATATTGGATAAGAAGGGACATTCTGCTGTATCAGTGGCCTTTCCCATATCAATTACCAGAAGGAAGTGGTACTTTCCAGTCTATTATCTCTATTGTTCTAATTGATCATGGCTGAAAGTTATCAAGCTGCATCTGTTTGATTATTTATTTAGTTAACCATTTGTTTAAATATTTTTATCCCACCTTTCAGCTAAAATATAAAAAACACCTTATCTCTGTTTGTCTAATCCATATCCTAGAATCCCCACTAAACCTTGCAGTGCAAATTCTAGAGAGAACAACCACAAAGTATTTCTCCCTTACCCTAACCTGCTGCTGTCTGAATGAGGAATACTCTCTGTCTGAAACTAAAACTCAAAAAGATGGGGCAATAAATAGCCCAATGGTGAAGGATGTGCTTTGCAGGCAGATGGTCTCAGGGCCAGTCTCTGGCCAAGAATGTGCCCCTTTGGACAGCATGTTATTAATTGATGTAACCTGCTGCCCCAAGATGGAACGATAACCATTGTCTGGATGGCTTTTAAAGGGGGGGTATCAGAAATATTAACAAGGAGAAGTCATTCAGTGGCTACTAGTCATGATGGCTATAACTTCACCACCACTGGGGACTCTGTATTTCTGAGTATCTTATGTTGAGGAAGCACAAAATAGGAAAATGCAGTTGTTGCCCATGTCCTGCCTGTGGGCTTTCTGTAACCCTTTGATTGGCTACTGTGGAAAGTGATGCTGATTGGATGTGCCTTCAGGCTGATCTTAGCAAGGTTTTCCTCAGTTCTCCTCTCCAGTTACAATGAACATGGGTGACAGGTTGTGGGAAAGTCTTCCGTCCGATGTTCCAGAGATCTTGGCCAATCAGAGTACTGGCCCAGGTAATCTTATACAGTGCTAATCAAAGTGGTAACTGATAAACTGGTGTTAGCCATTGGCTGCCAGTCACTGGCAAGATTCCAATAAAGGAAAAAACAGTCATAGCTATTGGGCATCACTCCCTGGCATATTGGTCCAAAAAATGTCTGGTCCCTCACATGAGATAACCTGAGATGCATTGGTCTAATAGATTTTGTAAGCAGCAGTTTCATGAGTTTAATAATACCCTTGAAATTAATTTTTTAAAAAAAACAGGGCTTGGCAAAGCCATTTTTTGGACTACACCTTCTATAGTCTCCATAGCCAGCATGGCCAAGATTCCCTTCCAACCTTGGAAAGTTATAGACTGCACCTGTAACAACATCTTGGGTGTAGGTATGATGCCCAAGTCTTCAGGGGGGAAGCTCTTATTGTGCCCAACAGTTCAATGCAAGCTTTAGAAAAAGAGGAAGGAAAACCCAGATGCTCACATTGCTAGCCGGTAGCTCATAGGATATCTCTGATGGGCCTTCCATAGTTCAGCGGTAAAATCAAGTCTAAATTCTTACTGCAAGTACTAGGCAGTAGAAGCTGCTCCTTATAGGCCCTGCAGTCAGAACCTGGAAAAGTTACTCCTTGCAGCTACAGATTGTAGGAGTTGCAGTCCAAAAATGTAACTTTACCAAACTCTGAATTATGCAATATATTTTTCAAAACTTTGCTTCTGAGTGTTTTCAAACCATGGCAATGATGCATGTAACATCCTAAATAATGGGTTTTGTCCTTTTTTTTTTTTAGATATTGGCAGTCCTATGAGCCCAATGGTGGAAAGCGTGAGAATTGTGCCATGGTGAGCGATGGTCTGTGGTATGACTACCCCTGCAAAGAAAGATATCACTGGGTCTGTGAGAGAAAGCTGTAGTTCAAAAGCATAGAGTGTTGTTGCCCTCTGTGTTGAGCATCAGAAGCACAGTCTCTGTAGAGGTACAGCTCATCCAGGTTCCAGCTGACCTGTACAGCCACTCATCCTCTGGCTTCTAATCAAAGCGATATGCAAAGAACATTGAGTTTGTATTGCCAAAGAAGTCATGCAGCACTCAAGAAACTGCAGAGTCACTTATTTCACGCAAGCATACTTAAATATGCATAGTTTTTCTGTTGATAATGTGTAACTTTTTGGATGTGCAATAGCTTAGGGCTTTTCCACACTACACTGTTAATAGTGCTATTATTCCACTTTCAACATCCTGTGGAATTCTGGGGTTTGTAGTTTACTGAAACCAAAGAGCTCTCTGGCTGAGAATTCTAAAGGCCCCTCCCTAAACTGCAAACCCCAGGATTCCATAGGATGTTGAAAGTGGAATAATAGCACTATAACAGTATAGTGTGGAAAGGCTCTTAGTTTTACTTTTATTTTAAAGACATTTGTAAATATCTGAATCCACGAATTTTTAACCATATGGTTCTGGCTGGCAGAAATCTTGGAGACCTTTTGATCTGGGAGAGGTCGTGCCATGGATTCTCATTTGTCCAGATTAGAATTTTATTTTCATTTGGGCTAAACATTATCATCTCCTTCAACCATTTCTTAGCAGTGCTTGGTTTCCAGATGCATTCTTCTAGACAGCCCCAGTTTGTCATTGTTCCCCTTAAAATATATTGCCTAGTACTCTACATTTGGGGATTTGTTAGTCAGATTTACAGCATCAGCTATGACATAAATTTGTTATGCCAACTGAACCATGGCACTTTATGGCAAGAGATGCAAGAAGCGAATTGTACAGCTCTTAATATAAGGTCTGAATGGCTTGATCCTCTCTAAATAAGGATATTTTGTTCCTTCTATTTGTTGATAGTATTTTAAAATGCTATCCTGTAATCTTGTATTTTATGTGATTTTGTAACTTTTTAATTTTTGTGATATAATTTAAAAGTTGTTTTTAAATCTGAGAAAGATATGGAGTGGCTTTTGAGTTCTTGCTAGATATGAGGATGGGCTACTATTTTCTTGTTTTTGGAAAGGTTGCTGGTTGTTGATCTGGGAGCCTCTGTGAATTGAGTTTCTTTTTTCCCTTTGTGCACCTCATGTTTTATAATCACAGAAATTTTATGGAATGTCAGAAGTACTGCAGAGGCTCTATAAAGGATCATTCAAGTCCCATCTTTTACAGATGGTCAAAGTGTATGTAGCAGTGTGCATTTATGGTACCAGGGTCTAACATTAGGGAGATGAGGGGTATGTCATGAAAGGGTAATGTCAATGTCATGAAAGGGTAACTAGCTTATTTATTCTTTGTTATTATATTTTTAGGGCTGTGGAAAGACAGAGGTCCTTTTGGCATCTTCTCTCTCAGGTGCCAAAAAGTCTTGGGTACCACAAATCCTTCATGGCGGAGAGCATTTGCTGCTCTCCCTTAAGCAGCAGAAATGTTTGGGGGCAGCCCTGGACTTTAGGATGGAATTTGGATTGCACCACCTGCTTCCCCCCCAGAGCTCTTGTGGGGGTGGGATGTCTTCACAGAGGCCTAGGCATATAGACCCCAGTCAAGCTCCAAGTGAGGCAGCACACCTTTAGTCTCTGCATGTTTATGTGTATACAGACAGTAAGGAATGCAAAAACATGGAGGACTGTCACAAAGAAGATATGAGTACCAGTATGCATATCTAATTGCTCATGCTTTGACCATCTGTACAAGACAGCCTTGGGAAATTTAGTGGGCAACCTTTCTCTCAAGTCCTTGGTAAGCCTAAGAAGTTGAGAGGGGAGGGAAGGGGTGGAAAGAAGCAGCTTGCCACTCCTCCTATCTGGAAAGTTTGGCAGAAGACCTTAAACTGCTCCATCTGTATTGTTGTCATGTCAACTTTGACATATGGTGGCCCAATCAGATACCTCCAAGCACCCTAGTCATCTATAGCCTTGCTCAGGTATTGCAGGGTCAGATGATTCCCTTTATTGAATCTATCTATCTGTAATGTGGTCTTCATCTTTTCCTATTATCTTCCCTTTTATCTTCTACTTTACTGAGTATGATCTTTAGCAGTGTGTTATGTCATCTCATGACAGCTTCAGTTTGGTCATTTTAGCTTCTGGGGAGAATTCAGGCTTCATTTGCTCTAAGATTCATTTACTGGTCTTTTTGGTCGCCCATGATTATCTGAAATGTGCCATGCCTACTGACATCCCAGTATAGACCAGGGGTGCAGAGAAAGGTCACCATGTACGTGTTTGGAGTGGGGAATAGCCACAGGGCACCAAGGTAGTTGGGAGGGAAAGAACAGATGGAAAGGGCTGTAGGAGGCTGGGGAGTAATAAGCTGTGTAAAGCTAGGTATTTCTCTTGATAGTAATAACTTCAGATTCTTTGCCAAGATGATGGGAAATTGGGTCTCAGCATAAGCACATCATCTCTTTTGCCTGGGATGCTGGGCATCTTCTCATTTTTATCTCATTAGTACCAGAGCTACCCTGATTTCTCTCACATAACATGCACCTCTCACATTATACTAGTGGCATAAGAAGGAATCATACCACACTCATCATATGAAACTGAGGCCTTAGATGTGATTGAAGAGTCTCAAGGACTACTGTATTGAACCACTTCAGTCTGAGAGAAGGATGGGTCTGAAGGTTGGATCCAGCTTCCACTGGGTAAGCATTTTCTACATTCGCTTAGAATGCTTCTGCCAATGGAAGGGAGTGAGAACATCACCCTCTTTCTTTATATTCCCCAGTGCCACACCTCTCACTATTCTTGAGGGTCCTCTAAACTTTCACATCAGCTTTGGGAGACAGGACAAGGGATGAAAGAATAGGCCAACAGTACAGCCACTATGTCCATTTCATAAGGACTCCCATGTATGTGAGTTTTATGCAACTAATTTTTTAATGTCTTCCTTCACTGAAACAAACAAAACAAAGCCCCTCCTGTATACAGAATAAACTATCCCAGGAGAAGAGTTTAATGTAGTCGTCTCTGTGTGATACATGTGTCGGCAGCACCTTTACTCTGGCAGTATATTTAAAAATGTGACAGCCCAATTGCAGCCTGAAATAACAGTCCAGGATTCTGTGCTGGTTCTTACACTGAGTTAAAAAACCAAAAGCTGAACTTACCCAGAGCAGAACTAGGGATTCTGTACTGTAGAATACTAAGAGCTCTTGCATTTCGTTAAGCCATGGTCCAGAATGGCACAGAACAACTGGCATTCAGTTGGTTAGTGCCAACCACAGCAGACTCATTTAGTCAATTGTTGAATGGTGAGTCAACACATAAGTAGATTCCACTGCTTCATTGGGTCTGCTATAGACAGGACTAAAAGCAGTATTTAGACCAATGAGAATAAAGAGAAACATGTTCAAGGCAAGGCTCCTGAAGCTGTGCTATCTCTATATTCATGACCAGACAGAGGAGAGACTGAAGGCGAGAGATACCAAAGGTTTATATATTCACAGATATTTTAATTGTCCATGAGGACATACACATTTTTTTTTAAAAAAGGGCAATATGTTCAATACCACGTTGCTTTACTATATGCCCTATGGACTTAGAGCGACTTCCCTGCTCACTGAAACTGCAAGCTGAAAATGGCACTGCAAGTAGAAAGGTAGGAGGAACAAACATTAAAAACTATAATACTCCTGACAGGGCTTCCTTCTTTACAAATCAGAAGGAGAATAGCCAACTCCCACAGCCCTCTGGACCTAGAGCTTCTCCTGAACAGACTCTGCTGCATTTTGACGTAGCTGACACACTAAGGACCCAACTCCTTTCTTCAGATAATGTGTTGTCACTGCTGAACCTGGTAGAAGGAACACATGGCACACCATCACACTCTGCATTTTCTTTCCCCCACTCTTTGGTTGCTGCCTGTCACAGGGAAATACCACTTGTGAGGATAATACAAAGCCTATGATGGGGGGGGGGTACAGGATCCTGGTTAATTCTGCAATATTCAGAGCTGGAGAAAGTTACTTTTGGGACCACAATTCCCTGCATCCCCCTGTAGCCATGTATGCTGAGGCATTTGGGTAGTTGGAGTCCATAAAGATAAACTTAACCAAATGCTGCATTTTGCAGAAGATTGAGAGTTAGGTCCCTTGGGAAACACTTTCCCCTAAGTATGTGGCTTCCCAGTTAAAGCAAAAAGGCTTTACAAGGCATAAGTCAGTGGCATGGCAGTGCTCAGAAAGGTGCTGCTCATTTATTCTGACATGGTGGATTAAGATTAAAGTAGAAAGCTGCCATTCTTCACCTGAAGAGTTTCCTCCTTGGTGGAAGTTGGTGGGAGCTCTTCTAAACTACAGTAAATTAATCCCATGCAAGAGCTCAGATGCTTCTGAACAGATGTGCTGACACAGAGAGAGACAGGGCCAAACTACACATTACACACAGATGCATGTAAACAAACTCCCAACAGTCTACTTTTGTACAGACAAAAACACCCTGAGAGGAGACACTGAAGTGCAGTGAAGTAGAAGCTTTAACGCCTCTACTACTGTACACCCTGCTCTGCATGGCTTCCAACACTGGAGCACCAAAAGAGCAGGCAAGTGTATAGTTAAGCACTCACAGGCTGCTCCTGGCTGCCACATCTGGAAGCAACTTCTACCCACAAAAAGGGCGCTATGCTACCTTTACATACAAATGTTACATGGAGTTAGCCCTTCTCTAGAGCATCAGACTTACTTGCAAGTTTCCTTCCTCCATGCTGAGAAAAAACAGAATACAACATATTCCTCGCCACCCGGCTGCCTTACTGTTGCCAAGGGCTCAGACAGCAGAGATGTCCTTGCAATAGCTTGACAGCAGGTAAGGCAGGTGGCAGGGGGTGGCTTGCTCCCAACACTGCACTTAGAATTGTCTGTTTCTGTGTTCTTATGGGCCTAAATATCCCATAACAGATACTTTGAAATCCAAATACAATTACTTATAGAGTTGTACAGTTCTTTTGATATTTTCCATATAGAAATGTGCAGTGGACACTGTTACTTCTTTCCTTTTTCTTTGCAGAGGGTTGTTGTTTTCTTTCTCATTTTCCTCAGGAATGGCTCTTGCCACGTGTATAAAGAGGGGTGACATTTTAGCTGACCAAGTTACTAGACCCTGGGCCTGGGAGACGCTGGGTTACAATGAGTCTGCCTATGTTACTGCAGAATGTTAGGTATCCCTGCCCCTAGCAGATGCTGCAGCTGCAGACAAGAGGAGGAAGCCTGCTGGTGCACAGTAACATAGATGGAGAGGGAGGCCATGCTGAAGCTCCTGTCACAGAGGGGGGACTGTTGTGATAATAATCAGGCATCAAAAAGGGAACTCTATCTTTTGCACTGCAGGTCCTCGCTGCTAGGTGTTTAAAGCAGCCATATTAGCTAGGAGATGCCAGGAGTTAGTTTCCCCCCTCTCCTCAAATGACTAGGTTTTCTGAGCTCTGTTTTTGAGGCCCCAAAGGCAGGGAGGCACCAGTTAGGGTTGCACATTTCTGCCTCACTCAAAAGATACCAAGGTTTTGGAGTTTCATACAGCTGGCCTCCAGTATTCTTCACACAGGAAGAAGATGAAGGAAAAAGTTACTGCTCTCCCAGCACCACAGTCAAAAGTAAAAAGGGTAAAAGCCAAAGAAGCCTCACACTTCAAGGTGAGGCTTGGCTTCTGCATACAGTACCCTGGCAGGACCTAAAACTGACTAGCTTTTTTTTTTTTAAATGCTTTTTGCATGTTCTAATGAGCACAGAATGGCTTGGCTTGGCAGCTGCCACTTTAAATTTCCAGGAGCACCTGGGCTTTATCAGAGGCATTACTGACAGTTTAAATGGTGACTCCCAGGCACCCAGTGCTGATCAGAACACCACTGCTCCCAGATAAGCCCATCAGAGCTCACCCACACAAACCAGGGCCTGACTGACAGTGCCCGGCCAAGGACCCCACTCAGATCTAGTGTCGATCCTGAGCACAGTGGTTATGAGCAGTCAGCTCAAGACATTAACTCACGGAGTAGCCCCGCATTAGGCAAGCCACACACATGGGTCCTGTATATAATAAGGAGGAGAAGAAAACCGGCCTACCTTCGAGGATTGTTGAAGTGCTATCAATGATTAGGAAAGTGTGCTACATAAATAATAATTATTCATATCACTTTTTCAAGCAAATTAAAGAAAATGTCAACCACTTCCTTTCTTCCTCAGAAGTAGTCAAATACAGAAACACCGGGCTGGAAATTGTTCCTCCCTCTTGTCTCCAGTCCATGTAGAGAATCTGGGAGGTTGAAGTCCTCAGTGGCTGCACATAGAGCCAGTCAGCAACAGCACACACCCTGGCTCTTCACCACTGGGCAAAGAAACCAAACCAAAGCAATAAAAATAAAAGTAGGGACTGCCCACTTGACTCAAAGCACCATGAATAGAAATACTGATAAGGACTCACAGTCACGACTGCCTGAGTTTCATGAACACAAGAAAGGGCCCTGCTGAGGCAGCCTTGGAATTCTCAGAGTGTTCTCATATCCTGAGAGGATGGCTCACAGGCAGACATTAATTTGCTTGGAGAGTTCTCGCTCTAGGTCCAAGATGAGGGCATCAAAGTCCTTCAGATTGAGCCTTGGGCTGAAGGGAGCCTCTGGCTCTTCCACCAAGGCAAAGTCATCCATGAAGACACTCTGGCTGTGGTGTGCCAGCCCTTTCTCTTCATCCCTCTCATCATTGTCACTCTCGCTCCCAGCCACCTCATCATAATCAGTGTCACTGACTCCTGGTTTGGGTCCTGCCGAGAACTGCTGACCACACACGCTCCAGTCCCCAGCGTAGCGATTGCTAGGGGGGCTTTCCAGACCTCGGGGGCGGTTCCGTGCCACAACAGTGGTCTGCAGCAGTGGCAGATTTAGGGAACGATGGCACTGGCGTTGCGGCATAGGGTGTTCTTCTTCTGTTATCCTTCGTGGGGCTAAGAACAAAAAATATGGTTTGGATTACAACTCTTTCCCAAGCTCTGGAACTATTTCATTGTGGCAGCTACTTAGGAGCCCACACCTCATTGCGTTATCAAGGGAAGCAGGGCCTTAAGCCTTCCTAGAAATTACCCTGTCTGATCTGCAGAGCTTTTACTGCTGAGCTCAGACCAATAAGCACTTTCTACAAGGTTCTGATACTGTTTTGTTTTGTTTAGAGGCATATGTATAGGATTTTCTCAGTGTTACGGCTAAGCTGGATCACTTTCTGTATCCCATGGCTAACTTGTCTTGTTGACAGCAGATTTCAGGGCTGGGACCTGGTTCAAATCAGAGATCCAGGAAATGAGTGGCCCATCATTCTTTCCTAGGAATGTTGGCATAAAGTGTGAGGGCAGTACTGTCCTACATACTGAAGAAGGGCCCTTGCTGAGGAAGATAAGCTCATCTTCTGCAAAGAAGACTTGCTACCCCAGTTATTTGAGAGCATCAACCAATAAACAGCCAGTGGAAAGCCAATATATATTTGTTTGGATTTTCAGACTGTGATCCCATACACATTTACCAGGGAGCAAGCCCCGTTTAACATAATGGAGATTATTTCTGAGCAAACATACATAGGAGTGCACTGTAAGAATATTTCTAAGAGTCCCGCACAAAAAAAAATGTTAAGAAAACTGAGGAGGCATAGGATAAGACTTATGGACCTCTTATGGATTGATAATGAACAAAAAGATGGGCAAATTTCACAAATTAAAGATAGCAAAGAGAGGGAAATAGCACAGATCTATAGTGGAACCACTACCATCCATAAATGGCTTAGAATCAGGAGTCAGCGACGAGATAGCCAAGCTTGAAAATGATAACACATCATTTAAGGGTGAAAGAGCCCCAATATTAGAGGCAATGAAAGTAAGTGTGATATAGAGATGCATGTTTTTCTTTAATCATTTCCAATACAAAAAAGTGTTTCCTAATTTTTATTTTTATTATTTTCATCATTATTAGGTAGAATATCAGTAATCAAAATGAATGTATTACTGAAAATGTTATTCCTGTTTCAGATTTACCTGTTCAATGATTTACCTTTTCAATAGTGGCATAAAAATATTTCAAAGTTTGTATGGTAAGGGAGGAAACTTGAAGTGAAAAATAAAGTCCTTCAAGATGGAAAGCAAAGAGGTGGTTTAGGACTCCTAGATCTAAAGATATATTTCTATGCATCCTGTACAGTTTGGTTAAAAGATTGGGTGATTTTAAAAAGGGAATGACTCTTAACCTTAGAAGATTCTGACTCAAGATTTGGTTCAGGTATGATAAAATGAAGGCAAATATACAATTTAATAATCATTTTATAAGATGTACCATATTAGGTTTGATTGAAATATAAAAGTCAACTGTGTTCTAAAGTACCTTTGTGGTTTTCACCTCAAGAAGTCTTTTTTTCACAGGAGATAACATTCAGAGGAAAATGGAGACATACTTAAGGTGGAGGGTTGTCAAGTACAGTTGATGACAAATGATGAGTTGAATGGAAGGTGTTTGTTGGTTTGGTATTAGACAATTAACAGAAAGATTTAAAATGGATAAAAAATAGTTTTGATGTTGGAAGAATGGATTTTGAAAATCTCCCTATAAGGCAGATGTGGAGAACCTCTGGCCCTTAAATTTTTTTGGACTAAAGCTCCCTTCACACTGGTCATGCTGGTTGGGACTTCTAGGAATTAAAGTCCAAAACGTCTGGGAATTTAAAAATTTCCTTCCATGGTAAAATCTGGAGGCAGATGACCACTTGGGGAATGCAATGACAATTCGTAAATTTATAAACATTGCATACAGGTAATCTCTCTCCCCCGCTCATAAATGCTTCAATTCTGGGTGAGTTAATGATGTCCAGAGAGCCAACATAGTGTAGTGCTGGACTACGACTCCGAAGACAAGGGCTGAGTTCTCCACTTAGTCATGAAAACTGACTGGGTAGACCATGTGTGCATCACACACTCTCATCCCCAGAAAACCCCATGATAGGTCACCTTAGGTCAGAATGATTCGAAGGCAAAAAACAACTGATGTCCATTTCAAATATGTTTAGGGCAAACAAAAATAAATTTCCTCACACCATGGAAATATGTTCTAAGAGGGTTTACTTCAAAAATGATTCCAAGCCAAAGGAACCAGTCAGTCAGCTTGCCTGTGCTTCCTTTTCTTCATTACCTAAAAAAAGGCCTTTAGACGCAGGCTCACTGGGCAATGACTTCAAACCTCAGGAAAAGGGAGTCCATCTAAACATTAGGAGGAACTTCCTCTTGGTAAGAGCAGTCTAAAAGTGGAATACGCAGCCTCGGAGTGTGGTGAAGTCTCCTTCTTTGGAGGTTTTTAAACAGAGGGTGGATGGCCATCTGTCATGAATGCTTTCATGGTATATACCTGCATGGCAGGGGGTTGGACTCAAAGGCCCCTGCGATCTCTTCCAACTCTACAATTCTGTGATTCTATGACTAGTAGGAAACAGATGCAGTCAGGGGCCCTTGGCTCAGCAACCACAGGATAAAACATTACTGAGCATTATACTGACAGGGAATATAGGAAATCACTGAAGGTTGTGCTGTTCTCACACTAGCCATGTATTGCTCATCCTGCCCACAGCTCACTCGGTACATTAAAGACTCACTGTGTGAATCACAAGTGACCAGCAGTCCAAGCTACAGGAAGTCCTACCCAGTGAGAAAAAGCCATCTACCTCCTAGCCCAGCACGTCTCTGGGCAAATATCCCTTGCTAGGGTAACAGGCAGCTCTCATTCCCTTGCCTCCCATCACGCTATATTCTGGGTTCACTCACTTGGCCAGGACTGAAGCAGGTAATGCAACACTTCAATGTGGTGTTTGAAGTCCACGGTGCTGGTGATGATACGAGGCTGCTGTCTGGGGCTGCGGGCCCCTGGCCCCGCTGCTCCCTGGCTGAGTAACACAGGCCCAAAGCACACAGCAAGATTCTGGGCATTCATGCGGTTGAAGGTGTGGAAAGATGCAACCAGGCTGAGATGGTCCAGCAACATGGTCAGAGTGGCCTAAAAAAATGGAAGCAATCATTTTCTTTCAGCTCAACCTGATTCATGTGGGTCTTAGGTTGATGTCAGGGTGGGAATCATGTCAAAAGGAGAATGGCAGAGGGAGTGAGAGAATGTCCTGGTGGTCGGAAGGCACACATTCATAAGAAAAGTGGGCATTCATTTAAACAAGGAAATCAGAAGGGCCCAATCATCAGACATTGGTAATGATGAGTTACAAGTAACACAATGACCTGTGATTACTTACTTTGGGGGAGGGGGGGTAACAAGAGCATAACTAAGTCACATCACACAAGTAATGTAATGAATAGGAATAAAATCACCTTACTTGTGTAACAAGTAGTGTTTTCTAATCACTTCCTAAAGTTACTTTAAAAAATATTTTAGGCATTTTGACAGAAATTGGTAAAGTTTTATGCCATGCACTTATGAACCATAATGTTTTATATGGGGAAAAAACCAGAGGAAAAATTATGAATAATGCAACAAACTAAAAACCTTTAAAATACATCTTCAATAATGAGTAGCAGGAAAGAATTAGCTTTTAAAAGTAACTTTCCAAATCCTGCTGTTCATGATGATATTCGGTGCTGTTTTTAAGTTTAGTACAGTGTACCCTCTGTATCTGCAGGGGCTTGGTTCCAGGACTTTCCATGAATGGCAAAAAATGTGAATGATCACATCACATCAAATGGCAGTGATGTGCATTTGGGCACTTCAGTGTATCTGCATGCATGGTGCCACTGCCTTATGTAGTGCATGAAACGCTCTGCAGTCATTGGAAATTGCAGTACTGGAGGTTGAAGATCCAGAGGATCCACTGTATATAGTCTTTCAATGAATTTTAGTATTTTTAATGTCTAACGTTTTAACTTTAGAAATTGTTTTAATTGCTTTTTAAATCTTATATTTATATTTTTATTAATGCTTTCATATAGTTTTAATTTGCATTGTTTTAAATACTGTATGTTATTAGCCACCTTGAATCCCATTATTGTGATGAAGGTAGGAAATAAATGAATAAACTAATAATGATAATAAAAGGGAAGTTACTGCTTCCAGCAGGGAGCTCCAGTAATCCCTCTGCACCCTTGAAGTGGTCACATAGCCCCATATACTATACCGCTGGATGGCATCCTTGGCCCCATCTAGGCTTGCCAGGTTGGATACAAGATGGGGCTCTTATAATTTTAATCCTGAACAGACTGAGAAGAAGGATGAGGTACCATAAGACACCATGAAGACATACCTGTTTCCCTTTCCCTTTCAAAGTTTAACTTTCAGCCACAGCTGTTGCTTCCAAATATGGCTCTTGCCTCTCTGATGGAGAGCATGGGGAGAGGGCATGGGAACACCAGGAAGACCAGAGCTTTTTGTTGAACTTCTCCATACCCTCTTCCCTTGCTCCACAGGGGAAGCAAGGAGTTTTATGGTACCTCATCCTGCTTCTCAATCTGATTGACAGAAAGGTACAAGAATGCCATCCTGTGTCCAGTCTGACAGCCCCAGCCCTATCAAAGAAGACAAGCCAGGAGTGTCCATGAACCAGGAAAGATGGGGCTTGGGCCAGCAGACTCATTCTCTCTCTGGGTCCACTCCTCACCTTCTCAGCTTCTGGCAGACAGTCCAGAAGAGCCATTGTTGAAGTCTCCTTAGCTTCCTGCCCCACCATCCGACTGGACATGGCTTCCAGCACCACCTGGTAGAGCAGGTCAGTGATGAGAGGAGTGGGTAATTCACGCAAATAGTCTTTCAAGATCCCTGGGAAGATGGAAAGCAGAAAATACCTCAGTTCTTTGTAAGGTCACCCGAGCCAGCCTCCCACACTTCAGTCTTTACTGGAGAGGGCTGTTACCATACTGGTGAACAAGAGAGAGCAGGATCTGAGTGTATATTAAAGTGGCCGGTCCTGACATGGGGATCAGAAGATAGTGGATGTGTTGGCTGAGATGTGGAGTGGGTATATGGATGTACAGACTTGAGGACTGCGAGGAGACATCCCATGTCTGTGCCCTTTGTTGCTACAGACCCACCTCTCTTCTTGAGGACAGAGAAACGAGTAAGATGAGGAGGACAATGTGGTTTTTGAGAGGGCTCAGGCAAGCTTTGGAGTTTCTCAGGACAGCCATCCAGCCATGTCTCTGTCTGAATCCAGAGAGTGGCTGCGTGCAACTCAGAATGACCCTGTCTGCTTCTGCCAGCATAGCTTGATCCAAGAATGTGCCACTTTCACTCTGTCCTCCAAAAGACACTGAAAGGGGAACAGCTGGGGCTCACTCAAATGAGCAATTATTCCAGAGAGATAAAGAAGCTATCAGCCTGGAAGGGAGAAGGAACTGTCAGCATCGTTCCAGCCTCTGCTCTTTTGGATGGTGGCAAAGGGCCATGATAACAGCGAAGCTTCACAGTTGGAGACAAAGAATCCACAGCTCCCCCCACTCTCCCCACACCTTTGCCAGTCTATTGTTAAATGGTTATCACCCTGCACTCACTCCACACTTCAGGGTTGCTACCCAAATGTGTCTGTTTGTGCTGCTAAGACTCTTTTACATTTTCAAATCAGTCCCCTGAGCAGCAAACCACTTCCCCAGGGAAGGAAGTTGCTTTAACCCCCACTGACTCTAGAACCTGTGGGTCAAAAGACGGCTGTGAGAAGAGGGAAGGAAAAGTCATGCTCCCTTTTGTTGCAGGACTTTGGATCTCCTTCCCCCAGAAGGCCCATCTTGCTCCCACCCATGGTTTATGTAAAAAGGGAACATTTCAGAAGAGTTTTTACTCCTCCTCTCTCTCCTTCCAATAGCTCCTTCAATAGTTTTTGAGCATGGGTCTCTTCAGTTCCTTGCCTCCCAGTCATGCAGCAGCTTCTCTGCTGCATTTCCAGGTCAATATGAAGGAGCCCCACCTATGAATCTGTCTCTAGATCCTCCTACCAGCAAAGTATTCCTGTTGAGCTGACACAATCCTTAGAATCATAGAATCATAGAAATGTAGAGTTGGAAGAGACCACATGGGCCATCCAGTCCAACCCCCTGCCATGCAGGAACACCCTCAAAGCACTCCCGACAGATGGCCATCCAGCCTCTGCTTAAAAACCTCCAAAGAAGGAGACTCCACCACACTCCGAGGCAGCATATTCCACTGCCGGACAGCCCTGACTGTCAGGAAGTTCCTCCTGAGGGTCAGGTGGAATCTCCTTTCCTGCAGCTTGAATCCATTGCTCCTTGTCCTGGTCTCTGGAGCAGCAGAAAACAAGCCCTCTCCTTCCTCTACATGGTATCCCTTCAAATATTTAAACATGGCTATCATGTCCCCTCTTAACCTTCTCTTCTGCAGACTAAACATACCCAGCTCTCCAAGTCTGTCCTCATAGGGCATGGCTTCTAGGCCTCTCACCATTTTGGTTGCCCTCCTCTGGACCTGCTCCAGCCTGACGATGTCCTTCTTGAATTGGGGTGCCCAGAACTGGACACAGTATTCAAGATGAGGTCTAACCAAAGCAGAGTAGAGTGGTACCAGTACCTCCCTCGATCTAGACACCATACTCCTATGTGATGCAGCTGAGAATTGCATTGGCTTTCTTGGCTGCCGCATCACACTGCTGACTCACGTTCAGCTTGTGGTCTATTAAGACTCCTAGATCCCTTTCACACGTACTGCTGTCCAGCCACGTGTCCCCCATCCTATATTTCTGTATTCCATTTTTTCTACCTAAGTGTAGGACCTTACACTTCTCTCTGTTGAATTTCGTTTTGTTAGCTTTGGCCCAGCTCTCCAATCTATCCAGGTCATTTTGAATTTTGATCCTGTCCTCTGGCGTATTAGCAACCCCTCCCAATTTGGTGTCATCTGCAAACTTGATGAGCATGCCCTCTATTCCTTCATCCAAGTCGTTGATGAAGATACTGAACAGCACTGGGCCCAGGACAGAACCCTGTGGCACCCCGCTAGTCACTTCTCTCCAGGATGAAAAGCAGCCATTCGTGATCACCCTTTGGGTTCGGTCAGTCAACCAACTACAAATCCAACTAACAGTAGCCCTGTCCAGCCCGCATTTTACTAGCTTCTTTGCAAGAATGTCATGGGGAACTTTGTCAAAGGCCTTACTGAAATCAAGAAATGCTACATCCACAGCATTCCCTTCATCTATCAAGCTAGTAACTCTATCATAAAAAGAGATAAGATTAGTCTGGCATGACTTATTTTTGAGAAATCCATGTTGACTTCTCGTGATTAGCGCATTGCTTTCTAAGTGATTAGAAACTGACTGCTTAATGATCTTCTCCAGAATCTTTCCGGGTACTGATGTCAGGCTGACTGGGCGATAATTATTTGGGTCCTCTTTTTTTCCCTTCTTGAAGATGGGGGCAACATTTGCCCTCTTCCAGTCTGCTGGAACTTCTCCTGTCCTTCAAGATTTCTCAAAGATTATAGCAAGCGGTTCTGAAATGACCTCTGCCAGTTCTTTTAATATCCTAGGATGCAATTCATCTGGCCCTAGAGACTTGAATTCATCCAGTGTGGCCAGGTATTCCTGTACCATCTCTCTACCTATTATGTGCCTCATTTCCCCTGCGTCCTCACCTGCTCCCGAACCGCCAGGTTGAGTGCTTGTATCGTTCTGGGAAAAAACTGAGGCAAAGAAGGTGTTAAGTAGTTCTGCCTTTTCTCTTCCCCCTGTTAGCAATCCTTACCCTCATTTCTTCCATGTCTGAAGTATATATTGTACTATACTGAAGTACAGTGCAATACTTATTTAGAGCTTGGAAATCATACTTTTTTGGAACACAGTTCCAAGAATCCCAGGCCAAATTCTGGAAACTGTGGAACAAAAAGTAACTTTTAATGGATCTGGTTTCACCAATAGGAAGCCAGGAATGGGAGAGTAAGCCTTAGCTAGGAGGAAACAAGCATCACAGCATCAAAGACACAGCTTCACTTTGGATGCCTAGGAGACTCCACTGGACATCATGGCCCACAAGCAGCTGAGTGGCAATGGGGGTGGGCACTGAGCAAAGAATGCCATTGTGAACACTGACCTGTGATGACATTAATGTCTGGATAGAGGTCTTCAGAGAGCACCACAGCAGAGCTGTCCCTCTCAAAGGCATCACGTAGCTCTTTCTTCACTGCTGCTGAGCCACACAAGCGATACAGACCCACAACCTACAAACAAAGCAGCGTCCATCGCTTGAGTAAACAGGTATCCTTCAGGCAACAGAAAATTTGGCTGTTCTATTGCTTCAGTGATATCTGGAAGGCTTTCCCAACCTAGCTGCTTCCCAAAGGATTGTGATGGGAGTTACAGGCCAAGACATCTGGAGGGATACAGACAGGGGAGGTTGGCCCATAGGTCAAAAAACCGTAGGCATCTCCATCCCCAGTGGTGCCACAAACCTGAGAGAAAGAGTGTAAGCCTGGCCAAGCAAGAGCTGAGACTCACAGACAGTGCATGTCCCCAACAGCTCTGGAGACTATTCTGTGTCTTTGAGGGGACTGGGCAATTGAGAGGCACAGCACTGACCTTCAAGCCTCTTTTTTCAATCTGGGCGACACACTTCTGGATCAGCAGGGGCACTTTGATGGCAGCCCCTTCCCTCTCCACCAGCTGACTTAGTTTCACTCCAAATACTTGTGGCTCCCAGTTGTTGCTGGCTGGGTCCCACTGGTCCACCAGGGTGAGCTTGATGTAAAGGAGCCCCCGTGGCTCCAGCTGCATGGCCAGCTGCTGGGTCCTACAATCTGGGAAGGAAGAGCAGCAGAATGAGGCTGTGAGGACTGCAGGGAGTATCCTGTTCAACCTGTCCTTTCTTCCCCAAGATGTACCCACTTGCTTCACCACCACAGGCAGGAAACAGGCCCTGTCCCCAGAACTCAATCTACTCTCTCCTGATAATACCCTTCCATTCCATCTTTCAGAACCTCTCATCTCTGGCCTGCTTTTGGAGCTTCTGTGACCCATTGGCATTCATTCCCCATCCCTAGGAATGGGAGTTCATTACAGCAGTTTGTTCCTCCCTGAGCACCTGTGTGGCAACAGCACTGATAGGCAAGGCAGGCAAAGTGTTGGCCTAGCAAGGATAAAGCAGTTCTTCCCTCCTCCCACCTGCTGCTGTGGGACTCTTCTCACCCATAGAAACTGCTGCATGGCACTGGCTGCTGCTGGAGGAAGAGAAAGGAGGCATGAGCAGGGTCAAAGCTAAAAATGGACAGGGGCCAGAGCTTGGCAAACACTCCCAGAAATCCAGTTCGCAAGTGCCCACCAATAGTGCTGCTCACTTATTACTAAGTTTGTGATTTTATGGTTTGTGATTTTCCTGGTCTTATTGCTAAGGATCTCGTCCTCCAGTACACCGAGGCATAGGCATGGGGATGTTAAGGGGACCAGCCCCAAGGTATTTTTATTGGCCCTCTCCCTATCCCAGCAAACCTCTCTGTCTCCCTTGAAAACTGCTTTACTGTCCACACTTGGGCCCTTTTTGCACGCCATTTCACATGCGAAAGGGCCTCCAGAGCATCGCGTGATTGTGAGAACTGTTTCACATGACATCCTCACAATCGCGCGACGCTGCTGGGGCCAGTAGGCGGCGATCACACAATATAGCATTTTCGGCTTCTTGCCAAAAATGATGCACGATTGTGCATCACTCCCAGGCCCCACACGCACTTACCTTGTGTGCGGAGCCTCCGGAGACGCAGCCCTCGCACTTCCTCCCCCCAGCGCTGCCTGGGAAAGTACCCGGCTGCGTGGCGGAAGGAAGAGGTAGAGCCCTTACGCTTCCTGCCGGCCAGCAGGGAGCTGCTGCGGAGAAGAAGCAGAGGAGACGCGAGTGCCTCTCACGAGAGGCTGCTCGCATGATCCCCACGCGCCCACGTCAGGACCAGGTAAGCCGCGGAAAGGGCCTTGGACTTCAGGGTGCTCTTCATCTCTTGTGGCCCACCTTACCTTGAAAAACATGAGGCAGAATGATGGTGCCATGGCAGCAGACACGATTTTTCCCCACCGTGGGATCACATGAGAAGACCACAACTTTGAGGAGCTGGGCATCCTCAAGCTCCAGCTGGAAGGAATGGTTGAGGCTGAGGAAGGCCTCCCGGCAAGGCAGCAGGGCAGTGCGGGCCTTGTTGACTGAGTCTACTTGGAGGATACAGAAGGCTTCCTTTGCTTCAGCTTTGGGGGGCCTGAAGTCCTGCACCCCCAGCAGATGGATGCTGACAAGGCCAGAGAGATGCTGCAAGCAGCCAGGCTGCTCGGCAAAACTGTAAGGCCGGAAGGAGCCACTGTCAAGCCCCAGGCAGGCCTCGGCCTTGGCCTGGAGCTCAGGGGAGTCTCCGTCACTCAAGTAGCCCCCTTTGCTGGCAGCCTTGCCTCTAGCCTGGGGCTGCCGAGAAGCCACGCTACTATCAAGATGGTAACGGCTGATGACGCTGCCCGACTCCTTGGGAAATGAGCGGCCCTCTGGCTCCGGCCCTCGAGGACGGGAGCCACGCAGGCTAAGTTTCCGCCTGAGCTCCGGCAGCTTCTTCATCTTCATGGAGAGGCTTCTCACTGGACCAGGGGACTTTGCCTTGACAAGCGTGTGGGCCCTCTTCTGCGCAGCGGGGCTCTGGGCCACTGAAACATTGCCCATGGCCATTTCCTCAGGATCTGTGGCTGATGCCTGCACCCTTCCTGGGGAGAGAAACTGTATAAGACAGGTCAAACCAACTGCAACTTACCCTACGGGTGAACAGGTATTGCTGAAACACCCCTGAGCCACTATGCGGCAGGGTTGGTAAATGGACCAGAAACAAGGAAGTGGGTTCCAGAGTGACTCCGTTAAACAAGGCTTCCCACAAAAAGAGTCAATGGGGACACCATTTTCTGCATTAGATCCCATCGTGGGAGAAAAGTGAGACACCGTTTCAAAGAGAAGAGCAAAGCTGTTAAGCAGATTCTGCAATGCAATGTATAGCCAGCATCCTTTAATCTACCATACACATCACAGATGCTGCATGTAGCATTCAGCTGGATCATTAATATTAACATGAACACAACATGGCTTGCAACCAAAACACAAGACTCTGGCCCAAAAATCAAACTTATATTATGAATGACAAAGTGATTTTATTTTGTCTGAAAAATTCTAGATTTTTTTAAAATCTAGATTATGTACCAAAATGTCTGGAAAAAACTGCATTGGATTTTTTTTTTTTTGACAATTTGCTGGGAAAATCTCCAGAAAGTTTTACAATGCCCTAAATAAAGCATGAGTTGGTGGGGAGCAGGGCTGAATTTGAATTTTTTTCCTGGAAAATTACCTAGGAAAATTTTCAAAAAAAAAAAAAGAATTGCCCTAAACATAGTATGATATGCTTATTCAACTTACACTTGCCAAACTAAATGTTGTAATGTCCCAGCATGCCATTATTTTAACCAAAATTACCTGACCTAGTGGTAGAAATGTCAGACTAGAATGAGCACAGGAGGACCTGCACCTTGACACTCAGGGCCTTTCTGCACTACACTGTTATAGTGTTATTATTCCACTTTCAATGTCCTGTGGAACCCTGGAGTTTGTAGTTTCCTGAGGCCAAAGAGCTCTCTGGCTGGGAATTCTAAATGCTTTCTAAATGCCCTAAACTACACACCCCAGGATTCCACAGGATGTTGAAAGTGGAATAAGAGCACTATAATAGCAAAAAGGCCCTTAATCTCTAAGGATCCTTCTTTGGATTTTGTGATGCTTGATAGATATGAATTCTTCCCATGCAAATATACACTGCAAAGCTAGCACGTTGCGGTTAGAGCTCACAGGCTTTGTGAGCTCAAAAAAAGCGGGGGGAGAGGGAGCGGGGGGGGGAGAGAGAGATCGAGAGATCTTGTGTTTGTTGAAAGTGAAATAAGCCACAACCATGGTTTTAGTTTTCAACTGAACTAAAGAGCCAAAATGTAGAATTTATAACTTGATGTACTGGGTCTGGATTGTTATGTGTATTTGCGATTTTACTTTACCGCCCATTCACAGCACATATGAACTCGCTCTCATACTTCCTAAGCATAATCACCTGAAAAAGACAATTTCATGACAGCTAGAGTACAGCTAATCTGGATACTGATTCAAATATTGCTTCAGAATGCAACCTTGCTGACTAAGACAACTTTGAAATTGCCAAGCTAGCCTAACATTTCATTGGCATCCATTCATTTTATGATTTTTTTTCTCAAGAACATATTCTTTTTTTTATGGAGAAATTAGGCACTGAAAATTTTTCTTTGGAAAATTTTACAGCTCACCTCACTAGTGACAGAACAAACAAGATGCTTTTTTTCCAATTCCAAAGAGATAAAATGGCAGACACGCCTTATATTGCAGCCAACGAAGGAGAGGAGAAAGCTTGCTGCACTGTAATAGCCTTAAGTGCCACACGCATTTAAGAGCAATGGCACTCCAAGTAAGTGCAAGTCTCCCCTCCCCTCCCCTTTTCTCCCTGCCTGCTGAAATCTAAAGTGCCGAGATCTACCAGCTTACAAGTGAGCTCCACCAAGATTGCTTTTTCCCCCTGCCATTAAACACAGCAGGATAACAAAAATAGTGAGAAATGTCACTTTCCTAACCTACAGCAACCCCCAAGACTGGTGCTTCTCTGCTGCTTCTAGCTCTCACCTTCCCTGTTTCCAGAGACTGCTGCCCTGGCACTGCCAACTGTTGTAATAGGACAGAAGGTGATCAGCTGCGCTGCAAGGGAGTGGGGTTGGGGATCTATTAGGAATGGCTGTGGACTGTAGGTTACAGGTTCCTGACATAAAAAACGTGGGAGTCATTTAGGAAGAATTATCTCTCACCACCACAGGCCTGGGTCTGGGGGCTGCTCATCTCCTCAGCTTGCTTGGTAGGCCTCGTTTGGCTTGGTGACGTCTGGAAGCCATCTCTCCTTGCTTGTTGGGAGATAGCCCCCTCTGCAGCTTTGATCTCCACCAGGTTCCCCCTCCTGCTCCTGTTGCCAGCCCCACTAGCCCACCTCTTCTCAAGGTCAAGGAGCTGCAGGTCCTCATCCTCTGGGATGGGATTGTACCAGATCTCCCCTTCACTGCTACAGAGCACATGAAGTTCCTTCAGCTCAGTGCTGGAGCCAGTAGCTGCTGCTTCTTCCACCCCCTGAGTCTTCCCTGAAGACAGCACCCAGTGGCGGCTGCTCCTCTCCAGGCTCTGCAGGTAGGCACCCTGGCTGCTGCATTTGGCAGTAATAAGGCTAGAACTGCAGGCCTCTGTGTAGCCAACTGGCAATTCAGCATCTTCCTTGGGCACGCTTTCCACCAAGTCAACATAGTGTAGGCTCTGTGGGGATAACACTTCACCCAAGTCAGCAGGTCGCTGTGAGGTATCTGAGGAGCTCTGGCAGAGTTTCCTGTTGTAGGAATCCTCCTGACTACCCCAAGTGAACTTGGCCCAGTTTTGCTTCCTTGACACTGTGATGGTGGTGCCTTTCTTGCTGCATCTCTCTTCCGGTGGCAGATGCCCCACCTGCTGAGGATCTATAGAAGACCCTGAAGCATCTGGAGGCTCTGAAGTAGAATCTGTGGAGAACAGAAACAAGAGAGTAGGAGAAAGTTATTATTTTTTTTTTGGACTATAAAACCCAGAATACTATGGGTGAGTGACTGAGAAATGTTGTCCAAAATGCATTTATTTCTTTCATTTCAATTAGATGCCACATTTCTCCTTGAGTGGAACCCAAGAATAAACTAAAACCTAACAATAAAATCTTAAACACAACTAAAAATAATCACATTAGAAAAGTAGCTTCTCTAAACTTGGATTGATGTCTTGACTCTTTTCTAAATGTAAGCCTAGCTGGAATGTTTGAATTAAAATGTCCTTGCAACTTGGGAATGGGAAGTTATATAATCTTCTTTGGATGCTTGGCAAAGATTACTCTTAGGGAAGCTTTAGGTATCAGATATCCTGTTTAGAACAAGGGCTTGTGAGAGAAAAGGGTAACTTGTGGCCATCCAGATGGTGCTGGGCTGCATTTCCCAGCCAAACTGGGCAGCATAGCCAATGTTGAGGAATGGTGGGAGTTGACACTCAGCAGTGGCCAGAAGTGTGTTTGCACAGCTAAAATTGGTGTGCCAGCTGCACCCATTCCTTGAGAAGTCAGCTCTGACTATGATGACGCATTCCTTGACTACATCCCATTGGACTGCAATGCATTTGACATGCGGCTACCTTTGGAAACTCTAAACATTTCAGCAGGACCAAAATGCTGCAGACAGGCTGATGACCAGGGCTGGTTACAGGGATGCTGTAACTCCCCTACTGAAACAGTTTCACTGCCTACCGTTTCTGGATATAACTCAAAGTGCTTATTATCACCTTTAAAGCTCTATAGAGTTTGAGTCCAGACTACTTAAAAGACTATATCTCCTCCCTATATGAGCTGCCCTAACTTATAAAATCTCTCAGTCCCATCAGCTTCATAGTCACATTTAGTGAGAACACAGGACAGAGCCTTCTCAGTGGCTGCTTCCAGGCTGTGGAACTCCCTCCCATGGGCGTTTTGGCTGGCCCCCTCACTGCTCTCTTTCCATCAGCAGGCATAGACCCTTCTCTTTAGGCAGGCTTTTGACTTGTAATCACATGGCAGTAGGGTGTTGAAAGTGGTGTACTGTATTTTTACCTTCCCCCCCCACCCCAGTTTTTCAGAACTGTATTTCAAACTGTTTTTAATCCATGTACTTTTAACAGAATTATTGTTTAATAGTTTTTACCTGCTGTCAAATTAGATTTTAGATAAACTTCTTTTTTAAATTATTGTAAGCTGCTTTGGGCCACATGCCAGAAGGAACGCATACCAGGAGGAACAGAATAAATAAAATCTGAAGGATGGTAAACTGCTGATTTCTGGGGTTAGGTCAGGGGTGAGCAACTATCCCAAGTCTTCCATACTTTGGAGCCTCTAGTGGCCTCCTTTAGGCTGAGGAGAACCCTTTTTCTCAAGCAGATAGTGATCAGAAGTCAACTTCTGATTGGGAAAAAGCCACTCATGTGATGCAACTGTCCCTGTGGCTCACTGGCAGACCAAGTTTATAGGCTCTATATCAGAGCAAGTTTCATCTCTCTTCCAGCCACCATAATGTATAATAGAATTTGCCTTGTAGTATAACCATATACATGCTCCCTTTGTAGAAGAAAAAAATCATAAATACGGTTATATAACTGTGTATGCACACCCAATTGTACATCATGAACCAGACACAGGGTGGGAAGATACACTTTAGCCCAAGAGTTGCTCTGCATCTTCATTGTGGGCCGGGGTACAGACCAAACCCTGGACAGGTGGGTACTGGCATGCACACAGATTTGACCTGTTGAGGCAAAAACTGTGGATGTCTTGAGCTGTTTGGCTGGAGTCAGTAGACCCCAGCGACATGGGAAAAGAACAGAAATGTTCTCAGACCCAAGGTTAGTTTATTAGATACCATCTTGCTCTAGTATTTTACAGAAATGTTTCATGCTAAATTGATTTCTGTGAGAAAACAAAGTTCAGAAAGGCTACTTTGAGGAACAGGGTTAAAAATTCATAGACTCCACTAGCCAATGTAGCTACTGGTCATGCTGGCTGGGGAATTCTAGGAATTGTTGTCCCAACAAGTAACTTTTCCAAGCTCTGATCCGGGACAATTCATCCCTGAAAGATTCTCCAAAATGAATATTCTTATCTCCTTGGGGGTGAGGGTAGAGCTTCATTGAGCAACAAACACTTAGAAATCACTGACAGCCAACTAAAGGAATTTTCCTTCATGGAACACATGTAAGGAGGAATAAAAGACAGTGATGACACATAAGGCAAGGTGAGAGTATTACATGCCATTTCTGCACTAGCCTGTTATAGCGCTATTATTCCACTTTCAACATCCTATGGAATCCTGGGGTTTGCAGTTTAGGGAGGGGCCAGCCCCTCCCTAAACTGCAAACCCCAGGATTCCATAGGATGTTGAAAGTGGAATAATAGCGCTATAACAGGCTAGTGCAGTAATGGCCTCAGTGATAAACAGAGCACTTTTCAAATACTGGTACAGCCAATGCCACTCCTATAGCAACTGTAGTTCATGAAGATGTACTCCCCCAATTATTCTCCATGAGGTGGCATTCAGAGAGGAGTCCCTCTCCCACTGTAACACACAGACATTTACTTTGTCCAGAACAGGGGTGAGTCAAGAGTGGCCCTCCAGATGTTGTTGGGCAAAAACTCCCACAACCCCTCAAGACTGGCAGTGCTGACTTGGAATGATGGGAACTAAAGCACAACTGCATCTCTGGTGAATAGTTGTCCTTCCTAGCCGTTGAATGTGAAACCCCTTGAATAAAAGTTGCAGTGAAGTTTTGGGGGTGACAGCAGCAATTTTTGTGGCCGTGGGACAACATGATAAAAGTTGTAAAACAATCTGAACAGGTGTGTGTCACACACAGCCCACCCCATATTTGTTGTTGTGATGTACCTTCAAGTCAAGTCTGCTTATAACAATCATATCCCAGGGCTTTCTTGGCAGACGAGGTTTTAGGGCTGCGTCACCCAAGGCCACCTAGGCTTCCATGTGTGAACAGGAATTTGAACACTGGTCTCCCAAGAGTCCTAGTCCAACAGCCACACCATGCTGTCTCCCTTATACTACAGTTTTATTTTCACCTCTTCATTTCTAAGCAAGAGTGCCGATGCCTCAAGAGTGCCAGAAAAAGCTCCATACGAAACCCCTGGTTCTTGTCTTGGATGAATTCCAGCCTTACTTACTCAGAGACACTCTTCTCTCTTCTGCCCTCACTTCACATTATTCATCCTAGCATCTGGGCTTGAGAAGCAGAGCCTTTGCAGTTTCCTTAAGGCTAGAAATTTGTTATGAGCCAAACAACTCCCGGAAGCATTTGGTGAACAAGATCATCTCCAAGGGGAAGGGAGGAAAAGCAAGGGGTCAGGGTGGGAAAGGGAACTGTGGAGGGACCTCAGCCCCACCGTATCTGGGCTTGGTCTGAAGACGTGCAGCCAAAGCCTGCAATGCAGCTGAGGCTGAGAGGTCCCTCCCAAGCTCCCAGCTGCTCAGACATGGTGCCAAGTTGGATTTCCTGTTGTTTACTGCACAGTCCCCTCCCCGGCCAAGACACAGAGCTCCCTTTGTAGGTTCCCAAGTAATTCAGCACACGAACAGCCCCACTGCTCAGGGCAGCAGAGCTCAGGAATGAAGTTCCAAAGTTACAGCGCAGGCAGCTGGGGAGCACAGCCGGCTGAAGGAAACAGCAGCACAACCACCTCCACTTGGGACAAGGGGTGGGGATTACATTTTTATCTGATGGATCCCATTCTGAGATATATTTTATCAAATAACCTCAGGAGAGATATTCAGAATCTGTTTATTTCATTTATTATTTGAACTAGTATTCAAATAATCATGAGTATAAGAGGCTATTTAGTACTAAAATAATATTGATTATTCACAGGACCATATCTAGCCCCAAGGAAACTTTCCAGATATTGTACTACCTACTGTACTATATGTTGTTCTTGCTGTTGTTACTGCTGCTGTTAGCATTAATCCAATTTTTCAAGTACTTTCAGTGTGGCTTGCAATGAAGCATAAAAATACAACGCAAACTTAAAAACAACAGACTTAAAAGGTAATGAGGGGGAGAGAAACAGCCACAATTAACACTGAAACCAGAAAGAGGTTAAGCCTTGGGTAGATGAAAAAGCATTTGCTTAGCACAAACAA
Organism: Cyclura pinguis; assembly: GCA_030412105.1. Classification (NCBI taxonomy): domain Eukaryota; kingdom Metazoa; phylum Chordata; class Lepidosauria; order Squamata; family Iguanidae; genus Cyclura; species Cyclura pinguis. The sequence continues at coordinate 214,563,686 of CM059600.1, forward strand.
ACAAAAAGGTAGACTCAGTGTCAATGATGTCTCTCTGGGAAGACAGTCCTATTAACAGTATACTAACACTGAAAAGGCCCTGCTCCCAGTTGCTGCCTGTCTCCTCTGTTCCTTGTTCCTCTTGCAACCTGGAATTTCCTAGATGTTCTGGCCTATAACCCCCATCATCCCCACCAGCAAGGAAATATCGGTGGTCGCATGTCCTAATGGTCAATCCACACAACCATGTGTGGATCTGCTGCCATGCGCAAGATCCTGCATTTGCCATGCCACCATAAACAGGGCTCTTGGAGCTTCTGGCAGTGACTGAAGGACCCTGAATCCTGTACGATATGGTGACCCAAACACATGATAGGCTACCCACTGAATGATATCTGGCACATGGAGGATCTTCAAGTGGTTCTCTCGTGGCTGTCACATGGCCAGAGGCTGCACGAGTCACCCCTCTCTGCCTCACATTCATCACCATCACGGCTGTATGACTCTTGTCCTTGGGGACAGAGACAGGTTCCTTCAGGGACAGGGTTGCCAGGGACAGGATTTGGGGGGGGGGGGACACTTGCAGTTGTCCAGATGCTGTTGGACCAGTACTCCCACCAGCCCCAAGCAGCATGGCCAGTGATTGGGGTAATGGGAGCTGTAGTCTCACAAATACGGTGGTTCCTCACTGTGGCGGTATATTTACCTCACCTTTCTGCCAGCATAGGCTACAGGTTAAAACAAAGTCCTATATAGCTAAAAAGTCTCAGATAAAAGTCTCCAAGAGTACTTCTCGCTCTCCGGCTGGCCTGCAAGCTGAGGGCCAGCTTTCAGAGGCTGCCTGGCCGTCCCCGCTTTGCAGTTCACAGGGAGCTCGGTCTCGGCTTCTCCGTGGAGATGCTGAGTTGTCTCGCCCCCACCCCCGCCCCCACCCCCATCCCGCCTGTCCCCTAACTCTGCTCCAAGGTAGGGCCAGTCCCGACCGCCAACACCAGCGAAGGCTTTCAGGAGCCCCGCGGTGCCTGGAAGTCCCCGGGAGTTTCACGTCGCCCGCCCGCTCTCCAACCGGCCCGGAGGAAACAAGCCCTCGCGGGGCGCCCGGGGGCGAGTCTGCGGGGCTGCGCGCCCCAACCAGGGGGCGGGAGGCGGGCTCCGGAGAAACTGTCCCGGGACCCGGCACTCGAACGAGCCCCCAGGGAATGAAGGCATTGTGCCCCAGACCCCCCCCCCCGCGGCGGTGCCTTCCCGCTTTCGCTTCCTTTTGCCTATGTCGGGAGCCACCAGGGCGGAAACGCCAGAGTTGCTTCAGCAGCGCCCCGGACCCCCGGGGCCCTCCCCTCCCGCGAAGCCCCGGGCTGTCAGGGTGCCGGCGCAAGCGGAGCGCCCGTCGGGGGCCGCCCGGCCGGAGGCTCCCCGCTCCCGGCGGCGTCTCCCCCTCCCGCGGGTACCTGGCTCGGTGCGTTGCTGTGCCGCCTTCTTGCGTCCGAGGCGCTCCTTGCCCCGCAGCCGGGAGAAAGTTTTCCTGAGCAGCGGCTGGGCCATCGCGGGGCGGGCGGCTCCGTCCCCCGCGTCCCCCGCCTCCCCCGGAGCCCCATGCACGGGAAGGCGCCGCCCGCGCCCGCCCGCGCCGGCACAGAGACCCCCGCACCCCCGGGTCGGCTCCGGAGCGCTCGGCGGGAAGCGAATTCCGCGGATGCTTGGCCGCCCGCCGGCCCGCCGAGCCCGCGCTGCTGCTGGGACTTGTAGTCGGAGGAGGGCCCGGGAGGGAGGGGGAGGGGTCAGGGCCACCCGCCCCGTCCAGCCCCGAACTGAGCCTGGGCCTCTGGCGGCTGAGCTCGCCGCGCCGCCCGGGCCTCCGGGGGGGGGGGGTCTGGCCGCGCCGAGGAAGGAGGGGGAGGGGGAGGGGAAGAGGGAGATTAAGAAACCACTTCCGCTGCCGTCCAAAGCGGCCGGTCCCTCTTCTCTCGCCCCCTCGGACGAGAGGCTGCACCGCCCCAGCCAGGCGCGGGGGGGAGGGGTCGGGGGACGCCGAAGCAGGAGCCACCCACGCCGAGAAAGCCGCGGCCCCGCGTCCTCCCGAGTCCCGCTCGCAGCCGCCCCGAGAGGGACAGAGAGGGATTTTCGTCGGTGGGCCCCCTTGCCCCAAGCCGGGGCCCACGGGGGGCGAAGAGGGGCTCGTGGGCGGAAACGTTGCCCGTCCCCCCCGACCGAAGCCCACCCCGGCTTCTCCGCGCCGCGTCGAATGAAGCGGGGCCCCCGGCAGCGACCCCGCCGCCGCGCCCCGCCCGGCCACCGGTCTCTGTCCCCGGTTGGCTGCTGTGTCTTGCCGAGCGGGTCCGCGGGAGTGGCGCGGTCCCCATCCGCAGGTGCGCGGACGCGCGTGGGCAGCCGCGTGGCGCTGTGCCCGGTCCCGCAAGGGGCAGCGTGTCAGCGGACGGCGGTGAGAAGGCGGAGGTAACGAGGGACGAAGGTGGCGAGGCAGGCCGAGGGACACGGGGGAGAGGAGTGCGCACGATACGGAGGGCCTGTTGCGTGTTAGGCAGAGAGTTGACCAAGTTTAGCCAGTGGGTCAGGGTCGTCCCTCTCCACAGTCTTGCCTAAGGAAACCCTACGCGGTCCGTGGGGTCGCTGTAAGTCGACGGGTGCCCTGAAGGCGCGCACACGCACCGTCTCGAGGTGGCGCCTCTTCTCAGCCCAGCTCAAGGAGTCAGGGATTCTGCCGTCTGCAGCTTGGGAAGCATCACTGCTGATGTTTTTACCCCCTTAATGTATAAAGTTGTTTATCTGTTTCTTTTTGTGTTCACCTACTGCTTTTAAACTTCTTTCAGCAGCTCTTCCCCTACACTTGCACCTTCCTTCAGCTTCTCAACATACCTACTTTTGTCCCTTTGCCAAATTTGAATGTGCGAGAAAATTAAACTATCACATTTACCTATCACGTAGAAATCAGTAAAAATATGGGCGGGTGGGGGTTAAGAAGAAATTACCAAAATTCGCAAGCCTTATATAGAGGAGGAATTGACTAGCTGGTCCTCGGGCTGAAGTGCTACAAGAACTTCAGTTTGTACGTACTGCTGCAACCTGGTTGCTGCTACTCCATGGGCGGATCTTTTGCAAGCCACCAGGACCGCTTGAAAGGGGGGTAAATGCTGACAGGGAAGGAACCACCTCATGGACACACTCCTGTATGGTTTTGAAGTTTCGTGTTACCTGCACGGTGTAGTAAAGAGCTGTACCGGAGTGACTCCCTTGCTTCAGAAAGCATCTGATCCAGACACCCACAGAAGAACTCAACAGCATGGGAAAAGGTCATGATGTGTCTTCCTGCCCCACTCTGTGACCCAGTTTTGGAAGGTAGAACTGCCATGTTGGAAAAGGCACACTTGTGGACTCCTCCTTTGTGACTGAGATCTTTTGATAACAGAGGGATGCGTGCAGCAGTGGTTCCCACATATGTTGACTAAGTTAATACTCAGAGTTACCCTTTGTTCAGTCATTTATGGTGGCATGGAGGACAGCAAGTGCTTCAGCCAGTGCACAGTCTCATTGCTTGTCACATCTCTTTGCATGAAACTGACAGGGCAAACAGATCACATGCAAAATCTCTTGCTTTCATATCATTCCCCCTCAGAATGCCAGATTGATGTGGAAGTTGCTCCCATTCTGTGTCCAACTCAGATGGTATGGATGTTGCTTGGGATCCTTTCACAGGAAAATAGCAATCATGTGGCACAGTAGTGGGAAAAGAACCATGTCGGTGACCCAGCTGTCTTGAGAACAAGAATTTTCAAGTACCGGTAGGCTACAGTGCACATAGCCATTGCACAGTGGCCCTCTTGACTGCTCTGACTGGTGATCACACACTGCATCCATCTTATCAGCACTCTACATATCTGCCTTCTAAATGTTTTGGTCGAGATTGTTCTTTGGAGTCATTCTTGTGCCTAGATGCCACTGGAAATGCAACGATAGCTCAGGTTGTATTTGGGAACATTAAAAAGATTTGTGTGGACATCTCAGAGCTTTATAAAATTACACACAGTGTGGGGGAAATGATTTGTAATAATCAGTGGATTGTAATACTCAGTAGCTTATAAAGAAGTATGCTGTGTGTTCTTTGTTTGCTGCCTAGAGATTTTTAATGCACTTCTTACATTGCATTTTCCTCATTTTATTTAAATGCTACATATCTGACCCTCAGATACTTGTGTATGAAGGGAAGCACATACATGTTAAGAATAAAATAAGCTTAGGGTCATTCACTGAAAATGATTGGATTGATTCAAAGTAGACAAAATAAACTCTTCATTCAATGCATAATTAATTTAAGGAATCAACTGGTACAAGAAACAGGAACAAACCACTGTGACAACCCCGTATATTCCCCTGTAGTTCAATAGTGCCCTCATGGATGTTTTCTTACATTCTCCCAGATCTGCATGTGTGTGCTGTGTGCCTTCAAGTTGTTTCCAACTTACAGTGACCCTAAAGTGAACCTATCTTGGGGTTTACTTGGCAAGTTTTGTTGCGGGGGGGGGGCGTTTGCCTTCCTCTGAGGCTAACTTGCACAAAGTCATCCACTGGGTTTTTATGGTCGAGCAGAGATTTGAATCTTGTTTTCCGAGTCTAACACTCAAACCACTACACAGTGCTGGCTCTCAGTGTCTCATCTCTAGTCTTCTTACCAAACAGAATGCGAGTAGTTTTCAAATCCAAATCCACCACATCTGAGAAATCCATGTCATTTTGTTGTTCTCCAATAGGCGTCTAAAATTTAAGTGTGTCTGTATGGAGAAAAATAGTTCACTTGGTTCAAACTGGATGACCGTTTTTATTACATAGATTCTTACGAAGGTGAGTTCAGGCACCTAGTAATTTCCTGATTTGCTGCCTAAACCACAGACACCAGAAATTAAAGTGTTCCACTGTTGGGTGAAAAAAATCAGTCTTCTGAGCGAAGCAACTAGCTTTCACTGAACTTAGATTGCCATATGTGAATTTACTCTTGCCTCATCTTTCTACTGTCTGATTAGAGGCCAAGATGCTCTCTCTGAAATAGGGTGGGGGCAACAACCAGAGGACCATGGGCTGCAGCTGTCTGAGGGCAATACCTGCCCCTCCAGCCCTTGGCATCCCCATTAAAATGCCTCCAAAGAACCACCCACCCTCTAGGGGACACAAATGGAAAATTCTGCCACATTTTCAGCCCCACCCACCAACCCATTTTCAGCCTGTGTTGGACTCCCCCTCTCCCCTCCAAAAAAAAAAAAAACCCCTGGAAGAAAAGTGTAGTAAAATAACCAAACACATCCCATACAGAGTATAACTTTAGGGATAAAATGTTTTTGGGATGCATGCAGGGCTGTAGCTAAGGGGGTGATCCAAAATGGGGGTCTTGTTCCCCCAAAGAAGAATTCTGACCCCCATGAAATTTTCCTTCAGCCTCCAAATTTCTAGTGTTGCAATAACTTATAAACTCAACTGAGCATTTAGAAATAGTTTACATGCCCAAAGAAAAGGGCAGGCAAAGTGAACAAGGGAATGCAATCACAGCAAATAGAAGAGTTCCAGGGAGGAAAGATTTGCAGTGTATCACACTATGTAATGATAGAAAATGGAGCACTTAAGGAAAATTTCATTGGGGGGAGAATTCTTATTTGAGGTTATGCCTACATTTTGCCAAACACCTCTGCAGCTACACTCCTAGCTATGTGAGAAGGGAACAGGGAGCCGTAGGAAGGGCTCTGAGGCCACGAGCAAGCCACAGGCTGCACGTTGGCCACCTTTGTCTGAATCCATGCAATGGACTCTGGATTGCTCAGGTAAGAGCCAGCATGGTGTAGTTAAGTGTTGGACACTGGGAGATCAAGGTTCAAATCTCTGCTCAGCCATAGAAACCTACTGGGTGACTTTGGGCAAGTCACACTCTCTCAGCTTCAGAGGCCGCAAGGGCTCTGTCAAGAAAATCCTATGATACATTTTCCTTAGGGTCACCATAAATCAGAAATGATTTGAAGGCACACAACAAGAAGATGGACTGACTTCGATGAGTCATATGGACTTATCTTTTATTTCTTTTCATTCTCACTCCTCCCCTTGAATTCCTTTTTTAAAGAAAATTGTACTTGTGGCTGATGTGTTTTAAGAGAATGTCCCATGTGAAGGACTGATTGCATGGTTAGGAAGCTATGGTTTCTTTGGATTTTCACAAGGTTTTTAAAAGTTGCATGTGTCTGAGGAAGAAAACTGAAAATGTCTTTCTTTCCATAGTTTCCTAAAGATCAGAAAGGAGGTCTTTGGAGTGAAGGGAGTGGCCTTTGGCAAAAGGTTCAGAAATTTCCCCTGAAGGACAGACTAGGGTGCCTCATGAGGTTCATTTTGACTAGTGTCAGAATTTCAGTATTTCTTTCCTTGGATAATTCTTATAAAGAAGCCTCCCACTAGTAAGGAAAATAATTCCTGTTTGCTGATCGAAAGTTTAATTGCCCATGAGAGAGAGTTGCATAAATCAACAATGGGGAACATGCAACCCTCCAGATATTGTTGGATTGCAGTTCTCATAATCCCTCAACACTAGCTTTGTTGGCTAGTGCTCATGAGAATTGAAAGTCCAGTATGATCTGGAGAGCCACATATTCCTTACCCAAGATAGATCAACGTGGTCTACCACTGGCTACTAGCCAACGCTCTAACATGAGAAACAATATGCCTGTGACAGCAACACTTGAGGAATGTCAATGAAAGATGTAGCATAGATTCTCCACTTATGGGCTTCTCAGATGCATCCGGAAGTTGCTTCCTGGGAAGCAACCAAGTTAACCAGGACTATCCCTGAGATTATGCAACTTGGTACATTACTTAGTCATTATGAGCCAAGTATACATCTGCTCAGCAAAGGGTTAACATACCACTTAGGGTAGCCCAGGGTTATGTAAGACCCAGGGAGATAACTCTTTGACAATCAAGCTTTATGTGAGTTACAGAGCTGCTAAAACATCCTCCACTTTCAAGGATCCCTTCATTCTCAGGGACTGTCCTCTCTCCTTTTTTTCCCAAAAGGACAAAACATTCAAAATTCATAAACTGAAAATTAACCAGGTTACACCGTGAGGGTAGTTCAAGTTAAGTCATACAGGTTATAAATTTGTTTAGAGGAGTCATACCTTGGGGGAGTGGCCACAGGTTTCATTATTGAAGACCTCTGTGTCTAAGTTTGGAAGATCTGTCCAGAGGTCCAGATGATTCTCAAGAGATAGTAAAAGATGTGCTTTTGTGCTGATATAATCATAAATGGAGACCAGCCTGAACCTGTCTCTCTTTATTTCACCCTTGTCGACATGAACATTATCTAACTTTTTCCATTAGCCAGTAGTCCCATTGTGACTGCTGGTATGGAAACAGAAAAAGACTGGAAAACAGTAGATGTCCTTATAGAAATGTGGTGGGAAAAGGGCATCTACTGTTTTCCAGTCTTTTTCTATTTCCATACCAGCAGCCACAATTTTTTAAAAAAATTGTTTTTCAAGTTCTTATTTTTTCCCTCTAAGTAAAGAGATAGAAGTATCAGACCAGGGCAAAGCCAAACTCTTTGTCCAGCAATTTCAGAGGTTATTTGGAGAACAAAGTGCCCAAACCTGGGCAGTCAAGCCACAGGTGAGAAAATGTACCCTTGGCATTGCACCCTCTCCAACATTTAGGAGTGACATTTTTGAACAAGAATTTGGAGGGTATCTTACTTTTCAGATTATGGTACATGAATACACCTAATTTAACTTCTAACATTTGGAAGAAGCTGTCTTGGAAGCTTAAATGCATGAGAAAAAAAAATACCCTGGTATAGGAGAGAAAGGGATTGGACACCTATCGCAGAAGGTAAATATAATGAACAAGAGTTTGGAGCTCAAATGCCAATGTTGTCGTAGTAGCACTTAGTAGCACCATAGCAAAATAAGTTAATTGTAAGGGTTTCTTTGCAGGCTGAGGGTCTGGATGATGTTTTCCTGGAGCAGATGACCACACATTCAAAAAGAAGAGATGTAGTAATAATGGGAGATTTCAACAATCCTGATATATGTTGGAAGTCAAGCCAAGAGCATAAGGTCCAACAAATTGCTCACTTGCCTTGCAGACAATTTTATTGTCCAGATGGTGGAAGAGGCAATAGGGGGATCAACTGTTATAGATCTGATCCTAACCAAAAGGGATAACCTTGTTAACAGCGGGGAAGTGGTGGGATCATTTGGGGGGAGTGACCATGCTCTATTAGAATTTGTCATTCAGTGGGAAGGGGAAGCCAAGTGTAGCCGGACATGCATTCTGGACTTTTAAGAAAGACAATTTCTGTAAACTTATGGAATTACTGGGTGAAGTTCCATGCTCAAAAATACTGAAAGAGAAGGGAGTTCATGATGGATGGGAATTTCTTTGGATTTTCACAAGGTTTTTAAAAGTTGCATGTGTCTGAGGAAGAAAACTGAAAATGTCTTTCTTTCCATAGTTTCCTAAAGATCAGAAAGGAGGTCTTTGGAGTGAAGGGAGTGGCCTTTGGCAAAAGGTTCAGAAATTTCCCCTGAAGGACAGACTAGGGTGCCTCATAAAGTTCATTTTGACTAGTGTCAGTTTTAGTGAGATACTGAAGGCATAATTTAAAATTTAAAATTAATTAAAAAATTAAGGAGGAAAAATAGGAGGTGTCTAAAGAAACCAGAATGGGTGACCAAGGAACTCTCAACTGAGCTAAATGTTAAACATGTACAAGAAATGGAAAAAGGGAGAAATCATCAAAGAGGAATTTAAGCAAATAGCCAGGATATGTAAGGGGAAGATCAGAAAAGGTAAAGCACAGAATGAACTCAGGCTTGCCAGAGAGATTAAAAACAATAAAAAGGGCTTTTTTAGATATGTCTGCAGCAAAAGGAAAAACAAGGAAATGATAAGGTCGATGCATGGAGGAGACAGACAAGTGCTAACAGAGGGCAGAGAAAAAGCAGAACTACTCAACACCTTCTTTGCCTCAGTTTTCTCGAAAAAAAGGAAAAAAGTACTCAATTGGGGGGTGGGGAGCAGGTGGGGAAGTGGCAGAAACTCAGCACAGTATAGGTGGAGAAGTAGTAGAGGGATACCTGTCTATTCTAAATGAATTCAAGTCTCCAGGGCCAGATGAACTACATCCAAGGATATTAAAAGAACTGGCAGAAGTAATTTCAGAACCGCTGGTGTTAATCTTTGAGAATTCTTGGAGAACAGGAGTCTCCAAGTCCCAGCAGACTGGAGGAGGGAAAATGTTGTCTCCATCTTCAAAAAGGGAAAAAAAGAGGACCCAAATAATTATCGCCAGTCAGCCTGACATCAATACCTGGAAAGATTCTACAGCAGATCATTAAGCAGACAGTTTGTAATTACTTAGAAAGCAGTGCTGTGATTACTAAAAGTCAACATGGGTTTCTCAAAAACAAGTCATGCCAGACTAATCTTATCTCTTTTTATGATAGAGTTACAAGCTTGGTAGATGAAGGGAATGCTGTGGATGTAGCATATCTTGACTTCAGTAAGGCCTTTGACAAAGTTCTCTATGATATTCTTGCGAAAAAGCTAGTAAAATGTGGGCTAGACAGGGCTACTGTCAGATGGATTTGTAATTGGTTGACTGACTGAACCTAAAGGGTGCTCACCAATGGCTGTTTTTCATCCTAGAGAGAAGTGACTAGTGAGGTGCCACAGGGTTCTGTCCTGGGCCCAGTGCTATTCAACATCTTCATCAATGACTTGGAATAGAGGGCATGCTGATCAAATTCGCAGATGATACCAAAGTGGGAAGGATTGCTAATATGCCAGAGGACAGGATCAAAATTCAAAATGACCTTGACAGATTGAAGAGCTGTGCCAAAGCTAACAAAATGAATTTCAACAGAGAGAAATGTAAGGTCCTACACCTAGGCAGAAAAACATGGAATGCACAAATATAGGATGGGAGACACCTGGCTGGACAACAGTACGTGTGAAAGCGATCTAGGAGTCTTAGTAGACCACAAGCTGAACATGAGTCAGCAGTGTGATCTAGCAGTCAAGAGGAGTATGGTATCTAGATCAAGGGAGGTAATGGTACCACTCTATTCTGCTTTGGTCAGACCTTGTCTGGAATACTGTGTCCAGTTCTGTTCATTTCAAGGATATCAACAAGCATATCTTGACTTCAGTAAGAAGTCCAGAGGAGGGCGACCAAAATTGTGGAGGGTCTGGAAGCCATGCCCTATGAGGAGCGGCTTAGGGAGCTGGGGATGTCTAGTCTGCAGAAGAGAAGGTTAAAAAGGGACATGATAGCCATGTTTAAATATTTGAAAGGATGTCATATTGAAGAGGGAACAGGCTTATTTTCCACTAATCCAGAAACTAGGACAAGGAGCCATTGCTTCAAACTACAGTAAAAGAGATTCCACCTGAACCTCAGGAAGAACTTCCTGATGGTCAGAGCTGTCCAGCAGTGGAATATACTGCCTCGAAATGTGGTGGAGTTTCCTTCTTTGGAGGTTTTTAAACAGAGGCTGGATGGCCATCTGTTGGGAATGCTTTGATGTGTGTTCCTGCATGGCAGGGGGTTGGACTGGATGGCCCCTGGGGTCTCTTCCAACTCTTATTATTCTATGATTCTATCTTCCAGACCTCTAGAAACTATGATATCTCATGCCTCACAATTATCTAGCATTTGGAGCTTGTTTGTGGCTGACATCATATTGTATATGATTATTATTTTAAAGGGGAAGCCCCATCTGTACCTGATTCCCACTGGCTGGAGCAGAGATGTGAATGGCTTGAATTCCCACCTCTTCTTCAGACTTTTCAGGCATGAGGTCTTGGAATAACAAGGCATTGTGACTATCAAAGCTCAGATCTTGAATTGCACAAACTTTATTAAGGATTATTGTCTTTCTGGGGAACCTGGAGAATCTAGTATAGTATGTACCTCAGAAACTTGCTGACTTTGGGGTTAAATGCAATTGTTCTGTGGATGTGTTCCATGTCATCCTCTGGTCAGGGCAATCTCTGGACATGTCTTGTTAGTATGAAAGTTTGCAAGAAACCCTTTGCTTCCACCTCCAGGATCCCTTTCAGTCTCACATTAAGACATCTCCCCCTGTTCTCCAAGCCTGTGATTTTACTTTGAAGCTGCAAGCTGGATTCTTCCAAGTTGTTGAAGATACAACTCGTGTTATACCTTGCTGTAAAACAGCATTTACTGTATCTTCAGTGTCCAAAATTTGACTCGTAAGAGCAAAAAGCTTGGGAGTTTATTTTCTCAAGCACTGAGGGCATGTCTTTTTGCAAATCTTTGACTAGACTCTCTCTCAGCTTTTCCAGGAATTCTGGGAAAGCGAGGTCACTAAATAGCTGCAATCTATTCTCCCCATCCTCCATTCACTTTGTTGGGATCACATGCCATGGCTGGATCAGACAGCTCATTGCTTTAGCCTGTTTTAGACTCTTTTGTGACTGGATCTCATTTTATTTGTCATTGAAATAGCGCTCCTACATACAGAGATTCTTTAGGTTTTGTTGGAAGTAAGCTGTCAGATGTCTGCCATGTTAGCTAGCTAGCAATGCCCCGCCCCAAGTTTTCTTAAAGTGTTTTTAGCTGTGAGTTTCCAGTATCCTTAACAAAACTAGTGGTATATGACAGCAAGCCAGCTTAAAATAGGTGCAAATATGAATAGCCTGGCCATTCACTGGGTCTTAACTGAGGCTGCCCTGGATTTGGCTCACTGCTGCTGCAAAGTTGGTTAGCTTCCTTCCTGGAAGACTTGCAACAACCCTTGGCTGGCATCCTGTTGATTAGTCCCAACCAGAGTAGACTTATTCAGTTAATTGCTGGTGAGACCACATGTAGGAAAATCCCATTGATGGAACTGGTCTACTCTAGTCAGGACTAACGACAGGTTTTAGACCCTTCAAGTAGCCTGTTGATTTATGGCAATCCCATGAATTTCACAAGATTTTCTTAAGCAGGGAATACTCAGAGGTGGCTTGTCATTGCTTTCCTTTGTAATATAGCCTTGATATTCTTGCACAGTTCCCCATCCAAGTACTGTCTAGTCCCAACCCTGCTTAGCTTCCAAGATCAGATGGCATTTAGTCCCTTCAAAGAAACCCTTACAATTGACTTGCTTTGCTATGGTGCTACTAAGAAAACACTGGCACTTGAGCTCTAAACTTTTGTTCATTATCCTTACCTTCTGTGATAAGTGTCTAACCCCTTTTTTTCCTACACCAGGGTATTTTTTTTCTCATGCATTTAAGTCTCCAACACTTCCCCTTCCAAATGTTAAAAGTTAAATTAGGTGTACTCAGGTACCATAATCTGAAAAGTAGGAAAAGTCAGGTATATCCAGGATAAATGCTGAGATACTACCTATACTTCTGCCAAGTGCTCTGCAGTCAAGGATCACTAGTAGTTACCAGCACCTGAGAACTACCCCCTCAGAGATCTTGCATTTGCCTTGAGACCAACATCGCACTCAATGGATCAATGGCTCGCCCTGGCATGCTTCCACCACATTCCCTCAGAATCAGTGTTTCTGGCTTGTGTTGTTCAGAGAGGTTTTAGCCCACATCCATGTGCATGCCCATGCAGTAGCTAGCAAACCATAGCTGTCTAAAAAGGAAAGTCAGCAGTTGTCCCAACCAGTTGTTGAGTGGGAAGGAGGAAGTGTGAGTAGAAAGAAGACACTAAAATCCCGACAATGATGGGGGGACTCCACTCCCCCAAAACTGTGTGGGATTTGCTAAAAATACCCATCCCAGACTTCCAGGGGTGTTGTTGCTGGCCATTTTGTCACATTCATAGCAAGAGCAGCGATCTGGAACATGCTGACCAAGTTATATACCTCAATTCAACTGCAACAGAGTCACTCGCAGAAGGAAACTCAAGAGGCTGTCAGTCTTTGATTCCACAACTCGGTTATTACAGATAGTTATTTATTGTCAGATAGTGCTTAACAGCTTATAACACTTAACACTTAAGCAACATGTGCTACAACTCAGTGCATGTCTACTTGGGAATAAGGTCCACCGATCTTCATAGGACTTGCTTCCAAGTAAGCATGCATAGGATTATGTAGAAATCTTTCTTTCACAAGGAGCCTAAAGCAACAGGCCTGTAATATGTTCCAGAGAGACAGGGAACAGCAGCTATATACTGGCTGAGAGAAGACGACCAGATCCTTGATGTTGGACCAAAGCTGTAATACAGTCAGCCCTCCACACTGGCAGGTTTCCCTTCTGCACATTTGATTATTCATAGATTATTTGCTGCCACCTCTGCTGCCTCCCTATGTCAGGGACTGCAAGCCTTGTGAGACTGAGAAACTGCGAACAAGGCTTGTAAGTCCCTCTTAAAAATGGTGTGGGGCAGCAGTGGAGGTAGCAGTTAGCCCCACCAGCCCCCCACTTCTGCCTGGTGAAGGAACCCTGATGCCTCAAAGGGATCGATGGTGGACTGAATATGGTGATCATACTTTTTGTGTGTGTGTTAAATATGGTTTGGGAGAGCCTAGAGTTATTCACATTTTTTTCACTTTCATGGGGGTCCTATGCACCTAACCCTAGCAAATGTGGAGGAATGACTGTACTTCCAAACAAAAAACAGTGCAAGAGGCAGAAAAAACTCAATCCCTTTATTGTTTGCATTGCAAAAGGTTAGACAGTTGCTTCTGAAGGACAGAAACAAAGACAGAAGAGTACATCAAGCCAAACTCTTGGATATCTTCCCATAGTTTTCTTCCTGTATCCCTGAAGAATGCTTGCCAAAATGGTGAGAAGATCTAAACCTAGCCTTAGGGGAGTGTTAGGACTGCTTATAAGCCTAAGACACTCACTCATCAATAACAAAATGAGTAGTTGCTGGCACATGAAAGTAGGGGATGGAGAACAGCAATGACCATAGACTCAAACTCACCAAGGGAATGTAAGCATCAAATACAGAAGGATGTGCTGCCAAGCTGTCTTACATCAGTTCTCCCCCAGTGCTGCTGACTGCGCACAAGCAGGTGGCCACATGTATGCAACTGAATGAAAATGGTACCCTTGAGCCAGGAGTACTTAAAAAAAAAACCCTTCTGAGGTTCCAAGGAGGAAGACAGAGCGGCCGATCTAATGAAAGAAAGGGGGGTAAAGGAAGGATATAAGATGCCAATTTGAACTGTGAACCAAACAGTACATGTTTACTGTTGTGCCTGCACTAAATGTGGACTATGCTAACATGTGCAGAAAAACAATGCCTGCATCTTCAGGGAGGGACACATGTGATTGGCAGGTGTGTGGTCTTTGTTCTTGATGGAAGTTAAGTAAAACTATCAGATAAACAACCAGTGAAAGTTATCATGTTATACATAATCTAAAAAGAAGGAAATCGCTTTCAGATCAGAACAAAATGAGACTTCCAAAGAGCACACCACAGGCCAGCACAACAGAGATGTCAACATGATGACTCAGATTAAAAAATAAAGGAAATGGGGTATCTGCAGAAGGACCTCAAACAGGCCTGCTTAGCCAAGACTGGGGTTCAAAATCTTGGCCCGCAGGACAGCCAACGCAAAAGCAACACTTTTGTGCTGACCTATCCTCTTATTCAAGATCGATTCACCTGAGCAAGATCCCTCACACAAGCAGAAATTCTGCTCTCTAGCCAAGCCCTTAAACAGAGATGGAGCCTTCACGGAAGTTTGTTTTCCCAATGAGGGCGTTGATGAGGACAGGCTTTCCTCTCCTGCATTCAGACTGTGCTGTCATGATGATGTCATCCATTTGGTCCTCATTCTGGCGGTTCTGCAGGAAGCCTTTCCCTCCTAAACCTTCTGCTACCACATGGTAATCTGCACAGAAGAATGTTCATCATGAGCACAAGAAAAGAGGAAACTAACTGCTGCCTCTCTAAGAGCAAATTGGTGGGGTTCAAGCCCGCCACTCTGCTTACAAGTTCTTCTGCTGATCAGTGGTGTATCTAGCATAAACAGCACCTAGGGCAAACATGAAAGTTGTGCCACTACCTTCTTACTCCTATTCCACCCCTACATGCACAGCTTTTTTGTGCCCCCTGGCACTGCTGCCTAGGGCATATACCCTACTTGCCCCACCCTCGATATGTATCTGCTGCTAATTTGTACGTAAAGGAAAGGAAAGTGGCAAACTTTTAGAGCAAATGGGGAGCAAAGCATTTCCAAGGCCTAGTAATTGCTATCTTAAAATTAATAATCCTAGATGCTTATCTACAGCATAAGAAAAACTATCTTACCAGCTCGTGATTCTGGTGATATGTAATATATAAATATACATACAATTTACACTAGCAACATGCAGCTGGTAACCAAAAATGAACATTTTTGCATCCTGATTATACTTGGATGCTACAGAATATTGTGTTCAGTGCAAATGAGCAATTTTTGTCATTAGAGTTGTCCCCCAGATATAACATGTCAGTTTCGCAATTCTTTTTAATCTGCTTTTGTTTTAAAGAAAGTACAAATCATGTGATGAATATTAATAATGTCTTAATAATTAAAAAAGCAGAAAATACAGCCCAATCATGGAATAGGCAGATACAAGGATGACTAGTGAATTAGGAGAAAAAGGGTGCAGCTCCTGTTTTTAATGATACATTTGAACACACATCTGAGATCTCTAAAAAATGGGACTGGCAAACCCAAATAATCCTCTATGCTGCAAGAATGAAAAGGGGAATAGTAGACCTAGCATCAATAGCTTTGAAGCACGTGCTTTTACTAATTTTGAGGGAAATAAGTGGTGAAGACGTAACAATCCGTGGTTCTAAGTTGCCATTTGGAAGGTCTAATATGGTTTGAGTCCATTTAAACCTGAAGTGTATGTACCTATGAACCTGACTGAAGAATCTGACCTTGGATACAGAACATGAGGGAATTTTTTTCCCACAGGCAAGATCTGTTCCATCCCAGGGGCTGGGAAAAGTTTTTCCTTTCCAGACCTGCTTGAGAACCCTTTGTTCAAGAAAAGTCAGTCTAGACACTTTTGTCTCCAGCTTGGCAGGATCTGTGTATATGATGGCACTATGGCCAGATGCTATTCATGCTGTTAACTCACCCAGGTAATCCAAGCCGCAGGCTACATTGCTACCCAGCATAGGCACTTGCTCCCGCGAGATCTGGCTCCAGCAGGCATCATTCCCTACAAGGGCAATGACTGGTGTCTGATAGAACAGGACAAAATGTTATTGAACCAAACAGAGTTTAGGAAGTGTGCCTCACAATCCTCCTCACCAACCTTATTGCTCTTAGGTTCCACACTATCAAATGGAGAGTACCATTCCATGGTTGTACTGACCAGGCTAATGAACTACAGCTGAAGCCATTACCCACAGTCCCTGTTGTGAGAGGAGGAAAAAAAGAGATCCTATTGCAATAATGGCTACTCTCTGAACTAAGCTCCATACATCACAACTATGTAAGGAAAGACCTTGCCACAGCTTATCTCGGTGTTAAATCACACACCACAAAACCACTTACCAGGCAGGACTGAAAAACAAGAAGTTGATACTGGGCAGCAAAGCAAAGCTGCCAACAGCTCTAAAAACTTTTCCATCTTATCCCACTCCAGTTATTTTTTGATCACAGATGCCAAGACGACACAAAATCTCTAGAAACTTTGCTGGACTACACTTACCTTATGTCGTACAAAGGTGTCAAATTCCATTATGCTGAAGCCAAGAGAGCCATCACCGTATAGGATCCAGACCTGGCAATGATAAAAAAGGAGGGCAAATGCAGCAGCCAGAGACCACAGGGAGTGAAATGAAACCACAGAAGATTTTAGTATCCTGTTTACTTTTCTGAGAGTAAGCAACTGTTACTGAGAAGAAGGGTTGGTCAGTCTGGAGAAGGTCCATGTAAGCAAACATATGGGTTGGGGACTCAGGCATTCATCTCAGTAACCTCTTTTGGGAAGAGAAGACATTCCACCAGAGCCTCCACCCTTGGCTTCCTGCTACTGAACACTAACCTCTGACTCTGGCCTGCAGAGCTTGGCTCCTAAGGCAAAGCCTCCACCAACTCCCAAGGTCCCAAAGGCTCCTGCAGTGAGAAGAAATGGATCACCAGTGATTTAACTGTGCTGGCATGCCTAGGTTCTGGCAAGCCAGTTCCTAAATAATTACCACCCGGCTTTTTTTTTTCAAGGTTTGGGAGAGAATGCTTGTTTATGTCACCTTAGTTTTTAATATATGGTTGTTTTTGAAATTTTTGAAGTTAGCTACTTTGGGCATCTTAGGCACAAAACAGAAAAGTTGGATATAAATATTTTAAGTAAACAAATAAACAATTCACAGCCTTGTGTGAAGAAGTAACACACTACCTAAGCAATGCTAAAATGGACCAACAAAGGTATTCCCCCCTCCACCGAGTTTTCAGAAGGACTCACAACACAACTCACGCTGCATCAAGATGCCTCCAGAATAACTCCCTTTAAGTTACACTTTTACCTCCTTGATTCCCTCATGATTTCCCAACCCCTTTCTAGGGGAGGCAGGGCCAGAACTTTCTGCTTGTCTGTTCTTTCTCTATAACACCTCAAGCAAGAAGCAGACCTGTGATCCTAACAACGTAACTTTTATTCCTCTGTGTTATTGAAGAAGCCAGTGGGCTTCAGAAACTACTGCAGTGATTTTTGCACTTCATGGATGACTTAATAAAGATATCACCACAATGTATTCTTTGGATTTTGGGTTTTATTTCATGATTAACACAGCTACTCATGCATTCTTTGGTTTTAGGAAACTCTTGCTGCCATTTTCTCTAAATCTATCTGCTATTTGTTTTATGCTCAGCTGACCTTTCTGAAAAAGCATCTTTTGCAAGAGGTGTTTTCCAGATTATGCTTTCTATCATGTTTATACAGGAAAGTAGAAAACATAGCTGTCCTCATGCATCTCACAGCCTCTGACAGATCAAGGTTTCTGGGTAACAAAGGTTTTGTGGCTTTGCCTCAAGACTCACTTCTACTGAGTTGTGGAATTGGATGAATGTTTACCTAGAGTGATGCATTCCTCATACTGGAGCAGAATGCTAGCTGGGAGACTTATCTCATGTTACCTGGATCAAGCCAGCACAGTGGACCCCTGGGCTTTACAACATAAGCAGCACTTGCCACGAAGTCACCTCCATCTGCAACTAATAAGCTGTCTTCAGGAAGCAAGCAATCCACATGATGCAGCAGCTTCAGTGGGTTGAGGTGACGCTCTGTCTGTTCTTCTGCTTTCTCTCTGAGGTGAACAAGCATCAGAGTGATCTAGGAGAGCCACAGCTAGCCTGACTCACTACATATCATAGTGTTAAGCAAGGGCAGGGCACATGAACAACAGCTTCTGTATCTGTTGCAGGTTTTCTACTTGTGCACCTCCACACAAGCACACCCACACATCCAGACACAGCAAGGCTTCTAACCTGTTTTGCTTTTCCTTCATGTGATCAGTCTCCTTTAGACTCATTACCCAGTCAGAAGGACACGAATAGCCCTTAAGCTCTTGGCTCAAGTGCACAAGGAAGGAGCCAGCATCCCCTGTTGGTAAAGAGTTGCAAGAAGCCTACATTTCAGGAAGGGAGGATTATGCAACCATCACATACTCCCCCTGAGATCACTGGCATCAGCAGGTCATGCTATGAAGCAGTCTTTTCACTCCAGCAATCCCACCCTCCCCAAATCCCCAGGATTCTTCTCCCATATGGCAGCCTCAAGCAGGCCCCTCACCCTTTATGGCAATGTGAGGCTTCCAAAATATGTGTGCATTCCTCAGCAGTTGCTCCTGATTCCTGTTGACAGCAATTATTTTACTACTCTTGTTCAAAATACGCCCATAGGACAGACGAAAATCACAGACTGTGCCTGGAAAGAGAAACAGAAATTAAGGATTCACAGGAATACTTGCCCTCCCCCAAAATTTTCTAAAGTTGGCCAACTGTTTATAGACCAATCTCTCAGCAAAGGGCCAGTAGCAGCCTCTCAGACCAAGCTACCTGCCAGAATGACCACATCGGCTTCCTTGAGTGCCTCACGGCGGTTCTGACGGATGTGCAGTGGACTATTCTTTCCCAGCATGCCACGGGCCATGCCTCCAAGGAAGCAGGGAATCCCTAGTTCTTCTAAAGCATCTCTGTAAGCATAGGAGCAGGGAGCAAGATCTCACTGTTAGGACTCTACAACCATGGCCCATTGACAGTTAGCAGCAACATAGCTCTCTCTGAGTGGAATCCTGCCACCTACCTACCACCTAAAAATATTAACCTGGACTCACACACTCCTCTCTCAGTTCTGACTTTATTTGATTTACCTACCCCAGTTCTCCTAAGGGAAGATGATGGTCCTCATGTTCCAAGGTAGCCTCTCTTATTGGTGGCAATGGCCCACAAGCTCTGGTCATACCTTTGTGGCACAGACTGGATGGGACCAAAATGGCTACCAAGGCTTTCCAGAACTCCTCTAAGGGCAGGTAGCATAGCATGCCTCACCTGAGCTTCTTTACTGGGGTTGGAGGCAGGGTCACTTGGCTGCCAAGAAGGATGACTGGCTTCTTTGCCCGGCTGACAAGCTCTACACATTGTTGCACCTGCATAGAGATATATGTTCAGAAGAGGGGTCAGGCTGAAAACAAATATTCAGACTCAGAAAAAACTAATGTGGCCACTACTTGTGTATTTTGGGGTTGGGGTGGAGACAACTTCAAAAGAGGGAAGCAAAGCATCTTCATCCTGGCCCAATGAATATGAGAAGAGCATCTTTGAGGGCTTTGCTGGTAGTGGTGAGAACATATCTGCAAGTATCAATTTGCCTTCTTTCAAAAGAAATAATGGTTTGCCACCTCAGAAAACATTAAATGCCAGAGGGGGCAACAGGGCAAACAAAATATTTGTCTAAAAAGCAAGACAGAAGTATAATTAATAAAGTGCTCCTCACCCCTCACTTCTGACTACCCTAGTTAAGTTCACCTGGAATTGGAACACTCGTGGTGTGTTTTGTGATGTCTCCTATAGGGAGCCTTACATCTTTCTTTGAGGCCTTTGGTATCTTCACTGGCAGAGGTGAAAGGTCTCGCACCTCCCATGCTCCAGCAAAAAGATCCCCCAAATAACTGCGCAGGTACCTAGGAAAGAATAAAGAGTATTGAATAAATGCCACTGAGGTCAAGAGATTGCCATGGACATGGCTGCAATGTGTAAATATAGCATACAGCACAAAAACGACAAGAGCCTAAGAACTCATGCTGTCAGTGTGTTCTCCAAATTTTGAGCAGGTACCAATCACCCAGAATTTAAAGACCTATAGTAGTCCATCCATAGAAGCCTGGATCCAAGTTACTACACTTTGCAATTCAAGAACATGTGTATGTTTAAGGGAGGGGTTATGTGTGTGGTAGCAGAAGAAATGAGAGAGGGAGAGAGAATCTCCCCCTGCTTCCCTGCAATCTTTGCATTCTTTTGTGGATTACTGTATTTAGTCTGGACTCCCAGCAGCCCTAGCTAGCATAGCCAATGCTTAGTGATGCTGGGAGTTGCTGTATAACATCTGGAGGATGACATGTTTCCTATCCCTACACTCCAGATGTTAGTTATGGCTTGTACTGGTTTACTTTCTCATCTTTGTGATGAAAACAGTGCCCATAATGATACAAACTATACGCTGTAGGATTTTTGAAATGGACTGTGAGCACAATGACTCTGAGTGGAAATATAACTGGGGAGCCAAGAGTGATCATCTCTAAAATGTCTTTGAAGTTATAATACTTTGAGATTTTAAAAAGTGTTCTCTTTCACAAATTTCTAATAAAAACAAATATAACAAAAGTAGAAAGAAAAACTCAAATCTAGTCCACTTGAGTGCAGCAGAAAGGCAAGAGAAGCACTAAGAAGCCAATTTATTGAGTGGAGAATAAAAACGCTATTCACATAAAGGCTGTGTTGCTGCTAACTGTCACAGAAAATGCCAGATATAAAATGGTAATGAAGAACCTCCCTTGTACCATTATGAGCTATGTCAGCAACCCTGTAACACTACAGAACAATAATCTTGTCATTAAATCATTGTAGGGTACTGCTATAAAAGCCTTGCAAACATAAACATCTTTGCATATTGACAGGCAGATAATGGCCCCTTTGCTCTCCCATTGACAACTGACAGAGAATTTTCACAAGCAATAAGCTAACATACATTTCTCTATAACCGAAGAGATTTACCACACTTCTAAAACTGAATGGAGGTGAAGTCAAGTTCATAGTTATACAGCAGTGAAAGATCAGAGGGTCAGAGTACACACTCAATGACACACAGAGTTTCCAAAACAAAGACATTCTAGAGATTCCTCAAGATGAACTGAGGCACTGAACTCATACAAAGGATCAGGACTGGCGCTGGCTAAGAGTCAAGCCCCAAGCTTTTGGACAGAATCCAAAGAAGGAAATCAAATCACAGTGATGTAATTGTGGGCCTTTCCGCACTACACTGTCATAGTGCTATTATTCCACTTTCAAAGTCCTCTGGAATCTTGAGGTTTGCAGTTTAGGGAAGGGCATTTAGAATTCACAGTAAACTACAAACCCTGGAATTCCACAGGATGTTGAAAGTGGAATAATTGCACTATAACAGTATAGTGTGGAAAGAGCTGTGTCTCTTCTCTATAAGATCTAGAAGGTATCTATCATACTGGGGAGATAATCCAATTTCTTCTTTTCTTGCGTGCAAACCTGCAATATATTCTTTTGCTTACTTATTTTGCAGTTTTAAAAGAAGGTTGTAGTTCTAAGCTTTTTATCATTTTCAAGAATATTTATTGGTTTTCAACCATGTGGGCATATCCATTGATTTTTAATTCATTTTATACATTTAGATCTCAATTTCTGACACACATTGTCATAAAGCAGCTCAAAACATTACAGACATTGAATACAAACATGTACTGTAGAAAAATGGCACCATCAGAATTGATGAAATTAAGCCATTAACTGATGAAATTAAGAGTTTGTTGAATGTGGACCACAAACAGTAACCACCTGTTAACTACTTGGAAAAAATTAAGTTTTTAAGGGTTTCCTAAAAGCCTGACCTGAAGCTGTAAGGTACAAGGAGTTCTATCAGTGGTGACAACAAGCAATGGCCACTATTCCAAAAGGCCTGCCTCTTGCGTTTGCCCATGTTAACCAGCAGGCACACGAAAGAGGCCGTGACAATGATCTGAATGTACAGGTAGGAGAAAGTGATGCTTTAGGTACCCTGGTCCTAGATCATTTAAGGCTTTAAAGATATTAACCAACACTTTGAAACCAGCCGCAAATGAACTGATAACCAAGGTAACCTGGTAAAAAAGAAGAGGCACATGCTCATGCTTGCTGATGCCATGTCCTAACATCAAACCTGGAGCAGAAGGTCACTATGAGTCCTAGTGTCCAAAGCCACAGAGATATTCAGCAGGACCAAGGGGGCTGTGTAATGTTTCTGTAAAGAATAGGGGGCAAGAGGAAAAGTCCCCCCCTGTATAACTGTTTCAGTTTAGAAGAATCTGAGGAGCTGGATTCTTAGCTCGTGCTCAGGTGGGACAATATCACAAGAATGTAACCCAGGGTTCTGCAGCCATCTTAGTTTCTTAGAGGGGAATATGAACAATCACCAGCATTTTGTTGATATTCTAGCATTGGTCTGGCTATGGGTAGCGGGAGTGTGAGAACTATAAAAGGAAAGGACAAAATCATCCTCACTGAGATCTAGAAAACTGAGTATTCCACTTGTCTAGAATTTACCTCACCATGTATAATTTGTAAAATAAAACCCATTTTCTGTAGTCTGATATGGTAAAAAAAATACTTCTATAAGTATTTATAGAAATTTTTCTATAAAGCTCTTCCCAATGCACACACTGACAAACAACATCCTGAAAATCTCCTTGGCTTTCTACCCGCAAAGGAATCATCACGGGCTCTCCTCAATACTTAGGAATTAACAGCATTTTTAGAGGAGGGCAGCGACTCACTTACCAGTTAACAACCTTCCCCATGAGGCCTTTAGAAGCCGTTTTCTTGATCAGCTCTCTCTCAACCAGATGATAGGGGTACAAAACATCCAAAGGGAACTCCACAAACACAGGACCTGCAGAATGAGCAGGATGTTTTATAATCATTCACCATGTCAGTGAGATACTTGCTTGGACAATAAAATGAGGGCGTCCTCCCTGAACACTTCAAGTTTTGTTTCTGCCTTACCCAAAGCCAGAAACAGTGTTGCTCAAGGAAAACTGGTTCTGCCTTCCAAATCCCACACTGAACGCAAAAGCGGAAGGATGGGTATTGATCCACGTCCTACTGAACAGGGCAGCAACATTAAATGGCCACAAATCACTTTAGCATTATCAGTAGCCCCGGCATCCAGCAATTCTGAGTGAGCAACATGGACTCCCTCCAAGCCTTGACATACCTGGGGTGTCACACTGGGCAACAGCAATAGCCTTTCGCAGCACAGGGCTGATATCTCGGACAGTCTTCACTGAAGCACAGAATTTGCAAAGTGGCTTCAAGAGGGACAACTGATCAATATCCTGGAGAGCACCTCGGCCCTGAGAAGAAGGTGAGAGAAGAGAGGTACGAAAGCTCATTTTTCCACTCTTGTAGAACTTCACATCCTGACAGTTGGCTTTGCTATGAGACACAGACACACACAGAGCCAGTTAACCACAGCAATTCTGCTACTAACAGCTGGTGAGGAGAGGTAACAAGCCCAGAAACAGTGATGGTGACGGTCAGTGGGTAACCAGATCAATAATGAGCAACATCAAGCTCCAGCTCCTTGTTCCTTCCCCTCCAGCTCAAGGACCAGTGGCTAGAACAGCCTACCTTCTGCAATGTAGCTGCAGCCCCGCCAATCAGCAACACCGGAGACTCTGCCATTTGGGCATTTTTCACAGCTGTTATAGTGTTAGTCACTCCAGGTCCTGCTGTCACAGCAGCAACTCCCACTGTGCCTGTAACATAAAAATGCAAGACTGGTGCTAATCTGTGCCTCCACCACCCCATTTTGGGCAGCAAACAGCCACAAAGCTGGTACCTGAGAGCCTGGCCACTGCATCTGCTGCAAATACAGCCGTTGCCTCATGCCTTGTGTCCACAATACGAATGCCCAGCTTCTCACTGGCCACCAAAATGGGTGAGATATGTCCGCCAACCAGGGTGAATACAAATCGCACACCGTGAGCTTTCAGAACTTCTGCCACAATCTCCCCACCATGTCGAGTGCTTTTAGGGTCCACCTGGAACAGACAAGGCTGCCTTTTGTGCTGGCTCCACAGGGGCAACAGAAGCTGGCAACTACTGCTTCCTATGGAATCTCTGATAAAGAAATGGACGGATAGGGATGCAGGAAGACTAGAGACACCTATAGGGCTAGCTTTGTTTAAATCAGAGATGTCTCATTAAAGCCACTTGCTACAGATGTTTTGCTATGGATTTCACCTGAACAGAAGTCAAGATTACCAAATCCCACAAAGAACACAAAGGGACAAGGAACACAAAGCTCAGCAAGGATGGCTAAGGGGGTATGTTTCCAGATGAGATCTCAAGCTGATTAAACCTTGGCCACTGTTTTTTAAGGCCTTCTGTTTCCTATTGACTGGGTACAAGCATCTTAAGCCAACATCTGTTTTACCTGATGCCATAGCTGATAAATCAGTCCCAGTTTGTGTGCTGTCCCAAGCAGAATCACCATAAAGGTTCCCAGCAGTGCCAACAGCCATGCTGTCGTGCCTCCCAGGGCTGAGATGGTAGCAATCACGTCAGGATTCATTCAGAATCACCTAAAGATACAATGCTGTTCCAAAAGTAAAATAAACATGTAAGTAATTGAATAACCTGTATATGTCAGACTCCTACAAGAGAGCTTGATGGCATTCCTGAACAGTTGGTTCCTTAACTATTGTTGTTGTGTGCCTTCAAGTTGTTTCCAACTTTTGGCGATCCTAAGGCAACCCTATCATGGGGTTTCCTGGGGCTAAGAGTGTGTGATGCACCCAAGGTCACCCAGTGGGTTTCAGGGCTGAGTAGGGAGTTGAATTCTGCTATTCAGGTTCATAGTCTAACACACAAAGCAGTACACCGTGCTGAAGTGCTATTATTGCTCATTCCCATCTTTAACAAATCCAGCTTACTCCACACTTTGGAAATTATTCAATTATCTTTCATTCCAATATAACTTACTAGATTTTGTTTTATCCATTACTTGGATACTTAAAAAGATGTTTTGTGAGCAGGGTTCCCCTCTTTGCAATCATTATAATCACTAGCTGATTAGTAGCAAAGTGCAGAACTGTGAATTCAGGATGCGTTGCCAGTCTCTGATTTAAAAAGCTCAATGTCAATACAAAGAGATCTTTTCTTCAGAAATGCCAGTGACTGATCGGGTCTGCTCTAAACAAAGCTAACTTTGGATTCACTCCCTTGCAACTGGTTCTTCACAGAATCACACAGAATCACAGAAATGTAGAGTTGGAAGAGACCACACGGGCCATCCAGTCCAACCCCCTGCCATGCAGGAACACCCTCAAAGCACTCCCGACAGATGGCCATCCAGCCTCTGCTTAAAAACCTCCAAAGAAGGAGATTCCACCACACTCCGAGGCAGCATATTCCACTGCCGGACAGCCCTGACTGTCAGGAAGTTCTTCCTGAGGTTCAGGTGGAATCTCCTTTCCCTCAGCTTGAATCCATTGCTCCTTGTTCTGGTCTCTGGAGCAGCAGAAAACAAGCCCTCTCCTTCTTCTACATGGCACCCCTTCAAATATTTAAACATAGCTATCATGTCCCCTCTTAACCTTCTCTTCTGCAGACTGAACATATCCAGCTCTCTAAGTCTATCCTCATAGGGCATGGCTTCCAGGCCCTTCACCATTTTGGTCGCCCTCCTCTGGACCTGCTCCAGCTTGACCATGTCCTTCTTGAATTGGGGTGCCCAGAACTGGACACAGGATTCAAGATGAGGTCTAACCAAAGCAGAGTAGAGTGGTACCAGTACCTCCCTCGATCTAGACACCATACTCCTATTGATGCAGCCGAGAATTGCATTGGCTTTCTTGGCTGCCGCATCACATTGCTGACTCATGTTCAGCTTGTGGTCTATTAAGACTCCTAGATCCCTTTCACACGTACTGCCATCCAGCCACGTGTCCCCCATCCTATATTTCTGCATTCCATTTTTTCTACCTAAGTGTAGGACCTTACACTTCTCTCTGTTGAATTTCATTTTGTTAGCTTTGGCCCAGCTCTCCAATCTATCCAGGTCATTTTGAATTTTGATCCTGTCCTCTGGTGTATTAGCAACCCCTCCCAATTTGGTGTCATCTGCAAATTTGATGAGCATGCCCTCTATTCCTTCATCCAAGTCGTTGATGAAAATATTGAAGAGCACTGGGCCCAGGACAGAACCCTGTGGCACCCCGCTAGTCACTTCTCTCCAGGATGAAAAGCAGCCATTGGTGAGCACCCTTTGGGAACGGTCAGTCAACCAGTTACAGATCCACCTGACAGTAGCCCTGTCCAGCCCGCATTGTATTAGCTTCTTTGCAAGAATGTCATGGGAAACTTTGTCAAAGGCCTTACTGAAATCGAGATATGCTACATCCACAGCATTCCCTTCATCTATCAAGCTAGTAACTCTATCATAAAAAGAAATAAGATTAGTCTGGCATGACTTATTTTTGAGAAATCCATGTTGACTTCTCGTGATTACTGCATTGCTTTCTAAGTGATTAGAAACTGACTGCTTAATGATCTGCTCCAGGATCTTTCCGGGTACTGATGTCAGGCTGACTGGGCGATAATTATTTGGGTCCTCTTTTTTTCCCTTCTTGAAGATGGGGACAACATTTGCCCTCTTCCAGTCTGCTGGAACTTCTCCTGTCCTCCAAGATTTCTCAAAGACCATAGCAAGTGGTTCCGAAATGACCTCTGCCAGTTCTTTTAATATCCTAGGATGCAATTCATCTGGCCCTGGAGACTTGAATTCATCCAGTGTGGCCAGGTATTCTTGTACCACCTCTCTACCTATTATGTACCGCATTTCCCCTGCTTCCTCCCCTGCTCCCCAACCACCAGGTTGAGTCCATGTATCCTTCTGGGAAAAAACTGAGGCAAAGAAGGTGTTAAGTAGTTCTGCCTTTTCTCTTCCCCCTGTAATTCGCCATCTTCTCTGCGCAGCGACCCTATGGCCTCTTTCTTTTTCCTTTTGCTGCGGACATATTTAAAAAAGCCCTTTTTATTGTGTTTAATGTCTCTGGCCAGCCTAAGTTCGTTCTGTGCTTTAGCCTTTCTGACCATCTCCCTACATTTCCTGGCTACTTGCTTAAATTCTTCTTTGGTGGTTTCCCCCCTCTTCCATTTCCTGTACACGTTTCTCTTAATGCTTAGCTCAGCTGAGAGTTCTTTACTCAACCATTCTGGTTTCTTCAGGTGCCTTCCATTTTTCCTCCTTATTGGTACAGTTTTAGACTGTGCCTTCAGTATCTCCCTTTTAAGGAACTCCCATGCCTCCTGAACTCCTTTCTCTTTCACTATTCCTGACCACGGAATTTCACCCAGCAGCTCCTTAAGTTTACAGAAGTCCGCTTTTTTAAAATCTAAGATGACTGTCTGGCTACACGTATCTTCTCCTTCCCATTGAATGCCAAATTCCAATAGGGCATGGTCACTCCCCCCTAAAGATCCAACCACTTCTACCTCATTAACAAGGTCATCCCTGTTGGTCAGGATTAGATCTAGAATATTTGATCCCCTTGTGGCCTCTTCCACCTTCTGGACCATGAAATTGTCTGCAAGACAAGCAAGAAACTTACTGGACCTTGCTGTCTTGGCAGAGTTTGACTGCCAACATATATCCGGGTAATTGAAATCTCCTATTATTACTGTATCTCTCCTTTTTGAATGCGCGGTCATTTGGTTGAGGAAGGCGTCATCAAGGTCCTCAGTCTGGGCTGGAGGTCTGTAGTAAACCCCCACCAGAATATCCCTATTGTTTCTCGCTCCCTTAATTTTTACCCAGATGCTCTCGACCTGGCTTTCTGGGTTTAAGTCCTGGATCTCTTCACAGGTGAAAACATCCTTGACATACAAGGCTACTCCTCCTCCTTTCTTGTTTGGTCTATTTCTACAAAATAGGCTATACCCCTCTATTCCTACATTCCAATCCTGAGACTCATCCCACCAGGTCTCAGTGATGCCTATCAAATCGTATTTTTTTTGTTGTACTAGGAGTTCAAGTTCATCTTGCTTGTTTCCCATACTCTGCGCATTAGTGTAGAGACACTTAAATCCCCGGGCCCTTCCTGCAAGTCCTGTACTATAGTTTCTACTCCTCCCACCATTGGACGCTTGTACTACTTGGTCAATATAATTTGAGCCTTTCCCCCCTGCACTCGCCGTGTCTTTACCCTGAATAATATTGTCTCCCTCCCCAGCAGAACTTAGTTTAAAGACCTCTTAATCCTCCGTGCAAGACTGTTTGCAAAAACATTCTTGCCAAGTTTCGTGAGGTGCAGCCCATCCCTTGCCAGAAGCCCACGTTCATGGAAATTCAGGCCGTGTTCCAAAAACCCAAACCGTTGCCGGCGGCACCATGTGCGGAGCCAGTTGTTGACCTCTGCTATCGCCCTTTCCCTTTGTGCACCATATCCTTGAACAGGGAGGAGAGATGAAATGACCACCTGCGCACCAAGGTCCTTAAGCTTTGTCCCCATAAGCTCGTAGTCCTTTGCGATGTGGTAAAAGCTGCTCCTCGCAGTGTCATTGGTTCCGACATGAACCAAAATGAGGGGCTTATGGTCAGTGGGCTTGACTAGCCTGGTTAGCCTCTCCATTATGTGGTTGATCTTGGCCCCAGGAAGACAGCAGACTTCTCGATTGAACTTGTCGGGTTTGCAAATTGCCGTTTCAGTTCCTCTGAGCAAGGAGTCCCCAACAACCAGAACTCGCCTCCTCTGAGGCTTGTCCGGGGCTCCTCGACCAGCAGGTTCTTCTAGGACTGCCTGGACACTCTGTTGAGGCTGGGAGTGTTGATCTAGTTCCTGTTGCCGATGTTGGATTCCTTCTTGTTGACATTCTGTTCCCTCCTCCTGGCGCTCCTCATCATTCATAAGGCCAAGAACTTTGAAGCGATTGTGTAGGTTGAGAGTCTCTGTTTCCTTCCTGGCCCTCCTACTCCTCCGTGTGACATTCCTCCAAGCATCCGTTTCTTGGCCCAGTGTGCTGACTTCCTGATCTGGCAGCTCCCCCGTGCATTTGGTCTTCAGGAAGGTCTTCTCTGCCCTATCCAAAAACTCCTCACCTTCCCTAATAAGATGAAGATTAGAAACTCGTGCCTCCAGCTGGCGAACCTTCTCCTCCAAGAAGGTCACCAGCTTGCACTTGCTGCAGGTGTACCCGACAACATCTTGTGGCAAGAAAAGGAACATCCCACAAGTGCTACAGGTGACCGCGGCAGCTCCCTCACCTTCCATCCTTGATACTACAAAGAGTAGTACAGGGAGTAGGTCTAGAAGAATAACAGGACTTTCTTCCTAAAATTCAACTCAATCAAGTATGTCTCCTCTGCTGATCACCAAGGGATGAATTGGAAGGGTTGAAGAAAACGGCTTCAACTGTGCGCGCCTTTGGCGCGCGCCGTTGGGAGCTCCTAATAAGACTCCTCCCCCCTAGCTGGCTCCTCCCCCTCGTTAGTCAGACCGTGTGCTCAGGGAGAGCACACGGCCAGCACAAGGAGACCTAACGAAAACAAGCAACAAACAGACAAACAAGCAAGCACAGCCCCACAAGCCTGTAAACACACCTGGTCAAGGATGTCTTCACAGACCCAGCTCACCCTCTGCTCCCTCCTCTGGGAATGAGCTAGAGGGCCGTTGGGAGCTCCTAATAAGACTCCTCCCCCCTAGCTGGCTCCTCCCCCTCGTTAGTCAGACCGTGTGCTCAGGGAGAGCACACGGCCAGCACAAGGAGACCTAACAAAAACAAGCAACAAACAGACAAACAAGCAAGCACAGCCCCACAAGCCTGTAAACACACCTGGTCAAGGATGTCTTCACAGACCCAGCTCACCCTCTGCTCCCTCCTCTGGGAATGGCAATGGTTCCTCTTTAATTCCTCCATTCTTATGAATACGTGTGCCAATTCTAGCAGCTAGTTTCAATAGACTGTGATGATGGTTTTCCAGAAAGTTTATAAATAGAAAGTTTTCAACCAGAAAGCAGCATTTTCAGTATTATATGCTGACAAAGTATTTCCAATATATTGATGAAGATCTGATTTAGCATATTTATTAGATAACTGTTACTTTTAAGAAAATCTTTAGAGCTATGTCATATTAATATCTGGAGTTCTCCCCCACAAAGCCAAATGCTGTTAATTTGAAATACTTGATGGTGGAAGGAAAAACATAAAAGTGTAGTTAGGTCACTAAAGAGTAAGCTCACTAAGAACAGTGGAGAAGTAGGGCAGAAGACTGGACTAGACTATCAGTGTTTAATGTTCTGCTCCCACTTGAAAGTTGAAAAAATTATAATTTTGATTTTAATGTTCCCTTATATATACTCCCTTTGCTCTTTTGACATATATATTTCCCTTTTATTACCACTCATTTTATGAAGCAATTCATTTCCAAAAGGTGGAAAAACATTCTTGATACGTCACTGTCATTAGATCACAAGTATGTTCTCACACACTTACTCTTAATTTATCCACTATCTATCCTGCATACCACTGAAATGATACCAAACTTAATCTTCTCCTGGCATTTGCCCCAAAAGAACCATCATTTTTATAAGCCAAAATTTCAACTCTTGACAGCAACTGGCATTTATCCAATTAAATAAGCAAATGTAATAATTAAAATATTACATGATACTACTGGTCAGGCAAGCCCAAAACAGAATGCCAAATAAAGAAATATAGGAAGTTCTTCAAAACACTTCAAATGATGTTTTATATTTCATGTACTTATAGATTAGTATCACAGGGCCCAAATACCCTAAAGACATCAGATCTTATCTGATCTTGGAAGCTAAGCAGGGTCAGCCCTGGTTAGTACTCAGATGGGAGACTGCCAGTGAATACCTTTCAAGGGAAGGAACTGGCAAAACCACCTCTGGGTATTCCTTGTC
Source organism: Cyclura pinguis (assembly GCA_030412105.1). NCBI lineage: Eukaryota > Metazoa > Chordata > Lepidosauria > Squamata > Iguanidae > Cyclura > Cyclura pinguis. Next base: position 214,594,854 of record CM059600.1, read on the forward strand.
CAAGCAAATCCTATGAAATTCATGAGGTTGTCATATGCCAATAGGCAATCTGAAGGCACACACGCATCTGTAAGTAAGTAACTAATTGTAAGGGGTGGCATTTCTAGATCTTTACCAGTTTAAGGGGAAAGCCAGATGCTCATCTGATTCCCAGTAATTGTGCTTCATTAGAGCTTGCTAAGGTTATCTTATTTGTTTATACTGTTTTCTTGGAGCAAAAATGTTGCCGTAGTCATTCCTCTCTCCATCTTCTACAAGCAACGTCACATTTATAAACCTCCTATAAGCCAATAACTTTTTCAATTAAAGTCTTCCCTTCCCCTCCCCCACCCCAAAAAAACGCAAATCCTGTTGCAAAAATCATTATCTAGCGTAATAAGTCTTTAAACTGAGACGTTGGGACTTTTTTAAATAGTTTACATTTCTTGCTATTTCATTTGTAATGCCAACTCTGTACTAACACAAAAGGCTTGGGCTTGTTGAGATTGGGCAATGATGAAATTATAAATGTATGGCTAAGCATTTTATCACAGAAATCACAGTTGCACGTCAAGTTGTACAGCCTAAAACTTAATAACAGAGCATATCAATGAAAATTATTCACAATGCAAGTCTATACTAGTTGGTCTTCCCTATCCAGCACTAAATTAACACTGCACATGCAAAGTTAACAACTCCACAGGTAGAAGAATGCTGAGTATGAAACGTACATGCCCGGCATCACTGGGAGGCTCTAGATCAGTGGTTCCCAAACTTTTTCAGACTGCCACCCCCTTGGCTCCCAGCCTACATCCCTAGCATTCCCCCGCCCCACAAACACATACCTCTTTCTTGGTGTTAGGTCTACTGCAAATTCAAACTAATCTAGTAAAAAAAAGGGCTTTTCCATCGCTGCAGCTACCCCCTCCCCAAGGTTAAGGGACTTGTGTATATGGAAGTCAATAACTCACAAACATCTAAGGAAACACGAGGTTGCAGAAACACTCGAGCCTGCACAAAGAGAGGCTGCAGAGAAGCTGCAATTAAACTGAAATGGGGTTGTTTATAGACAAGCCAAATTAATGGGGCAAATGGCTCCAGATCAGTCATGTTTCCTACCACATCAGAAAAGACACAACACCACAAAAGACACGAGGCTAAAGAGAGACACAAGGATCTGTGAAATGGCATGAGGCATGCCATTGCACCAAGCACCCTCCTTGGATTCCTGCCATTTCACAGATCCTTGCATTTCTCTGAAGGCAAGCAAGCCCCAGCTTCCTCATCATTTGGCAGAAAGAGTCCATGTGCACAAGTCTCTTAAGCTTGGCAGGGAGAGGGTGGCAGTGGAAAAGCACACTGGAAGGCAAGCATTGTTCGTGATCCTGCTTCCTCCTTATGTAGCAGCACTGAGCAGGATGAACAGTCTCAGCCTGAACAGAATGTCCAGGCAGCCGTGGAAGAATCTGCTCATCAAGTAACCCCTGAGAAGCCTCAGAGGAGATGAGTTCTGGGGGTTGGGGACTCCTTGCTGAGAGGAACGGAACCAGTAATTTGCAACCAGGACAGGATGAATTGTGAGGTGTGCTGTCTCTCTGGGGCCAAAATCAATGATGTAACGGAGAGGCTAACGAGACTGGCCAAGCCCACTGACCGTAACCCCCTCCTTTTGGTTCACGCCAGAACCAGTGGCACTGCGAGGTGCAGCTTTCAGCACATCACAAATGATTACAAGGTTATGGGTAGGAAGCTGAAGGATCTTGGTCTGCAGGTTGTCATTTCGTCTCTCCTCGCTGTGGAAGGACATGGTCCATGAAGGGAAAGAAGAATAGTGGAGCTGAACGACTGGCTCCACAGATGGTGCCACTGGGAGTGATTTGGGTTTTTGGATCATGGTGCTACTGCCCTGGCTAGCCCAAGCTTGGGGGATATTAAAAAGATATCTCTTGATATCAATAATTCGGCTTCACATACCCATTCCCCTCCACGTGCTTGCGAGGCCCCCGGACAAGCACGCGTACAGGCTCGGCCAATAATCACTGTAATATTACAGCACAATACAGGCAGGCCAGAAATACCCGACTCGCAGCTTCAGGAGACCTCAAGGCAAGTACTCAATTATGTACGCACGCAACTTTCAAAAGATCCTCTGCCCCGCGCTGGCAGCTTGATGATCGGACTATACAACGTCCAAGCACTCTGCGTTTGCATACTGGCTACTCTATTGACAATTTGGCTATAACTCAATCATTCAAATTCTGACCTTTTGGAGGCTTTGTCTCCAGCCCAAAATCTATTGTTTTCCCCAAGTGCTCCTTGACATCTGTTATTTCACTCCGGTGTGCTCCTTGACTCGGCCTGACCCCGTAGACACTGGGTTCAAGATCTCGCTACGTTACCCTGCCTCTCGCAGTGCTAACTTGTGCTCTTTGACTAATTTCCCCAACTTGTATAATTTTGAGAGCAATTTGGTGTCCCTCCCGGGACCCCCAGAAAACAGGGTAACAATGGTCTCCATTTCCATGAAGATGGTCTTCTCGCAATGGATGGCTGCATCTCACAACTGTTGGCAGGAATGTTTTTGCTAATAGTCTCACAAAGCAGATCAGGAGGTCTTTAAACTGAGTTCAGCAGGGAAGGGAGACAGTATTATTCAGGGCAAGGATTCAGTGAGTGCTGGGAAAAATAGCTCAAATGATACAGATGGAGCAGGCCAAGTAGTACTAGAGACCAACAGTGGGAGGAAAAGCAACTTTAGTACAGGACTTGCAGGAAGGGCACGTGGTCTTAAGTGTCTCTACACAAATGCACAGAGCATGGGAAATAAGCAAGATGAACTTGAACTCTTAATACAACAAAATAAATATGGTTTAATAGGCATCACTGAAACCTGGTGGGATGAGTCTCGATTGGAATGTAGGAATAGCGGAGTATAACCTATTTTGCAGAAACAGACTAAACAAGAAAGAAGGAAGAGTAGCCTTATATGTCAAGGATGTTTTCACCTGTGAAGAGATCCTTGATTTAAATCCAGGAAGCCACACCAAGAGCATTTGAGTAAGAATTAAGGGAGCGAGAAACAATAGGGATGTGATTGTAGGGGCTTGCTACAGGCCTCCAGGCCAGCCTGAGAACTTGGGTAACGCCCTCCTGGAAGCAGATGACCACACATTCAAAAAGGAGAGATGCAGTAGTAATGGGAGATTTCTACGATCCTGATATTCTCCAGAGAACAGGATCAAAATTCAAAATTACCTTGACAGACTGGAGAGCTGGGCCAAAGCTAACAAAATGGATTTTAACAGAGAAAAATGTAAGGTCCTACATTTAGGCTGAAAAAAAGAAATGCATGTGGCTGGATAACAGTACGTGTGAAAGGGATTTAGGAGTCTTGGTAGATCACAAGCTGAACGCGAGTCAGCAGTGCGATGTGGCAGCCAAGAAAGCCAACACAATTCTTGGTTGCATCAATAGGAGTATGGTGTCTAGATCAAGAGAAGTAATGGTACTGCTCTATTCTGCTTTGGTTAGACCTCATTTGGAGTACTGTGTCCAGTTCTGGGCACCTCAATTCAAGAAGGATATCAACAAGCTGGAGCGTGTCCAGAGGAGGTCAACCAAAATGGTGAAGGGTCTGGAAGCCATGCCCTATGAGGAGCGGCATAGGGAGCTGGGGATGTTTAGTCTGCAGAAGAGGTTAAGAGAGAACACGATAGCTATGTTTAAATATTTGAAGGGATGTCATGTCAAGGAGGGAGTGGGCATGTTTTTCGCTGCTCCAGAGACCAGGACAAGGAGCAATGGATTCAAGCTGCAGGAAAGGAGATTCTACCTGAACCTCAGGAAGAACCTCCTGATGGTCAGAGCTGTCCAACAGTGGAATATGCTGCCTCAGAGTGTGGCGGAGTCTCCTTCTTTGGAGGTTTTTAGGCAGAGGCTGGAAGGCCATCTGTTGGGAGTGCTTTGATGTACAGTAGGCCCTTCACATTCATGGGGGATATGTGCAAAGAACCCCCGTGAAAGTGAAACAACCACAAAGAACTCCCCATCAGCACCCCTGCACATGTGGCCACGCCAATCATCCTTGGCAATGGGCAGGAGATGAGAGGGGGGAAAAAAACCTTTCCTCTCTTTCCCCCTCCACCCACTGCTGGGGCGATCGGTCCCGGAGCTGCGGGCAAGCAGATGGCAACCAGGAGGAAAATATCTTTTCCGCCCCCCTCGGCATCTTCCCCACCCTGCTGAAGGGCCAGTTGTGCCAGAGCTACAGGCAGGCAGATGGTGAGCCTGATTTCACCAGCGGCGGCCAAGGGCATGCAGAGAATGGGCGATCACCCTCTCTGCACGTCCCTGCTGGCTGCAGAGACTGCGCTCCCCGCATGCTTCCCCCACTCGCCCTCGGCAGAATCTTGCTGGTGGTGGGCTTGAGAAGAGCAAGGAAAGAGAGATCACGCTCCCTGCATGCTTCCTCCACCTGCCCTCGGCAGGATCATGCTGGTGGCCAGCTGGAGGAGAGCAAGGAGTGCAAGATCGCCCTCCTCGCATGCTTCCCTCACCCGCCCTCGACGGGATCGCACCAGTGGCGGGCCGGAAAAGAGTGAGGAGTGTGAGATCACACTCCTTGCCTGCTTCCCCTGCCCGCCCTCAATAGGATTGTGCTGGTGGCGGGCCGGAGAAGAGTGAGATCATGCTCCCTGCATGCTTCCCCCACCCATCCTCAGCAGGATCATGCCAGTAGCAGGCTGGAGAAGAGCAAAGACAGCAAGATTGCGCTCCTCGCATGTGTCCCCCACCCGACCTCGGTGGGATCGTGCCAGTGGTGGGCCAGAGAAGAGCGAAGAGTACAAGATCGGGCTCCTCGCATCCTTCCTTGACCTGCCCTCGGCGGGATCACACTGGTGGCGAGCCGGAGAAGAGCGAGGAGAGTGAGATCACGCTCCCTGCATGCTTCTCCCACCCTCCCCTGGGGCAATGGCACAGGGGGTGTGCGGGAGGTCAAGATCGTCCTCTCCACTTGGTCTGCCACCCCCCAGGCAGGATCCCTCTGGTGGCGCAGGGGAGCAGAGAGGTGAGTGCGAGATTGCCCTCCCCACTTCCCTCTGTCACCCCCCAGCACAATGGAGCTCTCAGCTGCCTGGAAGGGGAGCTGGGCAGAGGAGATTCCCCCCCCCATTTCACTCTTCCACTAGCTGCCGGTGCCATAGCTGGCAGGGGAAGGGCAGGGACAAGATCTTCTCCCTGCATTAGGGAGTGAGAGGAGGAAATGGAGATGGCAAGCCACTTGCGAATAATCAAATCCGCGAATCTCAAACCCGCGAATGTGGAGGGAGAACTGTATGTTGCTGCATGGCTGGGGGTTGGACTGGATGGCCCCTGTGGTCTCTTCCAACTATATGATTCTATGCATCTATAATTAAAGTCTGATTTTTTTGTTAAAAGCAACCAAATGGGGAACAATACTTGAAAGCAAGCATTAATCATCACTATTAACTCTATTAAACATTAAATGCACTATAATACTACACATAATAGAATTAGGAATATTTATGGCAGAGAACAGAATAACATGGACATTTTACACAACCTAGAAATTATTATTTCTTGAAAGTTCTGAACATTTAGGTCCCAAATTTCAGGATATAATCTTGAACCCATTTACCAGGGAGCAAGCTCAAGTTAAGTTAGCAGGACTTAATTCTGAATTAATATGTTCACAATTTTCATGGCCATCTTCAGGTCAACAGTCTTGCTTAATGCTAATTTATTGTAATATTTATATCCTGCCACATACCATGAAATCTCATATATATTTTTCACAGGTACTCTATAGAAAATTGTTCCTTTCTTATAAAAAATGCTGTGGCACAACAGGAATAACCAGAAATCTCCAGACAGCCCTATGGTTATCATGAAATCCTAAACACTCATCCCTAAAGATGTATGTCTGTACAAGTTGAAGCAGCTGCAATACCAAGTCTGAGTTAGTTGATTAAAAAATATTTGTAATGTAGTTTGGCAGAGCAATTAGCAAAATTCTTGTCCTCTGTACTTTGTTCAAAATACAAACTTTCAACAGAGAAAGTCACCAGACCAGGTGATCACAGATCTCTTGCTCCAGGTCCATTTTTCTTATTTGAAATGTGAACTAATCAGCTAACTTGTCCTTTTTTTTTTTCATGCAAAGGAGGTCTGCACACTTCATAATCAAAACATATCTGAAGCACTTATGCTCCTGAGGAATTTCACCACCTATGAAGCCAGTCAAAGCTGGAAAGCTCCTATTTTTTCTTTTTCAAAAAAGAAGTCACCACCTTTCCAACGCAAAAAAAAAAAGACAACCCATATCCTAATTGTACCGTGAACCTGGTAAGGAAAGACACTACTTTCTCAGTCTCTCATTTCAGCCAAATGGTGGTTCCTCAGTACCAGCTTGTTTCTCTTACACTGTTCCTGGAACAAGGTAGTACAACACCATAGTCATCATCGCTCTCAACTCAATGGAATAAACGGCTTCAAATTCATCTTGCAAAACGACCTCTCCATTCTTCCGACTTTTCCCCGAAAGCAGCTGCCTCGCAACTTACACCGCTACCTACAGCCGAGGAGGCCACTCCTCTTCGCACCCGCACCTACTTCCACGACTCCAACAGCGGGGCAACACACAGAGGTATTATGAAGCCCCACGCCACGCGCCCCCCCCCCCCAAAAGACAGACAAACCTCCTTCAGCTACCAGAAGCTAACACCAGATCCAAAATCCTGCTTCGACTCTCCCACGTTCGTTCCCCGACCCGAGATCACGTGTGTTTGGGGTTGGGCCGGTTCTTATTAAAGATTTACCACTGAAAGCCTCTCTGAGGCCATTTCCGCACTGGGCTGTTATAGTGCTGCGATTCCACTTTCAACATCCTACGGAATCCTGGGATTTGCGGGCCCCTCCCTAAACTGCAAATCCCAGGATTCCATAGGATGTTGAAAGTGGAATCATAGCACTATAACAGCCCAGTGCGGAAATGGCCTGCCTTACAAAAGGGCAATTAAGACGACGGCGCCTGGGACACAAAGCCCGCCCGTGGCAACCTCTGCTCCGTGCGTTGCTGGCCCGCTGGGCGAGGAAGAGGCCGGGCTCTCGGGAGAAGGGGCCGCCCCCCTCACGGAAGGCGCAGGAGGGGAGCTCGGGAGGTCGCTAGAGGGAAACTGGCGCGGGCTGCCGTCCTTGCAACGGCTGGGAACTGGAGGGAATTTCGGCAGGCGTGGCTCGTCACGCAACCAGGTGAGCAGCTACACCTGCGGAAATTGCCGCCTCCGGATAACCGTTAAAGGCACAGGGGCCCCTTCCAGCTGTCACTCTGGCAACCCTCGAGATCGCCGGCGGGGGGCAAAATAAGGGCCTTTCCCTCCAAGATAAAAATTCTACCCCCCCCCAAATAAAACGTTCCTTCGGTCCCCGAACTTCTAGCCTTTCAGAGACAACTCTGCAACTCTTCCAGGGGCTATGTTCACTTTTTGCCTGCCCCCTTTTGTTTGGACGCCTGAAGTGTGTTTCCAAATGCTCAGCTGAAGCCTTAAGTTCCCGACATGCTAGAGGTTTGAGGAACTGAGGAACATTTCCTGCGGGGGAGACAGAATTCATGTTTAGGGGGGCAATGTCCTCATGCTGCCCCCCACACAATCACCCCCCTGGAAAGGAGGGATGATGTGGCGATGCCCCCGCATACCTTGCTCTGGGGCCGGACGGCTTCCCCTCCCCCAACAGGACAGGTCCACGGGCCGCCCCGAGCCGCCTCGGACGCCCGAAGTCCTCTCCCGGCTTTGAGCGGCACCCGGCGCTCACGCCCCAACCTCCGCGCCCTTGAGCCGCCGCCTCGGGGCCCTCCTCCTCCTCCAGCCCGGGGCAGGCGAAGCAACGGCTTCCCCGCCCCCTGACGTCCCGGTGGCCGCAGCAGCGGAGAGCGCCCGGCGGAACCGAGAGGCTCCGGCACCCTTTCCTCCGGATCCGCGGGGTCCCACGTGCAGCTCGAGAGAGAGCCCCGGCACCTCCGCGCGCGCCCCCCTAGTCACCTAGCAACGTCGAGCTTCCCACCCGGGAAAGGCACACGACATCGCGCCCGCTAGGGAACGAGAGGGAATTTTGGTTTCGGCGCAGAAGCAAGCCGCCGCCTAAAAGCTTGGCCCAAATCGCGACTCGTAGCGAGCGCATCTGATAACACTCAGAGGAAACAGGAGTTAGAGTAACGTTTGGGTAGACATCTTCCGGGTTGACGTTGGAAGCCTTGAGAGGAGGGGTGCGCATGCGGGTGAGAAGAAGAAGAAGGCGAAGGAGTCACGTGAGGCGAAGGTTGTGGTAGTTCATGTTGTGTGATTTAATAAAAAGAAAAGAAAACTTTGTTTTGGAAAAACACAGTTAATTCACATAGATTATCGGCTCATAAGTCCCGCTGAATTCAACGAGACTTGGGCCATTTCCGCCCTAGACTGTTATAGCGCTATTATTCCGCTTTCAACATCCTATGGAATCCTGGGGTTTGCAGTTTAGGGAGGGGCCTCAAGGGAGTCCATAGGATGTTGAAAGGGGAATAAGGGCACTCTAACAGGGTAGTGAGCCGGCCAGCCTTTCCAACTAAGGTTGCCAAGGTGAAAGCCAGGCGCAGAGGGTTCCTCATGCAGGAGAGTAGTAACAAGCGACACCTGCCGAAGTGCCCCCCTTTGCGCCCATCCGCTGTAGGCATCAGAGTCCGCTCCAGTTTTCACTCCGCCCAGCGCAGGCCTCCTCTTTATCCTTCTTTGCAACAGTCCGTGGTTTGAATAGCCCAGATCTGACAAGTGCAGTTTAGTAACAGCTCCTTTCCTTTAATCCTTTCATATCAACATAAACACAGAGGTTGCTTCTGATGACTTTGCACTTTTTTCCTCTCCTAGCAGAAAGAAAAGGCGGCGTTTTCCAGCCAGGAAAGGGAAGGAGTCGACCCTGCTAGCAGTAGACTTGGCTTTAGAAATCAAGAGTTTGGCTTTGGTTGAGATCTAGAGTTTGCCAAAGAAAGATGCTCATTCACAACTTTTCAACTTTTTCAGGTGCTGCAGGATCTGGACTGCCTTGCTGTCTCCAAAGTGTTCTCTTGTATAGATTTTGGACAGATCTTCAGTGCTACAGGCTATCTTAAAGGGAGGAGATTCCCTCTGATCTTGGAAGCGAAGCAGGGTCAGTCCTTCTTAGTACTTGGATGGGAGACTGACAATGAATACCTGGTGCTGTAGGCTATTTTTCAGAGGAAGGAACTGGCGAAACCACCTCTGAGTATTCCTTGCCTGAGAAAATCCTATGAAATTCATAGGGTCCCCATAAGTCAACAGGTGACTTGAAGAGACATACACACAGGTCTACCACCATTAATTTTGTTAATTGAGGTATGCCTGTATTATTCTGAACATATTTATATTGCTTTTAATTATTTATGTAAATATTTATTTATTTTACATTAAAGAAAAGCCAGCTGATGGTTTGCGTATTGGGCTCTGGGAGACTGCTCAGCCATGAAAATCCACCAAGTGACCTTGGGCAAGTCACACACACTCAGGCCATTTCCACACTAGACTCTTATAGCACTATTGTTTATTAACGGTGAAGGATCTGGAAGCCATGCCCTGTGAGGAATGGCTTAGGGAGCTGGGAATGTTTAGTCTGCAGAAGAGAAGGTTAAGAGGGGATATGATAGCCATGTTTAAATATTTGAAGGGATGTCATGTCGAGGAGGGAGCGGGCTTTTCTGCTGTTCCAGAGACTAGGAGAAAGAGCAATGGATTCAAGCTGCAGGAAAGGAGATTCCACCTGACCCTCAGGAAGAACTTCCTGACAGTCAGAGCTGTCCAGCAGTGGAATATGCTGCCTCGGAGTGTGGTGGAGTCTCCTTCTTTGGAGGTTTTTAAGCAGAGGCTGGATGGCCATCTGTTGGGAATGCTTTGATGGGTGTTCCTGCATAGCAGAGGGTTGGACTTGATGGCCCCTAGGGTCTCTTCCAACTCTATGATTCTATGAAATTGTGATTTACCTAATGACTTATTTACTAAAATTTATATGTACTAATTAGAATGTCTGGATGTGGTTGGTATCCTCTACTTTTTAAATATATATATATACCAGACAGTTGCTTTGATATGCATGTTTCCAATGAGTTGTAAGATTGTTTATTACATATATTGATATCCTTCCCACATTAATCCTGAAGGAAGAAATAGCATTCAGACTGTCAATTAAGCATGCTCAATGGAGGGATTTCCTCTGCAGGGCCCCTGAACTCCACAAGCAATTCAGAGAGAGAGAAAGCTGCTGCCTGGTGAGTGTAGGGAAGAGGGATGGTGAGCAGCACATTTTATAGCACAAAAAAATTATTTTTCAGATAGATGGCCAGAAGACTGCACACAGCATTCTAAATGTGACCACCCCATAGGTTTGTATAAGGAAACTGATTGTTAACTTTTTTTCAGATCAATATGTAAGATCCAGCCCCTTCTTAGCCTTTCTTGCACCTTTAGCTTTGAAAAGCCATAATAGCGCATAGAGAACGCTAACCACAACCCACAGAATTAGCCTTCAGGAATGTGGGATCTCCTTTCTTTGCTTGCTTATTAGAACTCTGAGAAACACCAGCTGGAGCCTGTCGGAAAAAGATATACACTGAGAATTAAAGAACGCCAGGTCCAGGAATTTCTTCTGAGGGGCCTGGATTGGAATGAAGTCAGCCCTTCAGCACAATGGTTCATTTTGGGTGGTCCCAAGCTTTCTTTGTTTCAACAGTATAACTTATGATGGAAGAGGAGTGATTTTGCTGCTGCTCTTCTTAAAAACCTGGGAATTAGAAATGCTTTCACAACTGCTGCAAACCATCCCAAGATCACCAGGAGATGCAGATCTGCTTCCTGAGCACACAGGGAAGGTCGCCTCATTGCATGGGCTCACAGCCTGTTGGGGACCTCTTGCATTTGATGAACCAGCTTCTTCATAAGCCCAGCCCCTGATCTGACTCCTCAGTTCTCCCTTTCCTACTTTGTGGTGATGAAGGAAACCTCTTTGTTACTGTGCTGTGTGGAAAAGCAGCACACTGCCAACAGAGGGAAGTGTTACCCTGTGTACTGGGGGTCCTGGGAGGGACACGAAAATGTGCTCAACAAAAGGTGGGGAAAATTAGCTCAGAGCACTGCTTAGCATTACGAGAGGCAGGGTAACTTAGCGAGATCTTGAACCCTATGTCTACGGGGTCGGGTCAAGTCAAGGAGCACACAGAAGTTTAAGCAATAAATGATATTTTATTAAACACAAGCAAAACAGTGTATGCGACACATTCACACAAGATAAAGAAATAAAGGTTGGAGTGGTATAGAGGGATTTTTAGAGGAGTTGCTGGTTTGGGTGATACTTCGCCTGTCCTGAAGCCCGGAAAAATAGAGAGCGAGGCTGGGGTGCAATGTAGCTCAGCACGTGGAGCTGAGGGGAGGCTCGCCAAGCAAAGCGGCAGCAAGGCGGGATGAAACTCGGGAGTGATCCGAGGAAGGTCTCGGAATCAAGGGTTTTTATAAGGAAAATGTGACTGCAAGCTATGCCGTACTTGGAGGAAAAGAATAGATTAGGAGTTGGAGACAAAGCCTCCGAAAGGTCAGAATCTGAATGATTGAGTTATCGCAGAGGTTCTCAATAGAGAGGCCAGTATGCAAATGCAGAGTACTTGGGTATTGTATAGTTCACCCATCAAGCTGCCATCGCGGGGCAGAGGCTCTTTTGTAGGTTGCTCACATACCTAATTAGAGTACTTGCCTGGAGGTCTCCTAAAGCAGCAAGTCAGCTATTTTCTGGCCTGCCTGTATTGTCCAGGAATATTACGGCGATTAACGGCCGAGCTTGGTGGCGTGCTTGTACGGTGGCCTCGCAAACACGTGGAGGGGAATAGAGAAGTGAAGCCGAATTGTGATATCAGAAGGATATCTTTTAATATCCCCAAAGCTCGGACTAGCCAGGGCAGTAACAGAAGCTTGCTGCCTTTTCTTGTGGTGTTTGTGTGTGAAATTAGCATGCGAATATATGTTCACAAATGGTGTGCAAAGAGAAGTGGCCAGCATTTTGGAGGTTCCTTGCCAGGAATGGGAATGCTGTTGCTCCCTAGCTCCCTACCTTTGGTCTGTGGCCTTTGCTGCTGACATTCAGGTCTCAATGGTAGGGTCCTCCAGCTCTGATTTAGACACATGTCTCTCCATCACTGAGTGTCAGTGTGGTGTATTGGTCTGAATGTTGGACTAGGGCTTTGAGAGACCAGGGTTCGAATCACCAGTCAGCCATGACTGGGTGACCTTTGGCAAGTCACCCTCCCTCAGCCTCAGAGGAAGGGGATGGCAAATCCTCTTGCCAAGAAAACTCTATGATAGGGTTGCCCTAGGGTCACCACATGTCAGAAATGACCTGAAGGCACATAACAACAATCTCCATCACTGATTTCCACATTTTTGTCCACGGAGCTTTCCTCAGAGAATTAGGCTTAGGACTAACCACTCGACCCTGTTTGTAGCACAATCCCATTGTGCTGAATGCTGACTGCCTATCATAAAGCCATTTCCCTGGCCAGCTCTCTCTGTAGGGTGCTTTTTGGGTGGCTCTTATGACAGCTATGAAGTTGCTTTTCCCCTACCTGAAAGCAGCGCTCATTTTTTATTTTTTTAAAAAAACAAGAGATAGTGGTGGTAATAACAGCCACAATCTACAGGAAGCCCAGCTGATAGTTGGGAATGGGAGTAGTCCTGGAAAAAAACTGAAGGGGGTGTGATAATGGGGGTTCCCATTATCCAGGTAACAGAGCTGAAGGGAGATAGTTCTCCCTCCAGGCATACAAAAGGTTAATGAGTGCTGGGTTAGGTTACATTTTATTGGGGGTGAGCATCACAGGACATGAGGGATAGTTGCCCAATCAGGTGGAGAAAGGTGAGAACCTTTGAGATGCTTTGGTGGTGAAATTTTTAAAAAGTGTCAAAGGACCATGAGACAGAAGAAGAACAAAAGAGAAGAACAAAGGCATCACCAGAAGAGATGTATCGCTGATTGGAGGTAGGCCAGCTAAGCCTAACCTCCCAGCTCTGCCTCTGCACACCATCTCACCTGACCAATGATGCTAGGATGTTTCTTAAATAGTTGCATTAGGATTTCTGTTCTTTTGAAAGCTATGGTTGATATGATGTAACTATCTGTAACTTGTAACTACTAAGGGAACCTGACGGGAAGAAGCATCTCATATAGAGTGATATCTGTTCTACATTGCCTGTTCTTAGAATAAATGTTTTCCTTTAAAGAACTCCCTGCTCTATTTTCCACATGCTTGACAGAGACACGTGTAGATAGGATTCCTCTCTCCCAGAGGGTGTGTCAGGGGGAGAAAGGGATTTCTAAGCTTAGAGATTGTTGCCTCCCTTGTAGCATCCTACTGTGCTACTAAGACCAGGATTTTAATTCAGTGGGTGGTGGCAGCACTTAATTCATGGAACCTGGGAGTTTCCATCTCCTATTCAAGGGCAGAAGTCAACTCTGAGTGGGAGAAGGGCCCTGGGACCATGACAGATGGGGACAAAGCTCTCCAGCAAAACTACATGCGCTGACTTCTGTAGGCAGATTGGTATACTCCCTTAGAGACAGAGCAGCCCTCGATTTTCAGTGCACACTGTGCCCTCTTAGATGCCATACTCCAACTCTCCTTTGCCAGTCTACTTTACTCCTGCCAGTAGTGCACCGTGGATCCCAATTTGCTCCTGGTCTGAATTCAAGGTGCTGGTGCCAACATTCAAGCAGTTCTAAATGGCTTGGGACCTTGATGCATGGAGGAGCCCCTCTCTCTATACATATCTGCTGGAGGGATCTGTGTCCCGTAAGTGGGAGCAACACATCACAGGAGGGCATGGGAAAGGGCCTTCTCTGGCATGGCACCCTGTTGTCAGTGCCCTCCTGCCCTCGGACACTGGTTTCTTTCCAGTACTAAGTCGTGCAGGTATGGCTTAGTGCAGGTACCCTGCAGGTACAAGGTTTTACCTGTTTTAATGTTTTAAGTTGTTTTAACTTGTTGATTTTTGCCCTGTTTAAATTGGTTGTCTTTAATCTGGAACTGTTTTACATTGTTTTACTTGTACAGCACCCAATAAAGGGTGGGATACAAATATTTTGACAAAATAGGAATCATCCTTTCTGCTTTTCCTTGTCCCCTTTCTTTATTTGCATTGCACCCATTGCTTCCTCTTTAGTCCATAAGCTTCTCGTCCCACCTCCTGCACCCATCCAGTTTTTCCGCTTACTCTGCTTTCTGCCTCTGCTTCCTCTTTCCTCAGTAGCATACAGCTTCAGCTCTCTGAGGCTTCCTCAGAGTCCCCACTTTCATTTCCTTTACTCCTTCTCCTGCCTCAGCTCCTGCCTTCTGCTCTTTTTTCCATGCCTCTTCTTCCACCAGTTCTCCATCTTTCTATACCTTAGACAGCTACCTACTCAGTACTCCCTTTCCCTGTAGCCTCTCCTACTCCTCTCCAGGCTGCCTGAACTCCTTCCCAGTTCTGGCTGACTCCTGAAAGCTATGGCTGCCCCATAGGCCTGCCTGTGTAAGTTCTAGAAGACCCCCAACTCCCTCCTCTCTTGTAGAGGCATGTAAAGACTTGAAAACTTTCTGAGAGCCTTATCACACCACTCCTTTATGCTGCCTTATTCTGTTTGAAATCTGCTCCAGCCATTCTCATGAGGGTAGCTAACTGTTCATATTCTCTATCACACCTTTGCTGCCCTTGCACTTTAATAGCACCATTTATACAGTTTGTTCATAGAATCATAGAAATGTAGAGTTGGAAGAGACCACACGGGCCACCCAGTCCAACCCCCTGCCATGCAGGAACACCCTTAAAGCACTCCTGACAGATGGCCATCCAGCCTCTGCTTAAAAACCTCCAAGGAAGGAGACTCCACTACACTCCGAGGCAGCATATTCCACTGCTGGACAGCCCTGACTGTCAGGAAGTTCTTCCTGAGGTTCAGGTGCAATCGCCTTTCCTGCAGCTTGAATCCATTGCTCCTTGTCCTGGTCTCTGGAGCAGCAGAAAACAAGCCCTCTCCTTCCTCTACATGGCATCCCTTCAAATATTTAAACATGGCTATCATGTCCCCTCTTAACCTTCTCTTCTGCAGACTAAACATACCGAGCTCTCTAAGTCTATCCTCATACAGCATGGCTTCCAGGCCTCTCACCATTTTGGTCGCCCTCCTCTGGACCTGCTCCAGCCTGACCATGTCCTTCTTGAATTGGGGTGCCCAGAACTGGACACAGTATTCAAGATGAGGTCTAACCAAAGCAGAGTAGAGTGGTACCAGTACCTCCCTCGATCTAGACACCATACTCCTATTGATGCAGCCGAGAATTGCATTGGCTTTCTTGGCTGCCGCATCACACTGCTGACCCATGTTCAGCTTGTGGTCTATTAAGACTCCTAGATCCCTTTCACACGTACTGCTATCCAGCCACGTGTCCCCCATCCTATATTTCTGTATTCCATTTTTTCTACCTAAGTGTAGGACCTTACACTTCTCTGTTGAATTTCATTTTGTTAGCTTTGGCCCAGCTCTCCAATCTATCCAGGTCATTTTGAATTTTGATCCTGTCCTCTGGCGTATTAGCAACCCCTCCCAATTTGGTGTCATCTGCAAATTTGATGAGCATGCCACATCATTGTTCATCCACATCAGGGTACCATTACTGACTCCTGTCCCACGTCCCTCACTTCAGCTAAAGGATAGGTCTTCTACCTGTAATAGTGCCATAAAGGTATGACATCAAGGCACTATGATGCTTGAGGAAGGAATAAACTGGCCACACCCACTAATGGATCATTGGCGGAAGAAAGCACTATGAGACTTCCGCACTCAAAGAGATTACTGAATTGTTTGGGAAATGATTATTTCCACTGTGAAAAATAAACACATTTTCAATGACCCTGCAGTGCAACAGCACCAGGAGAGCAATGACATTGTGAGACAAGGATGAGGCAAAAGTGAGGCTAATGCATAGCTATGACAGTATAACACTATGGTGTGATAAGGCTCTCAGATCTTTGAGCAGGAAATTGCAATGTTTGTGATGTGCCATTCTCTTGTCATACTTCTTCATCAGAAACTTCACCGCAAGTTGTACAAGAGGGATTTACTTCCATGCAGCAGAACAATTTGCTCATTACTCATGTACTCTTCCAGATGGTATGAACTCTTTGACAATGGAACAGACTTCCTCAGACACTGGTAGACTCTCCTTCATCAGAAGCTTTTAAAAATAAGTTAGATGGTCACCTCTCAGGGATGCTTTAGCTGCAGATTCTTGCACAGGAGAGTGTCCCTTCCAGCAATATGGCTCTAGCATAAATTGCATGGGCTGGTAAAAGGAAATTCCCCCGACCTCAGATTTTTTTTGTTTGGTAGTCGTGTATCTGCCAAGCCAATTTAAAGTTCCTCCCCTACTTTCTTAATGACAACTTTTTATGAAATAATGATATTGTGTGTGTCTCTGTGTGTGTATTTAACTGAAACGGTTTTGGCCCCCAAAAAGCATTAAATTTAATAGCATCTTCATATTTATTTATTAGAAATATTTATAAATGACTTTTATGGCCACTGGGGCTTCCAAAGCAGTATACAAAGTAAAATTACCATATAAAAACAATAGCAATGACACAGTCTTTTTTTAAAAAAAATGGTTAAAAACCTTTAAAAAATTTAAGTCCTAACCTAAAGCAGGCTTTCTGGCCGCCTTCAGAAGTTCAATAAGGACAGAGTCACACTGACCTCCCGTGGGGAGGGTGGCCCAGAATAGGGGTGCTGCTCCAGGAAAAGCCCTTTCTCATATTTGTCAACCTGGAGGCTGGGATACTGAACAGGTCCTGCTCTGAAGGTCTCAGATTCTGGGCAGACTCATATGGGAAGAAATAGTCCTTAAGATATCCTGGCTCCCTCAAGCTATTTACCAGTTTGGAACTAACATTTTAAACTGAGCCTGAGGAACCCTAGGGTGGGCAAAGTATATCCAGAGGCCACATACAACTCCCACAACTGACTTAACAGCCCACCTGCCCTGTGCCATCCTACCCACAAAATTTGGATGGTCCAAAATTGTCTTTATCCGAAAAGAAAGAGTGCAGTGCAGGGGGCATTATGGGCTATTTTGCCTTGTCTTCAGGCATTTCCAACAGGAAATTATCCCTAGCCCCTTGCAACTGCCCACTCTTGCCAAACAACATGCAGTTCCCGCTTCTGGTAACATCCATCCTGACAGATGTGGACGCACTGTAAAGCAGTGCCCCTGACTCCCATTTTAGCCAAACAACCCAGAAAAATACAACTGATGTTTCTGAATATCATGGATGCACTTTCCTCTCTGGTAGCTGGAGTAGGTCACCCACCAAGGCAATGAAAGCTGTTTCTGTCCTG
This sequence comes from Cyclura pinguis, assembly GCA_030412105.1. Lineage (NCBI taxonomy): Eukaryota > Metazoa > Chordata > Lepidosauria > Squamata > Iguanidae > Cyclura > Cyclura pinguis. The sequence goes on from CM059600.1 coordinate 214,612,308, forward strand.
AAACCAGGAACCTGAACTCAGATTAGAATGGACCAAACACAGACCCACATGCAAGGATATAATCTCGTATGTACACATAAAGACAATTAACTTATGACCAGACTTGCAGACAACCATTTTGTGGTGGCTGGAGTCCACTCTGGTTGTGGTCTCAGACCCCCAGGTGACTATGGATTGGAACAACATTCTTACCACTTTTTCACAGCATAGTTATTAAGGACTAGGTCTGTATGAAGGAGTGCACTTGCCCTTGTGATTCTAGGGAGCTGGAAGAGCAGAAACCAGGATGAAAGTTTGAGGTAAGCTGCTGGAGCTCTAAGTGCCTTGTGCCCTCTTATGTTCATCACTCTCCAGGGCTCTGCCTAGCTAACTAGTGCTAGCAAGGACCCGTGCTTTCTGGCTCCCAGATTTTGCATACCTGGTGTTCAAAGAGACCAGAAAGAAGGTGGTCCACTGAAGGCTTCAGAATGGAAGAGTCTGCAGAAACATTCCCTTGCTAGGACCTCAAATATTTCTACATATCCAGGCTCTTTTGGCCTACTTATAAATGCTTCTCGGTCAGGCCTGAGTCTTTCCCTGAGCAACAGCCAGCTTCTCTGTGGCTGTCTGGCAACCTTCTGAGTATGTGTCCTGCCCAGGTTTCTTGTCTATTCCACAGGTCCTTTGCCTGCCTCCCTGCCAGCCTCACCCAGGGCTTCTTCAGGATCTGCCACAGCCTTCTACTCCTAATTCAACTGGGACTTTTACTTCCACACTGATTTTCTAGGTGTCACGTCCCAATACGGATGCCCAGGGCAGGGCAGGCAAAGGATTTCAGTGGGCGGCTTTTAGCACCAGTGCCTTGATGGCTGTGGGGGTGACATTTCCAACTGACAGGCTGGCATTAAGCCCCTCCTGCTGGTGGGAGGAGCGCTCCGATTTGCTGGTGCTCCCTTCCAGTATGGGGAAACCAAAGCGTTTGACTTGTCTCTCCTCTGTTCCTGGCGTGACCACCAGGAGGCAGCAGAGCAACTTGAAAATGGCTCGTCTCATGTCTTTACTGGTCAGGGTATAAATGATGGGATTCAGGAGAGAGTTAAACATAGCCAGGCCCAGGAAATAGTCTGCTTTGTACAGCATGCTGCAGGTCTGGGCCTGGCATGCAACATCCATCAACAGGAGGAGGAAGAGAGGTAGCCAACAGGCAATGAAAGTGCCGACCACAATGGTCACTGTTTTCAGCAGGGCCATGTACTTCTGGGATTTCTTGAGCATGCCCTTCCGGAGGCTGCCCAGGCGCTGCCCATTGAACTTGACCATTTGGTAGATGCGGGCATAAAGCACCACAATGGAAATCAGGATCACCAAGAAAATGGTGATGCAGAAGAGGATGTAATGCTTAGAATAGAGGGGCAGTACTGTCGAGCACTCGGGAAGATTTTCAATGCAGTTCCAGCCAAGGATGGGCAGCACCCCAAGCAAGATGGAGGCCAACCAGCTGGCCGCCACCAGCAAGAACATCCGCCCTTTCTTGTCCCCCTGATAAAGTCTCATGCGGACCATGGTGATGTGCCGCTCAATGGCAATGGCAAGGAGGCTGAGGACAGACGCTGCAAGCGTCACAAAGACACCGCCCTCCCTCAGAAACCACTGGACTGGTGTCAGCTTGAGAGTGTTGGGCCCAGACATGATGATATTGGCTGTGTAGGCCACTCCGGCCAGCAGGTCCGAGAGGGTGAGATTCCCAATCAGGTAGTACATGGGTGAGTGGAACTTCTTGTTCCTCCAGATGGCCAGCAGGACCACTGAGTTCTCAACCACGATGAAAGCGCACACCACCAGGAAGACAATGGCGTCTACCTTGAGGCTGCCCTTGTATTTGCTGGCATGGAGCTTCCCTGTGTAGTTGTAGTGCAAGGAAATTATGTTGTTATTGTGATACTCTCGATAGAACTGAGCCAGGTGGGGTGGAGACTCCATACTGATGGTTCTCATCCCATTGGGGCCTCTCACCCTTTTCTTTCAATCTATGCAGGGGTACATAGTCATGCTGTACCTCTACGGTGTTACGCCCCACACTCTGTCTAGTGGAGGGGGATAATGCTTCACTAGAGAGATTATTTTCTGAGCAGTTGCCTTGCCACAGCCAGTTCAGATTCTGGAGAAGACACCACAGCACCAGAAAGCACTCTGTTCTGATCCATCAGTCGAGACGGAACCTAAAAATGCAACAAGAAATCCATGTAAGTTGGCGAGGCTTGCAAATCACAAAGCAAAATCACATCCAGATGAACTCCAATGTTTGCAAAGGGTGCAGTCAGGAAAGAACCAGGGCAACTGGACTTCCTTTGATCAAAGGCAGATCATAGATATATTTACTAACCTATGGCTTCCCAGACTTTGGTGTGTGTGCCTATGCCTTCAAGTCATACCTGTTGACTTATGGTGGCCCCTTCAATTTTTCTTAGGGTTTTCTTAGGCAAGGAATACTCAGGGTGGCTTTGCCAGTGCCCACATCTGAGTGGGAGCCTATAGCTCATGGTATTCATTGGTGGTCTCCCATCCAAGTACTAAGCAGGTCTGACCCTGCTTAATTTCCAAGATCAGACAAGATCTGGTGCCTTTAGGTATTTAGGCCCCAGTGTTTGGAACCTGGTATTAAACCTCAGGCTTTTTATACACACAAAGAACAAGCTATATCGCTTGACATGCCAGTCAGAGCCTTGAAAAGTTATTTCTTTGGACTAAAACTCCCACCATCCCCAAAATAATGGTAGTCCAAAGAACAGACTTTTCCAAACTCTGCTTGAAGCTAATTCCTCTCATCTTCATCAGCCACAAGAAAGGAAGAACAAGCAACAAGAAGAATGCAGCAGGGTGATGGCCTTCCATTGCTCTATTTGCAAAGTGGTTACTAAATTAGTCTGTTCTATCAGTCTGTGAGGGAGCACAAGACTTTTAATTGTTTCCTGATAGTCAGCAAACAGAATATATTTCAGACCCCATGTATATGACCAGACCATCAGCAGAACACTGTTGTGTGGGGTTTCCTTTTTATCTGGTTGCATTTTTTTTTCCAGCAAAGAAAGAATGTTAACAACAACCTCACTAGATCAGATCAAAAATGCACGTAGAAAGCTTACAAACAGGATATGATGAAAACAGTTTTTCTTTATATCTTCTGAACCTGCTTCTAGTCAGTCATAGATGACTCTGGCTTCTAGCATGGAGTGTGGGAGATTTAAAAATAAAAATAAACAATTGTGCATTCTTTCAGCAAGCAGTGTGGAGGGTACAGTCAACCAGGAATGAGGCTGTGTAAACATCCAAAGACTGCACAACAACTACGAATATGTAAATCAGATGACTCTTTAAGAGATTACAGTTTGCACCACCATACTGGGAGCTAGTGCAGTGCAGGGATTTGAGTGTTGGGCTAGCAATCTAAGAAACACCAGTTTGTAATTCTCACTCTGCCATGGAAACCCACTGAGTGACCTTGGGGAAGTCTTACTCTGTGAGCATCAGAGGAAGGCAATCGTGGTAAACCTTTTCTGAACAAATCTTGCTAAGAAAATCCTACAATAGGGTTATCACAGGATCACCAAAAGGCAGAAGTGAGTTGGAGGCCCACAACAACCACACCCATACTATCCAGAAGACACTTGAATTCATCTGTTCCAGAAAGTGAAAGCAGGGCTGGTCAGGGAAAACCATGAATCACCAGGCAGGACTTGGAAAGAATCTCGCCCAAAACCCTGGAGTTGCTTCTAGACAGAGAGGATAATAGTGGGGCAAGAGGGACCAATGGTCTGATTCCATATGGAAGCAAATACAGCAGAGGAGCCATGCAACACTAGTCATCTCTCAGGACCAGAAAACAAGATTTCAGTGCGGTATCCACAAAAGCTGAGCATCCAAGTCCAAGGCTTTTCACTTAAACATCACCTTCTGAGTACAAAGATGGAAGAAAGGCAGGGAAAATCTCACAAAGTTATGCTAAGAATGGCAAGTGATTTTCTTGGTTTCAACAGTCTTGATGAAGGTAGCAGCCTTTCTGCATCCCTTAAGGCTTGTTGCTAGAAGGAACAAACTTTGCCTTGAGAATTCCCACATCTGCTTACAAGGCAATTCAGAGAAACTATGCGCACACATACCAACACACATGTTTTAAAATGCAATGGCTAAAAATGTACACATTTGAAAAAAAATTCAAAATCCTTTAGTCAATGACAAAAAGTGCATATACATGGCAAGAAAATGCAGGTGGGGTCCAGAGAAATGCAACAAAATGGAGGTGGATCAATCTTCAGTTTCCTAATGCTGACAAATAGTTCAGCACTGGTGTCAGCTTCAACAGATTCTGACAGCAATCCACAAGGGAAAAGGATGGAGAAAGCATTTGAACAAAAGGCTCTCCTAACGACAGCCAGGCCATCAGTGCCATGGTGAAGTTTAGCAAGTGATTTGCAACAGAACGGGCCTCAGACGTGAGTGCTTGTTGGTCCCACATGTTGCATGGAATGCTGCTGCTCTGCTTGCACAAATACAAGTACACACATAGCAAGAGCCCTCTGCAGGGACCCAAACACACAGACTGCAGGGCTTTTCATGGGAAGCAGATTCTGGCTAGCTGAGAAGGGGAAGGTGCCAAATCACTCTCCAGAAGTGGTTGGCAGAGGATGTTTTTGCTGTTTTGGATTGTCCATAGAGTACATTTTTGTGTCTCCTTTGACTGCAGGCTTTTTCTTTTTGACATTTCATCCCTTTTCTTCTTACTCTGTTCCTGCCATTATAGTTCTTCTCTTCTGTCAACCAGACTGTGACAGAGACATTGCACGCACCAGCATACCTTCACTGCTGTTGGGCAAGGCATCCCCCCATCCCAGCACACAAGATATTCCAGACAGGCCCCAGATGATCTCTCCTAACTCATGCACACATGAGTACAGGCACCAACACACACACACACACATGCACTTCATTGTCTACACAAGACTAATCTTGGATCTGATGTACTTTTCTCCTCAGGCAGTACCTGGAAAAAAAGCAAGCTGCAGAACCCCTGCTGGAAGGGGCCGATGTGGTGGAGAAAAGAAGAGAGAGCAGGCCTGCCTGGGACCCCTCAAGCAATCTGGGGGGAAAACTCTGTAGCCCAGTGATAGTTCTCAAGTAGGCACTTCCTCATTCACACTCAGGCAGGATTCTCTCCCCACTTATACACATGCACACACAGAAAATCAAAACTTAGGCACACCCACTGTTAGAACTGAAGCCAAGCCTTCGTTTTAGCCACAGTTCACCAGGGTCTAGCCTCAGAACCTATGCCCAGTTGCCAGGACTCATTCCCCAGAACATGTGTATAAAAAGCACCTCTGATCATGTACAGAGTTTCTTTTTAAAATAGTGCCAGTTTATTTGTTGTAAGACCCAAAGCCTTCTAAGTCAGGTAGCCTTGAGCTCTGGAACTTAAAAGTCATGGATTCATAGAATCATAAAGTTGGAAGGGGCTTCATGGGCATCTAGTCCAACCCCCTGGTCAATGCAGAATCTCCAGCTAAAGTATCCCTGGCAGGTAGCCTCTTTTTGAAGACATTTGGAGAAGGTGACTCCACCACCTCTCTAGGCAAGTGGTTCCATTTCCAAATTGCTTTTACTGTCAAGAAGCTCCTTCTAACGTTTAATCAGAATCTACTCTCCTGTAACTTAAACAATTAGACCTGGTCCTACCCTTTGGGTCAGCAGAGAACAGGCCTGCTCCCTCCCGTCTGTGACAGCCTTTGAGGTACTGACTGCAGTCATGTCACCTGTCACTCTTCTCTTCAACAAACTGAACATGCCCCACTCCTTATATTATGATTTCTTACCCACCACTTGCTATAGGTGGGAAACAACATGGATTAGACATGTATCATCCACACCAGTTAAAAGACAAATAAAACATATGCATATTAAAAACACTCAATGCATGCAATAATAATCATTGGACAAGATGAAAATGCTGGGAAAAGTGGAAGGTAGTAGGACAGGATGAGGAGGAGCCCATTACAGACAGACAGACTCCATCAAGAAACTCAGGGTTGCTGCCCTGAGTTTGCAAGACCTGAGTAGAGTTGGAAAAAGCAGGGTCCCCTGCAGGGGCTCATTCAGAGGGTCACCACAAGTCAAAGCAGACATGACAGCAATTAACAACAACAATGACTATTTCTATGACCTGGAAGGGAGTCTGGAGTGACAGATACTAATGAATTCTCCTTTTAGAAATTAAGCTCTGAGACAAAATATTTCATAAGGAAGGATTTAAAAGGACTATTTAAACAAAAAAGTAAGTTGAAAAAAAGTAAAATTGAATAAACTGCCTTTTAAAGGAATAAACTAGAATGCTAATCTGTAAGGACAAGGATAAATTGGAGAATAGATTTGTTGAAGCGGAGGAAATCCTTTTTTTTTTACATGGACTGCTACTTCAAGGACACGAGGGAACGGAGATCTGAAATAGCGGCGACATTTTGAAGCAATAAATCTGTGAAGATTGCATTGAAGATTGCAGTAGCTGCTGTCCTGCTGTAATAATTTTTGTTGTTGCATTAATTTTGGGTTATAAATTTAATTAATTCAGGACATAAAAATTAGCAAACTGTTTAAGATAAGAGGGACTGAATAGAGAGACATAGAAAGGAATTAAAGGGCAAGCACATAGAAAGTCTAGAAAGGTGGGGTGTTACTATAAGGAATTATTAGCAGCTGGAGAGGGTTGGGAAAGCAGAAAAAAGAAGACACAGTATTTACAGACCAAAAGAAAATAATGGAAATCTTCAGACAATATTGTAAGATCTTATATAGCAAAGATAATAACAAGGATATGAAAGGAAAAATAGATAAATATTTACAGGAACAAGATATCCCAAAGCTGACGGAAGATCAAGAAAAGAAATTGAACGCAAACATAACGATGATGGAAATAACAGAAGCGATAAAAAGAATAAAGGTAGACAAATCACCCGGACCAGATGGTTTTTCGGCGTTGTATTATAAAGAGCTGCAAGAAGAACTCTCTGTACCAATGCAGAAAATGTTTAATGAGATTACAATAAAGGGTAAACCAGAAACATGGAGGGAAGCAAATATAACCTTGATATTAAAGGAAGATAAAGATCCCGAGGAACCAAAAAATTACAGACCCATATCATTGCTGAACATTGATTATAAAATATTTACAAAGATAATTGCGGAAAGACTGAAGAAGATTGCACAAGTAATAATCCATTCAGATCAAAGTGGTTTCCTACCAAGAAGATATTTACGAGATAATGTACGTACAGTAATAAATATTTTGGAATACTATGAGAGACACAATGAGAAGGAAGGAGTGTTGGTTTTTGTTGATGCCGAAAAAGCGTTTGATAATTTAAATCAAGAATTTATGATAGAATTACTGGATAGAATGGGATGCGGACAGAAATTTATAACTTGGATGAGACAGATATATAAAGATAATAAGGCACAATTGATCATTAATGGAGAGAAGACTGCACCGATTGAAATAAAAAAAGGAACACGTCAAGGATGTCCCTTATCACCTCTTTTATTTATAATAGTGGTGGAAGTACTATCGAGGAAGATAAGGACGGAAGAAACAGTAAAAGGAACGAAAATAAAAGGACAGGAATATAAGACGAAAGCCTATGCAGATGATTTAGTGCTGTTTCTTGAAGAACCCAAAACAAGTATAAAGAAAATGATAGAAATAAGTAAAGAATTTGGGGAAGTGGCAGGTTTTAAAATAAACAATGAAAAAATGAAGATTTTGACTAAAAACATGACGAAAGAGAATATAGAGGATCTGATTCAAAAGACCGGACTTAAAGAAGAAAAGAAGATTAGATATTTGGGAATAACTATAACTAAACAGAATAATGGACTATTTGAAAATAACTACGGTATAAAATGGAAAGAAGTCAAAAAGAACTTACAGACTTGGACAAAACAGAGATTATCCCTATTAGGACGAATGGCGGCAGTAAAAATGATGATATTACCAAAAATAAATTATTTGTTTCAAAACTTACCAATAATTACCAATAATAAATGCTTTCAAGAGTGGAAAAAAGATCTTACAGATTTTATCTGGAGTGGAAAAAAGCCTAGGATAAAATGGAAAACACTGATAGACAGTAAAGAGAAAGGAGGCTGCGGCGTACCAGACATGAGAATTTATTACTACGCGAATGGGATGACGTGGATAAAAGACTGGATTATGTTGAGTGAAGAAAGGACGCTGAATCTGTAAGGTGCAGATCTCTGGTTTAGCTGGCATGCATATCTGTGGTATAACAAGGCAAAGGTGGATAAACAATTCACAAATCACTACATAAGAAGATCTTTGTTAGAGATCTGGAAAGTTTGGAAAAGAAAATTATATTTCAGGATACCACTATGAGTTTCACCACATGAAGCTCTATATGGTAAATGGAAACAACCTTCAGATAGATGGATAACATATAGAGATCTAATGGTGAATATTGGAAAAGGAACACAACGTATAAAGACCAGAGAAGAACTAATAAATGAAGGATGGAATTGTCAGTGGTTCCTATATATCCAACTTAAAGAAAGACAAAAAATGGACCAGAAATTAGAAGGACTGGAAAATACCACCCAACTAAATGAATTTGAAAAAATAATATTTGAGAGAAAAGACCATCTGACATCACAATTATATAAATTTATGTTAGAGAGAGAGCTGGAACCAGAAACTATTAAGGATACTATGATAACTTGGGCGCGAAATATTGGTCATGAAATTAAGTTGGAACATTGGAAGAAAAGTTGGGAGGATACTCAGAAGTTTACTCTGGCACAGAATTTAAAGGAAAATCATATTAAAATGTTGTATAGGTGGTATTTAGATCCGGAGAAATTGAGTAAGATATATAAGACCAAAGAAAAGAAATGTTGTAAGTGTGGTAGTGAGTGTGGTTCCTTTTATCATATGTGGTGGCAGTGTGAAAAAGCAAAAAAATACTGGAAGAAGATTCAGAAAACAATTATGGAGAGTTTGCAAATAACGATACCATTAACACCAGAGATCTTTTTATTGAATATGTTACATCAAGTGAATAAAGAATACCACAAATATAAAAACAAATTATTGTATATGATCACAGCAGCCAGAATAATATATGCCAAATATTGGAAAAGAAATATAGTACCCGAAATGGAAGAATGGCTAATGAAATTACAAGAGTTTGTTTCTTTAGAAAGTTTATCACGAGCAATGAAAGGAGGAAGAAGGGGAGATAAAGATAACGGAATGATGGAAATTAAGAGATATACAGAGAACAACTGGGTAAGAATTTGCCAAGAAGGATAAATTGTGCAAGATAGGATAAAGAGGAAGCAGAAAATGACACAAATATGAAGTGTAATGTTAAAGGCCAGTCAGCAGTAACTTTTGGTTATGGAGGTAACAGATATAAGAGAGAGAAAAAAAACAACCAAGTAAAAGAAAGTAGGAAGTGAAGGATGACAAATGAGTATAGATAAATGAAAGATTGTATAACTAAAATGTCAAATGTATGGATATTTTTTGATACTTGTAAAGAGGACTAAGGGTGAAATAATGAAATATAAGATCATCTTTTTTATTTATTCTTTTTATACAATCAAAAAATGAAATATGTCAAGAGTGAATATGTAGATAAAATGTGTGAATTTTAACAAAACAAAACAAAAGGAAATTAAGCTCTGAGAACAGGCAGTAGCCCCCAAGCAAAGTGTAGCTGTCTAGCTTGGTGACCTAATCCACATTCTTACACAAACATCTAGAGGTGTCCAGAGTCCTGCATATTCTCACACAGTGCTCCACCTCAGCCAGACAGACAACACAGGACCCATCCTAAGACCACCACCACCCCTGGTAAGTCTTGGCATGTTCCTGAAAGCTTCACATACAGAATATTCCTACGCAACATTTTCCTCACAGTAAAGCCACATCAAAGAACCACACATCCACACTATCTTGGGGATTCTTGTGTGCGTGCGCACGCATGTGCATGCACACACACACGCGCACGCACACACACTTCAACAACCATGCCCCTATTTAACTTCCCTTTGAGGACACTTCACTGGCTTAAAAACTCCCACAACTCTTGCTGCCATAATGAGCAACAAGAGGTGACATCATCTTCAGGCAAGTATGAGAAATTCATCTTCTTTCTCCCTCCCAAGCAGCCAGGGCAGATAAGTGATAAAAGACAAGCTAACAAAAGACAGGCTGAAATCACCCCTCCCAAGACCACCTCTACAGCTGTAGCTGTGTGAGTTCAAGTCATTTCTGACTTTTAGCAACCCTAAGGTGAGCCTATCATGGAGTATTTTGGCAAGGTTTGGTCAGAGGGAGTTTGCCTTTGCCTTCTTCTGATGCTGCAAAAGCGTGACTTGCCCAAAGTGATCCAGTGATTCTACGGCTGAGGAAGGATTCAAACTCTGGTCTCCAGAGTCATAATCTAATGCTCAAATCACTTACACCATGCTGGCTCCACCTCTACAAAGCACTCTATATTCTACACAATGGCAATGTGGGAATACAACTAAACCCAGTATCCAAGCAAAACATACTCCCAGGTTTAAGCAGTGAAGTACAATTTATTGTCTAGTGAAATGATGTCAAACCTTTGCAACAGAGTCTGGAAAGGTTATTTTTGTGATACTACCATCCAAAGAGATAGCCATCTTATTCTGTCATGAAATACCCACAAAGCTCATGTTGAAATCAAGCAATCAGGCCATTTCTACACTAGACTGTTATAGTGCTATTATTCCGCTTTCAACATCCTATGGAATCCTGGGGTTTGCAGTTTCGGGAGGGGCCTCAAGGGTCTCAAAGGTGCTGCTAGTTGCCTTCATCCCACCCACTTCCCCATTATCTCTTTCATTTGGTGGGGGACCTACATCTTCTAGCAGCCACCATTGCAAGCTGGGCATTCCAGGAATTGCAGCCCAGAAAAGAAACTTTTGTAAGGTCTGAGAAAAATGAAGACAATGATCTTGCTGCTCTGCAACAGATGTTTTCCTAGTAGATGTTTCACAACACTGAGGGAGGGAGATAGTTTTCAACGATGGGGATTCTCCATCTTCACTCCAAAAGTACCCCACCGCACCTCATCCCAAATCTGTGTGACTCTAGGTGTGACTGTCTTTCTGAGTGGAAGCCAAAAGTTCAAGACACAATTTCTAAACTTGCTACTTGCTGTTTTAAAAATCCTGATCTGTCATATATCCTACCAGGAGCGTAGCTATAGGTGGGTGAGCCTTATTCCCCCCCAAAATAAGAACTTTGTCCCTGCAATGAAATTTTCCTTCAGCCTCCAAATTTTTAGCACTGTAATAAATTAAAATGTCAGCTGAGGATTTAGAAATATAGTTTAGACAGGCAAAGTTACTACAGTAAATAGAAAAATTCTAGGTGGAAGCAACTCACAGTCTCTCACTCTTGGCAATGCTAGGACTCTTGAGCACAGAAGGAAAATTTCATGAGGGATGGAATACTTATTTGAAGCAGCAGTGCCCTCATTCTGCCCCTCCTCTTTAGCTGCATCCTGTATCCCACCAACCATTTGTTTTCAGAACATATTCCATTAGGCAACTGGAAGATTAAATTTTATATCATGCATTTTACCCAGTTATCTAAACAAACTCAGTTTTTTTCTGACAAACTTTCCTTTCCTAGAGTCCAAAGCTCAACTTCCCAACAAAAGTACAGTATACCAGTCAAAACAAACTATTATCAAACACAATGGCACACATGCATCCTACATGGGCGTGCGCACAGACATACAGACACACACACACACACACAGACACACTACTTTCTTGTGGCATCAGTGTGCTCCCAGGCAGGAAAGAATAATTTGTGAACTTTTCATTTTCCTCTCCCCTCCTCTTTTAAGGGAAGGGAAAGCAGCCTAATCAATCTGAGCGATTGGGTTCAAGGTAGGGTCATTTCTGAAAGATGACAAAGAAGCTTCACTGAGGGATATGTGAGGGGAGATGAGGAAAGATTCCCAGGCTGGGAGCTGTAACCTGCATAGACACCAAGAAAGCCAGCTGGCAGACCCTCTCTGGTCAAAAGCGTGGGTGAGATGCCTTTCTGTAGCCCAAGACAGATGCAGTTGCAAGTATTTGCTAAAAAAAAAAATCTGCAGAGCCCAGACTGCTGAAACCTGCCCTTTAATTTGCAGAACTCAGTGTGTAATAACGGATGGGAAAGGAAGGAAATGGGAGAGGTGTTATCAATGCTGCTTGAGCCTTGCAAAAACAGAAAAAAAACCCAAAAAAACCCAGCACCAGCACCTAGCAGTCAAATGCAAGAATGATGGCAGTCTCTCACCAACTGCAATTAGCACTCATGAAAGTGGAATTGGGTAGGTACAGAGCTTACCTGGAGCCCAAAGGAAAAAACAAGCTTAGTTCAAGCAGGGCCCTTTCACATTACAGAATTATAGCACTATGATTCCACTTCATCTCTGCTGGCTACTTCTTATGGAATCCTGGGTTTTATGGTTTGGAGCTGAGGCACCAGAGGACCTCTCTGGCTGAGGAGTCCAACCCCCCGACCCCAATGCCAATCCCAGGATTTCACAAGACGGAATTATGAAACTATAATGGGGTAGCATGAAAGAGCCCCAGGAGAATACACATTCTATGTGTACAGGATCACGGGCTCTTGGAAAACAGGACTGGGGATTATCTTTTTTCCCCTTGTTTCTTTCAGGATGGACCAGTGGTCTCACTTGTTATATCTGTATGCTGCAATATCCGAATGTGGGGATGAAAGAAAAAGAGTTGAAGACTTATTTCTCTTACATACGCATAAATAACATTATTGTTGTTGTGTGCCTTCAAGTCATTTCTGACTTACGGCAACCCTAATGTGAACATATCATGGTATTTCTCAGCAGAATTTATTCAGGTTTCCACTGCCTTCCTCTGAGGCTGAGACTCACCCAATGTCACCCAGTTTCTGCAGCCAAGCAGGTAACTCAAACCCTGGTCTGCCATTGTCCTAGTCCAGCACTCAAACCACTACATCACAATGGATTTCAAATGGATATTAGAAGCATTTAAAAAAAAAAACCTCTTTGAAATTAGGCTTCAGGATAGCTGAGTGGTATTATACTATACTGTCTAAGACAAGTGCAACAATTTCCCTTGTGGGTATGTGGAAATAAGGGATACAGATTCTAGCAGAAAAGCAGGCAGGCTTTGCTTTTGGCACCCATCTCTCTCACAATACTGTTGGTCAGGCATGAACAAAGCAAAACAAAAGCACCATCTAGCAACTGAATGCACGACGGCATGAAAAGAAGACACAAGCCAGACATACCACCAGGGAATTGTTTCCTGGGCAAGATGACTCAACTTCTGGGCAGATCCTTTGGCAGGTCTTTTGTCCCAAAATGTACAGTTGTATATCCTGGACCTTGAAAGAACTGGACAAGCAGAGGCAGGGCAAATGAAAACCTTTGGGAAGGTTTCATTTTACAAGCTGCCTCGCTGCCATGAGTCAAATGCCCCAGGGCAGATTGAATTGTTTCCTTTCCTTGTTAACTGTCCTTTCTACTACAGTTTGTGGAACCAGTGCTTAGTGGTTTTCACTAAAATCAGGGGAATGGTTTTTACTTTGTGGGGAGCTCCTGCAATTGGAGGGGAAGCATTAAAAGGACCATTCTTGCTCCACTCCTCATTCTTGCTTCCCTTCTGGAGTTGCTCCCTTCTTTTAAAAAGCAGCCATCAAGGTTGGGTTACATGCTTCTATAGGTAACTAGTCAGGAAGGAAGGCTATCCCACCTTGCTACTTGGAACATTCTGCGAGAAAACTTATGTGGGCGCTGCTACCTCTGGTTCTTTCTCAACATCAAATCCCTCCTCAATGCCCAACCTGCCTTACAAGGACTTTTCTCAGTTCCTGAGAAAGTAGGGATGGGCCAACCAAATCCTCAAACCCTGGGTAAGGATTCGAGATTCCCGAATTCCAAATCCCTGTGTCAAAATAGGCAAACGGAATCTTTCAAATCCGCCAACTAAATAGATTGTTGGAGACCGGGATGCCTGAAAACCAGGGAGACTGGGATGCCTGAAAACCTGGGCGACCATACATACAAAGGAAGATAGTAAGTAGGTGAGGTTTTCCCTTGGAGTAATAATTGCCTTTGCTAACAATTTCACAAATTACATCTGGGCTTGTATTTGAAGATATTTAAATTGAACGTTTTAAGATTTAAGTTCAGTACTTGACTGGAAGCTACAGGCTTGAGATTTCAAGGACAGCTGAAACATTCCTTTGCATGGCTCCCTTGCAAACCTCTTTCAGAGACAATTCTGGGCTTTGGAGTTTTACAAGGGGTCACAGCCTTCTCTGCCAAAGTGTGCTCATGCATCATCAAACTACAAACACCAGCATGCCAGAAGGAGCTATGCAAAGAAAAGCCAGTTTTGATCTGGATTATCTCTCTACTGTAGTATGTGGCCCTGTTTACACAGGCAGGAAAGTGTGGGATTAATCTATATTTTCCTGACTGTGTAGAAAGGGCCTTCATGTCATTTTCAATCTGGGGAGATCCTGAGGCGTAACTGTGACAATTGTCTTGGCCAGATTACTTCAGAGGGAGGTTTGCTCTTGCCTAGACTTTTGCTAAGGCTGAGAGAGTGTGTCTTGCCCAAGATTATCCTACTTTCCCTTGCTTTTCAAAGTCTTTTTTAAAAAAGGATTCAAAAGATTGGAGATTCGTGGATTCCCAGAACCTTCCAGGATTCGGATCCAGAAAATTCTGGATTTGTCCCATCCCTATGAGAAAGCAACCACTTAACACGCTCCCCGCTGCTATTCTTGCCTTCCCCAACTGTCGACTCTTCCCCGACTCTACATAAGCTCATTCAGACAGAGACCTCTTTTGGCTTATGCTCTAGAGCAGTGTTACTCAAAGTGGTGGTCCCTGGACCAGTGCCCATCCTCGAGTCATTGGCCGCTTGGTCCCTGCCAGGTTTCCAGGAAAGAAACAGTTGTACCCAGCGGCATCACAACTGTACCCAGAGATGCCATACTAATTCCTGACACTTTGGGGAAAAACAATTGCCGGTCCCTCACATCAAATAGCCTGAGGAGCAGTGGTCACAAGCAGCTACAGAAGAGGGAGGGCAGAGAAGTGTTTGCTTTTGGTGCAAGAGCCAGGATCTCCCTTCTGGGGAAGATCCATTTTTGCCCCTCTTTAACAGACTTTTTCTTTAAGAAGTACATCTTTGGAGAGAACTGTAGTGGTAACAGCAGCAACGAATGTCCTGTCTCCAAGCGGCATGGGCAGTGGTGGCCTACCAGATGGTGTCAGATTGCAACTCCCATACTCCTTGACCACCATCTATGCTGGTTAAGGGTGCTGACACGTGGAGGGCCACACCTTCCCCATTCCTCATCTTCAAGGAAAAACAATTACAGCTGGGGTGAGGAGAGCAGACTGGGCACAGCTATTTCTATTTTCTTT
Organism: Cyclura pinguis; assembly: GCA_030412105.1. NCBI lineage: Eukaryota > Metazoa > Chordata > Lepidosauria > Squamata > Iguanidae > Cyclura > Cyclura pinguis. The sequence continues at coordinate 214,627,829 of CM059600.1, forward strand.
CGGGCCTCAGAGACTATTTCCGCGCTAGACTGCTACAGCGCCATGATTCCACTTTCAACCTCCTATGGAATCCTGGGGTTTGCAGTTTCGGGAGGGGCCCACCGGCCCCTCCCGAAACTGCAAACCCCAGGATTCCATAGGAGGTTGAAAGTGGAATCATGGCGCTATAGCAGTCTAGTGCGGAAATGGTCATAGAGGGCGATCGCCCACCCGCTGCCTCTTCCAGTGACCTCGTTTGCCCCCCCCGGCTCACTTCCCCTCCCAAAACCAGGGAACAACTGAGCCCCTACCTCACCGGCCGGAGCGGGGAAACGAAGAAAAGCGCAGCGATGGCTACGGCGCCTCGCTCATCCCGCCGTCGCCCCGTCCGCCCCGTCGAGATCGTCCTAGCGGGAGTAGTTCCGGAGGCGGGCGGGCGGGCGGGGGTCGCTCGGTCGCTTTCTGCCGCGGGCTACAGGGAAGCCCCCTGCGGCTGGGAGGTCGCGCGCTCCCGCCGGCGGCGTCCCATCGAGGCAGCGGGCCGGTTTCGCTGCGCGAAGAAAGGGAGGCCGGGCTGTCCCGCCGGGAGGAGGAGGCGGCGGCAGCAAGCGGGGGGGGGGGGTCTTCTTCTTTCAGCCTGCCTGCCCGCGCCCTGCTTCCCGGAGTTCAAGCAGCTGGGCTCCCTGCAGGCTGCTCGGGGCAGAAAGCAGCGGAGGGGGTTCGGAGCCCCCCCTCGAGGAGACCCTGCCTGGGGAGCGCAGCCAGCCGCTGGCGCGGCTCTCGGCGGCTCCTCCGGCCGGTTCTGCGGCGCGGGGTTTGCACCGCTGCGGCTGCAAAGCCGGGGAGCCGGGGCCGAATGCCTCGGAAGCACGTGCGGGCGGAAAAGCGGAGCCCTCGCTCGCCTGGAAGCGGCGGCAGCGGTGATCTGGTTAAACCCCTCTCGCCCCAGCTCGGGCTCCAGGGGGCGGGGTTCAACCCCGCCTGCCTGGACGCCTGGCTGCCCTACCAGCGGAGGCTGCCGCGAGCGAAAGGCGCTTTGCACGTACTCAGAGGTACCGAGGCTGTGCCCTGAAGAGCACACACCGGCTCCAGTGCAAGGGGAGTCGAGCCCCAGTGAGTTCGTCCCTGGGATTCCTTCTCCGCGTTGGAATGCAGGAATTTTGGGTCTGGCTTCTTCTACCCCAGAAATAACGGAGCCGGCTCAAAGTGCATTGTCGCCTCCCACAGCCGCCATCCCAGAGGTGTGACCCCGAATCCTGTGCAGTGTTCGAAATCCTTTGGGCAGGAACTCTTGTTGTGGCAGAGCCCTAAGCTGTCTAGGAGAGCGTCCCGGGTACTTCCTTCCCTTCCGATCCTGAGAGCTTCATTGGGAGGCAGCCTGGTGTAGTGGTCTGAGTGTTGGGTAGGACTCCAGGAGACCAAGGTTCAGATCCGCACTCAGCCCTGGAAATCCACTGGGTTACCTGAGGCAACCCACACTCTCTCAGTCTCAGAGAAAAGCAAAGACCTCTCTGAATAAATTTTGCCAAGAAAACTCCATAATAGGTTCACCTTAGGATCGCCATCATTTGGAAACAACCTAAAGGCTGATAACAACAAGAAATGCTGACTCTACAGTTGGACAATAACGTGTGCAATGCAAAGGTATGCAAGTTTTTATTCTTCCAGGACGCTTCACCTGACTGTGTGCTGTGAAAAACTGGAGGACAGCCAGGTGAAGAGTTCTGAAGAATCTAAAGTTTCCATACTTCTGTGGCATTTTGGTTAGCCCATATGAAAGACTAAGACTCCGTAAGGCAGCAGTGGAGGAACTAGATAAGATGCTCAAGGGCAAAACTGTATAATTAACTACCAAAATCAGTATCATACATGGCATAATTTTTCCAGTTTCTGTGTATAGTTGTGGAAGCTGGACAGTGAAGAAGCTTGGCAGGAAGAGAATCAAGTCGTTTGAGAAGCGGTGCTGGAGGAGTGGTGCAGATACAAATATACTAAAAAGGCAAATAAGTGTGTCCTTGGGCAAATCAAACCTGAATTCTCCCTAGAAGCCAAAATGACTCAGCTGAAGCTATTGTGTTTTGGACAGATCCTGAGACAACATGAGTTAGTGGAGAAGGCAATCAGGGCCCATAGGAAAAAAGGAACGCCATATTGCAGGTGAATTGATTCCGTCAGGGAAGCCACAGCCCTGAGTTTGCAGGATCTGAGCAGGGCTGTCCCTGATGGGAGTTCTGGGAAGTTTCTCATTCAGAGACATCACTGTACTGTATGTCAAAGCCAATTTGACAGTGAATAACAAAAACATAAGAACAATAAAAGTGCTGCCTGACTCTGGAGATTTTTCTTGTTATTGTTCTTCCTCATGGACGACCATGACTGCTTTTCTGTTTTATATTCACATGTTTGAAGTGAGAGTTGTGTAACTGATTCCAGCCTTGAAGCAGCAAAAGAGTTCAGTACCCCTCATGTGCTGCTGCTTTGCTAAAAATTTAAGCCATAAATCAGTAGATTCTTCTACTCCTCTCCTAGAGCTGGCAGAGAAGCAAGAGTCCTTTCCCCTCACACACCTCCAACATTGTTGTTGTGACTTCAAATTGTTAAGAGGGGGTTTGCCATTATCTTCCTCTTGAGACTAAGAGAGTGTGACTTGCCCAAGGTTACCCAGTGGGTTTCCAGGGCTGAGTGGGAATTCAAACGCTGGTCTGCAGAGCTGTAGTCCAAAGCTCAGACCACTAAACTATGCTGGCTGTTGCCCTCCAACACAGTTATCGGCAAAATGGCCCTATGAATCACAGCCTTGTTCAGAGGAAGTGATTGCTCAATCTGGTTCAGTGGGCCAGGGGAGATGAACCCATTGCTAGAGAACTAAAACAAGGAAGCTTGGTGAGAAGGGCAAAATGTATTTTTTTTCCTCGGGAGTCTCCTAATAGTGCATTCTCCTAATGCATTCTTTTGTGAACATTGTTTGAAAAAGAGCCAAGGTTCTCTTTGCCTTCCCTGCTATGGGTGGGGTGAACTCAAATATGTGCTGGATGCTCCCGTTCTGATTTACAAGTGAAAAAAAATCTCATGGCAGATGCTATCTGCAGGACATGGTGTCAGTCATTCCAGGAGCTGAGCTGAAATGCTGTTGCAGAATCTGCAATGTTTTGTGAAATAGGAGGAGGCTGGTGCTTGAGAAATATAACACCACTGATCTGGACATCTTCTTCAAGCCACAGGAAGCTTTTTAGACCTTAACCTTAAATACAGGGAAATCATTTCTTTTTTTTTTTTAATTATTTCTGTTTATTACATTAAAAATTACAAACAATCACACATTCTATCCTCTACTCACATTAGTAGGTATAACATCTTCGTAAGTCAACCGAAATTCATTCAAAATGACACATACCTACTAGGAAGGAATATGGGATGTTAAAAGATAAATATACAAGAGCCTTCTTATCTAAGAAGTTAAATCTAGTATAGAAATTATATAGAAAAAATTCAAAATAGATAAAGATAAAGAAAAAAAGATAATAAGAAAGAGAGAATAGAAAATGATAATAGAGAATGGAAAGTATAATACAGAATGGAAAGTATAATACAGAAAAAGAGAAAATGACAACACAACATCAGCAATTGACATGGGGAAAAGGAAAAAAAAGGGAAAGAAAGAGAAGGGAGGAAAGGAAAAACAATAGAAAGATGAGAAAAAAAATACTTATTTTAAAATTGCCAAATTATTTACCTAAATTCCTTACTAACCTTCCACCTAAACCTTTTCATTCACTCAACTTTCTCCCGTTCCAGCTTGGCTAGTGATGGTTTTATACTGTATATTATCTTTAATAACTAGTTCCCTTTATGCATTGTATATTCTACTGATTCTATCCTCTTATTTCCTATCAAACCAATATCATCTAAGGATAATTTTCTTTGTAAATCTCAAAATTCAAAGTTCACCACCTGCAAATTCCCCCATGTGTTCTTAAAGTATCCAATAATAATATCCCAGTCTTTGATGAATTTACTGTACTTCTCCACGCTCAAGATAAGTGTAAGTCTATCCATATGAATTATATCCATTAATTTCAAGAGCCGATCACTTATAGTAGGAAGGATATTTTGTCTCCATTTCTGTGCTAAAACTATTCTCGCAGCTGCTGAATACAGGGAAATCATTTCTGACTTCATGAGGAGAAAGCAGGGCTTACCATTCTTTTAGCACAGTGTGCAGAATACAGCTCTGTAGGAGGTGCCGTACGTGTGGTGTAACAAGTGTGGGCTTGTAGTGGTGAAATTGCTATGCAGTGTTAGTGTTTTAGCTGTGGCTTTATCCGCTGGCTTCTTCACAGTTTCAGCCTAATTGCTTTCTACCGGGTGAGAACTTACTTTGAAAATATCTTGAGAAATTCCCTTTAGTGTGCATTTTGATTAATTGTACCATTACATAGGAGAGTTAGTGTGGTGTAGTGGTTTGAACATTGGACTGTGACCCTTGAGATCAGGGTTCGATTCCCTGCTCAGCTGTGGAAACCCACTGGGTGACCTTTGGCGTGTGACATGCATTCAGCCCAGAAAACCCTGTGATAGTTCACTTTGGAGGTCACCATAAGTCAGAAACAATTTGAAGCCACACAAAAACAGCAACAGCAACAGCAACAGCAACAGCAACAGCAACAACACATAGGCCCTTTGGAATGAAACCAAGCTATTTTGTAGCAGACATAATGAATATATCTCCTTCCTTTAAAAGGGTTGGTTCACATTCTGTTGTTGCTGTCTGCCATCAAATAGGCTTCGACCCTATAAAAGAAAGACTTCCTAAAATCCAGATCATCAGCATCTCTGCGCAAGTCTTGCAGACTCAGAGCCATGGTTTCCTTGATTTGAGTCTATCCATCTGTAAGGTATTTTTCCTTTTTATCTTACTGCCTTCCACTTTACTAAGCATTATTCTCTTATCCAGTGGGTCATGCCATCTCATGATCTGTCCAAAGTGCGGTAGCCTTGGTTGAATCATTTTGGCTTTGTATGAGAGTTGAGTCTTGATTTGCTCTCAGACTCATTTATTGGTCTCTTTGGCAGTCTGTGGTATTGGCAGAATTCTCCTCCAGTACCACACTTCAGATGACTCGATCCTCTTGCTGACAGATTTCATCACTGTGTGCCTTTCACAAACATATAAAGAAAGTGGAAATATTATGGCATGTGTTACTGCCCTGGCTAGCCTGAGCTTTGGGGAATATAAAAAGATATCTCTTGATATCAATAGTTCGGCCTCACATACCCATTCCCTTCCACGTGCTTGCGAGGCCCCCGGACAAGCACGCACACAGGCTCGGCCGATAATCGCCGTAATATTCCAAAACAATACAGGCAGGCCGGAAATAGCCGACTCGCCGCTTTAGGAGACCTCAAGGCAAGTACCTTCATTAGGTACGCACGCAGCTTTCAAAAGATCCTCCGCCCTGCGTTGGCAGCTTGATGATTTGACTATACAACGCTCAAGTACTCTGCGTTTGCATACCGGCTATCCTACTGACAATTTGGCTATAACTCAATCATTCAAATTCTGACCTTTTGGAGGCTTTGTCTCCAGCCCAAAATCTATTGTTTTCCCCAAGTCCGACCTAGCCTGCGGTCACAATTCTCCTTATAAAAACCCCTGACTTTGAGCGCTTCCTTGGATCGCTCTTGGCTTCCATCCTGCCTTGCTGTCGCTTTGTCCAGCGAGCCTTCCCCTCAGCTCCACGTGCTGAGATCCACGCTCCCCAGCTTCTCCACTTCAAACTGGGCTTCAGGACAGGTGAAGTATCACCCAAACCAGCAACTCCTCTAAAAACCCCTCTATCCCACTCCAACCTTTATTTCTTTAGTTATCTTGTGTGAGAATGCCGCATACACTGTTTGATTGTGTTTTTAATAAAACCACATTTATTATTTCAACTACCGTGTGCTCCTTGACTCGGCCTGACCCCGTAGACATAGGGCTCAAGATCCTGCTAATTTACCCTGCCTCTCCTAACGCTAGAGCAGTGCTTAGAGCTAATCTTCCCCACCTATTGTTGAGCATATTTTGGTGTCCCTCACGGGACCCCAGTAAACAGGGTAACACATGGGTGAGCCTAACTTTGGTAATTAATGATGATTCTTTCCATTTGGTTCAGACACAGAGGAGTGTTTGAATGACAGAACAAATACTTTCTGAGACAGTAAAGGTAACAGTATGTGTTGCTATTTATAATTATATGAAACTCTCATGAGTTGTATCCTGGGCCCACTGTGATTTAAGTGCAGACATAGCAGTCACACCCTAGACCCATCTGTTTATTATTCTGGGATCTTGATCACACATCAATATGTAAGTACCAGACAGAAAAGTGCAGTGGGACAAGCCTCCTGGGCAGTTTCTGCATGTACTGTTTAGGTGATATTGTATTGTTGTTGTGTTATTAAACACCTTCACTTTGATTTAGACTTAGGGTGACCCTATGAGAAAAGAAAAGAATGGAAAAGAAAAGAATGACCCACAGACTGAAAATGCTGAAGACTGAAAATGCTCCCAGTCACCCTGTCTTCTGGTATCATTCATGGTTCCACTTTGTCCCCAATGCTACCAAGCATCTATATGAAACTACTGGGAGATGTTGTCCAGAGTGGGGATGTTCAGGAAATTCATCGCTGTCTTTCCTTGGCATCTTCCTCTAAGGAAGCTGCTCCACCAACCAGTGTAAAGCTTTCTTACTTGGACTATAACTGGCAAGTTTTACCTATACAGCAAGTAAAGGTTTTTCCAAATGTAGCAGGACACAGACTTCTTCAGAAATTCAAAGTTCTTTCCCAAGAAAGGGGCCTGTGGCTTCACAAACAGTTAAATTGTTTTAACGGAATCTTGTTTTGAGTTTTTATTGGTTTTATATGTCTTAAATGTGTTTAATTGTTTTTAAATGTTTTGATGTTTTAATTTGCTGTTGGAAGCTGCCTTGGGTCCCATGCTGGGAGAAAGGTAGCATACAAATATATTAAATAAATAAAATAAATAAAACAAAGGGCAGAGCCAACCTGGATCCCAAGAGAAGTTGTTTTACTACTGCCTTGTTGTTTACTGCCAGCAAGTCGGTCTCCGCTTATGACAACTCTGTGGATGAGGGAACTCCGGGCCACTCTGCCCTCAGCCGCCCTGCTCAGGCCTTGCAGGTTCAGGGATGTGTCTTCCTTGATTGAGTCTTTCCATCTGTAATGGGATGTTCCTCTTTTCTTATTGCCTTCTGCCTTACCAAATTGTCTTTTCTAGTGAGTCAGGTCTTGTCATCATATGGCCAAAGTACAACAGCCTCATCTTGGCTTCTATGGAGAGTTTAGGTTTGATATGCTCTAGGACTCATTCATTTCTCTTTTTAGCAACCCAGTCCAGAAACACATTTCAAAGGAGTTGATTTTCTTCCTGTCAGCTTTCTTTACTGTGCAGCTTGCACAACCATACACAGAAATTGGAAATACAGTGGCATAGACAATCCTAACTTTAGTGTTTAATTATATATCTTTACACTTTAAGACCTTGTCTAGTTTCTTCATAGCTGCTTTTCCAAGTGCTAGTTTTCTTCTGATTTCTTGACTGCAGTCTCCATTTTGACTAATGACTGAGCCAAGACATGGAAAATCTTGTACAAATAATAGAATAAATCATCTCTGGTCATTATGCTTGTTTTCTCAATGTTCAATTGTAAATCTGCCTTTGCACTTTCTGCCTTGACGTTCTTCAGTAATTGTTCCAAGTTTTTGCTGTTTTCTGCTAGTCTTAAATTGTTGATACCCCTTCCTCCAATTTTCACACTTCCTTCCTCTGAGTCTTATTCTACTTTATGTGTGATATTTGAAGCATAGAAGTTAAACAGATAGGGTGATAAAATGGAGCCTTGCCTGACTCCTTGCCAATTGGAAGCCATTCCATTCTCTGTAGTGTGTCTGAACAGTAGATTCCTGTCCTGCTTACAATTTACACATCAGGATAATCAAATGTTGTGGCCCATCCATTTCTTAAAGAGTGACCCATAGGTTTTTCTGTTTTTCTCTTTCAAAACTCTTTGGTCAACTCCATTAACCAATGTTTGCAATATGATCCCTGGTGCCTCTTCATTTCCTGAATCCAGCTTAAACATTTGGCATTTCTCACTCCATATGTGGTGGAAGTCCTTGTAGAATTTTCAGTATGTCTTTGATTTCATCAGATGTTAATGCAGTGATTCTGTAATTACTGCAATCCCTGGTGTCCCATTTCTTGGGGAGTGGAATGTATATAGAGCATTTCCAATCTGTGAGGCATTCTTTTGTTTTCCATATTTGTTGACAGATTTTAGCTAGAACTAGAGTAGGTTCTGTCTGTAGACTGAAGCAGCTCTGTTGGTATGCCATCTGTTCCCAGTGATTTCTTTTTCTCAAGTGCTCTGAGTGCAGCTTTCACTTCACTTTATAAAATTGGTGGTGTGTCTTCTTATCGTTCTTCCTTTGGCTGAATCTGTCAACCTTTCATCTCTTTTATATAGTTCTTCCATATATTATTTATATCTTCTTTTTATTTCTACTTGCTCATGTAAGGTATTCCCCTCCTGGTTGTAGAGCATCCCAACTCTTTGATTTCTCAGATCTTGTATAAGAGATCTCATGTTCTTCCTTTTTTTTGTTGTCACCTTCTGTATCCCTGCATTGATTATTATAGTAATTCTCCGTATCCCTGCACACAAGTCATTGAACAGCTGCATTCAGGATTCTGACTATTTGTGCCCCCTTTTACTATTGCTTCTTGACTGTCCTCGACTGCTTGAAGAATTTCATCCATTATCTGTTGAGGGTTCTCTTTCTTTTTGACTACAGATAGTATCTTTTTGCATTCTTCCCTCACAATATTTCTGGCTTCAGTCTAGAGTTCTTCTGGCTCCCAGTCAATCAGGCTTAATAGTGCAAATCTAGTTTTCCACATTATCTTTAAAATCTACAGGAGTGTTCTTTAGGTTATATTTTAGCATGATGGTTGATTTATTGCTTTTTTTTAGCTTTACTCTAACTTTTACTATTAGTAGTTCATAGGCTGTGGTACAATCTGCTCCTGGTCTTGTTTTTGCAAAGAGAATCGAGCTTCTCCAGCTCCTGCTTCCAATTATGTAGTCTATTTGACTTCTGTATTGGCCATCAGGGGATATCCATGTATACAGTAGCTTCTTGGGTTGCTTGAAGAAGGGGTTAGTAATTAACTAACTGTTGGCCTCACAAAACTCTGTCAGTCAGTTTCCTGATTCCTTTCTTGATCCCAGGCCAATGTTTCCCACAACTTTTGATTCTGCCCTGTTTCCTACTTTTGCATTCCGATTGCCTGTGATTAACAAGAAGTCCTATTTTGGTGTATGATCAATTTCCTCCTGGACGCCTGCATGGAATCTTTCAATTTTTTCTTCTTTTGCCTCTGTAATTGGAACATTAACATGGATTAAGGTTATATTGATAGACTTTCCCAGGTGCTTTATTGACATAATCAGTTAGACTTTCCATTGTATCCTGTGATTGCTTTTGTTATATCTCTTCTCACTATAAATGACACCCCATTTCTTTTTATTTTTTTATTTCCTGAGTAAAACACTGTAATTATCAGTTTCCAATTGTTCCATTCTTGTCCACTTTAGCTTGCTTAGTCCAGGTATTGCAATGTTTATATCTTCCCTTTCTTGTTTTACTATGCCTAGCTTCCCCAATTCATACTTCCTATATTCCATGTACCTGTAATATGTGTTGTGCAGCTTTGGAATTTCCTTTCACCTCTGAGCACATCAACCGCTGAATGTTCTTCCAGCTTGAGCCTAGGTGCTACTCATAGTTGTCCTCTACATAGTTGTCCCCAGTAGCTCATTGAGTTCCTTCTGACCTGGGAATCTTATGCCCTGGCACTATCTGTTGTTTCATTTTGGATTGTCTCATCATAGGGTTTTCCTGGTAAAAGATATTCAAAAGGGGTTTGCCATGCCTCCTTCTGCACAGTACTAACAAGTGTTAGCTATGGTGCTACAGACACTGTCTCTGAGAGATCCTGCATCAGTGTCTCTTTCACACACATCACTGCCGCTGCCACCACCCAGTAGCTGCTTGGCACATTTAGCCTGGCTCCTCAGCAAAAGCCTCTCCAACATCGGAGACTTTACCAGCACCACTGCTGCCAGCAGCATAGTTTACTGCCTCACAGGATCATGCAGTCCGACCACCATGGAAAGATAGCATAATTGGTGTGTTGGTGCGTTACTGTACACAATTATCTAATAGCTTTAGATGCCCGGTAATCTTTACATGATGGGCAAACTGTGTTGCTGTGCTAATATTTTTCTTTGCCAGACTTCTTTTTCTTTCTGCAGAGGCCCACCTGTTGTGGGCAGTGGCATCACATGAAGCCAGAAGTGGGAAGGCCACCGACTACAAATCTGAGGCAGAAATTGGCATTTTGTGGCTCTCCAGGTGTTATGAGACTGCAGCTCCCAACATTCTCCACCCTTGCCTGTTCTGGCTTGGGCTGTTGATGGAGACACAGTACAACAACTTCTGGCAGATTGGCACTCTTCTTGCCCCCCCCCCCCGCCCCCAGCATCTAGGGACTGTCTCCAGAGCCAGCATAGACAGTGTCCTGCTCATTGTTGCTAATGTTGGTTCTGGGTCCACCCCCTGCCACCCTGCAGCTCTCTCATCCACTGGCTGCTAATTTGAGCTGCTGTTGCTAAACTGCAGCATCTCCTCTTCTATTTAGCGACTGTGTATAGGACACACACACAGATGCCTGACCCGGGAAAGCCTCCCAAGGAGGTTGTGTGTTGTTTTGTTTTGGTCTATTAGAAAATCACAAGAATGGCACTCAGTGAATTTAGTTGACTTACAACTGAGTCCAGAATATGGGAAATGTAACATTTTGAAGGACTTCTCTCCCAGAATCCCACAACTAGAGCTGTAGTCCCAAAAATAAAATAAAATAGTTACATTTCTATGCTTAGCCACTGGACATTCTGACCCAGATGTTGTCTCTTCTTATGGGCAGCAAGACTCCATGGTTTTATCCCTTCTAACCTAGTTGCATGGGATTTTTTTCAACTGGAAAAGTCGGGGCCTTAACCTAGGGTCTGCTTCTTGAAGAATATATACATTGTTTTTGAGCTGTGGGCCCCTCTATTAATTCATGTGGAGGATTTGAATACAGCACTTAAAGACTTAATTTCTTTGCCCAAAGATTTATTATTAGCAAGACTTGGCACTTGATTTGGTACTGCTTTTGTTTTCAGCTGGAGGCTGCAAGTGGATTGGCAGGGCACACACTCTTCCTACTTTGTGATGCTGAAATGTTGTGTCCCCATTAGAGGCAGGACACCCAGCATATATTTACTCTGCAAATGTCTAATGAGTTTATTCCAGTTCAGTAGTCCCAACTTCCCTGAAAGAATCTGGGAAATCATACTTTAATGTTGGGAGGGACTGAGCACCATTCTTTATCAAGGATTGCCCACCCTCCCAGCCTCTACTCAGAAGATTTACTGTCTCCAGGGGAAAGGGATTAGCTTTTTCAGTGTGTAGTGTAACTGTGTCCCATTTTGGATGGGCTTTGGGAGGTTTCTCCTCTCCAGTTCTGCCAGCAAACACAGTTTCTGTCATCCCAATTTTGGGCTTTCCTTCCGTGGCTGGATGGGTGACCTTCAGTCCTAATTTTCATCTCAGCACTTAGAGATGCTCTGCTGCTCCCACACACATTCCCTTGGTATCCCTTGGGCATGGTGAACAATGGCCCATTGAAGCAGGGCACAAGGACAGACCAGCCATAGCCTAATGCAGAGATAATAGAGTCCAAATTCAGTTCTGAGCCCCAGGAGAAAAAATGGGTGGTTGGGACCAGTAGGATGTAGCCTGGAACCAACCTGGACTCTTCCTTTGGCCCAGGTTCTTGGCAGCATTTGGAAGGAAAACTCCTTAAAAGCTGGAAACAACAGCAGTGCTCCGTAAATCCCACAGCTTGACAAAATATCACTTTGAGACTACAATTCCCAGAACATCCCCTAGCCAGCATGGCCACTTCAGGATCCTTCGAGCTGTGTTGTTGTTGTTGTTGTTGTTCCTCTGTGAATCCATTAATATAATGCTGGGAGATGAGGACAGGGGAAGGGGACATGAGGTGACTGATGTTTTCCATGTGAATAGGGCTGTGAGTCCACTCCAGGTTTTGGCGAGCTTTAAAGGAGCATCCACCCTCCTGAACATGTTTATGAATAGGATTCAGCATCTTGGAAAGCTACCATAAAGCCTGGAATAAAACTTGGGGTGGATTCACTGCCCCAATGACATGGGAGCCATCAGACACCACTCAGAGGACATGTAGTTTATTTGGTATCATTTAACTCTTTGTCTGCATTCAGCTTCAGACATTTTAGTCTGTTGCAGCAAAAAAAAAAAAAAGTTGTTATAGTGTGCCTTCAACTCATTTCCAATTTATGGCAATCATAAAGCAAACTTATCATGGCTTTTTTTTTTCTGGGGCTGAGAGTATGTGACACATCCAAGGTCACCCAATGGGTTTCCATAACTGAGCTGGGGAACTGAACCCTGGATCGAATTGAGGGCCGTATCCAGTGCTCCAGCCTCTACTCTACACTGGCTCTCATGCAGCAAAAATAAGGAATAGGGTGTGATAAGCTTTCATAGCTGAGAACCTTTATTCTCATTAACCTTTTAGAGTTTTGCTGTTCTTTGAGAGGGCCTGGTAGAAACCCTAGGTGAGCTAGTAGAACTTCTGTATTTCAGCTTTCTAAAAGCTTTTGACCAAATACCTCATTAAAGTCCCATGAGCAAATCTGGCAGTTGAGGGATGAGGAGCCCCCCATATGGTTGAGTAACTGATTTAAGAACAGGAAGCAATGGGGAATGTAAATAAGAGAACCTTTCCCCTAAAGATCTATATAGGGAAGGACTTCTAAAAGATATCTCAAAATTGCAGGGATGAGCATTAAAATGGCAAAGAGAGTCATTATTAGCAAACATCATGCATCTTGGGGTAAATAAACAAATAATTCAAATTTCATATTTGCATCGTATGGCATCAAAGCTGAGAGTGACTGCCCAAGAAAAAGATCTGAGGACTTGTAATGACAGATAGCTTGGTGAACATGCTGCCTCAATGTGCAGCTGCTGTTTTTTAAAAAGGCAAATCCCATTTGGGGCATCGTTAAGAAAGGAATGAAAAATAAGACTGCCAGTATGATACTGCCTTTATATAAATCTATGGTGCAACCATACTTGAAGTACTGTTTAACATTCTGGGCATGGTCCTCAAAAGGTATTGTAGAGCTGGGAAAGATGCAGAAAAAGGTCAACTAAAATAATAATGGAACTGGAACAAGCAGAATGGGGGAGTTTCAGAAATTTGTTACCATAAAATATAATAGGTCTGCCAACCTGAACAGCTTTAGAAGAGGATCAGACAAATTCCTGGAAAATTGGTCTGTGAACATCTACTAATGATGACTATGCAGTCAGCCCACCATATCTACAGATTCTGTGTCCTTGGATTGAACCAACCACAGCTTGAAAATATTTTTAAAAATAAATAAATAAATAAAGTTCCAAAAAGTGAGCTTTGATTTTGCCATTTTATATGAGGGACACCATTTTACTATACCATTGTGCATAATGGGACTTGAGCATCCACAAATTTTGGTATCCACAGGGAGTCCTGGAACCAAATGCTGGCGTATACCGAGGGCTCACTGTGTATCACATCTCTGCCTCTAAATACCAGTTGCTGGGCAACAGAATTGGAAGAAAGGTTTTGCTTGTGGACTTCTCAGAAGCTATCCACTTTAGGAATATAATGTTGAACAATTTAGGCCTCTGATCTCATCCACCGTGACTCTTCTTATGACCTTAATAAAATACAAGGAAACAGGAAAAAATACATAAAAACCCCAAGGCACATAGAGCAAACAAAATTGACAAAACCACGAGTTAAACTCTAGAGAAGATACTGAAGTGTAAAGATATACAGCCCTCCCTCCACATTTGCGGGTCTGACGTTCATGAATTTGATTATTTGCGACCTTGCATGTGTTACTGCCCTGGCTAGCCCGAGCTTTGGGGGATATAAAAAGATATCTATTGATATCGATAATTCAGCTTCACATATCCCTTCCACGTGCTTGTGAGGCCCCCGGACAAGCATGCATATAGGCTCGGCCGACAGGCAAGCCAGAAACAGCTGACTCGCAGCTTTAGGAGACCTCAAGGCAAGTACCTTCATTAGGTATGCAGGCAGCTTTCAAAAGATCCTCTGCCCCGCGCTGGCAGCTTGATGATCTGACCATACAACACTCAAGTACTCTGCGTTTGCATACCGGCTATCCTATTGACAATTTGGCTATAACTCAATCATTCAAATTCTGACCTTTTGGAGACTTTGTCTCCAGCCCCAAGTCTATCGTTTTCCCCAAGTCCAACCTAGCCTGCGGTCACAATTCTCCTTATAAAAACTCCTGACTTTGAGCACTTCCTTGGATCGCTCTTGGCTTCCATCTCGCCTTGCTGTCGCTTTGTCCAGTGAGCCTTCCCCTCAGCTCCACGTACTGAGATCCACGCTCTCCATCTTCTCCGCTTCCAACCGGGCTTCAGGACAGGTGAAGTATTACCCAAACCAGCAACTCCTCTAAAACCCCCTCTATCCCACTCCAACCTTTATTTCTTTAGTTATCTTGTGTGAGTGTGCCGCATACACTGTTTTGATTGTGTTTTTAATAAAACCACAATTATTATTTCAACTTCTGTGTGCTCCTTGACTCGGCCTGACCCCTTAGACGTAGGGTTCGAGATCCTGCTAAGTTACTCTGCCTCTCGTAACGCTAAAGCAGTGCTTAGAGCTAATCTTCCCCACCTATTGTTGAGCACATTTCGGTGTCCCTCATGGGACCCCCAGTAAACAGGATAACAGCATGCTTCCCCCAATTCTCCTCCTCCCCTTCCCATGCATTTTGCCCCAGTGTGGAGAACTCGTGCTGAGGCAAAACGGAAGGGAATGGGGTGGGGTGAGGGGCTCCAAAGAGCTTCTTTTCCTCCTGTGGAGTTTCCCCCTCCCCTTCCCATGTATTTTGCCCCAGCGCAGAGAACTCATGCTGAGCAAACAGAAGGGAACAGGATATGGGAGGGAGGCTCCAAGGTGCCTTCCTTTCCTCCTGCAGTGTTTTCCCCTTCCCATCCATTTTCTCTGCAGTGGGGCAAAATGTATGGGAAGGGAGAGGGGGGAACTCCGGAGAAGGAAAGGAAGGCTTTTTGGGAGCCTTCCCCCAGCCATTCCCTTCTGTTTTGCATGGGAATGGGAAGTGGGGGAGCCCCAGCAGGGAATGCGAGGAGGAGCAGGTGGGGGAGTTATTTGCAATTTTCCAACTTTTGCAAGGGTTCTGTGCTCCAAATCCTCATGAATGTGGAGAGAGAACTGTATAATTAAATACTAAAGTTAAGATTGTCCATGCCATCATATTTCCAATTTCTGTGTATGATTGTGAAAGCAGGGCAGTGAAGAAGGCTGATAGGAAGAAAATGAGCTCCTTTCAAATGTGGTGCTGGGGAAGAGTTCTATGGATACCCTGGGCTGCTAAAAAAAGAAATGAATGGGTCCTAGAGCAAATCAAGCCTGAACTCTTCCTAGAAACCAAGATGACTAAACTGAAGCAGTAGTACTTTGGACAAGACAAGACCTGACTCACCAGAAAAGACAGTAACGCTTGGTAAAGTAGAAGCAAATGGAAAAGCAGAAGTACACATTTCAGATGGATGGACTCAAATCAAGGAAGGCACATGGCTGAATCTCCAAGACTTCATGATAGAGTGGCTTGGAGATCTGTCATCCATAGGGTTGTCAAAGGTCGAGTTCGACTTTACGTCAATAAACAACAACAAAGCAATAGTAAAGTTACTTATCTTGGGATCCAGGTGGTCTCTGCCATTTGTGGAGCCACAGGC
Source organism: Cyclura pinguis (assembly GCA_030412105.1). Classification (NCBI taxonomy): domain Eukaryota; kingdom Metazoa; phylum Chordata; class Lepidosauria; order Squamata; family Iguanidae; genus Cyclura; species Cyclura pinguis. Next base: position 214,643,813 of record CM059600.1, read on the forward strand.
CCCTTTCTTAAAAGAACTTTGAATTTCTGAAGAAATCTTTGTATTGCTATATCTGGAAAAATGTTTACATGCTATATTGGTAAAACTTGTCAGTTACAGTCCAAATGGAAAAAGTTGGTTGGCCGTACAGTTTCTTTAGAAGAAGATGCAAAGGAAAGGCAGAGTTGAGTTTCCAGAACATTCCCATTCTAGATGACATCTCCCAGTGATTTCATAAAGATGTTTAATAGCATAAGGGACAAAGTGGGTCTATGAATGACACTAGAAGCCAACACCAAGGTATCAGTTCTCCAGCACTTTTGAAACTGGACCTCTAAGAAGTCCTTCCAAGCATCATGCCACTCAAGCGGTGCAGAAGCAAGCCATGCTCAATAGTGTCAAAGGCTCTGGTCCAGTGTCCAGGGTAGATTGTACAACAAGGAAACCAAAGCAGTCTCCCTTCAGTGATGAGGCCTGAAGCCAACTTGAAATGGATCTCCATAATCTGCCACATCCAGGAGCACCTGGAACTGTGACATTGAATCAGTTTGCCAGGTTTTGTCCAAAACAATATTGGAAGCCACCATGGAGCCAATAAGAATACTGTTAGTTTTCTTAAGGGGGTCTAGGGAACATATTAGGGGTGATTTGTGCCAAGATGCAACTGCTCAAGGTTGATGGGGATTGATTTGATGGCTTGCTTAAGAGCACCCAATGATTTCATGGGAAAGCTGAGGTGTGAATCACACTCCACCTCACCTTCATGCTGTGCAGACTAACATTTACACAGAAGTAAGTAGCACTGCATTCACTAGTAGCAGGGAAGGTGAACCTTTGGCTTCTGTTTGGGACTTCAAATCCCACATAGCCATATTATAGGATTGAGGGAGCTACAATCTGGAGGACCAAAAGTCATAGAACCATTGAACTGGAAGAGGCCAGAAGGGCCATCAAATCCAATCCCCTGCCATGCAAGAATATACCATCAAAGCATTCCCAAACAGCTCTGTTTAGAAACTTTCAAAGAAGGAGATTCCACCACACTCTGAGCCAATATATTCCACAGTCAAACTGCTTTTACTGTCAGGAAATTCTACCTAATGTTTAGATGGAATCTCTTTTCCTGAAGTTTGAAACCATTGTTCCACGTCCTAGTCTGTGGAGCAGCAGAAAACAGGCTCGCTCCATCCTTCACATGACATCCCTTCAAACATTTAAACCTAGATATCATGTCACCTCTTAACCTTCTCTTCCCCAAGCTAAACATAACCAGTTCCCTAAGTTGCTTCTCATAGGATTTGGTCTCCAGGCCTTTACCATTTTGGTCGCCCTCCTCTGGAAAAGTTTCAGTTTGTCAAATCCTTCCTGAACTGTGGTGCCCAGAACTGAACACAGTATTCCAGGTGGTGTCTAATGAAAGCAAAATAGAGTGGTACTATCTCTTCCTTTGTCTTAGACATTATACTCCTATTGATGCAGCCCAGAATCACATTGGCTTTTTCACTGCTGCTTCACACTGCTGAATCATGTTCAGCTTGTGACGTCCTAAGACTCCTAGATCCCTTTCACATGTATTGTGATCAAACAAGGTGTCACCCATCTTATTTTTATGCATATTGTTGTTATTGTTGTTTTTTTCTGCCCAAGTGTAGTACCTTACACTTCTCTCTATTGTAATTCATTTTGTTAGTTTTGACCCAGCTCTCTAATCTGTCAAGGTCATTTTGAATTCTGATCCTATTTTCTAGGGTGTTAGCCACCCCTCCCAATTTGGTGACATCTGCAGATTTGATAAGAATGCCCTGTATTCCATCATCCAATCATTGATAAAAATGGTGAATAGCACTGGGCCCAGGACACAACCCTGTGGCACCCCACTAGTCACTTCTTTCCCAGATGAAGAGGAGCCATTGGTGAGCACCCTTTGGGTTTGTTCAGTCGACCAGTTACAAATCCATCTAACAGTACCACTGTATAACCCACATTTTACTAGCCTGTTTACAAAAGTAACATGGAGGTTCTTATCAAAGAACTCACTGAAGTCAAAATATACTATCTCCACAGCATTCCCTTCCTCTACCAAGCTAGTAACTCTGTGTGTGTGTGTGTGTGTGTGTGTGTGTAGAAGAGATAAGATTAGTTTGGCATGACTTGTTTTTGAGAAAGCCATGTTGACCTTTGGTGATCACAGTATTCCTTTCTAAGTGCTTATCGATGGGTCTGTTTAATGATCTGCTCCAGAATCTTTCCTGGTATTTTTTTTTAATAATTTTATTAAGTTTCACAAATAAAAAAACATCATCTCAAATTGTACTTTTACATGTAATGTTTTTGTTCTTCCACTCTGATCTAGTTTTCATTTTCTAGATATCTACTCACATATAAAAAATTATGCCTCACAGTTCCATGTTCATCTTACGTGTTTGATCTTGCATTTCTCTCATCAACTCCTGTTATGTTACAGTTATTCCTCTTTAATTTACCATGATTCAGACATTTTCACTTGGCAGTTCCCAGCAATTACAATTTGCCATTCTGCTTTTATCTGATCGTCCAATTTCCCCTTTAATCTTTGTGAAACAATATCCGCATTTCTATTCTCAATAAATGCCCCCCACCATTGTTCAGTTGTGGATATTTGCTGAGACTTCCACAATTTGGCATATTCAGTTCGCGCTGTCATTATCATGTACAATATTAATCTCCAATGCCTCTTAATATTAGTACTCTCAAGAACATTTGTCGTGTTTAACAAATAAAATTCAGGTTTTTTTACAAATTGAACCTTCAATATTTCACACATCTTTTTATGTATTTCACTCCAATATTTCTTTGCCTTGGGGACATGACCACCACATATGAAATATTGTTCCCACCTCTTTCTGACATTTCCAACACATTCCCTGTATCGTAAATCTTTTTTAACTTTCCTGGTGTCATGTACCATCTATGAAACATTTTAAAATAGTTCTATTTGAGATTCTGAGCCATTGTAAATTTTTGTGTCCTTTTCCAGCTCTGTTCCCATTCATCTAATTGAATTGAATGCCCAATATTCTGCACCCACAAAATCACTGCAGATTTCACAGTCTCCTCCTGTCTCTCCTGTGTTAATATTTCTTGATATATATGGGCTAACAGATGTGGTGGATTGTCAAAGATCCATTTAATCACTCCTGTCCTTTCTTTGGATTCTATTCCATAGGTTTTCAGGTCCATCTGGAATCTCTCATTTAGCTGCCTGTATGGAAACCAACTTAATGGCAGTCCTTCCTGTTCCAATTTTTCCCTTGATTTGATCTTATAAGCATTTGTCATTGTTTTCTCTAATATATCCTCATATCTCAGCCATTTCTCGGTTGCCTTCCATCTTCCAAAGAAAGCTTCTTGGGGGGATACCCACATGGGTATCCCTTATGTTTTTACTATTATATTTATTCCATATCTTCAGAAGCGATTTTCTGATATAGTGATGCGAAAAATCTTTGTCAATTTTTGCTTTATCATAAAACATATGGGCATGCCATCCCATCCTCAGGTCTGCTCCCTCCAGTGCAAGCGTTCTTGTATCTTGTAAGTCAATCCAGTCTTTTAGCCATATGAATGCTGCAGCTTCGTAATATAATTGAAAATCCGGTACTCCCATTCCTCCCCGTAGTATTTGGCCTGTCATAATATTCCATTTAATTCTTGGTTTTTTCCCTTGCCATATAAATTTGGTCAAGTCTTTTTTCCACTGTATAAAAGGTTTACTGTTTGTTATTATGGGGAGATTCTGAAACAAAAAATTTATCTTTGGAAGAACATTCATTTTAATAGTCCCTATTCTCCCCAACATGGACAATTTCGTGGAAGTCCACCTTTCCAAGTCTTTAATTATCTCTTTCCATTTTTTCTCGTAGTTATTTTGAAACAACTCATTATTCCTTTTTGCTATCCAGACACCTAGATATTTTGCTTTTTGTACTTTATAGAATCTTTCCTGGTATTGATATCAGGCTGACTGGGTGGTAATTGTTTGGGTCCTCTTTTCCCTCTTTTTTGAAGATGGGGACAATATTTGCTGGGACTACTCCCATTCTCCAGGAATTCTCAAAGATTATTGCAAGGGGTTCAGAGATTATTTCTGCCCATTCTTTTAATAAACTTAGACGTAGTTCATCTGGCCCTGGAGACTTGAATTCGTTTAGCGTAGCCAAGTATTCTTGTAGGACCTCTTCACTCGTACTGTACTGCATTTCTTTTACCACATTATCTGCTCCATTTTCCCCAGGGCAAGCATTCTTTTCCTTTCAGGAGAAGGCTAAAGCAAAGGTGATGTTCAGTAGTTCTGTCTTTTTCTCTGTGCAGAGGCCCTACCATTTCCTTGTTCTTCCTTTTGCTATGGACATAACCAAAAAAGCCAATTTTTTATTGTTTCTAATCTCTCTAGCAAGTCTGAGATTGTTCTGTGCTTTAGGTTTTCTGACGTTCTCCCTACACTTGCTAGCTATTTGTTTGAATTCCTCTTTGGTGATTTCCCCCTTTTTCCACTTCTTGCACATGGCCTTTTAAATCTATGCTCCATTGAAAATTCTTTAGATATCCATCCAGATTCTTTAGACACCTCCCATTTTTTGTCTTCATTGGAATTGTTAGAAATTGTGCTTTTAATATCTCACTTTTAAGAAACTCTCATCCATCATGATCTCCCTTCTCTATGGCCCTTTTCGCATGGCATTTTCGATGCGAAAGGGCCCCTTGAGCATCACGCAAAAGTGAAGAGCGGTCAACACGACGCATTCACATTTGTGCGACACTCCAGGGCCTGACACGGACCACGCACGCATTTATTCATTTTCGGCTTGCAGCCAAAAATGCTGCGCAGTCGTGCATCGCTCCAGGGCCCCGCGTGCACTTACCTTACGTGCAGAACCTCGGGAGCCGGGCTGGTCGCGCTTCCTGTCTCAGTGCAGCCTGGGAAGGTCCCAGGCTGCACTGCGAAAGGAAGAGGCGGGGCTCTCGCACGAGCAGGAAGCTCATGCGGAGCCGAAGAAGCAGGGAAGCAAGAGCCTCTCTTTGGAGGCTGCTCGCGCGAGCACCTCACCCCAGCGCTGAAAATGAGTGAGTTGCGGAAAGGGCCTAAGTATTCTTGACCACAGGTTCACAACCAATATTTCCCTAAGTTTACTGAAATCAGCTTTCTTAAAGTCTAGAATGTTTGTCTGACTAATGCTTGGCTTTCCTTTTCCACTGTATAATAAATTGCAGGAGAACATGGTCACTTCCTTTGTCCCTGTTTACACTCTCGTGTGAAACATCCTTAGATCCTCATTATTTTTAAAACTGCATGTAAGGAAGCATTCCGACTTAAGGAGATGGCAGAGAAATCTGCCCACTATGTCCTGGGGCTCAGCATCAGGCCTTAGGCAGTGGGAAGCACCCCATTCCCAGGGTGTTAATCAGGTGCTGCCACCACTCCTGACTGATTCTCTGCCAGGTTGCATTCCCAGGGAAGAACAAGGCTCCCAGCCACGATCCCTCTCCCATGATAAAACATAATAACAAGCATTTAAGGGAGCTTTGAAGAAGCATTAATCAAGTTACCAGAAGCCTTCATGAGGCTTTCCAAAGGACAGATTTATTCTTGCCTGTATATAGGGATCCAGTGTTCATTATGTAGGAGGGGGTTACAGGGGTGGAAAATATGAGCCACTCTCTCACTGTAGGGAGTATAGTGCTAGAACGGAACAGGAGCATCCGGGCTCTTATTTGTGTCTCCAGCATGTAAATGAGGCTACTCCTCACAGAAACTGATGAGCCTGTTACTGCCATTGCTAGCCCGAGCTTGTGGGATATTAAAGATATCTTTTGATATCAATAATTCGGCCTCCTATACCCATTCCTCTCCACGTGCTTGCGAGGCCCCCAGACAAGCACGCACACAGGCTCGGCCGATAATCGCTGTAATATTCCAGACAAATACAAGCAGGCCAGAAATAGCCGACTCGCAGCTTCAGGAGACCTCAAGGCAAGTACCTCAATTACGTATGCATGCAATTTTCAAAAGATCCTCTGCCCCGCGCTGGCAGCTTGATGATCGAACTATACAACGCTCAAGCACTCCGCGTTTGCATACTGGCTACTCTATTGATAATTTGGCTATAATTCAATCATTCAAATGCTGACCTTTCGGAGGCTTTGTCTCCACCCCAAACTCATTGTTTTCCCCAAGTACAAACTAGCCTGCGGTCACAATTTTCCCTATAAGAACCCCTGACTTTGAGCGCTTCCCTTGGATCGCTCTTGGCTTCCATCCCGCCTTGCTGTCATTTTGTCCAACGAGCCTTCCCCTCAGCTCCACGGGCTGAGATCCACGCTCCCCAGCTTCTCCGCTTCTAACCGGGCTTCAGGACAGGTATAGTATTTCCCATACCAAACCTCCTCAAAAATCCCTCTATCCGCTACTACCTTTCTTTCCATATTTTCTTGCATGAGTGTGTTGCATACATTTGTTTGATTGTGCTTAAATAAAACAGTTATTAATTTCAACATCTGTCTCATCCTTGACTCGGCCTGACCCTGGAGACATAGGGTTCAAGATCTCGCTACGTTACCCTGCCTCTCGCATTGCCAGCTTGTGCTCTGTGCTAATTGCCTCCCCATTGTTGTGAGCACATTTAGGTGTCCCTCGCAGGACCCCCATAAATCAGGGTAAGAAGCCCTAATTCTAAAAAGGATTCTTATTTTTCATTGTACCAAGTCATAAGCTTTGCTCTTGAAAGTGGGGGCACACAAGAAGTCATGGCTAGAATAGCTTGAAATAGGATAAACATGCTCTGACAGAACATTTTCCACCAGCACACAGGACTGGCCGGCCTTTAAATGACGACTCTGGCTCAAGAAATGCTGGCTAAGTGACAGCATTGCCCATGATGCTCTTCCTGCTCTGGCTACTGTTGAGATTCCACTGACACAGAATTTCACAGAGAGCTTCACTGGAACAGTGAAATTCTCCTTAACATTGCTTCTTCAGCCTTTTGCATAGCATACAGCCACGGATATCCTTGGTTCACATTTCACCTGAGTCAAATGCTCAATAGCTTTACACAAGCAATTGCAGCCTCAGTCTACCTATCCCTATCTGCAGTTGGGATTAATAAAAGTGGACTCAGATGTAGCTGTGAGGACTTCTGTGCTTTCAGTTCATGGAAGGAGCTGTATCAGTGCTTTTGTCTCATTACCACCACTACCATCCAGTAACACCCTGGTGTCTTCTCCAGTAAGTGGAAGAGGAATGAGAATGAAAGGGTAAGGCTATCAGTAGGTGGCCACCAGTGGGAACAAGTCTGGCCTTGAGCAAAGTAGTGCCAGTTGAAATGGCCACAGCATTTGCTGTAAAGTCTTTGGGTCTGGAGGTAGTATACATTAGGAGTGGGACTTGGAGCAATTTGGAGGTAATATAGATAGTGGTGGCTGTAGCTACTACCGTTCACAGTGTTGCACCATTAAAATGTTTTAATTTTTTTTAAGAGATGTGATTGCCAGATATGATGCGCTTCACCCATTTCCACCACCATGTCAAGCGCTGATGTCAGTCCAAAAGGCAAGGTTTTCTAGAGCCAGCACTGTGTAGGTGGATCTGAAAAAGAAGCCAACCAATATACTCGTTCAAAATACAAATTCCTGTAAATTGAAATATAAAACATATGACAATAATATAGAAACTGCAGTTGACCTCTTGCCTGGTTTAGACCTCTCTGTTGTGTTCAGTAGGCAGGAATGGGAAACTGTGACCCACCAACTCACAGAAGGAAATAAATCAAGAATTATACATTCAAGATAAAATCAGTGTTTTTTAAAGCAGTGCATTCTGCAAGCACTTTTTGTAGCTTATTACTCCTAAGTGATTTTATCTATGGCAGAGCTGTCCAAACTTTTCATGTTGGTGACATACCTTTTAGACATGCATCATTTCGCGACATAGCAATTCAGTAAGTGAAGGCAGACCCTCCACCTGAGCCTGGCCCACTGCCCTCACTAGGTCTTCCTTGGTGTGGGGCGACTGTGGCTGCGGCAGGAGAGGCAGCTCCTCCACCTGGGCCTGGCCAGCTGCCGCCCTCACTGGGGACTTTCTTAGTCTAGGGCAGCTGTGGCGGTGGCAGAAGATGCAGCCTCTCCACCCATTATGTTTGTGGAACACACGTACACGCTGCAGCCGACACAGGCCCTTTTCACATGGCATTCACCATGCGAAAGGGCCTCTGCAGTGTCGTGCAATTGCGAGGAGCTGTCCACATGACGTCCTCGCAATTGCGTGATGCTGCTGGGGCCAGAAGGCGCCAATGGCGCACTATTTCATTTTCGGCTTCTAGCTGAAAATGGTGCACAATCGCGCATTGCTCCAGGGCCCCGCGCGCACTTACTGTGCATGCGGAGCCTCCGGAGCCACAGCGCTCATGCTTCCTGCCCCAGAGCAGCCTGGGAAAATCCAGAAGGAAGAGGAGGAGCCCTCATGCTGCCTCCTCGCTGGCAGGCAGTGGCTGCGGAGGTGAAGCAGAAGGGATGCAAGAGCCTCTCGCAAGAGGCTGCTCGCGCGATACCCGCACCCCAGCACCCCAGAAAGGTAAGGTGTGAAAAGGGCCACAGTAACGTGTTGCAACCCATGGGTTTGGAAAGCTCTGATCTATAGCAACACTATCAAAAAGTAGTCACTTTTTTTTAGCGAACACAATTTGAAATTTTGACATGAATAAACCCTTTGAATTGTTTGTACCAGTTGCAGTGTCTCAACCTACAAGAGTCCCTCTATTTTCTCCCATAGATGGGACAACAGTGAACCCCAATTCAAATATCCCCAAGGTGTTGCTACAGTTAACACAACTGTGCCCCCCACAGACATATCCCTTTAAAAAATAACCAACATACTCGAAGACAGGATAACAACATTTGACTAACAGAGACTCTCATACCCTGATCTGTCTGCGTGTCTGCTTCTCTCTCCCCCTCTTTTCTTCTCACATTCACACAAATACATACATAGCCCTACCTTAGCAATAGCAGTGTAACAATACTAAATTATTTTGCCAGGGTGATGCAATCCGTGCTTAGTTTTTCTTCTGCCTTGCAATATGGCTGTGCTAAAAGAATGAATGGCTACCTTGGCATTGACAGTGTGGCTTCTATTTCATTGTTTAGAGACTAAAGAAAAATAACATTTTAACAGAATTAATTGGGGGTAGTTCATGGTCCAATGAGAGGGAAGGAGGGGAACTTCACCTCAAAATAGCCAGGTGAAAGCCTTTTTCCATTTGGACCGCAAACCACCAGTGTCTGAGAAGAAAGAGCATGAGCTTCAATTTGAATTTCCATCCTGACTTTCTCAATTTTTCTCCCTAGGAAACAATTTATCAGGGAAAACCAACAAATGATTTTAGAATGAAACCACAAATCTATTGTCTACACACTGTACCTACCCTATGCAATTATAGTATATGATTACACTTTAGTTGCCATTATCGCATCCTAGGCCCTTTCGCACCTTACCTCTGTCTGGTGCAGTTGCGCGAGGATCACGCAAGCAGCCTCTTCCCTGAGGCTCTTGAGTCCCTGCTGCTTTGACTCTACATGAGGGCTCCACCTCTTCCTTCCGCAGCACAGCCGGGTATTTCCCCAGGCTGCGCTGGGGGAAGAAGTGCAAGGGCTGCGGCTCCGGAGCTCCACATGGACAGTAAGTGCGCATGGGGCCCTGGAGCAATGCGCGATTGCGCACCATTTTTGGCTAAAAGCCAAAAATGATATAGTGCACGATCGGCACCTGCTGGCCCCAGCAGCGCCACGCGATTGCGAGGACGTCATCTGACATGCTCCTCGCAATCGCACGATGCTCCAGAGGCCCTTTCACATGACAAATGCCACGCGAAAAGGGTCATAGAAATGGAATCCTAGAATTTGTAGTTTAGCGAGGTACTAGTCCACTTCCCCAAACAACAGCACTGGAGTTTTGTAGAAGAAAAGTCTGCAGAAGGGAAGGTTAAGAGGGGACATGATAGCCATGTTTAAATATTTGAAAGGATGTCATGTTGAGGAGGGAGCGGGTTTGTTTTCTGCTGCTCCAGAATCTACGTCAAGGAGCAATGGATTCAAGCTGCAGGAAAAGAGAGTCCATCTAAACCTCAGGAAGAACTTCCTGATGGTCAGAGCTGTCCGGCAGTGGAATATGCTGCCTCGGAGTGTGGTAGAGTCTCCTTCCTTGGAGGTTTTTAAGCAGAGGCTGAATGGCCATCTGTTCAGAATGCTTTGATGTGTGTTCCTGCATAGCAGGGGATTGGACTGGATGGCCCCTGGGGCCTCTTCCACTTCTATGATTCTATGAAAATGCCGAGACTACAAATCTCAGGATTACCTAGGATGGAGCTGTGACAATTAAAGTGGGATCACAGTGCTATAACTGAGGAATGTAAATATGTGTGCAAGTCATGTATGCCAAAAGAGCATAGACACACACTTACTGTCCTACAGAATGGCTTCCCTAAGCATCAATCACATGACTCTACTCATATTCTGAGAACTGAAACATCAGTTCATTTCTCTCAAAGTAATAGGTAAGAATGGTGCCTGCCTACATTTTCTGCATTGTCTCCCTTATTCTACAAGGGCTACAACAGGGTTCAGAAATATCTGGCCCATCACCTTCAGGTGTTTTGGATTACAGTCCCCACAGTCCCTTATTATTAGTCATGCAGACTGAGTTTTTCAAGAAGTTGAGGTCCAAAATACCTTCCTATGGGCTCAAGAGTTTTGCTTTTTCTTTATCATGATGGCTCAAAGCCTGGGCCTCTCATGGTCTTTGAGCATGGTATTGCAGGCTGGACTGTACCTTCCTTCTTTGTGGATCTGCTTGCCTGAGGGAGGGTTCTGATTCCCATCATGTCTAGTCCTAACATTAGATGGGTTAGAGCAGGCCAAGAAAACGTATTTGCTTGGAGCTCTTCCTGCTTTTTCCAAGACTGTGCTCAGCAGTTTCTGTGCCAAGGCTGTGCTACATTTGGTCCAACTAATCCTGTCTTAGGCCCTTTCCGCATGGCATTTTCCATGTGAAAGGGTGCCTGGAGCGTCATGCGATTGTGAGGAGCAATCTGCACCACACACTCACAATTGTGCGATGCTCCAGGGGCTGGCAGGCGCCGATTGCGCACCTTTTCATTTTTGGCTGGAAGCTGAAAATGGTGCGTGATCGCACATTGCTCCCGGGCCCCGTGTGCACTTACCTGGTGTGCGGAGCCTCCGGAGCTGTGCCGGTCATGCTTCCTGCCCCAGCGCAGCCTGGGAAACTCCCAGGCTGCACTGCAGAAGGAAAAGGCAGGGCTCTCGCGCAAGCAGGCAGCTTGTGCGGAGCTGAAGCAGTAGGGACACGAGAGCCTCTCACCGGAGGCTCCTTGTGCGATCCCTGCACCCCAGCGCCGGAAGAAGGTAAGGTGCGGAAAGGGCCTTAGTTTAGTCCAGCTGAGGCTATCTGAAAGACTGTGGCCATTTCCACACTAGCCTGTTGTAGTGCTATTTTCCCACTTCCAACATCCTATGGAATCCTGGGGAATCCTCAAAGGCTCCTCCCTAAACTGCAAATCCCAGGATTCCATAGGATGTTGAAAGTAGGAAAATAGCACTTGAACAGGCTAGTGCAGAAATGGCCTGTATCTCTCTACAGGCCTTCCCTAAGTTTTAAAATCTTCTAAGATCTTCAGGGGAGGGCTTTCTCTTGGTTCCACTACCTTCACAAGTACAGTGAGTGTGGACCTGGGAGAGAGTCTTCTGTTGGCTATGGAACTCTACCAAAGGAGGCTTGGTTGGCCGCCTTTCTCTTCTTTTATTGGCAGACCAAGACTTTTCTATCTAAACAGGCCTTTAGTTTTTAAATGGTTGGGGTAATGCAACGAGTAGCTTTTAATGTGCTTTTCATTGCTTTAAAACTTTTTTTTAAAAGTGGTTTGTATTTAATGCTTTTTTAATTTTGTATTTCAGAATGTTTTTAGCTGTATTGTTTTAATGTAGGGTGTGAGCCACTTTGGATCTCTTATGAGAGAAAAACAGGATATAAATTAAACTAATAATCCACTTTTCTATTCTTACCTTTCTAGAGTTTCCATGGCTCACCATTGTGTTTTGTATAGACAAAGGAAGGGTGCATTGTATGGATTTTTTAATTGGTCAACTAACTCAGGCTTATCTAATTTGGGTTTAGTATTCCTGAGTAGGCATTTGTTCAAGAATATAAGAAGTGTCTTATTGAGTGGAATCAAGACTCACTTTTTCTAGTATATCACTTGCAAGCATCTCAGCAACCGGCAGTTTCCAGGACATCCAGTGGTGTCCAGCAGTCTTGTCTTCTACTCATCCCAGTTCTAGAGAACTCATTTGCTCTAGGAATCATAGCTTCTGGAAGGCAAAAGGGGAAAGACAGTTATGGGTGTGGGCAGTCTGGTTGTTCTGTGAGTGGTGTGGGAACACCATCTACCCACCTGTGAGGTTCTCAGTTGCTCAGGGAAGGCACAGCTAATCAATGGATCAATTTAAGTTCATTACGTGGCTGTTTCATTACGAAAAAGTGATTTAGCTGATGAGCTGCACAAGATGCCTTTTTTAAATGGAGCTTGAGAAACCAGAGGGCAGCACCATGTTGCCTAGTCAGCCCACAGAGCAGCACTGTAGCCCTGCTCTCCACTGGCGTGTTCATTCGAGGCCCACAATGTTCCTAACACACACCAGGAAATTAAGGTACCATCACAGATCACCAACCAGTAGGTTCCAGAGGAAGGGCCACTAAGTCCCTTTGTAAGAGCAGAATCACAGCTGAGAACAAAGGGCATAGGCTGATAGTACACAGATCCCCAACTTCAGCTCTGTTAATATCCTCCTGGGTGCCAACCTATCCAGGTTGGCTGGTACGCAGAGCTCAGATTTGCTCCAGCCAATATCATCCCCCTTGGACTTGCTTTTGTCAAGAGCCTCCCTCCCTCTGTGTGGGTGCTGCAAGAGGAGGGAGGGAGGGAAGAGAGGCGGGCCCAGGGCCAATGCCAAAGCAGGGGTGTGGTTGGCCCAAAGTGCTGGTCTGAACTTGCCATCTAGGTTTTCATAAGAAGAAGCAGAAAGAAGGAAACTGCCCTAGGGATTGGTACGAGCAGAACCAGTTCAGCAACAGGCCATTTCCCGCTATGCTGGATGCAGGGTCCATGGTTTTGCATGTGGGATTATGCCAAATGCGTGTTGGTAGCAGCAGCCTCATGGCAAACCCAGCTTTGCTGAGAGTACAACAGAACTTATTCTACTGGGAAGATAATTTCAAATTGGCTACACAATTCAGTCTATGTAACTCATAAGCAAATTAGACGTAGGGTAAGATAAACCTCCACACTTACTTTTATTTTAACATGAGCTTTCGAGGATATAAACTCACTTCTTCAGATTCAATACAGTGATATTAAAGCCTCAGGTTGTAAAGCACATTTACACACATTTACACAGTTGTGCGAGTGGGACTGAATATATGTAGAATCCAAAAGGATGCAAATCGTGACCCTCACCCTAAATTGGCTGCAAAAGGTGATAAAGGTTTTTCGAATCTTTATACTGGTCAGTTAGTGCAGATTTATAGCTTTAACATATCAACACTGGCCTGGAGGTATTCCAGATACTTGTGGGATCCCACTGTTTATTTCCTTCCACTGTGAGAACTAAACATTTTTTCTAACCTTTTGCTCTCTCTTCTTTAAACAGTTACCAGTCCACAAAAAGACCTTCCCCGAGATTCACTAATTTTATTCAAATGCTCAGTGCTCACAGTGGGAGGAGATAACAATAGTGTACCCCACAAATGCTAATTTGACTGAGGAATATTTGGTAAGGGGTTTGTCCAAATATTGTATTTTATTGTATTTTTTATTATTTTGATATTATTTATTACTATTTTTGCTAGGTACCTGGGCATCTTTGCTTAGAAAGGCAAGATAAAGCTATAATAATAAGCTAATAAATAAAAGATGGGGCCCCAAGGAAACATGGCTCCCTAGAGCTATGAAGGTAAGCCACTTCAGCTGAATCCTAAGGTGGGCCCACCAGCCGGCATATAGCTTTCATTTTTAGCATTCTCTTTCCATCACCTTCAGTAAACCTAACACTGGCCCAGCAAGTGAAGGGAACTGGAAGTTCAGCAGTAGTCTCCCCACAAAACTAGGTAAGAAGAAATACACAAATGAGCACCTTCACCCCTACAGGTCTGTACATACGCTGATATCTGCCTCAGGGGTCCTTCTTCAGATTGGTGCAGTTGGCAGCCACAAGAGAAAGGATGGATCTACTCAGTACTTGTTCCTGATATTTTGAACTCCTTGATATACTTGTTCCTTCTACACTGTTGTGTAGGTTCTGTCTGAAGCAGACCTTCAAGACCTTCCTTTTCACGGCCTTCTTTGAAACCACAGCTTGTGTTTCCAGGACAGCTTCGCAGACAGCCCTTTCACTACACCCAGTTACAACACTATGATTCCACTTAACTCCCATGGCTGCCTCCTATAGAATCCTGAGGTTCCTAGTTTGGAGAGGCACTAGAGTTTTCTAAAATGAAGTTGTCATAGCAGTCAAAGTAGAATCACAATGTTATAACTGAATAGTGCAAAAGAGCTCAAGGTAATTTGTATGTTTCTTCCAACCTGATTATGTTTCATTTAAGCTCAAGGCACCCCCGGCTAGGGCTTCTATTTTGTGTAGGTGTCCTGCCTCATATGTGGAATTTTATTGGAGGGGGTTCACACAACTTTGTCTTCCACATATAACCCTCCCTTGTTTCCCTATCATTTCTTCCTTTTTTTACTTACCATAAATGAATGAATATAATTTTAAGGAGTGAAAGGTGGTACAGCTGCACAAGTAATGCCTTTTCATTGGCGGAATTCACCCAGAAGCAGCAGTTCTCTTTTCTTTCTCTGCTTCTTGCTTATTTTGCTTTGCTATGCAAAAATGCAGCACAAAAACCAATTTAAAATACTTGAAAGAGCTTGAGGTTAACAAGTGCCAAACCCTGCCTACCATCTGTCAGTTGCTAAACTGTGAGAAATTCCTCTTCACGTTTACTTTATCTCCAGTATCAGCCGCTGCAGGGACATTCAAAAATTGGCCCATCTCCAGTTGCGGACAGAGTAACACTAGGAACCTTCTAGGTGTGATGGTGCATAGTGGATGGTGATAACCACATGTGAGCAACCTTTAAGAATATTTTTGAGTAACACAAACACAGGCAATGCTACCTAGCAGGCAATCAGATTTGCAGTGTTTGTTCTCTGCTCCTCCTCCCTCCATGTCTTCATGAATTTGCACCTGGACCAGCCCTTTTGAATAAAACAAAAGTCTTCCACTGTCTGGTTTGAGTTTGTTCCAAGAAGTCAGTATGAATAGGGTTGCAAACTTAACCTTCTCTATTCTAAGATAAATATATGCAGCTCAGCATTTGGAACAAAGTCTTTCTAAGGCCATGAGGAACAACATTCTCACTGCCTGACTCTTGACTGTGATGCTGATGTGGGTGCAGCCTTTGCTGTCTAAAGGTTAGACAGTGCCAATATATGCCCCAGCATCACACTTAGGCTGTCACCCACCAAAATATTCTAGGAAGTGGTACTACTTAGCATGTTACCTCTCACCTTGTTCATGTGCTTTTGGTTTTCTTTACTGATAAATATTGTGTTTGTCCACTTCCAGCAGGTCTACAGGTGGGGAGTGGCAAAAATTATTGGGAAGTTTGGACTCTGATTTTGTGTGCCAAATTGCACACATTGCAACTTGAGCTTTGTGCCAGGGATGCAGGCATCAGTTCTGACTGTTCTTGGCTTCAGGGGAAAGGCAGAATGGAATAGTGCAACGATTGCAGTGGTAAGGCCCCTTTCAGACTGCACAATTATAGTACTATGATTCCACTTTAACTGCTGTGGTAACACCCTATGGAATCCTGGGATCTGCAGTTTTGAGAGGGGCATTTAGAATCCCAGATAGAGAGGACTGTCTGGATTCCACAGGATGTGTCCATGGCAGTTCAAGTAAAGTCATGGTACTGCAATAGTGTAGTGTGAAAGGAGTCCAAGGGTACCCAGATGGCTTAAAATTACTGGTGTGGAGGAGTGCCTTAAAATAAGTAAACACACACACACTCATGCTAAACAGCTTAGCCTTTATCAAATCCTGAGAACTGAAGAGAATGTGGATTTTTTTAAAAAAATTGTGTGGGCTGTAGCAGTGCTGCAGTAGAGGCTATATGGATCTTGGGTCAGGAAGCAGCAGGAGTTCTATTGGAGGCATCATCACAGATTGTATGTCTTTGGCTGCCTCACAGCACTCACACAACTGCTGTTCATTTGAGACATCATAGAAACACTGTCCCGTGAATGGAGAAAGAAATCTGAAAGACAAACTTCTTCTCAGGCTTCCAAAAGAGGGGATTTTCCCCCCCCTAAATTTAAGGAGTTAGATCACAAGGACTGTTATAACCAAATAATGCTTTATTCAGATCTTACAGTAATATCTGCAAAGTTTGCCACTCACACTGTAAAACCTAGAAATATGTCAATTTTTATAATCTTTGGTATCTCTATTGGTCAGAGCTTGCCCTGCCATTAGGCAAAATGAGGTGGCTGCCTCACACAGCAGATCCTGGGTATCATGAAAGGGCAACAAATTGTTGATGAAGTTGCTATTACTGTATTTTTACTGATGGGGATGGGGGGAGATACTTATGGGGTTTTCTATGGCAGAACAATTTAGGCCAAAATAAATTGGTTGCATCAATAGGAATATGGTGCCCAGATCAAGGAAAGTAATAGTACCACCCTATTCTGCTTTGGTTAAACCTCATCTGGAATCCTGTATCCAGTTTTGGGCACTTCATTTCAAGAAGGATATTGACAAGCTGGAGTGTGTTCAGAGGAGGGCAACCAAAATGGTGAAGGGCCTGGAAGCCGTGCCCTGTGAGGAGCGGCTTAGGGAACTGAGTATGTTTAGTCTGCAGAAGAGAAGGTTAAGAGGGGACATGATAGCCATGTTTAAATATTTGAAGGGTTGTCATGTCGAGGAGGGAGCGGGCTTGTTTTCCGCTGCTGTAGAGACTAGGACAAGGAGCAATGGATTCAAGCTGCAGGAAAGGAGATTCCACCTGAACCTCAGGAAGAACTTCCTGACGATCAGAACTGTCCGGCAGTGGAATATGCTGCCTGAGAGTGTGGTAAGTCTCCTTCTTTGGAGGTTTTTAAGCAGAGGCTGGATGGCCATCTGTTGGGAATGCTTTGGTGTGTGTTCCTGCATGGCAGGGGGTTGGACTGGATGGCTCCTGTGGTCTCTTCCAACTCTGTGATTCTAAGATTCTATGTCTTGGGCCAGCCACTTGGATGTATGATAGATAATTATTAGATGCAATTTTTTAAAATTTAGACACACTTGCAAAAATGGTACTGTGGCTTGCATCTGTTACCAGGCTGTACCCCCCACATTTTGATATGGTCTAATTGGCAACATATATTAATTGGCAGATGTGTTGATATATAATATAAATTATACTTATGGCTGACAAGGCCATGTGGAAGAAAGGGACACTGGCTGGGAGTAGGTCAGAGATGACCCCAGCATGGCCAGGTCAAAAGTTCTCTGAAATTAGTCAAGAAAGCCTGACTTAACGGCTCTGAGCTAATCCTATCAACTGCCAACATCAGAAAACAATAAGGTGCCCAGCACCCCTACTGTGTGCATATCCTCCTGCAGATAGCCCAGAAACCCCCTCTCAACCAAGACCAATCAGTCCATTCCAGACCCAGTGTCCACAACAGGTTCCCTTTGTCTTGCGTCTGGAACCTTCGCTGCCACAGGCTATTTTCAGGGTACAAATACCCCTGATTTCAGGATGCCCAGTGCAGTCTCTCGAAGGTCTACCCGTCGCTCTGTCCGTCTGGCTCCTGAATGAGAACTGTCCTTAGGTCCTACCTAAGCCAAAATACATTTCTGCTCTTCACTACTCTTCTGGACTGGTAATTATAAATCCTCCCAAACCCCTCAGCCTCTCTATAATTTTTCCTCCCTTTCTCTTTCAGTCAGCTCTTGTGTGAATGTGTGTGTCTTGTGTGCACGCATGAGTGAATTCCCCTCAATAAAACACATTTTTAGCTTACTTTTGAATTTCTGGCTGGTTCTTTTCCTGCGTGTGCCCGTTAACACTGGTCAGAAAGATCTCGCTAAGTTGCCCCTCTCTTGCAGCCTCCTGATTTTGAGCTAATTAATTGCCCACTTTTTCAAGAAGGTATTTGGCCTTGCTGGGTGGCCCTTCTGGCACCTACATTTTGGGGTAACAGATCCAATCCGTAATAAGATGGCTTGGTTGTCAGGTACCCTCTAACTGTCCTGATTTGGCAGGGAGAGTCCTGATTAAATTCTCTGTCTTCCCACTTTTTTAGCTGTTTTTAAAGTGTCCCATTTTCTTTTTCCTCCTCCCACTCTCTTCCTTTGTCTTAGCCTAACTTCTATTTCTGCAAATTGAGTTCAAAGTGCAAAAATAATTTGCTGTTTGAACTCTGTTTAACTCAGCATGGGGAAGAGGAGTGAACAAGGCAGTGTCTTCCCAGAAGACACAGCCAAAAGCAAATGGCTGCAAAGTCTCCAAGCTTATGTATTTTTCCCCGTTAATAACATTTGGAATCTTGACCACACTCTGACATTGCTTGGCCACACATGTCTATGTTGGTTTCAGGGGCTAGTTTCAAGACCTGCTGGTTACTTTTAAAGTCATGAATGATTTGGATCAGCTTATTCAAAGCTCTGCCTGTGCTTCCCAGCCCTTAATGTTTTCATCTGAGGCCACAGTACTATTTTCTACCATCACTTCACCTCCTTGTGCCATCTCAGCTACCACGGAGAAACATCATGGGCTATCTTGTCTCAGCAAGGTGGTAGAATTTCCTTGAGGTAACCCAGATTTGTCACAATGTGTTAAGAAAATCTATAGCAGCAGTTTCTCTAGATGATATTTTAGTATTTTTAAAATTCAGAAATTTGAACTCTTATTCTCTCAACAGATTTCACATCCAAAACAGGGCGTGGGAAAACTCTGTGTAGTATTCTTTGGATGGAATGAAGATTTTCTTGTCCCTTCAAAAGTCTGTCAAGTTACTACACAGCATACATGAGGTTATTTCTGTGTTTCATGTTTTTTTCTTCGAATTCCTCCGCCACACCTTAAATTAATGTAGAAAGTTTTTAGGTTCCTAAATGGCACCATTTATTTAGTGGATTTCATTCTTTATATCAGCACTTTTCATTGCCAATTATCTCGGTTAGTCTCCATCTCATGTGTCATTGCCTCATCCTGTGGTTACGCCATTTAGGTCTAGTTCCTTGAGCTGTTTATGAACAGAGCTTGAAAATTTTATTCTTTGCCAGGAGACCTATGGGATCTGTAGTCCAAAAGTTTTTGTTTGTTTGTGTAAGACAGCTGTGAGAATACACTGTACCTCTGTTACTTTTATGCTTAGGTGCTGCTCCATGGTCAAGCATTTAGATAGTTTTGAACTCTAGCTGTCACATTTTTAAGGGCCCAGTCCCCTAGATGGTAAAGTGTTTTGCTTTACTGACCTCAAAATGTGGTAAGCCAGCTCTATTGTGTTTTGCAGGCAGGGATTGGCTGCTTATGATTCCACTCCTGGACTTCTGTCATGCCCTTCAGTACTATGCATCAAAATCTCAAAGCAAAGTTTATTTTCTTGGATGAATCATTTTTGCAGCAACCCAATGCAGTATTGCCTGCTTCAAAGGGTCTGAACCCAAGATTATCAGATTTAAAGGTAGTGTTGTCCGTCTATGAATTTTAATGTCAGCAACATTCCTGAAGGAAAGGACGATCAAGTTTTCAAACTCTCCCATTTGCAGTATATTCAGATGATAATGTTTCTTTTCATGCTGTAAAATATTTCAGTTTTTGATTTATACTGAAAAGGGTTAGGATAATATAAAGATGAGTAATTCTCTCACACACACATTCTGTGTTCTGGCCATCAACATCACTCTTTCCTGCTGCCACATCATAGCAGACAGCAGTGCTGTCACTCCTCCCAGAAGTATGCTGCTGAAATTCAGGGGTATTGGGTGAGAAAGTGGATTTACACCAAGTATACAGGGCTCCATGGTGTGTCGGGGGGGCGGGGGCAGGCTTTGACCTCATGCACCATAGGAAGCCAACACACATATCATTAAATTGTTGTGGCAACTATGGTGGCAGAAAGAACCTTGTGGTGGTTCTGGATCATTGGACAGCTTGGGGAGGATCCAGTGGAGCATCCCCTACCATCAGGAAATTGCCAACCCTATGTTAAAACCAAAGTGTTATTGTTTTTTATTCAGCCAGCTGGCAATTGTTTTTTATTCAGCCACTGAACGACAGCTACATCTTGAATGACCTTTGTAGTTTTACTAGAAAAGTCGTGAAATCGTTCTTGGAATTTGAAACAACTTGATAAAACAGCTGAGTACTGCTTTAGAATCAACACCGATTGATCAATATATGCTTTCCTCCCCCTCTTTTTTTTTTCTGGATTGGAGGGGATGTTAAAATTGAGAAAACATCTCTCCTTTCCCATACACAATGTGGCTCCGATTTGCAGCTGCTTTTTCCTTTGGGTGTATTTGGAAGACTTATCACAGATCTGAGTTGCGGGGACCCCCACTTGTCTCACCACTGCCACCAAATGTGATGACTTTTTCTTGTCCCATTGCTATGGCATGAAATTAGAGGACCTCTGCTTGTCACTAAAGTTACCACCACCTGGGCTGTTACCAGAGATACTGTGTGCCTGAAGTTACCCATTCCAGTAATACTGCTGTAGCATTCCCAGTGGCATGTAACATTAGAAGAATAATTTATTAAACAGAAATTAAATATACAAGATTATTTGGTGTACAGAAACTGATGGTTACAGAATTTCATTGTTACTTATTTATACCATCCAGATCTGGACTCTAGCATGTCTCATTAACTCTTTTCCCATATCTTCATAACCCTAGCTGAACCTTAATAACTCTCATAAGTGACCCAGAACAAACTCCTTCCCTCCTCCTCATCTCTCACTCTCCTCTTCACTAACTCTTCTTTAACTAACTGCTAGTTAACTACAGTAACTCTTGTACTGATTCATCTCTCTCCCCTCCCCAATCTGTCATAATCATCAGCCTTTTAAACACCCTTTCAAACATTCAGCCAGGCATTCCCAACATTCAATGCTCCCTGCATCTCCTAACAGAACATTTGCTGTTGTTTTGTGCTTCCAAGTCACTTCTGACTTACAGTGATCTCCTCTTCTAGGGTTTTCCTGGAATGATTGTCCGGAGAAGCCTTATTATTACCTTCCTCTGAGGCTGAGAGGCCCAAGATCATCCAATGGGTTTCCATAGCTGAGCAGAAATTTGAAGCTTGGTTTCCCAGATTCCTAGTATAACACTTAAACCACTACACCATGTTAGCTCTCAACAGGTCATTCACCTTGTTACATATACTATGCATCACTTGCATAACTGTAATTTACCTAAATTTCTCTGATAAACACAACAACACTTTTAAAAAAAGTTCAGAACATCACATGGATTACTTCCCAGCTCATTGTTTCTTTCTAAGTTAATGTGAGTTCTATCAGAGCTTACTGCAACTCTTCCTGTGCTTGCTGTGCATAGAGAGAGAGAGACAGGTCCAGAGTTCCTAGTTCTTCTAGAGATCCCTCCCTTCCCAACCCTCTTCCAGAATCTGGGAAAGTTACAAATCCCAGAATTGTCCATGATCATGCTGGCTGTGGAGTCTAGAGTTGTGGTCCAGAAAAGTAACTTTCGTAAGCTCTGTTTTACTCAGAACTGGTCTCTCCTGCTAAGCCCTGTGTTCCATCTCCTGTCCTGTCTAACCTTAGCTAAACTGGAGGCAGCAAGATGCTTGTACCCAGGACCTTAGCCTTTGCCTGCCATTGGCAAAAGTACGCCTTATCCCAAGCCCCTTCTACATCACAAAAACCAACCCAGGGTGGAGACAGTGACAAACAGGACGAGCCCAAGACATTTTACTGGGTGAGGGGGAGAAAAAGATTATGCTTGCTCCCATTTTCTGTACAAAAGGCAGATGGGCAGGCAGTCTTTGTTCAGCACTACCAACAGCATTCTCTGCTATACCTGGGGTCCTTTCATTGTGGTTGCTAACTGCCAGCAAGTTGACTTCAAGTTATGGCGACCCTATGAATGAAAAATTTCCAAGTCAAACTTATCAGGTCAGGTCTTGCAGACTCAAGGCCATGGCTTCGTTAATTGAGTCTATTGTTACCCTGATTTCTGGGGTCCCTTGGGGGACACCTCAATGTGCTCCACATGATGGGGAATGGAAACTAGCCAGAGCACAAGCAATAGCCATGTGAGAGGCAGGGTAACCTAGTAGGGTCTTTTACCCAGTTTTTATGGGGCCAGGCCATGCCAAAAACCAAACAAAAATGTCCAATAAATGATTTTATTGAAGGAGAGTCTCACGCAGCAACACAATCACGCACACACTCACTCAAGACCTATTAAGAAGCAAAAGAGAGGAAACTGCATGGGGGAATATTGAAGGGGTGTAGCTGGGGTGATACTGCACCTTTGTCCTGAAGTCCTTGGTCCTGGAAAAACAGCAGAGAAGTGGAGCTCAGCACAGAGAGGGCTGAGGGAAGTCACTCAACAGATGGAGCAACAGTCTGCTGGGATGACCAGGGGGTGATCCAAAGAACCACTCAAA
This sequence comes from Cyclura pinguis, assembly GCA_030412105.1. Lineage (NCBI taxonomy): Eukaryota > Metazoa > Chordata > Lepidosauria > Squamata > Iguanidae > Cyclura > Cyclura pinguis. Next base: position 214,666,590 of record CM059600.1, read on the forward strand.
AACTGGGGCTATTTGTAGGGGAAAAGGTACCTGGAGGACTAATCCTTTCCCAGGGAGAACAATGGGTGTTGGAGTGATAACGAAGCTCCACCATGGTAATTTCCTTTATGTGATGGGATTGCAAGGTGTTGCCAAAGTCTCAGGATCTTCGGCTGTGTTAGTTTGTGGTGTGACTCCATGTAAATGGTCCTCGCCTGATGGAATATTTGCTCAACTTGGGGCAGACACGCTGATCCCCTCAAGTCGGCATCTCAGGGCTGAGGACTCTTTGTTTATTGTGGGTTTCCACATCTTGAGGTCTCCTGGGGTTACGTGACTGGGGATTTTACTGGCCTGACCTGGTTTTCGATCCATTGCTCCCTACGTGCCCATCCAGGTGACCTCTCGGGTACATTGAATCATATTTTAATATCAAAATTGTAGACCCCAGGATAGGGTTTTTCCAATGAGATAACACTATCTATCTGTAATGTAGTCTTCCTCTTTTCCTATTGGCTTCTACTTTACCAAGCATTACTGTCTTTTCTAATGAGTCATGTCTTCTCATGATATGACCAAAGTACAACAGCCTCAATTTTGTCATCTTGGCTTCTAGGGAGTGTTTAACCTTGATTTGCTCTAGAAGCTATTCATTTGCTTTTTTAGCAGTCCACATTATCCATAGAACTCTTCTCCAGCACCATATTTCAAAGGTGTTCATTTTCTTCCTATCATCTTTCACAACCACACATAAAAATTGGTAATATGATGGCATGGACACTGCTATTCCATGATGTATCTTTACACTTCTGGATCTTGTCTAGTTCTTATGAATCCTCTTTAGTTACATCCTATGAAATCCTGGGGTTTGTGTTTTGGTCTGGGGTATCAGAGTTCTAATTGCCCTTCTGGAACCATGATAGCTAGAGTGGAATATAGTGCTATAACCATGTAGTGTGAAAGGGCCCCCTGAAAGATCACAGACGTAGCTTATGGGGTGAAAGGTATGCCATGTATCACACTCTCTTTCTTTCTACTCCCCTGCTGCTGTTTCCAGTTATCTGCTGCTGAAGACAACTGCTTTGCTTTGTCTCATGGCTGGGCCAACATAAAGGACAAAACACGGAGTGGGCAGGACTAGTATTCCACTGAGAATGCCCTGATCACTGAAAGGAGTACTTTTTCTCCTTAACAAAAAATTAAGTCTGGGTTCCATTTCCAGTCAGGTTGATGGAGGATGTGACCTAGCAAGCTCCCACTAGATTGTGAACCCTGAAGCGTTGAGTCTGATGGGGGGAAGCTCCTCCTGTCAAGCTTGTGGGCTCTCTGACACCACTCTGAAGCAGCCAACACCAGGATCTTCAGGACATCTGATCAGGCACAGAGCAGCCACAGCAGATCCCAAAACTGAGGAGGTGATCATATGCTTTCGACATTAGACCAACATTACACCATTGTTACTGCCCTGGCTAGCCTGAGCTTGGGGGATATAAAAAGATATCTCTTGATATGAATAATTCAGCCTCACATACCCATTCCCCTCCACGTGCTTGCGAGGCCCCCAGACAAGCACGCGTACAGGCTCGGCCGATAATCGCTGTAATATTACAACACAATACAGGCAGGCCAGAAATAGCCGACTCGCAGCTTTAGGAGACCTCAAAGGCAAGTACCTTCATTAAGTATGCACGCAACTTTCAAAAGATCCTCTGCCCCACGCTGGCAGCTTGATGATCTGACTATACACCGCTCAAGTACTCCGCGTTTGCATACTGGCTACTCTATTGACAATTTGGCTATAATTCAATCATTCAAATTCTGACCTTTCGGAGGCTTTGTCTCCAGCCGCAAACTCATTGTTTTCCCCACATCCGACCTAGCCTGCGGTCGCAATTATCCTTACAAAAACCCCTGACTTTGAGCGCTTCTTCGGATTGCTCTTGGCTTCCATCCCGCCTTGCTGTCGCTTTGTCCAGCGAGCCTTCCCCTCAACTCCACGTGCTGAGATTCACACTCCCCAGCTTCTCCACTTCCAACCGGGCTTCAGGACAGGTGAAGTATCACCCAAACCAACAGCTCCTCTAAAAATCCCTCTATCCCACTCCAACCTTTATTTCTATAGTTTCTCTGTATGTTTGTGTTGCATACACTGTTTGATTGTGTTTTTAATAAAACATCATTTATTATTTCAACTTCTGTGTGCTCCTTGACTCGGCCTGACCCCGTAGACATTGGGTTCAAGATCTCGCTACATTACCCTGCCTCTCGTATTGCTAGGCAGTGCTCTGTGCTAATTTCCCCAACTTGTATAATTTTGAGAGCAATTTGGTGTCCCTCCCGGGATCCCCAGAAATCAGGGTAACACCATATGGACATTACGCCAACTTTTGTCCAGACCTCTTATATGTGTATATTGTATACTGGATATTGACATTAGTTGTATTGTTGCTTAAAAACAAGAAGCCTTTGATTGCTGCAGAGAAACTGTGTCCCTAATGTTTAAGAGCCTTTTCCTACAATGGAGGATTTAAAGAGACTGTACCTTTTTTTTATTGCTATGGGAATGATAAGCCATATGAGCTAAATAACTCAACCCTTGTTTTTCTTTTCTTTCTTACTTTGGGATGTACTTTTTTTAATGCTCGGGGATATGACCATTAGTTTTATAGTCTATTTTTTACTTGTGGATTTTGATCTTGGATTCTTGGAGTAGTGGTTTGTCTTTTTTTCTTACTAAATGAACTGCCAGTGTTACATTTGTCTTGGTTAACTGGACTGGAGGATGGCTTATGTGTTGAATTGAATAGAATTTTAATGATATTGGTAAGATCATCATGCTTGGAATTATGAAAATTAGATCTTAAGGCAATTTTTTCTTGTCTGCTCATTGGTTAGCATTGTGCCAGTTTTTACTATTCTGAGAAAGTTTACCAAAAAACAGTCTTCATCAAATGTTTGGGAAAACAAGCTGCATTGTGTGAGAACACACTGAAGAGCAGACGGATATGAAACAATAATATTGGCGAAAATGGAAGTTCTGTACTCTTTTCCTTTCTTTACATATAAAATTATTATGGTTCCAATTCTGGAAAACACCAATCAAAGTAGAAAAGACCTAGTTGTGGAGGATGATATTCCTGGCTATTTTGTGAGTTTCGTGACAGAATTCAGGCCAGGCAATTTAAAGTCTCCATAGAAAATACGTTTAATGCATTCATAGAGCAAGTGACAGGAGATCTTCAACATGGGTAAAGTTACAAGAATTCAACAGATGCCTAAAAAAAAAATCTGTTCAAGTTCAAGACAAGGAGGAAGCAACAGGAATTTTGACAGAAATAACTCAAGTTTCAGAGGTCATGAATATCCAAACTGAGACAACTACACAGTATGAATTGGAGAGAATTGATATAACCTATGAAAGAAAGATGAAGGCCCTAAGTATTGCTTTAGTTCAGTTTTTAATTAAGAAGAGGAAAGATCAAATCTCAGAGTTTGATCAGAATATATTATGGAAAACTTATGACAACTTGTCTGTACTTCTAAAAGATCTCAGGAGAAGGTAAAATTACATATTTTTGATGGACAAATTTATCAGAGAGACTGTTATGTTCCAGCTGGGACCAACTTGATTACCTGATCTTTACTTACAAAAATGAAAGAGATCGGTTGAGCATGACTGATATGACAAACAGCTTCTTAGGAACACTCAAAAAAGATCTCATCTTTGGGAAGAAAGAAAGAAGAAAGTAAGAAAGAAGAAAGAAAGACAAAAGATGATTTTGATGAAAAAAGATGTCTGTAAGAATCAAGAGAAGAGTCTGAGGGGGCAAATATTCAAAAAGGAACTTATTAGTATTGTCTATTGGGAAAGGAAAGAGGAGAATTTCATTGATAAGTCTTTTAGAGTTTAACTTTTAAATCAATACTACTATATGAGAAGTGTAATTGGAATTAATAGGTTTACTTCATTTGTTGCTTTTAAAGATTGCTTCTAGATAATTGTTATTATTTTAAACTAATATAGAATACAGGATAGGAATCAGTTGGACATGATTTATATAGAATAAATGAAAGATTTATATACTTGTGATTTAGGTAAATGAGCAAAGAATTTTAGATTTATTAACCTTCTCAGAGTTATTACTATCTCTTGATGATTGGTATCTAGTTTAAACTAACATAGAATATAGAATAAGTTGACATGTGAATATAATTGTTTTGAGTGATGCGAATTAAATAATTTAGTAGATATATATCTAGAATGATAAAAGTGACTAGCAAGAAATACTATTTTTTGGTATAATTTTGAGGATTAATAGGTGTAACTACTTGATTAATATATGCTGTTGGGAACAAGGGTGGGAACGAATTTTTTGTTATATGTAGTCTTTTTTTGTATTTTTTTTTTTTAGTTAGTTGTAGCTTTGTCGCTTGTAGTTGGATGCTTGTATTTTTGTTATATATTGTCTGTTTTTTCATTTGTATGGTATTGTTGTGTTTTTCTTAGTTTGATGTGTTGTTATGTAGACCCCTGGTGGCACAGTGGTTAAATGCTGGTACTGCAGCCACAGCGTTGTAAGGGCTCCAGGTTGATTCAGCCTTCCATGTTTCCCATGGGTCAGTAAAATGAGTACTGAGCTTGTTGGGGGCAATTAGCTAAAATCCACGGTAAATTGTTTAAGGAGTGCTTTGTACTGACAAGAAGTATAGATATGTAACTGCTATTGCTATATTATGTAGTGTTGCTCTTTGTTTTTTGTTTAATAAAGATTTCCCCCATACACAAAAAAAAGCCAGGTTTCCCAAATATCTGTGGCAATGGATGTACGTGGGAGAGGCACATATCGGTTCTCTAAGAGGAATGCAGAAGGAAGGTGTCCTATATCTGTATTGGAAGCTGTGGAATAAGGCAAGTTTCCTTCCCTGAGAATCCACTGTGAAATAGCAGCACTGGTGGTGTGGTGTGTCTGGGGTTCTGCTTCCACTCACTTCCAACCTGTAGGCTTGCAGCACAACTTAGATGCACATGATTCACTGAAAGCCACCAACTATCCACTCCCTCCAATGGGAACCAGGTCCAATTGATTGCAGCGCCCTTTAAAAACTTGCCCTCCGCTGTTCAGAAGCACTGCCTTACATGTTGTCAGCCCACTCACATCACTCAAGGAGCTGTTGTAGCCCACATCGATGTGACTCTCCAGATCTTGTTGCGCAGTAACTCCCACCATTACTCACTACACTGGAAGCTGTAGAACAACAATTTGTGGCCCATATGATTCTCCTCCTTGTTTTCAAGGCTGAGCATATATTAAACATAAAATAAATGCATCCTTTGTACCCTTCTTGAGAATAAACCCCACTGAACTCTGAGAGACATCATTTTCTGAGTAAACATGCACTCTAAAATGTCGTAGTAGCATGAAATATGGAATGGAAAATCTACTTCGTGAGAGAATAGTCTGGTCACATTTCAGAAAGGATCCAATTATGAGTTACTGGGTTATAGTAATTAAACAATCTTGCTTTGAGGTCTAAAGGCTTCCTGTTTCCAATGATATTTTGACTTGTTCCCAAATCCCTTCAGTTTTTCCTTTTGGCATCATACCTATGTTGAAAAGTTCAAGGATATTTCTCTTTGCTAGTTTGGTGAAAATCCACCGTGTATTCTTAAAAGTATCAAATTTAAGCTTCACCTTTGCAATGCTGGAGGAGCAAGTCACACCAACTTCCAGGTGGAACCTTTCTCAAACACATAACATTTCCACTGCAGGACAAACAAGGCTGATAGCAGTAGAAGTCAGTAGGTGAGTAAGGAAGGTCTGAGGGTGTGAATGAAAGAGTTGTTGCTGTCTCCGTATGTTTGAGAGACCCATTAAGGTTTGAATGGGTGTGTTCTAACTAGACATGAGAGACTATGCTGCTGACCTCTTGTGTTTGTGTAGCTGCATGCAGGTGAGTTGCTGTGAACCGTGATAGTATATGCATGAGAGTAAGAGAGAGCTGTCTGTGGGCTTACACGTAGGAGAGAAAGGCCATTTCCACACTGGATTGTTATAGTGCTATTATTCCATTTTCAACATCCCGTGGAATTCTGGGGTTTGTCATTTACTGAGGCCCTCTAAATGCCCCTTCCTAAACTGCAAACCCCAGGATTCCATAGGATGTTGAAAGTGGAATAATAGCACTATAACAGTCTAGTGCGGAAACGGCCTCAGAGAAAAGACCGGAGGTATGCAGTGTGGGGCCTGCTGTGTGTGTGTATGCTGCTGCTGCTGCTCCTGCTGGGGCTCGCTGGGTCTTTGTGTTTTGGGGAATCGAGAGAGAAGCTGTGTGTCAGAGAAGAGCAGAGGGGCAATCGCTTTCTGCCTGTTGGTTTGGGAATTGGGAAGAGATGGCCTAGTCCAGAAGAGTGGTGGGCGTGTGCAGCAGGACTTTGGGTTACTCATGATTGCAGGCGTGTGGACTCCCTTAAGAATAAACACACTCACAGTTCACACAGCATATTCATCCCACCAATCTACGTCAATGCCTGGGACTTGAGAAGAAAAGAGATTGTTTAAAAACACTCTGCCTTGGCTGCTGTTGTGCTGCACTAGAGGCCATGCTGGTCTTGAGCCAGGAAGCAATGAGTGGCCCACAGGAGGACTCCCTCAGAAGCACTGCTGCTGGTGCCCCTACAAGGTCATCTTTGGCCCTGTATGGAAAAAAGAAAAGGAGTGGTAAGAGGCAAAATTTTAGACTGTCTGACTGATGGAAAAGCAATGAGCCCCACAACAGGGCACTCAACAGTCAAGTCTTATTGCATTCCCCAAAACACTGTCCCTTTGCAGAAAATGAGAGCAGGGCGGAGAAAAGTTAAAACAAAACAAAACAACTTACAGTTGCCAAAAGGTCTAGCATGGTCATGGGGGTTGTGTGAGTTATAAAAAGTTATGTGGCCCGTAAAGGGGAAAGGTGGCCAGGGAATCTTAGGGGTCGTCGTTCAAAAAGTAACCTTTTCAAGCTCTTAATGAGCTCTTCCACCTCCTTGTCTGGAATTCTAGCCCCTCTCCGTACTGCTTGGGCTTGCTTCTGATTCCTGAAATATGAAAGGTATGAAAATCCGGTATGCCAGTGCATGGGGCAAAACTGTGCCTTCTGAAAAAGACCAGTTTTAGACACACAGGCATAGCTATTTCACACAGGCAGTGGACACAATAGGCCTTTCCGTATTGCACTGTTATAGCGCTATTATTCCACTTTCAACATCCTATGGAATCCTGGGCTTTGCAGAATTCTGCAAACCCCAGGATTCCATAGGATGTTGAAAGTAGAATAATAGTGCTATAACAGTGTAGTGCGGCAAGGCCCAATGAATCGCATCTCTAGAAAATCATTCGTTGGAACTAGAGTGACCTGTGATTCACCATAGCTGTTTTCCGTAGGATGAACATTACTTTCTCATTCTTTCAGATGCAGATGACATCATTGCCTAATGGCTGCATTCCAGTGCTTCTGTTGTCCTTTGGTCTCCCTATAACCTAACCTAACCTTATTTGCGGCAATCAGGAGGAGGGGCTTAAGAACACAATTACAGAGTGTGTGTATGTGTGCGCGCGCACGTGTGTGCCTGCCTTCAAGTTGCCGGCTGACTTATGGCAACCCTATGAATTTTTCATGGGGCTTCCTTAAGGCAAGGGATACTCAGAGGTGGTTCTGCCAGTTCCTTCCTCTGAAATACAGCCTACAGCAGTACCAGTTTGTAAAACATGGGTCAGTAAGAGGTGACTCCCTCTCACATATATACAGACCACTTCATTCACTGTTGGTTTGGTGAACTGAACCCTCCCTATTCTGTCAGAAAACCCTGCAATTAACTTGCAGACCAAATGAGATCCCAGTGTGCTTTTCATTGCATTGACAGATGTGTAATAGGGTCCCAAGACCAGCACCCATCCTCCTCCTCTTTGGTGGTGGCTGCTGCAGCTTTGAAGGAGCAATAGTGCTTTGGGAGCAATGGTGATGGCAAGTGGCAGGGAAGGAAGTTTCACCCCTGTGCCCCTCATGCTTAGAACTCTGTTGCAGCATCTTAGGGAAGCTGGATAGTTTCACCAGAATACCCTGAGGAAACTACATTTTCCAGAATCCTAGACACCAGCGGTTACAGCAGCGTTCTAAATTCCAAAGGAGAGTAAGGTGAGAAGAAAAAAGAGAGCACCTTCGTTGCCTCAGCGCAACTACAGGCAGGTAAATTGGTGGGTGGAGAAAGAAGGACGGGGTAATTATTTGACTTAGAGTGCAATCTGAGCTAGAGAATGTCTATGGAAATGATTCCTCATTAAAAATGCTGCCACATTTTACAAGTGCATCAGTTCCCATTTTGAAACAAGCAGCTCATTACAAAGGTCAATGGCATCAATCAGTGTGGACTGGCCAAAGTACTTCTGATACTTTTGTCTCTTGTGGGTCCTTTAATTGCATTGTTCCTTTTTTGCCTCTTCTTTTAAAGTAGCAGGTAGCAGCTGGTGGCTTCCACATCAGTGGAACAGTGAAACATGCCCAGGTTTTCATTCGAACTTCGGAGGAGCTATCACAGATGGTGAGTTCTTTCCTTGGATAGCTCTTTTAAAGCCTAGACTAAAATGCAGAGTGAATTCACCACTCCTATGGACAGGGAGGCCCCAAGCTGCCACTGACAGTGGCTGGGAAATGTCCCTTGAATTAACTGTTTCCTTTCACTCTTGGCCTGGGAATTCCTATCTTGGTTTCCCAGTTGGGCCCTTAATTAATTCACCCCCTCTTTTCACCCAGAACAATTGTTCATTAATTTTTAAAATTATTTTTAATTATCCTAACTGCATAGCTGAGAAGCAGAAGCTGGTCAAAAATAAACAACGAAAAAATGACTAATTAAAGGTCTGGTAGCCAGGTGACATGAGACCTTTACTTACAAAACTTCCGTATGCGTGCCCGTGTGCGTATCCATGTGTGTATTAGGATTTTGCACTTGGGGAATGGTCTTTGCAAAATTGTTATGGGAAATGCAATGCTACAGTGAACAACACCATTTTAATTCTGCTTTCTTCAGCCTTGCAAGCTCCTGGTGTGGAAGCAAGTCAGTTCATGATGCCATATTTGAATTTTGATTCAAGCCGATGAGGAATATGCCTAGTTCAGTAACAGAACTGTTCAGCTTCACTTGCCAGGTGGCAGAGGGCCAGTCTCCTATTTCAATGCCAAAAGGTGAATCACCAGCCATTTAATGGCTGTATTTGGGCCCTTAACTAATTTGAAAGTGCCGAGATCCAGTGGCTGTTAATGGCCTGATTGTCTTTTCTCTGAACTCTTCTTGAGGGACCTAATTTTAATTAAATGTAAGGCATCCCATCTCTTCTCAAAAAGGTCAAGGCAATTATTGGGCAATGAATACAAAATACTCCATAGATTCCCAGTTTCCAAAAAGCAGCTTTATGCTAAACCCCAGCTCCTCTGGGCCATTTTGAAGAGAAAGCAGAACATCCCCAGACAATGTCACCTCTCTGACTAATGTGCCCTTGCTCTCAAATTCACCAGACTTTGAATAACCAAAGACTGCCAACTTCCTTCCCCATCTCCAGACCATTCCGTGATAGACCTCGGACCCAGGCTGTTCCTTTATGCTATTTTTGCTTTAATAACATTCAAAGCATGATTGCTGGAAGAGTGCAAAGCTATAAGGCCTTTCCAAGACTTTGTGGTGCGCCAAAGAAAACAGCCCATAGGCCAGCAGGATGGAGTTCTTGGAACAGAACCAAAAATATGGTTAGTCAGTGGGAAAAAGACTTTGGAGGGAGGGATCACATAGCAAGAAAGTCACATAGCAAAGCTGTCTGAGCCACATGCTTAACCCAGATGTTTCAGTCTGAAGGCAGAGGGAGACAGCAGTGCCACAGAGATGTTGGTGACTTATGATACAGCTCGAAAACCAGAAGCTAAACAATGGCTCCCACCAGAAAGCCAAGGACAAAGCAACAATTTCTGTTCCAGTTAATATAAATCAGTAAGCCGAAAGAAAGGGAGAGAGAGAGAGAGAGAGAGAGAGAGAGAGAGAGAGAGAGAGAAAGAAAGAAAGAAAGAAGCAAACAAACAAAGGAAACCAGTAGGAAGCCTAGCAGAGAGGCTATTATTGCATTATACAGTAGTGTTCTTTCTTGATACCATTATAAATTTCTTTTCTTAAGATCGTCTTCTCTTTCTTGCATATGTTATCTCGAGGAATGGAACTGAACAGCGCTATTTAAAACAGTGAATTGGCTAATATAAATTAGTACCTATATTACAAAATTTTTTCTAACTCACTTGCCTCTTGGTAGTCCTACCTCTCCGTCATGGATTAGATATCCTTCTCTTAACAACTGTGTTGTTATTGTCGTCGTCATCACCACCACCCTATTGTTTCCTGCCATCAAGTTGGCTTTGACTTATGGCAACCCTATGAACAAGAGACCTCAAAGAGACCAGTGGCTTCCTTGGTTGATTTTATCTATCATCTGTAATGTGTTTTTTCTAGCAGTTTGTCAAGCATTATTGCCTTCTCTAATGAGCCACGTCATCTCATCATATGTTCAAAGCACGATAACTTCAGTTGAGTCAATTTGGCTTCCAGGAAGAGATGAGGGTTGATTTGCTTTGTAGCAGTCCTTTGTATCCATAGGATTTTTCTCCTGCATCACCACCCTTCGTCCTGTCAGATTTCTTTCACAGTCTTACATAGAAATCGGAAATACTATGGCATGAATGATTCTGACTTTGGTATTTAAACATATGTCTTCATACTTGAGGCTTTTATCTAGTTCCTTCATGGCCGCCTTTTCCAAATCTTAGCCTTCTTCTTGCTTCTTGCTTATAATTTCCATTTTGATTGATGACTGACCTAAAGTATAGAAGATCTTAACTCATCATCATCCTTACCATCCTTAATAGCAACTCTGCAGTTATTCAATTCTGTTCCCAGAATTTTTTTTTTTAAATTCCAGAATCAGAACTGGAAGGCACCACAAGGTCTGATTTCTATTCTGGACCTTCCCACATCTGAGTGTGTCACATCACTGTGGATGTGAAACTTCCTGATCAAGGCCAGGGTCTCTCGAAGGTTGGAGGTACAGACTCTTCAGTGCAGAATAGGCCAAGGAAACAGGTCCATTCATCTGACATTAGATGTATACAGCATTTGGTGGATACTTCTCTTCCTTAAAGTTCCATAGGATTTTTTATTTATGGACATACATACTTACATACGTACATATATACACACACACGTACATACCATCCTTCTGGAATAAAACATCCATTTTGACCCATCCTAGCTTGACTACATTGCAGTTTCTGGTGCGGGCTATGGAGCTTAACATGAAGACATCCATACCAGTTATTGCAAAATGTTGTGGCATCTCAAGTCCAAGGTTGCTGCGCAACTTAGAAAGGACTAAGGGCTTTACCAGGCAATGGCCTCAAGCAGCACACAAGGGACACTTAAAATATTTGATGAAACCAATATATTTCAAGTCATTAGAGTTGGGAGGGGAATTAAAAGGCAATTCCAGCAGCCAAAAAAAGACAAACATACGGAAAGGAAAAAGATCTGCCTATGTTACAATTCCTACACTCTTCTCTCCAGCTCTGTTACTGATTCAGACTTCTTTAGTCCACTGTGAAATGGCAGGTGAAGTTCACAGAATCACAGAGTTAGAAGATACCACATCAGCCATCAGGTCCAATCTCCTACCATGCAGGAACACTTACTCAAAGCGCCCCCAGCAAATGCCCAACCAGCCTCTGTTTAAAAACCTCCAAAAATGGTGACTCCAAACTTCCAAAGAAGGTGACTCCACCACACTCCAAGGCAGCACTGCCCACAGCAGCACTGTCGAACAGCTCTTACCACCAGGAGGTTCTTCCTGATGATTAGGTGAAATCTCTTTTCCTGTAGCTTGAATCCATTGCTCCACGTCCCAGTCTCTGAGCAACAGAAGAGAAGCTTGTTCCATCTTCAACCCGACATCTCTTCAAATATTTAAACATGGCTATCATATCACCTCCTAATTTTCTTTTCATCAGACTAAACATACCTAGGTCCCTAAGCCACTCAGCATGGTTTCCAGATCCTTCAACATTTTGGTTGCCCTTCTCTGGATACATTCCAGCTTATCAACATCCTTCTTGAATTGTGGTGCCCAGAACTGGGCACAGTATTCCAGAATCACACTGGCTTTTTTTCATTGCTGCATCACATTGCTAAGTCATCCTCAGCCTCTGGTCTACTAAGACTCTTAGATCTTTTTCACATGTACTGTGATCAAGTCAGGTGTCACCCATCTTATATCTGTGCAGATCATTTTTTTTTTCTGCCCAAGTGTAGTACCTTACACTTCTCCCTGGTAAAATTCATTTTGTTAGTTTGGGCTCAGCTCTCTAATCTGTCAAAGTCATTTTGAATTCTGATCTCTTCCTCTGGGGTATTAGCTGTCTCTCCTAATTTGGTGTCATCTTGATGGGAAGATTTCCGATGAATTTAAGAGGTGAAGTAGAGAAGGAATTAAGTTAAAAGATTGCATGAATATAATGACAAATAAAGATAAAATAAAGGAGAGATTACAGAGTACTAAGATATTGTGATTTAATTATATACAGCTAGAGCAGTGGACAAGGAATTGGAAAAAGAATGATAAAGGTTTCAGAGAATATAGTAAATTTGAATAAATGATTATACAAAGAGAAGGTATGGAGGAAAATGAAATATTGAAGGGTGCCACAAGTGAAATATACAAAATGTTGGCAAAATTTGAAGATGAAGATGAATATCTTAGAAAAATATGGAAGGAAGAAATGGCACAAAAAATAGATATTCAGGACTGGGGGAAAATTTGGAAACAGTGTCATTTAAAAAACTTGTCCATAAGGATAAAAGAGAACTATTATAAATTGGTTAAATTATATAGATAAGAATTACTCAAGGTTGTGTCGGAGGGGTTGTCAAGAGATTGGTACATATATTCATACGTGGTGGAATTGTGAAGGTGTACAGAAATTTTGGCAAAGGGTGTTTAAAAAAATAAAAGAGATAACAGAAATTGATTTACAAATATGTCCAGGTATGGCATTATTATCTATATTTGATAAGGTTTATTGTACCCAGGCAATGAAGGATTACAAATCTATTACAAACTTATTAACTGCCGCAAGGTTAATTATATCAAGAGAATGGAAAATTCATGGAGATTTTCAAATAGAGGATTGGTATAAAGAAGTGTGGAAAATTGCAATTAATGATAAGTTAATATGTCAAATTAAGGCCAAAAAAGGAATAATGAAGGGGAATGATTTTGAAGCAATATGGAAGATATTTGTGGAAAAGGTTTTAATAAAAGAGGAAAGTGTCATACCTCCACAAGAAGAATTAGAATTCTAGAAGATGGAGTAAGCTGAAACATAACTGGCTCTGGGGGTGGGTTTATTTTTAGGAATAGTTTGATATGTTTAGTAATAAGATCATATTTAGTAATAGATTAAATTTAATTGAGAAGTACAGAGTTAAGAATGAAATTATTATAATAACAATGAGTATAGTGAGAATGAGATCTAGATATAGGTAACCAAAGTAGATAAGCAGTGTGATATAGAATATGTTGAATGAGTATATCATTGTAATGGAATTGGACAGAAATAACAATGTAAGCTTGTTTTTGTTGAAATTCCTTTTTTTTTTCACTGTTACGTGGATCACGTGGTGTTTTTCTTTGTCTTCTTTTGTTCTGTTCTTTTCTCATAATCAATAAAAAATAATAACAAAAAAAATAATTTGGTGTCATGTGCAAATTTGATGATGACCTCTACTAGGTGACTTAGGGGTCCACCCACAATGCCAGTACCTCCACGTGGCAATGAGGAATTAATTAGCTCAAATTAAGAGGCCTGCAAGAAGAGAATAACCTATCAAGATCTTCCATCAATGTTTACAGGGTCCTTGCAGGAAAGAACCAGCCAGAGATTCCACTATAAGCTAAAATGTGTTTTATTGAAGAATTCAGTCACACACGTAAAAGAGCCAAGCACTCACACAAGAGCTAATCAAAGGATAAAGGGAGGAAGGTTGTTGATAGCAGAGTTTTAAGGAGTGAGCAATAATTACCGATCTGGAAAGCAGCAAAGAAAGCAACAATGTGGCTTAAACTTGCACCTAAGGACAATATTTGTTGGGAAATCAGAGTGACAATGTGGCATTCAGCAAGCAAGATACTGCATTGAATTGGTCAAAACTGAGGGGTTTTATACTGAAAATCTACCTGGAGGGCATGGGCATGACTAGCTCTCTGGTTGAGCAAACAATGGCAGTTGTAACATGGACAATGGGGTCTGGATGGAATTAATGGTCAGTGGTAGGTGACAAAGAGTTAATGGCTGTTGTAATAGCTCTGTAATTGTGGACAGGTGAGGTAACAATACAGGGAAATGTCCAGGTGCTGAACAGCACTGGGCCCGGGACAGAACCCTGTGGCTTCCCACTAATCAATGTTTTCCAAGATGAAGAGAAACCATTGGTGAGCACCTTTTGGTTTGCCCTGTCAGTCAATTACAAATCTACCTAACAGTAGCAATGTCTAACCCACATTTTACTACCTTGTTCGAAAGAATATCATGGGGGACCTTGTCAAAGGGTTTACTGGAATCAAAATACACTACATTCACATCATTCCCTTCATCCACCAAGCTTGTAACTATATACAAAAAAAAAAAGAATAGTTTAGTGTGGCATGACTTTTACAGCAGTAATCACAGCATTACTTTCTAAGTGCTTACAAACTGTCTCTTCAATGATCTGCTCTAGGAATTTTCCTGGTATTGATGTCAAGCTGACTGAGCAATTATTTTTTGGGTCTTCTTTTTTCCCCTTTTTGAAGACGAGGACAATATTGCTTTCTCCAGTCTGCTGGGACTTCTCTTGCTCTCCAGGAACTCTCAAGGATTATTGCCAGTGGTTCTGAAATTACTTCTGCCAGTTACCCTTGTATGTAGTTCATCTGGCCCAGGTGACTTGAATTCATTTAGAGTAGTCAGGATTCCAATATTTCCTCTTTACTTGCTCTGTGCTGTATTTCCCCTATTACATCATCTTTTCCTTTTTCTTCAGGTTTATTTTCTTCACTGTTTATCTTTTGGGAGAAGACCAAAACAGAGAAGGCTTCTGCCTTTTCTCTGTCCTGTTACCACTTCTCCATCCTGTCCTAACAGTGGCCCTACCATCTCCTTGCTTTTCCTTTTACTGCAGACAAAATCAAAACAGCCCTTTTTATTGTTTCTAAACTCTCTAGCAAGCCTGAGCTTGTTCTGTGCTTTAGCTTTCCTAACTTTTGCCCTGCATGTGCTGGCTATTTGTTTGAATTCCTCTTTGATGGATGCCCACTTTTTTCCATTTATTCTACATGGCCCTTTTAAATCTTAGTTCATTTGAAAGTTCTTTAGACATCCCTGCTGGCTTCTTTAGACGTCTTCGATTTTCCCTCTTCAATGGAATTGTTTGAAACTTGTGTCTTCAATATCTCATTTTTAAGAAACTCCCATCTACCATAAACTCCTTTCTCTTTTAATATGCTTGATCACAGAACGGCACCTAATATTTCCCCAAGTTTACTGAAATCAGCTTTCTTAAAGTCTAGAATATGAATCTGATTATGCTTGGCTTCCCCTTTCCACTGTATAATAAAGTTTTAGAAGGATATCGGCTGAGCAGCTCACCAAAATGGATAAACTGCATGAACAGAAATATTCTTGTGTTTATTGCTGTATATCAAGACCTGGGTTAATATATGTATAGTGAAATGTGATTATCACAACACACTGAAATTTTAATTGGTTTGTTTGTTGTACATTTAACAAGTAATAATTTTACTGTTGCATGTTTATATCAACTTTGGATCATCATCATAATAAAAAATAATTTTAACAATTCTCTCTCCAGCTGTAGTTGACTTTTCTTTTACCTAACAAATTCTTTTGGTCTGCCCAGCTAAAGCAAAAGCACCAAAATGAGACACACACAAACACACAAATATACACATCAATTGGGTCCACATACTGTTGGGCACACAGGAGACAGCCACGAAGAAAACAATGTTCCCACAGATCCCATGAGGTGAGATTCAGAGCTGAAGGCCTTTCTCTGGTTTCCTGAGGCCTGTACAGTTTCCAGAGTTCTGGGCTTAATTATAGCATCCTCCCCGCTTGCTGGCAGAATTTCAGCCCATTATTTTCCTGGGGTCAGTATTTGACTCCAACTGTTCTGGTATGCAAGTATTCCAGCTCTTCTCCCTCATCATCTCTCCAGCTCTAGGAAACCACATGCTGGACAAAAAATGAACTGCCTGGCAAAATTTGATCAGGGCATTTGTGGCAGATAAAACTTTCCAGAGCAGATGGGGAAAGAAACGAGACAGTGGGGCAGATTTTGTTTGTGCGTGGGGAAAAAAAGCCAATGAGAGCAAAAGGCATCAGAACATATCAGTTCAAAGTTGTAGAAAGACTTGTAGCCTGACCTCAGCACAATTCTACTGGTAACCAATAATAACAGGGACGACGGTGGCTTATTTATATCCTCCTCTTTTACTAGAATTACTTGGAGCATCAAAAATTTAATAAATTTAATAAACCAAGGTGCAGGAAACAAAAAAGTTCTTAAGACAATAGAAGTACGCTTGAAAAGTGGTTAAGATGGGCTGAACCAATTTGTTCATGGAGGAAATAATTTCAGCCCCTCCCCCATCTTAGTAATTTTGCTTTAAAATGAGTCTGGCGGAGTTGGAAGATGAAAGGGAGAGAAGAACCTGGCAGCTGAATCAGAGGCATTTCTAACGTTCAGAGACAAGAAGTGTGGGATCTCTGGGCCAGTATGCATCAGAACTAAAAAAAATGGTCTATTGAGAAAAAGCTGTACATGGGGGATTCCAAACTGCACCTCCGTCTGCCAACTGTATGAGGGTGAGAAAAAAAAAGTGAACAAGAGTGGGGAAAAAACAGAGAAAGGATCATGAGATCAGAGAGAACAGTGTAAGACCCATTCAGAGAACCCTAAGAGTGTTACAGAAGTCAGAGATAGAGACCCACGGATTAAGGAAAATCGTTTATTGTAGCCGGCACAATGTCTCAGTGGGATCGTTCCCAAAAGTCTGAGCCTCGCCTCTTCATGTTCACAGTATTTTATACATTCTCTAGCACAGTCATCACATGTTCAAGAAAGGAAACAGATGCATACAAAGGTTCCCACCGTCTCTAGCGTAATCTTACAAATGTTGCAAAGTAAAGGAAGCATAAGCTTAGTGTGCCACATTCCATCCTCTCTAGCATTTTATCTTACAGAGTTCTATTGTATTCCTTTCAAACACAGAGGGACTTCAACTGCAGAGAAAATTAACTGCTTTTCCCTCACACCCAGAGGTCATCTAGACTGACCCCACCACAAGAGTTGGACGGGACCACAAGAACCAGCCCAATCTTATGCCATGTAGCGATACATAAATAAGCACTCCTGCAAGATGGCCACCCAACCTCTGTTCAAAGACCCCTAAGACAGAGAGTTTTCTCCTCCTCCGAGGCAGTCTGCTTTCCAAAGCAACAGAATAAGCTGCTTCAGTAACCAAGAGAACTGATTTTATCCAGACCGGTTTGCATCCTGCCTCAGTAGGGGTGGCTCGCACTAGGAACGCCATGGAACTTCTCCCATCTCTGACACTGTCTGGTTCAAAGGAAGCAGAAAGAAGGAAGAAAAGAACCAAGATTTTAGAAATCAAGTCTGTGCTGCAATCAGATGCTAGCAGGAATGGCCTGGGGATGCCAAAGGAAAGCAGGATGAAACCCGAGCCTGACTCTATGCCAAGTAAGAGACACAAAAGAAGGCGGTGTTACTCATTCTTTCCCAAAACCACATGTAGCTCATGCAGTAATGAAGTTATTGAACTGGGTCAAACCCACCCACACACCTATTTAGGGTGTGTACAAGAATGTCTCTTCCCCCCCTCCTTCCATTTGTCAGTGAGAGGCATATCTTTTGAGTGTTAACCTCTTTCACACCAGCCTCTTCATTTGTCTTTTGAGGCCAGGACAAGATTATACTTTATTGTAAAACAGAAACTTCCCAAGTCTTGAGGTAGTATGCCGTGAGGAAGTAGGGGAGTGAAGCTCTGGCATCTTACAAACTCCTATAGCAATTTTTGATATGTTTAATAAATCCCATTACATTACTACAATTATTTCATTAAAACTACCCCCATCCTAGTTCACACTCCAAGAATAATCTTGTTTACTAAGGAACTCATTCTCCAAGTGATCATCCATATGGGGCCACAAACACACCATCCATGTGCAAGAAAAAAGATAAAAGCGCACTTGGGGGCAGTCTTAAGATTTGCAGAAGTATAAAATCTTTAAATGCCAGTTGGCAGGAAGAGGAACACAAAACAGACCCATGAGGATGGATTATGTTCACTGGGATGGAACTTTTTCTGTTGTTGGAAAGGGAGCCTAGGAATTGCCTGGAAAAGTAATGGCTGGCTAACAAACTGAACACCAGCACATCACACGCCGCAACATTCTGTTGCATCAGGTCCCACTTTTACATCAACATCCAGTTCCTCAGCTTTGCCCTGAAGGCAGCAGGGGTCAGTACTCTAAGCAGGGAGGGATATGACTAATCTTCTGGGGATTTGCCTCAGTTCCTCTTGTTCCTGGTTGTCTGTGTGAGTAAAATATGCTATCAGCCACTGTAAGAAAACTGTAATGCCAAGATTCAGAATGTTTGCAACAGAAGGAAGCTTTCTTCTTCTGTATTGTAAACTATGCGGGGTGAGGACAAAAGCTAGCAGACCTGGTGCAATGTTGGCTCCCACAGATTCTATGGCCTACTGAATCAACTGAACTTATATAAATGTTGATTTACCAGGCTTCCACTGATTCAATGGGTCTACTCTCACCGGAACTAGCCATTGGATCTAGACTAGTAAATCCGTCCCAGGAGTGGGAGAAGGGAAACGGCGAGCAGCAAAGTTCCTGGTCTCAAAACCACCATGACCCAGTTATCCACATTCCAGTCTTGAACCCAGGCAACTAAAGTAATAGGAGTAACACACAGAGAATGAGTCACAGTCTAAAAAATTCCAGAACTGACATGAAAACCTCCATTGGCCTGAAAAGTAATTGAAAAGTAAACCCATAACAGGCATGTGGGGGAGGGGGAGAAGAAGAGAACAAGAGGAAAGACTTGATTTCCTTGCAACATAAAGGGCTTTGTAAAATGTCAGTGCCACCCACCTAAACAAGAATCCTTTAGCTCCCTGGATCAAGGAAGAAATGTGCACTTTTCTAAAAAGGAAGTGGGGTGTCTGAGGGCAGCACAGGCACACAGGACGATTGGGAGCAGCAGAGAAAGCCACAGCCAAGGTGAGAAGAACTAGAGTCGCTTAAAAGAGCTGTTCCAGCTTTGTGCCATGGGAACATGGCAGTCCTTCTGAACCTGTTCTAAACCCGTTGCTTCTCCCAAACAGCCAACACCTCAATCCCCACCTTCAATTTCCCACAGAAACAGAAATAAATATAAAGCCAGGCAGTTTCTGAAAACGTAGTTTGCGTCTCTGCCTTCCCAGAAACATTGTTAAACCCAACAGAAAGTCTCCGTTAGGGATCAAAATCTAAAGCATCCTCCCCACCACAAGCTGCTTCCTCCGCTAGTATTTTCCCTCCTCAGGTGACTAACAGAGAGAGGGGAAGACGGAGATCTTCATACTACATACTGTAGTTATAACACTATGATTCCACTTTGGCCATTTCCGCATGAGACTGTTGTAGCGCGATGATTCCACTTTCAACATCCTATGGAATCCTGCAGTTTGCAGTTTAGGGAGGGGCCAGCTGGCCCTTCTCTAAACTGCAACTCCCAGGATCCCTTTGAGGCCCCTCCCTAAACTGCAAACCCCAGGATTCCATAGGATGTTGAAAGTGGAATCATCGCGCTGCAATCGTCTAGTGCGGGAATGCCCTAAACCTCCCCTTCGGCTCGAGACTCGCAAGTAGCGCAGTGGGGCATGCTACTCTACCTTTCTATCTTTATCGTCGCCTCCATAGGCGATTCCATTTCCGGCCGTGATGTGAGGGCAAAGAAGCTATTTCCGCCCCAACTGGCATCCTTACAGCTGCTTCCGGGACCTAAAATGGCGGCGTTGATCTGGCTGTTGGCGGGGTGGATGGTTGCAGTCGCGATGGCGGACTGAACGGTGGCGGTGACGACTCGCCCGGGGAAGGGCCCGCAGCCGCCCTGCCCTGTTTCCGCTCAGGTCGGGATGAGGGCCCTGTGTCGTCTGTAGCTGTGGGAGGACGGGAGAGAAATGGGGGCGGCAGTGGCGGGGCTATGGGTGTCGGTGACCTCGGTGGTTGCTTGGAGAGAGGGGGATTGGAGGCGTGGGGGCGTGGCGTGTTGCCATGACGAGGAAGAGGAGGACACCCCCCCAGCCCCCAAAGAGGGGGTCCCTCGGGTGCTGCCACAGGTGACTGGTGTCTAACACACCGGCGTCCGAGTGGTGCTCCTCGGCGCAGGCTAGATCATTGCTTGCTCCTGTTCCTGCTTGACAACTGCGGAAGTTGTTCGAGTGAACAAATTCCGCAACTGCGACGGTCTCTTTCCGGGATCGGCTGCGCGCCGTGGGGGGGATCAGTTTCCCTGGGCTTTTCCGCACTACACTCTTATAGCGCGATTATTCCATTTTCCACATGCTGTGGAATCCTAGGGTTTGCAGTTTAGGGAGGGGCCAGCCTCTATAAGAGTGTGGTGCGGAAGTGGCCCCTCTCGCTGCCCTTCCAACGGCCTGTCTCTAATGGCTTCTCGGGGGCAGACGGAGAGATCCCCGAGATCAGAGGCACTTACTAGCGTCAAGCTTTGCTTGATTTCTTTCTTGCCTTTTTCTGTGGAATCTGCACACGTCATTTGAAGCTCTCGGAAGGGGCCACACTTCTCCCTGCCCCTTGTTAACCTCGTTGTTTGAAAACACGGTTGGGTGCTGTCCACCTCAAAACTGCCTCAGGCAGGGTGGCCCAGAACCTGGCAGGAGACCGAGATGCCTTCCAGTTGCAGAGTGTTGTGCTTGAAACACTCTGCTGCCTTCTTCTCTCTGCAGCTCTGCTCCCTAAATAAACTCTAACTGGTACTGAATGCTCATGAGGTAAGTTACAGTCCGTGAAAGCTTAATGCTAGAAATGCCTTTCTCTAGTTAGTCTCAAAGTTGCTACAGTGCAATGCTTTATGTGTTTTTACTAACACAGCTACCTGTTTGAATGGTAGTAAAAGTTGTACGATGAAACTTGCCAAGGTTGAGTGGGGGAGATGTAGTGGTCCCTTCTTCCATAACTGCACATTCTCTGGAGTTGCAGCGGAGTAAATAGAATTTAACAGAGCCTGTATGTAAAGGTGGCAGAGATTGTCAAAGAGCCACAGACATTTTTCAGGCTGTTTTCCATTCCCATAGTCTATGTAGCCTGTCTGTGTTAAATACAACATTGCTGTCTACAAGATCCATCTACTTTTAAACTGGAGTTGCCAAGATTAGAGCTGTTGTTTAAAGAATGGACAGTGTTTGAGATTGTGGTGCTGATAAACTTGTTCAGCCTTTCATGCCATGTAACATCCTTGAAACATTTTTTTAAAAAAATTCAGAATATTTCATGATATTGAACATAGGGGGATAGATACTTGTGTAGAACTGAGAAGATCTAGTATGAGTCAGGCTGGAGGGTAAATTATGAGCCTTTTCTGTAAATATTTTTGTATTTTAAAATAATGTCTTAGGACTTTGTTTTTCTCAGTTGCCTGGTTGGGGAGACTTACACCCTTCTCTTTGGTGGTTCTGCAGTTCTCCTCCCCTGGCAATGCATGTGGAGCTGTCACCCCTGCTCCCCAAAGAGGACACATCTTGCACTGGTTTCCGTTGTTAAATGAATTCCGTGTCACCAACCTCAGTGCAATACTTAAGCCAGGATGAGCTGCGCCATTCAGAAGGAAGGCAACTATTTAATCCAAGGGCTGGGAGCCAAGGGAGGAACTACCCGGGGCTCTTCCCTGGAGCGGGTGCAGCACAGAGCCAGCAAAGTGAGCCTGACGAGGTGGACAAGATCAAAAGCAAGCTCCTCTCTACTTGGAACAATGTAAAGTATGGTAAGTTGGCCTTGTGGAAATTGCATGGGAATCAGGGGCAGAGTCCTTTCTTTCCTTAGCCCCCAGGTTGACTGGCTGAAATATGCTGAATAGGAATCAGAGTAGATAAAAAGCACGTTTCTCCATTCCAATAAACAGCTTTGACATTCAGGCACCTTATGTTGGGGAGAAGTTCCTTGTAGGAGGTATTTGGTTAGGGAGGCATCGTCAGTCTTCGTGTGTCCAATTTCTGCCCTTAGCCTCCAGAGTGTCTCTGTTCAGAGCTGGGAAATGGTGTTGGTGATGCTGGCTGAAATCTGTCTCATGTTTGTTGTACAGTCAGCTCTCTATGTACATGAGTTTCGCTTTCATGGATTTGATTAATTTGCGAGTTTGCTCTCCCCACCATGCCTCAGCCCCCTTCCCACAGAGACACACACACTTTGATATTTGCAGTTTTTCATTTTTGTGAGGGTCCTGTGCCCCAACCCTAGTGAAAGTGGAGAGCCAACTGTAGTGCTCATATCACAGACTGGCTAGGCAGCTGAAACAGTGAAGGCCTCTCATAGTGTCTTCTGAAATAGAACTAGTCACAGGAGACAGGAGTTGATATCAAGAGAGGTGCCATCTGGTTGCCAGTTTAGAACTTGTCACTTAGGCCAGTTGCCACACTTGTTTTTCTGTGGCTGTGGAATGAACTTCTTACCATGCATGGAGGTATGGTGATGATTAAATAGCTAATGACTTCACAGCTGCCTCAGTAGTAAAGATTTCCCAAACATTTGTGGATTTTTAGTATGTCTGTATTGTAGCTCATAATATAACTGTACAGCACTGAGAGTTACAGGTAATAAAAGGCAGTCTACCACATGGATCACCAAATGGATTTTTCTGTATTCTTCAGGTGACACAGTAAACAGGTGTGCTTACACATAAGTCTATTTACTATAACACTCAGCGATGAGAGAGGACTTTCAAAATCATGATTGTATGATGTTTACGTGCTATCTTTGAGTTAGCAGTCAAAGAAACATCTTGCCGGTATAACTATTTCTCAATCTGCTCTAAAATTTTAGGGTAGAAGGATGTGTTGGGGAAGGGTATACTGACTGGATGTCTGACTCAACTAGATGTCTTCTAGAAAAAGAAGTGACAGTTGATCTTTGATGAAGCTTTGATGGCTGCTCTAGACAAAGAATTAAAATATACGCATGTCTCTATTTGCAAATACCAATTTTAGCATACAATAATGCAATGAGTATACCATTAGGAGTAAATGCTTAGTAAAATTGTTGTTGTGTGCTTTCAAGTCATTTCTGACTTACGATGACCCTAAGGTAAACCTTTCGCAGGGTTTTCTGGGGCTGAGAGTGTGTGACAGGGTCAAGATGACCTAGTGGGTTTCCATGGAATTGAACCCTGGTCTCCTGGGTCATAGTCCAACACACAGATCACTACATGATGCTGGCTCTCTGTTTAATAAAATACTATGAGTTCAAACTCAGGAAGCCCATGCAATTTCAGTGGCATATAATTGTTCTCAAATGTTTGTGGGTTTTAGCATCTCAAAAATGGAGAACACTTGTCTTTTTATTTTCCCTTTATGTTTATTAAATTACAGGACACTTTGTATCCTGTTCACTTTAGAGGCCTGATTCTCATGTTGATCTTTCACTTGTAGTGCCATGGAGTGACTTTCCTTGTCTGACACTTGTTTGTACAACAATAATTCCCCTGAAAGTCCTTCATCTGTTGAGATCTGGAATACCGCCCAGTCTCTGCGATGTGGCAAACCTCCAGGTCTTGCAACAAATGCATTCATTCACTGTGCTCAGACAATGGACAGAAGACACAGTCTTGATGAGTTTAACAAAAATCCATGTGAGACTGGGAGACGAATTGGCCTTTGGTATTTCAGTATTTATTTCTGGTAACAGATACCAAATATGAAGTTCATACACCTACCACAGGGAGAGAGAAAGACTGCATGTATGCTTCCACCTGCATGCATTCTTTCAACACTTGCTACCTTTATAGATGAGCCAGGGTGGGATAGATAAAATTTGGAGACCATATTCTGCATCCATTTTCTTATAATCTTCTACCATTCTCTGCTATAGAGAATGCTACAGTAATCAAATTGCTGCCTCTTATATGGTTTTCCAGGTATTTTGAAACTATCACAGCTTCAACAATAAGTTGAAGCTGTGCATCAACTTATTGAGCCACAACTGTGGCAAGTGAAACTTTTTCCATACGTACATTCCTACCTTGACTAAAATTTAAAAGGACCTTTTCAGTAAATTATGTGTGTCTACAAATAAGGATTTTATTTCTTACCCTATGCCCTAAATACACTGTTCCCAGAGTTGGGTAGATGTAGTTCTGCTTTTCTTTATTTTTATGTAATGTTTAATTGTATAACTTGAGCTGAGGGCAGAAGTCCATTGTTGCTTTGTCTGTCTTTTCTGTTACAACATTCTGAAGGAGAGCAAGTAGCTCCCTAGTGCAAGTGGTGGGGCTTAGAACAGCTTATGGAGGATATCAGCTTTCCACCTCTTGGAATGGATTGGCAGGGGGCTTGATGGTCACTCCTCCCAACTCATTCTTACTTTTAGCGTTCGTCCAGGAATCATTCTACTCCTTCTTCTGTGGTGCTTGTGTGTGATGTGGGATTTTGTATGTGAGGCTGTCTCTCTGCTCAGGAGAGACTCTGGACACTCCTGCACTGAAGCTGCTCAGGCTCCAACCCCCTCCCCCCACTCCATAGCCTATCAACAGATCCTTAGCCTTGGAACACAGAAGGCAAGGCAGTGAGATGGTGCTCAGGGGGATCCCTCTCCCCACTTAATGCCTTCACATAAAGGTGAGCCTCATCTAGTTGTTGATCTGGAGAGCATAAAATAAATAATATTTGATGGGCGATGTCTTGATGTGTAGATGGGCATTTTGTGAGTTATATTTGTGAGTGGCAACACTCAAGCAGATCTGTGTGGAGATAAGGCATAATTTATGCAGATGGGTTTGCATTCTCGGGGGTAGGGGCAGTTTAACCACAGTGATAGCTTGCAAGAGAAAGTTG
Organism: Cyclura pinguis; assembly: GCA_030412105.1. Classification (NCBI taxonomy): domain Eukaryota; kingdom Metazoa; phylum Chordata; class Lepidosauria; order Squamata; family Iguanidae; genus Cyclura; species Cyclura pinguis. The sequence continues at coordinate 214,691,834 of CM059600.1, forward strand.
TTACTTTGGAAACCAGTATCTTAAACCTTCCTGATGCATTTATTTTCCCAGGCTGGACAGTGAAGACCAAAACCAATTTCAGCAAGCTTTCCCCAGTCCACCTCTTTGGACACACCTATCACTTTGAGCGAGATGGTGAGTAGCTTTGGTGGTAGGGTGGAGTGGATTCTCTGGGCTTTCTCTATTGTGAGCCTCTTCAGCTTCATCAGTTTGATGTGAAATTCCTCAGTCTGTGCATGTATTCATGATGGCATCATTTCCAAAGGAGGGTGGCCAATCTTTAACAACTCACTTCCAGAATGCAAATATCAATTGGCAGCTTTGAAGAATAAGACATGGAATCACTTTTTTTCCATTTGTTGCCTTTTTGCTCTCTGTGTTCTCTCACTGTCCATAGTGAGGACTAAGGGAAGATTAGCTCAACCTTCTCTCCCATCTGTACACTTGAATTTTATAGTATTAGTTCACTCTTATGGCATTGTAGCATTAATTTGTTCTGATTCTTATTAATTTATCTTATTGAGTGTAGGAAAAGGGGTTTAGCAGTATAGTCAGAGCAAGGATGGGAAACTTTTCTAGTCTAAAGTTCAGATTCAGTTTTGGGGTCCACATTCGGGGTCCACATGGACAGGGCTGAAGGCAAATGGGTGACACCAGAAATGCCAACACATTCTACTTTAAAATCTCACTGCTAGTACCTAAATCTTGAGAGACCTTTTAGCCTTTTAGAATAAGATGGGGGGGGGCACCTATACAGGAGCTGGAAAATAACCTCGTAATGGTGTTCTCTGGCAGGGGGCATGGCATCTGGGAATCCCAGAGGCCTAGATTTGACCCTGATTTGAAGTAAGAATAACTTGGGGCTTCAGATGCCAGCTCAGCTTGTCTGCAGTTTTGATGCATGTGACATAAGCCTCTTCCCTTGGAGCTTGTTTGTGGCCTGCTATAAAGGGGATATCTTGGGCACATTGACAGGGCTGTTTGCTTAATGGACTCTGTTCTTGGTTGCAGAAGGTGTGGAGTGCTTCCAGAAGGACTTTGCTTCCCGCATCTGGCTGACCTATCGTCGGGACTTTCAGCAGCTAGAGGGCACCATGTGGACCACTGACTGTGGCTGGGGATGCATGTTGCGCAGTGGGCAGATGCTGCTGGCTCAGGGACTTGTTGTCCACTTCCTCGGCAAAGGTACACGTCAGGAGGGTGGACCATGTGAGGAGGGGGTCTTCTTCCCACCTTTTGAAGCACCACAGCTGATGCCTGTGGGCTGCTGAGGGGCTTGTACTGCTGGATTTTTTCCCCCTGTTCCTTGGTTTGTATTCCACTTTTCAGACTGGACCTGGCCAGATGCTCTTCTTGCCACGGGTTTAGCAGAGATGGAACCCTTGAAAGCTGCCCACCTTCCCTATCCCAGCACAGCCAACTTGCATCAAGCTCCACCCATCCCCACTGATAGGAGTAGGGGCCCTTGGGAGTTGCGGGCCCCTCGGCACACCCGCAATCCTGATGAACTGGAGAAGGAGCGTTATCACCGGAAGATTGTCTCCTGGTTTGCAGATAGACCTCAAGCACCCTTTGGGATCCACCGTCTGGTCAGTCTGGGACACAGTTCAGGGAAAAAAGCAGGTGATTGGTATGGGCCTTCTGTTGCTGCTCACATCATCAGGTGAGATATAGAGAAGCACAAGAAGGGATTTATGTTCCAAGGATGAAGGGGAGTCCTTTTTGGTGTCCCACCACATTCCCTACAGGAGTCTGAATATTCAGTTCTGCTTGGGGAACCTTTTATGAATTTGTGATAATGTGTCTGTGATACTACTAAAATATTGCCAGGCCATTTTTATGTCAGGCAGGCTAAGCAAAGTTAGTCCACCAATGTTTTTTGAGGTCCTTGGCAAGAGGATTGGGAGAAACCAAGGTTATACACCTATACACATTGTGTGAATTATCATATTATCAAGGGATCAGAGTAGTTAATTTGGCATGTTAATTAAATGAAATAGTTAGATCCATGACCTCTTAAAAAACGTGCAGGAAAAAAACCAGAATTTAATAGAGTATTTCTAAGAGTACTATATATGCATGTTCCTAGTCCCAGATGTAAAAGAAATAATTGTGGGCCTCTACTGGCTTCTCCTCTCTTTTCTGCAAGAAGCTGATGCTGCATCATTAAGCTACAAGGAGAAGAAGGGAGTAAGGCATGGCACTTCACTCTGGGAGCATGAAAGACTTCCAAGTTTCTTGGCTTTTAGAACAGGGAGGACCAGTTATCTCCTTCAAGACTCCTGTATTCTTTATAGATAAAGGAGATGAGAGGATTTCGTGAGATGTCCACAGCTTTAATAGATGCTGCCTTTGCTGAAATTCTTTGTTCTCCAAAAGAATTGAGAGTCATAGTGCCCTACTGACTGAGATGGTATGACCTTCTTCCAGCCTGAGTCTGCCTGTAATTTGTGATTTTTCAGCAGAGGCCTTGGTGTGTGTTTCACCATCTTGAGCATAGAAGACAGCACCCTGATTGTGTCTTTGCTTTCCCTGCACCAACATCCTGATTATCGTATTCCCTCCTAAAGAAAGTCAGAGTGCTTCCATCTTTATTGACCTTCTGACAGTCAAAACAATGTTATTTTATCAAGTCTTTAGCTTTTAAATTGCTTTTTTAATCTGTTTTTAATAATGTCTTGATGTTTTACACTGATTTCACTAGACATTGCTTAGAGGCCTAAATGGACAGAAAAGCAATTTATGGGTGCTCTCAATAAATAATGAATTAAATACCATTTACAAGGTAGCAGCTTTGCTGATCCATGTTTTTTTCTCCATCTGTGAAGGTTAAAATGTTGCCTTGGTGTGAAAACTGGTGGTAACTTTGGGGGCTACCTAAATGAAGAGAGAGGTTCAGAGGCAAAGCTGATTTAACTTCATTCCACTCAAGCGCACTATCTTACCTTTACAGGAAAGCAGTGGATTGCTGTTCAGAAGCAGGCAATCTCGTGGTGTATGTGTCTCAGGATTGCACAGGTAAAAAGTGCTAAAGAGAGGGGTGAGCAGATCTGTCTTGTCACTCATGAAGTTTCCAGGGAGATTGTGGTGAAGGTGGCTGGGCTGTGGTTTCTACAGCTTATGACTAAATTCTTTTCCATGGTCCCCATGTAGTGTACAAAGGAGATGTGGCAAACCTGGCCAACAAGAGTGAAGGCAAAACAGCATGGGACCCTGGGGCAGAATGGAAAGCAGTCATCATCCTGGTGCCTATGCGCCTCGGGGGAGAAGCCTTTAACCCTGCTTATGTGGACTGTGTCAAGGTGATTTGGGAACAGGTGCAGTGTGGTGGGATTCTAGGCTTTTGATGGTCTCTCCCATCTTGAAATCCTTGCTGATGCCTCATTTTTCCCCTGAAAGACAGTGGTGAAGCTACTTTCTGTTCATGAGACTGAATGAAAATGTAATGTCTCTTCAAGAAGAACTGTGTAGTTCCAATGCAGAAAGCAGTTCTCAGAGGTTCTCCTGATTTTAGGTGACTCTTATGAAACATAAGAGGTCAAGCAGAACCAAATAAACCAAATGTGGGTTGTCACTAACTTGTCCATCTAAGTTTTGTTAGCAGTTCCATTGCTTGTATTTGCCAGGTGTGTTCTGCTGCCCAAAATTGTTGGAGGTGAGCACCTGATAATGCTTATCTGAGTAATCTTACATCAAGATTGTGGATTCCTTTTATGCTTGGGCAACCATGCAGAGAAGGAATTATTTAAAGGTGGCAGGATGATACTCTGAAGAGCCAACCTCTCCCTTCTTGTCATGTAGGAACTTCTGAAGCTGGAGTTCTGTATCGGGATCATTGGCGGGAAACCAAGGCATTCACTCTACTTTATTGGATACCAAGGTAACAGACCTCACTGCTTGGCCTTAGAAATGTCTTGTCTGGTCACTTTCTACCCCTGTTTGCCACATGTTTCCCTACCCAACAATGGGTAGGATCAGTGCCTCCTAATTCTTTGCCAAAATACACTATCAGTAAGTTATATTACACAAATTATTAGTATAAAATGTAGCAGATTCTTTAACTGCAGCTGCTTAGCTTTTACACACAGACACAAAATAGAGCCTGTTGGATAGTGCTGACTAGAATAATCCATTGAATCACTTATTGAATAGTGAGTCAACATTTAGTTAAATCCATTCAGTCCAAGGGGCTACTCTAGTTGAAACTTAAGGATTCAGGCCAATGTGTACAGTACTGAAACACTGGTTCTTAAAGATAGTCTCATCTCTCTACTGTAATAGGACTAGAAATCTCATTTTTAACTAACTGATTTTCAGGACTCTTTGCCTGTTTCCAGATTCGGCAAAATTCAGTGACACGTGGTAAGGCATTAGTTGTGTTGTTGTAATCCCATCAGATGCTTTGTAGCCTTGCCACTTTTAAAAAAAACAATGGGAGGTGTCTCTCTTTCTTCCACCCAGTCATGAGTATAAGTCCAGGTATTCACAGCAGATAATCAGATGTTCGCATTTTTTTAATGTAACAACAGACCACTTGTCATAAACATTTTGTAGACATATACAGTTTTTTAAAAATTTTGTTTACAAACAATAAAACGAGACAATGACAATAACATTCATACTGCCTTGACAAAGATATAGTGTGTAAATACATACCTATTTTTATATATTCCATTTCACAAATTGCATTCTACATTCGTCCATGACTTCCCCCCAAGTAAGAAGTAATAATGTCCGATACAAAAAATTATATATGTCTGTCCATCACATCTCTAAGTTCCATGTTCCTGTGTATTACAGCCACGTATTCAAAAATCAATATTCACCATCTTTATGACCCTCCATAAGTTTCCGAAATATATTATCACATAGACATATATAATTTTAAACAATAGAAGAAACCCAACTATTAGTCACAACTAAAGTAGGCCTGTTGATTCAATTGAATTTACAGTAAGTGTTAACTTTATTAAATTCCCAGTGATTCAGTGGATCTGCTGTAACTGTGATAGTTTGGATTTAGCCAAATATGAATAACTGGTAGTAAAACAAATAAGAAAAAAAAACTGAATAAAATTTTAGCAGCATTTGTTTTGGAGAAGAAAGTGATCACTGGATGAGTTCCTTGGCATATTAAGGAGATTCGCTGTTGTAAGATGTGAGGTTGCATCCTGTAGGTGGGGAATGTTCCCCTTTGTAAAGATACGTGAGTGAGCATTTCCTTTTGTTTGCCTGCCTTGAAAATAGGCATCAGTTGGAAAGGCAGATGTTTCTCAGACTGCTGTTCTGTCTCTGCAGACTGCTCCTGTGCTCTGCTAAGTAACAAAGATGTATCTGGACCATCTTGGCCCTCCATTTTGTCTCCTGAACTAACTGCTTGAAAAAGCAATCAGGGAACAGCAGGTTTGGTTTGGTTTGGTGTTACACAGCCATATCCCTCTGAGGTTTTCAGTAGCTTCAAATGGAACATCAGTCACAGTGATGGTACAGGATCCGTCAATGTCCCTTGCCTTCTTTCCTTGTCTTCTAGATGATGCCCTCCTATATTTGGATCCCCACTACTGCCGGCCTTTTGTGGACACCACAAAGGAGAATTTTCCCCTTGAGGTGAGTGTCTGCCTATGTATTTTGGATTTGCAAGATTGTATGGCAGGAAGCAGAACATGCTCTGTGTCCCGGCACCTTTCAGTGGCAACTAATTAAGCTTTGGATTGATTGTGAAAGGAATTAGTAGCCTATTTAAGAAAAATAAGATACATTAATTCTGTTACTATGTTTATTCAGAAATTTAGGATTTTTTAAATTGAAAAAAATGGAAGAAACAAAATGGGATAAGGTGTTCGTTCATCAGCATAGTCAGGAGACTATAGGTTCATAGTTTTCCTTTCAGGTAAAATACATATTGGTACTACAACCAAGAAAAGGGAAGCAGAAAGAATGATCCTGTTAAGGAGATAGGAAAGAAGATACAGTTATCAGGTTGTGCCTGTCTCCATGTTAACTTGATGCATTTTGAGAGTGGATAGTATTAAATGCAAGAAGTGTTGATTTTACCTAATCCAGTGGTTCCCAACCTTTGGTCCTGCAGATGTTGGGGGCTTCTGTTGCCAGAATTCCTTACTGTTGGCCAAGCTGGCCAGGGCTTCTGGGAGTTAAAGTCCAAAACATAAGGAAGACTAAGGTTAGGAACTACTGACCTAATCTTTTATAATGTATATGTATGCTGTGAGCTTTATGAGCTTTGCATTGGAACATTTGGGAGGTATTTTGTAGATATTAAAATCTTATTTTGTAATACATGAATTGTCTTTGGCTGGGTTACTAAATTGCTAGCCCGTTTAAGATGCCAAGCCAGAGTTTATGAACTCAGCCTTATGAACCCACCCAGCATAACCTAGCCTTGAAGTATCTCTGATTCAGAGCAGAGATTGAATAGGAGCTGGAATCTCTGTAAGGAAGATAAGTTCGTTGAGCTGGACTTGGTGTAGGGAGCAAGATCCAGAATACTGGGAAAGAGTGAGGTTGCTGTGAGGATTGGGGCACCAAAAGAGCTGAAACTTCTAAAACCGTACATTTCCTTTTGTGACCAGAAATAAGCTGCTAGGTTATCACCGTTCTGTTTTGGCTCTGTTTTCCACACCCATGTTGGACTTGGAAGGTAGATGGAATCTTAATTTAAAATGATCAGGCCTTACAATCACCTTACCCAGAAAACAAATCTGATTTTCATCTGATTTAATGAAAAACAGTATAGAAATACAGTATAGAAATGATCTCTGCACTTGGCCTTGAAAAACAACAGAACTTTTTTTAAAAAAGAACATGTCTAGTCTTTAAAGCTTATTATATCTGCTTTAGATTATTATATTATATTATAGCTTATTATATCTGCTTTAGATTCAGTTTTACCTCTGACACAAATTTATTGTGTGATCTTTGGCACTGATTGGCTGCTGGGGGACTTAGGTCTCTAAAGTTCTGAATTTTACTTCCTTAACAAAGAGAAAAGACTTTGCAAATGAGAGATGTTCTTGAGTGGATGGATGGCACATCCCTGGATGCCCAAAAGAAGCATGTGTCCTTTTCTTAATTTTACTTTTACCTGTTCTTCAGCACCTGCCTGTTCCTGGCTTGATTCCTGATCTCTGTGGAAGGTGGTGTGAGTCAGGGCAACACCCATGGGCATCTCGTCCATGGTGTAGTCATTGGGTGAGGTAGGCCTGCTGACATTAGTCTTTACTGATCCTTCTTTTCCAGTCCTTCCACTGTAACTTCCCCCGCAAAACAGCCTTCACCAAGGTGGATCCCAGTTGCACTATTGGCTTTTATGCCCGTCACAGAACAGAGTTTGAGGATCTTTGCTCACACTTGACACAGGTAAGGGATTTTTTTTTTCTGGAAGCAGTTCAAACACCTCTGTGTTTGATGTGTCAGAACTTCTGAGATTGGGTGTGTTTGTAAAATTCTGAATTGAGGAGACTTCTAGAATGGTCTGATGAAGTGCGGAGTTGATTTAAAGGCAATAATTCTGGTGTTTACAAGTATTAGAAATTTGAGTTCCTACTGTTCAATGCAACATCTCCATCAGTCTCCTATGTGCTTAGCAATGTCCCCTGCCAGTCCATGGAAACAGTGCTAAGATCACAGAGCTGGAAACACTCCTGTGGCTTGTTGCAAGGCAAAGCCTTCAGTTTGGCATCAGATAACTGGTTATACCAATTCACCCTTCTTCTTGCCCATTGCAGGTCCTGAACTCTTCAGCTGCCAAAGAGAAATATCCCATGTTCTCAGTTGTGGAGGGCTGTGCTCAGGAGTATGGCTTGGAGGAACTGTGTGCCCGTTTCTCCCAGCAAACAGTGCAAGTTCAACGGTCTAGCAGACGGGGCCGGGCAAAAAAGCCCTCAGCGGAGGATTTTGTTGTCTTATGATTGCTTGCTGGGAAGCCCCAACATCACACTGACCTATTTATTTTTTATTTATATAGAAAGGGTGCAGTACTATAGTGGAGCTGCCTGATGCTTAATTCCCAGGAAGGGCAACTCCTGTGTCATACCCAAAGTGACTGTCTTTATTCTGACCTATTGCACCATAACCCTTCCTTAGGGAAGAGGTTGAAAATGAACTGTTTTGAGGTCACTTATGAGGTCCTCTTCTCAACTGGAGGCTGCTGCTAGAAGAAAGTCATGACACTGGAATAAGCCTGCTGAATATGAGCAAAAAATATTTGCTGCACTTAAAATGCAGGGCAATAACCAAGGCCTTTTAAAAAAATATTAGGCAGCTAATGAGGAGGAGGAAGACCTTTGAAAAAGTGGTTGTGGATGAGTCCCGGGTTTTTGTCTCTGCTGCTGAGATTCGAGGGCCTCTTAACCAGCTGTTCCATGGAGAATTTACTCCTAAACCTAAGCAGGCTACTGGTCTTTGGATTGCTGCTGCACCTGATAGTTAACGTACATTGCTACTAGGCTTGTGCTGATGCTTTTGTGCAACAAGCCTAGATTTTTTTTCTGAAGCCCTCATAACGAAGGACGTAAGGAACAGCTTTCTTTTTTTTAATTAGATTTTTTAATATGGGCTCCTTCAATTGTGCATGCAAACATGTGCAGACAAGAGCCTGTGTTCATTTCACCTAAGGGATAAAAACTTCCTGAGCAAGACAGTACTTGTACCTTGTACCCCAAACAGCTGTTCACCAATGTTGGTGAATTAGGAAAACCGACAAAAATAATTGCTGGTTAATGACGCCTTGTGCCGTGATTTCAGAGTTTGCAGAAGGCCTGTCTCTCTGGGGGAGGCAAAGAAATTGTAGACCAGACACTTAAGCTAGCAACAGTGAGTTCAGTGTAATCTTGCAGAGACATCACCTGGCACAAAGCCTTACACACTGGTGGACTAATTGCACTGAAACATTATTTAACAGTCATTGGAGCATTTCACACTCAGTGTATTTGACTTTTCTTTCCATCCCCTCCTGTCCCCCAGTACTATTACCAGTGCACTTTTTCCTGACTCAGTTTTTTTCAAGCAGCAACCGAGGGGAGGCTAGACTGGGAACAGCTTGGCCACCCAGCAAAGCTGAGCTAAGGTGCATCTCTACCTTTTGTCAAGGACTAGTATTTGAACTCAGGGGTGTGGGCCAATGTCTTAGAATCTTTCCTTCAAAGGCAATACATATTTCCAGATCTGTTTCAATCAATAAAAGTTCCACATGAAGAAGTGCAGTACAAACTGTTTGCTGTGTAGTGTTTCGAAATCTTTTCCATAGCCATTGGTGTGTCAATAGTCCAACAGTTTTATCTAATCCCTCTCATAAATGTATCAGAACCCCACCCCCCAGAATCCAAACAATGAGCAAGCCAGAAATATCTGCAATGTTGGTTCTGAGCCGCACCACTTATAAAAAGGAAAAAAAAACTTTAACCATGCAGCTCCTTTCTTGGGTAAGCTGTAGGTTCAGCTAGAAGCTGCCACACAGAAGCTCCTGTCCTTGTGTACCACTTTCTGGTTTGCAAGAGTAGGTCATTCTGTTTTTATAGAACTGACTCACTCTCTTGAATTGGAACCTTGCTGAGGTGAAAATGTTGCTCCCTTGAAATGGTAACAATCTGTCCCTAACAGCTTTATTCTCAGCCAGGGGTTGGGAAATCTAGAACTCTGTGGATTTCTTAGGCTTAAGAGCTTTGCAGATAAAATAAAAAAGCAAATTATATGCAGAAAGCTTCAGCTGACAGAATGCACCTGAGTGGAGTTGCCTTTGAAGGCTATTCCACACAGAGACAGTGCCTGATTTGTCTTTAACTATCAGTCTTGCTTCAGATGGAAGGCACTGCTTCTAGTTCCCTACTGATGGATTGCATGCTTCATGTGGATCAAGTACTCCTGGACTTAGATATTTAGAGACGGGGGGCCTGTGGCTTGGAAAGAGCCAAGATGGCCACTCTGTTATTTTGCTCCAGAAAATGCCCAGCCCTTTTCCATATTGTACTTCACAGTGTAAGTATTAAACTTAACAATTTCTGACTAACCACTTTGGGGATCGTTTCAACCAGCTTCTAGAAGTGAGAGCCATGCTCTTATTAGTTATTTTATGCCTAAAGAGCCTGCTGACACTGAGTTCCCTTTGCACTTGGAGGAGGACAATATGGCATGTGGCATGAAAAACAACAAGGCAGCAATGGGAAGACTGGATCCGGAAATGGATAACCACCTGTGTGATCTGTTTAAAAAATGGGGGTGGGGGGAGAAAAATGAGCAAGGCCCTAGACCTCAAGTTTGACAAATCTGCAGCCACCATTTCTAAAATTTAAACTATGGCATCAGAAGCACTAGACCTTAGTTTAAAGCATTAACACTTACTCCATCAGCTCTGAGAATGCATAACAGTCCTTGAGAGTAAGCTCAAGAATTGGGAGAACAGAAACCCCAAGCTTAACCCTTGTTTTCCTGGAATTCCCAAGGGGAAGGAAAACAATGTTGCCCAGCTGATTGTAGTGTGGCTTGTCCAAATCTGTCCTGACATGAGGCTGACTGGGGAAGATCTGGAGTATATGCACTGATTCCCAGGTGCAAAGCCCAAGCTGAAGGTGCTAAAAAGAGAGAGAGGTGTGGTTGTGCAATTTACACAGTATCCCTGTGAAATGCACCCTGAAAGCACTTAATGCTATGCCTAATTTGCAATAGGAGGATGTGGATGTGCAGGTGTACCAGGGCATCTCCACTGACAGCCTTAGATGCAAAGAATTTTGCCTGTTCACTGAGCAATGGGAGATTCCCTTCAAGATCGTAACATAAGAATGGACACAGGTTAACAACATCCTCCATGTCTCAAATGCCAGAGAGATGTGAAAGCCTGGATGTTCTGCTGCTTAAAGAGGATGAAGTGTAGACAGCAAGGAAAACCCACTGAGGACCATGACTTCAATTCAGAACCAACCTCAACAAAAAAGAAAAAGGGTATTTGAACATTCTCACTCAACCTGCTGGGTAATCAGGGGGTATTGTTAATGACTATGTGAGTCCACTGCTAGCATCAAATAACTCCCCTTTGCTGTCTCCCCAGGGTAGCTGACCATTAAGCTTAGTAACAGGACCACCAATAATTGGGGAGTCTCTCTGATCTGGTGCTATGTGTTTGGTTAGTGTTAAGTATGTTTATTGTTCACTGGTTAGTGTTAGCATGATCAGCTGTCATTTCTGCATATCGTTTGCGATGCAGGTATGTGCTATGACCTTAAGCAGTAGAGAAAGAGTATGCAACAGTTTTTTTATTTTTGACCCATGGATGGACTCACAATACTAACACTAAACCTCCATGGCCTGGGTTCTTCAAATGGAGAGTATTACAGCTAATTAAATCCAGCCACTCAGATATTACCTTATTGCAGGAGACCAATGCATGCAGATCTCATCAGAGTATATTATATCTACTTGGGCAAGCAGTTCTGTGCAGGTGGGTCAGACAAAGCAAGAGGAACAGTGATCCTCCTATCTGTGGGCTGCATTTTCAAAGACACTGGGACCCTTCAGAATCCAGATGGATGATTTGTCTGTGTCAAGGGCACCTTGGCAGACCTGAGTTCACAGTAAGATCACAGTTTGTTCTTATTATGCTCCCATGCAAGATCAAAAACATTTTTTAGACATGTTCTCCAAAGTAGCAGTCTTTGGCAAGGGATAACTGCAATGGCGCAATGTGGGGGTGGAGGTGAGTCAAATATGGTGGTGGATGATAGTTGAGACAGAACACCAATACACTTCATACAATTGAAACAACAATTTGATCTATCTGAGATGGTCTCATTTTATCAATTGGTTGATGCTTGTAGGAGTTAAACATCCACTGGTGAGGGACTGTACTTATTTTTCAGCACATTTCAATTCATATTCCTGTGTAGATCATATTCTGACTTCATATTCAGAGGCAGCTTTATAAATGAATCAGCATATATCAATAAACAGGAAGAAAAAAGACTGGCGCTGATAGCTCAGATTGATCATTTATCCAAACAGTATAATAGTAGTAGTAGTAGTAGTAGTAGTAGTAGTAGTAGTAGTAGTACCAAGATAGCCAGCCAGCTTCTGAGCTTTCTGCCAGAAAAGCTGAGCTGATTACATTGATACAGACAAAATCCATACATCATTGGTCTCTCTCAAAAGGAGCTATTGTAAATTTAGAAACGAATAATCTAAACTGGTAACTAAGAAAAGATGAACTGACATTCCAACTATAAAACAGAGCAATGGAAACACTGTGATTAGGATTGTTTTGGAACCAAACACCTTTAGAGAGATCTATGAAGAGCTTCTGAGCTACCAAGGGAGAAAGACCTTGAGTCTCTTTAGCTGGCAAGCAAATCTATCAGCACTGAACACGGAGAATTGCTAAACGGTCCAGATACCCCAAAAGAAGTCACTGTTGGAATAAAAAGACTTGAAAAATGGTGAATCCCTGAGCCCTGATGGGTTTGGGAGTGAATTTTACAAGGTGTTTCAGGAAACACTAACCCCCTACTTAACTGTAGTATTTAATGATGCCTTGGAGTGAAGGTGCGTCCCCCATTCATGAGATTTGGCACAAATTGTGTCAATTTTGAAACCTGGAGATGACCCACTCACAGTGAGTTCTTACCAATTTGCTTAGTACAAACTGTTTGTATCAATAACGACAAAAAGATTGAATTGTCTTATTGCAAAATATATTTCCTGTGATCAGTCTGAATTTGTGCCAGGTAGACGAATGTCAGATTTTGTGCTCTGTGTTCAGTAATCTTTGCCTGGTTAATTATGTTATAATCACCAGCTGTCGATGTTATCCCTAAGTGCCATGGAAGCATTTGATAGATTAGAATCAAGCTTTTTACTCAAACTACTACATAAACAAGGATTTGGAGAAAAATTTAAGCTAATTCAAGTGAGAGCAATTGTCCATGTCAATAATTTAGACTTGCTTCTAATTGGCCTTTCTAGGGCACCTCCCAGGGTTACCCATTATCACCACTTTTATTTCTAATTGCAGTAGAACCACTTGCTGGGTTCCTCAGAAATTGTCTGCATATCAAAGGGAGGGAGGGAAGGAAAACACATCTGGTTAACATGTGTACAAATAATATAATTAGTATTCCTTACAAACCCAAAATGCCTTTGCCATTTTTAAAACAGTTTCTTGATATCTATGGACAATATCCTGGTTTTAGTGTTAACTATAGCAAGCTCAGATTATGAGATACAAAGTAAGTCTAATGTATTACTGCAATTTCTTTGAAATACCTTGACAGATAAATAAAGAGTGGTTGCAATTGGCAATGAGAAATTATAAGCCCCCTCATAGATGGTTGAAGACAAAACTCGCTCAATGGAAGCACCTGGATTTGCCTTTATTAGAGAAACTGGCTCTGATTAAAGTGTTTGTCCTCCAATTTTTTTTTGGTTTCAGATGCATTTTTCCCCTGCCATAAAGCTATGGTAGAAGCAAATCAAAAATTTAATAGGTAATCAAAAGATATTAAAATGTATTAATTCAGTAAAATTTGCACAATCTAGAAAAGGTTGTTTGTCCATTCCTAACCTTTCTTTCTGTCTTGAAGCATTTCAGCTAAAACAAGCAACCCTTATTAAATCAGAGGATTATCCACAGTGGACCCATATGGAACTAGACTCTGAATGTGGATTAAACACAGGTATTTTCTTCCAAAAATAAATAAATAAACAAGGCAGCTTTAAGGAGAACAAGAAATCCCTTCTTAAAAGAAACTCTGGTTGTCTGGCAACTGTGGGTGAAATACTTGACAGGCCAACCATCATCTGCACAACCATTCCCTTTTCATCCCCTGCTTGTTACAATTTCACATACAATCCCCTAAGAGCCCTTAGAAAATCCAGTTTTATGGATGATTAGTGACTTCACTGACAATGGCAAGCCCATGCACCTCAGTGACATTCAAACTAAGTTAACAGATCTGCAGCTATCATGACTGCAGTTACTTCAAATGAGCTGGTTCACTAGTGCACGGGTTCAGCTTCACGGGCCTGCTCAGCCATTTCAAACGGATTGGTGTAAAATATAGTGATAGTGTTAAGGGCTCATTTTCTCTGCTTTATAAGCGTATGAAGGACAAAACATTTGAAAACCCATCTGGTGCAAAATATGCTTGGGAAACAGCTCTTGGTTTAGAAATCACAGATGAACAACAGTCTAAAATTTGGTCCTCACTCCCTTACTGCTCTATCTCTAGCAACAAGGTGTGTGAACTAAACTAGCCCATAGGTGGCATCAGACTCCAGACAAGCTTACTAACATCAGTGCTGATGTCTGTCCTTTGTGCTGGCAACAGAGGTACCCTAAAACATTTTTGGTTGGAGTGCCAGGATCAACACATTCTGGAATGAGGTTATACAGACCGTTGTCAATATAACTGATTGAAAAATTAAGCAATGGAGTGTTGTACTCATCCACCCTTCCAGATGAAAAGACAAACTTTCACCATAAGAAGCTGACAGCTGTTCTGCTTTTGGTGTCACATTTGGAAATAGCCGAGTGCTGGAAGACATTCAACAACTTATCCATGATTTCCTGGCTAGACAGACAAGCCAAGAGCCATGAAGATAAAAGATGATTTTTAACATGTTTGGTTTAGCTTTATTGCATATGCTAACAAAGAGGCTTCTCTGTGGGGTCCTCCACCCTCCTCGATGAAGTTTTGGGGAAATTATTTTTGAATGGCATATGTAATGTTATATTGTTTTGGTATGAAATCTGATGATGCTGGATGTAGTTTTTCTTTGGTAGTTATGTTACCTGATAAGTTTTGATGAAAATGACTATCCTTTTTTGTAATACAAATCAAAAGAGGGTTTAGTAAAGTCAAAACATTTTTTTAAAAAAACTTAAGTAATTAGGGTGCTTTAAGAGTTCCCTCTGGTCCCTTACATTTACCCTGGAAATAAGCTGGACTATCAGGTATACAATATATATTCCAATCCCCAAGAAAAGGAACATCAAACATTGCAGAAACTACAGGTCCATTGTGTTGACCTCACATGCTAAGCAAAGTCAGCTCAAAATCCTACAACAAAGACTTCTACCATATATGGAGTGAGAAATGCCAAATGTCCAAGCTGGTTTAAGGAAAGAAAGAGGCACCAGGGATCATATTGCAAACATATGTTGGATAATGGAGCACACCAAAGAGATTCAAAAGAAAATCAGCCTGTGCTTCATAGGGTACAGCAGAGCTTTCGATTATATAGATCATGAGAAACTATGGATTGCTCTTAAAGAAATGGGTGTGCTACAAAATTTGATTGTCCTGATGCATAACCTGTTCACAGAACAAGAGGCTACTGTTAGGACAGAATACTGAGAAACAGAATGGTTTCCAGTTGGCAATGGCATTGGACAAGGCCACATTTTATCACCCTCTCTGTTTAATTTCTATGCTGAACATATTACATGTGAAGCAGGGTAAGACTTTGAGGAAGTAGGAATGAAAATTGGAGGAAGGGACCCCAACAATTTAAGATGACACCATACCACTAGCAGGGAACAGCAAAGACTTGGAGCAATTGCTGAAGAAAGTCAAGGCAGAAAGTGCAAAGGCGAGTTTACGGTTGAAGATTAAGGAAAAAAAATAACCATAGATGATCTACATAACTTTAATGAAGTTGATGAGGACATTGAAATAGTTCAGGATTTTTCTGTACCTTGTCCCATTCATTAATCAGAAGGGAAACTACAGTTGGGAAATCAGAAAAAGACTAGGACTTGGAAAGGGCAGCTGTGAAGGAACTGGACAAGGTCCTAAAATGTACAGATATATCATTGAATACTAAAATTTGGATTGCACATGCCATTGTATTTCCAGTTTCTGGGTATGGCTGTGAAAGCTGGACAGTGAAGAAAGCTGATAGGAAGAGAATCAGCTCCTTTCAAATATGGGGCTGAGGAAGAGTTCTATGGTTACTATGGACTGCTAAAAAGACCAATAAATGAGTTCCAGAGCAAATCGAGGCTGAACTCTTCCTAGAAGCCAAGATGACTAAACTGAGGCTATTGTACTTTGGCCATATCAGAAGAAGACATGGCTCCCCAGAAAAGACAATAATGCTTGGTAAGGCGGATGGACTAGATCAAAAGTGGATGGACTCGATCAAAGGAAGACACATCCCTGAACCTGCAAGGCCTGAGCAGGGCGGATGAGGACAGGAGGGACTCAGAGGTTTCTCATCCATAGTGTCGCCATAAGTCAAAGTCGACTTGACTGCAGTTCACAACAACAATCCAACTATCAACTTCTTGACAATCAAGCGGTACTCTGCCATTATTCATGTATGTTGTCAGTGGGTGTTCTGTTCCAAACACTGCATTATGATATTACCAAAATTTCTAAATTTTCTTGAGTTCAGTACTTTGCAGCAAGAGAAATGAGGGGCTGAAACATAGAACTGAATATGTATTTTTAGAGACTGGAAGCTGGAATAACCCATTAGCTGTTTAAAACTTGACTTGTAGCCCCATCTGCTATCTGGGATTCTAGGAATACAGTCAAATCTAGAACTTCTCGCAGACCTTGAACTCTGCTACTTTAGTGCAGGATACTTCATTTGCTGTGGATTGAGCTTCAACTTGTTTATCCTCATCTTATTTCTTAGGGATAAGATTGTATTGTATTGTCCCAAACCCTTAAAAAAAATTCTCCTGCTAGTTTTAGAAAGCTGTGCAATACTAATGCCTCCACCACTATTTTCTGGAACAGGATTAGGCAAGACGCATGACTGCAGACATTGCTGGACTGCAATTCCCACCATGCCTCAGTAGAGGATATGCTGTCTTGGGCTGATAGGTACTGCAGCCTAGTATCATCTGAATGACGTTTTGCCCACCTCTATTGGCAAGGTAGAGGGCCCTAGAGAGAAGAATGACAGTCTATTTGAAGTTAGCACAAAAAGAGTCAGGCTAGTTTTTTTCCATGCAGCCATCTTGGCAAACAAGAGCCAAAGCATTTTTCATTCTAAACTTAGGACTGTTACCCTGATTTCTGGGGGTCCCAGGAGGGACACCTAGATGTGCTCACAACAATGGGGAGGGAATTAGCACAGAGCACAAGTTGGCAATGCGAGAGGCAGGGTAACGTAGCGAGATCTTGAACCCTATGTCTACGGGGTCAGGCCAAGTCAAGGATGAGGCAGATGTTGAAATAATAATAATTGTTTTATTTAAGCACAATCAAACAAATGTATGCAACACACTCACGCAAGAAACTATAGAAATAAAGGTTGGAGCGGATAGAGGGATTTTTGAGGAGGTTTGGTATGGGAAATACTATACCTGTCCTGAAGCCCGGTTAGAAGCGGAGAAGCTGGGAAGCGTGGATTTTCAGCACATGGGGCTGAGGGCAAGGCTCGCTGGACAAAGCGACAGCAAGGCGGGATGGAAGCCAAGAGCGATCCGAGGAAGCGCTCAAAGTCGGGGGGGGGTTAGGGAAAATTGTGGCCGCAGGCTAGTCCGTACTTGGGGAAAACAATGAGTTTGGGGCTGGACACAAAGCCTCCAAAAGGTCAGTATTTTGAATGATTGAGTTATAGCTAAATCGTCAATAGAGTAGTCAGTATGGAAACGCGGAGTGCTTGAGCGTTGTATAGTCCGCTCATCAAGCTGCCTGTGTGGGGCAGAGGATCTTTTGTAAGTAGCATGCATACATAATGTGGTACTTGCCTTGAGGTCTCCTGAAGCTGCATTAGGCAATGACTGGCCTGCCTAGAGTGGGATTTGAATGGTTCGGCTATTGTCGGCTGCACCTGTGTGCGTGCTTGTCCGGGGGCCTCGCAAGCACGTGGAGAGGAATGGGTGCAGAAGGCCAAATCATTGATATCAAAAGATATCTTACTATCCCACAAGCTCGGGCTAGCAATGGCGGTAACAGGACACTAGATTGAAATGGGGCAAAACAACCTGTTATGCAAGATAACTTTTTATTTTTTATTTTTTTAAAAGCACTGTGCTAAATATAAAACAGTCATAATCAAAACTGTCCCAAACAAAAACAGTAAAAAGTCTAATGTGAATACTATGCTTCTTTAAAAGTGTGAAAGGGCAGGCAGGCAGGCAGGCAAACTGCAATTTAAGCAAATTGCTCCAGGTGATCTATTGACCGTATTGTTTTCTCCTCATTCAAAAAAACTGTAATCTATAATGAATTGCACCAGCAAGATTTATTCCACACCTTCAAAAGTCCTGGATGATTACGGCAGTGAAACTAATATATGCTCAACACTGGAAAGAAAACAAAGAAATCAGTTTAGAAGAATGGAAATTAAAGGTACTGGATATGGCAGAGACTGAAAAATTAGCAAACTCTTTGAAAAACAAACCTATCCGGAACTTTGAAAGGGAATGGAAAGGGGTAATGGAACAGTTAAAAATACAAACTTATTAGAGGATGGAATAGTGAATTTTTTTGTCTTTATAAAGCGTGGAAGATAAGATATAACTTAACTGGGGAAGAAAAACATGGAAGTGGAGGGGGGGATATATCCACAACAGTGGTATATATCCTGTTATTTTATATGTGTAAAACTTTTAACAAAACTCTTTAAAAAAAAAGAGTCCTGCAAGCACACATTTTATCACACATTTTTAGTTGCTGTGTAACTGAAGTTTTAGCTTTTGTTGTTGCTTCTATTTATCTGAAGAACAGCACAGTCAGATTTATCTCAATATCAAAGGATTTTTTTTTTTTTTAAAGATAGATGTAGCTATGCTAATGTAGCCATGATCCACCTCCCCATTTGACCTTTAGGGGTTTTAGGAACCCAGCTTAAAAGGTAGGCAGTGTGGTGTTACCCTGCCTTCTGGGTGTCCCGTGAGGGACACCTTGATTTGCTCCAAAAATGCTAAGATTGGGGAAATTAGTGGAGCACTGGCTATAGCAAAACAAGGAGCAGGGTAACCCAGCAGGATCTTTTACCCAACTTTACAGGGTCAGGCCAAGCAAAAGCCAGACAATGATTAAAAGGTAAGCTAAAAATGTGTTTTTATTGGGGGGAATTCACTCATGCATACACACACAATACACACAATCAAGCATTCACACAAGAGCTGACTGAAAGAGAAAGGGAGGAAAAATTATAGAGAGGCTGAGGGGTTTGGGAGGATTTATAATTACCAGTCCAGAAGAGTAGTGAAGAGCAGAAATGTATTTTGGCTTACCTAAGGACAGTTCTCATTCAGGAGCCAGACGGACAGAGTGACGGGTAGACCTTCGAGAGACTGCACTGGGCATCCTGAAATCAGGGGTATTTGTACCCTGAAAATAGCCTGTGGCAGCGAAGGTTCCAGACGCAAGACAAAGGGAACCTGTTGTGGACACTGGGTCTGGAATGGACTGATTGGTCTTGGTTGAGAGGGGGTTTCTGGGCTATCTGCAGGAGGATATGCACACAGTAGGGGTGCTGGGCACCTTATTGTTTTCTGATGTTGGCAGTTGATAGGATTAGCTCAGAGCCGTTAAGTCAGGCTTTCTTGGCCAATTTCAGAGAACTTTTGACCTGGCCATGCTGGGGTCATCTCTGACCTACTCCCAGCCAGTGTCCCTTTCTTCCACATGGCCTTGCCAGCCATAAGTATAATTTATATTATATACCAACACATCTGCCAATTAATATATGTTGCCAATTAGACCATATCAAAATGTGGGGGTGTACGGCCTGGTAACAGTGGCACCAGCAGAAAGTGGTCTGTGGTCTGGTGAGCAGGACCTTGAAAGATGATACATCTTGTTCCCTCCCACCAGCAAGATGCAGTGTGAAAAGCAGAAGCAGGGACCACCGCTCACTGGTAGGAAGGGGCTCGCTGTGGCATCCTTCAGGCTGCTTTGCCAGTGCCTCAGGACTCCTTTCGTTGGTGCATTTGCCTAGATTTATGGTGGGTTTTAGGGGGAGTTTGTAATTTTGTAATGGCACCATGATCATAAATGTGAATACCAAAGTTTATGAAGTCATGAGGCAAGCTTACGACATCAAAGAAAATGAACAGTAACTTGACATGGATCAATGGATTCAGTATATATTCACTGAGTTAGATCTTATTCCTTTTCACACTGCTGTTGAAAACAGAGGGATCCAGTCCACTTTTCTTTGCCATTAGCAACTCATTTTACATGGATGGGGCCCCACTACACAGCAATCAGTTAGTGAACTTAATTTCATGAAAGTCCAGCAGCACAGTGACATCAAAGCCTTTAGGATCATTTCCTCTCCCCACAAAATCTCAAGGCCTGTATTTCTTAGAAGGGGAGCAAGGAGTTCCCTTCTAGTGAGACATTGCTAGCACTGTGCTAGGACTAGGACTATGCTTACTAGGATTCATTCAGGCAAGCCAGAGGGGTTTTTTCCCCCTCCAGACTTTATTGTTAATCACAGGCAAAATACAGCAAAGGCATAAATTAAAAGAGGTAGAAAACAAGTTCAAAAAATAATTATCAGGGTACAATTTGTGAAGTCTAAATATCCACAGGAATATCATAAGGTTGATCTTAACAGATGGACTGCATTGGGGTGATAACATCCCACTTGATGAGCCTCTCAATGGTCTTCCCTACACCCTCCTCTGCTTCTGCGGGGTATTTGTACTGCTTCGGGGTAACGGATCTCTGCTCTCAATCAGAACACATGTGCCTTTCACCCTTCCACACTCTATCTTATCCTGTATCCATACCTCGGGGAAATCTTGCACCAAAGGATCACTAGTCAGGCTCTGCACAGGGGTGGGGGCCTTGATGGCTGCACAATGATGGACCGCTGAGATCTCAAGGGGGCCTTGATCCAATTTCCATAAGAAACCATTCGCATAGTCCACCATGAGCTTGTTTCCTCAGAGAAAGCTGATGCCCGAAAGGCCTTTGTCATCTCCCTGATTCTCACAAGCCCACAAGCTGAACTGCAATGTCCTTATGGCCAAGAGAATGTCAGTCCAAACCTGGGCATGGTGTCCCCCCCCCCGACACACCATATCCGGTCAAGTGGATGGCATCAGAAGTGGGATTACCATGTCTCACCAGTTTAGGGTGCAGCACATTTAGTGCTGCCCGGAGTCCACAAGTAAAGTGGCAGGGGTCTTTTCCCTATCGGTCCCGATGCCTGCCTTCACCCAAAATCTCCCCCATCTGTTGGGTGTCAGCTGAGCCATGACATTTTTAGGGAGATCCTTGGACCGAGGGCCCCCTTATTCCAGCAACTTCAAGTTGGGATAGTACCCCGCCGGAGGAGGACTGTTGGTCACGGTGTTCACCAGTTGGTTACCTCTCAGCTGGGAGTGCTTTGCCAGAGCCTCAATGAGCTCTAAGTTGGGTTGCTTATCAAACTGGCTCATGTCTAGTCGCAGCTTTTTCAGGGCACCCCAGAGCTTTAGTCTCTCTGCACAGTAGGTCTGTGTTGTGGGATTGTATTCTCCGGATGGTTCCCAAGGAGCACCATTGTCCAGGGTGGATCGGGGGACCTGAGGCTGGGGCACGGGGTTCCCTGCTCTGTTTGATGGACCTCAGGAGTCTCTGGCTCACCAAGACTCCTGTCTCCCTTTGTATTCCTGCTTCGGAGGAGGACGGGAGTTCCAGTTCCCCTTGGGGGCTGAAGACTTTCTGTGTTGGGAATGGGGTCCATAGTTGGAGTATATCACCTCCTGTATGGGCTCCCAATTCCCAGCTTCCTTCCTGTGTGGCCTCTCGGGGGGGTCTCAGCGCTCCAGTCTCACGGAGTAAGTCAGAGACTCTCCGGATATTGGCATTAAAATCTTCCCATGACGTGGTCTCAGGATTTATGAGACCCAGGGCCATTTTAGTCTCGTGGTTCAAGCCTCTGTAAAGAAGCGTCTTGAACTCTGCGTTACTGAAATTCCAATTGCCGTGAACTACTTGAACCTTCTTGGCCAGTATAGCCAGAAGCTGCTTTCTGGCTACATAAGCCTCAGGGTTCTCCTTGGGTCCCTGCTGCTCCATCACATACAGGACTCCTGCACTCTGTCTGGGCCACAGGATCCTGATTATTTCCCTCATCCAGACATGGGCATCAAGCCTCACCAACCCTTGGGCGGCAATGGCTGACTCTAGAGTAGGGAGCTCAGAAGGGGACAAACACAGCCAGGCCAAGTGGTTCAAATCCTGGCCATTGGCTGTGGGGTGTGAATGGATCATGGCATTAAGCCACATGATCCTGGTGTTTTTATTAAAGGGGCCAAGCTGATCGGTGATTGCCTTGGCTTCTGCGGCTTTCCAGGGGACCCTAGTGTCTATTTCCTGGGTCTCTTCTGCCTCATCCCCATCATCTCCATTGTCCCTAGGAGGCACCCTCCTCTTAGTCATGGAACGGATCTCAATTGAGTGAATGCGGGCACTACTATCAACCCAGTTGGGATTATGAGGGTGCATAGCCACTGCGTCCTCAGGCAGTGGCTCTCTGAGGGCGGCAAGGGGAAGGGAAGGAAGAAACTCCAGGCAGACTGCTGAGATAACTGCCTGCTGAGTTTGCAGCTCCCTCTCTAACTCCTCTACCCTTTGGTGACAAGTCGTGTGGCTGACTACTTCTTGCTGTTCCTTGAACTGCTTTGCCATGAATTTGGTGGCAGTTTTCGATGGGGCCAGCTCCTCCTCTAATGCTTTGGCCTGTTCCTTCCAAGTCTGAGCTTGGAGGGTCACCTCACTAAGTTTCTGGGACATGGCTTGTGCGACGGACGCGAAGGTTAGTTTGTCTGCATGCACAACCTCAGCTTCAGTCTGAAGCCGGGCAACCTCTTTATTCAATTCTTTGATCTGGGCTCTAGCCACTACCAGGGCATTTGAGGCATCTCTTGCAGCGAGCAAAAGCTCCCACGCTGCCAGGGCATCCTTGGAAGGCCCAAAAGGGGTCTTTGAAGTTCTGGCTTGGAGATAAACCTCCCTTAGGGATGAGAAGGGATCGGGGTTTTTAAAGCTGGAGTCTTTCCAGGGGCATTTCCCCTTGTGGAGGACCCAACATTCTAACTTCCCTGTGACCTTCTCCTCCTGCAAGAGATTTTTCACCTCCATACCAGTTCTCAAGCTTTCATTACTGCCAAACTCAAGTGGGACCAGGTCTGTAGTGACAGGAAGGATCACCGGGACCCCTGGGGGAGTGCTAGGGAGACGAACCTTATGGAACCTTATCTGGGAAAGAGGGTGAGGACAGCCTGTCCAAAGTGTCTCTTTTGCTGATCTAAGCCCGGCCTTCCACCTTGACAGTTTAGGGCAAAAGGACAGAGGTACGATTCATGGACTGGGAGGATCGCCTTGATCCTGGGAGAAAACCTCCACCTAGACTCCGCCTAGCAATGAAGGGGGAACATGAACTCAACGGAACTTACAGTGCTGCCTGGCCATGCAGCATGGGAAGAGGGAGAGGAACCAAACTGAATTATCCCTAAGTTAGTTTTTCAGGTGAGGGGTGCCTTCCTCTACCTCGGGGAAACCTTTTAAAAACCCTAATCTAGGTCAGGAATCATCACCCGCACCTAACTTTATTGGAGTCTGGGATTCATCACGTGTGTTCCTACTGTACAGGATTCCCCACCCGTTTTGTTTTGGGATACTCCCTGCGGTAGTGTGTGTCTACCCTACCATGTGTATGCGAGCTGAACATGGCCTAGCACCTAGCGCTCAAGGATTCCAACTCACGATAGTCCCCAAGTTAGGGATGTGATTCCCGGGACAGCCACGTGTACAGCCCTTGCAAACTACCATGATTCACTGCTCCACTAGTGACCACGTAGGGGTGACTGCCATACACGGACCAAGATAGAAAGGGGAAAAGGTTTCCAACCCCGATAGAGTAGCCCCAAGGCTCAGGCACACATATTCACAAGCACTTGTGTTTCTCGTGTTCCTAACACCCAAGGATTTTGGTTGGCCATTTCCTAGGTCAGCACCGACCTGACCTGAGTGGGTAGTGACTTCCACTCAAATAAGGGGTGCTGGGGCTGCCCACATTCTCCACCAAGTCTACGGTGGGTTTGCACAGCTTGAGGTCTCCTGGGGCTACGTGATGGGGGATTGTACTGGCCTGACCTGGTTTTTGATCGTTCGACCATTGCTGCCTATGTGCTCATCCGGATGACCTCTCTCGCATGTTGAATCATGTTTAATATCAAAAATTGTAGACAGCGGGATAGGGTTTACCAGTGAGGTAACATCTCCAAGAGATCCAGGAAAGAAAGATCCAATCTGTAGTTGATCCAACTTTGCCTGCCTTATTTGGGCTCTGCATGATGTTCAAAGTTGACTGGTTGTTGTCTTCTTCAGATAGCATTTTGGACTCTTTTGCTGGTGAGTAGAAATCTGTGATCTGTTGCTCTGCTGTCCTTTTTAATAGCAGACATTTAAATCTTAGATCAAATGGTCTTTAGAAAGGTTACTCGTGCTCTTATTTCATAAAAACCATCAGGGTCGAGCTGAACTCATCACTCAGACGTCAGATGGATGGTGGCTAGCCACACCCCCACAACCCAGAGGTTTTAACCAGTAGACAATTCACAAAGGTATGTAGTACAGACATGTCCTTGAGCCTGGGAGCTGAAGCTCCCAATTTTATGGTTCCTCATCCTAGCAAATTATTGTCTCCATTTTTGCCCTTGGGAATCAACTTGTGGCAGGCATGGAGCTGTTGGTCTCCAGAACTGGAGAGCAATATGTTTACTGAGATGTACATTCCATTCACTTCAATTCAACTTGCTGCTAAGAGCACAAAGAATTGTAGTCTCAACTTGCAATGGTAACCTCTTTACTATGAATTGTATCAGTGCATGTGTATTTTCCATAGACTGTTGCTAACCCAACAGATGAGAGTTCTGTTTTTCCCATACACTCTTAACTGAGGAGTGGGGCAACCAGCAGCCCTTCAGATGATGCTGGACTGCGGCACCCATTCTCTCTGTTACACTGAGGTGACAAGAGTTGCACCCCAGCAACACAACACAGATTGTTCATCCTTGATTTAAAAAAATGAAAAAAATGAAAAAAAAAATTCACCTCCTGTTGAATAAAGGAGAGGAAGGGAGACAGTTGTATGAAAAACTTATACAGTTGGTTAGGGAAATGTAGTCCTCCAGCTGCTAAACTACTTTTCCCATCATGCCTCCCTAATGACCAGGCTGCTTTGGGCTGACAGATAGAGCTCAACTCCAAGTGGTTCTCCATCTTAGGGAAGAGGAGTGCAGTTTATGAGCTTTGGTATGAGAACCAGGGTGTAAAAATGTGTGTCACCATTTTCGTCTCTCAAATGTTGGAAAGGACAGTCCTCGTGAAGAGCCAGGGTGATGTGGAAGTTTGAGAGTTGGACTAGAACTCTGGGAGAGCAGAATCTGAATCCCTCATCAGCCATGGAAAGCCACCTATAAGAGACAGATGACCTGAAGGCACGTAACAACAACAAATAGTGCCTGCATGTGTGGCCTGTGGCGGGAGACAGAATAGCTGGGCCAGGCTGCAACTCTGTTTCTAGAACAGCTTTACCAAAAGTTGATGCAGTGATGGCTTCTCCAGTGTCTGATTGTGGAATCAGTTTTGCCCTCTTGTGTGCTGGAAGTAGACCACGAGAGTGTGCAAAATTACTTGTTAAAGCAAAATTAGGTGCTGCTATAGACCCAAAGAAAGTTAGTGTGATGTAATGATTTGAGCTTTGGGCTACAACCCTGGACACCAGGGTTCAATTTCCCGTTTGGCCATGGAAATCCACTGGGTGATCTTGAGCACATCACATACTCTCAACTCCAGAAAAATCCCATGATAGGTTCACCTTAGGGTCGCTATTAGTCAGAAATGACTTTGAAGGTTCACAACAACAAAAGACCTGATTTAGTTGTGTTTTTTAAAGTAATTAATGACCTTTCCAATCCTCACAAGCAACTCAGAGCTAGATATTTTTTTTAAGTAAAACTAAATGCTACAAACCACTGAGCTGTAGTATACAATACATTCTCAGGCAGCATATGATATTCCTCTTCCATCTTTTACTGAGGCAAAATACTTAAATTTGTACAAGCAAACAGAAAGTTACAATTATGCTACAAAATGAGTGAAGGTAGCCCTCATTAAGCTATGGTCATAACATAACAAACACCTTTGTGATTGGATAAGTTGCTGAATTACAGGTGACCAGTTATTTATTTTGTATTGACCCTCTGAAATTGACCCTCATGGTACCCTACAGTGGGTGGGTGCAAAGTGGCCAGTAGCCATATCTCCTTAATTTCTGCAAAGCTTAAAGTAAAGGCAGACAGGATGTCAGGCATTAGCACCTAAGAACAAACTTCTTGGCTGTTTTCCAATGACCCACACTGAAAGCTATCATAGGGGGTAAGACAACATGCATGATAAGAAGGCACCCCTCCTGGAACTGACCCATTTTGAATTCTCAGACAATTTCTCCATCTTCCCCAAAAGAATTCTAATTTGATTTTTTGTCTCAGATCTGGTTTATCAGGCAAAGCTTCAAATGTCCTTACCCCCTCAAGGGGTAAGGCAGCTGAGGTCAAGGAGTGTAGGATCTGGTAAATGGGCAAGACTTGTTCTCAGCCCTTTCCCAAACATCAGCTGGCTGGCACCCTCACTCTGTGGTGGGAAGTGGGCGCATGTCCTTTCCATACTGTCTGTAATAGAGGTAAGCGTGATACTGGAGTTCAGGCAAGACCATGCGGAAGCAGCTGCTGTACTCAGCATAGGTGAGGTTCTGCTTCAGTTGGTAGCCCAGAATAGTGACACTGCCTGGCTGCCAAGGCCGCAGGGCATCAGTCATGTCTGCTGGTCCGACGGAATCATCTGCCAGGCATCTGGCCATAGTCTCCCGCAGCAGTGCCCGAAACACATCCAGCTCTCGCTTCATGCGCATGTAGCCATAATGCTCCACTTTGTGCCAAAAAACCCTTTGGAAAAACTTGTAGAGTTGCATATCGAACCAATTCCAGGCCTGAATCTTCTGGGCCAACCCCTTCGAAAGGGGCTCCCCTTCCTTATGACGGACATTTAGCTTGACGTAGACCAGCTCTTCCATGTCAAGTCCTAACAACTCCCGTGCCAGGAGCAGAGACTCATCAAAATGCTCAGCAATCATCACCAGATGAAAGGTCTGATTGAGTCTCTCCAGCTCCCTGGACCAATGGCTGCTGGATGCTTCTTCCTGCCTTGGATTCAGGCCCAAGTCAAAGGCCATGGGGTTTTTCGCCAGACCGTTGCTGGTATCCTGAGCGTTGTAGTACTGAGTCGATGCCTCAAAGAAAGCAAACAGGGGCCTGGAGTGGTTGGCCAGTGGCTGGAAGGCAGGCACCATGTTCAGGTAATAGTGAAAGACAGATTCAAAAGTCTGCACCGGGTGGCGCAAGATGGTGAGGTAGATGCTACGGGAGGGCATGATGGCCCTTACTTCCCCAACCTCTAGTCTCATGTGGCTGCAAAGCAGGTTGAAGTGAGTCACCCCAGGTGGAAGATCCTCTACAAATGCTCTGGAGAAGCGCTCCGGGTAGGCAAACTGATAGGAGTACTGGGGGAAAGCCACAGTCAGGTTATGCCGCTCACTGGCCCGAAAAAGGATGTTTTGCACTGTACTGCTGCCTGTTTTGTGGGTCTTTAGGAATACAATGTTGAGGTCTCCTGGCTTTTCTGAGACAGGTTTTCCTGTACCTTGCTGAACAGCCAGGGAGCGAGTAGAAGTACTCTTCTGTTGCAAGCTCAAGAATTCTTCCTTCTGGTTGAAGTGGAGAACTTCTCTGCAAGAGAAGGCCACAAAAGCAGAATTATTTTGCAAACATGTAGGTAGAGGGGCTTCTCAGAAGTGTGGTAGTGTACAGCAGAGCCAGTGATGTTTGTCAAGGGAACAAAACAGACAAAAGTTGAAGCTATTCTGTACCAACTGCTGTAGTTGTTCACAGATGACTACGATTATGCTACAGACTCTAGAACATTTTCTTATTTGGATTATATAAAATATATAAGTCTGCCTTCTGGGTCAGAACCATGACCATTATAGTTTGATGCTATGGTGGTCCCCGAGAAAGGCCTTGAATAATATCCATGTAGAACAAGACAAACTGAAGACACTCAGAAAGCATCTGGCTCTTGTTACTTTATAAAAACGCAGCCACAGTTGAACAGCCACAGGTCATGTTTGTCTTCATTGCATCTAGAACCTGGTAATAGATTTTTGTTCCTTGCTGTAGATTGCCCATTGGCAGAAATTATTTAAAACATTGAGCCTCTCACCACAGTTTTTATAATCCATCAGTCAGAACTTCTCTGAATCTTTTTGTTCATGGAAGTGTAAATTTGGTAACAGCATATTGGCTTGTTCACATACGCACTAACTGTTTAAATCAGTTGAGCATTTCCAGTTCACAGTAAGTTTGCTCTAAGTTTTGATAAGCTTGAATACACTGTTGTTCTTTTTTCTGGAAACAGTTAAAAATAGAAGCGTGCACTGCTCTTTCCAAAAAGAAAAGAAAAGAAAAAAGAAAAAAAATCTGTTCCTAGTAGAAGAAACAGTCATTTTGTTATCTTAGTTTTTATATATTTAAGCATTTTTTACCTGACCTGTATCAACAGATCTCACAGGGGTATAACCAAGAAAATAACTTTTAAAAAAATCTAGACAATTCAAAAGCTTTAAAACAATAGAATAACTCAAGACACAACCTGCAGCCCATCAGAATAAAAAAGTAGCCATAATGCCAGTTGGCCTCAGGTGCTTGGCCGAACAGCGGAGTACTGTGTACTGGTGACGGCTGAAGTACGAGGAAAGAGCAAAAAGTCTCCAAAGGAGGCCAAGACACTTCAGTTTGAATGGAGACCACCACTTCTGTAGAGTGGCTGTCATAGCAGAAGACACAGGAAGCGTAAGTGAGAGACAGCTTAGCTTCGTCACTTTTGCTAAGGTATCTGCTTGGCTGCATTTTTAATTCAAAAGGATAGGGACTGGGAGTTCTGGGCAGTTTTTGTTAGCTGTTAGTAATGCTGAAAGAAGTGGAGGCTACCACATTGAATAGACCCCAGGATGAAGGGGACTGCAGCCTGAGAAAATTTATGTCAAATTTAAAAGGTGTTGGCATTTAAAGTAACACAAGAACGCCAGATTGCTTGCCTACCAAGAAGGTGTATTGTGGCAGCCCTCCCTCCCAGGGTCATACTCAAGAGATTAGACCGTAAGGGCCCCAGTGTAACAACATGCCATCTGTGGAGCTCTTGTGAGCCAGATATTGTCTACTTTGCACAGAAATAGACCATCTGGATTCTTAAAAGACCAGAAAGGGACAGCATACAAGCTCCTGCACAGGCCAGTGGTTGAACAGGCCATGGGAGCTGCAAAAGCTGAAAACATTTGAAACATTTATTGTATGGACTCCACTGGATTCCACACACACACACCCCCCAAAGTTTTTGCTTCTTTTGCAAACATTTCAAAAGCAATTTTGTACAGAATTTGTCTGCAAGAGACTCATCTTTACCTGGATCTTGTACGTGGCACTTAATTTATAAACAAAGTTGGAAGACATTCTTTATAAGCAGGCAGCTCTTCCTCCTTGGCTCATAGTCAAGTTAGTCAGTGAAAAGGGAAGAACACTCAGTCTTTGCAGAGAGATGCAGCCCTTTTGCATTGCCTATCATGACCCTTTGCCTTCAGCAATTGAGGGGAGCAACAGTGTTTTTTTTTTTTAAAAAAAAACACCTTAGGATCTCACATGCTATCTGGAGAAAGGTCCCTGAAAAGTTCGCCACTCTCGCCCCCACCCTCTGCTCCCAAGCACTCACTGTTTGGTTAGCTGCTGGAGGAGCAGTAGCAATAGTAGCAAGATGGCTGCCAGCAGCCAGTAGCGGTGCTTCCAGATCATAACCGAGAGGCAGAAGCAGATCATTTTCTACAGTTCTCCAAGGTAGAAGCACCCCTTTGGAAGCCAGGAGGACTGTGGACTAGATGCTCCCTGAAAAGACAGACCCAGCCTCTCCAGGGCAGCTCAGCACCCAGCGGTCACCAAACCAAGCCTTTGATTGGGTGGCCACTTAAGCCTCTCAGGCGATGGGCACCTTGCCTCGTCTCACCTCCCTAAAGCGGTTCATAACCTCCACAGACCATTAAGACATACAGCAGCCAAACAAACAGATGGAAGAGTGGAAGCGCCAACCTTGAGGGAGCAGCTGTTACACACTACAGACTGGAGCATGCCATGGGGTGAACCAAATCTTAGAAGACATTACTAGCTTCCCGAGAGGCAAAGGCTGCCCACCTGCTATTCTAAGAAGTCCCCCAAACTTGGTAACTACAGCTAGTGGTCTTAAGTTTTTGGAAGAATTTGTCTTTTAAGCCAAGAAGTAACACAGCAGCAGGATTTTGGAGAAATCTTATGTAGAGAAGTGTCCTGTGGCTAATACCTGCATAGTAAAAACAACAATGGACTGTGGTCCCATAATGGTGCTTTTCTAGCAAAAAAACAAAACAAAACAAAAAAAGCTGTGGAAATTCTATTTTCATTTTCACTCAGTTATCAAATCCACTGCTTTGATTCTGCTTTGGCAAGCACTTACAAAGTTATTATAGTTTCATTAAGACAGACTTTTGTGCTGGTTGTTCTGCCAGCACCTATGCAACTGGCGTCAGAACAGGCCTTTGCTAGCACTACAGTGCCGCTCTAATACAACTTCTGCTTGCATTGCTTTGGATACAACCAATGATTAAATATTATAGAACATAAACTTTGCACACAGATTTCACATTAATGTTTCTGTACGTTTTAGAGGAAGGACCTGGCAAAAGCACCTTGCCTAAGAAAACCCTATGAAATTAATGACATCACCACAACTTGAGGGCATATACGTACATGCTACAGCTTTGCTAAATTACTTACAAGATGACATTTGTCTTTCCTGGCTTATGAAAAAGTAGCTGGTCAAATGGATTGCGATGAACCTTCCTTTGGAACAATGTGTGACTGTACCATACCTTTAAAAGGTGGTACCAAGATGTCTTTTAAAAAAAATACCTCACTTGAGTCCCACCAAACTGGATAATTTCCAACTAATTTCTAAAATTATATTCTTGGGCAGATGTTAGGAGTAGCAGTATCTCAGCTTTAGATGTTTTGCTGCAATTCTGGTTATGGGGAAGTAACCGCTTTGATTGCTGTGGTGAATGTTCTATGTCAAGAACTGTACAGGGGGAATATATCGGTTGGCTAACGTGTTGATGGCTTTCGGTATCATTACCCATGGTGTAGTTATGCATTGTCTCTCTGGGATGGGATTTGGAGAAACCGCTTTGAGATGCTGGTTCTTCTAGAGGGATCTGTTCAGAATGTGGCACTAGGGGCTGTTTTCAGTCTTGTTGTCCTGCCTTCAGTTTTGCTCTCCATGCTATTTAGCATGTACATGAAACTGCAGCGAGCCAGTCTAGCGCTGGGAATCCAGTGCCACCAGTGTGTTGATAACACCCAATTTTCTTCCCATCAAAGCCCAAGGAACCTGTTGTGATTCTAGATTCAGCCCTGAAAGCAGTTGTCCATGTTATCTGCAATGGCTCAGTGTGCACTTACAGAGTTAAGATTAGTACACCAGTTGCAGCTCTCTCTACTGAGGAGGCTTTAACTGGCTGCACATTGTTATTCCCCCTGCCCCTTTTTAATGAAGTGTTTTTAACGGAGGTATATGTTTCAGTTGTATTTAGTATTATTTCACTTTTATTATCATTGTCTGCAGTGTCATTCTTCTGGCAGAAAGCAGGGATAGATGTAATACTTAAAGGCAGAGCTATTTCAGATACGCATTCTAAAAGAACTTTTTTATCTGGCAGATCCATCCAACCATACTGATGCTGACAAGAATAGCCCAGAATGATGCAAGACAGCTGACCAGAGATGTTGCACATGAAATTTCGAGGAACCAAGTGGCCTCATTTAACTAGCTTGCTGCCATCCACATAGAATATCCCTCTCTGTAGTTCATCCTGCTCCCACTCCCACATTGTCAAGTACAGCTCAGACTTCCACCAGCCAAGCAATATACTCACTTTAGGATTAAAGATCCCAAAGCCAGTTTTAATGCTCCTCAGCAAGCTCCCTTAACAAGTTCCCCCAAGGTCACAGTGTTAAAGAAGCCACCTGCTTTCTGTGGTTATTTGGGAAATGGAGGCAGAACCCATTCGCTTTGCAGCTTCAGGCACAGGATGCTGGACAGAATTTGCATTGCTGTGAACCCCCCTTTTCATTCACAGTTATGTTGTGTGAATATTCCATTTTCACAATGCTCCTATATTCAAATTGCTTTGGCAGAAGACATAACTGCCATCCAAACTTATTTTTTTCATTAAGTATATACCAACCAACCACCTACTCCTACAAAACTGTACACATCTTACTTTGAGCACAGCTGCACTTTTGGCAGGACTATATCAAACAATTCCTTGCTTGAATGTGAAATTGATCAACTGTGGTCACCAGTCATCTCAAAGAAATGGGATGCAACTGCATGTATAACGTGGCTATGGCAGCGCAAGACATGGGACCTCGATGCATAACAGCTATAGATGCTACAGGTTGACCCTCCCTTATCCAAAATGCGTGGGACTAGAAGCATTCCATATTTTGGAATATTTGCATATACATGAGGTATCTTGAAGACGGGACCCTAAATACAAAACTTACTAATATTTCATGTATATCTTAAATTGTACATTTAAATTGTTGTAAACTATATACGATTCTTTCATTATGGGGTCCACTCTTTCATCAGTTCTTCTCTGGCCTTCTTGCTGTCAGGAACTTGAGGAAATTGTGGGACTTCACGTCAAGTACTTGCTTGTGCATTGGTTGAAAAGTCTCTCACTTGGCCTGGAGCCTTTTTCTCCCCTCAGTTTGCTTAGGACCATGTGTGCAGTTCCAAGCAAGTCTTCCTAATTCCCTCATGTTCATTACAGGAAAAAGACTGAGCTCTGCTTTTCAAAGTTTTGGGTTTTGGAAGGTTTCAGATTCCTGGTTAAGGGAAGTTCAACCTGTACCTCTCCAACTGTTCTGAGCCTGCAGCTATCATGATCCCTCGCCATTGGCACTGCTGGCTATGGCTGAGAATTTCAGTCCAAGAATATCATAGAATCATAGAGTTGGAAGAGACCACAACGTACCTAGCTCCCTAAGCTGCTCATCACAGGACGTGGTTTCCAGACCCTTTACCATTTTGGTCACTCTCCTTTGGACATGTTCCAGCTTGTCAATATCCTTTTTGAACTGGAATAGGTCTCACATGGAATACTGCATCCAGTTCTGGGCACCACAGTTCAAGAAAGATATTGACACATTAAATGTAGCGATGGGCCAACCGAATCCTCGGATCTTCAAATCCTCGACAAAGATTTGAGATTCGCGAATCTGAATCTCCACACCAAAATAGGCAAACCGAATCTTTCAAATCCACCAAATAGTTTGTTTTTAAAAATTGGCACCTCCAGGGCCCGCCAAAGGCCTGATTGTCCGGCGGGCCCCTGGGCACATAAAAATCATGGCATAAAGCCCCACGTGCACACTGGAGGCTGCCTGCGCCAGTTCGTGGGGCTGCTGCCTGTGCCCATGGCTGCCTCCCTCTGCAAGGTAATAATCTCTATTCTTTTGACTTGAGACTGGAGGGTAGGGATTGGGAACTATTGAGACTAGACTAGAGACTTGACTTGAAAGTCTCTTGCAGGACTTGAGGGTAAAGAATTGAGACTAGACTAGAGGCTTTTTTTTCCTTAAGTGCCTTGTTGCAGGACTTGAGACTGCAGGGTGCAGAACTGAGACTGGACTAGAGGCTGTTTTTTGGTTTTTTTAAGTGCCTTCCTTGTTGCAGGACTTGAGACTTGTCAAATTCCGTTTCAAAAACACTTTTCAGTAAGTGCTTTCTTTCTCTTGCTTTTTAAACCCTTTAGAGATTTGTGGATTCCCAGAACCTTCCAGGGATTCGGATCTGGATTTGGAAAATTCTGGATTCATCCCATCCCTAGAGGAGGGTGACCAACATGGTGAAAGGTCTGGAAACAATGCCTTAGGAGGAGTGGCTTAGGAATCTTGGTATGTTTAGCCTGAAGAAAAGAAGGCTAAGAGGTGGTGTTTAAATATTTGAAGGGATGTCGAAGATGGAGCAAACTTGTTTTCTGAGACTACGACATGGATTCAAGCTACAGGAAGGGAGATTTCAGCTAAACATCAGGAAGAACTTCCCGATGGTAAGAGCCATTCAACAGTGGAATATGCTGCCTTGAAGTGTGGTGGAGTCACCTTCTTTGGAAGTTTTTAAACAGAGGCTGGATGATTATTTGCTGGGAGTGCTCTGAGTGTGTGTTCCTGCATGGCAGAGGGTTGGACTTGATGGCTGTTGTGGTCAATTCCAACTCTATGATTCTCAGGAGGGCCACAAGTTACGCCAACCCAGTAGTAAAGATTCCACTATTCCTACAGAAAAAGGAAACTGGCACTTAATTAAAAGAGGTTATTTGCAAGGGCCAACTAGGTAGCTATTCACCGTTAATCCCCCAGCCATTTGCATAAGCAAGTAGCAGAACAAAGTGAACAGGTACACAGGGACTATTTAACCCTGCAACACTTCAACGCTATCTTGCCAACCTACATAGGGCAGACTGATGCTGCAAATCCACTTTATTGCCAAGCCTTTCTGCTTCTAAATCAGACTTGAAAACATATAGAAAGATAACCATGCTACTCCATGAATGCTGTGTAAAAACTGGGTGAAAAAAGGCTGCAATTTTCAGAAAAGAGCTCATGTGGGAGCAGCCAATATGACAAAGCCTGGTCCTCAGAAGACACATGAAGAATCATTAAATCAGCCCAAAAATAAAAAAAGGACAAATATATTTAAAAGAAGCATGTATTTGAATCATTCTACAAGCAAGTCAACAGACACAAGGGGCTGAGAGCCGGAGGTGCAGGAATCTGGCTGAAGTGTCATCAAGGGACCCTCATTTGTAGCCACCAGCAGACATCCTCCACCACCTTTGGCGCCCAAGAAAGGAGGCCAGTGTCAAAATACCATTGCCCAACTGAACTGAGAGTCTCTCCAAAGCCAAAATATGCAGGAGTAATTGCTCAGTTACTTTAACTTTGTTACTTTGTGCCCCTGAGTCTGTCCAGGGCCTGCCAAATTCTTCTTCCGCCTCTTCTCACGGAGCAGCTGGCGGTAGTGCAGACGCTTAGGGTTGAGTCCATAGGCTTGGAGCCGCTGGCGGCTGAACTCGGAACTCCCCACCCGCACCTTGGTGCCCAGCACCAGCCCCTTTCGCCCTCTCTTCTTCTTTGGTCTCTGAACACTGGGCTGGGCAGAACAAAAGCCTTCTGAGGGAGTGGCCTCTGACTCTTTGCTCGTGCTTGGGGCTGGTTCAGTCTGGGCAGCTTCCTTTGGAAGCAGGAGTCCTTCCTCCTCATGGCTAAGGCTGCCTGGCTGCATCTCTTTAGAAGGCAGCCCACGACACTTGGCCTTCTCCCTGCTCTTCTTTCCTTTCTTGCTCTGAGGTTTCTTTACATCTTCAGCTTCTTCCGTCCTGCAAGCAGATTGAAGTAGACAGATCAAATGATTCCCTCAAAAGACTTCTACTGCACTGCAAAAGTACAGATCTGGTCTCAAGGGAAATGCTGCAGAGTTTACAGAAACCCTCAGGAATCTCAGCTCAGAATCCAATGTCAGATTTGAGAGAAGAGGAAAGGAAACTACTTAGAGAGTCTGATCTCTAACTTTCTGTTTGTTTCTTTCTGCACCAAGCACTTCAGGTCATTAGAGAGCAACGTCTCTAAAAGACAAGCAGAAGAAGTGAACAAAATGACATTTGGACCAGATAGGAAGAAGAGCAAAGGAAAAATTAGCTTTCCCAATGACAGTTTGAGGGCTCAAAGAATATAGCAACAGAGAGCAGGTGGCAACCCTGCCATCACATCTGAATTCAGGAATGATTCTACCAAACCATGTCTGATACATTCTTCATCTTTTTCTTCCCTTCATTACATCCCACTACTGCACTCACTTGAGCCTTTTGGAGTGGCTTTTAATACACCATTCACTCTGGCACCTTGCTCACTTATAATGCCAGGCAAGTTAGGGAGACTGATAGGGTAAAAATGGGATCACACAGCAATGTGGACAGGTTTAAGACCACAGCTTGGTTCAGACCATTTGCTTAGACATTCTTCCAGACTTCTGATAAATGATTTTGTCCGTGTGACACTGCTAAACCCATCTTCCTCCCACACCCCAACCAAACCACCAACTCCCAGAATACGTACTCTGCTTGAAGGTATTTAAAAATCTGTTTCTTCTTCCATGGATCTTGGCCCTTCTTCTCATATACAGTCTTATCCTGCAGCTCCTCCTTCTCTGATCTATATGGAGGACACTCCTGTCAATTGCTGTGTGTGGAAAGTCCCTCCTCACCTTCCAGCTCAACCATTCTTTCTTTTACCAGCAGGTAAAAGAAAGAGGCAGATTCCAAGAGACTCTCTGACATCTAGCTCCCAGAGAACTGGGAGAAAAACAATGGAATGACTCTTCTCCCAATATGAAAGAATGGAGAGTTGTCTTGCTATCTGTTCTTCAGCCCACTTCACAGAAACAAATCGTGAGACTTTCAACTCAGGTTTCATTTACAAAAAACTAAATACAAACAAAGCTAACCCCATCCAACCAATCTACTCCCCAGGGGCATGGATGCATTGTTCCATCCTGATATTTGTAGATCCCTAGTCCCCTTGGTTCACTGTTGCTAGCCCCTACTTGAGAATCTTCACCTTAAAAAATGAGTGCAAGCCCCATCTTCAGTGCACCCAGAGTTGTGCCAGGACCCAGAATTGCCCACATCTGCTTTGGCACAACAGGGCCCCCAGATTCATGCTACGTTGTGCCCATCTATTTACAGCGCAGCCATGGCAACTAGCACCTTTTCAACCAACCTGTCACCTCACCTGTACATGCAGGTCTTTCGCAGAGAACACCAGCGGTTTAGCTCTTTGTCATCAGCTGCCAAAATCTGGAAGGGGAAAGACCATTGGCTTTATTCCAAAGAACACCCACCCTGGTCCCTCACCCAAGGGAAAGGAAGATATTCCCTTCAGCTTCTGCCACAGGCACAGTTTACCTCCTCAGTCGTAAGCCCATAGCTGCAGGGGACTACATTTCGATATTTGAAGCGACAGGGCAGGTCCCCTATCAGATCCTCATAGTCAAGGCGGTAGTACTCATCCAAGTACTGTTCAAATGTCTTGGTCTCTGCAGAAAGAGAAGGAAACTTGCCTGGGCAAGGTGCTTCCAGCACAGGTGGAACCTGGAACTGCTTTTAAGGTGATGCTCATCCTTCCTGCCTCATTCAGTGCATGGCATTCATGCCTGGTTAACACATGTCTCTCTCCTTCAGAGTTAGAGAGAAGTGCTTGCACAGAACCACACAATAAGAACAAGGCTAAGCTGAATTCCCTCTTGGGCAAGGCCCAATCCTGGCTTCTCAAACATCTTCATGGACAAATGTAGTGCACAAGGGACCCAGTCCCACTCTGTTCCTTCTGAAGTTGGGACCCAGCAGTTGGGACCCACTCCTTCTTTCACAATCCCTTGAGGGCAATTCTACAACAATCTCAGTTAAGGGCTCAAGGGAAAACCACAGAAAGCTGCCCCAAAGGACAGAACAACCCCAAAGGCTTCTCTTCCCCAAATTCATTCCTCCCTCCCTCCCTCCCTCCGTCCCTCCCTCCCTCCCTCCCTCTTCTTATTTCACCTCCCAACCCACCAGGCTCCTTACAGTGATGAACAATCAATAGGAACACTTAAAAATGTTAAATAAATAACTAAATGCTGCATTGTTTTGTAAACGACAATATAGTACAATAAAACCTTCATTGTTTTTTTAAATTGTGAGCCACTTGAGTCCCAATTTTTGAAAAAAGCAGAATTCAAATAAATTTAACAACAACAATCCAGTTTAAAACACTGCAAACTCATCTTCATAAATAATTCTAAAACCAGAAAAATAATTTAGAAAACAGCCAGAACAGACATCTTTAATTTTAAGAGCTGAAGCCCATGCAAAACAACACTGTCTTCACTGCCTGCTGGGCACTCGGAAGGGATGGAGCCAGCCTGACTACCATTGGAAGGGTCATCAGAGTGCTGCTACAGGTCTCCAAAATAAGAACTGCTATGCCTAAAATCCCCAAGAACAGTGGTTCTACCATAGAACAAGACAGGCCCCCTCCCCTTGCATCTTCTCATGCTCCCATTCCCCACAAAACAGTAATTTTACAAAATCAGGAGAACAGGTTGTTTACCCGTAACTGTGTTTCTTTGAGTGGTCGTCTGTGCCCTCACACAATGGGATCTTCGTGCATGCGCAGTTGCGGTTTCGGAAAGTTCCAGAACTGAGCAGCTTGGCGGGAACCCCTCCCCTATTCGGTACTGAACATGTTCAGTCCCGCCATGCTAGTGGTTTTGAAGTCCTCAGTTTTGAAGTTTGCCGATGAGGAGACCTGAAAGAG
The DNA here is from genome assembly GCA_030412105.1 of Cyclura pinguis. Lineage (NCBI taxonomy): Eukaryota > Metazoa > Chordata > Lepidosauria > Squamata > Iguanidae > Cyclura > Cyclura pinguis. Next base: position 214,730,364 of record CM059600.1, read on the forward strand.
GGGAGGCTGGGCGGGTATGTGCGAGGGCACAGATGACCACTCGAAGAAACACAGTTACAGGTAAGCAACCTGTTCTTCTTCTTCGTGGTCTCTGCACCTCACACAGTGGGAGATTAAGTAGCTTACCGTTGGATGGTGGGTCAGGTCCTAGATGGAGGACAGCACTGCATGACCAAAGTGAGCATCATGTCAGGCTCTACAGTCCAAGCGGTAGTGCTGGATGAACATCGAAGGTTGTGTCCTACGTAGCCACTCAACAGAGTTCCTTCAGGTCAACTCCTCTGAAGAGAGCTGCTGAGGAGGCCACAGCCTGAGTAGAGTGGGCATGTATAGGTGAGGGAGGAGGTTGTTTCGCAAGTTCATAGGCTAGACTAATTGTTTTGATGACCCACTTGGAAAAATGCTGAGTGGAGACTTTGTGGCCTTTACGTCTCCCTTCATGGCAGACAAAAAGGTAGGGAGTGAGGCGAAAAGACGAGGTTTGTTGCAGATAGAAGGCAGACATCGAATGAGTGGAGTTCAAGAGGCGTGGATGGGTCAGGATAGAAAACTGAAAGGATAATATCCTGGTTCAAGTGAAATTCAGAGACCACCTTAGGGAAAAAGGACAGATCTGGGCAGAGGACCACCTTGTCCCTGCGAAATACCAGGAAGGGTTCATCCGTGCGAAGTGCAGTCAGTTCTCCCGCCCTCCTGGCTGATGAAATGGCCACAAGGAATGCGGTCTTCAGAATAAGGAGGCGGTCATTCGATGTGGCCAGGGGTTCAAACGGCTGGTGCATGAGTTGAGAAAGGATCAAAGATAATAACCATGGAGGAAGTGGTAGAGAGGTAAGAGGGTAGAGATGGTGAAGGCCTTTAAGGAACTGTTTGACTGTAGGGTTCCTAAAAAGAGCCAAGGAGGGAGAGTTGTGTGGCTGGTAAGCGACGATGGCGGAGAGGTAGGCCTTGAGAGAGAAGGCCAGCCCTTGCTCCCTAAGAGACAGAAGGAAATCAAGGACCATTGATAAGGTGGCGGGGGAAGAAACCTCAGATCGAGCATCTGCAAAGGCAGTAAACTTGTGCCACTTGTATTCATAGGACCTGCATGTAGACTCCTTCCTAGAGGTCATGAGGACCGTCAAAAATGCTAGGGGAGTCTAAAATGTTATCTTCCAGGCATGTAGGTGGAGGCGAGGGAGGTCCGGGTGAAGCACCCACCCCTCCGAGTGAGAGAGGAGGCCCGGAGTGTGCGGGAGAGACATTCGACAGCCCTGCGAGATGGTGACGAGGCAGCCGAACCAATGCTGCCTCAGCCAGTAAGGGGCTATGAGAATAGCGTCTGCCCGGCCCGTGGCAATCTTGGCCATCACTTGGCTGAGGAGTGGAAATGGGGGGGAAGATGTAAAGCAGTCCCTTGTTCCACGGAAACTGAAATGCATCTCCAAGAGAGCCATGTCCTATGCCGGCTCTGGAGCAGTAGCAAGGACACTTCTTGTTCTTGTGGGTGGCAAACAGGTCAACGGATGGAGTGCCCCATCGGGATACTACAGAGCAAAAGGCCATATCGGATAGGGACCACTCATGATGGCAAGCCGTGTCCCTACTCAGCGTGTTCACTGTAGCATTTTCTCACCCTGCCAGGTATACTGCTATTGGGTGGATCCCTAGTGGGACACACCAGTCCCAGATCTGTAACACGAGGTGGAGGAGTAGGGAAGAGTGAGTGCCTCCACGAAGGTTTATATAGCAGACAGCTGTGGTGTTGTTGGACAACACCTGCACCGTTCTCCCAAGAAGGAGTTTCCGAAAGACCCAGAGAGAATTGAAGATTGCTAGAAGCTCCAGGGCATTGATGTGCAAATGTTTCTCCGGTCCGGTCCAGTGATCCTGGACTGAGAGCCGATTGCACTGGGCTCCCCAGCCGAGGAGGGATGTGTCGGTGGTGATAGTGATGGATGGACGGGGTTCGGTGAATGGCATTCCTGAGAGTAGATGATGGGGCAATAGCCACCAGCAGAGGGAGTCCTTGACCAGACATGGGATGTGAAACCTCTGACGCTGGTCATTGAGAAGGGGACTGAAACATCTGAGAAACCAGTGTTGCGGGGGGGCGGGCACGAAGATGAGACAGGTAAGTGACAGAAATCATCGTTGCCATGTAACCAAGGAGCTGTTGGATTTGGTGAGTGGAGGTGGAGGGACTGTGAAGGATCACGGAGAAGGATCAGCACAGGACCCTCACATGCTTTACCAGCAGGAACACCATTGCAGAAGCGGAGTCCAAGGTAGCCCCAATGAAGTTGAGGTTACAAGTAGGTTCCAAGTGAGATTTTTTGGGATTGACCCTGAGGCCGAGATCAGAGAGCAAAGAAAGGGTAATATGAATGTCTTTGTACAGTTTCTGCCTGCAGGACGCCATCAAGAGCCCATCGTCGAGGTAAGGGTACACCATCACATGCTTCGTACAGAGGAAAGACACCATAGCAGCCAGGCACTTGGTGAAAACCCTGGAAGTTGTGGATAGGCTGAAGGGAAGCACTTTGTATTGGTAACATGTATCTTCGACCACAAAGCAGAAGTACCTCCTGTGTTGAGGGCAGATAGCAATATGGGAGTAAGTGTCTTGTAGATCTATGGACACAAACCAGTCTCATCGCTTGAGGAGAGGGATGATGGGGGCCAGTGTGACCATCTTGAACTTTCGGGGTGAGATGAAGGAGTTGACCACCCAGAGGTCTAAAATGGGTGGAAGAGTGCCGTCTCTCTTCAGGATGGTGAAGTACCAGGAGAAAAAACCGGTGTGCTTGGCAGAAGGGGGCAACTTTTCTATGGCTCCTTTGTGAAGAAGTATATTTATCTCCTTGAGAAGAGCAGAACTGGAAGGTGTGGAATAGAAGACGCTAACAGGAGGAGTATTTACAAATTCAATGGTGTAACCAAGATGGACAATGGTTAGCACCCAGGTGTCTGAAGTAATGGCGCGCCAGGTGTTGAAGTGGCAAGAAAGGTCTGGAGCCTTGGAAGACAGGTGGCCCAAAAGACGAAAGGTTGGCAGAGGTGGCGACCTGCGAGAGGAGTCAAAATCTAGACTTAGCAGCAGAAGAAGACTTCTTAGAAGAAGCTTGACGCTGTTTGAAAGAACAAGATGAAGAGGCCAGAGCAGAAGACTCTTGAGAGGACTGCCGTGGAGATCTAGCTCTGTAAGAGTAAGAAGTGCGTCTCCATGATGAGCAGAATGAATGTGGCCTTCTAGCCGCTACTCTTGGAGAACAGGAGAAGTCCCAGGAGACTGGAGTAGGGCAAATGTCATCCCATCTTCAAGAAGGGGAAAAAAGAAAACCCAAATAATTATCCCCCAGTCAGCCTGACATCAATACCAAGAAAGATCCTAGAGCAGATCATTAAATAGTCAATTTGTAATTACTTAGAAAGCAATGCTGTAATCACTAAAAGTCAACATGGATTTCTCAGAAATAAGTCATGCCAGACTAATCTTATCTCTTTTTATGATAGGATTACAAGCTTGATAGATGAAGGAATGCTGCAGACATAGCATATCTTGACCTCAGTAAGGCCTTTGACAAAGTTCCACATGACATTCTTGCAAAGAAACTAGTAAAATGCGGGCTGGACAGGGCTACTGTAAGGTGGATTTGTAATTGGTTGACCAACTGAACCCAAAGGGTGGTCACGAATGGCTGCTTTTCATCCTGGAGAGAAGTGACTAGTGGGGTGCCACAGGGTTCTGTCCTGGACCCAGTGCTATTCAACATCTTCATCAATGACTTGGATGAAGGAACGGAGGGCATGCTGATCAAATTTGCAGATGATACCAAACTGGGAGGGGTTACTGATGCACCAGAGGACAGGATCAAAATTGAAAATGACCTGGATAGATTGGAGAGCTGGGCCAAAACTAACAAAATGAATTTCAACAGAGAGAAATGTAAGGTCCTGCACTTAGGCAGAAAAAATGGAATGCACAAATACAGGATGGGGGATGCGTGGCTGGATAGCACTACATGTGAAAGGGATCTAGGAGTTTTGGCAGATCACAAGCTGAACATGAGTCAGCAGTGTGATGCGGCAGCCAAGAAAGCCAAAGCGATTCTTGGTTGCATCAACAGGAGCATGGTGTCTAGATCGAGGGAGGTAATGGTATCACTCTATTCTGCATTGGTTAGGCCTTATTTGGAATACTGTGTCCAGTTTTGGGCACCTACTTTCAAGAAGGCTATCAACAAGCTGGAATATGTCCAGAGGAGGGCGACCAAAATGGTGAAGGGTCTAGAAGCCATGCCCTATGAAGAACGGCTTAGGGAGCTGGGGATGTTTAGTCTGCTGAAGAGAAGGTTAAGAGGGGACATGATAGCCATGTTTAAGTATTTGAAGGGATGTCATGTTGAGGAGGGAGCGGGCTTGTTCTCTGCCACTCCAGAGACTAGGACAAGGAGCAATGGATTCAAGCTGCAGGAAAAGAGATTCCACTTGAACCTCAGGAAGAACTTCCTGATGGTCAGAGCGGTCCGGCAGTGGAATATGCTGCCTCAGAGTGTGGTAGAGTCTCCTTCTTTGGCGGTTTTCAAGCGGAGGCTGGATGGCTATCTGTTAGGAATGCTTTGATGTGTGTTCCTGCATAGCAGGGGGTTGGACTCGATGGCCCCTGTGGTCTCTTCCAACTCTATGATTCTATGAAGCCATCTTCTTTGCCGTGAGACAAGCCTTCATGAGATGGTTCATGGCATCATCCGTAGTAGCGTGGAAGAGGCCTTGGCCGTCCAAGGGAAGATCTTCAATTTTCTTCCGATTGTCCTCTGTCAAGCCAGCGAAGCAGAGCCATGCAAAGCAACAGAGAGCAACTGCCCTACCATGACCCACACTGAATCCTCCATGGCATGTTGGGAAGATTGGATCTGTTGATTGGTAAGGGCCAATGATTCATTGTAGAATTGGAGAGCCATGGCCTGGTGGTCACTGGAAAGATGAGAGATTAAGGGAAGCAGTCTGTCCCAGATGTTTCACTGATACACCACTAAGCAGGCTTGAGTATTTGAGACCCTGGCGATCAGGGAGGAAGCAGAGTAGAAGCGGAGGCCAAAAATGTCTAGACAACATCCCTTGTGATCAGAAGTCGTGTGAGCTTTTTTACCTCCCTTAGTTTGAGAGGACTCAACGATGATGGAGTTGGGAGTGGGAGGATTGAAGAGGAATTCCACATCTTTCCGTTGTGTCCAGCAAAGGTGTTCCAGGCGACGAGGAATGGGTTGAAAGGAAGCCAGTTGAGACCAAGGATAATTAATGACTTCCTGCAGGGCCAGTAAAAAAAGGGAACTGGTGCCATTGTAGCAGGACGGGAGTCAACATAATGAAAGACTGGATCCTGGACGGTAGGAGAGCGTCCAGAAATATCAAGGCCTAAAGCGTTACCCATCCTGACGAAGATATCAGAAAACTGCTTGACATCCTTGGGTGCTGTATCCGGAGTTAGTTCTCCAAAAGTAAGAGGGGGAGAACTCTGTGATGGAGAAGTGGAGTCAGAACAGTCGTTGTCGGAATCATAAGAGGCAGATGATGGCGAAGTTGGAGGTGGACGAGGTTCCTGAACAGTTGGATGCACACAGGATGGGGTCGGTACTGATGTTGGTACCAAGGCTGGTACCAAAGTTGGAACTGACGAAATTGGGAAGATGGCTGGTATCAGGGTCACAACAGACTGCGTCGGAAGCGGCATAGTCGAAGTGGGTGGGGGCACAGGAGCCAAGGGTTCCTCAAGCAGAGGCTGAGACACTGTAGTTGTCATCAGCGGTGGTGGAGAGATGGCATAGGATTGAGAGGCATGATCTCGAGACCTGCAGTGAGACTGAGGTGATGAAGAATGCCGGTAGTAGTCAGAACGGGATCGAGAATGGGACTGACAAGAACAGTACCGAGATCCATGCTGGTAGCATGGCCGGGAGGGAGAGCGCAATGGCGACCTAGAGTGGCAAGGCCTGTAAAGAGACTGACAACGAACTTCGGGATGGTAGTGGGCACAGTACACTGGCAAGTAGGAATAGTAGGAGCCAGGCTGTTCCCTCCATAAATGCTCGTGACCGTAACAAGCTATATAGGAAGTGGAGGAAAACAGTGAATCCTCCCTGGCAGGAGGGAAGTCATCAAAACTGCAATGATAGCGATTGCAGCAGTGAGGGGACCCACCATAGTCCCTGAGGCTCAGACAGCAGGCCACACTAGGTCGGGACCAGTCTCTAGAGGTAGCCTGGGTAACATCCAGAGCCGGTGGGCGATCCGTGTGAGGATGGCAAGAGGCCACAGTCAGAGGAGGCAAATCGTGTGTATGCCTCTGACCGGGTTCATCCCTTGACAAGGGAGGAGAGGCGGCTGGAGATGGTCGGCATTCCTGGTCCAAAGTAGGATCCGTCGGTACCAGTGAGGGTAGTACTGGGTGTTGGAGAGCCCCTGGAGCTGGAGAGAGAATCGGGGCCTGCCTCTCCTCCAATGTGGCTGGTTGAGGTTGAATCTGAGTCAGTGGTGGAGTGGGTAGAGGCCCGAGAGAGGCAGCTTTGGTGGTCAACGGGCAGGCAGTGGGTGAAGGAGAGCAATGTTTTTCCTTCTTCTTCTTCTTAGGAGCCACCAAGGAGTGGCATGAAGAGACCTGTTTTCTCTCAGCTAGAGTAGGAACAGTCCGAGGCTGTTGAGTCAAGGTCGCTTGAGAAGTAGAGGAGGTGGACATGGCATCCCCAGAGCTGGAAGACTGAGGTACCACCGGCATCTTAGGGAGCTTCAGAATCTTCAGGAGAGAAACAATGGGCGGTAGGAATGAAGAGGAGGCCGATGTCAATATCGAGGATGTCAGTACCGAGGTGGAAGTCGGTACTAGAGCAGTCGGTAAAGACGGAGATTGTGATACCGACGGGCCTCGGGCTGGATGGATTGAGGCCGAAGCGGTAAATAGCGCTGTGTTGGAGGCTGCTTGATCCTTTAAACAAAGAGCCTGCTCCCAAAAATAGGATTTCAAACATGACACCCTGTTCTTTAACGTTTGTGAGGTAAACTCCTTGCAAATAGAACAAGCCTGTACATTATGGGCCTCTCCAAGGCAGAACAAACACTCCGAATGAGCGTTGGAAAGCGAAACCTTGCAGCCGCAAGACATGCAAAGTTTGAAGAGTGCAGAAGACGTAAGAAAGAAGAAGGGGTTCTAACAATTCTTGTTAAGAAACAAAGAAAAAAGCAATCCAAGAGTGCTGCTCAGCAGAGAAAGCCTTCCAAGCTGCTAGCTGGTCAGCAGACGAAAAGAAACTGAGGGAAACTGCTAGCTTGGTAGGACTGAGCATGCTCAGTACTGAATAGGGGGAAGGGTTCCCGCCAAGCTGCTCAGCTCTGGAACTTTCTGAAACCGCAACTGCGCATGTGCAAAGATCCCACTGTGTGAGGCACAGAGACCATGAAGAAAAAGCAGGCTTCATCACATTTCCAACTTTATTTCCAATTTTACTTTTGTGGGGCTGGTGTTGCAAGCAGCTGGTTCTAAGGTCATAACTGATCCCCAGAGCATGCTCAACCAGTAGGGAACTGTTGAATGCTGTGAAGTCCTGGAGCCCCTAGCCGATATTGCTCACCCAGGAACAAACCAAAGATGAAACAATTGCTTCTGCCTCCAGACAAACGATGTTAATCACATCAGCAGAAGTTATGCTATGTTGTTGTTGTGTGCCTTCAAGTTGTTTCCAACTTGTGGAGAACCTAAGGTGAACTTATCAAGATTTGCTCAGAAGGAGTTTGCATCTGTCCTCCTCCTAGGCCAAGAGAGTGTGACATGTCCAGTGTAGTCCAGTTGGTTTCCATGGCTGGATGGTGATCTGAACCCTAGTTTCACATGTCCAATGCTCAAACCACTACACCACACTGGTTCGCAAAATTACCAGTTTGCTAATTCATGGCCAATGAGAAAAAAAAATTAAATTTCACCCACTCTGTTGGCACACATGATATAACCTCTCTTCCCACCTCCCACAATAATCTCGTGCAGTAGGCCAGGCTAAGAAGCACTAACTCTCACTCACTGCAGCAACTAAATATTTGAACTCAGGTCCACCCACACCCATTTAATCTTCAAACGTGAAAAGTACAATGGACTGATCTAAGTGGTTTCACGCTTTAATGAACCACATGTACTTGGTAACTGTAGAAAGCTTTTAGATTTGCAGCTTCAGTTAACTCTGCAGCACACAGTGACCTGCAGTCTGTAGAACTGAACTGAACTGAAGGAAGGCACTGACAAAGATCCATCAAGACAAAGTCAAGGCAATTCTGGTGACACCATGGTGGCTGAGGCAGATGTGGTTTGCTCTCCTAATGGCCTTTCCAAAGGACAACATCAGAGGCTTCTGTACAAACTGAACCTCCTCACCATCTACAACAGTAGTGTAAGACATCCAGATTTTGTTCCCTCAGGCTGACAGCCTGGAAGCTACTTCCCTGACTTCACTACCTCCACTTGTCAGGCATATCACTGAGGCGGCTCATAAGCCTTCTACGAGACAGTCCTATCCTTACAAATGGTACAAGTTCTGTCAGTTCCTACAAAGCAACCATCTCGACCTGGAGAACTTTGGTACCAAGGACATCCTCAGCTTCCTTGGCTCTCTGCCTACTAAACGCCTTTCCTTCTCTTCTGTTAAATGTTAGCTGTTGGCCATTTCCTGGCATCTGCAATGATATGGTCAACTTTCTTGTTTCTCCAACAAGACCAAAGCTAAAACGCCAAGAGAAAATTGTAAACCGTGAACCATAAGGGAAAATCCAAGTCAATGAACCAAGAAGATAGACTCAAAGAAGGCTCCAACAACATTGCTGCTATGGCAGTAGAAAAAAAGGAACTAATGGCTGAGGTGGGCACATGGCTTTATAGCCTCAGGGGATGGGGGGCAGGGTTCCCACCAAAATGCCTATGGCTCTTGAAGGTTCCGAACATTGCGCTGTGCAGGCACAGATGACCCATTTGTGTGAGTCACAAAGACCACAAAGAAGAACCACTGCTTGCCCAACACTAGAAGATTAGAAGTATATACCTTCAGCTGAGGAGCACAACACACAATCCAGACATTTGTGTTTTGTTGCAATGTCATCATCAGCTGTTCTAAACTTCTTACCCTACCCACACTAAAATTTTTACTTATATCCTTTAAAACTGATTGTAACAAGGCAACATATGTTATTTTGCTCATACATGGGAAAGGGTCAACTCTCAGATATTCCATCTCTCACGTGTGACCATTCTTTTCTAACACCCTAAAAAATAGACTTGAATTTGTGATGGGTTCCAGCAAGAATCCCAGGAAGGGAAGACCAAGCTGGGCAGTATGAGAGGGGTTTTCTTACAGGCTGGTGTAGCTGGATCACAGTTCTGATGTTCACGGACAGGACATAGAGAAAGTAATTTCATCTAACTTGGGTAGGGAGCAACTGCAGCAGTTACAGATTTGTCAGTTCCACAATAGATCCCTTCAAAAATGTGGTTGTATTGGTCAGAAGCCTTTTCATTTCTGCTACTGCATTGAAATCTCTTCACCCAAAGAGAATCTTCTTTCATTCTTCCCAGGTTGTTGCCACAACCAGACCTAAAGAAACTTCTCTAATACCAACTAGCACCATTCCATCCAACATCCTTACCAGGATCAAAGGGCTCTTTTTTCTGACAGATGGCCTCTGCAAAATGTGACTTGCGCTTCTTCTTGCCCAGAAGGGGGTTGTCCAGCTTCCGCTTCTTTTTTGATGGGCCAGGCTGCTGGGAGGGGTCATAATCGGCATCCATCTATAGGTGTGGTGCGAGGAACAGATATAAGGGAAGAGTGCCATTTCATATTACCAAGAATCCTGAGTGGGAAGCAGAGGAATCACGTCCCCCAGTCACAAAGGGAAGACAGATGAAGATCACAGTTGCCTCCTCAGACAAACAACAAGGAATTTCTGCCCATAGTACCCAATAAAATATTTGCCAGGAGATCCCTATTAACATTTAGGATTGGGGAATCCATACGTCATGCCAGCTCTCATAGGGGAAAGTAGGTGACTCCAGCAGAAGGCTGTGAAGAGCATAGGACAAAGCCTGTTCTTTTCCACCCAGCTACCATTATTTTTGCCCCTTGAATTGTCCTGTGCCACCATTTCTGCCAAGAATTACCAAGTGTTCAGACAACACACTGATCATACTGTGCATGGCCTTGATTGCAAGCTATGGACCTTTCCCTGCCCTGTTTTCACAGCCACTATCTGCTGCCAGCCCCAAACTCAGTTACATGGTCAGACTGAATGTGAGGCAAGAGCTCCCCTTCTCAAGCAGCCAACAAGGGCTGAGAGGCCTGCTTTAGATAACAAAGGCAGACGTACAACAAAGTCAGGATCCTCACAGTGTGGCTGGTATTCTTCTTCTGCTTGCAGACACACATCAGCTTCTGCTTCAGCACCTTCCTCTCCTGTCCAGCTGTCCCAATTCCATTCATCTGAAGTAAGGATGGAGAAAGAAAGATGAAAAAGTGACATCTATTGCCCAATTAAAGATCCCTTAGTTCTGGCTGCTTGCACATCCCGCGCATGTAACGATCCCCTTGTACACAGCTGAGGTAGAAACAGAATTCCTGGCTGACATACTTGTGGAGGTAATGGTACCACTCTATTCTGCTTTGGTTAGACCTCATCTGGAATACTATGTCCAGTTCTGGGCACCTACTTTCCAGAAGGATACTGACACGCTGGAATGTGTCCAGAGGAGAGCGGCCAAAATGGTGAAGGTCTGGAAGCCATGCCCTATGAGGAGCAGCTTAGGGAGCTGGGTATGTTTAGTCTGCAGAAGAGAAGGTTAAGAGGGAACATGATAGCCATGTTTAAATATTTGAAGGGATGTCACATCGAGGAGGGAGCGGGCTTGTTTTCTGCTGCTCCAGAGACCAGGACAAGGAGCAATGGATTCAAGCTGCAGGAAAGGAGATTCCACCTGACCCTCAGGAAGAACTTCCTGATGGTCAGACCTGTCCGGCAGTGGCATACGCTGCCTCAGAGTGTGGTGGAATTTCCTTCTTTGGAGGTTTTTAAACAGAGGCTGGATGGCCATCTGTTGGGAGTGCTTTGATGTGTGGTCCTACATGGCAGGGGATTGGACTGGATGGCCTCTATAGTCTCTTCCAATTCTGATTCTACAAACAGATTTTAATCAATCCACATATATGAGTCACACAGACCACAAAAAAGAAAGGGGTGTCACAACAGATTGCTTTCAGTATTCTGTAGGCATGCACACACCCCTAGTGCAAAATTTGGATCTTGGAAGCTCAAGCCTAGATTTAATTAATTATTGAAGTGTAATTATTCTGGTTCTGTGCTTTATAGATTCTCATTTTATCAAGACTTTTCAGCAGATTCCAGATTGCACTGAGAGGTTGCTTCTGCAAACAATTTCAGGAGTTATCCTCCATCTCTATTTGCTCCACATTCCCCTTCCATGGCCTTAATAGTTTTTTGACAATAATTGACTGCTCCCTTGGCAAACAACATCCCTAGATCTCTGTAAAGGTACTTCAGTGTATCAGACTGAGAGAACAAAAGCCTCAGGTAAAAGGTGACCCATCTTGTCCAACCTGACCCTTTCAACAGTTGGAAAAAAAAGATAAAAGTTTCTTCCACGCCATATGCACACAACGCATCTCATATATGTCATGCATCCATTTTGCATCTGAACATGCATGTTCCATCATTCAAGAGGATGAGTGCTATGAGGGCTCAGGCAAAACAGGGCCACTGAGAAACTAGAGGAAACATGTACCAAATATGATCATATTCAATGTATGCATATATACATGGAGATAACATTCTCATTAAAAAACCAGTAACAAACAAGAATGCTTACTACCTGCAAAGCACACCCTCTGACTTCGAAAGAAAAACCAGAGTGATGGGGGGAGAAGAACATGGCTGGTGACAGGAACTGCCCTTTAAGAAACTATTGAAATTTCTAACGGTCTAAACCAGGGATGAGTGACTTGTGGTCTTTGTGACGTTGTCAAAAAAAGCTTGCTTTCTCCTGCTGCAGAGAGTAAAACATGGACAAATGGATTCAATTTAGAAGAAAAGAGACTCCATCTAAACATGAGGTAGAACATTTTGACTTTGAGAGCTGTTTGACAATGGAAGAGATTGCCACAGAGAGCAGTGGACTCTCCTTTGGAGGTTTTTAACCAGAGGCAGCACGGCCATCTTTCAGGAGCACTTTAGTTGTGTTCCTCTGCATGGCTGGAGGTTGGATTAGATGAGACTGAAATCCCTTTCACCATCTATGATCCTATGAACTGCATCTCCCAACATCCCTCATCACTGGATACAGAAAGCTCCCACCTTTTGATGCCTTGTTGTCTGATGACTTGCTCTTTGGATGCTTACAAATTAAGGACAAGTTCCATTATTTTTGGGGGTGGAGGTTTCTGCTCGGTCATCAGTTCTTCTTGCCTATGCAAACTCGTTTGGAACCGCTGGCATGTGTGTGCTGCTTGCAAAGTAAGCTGAGCAGAGAGAAAATGCACTAAGCCAGCTGGCAAACTTTGCAAGCAATGCACACATGGTCGGTTCCAAGTGAACCTCTGTAAATCCTTCATGCTCCCTGCAGTACAGTGCATGGGTTCCACTTTTCAACCAATTCTGTTTTCTGAGAGTGCTGCAGTCCCTAACCTGTCAAATAAGCGAAGGAAGCCTGTATGCTGCCTAGGACTAATGGGGGCGGCAGCCCAACAATATCTGGAAGGCCACAAGTTGCTCAACCATGATCTAGAATCAATGGTTCTAATACAGTAACACATTCATTTTCAAATGGCTTCCAAGCTCTTTTAACATACCATCAGTGCCTTCCTCTGTCTCAAATTGTGGCTTCTCTTCCTCGTTAACTCCATAGTATTCATCTCCAAAGAATTTCTGAAATAGCAAAGATTCATTTATTACTATTCACAACAGTTTTGAGAAAAATACAAATCTCTCAAGAGTATCATAGCAAGTGAAGCCATCATAATAGTTAGATCATGAAAAGTTCATCTTTGAGTTTTGGTGTACTCCTACAAAATTAAGTAGTCAAAACCTTTAAAAGGAGTACAAGAAGTTGGAAAGAATTTTTCACTGATTTATCACAGTGGCAAGGGTACTGTATACACAGAAATGGATAAATTAACTATTTTAATTAAGGAAGAATCTTTGGTTAAATTTAAAAATGATTGAGATAAATTGATTATATATCTAAGAAACTGTTGGGGGGATTATAGTTAGTAAATACCAGGCATTAGTGTAATAATGACACACTAGAAGAAATGTACCTTGCAGATTATCTTAGAAACAGCAGTTAGATGTCACTTATATGTAGTTTTGACCCCTTTTTAGTTTAGTTGTAGTTTAGTTTAATTTAGTATTAGTTTAGGTATTAGAGTTTCTTTTTCTGTTTACTTACTGTTTGTATTTTTAATCCCCTATATGTTGTTCTAATACATGTTAATAAAAATATTTTAAAAAATTTAAAAAGTACAGGAAGATCAATTAAAATATCAGTCACTGAGCTTACATGAAGCCATTTCACATATTGGTATATCACAGCACCTAATCAACACTTAAAAGTTACTGGACAATCACTACAGGAAGCTCTTCAAAGAAAATCAGTAACAATTCACTAAATTGGTCAAGAAACACTTCTCAGATAGTTATAGCTACTCCTAACAGTATTCTGACAGAACTTTTTCTGTTTATTACTCTGCCACTACCTATAGTCAAAAGTGACTGTGAAAACAAAACAACTACATCCTCATACTGATTTTATCTGCAGTGTTAAGTAGCTGGGCATACTGAGACACTGAGAGAGAGAAACAGGAACATAAAACTAAAATGTATTATATTATGTTACAAGATTAAATTTTAATAGTTCCAAGACTTTTGTTAAAATGAGGAATGATCCATTTATGAAAACAAACAGGAAAAAACTGCCTTGCTTTCAGCAATTCCAGGCTTGGTGCATTTTAAAATACACTTCAAGTAATTTATACAATCAAATTCAAAACAAACTTTTTTTTTTGAAGAATTTTCACTACTGAAGTACACAAAAGTAAGGCTTTATCAAACAGATACACATAAAGCCATGTTTGGTGGCATTGCTCTAGCTTCTTATGCCTGGCCTGTAAATAGTAAGTTGCCTGGGCTTCAAAACAGACTTTTTTTTTTATAGTATTACAGCTAGAGATCTGGTGTTTGTAGTACTCAAGGTCCAATAAGCCTAACACTACTCTTGGGTTCACATGAGGTATTAGAAATCTCTCCTCAGGCACCAGCAGACTGTACGCCTAATGCTGTTAGCTGCTGTGCAGCAATGAGATGTTTAGCAGGGTTAAACCATCACTGTACTGGGAGCACTGCTTCTATCCGGCATCTTCAGGTCATGAAACTAAGCCATAATGCTCCCACTACCAACTATCAACCAAGTAGCCAAACATGAAGAGAAACTCAGAGCCATCCTTCTGTGCCCCAGCATGCACAGAATTGCATTCTGGACAGGCAAGAAGTCCTGTTGCACTGTAGCCAAGAAGTTAAACTTTGAACTTGAAGCCCCCTGTTTAGATCTTGCTACGGTCTTAGGGAAGCCCCCTATTCCCTCTCTGGTTCAGTTCACTTCCTCTCAACTGAAAAATCAAGGCAATACCAATCTTCTGCATGGGAAGTACTCTAGACCATGTAAAAGCAGGGTCATATGATTTACATCAGACAGGTGTCTTGCTGTCTGTCAAGAGCCCTTTGCTGTGGTGGGAGTGGTGAAAAAATACCTCCATGAGCTGATCATGCTGGGCAGGGTCAAAGTCACCTGCCAGGTCTCCCTCTTGAAAGGTGCCAGTCTCACTGCCCGTGATCTCTCGCAGCTTCTCCAGTCGTTCTAGGATCTCCCGGCGTTTCAAGTTCTTCAGCTGTTTCAACTCCTCCTGCTTGCGTTCCCTCTCCTTTTAAGATGAGCAATGTGAAATATTATAACTACAGGCATTGGGCCTGTTACAATTAGACCATTCAGCTCCTGACAAGTCTTGGCCTTCTCATTTGAGATCATCATCATCTTAGTGTGTATAGCCAAAGGCCTTTATAATATACAGAATAAAAATGAACAAAATTAGAAATAAATTATAAAAAATGTTAAGACATAACTTCAAAACCAGTTTTACAGGCCCCTGTAAAACCAATGAACAATTTGTGTAAAATTAATATTTATACTACAATATACTTAATGAAACAAGCACATAGTTTCTTAGCTGCCAATGCTAATTGGGCTACTGAACATGTCACTATCACTTTCTGAGGTGGGCAGTCTCTATATAAATGAATAATAGGTGCCAAAAATCTTTGTCTAGGGGCAGAATAAAGAACAAGAAGTAATGAATTATGTCAGCAATGTGATTACAACCAAATATACATTTTTTTTCTGTAATACCTTGAAACCTTCCTTCAAGATATGCAGATAGCACCTGATGGGATCTAAAATCTGTAAAAGCTCTTCAGATCTGAAAAAGGGTCAGTACTTTGATACTCTATTGTGACTTTGTATGACTGACCTGAATATATGGGTACTAACTGGAGTATGGCTGCTTTGTCCTGGCTAGCATCATGATCAAAAATCCAGTTTTTAAGGTCATAATGAGTAATTTTCTGTGTTAAGACTGTAAAACTTTAACTTGTCTTGGCACAATTGTGCCCAATCTCCAAATCTCACTTTCTCCAGCCAACAGTTTGCTGAGGGAATGATCTTCAGGTTCATTGAATCTGTGCCAGAATCTTAAGACAGATAAATTATAGCTGCAATTGAGGAAAAATGCAGAACAGCCCTAAGGTTAGCCACTGGAACCCTCAGGGGAAGTCCCAAAACCTCTTGCATGAATTAATTTTGCAAAATTTCCAAATTAGACTTGGCATCTTCTCCCCAGATTTCTGCTTCATACCGCATTTGAGTGATAATTTTAGCTGATCCCTCTAAAGTAGAAAAATCTTTTAAATTGCCCAGTAGATCTGGCACTTAAGATTTTGATGGCTTCTAAATGTTGTTTCCAAGACAGTTTCTCATCAAAGTGCAGCCTCAGGTATTTGAGTGCACCTGTTCTAGATGATTTCTATCAAGTGTCCAAACACACTTACTAGTTTTCCTCCCAAAAACCATGATCTTAGTTTTAGAATAGTTGACAAATAACTGTTCCTCTCTAGAGAGCCTCCCAGATTTGGCTTTTGTTCAAAGACAGCAAAGCAAATAATCAGCATAAAGCAAAACTGAAATCTTGCAATTACTAACTGGAAGGAAAATGAAGGTGATGTCATTTCTGCAATCAGATCATTAATATAAACATTAAATTAAAAAGGTTCCAGAACAGAGCCTTGTTTTACTCCCCAACTGATCATCCAGCTGATGAGAACAGGCTGCGTTAAAACACCAATTAAACCCATTCTTACCTGCAGAGAATTATCTTGGTGTAAAAGCTGAATAAGTCACAACAATCAATGTTTGTTTTAGCCAATTTACAATTTATAAGTACCACCTGCCAAACACTGATGGAAAGTCTACAAAAGCTGTATAAATAAATTTATTTGAACCACTGGTAAATCTACATATAAGTTAATGTAATGTAAAGGCCTGGTCCAGAGTACTTCTACATCCCTTGACACCCGCTTATTCCTCAGAGATAATGGAAAGATTATTATCTCATCCCAGAAGGGGTAAGTTGACAGTTGAGTTAACGCACATAAATAATTATGCATGAATCAATGTCTATTGTGAAGATCTCAGGGGAAAAATATATCTTCTCCAGGAGCCTTGCCACTTTGGAGTATGCAAATCAGATTTTCATTTCAGCAGGAGAGACAGATAGTCATTCACAAATTTACCAGATCATAATATGCTATACAGTTAAGTTGCTTCCAAAGATGTGCCTAATATAAGAAACCCATACCTCAAGTGTAACATCCTGCTGACAAGTCTTACAACAGAAACCTCTCTGTATCAAATTCCAGAAATTTGGTTATGTTGACATCAATAAGGGACAGACCCAAAGATCTCCAATTGTAAACAGAATATGTCTTCTTTTTTTCTCCCTAAGTAAGGTTTTATACTATCTCTGTTGCTGCTTTAAAAAAGAAACGGCATCAGCAGTGCCTACACACTTCACCTGCCTGGTTAGTTTACTTAGCTCACAAAAAGGAGCCAGAACTTCAGCCACCCACACCAAAACTACTTACTTTCCTCTTGCGCTCACGGATCTCCTGGCGCTTTTCTTTGCGACGCTCATCTTTCTGGCGAACTGAAGTTACAATGATGCGGGGATATGTCTGCACCTGTTGGCAGGGAATTGAGGTGGGGAAAAATGAGAATGGGACATTACTCTGACCCCACATTCCTCAGAGAAGCAAGCCTAGTAAAGTCTTCCTCAGATCCATAGTCTTCCCACGAAAGACCGAATGCTCGTACTTTGGAATGGCTCAGAGCTCTGAGCAGATGGGTTCAACATCCCACCCAACATCCACCCACCCCAAAAGCTAAAGGTATGGTCCTCACCATTTGTGCCTGAGGCTCCTCAAAGCGGAAGTTGTACTTGCGCTCAAAATCTTCTTGCTTTTTTAGGAACAGCTCACCCTCATCCGAGGAGTCTGACACAGTCAGTTGTGCTCCAGGCAGTCTGTGGAGAGGCCATACAGGAGGAAACAAGCAATTACAACACAACCTGAGAATTCACAAATGAAGTCTCATCTTCTACAGCTCTCTAGAATACAATTCAATACTATACTATAGGAAGCTTAGGGAAAGTGGCACGTGCTTCAGGCCCATGGGCTACTTCTACTGGAAAGTCATTAATATCATAGCCCAATCAATGTATACAATATGGATATCCTTAAGGAGATGTGGAACAACTTAAATCTAAATGATACCATATTACCTGGCCCCTGATTAAAACCATCATGGTCAGACTTAAGGCTGTGGGCCACAGGTTGGACTTAACCCTGTCTGGAAGTGGGGAACATTTACCTGCTACCTGTAAGTGCTTATGAGATCCTTCTACCACACCCTACTCTAGTCATGTTTGTGTACCTTTACCTTGCCACAGACTGAAGTTATCTCAGCTACCAGCAGCCCTTGTCCTGTACAGGATAACTCCATTTCCAAGAAATAGGCTTAGAAGTTTGCAAAGCTTTATTCAAGAAACAGTGGCGCAACAGCTGCACATTCTGGCTAGTGCCAAGACTAAAAGCTGTACTGGAATTGCAGTGTCTTAAGAGCAGTAACATTACAAGTTTGCACATGTGAGGCCCTTATTTGCCAGCTAATTAAAACAACTCCTTTTCTCAGGTTGGCTTCCTGCCCATCAAATCCTTGACCTTATGCTGCCTTTGTTCTCTTCCTCACCAAGGTTTGTTATATCAACACATCCTCATCCTAAAATACGGGATTCTTCTCATTTCTCATTCAGTTTCCATCATCCCCTCCAGCCTTTTACATGGCATCAAGCAGCACACACACCATGTATTACACAGAATCAAGCAGCAAAATACTATAAGTGTTACCTAACAGCAAACAACCTGGTATGATAGTTTATGGTGAGGTACAGGGTGTTATATGAAAGCGAACACCAAAATTCTACATATCATTAGGATGGCACCTAAGCATCATGGCATATGCACCCTTGATGCAGCAGTTCTGGGCAGCTAGTAGGACAGCCATACAGTAAAAGGCAACTAGAGCAGATTTAATTCAAGGAAAACAACTAGCAAAAATTCAGCTGTCAGAGAAAGCAAAATTTGCAATGCAAACAAGTTGGCCATCGTGCTTTCGTTTCACCAAGGTGAGGCAACTTCATAGTCCCAGCAGCCATAGACCCACAAGACCACATGGATTCAGCCTGTTGCATCCTTAAGCCCAACAACAACCCAGTTTCTGCCCTGTTTTGATTGGGCGGCAACAGCAGAGAATTCTCTAGGTGAGCCAATAGGAGCCAAAGGCAAGTCTCTAGGGAGAACTGCTGAAACAGATACAATACAATACAATACAACAGGGCATGTTACTATGTTGTTCGCCTAGTTGTCGCCTGGAAAACAGCTCTTGGGGGAGAAGAAATACAAAAGCTGACTTAAACTTCTACAAATTCAAGTTTGGTAATTTGAGAACAAGAAAGTAGGATCTCATCCGTTTCACTCTAATTATCAGCCAATGTAGCTGGAAGGCATAAGGTGCCTTATCTATAAATTAGTCTCGCATATATGTCAATACAAGCCTATAGCTAGAGGAAAAAAATAGGCTGGGTACTGACACCAGTATTCAATGAAAATGTACTTTAGTTTGCCTGGAAACAGGAGACATTGAAAATGCACACTGTTGGTTTCCATGATTATGATATGACTGATCTGTCCTTTCATAATACAACTTCTACCACCCCAGCAACCCTCATATCATTTTTAGTTCTTCTGGTTGAGAAAATGGCAATATTTTCATCCTTAAAGCTCTGCTGCGTGAAGTCAGGATTTTGAGCCTATAAAGATACACCAGCTGTACTTGGAAAAGCAATGCCAGTAGTCAGAGGAACAGGGAAACAATGTCATAAATACGTCAGAAATGTGAGTCTGAGATGGCGGGTGGCAGGGTTCAGTGGGGCTTACAGCCAATGGCAGAACATATTTTTTAAAAAATCAGCTGCAGCTGTGAATGTTGCTTCTCTGTCGATTAACTACTGAATGCTACAATCCAAGATTTAGGAAAAACTTGTTACTGCCCTGGCTAGCCCGAGCTTGTGGGATATAAAGATATCTTTTGATATCCATAATTCAGCCTCACATACCCATTCCCCTCCACGTGCTTGCGAGGCCCCCGGACAAGCACACATACAGGCTCAGCCGATAATCGCCTAATATTCCAACACAATACAGGCAGGCCAGAAATAGCCGACTCGCAGCCTCAGGAGACCTCAAAGGCAAGTACCTCCATTAGGTATGCACGCAACTTTCAAAAGATCCTCTGCCCCGCGCTGGTAGCTTGATGATCGAGTACTTGAGTGTTGGCTCAAGTACTCCGCGTTTGCATACCGCCTACCCTATTGACAATTTGGCTATAACTCAATCATTCAAATTCTGACCTTTCAGAGGCTTTGTCTCCAGCCCCAAACTCATTGTTTTCCCCAAGTACGAACTAGCCTGCGGTCACAATTTTCCCTATGAGAACCCCTGACTTTGAGTGCTTCCTTGGATCGCTCTTGACTTC
The DNA here is from genome assembly GCA_030412105.1 of Cyclura pinguis. NCBI lineage: Eukaryota > Metazoa > Chordata > Lepidosauria > Squamata > Iguanidae > Cyclura > Cyclura pinguis. The sequence goes on from CM059600.1 coordinate 214,750,636, forward strand.
CATCCCGCCTTGCTGTCACTTTGTCCAGCGAGCCTTCCCCTCAGCTCCACGTGCTGAGATCCACGCTCCCCAGCTTCTCCACTTCCAACCGGGCTTCAGGACAGGTGAAGTATCACCCAAACCAACAACTCCTCTAAAAATCCCTCTATCCCACTCCAACCTTTATTTCTTTAGTTATCTGCATGAATGTGCTGCATACACTGTTTGATTGTGTTTTAATAAAACAACACTTATTATTTCAACCTCTGTGTGCTCCCTGACTTGGCCTGACCCTATAAACATAGGGTTCAAGATCTCGCTATGTTACCCTGCTTCTCGTATTGCTAGGCTGTGCTCTTGCTTAATTTCCCCAACTTATAAAACTGAGAGTGCAATTAGGTGTCCCTCCCGGGACCCCCAGAAATCAGGGTAACACTTGTCATCGCCTTCTAAGCAATAGGGGTTTATTTGTTCATGCAACACAGCTCCTTTTTTTGCCCCCTGTAGTTCACATGTGCTGGTATGGTTAGGAACAGTGAAACTGTAAGATAGAGTGGGCAAAGCATAGTACTTCTCAAGTGTTCCTCTCCACTGACCTTATTGGCAAGAGTTGATGAGAAGTGCAACAGCTTCAGGCAAACAGCATGACAACAGTGCACCTACTCCTGTGAAACCACAGACATTCACTCTTGCATCCTGACTGTATGAAGAAATAATTTATAACAGCCATCACTACTAATGCATAAACCAAGAAAAATATTACTCTGATATATGGTCAGAAGGATGTAAAGGTACGTGAAGGGCTTATCAATATCCATTCAGTGATCCTGTATATATGGTAGGCCCATGAAAATATTCAATGGGTGGGAGAACAGAAAGTCAACTGATTTCTCCCTCCCACTTTTTTCCAGGAGAGTGTCAGGGAGATTTACATCTGATCCTCAACAGCTTTAAAAATCCATTAGCACTCACCCTCCCTCTTCTTCTTCTTCTTCTTCCTCTTCCTCTCCATCATCTGCCTCTTTGTAGCGCTTGTTCAGGATGTAATCCCGCAGGAACCGTTCTCCTTCATCCAGTTTGGGGTCATTCCAATATTGTTTAAGAGGTGCCTGAGGAAGGTTGGTGGAAGACAAGCACAAAGGACACCTGGAATCAATTCACCCAACTGGAGATCTAAGAAAGCTTCACCATGAAGTTCATACCCAAAGATGTCTGACATCATCTTGCTAAGTTTTCAGCTCTATATAGATTTTTTTTTTAAAGTCCTGGTATGCACTTGAGAAAGGGAGGTGTGTTAACTTATAGAGGGGCTCAGAGGGGACAGGGCTAACACATTCCGTCCTCCCATGTGTCTACCCAACAGTTTTTCGTGGTAAGTCTTTCAAATAGGAATAAGCCAGAGAACATTCTCAACAACCATTTTATCCTAACATGGCTAGCTAGAGGAAATGGGCACATATTGCTATGGGGCAAGGCAGACAAATGTTTGCAAACTCAGGGAAAAAGTATCTACTTTAGTCACAGGGTAACACACACTCTAAAGTTGTGGATTTAGCAGCACAGAAGTCCACACCAACCAGCACTTTCTGCTTCAAGATGATCAATTCTATGTCACTACTTTACTGGAGCAGTTGGGAATTAGATTCATCAGAGATGAAGCTAGGAAATGATGCAGAGTCATAAGCGTCCCCATCTTTTCTTGCTATTCCCAACTGAAAAACCCTCAGACAGCATTCTAACTTACCAAGAAGACTGTGTATGACAGTGGGAAACAACCACATCTCTTACAATATTCCTTGAAATCATCACTCAGCCCTGAAGTCAGTTTCATGTGCCTTTTCTTACATTTTAGATGCTTCAAGGAAGCAGCAACAGATCAAACAGTACTGACAAAGAGCCAGATCTGGCTGCTGGAAATGGCAGTCCACCAGCGCCATTCATAGAAGGAGGTTCCTAGCCCCTCACTTACCAGGTCTTGAAGGTCTTCTGCATCTAGCTTCTTCTGACCCTTCAGCCAGCGGATGTAGTCTGCCTCCTCGCGCTCCTGAAATAAGTGGGTAGAACAGAAACAATACTGATAATACTACAGCCTTCTACCCCATTTGACTAATGACAGCTTCTTCTACATTAATAGTTAAAAAAATTTCAAATTCATCCCTTAGTGGGCCTTTATTAATGTTCAATTAATTAATCATCCTGCTCTGTATAAAAATGATAAAACAAAGATAGATGTTAAATATAAAATTATCCTTGAACTAAGAGTATATTTGTCATATTTCACCAGAAACCTGGCACTATCAAGACCATACAACATTAAATGCTGTACTTTCAGGTAGAATGCATTCAGTCCTGCCACAGAATGCTAACAGCTTTCCTTCAGCATATTACAGAGACAATTACTGAGGTCTTCCAAGGTGCTCCTGGTCCATAGGCTCCGCTCAGGTGGACCTGCTTCTCTGACACTACCAAAGCTGTGTGGTCTTCACAGTGACAGGTTTCTGGTGAAATATGACAAATATATGTAAAATTCATCCTCCATTTTATTAGTGGGTGGATGGGTGAGGGTGAAGCAAAGTAATGGATTGAGGGGGATGGTTCAGGTATTGCCACTCTGTTCATACATTAAAGCCAACATCACAAATTTGGCCAGGGAAACAAGTGCAACTGCACAACAATAGTCTTAAGTTGTACCCAGTGGTGGTTAGGAAGGTGCACAAGCAGAAAATATAAGGGCATTTAATGTAAAGGATACTGAACTGGTTGCATTCTGAAGTTATGAAACACAATGGTCTCAAGCACATATTAATCATGGACAAATGAGCCGTGCTAGTGAGATGCTTCCTCTTTTTGCAATCTCAAGAGATCTGTTATGCTCCAGGTTATCTGGAAAACTGCAGAAGGGAAATAATGGTTTTCCCATTCTTCCTTATCACCCACCAGAATGGATGCCTTCTGGAATTCCACCTGGAGGAACCACAGCCTAAGAAGCCAGGGAAGACCTACCATTTCCTTCCACACCTACCTTCTCTTCCTTGCTTTTGGCTCGCTTGTGTAGTAAAGATGACGAGTTGTCATTTTCATCTTCTTCATCATCACTATCAGCAACAAACCTCCGGAAACTGCATGAGGGGGGCAAAAGTGGGTTCAGCACCATTCACTCAAGGCCAGGATCTTGAGAACTTAAAGGATTACATTCACAGTCTGGAACAGGTCCCAAAGATTTTGGCCATTTGCACACTACACTCTTATAGTGCTATTATTCCACTTTCAACATCCTATGGAATCCTGGGTTTTGCAGTTTAGGGAGGGGCTTCAAAGGCATCCTCAAAGGCCCCTCCCGAAACTGCAAACCCCGGGATTCCATAGGATATTGAAAGTGGAATAATAACACTATAAGAGTGTACATGGCCTATGAGAAACCAATTAGAGTGCTAGGACAATCATTATCACAGTAAACCTAAGGGCTGACCCTAGTTTGCCCTGAGGCAAGCCTATGAAGCAGGGTGGCAAAAGTGTCCCTTAGATCCCTGCTTTGTGACCCTCCCAAGCTTCCCCAAGGCTCCTCACCATCCCTATTTTTTTTTTTTAAAAAAGCCACTTTGTGACAAAAATAAGCCCCTCTAAGATTTAGATCCTCCTGCCCCTCACTACCATCCCCCAGAGTACCTCTAAACAAAGAAAAGCTATCTTTTGGGACCAACACATGAAACTGGAAAAGAGATTATGTTGCTTCTGGATTCACCAGGAATGATACTGCAACCAACAGGCAAAGGTGCAAAAGAGGTATCTGTCTCCTTTGGAGTTGTCCAACTCTACTGTAAGGACAAGGCTCCAGGGAAGTCTCTTACTGAGGTTACCACAAATAGAATATTACTTATTTATGGACATCATTGCTGTTAGAACTCAGGAAAAACCTGGCAGATCAGGAGAAAAAACAAACTTAGCCTCAGTGAGAGTTAGGCTTCCCCCACACAGTCCATTTTAAATATTCATTTCCCCAGAAGACAAGACGTAAAGAGGTGAGGGGTTCTAAGGATGTAGACAGTGCATTTCCCTTCCCATTAAATAACTGTAGCTTCCTCCCCTATGTAGGGCATTTGGGAAAAGGACTTGCAAAAAGAATGGACCACTGGACAAACCTCTTTTTCTGGAAATTACCCATGGAAAAAAAGATGGCGCGCGCGCACACACACACAAACACACACACGGCAAGAGTGAGGAATGATAACCGAGAACTATTATGTTGAAGGTTCTGTTTCCCAGCAACCTCATTCTTTCTTACCTCTCCTTAAGCTGTTTCTGCTCTTCCACATAGCTCTGTCAAATGGAGGGAGGAAGAGCGATTAGCACAATACGAAATAATTTTCCCTCACAGATCAACAATCCTCTTCGAAATGCTGCAGTTTTTTTAGATGTATAGAAATCCATAGCCCAGTTTCCAACATGTTCCTTCCAGCCTCACCTTTGGGTTTTTAATTTCTACTTCTTCCTTGTCCTCTTCATCCTCATATTTGCTGTAGGAAAAAAAAAAGGAGGGTTACTGAATGGACAGACCCCTCCTCCTCCACTCCCCACAAGAAACTTGGGTGTGGGGACAACACATTCAGGACTGCAATGCTTCAATCCAAATGAAAGAAAATGTCCAGCTTTTCTGAACCTCTAAACTAAGTCTTCTCCAATTTGATAAAGTAATCACAATGAGATCCAGGCACATGGAATACTCTGCTGCCAAGGTGTCCATAACTCACCCAAAATGCTAGTCTGGCATGACCTTCCTGAAACAACAAGCAAACACCTTCCTGTTCTGATCAATCCAGGCTGCTGTACAAGCAAAGGACAGGAAAGAGAACCTAGCCTCTCTAAACTTAGGAAGCTAGGTGTGATTGCATGAAGACTAGAAGAATCAAGAGGAGTATCTACAAATGTTTAATACTTGCTGAGTTTGCAATTTAACCATCTAGATTTTGAATGAGAAATTGAAATGCTCCATACCTCTTAGTATGACATTGCTGTTTTGATACTGGCACCAAAATGTCACTTAACATTATTTGATGCGTAACAACATTTAATATTCATTGACAAGCAACAGTATTTGATATCTGACAGCACTAATATGTAGTGGGCAGCACTGATCAGCACATGTGAGCAGTGTATTGAATGTTGGGGCACACCAATAATAATTAAATTAAACGTAATTTAGCATCAGATATCAAGTACAGGGAGAAAAGCCAGCACAAACTCTTTTGTTTCCATTATTACAAATATACCAGTAAAAAAAGTTTTCACATAAAGTTTTGAATGTTTCATTTTATTTCGTTATTTAACTTATATCCCACCTTGCTCCTTGCATAGGACCTAAATGGCCTGTATCTGAATATAACATTTAATTCAAGAATGCTAAATCAGATAACTTTGCTTAAAGGAGTAGAAAATTTATCAAAAATTTTTAGTTCTACTTTTTCCAGAAAAAACAAACATACATCATTGAGCTAAACACAGAGGTCTACATTTTGGCTGGATTGGTAGCCAAGACTCTGCATTTGTCTGAATAAGGGAAGGATGATGCCTTCTGTTGAACTTTGTCATGCTGAACTTTGAAAGCACCTGGTACACCTCCACAGCTCAGCAAAACGTAATCTACCCACTAAGCTTAAAGAGCTGGAGGTCCAGAGAGCACTTCAAATGGACAAGCTGAAATGAGCTCCATTCCTCACCCAAGCTGTGAACACTGCCACAGCTGCACAACTCTTTGGAGGCAGTCCCCAAGTGCCTTACAAAAAGCAGTACTATTCAGGGAAGCCTTAGCCTTCACCCTGAGCGTGGATTGTACAGGAAGGCTGAGATTTATGTTCAACAGAGATGGACAGGTTGCTTGGTAAAGCAAGCTCATATGTACACCTTTAGAGAAAAATTTAGATCATAAAGACACTACGAATGATTCTAAACATTTGAAACTCATAAAAAAGCCCCCCACACACACACACAAATCAGAAGGTATCCCCTCCCGGCAGACTTTCATTTTTTTCCATAAAAAAATGCAAGTTTGGGGGACCACAGAAGAAAAAACAACATTTATGAAATATTTTAAGACAATGTTATACTTGATCAAGGTATACAATTGTGAAGACTCCTCCCTTAGAGAATGGCCATTCCTCAGTATACTGTAAACATAAAGACTGAAATCCGAGATGCATTTCTTCACATAAAGGGTGCTGCCATTTACAGAAGACACAAACAAGACCTTTCTTGCTTATAAATTGCTGCTTGCCTTCTTTGCCTAACCTCTGATTTATAAGGAGATGCAAGACAAAATGATTCTTCCTACCTGCTGTCCTTTTTACCTGGCCCCTCCCTTCTGGGCAACCTTCTCACCACTCCCACCAAATGGCTATCACAAACATCCTACTCCAGACTGGGACACAAGGAGCTTATTGCCAGGCTTTGCCAGGGGATAAAAAGGTCAGAAGGAGGTAGACGGAAGAAAGAGCAAGAGACCTGTTGTGCAAATCTGACATTTGATGTGAGCTGTAATGAAGACCCAAAAAAGTAAGCGGAACATGTCTAACTGCACTGATATTATTCAAGGACAGACTGAAGTTGCAATTCTGTGTATTTTTACTCAGGATAAATGCCAGTAGACTGACTTGTGCTTGAGTAAAAATACAGTATGCCCATACTGTTGTTGTTGTGTGCCTTCCATTCATTTCCAACTTATAGCAACCCTAAAGCAAACCTGTCATGGGGTTTTCTTGGCAAGATTTGCTGGGGGGAGGGGGCTCCTTTGCTTCCCTCTGAGGCTGAGAGAGTATGACTTGCCCAAAATCATCCAGTGAGTTTCCATGGCCAAGTAGGGATTTGAACCCAGGTCTCCAGAGTCATAATCCAACACTCAAAACACCATGCTATGCTGGCTCACACCCATACAATAAATTTCACAAACAAGAAGAATAGTACCAGTCTGTATGGTCCTCTTACAAATGATGTATTTTTTGCTGTTAAAGCATCAAATTAAGTTTAGATTTAATAACAAAGGAAGTATGGCATGTATTTCAATTTTTCCCCAACCATTCTGATCACTCCCCCTGACATGCACAAAAAAAGTTCACTGTTTTCAAAATGTGTAAGAGATCTATGCCTTTGCTACTTCCAGATATTACTGTCTTGTAAGTTGAGTCTTCTGAGTTACCAGTCCCTGTTAGTTCTGCCCTGGGTTTTAGAGAACTAAGGCTCAAACAGGCTACTGACTTACGTAGCGATAAAGAATAGAACAGGAAAGCAAGAATTTCATCTACCCCATGAATTGCAAAATGGGAATGGGTCTCTTGGGATACTCCCGACTTCCCATTTCAGCTTTCCAAAGGCACAAGCTGGCAACAGACAGGGAAGATATTGCATTGTATCATCAGTTTCAAATGCACAAAAATGTAAATCCTACAAACAGGAAACTTTAAGAAAGTTTTGCATTATAAATTAAACATGGAAGTCCCAAAAGACCATCCAAATTGACATATCTATTGCAAGGTGCTGTATAGATAAGTGACTGACCTTCCAGTTTATTAAATGTCTTAAAAGATAAGTAGTTCCCAATTTCCTTTTCATAACAGATACTATCATAATACTAAGAACTGAAGGAGAAGATAAGCTGTAAGTCTAACATTAACATACTGGACAGAGAGATCTCAGCTCAAGTATGGAATGCAAGATACCACAAAATTCTCTTTTCTTATAAAAGAATAAAAAGAACTAGCAAACCATGTACAATCAGTGCTGTGGAGCTTCTCGTGAGTCACAGAACAACACTCAGTTCCTAACTTCAGCTCCATCCTCTACCCCTACACCCTCCCACAGTATTGAGCATTATTTCCTCACCTCAGCAAATTCCAAAGGCTCCATCAAAGTCTCTAATTAATGTGAACTATGCAAATATCACTAGTTTAGCTAATACATCAGGACCAGGGTTAATAACATGCACAGAGAGGATAGCTTCAGCCATGTTCTGCAGCTTTGTTGTTAACTGTTGTCAAGTTGTCTTTGACTTACGATGGCCCTAGACTTCCTGTTATCAACTGCCCTGGTCACATCTTGCAAACTCAGGGCCATTACTTCCTTGATTGAGTCTATCCACCTATAATGCAGTCTTCCTTTTTTCCCTACTGCCTTTCACTTTACCAACCATTACTGTATTTTCTAATGGGTTCTGTTTTCTCATGATATGTCCAAAGTATGACAGTCTCATGCTTTCACACCATTGTTGTATTTCACAATAATAAACAGAAATCAGAGTTATTATGGCACAGACAGTCCTGAGCTTGGTATTCAATTATGTGAATTTACACTTGAGAATCTTGCTAGTTCTGTCATTGCTGCCAAGTCCTGGATTTCTGACCTTTTGACAACCATCTCCGTTTTGACTGAGCCAAGTATAGGAAATCTTTAACTATTTCAGTGCCTTCAATAACATTAAACTTATGTAGATCATTATTTTTGTCTTCTTAATGTGGCTTAAGGCAATCTCTTTTAGAAAAAGAGAGAGAAAAATGGTCTCACTTTCTCTCACACACACAGAAAGGCAGCTGAAGTGGAATTCTTAACAGAAATTTAAGGAACTAGCTAGTTCAGAAAAGATGTTCCAAGATTCTAGAGAAGTGTACATATGGGTAGCCCATGCCATGCAAGGTCAGAGGCAATGCTGCTCTCCTAACACAACATAACAGCTTAACATTTATCTGTTTTCTCATCATTTAGAAGACGCATAATAGACATTAAATAGCAGAATGACTATTCCTGTCCTAGTCTATGGCTAGGAAAGCCAAAGAGCCAATAACAGCCAGCAAAGGAGTACAGAAGAAGTGAATGGCCTGTAATACACAAACCATCATTTAATAATATGGTGGATTAGCCTGAAAAAGCCTGGCCAAACTGGACATTTGCATCTCCTTCCACAATGAAAAGAGAAGGTCTTTTTCATTTCTCTTAATAATTCCAGCATGGTGTTACATTCAAGCCAGTAATCCAGGCTTAACATGATAAATTTCTAAACAAATTAATTGTAAAACATGATTTGAAAGTATATGACATGGTCTAATCTAGGAAACTTTTGTTGCTGTTATTGTTGTTGCTGTTGTTGTTGTGTGCCTTCAAGTTGCCTTCTGTGCCTTCAAGTTGCTTCTGATTTATGGCAAATTTATCATGGGGTTACCTTGGCCAGATTTGCTCAGAGGGCATTTTCCTGAGTGGGATTCCATGCCTGAACAGGGATTTGAACTCTGGTCTCCAGAGCCCCACTCCAATGCTCAAACCACTACACTATGCTGGCTCACATGTGTGCTATAGATTTCATAAACATGCAGAAGATACAGGGATACTGGAAACCATTATATCATTGTTCATGAAGCTGCTATGCTAACCAGGGGTTTTTAAAACGAAGCACCTTAGTTAAAAATAATATAATTAAGAATACTTTAAAGAAGAAACTAAACTCTTCTAAAGCCTTCTTCCATGTGTTACACAAAGAAGAAGAGAACATGAATACCCAGTGCTTTGCTTGAACTTATCCAAGCTCCTCCATGCAGTCCTAGATGGTGGATCAGATTAAGTAAAGCAGTTCAATATGACTGCATAAAAATTAAATTTCACAAGTTTTTACTGTAAATCTTTAACAGTGATTGCACAAAACTGAACGACTTCATATATTCTAGTTTTCAAGGAGATAGCATAAAAAGAAAAAGGGTTAGGGGAGGGTCTAACAGCATATTTGAGAGTACTATATTTCAGCATAACGTTGATAAATTGGACCAGAGTCACCAAAAGCTTGTGGAGAAATGTATCAGCTAGCATCGAAGTTCGACCCTTCCACCATTCCCTTTCCCCTCCTTATGCATTCACATATTCCATTATACAACAGCTACAAACATGAGAAGACAAGACAAAAAAAAATGTAATCTCATCCCATCACTATCTCCTCAGGAAACATGACCAATTTGAGCTCCCAGTTCACGATTCAAAATTCCGAGACTAATGGTTTGGAGGCCTTTGGTCCTCCAACTGTTTTGGACTTCAACATCCAGAAGCACCAGCCAATATGATCAATGTTCAAGAACTCTGGGAGCTCAAACTTCTGGAGAACCAGAGACTGACTAATCCTAGACTAAGGATTTCAGCAGCCCAGTTTTTATGCCTTACCCGGCCTTCTCCAAGATCACCTTCCTCTCATAGTCCTTAAGAAACATAGGCTTTTCTTTCTTCTTTTGGGGCAACTTCTCACTGTCACTGGCTGAGGAAGAATCTGAGGAGAGAGAAACCTATTATTTTATTGTATTTTTTATTTGTTTAATTAATTTATATCCCATCCTTCTCCCAGGACATGATCCAAAATGGTGTACAACTTCACCATATAATACAATTTAAAAATTCTGAATACAAAAGTTAAAACACAACTAAATCAAATTTCTATTTACAAACACAAGTTAAAAACAAAGCAAAACCATTAGAAACAAGTTAAACTGAATTAACAGATGCCTTAAACATAAGCAAATATTACAACTGCATTAATAACATTATTTATTAATTAAAAATTACAACCTCATTAAAAGCTCCAATAAAAATCAAAAACTTCCTCAAATAACGTCAGGTTGCCTGCAGTCTCCCTCCTATTGTTTATAGCCATACATTAGATGCTTTGATGTATAAGGGGGAAGTGTGGGATGAAGCAATGGATGGGAAGTTGGGAGTATTTGAGAAATGATCTGTGATAAGAATGAACAGACACAAGGTAGCAGTGTGTGCTAATTCTGAAATGTAATGAAATGTAATACAATCTGCCAATCCAACACTTTAGTCTTGGCAATTGCCAAGGTGTGTAGTTATTTTCTTTTGATGTTCCTCAACAAAGCTTTTGAAACCCCTAAGCCTAACTACTTCAACATGAAGCTATCCTGTACCTGACAAATAAAAACCTTTATCTGCTAGAGGAAAGACAGCAGGGAAGGAGCCAATCAGACTTCCTTGGGAGTAGCCACCAAGAAGGCTCTCTCATGTTCTGATAAGACATGCCTGGGATGGTAATGGAACCAAAAAACTTTCCCCTTCGGATCTTAGAGCACAGGCAGGCTCTAGGAGATACGCTTTTCAAACCGTAAGGACCCAAGCTGTGTAAGGCTTTAACAATCATTGCAAGTACTCTGAATTCTGCCCTGGAAACAGATCAGCAGCCAGTGATTTCAGCAAAGAAGTTATATGATCCCTATAACCTGCCCCAGTCAGCAACCTGGCTGACGTGTTTGGACCCAATTTCCACAGGCAGCCCCATGGAGAGTATGTTACAACAATCCAAACAGGATATACTGCATAGATTCATATATAGTCAACCTGATGTATAAGTAAAAGGCAGGGTTTGGGGCCAAAATTATGGATTTTGATATGATCCATGGATAAATCAAGGGGAAAGTGCCGACATCAACTCAGGGGACCAGCTGGCCCTGCCACTGCCACTGCCATTTTTCCACCCAGGCATTCAAAAAGGCCTTTCACCACTCTACTCAGAGAAGTAGCGTGCAGTGGGTGGTTCCTTTTTTTGTTAGAAGTTAAGATAAAGTATTAACTCTTATCAAAAACAGGAACCACCCACTGCTCTGAATAGAATGGTGAAAGGTGAGGGCTTAGTCCATCTCAGGAGAACCCAAAAGAAACACTAACCCCCTCTACTTTCTCTGTAATATATTGAGAGGAAGTACCATCTTCGCACTAGGCATTCAAAAAGGCCAGAAGTGAAGAAAGCAGAGGGGGTCGGTGCTTCTTTTAGATTCTCCTGGGATGGAATAAACTCTTGCCTTTTGCCACCCAACTTAAGAGAAAGAGATAGTTCCTTTTTTTGATAAGAGTTAAGGTACAGTACATACACTGACCTATGAATAAGCGTACCTAGGTTTTTTGGGGTCAATTTTTTGGCTGAAACTTTTAGACTTATACATAAATATATACAGTAATCAAGGAATGTGTCACTGTAGCCAGATCTGATGTCTCAAGAAACAGGAATAGCTGGCATACCACTTTTAGCTGTGCAAATGGCGAATGCTGAAACCTGGACATCCAGGCTTAGATCTGAGTCCAGGAGCATGCCCAAGCTGTGAACCTGATATTTCAGGTAGAGTACAACCCTACCAATACAGCATGAATCCCTCTCCCTGATCGGCCTTTCCCTGATCAGGAACACCTCAGTGTTGTCTGGATTAGTTTCAATCTGTTTATCTTCATCAAGTCCAGTACCAACAGCAGATGTTGATTTAGTACAAAGACAGCTTTTCTCTTTTGGCAAAAACACTACAAAGTGCCACGGAAACTCTTCACAGCAAGCTGCCAAGTGGTCTACATGATGCTCCAGTGGGGTGGAATGCAAAGGGCCCCTGACCACTTGAGACAGCTCTGTTGGAGGACACTGTGCAGACACAATGGTGACAGAGAAGAATTATTTCTTTGCTGCCACCACCTCCATAGAATTAGGCTTTCCAAGAGGCCGAGCCAATGTTCCCTCAGACTTCTCCAAATTTTCTACCATCTATGCTCTAGTCTCCATCCCACTGGCTTCATCACCATGACCTCCCTAATAAACCAGGACGCTCACTTGGTTTCACTCTGTGTGAGATGATGCTTAGGAGCTATTGTGTCCGTTGCCCTGGCCATTTCCCTATTCCAGAAGTTGCCAGGATTGCCTGCCAAGGTAACAGGAAACTCTCCAGGAGCCACCAGGAATCCACTTGGATCAATCATCTCCTGGGGCAGAGATCATTGTCACTCTATGCAGCACAGAAAATCAGATCCAGAGTGTGTCCTGCATTGCAGAAGGCCCCAGATATTATTTAGGACAGACCCACATCTGTCATGGAGAACATGAAGCCCTGAGCTTCTTCCAACAGAGTGGGCTTGGCATGGAAGTCTTGCAGCACAACAAGCCAGGTAACTCCAGCACCGCCAAGACCAATTCATTCAGTTTAGGGAGGAAGACTGTAGAGCAGTGGAGTGAGTGGTTCACCAACAGAATCCCTATTCTGTCCCAGTCACCCAACTTCAGATGCAAACACTCACACCCAATAGACGGTAGGATGGGGCACCTGGTGAAGGTGAGATTGGGGTGGGAAGATCGAGTGAGATTGCAACTCGACCTCCACACCAGGCCTTGTCTGCTGCTGCACTGAGAACCATGGTAGATAAAGCTGGGAGAGAATAACCATCCCGCTCCATGCAAGCCAAGTGGGCATGCTCATCCAGGATCGAGTCCTGGATCAGAGGTGTTCTTCCATTCACTAGCATTAAACGGTAACATTTTCAATTCAGGGGGCCTGCTGCCAAGACTATCCAGACTATTTGAGGTGGGAGTTAGCTTGAGGGCAACCAAGACCCCGTGGCTTTCCCCTTTCATAGAATCATAGAATCATAGAAATGTAGAGTTGGAAGAGACCACACGGGCCATCCAGTCCAACCCCCTACCATGCAGGAACACCCTCAAAGCACTCCCGACAGATGGCCATCCAGCCTCTGCTTAAAAACCTCCAAAGAAGGAGACTCCACTACACTCCGAGGCAGCATATTCCACTGCTGGACAGCCCTGACTGTCAGGAAGTTCTTCCTGAGGTTCAGGTGGAATCTCCTTTCCTGCAGCTTGAATCCATTGCTCCTTGTCCTGGTCTCTGGAGCAGCAGAAAACAAGCCCTCTCCCTCCTCTACATGGCATCCCTTCAAATATTTAAACACAGCTATCATGTCCCCTCTTAACCTTCTCTTCTGCAGACTGAACATACCCAGCTCTCTAAGTCTATCCTCATAGGGCATGGCTTCCAGGCCCCTCACCATTTTGGTCGCCCTCCTCTGGACCTGCTCCAGCTTGACCATGTCCTTCTTGAATTGGGGTGCCCAGAACTGGACACAGTATTCAAGATGAGGTCTAACCAAAGCAGAGTAGAGTGGTACCAGTACCTCCCTCGATCTAGACACCATACTCCTATTGATGCAGCCGAGAACTGCACTGGTTTTCTTTCCCATGCAGATAATACAGTCTCCCCTCTCTCCCCACTTCCCATTCTCCCTTTAACCACTAAGTTGGAATGGCTGTTCCTTAGAATCTTCAAAAGTCTTCAGAACCCAGACAGAAACATTAAGAAATTTTCCAAGGCAAAAATTCACATAGCCAACAAAAAAAACCTTACCTTCCTTGCTGTAGAACGTGACATCCTTCTGATATATCCGTGGGTCCTTGGTTTTCAATAAGGCCAAGGTGCTGTAAAAAGCACGATCCAGTTTGGGATCAACTTCCTGCCAAAAGAGAAAAGAATCATCAGGTTAGCACTGTCATGGAATAACCTACTTTGTTAAAGAGCAACTCTCTTCTCCATCTCTTTGCTTGGGCATGGGGGGCAGCACTGGGAGAGGGTTTGAGGTGCCAAAAACTTGGGCTGCAAGCTGTCCTTCGCTGGCCAGGCAGGATATTAAAGGGCTGTGCAGTCTTGATTGCAGCCACCAAGAGGGAAGATGCTGTAAAATAAGTGCCTGAGGCGGGGGGGCGAGGTTGAAGAAACTCTCAAATAATCAGAAAGTCCAACCTGCAAATAAGGAGGCCTGTTCTACAAAGCCAGAAATGTGGCGACTGAAAGAAAATTTCGTGGGAAGTGTTGGAATTCCGCGGGTGGTGGTGTAATGCCCTTATTTTTCCCCCTGACATAACACAACACTTCATTCCAGGAAAAGAACTATTACTCAGGTTTCATCTTAAGGGAATCCACATTATGCCACAGTTAAATCCCCCTCTCCACATCTCAGACACGTGAAGCCCACTGACAGTTACTTCTGGCGAAGGACTGATACTCTCTACACGTCCTCAGTTACACACTTTTCTTCTTCACAACTGCACCGAGGGCTCCAAATCAGCTCGTAATTGAGAAAAGAAGCAAAACTCTTCAGCTCCTACTTACTTCGTCCTCATTGCTCGACCCCGATTCGGAAGTCGAATCCTCTTCGTCCGCGCCCGTATTGCCATAGCGATCCTGCACTGCGCGGGGAAAAGAAGAATCCAGGTAAGGCTACGCTTGGAAGCCCCAAATTCGCCTTGACGCCTTTCCCGCAGACCACCCCCTCCGCTACTCACGGCGCTGGAGCTCCTCGCGGCGGCGGTACTGGCCGTAACGCGCCGCAAACGCCTCGTTGATCCGAAGCTCCGGTTGCGCAGGCATCGTTCCCTCGCCTCCCTCTGCCCCACGCGGGCAGGGTTACCTTCCGGGTCAGGAGTCACGTGGCGGCGAGGGGCCATGAAAACCCTTATGCCCTTCCTCGGCGCATGCGCCGGAAGCCATCGTGCAGAAAGGAGCCGGTAGGAGCTGTCAATCAACGGACGCGGCCGTAGCGGCCACAGGGAACCAGTGGCCATTTCCGCACGAGCCTGTTATAGCGCTATGATTCCCCTTGCAACATCCTATAGAATCTTGGGGTTTGCAGTTTCGGGAGGGGCCGGCCCCAGGATTCCATAGGATGTTGCAAGGGGAATCATAGCGCTATAACAGGCTCCTGCGGAAATGGTCAGTGTAACAGAGGGGTGATTCGAGCGTTGGTCTGTGATCCTGGAGACCAGGATTCGAATCCTCGCTCGGCCGTGGATACCCAACTGGGGTGGCCTTGTGTGAGTCACGCTCTCTCAGCCTCAGAGGGAGGCAAAGGCACACCTCCTCTGAAAAAAATATTAGCAAGAAAGCCCTGAGATAGGCTCGCCTTAGGATCCCCGCAAGTCAGAAGGGATTTGGAGGTACCCGACAACAGCAACCGTAAGGAAAGGAGCCGCCGAGAGCTGTGACTCTACGGAGATGGCCCTGGCGGCGACGTGGGGTTGGCGGGGCCGCCGCCGCCGCCCTGAGGCGGACTGCAGTCTTCGGGAGGGGGAAGCTCCCTCGCAGCTCCGGGGGGGAGGCCGGCGCCTTCGTCCACGGGTTCCGTCGGGACGGGAGCGTCAGAACCTCTCAGAAGGGTCGCCAGAGTGGAAGCGGGAGAAGCCTCCTGTACTTTTAAGGGCTGTGTTGAAGCGGGAATTTCAACGGGCATTGCTTGGTACCTAGTTGGGGGACAAGCAACACGTGTTGAAATTCCCTCTGCTACACAACTTATTAAAGCTACAGGAGCCCTCTCCTGTTTTCTCTCTGGCAACCCTAAGGAAGCCGCAGGGCACTCTGAAGACTGAGTCTGTTATGGTGTAGTAAGATTTCCTGGGCTTCCGATGCGTAACTCTTAAAAGTGAAGGGGGCTCTGTCCTTTATTTCCCCTGGCAAACCCTACAAGAAATGTACAGTAGTCATTTAACATGTCCTATGACACTGTTTTTTTTTTGCTCTAAGAAACAAAGCTAACTTGCTGCTATGATTAAGTAGTGATTCAGACTAATCCTATCCACATTTAGGAGAAAGATGAAGGAACAGAGGGGACTGTCTTGCTTTGTTGTTGCCGTGTGCATTCAAGTTGGTTCTGACTTATGGCAACTCAAAGGTGAACCTATTACAGGGGTTTCTTGGCCAGATTTGTTCAGAAGTTTCAGCCTCAGAGGAAGACAAAGGCAAAAATCTTACTAGATGTAATTGAATTCACTGTCCTTCCAACCCTTTCTTTATTAAAATTGAGCCTAAGAAGTTCTCACAAACTTGAAGGGCTGTTCACTGTTTTATGACTTTTGTAGCACAATTTTATGCATGCTTAATCAGAAGTAAATCTTACTGAATTCAGTGGAAATTATTTCCATATAATCATGTGTAGTTCTGATAATCGTGTAGACTGCTGCTGTTTGTCCTTCTCTAACAGACCAGGTTGCTTGAATTTTATTTTTGGTCCAAAGCTACTCTTCCTTTCTCAGTGGTGGTCTTACTCTCGAGTCAAAGAGAAAAAAAGATATCTTTAAAGTGAATGAGTACTGTTCACAACAGATGTTACTGAGTCCAGCTCTGATTGTGTCTGACCAGTGGCCATGCTCACTGGAGCCCAACATCTGGACAACAGATTGTTTACCTTTGCTTAAAAATTAGCTAATCCTGATCTTGGAAATATTGTAAGGAGAAATTGCAACTCTTAGCATGGCCATGCTGATTAGACCAGTGGTTCTTAATCTTTTCTTTATCAGGGACCCCCTGTAAATATAATTTATTGCCAGGGACCCCCAAGACTTACTTCAAGATTTAAATATTCAAATATTTATTCAAATATTTATATATTTATTAAAGGCTTATTAAAGACTATTTATTAAAGACTAGGATTCAAATCCCGGCTCAGACACTGGGTGACCTTTGGCAAGTCTCATTCTCTCAGCCTCGGTGGGAGGCAAAGGCAACCCCCTCTGGACAAATCTTGCCAAAAAACCCTCTGTGATAGGTTCACCTTAGGGTTGCCATAAGTCAGAAGTGACTTGAAGGCAAACAAGGGAGTACTTTCTGCATCTGCAACCCCCCACTGCCACATCCCTGTTGCTCCCTCTGCTGTTTGTGTCCAGCAGCAGGGCTTCGAAGACCCCCTGTGAGGGCTCCAAGGACCCCCCCCCCAGGTTAAGAACCACTGGACTAGACAATTCTGGGAGTTCTAGTCCAGAAAGTACTTTCCCAAGTTTTCAACTAATCTATATTATGTGGGCTCACTATACACCTGCCATGAGAGCCTGTGGCTGAAGAGAGGTGAATACTAGCCAGTTCCATCTTCTTGTTCCATGGATCTGGAGGGAGCTACTCCTTTGTATCACACCCCCATACTACAGGGCAAGATCACTAATTCTTAGGCAAGGAACAATGACCCACTTGCATTTTATGCATTACTGGTAATTCCTGCACTCAGATTCTGATGGTTTCCTGGCAGATGCTGGGATCTTGGCACAGAGTCAAACACTCTGAAGTTGCAAAACAGGCTCAGCTGTTATGTACTTTCATTTTTAAACCTCCTGCTATCTCTTCCTTGCTTACATCTCAGGCTGCACCCAAGCACCTCCCCCCTGCCTTACCATTGCTTGGCAAGAAAGCAGACAACTGGTGTTACAAAATGTTTGGCTTCCTTCCTTCCCTGCACCACTGAGGGCCCCACCCAGCAGCTGGGACATTATTTCGGGTGATAAAGCTCCACACTTGCCTGCTAAACGCAACAGGTTCATTTTAGTACTGTCTGTCCCAGTACAAAGCTTCCTTGCTTGTGTTATTTCTGATGTATCGGCAATGCTAGAGCAAAATCAGACAGGCAAGTCTAGCACATTTTTGCTAGACTGAAAGCAGACTTTGCCTCCCCATCCTACCCAAACATTAGACACAGGAAATTGGTTCAGTGTCTTCCAAGAGCAGTAGCAGGCTTCACAGTAAGTAAGAAACAGTAAAGAGAGGCAAAGCTCCCTTTTTCAGATTTGCTCAAGAAGCTGACTGCCATTATGCAACCAGAGGGGAGTCTTCAATCAGATGCCCACCTGCAGATTTCACTTGACATGTTAATCCTATCCTACCCTACTTACCAATCTGAGGCAAGGCATAGTCACAAAAGGGTCTGGATTTTTCTCAGCCTGATTCTTTGCTGACAGACACATTACAATCCTTAATTTTTTTAAAAAAACTTTTATTTCCCTATCTTGCCACAGTAATCTCAATGGTACAGGCTCTGCTTTTGCAGTGGAAGGCATTGCTGTGTTTTTAGGGCTTGTTTGCTCAGAGTACAGGGTCTAGGCTCAGTTCAGCATCTCACTTCTGTGTATATATCCAAGGGTAAATTGGCTGAAAACAAAAAGAGGAACTCTCTCTATTGTCTTCCACACCAGGACAGGTAAGTATGTGAACAGAAGAAAACTGAGACTGGTACAATTCCATCCCTAGTTTCTCTAGGCAATGGGAAAAATAAACCAAAACAGTGAGCAAGTGGCTGGGGATGAAACAGTCCAGAATTTGCTGGTGTTGTCAAAAGCTGTTTTCAGAGTAAATGAGATGACACAAGTTCAGAAGTTACAACGAACCAGCTTTGTCTGATGGACCCACCCCAGAGGGCTCAGCCAATCAAAGACTGTTTCGATCAATGTTTTTTTTACAAATGTGTTTTCTTAACCACCTTGAGTTTTTCCTATCGAATAAGAGAGGCAAGATACGAATTGCTTCATGGGAATTCACACCTTCTAAGTCATGGTTTTGAGAGCAAGCTTGCTGTTGTGGTTTAAGTATTGGCCTATGCTGCATTGGCCTATCCTGGAGGTGTGGGTTCACTTCCCTGGAAAGCCACTGGGTGACCCTGGGCATGTCACACACTCTCAGTCCCCAGAAAACCCCATGATAAGTTCACCACAGGGTTGCTGTAAGTCAGAAATGGCTTGAAGGTACACAACAACAAGCTGTGGTTTGACCATTGGACTATGACTCTAGAGACCAGGGTTCAAATCCTTGCTTGGCCATGGAAACCCAGTGGGTAACCTTGGGCAAGTCACACCCTCTCAGCCTCAGAGGAAGGCAAAGGTAAGCTCCCTCTGAACAAATCATGCCAAAGAAACCCCATGATAGGTTCACGTAGTGTCATCGTAAGTCAGAAATGACTTGAAGGCACACAAGAAAACCTCTTCTTAGCTGTGAAACTTTTTGGTGACCTCGTGTCACTCACTCCCTGCCTAACCTCCATATAGGGAAAAGGAAAGGGAAACTCCACTAACATTGTCCTAGACTCCTTGGAGAATGCACAAGAGATAAACTTAAGAAAGCACCTAAGAGGCTACAAATGCCTCTTAATAAAGAGTCCATAGCTATGAACTGCTGCACAGGGGCAAAGTACTTCCTTATCACAGAAATATAATTTAACACTGACAGTGGTATGGTATGCTGCCATTTTAAAGCTGTTTCTATGAATCCTATAAAGGTAAAGTGGGGAACTTTGGGCTCCCCAGATATCTTGGACTTCATCTCCCAAAAGAAAAGGTAATGGTGAGGAAATATGGGAGCTGAAGTCCATAATATTTAGAAGGCCCAATACTACTCATCCTGTTATACAGAATGGGTGTTAATCCCATTTGTGGCAAGAAGGAGCATGCAAACCAGACTTGCAGCTCAGAAAGGCAGTGTACTTGAAAACAGGGCTGTGGTGTGATACAAATCCCTCCCACTTACAAGTGATGTAAGCACAGTGATTCACAGCTCCCAGAACGTCCTTTATGACTTTTACTTCACAGACTTTGTGGTTCTAAGTTTTAAAAATGGTGCCCAGCAGCAAAGCTTCCCATGAGCCCTATATTTTAAGTCAGGGTTTGTGTCCTTTGAAACCAAAGGGGAGGTGTGCGTTTGACTATCGCCTGCGAAAAATTCCCCAGGATCTCATTTCAATAAATTGCAAATAGATTTAATTTTTTTAATAATTAAATTAATCATTCCATAAAACAAATCCTTGCAAATCACAATAAATAGAATAAATTTCCCCTCCTTTAAAATGTACTATATACACAGCTCAGATCCACAAATTAATTACAGGGAACAAGCTGCCGCAACAAGCCTTAAACATTTTAGTCAAAGATAACAGATTTAGCACTCTTTTGATAGATGTGTGAAGGGCAGGTCCAAGACCAAGGCGAAAAAAATTACTAATGGCTTACAGACCAGGAGATCTCTCCGAGCTCATACAGAAATGAGGGAGAGATCACAGGCTGGGTTAGGGTCTTCAATAGAAGGAGAATCCTGTACAGTTAGATGTTACAAGATCTAAAAGTGACACAGAGCTAAAGACCCTATCCACAGAGACGGGAATAAATCATGGCAAAGTCTTCCATTCAGCTGTAGCTTTCTGCCCTGCAACACCCCATTCAGTCCTGTTAGTGCTGTAGCATTGAACGTACACACCTTGCCTTGCCATCCCTGCCCAGCGCACAAGGGAATAAGTGCAACACACCAGAGAATTTGCAATATAACTTTCCACAAGAAAAAGTCAAATGAAACAAGAGTACAGAGACATACCCTCAAAGACAAACAACCCAAAAGGCTGAAATTCTTGTGCAAGTGGTGGTGAAGAAAAGGTCTTAGCTTGGCAATGGATACTCTTTGAATAAGAAAAAACCCATCCTTCCTTGACTGTGATCAGGAGATAATGGAAAATTCCTAAGGCAAAGATGGGGAACAGTAGTAAGAGAGGGTTAAGGCACACTCCTCTGGAGCTGATGAAGTTCTATTTTTGGACTTCAGCTTCCAGAATCCTCTAGCCAGTATGGTCAGCAGCCATGCTAGCTGGAAGATTCTGGGAGTTCTAGTCCAGAAATCTTAACTTTCCAAAGATCTCTGGTGCACTGTTCTCTCCAAGGCCAAAGCAAAGTATAGGATGTCATCAAAAGGAGCACTCCACCCTAAGGGCCACCTACATCCTGGGGAACTGGTTGAGTTTGGAAGAAATGAAGAGATCAGAAGAGAGGAGGAATAACTCATAAAACAGGCACATAAATAGAAACAACAGCCAAGATAATTGAACACACACTCTGAGGTAGGGCAGGAGGAGCTGCCTTTGTTCCAGGGGCCAGGAAAAGAAGGGGGACAGAGTCCTCGTGGGAGGGGCGCTAAACATGGAAGAGGCAAGCTTGCTCAGTATTGATCTTGTTTGCATTTTGCCCAAGCATGGAGGCTGCCCCCCCCGCACCCCCCATGTTTTCACATTAAGCTGGGACAGAAAGGTGCTGCTCAAGGATGCCCTGGATATGCGAGAGGCCCAGCTGCTGTGCCAGCTCCAGTGGTGTGCGCCCCTCCGAGTCCTGGTATCGTAGCTTGGACAGAGGTGCCAGGAAGCGCACTACATTGGTGTGACCTTCCCGGATGGCAATGTGGATGGGGAGTGAGCTAGAGGCATCTGAGACGTTGACATCAGCGCCATGCTCCACCAGAATTTTCAGGGTGTCGAGGAAGCCTGTGCGGGCAGCATCGTGAACAGGTGCCGTGCCTGACTCGTCTTGAATGTTGGGGTTGGCACCATGCTTCAGTAGCTCCTGTGCCACGAAAACATTGCCAAACATCATTACCTGGGGGGAATATGAGGTGAAAGAGGAATGAGGGACATCAGGCACTCAGTTACCCTTGTTTTGAGAGCACATGCAGACAATGCCATTCTCTCTGATCAAAGAAAGTGGCAAAAATTCAGCTGCAATCCAGTGGTAATCATAGTGCCCATGGACTCTTGCTAACACAATACATTAATGTCCACAGCTCTGGGCATTTTGCAGCCAAAGTATAATTTTTGAGTTATGTGTCACAGAAATCAGCATAGAGGCAAATGGCAGCCCTAGAAAAGGAGACTCCACTTGGGTACGCCTTGGGTAAGCCTTGACTCTGAACATTTCTGCTCAGACAGGACCTGCCAGTAGCTGAACCAGCAGGGCAGGGCTTGCCTCTCCTTCCCCTCAGGTCAGCTGCGCACAAACCATCCTGTGCCCCTTGAGAAACCCTGAGTTGGCTCACCTCAGCAGAAAGAAGTCGCTGACTTCTGTGTCGTGGGTGAGTTTCCCCACCCAAGCAAAAAGAGGGGATGGAAGACACACACAAGCCAGAGGAGGATCATGTGGCCCCAAAGATGCCTGAGATCAAAGGCCAGCGGCACTTTTAGGGCAAAGTATATCTAAGAAAGGAGGTGGCCAGAAAGACTCATTTCTACAGAGAAAGGTGCCGAGCCTACGTCATAGCCAAGAAGCTTATAAATCTTCTGACCCAGAACACTCACTCCAAATATATGGGAAGGAGCCTAAACTGCGCTGGGGATAAATTCAGATTCCTCTTTAAATTGCATGTTCATCTTGTAAGCTTCTGACAAGTGGCAGTTCGGCAACAGGGAAAGGGGAAAAAAAACCCTCGGCCATTTTTCGCACCCGTCTGTTATAGCGCTGTGATTCCGCTTTCAACATCCTATGGAATCCTGGGGTTTGCAGTTGCGGGAGGGGCCGGCCCAACACAGGATCTTGGAAGTGGAATCATAGCGCTGTAACAGGCTAGTGCAGAAATGGCCCTCACCTCCAGGGCTGGGCTAGCGGGGACGAGAGGCCGGCCGGCCGGCCGGCCTTGGGCACGGACGGAGGGCGCCCGGGCAGACTCACCCACCTGCAGCGCCGTCTTTCCGAAGCGGTTGTGCGAGTCGGGATGCACCAGCTCGTGATGGAGGAGCCGCCGCACCTCGCCGGTGTCTCCCCGGGCGGCAGCGCTGGTTAGCCGGTCGCCCGCGCGGACCTCGGCGTTGTCTGGCTGCATGCCCGCGCAGAAGACACCTGGAGGGAAGAAGGCCGGCCGGGTGGCCGGGGGGGCGGTGAGCAGGGGGTCCAAAAGAGATCGCCCCCCCCGGGCTGCCCGCCTTCCCTCCCCCTCCCCCCATCGCTGCCTCAACGCCGCCTCCGTTTCCACGGGAGAGGCTCCGGGGCTCGCGATGAATTAACAGCCGCCCTTCCTCCCGGCGGTGCCTCCCAGCCCTACCGGGAGGGGGACGGAGAGGGCCACCGGAACGCAGTGGGGAGCATTCCGCAGAGCCCCCGTCTGGCCGCCGCCGCCGCCGCCGCCGCCTGACAAGAGGCCGGCCCGGAGGAAGCGAGATGAGCTCATCCCTTCGCCCACCTGGCGGCGCGGCGGCAGGGGCGGCCTCCCCTCGGGTGGGCGCTTCCCTCTCCGGTGCCCACCTCCGTGCCCGGCGCTCTCCTCGCAGCGCTCGTCAAGTGGCGCGGCGCGGCGGCAGAGGCAGCAACAGCCGCCCGGCCGGCCGCCAACCAGCCGGCGTCCTGGCCGCGGAGGAGCCTCCCTGCGGTGCAGATGGTCCGCCCGCCCACGGTCCGCCGCCGGCCTCGCCCAACGTCCGGTGCTCCCGCAGCCCTCCAAGGGGGCCCAGCTCCGAGGAGCCGCCGCCGCCGCCGCCGCCGCCGCCGCCGATTTCTGCTCGGAGGAGGAGGATGCTCCGGCTCCTGCTGGAATGCCGAGCCAGCCAAGGGCGGTGCCGCCGGGGGCTCGCCTCGTTCGGGGCGGGGCTACTCCCGAGTCCAGGGGAGCCGAGGAGAGCAGCAGCAGCCAGCCGGCCAGTCCGTCCGTCCGTCCGTCCCTCCCTCTCTCTCTCTCTCTCTCTCCCTCCCCCGCCCCGTGCGAGCGAGCAGCGGGCAGAGCCGGTGCCAAGGGCGCCCCACCCACGGGGCTCCTGCCTGACCGAGAGCCGAGCCGAGCCGCCGCCGGTCCCCCTTCCTCCTCCTCCTCCTCCTCCTCCTCCTGCGGGCCCCGCCCCCACGTGCCCGAGCGGCGCTTGTTGTTTTTTCCCCTCCTCCTCCTCCTATTTGGTTCTCTGCCCACTCGGATACATTGTAGCCTGCTCGGCATTCTAGTCCCCGCCCCTTCCCAGAGCGCGACCAATCGAAGACCAGCTCCGTGCGGGAGCCGGTGTCTCCCGACTTCTGATTGGCCCTCCGGAGGCGGACTGCTGGGCGGGCCTCCGCGATTCAAACGCAGGTTCGGGCGGGAAGAGGCGCGCTCGTGCCCCTCCCCTCCCGGCTCTGGCCGGGCGAGGGGAGTGAGAGGTCGCGACCTGGGCGGGGGGCGGGGGAGGCGGCGGCGGCGGCTTGTCAGGGGTTGACGGACGGCCGAACGGCCAAGTGACTTTCTCAAAATAGCCTGTCGCGGCACAGCGGGGCTTACGTGCGAGAGTAAGGAGCCCAGTCTCAGTGCGCTGGAGTCAGGCACGCAGAGGACAGGACTACCTAGGTTTGGAGGGAACACACAGAGGCAACCGAAATACATAAAGGCCCGTTTGTTGTTGTTTTTCTTAACCTCCTAGTTTGCTTGTCTTGCTTGCCCCGTCCAGACTGAGGCAGATGGCTTTGCAGAGGCAAGAAGTGACCAGATTCAGAGACCCCAAATCAATGCGTCTTCGTAGCTGCCTGACCAGCATATGCCATTTCACTTATCCGCACTGAAAAGCAATCCAAAAACATTTTGTTCCATCTTTTTTTTTTAACCAGAGGTTGTTAATTTTTATGCTTGTATTGGTTGTGCACTGGCAAATTAACAGCTACAAAGCTATTTTTCCCTCTTAAATTCTAAAGTTCTGTCCAGCTTCAGGGCCTCTTCT
Source organism: Cyclura pinguis (assembly GCA_030412105.1). Classification (NCBI taxonomy): domain Eukaryota; kingdom Metazoa; phylum Chordata; class Lepidosauria; order Squamata; family Iguanidae; genus Cyclura; species Cyclura pinguis. Next base: position 214,775,686 of record CM059600.1, read on the forward strand.
CCAAGCTACATACCCTTCTGCATACCTACGTCCTTCACCTCATTGGAAAAAAGTTTTGCTATTATCTGCATATTTTGTTATCCACAGTTAAGTCCAGGAATGTAACCCCTGTGGATATGGGGTAATACTGTATTTTGATGTGCATGATGCTTTTAGTGGTAGCAGCCCCTCAAGGACGCTCCTGCTTTATCTTGTCTTTTGCCCCATCAAGAAACCATTTGGAAGGCTTGCAGATGGCACCTCCCACTCATCATCCAGATGCAGTTGTTCTGTTGGGTTTGTGTGTGGCTGAACAAGCCTCTAGGGTTAGGGGCACAGAAGCCCTGCAAAAGTGGAAAAATTGCAAATATGAAAATGTGCGTGTGACTATGGGAAGGGGGCCAAGGGACAGTGGATGAACAGGTACCAAAGGTGCAAATCAGGTCAGGGAAAGGAGGGGAGTGAGGGCAGCAGGATGGCCCTATACTTCCTCTTTCTCACCTCCTCCCCTCCTTTGGGTGTATGTGGGGCATTGGGAGAGGGTTTGCGGTGCTGGGAAATCGAGCTGTGAGTCCTCCACTGACCAGGCAGTAGGCAGTGGTCAGTGGAGGAGGATGGCAGCCAGAGACAGGTTTTTAAAGGACCGTGTGGCTTGATCAGAGCCACCAAGAAAGTAAGTTCCCCCAGAAAGAAGCACCTGAGGGAGGCAGTGGTTGGAGAAACTAGCAAATAATCAAATCTATGAAAGTCAGACCTGGAAATGAAGAGGGCCACATGTACAACATGCCAGAGATTTCTATAATATGTGGAAAATGTGAGGTCAGGCTGAGATCCTTTCATAGTACAGTGATCCTTCCTATCAACTTGTTACTGCAAACATTAGCATCATGGTTGGGGTGGGGTTTTGACAGCAAGAATCTATCTAGATATCGATTTTTTTCAAAGCAAATTCCTTTTTGTTGCTTTTTAATGAGCTTGCTGCAGGAGTGGTCAAAAAACAAACTCCACAGGCTGAAAGGGCAAGCTGGTGTATTAGGTGTATTTTTCTCAAAAGACGTAGCTAACACTGATTTTATTCTGTTCTAACAGAAAGCACCTCCCTCCATCCCAAGGAAGGAGTAAACCAAAGAAAAAGGGCTATATGTCTATAGGCTGACATTCTTGCTGTCCAGTCCTAGAATTGCTATTCAAAAGTTCAAAAACAAAGTCATTCTGCATTAAATGGAACCCACTCCAGTGTACAAAAGTATGCGCAGGTAAATTCCCTTAAGTGGAACTAATTAGTAAATCAGATGAATAAGCTCTTTGCCTGGCCTCACAAATAAAACTAAAAAGATTTCCTTGGTGAACTTTGTATGCTTAATTTATGGCTGTATATACAATTTCTGGGAGGGGCTTGACCCTAATAAATGTGAGGGAAGAGGATTTCCCAGGACAAAAATAGAAATAAAAGGGTGACTTGAGAGCCAGCATAATGCAGTTGTTTGCATGTTTGACTAGTGTTCCAAGAAACCAGGGTTCAAATCATCCTTGAGCCACTGAAACCCACTGGATGACCTTGGCCAACCCATAATGGCAAACCTTCTCTGAACAAATCTTGTCAAGAAAACCCTGTGATAGATCCACCATACGATGGAGGCAACTTGAAGGCACATAACAACACAGAAGAGTGAAAGACATCACGGTATGGCTGATACATATACTGTGATGTTCCAGTTTATTTGTCTGAAAGCACACTCTTAGAAGTAGGATGGGCCGAGGTTGAGGAATGGCGATGGGGAAGAATCCTATGGGAGTATACACAAAGGTGCCTATCCTGATCCACTCTCTCTTGTCACATGCTGAAGTAATGCAGGACTGAAAAAAGAAGTGTGTTCCACACATCTTTGAAGCAGCTGCTGAATTTCCATTTTGCTATTACATGCCCATTATGAAAACACAGCAAACAACAGAATGCTGAGCAAGTGGCTCATCTATTTGAGACTTTTGCCAATGGGCATCCATGACTGCAGGCCCGGCTGCTGTAAGAACTGGACAGCACAGCAGCAAAAGTAGCCATTCCATTTGTTGTCTGTTGAAGGAACAGGTGGAAGGAAGACCCTGGTGGGAGGACACAGCAAATAAGAGGACTGAGACCAATGACACACACCAGTACAACAGTCACCTCTCACTGAAAAGGATTAATTTATTTCTCTTACATTCATACTCCATTGTGGTCTAAAGGAATGTGGAAGTAGTAACTTTTGTCACTCATCTTTATAACAAGAGGTAGTCAGCTGCTATTCTCACTTTAAAAATAGGGAACTGAGGAAAAAAGGGGGGTTTGATCACAACTACCCAGAAACATTGTGCCCAAGCTGAGATTTGAACCCAGGCCCCTAATTCCAGTTTCCATATAATGATAGGTGGTGCCCTGTATGCTCCCCACTTTCCCAGTGCCACACAGAGCCATGGATCTCTTGCTCTATGCAAACCGTCAAGCAGAGAACGGATATGAGGGGAGGCTGGAAATCTGCTCTTGAAAGGTGCAAGCTTACTGGTGTTTTGCCGGGGGCAGGTCCACCACTAGTCAGGATGGGGAGCAGTACAAATGCCACTTTGGGCAACAGGTATGAGAACATGATTCCTCCTTCAGGCACTGGGAAGAGTAGTCCAGATCAAGTTGCCATTGGGCAGAGAAGGAACAGGGCGACATTCTAGAAGAAAAAGGATGCATACACACACAGAGAGTGTTTCAGAGAAAGTCAAGATATTTTAAAAAGGGTCCCCTAAACATCCAGATCCCTTCCATCTTGATAAGGCAGGATCCTGGTCCTCTGCAGTCAGAAGACTATTGTGTTCGGAGCTGGTAGTCTGGGGAAAGAAAGTATTGAACGTATTAAACTCTGGATTACCTTTGACCAGAAAGCCCCTTGGGTTTAAACCAGAGCTCCCTTAAGCTTCACCCATCATAGTCAAGGGGGTAGAGGATTGTGGGAGTTGTAACCCAAAACACCTGGAGGCTCAAAGATTCCCCACATTTTGCTGTGAATAGTTCCGCCTCCTTCAGGAGCAAATATGGTATGTCTGCTGTACAAGCTCAATAATCCAAAGAGGCAGGAACGTAGGACGGCAGGAAGCTTTGTAGACTTGCTCTCTGTAGGCCAGTGCTAAGCAACTATGTTGGGCCTGGAAACCAGTTTTCTGTCAAGGGAGCTGCACAGATTGGAGGGAAAAAAGTGAGGAAGCTCACTTGTTTTGAAAAACTGTTATTTTTCAGGTCAAACGGCATATCCCTGCTACCACCTATTCAAAAAGTGAATTCCCTCCCCAAGAGGTTTCAGGAGAGGCAATTTACTTTTTGTGGGAAGGAAAAAAAAAGCGTCATCTAAAGAACCTGTAAGTGTCAGAGGCCACAAAGATGAAACTGACCATTTTTTAAATAAAATAATATTTTAAATAAAAAATTTGAATACTTTTAGGGGAGAAAATTGCACTCACAGTCCCCCAAGCACTTCAAAACATGGAAACCAAGACTGTACTGGCAATCCACTAAAACCCTTAGCTGAAACAGGGAAATGTGGCTCTGATTTCATCTTTTTTTCCTAAGGGCATAAGTAAATGCACTTTACCATGGTGTTACCCATCCTTAAAAGAGTCTTAGCTGCAAAGTAATTTATTTTCCGCATTTTACAGGAACAGCAGCTGAGACGGAAACTATGCTGCAATTATCCAGCCAATCTATAGCTGACCTGAGCTTTGGACACTGGATCTCCAAGGTGACAGGCTGGCTGTCATATACAAACCATCAACAAGCAGGGTAACATCCCCACTGCACTCCAGAGTCTGTTCTAAATCTGAACATTGGGGTTTTTTTGAGGGGGTGGGTGGGAATTGTAAACAATTTGAGCACAGTAACAAACTGCACAGTAACAACCTGCTGCATCAGGTACCCACAACACTGAGCAGGAGGAAACCTCAATAAATGGGAATGGAGATGGAGTCCAGAGTGCACACCTGGAACAAGGAGCAATCGTATGAGATGCAAGGATGCCTGCGGTAACAGTTGCAATGGAAAGAGTCCAGGAGGCAACAGAAGCACGATAAGCCTCAGAAGATTCCCTTCTGTATCCTAGCAAGCAGGAACAACACCGTGGGCATTACAGTGGCTCTCTGAGTGATGAGGAAAGGAGAAGCTACTGTAACAGCACGATGTACATTCCCTTCAAGGAAGACAGGGAAGGGGTGCCTCTGATCCACTGTTGTCCTGATATGAAAATTAAGAGGAATTCCAGCCAGGCAGTCACCTCTGCAGGTTACCAGCACTTATAGGAGGGCTACATCTCTAACACTTCTGGCCCTCAGTGGCTCTGACCAGATGACTGCCACAATTTCCCTTTTGCTGAACTGGGCTTTGCAGGGGCCACAACAACGCAGAAGCAGGAAGTTATGTTGCCTCTTTTTTTCTTGCAAGAGTTCACCATATGGATGTATATATGTATACATGTATATAGAATATTATATGCACACAATGAGTTAGATTTTGTAGACCGGGGAGGCATTTATGATTGGGTCCTTCCTAAGTCCCAACCAATTTTTTTTCAAGAAAAACTAGAGTGGGTTCCAGAAGCCAAGTCTCCTTTCCAGAGAAGAAGACAGATTGCATGCAGTCCAGAACCCACTGGACCAAAAGCAGTCAAAGGTAAATTCTCCAAACATGGCTGAGTATTTCTTTTTTTTTTTTTAAGTAATTTTATTAAAGTTCCAACATATAAAACAAACAATTATCACTGTATTCTCAATTGACGTATTACAACTGTCTTCCTTCCTCTCTGGATTACAATCTTTATCATTCCATTGAACTGTTATCAGTGCATCACAATAAATTGTTAGTATTATCTACTTAACTCGTTAGTTCTTGTTTTTCTACTCAACTTTACTTGTTCCATGATATCTCTCTGAATTTTATCTTGTAAGAACCTTTAATACCATGGATTATGTATTATTCCCCGTCAAGACCCCTCTCGCTTCCGAAATCATCTGCCATTCTTTATAGATATCATCATCTGATTTCCCTTTTAATCTCTGTGAAACAATATCTGCATTTCTATTTTCAATAAAAGTTGCCCACCATTGTGGGTATTGTATCACTTTTCCAAAGAATAGGGGAAGTTGAGACCATATACAGTATTATTCTCCAATATTTCTTTACTGCAGTTCCCTCTAACATATGTGTCATATTTAACAAGTACATTTCAGGAGTCTTATCAATTTGAACCTGCAATACACCACATATTATCTTATGAATTTAATTCCAATACATTTTTGCTTTAGAACATGTCCACCACACATGAAATAGTGTGTCTGCAGTCTTTTGACACTTCCAACATTGACCTATACCTGTCTTATAAATTATCTTTAATTTTTCGGGTGTCATGTACCATCTATGAAATAACTTACAGTAGTTTTCTTTAAGGTTCTGAGCTACTGTGAATCTCTTTGTTCGTTGCCAACTTTGTTCCCACCATTCCAACTGAATTGGATGTCCAATGTTCTGTGCCCATTGTATCATTGCTATTTTAATTGTTCCCTCCTCACATTGTTGTTGTAATATCTCTTGATATAACTGTGAAAGTAAATGAGGTGGATTCCCTTGTTCTTTCTGTTCTATTCCTTGAATTTTCACGTCCATCTGAAATCTTTCTGATAATTGTCTGTAGGGAAACCAGCTTAACTTTATACCTTCAATTTCCAATTTCTCTCTTGATTTCATCTTAAAAACATTTGTCTCTGTGTTCATATTTGTTTTCTCCAATATATCTTCATATCGCAACCATTTTTCTGTATCTGACCATCTTCCAAAAAAAGCTTCTTGAGGGGAGACCCAAGTGGGTAGCTGCCTAATGTTCTTATTCTTATAATCATTCCCTATTTTCTATAATGATTTCCTTACAAAGTGATGCATAAAATCTTTATCAGTTGTCGCTTTTCCATAGAACATGTAGGCATGCCACCCCATCCTTAAATCTGCTCCCTCTAAAGCCAGCATTCTCGTATTTTGTAAATCCATCCAGTCCTTTATCCAAGTGAATGCCGCAGCCTTAAAGTATACGTGTAAGTCTGGTAATCCGAAGCCTCCTCTTCTTGGTATGTCAGTCAAGACTTTCTATTTTATTCTTGGTTTTTTGCCTTGCCATATGAAATTAGTTATATCTCTCTTCCACTGTATGAAAGGCTTAGCATTTGTGGTTATAGGAATATTTTGAAAAAGATAATTCATCTTTGGTGGTACATTCATTTTTATTATTTATATTATTAAGAATTTCCAGTGTCATTATAAATAACAAAGGCGACAACGGACAGCCCTGTCTTGTTCCTCTATGAAGTTCAGTCTGTTTTGTTCTCTCTCCATTAATAATCAGTCTTGCCATTTGCTGACTATAAATTGCTTCAATCCAAGAAATGAATTTTTCTCCTGCTTGTGCCTGTTTAATAACCATCTTCATAAATGCCCAATTAACCATATCAAAAGCCTTTTCCACGTCGACAAACACCATAGCTAATTTCTTTTCATTATGTCTTTCATAGTATTCAATTATATTTAATACTGTCCTGATTTTATCTTGCATTGTTCTCTTCCGTAGAAATCCATTCTGATCTTCATGTATGTTATCTTGAAGAACCTTTTTAAGTCTCTTAGGTAAAATAGCAGCAAATATCTTGTAGTCTGTATTTAAAAGTGAGATAGGTCTGTAATTCCTGACATCGGTTAAGTCTCTTCCTTCTTTAGGTATTAAAACTACATTAGCTTCCTTCCATGTATTTGGTATACCTTCTTTTCTTATCTCATTCATTGTCTTTTGTAATGGAATTGAGAGTTCATGTTCCAAAGTTTTGTAGTATTCTCCTGTAAAGCCATCAGGTCCAGCAGATTTACCATTTTTCATGTTTCTGATAGCTTCTTCTATCTCCATCATCGATATTGGTTTGTTTAATGCCGTTTTTTGTTCTTCTGTAAATCTCATTTTATTATTTTTTTCTAAGTAATCTTCAATTTCCCTCTGATTTTTAATTGAGGAGATATTACTCAACAACTTTACATAGAAATTGAAAAAAGTCCGTTTTATCTCCTCTTGCTTTATAGTTTTTCTTTCCCCAATTCTAATTTCCATTATTGTATTCCTTAGTCTTCTTTTACAAAGTAAGTTTACCAAGAGTTTAGATGGTTTGTTAGCCTGTTCAAAGTAGGTATGTTTCGCTCTGCGCATTTGGTGTTCTATTTGCCCCAAATTTAGTTGGTTAAGTTCAGCTTGACAAACCTTCAACCTCTGTCTTATATTGGTGTCCGTTGGGTTTTCCCTCAACTGTTTCTCCAGCTTTCTCATCTTTTCCAATATCATTTCCTCAACTCGTTTCCTTTCTTTTCTTATTTCAGCTGACCACCTTATTAGGTTTCCTCTCATCACGGCTTTACTTGCGTCCCAAATTGTCTTCATTGGTAATTCCGGTGTCACATTTTCCTTGAAATAGTTATTTATCTCTATTTTTGTTTGTTTAATATATTTTTCCTTCTTGAATATGTCTTCATTGAACTTCCATGTTCTCTCTCTAGTCATAACTCTGAGTGTCACTTGTATAGGATTATGATCTTAACATAGGTTGGGGAGAATGTCCATTTCCGATGTCTTCAATAACAGGTCTTTTGATATCAATATCATATCAATTCTAGACATAGTTTTGTGTCTATCCGAGTAGAATGTGTAGCCATCCAGTTGTCCATTTTTATATCTCCATTCATCATAAAGATCTAGATCGTCCATCATCTGGAAAAAACTTTTAGGTAATTTTCCATTGTTTCTGGGCACCAACTTCTGTACTGATCTGTCCAATGTAGGATTTATGACTCCGTTAAAGTCCCCAAGAACTATCACATTAGCATTTCCAGTTTCCTGTAAGTATTTCTGTATTTCCATATTAATTTTGGGGAAGAATTCTCCTTTAGCGCCATTTGGTGCATATATTCCCACTATTAACATCTTATCTTGCAACGTATCAACTTCCACCGCCAAATATCTTCCATTTTTATCACAGAATTTTTACTGTGCACCATATTTTGCATTAACATATATCAATACTCCCCTTTTTTTCTGATCAGTTGTTGCAGCAAAACAGCTACCTAATTTCGGATTCCGAACATACTTCATGTCTTGGGTTCTAATCCATACTTCCTGTAAACAAATTATATCCAATTTTTGTTTCTCCAGATGATGAAATATCTGTCTTCTCTTATATTCTGAGTTAAATCCTTTTATATTCCAAGAGTATATTTTGAGCCCCATTTTGCTGTTTTGTTTATTAATTTATGTAATCTGATTCAATTAATCTTGTATGCCTTCTCCCGGAAGTTCTCCTTCCTCTTCTATTTCTTGCTCTGGGTCCTGTGTCTGTCCTACCACGCCTTCACTCTCCTCTGCCTGGATCTGTATCCTTTCCTCGTTTCCTTCCTCTTGCAACTGCTGTTCTTCTTCCCTTCCTTCTGCTGATGTTTTCTGAAGATCTTTCTTCAATCTTTCCATCATTTCTTTAGCTTCATGCACTGTATTTATTCTGTAACGCTGTTGTTTGTAGGAAAAAGAAGTGCCCTCAGTCTTCTCCCATCTGTAGTTTATCTGAAGCTTCATCAAAAGGTTTGCCAAAGGTTTATAATCTTGTCTCTTCTTGAGTATTTGAAATGGTATGTCTTTAAAAATTCTGACGTCTTTTTCTTCAATCTTGAATGTTCCTTCGTAGCTCCATTGTAAGATTTTGTCTCTTGTAGCAGTCCTAGTGAAAGTTATTATAATATCTCTTGGAAGCTTTCTTTCTCTCACTGTCCTTGAGGATACTCTAAACATCCTATCGATGCACATTTCCATTCTGTCTTCTTCAATGTCTAGAAATTCAGCCAAAGCCGGTAGCATTTTCTCATATAAATTTTCCGTACTAGTTTCAAGGATGCCCCGAAAACGAAGACATCTTTCTCGAAATCGTAACTCTTGTTGTGTAATTTGAATATCTTCTTCCTGCTGTTTCCCTTTTACCTCAGCCATTTCAGTTTGTACTCATATGACCTGTTCTTTTATTTCTTTTGTCTCTACCTTTATCTTTGAAACATCCTTTGTTAAAGTTTTCAGCTTCTTTCCCAACTTATCAATTTCATGTTTCATATCTGTTCTCATCTCTTTTCTTGTTTCTTTTAAGTCTTGTCTTGTCTGTCTCTGTCTTCCTGATATCTTCTCTAATATTCCTCAATTCTTCCATCATTTGTAACATTAGGTCTTGTGGCTTCTGGGATGTATCTGTGGATGTCCTTCTTGCTGGCTGGGTAGTCGTTGTTGCTGCTGCAGCCGCTGTGGCCTTCCTTGTTCTTGTATCCATTAACTTTCTTAAAGAATAAAATTTTCTCTTCTACTTGTTATTCTTTCTGCTCCTCTCTGTTATCTTAATTAATTCAGTAATCAATGAAATCAATGATCTTGGCACCAATTATCTTGAGACCTGTTATTTCGTAGTCCAATGAATTGTCTTAATATGCTCTAAACATCATAAACTTATATAAACAAATGAAATCTTAATTGCAGTATAATACTATATGTATAAATGAAATCTTAATTATATTATAATAATGTTCAATAATGTGTCTTAATGATAGAAAATATAATACAGAATATAATTCTCCACTTTTTAGATGAATTCACGCAATATTATTTACATAGTAAACCATGAAAAATCTTAGTTCTACTTTAACCACTGAGGTTTCAACCACTCCAGATTCCCCCTCCCAAACGTGTTTATCCAATCCTCTACAGTTTACTCTTTTTCCAGTTCTGCAGCTATGATCTTGGATAAGGAATGCAGCTCCCCATCGCTGTCTGCGTGGGTGGGGAGTTTTCAGTTCTCACTGTTTTTCAAGGTGAAGAAGCCTTCATTTTTAAGAGTCAGATCAACAGGGTTTAATACCAGGTGCACTATATGAAGTAAATAAATGAAGATAGATGTCCTTTTAAAACAAAGTCCAATAAAATAATTTTAGAAGCTCATAAAGTTCCCAAAATCAGTTCCTTGAAATGAAGTTCCTTAAAGTTCAAACACTCAAAGTGTTACAATCAAAGTCCTTAATTTCTGCTTTTATTTCATTTAACTTCTTTATCCATTTAAAAGTTCCAAATCAAAGTCTCGGTGCCAAGTTTATTAATCCATTTGCAAAAGTTTATAAAAATACCAAGGAGTTTTCAATGGGAGCAAATAGGAGCAAAAGGAAAAAGAGAAAGAAGAACTCACTTTGTCCTGCAGCTTGCCAAATCCCAGAAAAGAGCAGCACTGTTAAATCCCCTTCGTCTCCATTCAGCAATTTATAAGCTCAGTGTCTTCAGTCACTTTAACACCATTAACAAGTTCTTGCCAATTGGATCCAACTCCAGTTTACTCCAAGTCTAAATCCAAGCCCAGTCTAGTTAAATCTCGATAATCCACCAAGAGAAATACAGGAAGATTGAAGTTTATTCAAACTCACCACTCTGGTCTCTGTAGCTTTAAGAAATCCGCCATTAGGTTTCTGCTTCCTGCCACCAGGGTCTCCTCCAAGCTACAGTTTATATTCGCTGAAACAGGTACATACCTCTTGTGTTTTAAGTTAAACTGTAATCCAAATCGGGATGTTACTTGCTATCTTGCCTTGCACTCTTGGTTAAAAGTCGGCGGCGGTGCTTGTGCCGCTAAAACAGCGATCCAGAAGGTCCCGTCGTGGTCCTGTGATCCTGCACAGCTCCTCCACTCCCCCCTTCGGGGAGGGCTCGGTGCTGGAATTTGGATCCCCTTCAGACCTCTTCCGCATCCCCCTTACCAAGGGGATAGCTAGCTGGAATTTGATGGCCCCAATCCAGCTGGAAACCTTCGGGTGGCAGTTCGGAGTTGCACAGCACTACTCTGGACAGCCTCTCGCGCACGCCATGCAGCCGGAAGTCCTAAACATGGCTGAGTATTTCCAACAGCCTTGTCAATGTATTTATAGAATCATAGAGTTGGAAGAGACCCCAGGGGCCATCCAGTCCAACCCCCTGCCATGCAGGAACACACATCAAAGCACTCCCGACAGATGGCTATCTAGCCTCTGCTTAAAAACCTCCAAAGAAGGAGACTCCACCACACTCCATTGAGGCAGCATATTCCACTGCCAAACAGCTCTGACTGTCAGGAAGTTCTTTTTGAGGTTTAGGTAGAATCTCTTTTCCTGTACTTTGAATCCATTGCTCCTTGTCCAATCTCTGGAGCAGCAGAAAACAAGCCTGTTCCCTCTTTGATATGACATCTTTCAAATATTTAAACATGGTTATCATGACTCCTCTTTATATACCCTTTATATACCCCGTTCCAGTTCGTCACAGCATTGCTAACTTACCCCCACTCTGGGTGATGTAGCGGACCCATGGCAGAGCCTGGTACCCACTCTTCTCAATTATCTTCATGTACCGGACCTGTGTTAGAGAAGGAATGCAGGAGAGAAAAAGAGGAAAGGAAAAGAAGAGTCTCCATCTGCTTTGTCAAGTCATTCATCACCAGTTAGTCCCACTGAAGGGCAACCCAACAACAAGAACTTCTAGACCTCCCACTTCCCAAAGATTTTTGGCTGTTGCATTAGAAAGTGCTGATCCCTACCACATGCTCATATTAAATGCTGCTCAAATATTTTTTTAAAAAAAATTAAAATGTAGCCTCTAAGAAAGAGAATGGTCATATTTCAGAGAAAGAGCAGTTCAGTTCAGTCCGGTCTCTGGCATCTCCAGAGAAGGTGAGGAAAGAATTCTGGCTGCAAAGCTGAAGAACAACTGCGAGTCAATAGGCAGCTGAGATGGGACAGTCTTGAACTAAAGTGGTCAAATGTGGTGAGAATACAGGCTAATTTTAGTCTTTTATAGCGGCCAAACATTGCAGCTAAAAGTCATTTCTAATTGTGACTTCCAGCCTCTATTAAGGTACATGTGTGCTGGGGGGTTTAGGAGTTTAAATAAATTTAATAAATTTAAATAAGTTTAAATAAAAGTAATCCAGTATTTGTTGGTTGTAGTTGTCAGGTTTTTTTTAAAAAAAATATCCAAATGACAGTTACAATGTTCGTGTGTGTGTGTGTGTGTGTGTGTGGTATTTGTTGTTGTAATTCTCAGGGTTTTTTTTTTTAAATACCCAAAAGACAGTTACTTTGTCTTGGACTATTTTCTGGCAATTCCTGGCACCAGTGGCAACGTTACATTTTTACCTCTAAGTGTTTTGGTTTTTTTTTTAATTCAAAAACATATTGGAACAAAAAAGTCTGTCTCAATTTCAGCCTCTTTCTAATATTTTTCTTAGAGTTGAAGTACGTCAGGGATTCAGTGAAATGGCACTTCTAAATTATAACTCTACAACTTAAAACAATTAAAAAGAAAGGAGAAGAAAGCTTGGACACAGTAGTGTACACATGTGTATGTACACACGCACGCACACATGCACACACACTTTCTCTGCAACCCCCAGACAGTTTCACCATTCCCAGTTCTCCTACAATAATTTAATGTAGCTCACCTGAATCCCAGAGACTGTGAAGTAGGGGATCTCAAACCGGACTGAGATGGGGGGCCGGCCCTCCAGCTCCTCATTCTCAACACTGGGCAGCCCAAAGTGGGCTCGCATCAAGTACTCCTTGCCACCCTGCAAAGCCAAATGCCAAAGAAGATAAGGCATAAATTAGGGAAGCCAATGCCAGTACTGGTGTCCTTCACTGAAGACAAGAAAAGATAATGTGGAGATGGATGGCAGGTTCTTCTGTGACCACAACAAAGGGGCAGGAGTTTGGAAAACATACTATTTGGACCACAACTCCTAGAACTCCCCAGCTCGTTGGAGGATTCTGGTAGCTACAGTCCCCCCACAAAACCATTTCCAAGCTCTAATTATAAATCTTATTATCACTATTTTCAGAAGCTATTCACTAATCCAACCTGTTTTTTCAAACTCTACTAGGATCCAGTGGGCAAAGACTCATTAGCATTAACTAATTTCTCTCCTCCCCCAGGGACAGACTTTTAGCAATATATAAACCCACCTATATGGACAGTGCTCTTGCCCAAATACAGCTGAAGGGACTCAAGATAAAATCTCCATATGTCAGTGCAATCATTGGCAAAACTTCCATTGTCTGGAATGTACAACTGATCTAAAATAACCAGACCAGGGAGGCCATGGGGGGGGTGTCCTCTCACCTGGAAGGATTTGATGCTCCAGATGACAACATTCTTTTCAGGCAGGTATTTTGCATTACCAATGCTGGTCTTGAACTTGGGTGAGTCAGCGTCACTTGGGACAGGAACACAGATCTCTACACCATTGGCCACCGATTGCTTCTTGAACTGGCCCTTGGCCTTTCCAAGAAAAAGGTGCAGTTAGAGAAAAGAAAGGAAAACTGGTTCATGACAAATTCATATTTCTTCACTTCCCTCTGCTGCAAAAGATGGCAGGCTAAAACAGTCACAAGACTTTTGATATTTAAGATCAAGGTGGCCTAATGCTCAGAAGAAACTTTAGCTCCTTTTCTTATTATTTGTTGGAGAGACTCCTCTCCAAGCTACTGCAGATGAATAGATTAAGTATTTATTTGCAGCCCTATTTCATAGGATCAAAGGGGTGGCATACAGTAAAATAACAGTTGAGGCGATTTAGAACAGAAAATAATGTAAAATTCTATTAAATAATAAGGTAAAACAAGACTGTCTAAAACCAGTTAAAACAGTTTACAATAATTTAAAACTATGCACATATGCAGATGTGCATAAAATCAAGCCAGTCTAAAAGGCTTTAGTAAAAAGCCATGCTTTAAACTGGTGTCAAGACAACACCAGTGTTGGCACCACTTGGACCTTTAACGGGAGGGTGTTCCACAACTCAGCCACTACAGCAGAGGTTTTGCACAGGGCCCAATTTTCAACTCTGCACCCCCCTTGTTGGTGGAATCCCTTGAAAAAAATCATCCCACTGCTGATCAGGAACCATCTTCAAATATAAAAAAACTCTTTAGAAACAAATAGTCAAGAATCATGCGCTCATTCTGTTAGGGACTATTTGTTTTGTTTCATTTTGCTTTGCTTAGTTGTGGAGACTCTAAGTAAGGATGGATGTATATCTCAAAGCAATTCACCTTAACCATGATCTCGACCCGGCTGTGAGAGAACTTTTCAATGACAGACTCTATCCAAATAAGAGGTTTCACCTTGAAGAAGAGAGAGAGAATATGAATACGAATATGTTGTTCAGGGGAAATCAAAAGAAACCAGAGACACATTTCAAGGTGGTCAAATGACAGATGTTTTATTAGCAAGAAAGCCCACCGTGTTTCAGTCTGTATATATGCCTGTGGCTTTCTTCAGGTGCCATTTGAAATTTAACCTCAAAAACTTATGGAGCTGAAACTCTCACCCTGTATGTAGAACAGTAAACATCCATCAATTGAGCATCTTGAAACATGTCTCCAGTTTCTTCTGCAGATTTTAGATACCTGGGAGCTCCCCAGTTTTTGCTTCCCATGGGAAAGCAGACCTTCCAGTAATCTAGAGAAAGGATAAGCTGATACTAAGGTTTCAGAATTTACTTTGTTCTTCACTAAAACCTCCACATTCCACCAACCAGGACCTGATGGAAAATATATACAATTGGAATTAAGTAATTCTGAGTCCAGGAGTTCATTTGAGGATCAAAACTGAAAGACACTCCCAGTCTTCACAGAACTTTATCCCCAACTTTACATTTTAACAGTATACACTAGTGGAGAGGGAGAGTTTCTGCTGTTTCAAGTAGTCAGAAATCTTTGCTGGTTTGTTGCATATCACCTCATGTTCTACTAGGATATCCAAGCAGATCTTCTGCTCATCTCTGAGATGGGAGCCTGAAGAATGGCACTCAGAGGAAAAAGTCACTCAGTGGCATTATGTCTGTTGTTGTTTTGTTGTTGTTGTTATACTTATTTGTATCCTGCCTTTCTCTCAAAATTAGGAGGCAAGGTGGCTTACGATTGAAAAAAGGAAAATATATTTAAAAACACATAAAAATGAATATTAACATGGAATTACACTATTCACAATATCAAAACAATTTAAATATGCACTTAAAAAGAAAAAAAGCAATTAAACATTCTTTAAAACAATTTAAAACAATATAGCACCCATAGCCTGTTGGAATAAAAAGTGTTTTGCCTGCTGACAGAAGGACAGCAAGGAGGGGGCCATTCTTGCCTCACTGGGAATAACTGAGAGAATGGCCTCCCCCAAGGATCTCAAGGCTTGGAAAAGCTTATACAGGGAAATACAGTCTCCCAGATAGACTGAACTTGAGCTATACAGGGTTTTAAAGGTTACAACCAGCACTTTAAATTGTGTCTGGAAACAAAATGGTATGATAACAACTGAAGAACATCGATTTCTAGGCATTCCTTAGTTCTCAAGTTAATCAGTATTGCTCTGCTTTGGATTTTGTGTATCAGAACTTGCCTATTTTTCTCATTACAAGACAATAGGCAAAAAGAACACATCTCATAGGATGAAAGGTATTTTTCAGCAACTTCGTTTAACCTTTAATGTTGAATAGTATTGGGTTCTATTCAAGTTTACATTAGGAAAAACATCAGAGGAAGGAAAACATGCTTTCAGAAGATCTAGGAGTGTACAAATTGAGAGTTCAGCAGTGTACAAAGAAGTAGTGAGGAATATGTGGTCTTCCAAATGTTGTTGGGTTGCATCTCCCATTATCCCTAGCCAATAGCACCAATGATAAAGGATTATGGGAGATGTATTCCATTAGCAGCATGAAGCCACAAGCTGCTCACCCTATATTGTCACTACATATGTTTTATTGTGCTAAATAATGTGTTTCCAGAGGTATCAACTTAGGGAAACTTCTCAATGCCAACAGCCGTGATTCCAAATCCAAGGATATCTCACACAGATTCCGGAACAGGAAACCAGGTTGTTACCAGGATGTATTGCTCATTGTACTTCCAACAAGAGACTTTCTACTCCCCAGTAAATTCAGTAAACATGAATTTGTGAGCGCCCAAATAGCATGCACCACTGGTAAAAAGCTAATTTGGGAAGACCAAGCAGCCAGGGCCAATGTGACTCCATGAGCACAGGATGTACATTCTGTCTACATTAGAGAAGAAGGGATGGAGATGCAATGGCCCTTGTAACACCTGGCGCCAGGGGAGAATCCAAGACCTACCTGGGTGTTCAGTCGATAAGACATCAGTTCAAAATCTCCATCAGGGGGAATGAAGGAAATAGTGCGGTCATTGTCAAAACGTGACAGTCTCACACACTGGTGGAACTTCACATCTTCCAGCTCCACCGATTTATTTTTTCCACCTGGAAGAAAGACATGGAGCCATGAGATGAAGCTGTTGCTGGCAAATAACACAATCACTATTGCTTTTATGGCTCTACTATGTGATGTAACATGCAGTTTGTGTAGCAGTAACGTGAGTTAATGTGGTAAGGAGGTTCAAGGAAGAAGTGAATGGATGGGTAGAGAGTGTGAAGGTACACGTAAAAGGCTGAGAGGGGATGGAAGAGGAAGAGTTGAAAATGACGTGGTGTGAGTGTCAGGGATTCCAGGCAGGGAACCCTGGGAAAATGATCAGCCCACTGCAAAGATGTTGCATCATGCCCCAGCTGTGGGTAATTGCAAGGTTGCATAAGAAACTGGGGTCGTGTGCAGATGGTAGAGGGAGGTGTGCAAACCTCTACCTGATTGGTTGTAGATATGTATATAACAAAGCAACGCCAGTATGTATTTGTCTGTTGACCAAACCTGGTGCAAGCTTTTGTCTGTCTGTCCTATGTTTTGTATATAACGGAACTTTGCTGCAAGATAAAGTGCCTCCTGTTTTGGAAGAAACTCCTCTGTGTGAGTATCCTTACTGGGGAACAAGGCTGCTGCTGTTGGCTCGCTGAACTCTGGTTTTTCCGCTGCGTTTCCGTGGGGCTGAAACTCCTATCACCCCCAACAGTGAGTCAGCTGAGAAAGAATTAGAGCAAGAGGATGGAGAGAAAAGGAGTCAGTAGCACACCAGAGAGTTTTGTGTTGATTAGGAATAGATGAATAGGGCTTTATGTTGTCTAGGAACATGGGGAAGCTAGCATGGCACAATGGTTTCAGTTTTGCACTTGGATTCTGGGAGACCAGGGTCTGACTTCCTGCTTAGCCATGGAAACCCCGAGTGACCTTGGAAAGTCACACTCTCTCAGCCTAAAAGGAAGGCAGTATCTAACCTCTTCAGAATAAATCTTGCCATGAAAACTCTGTGCTGCAGGCACATAACAACAGCAAGGAATATAGAAGAAGATGACAGAATAGTAAGAATGTAAATTGCTGCCTTGCTGCAGGGATCATGAAAAGTAGAAACACTGCAAGCAATCAGCCTGTCCCTTTTTATCTGCATTGCTTCAGAAAGGTAGAGGAGACATTTTTGCATAAAATGAGCAAAACAGAAGTGCTTGATCTTCCAGTGAAGGTAAAGGCTGTCACACGAATTGGGGAATCCTTGGCAGTTGTCTTGCTGGGTCTCAACTGCAAACAAGATACTGTTGAATTTTTTTTTCACCTTCCTAGATAGTTCATAATCTAGAACAACCCAGTAATAAATCATGTAACAAAGTAAATCCTGTTTTGCCATTATACACTGCAACTAAATATCTGTACAGGAGAACAAAAGAGAACTGCATGTCTTTAAAGTATCTTAAGTTTGTACTGCAGTTGTCCCTCCACCTTCGCAAGGATTTGAGGTTCAGAACCCTCGCCAAAGTGGTAAAACAGTGAATAATTCTCCCCTGCTCCCGCTCCCATTCCCTTCCAAGGCTCCCCCATTTTCATGCAAAAGGGAAAGCAATGGGGGGTGAGGAAAGGTTCACAGTGAGCCTTCCCTTCTCCCTCCAGAGCTCCCTCTGCCATTCCTATGCATTTTGTCCTGGCCAGAGATTCGCACAAGCCTTCCCCCCCAATTCCATTTTGCACCAGGGCAAAATGCATAGGAATGGCAGGGGGAGCTCTGGAGGGGGGAAAGGAAGTCTTATGCAAGCTTTCTTCCACCCCTCTTTCTTTTCCATTTTGCACCGGAAGGGGAAGGAGGGAGCTCCAGAGGGGGGGGAAGGAAGGCTTGTGGGAGCTTTCTCCCACCTCCCCTTTCCCTTTGTTTTGCCTCCGCATGAGTTCTTTGCAGTGGGGTAAAATGCATGGGAATGGGAGGAGGAGAATGGGGGGGCACGTGCAGTCATGAACAATCAAATTCACAAATGTCAAACCCGCAAATGTGGAGAGAGAACTGTAAATAAAATCCTATTTGTTTTCTCTCAATCACATCTGCTGTATGTTTACTACTATTTGTTGTTTTTGTTCTGTGTCTTCAAGCCATTTCTGAGTGATGGCAATCCCAAGGCAAACACAACATGGCAGGGGGGGCTTGGCAAGATTTGGCCAGAGGAGGTTTCCCACTGCATTCCTCTGAGGTGGAGTGTGACTTGCCTGAGGTCACATAGTGTGTTTCCATGGCTGAACAGGGATTCGAACCCTGGTCTCCCAGGGTCCTAGTCCAACACTCAAACCACTACACCATGCTGGATAAGTACCATTAGTTACATGGATGTAAGAGAAAGGGCCATAAAGTTTTCTTATGTTCATACTGAGGAAGGAGTTTGGACTTGACAAAAGACTCTAGTGGCATCACACTATTGTGGAGAAAGACGGAAGGCAGTTGCCCACAGTCACCACTGAAGGAGTTCCACTGTTATTCCTGAGGAGGAAAAGAAGCAAAGGTGGTAGCCACGGGCTAAGGATGAGGACCATCATACAGGCATCTGAGAATTCCAATGGGAAAAGAAGAGAGAGAACAAAACTTAAAGCCCCCACTTCAGAACACAAAAATGAGTGAAGAGATGCAGCAGATAAGAGGCATGACAGTGAACCTATGAATGATGTTGAAGAGACAAGCAAAGGACAGAAAAGAGAACTACCTTTCCCCATAGTGCAACATCAGAATGGAAAGTTATCAAAAAACATTTTTTTGAAAGCTAATACAGGTAACTATGCCCCTCACCCCAAATGTGCAAAAGCAGCTCTGGAGTCCGAATGGCGAAGAAGCTCATATACATAAAGTCTCATCTTTATGACTGATTTGATGTACTCCACAGATGACCCCTAACATTCAAAATAGGTTTCTGGTCTCAAACTAAAACTTATCCACATACAGTGAAAATCCTCTAAGCAAAAAGTCCCGAGCAATTCTTCACATCAAATTTTCCATCAACCACTTAGGCCAAGACCAGAAGCAGCAGTAGCTGCCCAGCCCACCCCAAAAACAGACATCTTTACCTCAGGTCTCTCTGAGTTACTTACGTCCTGTGAGTTCAAAGAGCACCCTGTCATTGAGGCCCAAGCGCAACTCTGGCATGCCTGAGAGGAACACTTTCAGCTTGATGGAGCCCACAATCTCACTCACTAGGACACTTCCATTGGCATTAACCTGAAAGACAAAGCAGGTTCTGGGCCTGGAGGGCAACAGCCTTCCTCTGTCTGCATCAACACGAGCAAGAGTAGCTTCTCCTTCCCCACGCTAACTGTTCCACTGAAATTACCCAATTTGGTGAAGAATTCTTTCAAGGCCTAACCCAGGGTTTGCTCACTTGCTCATTCTTCCTGCTGTTACATCTAGCAGAGAGATGGGATGCACAAGCAGGCAGATGGTTTTTTGGAGGGAGAGCGCAGGCAAAAAAATTAAGAGGGAGCAGCACCTATCCCTTGCCCAAGCTAAGGAAAAGCTGAGCAACCACAGAGAGGCAGTGGGGGCTCCTCCAAGAAACAGCCCCTGCTTCCTGTGGCTCGCCCTCTGGGTGGCCTGCTTCTGGGATATGCTAGGAAGCATGTAAGTGAGAGGCAGACATGCCCTAGAGCCTATGCAGGAGCCAGCTCACTCTCCTTCTCTCTTGTGGGGCTGGAGGGAGTGCAGCATCCAGGGTTGGCCAGGGAAGGAGCAGCCACCCGATCAATTCATTTGCTCTCCTGAATTTTCCCTCTGGGCAGCACACCAGTGGGGATTCTACACAGTGAACCCAGGGCTGCCTGCTCTGCCACCCAGAGAAAGAGAATTTATTTGCAAGGAGGCAGCAGCAGCTGCTCTGGCACCAACAGCTGCTGCCTCTCCATGATTATTCAGTTTCTCTCTCTCAGGTCAGCTGAGGGGTAGTTGCTGCTCCCCACGGTAATTCCTCCCCACGGCCTTGTCCCGCTGCAGTGCTCTACCTGGGCAACACAGCCAGAACGATGTAGCTTTATGGGCTCAAGCCAAAGGGAATGGGGGAAGAAGCAAAAGGAGGTGGCAGCCTGCTCACTCGCCCTCTGCCACCGGTGCACAGGAAGGGGAGTGGAAGAGCAGTCACCTCCTCTGCCTATTCATCCCCCCTATTTTTTTAAAAATATTTTTAACATGTATTTAGTATATAAAACAACATAAAGGGGACACAAAGACAAACAGTAAATAAACAGCCAGAGAAACATTTAACCAAATTAAACTAGACCACGACTAAACTGAAAAGGGGTCAAAAATGCATATAAATGACTTCTAACTTAGCAGCTTTTGGTTCTAAGATATGCTTCATCTAGTGAGTCTGTCATTACCACACCACTGTCTAGTATTTAATAACTATAAGCTTAACTCTCAAAACCAATTATTCACTTTCTCCCCCCACAGTTTCTTAGATATACAATCAATTTATCCCAATCATTTTTAAATTTAACCAAAGAGCCTACTTTAACTAAAATAATGAATTTATCCATTTCTGTGAAATCCAGCATCTTCAACAGCCAGTCTTCATGCAAAGGAGTAGCCACACTTTTCAATTTCTGTGCATACAGCACTCACTGCTGTGATCTACTTGTGAAAGATTTTTCTAGTTCTTTATCAGTCTGTTCATTAGTCAGACCCAATTAAGAAAAGTTCAGGTTTGAGTTTAATTTCTACCTTTAAGACATCTTCCATCAGTCTATGTATCATCACCCAGAACTTTTTGGCCTTCTTACCAGTCTATCACATGTGGTAAAAAGTTCCTTCTTTTTGATCACATTTCAAGCAAACATTTGAGGAACGTTTACATTTTAGTCAACCTTTCTGACATTAAATACCATCTATACATCATTTTATAAAAAATTTCTCCAAGATAATAATTCAAAGTATATTTCAGATCTTTTACTCACAATCTTTTCCATTGTTCCATTTGGATATGATGCCCCACATTTTATGTCCATTTAAGTATACAAGCTTTCACTTGTTCATCTTCTCTTTCAATTTTCAACAATAACTTATACATTTTGACAATTAAATGTTCCTCATCAGCACTTAATTGTTCTTCAAATTCAGATTTAGACATTTCAAAACCATACAAATTCGTATCAATTTAAAACCATCCAGTCAACTGTCTGTATGAAAACCAATGCACATCACAAGCTTCTTGGATGAGTTCCTCATTTGATTTCATTTTAAATTGCCCATTTTTCACCACTAAAAGGTCTTTATAAGTTAACCAGTTACTTTTAAAGTTTATTTCTCTCTTAAACAAAGCTTCATGTGGAAAGACATGGCATTTTAGGTCTTTATCTCAGCTTATACTTATTCCGTACTCTTAATAAAGTACATCTAACATAATGATTATTAAAACCAACATAAGCTTTGAGTTTATCATACCACAAAAATACATGCCAGCCAAACCTCAAATCAAATCTTTCTAATTGTAAAAGCCTACTGCTTTTTAAAGTAATCCAATCTTTTAACCAGACCAAACATGACTAGAAAAAATACAGCTTTAGATTTGGAAGAGTAAGTCTTCTTCTGTCTTTTGTATCCTGTCTCACCCTCGGCTTTTTTCTTTGGCAAATAAAATTAGCTATGTCTCTAAGCCTCTCATCCTACTTAAGGCATCAGGAAGGATTGGGTAGACAGCAGTCGCGTAGGGACGGGGGGAGATGAGGATGGATCACCCCAGGCGGCAATGTTTTTGGGGTGTTCTGGCCCATAGCCATGTCCCCGTGAGCCCTAGCCACGCTCATTGCGCCGTGGCCCCGCCCCATCTCCACACACTTCAAGCTTTGCCACTGGTAGACAGACACATTTGTGGGGAAGGCTGGAGGTCACCAAGTGAGTAGATAAGGTGGCTGTGGGGGTGTCCCTCCAATGACCAGTCCTCCACGTTGCATCACCCACAAACAGCAAGCAAACAGTCAGAGGAAGCAGCTGCTTACATGCTCGGTCTCTCTCTCTCTCTCTCTCTCTCTCTCTCATTTAAATGCTGTCCTTCTCCTAGAGTGTAACCCAAGGCAGCTCACAAAAAGAACCTGCTAAAGCTGCCACGGTTGTCTCTTACTTGTTTCCATGTGAGGAAGTTGTGGGGAGGTGTAAATAAAGTGAAGGGACTCCAGAGCGTGTACGAGGGGAGGTTATGGGAGTGCTTGCTAGGTGCGCTATCCCTTCCACCCTGCACTCTCTTTCTCAGGATCTTCTCTAAGGGAGGAAGTAGTAAGAGAGAAAAGACAGCTATGTCTTGTTTGATTACTTCTAGATGGTGGTAACAACAACATCAAAATCAACAACAACAAAAATTATTCTCCTCACTCGAGTCCTTTTCTTTCAAAGTAAAAATGCCATTATTAGGCATGCAAGCACATGCTTAACAACATGCACAGCTAGCCATGAGTATATCTCTTTTGCAGGTAGCTGGAGGCCAGAAGATCAAGTGATTTGTCATGCATCATTACGCATATCTGATCTGACACAGTATGTAAGTATAATTTCTAATTCCTGAATTAAATTACCAAAACTTCTGAATTATTTCAAACTATAGCAGCTGGGCAGGCTCACGGCAATATACATAAAATACAGATGAAACAGCGCAGAATTGAGAACACACACACGCACACACACACACACACACACATAAATCAAAAACTACAGTTTTGAAGCAGAATATTGCATACATCCTTATTTTGTTATGTAAAAATACATAACTAAAACAAGATGGGGAGAAGAAATCTGGACTTAAAAGCCAAGGTTTGCCACATCTGTGACTCATGCATAATAACATCACTTTTCTAGGTTTATTGCCTAAACCTCTAATATATCCAGTGGAGCCGCTATGAAGAAGGTCCAGAGATGATATCATGAGTTACTGCACTGGGTGACACCAACACTAATGACATCAGTGCATGAATACACATTACAGATTTGTAATTCCCACCATCGGTAAACTACATGACTCACCAACAAGTTGACAGATTCAATTACATCAATGAAGACTTCATTCTTTTTGTATTTTATGCCCTCTGATCTCCAGGACACAGCATTGGTGACAGTGGCTGGAACACGAGATCTACCTGTGTCTAGCTTGTTGCCTTGCTGAGTGATGTACCTATAATGGAGTGAAAAAGCAAGATCAAGAAGACCTAGACCTGCCCTCTTAACAACAGTTATTTCTCCCTCTTGATAAGCCATCCAATCACACCTTCCCTCAGTACTTGGGGGCACTTCCTGCTCTCAAATGAAACAGAACAGAAACAGAATCTCAGCAAAACATATTGATTGAGGCCAAAGGACTATGGCTCAGATCTCAGGAAAAGTCTTGTTCTGTCCTGTCCTGTCCTGTCCTGTCCTTTCCAGAATACAACATCCCAAATACTGCAGCCAACATGATAGCTTGAGCATGCTGGCATCTGTAGTCCAAAAAAAAAAAAAGGTAAGATTTCCATGTGTTGGATAAACCACGTATTTTGTTTGCAGAAGGTCCCACCAGGAGGGGAGGAACCCACGCTTGAAATGCTGGAGAACTCTAATTAGGCAACACTGTGCTAGATGAACCACTGGACAGGCTTCTCATGAAGCAGCTTACTATGTCTGATACTTCAGATTTGGTGCAGGAAGGAAATCATGTCTGAAATGTTGACAGTTCAAAAACTGAAATTGCTTTTTGTGGATTGATCATTTTGGTGCTGCAATTTATGTCAAAACCCAATATTGATAAGTAAGTGTTCCTTTACATGTTATTTCATAAAATTAACTGTCTCCAGTAATAAAATTTTACCCCAACACATAGAAAAACATTTGAGTTCAAAGCTGAAACATGCTGCAATGTTTTGCTACACCCAAACTCCTGTAGATGCATCCTAAAGGGGGTGGTAGTTGTCAAATTTTGCAATATCATTCACACAGCAGCAGAAAAGCAAGTGGTGCAGCAGTTGAGAAAGTGGTAGACAAGAAGGCCAGGTGACTCACTCCTGCAAAATTTTACTGTCTGTCGTCTGGGGAAACCCAAAATCCATCAGTTCATCCAGTAGTTCATATACAATGACAAAATTGTCACGAATGCTCTCTTCCTCTAGTTCTTTAAAATATTCCGAAAAGACCTGACAAGCAGAGAATAGAAGGATTCACAGTGGATTTCATACTGAAGTCATCTCTGTGTTGAAATTGAAATGTTGAAATTCTAAATCTCTAATGCCCACCTTTGTGGCACAGATGGACTGTACTTTTATAAGGATCAAAATTCTACCGAACTGTGGAAGCTTTGGAGTTTTTAAAGCCTTTTGATAGAGGGATGAAGAGTTGTAGCGGTCAGACAACAAACTCTCTCCACTAACATATAATCTCATACTGGCCACATCAACTAGTTATTTATCCAGCTTGAAAATCTCCATTTTGAGACAGGGTCGAGCCTTTACTGCCATAATATTTGGTCAGCTTTCTGGATTTTCTGTGTCTTCCTACGTTCTCTTTTCTTCGGTCACCTTGCCTACTGAATGACTCTGGGGAATTCAAAAGTTTGCACACTCTTATGTGACAAGTTGACTGGCCCTAATGCTTCTCACTTTCTCATTAATCTGCCTAGGTGCCTTTGTTTCCTCTGGTTTTAACAAAGTTTATATGTAATTTAACTGCTCGAGTGCTTCTTTACTACAGATCACCCACTTCACAAACATCATAAATTACAGAAGAAATATGACTGCATGAGGGGCAGGACATTTGCTCTGTAATAGTTGAGTCAAGAAGCCGCTCAGCCTTGGTCACTGCAAGTTCTATTTAAGGTTTTCCCAGCCTTTCAGTTAAAGGCACATTTTTACTCCAGATTAAAAACTGGAGGCAAGTCAAATTAAGAGTAAAATTGATTTATTTCTAGAGTATTTCATGGTTAGTGCTCCTCAACGCCACAGAAGCACATGACGCCCATGTCTTGCATTTCTGCACACACTGCTGTTGGGTACGTGCTTCATCTGATGGAAGAGGATTCTGCTGTACCTCTGCACCAAGAGTGACTAAATAACTAGATAAATTCTTTACTACACCATTGATTAACAGGAAAGAATCCATATCAGATCAATTAAAAATGACTACCCTCTATATGTCTATCATGTTTCTAGATATTCTTTTCATCGTGGTCACGAGGCCAGAGCTTAGAATAAATATGTCTGGACTACAACAGAATAATCTGAAAAATTTTCAAACTCTGCAGTATGCTACATCCAGGGTCTTGTTCAGGCTCTGGTAGCAGGCCCCCTCCCCCCAGCAACGCAGTGTATGAAGAGCTGCCTTTAAAATGGAGCTGAGTGGGGGAAAGCTTGTAACCCTCCAGATGTTTTGGCCCACAATATTCATCTGCCTCATCAGTATGGCCATGGTAAAGGATTAAGTTTTTAGCCCATAATATTTACAGGGCTAATGTTTCTCCAACTCTTTCTTAAAGGAGTGATTCTTGGTACATGATCATAAAATTTTCATAAAATTACTAAAAAAAATAATTCCCCTTCAAACACTGTATCCTCCCACGAGCACAATTTCCTACTGTTCTGCATGCCACTGTTTATCCATCTGTGACCTCCTGACGTTCTAGTATGGGTGGTGAAACTGTGAAATGTGGGGGTCACATTGGTCTCTTAGGAGGACTGAGAGTACTGCTTCCCTTCCCTTCACTCCACCCACCATTGCCCCCCAATCAAAAAGTTTTTCTGTCTCCAAACACTCTCCAGGGGGCCATTTTTAGCAAGTTTTTAAGCCCGGGAAAGGTCTCTCTTATCAACAGGAAGTAAGTGGATGTCACCTCCTGTTTCCAAAAGGCTTCTCCAGGGCCTAAATTAGTCCAGGTCTGCCCAAAAACATGTTGAAAATGCCCTAGAGGGCATTTTGGAGCAATTTGCTTAATACCCGGGGAGGCGTAGAGGGCACAAAATGACCCGTGGGGCTGTCTGTGGTCCACCGACTGCCCTTTGTCCACTAGTGGTCCTTCTAATGTTCTGTTCCTGCTACCCACAAACTTACTGCAAGTGAATACATAATATATTTAACAAATACAAGTGCCATTCTCAGAAAAAGTGGAGTTTTTGTTTCTGTCATAGGGGGACTCAGGCCTTTGACAGAGTGTCTGGGGAGACATTAAAATATAAAAGATTGATAATCATGACCTTAAAGGTTTCTTGCAGCTGGCTCTGGCCACATGTTAACCAAAGCCAGCTAAAAAGAATGTGTATCACCAGTTGTTGAACAACTTGCCTAGCTGCCGGTCTATTTCCAAGCACAATTCAAAGTGCTATTGTTTATATTTAAAGAACAAAACAGCTTGGGGTCACTACTCTTTCTGCTTGCATGTCACATCCCTCTACTAGTTTTCCCATTCTCAGAAATAAAATCAGTTGGTGTCTGCAGAGGGCCTTTGTGGCAATACATTTATGGAAACTTCTGCTCAGGTTGACTCACCTGGCAACCCCCCAAAGTCTTTTCAGTGCCAGAAAAAGATTTTCCATGCACCATTTCTGCTTAATTATTTTAAATTTGTGCCAAAGTTCAAAGTTCTGCTAATTTTTAAAATATTTAATTTTTAATTTAATTTTTAAAATATTTGTTTTAGAAAGCGTAAAGTTTTTTTTCTAAAAAAGTATTGTGCATATACATGTCTATATACAAGTGTATATTTCCATTAACACTTATGAGAAAGAAACTAACAGATAAATCAAATACAGAAATTTACCCTTTTTCTGCTAAACACTAAAATTTCCTCACATTTTTACAGTTAAAACTTGTTTTCCAGGAATGTTTAACTTTATAAAATGTATAAAGTGTTTAACTTTATAAAACTTATCTCTATATTCATTTTTGTTAAAGCCTTTTATAAATGAAATCTTGCGCCGTAGTACTTAATGTCAAACATTACACATTCTTTTAAGGATAGCACATTTTGTTGTTTTCGGTATTGTGCTGCTAATGTTGGAGCTTAAATTAAAATGTTTGCAACCACCTGCTGATCCTTAGTGGCTATAGTCCATTTAAGTTACCCACTGATATAACTGTTGAATTAACATCTATTCCACACAATGGTTAGCATTCTATATTACTCTCGAGCAGTGGTTCTTAACCTTTTCTTTACTAGAGACCCTCTTTAAATCTCTTTTGTTGCTGCAGAGCCCCAAGACTTAACTCAAGATTTAAAACCCTGACATGCATCAAATATTTATTTAAAATTGCTCATCAAGGGTCTTTAAATTGAGAGAGAAGGGAGAAATAAGCAAATGCACACTTCTCTGAGAGGTACTGGAAAGGGAAGGAAGACTTTTCTCCTGCTTCTTCCTGCTAGTTTAAGGCTGGAGTGGACTGAATAGCAATGCACAGGACCAGCCAGCCAGAATTTGCCCTTCTTTCTCTGTCTCTCCCTCCCTCCCCGCTACTTTTCCAGCCATCCAGTCTATCTGAAACACTCAAGCACCCCCCCACCCTTTTTTTGCCTTCTTCACAAGCAGGAAAGGAGACTGAGACAGGCAAAGCAGGTGGGAGTAGAAAAGGTAGAAAGGGGGAGTGTTTAAGCTTTTCTGATAGTAGACTAGAATGCTCTCTGCTGGAAAGGAGGGGAGAGGTGGGAAGAAAGAAGGGGAAATGCTAGCTGTCTGTTAGCTGCACTGTCACTCAGTTGCTGAGCCCACCTCCTCCCGACAGCATGACAGGCAATGTTTAGGCCCAGCCTGCCTGCCTTCCTCCTTTTGCCTTGGTTCCTGTAAAGTCACCACTCCATTATGGGGGAGAAGACAGGCTGAGCAGCCTTTGAGCCTTTCATGGACCCCTGGGGGTCCACAGACCACAGGTTAAGAACCACTGCTCTAGAGCATAGACCAAAAACACTATATATCTTCACATGACCACCATATGTTTCTAAAATTTGTTCAGCTACTTACCTCAACCACTTTGTAGAGAAAAGAATATACGAGTGAGGCGTTGGCATTCTTCATGGTGAGGGCCACCACTACATAAAAGGTTAAGGCTTAAGATAAGGACAGAGTCATTTTGTCCACTCTGTTAGAGACCCGTGCTCTAACCGACTGCCCCACCCATTCCCATATAGGCTGGCTAAGAGAATGGAAAGCGGAAGCCTAGGACAGTGGAAAGAGAGCACTGGGTTTGAAAAAAACAAGGAGACAAAAGTGTGTCTCTAAAAGGAATAGAACATCTATAGCACTACATTCCAATCTACATGTAGGGTATTTTGCTCTGCCTTGGAAAGCATCAGAATATTTTATTTTAGTGATCAGGTTTCTTGTGTTTTATTTGTACTTAATTTCACTTCCCAGATAGTGAAGAAGTGGCTACACCATTTTGAGATACATTTAATCGCCACCCCTCACGGATCTATGTACTATGAGAAAGAAAGTACATAGATCTATGCTCACAAAATAGAAATTTTGCCTATATGCCAGCATTCAGATAGAGATAGGTTGTGTGCATATAGGTGTATACAGTAGAAAATAAAGCTTCCATTTTTTAAAAGCATAAATCCATGTTTCTAGCTGTTCTTTGAAGTATACTCTTTCCCAAAACCAATGGTGAAGAGGAAATAAAGGTCTAAATCTGAGCTGGAAACCATGCAGCCCTCCATCTGCTGTTGTTACACAGCGGCTCTCATCAGCCTACCCAGAATTGCCAATGGTAAGGAATGCTGGGAGTTGCAGTCCAACATCAGGTCTAATGAGTCCCACCCTAGTCAACTGTTTGTTCCAACTAGAGCAAACCCATGCAGTCAATGGGCCCTTGGCAAGTCAGTACTTGCGTAAGTTCATTGATTTAAAGGTTTGCTGTAGTTAGGCCTAAAACATAAGTGAGACTCACACAGCCCTCCAAATCTTGTTGAACTACAAGTCCCAGCAGCTGTACATAGTATGACCAATCACAAGAAATGTTGGGGGTTACAGTCCAACATCATCTGGATGGTCACATAATTCTCACATCTGGATTAAAAATTTGATATAGGTTAGGGTTCTAACAACCTATCTTTCCATGGCCATTTCTGCACTAGACTGTTATAGTGCTATTATTCCGCTTCCAACATCCTATGGAATCCTGGGGTTTGCCTCAAAGGCCCCTCCCTAAACTGCAAACCCCAGGATTCCATAGGATGTTGAAAGCGGAATAATAGCACTATAACAGTCTAGTGTGGAAATAGCCCATGTTGTGTACAGTTTGACTTAATCTATGCTAGAAGAGTAGACTGTGTCACAAGTTCAATTTTTAGGAACAAAGGGATCTCATATTTAAGATTTCCTAGTGATCAGAGCATTTTGGCTGTTCAAGAAGAATCTTAATCACATGGACTCTCTTTCTGTTCCCTCTGTTTCAGGGACAGATTTGAAGACACTTATTAAAGAGTCCTCACAGACTTTTTTGGTACATGACACCTATTGGGCTAAGCCAAATTTCCATTTATCATCATTTCCCAGTACAGGTTGATTCCCTTTCTTTTGAACAAAATGTCTCATATTCAGATTTTTCTTGTAATCAGGATAATTTGGACTGCACACATATAGAGCTCAGGAGCTCTGCCTTATCAGAAAGAAACTATATACTATTGATATCCATGTCAATGAGTGATGACTCACTGTGAGATTTACAAATAAAATAAACGGTATAGTGAGGAAGGACCGAAGCTTTCTTCTTCTTCTGTAATTACATTACATTAGAAGTCACCACCTTACAAAACAGATGGCTATAAATTTTGGAAGAGGAAATCTGTCTGGACAGTAAGATATCTTTTTTCAAATCTCATAATTAATGTATGGAATCAGCTACCAGGTGGGCATGACAGAGTATAGGGGGAGTGGTACCCTGAATGGTAGAGAAGCCACCAAGCAACAGGTTGCTAGGCAACCAGAAGACCTACTCCAGAGGAAAACCCAGCCCCTTTGCTGTGAAGGAGGAGGCTGGAGTCCGGAGTGAGAATGTCTCTATAGCCGGCACACTGGTTTGGCTGACAGAGATTTCCAGAAGAGGCGGACTTTCAGGGATTAAATGTGAAGGGTGAATCCTTCAGCCAGAGGAGTTCTCATTCAGTCAAGGGGGGTTGAATGAGAAGGAGGTTTTCTCGGGGAAAGCCTACAGAAAGGGCGGAAGAGAAATCAACCCACAGTCAAATCTGGTCAGAGAGAGTGGCCTAGAGTTGGGAACATAGCCCTTGGCAAAGAGGGAAGCCAGAGGACTTTGTGTGTGTGTGTGTGTGTGAGAGAGAGAGAGAGAGACAGAGAGAGACCTGTGCCTTTATGTTGTAAAGAGTTAAGAAACTGTTTAAATGCGCTCTGAAGATCTGTTTGAACTTCAACGTACATACATTGTTCTGTTCGCTATTTTAATAAAGATTATACTATATTTGTTCATAAAGTTGCTCTCAACTGAATGATTCTCAGTGGTTATAACCACCCAGAACCATGCTACCATACATCATTAAAGGAGTTTTAATTAACAACTGAAAGACATTACCCTGTTTACACAAAGGTGGTGTTTCTAGGGAAGGCTAGCACTATGAATAAAGTTGCAAAGCACTTTGGCAGACTTGGGGGCGAGGGGAAGCTGCCATTCTAGTCTGAGAGAAAAAAAAGCAGTGCCTTGTCTGTTGTCTAAGGAATGGACAAATTAATGAAGATTTACATCAGTATATATCATCAATTTAAACCTATTACTGTAATTATTAACATAAGAGTTTGTTTGACTTGATTAATACCATTTTAAAAGTACAAAATTTCTTTGGGGAAATCAAAATGCTGTGTAGTTCCTTCAAAGTTAAAACACTTTACAAGCCATATTTAGATACTCTCTTTACACAGTGCTAAAGGCAACTACAAAAAAAATAAATAAAAATAAATTGGAAACAGATTAGAAAACAAAGCTATGAAAGTCAATAAATTCAACAAACAATTGAAGTCAATTATAACCCTCAGTCCATTTCAGAACACCAGTTTTGAAGAGATGAGGCATTCTGAAGAGGATCGGTGCATAAATTATACTGAGAGTTTTGAATTTCCTTGGACCAGGCCTTGCAATACATTTTGCAGTGTTTCTTCTCAGACAACAGCTTTTAATTTCTTAGCTACTGCAGATATTTCTGGCCAGCTGGAAGGGTCAAATACTCAATAGGTAGCTTCCAAGACATAAAAGATTATCAAACTCAAATTCAGCCATAAAACACTGAAAACAGTAATACACACACACACATTAGTAAAAAATAATTAAAAGCTATATCAGCACCATTTGAACTAGAAACCAGCTAATGAAAATGTTTATACCATGTGTCTCATTTTTTGTTATGAGAAAGAATGAGGTCTTTATTCTTGGTCTTTCTAACGCTAGAAACTTCTATTTTGTCCCAATTTACAGATGCTAGAGAAGGTGAATAATATATGCATGCATGTGCAGAATTGTAAGCCAAATAGATTTAGGAGTTATGCCACCTAGCACACGGCACGATTCAGGCAAGCCAAATCAGATTGTGAGACATTACTTTGCCTGTTAAGATTTCAGGGAAGAAAGAGACTGAGACAGATACTGTCAAGAGTCAAGTAGCTGAACCAGAATCTATAAACAGTGTATCCAGCTAAAAGCAAAAAGTATGGCCAGAGTGGGACTACAAGGCAAGGGTGTGTGAACAGAGTTTGACAGAGGCAAAGTAGCTCTGACTTCTAATATCAGAAGTCACAGCACTAGCAGGAGCACCCACGCACTCCCAGAGTAGTGCTGAAGACCTATCATAAGTTTCCTGTAGGATCCAACAGGGCATAGTTTCTCTGTTCCTCTTGTGTGTGAACAAGGAAATACTTTCACCAATAACATTGCAAGTCAGCATCAGACGGGCCAGAGCAGGGGCAGTGTACATAGCTCTGCTAATCTGCCCTTCAAAATGAGGTTAGAATCATGGTCCCCTTGTCCTCTGCAAAAAGGAAAAGGAAAGTGTTTGCCTGGTAGGCAGCCAAATGCTGCCAGTCCAGCCTAGACTCAAAAGCTACCAGATAAAGAGGGTGCAAAGCTTCATGTGGAACTACTGGATTTTAAACAAACACAACAGAAGGGTGGACTCCAGATGAACACCCATGACCAAAGTTCTAAAAACAACCCCACTTTGTTATTTGCTTGTCTACAAATGGAAGATAAATCAGGGAAAATAAGAGATTCCCAAATAACTCTCAGGAGCCAAGCCAACTGCTGGAAATTGCCTGCTGCAGGGCTCCCCACCCATAGCAAATGTGCCCATATGTAGAATTAAATTAATTGCACACCTTAGCCAGTGACATTTACCCATTTTCAAAAGTATTTGCCTGCAACCCCTGCTGGCCTCAGATGCAGAGCCAGACCATGCCATTTCAAGCTGTGTCCATGCCCTCAATGTTCTTGCAGATCAGCTCTTTTGAGTGTGGGCAGACAGAGACATGTGCTATACCCAATGCAAGTGCTTCAGAAATATTACAGTATCTTGTGTCCCTGTTCTTTTGAACTTTGAAAGGATACAGTAAAGGTTGCTATGCTTGATCCAAAGGAAGTGAACCTTTCCTTGGGACAGAAGTGGCGTCAAGGCACTTTCCTCCTCCTTCTGCATCAACAGTGGCATGAAATATTCAATTTCTGACATGCTCACATCACCCTTATAGTTGCGGCTGATTAGTGGCTACAGGAGAGGAAAGCAGTTAGAACTCATGGCCGACACATGCACAAATTGGCTAGAACCAAAGTATCATCAGCTCCCTCATTCTCTCCTACGTCCCCCATGCTCTCTAGTGAGCAGATTTAGAGACACACGGTTCCAAGGCTACATTCTAGCCACTCAGGTCCTGGGCTATTCTGGGTCACATGCATGAGTCAACCACAGATTCAGGATAAATAAATAACAGTTCCTTTCTACTTCTAAGGACACTGATGTTTGTTCCAAACTTCACCCTTGGTCACAAAGTAAGGTTGCACTTTGGAAGATATACTAAGAGAAAGAAGGGAAATTGTAGCTGCCATCGAACCTCTCCTAGCAACTGGCTCAGATTAATATTCCCTCCTCTGTTATCTCTGCCTCCTCCTGCATTTGTTTTCAAAGTGTGATACAGAACATCAAGGATGGGGAACATGTGGTCCTCCAGATTTTGTTAGACTGCCATTGTCCCAAGCACTGGCCCTGGTGGCTGGGGCTGACAGGTGCTGGAGTCCAACAGTATCTGAAGGGCCATGTGTTCTTCACTGCTGCTGTCCCACCCGTGTATTTGCAAATCCAGGACCACATTCAAAACACGTTACAGAAGAATAAACTGAAGGAGAAGTTTTTTCACAGTCTGCATCTTTCTGTATATTGTTACACCCTATCCCACTCCCACAACTGTGTAACTGGCCTTAAATACCTGTGGCTTTAATATCACTCTATCAGTGCATCTAAAGAAGTGATATTCATGAAATCTGATGCAAAAATAAATCATTCTCAAAGGTGCTACTAGATTCTCCCTCCTGCTTCTTTTTTTCTTTTCCTTTTCCTTTTTATGCTGAAGGGAGCGTGAGTCTCAGAGTGCAATGCCTCACACTATATGCATGACTTTTAGAGTGTTTAATCACACTAATTCACCAAAATAATACAACAAATTTGAAGATAGGTCAGTGTTTCCATTATTCCCATAATGTATGGGGGGGTAGAATAAGGCTGTGTGTGTGGCTTGCCTAACATCACACAGTCAAGGCATTACTGCATGAGGCTAAAGCTGAAGGCCTTTCATCTCACATCATCTATTATTTTAACAACAATTGTTACTTTAACATCAGTGTAGAGAAAGATTCTTTCATAGTGAGGAAAACAAAGAAAAGAGCATTGGTATGTTCCACATTCCAGTTCTGAACAAATTGAATCCCACTCAGAATCTATTTGCTGCTGTTTAATCTCCTTTCATTCTGCTTTAATTAGATAACTTCATCATCTGAGCTCCTGAATTGGTAACTTTTCAGCTCACACTCTCAGCCACTATGTTACATCAGCAGATGCTTCCTCCTGTTTACCATGAATTAGTCAGCTGCATTTTTGAACTCAACTATTACCTCCTCCAACAGTGTCAGGCAGTTCAAGGGATCCTCAGTACACACCATGAGAGGAACAGCTCAAGGCAAAGTTTAAATGTTTTTCCTTCCAAGTGATGGGCTCTGGTCTATACCACCTTTCTAGCTACAGGCCTAGCCCTCCACTCTGAGCCATTTTAAGCAACCTAGCTGGTTTAACAGGCTTCTGTATCCAGCAGGAGGGAGGCAAACAGGCCTACAGGTTGCAGGAACATATATCCTTCCGACAAAAGCCAAGCTTTCCAGGTACTCGTCCCAGTCCAGTCCATAGCAAGTTCAGAGTGGGAGGCCCAGTTCCTCACCTCTTCCACACAGGAGGCGTTTGGGGGAGTGCTCCACGCCCTCTCACTCCATGGGGAGGAAGACAGAAAGAGCCCAGCCAGAGGCTGGGACTCTGGTTCCAGATCCCAGACCCGGAGAAAGAGGTAGGGAGAGCAAAAGGGGGGGGGGGCAAAGGCAGCAACAACCAGGGCGCTTTCCTGAGCAGGAGAGAAGGGTGGCCTAGTGGTTAGAAGAAGCATCCCAGGCTCCTGGCTTCTCTTCCCATCTTTCTATCTATCTATAACTAAAAAAAAAAAAGCCTGGGCTGCTGGGCTCGCTGTTCTCCTGACTAAATTCGCCTTCGCTACCGGAGGAGCAAGGTACAAAGTGCGGAGAAAGCTCAAACGCCCTGAGTAAACAACGAGAACACTTGATCCGCCAGCAGGAACACCGGAACGGGCCGGGGGGGGGCGGGGGCTTCTTTGTGGAACTTCTTCGTCTCCAAAAGCTGTTCTTTCCAAGCTTAACTCCGTGGAAAGATCCCGACACTTCCACTGCACGCTTGAGGACGACGACCTAGACTCACCTTGCCTTTCAGGTCAAGGATGAAAACGGCCGAGGCGGACATAACTGCGGCCCGCGCTCCTTCCTCCTCGTCGCCTGCGACTGCGACTCCGCCGCCACCTGGGCCAGGTGAGCGAGCTGCGTCCTACAGGTGAGCGAGGCTGCCTTAAAGGGAAGGGGAACCTTGCGGGTGGCGACGGATATCCTCCGACAGAAATGGAAGGACGGGTGGGCACCGAGTTCTCGGACCGCTTCGTCGCTGGCCCCTCGCGTCGCGGCTCGTTTCTGAGGAGGAGGGCAGGCGGGCTTTCTTGCCCCGGGCCCCGTTTCCACCGCGGCACGCGGCCTTGGCTCGAACTGAATGGGCCAGCCGAAGACGAGTTACTTATTACAGAGGGAGAGAAGCCCAGGGGAACTTCTTGTTTTGGATGAGACCAGAATTTAGAACTGCGGCACACGGCGCTTCAGAGGGTAAGGTGACCACGGTCGTGGGTCTGGTGGGGCGCTGGGCTTAGTTAGGGGGCTGGCTCGCTTTCTGCTCATCGCCCGAGAAGGGGCTTCCTGAGGCTTTCAAACGTTCATGGGCTGCAAACAGGCCGCGGCCTCGCTTGGCTGAACAGCAGAGGACAGAGAGACAAACAGGAAGGATGTGCTGTCTCTTAGGCGGTTTCCGCACTACACTATTATAGCGCGATTATTCCACTTTCAACATCCTATAGAATCCTGGGGTTTGCAGTTTAGAAACTGCAAACCCCAGGATTCCATAGGATGTTGAAAGTGGAATAATCGCGCTGTAACAGTGTAGTGCTGAAATGGCCTTAGACAGAATACAGCAGAACAAGGGCACCTGAGTGAATGGCGAATGGTAGCAGTAGGGAAGTGGTACATGGCCTTGTATTCCAAAAGGGTGTCAAGCTATGATTGCAAATCTCTTTTTGAGGATGGGAAGAACATGGACAAAAAATTTTGTGTAACAATTTGCTAATCTGCTTCTAACATTACAGAATACAAAACTTTTGATGCATGAAATGTTTAGATGCATGGAGGATGGATGTCCGTTTTTCCTCCTAGTCAGCCCAGATCTTCTGGGGAATGTGCACAGGGTGAGGAACAAGGGTAGTCTGGCTTGCTTTCTTGTAACACATCGTAAAATTTGCAGCTAAGAGATCCCGCTTGAGCCACCTCCCTGGCTAGGTTTAGATTGTAGGTACAGATAGCCCTCAGATTCACTAAGGTTAGGGGCACAGGACCCTCACAAAAGTGGAAGTATCACCAATATCAAAATCAGGGAAGTGGGGGTGAGTTGACATAGTGGCTCTCTACTTCCTCTCTCTTGTGTATCTCCTTCCTTTGGTGCAGGGAGGCATTGGGAGAAGGTTTGTGATGCTGAGAAATCAGGCTGCAAACCATCTTTGACTGACCAGGCAGTGGCTGGTGGAGGAGGAGGAGGAGGAGGAGGACAACGACAACAAGAGGCAGATTTTTAAAGGGCTGCATGGTGTGATCAAAGCTGCCAAGAGGGAAGTTTCCCACAGAAAATGCCTGACATGGGGGCACAAACTCACAAATAATAAAATCCATGAAAGTCAAACCTTCAAATTGGGAGCACTATCTGTATTACACATGCACACATTCCCTGGTATTTTACCTGCTGCAAATTTAACATGGCTATAACATAAGAGTATAATATTTGTTTTCACCAAGTGTATTTGTTTTCATAGTACAAGAGCCTAACCATAGGTAGAGAAAAAACTTAAATAATCAACTAAGGGGAGTGATTCATGGTCTTAGATGTCTCTACGCTATTGCATAGAGCATGGAAATAAACAAGATGAAGTTGAACTCTTAATAGAGCAAACCAGATATATAATATGATATCACCACTGAAATTTGGCAGGATGAGACGCATGATTAGAACGTACAGTCACCCCTCCACATTTGCCAGGGTTAGGGACACAGGACCCCCATGAAAGTGGGAAAACCATGAACTCTAGGCCCTCCCAAACCATATTTTACACACAAAAAAAATATGATCACCATATTCAATCCACCAGGGATTCCCTTGAGGTATCAGGGCTCTTTCACAAGGCAGAAGGGGGTGGCTGGTAGGGCTTACTGCCACCTCCAGTGTTGCCCCACACCATTTTTAATAGGGACTTAGAAGCCTCCTTTGCAGTTTCTCATTCTTACGGGTCTTGCAGTCCCTATTAAAAATGGCATAGGGAGACAGCAGAGGTGACAGCAAATAATCTGGGAATAATTAAATCCACAAAACTGAAACCCACAAATGTGGAGGGCTGACTGTAGTAATAGGGAGTACAATCTATTTCAGAGAAATAGACGAAGCAGCAAGGGAGAGGGGAGTAGCATTATATGTCAAGGATGTTTACATCTGTGACAAGATCCATGACTTAAATCCTGGAAGCCAGAACTGGCAGAAGTAATTTCAGAACCAATGCAGAAGCAATACTCCTTGAGAGTTCCTGGAGATCAGGAGAAGTCTCAGCAGACTGAAGGAGGGCAAATATTGTCTCCCTCTTCAAAAGGAGAAAAAAAGAGGACTCAAGCAATTACCACCCAGTCAGCCTGACATCAATACCAGGAAAGGTCCTAGAACAGATCATTAAACAGACAGTTTGTAAGCACTTAGAAAGTAATGCCATGATCACTGAAAGTCAACACGGGTTTCTCAAACACAAATCATGCCAGACTAATCTGATCTCTTTTGTTGATAGAGTTACAAGCTTCGTGGATGAAAGGAATGCTGTGGATGCAGTGTATATCTTGATTTCAGTTAGGCCTTTGACAAGGTCCCCAATGATATTCTTACGAACAAGGTAGTAAAATGTGGGTTAGATAAAATTACTGTTAGGTGGATTTGTAATTGGCTGACTGGCCAAACACAAAGGGTGCTTGCCAGTGGCTCCTCTTCATCCTGGAGAGAAGTGACTAGTGGGGTGCCACAGGGTTCTGTCCTAGGCCCAGTGCTATTCAACATCATTATCAATGACTTGGATGACAGAATAGAAGGCATGCTCATCAAATTTGCAGATGACACCAAATTAGGAGAGACAGCTAATACCCTAGAGGACAGAATCAGAAATCAAAGTGACCTTTACAGATTCAAGAGCTGGGCCAGAACTAACAAAATGAATCTTAACAGGGAGAAATGTAGGGTGCTACACTTAGGAAGAAAGAATGAGATGCACAGATATAGGATGGGTGACACCTGGCTTGAAGACAGCACATGTGAAAGAGATCTAGGAGTCTTAGTGGACCGCAACATGAGTCAACAGTGTGATGTGGCAGCTAACAAAGCCAATGTGATTCTAGGCGGCATCAGTAGGAGTATAGTGTTGAGATCAAGGGAAGTAATAACACTACTCTATTGTGCTTTGGTTGTACCTCACCTGGAATACTGTGTCCAATTCCGGGCAACACAGTTCAAGAAAGATACTGATAAATTGGAACATGTCCAGAGGAGGGCAACCAAAATGGTGCAGGGTCTGGAGACCATGTCCTATGAGGAACAGCTTAGGGAGCTAGGTATATTTGACCTGATGAAAAGAAAGTTAAGAGGTGACATGATAGCCATATTTACATATTTGAAGAGGTGTCATATTGAAGATGGAGCAAGCTTTTTTACTGCTGCCCCAGAGACTAGTACATAGAGCAATGGAATCAAATCTAAAGGAAAATAGATTTCACCTAAACATCAGGAAGAACTTCCTGACAGTAAGAGCCATTCGACAGTGGAATATGCTGCCTCAGAGTATGGTGGAGTCACTTTCTTTGGAGGTTTTTAAACAGAGGCTGGATGGCCATTTGCTGAGGGTGCTTTGAGTGTTTGTTCCTGCATGGCAAGTGGTTGGACTCGATGGCCGTTGTGGTCTCTTCCAACTCTATGATTCTATAATTCTCTAATCCATCCAAAGAAGTCTATCTTGGAACCCATGCAAACTACATTTTATCAAGGCCATCCTGGTCTTGACCATAGTGAAGGCCTTTTTCCCCACTACAAAGGCCCCAAGTCCTTTGCTGTGCTGTTCTCAATGTTCTCGAGAGGTCTCAGTGCACCACATTCTGGATACAGCAGTTATTTGGGCCTCTTGGTGGTCATCACATCTCTCAGTTACCTTGCCTATCTCCTATCTTTGGCAGTGGGTTGAACTCGATGGCTGTTGTGATTTCTTCCAATTTGATGATTCTATGACACTATGAAACATTTGTAAGATGTACTGCTACTTATTTGAATGATAAATAGTCAAGTTTTTAAAAAGTATTTAAGACTGAATATAGCTTTGGATATGATGAAGTAGAAAAGCAACTAATAAACAATATGAATGGTGGTAATAGCGAGAATAGCAAGAATAGAGTATGTCCCAGTGGGCCAGTACCAGATAATCAGTATTTCTGTGGGAAGTGTCCAGATAAATTCCTAGGACTGAGTTGAAGAAGTGTGGGAGAAACACACACATTCTGCTGCCCAGAATTCTGTCACTAGCTATGCAGGCTGTGCATCTGAGGCTGACAGCTGCTCCTGCTATGCATTGGTGGCACTGCTGATAAATACAGATAAATATTTCTGCAGATGCAGCTATGTCTACTGTACAAAGCTAGGCTTTATTAGGACAGGCGTAGGTAGGGGTGTGTGTGCGCGCGCACGCGCGTGCGCACCTGTGGGTGTATTTAGAACTAGAATTAGTCCCATTTGGAATGTGTAGCAACTCCTCCACACCAAGTTATTCCAGTTATGCTGAGTCTGAGCTGCAAAAGGCTCCCTTGACAGGCCAGGGACAGAGGACCTCTGAAGGCTAAGAGGAAACCACATTGCAAAGAAGGCGTCCTGCCTACCTTCAAGTCGGGAAGGGATGAATGAATAAAAGTATAGAAAATAAGATGTTGATCATAAGATTGCTGGTTGACCAGGCCAAAAAGATGTTCTTACTTGAGACACTTGCATGCTGTGCAGTTACAGCAGTTTGATACTCCACCCTACAGAATCTTTAGATTTATAGTCTGAGGAGGCAGTAATACTCTCTGGCTGAGAAGTCTGAATACCCCATGAAACTACAAATCCCAAGATTCTGTAGGATGGAGCCATAGGAGTTAAAATGGAAGAAAATGCAATCTAAAATTTTTGTGTGAAAGAGGCCCTGGTCTTGAGTGTTTCCTATAAAAGCAAATAGATGAAGCTTTTCATAGTGCAGAGCAATATTGCTTGCTAACGTCTCTAGAACAAGCAGCTGTTAACAGGCACAAGAAGAGGGACTGGTTTAAACAAATTATGGAAGCCATATTTGGCATGGCTAGCTGGTCATGTAAAAGTGAAAAGAATGTCTACTATTCCACACAAACTTATTAGGTTCAAAACACCCAGGAGAACCACAAGCGTGACAGAGAAAGCAGCGGTAGTTTTCCTGGATTTGGCTCTTCCCCCTTCTTTTCACTTGTTCAAGAGCAGAACAAGAATAATCCTGTTTCTGCAGTAGGTGGATGGAAACAGCTAGTGAATAGACTAGGTCAGGAGCAGAACACTAGGCTTAAGAGCTGTGAGGCTGGCTTCCAGGACTGTAGCCTGGCTCACCAGTTTCTACAAAGAACAGCTGCTCTTGAATAATTTGAATTGCCCTGCAGAGGGCTCTGGAATCCTGATTCTGCAGGAAGGGACTGATCAGGTATTATTTGTTTTAGTAGTATTCCAACATGTGGAAGAGAATAGATTCTGCCAGCCACTTCCTGAGAGAGTTGGATGGTGGAAAGTTTTCATCCCTAATATGCATGACATAAAATATTTTTTCCAGTTCAGTTTGATAAGTTTACAGAAGAGCAGTTAGGGGACAGGTATTGTTCAGAGATATTAGACAAGTTTCTCAGGATATATGTTAAAGAAGTGACTGGTCAATACAGAAATAAATGTCTAGTTCTCACTAATGGAATTTCTAAATAAAATATAAATGCTAGAATTCTGATAATGTATGGTCAGAC
This sequence comes from Cyclura pinguis, assembly GCA_030412105.1. NCBI lineage: Eukaryota > Metazoa > Chordata > Lepidosauria > Squamata > Iguanidae > Cyclura > Cyclura pinguis. The sequence goes on from CM059600.1 coordinate 214,816,922, forward strand.
TTTCTAGTGATTTCTAAAAGCACTTTTCATTCTCCTGTTACTACTGGTGAATCAGATTATGGATTAAAATTAATTAATACCTCAAGAGGTCACTTCCTCAAATTTTATAGGCAGTTCTTTAAAGAAAGGGAATTTTGGACTTACTCTTGCACCACTCTCAGTTTTTGTGATAACTTGAAGATTTGATAGGGAGAGATGTGTGTCAGGAGTCATCTGTGTCTGGACATTGGGTGCCTTTCAGATACAGTACTATGGCTTCCACTTCAACTACCATGGCTGCATCCTATGGAATGCTGGGATTTGCAGTCTGGTCAAGGGCACCAGAGGAGGTTTCCCTAAACTGCCAGTCCCAGGATTCCATACAGTGTTGCCCTGGCGCTTGAACAGGAGTCATAATGCTATGACTCCACTATGAAACGGCCCCTAAAATGGGGTGAGATTAAACCTAGAGAGGAAGCCCAGAATTGTCCTATAGGCCCCAGTTCAGGCTGTGTCCATAGGGACTCCTTAAGCCATCACCATGGACAACACCCTGTCCAAGGCTCTGATATCAGGAGAACTGGGGTTTATGGTCATGATGATGATTGTGTGTGTGGGTATTTGTCCTGCCATTTTCCTAGCCCAGGAACTCAAGCCAGTTAGCAAAAATGAAAACCAATAGATGTAAGAGCTCACATTATTGAAGGCACATGTATGTATGTGTCTACAAGTTGTCCATCAACTTTTGCCAACCCCATGAATTTCATAGACTTTTCTCAGGCAAGGAATTCTCAGAGGTGGTTTTGCCAGTTCCTTCCTCAGAAATATAGCCTGCAGAACCTGGCATTCATTGGCAGTCTCCCATCCAAGTACTCACCAGGGCTTCACCTCGCTTAACTGCGAAGTTCAGACAGGATCTGGTGCCTTTAGGATATTTAGGTAGGTAAAGACGTGCCAAAGTTAAAATCTAATTGAGCTATCAATATAACTGAAAGCAAATTAAAATCAAATATGTTAAAGAGCAAGAAATATGGTTCATGCCACATGCGATTGAAAGCTCTTTCTATGTAAACAATCAGTTCTAAAAGGCTTGTAAAAACAAAACAATTTTTTTTTTGCCTGCCACCTCTCTAAAAGCTTTATATCTTGATCATGTCTCAAACACAGATCAGGAAACATTTAGAACAGACACCCACAGAAATCTGGAAACATTTGGAAGGGGTTGTTCATGATGAGACCTTAAAAGTATGGTTAATGCTACTTTAAACAGGCTAAACATTTTAGTCTCCCTAAATAATTTAATGGAAACACTTCTTTTCATGTTTACGTAGTTTCATGGAATCAGTTTAAAAGATGTTTGCTTCAGATAAAACATCCCAGTGAAAGAGACTGTTTTTATTCCCTCCACCCACAATAGCAGCTGAAGCCTGTGGCCAGATAGAAAGTATGATAACCCATTTGATTGATATCACTTACAATGTAGACATAGATCCTAAAAACTGGTCAGATTATACTGGTACTTCATGAAGTATAAACTCAAGAGAAACAATTAGAAAGGGCTTGGAGTTGAACTTGAAATTAAACCAACCACTGCTGCATTGCTTTAGAAATTAAGGGCCATTTTAAACACAGAGGGCTACATTCATTGAAATACTGTAGGAGGTTTTTCAATGAATAATGTGAGCAAAACACATATTTAACAAAAGGACTAGGAGGAGAACACTGAATACCTTGGGAACTGATGATCCTGAAAGTAGACATTTTGTGTCTGACCTTTTTTTTTTCTTTTTTGGTGACAAGACATTTGCCTCCAATGGAAACTTCCTAGGTAAGTTTTATCAAAAAAGGTACCACAACAATCTCAGCTTCTGTTTATTTGATACCATGATCTTATAGGGTGTTACTGCCCTGGCTAGCCCGAGCTTGGGAGATATTAAAGATATCTTGTGATATCAATAATTCGGCCTCACATACCCATTTCCCTCCACGTGCTTGCGAGGCCCCCGGACAAGCACACGTACAGGCTCGGCCGATAATCGTTGTAATATTCCAACACAATACAGGCAGGCCAGAAGTAGCCGACTCGCAGCTTCAGGAGACCTCAAGGCAAATACTTAATTATGTATGCACGCAACTTTCAAAAGATCCTCTGGCCCGCGCTGGCAGCTTGATGATCTGACTATACAACGCTCAAGCGCTCGGCATTTGCATACTGGCTACTCTATTGACAATTTGGCGATAATTCAATCATTCAAATTCTGATCTTTCGGAGGCTTTGTCTCCAGCCCCAAATTCATTGTTTTCTCCAAGTCCGAACTAGCCTGCAGTCACAATTCTCCTTATAAAAACCCCTGACTTTGAGCCCTTCCTTGGATCGCTCTTGGCTTCCCTCCCGCCTTGCTGTCGCTTTGTCCAGCGAGCCTTCCCCTCAGCCCCATGTGCTGAGATCCACGCTCCCCAGCTTCTCTGCTTCTAACCGCGCTTCAGGACAGGTGAAGTATCACCCAAACCAACAACTCCTCTAAAAATCCCTCTATCCCACTCCAACCTTTATTTCTATAGTTTCTCTGTATGTTTGTGTTGCATACACTGATTCATTGTATTTTTAATAAAAATCACATTTGTTATTTTACTCCAGTTTGCTCCTTGACTCGGCCTGACCCCGTAAACATTGGGTCAAAGATCTCGCTGCGTTACCCTGCCTCTCGTATTGCTAGGCGGTGCTCTTGACTAATTTCCCCAACTTATAAAATTGAGAGAGCATTTAGGTGTCCCTCCCGGGAGCCCCAGGAATCAGGGTAACAAGGGCATAAGTCCAAACTCACACAAGGAGGTCTTCTCAGCAGGAAAGATGATATTAATGTTGGTATTAATAAGTTGACAGGCAATTTGAAGGCTCATCCACACACATACTTACATAATATATAGATCCATTCCCTTTCTGGCAAATTAGGCCTGACCACTGAGAATTTTATGAATGGATATAATGGAAAAAAGTAAAATATCTGCCTTCAAATGATCTCTGGATTTATGGCACCCCAAGAATTCCTTTGGCAAGGAATCTTCAGAGGTGGTTTGTCATTGTCTTCCTCTGAATAACTGTGATCCAAATGCTGAGTGACTTGTAAGAAGACAGGAAGGTAGTTTGGGCTGGCCTGGTTTGTCACATAAATGCAAGAACCATATAACGGGAACCTTATTTTTCTCACTGTGAGTGGGTGGCAGAGTTTGCTTTCTTGACTCTCTGGCTCTTTTCCTGACTCTCTGACTCTCCTGACTCTTTTGCCACCTGGCAATGCAGCCAGGTGGTGGTAAGTAGGCAGCAGGAACCAGAAAAATCACTTTTGAGTATGCTTTGATAAGTGGATGGCTGGCCTGTTGTATCTTTTATTCACTTTGTGTAGAAATGTTTATCCTTCCCTCCTTCTGTTGATGACCCAGACAGCTCACAACAATGTATGGCCATGATACAATATAAAACAATACAAATACACAAGCAGTAAAATATATACAGAAGCCATAAATCAGAACAGACGCCCTTCCCCACTGACTACCCCAAATGTTGTTGGATTTTAACTACTATGATCCCTCACTACTGGCTATACTGGACAAACTCCTGGGAAATACAAGGGAGCACCAGATAGAGGTCACAGTTCCCAATTCCTGCAATATATAAAACATTTCAATAAAGCACATCTTCTCAAACATTGCTTCACTATTTTGTTTTTAAAATTTCCACTCCATTGTCACTTTTAAGATCGTTGTTTTTAAATATTTTAATAGAATTAACTGTACAATCCTGTTTTTTTTTAAACCCCAGCTGTATGTTTTATTCGCCGTTCCTAACAGTTTGTGGAGAGGAGAGAGAACTCCATCAAAGTAAGCAGGGCTCCTGAGCCCTCCTGAGAAGAGGCTTCCGGTGCTGGATACCCTACACTTCACAAAACTCACTCTGAAGCAAGAGGAAGTTTATTTTGTATGGATAAGCCTGAGCAATACAGCACACTTCTACAGAAGTTGCCAAAACTGGAAGGTACATATGACATCCATTTTTATAGGTTATCAATACAAGTTTAGGCATCCAAAACATTCCTTGGTCCCAGCCATAAATCCCTTCATGTGTCTGTTCTCCTTTCATTTTCCCAGACTGGTGCTGGCCACAACCACATATGCCGTTGCCTATTTCTCTATCTCTATTTTCACAGTACTTTGTTTTCATAACACACCAATACTGCCAGCCTTAGTTTTGATTTCCTGCTCTAGTCCACCATAAAACACAATGTAACAGCCAGCAGTCTATGGATTACAATGAAGCAGCAATTAGTAGTACTTAAGCCTGGATTCAAAGTAGCCCCATTTGTGCAACAGTTAAATACAAAGCAGCAGTTAGCAAAGAACACACATTCACCAGGTTAGTATTTTCATGGCAGGGAGCTTACAGAACTTAGCAACTTGACAGATGTTTGCGAATTGTCCTTACATGAGCTAAACAGCATGTACTTGTTGTTTAACTTCCTCACTGTATGCTGCAATAGGAAATGTAATGCCAGGGAAGGTATGTAACAATGACAAAAATGGCATTACTATATATTATGGAACTATATATAAACTTATGATTGCTTAGAGGACACTGTTTCTTGATTAATTTAGCCTCTACCACTGGAAGGACTGTGGATGAAGTCCCAAGCCGAAAGGATTTTGCTGATAGAGATTTCTTGTTGTTATTGGCGGTCAAATTTACTTTGATTTATGGTCACCTTATGGCAGGCATGGTTTAAGATACAAGAGTGAACTCATAAGCAGAAGAGATATTAAATCCATGATTTAGGTATTAGAAGAGCCTAGCTCCACCTCCATCGTTCCCTTGATGTTTCTTAGAACACTGCTGAAGCAAAAAGACAACTATAATTGATTTAGGGGGTGGAGAGAGAAAGTAATATACAGAATAAAGGAGTTGAATGGTAAACCTATATAGTCAGAACAATTCAAAAGTAGCCTTAAACCAAGAGACTCATCATGGCTACAAGTAATACAAAGAATCCTTTTTTTTTCTTTTTAGACAAAACTAAACAGAACTGAGAGCTGTGACTCTGTTTGACTTGAGTTGCAATAATAACAATAACAAGGACAAGCTTCAAAACTATATCAAATAATACAAGAGGGAAACTCTGGCAAATCTAAAGGGATGAGACTTGTTTGGAAGTCACATGTGGTGATAAAAATATTGGAGAAACAATGGGATTCAGTTTGGAAAACACCCTATAAATCAATTCCCACTCAGATTAGAGAAAGTGCATTAAAATTAACATGGCATTGTTATCCACATAAACTTTATAAAATTAATGAGTGTTGAAGCTGTGTTGGAGACATTGTGGCAGAACAGGTGATTAGACTCACATATGGCTAATGTGTCCAAAAATATGGGAGGTTAGGAGGTTGTATTAGAAAGAATAAGCCAAAGGCTGGACCAAGAACTTCACTTTAGAGGTGTACAGTCATCCCTCCACATTCACTAGGGTTAGGGGCACAGGACCCCCGTGAAAGTGGAAAAACTATGAATAACTCTAGGCCCTCCCAAAACATATTTAACACACACAAAAAGTATGATCACCACATTCAACCCACCATGGATTCCTTTGAGGCATCAGGGGTCCTTCATAAGGCAGAAGTGGGGGGCTGGTGGGGCTTACTGCCACCTCCACTCCTGCCCCACACCATTTTTAATAGGGACTTGCAAGCCTGCTTTGCAGTTTCTCAATCTCACAAGGATTGCAATCCCTGTTAAAAATGGTATAGGGCAGCCACAGAGGTGACAACAAATAACCCATGAATAATCAAATCCCCAAAAGTGAATCCCACAAATGTGGAGTGCTGACTGTACTTTTACTTATTTCTGTCTGAAAATGAAAACTTGTCAAATAAGGATCTTATAGTATTTATTCTATGTGCTGCAAGACTAGAAACAGCTAAAACATGGAGAACATTAGAAAATATCTCAGTACAAAAATCATTAAATAGGATATAGTACATTGCTCTTTCAGAAAAATTAACATACAAAGTAAGAGTAGCCAGAGGGGACATAAAAGAAAATACATCTGAGATTATTTGGAAGCTCTTTATTGTTCATGTTATTCAAGTCAATACTTGACTTAAACCTCCTTTGGGTGAAAAGCCATTTTGGAAAAATGATTATATGTTAATCATAACCTTCAATAAACAACATGTAAATATTTGGAAGAATTTATATCCATGGTGATGGACAAGGATAAGGTTTATGATTCTATAAATTGGGGAGGGGAGAGTGGGAGGAAGGGAGAGATTCATAAATTATGAAACCTGTTTAGGAACAAGAAATCGTTGCACATATCATGACTACAATTGTTAAAACAAAAATAGATTTTTTTGAAAAGGCATGGTTCTATCATTACTCAGCAAAAGCTGTCATTTTCACTAACAAACATTTGAAACATGTTCCTAAATACCATAAGGGCATCAAATCCCATCTGATCTTGGAAGCTAAGCAGGGTCAGCCCTGATTAGTACTTGGATGGGAGACCCTCAATGAATTTCAGAGGAAGGAACTGGCAAAAAAATTCATGGGGTTGCCAAAAATCATCAGGCAACTTTTGGACACTTGCACAGTGGTACAACAGAGCTACATTTAATAAAGAGGAGGCAGCTGCCCTAGTTATACCAAAAAAAAAAAAAAGTTGCCATACTGATTCTTGAGAACAAGAAGTACAAAATAAGGGAACTGATGCATTCTGTCATTAACAATTGGTCTTTGTTTAGAATATAAAGGATTTCAGATTGCACAGAACTCCTTTTGAAGGCAGGATGGAAAAGCAGAGTTCTCATTTATGTTGTTATGTTTAATTTCTCAGCCATTACATTCTCACTTCTTATTTTCTGGTAACCCTTTGTCACAGGAGGATGGATGTGTCTTGAGTCATTCTTTGAGCAAAGACAAAAATATTTTGAGAACTTGAATGAAGTTTTCTATAGCCTCTTTTCTCTTTGGTTATAGTTCTTGTGTGCCTTCAAGTCATTTCTGACTTATGGTGACCTGAGGTGAACCAAGCACAAGATCTTCTGGGGCTGAAAGTATGTGATGCACCCAAGATCACCTGGTGGGTTACCAAGATCACCTGAGTGGGGAATCAGTTACCCTGCTTGCTGGGGGTCCCTTAGGGGGATTCCCAACACATGTCAAAATTATCACTTGTGGGGAAAATTAGCTTTGAACACTGCTGTAGCAGTGCAAAGAGGGCAGGGTAATTAAGGATCTTGAGCCCAGCTTTATGGAGTTGGATCACAGAGAATCAGGCTAACTGCTCAAATTTAAGTATTTTATTGAAATAGATGTTAAAATCCATACAATCACTCAGCTGCCTTCACTCCCACAAGCATACAAGGCTACAGAAATTTAGAAAGAGCTGAAAATTAAGAGAGAGAGAGACATAAGAGTTTTGGGATAATACTGTATCAATCCAGAAGTCTTCGGCTGGGAAAAGACAAGCGAAAAGCCCAACTCAGCCTCAGAGGGCGGGGCTGAGGGGAGCGTTCCACTGGCAGAGGCATTGTTTGTGAGTCTGAAAGAACTCTGAAATGGAGGAGGAAAAGGGGTTCTAGTTATAGATGTGAACACGTCCTGGGACCAGATGGCCGCATTTTTATGAAGATGGATCTCAGCTTTGTAGTTCAAAGAAAATACAGCCAGGCATTCTTGTAGTTTCCTGCAAGATGAATTTCTCATCCGGGGATGCGTGCCTCCAAAGTGTAACATTCCTGGCTGTTTGAAATGTTAATTTGATCCCAGAGACCTCTTGTCTCCTATTGGTGCTATTATTGCTGAAAATCCATTCAAATGGTCTGTGTGAACCATTTGCAAGATTCACCTAGGATGCGTGACAGAAAACATGGCTACCCTTTGATATGTATCCATAGCTCTATTGCCTACATGTCCTTCCAACAGATTTCTATGGCTCACTATTTTTGATATAAAATAATTATGATCCTCATAACACAGCATGTAGGTGAGGTAATATCAAACTCTGGTCTCCAGGGTCATAGTCTAACAATCAAATCACTGTACCGCCATGCAGGTTCTCCTCTTTGGTTATATGGAAGCCAAACAGCTCAACAAGGTGATCATTACCTGGGGCATATAGCAATACTTAGACTACTGTGTAGTGGAATCCTTTGCATGTCTGTTCAGAAGTAAATTCCATTTAATTAAGTGAAACCTGCACCTAGGAAAGTGTGTAGCTTGGAGGGTTTTTTTTTATCCTCTAAACATCATTCAGTGCCTGCAGGTTAAGATCCTGACTGCAGTTTTTAAAAAGTTAAATCATTACAGTATTTGGTTGAACTTTTCCAAATCTCCCTTGCCCAATATATTCCATGTAGACAGCAATAGAGACACAGATCTTTAATGGACAGGTGACATAATGAACAAAACACCATGCTTTAAAGACATGTTAAACTCACTGGGCATTCTCACAGACAGTACTAAAATAATAGTGTCATGTTTCAAGCATCTTTAATATATTTATATACAGTAAAACTTATATTTAAGTTGAAACATTCTTTCTGTTTAATACTGATATACTGTTACATTTTCTTTCTTTCTAAATCTAATAGGCTTGGACTTCTAGTTCTGGAAAAGTATTTTAAAAAAAGAAAAGGAGGGAGGAGCCAGCTTTTAAGATGGTGAAAAACAATTGTATTTGCAGAGGGAATAGCAGTGAATTGGCTACACCCTTGGAATGGTCACTTAGGCAAAGAACTCAGTAAGAGCCAAAACCAGAATATCTTTTGAAAAGTAGTTTGCAACTAGGGCAATTAGGGAAGTAATAATGAGTGCCTCTGAACAAGCACACAGTGGGGGAAAAGTACTGAGAGGAAATGGCTATTAAACCACTTATTGTCTGGAAAAAGAATAACTGAATGCTGGAGTCTGATCTGGGCTGTTAATATGAAATGATTTGAGAAGATGGAGTCTACAGAATGCAGACTATATAGTAAAGCTAAAAGCAGTAAGTAGAGGGGTGAAGTGGTTTGAGCATTGGACTACAACCCTGGAGACCAGGTTTTCATTCCCACTCGGCCATGGAAACCCCCGGGTGACCTTGGGTACCTCACACACTCTCCACCCCTGAAAAGCCCATGATAGGTTCACATTAGGGTTGCCATTAGTCAGAAATGACTTGAAGGCACATAACAACAAGAGAATGAGGTAAGGAAAGCAAGGCAAGATCAAGTAGCCCCATCTTCAGGTTCTCTGGCCAGCAGTCTGGACTGATCTTTGTTGATGCAAACCAGCAGACTTATTGTGGAGGAAACAGGAGGCAAGTGAAGAATCCAAGTCCACACCGTTGGACAGAAGAATGAAATGTGGCAGAATTGTCGAGGTGACAAGAAGCACAGTGTGGAAAGAAGACCACAGAATGTCTAGAATGGACCCCTTTCTCTTCTTTTGAATGCGATAGTACTAATCTCTCTGCCTCTAACTTTTCTTTAGTTGGGCATCCTTAGAAACCAAATGTTCACACCATACCTTAATACAACATTGTTCTGTTTGAATCCCAGCATTGCCATTTCTGTGATGGTATCAGATTCTGAATGCTCTCTACTACACCCTTTCGACTTCAGTAGATGAGTAGCATTATTCACACAGTTCTTCCCTTTCCATTACAGCATTATTGGTGAGTCCTTTTCCCTGCCCCACACCTCATGATTGGTTTTGTTGTTGTTAACACTGTACTAGTGCAGTAACATTGTAAAGTCATTACATTTTTCCTTTCAAGCAATGTTCCTTCAATGCAACCTTCCTGTGCTGCAACACTACTGTGTTTTTGTGCTATAACTTTTAAAAATGTATTTAAAAAAATAAAAATTGAAATTCAAATAAAAAATTGCCATGCCATGTGATTCTCTCCCCACTTCTCCTTCTTTGTTCGCCTCTGGAGCAATGGATGTGGTCTGTAGGCTATTCAGCAGAGATCACCATGGGAGTAGCTGAGGAGGGGAAAAGCTGAGAATGTCCACTACTGGATTGGCTACAGAAGGATGTGCACTACCACAGCTAACAGGATTGTTATGGGAAAGGGGGTCATTAACAGGTTATTTTCAGCACTGGAAAAGGGATTGCAGCATGATAGCTGCTTATTAGGAACAACATAGTATAATAGCACTGATCCTGAACCAACAATAACATGTCGCTCTGGCTGTTTGACATGCTGGTGCGATAAGGCCCTTAGCTGAGCTTTTACATGGAAAGTAATTGCAAGGATTATAATTTCTGGCATGGATGCTGTTTTTTTAAAAAACCTGATGCAGATTATTTGTAGATCTAGGGAACAGTAGCAGTGGGTGCTGGTGGAAAGTTTTGGACTACTACTTCTAGAATCCCACAGCCAACATGGCCTTGTTGGCAAGAGGGTTCTGAGAGTTGCACTTTCCAAGCTGTATTCCTGGTGTTCTCAGAGACTCATTTTGCTGCCTGCAGAATGGGCCTTCCAACCTCACACAGCAGAAGCAGACAGGGCAGCTGCTCTGAAAAAAGTTTTTTTTTTCTCCAGTAGAGCAAATGCAATCAGCACTGAGCTGAAGTAGAAATAGCAACTGCTGCACCTGTTGCCACTGTTTGTGGTATTCTATCTGGCAATGAGTGTAGGTGTTACAAGATGCTCATTTTGCACACAATTAAAGTTACACCAATTTTGAGAGAAACACTCTGCAGTGGTGAGGAACCCTATATTTTTTTGCCTCAGGCTCAAAGCAAAGGTTCCTGATGTGGTTGCCTAAAACACACACAAGCACTATCAGGCCACTTAGGGTATAACCACACAGCACAATTATAGCAATTTAATCCCGTCCCGTGAAGTGTCAGATTTGCCATTTTTGGAGGGATTCAGAGACATCTACTTCAGTTCCAAAGCCCCCCCCCCCCCGCCACTACAAATCACAGCACTCCATTATGGTGGAGTCATGACAACTGAAGTGGGATCAGCCTGCTATAATTGTGCAGTGCAGATGTCCTCAAACAGAGTAAGTTACTCAGAAGCTACTACTTCATGTGACTTGAAGCAGCAACTCTGGAGGGCTTTATTTATTTGTCTTCCTTTGTTACAGAAAAGATGGGGGCACACAGAGCCTTTGGGGGACTTTCCCTTCGGAGTGTTTGGTCACCTTGAGGTGGTTTCTCTCAATAAAACTAGTTCCTTATTTCTAGTCCCCCACTCACATTCTTTTGAAAACAATAAAGCAGGTTGACTCTACATAATGGAAAACTTTAACAACAGAATGGATCTTTGCTGAATGGGTCTTAACTTATGAATTAACACACTTGGAAAATCATGGAATATCAGAAAGGGAATTGCTGGATAGTTTAGCACTGAACTATGTGCTTGTCAGAAATCTCTGCTTTAATTCTACTTCCAGTTGAGTACAGGAAAGCAGTGTCTCAGTGAGAGTTGAAGGAGTTCTTAGGACCAAACTACATATTCTTTGTGGTAAAAGTGTGGTGCCATGGAGGACCCATGAATGGTCAGGAGCCTGGTTTAATCCACTCTTGTTTACTATTTTCCCCAGTTAACACAGACATAGCATAGCAGGGGAGGCTGAGGTAAGGAAGATAGTGGTGAGGGTATAACAAAAAAGCAAGGGGAAGGGAGTTAACCCTCCTTTTCCCTACCACCTTTTCTACCATAACATCAAATCTCCTCTCATAAGCTTCTCAAACACACAGAGTACTGAAAAATGTAGCTTTAGCGTTTGCATAACAGCGAAACAAAGGAAAGGAAAAAAATAATTGAATGCATAAATGATTAACCTCCTGCTTGCAGTCAGTTCAGCAGCCCAACCTGCCCTTCTGAGACTGGTCTTGCTCTCTTGCCTGAGGCCTTTCCCCATTCTGCTACTCATCACAAAATGGAAAGGTGCACTTCAGGTCTTCCCATACTTACAATTTGTTTGCAAAAGTTGTTCTTCAGTTGTTGAGCAAAGCTAAAAGTTCTGCTCCTAACGTTAGAGCATCAGACCAAGCTGCTCTGTACTGACCTCTAATGGAGAAAAGGAGAATTCATTAGAAAGGAATTTTTGGCATCTCTCATAACGTTTCCAGCAAGAGAGGCTGCCAAGATGGCAAAGGCTGCCCTGGCAGTTGACATGAAACCACAGTCCTCAGGAAAATCAACCTGGAGAGACAGATACCAAGCAGACGCTCTTGCAGGAAATGAAAATGATGAGGGAGGACACACAGAACATGCATCAGGAGATAAAGCATATGAAAACTGAAGTATAGAATGTGAAAGCAGAGGTCAGATTAGATATGAAGGAAATCAAAAATTCTCTCGCTCAGATAAACATGAAGATGAAACAGATGACTGGCAGTCTAGATGTTAAAAACCATACAAGTTTGAAGAATCTACTGCAAAATTAACCAAGAGACTATATGTTCAACAGGAAAACACCTGGATGCAATGGCTGCTCTGGAAATGAAGGAGAAAGAAAAATATTTGAAGATAAAAGGCCTGGAGGAAAGAAAAAAATGCCAACATTAGAGTTCATGAAGCACTGGCGGACTTTTTACAAATGCAAGGAGGGGAAATAGCTGTGGAGGTGGATTTGGTGTATTGAAATTGATTCCAAAATTGCCAAATCAAGGAATCTACCGAAGTGATGTGATAGTAGTTTTATGAAAAGTGGCACAAGAAACAAAGTTCTACAACATTTCAAATCTAAACTACAGTTTGAGGAGAAAGAAATGATAATCTTTAAAGACCTTCTGGCCCAGATTCCAAGAAAACAGAGGGATTATGCCTTACTGATATTAAAGCTGAAACAATACAGAATTCCTTTTAGGTGAGCAACACAGAAGGATTAATATTGAGATTCAGGCAAAGAAAATTAATCTTGAATACAGTTCAGGAAGCAAGAGAGTATGGTAAAGATTTGGAAGAAGAAGAATTTATGCAGAAAAAAAGCCCAGCCCCATCTGACAAAGATGCAGGAAGTGAAGAAAGAGAAGGGGAGGAAGGAGATGATGAAGAAAGGAAAAGCAATCTGGCAGAGGCAAAATCAGTCTCAGGTCTTGCCAAATAAATTTGAGTGACAGCCATGAAGTCTCTATCTTGGAATGTGAAGGGGATCAATTCTGCTGGGAAGTAAAGTTTTTGATTGATTGGAAAAACAAAATTTAAATCTGATGTGTCTATATCAGGTTGCTTTGCTTTCCCTGCCATGTAATGCTGTTTGATGTTTGAAAAAGGGCTTTATTGTGTTGTAAGGGGATAATAGGATTGCGTGAGAAACAGTGTGCTGGGAACAAGGGAATGTTACTTTAACGTTCACTGATATGGATGAACAGATGCAGCTGCAAGGTCACATAGCTAGCAGGCAGAATGAGAGTCTGGGGAAAGTTGTTTTAATTAGTTGTCAAATAGAATGCTAGCATGTGTTAATTTGTAATATTACAACTTATAAGGAACTGCAAATCCAATAGTTCGTTAGTCTTGGCAATTGCCAAAATATGCTGCTGTTTCTTCACTGTTCCAAATAAAGCTTTTGAACCCTCTTGTTACCCTGATTTTTGGGGTCCCGTGAGGGACACCTCAATGTGCTCAAAATACTGGGGAATGGGAATTAGCAAAAGCACAAGCTAAGCAATGCAACAGGTAGGGCAACCTAGTGAGATCTTGAACCCAATGTTTACGGAGTCAGACCGAGTCGATAATCAAACAGAAGTAAATAATTGTTTTCCTTTATTTTGAAACACAATACGTATGTATGCAACCACTCACACAGACCTAACGAAAGAAAGGTAGGAGTTGGATAGAGGAGTTTAAGAGGGATTTTTTCAGGGGAAATACTACACCTGATCCTGAAGCCCAATTTATCAGAAGAAAAGTCCGTTGTATCGGAGATTCTCAGCACATGGGAGCTGAGGGGAAGGCTCATTGAACAGAGCAACAGCAAGGCGGGATGAAAGTCAGAGCGATCCGAAGAGATGCTCAAAATCAGGGGGTCTTATAGAGGGAAATGTGCCTGTAGGCTAGTCTGTTCCCAGGGAAAACAATGGGTTTCAGGCTGGAGACAAAGCCTCTGAAAGGTCAGTACTTTAGATGATTGAATTATGACAGCGTTGTCAATAGCATAGACAGTATGCAAACGTGGAGTGTTTGAGAGTTGGATATTCGGCTAATCGAGCTGCCTGCTCGGGGCAGGGGATCTTTTGTAAACGGTGTGCATACATAATGTGATCTTAAGAGGGTACTTACCTGGAGGTCTCTTGAAGCTGCAGTCCGGCAATTACTGGCCTGCCTGGGTTTGTTTTGAATAGTTCAGCTATTTTCGGCCGTGCCCGTATGCTTGCTTGTCCGGGGGCCTCGCAAGCACATGGAGAGGAATGGGTAGTGAAGGCCACATTCTTGATATCAAATGATATCTAATATACCACAAGTCTGGACTAGAAACTACAGTAACACTCTAAGCCTGTTCTCTGAACTTGAAGCTAGCCAGTACATGACAGTCTACATGAAACTCATATTAGGAAAGAGGATGAAAAATAATTATGAATTGAAAATTAGGGAGAGAATTTACATGTGTCAAAGGTGTCAGCTGTCTGTGCCAGGCAAGAGAGGGCAGTGTCAGCAAGAGGCCATTCACAGTCAGCAGAGACACTAACAGTCAGTGCAGCTTACCTGTTCAGTCCAGAAAAAATCCAACAGTTCAGGAGTCCAGAGGGCAACACAGTCAGACAAACTGGAGTTAGAAAATCCAGGTAGGCAATGAGTAGGGAGTCCAGAGAACACAAGACAAGGCCCAGCAACACACAAATTACTTCTGGTGTCAGGCTACTGCCCTGTGCCTTCCTTAAGAAGGCTGGGGCCAACTGGCTCTTATCCCAGCCTGATTAGCTCCTGGTGTGCTTGCTTCTTTGTGTCCTCCTTCAAGGCTGCTGTTCACCCGGGGAAGCTGTGCCCTGGCCCATGACAACACCATCAATTAATAAAAAGAAAAAGGGAGTTGTGATCCATGCTAAGGTCAGAAAAAGTGTTTGTATATAAATAGGGTCAGTCAGTTGCAGTCCAGATTCAACTCCAAGACCAAAAAGTCTTGATGGTGAGCATTTATGCTGTGACAGAAAATAAAGCGATATTCTATCCAAAATTATTTCAGAGAATCTTGGAAGTACCATATGACAAATTTATTATTCTAGGAGATTTCTTTATTTAAAAGCATTTTTATTAAACAAATGCAAACAACAACACTGCACAACAATACAAAAAGAAAAAACTAAGAATATATAACAATACAATACTAACAAAAGAAAAAGCAAACAATACGTAAGAAAATTACAAGCACCTAACAAAATTACAACTAACTAAAAAACTCTACAGATAGCTAAAAATATTGGTTCCCACCCTTGCTGCAAACAACTCATAAGAATTAAACAGCTACATCTATTAAATCCTTAAATTTATACCACAGTTATTACTTGTTGCTAATCATACTTATCATCCTAATTACACACCTACTAAATTAATTAATGAAAATCACTTATGATAAATTATAATCACTTATCAACTTATTCTATATTAGTTTAAACTAATTATTTAAACTAATTACAGTAGCCCCTCCACATTTGTGAGGCTTTGGGGTGCAGAAGCCTCACAAAAGTGGAAAAACTGTGAATAACTCCCTCCTGTGATTCCCCTCCAGAGCGCCCCCTCCCATTCCTTTGCCTCTGGCCCTGGTATTCCTGGGGGAGAAAAAGACAAGGTAAAGGGCTTACTGGTACTTTCCCCTCAGAGGGAGAACAGCAGAGTTCTGGGGTTCTAGCCACTTCCAGCAGCCTTCTTGAGAAAGGTAGGAGCAAAGAGAGTACCTGACCAATCAGCAGCCATCATACAGCAGAATGTGCAATAGGCACAGGGCAGAAGAGACACATTTCCAGCAGTGGAGGGGGGCTTTGCTCACCCAAAAGGAAAAAAAGTCCATTTTAAAACAAGCCTCTCAGGCCTGGGGTAGGAATGCAAGGGAATGAGAGAGGAAAATGAAGGGGGACATGGCTCACAAATAATCAAATTCGCAAAGATTAAACCTACGAATATAGAGGGAGGACTGTATTAGTCATCAAGAAATAATCATTCATAGTTTATACTAAATTCTGTATTAGTTTAAAATTATCAGATCAAAGCAAATAATAACCAAACAATAAATAAATATCCTAAGAGATTTCAATGGAGTGCTAGATCCTAGAATTGGTAGACTATCTGAGAAAAGTAAGAAACAAGGAAAGTTACCCAAAGTTGTCTTTGACTTGATGGCTAATCTGGAATTAGTAGATGCTTAGAAAATGTTATATGGAAGAGCACAAGAATTTACTTTTCTCTCAGGAAGACAATTTTTTCCCCAGGATTGATATGTTTTTGATGTCAAAACGTTTGGCAAACATAACATAGTGAAGGACATGTATGTGTTGCCTAAAATCCTTTTGGATCAGAACCGCTAAAAATTATTTCCAGCATAACTTTAAGAAGGAAACTGAGATAGGAATTTTCTGGGACACAAGTAAACCTGTCATGAGAGGATTCTTTATCAAGCAAAACACAGAATTGGAAAGGAAATGGCAAAAACAGCAACAGGATATTAAAGATATTAAGAAAAAAGAAGAGTTGAAGACGCCAACAAATATTATTTTAATAAAAGAAACAGAAACAATTTGCTACAAGTATGGTCTACTAAATAGAAAGGGCATTTAAATATATAGGCAAAAATATTTTGAATTTGCAAATAAACCAAGTATATGGCTAGCCTACAGAATGAGGGGTGAAAGAGGGAAAAAGAGGTGATATTTGAGATTAGAGATGGGAAATGTATAACCTGTGATAATGGGAAGCTAAAGAATGTTATTTAAAATTTTTTCCCAAACATTATAGAAAACAAAGATTTATCATAAAACTTTACCTGGAACATCAGAATTTGCTAAAAACTATGAAGGAACAAAGACATAGTTTAAATGCAAGAATTACAGTGGCAGAAGTTATGGAAGCCATCAAGAAAATCATGACGGAGAAGGCAGCAGGCCCAGATGATTTTTCAACTAAATATTACAAAGAACAGTTACATTAGCCAAAGCAACAATTTGTTGAATTTGATATTAGAGCTGGGCAAAGTCCTGGAAAGTTGGACTGATGCAAATATAGCACTGATTCCAAAAGAAGTCGGAGACACAACATCGACAAGGGGTATCCATTGCCAACTGCATTAAAGTTACGGCTTTATCTTTCAAAATTCAAACTGCAGCTACCTCACTTTCTGCCATGACTCCCTGCTGGCAGAACACTGGTCTCAAACCCAACCCTACAAGTAGAAGGGTTGACTTAGAGGGAGGCTACCTCTGTAATTAAAATAATTTCCAATGTAAGCAGATAGACCTCACCACTAGCAAGGGACCAGCATACCAGAGGGTTATCTTCTAGAAGCATTAACAGTATTTTGTGTCTGACAGTGCCTCCAGGGCAGTTTAGAGTTTGTACTGTGCTGATGACATAAGCATTTAGAGGCTTTTGTCCATGCCATCACTGCTGCCAAGATGCATATTCCTCCACGTAACTGGGCATCTAATCTATGAAACATTCTCACTAGAAATAGATTAGTGGCAACTTGGTAAATAATTCATTTAGAGAGTAGGATGATTAGGACTTTATAATGCAATTCAGAGCTTGAAACTTATTTAAACAAATGTGAATTTTAAATGCATCACAGTATTTGTAATGCTATAGTAGCGATACATCTGAAACAAGTAGAAGAAGCTTGTGCATTCCTGATGTTACTGGATTGCAGTTGCCATCAGATACACTTAGTGTGGCCAGTGGGCAGGAATAACTGGAATTGTAGTTCAACAACATCTGGGTGGTTCTTCTCTCAACTGCTGAAAAGGAAATATAAAATGTATAGATTACAGATATTCACTACCATACTGGTCATTCAGTACCTGTTTCTCTGTCTCATAGATTACAGAAAACATCCTTTTCAGGTATGTTGGACTACAGTGTCCATAATTCCCAATGAGCATGGTTATTGTAGTCCAACACATCTGGAGAGCATCGCCAGGAAGAAGTAGAAAAGCTGAATTAGAGGATTAATAAGTGAACAGTGAGAAGAAGCTACTTTTGTGGATTGTGTGGGATGTCAGGCTTCTTCCTCTCTCAGTTCAAAATGTACATTTCCCTACTCTCTTTTCTTCAAAACATAGCTAAAGTCTTCAGATCTATATATTTTCCAGGATGCCATGATGAATACTTTGCTCTCATTTCCAAATCTTTTTGGAATGTTCAGTTCAGGAGGAAAATGAAATAAAGTGTTCTGTCTTTTTTGTTGCTGCTGCTGCTGCTGTTTTTAAAAAGAATGGTATAAACATATAAAAGTCTATCACACAAAACTATACCAAAATAGAAACATAAACCAACAAAACACCAGTTCACATGAATCTAAACAGAATACAACAACAAACAACAGTAAACAACTATTCAACAAACTAAAACTAACCACAGTACAAGGGGAAATACTCGTTTAACTAATTTAACTTCGTACCTCTCAGTTGATGGTTATAACTCAAAATACTTAGTCAAACTTCTTCTAAGTTAAACATAGATTTGATAAAAAGGAACTACATAATTACTTTATACTACTACTCATTTTTTTAAAAAAAGAAAAGAATATTTCTGTTACCGATATCTAAACTTATATCTTTTATACCTTATAATTCTGCCTTATCTCTATTTGTGTTTAAATCTTAAGTTTAAAAGAACTTCCCCAAAATTTCTTAGCAAAGCTCAAAAATTTCTCCCAATTTTTTCTGTAATTAGTCATTAAACCATCTTTTAACAATAGTTAATTTCTCTATTTCCACTAAGTCGAAAAGTTTCATCATCCACTCTTCTTGCTTTAGTATCTTTGCTTCTTTCCATCCCTTTACAACAGAAGTCTAGCTGCCATTGTCATATATTGAAGGAACCTCACATCAGAATTGTCTATTCTGTTTTCAAACATACCTAGTAAGCACATCTCTGGGATCAATTTTAATTTGATTTTCAAAATATCTTCCACCAAACAATGAAGCATGGTCCAAAATTTGTTTGCTTTCTCAGAGGTCCATCACATATGATAAAAAGTTCCTTCTTGGTTTTTTACACTTCCAACAAATGTTTGGTGAACAATTATACATTTTTTACAGCTTTTCAGTTGTAAGTATTACTCCAAAACATGGGTGCCATGAGGGCATATCAACAATGCCAGTATCTCTGTTCAAAGGTGGGGAATAATTAGCTCAAAGTTAGGAGGCACACTAGAGGGGAGTAACTTAATGAGATCTTTCCACCAATGTTTACAAAATCATGCAGGAAAGAACCAGTCTGAGATTCCAAAAATGAAAGCCAGTGTGTTTTATTGGGAAAGGTTCACACAAGCATGCAAAGATCCAAACACTCATTCAACACTCACTCATTCAGAGAGGGTTTGTCTTTGCTGCCTTCTGAGGCTGACAGAATGTGACTTACTCAAGGCCACCTAGTGTCTGCATGGGGATTTGAATCCTAGTCTCCAGAAGCCTTAAATAAATCTAAATTTAAATATTTAAATCTTCAGTTAAGTCTTGGGGGTCCTCAGCAATAAATTAGACTTATAGGGGGGTTCCTGGTAAAGAAAAGTCTAAGAACCACTGATCTAGACCATTTCTGTAAATCTTGTTTTATCACAGTCCAAACTTTCAAATAATTGTTTAATAATTTTGAGTTTTGCTTCTCAAAATTAACCCCGAGGCACCTTACTTTCTATTCAAACATTAAACCAGTTTCAAACATTAAGCCCCTGCAATGACATCAGTCTTGGGTTACGACCATAAAAGATCTTGGTCAAAGTTTCCATATCTTTAACCAAAAAGTTAAAAATTAGACATCAAAAACTTCAAATTCTTTAAAATGATTTGTGTCAAGTACATTCCTGTGAACTTCCATATAGATGCCTCCACATATCTATGAATTCCAACTTATCCATCAAGTTTTAAAAAGTCTTTGGAAGTTTTTCTTAGTCTTGTCTCTTCATTTTATCTGTCCTTTATCAACGCTTGGATCAATCACTCCATTCCAGTCTCCCAAAATAATTCATTTTTCCTAAGAATATTCCAAAACTTTCTCTAAGACTTTCTTTTTAAAAATTGCTTTATTTTCTGTAGGAGCATATAGGCCAATCACAAAAACTTTTTGTCTTTAAACTTGAATTCCTACTCCTAGTAAATGTCCATCCAATTCATCAAAAACCTTTTCACGGTCTAATTTGGAATGACATAAATCAGAACTCCCTTTTTCCCTTTTTTGCTAGAGAACTACAGTCTTGACCCAATTTAGGATTTTGTAAAATATTTTTTATCACGCCACTTAATATGTATTTCTAGTAAACAGAATGAATCCAATTTTTGTTTTTCCAAATGATGAAAAATCTTCCTTTTCTTTGAAAAGGAATTAATTCCTCTCACATTACAAGCTAAAAATCTAAGCTCCATTTTTAACCATCAACTTTGTCTGAGTCCAAGTCTGATTTCACCTGAGCTTTAGGGGAGTGAAGTTCTTTTTCCATTATTCTGTACTCCTTGGCAATTCAATCCATTCAATCCATCATCCTTTTGTTTCAATTCTGAAACATCAAAGTCAGCATGATATCTGCATAGAAATCCCTTTGTCTTGTCAATAGTGTTGACTATAAATCTTCTTTGCTTGTATCAAAAAGTTACATCTTCTAAATCTTTCCCTCTTCTGAGAATTAATTCATGGCATATTGATTTAAATAATAATACTCTATAGTGATTAACAATTTTGATATATACTTTCAGATAGAAACCTAAGAAAGCTGGAATTTAAAATAGTCAGTGAGTATAAACATAATAAGCAACAAATTTATCAGTAATTTTAAGTAATGATTTTAAGTTAAGTATACTAATATAAGTAGGAGCTGTTTACAGCTAGGGCAGGAACCATTTTTAATTAGCAGTATTTCTTGTAGTTTTTGTTTCTGCTGGTTAATAAATTTGTTAGTTTAGGTTAAATATGTTTTGTGTTCTTTTGTTGTTGTGGTTGTTTTAGAATAATAGGAATGTATGTAATTTTTAGTTTAGTAATTCTTTTCTTCTTTTGTCTTTGATGTATTGATCTGTGTGTGTTTCGTTTGCTTATGTTAATTTTTAAAAAAAATCTAATAAAAAATTAAATAAATAAATCTCCCCCTCTTAATGGTATCCCTTGTTGCTTCAATTTATTTGTCAAGAAAGTATCATTCCTTTTTCTCAAGATTTCCATTAGAATATCTTTTAAAATTGTAATTTCCCTTATTATTGATTTGCAGCTTATTTGCATAATACTGTTGAAAGTCTTCTCTTTGCTAAGCATGCACACACTCTTCCAGTGTCAGAGAGAAATTCTGAATGCAGAGCAAGGGCAATATAGCATAACCTATTTTCTAAATGGCCTCAGCACATTCCATGAAAGGCAGAAATACCACAGTGGAGTCAACACCCATTTAAACTTGTGGTAAGGAAAAGGCAAGAAAGGAAGAGGGCCTGTTGCCAACCTCTGAGAACCATTCCTGGACTTGTAGGAGGGAATTACAGGCTGATTTTCTGTAGTAATTATTATGTTGAGGTTGAGCTGTCTTGTACTTAACCATCTTGAATTGTAAGACAAACATGCAAGAACAGATTAAAACAGCATCTCTTGCTTCGTATGTTATATAGTTTGCTTGTTTTGTTTTGCTTCACCAATGTTTTGAAAATTACAGACATTTTTTAAGCTACATTCTTCACATCACCGTCTCTGGAGAAGTCACCCTGGTTTGAGTGTGCCTGGCCACTTATGTCAAGAAGAGATGCTGCAAGGCAGGGGCCAACAGAATTTCCCTTGTGGATTTCAAATATATTTGGCTATTGTAGTGGTTGTGCTGGCTGCTTTTCAAGACCTGAGACCCATATACAACGGGGACTGTCTCTTATATGAAACTTACATTTAGCAGGTGTCATCAGTTCCAGTAAGTTTACTCATAGTGTGGCTTAATCTAGATCAGTGGTTCCCAAACTTTTTCAGGTTGCTGCTGCCTTGGCTCCCAGGCTACATCCCTAGTGCCCCCCCTCCCAAACACATACCTTTCTTGATATTTGGTTTACTGCAAATTCAAAACTAATCTACTCAAAAAATCATGCTTTTCCACAACTACCGCAAGGCTTAAGGGACTTGTGTATATGGAAGTCAATAACTCAATGCTGGCATGTGTGGAGGAAGCAGGATCATGAAGAATGCTTGCCTTGCTGCATGCTTTTCAACTGTTGCTGTGACCCCCACCCAAAGGGACTTGTGTACATGGAAGTCAGTAACTCAGTGCTCAAACATCTAAGGAGACATGAAACTGCAGAAACACTCAAGGCTGCAGAGAAGCTGCAATTAAACTGAAACAAAGTTGTTCACAGGCAAAACAAATTAAAGGGGCAAGTGGCTTCAGATCAACCATGCTTCCTACCACATGAGAAAAGACGCAACACCACAAAAGACACAAGGCTGCAGAGACACGAGGATCTGTGAAATGGCAGGAGGCATGGATTCACACCAAGTGCGATGGTTGGGTTCCTGCCATTTCACAAATCCTCCTGATTCTATAAAGGCAGGCAAGCCACCCACTTCCTCGTTGTGTGGGAGTATGAGTTACTGAGTTCGTGTCAGAAGCCCCTTAAGCTTGGGAGGGGTGGCAGTGGTGGAAAAGCATGTGGTGAGGCAAGCATTCTTCAGGATCCTGCTTCCTCCTCCTATGCTAGTATCAAGTTACAGACCTCCATGTGTGCAAGCCTCTTTGCAGGGAGGGGGCAGCAATGGTGGGAAAGCATACTGCAAAGCAAGCACTATATAGATTCTATCTTTAAAATGCTTACTTGGTTCTTATGCCACCCTGCTGCTCACTACTACCCCCTTTATTCTCACCACCCTCTGGATATTTCCACCACCCCAAGTGGCCAATACCACTCACTTTAGAAATGACTCATTTAGATAGAACTGTATGCCTTAAATGTGGAAATTTGCTTTTGTTTTTCATAGAGATAGACCTAAATCAATTGCAAGTCCTAACCAGAATGGACCCGTTAAAGCAATGGGATTCACATAAATGTTGGCTAAGCATTCAACAATTTATTCAGTCAGTCTGTTTCAGCTTAGATTAGCCATTCAATCTAGGTCTTAATATTGAGACTTTAGAGCATTTGAAATGGATAAATGTTAAAGAGAATATCAACTTTGACCTATGGGCTCTAAGACTATCAAAAGTAGACACCTGAAACGAATGAATACGGAAAGAACCCTAATCCAAGTTACTTTTTCCTTGTAGTACCATCTTCAATCACTAGGTAACAGAATTTTGCTTACCAGTGCTTATCATTTTGCAGTGAATACAGTGAAGGTAACTGAGGAAATAATCTGAGGAAGAGAATTATTGGGTTATACCTGTAGGAATATTTGGTATCTGTATCAAGCAGAGTGCTGTGTAGCCAATGCAATATGAGCTTTTGGTGGTAAACAGCGGAAAAATACTCAAGATGCTCTTGCAAGGTAAAAAAAAGAAAATTTACATTTATTGTTTCAGGAAATCCATCTTGGATAGGAAATGAGATAGGCAAAAGATTACCTAAATTTCAGTAGAAGAGCGCTTAAAAACTGGCTTTCATGAGTCATAAGTTTCATGAGTCATGGATGCTCCCTTCCTAGATAAAGGGAGACAAAAAGACTAACTTTGGAAAAAACAGGAAAGTGACTTTTGCAGGCAGGAAGAGTGTAAAAGGCTTGAGTACACATATCTAAGAAAAAAACACAGCGGAGAAACAAAAAGGTAAGACATGCTCCCTTTCAATAACCACTCTATACAAGTGTGGTTGGCTCTTTGCTTGCACTGGTCCCCTCCTCTGCCTCCCTTGACTAGCATGGAGGAGACTCATTCCTCTCTTAGGATTCTTTAGGAGTGTATCATTGCAGGCCTGGCAATCCCACTAGGCATGGTTTCATTCATGTGGGGAGCACTTGTTGTATAACTTAGTTTGAAGATTTCAGGCTATTTCTGCGTCTATAAAACTGGGTACTTTCACTAGGTTTGTAGGTTTGACAAAAGATGCAGAACATGATGTACAGGCATACCTCAGTTAACAAAACCTCTGACAAATAAATTCCTTTTTTCAAAGTATTTTTATGTCCACCTAGACCTTCTTTTGCTGCTTGCTCTTGTCTAGCTAGAAGGGTGTTTTTGTTTGTTTTAAACTGGCATCGGCACTGGCAATATGGAAAGCTTGGAGAAACACAGACTTTAATTGTTGAATTGCAGCAATGTGTAAACAATGCAATAATCCCTGGGTTGGAAAAGATAAAGATTCTGCCCTAGCTGATCCTACTGTATGTGTCTGCCAGCAACAGGCAAGGTAAACAGCAGCTGCCTCCAGAATCCCTTACTGGGGGGTGCAGGAACAGTAAAACACAGAGAAAAGGGTAAAGAGGATAAGCCTGCGTTGCCAGCGATCCCTAACATGTTAAGAAAGCATAGATCTATAAGTTTGGCCATCAAAATAGAAATAATGAGAAAGATGGAGACTTGGAAAAGCAAATGTCATCCCTGGATGCAATTTAGAAGACTTCAAGTGTCTCCAGAAGATTCAAGCTGTTTTTATTTACTTATGCAAGTCTTCTTTGACCTGGTTGTTTCATTTCACGTGTGCGTATTGCTAGTTTTAGAGAAAAAGTATGCCAAACATGTTGAGCTGCTGATGCTGACTGCTGTGTGTGGTGCAAGAACCTTTCTCTGTTCTTTCCATGCATGTTCTGCCTCATGTACCAAAGTTTCTATTAAAGAAGTGATGCCTAGGAACACATCTATTTTGTTAACTGAGGTATGCCTGTAGTTTGCACAACCCTGTTTGATCCTCAGGGCCCGAACCACTCATATGGAGAGGAGGGTTCACACAGGAAAGAGGTTGTTCCATAATTGCTCTGCGCTTTTCCTAGACAGTTCAGTCCACTAGTCTTGGTTGTCCAGTGGGCAAGGTGAATCTGGGGAATACAGGAGAGAGATATCCTCTGGAGGGTTCAGCATGAAGCCTCTGCTCATGTAGATGAGGGATGGACAAAGAACAGCCTCCAGATGTTATACTGTAATTCCCATCAGCCTTAGCATGCATATCCCAATGGTGTTACCATCCAACATCTTCCATAGGATGGGATTTTGCCCACCCCTGGTGCAAATCTTCCTCTTAGTCAGATATCAGACTTTTCTCTGTTCAACATCACCCCACCCATTTTCATCACAGCCTGGAGCTTATTTGGGGGCTGCTCCAGCACAGGATTAGCAACATTTCTCACTATGATTTGCAGTTTTTTTTAAAGCTGATAATACTGCACACATGAGAGCTGGTGCAGACTCATGTCTTTAAAATATTCTATATCAGGATGGGCAGTTTGTGGGTTTCCAGATGTTGCTTGGCTATAGTCCCTATCAGTTCTACCTAGAATAGCCCGTGAGAGATACAGTCCATAAATGTCTGGAGGGCCATGTGATCACCAGCTCTGTTCTCAATAATCTAGTAACAGTTCAACTTCTTCCTAGAATTCCTTTTGGGCCAAAAATTGCTCAGTCATTAAGTGTTTCGGTAAAATAGGGAAAGAACTGATCATCCAAGCCATCTGGACCAAATTGGATGTGGCATCAGATGAGGACTCAGAAGCTTGCAATCAGGTGCACTGTGGGAAGGGCAAATGGCTAAACACTTACTTTTTTCAATTCTAGTCAAAGAAGTTTTTTGTTTTGAAAATCTGATTTAAAAAAAAAGGAATAAGGAAGTCCAAACCCTACTCCAGTTATGACAAACTGCTTTCTGATGTATGATGACCCAATTTCTAAAACAGATCTTTGGGTTGAGTTTCCACTTTGTCTGGAAGTTGTACAGGGGACATCTTCTGCAGAAGCAGCCAGGGTTACTGATGTCTCTCAAGCACATGCCTGCTGGCAAAAGAGTTCATACTGCAATAAATGAATTTCTCTCTAAAGTGCTACAAGTCTTTCTATTTTTCTCACCATGAGTTCCCCAGGGAGTTATTTTTTTGTTTTTCTTCTTTTGGAAAACAGGCAATTTCGCTATCACCACCTGCAGCAGCAGCACCAGTTAAACGGTTACTAGCAGCCACTGCTTTCTTTCATTTTTCCAGTTCCTCATTTTATTTTGAGAATGTTTTTAAACAAAGGGTTACATGCCAGGCATTTTCAAAGAAATTCCTACTGGGAATCCATCTTCTCATTCATGTGGTTCATGAGTGGACCTTTTTGTGTTCCATACAATCCTGAGAGATAATGATTTTTTTAAAAAAGAGAAAAAAAAATACTCTTTAAATACATTTATACACATTGGCCAGAATCTTTGTGGTTAGTCTTGACTAGGGTTAGAGTAGACTAGGGTAGACCAATCAATCCGTCTTCGTATGGCAAATCCAATTGATTCAACCCCCCAAGGTTGCACAGATGAATCGTGTACAGATGAAAACTGGGACACGCGATCAAGCCACACCAAACTGCAGTCAAGACAGCGAACACGATTAACGAGGAAGCATGCACAAGGTAGGAGAGGCGACTTTTGCCAGAGCCTCCTGGAGGGCCAGAGTCTCTCTCTGCTCCTCTCCCTTCTCTCCTGCTCGCTTAAGGGACCGCAAACTACTTTTGCGCTTTGGACTCCGATGGCAGCAACTGAAGCCAGCTGAAGACGAAGAGGGAAATGCGAGGAAGAAGCCGGGGCATTTTGAAAGGAGTCGACACAGTGAGATTAGCTGGGGCAGTTGGAGGGTATGTAGCCAGCCTACTCTAGTCAGGACTGACGCTGGGCTGCAAGCCGTTACCTCCTAGCTTTAGGGAGTGCAGGTTTCCAAACCGATCTGCGTCGTCGCTTCACCGATTGAAACTGCAGGCGTCCGTTTGAACACACAGCTCTTACTTTGGCAACGCCTCGGTCACGCTCGGCTCTTCTTCCCTTTTCTTTCCACGCGCGCTCAGTGTGCGCTTCGCAGCCTAAGACGTGCTTTTGTTTTCCTCCCTCCCTCCGCGTGCGCCCTCGGCCCCGCCCGGCCAGGAGATGCTGCGCCGCCGCCGCCGCCGCCGCCACCGCCCCCGAGGCGGCAGCCAACCAGGGCGCGAGGCGGAGGGTCCGCGGGCGGGCGGGGGGCGCCCTCTGTTCCTCTCTGCTTGCGTTCCCCGCCTCCCCGGCGTCCCCCGGGAGCCGCGCCTTAGGCGGCGGCGCTTCCTCCGCTCTTGGCTGGCGGCGGCGGCGGCGGCTCATTTCGGCAGCGATGGACGGCGAACAGAGCAGCAAGGAGCCCGACGACGCCGACGGTCCTCACGGTAAAAAGAAGCGCTTCGTGGCTGCCGCGAAGGATGGGGGAGCCCTGGGCTGGGCGAGGGAGGCGGCGGCGGCCGCCCAGGGCTTGCGTTCTCCGCACGCCAGCAGCCCCTGTTCGGACACGGCTGCTCACACACGCGCCCACTCCCAGAGAGGACGGGGGGGGGAGAGGTGATGTGTAGCGCAGACCCCCCCTCTTAGTGGGACACCCCCCCCTGCTGCGCAAGTGTCTCCTCCCGCCTTCGGCTTTGGGCTGCCGGGTGGGTCTGAGCTCGCCTGCGTTCCAGCTCCAGAGAACAAAGCGGCCCTCGAGCGCTTTCCAGCTTCTGTCGCCGCGCCAGACTTAGGCCGTTTCCTCACAAGACTGTTACAGCGCGATGATTCCACTTTCAACCTCTCATAGAATCCTGGGGTTTGCGGTTTAGGGAGGGGCCGGCTGGGTTTTTTGGCTCTCATTGCATTCATTCCGAAGGGGCACCAGACCTCTCGCTTGGGGTTTTTCGCTCTTTGTTTACCACAACGTATGATTTTGGAAGCAAAGCAGGGTCAGCCCTGGTTAGTGCTTGGATGGGAGACTACCAGCAAATATCACCTGCCCTAGGCTGTATTTCAGAGGAAGGAACTGGCAAAACCGCCTCTTGAGTGTTCTTTTCCTGAGAAAACCCTATGGAATTCGTAGGGTCACCGTAAGTCAACAGGCAACTTGAACACACTAAAAATGTGTGTGTATGTAGGATTGTTATTTCTGATATTTGTTTATTTTGTGTGCTGCCTTTCTCCAGGCATGGGACGCAAAGCACAGCTACACAAAATGCCCCAGCTTTAATTGGCACCAGCTCCTCTTCCAGTTTTGAATATGACTGTTTTCTGCCTCCATTAGACAGTTTCTGCTTCTCCAAGGCCTCATAATCAGAGCTTGGACAACTTAGTTGTTTGGGCTGTGATTCCCAGAATTCTCAACTGTTGTGGCCACTGGGCACTCTGTGAGCAGTAGTCAAAAAAGTAATATTTTTGTGCCCCACCCAGCATGGCGGCTCTTTGATTCAAAGGAACAACAACAACAATGTCTTGTGGCACGTTTAAAGACTAACACCTATTATAGCATAAGCTGCTTTTGCAGACTGGCATCTATTCTAGTCCACTAAATCTTATTTCATAATAAATGTGAACTAATAAATGCATGAGTCGGTCTGTATTTAGATGCCAGAAACATTATTTTTGCTGTCACAACAGGCTAGCAAGATTTTGACCCCCCTCTGGGGAAGGAGAAAAGATGCTTTTGAACCTCTGAACAGGAAACTGGCAGGAAGGAAGAATTGTCAAGGTCTCTGTTGTCTGTCTGAGGTGTGGCTCCTGGAGTTCTGGGAAGGAAGGAATAAAGGAAGGAAGGGTATATCTTGGCCAGCTTTGAAGATGTTTTCTTTCCAGCTAAACTAGAGCAAGACGCAGGTCTGCGTGCTCCGTCAAATGAGGCTTTTGTAAAACTGTTTGATAAGGATGAGGGAAAGGGTCTGACTGCTGAGGCACCTCCTCCTGCAAGACCAAATAGATAGATTCGTATGCTGCCACATTATTGCTCAGCAACTCAAGGCCCCTGTGCCAAATCCTGATTTGCTTGTTTATATGGTGGTGGGCTGAAGTGCTGGGCCACCAGCATTCCTTTTGCTTAAAACTCTCAATTTAAGCCACTTTAAAGGGCATTGTTGGCATAAGACTGGTCCAGGGAGAGCGAGTGAGCAAGAGAACGGCCATTACCCAAGTTGTTGCTCTGAGAGCAAAGTGGGGGATGTTTGGTGACAGTTGCCTGTTTCTTGAAGGAAGTCATTTCTTTTTTAGCACTTATGTCTTATGCTTTTAACAGGCACAGGAAGGTGCTGAGTTGTGTTCAACTCTGCCTTTCTCTCACAGAATGTGCTACTGCCTTTCTCCTACCCCCACCAGAACATCCGCTTCTCTAATCATGCAGTTGTCACTCCTAGCTTCATTTTCTTTTTCTCAAAACAAATGCTTGAGCTGTTGTGTGGGTGTATACTCGCTCTCTCTCTCACACACACACACATCCCTGCTGGGTCTGTAGGAATGGCCTGACATGATGAGGGAGAGACATTTCAGTAAAAGGTTACATAGACAAGGGGAGAGGAGTGGCTCTTGGCTCTCCTTGGGACCCTTCTGTAGGGCACATTTATAGCCCTATTTCCATTTTAAAAGCCATGGCTATACCCTACGGGATTCTGGGGTTTGGAATTTAGGGAGGGATTTAGAATTCTCAGACAGAGAAGATCTGACCAAACAACAAACCCTAGGATTTCATTGGATGCAGCCACAGCAGTTAAAGTAGACTCATAATATGCTATAATTCGGTGTTGTGAAAAGGGCCCCTGACTAGTCAGAAACCTATTTGGGGTAACCATGCCCAGAATAACCATTTGTAACATTTAAAAATTTCTGCACCAAAGGAGGAGGCAAGTAAATCTTTGCGTTATAGTGTCCTTGTGCTGGTGTGTTTCTCTTGAGGCATTTCCCATACATACAATCTTCCCCCTTTTCCCTCTCTTTTTTTTCCTGTTTTGAAGATGGGGATAATATTTGCCCTCCTCCAGTCTGCTGGGACTTCTCCTGTTATCCAGGAATTCTCAAAGATTATTGCCATTACTCCTGCCAGTTCTTTTAATACCCTTGGAGGTAATGCATCTGGCCTTGGAGACGATTTAGGGTAGCCAGGTATTCCTGTACCACCTCTTTATGTATGCTGTGCTGCATTTCCTCTACCACATCATCTGCTCCATTTCCCCCAGGCTGAGCACCGTTAGGCTGAGCAAAGAAAGTGTTGAGTAGTTCTGCCTTTTCTCTGTCCCTGTTAGCATTTTGCTGCCATCTCCACCCAGTGGGCCTACCATTTCCTTGTTCTTCCTTTTGCTACAGACATAAGAAAAAAAAAGGAGTTCTTATTGTTTCTAACTTCTCTAGCAAGTCTGAGCTCATTCTGTGCTTTAGCTTTTCTGATTTTCTCCCTACACTTGCTGGCTATTTGTTTGAATTCCTCTTTGATAGGTTCCCCCCTTTTCTCCCCATTTCTTGTACATCTCCCTTTTAAATCTTACCTCAGTTGAAAATTCTTTGCACATCTATCTCCCATTTTAACTCCTCAATGAAATTGTTTGAAATTGTGCCTTCAATATCTCACTTTCAAGAAACTCCCATCCACCATGAACTGTCTTCTCTTTTAGTATGCCTGACCATGGAATGACACCCAATATTTCCCTAAGTTTACTGAAATCAGCTTCATAAAGTCTAGAATGTGTGTCTGACTATGCTTGGGTTCCCCTTTCTATTGTATAATAAACTCCAGGAGAACATGATCATTTCCATCAAAGGATCTTGCTACTTCCACCTCATTAACGAGGTCATCGTTGTTGGTTAGGATGAGATGTATCTCTCAAATATACCAGATATATCTGTATTTCTCTTAAGATAAATTAATAGCAGATTTGAGGTGACCCCTCCCTAAACTGCAAACCCCAGGATTCCATAGGATGTTGAAAGTGGAATAATCGCGCTATAAGAGTATAGTGTGGAAATGGCCCTAGTTGCAGGGTTGTGACAATGGGATATATATTTGGCCCTTCAACCTGTTGGAAACTTGAGTCTCCTTTTTCCTTCTTAGGGAGACTAAGTAGCTTTTACTGTGTGATTTGGAACAGGCGGTGTGCCTAGAGTAGATATTGGCATCAGTTAAAAGCCTCCTTCCAGCAATTGGCTCCTTTGATCCAAGCTAAACAGCTGATAAAATCTGTCTAGAAGCACATTCATACTTTTTAATTAGCTGAGCCCTTGTCCACTTAGTTCCACATTTATTCTGTCAATCTCATGATGATGATGTTAGGATGGGAAATTGTATTCTTCATCAGAATTATGGTGCGGGATTAGTAAGTATAAAGATGAATTTTGCATCAGGAATTTGCATTCTATCTCAAACTTCAAAATAGAAATTTTCAGTGTACTTGCCAGATTGTCCTCCAAATGTTTTATTTGATGTTCTGTAGTTTGCAATTGGTTAAAACTACCTCATTGTACACATATCTCCGTAGCGTGCAAAGACTTAAGAGGGCTGTCTTTGACAAGAGCGGTGCTCATTGCACCAAATTGTTTGTGTTTGTAGTCACTGAAACTGCACAGATATTTTTCAGGCTGAGGGCAAAGCTATGTTTCAGTGCTGGGCCACTGCATTATTCCCCACAAAAGCAAGCAAGGGTGTGTGCATAAGTGAGTGAGTAGAGCTTTGAAGCAGGATATTAGCAGGCAGAAGGGGGAAGCAGAATCCTTTTCCTAATCCAGAGTTTGGGAAAGTTAATTCTTTCAAGTACAACTTCCAGAATCCTACACATGGCCAGTGGCCATGCTGCCTGGGGGATTATGGAAGTTCTAGTCAAAAGTAAATTTTCTGAATACAGTCAGCCCTCTACATTTGCGGGTATCACTTTTGTGGATTTGATTATTCATAGATTATTTGCTGCCACCTCTGCTGCCCCCATATGCCACTTTTAACGGGGACTGCAAGCCTCGTGAGACTGAGAAACTGCAAACAAGGCTAGTAAGTCCCTATTTAAAATGGTGTGGGGCAGCAGTGTGAGGGTGGCAAGAAGCCCCACCAGCCCCCCACTTCTGTCTTGTGAAGGAACCCTGATGCCTCAGAAGAATGCACAGTAGGTTGAATATGGTGATCTTTTTTGTGTGTTAAATATGGTTTGGAAGGGCCTAGAGTTATTCACGGTTTTTCCACTTTCATGGGGGTTCTGTGCCCCTAACCCTAGCAAATGTGGAGGGATAACTATAATTTACTGGATGGGGATTATGGAAGTTGTAATCTGGAGGATAACTTTTTTCCATTTTTTGCCCTGGCCCACTTCCCTGCTCCAGATTTTTTTCTTTTTTCTTTCTTTTCTTTCTTTCTTTTTTTTTTCTGGTAAGACTCTAAGATCAGAAGTGGCCCTCACCAGGGGACAGAAATGGTTTAAAATCAATTGTGAAAGAAAAGCACATTGTGGAGAGGGGATGTGGCCCTGCTTGTCTGGCTGGCTACCCTTACCTCCCTGCTTTATAAGGACTGAGAAGAGTTTGAGTTTAGCCATGAAGCCCATTACAACTAGCTTGTGCCAGGCATTTAAAGGAGCAGGCTCTGCACCTTCCTTTTAGCCTTCAGCAGTGGCTGCCCACATTCCAGATGAAAGGATGCAGTTTGCTCCTTCAGTCACTCCACTATTACTTCTCTTTCCTGTTGTCAGAAGATTTGGTTAAGAGGATGTGAATGTGCTCAGACAGCATTGCAAGACAGGATTCTGGGTTGAGTCTGTTATGTCTGGTCTAAGGAAGCCCATGAGGATGATGGCTTAGTGGCAATAAAACATGCTTAATGTGCAAGACTCCAGGATCTCTTATAGGAGGGAATGGAAGATCCAGTTAGATGGCTATAACTTGATTGGACCTGTGAGTTGAGCCTGGGTGGACTGCCTTAGGACCTAACTTGGGAAGGGGGAGGAAGGGGAAGAACATGGAAGAACATAGGAGTAAAATCCTAGTGGACCAGGTGCTAAAGGAGTTGTGAAGCAGAAGCAACTAGGATAGGCTGACCAAGATGGAGGTGTACACAACTAGCCAAAGATCCTGGTTCAGGCCAGGGAGAACATGACCTCCATGTTTCTGTGACTTCTTGAAATGTTTTCTTCATAGACTTCTTCCCTAAATGGGACAAGTTCCTGGCATTTTTTAAAAACCCA
Source organism: Cyclura pinguis (assembly GCA_030412105.1). NCBI lineage: Eukaryota > Metazoa > Chordata > Lepidosauria > Squamata > Iguanidae > Cyclura > Cyclura pinguis. The sequence continues at coordinate 214,850,132 of CM059600.1, forward strand.
TTTGAGATCTCATCTGACTGGCAAATGGAGGTTATGATCTGGTTCATATCCCCATGAAGAGAAATGGAGAACATCTTGAGCTGCAGGAGAACTTTCTACAGTTCTATACACTGAATTGATTGATTGGGTCTACTCTAATTGGGACTATAAATAAGATTCAGCCCAGTTACTGTAAAGTACTTTGAACAGTCAAGTATATGTACAGCCAAGTATATAGTGTTACAGTGGCATGTGTAAAACTGTGTTGCTAATAATGGTAATTACAAGAAAATATGCATGATTGTCTTGATTATATTTATAAATTTTCAGTAGACTCAGGCAGGCTTTTTGTTCTTTTTGTAGAAAATCCCAAGATCACAGCCAAAAACACTAGGACAATTCCAAAGCCTTTGTTTAAATATTTTAATGGTCTGACAGAACTGCTAGGGAGCCAGCATATTGTATTAGTGTGAGTGTCAGACTTACTCTGGAGACCAAGGTTGGAATCCATACTTGGCCATGGAAACCCACGGGGTGATCTTGAGCAAGTCATATTCTCAGCCTCAGAGGAAGGCAAAGGCAAACCCCATCTGGGCAAATCTTGGCCAAACCCCACAATGTCTTAGGGTCACCATAAATTGGAAATGACTTGAAGGCACATAACAACAACAGAGCTACTATTAGAGGAAGATTTCTCCTCTCCTTTGGACACTGGGACATGGAAGGGATCCACCCTATCTGTAGAACTGTTAGAGATACAAGGATGGGTCCAAGCTATATTATTATACAGTGCAGGACTTCCTGGACATTCAGTGCATAGTTTACACTTTAATGCTTCAGTATGTTCTAAATAATTGACATTCAGTGACTAGCATTTAAAAAGCAATAAAAGATGGACGAACACGTTGACTTTCTTTGAGATTGCTTATTTGGCTCCTGCACGAGTCAGTTGATGACTTTCTGTGAATTTAGGGGGTGTGGTCAGTGGACAATTGTAGTTTCTCACAAAAAGACCTTGAGGATGGGTTGAGCAGAAGTCTTAACTGGTTGCTGGAGGTTCTTGAGCAATTCCTTCTATCTCATTTGATCCAAAGTGAGAGACTACACAGGCTGCACATTTGTAAAGACTGTTAAGTGGTGGGAAAGAGATGGAGAATGGCTTGGCTTGGGCATAGGCCATTAAGGGCAGCTTGGTCTAACTACAGAAAGAATTGTTGTTGTCAACTGCTGTCAGACCTATGGATAAGAGAAGTCCAAGCCACTCTGTCATCAAACACCTGCTTAGGTCTTGCAGACTCAGGGACATGTCTTCCTGGATTGACTCTGTCCATCTGTAATGGAATCTTCCTCTTTTATTGTTGCCTTCTACTTTACCAAGCATTATTATCTTTTCTTATGAGTTATGTTATCTCCTGATATGGTCAAAATATGATAGCCTCAGTGTAGTTATTATCGCTTCCAGGGAGAGTTCAGGTTTGATTTGCTCCGGGACCCATTTGTCTTTTTAACAATCCAGGATATCCATAGAACTCTTCTCCAACACCACATTTTGAGTGAGTTAATTTTTCTTCCTATCAGCTTTCTTCATTGCTCAGCTTTTACAGCTATACTAGAAATTGGAAAGATGATGGCATGGACAATCCTAACTTTAGTATTCAATGATATATCTTTACACTTTAGAATCTTATCTAGTTCCTTCATAGCTGCCCTTCCAAGTTCTAGTCTTCTTCTGATTTCTTGAGTGCAGTATCTGTTCTGATGACTGAGCCAAGACACGGAAAACCTTGAACTATTTCAGTGTATTCCTTGTCTGCTTTAAGGTTATGTAAATCATCTGTAGTAAGTCTTTCTGTTTTCTTAAAGTTCAACTGTAAACTTCCCGTTACACTTTTTCCTTTGATCTTCTTCAGTAATCTTTGCTCTTTTCTGCTAGAGGTATGGTGTCATCTGTGTATCTCAAATTGTTGAAGTTCCTTCCTCTAATTGTCATGCCTCCTTCCTTTAAGTCTAATCCTGATTTGCGTACATGTTCAGTGTACAAGTTCAACAGGATGATAAAGTTCAGCCTTGCCTGATTTCCTTGTTGATCAGAAAACATTCCATTTCTACATATTCTGCCCAAAAAGTAGACTCTTGTCCTGCTTTTAGGTTATACATCAGGACAATCAAATGTTGTAGCACACTCATTTCTTTAGGAGTGATCCATAGTTTCTCATGATCTTCACAGGGCTTTGCCACAATCTATAAAGAACAGGCTGATTTTCTTTTGAAATTCTTTGGTGCTCCTGTTATCTAACGTATGTTTACAATATTATCCCTAGTGCCTCTTCCTTTCCTGAGTCCAAGTTGGACATCTGGCATTTCTTGCTCCATATATGTTAGAAGTCTTCAGTGCATGACTTTGCCTGCGTGGGAAATTAATGCAGTGGTCTTGTGGATACTGCAATCTCTGGTACCTCCCTTCTTGAGGATTGGAATGTATATTGAGTGTTTCATCTGTGAGCCATTCTTTTCTTTTCCATATTTTTTGACAGATTATAGTTAGAACTACAGTAGATTCTGTCTCTGTAGATTGAAGCAGCTCTATCCGTTTGCCATCTGTTCCTGGTAATTAATTTTTCCCATGTGCTTGTGTAGTTGGAGCATAAACTTGGATTGTAGTTATACTTGTGGGTTTTCCCTGAAGTCATATTGATAGAGAGTCCCACTGTCATGGAAAGGTGGTGCCATTCATTGGACAGAAAGAAGAGGTAAAGTCTTTCTTTGCATGAAAAAAAGAGTCAGTGGCTGGACATAGGGCCTTTCCGGACTACACTATTATAGTGCTATTATTCCACTTTCAACCTCCTGTGGAATTCTGGGGTTTGTAGTTTACTGAGGCCAAAGAGTTTTCTGGCTGAAAATTCTAAAGTCCCCTCCCTAAACTGCAAACCCCAGGATTCCATAGGATGTTGAAAGTGGAATAATAACACTATAACAGTGTAGTGTGGAAAGGCCCTCAGTATGTCTGAAAATCAGGCTACTGTTAAAAACACACAGCATAGTACGTGTCACAGTTTTAAAGAATTCCCCCTAAGGATGATTGATAGAGGTTTCTTTGAGTGAGGCAACTGTAAATTAGTCCATATACTTTGTTATATTGTTATCTGAATATTATCTTGCCGTATTGCTTTCAGTCCACGTAACATGCAATAATTTTGGAATAAGGTGTGAATGGGATTTTGCATACTAATCCTTTTGTATTAATCACCACATATTCCAATATAACAGATGTAATATAACACATATTCCAATATAAATAGATAGTTATACTTTTGTGTTACAGTGGGATTTATAATAAGCTAATATATTTGGTGATCATGAAGCCAATTCCCCCACATTTTCTGAAGCTTTCCCTGAAATTTTGCTATAGTTTAATTTTCATAGAAATAACATTCTTTAAATCTTCTTTTTTCCGTTCTGGCTTTGCTCTTTACCTATAATGTACAGTCTACATAAATGAGTATGGATGCAATAGAAATAGAAATAAAGGGGAATTTCTGAGATCAGTTCATTCGTATAAAAATGGATTATCTACCCATTTCAGCATTTCCATTTTCCCTCTCAAGATAAACTTTGTTCACTTAAATGTAAATGTTTCACTACTGCTTCCATGCTTACCGATAAAATCTCTGCCGCTTCCTCCAGATACAATATTGTTCTTAACTGGTTTGCTTTATGATACTTTGGGGTGCTTCCTTGATCTAATAATTTTGCCTAATGTTTCTTGTGAGCCTTGGTCTTCTCTCTTAATAGATAAAACACTTTAGAAATATTACTTTGCCATTATGCCAGATCATTCTGGTTAATTATTATGAGAAGATTTGGGGTGGTAGGGAATAATGTTGATGTGCTAAATATTTTTATGCCACTGAATCTCCCCATAGTTGTTGAATCTAACTGTGACTATTTTCTTTGCTCTTGCAAGGGAAGTCTCTTCATTTTCCCCACTCTTTCAGAGGGCAACTCATGAAATCTTTGTTTCTTGTCTCAGTAAAATTCCACTGCCAGCTTGATTGCATCTTTGTAACTAAGTCTACACACTCTCCTGTAACAATCCACAGGGTGAGCGAATAGCTGTATTAAGTCTGTTGCAGAAGGGGAAAAAAACACCAGAGTCTTGTGACAAATACATTTATTATAACATTAGCTATTATGGGCCAGAGCCCCTTTCATGAGATACACAGAATAATACTTTAATTGACAAATTTTTATACACTTGCATGGATGGGTAGGTAAGTAGAAATATAAATATTGAGACCAGAAGGAGGCAAAATGCAGGAAGTATGGATGGTGATTATCGCTTTCTGGTTGCGGTTTACATAATTATTGGTGAAATCCTCATTGACAAGCACAAGTAGTCACAGTTGGTGAAAACACATAATGTGTTTTTTAAAAAGAATACTGTTGTCTTTGTTTTTTAAAAAAGGAAAAAAGACATTGAAGGAAAGTGTTGGTATTCCCATTGGTAGAACACCTGTATTAGGTTAACTCACAAGGTCAAAACTCAAAGAACATATAAAAATATAGAAAGGAGATCTCCATTGGATTTTGGGCTTCACTTAGCTCATCAAAAGATCTTGTTTGAGGGCATACTGGGCGGCAGCCAAATCACTAACTTACTAAATGACAATATTTTGTGGAAGTGAAAAATAATAGGCACTGATCCAGAAATCTTTTGTGGTGATGGCTGTTACAGAATATTTTAATCTGGAAATTAGCTGTTTAAATTATGCAACTTTTGAAAAATCTCCATGTGTGCTTCTTTCAACAGAAAAGTACAGTTGGCCCTCCATATCCACAGATTCAGCCAGCCACAGCTTGAAAATATTTTTTTTGAAAAATTCCAAAAAGCAAACTTCGATTTTGACATTTTATATAAGGGATACCATTTTACTGTACCATTGTACACAATGGAACTTGAGCATACACAAATTTTGGTATCCATGCGGGGGCAGGGGGCGTGTTCTGGAACGAAACCTTAACAGATACCAAGGGCCAACTGTAACTCACAAATTCTGTAAGTTGTCAACTGATAGTGGGATGCATCCCATCTATTATTGCAGTTAATGGAGTCTGCTTTGATTGGCAAAAGCTGAGTTCTGCTACACTGGATCATCCTTTGCTCTAAGAACAGAATGATGGGTAGGAGATCTGTTGAGACTGTTGTTTCCCATATTTTTCCACATACTGGGGCACAGGTTGTTTTTTTTAGATTAAAAGTTGAGAGACACACTTCTGTGCTCCCAGAAGAGGGTAAGCAACTGTGGCAAGTCTGGGAGCCACTTTTATGCCCTGAGATGCTTGGGGGGCCATAGGACTGTGTGTACATGTGCCTTCAAGTCACCTGTACACTTATAGTGACTTCATGAACTTTTCATAGGATTTTCTTTGGTAAGGAATACCCAGAGATGGCTTTGCCAGTTCCTTCCCCTGAAATATTCATTGGTGGTCTCCCATCCAAGTACACTAATAAGGGCTGACTCCACAGGGAAAAAATATTAGATATAAATAGATATTAGATATGAAGTGTGTGTGTGTATAAATGCACACAGTTGGCCCTCCACACTTGCGGGTTTAACTTTCACAGATTTGATTATTTGCACGTTTCTCCACCCCCCCCCCCGTGCTTCTTTTCCAGGGGAACCTTATCTCTCAGCTGCTCTAATCAGGGCACAGAGCCCTTTAAAAACCTGCCTGTGGTCCCCCTCTTTCTTCACTCGCCACTGCCTGGCTGCTAAGGATGGATCTCAGCCCAATTTCTCAGCACCACAAACCCTCTTCTAATGCCCCCTCCCACACCTAAGGAAGGAGATAGAAGGGGGGGGAGTATGGGACCACCATGCCAACCCATCCCCCCTCCCTCTCCTTTCCCTGACCTGGTTTGGACTCTGAGTGGCTGCTCTCCCTTACCGTGTCATGGCCCCCTTCCCACAGACATACACTCATTTTGATATTTGTGATTTTCCTACTTTTGCAGGGGTCTTTACCCTTAACCATAGTGAATGTGGAGGGCCAAAGGTATATTTACATTAGCCAGTATAAGGAGGCCTTGCAACCTATTCAAAAGGTAAATTGAGGCTTCCAGGAGCAGCAGTTTGCTCTCTTTTTTTGTCCAGAAAACGGTTGGTCTGTGGATTCTGGAACTGTTAAGGGTCACAATAACAACTCTGGGGACTGCATGCAGCCTAGGGCCACACTTTGCCCCCCCCCACCGCATCCTAGAAGAAAGGGATGGTATTCTCCTTTCAGCTGTGGGCCAGCCTTCCTCAACCAGAGTTTCTATAAATGTGCTTAGCTACATCTCCCTTCATCTTCAGCTGGTATGTCAAATGGCCATGCCAGCACATCTGGAGGACACCAGATGATGTAGGCTGGCCTGGCTAATATTGTCTACCTGCATTCCATCCCTAGTCTGCTTCTCAAGAGATGAGAAAGTGGCTTTGAATCCAGGCAGTAGTGCTGCTGCTTCTAAGTTTCCCATGCTGTGGCCAGTGGCAATATTGGTTGAGTTTGGGAATTATGCGGTATTCTTCTTTTTCCTTCCCTAAAGTTGTTATTATTGCACATGTGCTGCTACAGAAGAGATTGAGATATATATTGTGTTGTTTCCCTGTTACAAGGAGCATAGACTTTTGGATGTATGCATCATTAATTTTCCAAGATGTGCCCCAGCCCCCCTCTTTGGAATGCTGTTCTTGCTCTGATCATAATTTGAGAATCATTGTGTTAGATTAAGATGAAAAGTAGGGAGGGCATGTATGATCTTTCTACAGAAAATCCAGGTTAATTCCTGCAAGAACCAGAGTTCTGGTTCTGTGTGTGTGTGTGTGTGTGTGTGTGTGTATTTGTGTTTGGCTTTTCCATTCTCCTTCCTACTTTTCTTCCTGTTTTCTGTCTCATTTATTATTTTAGTTATTCTTCTTCCTGCCTCTAGAATATAGGCCTGAGGCAAATTCTTATATAGTGCCCTGAATATAAACAAACAGGGAGAGAAAAGAGGGTAAGGTTGAATTCATCCTTCGTTCATTTGTCAGAGGTAGGGCATTAAAATTAACTCATAAAATATAGGCAATGAGATAAGTTTGTCATATGATTTTGCTTAGGACTGGGAAATACATGGCCCTCCATCTATTTGTTGGTCTGCAGCTTGTGATAGCCTAGCTAGATACTTAAGACTACAAATTTACTCTGATTTTAAAGATGAACTTGAAGCATTAAAAAGCCTTCCTTTCCTGCAGAGCAGTGTTTTTGTAAAAATTGTCTGGGCTCATAGCCAGCTAAGTCAATAGAGTAAACAAAATAGCAGAAGCTTGGTGACTTCTAAAGAAAAGAACAAGATCCAGTTCTGGGCAAGGGAATAGAAAATATCAAAATATGTCAAATTTCCAGAAATTTTACAGCCAGATTTGTTTGTTTTTTTTAAACTGAAGAAACAGAATATTAGTACCCTTAGCAGATTAAAAGTCATTTCATTACTTTAGGAACATAAAATGTGTTATGTATAATTTGGCTTGTCCTAAAACTATCATGTTTGATACATTGCAGGTACAGTTTATTAAAAAATTAATTACAACTTGATTTTAGCTTTCAAAATATTATTGTTACAAATGGAGCAACAAGATCCTGAAATGTAAAGAACATGTGAACTATACTGCCAGTCATTACAAATCATTCATTTCCAATTTAAAAAACAGAAAAGTAAACTAAAAGTAGGAATTACAATGATATGAGATATTGTACATAGTCTTAGCTAAAAGTCTACTTGCTACATAGTTTTTAGAAGTAGTAATGATGGGAAGAGAGTAAATATGTGAATATCCTACATATCTGCTGTTAATGTGTGTTTGTGGGGTGGGGGGAACAGTCCTATGGACTCTGTCTCTGTCTAGGCTGCATGTCCTAAGTTGTGCACCATACTCTGAAATGCTGGTGAACAGAGAGGGAAAATTACATGTGGTGAACATGTTTGGACATGTATTACCATGCTGTATTACTGCAGCTTATTAGAAATGCTGGAATGCTTCCAAAGACTGAAATATATGTAGCTACCTGAGTAATCATCAAGAGGTGGCATGTGAGAATGATGTGTGGTGCTTGTGTAATACAAATATGGTGTAAATTGATATTCTTTACTATTTTCAGTGGGAGCCAACGTGGTGTAGAGATTTGTGTGTTGGACTCTTGGAGCATAGAGCAGTAATGGAAACCCACTGTATGATCTTGGGAAAGTCACATTCTCTCAGCCTTAGAGGAAAGCAAAGGCAAATCTCCTCCAAACAAAGCTGGCCAAGAAAATCCCATGACAGGTTTGCCACAAGTCACTAATGATATGAAGGTACACAACCATGTACCTTTTAAGTAGAAGATGTGTGCCTTATAAGTGATAGTAAGAGACGCAGGTCTAGAAAATGAAATTGTCTGTAGAAGTAACATGCCTAAAATATGTACTGTCTGTGAAAGAAATATACTTAGACTGATGTGGCTAAGAAATATTATGATCCTATGACTAGGTGTATGTAACTGCATAAGCTGATTGTATATTTACATAATAAATATACAAAAGAGATAAAATTGCCTGGTTATTTTCCTGTCATGGAGGTTTCCTGAAAGTTCATAGCTTAAGAGAATCTTAAGGGGAATGTTGATGTTAATCTGCCTTGTAGACAGTACTGTTGCTTACGACCTTGGGAGCTCAGGTGACCAAAAGGATGAGCTCTAAGGAATTCTAGCTAGCTAGACACTGACAAACATAAGGCAAAGAACTTTCAGTCCCACAGCTAATAAATGGATAAGGGAAATATCTCACCAATGAGTGTGCTGCCTGAGGTTGGTGGGTGTTTATTTCCCTTTCGAGAAGGAGGAGCACATGTTCCCCACCCCTGACTTTGAGAACTGCTGTGATGTAGAAGCCAAGAGACTAATTAATTAATTCAGGAGGTTCTTTTTCCCCAGTTCTGAAGCAAATGACCCTCAGATACCAGTAATCATTATCTGCAGATGGGAGGACCAACTTGACAGAGTTGTAAAGGATTACACAGTGATTTCTGTCATCCCATTAATGGCATACACAGGTAAAAGCCTACTTACATCTGTGTATGTCTTTTTTTTGGTCATTGGGAGGTTGGTATTCCCTCCCTCTCTCCACAAAACCCCAAACGCCTCCTTCCCAAAATTACAGTTGAGCTTCTGGAGTCCCCCCACCGCAGCCATTCTGCAGCCGATGGGAGGGGTGGGGAGAATGTATGGCTATGTCCATGTTTACGAATAATATAGTAAAGTTTATGTTTGGCCATACACTTCTCCCATTTCCACCCCCATCCTCTGCTCTCCACCAGTGGCTCAACTGTAACTCCAACAGATGTTTGACTGGCAAGCTGTAATGTAGTTCCACGTACTGGACCATACCACATCTCAGTCATTGTATGTCAAGTGCTTAAGAAACACTCAGAAATGCTATACTTCTGGTTTTTGTTCTAGGAACCATTGGGGAAGCCCTACCAACGGCTGAAGTACAGTTGGCAGGAACCTGAGAGAAAAGTTTTCCAGGGACTGCTCCCAGGCTCTGAGATTCCTTACTAAAGTGAGCCTGCCTAGCTGCATCTCTGGTGGCCTACCAACAAGCAAACAAAGTTTTCTGTTTAGATAGGCCTTTGATCTGTACACTGACTTCTAAACATGTCATCATTGGCTGTTTTATTGATCTTTAGATATCTTGTATTTTTTAGAATTTTTGCAATTCATTGGTTTATTGCACACTGTATTACTATTGTTATTAGCCATAATACTATTTTTATTTTTATTATTATTGTTAATATTATTATTATTATTAGCTGTCCTAACACATTAAAATAAATGAATATACAGATGCTGAGGTGCATGGGTGAAAAATGAGCCCAGATTCCTAGGTGTCACAAACATGTCTTTAGATGTCATAGCAAATCAAGTTTGTGGGGTATTAACAGTTTTTTTTTAAAATTTTTAATTTTTACCTTTAATGAGAGTTAAACTGATGGCTTGATTGATTGATGGTTGATTGATGGGACTGATCTCTATAGTGGTGGCTTACTGTTGAAACCATGTGGTAGACAATGTAAAGAGCAGTAAATTCTGGACGTAAAACACCAAATTATCTTTGGGTAATAAAGGAAGGGGGGGCAACAATTACGGGTAGTAAATTTTTACTATCATGAAAAATATGGATAGTAAATCCAAAAGATATACTGGAAATGTTTCCAGGCAATAATGATCAAGTTCTGTTGTATCATTGTTTGGCCTCATCTACTTGGTTCTGGTGCACTTGCACTGTGGCTGTGATGGAACCAAGGCTCAGGCTGAATGGAGGAGCTTCAACTGTGTGATTGGAGGGGAGTTAGCTGAGTCAAGTGTTGGTGCATCCATGGCTAACTATGGCAGATTGCTGATTGCTCAGCTACAGGCCTGGTCTCCCTGGTTAAGGTAGATCGAGGTCTGCAAAGGGAATGACAAGAATGGGATCTTGGCAGAGTGAGCAGCTGTGATCAATCCAGCAGGAATGACTTTGGCCCTTAGGGTGGCCATGGTCGACCAAAATGCCCCTCCTGAAGTGACTGGAATTCCATTTATGGTTTTGACATATTGGTGTTTTTAGTGTTCAATAGTACAAAGGGCCCCTGCAACCTATTTATATGGTGAAGTGCCTCTCCTGGAGACTCTCAGGAAAGGCAGTTCACCCTTTTGGGAAAGTATGTTTAAAAGATTAGAGTCTTCCTGTTCTTTAAAGGTCTGTTCCCTTTTTCATCCCATAGCTTGCAATTGCTACACCAGGGCCTAAAGAGAGGTGTCCAGCACAAGAGTTTGGAAATGATCGTTTTTTTGGACTAGAACGCATCCTTTTGAGTGGAGGGCTAGGAAAAGGTTGTTAGTGGAGAGTCTGGAGTGGTCAAGCCTCACAGAAACAGCCAGGTACAACAAAATGCAAAATAGACACGTTCTTATTATGTCCAACAAAAGTTGGTATAAAATACATTGCACTGTTTTTCGAAGTTCACTGGTTTCTTCACCAGACTAAGTTGTTAAAAACCGCATAGAAGAAGTTGCAGCGTCAGAATGTGGCCAGCATCCCCACCCTTGAATTTGGGGGCATTTGAGAAAAACAGCCACGTGACCCGGCGCCGTCTCCCAAGCCATTTCCGTGCTAGACTGTTATAGCGCCATGATTCCACTTGCAACATCCTATGAATCCTGGGGTTTGCAGTTTCGGGAGGGGCCCCAGAGCAAAGCCAGGGTGAACCTTGTGCTTTGGAGATAGGAAGCGGGGCGGCGGGGGGGGGTGACCCGGCGATGGAGAAAGAGAAAAAGTGGAAGCCCGGAGAGGCTGCTGCAGAGGAGGAGCCACGCGTGGCTTGGGTTGCTGGCGGACCTGCTTGATAACGTTTGTTTTTCCACTGAGCTGGAAGCAGGGAGTAAAACTTTCTGAGGGGAAACTTGTCTACTTCTGGCTAGCCCAGTGAAGTCCTAATCGGAGGCCGCCAGGTGCCGGTGCCCCCCAACCTCCGCTGTCTAGTAAGGGTCCCTACGCAGAGGAACCAGAGGCAGGGATTCGTCCCCTCCCCTCGCGGTTGTTCTGCGCTTCGTTCAGAAGAAATCCCACGTGCGTGGGTTCCCCTTTGCGCAAGTCCAGGAGCGCGCCCCTACTCCCGAGGACCTCTCGGCGCCCAAGGCCGGAGGCGCCGGCGGCGTTTCTCAGCCTCGGGCGCGGGCTGGGCACTGACGCCTCTGGAAGCCTGGGCGCTGCCGATAAACGGAGCGGCGCCTCTGCGCGGGTCCTTGGCAGGGCGGGGTGCGGCCCCTCCCCACGCCCTCCCTGCTTTCCCTAAATGTGTTTTACAGGTTTGGCCGGCTCGGCCCCGGGGGAGAGGTAACCCGAGGCGTCTCATTGGGTGCCGGCTCAGCAGCTGACTGGGGAGGAAGGGAGGGAGGAGAGAAGGGAAAAGAGGCGAGGAAAGAAAGGACGGAAGAAAGAAAGAAAGGCGGGCGAGCTGGCTGCGTGGCCAGCGGGAAGACTCGGAGGGGATGGCGAGGGACGAGGAGAATTACTACGGCAAACACGGTGAGGAAGCCGCAGCCGAGGGGGCGCCGAGAGGCTTTCTCTCCCAGCCCCGCGACCCTGTGAGCGGGAGGGCAGCAGGTGGTCGCCGGCCCTGCGCGGGGGAGGGGGCGCGGGCTCGGGGGCTTTTGGCAAAAGGCGCGTCGGCGCTTCTTCGGGCAGGCGAATGCGGGCGCTACGCTCGGCCCGTCTCGTTCTTTGGGGGCCTCGTGGCCCGCGCCGCCTCAGCCCGGGCAGCCGCGCTTCGCCGAGGCGGGAGCCGAGGCGCAGCCTGCCTTTCCTCTCGCCCCCTCCGGAATTTTATCCCGAGCGGTGTGCTTTGCACCAAAGGTGCTGCAGAAAAGACACGGCTTCGGGTTATGGGTTTGAGAGTGGCGTTGTCGGTGGCGTCAGTTCAGTCTGTGGGAACGATAAAGGAGGGTTGTTGATTTAGCTACTCCGCAGTAGCAAAAGCAAAGCAAAGCAAGGAGTATCCTGTGGTGGGAACGGGTGGTCAGCGCAGGGCCCTTCCAGCCCTTTCCATGCCACGCTGTCTGTCCCAGGGCCCTCCTTGGCTTCGGCGAAGAGCGGGAAACTGAGACAAGAGGCCCACCGTTGTGCGGTGCCGTTGGTGGGTGCTTCATGGCATTTTCCCCTGTCCTTCGACGCTGGATTGCGAGCCTTTGAAGACCAAAAAGAGTGGCAGAAGCCAACTACAGGGGAGGCTTAAAACTGTAAGGAAGAGCTTAGTAGCCTTCAGGGGAAGTGGGCTGGAAGAGAGGGAAACAGGTGGCTGTTACATTCTTCCAACCTGAGCTGGTCTAGACAGGCGAATCTACACATTTCAGAAGAAAGCATGTCAAACCAGTCACACTGCCTGTAGATTGTTGCTGCCCCCCCCCCCCCAGGCCTGGTAAACTGGGATGAGCCAAGACAGATCAGTTGGAGGGTTAGCTTATTGAGAAGAGACCCAGAGGAGTTCTGTGCTGCAAACCTGATGAACTGCCAGGTGGAGATCTTACTTTAAGGAGGACATGGCATTTATACATTACAGCAGTGCTGCTCAGAATGGTCGTCCATGGACTGGTGTCAGTCAGCAAGCCATAGGCTGCCAGTTTCCAAACAAGAAAGGAACAGTTGCATCCAGTGGGCAGAAAGATGGCAGATTCTTGAAAAAAACTGAAGAAAAAAGGACTCTGCAAGCCCACCACTTCACGTGGCTTAGGAAGCACTGCTTTGCCGTTGCTTCCTCCTCCAGAGTAAAGAGACTCTGAAAACAACAGGGAGAGAATTGCCTGCCCAAGTGTGATTGGTGATCTGGAAACAAAATATCCTGAAGACAGTAAGAGGTGTTCTTCAGTTATCCTTGGAACAGTCTAAGGGAGAATGCAGTATAGCAAAAGATGTTTATCCAGTGTTCTGATGCTAAGCAGGGTTGTTCAAAATGTAACTAATTGATAATCTGAGTGCAGCGTATAGTCAGAGGTCAGTTAATTGAGCAGCAGCGTGCTGCTGATGTCAAGCAACATTTTAAAAGACATATGACTCCCTTTTCTCACACATGGTATGAGTGCTTCTACTGAGATGAGGTCTGCTATGACCCATCTGTGTGCCTCATGTAAAAAGAGATTACCCTTCTTCCAGTAGCTAATGTAGCCCTTATTGTCTGCTGTGCACCATAGATCCTAGTACCCCACTCTTACCTAAGTCAGACTTTCCTCGGTTTTGTCCAGGAAGATTCCAAGAAAGGCCAAGGTGAGTTCTGTTAGTAGTTCATGGTGATTTTGCATATGGCAAATGGAGAAATGTTTTTGTTAGGGCAGATTTCAGAATTTTCCTCTGTTAGTTGCTTCTTGGTAACAATCTCCATTGCAGGTCCATGGGTGGGACCTTTTCATTGTGCATCTATCTTGTACTGCCTCAGATCTCCTATAAGGAAGGCTAGGTCTCTTGCCTTCACTCGCTGAGAGAGCACTACCAGTATAGAATCTCTTTGGGGGCAGGATCATGCTGAGTTCATCTGAAATGAAGTTTGGACGGCCTCTTGAATACTGTTTGAATCTGAAACTGGGGGTGTAAGTGCCCCGTGGCTTTAGTTCTCAAGTAATATACGCTGTTTCCTTTCTGCAAAACAACTGCTACAATAAAAGGGTGTTTCCTTTGGCAAAAAGTCACTCTCTAAGAGTACAACATCGGAATAGAAAACTGTCTTTCTCTTTCTTCTACTCCTGAAGCCAAGTAGTTTGTGGAAGCGAAGTTTTATGAACGTACCGAAGAGGAGGAGGCTTGTGGGCTGGGGCTGGATGAAGATGGTTGGAGTTCTGGAATAGTTCCTGAAATAGGTCCCCCTTTCTGCGCACGTGGAACTCATTCTGGGAGTGGTGGCATAAAGATAAATGAGAGACTCACAGAATTATAGAGTTGGAGGGAGCGTCATGGGCCACTGTGTCCAACGTCCTGCTTGTTGCAGGATTTCCACCTACAGCATCTCCAGCCTCTCTTTGAAGACATCCAGAGGAGGAGACCCCATTACCTCTCTAGGCAGTTGGTTCCGTTGCTGAACCGCTCTTGCTGTTAAGAAGTTCCTTCTGATGTTCAGTTGAAATCTACTCTCCTGTAACTTCAGACCATTAGAGCTAGCTCTGTCCTCTGAGATGAGCAGAGAACAGGCCTGCCCCTTCCTCTCTGTGATATTTAAATAATGCAATCATGTCATGCCTCACTCTTCTCATTACCAAGCTGAACAAGCCCAGTTTCTTCAATCTTTCCTCCTTGTTGCTCTTCTTTGAACCTGTTCCAACTTGTCTATGTGTGTGTGTGTGTGTGTTTTTCTTAAAATGAGGTGCCCAGAACTGAATAGAATACCCCAGATGGAGCTTGACCAGTGCAGATCGCAGTGGGACTATTACTTCTGTTGACTTGGAAACCATGCTTCTACAAATGGAGGCTAAAATAATATTCGCCTTCTTTGCTACAGCATCATTCTGTTTTTATCTTCCAATGTTTTAGCCATCCCTCTCAGTTTAACACCATCTGCAGAGTTGATAAAGATTCACTCCACTCTGTCATCTGAGTTGTTGATAAAGCACGTTGAAGAGAAATTGCCTTAGGACAGAACCCTAAGGCACTCGACTTGAGACGTCCTTCAAGTCTGAAGTGCAGCCATTGATGACAACTCTTTGAGCACATTTTACCGACCAGCTGTGGATCCATCTGACAATTCCATGTTTAATCAGTTTGCTAACCAAAATATTACAGGGGACCTTATCAGATCTTTTGTTGAAATCCAGGTGAATGATATCCCCAGCATTCCAGCCATCTGCTGAACTAGTGACCTGATAAAAAAAAAGATATAAGATTAGTTTGGCATGATTTGTTCTTGACAAACCCATTCTGGCTCTTACTGATCGCTGCATCATCGTCAAGATACTTGCAGACAGACTCCTATATGATCGATTCTAATCTTTTTCCTGATATGGAGGTCAGGCTGACTGGTCTGTAGTTTCCTGGATCTTCTTTTTTTGCCTTTGTTTGAAGAGAGGGATAATGTTTGCCTGTCTCCTTGTTCCATAAATGAAATACAAGGCAAAATGCAACACCAGTTTCTTTATGGCATGAAGCCATTTTTAGCCCTGCAATTCCAGTGAAATGAACTACATAAACCTCTGCCACTTTGTGCAGTTATGCAAGCAGCACACAAAATCTTGATAATGTTGGAAATGTTAACAGATACTGGAAATAAAGGAGGAAGAGAAGGAAGCAAACAGTGCCTTTTCCTGTCAAGACTGTGGCTCCTGGCCACGGGGGGTGGGGTGGAGTGCTGAACTGATTGACAATCCAGTCCTGAGTAGGGATAGTCAAAGAAACTTCAAGAGTTCTGCTACCAGTGTTTCCAGGGGTTTTGCCAGCAATTCCAATCCCCTTTCAGTCTGTTGAGCTTTCCCTTTTGGCTGGGATGCTGATACTGTATTTTACTTGGCATTACCTACAGTTAACTCCTTTCCCACCTTAGGCAAAGGCTGTTCTTCACCATTGCTTGTGCAAAGAGGCCTGTTGAGCTTGCTTAATGAACAGACACTACCCATCACAAGAGTTGTTTATAATTAAAAGTCTCTCTGAATCTCTTCAGAAGGGTCCAGAAGAGATAAGTAGCAGTGAAATGCTTGATTTTTTTTAAACTTATGAATCTTAGATGATAAATTTTGAGCTTACTCAGAATTTCCTCTTGTGAACAGTGAAGGGGTATGGGAAAGGATGTTGTTTCAGAGGGAGTAAAATTAGATTGGCAGAGCTCCATCTCTGTTTGTAGCCAAGAGAAGGCAGCAGCAGGGCTGCTGGAAAGGGTGAACAGAAGTGCTGGTGACAGAAGGGGCCTCCTGGATTTGGCTGCCAGCTCAGCTGTGATGGGCCAAAAAAAGAAGTCCTACTGGGGGTTTTCCAGTCACCTTAAGCCTGCCTGTCTCTTGGATATTCAGAGCTTTCATTCATGCGGGTTTCACACAGTGGAACATTTCTGAGTTTTCCTGAAATTTTGGGCTCTTCTGTAAGAACTTGGGACTGGTTAGATTCTACACTCTACACTCAACAGTTAAACTTTAGTCCAGCTAAAAGAAGTTTACTTGTTGAGCAAGGGGTGTTCGAAGTCAGCTGGTGAAAGTGGTGACTGGTTGGGGGACTTCAGTGAGGGGAGTACAGGGTGTTGCCTTAATTTCTAAAATGAAAATGATACTTGTTTTTGCTAAGTAATACCTTAAAATTGCCCATAATCCCAGGTGTGTGTGGGCTGATGTTTATTTCTACGTGCAAAGAAGGTTTACATTGCAGTGGGCAACTGTGGTAGGTCGATGGGCCAATTTTTTGCTCCAGGGTTTTAGACAGGCTACAAAAAAGTAAAAAAGAATTGAAAAACTTGGAAGTGGCCTGAGGTCCACTCCACATTTTGAAAAATCTGTCTTTTAATGTTAGATAGGGCAGAGGGGCCCTGGAACCTCTTTGAATTCCCATTCCTGGAGGCTCCCAGGAGAGGATATTTCCCCTTTTTTGGTGGCCAGAGAAAGAACAGTCCTAGCTAAGACAGCCTTGGGGGATACATGAAGCCCCAAAGTTGTACTCTGCCCACTCCTATTGTACAGATACTCACTTCTTTACCACCTTTTTATCTTTTATCTTCCCCCAACACTGTTGGATAGGGCAGGCTAGACATTTAAATAATTGGCCAGTAATGTGTTCCATAGTGAGAACAAACACTGAAAACAGATTTTTGGCCAAGCCAGCAAGCTCAAATATAGTTCTGTTGAGGAATATTTTGGGCCTGCTTTTTATAAAATATTTCCAGTGAGATTTGTATGTCTTTGTGTGCGTATGTGTCTGGTTGGCAGAATCTGTAAAATCTTCTGTTTCAGACTGGACCTATTAGCAGGAGACTTGTTCTGAAACTAGCTCTCAGATTGCTTCTCTACTACCTTTGTGGCTAGGGAGGGGGAGAAGAATAGAAGTCTTAGCTCCTAGATGTGGGCAGGAAATTCTTCCCATTTCAGAGCCAACACTGGTCAGGCCTACCTCCCATCCAATATCAAGTACAACTCGGGAATCTGTGGCTGAGAAAGATTCAAGCCACACACAGGAGAGACGGAGGCTCCTGGTAATGCTTGGCCAGGCTCTGAACCTCCCATGCTATGCTGTCAAAAGTACTCATAAAAAGCACAAGAATAAGAAAGTCTAAAGATGTTCTACTTCAGCATTCATTTCAGGGTCCCTCAGAGCAGCTGGCATTACCAGTCTCTGACACCCTGATGTTAGAGCATATAGTCCTTGATTCATCTCCTTGGAGGGATTCAATTCTGCTGGCTGTGGCTCCATCCCCAGTACATTTACTGGAGCTTGTGCCTTCCGCAGATCTGGCAACTGTCACCATGTCTGAGATGGAGAGATTGTGGTCTCTTCACCTTCAGTTCAGGACCACCCCTCTCCAGAAGACTGGCAGCTTTTGCCAATGCCTCCGACTCAGATACCACCCCAACTGGTACAGAGGTACCTGCAGGGAGGAGCCATCCACCACTGGCTACACCCTACGGTAGACATCGACATCATTCTTCATCTTTGTTGTTGATGTTGGATACCTAGTCTCATAGCTTTAGGTACTGTTGTAGCCCTGGATAGCAGAGGTCATGGAATCATGAAGCTGAAGAGACCACAAGGGCTATCAAGTCCATCCCCCTGCCATGCAGGAATACAGAGTTAAAGCATTCCCAACAGATGACCACCCATCCTCTGTTTAAAAACCTCCAAAGAAGAAGACTCCATTACACTCTGAGGTAACATATTCAACTGTTGAGGCAATTCTTATCTTCAGGAAGTTGTTTTCTAATATTAGGTCGAATCTCTTTTCCTGAAGTTTGAAGCCATTGCCCCATGTCCTAGTATCGGAACAGCAGAAGACAAACTCGTTTCAAATATTTAAACATACCTATCATGTCACCGCTTAACCTTCTTGGCTCCAGGTTAAACATACCCAGCTCCCTGAGCCTCTCTTCATAGTGCATAATTTCCAGGCCTTTTACGATTTTGATTGCCCTCCTCCAGACATATTCCGGCTTGTCAATATCCTTCCTGAACTGTAGTGCCCAGAACTGGACACGGTATTCTAGGTTGAATCTGACCAAAGCAGAATAGAGTGATACCATTACTTCCCTTGAAGTTCCCTTAATGTTACTATACTTCAGTTGATGCAGCTTAGAATCACACTGGCTTTTTTAGCTGCCACACCACAGTGCTGACTCATGTTCAGCTTGTGGGCTAAGACTCCTAGATCCTTTTCATGTGTACTGTGGTCAAGCCAGGTGTCACCCATCCTATTTCTGTACATTTCATTTTTTTTCTGTCCAAGTGTAGTATCTTACATTTCTCCCTGTTGAAATTCATTTTGATAGTTTTGACCCAGCTGTCTAATCTGTCAAGCTCGTTTTGAATTCTGATCTTGTCCTCTGGGGTATTAGCTACCCCTCCTAATTTGGTGTTATCTACACATTTGATAAGAATGCTCTCTATTCCCTCATCCAAATCATTGATAAAGACGTTGAACTACAGTGGGCCCAGGAGACAATTCTGTGACACCCTAATTCTGGGGTCATTTTTCTCCAGAATGATGAGGAGCCATTGGTGAGCATGACACAAAGGTTATTCATCTGAGTATTTTGACAGAGAGCTGTCCTATGGTTATTCTCAGAGGTTGCTATCTCCATAAGATTATGTTGGTCTCTTGCTATCTTCAGACAACCATTCTGACCAGCACCGTAGATGGTGTCAACAGTGCTGATATGTAGATGATCTGTATTACATCTGTCACTATCATCGTGCCTTTGTCTCTTTAGTATGGAGGAGGTCCAGCTTATTGTCTTGCTACCATCAGGAAGAGGCACCACTGTGAAACACTGTTGGTACCCATGACTGCACAGCCACAGTCCCAAGGGATATAGTGCTTTATTTTGTTCGAGAACATGTGAAAGAATAGAAAATTCAGCAAAGTTATACAAATAATCTGATTGTAAATGGGGAGGAACTGAAGATTTTTAAAGATGTACCATCTCAAGTTCTGAAAAGGAGAAAGGATTAATAGCTCTCTGACCCAAGTACTGAAGAAGAATGGCATTTCTGCTCCAGTCTCCTGGTTCCTGTAAAACATCCACTTCCTAAGACATCCCCATTCAGGAAGAAGCAAAAAGACTCCAACAGATGGCGTCTTTGACTTCTTCCGGGACAATTCTTCTGCTGATGATTAAACTGTCACCACTATCATTCCAGAGATTGTTCCATCTTTCGGCAGCAAACTTAGTAGTTACCGTCAACCTTGGACTCATGGGTCCTCAGTAGTAACAAAGGAGGTTATGCCATAGACTTCTGGAGGCTTCCTACTACTGGGATTCTTCATGCTATTCATCTGTGTCCTACACTGAAAGAGGAGGTCAACACCTTACTTCTCAAAGGAACCCGAAGAGCCTATCCCCATTTCCCTTCTGCACCAAGGATTCTTTTCTTGTTGTTTTATCATCTCAAAAAAGGATGACATGTTGTGTTCAATCCCAGATTGCCGAAGAGTCAGTTTTCACTTCCAACCCAAATGCTTCAGGATGGTCACCCTGGCTACTATCTTTCCCATAGTGCAGAAACGAGAATAGCTTGCCACTGTGGACTTGAATTACGCACTTTTCTAAATTGCCATCAGACCATCCCACAAGAAGTTCCTCTGCTTCACCATGGGAAGAAGGGCCTACCATTTTCAAGCCCTGGTGTTTGGGCTATGCACTACCACCCATGTCTTTACCAAATTCCTGATGGTTAGAGCTGTCCGGCAGTGGAATATGCTGCCTCGCAGTGTGGTAGAGTCTCCTCCTTTGGAGGTTTTTAAGCAGAGGCTGGATGGCCATCTGTTGGGAATGCTTTGATAGGTGTTCTTGCATAGCAGGGGGTTGGACTTGATGGCCACTGGGGTCTCTTCTAACTATGATTCTATGATTCTATGAAATATATGGCTGTAGTGGCTGCTTCATCACATCAGCAAGGCATCGTCCTCTTCCCTTGCATAGATGATTGGCTTCTGGTTGCTCCCGCTTGGGAGTGTCTTCTTCAAAAAATTGACATCATGGTAAACCTGTTGAATGTCCTTGGTCTTGTGGTAAATTATGAGATGCCTATAAAACAGATCAGGTTCATAGTATTGAATCAGAGTTGGAGGAGACCACAAGAGCCATTGAGTGCAACCCACTACCATGTAGGAATTCACCATTAAAGCCTTCTCAACAGTTGGTCATCCAGCCTCTGTTTAAAAACCTCCAAAGAAGGAGACTCCACCACACTCTGAGGCAGCACATTCCACTGTCAAACTTCTCTTACCATCAGGAAGTTCTTCATAATGTTTAGATGGAATCTCTTTTCCTGAAGTTTGAAACCGTTAAGCAGATAGTCTGCAAGTACTATGCCATTAAACAGATAGTCTGCAAGTGTCCTAGTCTCTGGAGCAGCAGAAGACAGGCTTGCTCCATCCTCCATATGACATCCCTTCAAATATTTAAATATGCTTATCATGTCACAACCTTCTCTTCTTCAAGTTAAACATATTCAGCTTCCTAAGCCTCTCTTCATATGACATGATTTCCCGGCCTTCTACCATTTTGGGAACCTTCCTCTGGACATGTTCCAGCTTTCAATATGCTTCCTGAACTTTGATGCCCAGAACCAGACACAGTATTCTAGGCGGAATCTGACCAAAGCAGAATAAAGTGGTATTATCACTTCCGTTCACCTAGATACTATACTCCTGTTGATGCAGCCCAGAATCGCATTGGCTTTTTTAACTGCAACATCACACACAGAGAGAACTCTGTTTTTCCCCCTAATCGCTTCTCTCTCAGATGAAGAAGAGCACTTGGTGAACACCCTGTGAGTTCATTGGTCAACCAGTTACAGATCCGATGTCTAGTCCACATTTTACTAGCTCGTTCATTAGAACATCATGGGAAACCTTGTCAAAAACCTTACTGAAGTCAAAATACGCTATATCCACAGCATTCCGTTAATGTGCCAAGGCAATAACTCTATAAAAAAAAGAGAGATGAGGTTAGTCTGACATCACTTGTTTTTGAGAAACCCATGTTGACTCTTAGTGGTCATGCATTTCTTTCTAAGTACTTGCAGACTATCTGTTTAATGATCTACTCTAGAACCTTTCCCGGTATTGTTGTCAGGCTGACTGGGAAGTAATTGTTTGGGTCCTCTTTTTCCCTTTTTAAAGATGGGCATAGTATTTGCCCTGCTCCAGTCTGCTGGGACTTCTCCCATTCTCCAGGGATTCCCAAAGATTACTGACATGGATTCTGAGATTATGTCTTCCGGTTCTTTTAATATCCTTGGATGTAATTCATCTGGTCTTGGTGACTTCAATTTATTTAAAATAGTCAGATATTCCTGTACTAATTACCTACCTATCCTGTGCTGCATTTCCCGTACCGCATCATCTGCTTCATTTTCCCCAGACAAAACATTATTTTTCTTTTGGGAGAAGACCAAGGCAACGAAGATGTTAAGTAATTCTGCCTTTTCTCTTTCCCCTGCTACCATTTCACCATCCTCTCCACACAGTGGCCCTCCCATTTTCTTGTTTTACCTTTTGCTACGAACATAACCAAAAAACCCCTTCTTACTGTTTTAAAGCTCTCTAGCAAACCTGTGCTCATTTTGTGCTTTAGTTTTTCTGACCTTCTCCCTACACTTGCTGGCTATTTGTTTGAATTCCTCTTTAGTGATTTCCCCCACTTTCCATTTGTTGTACATCTCTCTTTTAAAACTTAGCTCCATTGAAAGTTGTTTAGACATTAATCCTGAATTCTTAGAGACCTCCTATTTTTCCTTCTCATTGGAATTGTTAGAAATCATGCATTTAGTATCTCACTTTTAAGAATCTCCCATCTATCATGAACTCTCTTCTCTTTAAGCCTTTCTCTTGGAAGACAGATAGTGTGTCCTTTGGTGAGCCACCATCCACTGTTTCCGTATAAGGAGAATTCATACTTGCGGCATCCAAGTACTTGTAGAACTCATGGCGTCCACCACTTGCATGACTCCCTACAACAGGCTACAACCACTCATTCCTGGTGACCATCCAATTTCTTCTGCACTCTCATTCCAGGCTGCTCACAATCCCTCTCCATATCCATTGCTCTCTCAGGTGGTGGACAGAGCATCAAAATGTACAAGTGGGCATGCTGTTCCTACCTCACCACCCTTGTTGTCACAACAGATGCTTCCTAGAGGGTTGGTGGGGCTGATTTGGAAGAACCAGTGGTCAGTGACTGATGGTCAAGAGAGGAGAGAATGCTTCACATAAATGCCCTAGTGGTGTTGGCAGTTTGCAAAGCATTCAAGGCCTTAGAAAAGATTTCACTGGGCAACGCGGTGCAGATGGTGACAAACATTTCCATTGTCACATACTACCTAAAAAAAGTAGGGCAGGGCCAGACCAGATGTTGTCCTGCGACTTATGATCCAGTTTTGGAACTGGTGCATCACACAGAAAGTTTGGGTCACAGCTATCCAATTTCCAGGGATCAGGACATCCTGGCAGGCAGCCTGAGCTGGAAGACAATCTCCTGCCATAAGTGGAAACTACAATGCAGGCACCCTTTGGGAGAGATTTGAGCTCTGGGGCATTCAAATGAAAGACCTGTTTACGTCTCCCCACAACAAGCAGTGCAACATCTTCTGCTCCAGGACCCAGAAGGGCAGCAGGTCACTTGGGGAGACCTTCTTGCTTTGTGGACCTCTAGTGAAGAAATTCCTAAAGGAATATAAGAGCTTGCATCCACTTGTAGTTCACCCTACATCTGCAAGGATTCTAAAACTTGTTCCAATTTTCCAAGAGATCTTTCAGACAGATGGCTACATATAAACTTAGACTACTCTCTCAAAAGACTACTTTCCTGATAACTATCTTTTCCACTAGGAGAACTGGGGAACCTTGAGCTCTGCATGTAGATCAACCATACTTGAGATTCCACAAAGATAAAGTTGTGGTTTGCCCAAACATTTCATTCCTTCCGATGGTTGTTTCTTCATTCCACTTGAACCAGGATATTGTGCTTCTTGCATTTATGCAAAACTCTGCTTCTGACCTAGAGTGCAGTCTCCATTGCTTAGATGTTTGCCACCGACTAGCCTTCTGTGTGGAATGTACTGCACACTTCGGAAAGTTACAGAGACCTTTCCTCTTTCACTTTTCTAAGAAGAAAGGGCTTCCTGTTTCATTGGAAAGGCTTCCAAATGGATCACAGCGACTATTCGTCTGGCTCACAATCTGGCTGGCAAGCAGCTCCCTAACCCTCTCAGGAGCCTTTTCACAAGAGCGTTGGCAGCATCTGCAGCTTTTGTCTGTGGTGTACCTGTACATGAAAGTGATAGGGTAGTTACTTGGTTGCAGCCCTCAACATTTATGTCTCATTACAGACTGGATACAAGGTTGAGAGAGGAAACTACTTTTGAGAAAGCTGTTCTTTTTCCTTCTTTAGCATGACACTCCCACCTCCAGTGGTTATTAGCTTGCTAGTATTCTGTTTGTGTGAGTCACAGAGACCATGAAGAAGCTTGCTTACATGTAACTGTGGTTCTTTGAGTGGTCATCTGTGAATTCACACAACCCCACCCTTCCTCGTCTTGTCATGTTTTTCCTTTTCCTCCAGTCCTTGGGTGCTGCTTCTGGTAGTCATGGAACTGAAGGTTTTGATGGGATAGGTGCAACCTGTTCTTCCCATCCTTCTACAGGAACTTGGCATCTCCACAGCTGTTCTGTACGTAGCTTGTGTTGTTTCTCTTTCTTTTCTTCTTTTTTTCTAACACGCACTAATTAAGGGAAGCCAGCCACTCACTGGTTTTTGAGCCTTTGCCAAAGAAAAAACTAGTAAACTGGGCAATTTAGCACTTCAAGTTGAAACATGAAAGGCAATTTAACTAGATGAACAGTATAGTGGTTCTCAACCTTTTCTTTAATAGGGACCCCCTTTAAATATCTTCTGTTGCTGTGGATCCCCAAGACTGAGCTCAAGATTTAAAACTCTGAAGTGCATTGAATATTTATTTAAAATTGCTCATTATGTGTCTTCAGATTGGGAGAGAGGGGAGAAATAAGTGCATGCACGCTTCTCTGAAAAGTGCTAGGGAGAGACTTCTCTTGCTTCTTTCCACCACTTTATGGCTGGAGTGGGTTAAATGCACCATACAGGTCCGGCTTCCAGCCAGCCTTTGCCTTGGCTCCTGTCATATGGCCTTTCTGCTGTGAAGAGGTGGGGTTCATAGCTGAGTGACAGCAGAGTGGCCATATGACAGGAGCCAAGGCAGAGGTTGGCAGGCTGGCTGGGCCTGTGTGTTGCTGGTTAATCCACTCCAGCCTCAAATTAGTGGGAGGAAGGCGGGAAAAAAATTCTTCCCGCCCTCTCCAGTGCCTCTGAGGCTGGAGCTAATTGAAGGACAACACACAGGCTTAGCTAGCCAGCCTTTGCCTTCCCCTCTCTCTCCCTTTTGACTTCTGACCAGTCCAGTCTCCTATCAGAAATGCTCCCACGCTCCCATTTTTTGCCTTCTTCATGAGCAGGAGAGGAGTTGAGATGGGTGAAGAAGAGAGGGAGGGGACAGGCAAAAGGGGAGGGTTGAAGTGACTTCTCCGTAAAAGACCCAAGCACGCCTGATCATTTCCATTCATAAACTGTGTGTGCTTTTGTCTAAATCAAGTGGCAGCTTATTTTGCCGACAGGGATCTGTTGTTCCAGTTTTTTGCTGGGGGTGGTGGTGCCTGCTCGAGCCCCAAACCCTCTTCTCATTTGAACCCATTCCTGCCTACTATTCTTTTTCAGAGTTGGCAAAATAAGTCACCACTTGGCTCAGATGAAAGAGTATGCAGCTTATGAAGGGAAACAACAAGGCTTGCTCAGGATTTTTTTTTTATCAAGGAGTTGCATTAACCCCTTTTTTGCCTTTTCCCCTCCCTCTTTTGCCCATTTCACTCTCCTCCCCTGCTGATGAAGAGGCCAAAAAAGGAGCAGGGGTTGAAACATTTTTTATAGGAGAATGACTGGAAAATTTGAGAGAGAGAGAGAAGAGAGCGTTGGCTGGCTGGCTTGCTGCCAGCTCTGCTGTCACTCAGCTGCTCAGCCTGCCTCCTCCCCATAGCAAAGCGGCCACATGACGGGCAATGCACGGGCCCGTCCAGCCACCTTGCCTGCCTTTCTCTTGGTTCCTATCACATGGCTGCTCTGTTGTGGGAGCAGACCAATTCAACAGCCTTTGCAGACCCTCTGTTAGGACATTGGAGACTCCTGTGGCTCAGCAGACCATAGATTAAGAACTGCTGAACTTGTAGAATAGCACTGGGATGCGTTAAAGCATATGTTTCAGGCTTGAAATCCCAGGCTGCTTGGAGACTGGACCATGCTGTTCCTGAAGGTAGTTTGGAGAAAACGCTTCTTGAAGGCAGCTATAGAGGAAAGGATAAGAGAAACAAGGGGAACAAGGAATGGCAGTGAGAGCCAGTGCCTTGGGTTATAATGAGTCAGTATTTCTTTTGGGGATGAGAATAGAAGTGCATAAAGACATAAACTTCAAAGGTTGGTCTCATATGGGTAGGGAATTCTGGGAGTTGTAGTCTAAAAAATAATATTTCCAATATCTGATTAAAGGAGGCATAAGGGGCAGAAAGAGAGAAAGTGTGAGAGTGTTGACCAGTCATTAGCAATTGTGTAGGCAAGTGGTGGACAACTATGGGAGACCAGGGGACCATGTTAACAGCCTAAGAGATTTGCGGGGGGGGGGGTAATCCCTCACTATATCCCTTACTGCAAAAAAAAAAAAAAAAGCCCTCCCATACCTTAAATGTGTTGGATATGACTAATTGCTGTGCTGGATATGTGTATTTAATGCTATATGTTTTAATCTGGTTTTAATTTTTTATTTGTTCAATCTTGTTCTAACTTTTGTATCTTGTGGATTTTCAGTGATGTCCTTTTAAAGTTGTTATAAGCTGCTTTGAGTCTTGATATGGGAAAAACACAGGATAAAAATAAATAACTGCTTCTTCCTGTTGTTGTTATTTATTTATTTTGTCATCTTTCAAGCTATTTTAGGTCCAGGAAAGGGCTTTTTTCAAATTGGCTTACATCTAGTTTTTAAAAATGCATTTACGGGGCCTAAAATGGCCTTGGAGGTCTCCCAAACATGACAGTAATACCCCCATAAACCTTAGAGGGCATTTGGGAGCAATTTTTGACTTCTGGGGTCACAAAAACAGTCTGTGGGCTACACTTTGCCTACTCTAGTGTAGGAGAAAAAATAGTTTTTCTTATCCTTGTAATACTCCTAAAATCTGTACTTACTGAAATGTCATTTTCAGTGAAAGTATTACAAGTATAGGACCTTGTTTTCTTTTTGTCTCTGGTTACCCCTTTCCCAGGTATCTTTCTCGTAACAATGCTGAAAAGTAATAGAAAGTAATCTGCCTCAAACTGGGCTTCTTTTGCCCAGTTAGAGGCTTTAAAGTGGCACAGTAGGCAGATATTCAACAGGTGAAGCTTTCTCATTTGAATTTCTGCCCATCATGCAGGTCAGGAAAACACAGCAGGTACTTGTTCAGCCCATTCAAAGGAGGCTCATAACCTTTTCTGTGGGGATTCAGTGACAGAGCACAGGATCTGCATGAGGAATGTTCTGTATGAAATCTCCATATTTCCCAACCTAAAATTCTGGAAAGTGGTTGCTAGACAGAGTAGGCAATACGGGCCTTGTTCCATTTTCCATTCATTTTACTCAGGCTGCAGTGAGATATTCCCAAGATGGATGGATCTAAATAAAAATAAATTACCCGGTTTCTGTGTTCTTGCTTCCATGGCAGCCTAACTCTTTGCCTTTTTTTTTTTGTAGGAACACCCCAAAAGTATGACCCAACGTTCAAAGGCCCCATTTATGACAGGTAAGTATAACCTGTTGGTGGAAGTATGGATGAATAACAGTGTGATATTTTGTAAAATATGTTTGAAGGGTGAAATGACAAGGCTGTCACAGAGTGTTGCTTCCCACGCTTAACTTCTCCCCGCTGCTCTCTCTTTTTTTGGAAAGCAGTGCTTGCAATAGTAACACTTTCTTGTTCTTGCTTCATGATGAAACATGAATAATAATTAATCCCTAAAGGCACCAGATCCTATCTGACAATAGAAGCTAAGCAGGATCTGCTTTGGTTAGTACTTGGATGGGAGGCTGCCAATGAATACTAGGTGCTGTAGGCTACGTTTCAGAAGGACCTGGCAAAACCACTTCTCAGTATTCCTTGCCTAAGAAAACCCTATGAAATTAATGGAGTCACTGTAAGTGGACAGGCTGCTCGAAGGCACATCCATAGGCACATATATTACTGACTTCCACAAGAGATTCAAGATATTTGAATTAACATTTCCCCTGTACCTTAGTTGGAGTAATTGCTACATATCATTTATTAGCTGATATTTCCTTTTTATAATATATCATCATGGATCCACATTAGTTGCACCAGCCTTATTATCAAAAGGTTATTTATTCCACATCCTTCACGAGCAGTTATCAATATTTCACAGAATCATAGAATTGGAAGAGACCCCAGGGGCCATCCATCCAATTGCCTGCCATGCAGGAACTCATATCAAAGCACTCCCAACAGATGGCCATCCAGCCTCTGCTTAAAAACCTCCAAGGAAAGAGACTCCACCACACTCCGAGGCAGCATATTCCACTGCTGGACGGCTCTGACCATCAGGAAGTTCTTCTTGAGGTTTAAGTGGAATCTCTTTTCCTTTAGTTTGAATCCATTGCTCCTAGTCCTAGTCTCTGGAGCAGTGGAAAACAAGCCCACTCCCTCCTCAACATGACATCCCTTCAAATATTTAAACATGGCTATCACGTCCACTCTTAATCTTCTCTTCTGCAGACTAAACATACCCAGCTCTCTAAGCCATTCCCTTAGTGTTACCATTTGAGGGATGTGATCTAAAATATTTTTAATTAGAATTTTTAATTCTAATTTTACTATAATTCTGAGAGTACGTTTGAAGGGTAGCATAAAACCGTCTGTAATAAATTTTGTACGTTCTAAGTACTGAAGGAACAGTGGTTAGTTAATCAGCTCCTCCCCTTTTGCCAAAAGACAGGTTTGTTTGTTTTCCAGTCATCACATACCATGCTACCGTAGATTGAATACAAACAGTGTGTCAGCAGCAGAGCTTGGAAAAATTTACGCTATGGGATCATCCAGCCAACATGGCCAGTGCCCATTCTGGAGATTGAGTGAGTGGTAATCCAAAATGATGAACTTTTCCATTCTTTGATCAGAAGAGGACAGATAGCTGTAGAGTTGATCAAGTAGTTAAACCACAAACTTCAAAGGGAGACAAAAAGGAAAAAAAAGGCAGGGTCACCTCCCCAGACTGACCTGGGCAATAGAATGGGAATGTAGCAGCATCTTCTTGTGGTAGCCCTCTAATGATATCATCCTTCTCAAGGAGATGTCCTCCTTGAGAAAAAGATTTTACTGGAACTTAAATTCAGTAGACTTGTTTGTTTTCAAGTGTGGAATACTTTGTTTGCTTTTACTGTTGGTCTCTCTCAAAAAGAACTGAAAAGATTTGGTTTGTATACTCACAGCCACACCTCACTTTCTCTTTTTAAAACCTGGGACACATTTACACTATACAATTACAGTGCTATTATTCCGCTGTAACTGCCATGGTTCCATTCTATGGAATCCTGGGATTGGCAGTTTACGGAGGGGAATTTAGGATTCCCAACTAAAGAGCTATTTCCTCAAGGACCTCTGAGACTACAGACCCCAGGATTCCATAGGGTAGAGCCATGGCATTTAAAGTGAAAAAACAGTGCTATGATTGTGTATTGTGAATGGGCCTCTGGAGTGGAAACCAGCAACCTAGAGTTATGCACGGATGCATCTGTCTATGCAAGCTGGTGCATTCTTTTCCCCAGGGTGGTATTAGCTCTCCCTCTGTGCCTTTGCATTGCTGTTGACACGTGGACTTGCTTCCACTTCATGTGTGAGATTATTCGCTTTTGCCAGTCCTCTTCCCCTGATGCACCAGTGCTTCAAGTGGGCATTTGTGTTGTAATAAAGTATATCTATATGATTTTCAAGTTCATTCTGTGTGAGTGAGGGTTTCTTTTTTAAAAAAATCACACATGCCTGTACTGGGAATGATAACCCCTTGCTGTGAGAGAAGGGCACATATGTCTTGGGACTCTTACACTGCTCTTAATGAATTCACTTTCTCCTTTAGGGGCTGCACAGATATCATCTGCTGTATCATTCTCCTGGTTGCTATTGTGGGCTATGTCGCTGTGGGAGTTGTGGGTATGTATCCTGCAGCTCTTGTTATTTCTCTGGCTCTGGTGAACACTACTGTTGCTGAACATTGGATGTTTCAGTTAGGGTGAGGAAATGGAAACTTAATAGGCAAGAAGGTGCAGTACCTCACTTCTGGGTTGGAAATGGCATTGTGAAGCCTTGTCCCTTGTGAGCTCTGCAGCAGCAGTCAGTTTGAAGTACTAAAAACAGGCAGAAACTTTTCCCTGGCATGGGAGACTCAGAGGATCCCATGTTGTCCAGGATCTGATCTTGGCACAGAGCAGACCCAAAATGGGTCTCTGGAAGTGCAGGTAGATCAAATGCAACTAAGGAGTCATCAGAATCTTACCACATCACACCTGCCACTTTGGGGACCCAACCGTTACATAACCTTCCTAACCTCCCAGATACGAGATCTGATGCATAAGGAAGCTGATGGACGTAATTAACTCCCAGCTGATGGGCACAGTTAACTTTTGCACTACTACTAATTCTGTTGTACTTTTGCAAGTGGAACTTTTTGTTTTCTAGCTTTTTCTTAAAAAAAAAAGAAAAAGAAAGAATCACAGTCTAGCGTAACAGAACTAAGTAAAAAGAAAAAAAACAAGAAAGACTTTAAATGCACTGGTGACTTTAGAGACATCATCCCTTCGAATAACATTGGTGAAATTGAGAACTAAAACCCTTTTTCCTTACTTGAAAGTGAACTGACACTGTAGGAAATAGAGGAGATGTCAGATTATATTGTGATCTTCAGTAGTGAAGTGGAAATTTAAAGCATTAAAAAAAATTGCTATTTCAGTTTTACAGCTGTCAACATGCTCTCTAGAAATTAGACGCAAGTGCAGGCAACTAATGTAGAAAGAAGAACATCAGTGGATCAACCTAGAGATGCTGAATTAAATCAAATGATTTTAGAGGAGATTAGATGAATAAGAGAAGATATGAATCAAATCAGATTGGATTTTAAACAGGATTTGAAAATTGAACATAAAAATATAAGACTTTAACTCAGATAAAAACTGTAGTGAAACAGATGAATGAGAAAATAGAACAACTAGCAGAAAAGATACAAAAACTGGAAGAGGTGACTCAGAAATTAACAGTTGATCAAGAGCAAAATTTGGATGCAGTGATCTTACTTGACCTCAAAGAGGAAGATGTCTTAGAATCAGAAGAATACCAGAGTTGTGAAATGAAAATACCTGTGCAAGTCTGACTGAAGCCCTGGCTGACTTTTTGGAAATACAAGAAAAAGCTTTTGTTGGGAAGTTGATGAAGTGTATTAACTGGATTCTTGGATTACTGGACAAAGAAACTTACCAAGAGCCGTGGCTATTTATTTTGTAAGAAGGCAAGTAAGAGATCGAATACTCCAATTACAATACCTAAACAAGGTGAACATTGCCATAAGTGGTAAGGATGCCATAATTTTTAAAGATAACCCTGCTTGAACTTTTAGAAGGAGTAGGGAATATATTGTTTTAACCAACAAGTTGAAGCAGCAAGGGATCCATTTCAGACGGGCGAATCTAGAAAGCTTACCCTATGGTAAAAAAGAAAAGATTTAATCTTAATATGGTTATAAAGGCAAAAGTTTTTTTTTTTTAACAGAAACATGGGAAAGATTTTCAAGGCAGTGTCTCAAGAGTGGGGGAGGAGATGTCCTGAGAGTGGGAGGAAGAAAGTTACAGATCAGAGCTCCAAAAAAGAGACTAGTGGAGAAGAAGGAAGAAAAGTCCTCAGGCTTTAGAGCAAACAGAAATGGCTTTTAAATTTTTATCATGGATTATAAAAGGGACCAACTTGCTCTGCGAAAGATGACCAACTTCAAATGAAAACAAATGAAGTGATTCAAGAAAATCATGCGATTCAATGGTTTGCGTATAGACAGTTATCTTGAGTGTTTTAAATTGGATTAAAAATGTTTTGGTTTTTAAATACCCAAATAGGAATTTGAAGAGCAGTTGTGTGATGATGGTGAGTATATGATAGCAAAAATATATAATTTATTATTAATATTAAAGACAGAAGATGAACAAATAGAAAACTGCATAATTAAATGGGCACAAAATGTGAATCATAATATACAGATGCACA
Source organism: Cyclura pinguis (assembly GCA_030412105.1). Classification (NCBI taxonomy): domain Eukaryota; kingdom Metazoa; phylum Chordata; class Lepidosauria; order Squamata; family Iguanidae; genus Cyclura; species Cyclura pinguis. The sequence continues at coordinate 214,882,231 of CM059600.1, forward strand.
ATGGGAAAAATGTGGATAAGAGATTTATAGTTTACATTAAGTTATGACCTTAGAGAAAACTTTTACAAAATGATATACAGGTGGTATATAACTCATAATATTTGTTGGAAATGCAAAAAGAAGGAAAGGACTTTTTTATATGTGGTGGACATGTGGAAAGCAGAGAATTTTGGGTTATGATACATTAATTTCTAAAAGATACTCTGAAGGTATACAATTGAATCCCAAGTTTTTCTTTTTGGGACTGATAAATGATCAGATAGGCAAAAAGTTTGAAAGTATCATACAGTATACAGTTACAGTTGCCAGACTAGTTTTTGTCCAGAGATGGAAAGATCGAAATATTCCATCTCAAGAAGATTGGATGATGAAATTTTATTTATTTGTTTGTTTGTTGTATTTATATGTCGCCTTTCTTCCAGAGTGAGACCCAAGGTGCCTTAAAAAAATTCATAAGCATTTAAAACAATTAAAAACATTTTTTTTTCATATGCATTGGTCATGTCCACAAGCTAAAAAATATTGGAAGAGCATCCCTGCTCTTGGGTTAAATTAAATTCCTTTCTCAGCCATGGAAACCCATTGGGTGACCTTGTAAGTGTCACACAGACTCAACCCCAGAAAACCCCATGATAGGTTCACCTTAGTGTTGCCTTAAGTGGAAAATGATTTGAAGGCACAGAACAACAACAACAAGAACAACAACAAGGATGTCATGTATATTATGTAATGTGGTTATTGTGGTGTTGCATTTCACCACATATTTGCAAACATCTCAGCAAAGTTGGAGCCATGTGGGGTGACAAGGTAAATGCTTTAATTTTGAGGCTGCTTATACAAACATTTAAGAGACCTTTGACAGAGAGAGTATGTGATATCATGAACTGAGACTAGACTTTGGGTTCAGCTGCCAGCTAGGTCATTTGGCAGGTTTGAATAGGTTACTCAGGTTACTTTACTTCATATGTTTAATAACCAGATACACATCCCTGTGTCTTGAGCTTCTGGAAGAAAGGTGAAATAAAGTTGTAAATAAAGACCTCTATGTTAACAATTCAAAGGAATTTCTGAGGAAATCTGGTTGGTGATAGATGATGTAGAGCAGGGGAAGCAGCTAGTCAAACTGTGTGTTTCTGTCTTCTTTTCAGCATGGACGCATGGAGACCCCAGGAAGGTGATCTATGCAACAGACAGCCGTGGCCAGTTCTGTGGCCAGAAGGGAACAGCTAATGAGTAGGTATCTAATAGAAAACCTCTTGTTATTTGAATGGGTCCATGTGTAATCAGTAAGACCCTTTGTATTAAGGGAGAATTTTGGCACGGACATCTTCCCTTTCATCTTCCCATTTTGTCTCTGCTTGGCGGGAGAGGGCAGCCCTTTTTTTTCCCCCTCAGTGTGGGGAGATTCCAGGCCTTGTGCTGGTCTGAAAAGGCCTGGGATCATGTTTGTCTTAGCGATGAAGTAACTCATTAGGTTCCCAAAACAACCATAAAGATACTCTGTGTTGTTCCCCGATGACTACATTTCCAAGGTATTTTGCTCTTGTTAAAGCCCGTCGTGTGTTGTTTACAGTCAGTTGTCATGGGACTATTTGTGTCCTGTCCCAGACTGAAGTCAGGGAAACAAGCTGTGAGATTGGGAGGGGGACTTTGCTTTTTTCTCTGCTCAGCCACAGTGGGTTGTGAGTGCTGTTCTGAGCCAAATGAGTCTAGAGATGGAAGGTCATACTTCTGCAGAACAGCAGATGAGTCCTTCCTTCTTCACTGCCCTCCCCAGTGCTCCTGAAAAGGATAGCCGAGGTCCTGTGAGTCCAGTGAGAGGGAGACGAAGAGGAAAGGAAAGGAGCTGAATGGGAGGGGAAAGCTTGTCTCGTTCACATGCCTGTGAGATTTACTGGGAGATCCCCTAAAATGAGTGCCTTTGAGCAGGTACAGAGTGCTTTCCCTTGACAATTGGAAAACAACATCAAGCTCCACAGTGAGCAGTTAAATGGCATGGCATCCAGATAAACCAGACCTCGAGCATCCCATTTTGAAAACTAGTGTGAGAAGAGACAGTGAGCATTGTCTGTGTTCCCCAGGCAATGCTGGTTGGTTGCGTTATCGTTCTGTTGTAGCCATAAATGATTCAGGACTGTCTACTTGCGTAAGAGATGTCCCTCATCCCAGGCCTGGGGGAAAATTATTTTTAGGAGTGTAACTCCCAGAATTCCCCAGCCTGCATTGTTGCTGGCTAGGCAGGTGGAGGGATTCTGGAAGCTGTAATCCAAAACTTAGTTTTTCCGTAGCTCTGCCTGATCATTTTCCAAACGATACATGGAAATAAATGTCTTCAGCATTATTTCAGACTTCCTGGATTGCCTGAATCCACCTGCTGACAGAAGTAAGCAGTGGACTAGATGTTTTTATAGCTTCTTTTCTGTTTGCAGAAACAAACCTTTCTTGTTCTACTTCAACATTATGAAATGTGCCAGCCCTTTGGTGCTGTTGGAGTTTCAGTGTCCCACCACACAGGTAAAGTTTCTGTCTTTGATATAGCCCATGGCATTCTCTCCAGGGAGGTCAGACTTGCAAAAGAACTTTGTGTTGAAGATGATGGTGATGTTTTGTCTTAGCGATTCATAAACAGATGTAAACTAGTATGTTATGTTGCCCAATATGTAAAGGGGAAGGGGCAGAGTTGCAAGCTGCTGTGAATTTGATACCCTTTTTTGTTCAAGATGACCAGAGGAGGAAGTGAAAAGATGATGCAAAATGAAGGCAACCAGCCTTGAAAACCGGTCTACTATCAAATGATGGTCTAGGGGGAAGCAGTCTCATACATGCTTCTTTTAAGATGATGGCTACTGTGTGCATCATACAAAACAGTGCGTCTTAAACTGTTTGATGTGGCGGACTGGCAGATTTCCCCACATACATTGTGGCAGGATCTGGTTTGTGCCCATTTTTTTTCCTTTCTTGGAAGTTCTCCAGGAACCAGCAGCTGGTGGCTCAGGGATTAGCAGTCATCCTTGGACCACCACTTTCAGTAGCACTGATGGAAAAGAAGGAATTCCTCTTGCTAAAAAATATTGGTTAATAGTTTGAAATGCATTTGATTGAATTGTAGCTGTTATCTGAACATTTCATGCTTTTGCAGAGCTGGGTACTAGCTTCCTGTTTATTTACTGACATTCTTATATTGCTTTCATTTCAAGAATTTCAAGCATTTTATAGCATAAACTGATAAAATAAGACCAATACTTAAAAAATAATTCTGAGACTCCCAGTAAAACCAATTAAAAAGAATTCATTAAAACATGGTCAACGGACAATGCTAACAATCAGAAAAATAATCAGAAGATTTTCTGAGCAGACAAATGGGTCTTTTGCTGATTGTGGAAACATCCAGTGTGAGGAGCCCACCTAATCTCGACCGGAAGATCATTCCAGCTAGTGGGTACATCATAATACAGAAAGGCGGCCTTTGCATGACAGCCGGTTGAGCCTTACTAAGCCACAGTACAGTAACTAGCGTCGCTCTCACTTAGAAGATAAGGACCAGGTTGCTTGTGTGGGAGAGTGTGGCCTCTCAGACAATATGGACCTGAGCTGTATAGGACTTGATAAGCCAGAGGTCACACCAAATACAGTACCTGGCTTTGTATCTGATTGGCTACCTCTTGAAACAGGAAGGACTCCCCAAAGTGAACTAAAGTGTAGTTACTCTAAAGGAGAGCTCAGCTCCTGATGTTCCTGGACTGTAACCCCCATCTTCGCTAGCCAGCAGAGTTGAAGTTGAGGAATGTTGGGAGTTACTGTCCAGCAATATTTAGAAGGCAACAAGTTTTCCATCCTGACCTAGATAACTGTGTTTTAAATTCCTCTCAGTTGAGGCCTAGGGTCTGAGTATTTGGCACAATATACTCTGAAACCATTCTAATTCTCTCACCAGCATGGTGTAACAAGAGCCCTGGCGCTACTTGTCATCTGGATGGTCCATCTCTGAATCCTCAATGTTTTCATCACACTTGGTGCATAGGGCTACCCTCCTGGTTCCCTGTATTTCATTTGTCTTTTTCCAATACAGCATATCCCATAATCGGGTATTTTTATATATGTGAATAAATCGTGTTAATGCACAAACAAGCAATTAAACTTTATAAGGTATTTGCAAAAAGCCTTCATGAAGAGTCTGTGCATTGTAAGAATGAGAATATTTATTGAAGAAATTTTCAGGGTCTTTAAGATTTGACATAATTTTCCAACTGTTTGGAGATCTTAATTAACAGATGTGCTATGCTGCTCCACTAATGTTATCTGGATTTTTGGTTTTTCATTGTAAAATTATTAGAATCTATAGCTAATTTTGTATGTTTAAAAGAAATCTGTTTAGAGGGAGGGAAAGGGGGTATTTTAGAAATACTGTTGTGGGACTGAGAGTAGTAGAATGTGCTGTAATTTTATTTCTGTGATCTAGTATATAGTATGGTGAACTCATATGGCATATAATTCTGCTGGTAGTAAAGTATAACCTAACATGTAATTTTAACGTTAGTTCTCTGATGTTGAGTATGAAGAATGGGAACATGTCTCTTCTAAGATGGTGCTTGGCATCTGTAACTTGAATTAGTACAGTATAACCAAATGTTTGTAACTGTAGTAGTGATTCTAAACAAACAAATGAAAACTTACTGGGGTTTTCCAAAGATTTGTTGGAGATCCCTGCTAGGAGGCCTGTGATGGTTGTGGGGGGGGGGGGGGTTCAAGGACTGGATCATTGCAAATTCCTCCCAGCTTGAGGAGTCTAGGGTTCGAGGGCATTTTTGCTTCTCCCCTAAGCTGGCAGCTGGCCTCTGCATGCCTCAAGCTGGAAGTGCTGGAGAACCAGTGCTGCTTGAGGAGGCCTGAGGGAGCAGATTGTCACAAACTCCTTTTGGCTTGAGGTATGCAGAGGCCAGCTATCCAGTTTGAGAGAGAAGCAAAAAGGCCGTAGAGCTCTTCAAGCTGGGAGGAGTTTGTGTGGATTTGCTCCCTCATCCCTGCTCTGAAGCAGCACAGTCTTCCCAGAGGCCCGGATGGTTTTTCACCTTATAATACACATTTTCCGTATATTCAACTCCTATGGAGCATGATTTACTCTTGAATTTGCCAGCCCAATTTCTAAGGTTGATTTTTTTACTGAAAATTTTGACTTATAGTCGAGTATATATGGTATTAATCAATATATCGTATGGAATATTTGAGTTTTACCACCCAAACTCAAAGAGTCTATATTATTCTATCCTGGTTCCTCCTTTAGCATTTGGTCCTATGGATGCCTAGTGGAGTACAAGTTCAATTCATCCAGTATCACATCCAGACTTGTCACATCAGGTGAAAGAAATACAGCAGAATGTGGATAGCCAGAACAAGAGTGTATCAGAGGCATGTTGGGTGTTGAAGGGACAATATTGCAGTGCAGTGAGCTTATATAGTAACTGTAAAAGCAGTGTAATTGCCTAGGATGTTTTAATAGGGTTTTAAAACCCCTAAAAGTTTCGTATGCTTGGAAAAGTTGCTTGACAATTCTGAGAACTCCCCAGCCAGCATGGCCAGTGGGCATAGTAGCTGGGATGATTCTGACATAGTTCCAAAAAACCCTTCTCACAAGCTCTGAACTGCTTACCTGATAACCGTTCATAAGATCCATTGTGGTTGGGAATTCACCTCTGTGATGATGCCTTCATTTAAAATAGGTGTTCACATTAACACCCTGAATTTTTTTATGTTTCTTGGGACTCTTTTCAGATCTGTGTAAGCAGTTGCCCAGAGCGGTTTCTCACCTACTTGCAAGCCTACAGTGCTGATCCTACAGCTACTGAGGACCTTAAATACTATCAGCAGTTCTGTGTCCCAGGATTTAAAGATCTGAGAAAAGTGAGTGAGCTGTATAGACAGGTAATGACTGAGAACTGGTCCACTTATAAAGCTGGGCTCTTATTGCCCTTTTGGATTTGTTCTTCCTGGGCCAGGATGTGCAGGATTTCCTTCCCTGGATAGGAATTAATCAGTGCACCTATCTCTCTCTTTGTTCCAGAGTCCACCTGAAGTTTTGAGAGATGGTGAATGCCCAGCCATGCTGACTCCAAGCAAGCCCTGTGAGTCTGCCTTGGCAAGCAAGCTGGTCAGGGGAAGCTGGGGGATTTGTTTTGATTTCTTGAGCAGCTCAGCCATTTTAATGCAATCAGTCAACTGCAGCATTTGACAGGCACTTTGACAGTCAGAAGAAATCTGTGTTTTTCCACACACAGGCTCCCACAGTGGTGGCTCTACCTAAATCTGTTTTGCTTATGCTATGTTTGGGAGGCAGATTTGTTCATAGATTTGTTCTTGGTAACTTCAGTTCACTTGTTTTTTTGGAGGAAAATAGTCTCTTCCCAGTACATCCTACTCAACTGCTTTCTTGAGAAACTATCCAAAATGCATGCATGAATGAATGCATATCCTTTTTTAAAAAATTCAGAGAACTTGATTCTGTGTCCTCTTGCTCATTGCAGCTTGGTCGTTGTTGGTTATTTGTAGTCAGTTTGGACCTCAAAACTTTCCATCTTCACATGTTCAAAATTAGCAACAGTATTTAGAATGCAACGTTCCTGGGTTCTCCTGGCTGTCCTTCACCTATTAGGAGGAACATGGCTGGATCCCATGGATGGACCCCACTTTCCCTAAGTACACTGTGTTTCCCACAAGTCAGCTTGACCAGTGATGGCACTCTCAAATGGATGCATCACTTCAAAGTTCTGGAATCCAGTTGGATTTCTTAGAGTGGATCAGGTTAACGTGGTCTCCTGTTCCATGGGGAGCATAGGATCATGAGAATTGGGGCTCTCAGAAAAGGATAAACTGCTGAGGAACCAGCACATGCATCCTAGGCTAGGGCAAAACCTCAGATCCACAATGTGCCTTGCCTTATGCATTCACCCAGTTACCATGTGAGGTGCTGCCCTTAGTTGCTATAGATGCCACAGATTCGTGAAGGTTGCCAATTCACCTGGGAGTGGAGATGTGAAATTTGGATGTGTTTTTTGTTTTTGTTTTATTGTGGCCTCTGAGCCAGTCACCAGAGGACTTTTTTGGAAGAGTGTGTGCATGTGTGTGTGTTTTAAAGCCAGGTGTTTGGGGTGATTGCTAGATTAAAAACAGCTTGGTTCCCATGACTTACTGAGTAAAATCAGCATGACTTAGCAACATTTTCACTCAGTGCTCATATTGAAACTGTTCCTCATATTGAAACTGCACGCTTAGGCAAAATATGGCTGATTGCAGATTCCAGCACACCATTTTAGACACTGCCACATGCTGAATGGCAGAATTCACATGTGTACTGACCCCAGCAGCACTTTCTGTTTGATGAAGTTAAGGTGTGTGGGGACAGAACAATGTGGTGATGTGGCAGCCATAGCTGTGGGAATTCCACTTCGATGTAGTTCCTTATGTGGTCCCGTAGCTTGCCCTATAATCAAAATTTTTGAAATCTAAAAGTAGGAAACCAGATTGGTCCCAAAGTAGCCTGAAGATGATGCTTTGGTGTGATTTCTAGATTGTAATGGACAGAGACTCTGCCTGGTCCAGTTTGTAATTGAGTCATGAAAATCAGATTCTGGATCAACCAAACCCTTAAGCAAGCTTAATGATATCACATCAGATACTTCGAAGCAGTCCAGAGACCTCCCACAACCTTTAACATTGTACTATGAGCCCTATTTTCTGTTCGTAAAATTGGGATCCTCTTAACCATCAGTGCTTCTCCAACTTCCTAAACCCAGAGCTTAGGTTAATATATCCCTGGGTGAGAATTTGGCACTCAATAAGAATGGATACTAAAGCCTCTTCTAACAATGTATTTGTAATGCACATAAGAAACCTTGACAACTTATCTTGAATTAGAAAGTGCTTCGGTAGATGCCTAATTTTCCACTGAGGTTCACAATCCATGTTACAAGTGGATCAGAGGGATTGGTGTATGTTACTGACTTATTCCTTTTCAACTTTCTCCTCCTATATATTTCCAGCATATTATGTCCAGATCCATTCTGGAAATTCAGTAGGCACTCATCATCTGTGACTTCCAAGATCTGTGATTTTGAGCAACCACAGAGCATCATGCCCTATGTGCTGAAGTGATCATGCACATATCACCACTATTGAATATAATAGGATGCAAGCATTTGCAATTTCTGGTATTTGTGGGGATTCCTGGAATGGAACTTTTGCATCTACAGAGGACCCACTGTACTTCTCTTCCTCAACTCTCAGAGGGAGCAACTAGTTATAATGTGGAAAAATTACCCTTTTGGACTATAACACCTAGAAACCCCCTATAATAGTTATCACCACCACCGCCATGCCAGTTTGTGGGAAATAATTAGTCCTAGTCAATGGTAATAATAGATGGTGATGATTGTATTTATTTATATCCCACCTTTTCTCCTAAACTGTGACTCACAGTGTCTTGCAAAAAATATTTGCTTCCCTTTTTACTGGGAAGAATCCTAATTCCTTCTTGCACCGTCTCCGTTGCCATCTAGTCAGAACAGGGGAATGGCAGCTTTCCTGTCAGCCTCCTTGCCCGTTACAGAGGGAACCTCCGCCAGAAGACAAGAAAGAGAGGGTACATGTGCATCTAATTTTTGTGTGTGTATGTTTTGATCTGCAGTGGCTCGCAGATGTTTACCTGCTATCAATGCTAAGAAAGGAGTCATCATGGTTGGAAACAAGACCACCTTTGAGGATGGACACGGGAAGACAAGAAATGTGACAGATCTCATAGAAGGGGCCAAGTCAGTTTTTATGCATTTGTGTTGTTGATGAGTGATGGGGTGGGAAGTTGATATGTATATCAATGAAAATTTATGCCTGGATTATACATTTTTCAGATTTTCATTAGTCTGTTTAATTAGCTTAGAGTATTCTGATTGCACAAATTGTCCTGCTTGTCCCAGAGCTGGGAAAGGTGTTTTTTTTGGGAGGGGGGTGCAGATGGCAAGTATTGGGTTATTAGGCAGATAACAGCATTGTTGAGAATAGAGGGTGGGGCTGAGACTAATTTGGGCTAGGTAGTAAAACTAATTCCACTGCTGACTTTTTAAAAATGTAACCAGGAACCCTTCCTGATTATTCTAAAGAAGTGTGAATTCTCACAATACAACTTGCCAGATTTTTTTTTAATCCTGTGTTTTGGTGGTTTGTCCTGCATCCATTTGTTCCACTCTTTTGGAGGGCTATTTGTACTGGTTTCTTGGATCTGCACTAGGACTTTTCCAAAGGTTTTTTTAGAAACTGGTGCATGGTTTGCAGAGGTGAGCCAATTTTGTCTTTTTTGAATCTTTGCTTTTTTAAAAAGAGTTATATAGTGATATTGTGTGTGTGCCATTTCATGGTACACTATAAAGTTTGCACTCACTATCTCCAAACTCTGCAGCTTTCTTGACAAAAATGAATATCTTTGGTGTTACATTCATCACCATGAGGGATAGAAACTTGCCCCTTTAAACAAATAAAAAGCCAAAGGAGATTTTGAGCCATCTAGGTTTGAGCCATGCAGTAGAGAATGACAGACAAACCTTTCTCCCAGGGTCAAGGATATCATAGAAATGTAGAGTTGGAAGAGACCACACAGGCCATCCAGTCCAATCTCCTACCATGCAGGAATACCCTCAAAGCACTCCCGACAGATGGCCATCCAGCCTCTGCTTAAAAACCTCCAAGGAAGGAGACTCCACTACGCTCTGAGGCAGCATATTCCACTGCCGGACAGCCCTGACTGTCAGGAAGTTCTTCCTGAGGTTCAGGTGGAATCTCCTTTCCTGCAGCTTGAATCCATTGCTCTTTGTCCTGGTCTCTGGAGCAGCAGAAAACAAGCCCTCTCCTTCCTCTACATGGCATCCCTTCAAATATTTAAACATAGCTATCATGTCCCCTCTTAACCTTCTCTTCTGCAGACTGAACATACCCAGCTCTCTAAGTCTGTCCTCATAGGGCTTGGCTTCCAGGCCCTTCACCATTTTGGTCGCCCTCCTCTGGACCTGCTCCAGCTTGACCATGTCCTTCTTGAATTGGGGTGCCCAGAACTGGACACAGTATTCAAGATGAGGTCTAACCAAAGCAGAGTAGAGTGGTACCAGTACCTCCCTCGATCTAGACACCATACTCCTATTGATGCAGCCGAGAATTGCATTGGCTTTCTTGGCTGCCGCATCACACTGCTGACTCACGTTCAGCTTGTGGTCTATTAAGACGCCTAGATCCCTTTCACACGTACTGCCATCCAGCCACGTGTCCCCCATCCTGTATTTCTGCATTCCATTTTTTCGACCTAAGTGTAGGACCTTACACTTCTCTCTGTTGAATTTCATTTTGTTAGCCTTGGCCCAGCTCTCCAATCTGTCCAGGTCATTTTGAATTTTGATCCTGTCCTCTGGCGTATTAGCGACCCTTCCCAATTTGGTGTCATTTGCAAATTTGATGAGCATGCCCTCTATTCCTTCATCGAAGTCATTGATGAAAATATTGAACAGCACTGGGCCCAGGACAGAACCCTGTGGCAACCCGCTAGTCACTTCTCTCCAGGATGAAAAGCAGCCATTGGTGAGCACCCTTTGGGAACGGTCAGTCAACCAGTTACAGATCCACCTGACAGTAGCTCTGTCCAGCCCACATTTTACTAGCTTCTTTGCAAGAATGTCATGGGGAACTTTGTCAAAGGCCTTACTGAAATCGAGATATGCTACATCCACAGCATATGTCTTAAATCAAGGGGCAGAGAATGAAAACAAAACCTCTTCAATAATTGTCTTAAATATTATGGTGACTGACTTACTGTTGTATACTTTCAGTCCAGTTCCGTGGTTTAGGCTAACGTGAAACAAACTAAAAACTATATTTTTCTGGAATTTATGAAAAGTTCTAGATAGCAGCCATGACTCAAATGGAGTTGGGCAAAGTAGGACAGAGAAGAATTGGGAGTGATTGGTATAAGAAAGGAACGGAGTTTTCTCCTGGCCTGCATTTCAGCAATAAATAAGTGACCCAAGTATATATGCAGCCTGCATTAAGCTGTTCACAACCTGGGCTGGAGAAAGAGGTAAGAATGGCACACTTCTATTTAAAGAGCCCCCATCACACTCTGAGGTCCACTGTGTCTGGTTGAATTGATACTCCCTTTTCCACCTTCCTTTGCTTATAATTTCTTGCTCCATTTAATTTCAGAAAGGCAAATGTGGTTCTTGAGGCAAGACAAGTGGCAATGAAGATCTTTGAAGATTACACCGTTTCCTGGTACTGGATACTAATGTGAGCAGAGAACTATGAACGCCCCAGCTTAAGTGTAGAAGGAAATCAGTGTCTGGCTAGAGGCAGACCCAGGGAAAAGCAGCACAATAAAATAGGTGCTGTTATTTCAACATACATGGATGTGTGGAATTATGTAGCCTTCACCCTCTTTTGTGGTGTTCAGGAGCCTCACACATGCATCATTTGCTCAACTTTGAGTAGAGGAGGCATGTGTGAGGCTCTTGAACCTAAAGAAAATGAAATTGTCAGGACAGCTGAAGCATCTAATGGGGACTTGCTTAGCTCTTACAAAGCTGACAGAATGGAAGAGATACTTTTCTGGGTATCAGTTTGTATACAAATTTATGTGGAGGCTTAGCTGCATCTCAAGAAAACCAAGATTGATGTGTTTTATCTGGTTTGGTTTAGGCTAGTCTTGCTTTCTCCTATTAAAAACCTGCAATTTGCATCAAACACACACAGATGCAAATTATTAGATGGTTCACCCACATGTTTGTAGTTGGGACAGCTGGGCTTCTTTCACCTAACTTTACTTTATGCCTGGTGATAACTGCAGAATTTGAAATCTTTTGGTGGCAGAAGAAATAATGAGGTAATCAAAGCATCTGTCTGTTCCAAGAAGGTCACTCATTACCATGGGATAACATATACTTCCAGCACTGAATAAGCTCTGTATAAACATAGAGTATCCTAAAGCATAAAATAATCAAGAAGAATTCAGCATCATCATGACAAGGCAACATTTTAAAACATGGCAGGGAGTGAAGTCAACTTGACAGGTTATGCCACATTTTTTTTTACTTTTTAAAACTCAAAATGCCTCCCATCCTCTACGTGTGGGACAGTTTTACCACATCCTCCTGTGCTGTTTTGAGAGGCCTTTTTTCAACCAGGAAATAAACCAGTGGCCATTGGAGGTGGGGGATTTGGGGATTTGTAGTCCAAGAAGTAACAGTTCTAGCTCTGTTGTGTTCTATTTGTGGAGGAGTAACCCAGGAACCCCTCTGTGACTGTCTTGCCTTTGCAGAGGCCTGGTGCTTGCCATGGTGGTTAGCCTGATCTTCATTGTCCTTCTCCGGTTCCTGGCAGGGATCATGGTCTGGGTGATGATAGTGCTGGTGATCCTGGTGCTTGGATATGGTGAGTTTGGTTAAACCGGGAGTCTGTTAGGTGGGGAAGAGCAAAGCTCTTGGTCTCTCACCGAGTATCTGGCCCAGGTTTGGGAAATTGCAAGTTGTTGGCTGCCTGTAGACCCTGGACTCCATTGTTGCTCCCTCCCACTAAAAATAAATGTGGCCCAAAGCAGCTTACTTGCCATCCTAAGACTATTTCAGGTATTATGTATTAAGTATCAACAGTATATAATTTTTGGTATTTAACTACTCTTGAGACCTGAGATGCACCACTTGGAGACAGATAATGTCCAATTTTTGTTTCTCTAGAAAATGAAATATTTGTCTTCTTTTAAATGCTGAATTCAGGCCTTTAGTATTCCAAGATTGTATTTTAATTGCCATCTTTGTTTAAGGTTTATACTACTATTTCTTTGATTTAAAATATAGTTTTCAGATTTCTTCATCAAATCCTTTTTCCTCTTCTTCCGATCCGTAGTTATCTAATCCACTTTCCCCAGCCATTTCATCTTCTAGTCTTGTCTCCATTTCTCTTTTTGTTCCTGTTCTTGATTGACCATCTCTTTTTGTTTTGAAGCTTTCTTCTTTTTCTGGTTCTCCTTTTCGTATTCAGTCATTTTTTGAAAGTCTTTCTTCAGTCTCTCCAAGATTTCTTTAGCTTTATGGATTGAAATTGATTTTATGTCTTTGTTGTTTGTATGAAAATGACAAACCTTCGAGTTTTTCCCATTTGTAGCTAATCTGATTTCTTGCAAAGAAGTTAGCCAGGGGTTTATATTCTTGACATTTTTTTAAGTATCTGATATAGTATCTCTTTAAATATCGTCACTTCTTTTTCATCAATCAGCAATTTTTTATCATAGCTTGTTTGGAGTATTTTTTCTTTAATCATAGTTCTCGTAAAAGAGGTAACTATGTCATGGGGCAAACTACGTTTTCTTGCTGTTTTAGAAGAGACTCTGAAAATCCTATTGACTGTAGCTTCAAGTCTTTCTTCCGGTATCTCGATATATTCTGCTAATAAGAGGTATCAGTTTCTCGTAAAGATTCTCTGGAAGGTTCTCTGAAATACCTCTCAGTTTCAAGCAATGATTGCGGTAGCGAAGTTCTTGCAGACCCAACTGTAATTCTTCTTCTCTTGTTTCCGTTGAATCAAAGTAATTGATACTTCTGCTTGATGAGCTTGTTCTTTTAATGATTTAGTTTCATTTTTTAGCTTGATTACATCTTTTGTTATAGTGTCCATTTTTCCCCCCAACTTATCCCATTCTTGTCTCATATCTGTCCGCATTTCAAATCTAGTCTCAACTAAAAGGTTGGATTGATAAAACTTATGTTTGAAAATCCATCCCATTTATTGTCCAAAATATATGATGAACTTTTGAAGCAAGAGAGGGAAGATGAAACAATTAAAGCAACAACGATCACCTGGGCCCAAAATATAGAACATGTAATACAACTGGAACATTGGGAACATAGTTGGAAAATCACACAGAAATGCACAATTGCCCAGAACCTAAAGGAAAACTATTTCAAGAATTTCCGCAGATGGTACATGACACCAAACAAAAAAATATATAATACAAGCACAGGAATCTGCTGGAAATGCCAAAGGGAAGTTGGAACAGTGTACCATTCATGGTGGACCTGCAATAAGGCCAAAAAGTTCTGGGACGACATACACAAAATAATAAGTACAATTCTACAAATTGAATTCAATAAATGACTCGAAATTTACTTATTGAATATGCTACATACAGTTGATCAAAATATAACAAAAAAATGGAGGATCTTACTCTATATGATAATGACAGGAAGAATTGAATACACCAATAGTCAATAAATAGTTCTGATTAATTTGGTAAAGGTAAACTTTTAGGAAAATGGGGTAACAAACTTATGAAGCTTACACTCCAAGAAGGAGGTAAAAATATTTATTTGACTTTGTATAATTGAAAAAGTGTATTTAGATTTGACAAATGAGATAAAGATGGCAGATCAGACTAAAGCTAAAACATTAGATAGATCAGAATTCACAGAAACAAACTAATTAATTGAATGAAAGCATGTGTAGTAAGGTTAGAATTTAACAATGTTAAGAGTATTCGGCTCTAGTCAGGATTGGAAGAACTATATGAAACTTCAATGAGCTACAAAATTTTTACTGAATGTATTTTATATATGTATATATCTCAATAAAAAGTTTTATAAAAAAAATAATATTTCAGGTATGGCAATTCCTACAAATGTTAGTGCAGCCCCCTACACTTTATTTTGTACCAGCAAACCACTCTCAAAACCAGAATTGGCATCTGGATGCCTTTGGTTTGGATTCTTTCCTCCCCTTTTTCTTTAGCTTCTTTGGGGCTGATACAGCCTTCCCTGGGTCCTGGGGTAGGAAAGTTTCTATTCCTGATCTGCCCATTGACATGCTTCTTCTTCCACCTATAGCTTGGGGATCATTAGTGTTGTGATGTTTTTTCTCCTTGGAATGAGGAACAGAGATTGCTCTCTGCTGCTTAGCTGAGTTTTGCTAGTGATAATATTTCTGTTCCCTCTGTCAGTCTGACACCCACCTTTCTCTTGTAGGAATCTTCCACTGTTATATGGAATACGCCCAGCTCAAAGGACAGTCTGGTTCTGATGTTTCCTTGAGGGAACTTGGGTTCCAGACCGATCTCCGTGTTTATCTCCATCTGAGGCAAACCTGGCTGGCCTTCAGTAAGTGCTTTTTCCTTAGTGCTCTTTCTTCTGTGTCTCTTTGTAGGTCAAATGAGCAGGAAAAGGAGTATAGTCTCCCCAAGCTGCCATAGAGTTGACTGTGTTTGAGCAACTGTGGCTCTCCAGAAGTTGGACCACACCACACATTCTTTTTCATTTTTCATTGTACTAGTTTGGTCAATGGGAGCTGCACTCCAGCAGCCTCTGGGGAACTTTCACACTACACCGTTACAGCACTGTAATTTGCCCTTCAGCTGTCATGGATCCATCTTATGGAATCCTGGGGCTTGCGGTTTGCTCAGAGGCACCAAAGAAGCTCCTTGGCTAAGGATTCTAAATGCCCCTCCCTAAATTGCCGGATCATAGGATTCCATTGGATGTTGGTCAAAGTGGAATCATAGCACAATAGTTGTGTCGGATGAGAGGGCACTGCAGAGTGATGGTTGCTCACTGTCAGGGAGCAAAGGCTGTGAGTTAGTCTAGGAGTCTTTCAGTACTAGGAACTTGTAGTTTTCCTCTTTTTGGTGGAGCCAGAATATAATGGGTCAAGTGTATTTCTTTCTTGTTTAAGGTTTTATGCAGCCTCATGTCTCTTTAATATTTTTTGTCCAGTGATCATTCTCTGCATCGTGGAGGTTGTCATCATCTTACTGCTCATATTCCTGCGCAAGAGGATCCTCATTGCCATTGCACTGATTAAGGAAGCTAGTAGGTGAGGCTGAGGTGGACCTCCTTGCGAGCGTGATCCTTCAGCATCGTTTTTTTTAAATAATCTTTGCAATTCCTGAGAGGCATTTTATGGCTCTGTGTGGCTGCTGGAAAAATCTAGTAAGATTACAAAATGGTTTTATATTTTGTTTGTTTATGTCTTGCCTTTCTTCAAATACGAGACTCAAAGTAGTTCACAGCAAAGCACGTCTTTAAAAATCAATTATAATAAAATCAGTTTTAAAAAATAATTAGACTGCGTTGTTAAAAACAATACTATTTAAAACAGTTATAAGTATTTTTAAAATAATCAAAAGAATTAAAATACAACACAGATACGTTCAGTTGAAAGATCGTTCTGTGACAGCTAGTTAATGGCCAAATTCCTGTCAAAACAAAAAGCACTTTGCCTGGCAGTGGGAGAGCATGGAGTGGGGGCAGGCGTGCAATCTAGCCTTCAGTGGGGACCCTGGTTCTGAGTTTGGTTAGTTAGAGTGTCCATTTCTACACATCGCATGTTAGTTGGATTTGCAGGAGTTTGCAAGACAGTATGCAAGCAAAAGTAATTACTCCCAGTGTGGAATCTGCTAACTGTTCATGGTGCAGGTGTAACAGGAGGCCAGCCCGTGCTGGAACTAAAGGGCAAATAATTTAGAGAACTGCGTTGGAGCTGGACGGGCCATGGCCTTGAAACTGACATATGCCTTTTTCCCTCCCTCATCTCTCTGACAGGGCCATTGGTCACATCATGTCATCCTTGCTGTTTCCTCTCTGCACTTTCTTCCTGGTGTCACTCTGCATAGCTTACTGGGCCAGCACAGCTGTGTATCCTTCCTTACTCCCTCCCCTTGGGCAAATGGATAATTGGGAGGTGGAGGGGGGTGCTAGCAAGCTGCTTGGTTCACTGAAGCTCATCAGATAGGTAGGAATGGGCTGTAAAATCCTTTAACGCAGAGTCCCTTGACTGCTTCCAGTTTCTTATCTACCTCTAACGAAGCTGTCTACAAGGTGTTTAATGAATCAGAGTGTGCTTATGCTGGAAAGACATGCAACCCGGAGGTGAGAAGCAATCTAAATGGTTACTAATTGAACTCATTTAAATTGAGGTGGAAGAGATATGCACAGGACTACTGCAGTGTTTTCTCCATGGGGCTGCCCTTGAAGACCATTCAGAAGCCCTCAGCTGCCTGCAGAATGCAACAGATCACCCCCTATTGAATGTGAACTGCAGGAAGCAGGAAAAGCATACTCCAGGGACAGCACCTCCCACGCTTATAATCTCTAGCCTCCGAGGCATTGTGTGGGGATCTAGCATCAGGTGCTCTGAAGAGTTTGGGCCAAACATGTTCCCCTCCTTTCCTGTTGCTCTCTCTGTTGTTGGGCACCAGCTCTGGAAACTGCAATTTTGACAGCGTTCCATTTTGACTTGTTTCTACCTGGGCTTGGGCTCTTGTTTCCTGGGCAGGTGGAAGTGAGTCCCTATTCTTGGGTGTTCAGTTTATGTTATAATTTTCCTTATGAAGGATAAAATGAAGCTGGGGGAAGGGACTAAGGCACAAAGGTTACTGAACAATGAAAGTGGTTTTCTCGGCCAGCCCCCCCCCCCCCCATTGAGATCAGTCCTGAGGAATTCCAGAAGTGCTAGCTTTTGAGGCTGCAGCATTCAGCCACCAAATTCCCTAGGGAAAGGTGTCCAGGAAGCCCCTGTGCCCATTTGTGAGATGAAATATGGTACAAATACAAGACCACAACGCTTCATCCCCAAGGCAAAGGGGAACATGCGGCAGGGTCTGGGCCTCACTGCCTAAGTTTATGTGACCCCTCTTTCTTTTCAGACCTTCAATACTTCTAACATCACCAAGCAGTGCGTAGGTGCTCGTTGCCTCTTTGCCTTCTATGGTGGTGAGACCACCTACCACAAGTACCTCATCGTCTTCCAGATCTACAATGTCTTCATGTTCTTCTGGCTGGCCAACTTTGTAATTGCCTTGGGCCAAGTCACACTGGCTGGAGCCTTTGCCTCCTACTACTGGGCCTTTAAGAAACCAGATGACATGCCCGCTTTCCCCCTCTTTTCTTCCTTTGGCCGAGCACTCAGGTAAGAGGAACCAGGGAGATGGAGAATATCATTCTTGAGGGATGAGATGGGTTGGGTTGTGGGGACTCAGGTTCACAGATACAAGAAAAGACCAGGACATAATGATTTCGAGTCAGTATTGGATTATCTCTGCTCTGGACAAAATGGGGTATCCTTGCCAACTGGAGTGGGGCGGAGCAGTCATTCTTGTGGTAACAGAAGCTGTTTTTTTTTTCCCCCTGAGGAGCTGGGAATGATTTCTTAAATCTGATTCCATAAGGTAGAGCCTCATTTATGCTTTTTATCTTTATCTGAATCATGATAATCCTGTGATGGTCAGTTTAGGTGAATGATGACAGTGGAGGAAATGTTACGGGGGAGTTTGAGGTAGTCTTAAGTATTAAGACGTGTTCAGGAAGATGTTGAACTCATCTCCATAAACTCTAGAAGGCCTTGGTGGTTTCCTCTAAGGATCTGTCATGCTTTAGAGTACAAGGTTTTCTAAATTATTAAAACCAGCTGCACTGAATAAATTATAACAGAAAGTCAGCACCCTTTATGGGTCTGTTCCATAGATTAGGTGAAATCGGGGGCTCAGAATGTAACTTGAAAAAGGTGGGAGTAGACAGGCAGTGTTCCCTGCCCACCCAGCCACCCCCACCCAGGCTGACGCAGTGTTCTTCCAGGGAAAGGACTCTAGTCGTTCTGCACGGAAAAAATTAAAGATGCTTCTGCCGATATAATTTCTCTATTATTCTCCTTTTCCCCTCTTTTCCACAACAGATACCACACAGGCTCACTGGCTTTTGGGTCCCTGATTCTAGCTATCGTCCAGATCATTCGAGTTATTTTGGAGTACTTGGATCACAGGCTGAAAGGTACTAAATGGAGCAGGCTGCTGGATGGGAAGGAAGCATGCAAGAAGAACTGAGTGTTGCTCATGTGCTAGCAGACTCAGTTGGCATAAAGGAATTTTGCCTAGCTAAACTGGAATCCTCCACCTCCCCTAAACTATACCAGACTTTCTCATTGCTTTTTCTTTTCCATTGGCAAGCTGGGCTAAGGAATCTTGGTATTCCTTTCAGACCTTCCAGTTTCTCACCTGGTGGTGAGACTCTTGAGTCCTAGGCTACTTCTGAAGGATGTCGCTGACCCAAGAGCAGGTTTAGCATAGGCGTTATAATTCTTACCAAGCAGAATCAGAGTTGTACCAGTACAACAAATTATGTAAGTCAGTGAAGTCTGTATAGATGTATCTCTTGCACCAACTTGCCCAGATTTTTACTAAGAACTTGTACAAAGTTTGGAAAACAAGCTTGTTCCATCTTCAACATGACATCCCTTCAAATATTTAAACATGGCTATCATGTCACCTCTTAACCTTCTTTTCATCAGAATAAACATCCCCAGCTCCCTAAGCTGCCCCTCATAGGACATGGCTTCCAGACCCTTCACCATTTTGGTCACTGTCCTCTGAACATGTTCCATCGTGTCGATATCCTTCTTGAATTATGGTGCCCAGAACTTGACACAGTATTCCAGATGAGGTCTTACCAAAGCAGAATAGAGTGGTATTATTACTTCCCTTAATCTCAGCACTATACTCCTATTGATGCAACCTAGAATTGCATTGGCTTTTTTAGCTGTCGCATCACACTGTTGACTTATGTTCAGCTTGTGGTCCACTCAGACTCCTAGATCTGTTCACACATTCTGTTTTCAAGCCTGGTGTCACCCATCCTGTGCATTTCATTCTTTCATCCTAAGTGTAGTACCCTACATTTCTCCCTGTTAAAATTCATTCTGTTAGTTTTGGGCCAGCTCTTTAATTTGTGAAGGTCATTTTGAATTCTGATCCTGTCCTCTAGGGTATTAGCTACCCCTCCTAATTTGGTGTCGTCTGCAAATTTGATTAGCATCCCCTCTATTCCATCATCCAAGTCATTGATAAAGATGTCGAATAGCACTGGGTCCAGTGCTATTTTACTAGCTTGCTTGCAAGAATATCATGGGGGACCTTGTCAAAGGCCAATTCAAGATATGCTATATCCACAGCATTCTCTTCATCTACCAGGCTAGTAACTCTGTTGAAAAAAGAGATAAGATTAGTCTGGAAGAAAAGCCCCATTGTGGCATTTGGTGAGGATATGTAACAGACATGTAAGAAGAAGAGTGCTACTGTTGTTGCCCCTGTTGTTGCTTTCTTCATGTGAAAGCAGTGTGTCTGAAGAGGAGAGCCTGTTGTACCTGTAGAGGCCTTCCTTTGCAAGCCAAAATAAGGAAAAATCTGGGTTCTAACTCATGTGGAGAACCTCTATGTAGATAACAGGCTCTTCTTTTTAGGCAAATTACTTTGACAACGGTAATTATGAATGGGGAAAACTTACTTTGTTACATGTGGAGTTCATATACTGAATGATTGAATAGGACTAAGTGCATCTACAGGCCAGGGAGGGAGGAACTGCAAATTGTTCTCTAGGACCCAAGAGCTCTGCACATACTTTTCTTCCTTCCCTTTTTGTGAGAGGGAGATCTAACAAATAGTATACACACAGAGGTTACTGGGCAAACAAGGATTTTCCCTGTGGCTTTAAACATTCTGGAGTGCTCTTATGAGCTTTGACTCAAACATGATAGCTTGCAAGTTTTTGTGGACTAGGAAGACATTTTTGGTAAAAAACCAAACCAAACCCTGATTTCTCAAGAATTCAGCCTGGTCCTAAATTTCATTCAGGAATTGCATGTATATGTACACATGTCCGTGTGTGTGTGTGTGTGTGTGTGTGTGTGAGAGAGAGAGAGAGAGAGAGAGAGAATAACTGTGTAGATGGGATTCTATCCAATTTGATCAACAGAGGAAAAATAACCTTCTCTTCTCCATTGTGGTCCTTACTGTAGCTGCTGAGAACAAGTTTGCCAAGTTTCTCTTGGTCTGTCTCAAGTGCTGCTTCTGGTGCCTAGAGAAATTCATCAAGTTCTTGAACAGGAATGCCTACATTATGGTGAGAAATTTAAACTTTTTCAGATCACCCAGGGAAATCTATGCAGATTTGTAGATGTGCAGAGCAATATGGGGATAAATTCCAAAACAATTAGCTAGGCTAGAACCTTTAAATTTGTGGGCCAAATTTGGCCTGCACTCAATTTGATCAATTACTCCAGACATTCAGGATGAGGTTCCTTCTCCTCTATGGAGTTTCTACCTCTTTTCCTGGAAGAAGAGGCTGTGGGCAATTTTCCTTAGATTCCTCAGTTCTGTATTGAGTCTTGGGAGGACTTGGCTGCCTACAGCTCTTCTCCTAAACACACTTGTGCCAATAAATTGACTTGCAATTCTGATTTGATATAATGTCCTGTGGCAGTGTGCCAGTACTGCAGCAGCTTTCCCTCCCCTTCCCTTCCCCCAGTGATTTCTTGGGTACAGTTGTGTGAGCTTTTTCAAAAGTTACTTTTAAGATGGTGTGCAGTTTACTACAGTGCTGTGGAGCAACTAAAGGGCAAACTGGAGAAGAGACTGAAGCCCATGAAAGGGATGAATATGTGAGAATCAGCCCCTGATGACAAGGTTTAATGAAGATGTCAGGCACAGGCCAGCTTGACTGTGCTCACATGGGAACGGCAAAATAAGGAGCTCCAGATGAGGTTGTCCTTGTCCCTCTGCAATCTTGAAAGTCAAGTAAACATTTTGTAGCACTGCCCTAACACTAAGCAAGTTTTGTATGTTGTATCTGCCTATAAATTATTTGACTCTGAGTAAACAGTGTCTTGATTCTGTCAGATCTTGGAAGCTAAGCTGGGTTAGTTCTAGTTAGTACTTGGATGGGAAACCACCAATGAATACCAGGTGCTGTAGGCTATATTCAAAGCCTACTTCAGAGGTGGTTTTGCCAGTTCCTTTCTTTAAATAATCCTTCTGTAGGAAAACCCTATGAAATTCATGGGGTCATCATAAGTCAACAAGAGATTTGAAGGGATAACACACAACTGTCTCTTGAAGGCAGCCCAGGACATGAGCTCAAAAGCTACTAATGTTCCCCTAAAGTCTCATGAGGATCAGTGCTTTCTTCTTATCTAATGCAATAACACTGCGATTCTCTTTGGTGATTCTCCCTAGATTGCCATTTATGGCACCAATTTCTGCACTTCTGCAAGGAATGCCTTTTTCCTACTTATGAGGAATATTATCAGGTGAGGTACCTGGCAATCATTTGCTGTTTTATTGCTGCTGTATTGCTTTGGGGACTTTAAATCAGGCATCGGTTGGCAGTGGTGAGGGGACAAGCATTCAAGGAAGATTTGCTGTTGCCTTCCTCTTGGGCTACACAGAGTATGATGTGCCCAAGGTCACTTTAGGGACCTTCACTTATCTTATCACTATGGCACCAAAGTTACTACCAGCATTGGACAATTGCTACCACCACAGATGCCATGTGTCTAATTAAACACTCTAAAGGCACTGTTCTGGTATTCCCAGAGGCATGTGAGTATATTAGAAGAATCATTGATTAAATGGATGTTCAACATATAGTTAAAAGATTCCTTTGTGAAGAGAAGTATAGTTGTTGTTATTGCTTATGAATTCCTAATTAGCTCTAAGGCATCTTACTAGTTCTTTTCCTATCTCTTCATAATTATAGCTGAGCTTAACTAACTGTCCAAACTGACCAAAACCCCCAAACTCCTTCCCTTTACTGTCTCATCTCTCACTCCACTGTCTCATCTCTAACTCTAAATAACTCAAAAGATGTAACTGAATCTAATTCCTGTCTCTGATTGATTAGTACACCTACACATCAGCCTTTTAAAAATCCGAATTAAATGCTCACCCAGTCATTGGGCTCCTTCAGCATTCTGTGCTCAAATTCCCTCAGAACAGATCACTTACCTTATCACATACACCAGTGATTTCTTAAGTTTAGGTCCCCTGGGGGGGATGTGGAACCCTCACCGGGGGTCCACGAAGCCCTGCTGCTGGACATCAACAGCAGTGGGAGGTTGGGGGGAGCAGGTGCTGAAAACATGTCATTTGCAAATGGGGGAGCAGTTTGAGCATGTGCACATGCCTATCACCTTGTTCCTCGGTGCCCACACCCCCTGCTGCCACATTTCTGATAAAGTGAGATGGAGGCAGGCATATGCTTACATGTTTGCAAAGGAGTAAGCCATTTTGGCACCCACATGCACACCTTGCTGCCACATCTCTGACAAAGGGGACATGGCAGCAGGCATGTGCACTTGCGCAAACTATTGACTGTGGGGCCCAGGGCTTGAATCCCCTCTTGGCCATGGAAACCCACTGCATGACCTCAGGCAAATCACATTTTCTCAGCCTCAGAGAAGGGCAAAGGTAACAAATCTTGCCAAGAAAACCCCCCATGATAGGTTTGCCTCAGGGATACCATAGGTCAGTTTTCAAAGAAGGAATACATGATGGCTAGAAAGAACCTCCCCTTGTCTGCAGCACTTTGTTTCTGTGTGCCTGGAAGTCACTTCTGACTTATGAACAAGATTTGTTCAGAGGGACTTTGCCTTTGCTCTCCTCTGAGGCTGAGAAATGTGACTTGCCCAAGGTCATCCTGTGTCCGAGCAGGGATTTGAATCCTAGTTTCCAGAAGCTTTTAATAAATAAAATAAGTATTAGAATATTTAAATCAAGTCTTGGGGCCCCAGCAACAAATTATATTTACAGGGGATCCCTGGTAAAGAAAAGGTTAGGACCTGCCGACATACACTATTCATCACACACACATAACCATACTTTACCTTAATTTCTCTAATAAATATAACAGCAGAACATTGCTCACTGGGTTTCTGTGGCTAAAGAGGGATTTGAGCCCCAGTCTTCTAGCGTCCTGGTCCAGCATTCAAGCCACTACACTGTGCTGTTCCTTTTGGACTACAACACCCAGAATTCCCAGAAACTTCCTGGACTTGTAGTCCAAACGGAAAAAAGAATCTTCAGACTCTGCTCTAAAGTTGTCTTTCAGTTAACATCTTTTCCCAAGCGCCCTCAAAGTCCTGTCATCACTGCCAACGCTAGGCTGAAAAGTCCTCATGGTGCACCAGCTGTTAAATGACAGGACATCCCTGTTGCTTTGTCTGCCTTATCCTCTCAGTGCTAGGGAGAGTGCCAGGCACTGGAAACCTGAAGAAGGAACATGCAGGGAGGTGCAGACAGGGACTGGATGTGGCCTGTGGGCTGGCAGTTCTGCTGCCACTGGAGTCAGGGAAAGGAAGATTCTGGGTTGTGATTGCAGCTCTTCTCTGTCCTAAGCAAACTCACAGCGGAAATGGGTTGGTTTCATGCAAACTTTGTGATTTGATATGAAGCCACTTGTGTTGATTTGGATGAGCTATTTGTTTCAAAGGCCTTTGCTGTTTGAGGGTTTCTCTTTATGGACTGATCTCCACACCAAAATCAGGCAGGTGCCTAATGTTCAGTGTTCCCACTGTCAGCTGAAGACCACCACCCCGTAGCGGGCATCCAAAACTTGTGGGGTTCTGACAACCCAGCAGGTGGAAAATGATGAGACGAGCATTCTGAGAATTTTTACTATTGTATTGTATTTGTATTTTTACTCTGCCTTTCTCCCAAATGGTGTTCAAGGCAGCTTGTCTCTGTTATCTGAAGCACTGCTGTTCAGAGTGGTAGACGTGGACCAGTGCTGGTCCACAAACCAATAGCTGTCAGTCCATGGCAAGTTTCTGGTTGTAGCCTGTAGATACAAATATGATGGTGTTGCCTGGCACAATGGGCAAATATCCTGCCAGTTCACCACATTAGATAGCTTAAGAAGCCCTTATCTAAGTATAAAAGCCCTGCTCAAGAGCCTTTCTAACAAAGCACTTCTTGCAGGCTTTGCTGGAAGATTTCTCAAATTTATAACAGTGAGGAATGATTAGAACATGACTTGTTTTTCTTTCTCTCTTTCAGGGTGGCTGTTCTGGACAAAGTCACTGATTTTCTGCTTTTCCTTGGCAAACTCTTGATTGTAGGAAGCGTTGGTGAGTGCCTTAGTGATATTTCAGTCCTGCTGGACTCTCCCATGTAGGTTTCTTCAAGTTTGTTACCACAAATAACTGGTTCGTCTACTTTTGAAGCAGTTAAGTCATTTGGGAGATCCACAGTTGAATGGCTCTGGGTTGTGTTGGTGTCCCACTTAATATTCATTGAGGCAGTCTGCCAAAGGGGTAAGCCAGCCTTCCCCAGACTGCCCTCCCCCAGAGATGTTGAGCCAAAATTCCTATAACTCCTGTGGCTGTACTGGGTGACAACAATGGGAACTGCAGTTCGACACATCTGGAGGACAATAGGATGGATAAGGCTGACCTACACTCACTGGCGCAACTTGTTTGCTCCTTACTTGGCTTTTCTTACAGCTCTGTGTGATAAAATGTGGAAGCAACAGCGCCGCATGATGGCGGGGGTACACATGCAAGTGACCTGGCCTCTGGGAGAAATAGGGAATAGAGCAGAAATAGAATTGTTTGGAAGGTGGAAGTGGCCGTGGTATCAGTGGCATCAAACATTTTTACTGATGACCAGCTGGAATGAAATTCTTTGTCCTTTCTCTCCAGGGATACTTGCCTTCTTCTTTTTCACCCAGAGGATAAAATTGATTCAAGATTCAGCACCACCTCTCAACTATTACTGGGTCCCCATTCTGGTTGGTATCCAAGGCTTGAAGGTTTTCCTCTTATTTCTAGTCTTAGCTATCCTGTTTAGCAGCTATTTTCCTGTTTCATGTTATGCATTTTCCCATCACAGAAATCTTTCTCCCCAAGAGCTTGGTCACTTATTCAGGAAGCAGGCTTTAGAAAAGCTCCTTTTTTAAAAAAGGCCTTGTTTCTCAGAATCTCCAGTCAGCATGGTGTTGCAGGCGGGGGGATTTTAGGAGCAGCTGCAGTCCATAGGTTAGCTTTCTGAAGGTTTGGAGCAAGGGAGGCAGAAGGTGAGAACCTCTATTAATTGTCAAGAATATTCATATTGGACTCGATTTTAGTCATTCATTTGTTTGGCCTTTACATTTATATTCTGCCTTTCCTCCATAGAGCTCAAAGTGGTGTGCACTGAATATTTCACTATCTGTTTTAATTGGCACAAAAACTTGTGAGGTGGGCTAGGCTGAGTGAGAGAATGGGTAACTGAGTGACTCAGAAATAATCTCCTGGCATCTGTGAATTCAATGTTCAACCGTTAACTTACTTGGAGAGGATGAAGTTTCACTGCCAGTTCCTGTTTAGATCCTGTTGGCCATGATGCAACTGTAACTGAGACAAGTTTTTCCCTTTTTTCCCTTGTAGACTGTAATTGTGGGCTCATATCTCATTGCGCATGGATTCTTCAGTGTGTATGCCATGTGTGTGGACACCCTCTTCCTTTGCTTTTGTAAGTATTTAGCTGTGTTGAGTGAAACTGATGAAATAAATAGCTTTCTCCTAATTGGTGGCTGCAGAGGATGCCATGCATGCTAGCTGTGTAATAATATACCATACAGAGTCAGTCATGTTGCTTATAAGCAGTGCAGAAAATGCTCCGTAGCCACTCTGGTGTTGAACAAGCAGCTGTTCATATATTGAAAAAATCCATTTTCTCTCTCCTCTGACAATCCCACAAAAGGATCTCAGGCCTCTCTATCTCACCTTGAAAAGCAAGGGTATGGAAGCTTCTGAAGATAAGATATCACTAGAAAAGTTTGGCCCTACTTTTGTCAAAGGATGGGGCTCCTAGTACTATTCCATTCCATGGGATAGTCATGTTAGCAGGTTTCAGTCAGAGCTTAGAAACATTGCTGTTTTTGGACTACTAGTAGTCATTATTTCCCAGCCAGCATGGCCATTGGTCTTGCTGGCTAGGAAATTCCTGTCCACAAAGTAACTTTCCTGAGCTCTGAGGGCACCAGAGTCCAGAACGGGCCATGTGGTATTTACAAGTGACAGCGTTGTTGCAATCACATCATGGGTTGATGTTGTATTATCACTGTAGTCTCCGTTAATAAGTGAAGTAATATATAGTAGTCAGCCCAGTTTGGTATGTGCTTGCCCAGAAGCAGCCCCGCTGACTGTTTCCCCATGGGACTTACTCCCTGATTAATGTGCAGAACCAGTATGATGGAGTGGTTTGAGTATTTGACATGGACTCTGGAAGACCAGAGTTTGAATCCCTGCCCAGCCATGCAAGCTCCTTGGGTGACTTTGGGCAAACATTCTTTCATTCTGAGAGGAAGGCAATGCCAAACCTGTGAATAAATTTTGCTAATAAAACCCTTTCAGAGGGGCCATTCCTTCTTTAATAATTGTAGCTGACTTGAAGGCACTTAACAAGAAGTATATGCAGAGCATGGCAGCCTCATGTACATATATTTGATCCTGTGCTTCTTTCAGTATCCCTAGTGAGGCCTGAGTAACTTCTAAATTCATTTTGTTAACTGGTTGATCACATTTTTGACCAATTATCAATTGAGAATTCCACCACTGAATGTCTTTTGGATGTATTTGCATTTGAACATGAAGGTGTGACCAGTAAGGATGGCATTTGAGGCAGCAGTCTGAGTGTTAACCAGTTCCTTTCCAGAGGTGGGATTTCTATCCTTACCCATTGGCCATATTCAGCTCTAGTTCTTTCCTAGTTTGTTTCCCCTTTTCTTTTCTGTCATAGGAGTTTTCCATGTGTTTGAGGTCTCCTATCCTCATGCCAGTCATGTACTTGACCAGTGTTTCTCAAATGGCTGGATATACTACCTTGGGGGTGCGGTAGACCTGCAGCAGCTAATATTCCCAGTCAGTATCCCACCCAAGCTTTACCCTTCTGAGCTTTTAAGACCAGGTACAGTCAGAGTGTTATGGCCACAGACAGGCAGTGAAAAACAGAAAGGTAGGCCTAGTGCCAGCCTAGCTCGCATGGTTGCTTTTCATTTAGCAGTCTGCATTGAGGAACCTTGACAATGAAGGCAAACTTTAGGCAGTGATAATTCTTTGCTGTTATTTGCCATCAAATCAGTTTTGAGTTACGGTGACCCTGTGAATGAGAGACATCCAAGAGCCTTGGTCATCACCTGCCCTGCTCGGGTCTTGCAAACTCAAGGTTGTGGCATCCTCTGTTGAATCAGTCCACCTGTAGTG
Organism: Cyclura pinguis; assembly: GCA_030412105.1. Taxonomy (NCBI): domain Eukaryota; kingdom Metazoa; phylum Chordata; class Lepidosauria; order Squamata; family Iguanidae; genus Cyclura; species Cyclura pinguis. Next base: position 214,910,305 of record CM059600.1, read on the forward strand.
TGGTCTTCCTCTTTTCCTACTGCTTGTCTCTTTACCAGTCAGTGATGCCTTTTTGAGTGTATCACATCATCCTGTGATTTGTTCAAAGTGTGAGAGCCAGCGGATTAAGAATTTTTATACTTTTCTCTATTGCAGACAAAACTGAATTAGAATTTATCTGATCCCAATTAGAAGAACATTTTTAATGTTTGTTGCCCTGTTTTGAACCATCCTGATTTGGTGTAGGTGATGATTTTAAACCTAGAATAAGCTTATCACAGAAGGCTTATATAGGGGTAGTCTACAGACTTCATGAAGCCCCCAAAGTTCTTCATCTCCCTCAAATTTTTAAAAAAAATCTTTTCATTAAAAAAAATGCCCTCCAACAACCTCTAAGAGGCACAGAGGCAATTTCACCATGTATTTGCCCCCCAGCTCTGTTTTTGGCCCAGGCAAAGCCTTTTTAAAGCAGGAAAACAGACAGAAAGTAAAATGTTGCCATTTTGTTTAATCCACAGAGGTCCAAAAATATGGCAGAATTACTATAGAGAGCATGTAGTGCATTTTGAGATTGAAAAAATAATTCAAACAACTAAAACAAAAAACAAGGATTGCAATTCGTGGCAAGGGAGAGATGGCCCTCTGATACTTCACAGAGGGCCAGTTGTTTTGATGGAGTCAAACTATTGGTGTTTGGATAAAGTAATCAACAGTTAGGTATTTGTTTGACTTGATTTGCAATAAGGCATAGGTTGAACATCCTGAACAGCTTTGCATTGGCTGACAAGTGCAAGGGATACTCAGTGCAGATGAAGATTGTATGGACAGATTGGCCATCAGTGGCTTAACAGCTTGAATTTACTTGGCTGAAAGGCTGGGATGTAGATCTTTCCTTCCTGTTGTAGAATGACAGCAAGAACTCTTAGGATTTTTACAGCCATTACCTTTTTCATTCTTCTCTAAATCTTTATCATCACCTAGCAACTCCTCTGCTTCTGCTTTAGTAGCCAGAATATTCTGTGTAGCACAAAAACAAATGACTGTCTAATCTGCTTTGTTCTTTTCTTGGTGGAGGAATCTAATTGCAACTAACTTCAAATTTCCCATTTTTTCTTTCTCCTCTTACTTTTTGTCCCTTTTCCCTTGTCTTCATTTTTTTTTTTTTAATTTTTGCTTTACTTATTTTATTCTACCTTCTGTGGCTGTTTTCTCTGTCTTTCTTCTTGGGATCCCAAAAGGTGAAGATCTGGAAAGGAACGATGGATCTCCTGAGCGGCCTTATTACATGTCCCCTGCGCTAAGAGAAATCCTGCTGAAGGGGAGCCTAGGATCTTCCAAAAGTGCTGAGAGCCAAGAATAGGGGAATGACAAGGGCACCAAGCGGGAAAGGCACTAACATGCTGCAAGTGTCTGCCAGCCTTGTGCACACACCTCTCTGATCAGTGTGCAGGGGCTGTTCCTTGGTGGCCGCCCTGAACACTGGTGCAAACCTTCTGATTTTGATGTTCTGGGAAGTTTCAGGATCACTTGCACCGGGAAAGTGGGAGATTGTGGTATATAACCTGCCTCTTCCCAGCAAAGATTCCAGCAGTAATTGGATGGTGCTGGAACTGGAGGCTTAAATGTATTTAATGTTGACAAAAGCCCTCCTTCACCACTGCGGCACCATCCAGAGTTGTCTTTTGCTCTGAAATCTTTAGGATGCCATCTTTATAGTAAGGTTGGCTATTTAAACAGAGTTGCATAATCAGGATATATATATATTTCCTACATCTTTGACCCTCTTTGATTAGGCCAGAGATAAGACAGACTCATTCTGTTTGTGAGTTTCAAGCATGGTTGCTGGGTGGTTCCAGAGAGAGGCAAAAGATCCAGAACTATTGTTGAGATGATCTGTTCTTCTTTGTGGGTTACTGTGGAGGGTTAATCTGAGTCTGATTTAAGTGGGAAGCTCCAAGTTGCACAAGATTTTTCTTCAGACAAAAATAAGTGGAAGGGAGAAGATAAGAGTTGATGGTCTTTGTTCTGAAGTTCCATTTAAAACTTTGTAGGTCTCTTCTATATTTGAGGATCTGTTCAGCCAAAGCCTTTTTCTTTCAGTAGATAGAAACTTATGAAACTTACTTGTCTTCATACATACTTTCTTACTCTGGTGCATAGCAGTATTCTGTGCAACCTGGAAGCCTGCTATCCTTTTAACGAATTGTTTTGAAACTCTGGAATGCCACTGAGAGTGTTGTTGATTGCAGAGTTACCTGATACAAATACAGTTGTATTTGCTTTTTTTAAACTTTTATAAAACTTGTTTTGATGCAGAAAGAAATTATTTTTCCCTAACATGTAATCCTTTATAGATATTTCTTTTACAAGTTTCTATTATCTTTGCCTATAATTCTGGATAGGTTTTTACGTGTGCCAGAGAAATGCAAACTTTACCTGAATCAGTTCTCTGCTCAAAATATATAAGGCAGATTTATGTGCAGGTTGGGCTGAGATTTTTCAGCCTCATTCTAATAATGAAGTATTTGCCTTAGATTGGACAGCACACAGCCTTTGGGAACCATTCAGCCAATTTTGTGGTCCCTGCCACCCCCAGTTGCTGCTGTTACAGCCACAGCCAGTGGAAGTATGTTGCCAAAATTTTACAAGGTTATTGGAGGTAGGCCTTTTCCTCCTTCCCTTCTGGAAAAGAAGGAAGTGCTCTGACTTTACAGTATGTGGGGCTCTATGATGTGGGAGAGCACTGCCAAATTTAGCAGCAACAGCATGAATCTCCACTGAGACTGCTGCTTTTTGGCATCAGTGTCAAATTTAGCTTACAGGAGTTAACTCCCAGTGTGTGGATGGCAGGTCCAGTGGAGCTTCCCAGTACTTTGAAGTTGCCTTTGCCTGTGCAAAGAGAGGGTCAGTAATTTGGAGGAAATGGGAGTTTTAAGGTCAAAATGGCACAATGGTGGCCACACAGTGAGAAGCAGATGAGAACTGTACAGTTTAATGCAGCAACTGTTTTTGTTGATAATGCTCTCTGCATCTTGCTCCAGGTGGTGTCAAAACATCCAGGTTTTGTCTTGACAAAGTCAGTGCCTTATTAAAAGAGATTCTAAGTTTCTTGCTGTCTAGCCATCCAAAGGAACATTATCCACTTAAATGTTATTACCTGGAAACAAAACTGAAGCACTTGCATGTGAATATGTTAAGTCACCTTGCCATTTGAAGGGACAAGCTCTGAGCAAATTTCATTTGTGAGATGAGGCAACAGCTTGCTGCTTTAAAGGACAAATTGTTGTATCTACCACTAAGGAAAAAGAATTAAATACTCCCTTCTTGTCTCAGTTATTTCTGATAGTTTCTTTGGGGACAGATGTCCTCCAAACATGCAAAGAGCAACATAGGAGCTATCGAAATTGATCAACAGAGTTGCAAAGTTGAATATGAATAAATGAATATGGACAGAGCGGCTCTAATGATTTTAATATCTGTGAGAGTTACAAAATTGCTTTTTCAGAATGAAGGTTAGAAAGTCCAAGGATTTCAAATGCTGCTCCATATTCCATGTGTAATTCTGCTTTCATGAGAACAGTGGCTCAGCCTAACATTGTCTGGAACTTGATTCTTTGTGAAAAAGAGCTGAAAGTCTTTGGCAAAGGTTTGCTTCTCCTAGTGTGTACATGTTTCTTTTGTCCCAGTATTTTGTCCCAGTAAAACCCAAGTAGGTTTTTGGTACAATATAACACCTGCAAAAAAAGTGGTTGGGTGTAAACGTCCTCTTTCAGTTCTCTGAAAATCCAGACTCTTGATTTACCTCCTGTCATTGGCTTGAGCTGGCAGAGTATCCTTTGAAAGATTTGAAGTCTTCAAATCTTCAAATCTGAAATCTAGCATTTGTTGGAGCAGCTGGGATTTGTTTGAGCAGATACAGTGAATCCCATATCAGTAGTTATGTCTGTTTCTTGTGTTGTGAAGAGCCTTGTACTCAGAGGGCTCTTTCCACTGTCTCTCTTTTTCTGATTCCCTTCTTCCCTTTGCAGGGAAGTAATCAGTAATAGACTGCAGAGCGCCACCTTGGTTAAAAAGAGGGGAGAGGGAAGAAGATGGCTAGAAATAAATGTGAAATTTCTGTCAAAGGGAAATGCCAACATATCTCCAAGGATCTTAACAGTGTAGGGTGGCTTTTCCGCATCTGACTAGGAAAATACAAAGCCCAACATCTGTTATGGGAAAAAAAATACAAGTATCCCCTGCTTTTCAACGACTTGTTTTTCAGTGCTCTGCTCTTGCAACCATTGTGAATTATAGATATGTACCATTCTTTTGACGCAGGGTCTGCTCTTTCGTCAGTTCTTTTGTTGCCTTCTTCCTGTGGGGAGCATGAGAAATTACTGAGGCTTGCTTGAAACTGGCTTGGCTATGTATGCTGCTTGCAAAATCTGTTAGTCAACTTGGTGTCTTTTTTCCCTTTCAGTTCCCTTTGGGCTGCACACAAACATGCTGCTTGCAAAGCAAGCTGAGAGGACAAAAAAGATGCCAAGCAAAACTGACTTTGCAAGTAGTGTGCATGGTCCCAAGCGAGCCTTCATAATTCCCTTACGTTCCCTACAAGGAGAAGACTGGATTCTGATTTTTGACTAATTCCATTTTCTGACACTTAGCACTTGATACTTTCTGGTCCCTAATCCCTGAGATAAGCAAGGGGGGCCTATAGCTGCCAAAGACAAGCAAAACTAATCATCACCATCTTTGCAACAATGGCCAATTCACAATCTTTTGCAGAGGTGCTAAGTTACTTCCCTGCTTTCTCTTGTGAGGAAGAAGATTGTTTTCATTGCCATCCCTGTTAAAAGACAGAACAGTGCTCCTCAGGCTCTCTGATGTGCTGGGCTGGCAGTTATTTTTTCCCATTGTGCCAGAGACCAGTACTGTATTTGTGTCCTTTGACTACAGTTTTTTCTTTCTTTCCTGGAAACTTTTTAGGGGCCAGCAGCCAGTGGCTCTGGGACCAGCACTGGTCTAGAGCCCGCCACTTTGAGTAGCCCTGATATAGAAGACCCAGAAAAAAAAAACCTTCTCGTTCTGAAGATGCGTAATGCTTTATCTTTTCCTATATTCTGCTTTCTTAAGGGTGGGGAGGCTTTGGCCTCAGAATGTTTTGGACCTTCACAACCCCCTCCCACTAGGTTGAGTAGATTGAAGGTCAAAGGTTTACACACATCTAGGGTATCACTGGGCAATGTGTGATCCTCCAGATGTTGTGTGACTGAACTCTCAGTACTCTCAAGATCAGCAGTGCTGACCAGGACTGGTGAGAGAATCAGTCCAACAACATCAAATGTTGGCCAGACTTGCTCTTGCTAATTTTTCTAGATTAAAGGCTGTTAAACCAGGGTGGAGAACCTGTGGTGCTCCTGTTGTTGTTTGACTCTAGCTCCCATCAGTCTCTGTTAGTTTATCTAGTGGCGAGGGTGATGGATAGTGCAGTTCAGTAACATCCAGAGGATCACAGATTGAGATTCCCTACCTAGCATCAGTTTCATTTCCTGTCCTTGGAAGAAAAGGTGGTGTTTGGAGTTTATACAGATCTGCTGATTATGTACATTTTAGTTTTAGATTAACTGATTGCTTTGTTCTGAATGTGACAATCAAGTTGCGCCTGGAGAATTTGGGATGTAGGCAGGGGAAGAGATAAATAGCAGTCCTACTTTTTAAGTGCAAATTTTGCCCCTAATACCAAGTTTCATTTGATAGGGCATGGAATCAGTAGACTCACTGGCCTGAAATGATTTATCTCAACACAGAGAAATGGTTAAGGCAGTTGTTCCCAGTAAGATTGTTTATGGCTGTGACTTTTATAGTCTTTTGTCTGGAAAGAGTGAGCTGTCAGTTTTGAATCCTTCTGTCTGATTTTTCTGCCTGTAAGTGGGATATACTTGTGTGACCAATTCACACGATGCAGTTATAGTGCTGTGATTCTACAGCATTACTATCATGCTTCCATCCTTTTGAATCCTGGGATTGGCAGTTGAGGGAGGGGTCTTTAAAATTCTCAGCCAGAGAGCTCTTCCAATGTCTCTGACCAAAGTACAGACCCAGGAGTCCATAGGATGGAGCCATGGCAGGTAAAATGGAACAACAGTGCTGTAATTGTATAGTGTGAATGGACCATGCATGCATGGCTTTCATAGTGGTGTCCCTGCCAGTGGTTGGGAATCCGCTCTGAACTTAAAGGAGCTACCCAATGTCCTAAGCCTGTTTGGAGGGCAGGTTTTAACACTTTGGTTCCTTTAAAGTCTGAACTTGTGTCTGGAGGAGATTCCCTGCACCTCTCACCAGGGAGGGCACCAGGTCCACTAAAGGATGAGATCCAGCCAACACTGTATTCATTGGACAAACTTTCCTCAACTTGTATCAGTGTCCTGCTGCTGCCACCACTTCTCCGTTGTAATTGCCCATCTGCTTTCTGTTTGGGATATCTGTCACTTGGTAGTTCAAAGGCAGACATTTCAACGCCTTCTTTGCTGGGGTTTATATCTTTTTGCAGTGGAAGACTTGGAACGTAATGATGGCTCTACCGAAAAGCCTTACTTCATGTCATCTAACCTGAGAAAGGTCTTGAAGAAGACTAACAAACAGGCAACGGATACATAGGTGACCTCTCCTGTCCGTGCCCCAGTGGGCAGCACACAGAAGACGTACTGAGGCAAAGACATCCGAATTTCGTCAGGCTCTTTTAAGAACAGCAGGATCTGTGGAGTTACAATATCCCACCTTCATTTGCTCCGCTAAGCAATAGTAGATTGCACATATTTGGCAAATCTTTTGGAAACCTCCCCCACCGCTGTTTTGAGTGAGAAACAAGTGATTTATGCTTCAGTAGCCCCATAGATTTCAGCACAGTAAAGCACAGAAGTGTCTGTTACTGATTGGAGCAAAGTTTATTTAAGGTCATGATTTGAGTTCATGATTGGTTGCCTGATTTTGGGGGGAGGGTCTTGTTAAAACAGAACAGTTTGTTTAAGTGATAAACAATTCAGAGACTACTAACATTCCCAGCTGATTTAGTCATTAACTACATGCTCCAAAAACTTCTGTTCTTGTTGGGACTCTTAATTCATTGTGTACCCTTCACTGCTTAAGAAGGATTTCTTAAAAGGTACAGGCTACCCAGGAAAGGACTTAAGCATGATCTATTGACCTGATAGAGAATTTATTTTATTTATTTTCTAAAGCTTACACCCTGACTATAAATGTTAGTCAGCATCTCCAGGTTGATTTAGTTTTTTAAAAAACAAATCCAAACCTAGCAGCAATTAGTAAAAACTTACTTAGTTATTTTAGACCAAAAAAAAAAAGAAAAGAAGAGAAGAAGAGGGATGCCCAGTGAACGGAAGTATGATAGAAGGAGACAAAATTATTCTTTCAGCTTTGGCTTTCAAAGGAGGAAAAATCTGTTTTAAAAAAATTCTCTCACTTGAAAAGAGTAGTGTATTGACTGAAAAAAATAAACAGCATCAGGTAAAAAACAACTAACATATGAAGCAGACTCTAACATTTATGCCAAACATTCCAATAAATATCAAAGAAGAAAGTAGCAGAAATAAGATGAAAAGTTCTGAATCATGTGGCTGTACGTCAGTGGATTACAGGTAACTTTCTACAAAGAAAATGATAAACCATCAGTCTATTTTCAGATTGGCCCGATTAGTTTTTACTCTTATTTTTGCTTTTTCCTGTTCTCTGCGCTCATATACATCTTTGTAACTTTCAGAAATATTTTATAAGTGAAATATTAAACATTCTGTTTTATATATCTGTTCCAGTTATTTTTTTAAAAACTGAGCTTCTTCAAAATAGATTGCTAGTACCATTTTTTGTTAAAAATCATCTTGCTTCCTTCCCTACCAAACCATTGCATAGACCTATGATGATGTGATTTGAAACTTGTGCAAGACTTTAAATACACTGCATTTTCTTAAAAGAAAAGAAATTATTTCACAGGTCTCTACTCCGCATATCTGACAAAGAAATGAGTGGATAGACCCCTGGCTGTCTTTCTCATGTGAACCCAAATAAGGAGATTAACAATCTCTGTTTGTAAATATCTATTTTGCTTCTGGGGTTATCCTCAATCAATTAGGTTCTTTTGTCAAAGGCAGTGCTGATGGAAATGGCTGATATTCCTGTGTTTAACTAGAGGAAATCTCAGGACACAGAGATTATTGTAGCTTGACTGCAGACAGAAAAGTTACTTCAACCCAGAAATATATTTGTGTCACATGTTCATATTGTAATCATTATGATTAAGGTATGAAGCTGAAAATGGTTACTGGACTAGCTTCCTTCAAAGGAGTTGGAAAGAGACATTATGTATAGCAATTGGATTTATTGAACTGTACTTGCATAGGTGTATTCAGATACAGATATATCCTACCAAATTGGCATTTCTTTTTGCTAAGTCTCTTCCTTATATCTTGGAAATCTAGTAGATCTAATGATATCAAGTGTTATAGCAGCTCCAGTTTATGAAAATCCTGTTAGTAAACATTGATAGCAATTGGAAGATGAACTATGTATGCTCCTTAATTTCTCCCATTAATATTGATACATAAACATGATGGCTATATGTGCATGTGGAGGTGCTGTAAGTTGCCTGTTCTTATGGCAACCTCATGAATTTCATAGGGCTTTCTTAGGCAAGGAATAATCAGACCCCACCCAAGTATCAGCCAGAGTTGACCCTGCTTACCTTCCAAAATCAGACAAGATCTGATGCCTTTGGGCATATTTAGGCCCACAGGATGGATATATGTGATTGCAAAACCACTTGCCCTCCTCTTAAAACATTCTAGATAACTTTGCCTGGAGAAAAACTTTTGGGCGTTACCTTCACATGGAATCATTAATCTTGATGTGTCTCCTTGGCAGTTGTTACTTCTGAGCTTTCTGAAGAACTGAACGGTTTCTCTATCTCTCCCACGTAAAACCTCCTTTTGGAACTTAAGTGAACACTCACTTCTTTCTACTGGAAACATTAGTGAGAGTTTTTGCTAATCTACTATCAATCCCTTGTTAATTCTGCAAGGGATAAGAGCTTCCCAAACAGTTGCTCAAGTAGATCAAGAGATAAGAAAATCTTTCCAGCGTATTTTCATTGTTGTGGCTTTCACAGTAGACTGTTCAAACAATGAAAACTCTATCACACTGTAAAAAGGTATCTACCTCTACATAGGTGCTTTGAACTGTGGCCTGTCATTTTGGTTGCGAGAAATTAAGACTGTCTTCTAGAATGGATTTTAGAGTGTTCATAAGGAAAGGACGAGGTTTGGCTTACCCAGGTATGCATACAATAAGTTTTGTCAAATTTAGACAATTGGCTCTGTTGATCTTGAGAGAGGGGAAAAGTTTACTCTTTTAAAATGCAGCTAAATGTGTAACTGGAATATGCAGTGATCCTTCTATGCATTACTCAAAGTATGCATTTTTCCTGTGAAACCTAACAGTTGGTAATTCAGTGAGCATATTCCTACAAACAACAGTTACTGACATAGATAGCAAAAAGCTGTTGGGTCTTAGCAGCATACCTTTCCTTCATGTACATATGCAAAGCACTGACTTGCTCTGATTCATTTTCAGCCATTGCACTAATACCTCCTTCCACCAGTGGCTTTATATTAAACTGCTCCCCAACCTGCTTTTCTTGGAAAGGAATTGACTCTGATGGCATTAGAGGTACTTAGTCCATCACCTGACCAGATACTTATACTCTTAGCTACTCTGTTAATGTTTCCTGTTGCTTCATATAGATCTTCTGTTGTTCACAAGAGCCAGTTGATTTTGGCATGAGCTAAGATTCATATTCTCAGGGCTGTTGAAATAATACTTTGTTTATAGTTGGAAAATCTCCATATTATGTATTTGAGTATATTTCTTTTACAAAATTATTTTAAGCTCAATGCTTCAAACGTATAAGTAGCATGGCTACTACATTTGGTCAGGAAATAAAATATCTTCCATTTAGATTAGATTAGATTAGATTATTTAGATTAGATTAGATTATTAGATTATTCTCATTTAGATTAGAATATTAACATTTTCATTTGTGCACATGAGGTGAAACCTTCAATCTTTTTTTCATTCACGAAAAGAATCCAGTGAAGGCTTTTCTTTCAGCAAAATATGGTGCATGTGAGACAAAGAACTGGTGTTGCCCTTGTAATAGCAAAGAATGATAAAGAAATACCTTCATAGCAACTCATTCCCTGCATCAAGTACTCCTGCCAAGTACTTTTTCCCCATAGTCTCAGTGTGAGAGCTGCAGACTGTTGCATGAAGTAACGGTGAAATCAAAACGCTTTAGCTTTTGCTCTGAGATTTGTAGGCAACAGGCAGTGACAATCTTGAATTGTGCCAAGATATACTCTAGTATTTAATGTGATTTATTAAGCACCTCCTTCTTAGGTTGCATAAATGCATGTATGGCATAAATGTGGGAACTGCAGATGAAACTGGAACTTAACAATTTGCTCAGCTTTTCTTCTGGAAAAAACGTTTGTGGATGAGACCTCTGCCTTTAGTAGAGGCATTCTGAATAGGGGAAAGGGTAGACTGATGGCTACCTGATGCTCCTTAATTTCTAATGAGGCACTCTAATTCCAGCCAACACAAATCCTAGTCCATGAGCAAATGATTTTCACTAACTGGTATGGGGATTAGCTAAGCATACCACTCATGCTGACCATTCCTTTTAATGTGGAATCAAGTCAAGTTGGCTGAAATGGTTTCTTTAAGAAAAAAGCAAGAGAAGGCCTCATCGCACATAGCTGGAATTCAGAACTATGTAGAAGCTTTATTCAGAGATACAGCTGTGTTAGTCTGTATCAGTATACAAAGGGATCTTGTAGTACCTTTGAGACTGAGATAAGCCTGTAGCATAAGCTGCTGTAGATTCAGTTTACTTCAAACTTCATTCCACAAGCGCCACAAACTTCTTTCAGTTAGTCTCAAAGCTGCTATAAGATCACTTTGCATACTATACAGAAGCCCGTATGGAAGACTTCCCTATTTTGGCCTATTCCTGCTTCAGTCCAGCCTGTAACTTATTTTACATATAGCATAATACAAAGTCCTATACAGACCTGCATCTGAAATGGCAGCTCCCAAATCATATCAAATACAAATCAATTTGTCTGTGTTACAGGTTACAGATTTATCACAAAGGGCATTAGATGTGTTTGGCTTTGATGGAGACAGCCTGGATTCACCAGGCCCCTGGAATGGCTTAGCTGAACATTATGACTGTAGTTGACAGGTGCCACTTTTCCACACTAGGTCCTCAGTGCCTAGGGCTGCTCCTAGATTTGTCAGTGGAAGTCCAGGTGACCTCAGTGGCTTGGAATGGCTTGCTAGTATGCCACTAGTGGTTGTTCTTGACAGGAATAGCATGGCTGCTGGTCCCAGCAATAGTATCCAGAAGGTTGAACTACAATAATTCAAACTACATGGATCAGGCTGGTCCAACCTGAGAAGCCTCAGTTGGGTGTAAATGCTTTGGCTAGGCTTCTGAATGGAGTAACCTACTAGCAACATGTAACACTTCTGCCGAAAAAATTGCACTGTCCACCTCTTTCCTGTTGAATGGAGGAGGAAAGTCATGAAGGAAAAAAATCATTAAAAAATAGGTCAGAAATTACTTGAAAACACACAACTCACACAAGTGGTAGGAAGCTGGAGAGGAATCAAGATCTCAGTGCAGCTATGTCCCTCTGGATGTCACAAATGAAGCATTTCTTTATGAATGGTAAGGGGATCTATTTTGTGCCATCTCTGCTTTCTTGAACAAGGACAGAGATCAGAAAATGGGAAGAAGGCAGGTACCTTTTCTGCACTACTGTTTCTCGAAAGGTTTAAAGTATGAGCTATAAAAATGAGCTTTTTGTGTATTATCTGTTTGATAGTAAGCCTGAAGGCAGGGCCTCATTTTTACTGATTTCTAAGTAAGCTACTATTATTGTTGGTTCCAAGCAGGAGAAACATTATTTAAATAAGTGAATACATATGAAGCCCTTCTTTAAGACTGATTAGAAAGCCAATCCCCAACCTAAGATTGTAGTCTTATATACACTTATCTGGACATAAACCCCAATGAATTTACTGGGACTTCTGAGTAATGTCTTGGATTTTACTTTAAGCAGATGAATATCCCCAACAATATTGCTTGTTCAGGCAAGAATGCTGTGAAGATACACAGAAGAGTATTAAATTTAATTTATGGACTACCTCTTATCACAATAATTAAAACATACATTTGAAAACACAGTATCACTATTTCAGTGTTTTCTTTAAGTAAGCATTTTATCAGACTGAAGATATGTAAAACTGGACTTGGGGTCTCTACTTTTGAATATGGTTGTAATCCTATATAAGCCATACACCTTAACTCAGTAGCACCTAGTTTTGATATCAGGAACAGTGAATGGCAAATACTTATAGCTGCCTTGGATGGAAGTGGTCTGGAAGCTCTGAAGCTTTTGCCAAATAAAACTGGTTAATCTTCAAAGTCTCTTTGTTTACAGTGCAACAGATTTAACACTGCTGTGTGTGTTATGCGCCTTCAACTTTATGGCAACTCCATGAAAATTTCAAAGGATTTTTAGGCAAGGAATACTGAAGAGGTGGTTTTGCCACTTCCTTATCCCTTCAAATGTTACGTATTTGTCACACTTAAGCATTTTATTTCCTTTCCCAGTGCCTAAAATTTCCGTCCCATCCGCAACGGTGTGCACTATCTTTATACTTGAAAATTTGGGCTGCCTTTCATTTATCTGATGAAGTGAGTTCTAATTAATAACTCATGTGTTATTCCTGTGGTCCGTTAATTGCAACGGTCCTGTAGCCATGAGGGGAATGCTGTTGTGCTTTAACCGCCTCAAAATAAGTAAAATCCCGAAGGACCTGTTGTTGTGCGCCTTCACGTCGTTTCCGATGTATGGCGACCCTGTCAGGATTTTGCAAAACTTGCTCAGAGTGCATCGCTTTTGCCTTCCTCTGAGGCTTGGGAGTGCAGCTTGCCAACGGGCACCCAGTGCCCGCTGCCAAGCGGGGAATTCGAACCCCCGTCTCCGGGGTCGCAGAGCAAACCCTCAAACTATTACACTACGCCGGCCCCTCTGCTAGGATCCTTGCTGTGTACCTTCCAGTACGTCTCGCTTGTGTTGTTGGGAAACTTGAGCAGGACTCCACTGTCAGGATGTGTTTTTAAGTCTGAGCCACCCTCACGGATCTTGCGACGCCAGTGCGACTTACACAGGTGATACCGAACAGTTGGGGCGGCTAGGCCTCCGGCGAACTAAATAGTTTCTAGGAGACAGGTTATTAGAATATGCTTATCGGGCGCAAGCGCCACAGAACCAACTAGGACTTTCCAGCAAACACGCAACGTCTTTCCCAGCTCACCCTCAGTGGGCCAGACGCTTAGGCCTGCTCGCCTACCGCGAGAAAGCAACCGATTCCCCCACCCCTGCCGGGCCTCCAGCGTTCATTCCCTTCCACAACCCCTTTCCTTGTCTCGGAATCAAGTCAGTTTTCCCCACTGGGGAAGAAAAGAAAAAGGAAATTTGGGCCATAGTACGCGAGGAAAGCCAACCCACGGCGGCACATTTAAAATTCACAGCTCAAGCCCGCCCCACAGCCGCCGCCGCGGCCAATACCCCCAGATAACTCAAGGAACAAGATGGCGGCAAAAAAGGGGCGGGGAGGGCCGATTCAGAGATGCGCTCTTCCAGGCTACCGGCGCGTGAGACGGTAGTCCCTGCCCTCTCGCTCGGCGCTGATTGGATGAGACCGTCGACTGTGGTCCACGTGGTCTAGCGGCCTGCCTTTCTCGTTCGTGCCGCCCCCTCCCCCCTCGCCGCAGTTAGAGCTTGACGAAGGCGCTGTTGTTGCCGCTTCTGCGCGGGATTCAGGCGCTCGGGTGGCCAATCGACAAACCGATTCGTGTGACAGGGGAGCCGTTGGCACCGGTCGTCGTCGACGGGCCCTGCCCGCTCGGTGAGTAGGAGCTTGCGAGGGAGTGTCGAGACTATTGTGCAGGCCGCTTCCCTAAAACGAGGTCACCTCAGTGAGGGGGAAGGTCGGCCAGTATACGTTTGAATGTGAGGAGCTGGGGAGGGGAACGACTGTCTGAGAGGACAACGTATACGAAGGTTCCGAGGGGGCTCGTCTCCGTCCCGCTTCTCCGTCTCTCTCTCGCGCGCTCTCCATTGTGTTGAGGAAACAAAATGGCGGCAGCTGGGCCAGGAAGCGGGGGAGGCGCGGAGAGGGAGGGAGAGCGCGAGGCAATGGCGCGCGAGCAGCTCAACGGAAAGCAGGCGGTGGGCAGAAGGAGCCGAACGCGCTCTTCCCGGCCGTCCCCCCTCTCGTTCCCGTCTTCTCCTCACGCGATGGAAGCGACGGGAACTCCCGTGACAACAGTGCTTCGGCTCCTCCCGGTGTCCGCAGCCCCTTTACTTCCTCTCACGCACACACACACAGCCCGCCATATCTTCCTGCCCACGAGTTCGCCTTGAAGAGAAAGGGGACGTGTGATTACCTTCGGTGGGTCCTCTCTAGTGTCTCCCTTTGTGTGGTTTTCGGCCATCGCCGTGCCCGCTCCCAGAACCCAGCCGTCTTTCTTTCTACTCTCTGGCCAGAACTTACCGGCTCGCCTCTGCGTGCTCTCCTTCCCCCGCCCCCAGAGCTTTGGACATCTAAGCTTGTCTAGGCCAGCTTTTCGGCCTCTTGCTCCGCGCACGTGGTTAAAACTGCGGCATGTGTTGCCTCCCTTTTCAGTTGAGAAAGCGTCCCAGCCTGTGGCGACTTCGTACCTATGTACCGTTATTTGCTCGCAGATGCGAGGATTTCTTTTATCTCTTAGGGGGTAGATGGTTCTGCAACCCTACCTACTTTCTAGAGTGGGCAGAGATCGAATCCTTGTGGGGCAGTGCTGCTCAGGCTACTTGATGTACCGAAGGGCATTCAGTATTTTCCAATGTGTCAGGACCTGGCACTGAGTGTGTGCCTGTTGGCTACAATAGCATTTTTTCTTTCCTGGACACTCCAGAGACTGACAGCGATCCAGGGACCTCCAGTGCTGTAGAGCCTGTAGTGAAAGTGAAGTTTCCATAGTCTACTTTCCAGAATTCCTGCTTTCTGAATTTATTAGTGTGTATGGTTTTCTATTATATAAAGTTTGATTGGGAACTTTGATTTGCAAGTACTGTAGTGGTTCTAAACATTATTTGCTGAGAGGAAATAATGCTCTTTCAACAAAGAAAATGTATCAGAAAACAAAACCAGGTCAGAAAAGTTGATCAGGTTCAATAATTGTAGTGAATTATTTCACACTGAAATATCTTTATATGGCTGTGATTTTCAGTATTGGAAGGTGTCTGTGCAGCAGTGGAAAATTGGGTGGATCTTAAATAGTTTCATGTATTGAATGTGTTAAATAGTGCTGTAGAGACTGGGCTGTTTGCCACAATTTTACCCTAACAGAACCACAAGGGTTTACCAGTAACAGTGAAAATGAAGTGTTACCGGCCTCATTGAATCCTATTTTAAGGTAAAAGGTGGAATATAAATAAATAAATTGATTGTTTAATTTATGTCCTGCCAATGTAGGACTCAAGGTGGCTTGTTCGTAAATGAAATGGTTCTCTCCTTGAAAAAAACCTTTCTAGTTGAACAAGGAAAAAAACCAGAAGCCATAAGTAGTTGGAAATAATTTTCAAGGCTGATTGGTGAAATTGTGTTTTCTTACAGGTGTTTGTGCAGCTTGTTGAAGCAGCTAGATATAATGGAACAGAAGAATAGCAATGGGTTGAAATTTAAAATAACTGCTGTAAATTTAATAAATTAGATGATGATGATGATGATTATGTTTCGTTGCTTTGCTCTTCCAATGTGTTGAGGTGGGGAACCACAACACATTAAAATATATTAACAGATTAGACCGGTGGTTTTCTTTCTCTTTCACAGCACACTGACAAGGTGCCAAAATTGCCAGGGCACACCATCAGATTTTTAAGGATTCATTTTAAACAATTTGTATTAAGACTGTGTCGAACATTCAGTAAGTTAAGATTTTCTGACGCAGGAAACGGTAAAGAGAGGGTCCTCTCTGCTGGTCCGGAGGAGTCCGCAACCTAATCAAACAGACACTTAGCCTAGTGGTTTTCAACCTGTGCAGGACTTCTGTTATTTTCTTGGGGCTCACTGATGTGGCACGGCTGTAGATCTTTTATGGCACAGAAATGTGCTGCAGCACAGTGGTTGAAAACTGCTGAATTAGACACAAAGTTATGTATTACTTACACCATCTGTAAAGTTGTGACCATTATCTGGTTGCATTTCTTTGGTTGATATCATCGTGTCTGTGAGGGACTTGTTTCCTCAGCACTTCCAGCATAACAACAGGTTGGAAATATTGACTCTTCCTGTGCTGCATCCCATTGTCCCAAGAGCACCCCCTCCTAGATTCTAGAAATTAAGGCAGTCTTCTCTGTCCTAATTCACCATAGGCCATGTTGGCTGGAAATGATGGAAGTTGTATTTCAACAATTTGAAGACACCAGCCTCCCAGCAAAACTGGGGAAGGAGTTTGATTTAATGCTAGTGACTCACTTTTCCCCTCTGATAAAGATATCATCAAGCTTGTACTTTCTTGACCTTTTCATTAGTTCTTAACCCTAACACAAATGCTGAAAGTGGTACTTCTGGAAGTTTTAAATAATAATGGTAAGCTTGACCTGGAAGCAATTTTTGGCCTTCATAAATATACACTCAGGTGAAAGCATAGGTGGCAATCAGTGCTAGGAAAGCTGTGATTAATATAGGAAATAGGGTTCTGTTAATCACTTGTGCTATCTTCCCCCATTGTAATAACTTTATGGAAGTTAGTATTGATTAAAATAATAGAAATGTTAGATCACATATTTCTCTGTTACTTTTTTAACAATACCGCCAGTCACATATATTCCCCACAAAGTTCTGATCATGTGTCAATAAGTAGCAGCAAAAATGTCAAAAGTGAAAAATTAGGGAATGCATCAGAAGTGAAAGATGGTTGAAAGAATGTAAGCTGTCAGGCTGCCAGAAAACTTAACTTGTCCAAATTGTTTCACTAGATGTACTGCCAATCAGGATTAGTGTCTGATAACACAACTTCCATTTCTTAATAAAAATGCTTCCCATCCTAGGTCACCTGTTATTCAGATGTCACTCTGATTAGATATGCAAGGTTGTTCACTTCCGTTATACTGCTGCACATTATGCAATTACCCCATTTGCTGGCGTGTAAGACTCACCCCCCCCCGAAAAATACTGTTTGAAAATGGGGTGCATCTTATAGGCCAGCATGTCTGATACATGGGCAAATAGCATTTGCTGATGTATAAATGGGTTGTGTTTTATACACCAGTGCATCTTATATGCTGGCAAATACAGTATGTGCAAACTGGTGATCCTGGCAAGAGTCTCTGGTTCACGTATAACAATAAACAAACTTCAGACAGCAGGTAGTTTGTTCAGCTACTTTTCTTGCAGGAGGAGACAGGTGGTAGTGGTCTGGCAGCATACACTAGCAATGCTGTTCAGGTGCTTTGAATCCTAGTTTATTATTACATGTGAGCAGGCAACTGACGTGAATAATAAGTATATTTCATGACATGTCTCTTCATTCATTCCTCTGGGGTAGTAGTAATGTAACAACTCATTTCTCAGCTTTCTGAAATGCATTTCCGGTGTATGGTAATAACATTGTTTGAGTTTCTTTTTGGTTTCTATTATATGTACATGCTTTGAAAATTAACAAAAAAAAACTTGTTTAAAAGACTGCATTTTACTATAAACACCTAATCTTATAATACACTATTGCAGATTTACCAACTTGCCTGATATTGATGACCTTCTTATTTTCCTGGGAGTACCAAAAATCATAATACTACCACCGGTTAGAAGAAGGAAGTATTTCTTGAAAAAAGCAGCCAAGGTTCTGAAGCAAAAATGGTAAGAATGTGCTACTTGGAAGTTAAAGCCAAAAACATCTATTGTTTTTTAATTACTATGTGTTTTGATTTTCAGCGACCGATGCGTATTTTTGTGAATGATGACCGCCATGTGATGGCAAAGCATTCTGCAGTTTATCCAACTCAAGAAGAGCTGACAGCAGTTCAGAACATGGTCTCTCATACTGAACGTGCTCTCAAAGCTGTGTCTGACTGGATTAATGAACAAGAGAAAGGGAGCAGTGAGCAGCCACCAGAACCAGAGACCATGGAGACAGTAGCTGAAGAAGAGAACAAAGAAGGAAGGCAAGTCAGATGTGCCAGCCAGTTTCCTGAGTATTATTCAGCTCCTAAACACTTGATGACACACTAGAGGCCACCGGTGCAATCTGTTGGTTGACTTTGTGCGGCAACAAAACAAGACCTTGTATCTTTGAGGACAAGACTGTGGTTACCGTAGTAGGGAAGAGAGAAATCCTAGTGATGCTGCTTCTAGCTGTAGTTTTGGTTGTTTAATGTAGTGGGACAGACTGTTCATAAACATTGCACAGCATCACTTCAACACACCCACTGGCTTCTAGAGGGCTTGCTGCTGCCACTGAATTAATCGGGGTGTAATCTTCTGCGTGTTTACTCAAAATAAATCCTATTCATTTCAGTGTAGTTTTCAGTTAGATAACTGAGTATAGGATTGTTTATTATGGAATGAGTCATGATGAATAGTAGGTATAATAAGTTAATAGTGTGTGGACAATAAGATTTGTTCACTAGATTCCCCTCAGCATGTAGTATGGACTTCAAGGACCAGGAAGAAAAACTTTAATATGACCCTATCTACCCCTTCAAGATAGGCATTTATTGAACAGTTTACTTCCCATTTCAGATAGCAAAGAGCCTAAAACACATATCATAGTATGGGAGGAAGTGATGTGGGTTTTCTTAAAAACATTGAATTCTAAAGCCCCAAGTAGATTTGAATGTTGTAGTGTGTTCAACTTTAATAGTTAAAAGTTGAACTGAAAGTATGGTGTGTCAATTTGACATAATATATAAATGCTTTAGGCTGTATTTCAGAAGAAGGAACTGACAGAATATTCTTAATGTTCATTGTCTAAGAAAACCCTATGAAATTAATGAGGTTACCATAAATCAGCAGCCAGCCTGGGGACACATGTACACACACTTGTAAGGAACGCCCACTGTAGCATAAAAAGAAAACTGAACCTGTGGACCTTGCAGACCAGTGGCCAAAGAGTCAAACAAGAGTCCCCTGTGCTCTGCGGAAAAGATCACCATATCGGGGTAGTTTTTTTTTCATTTACACAAATTGTTGAAGAATTCAGTGTTGTCACCCCCAGCACACAGCCTACAATCTCATCTCCCTTTAGTAAGATCTTATGGTTAGTGGGCAAAAGCAAGTGCCTATGTGTCACCACCCAGTGGTGCAGAACACTACATTTTAATCACTGGCATTATTCATTATCTGAAAATATTTGGTCAGGCTTGGTAGTTAGCCAAAACTTGTGATTTGATTCCCACTGGCCATCCCTCCCTTGTGAATGGTGGATAGGGTCTTGTCTTTAGTATTACAATATTGTGACCTTTAGAGTCGCTCCTGAGTGCCTCAGAAGTGTAATGTGACTGTTTCCCTGCCCAAAGTTTGAAGGTGGGGGAATTTGCTTGGTCTGATGAGCCTTGAAAGGGCTCTGAAAGCATGAGGGCTAAGTATGAAGTCTAGAGAGCTCTCTTGCCCATCGCCATTAACACTTGTCTTGAGTGTCTGGGGCAGTTTTCCAGTTAAGCTGAACCTGGTAGTCTCAGAACAGAACATGATATTTTGAGTCATACTCCATGGCAACCTGATTTTTCCCAGAGCTTAAAACAAAGAGAGACTTGCTGCTTGTGCTGCAGAATACATGCGTATCTTCAAGTCATTTTGATTTATGGCAATTGTTAAACCTGTCCTTTCATGGGAATGTCTTGTCGGGTTTGTTGAGAGGTGGTTTGCCTTTGTCTTCTTCTGAGACTCAGAGAGTGACCTAGGGCAAGTGTGGAGAACCCAGACTTGATCTTGGGGAAGTATCCTGCTCTCCAGTGTCATCATCCAACACTCATAACACTCCACCATAAGAAATATAAAATTTCTGGAAATTTTGAAGCCATGGGAAAAACTTTTTCCTATGTGTGTTTATTTTAACAAGTATTTGGAGGCTTACTGTTGAAGAGAAGCCACAGTATTAGCACTCCTTAGCATTTGAAAGTCACTTTCTTCAGAATGTAAAATACATTACATATAAATTGGTTTGGCATAAAATTGTCATGTTTGATGCATTAAGAGTAAGTTTTATGAGAAATAGCCAGAAAAATCCAATTAGAACAGAAGAAATCGTTAATATTAATAAAGCAGGAAAAAATTACTTTTGTCCCCTTAAAGCATTTATTCCCATAAAAAATTCCTTAATAAAGGAGACAAAGATTATTCTTTAGACTGATGAAAACTGTACATAGTCTTATATAGAAGTCAAATTGCTACATTGTTTTCTGTATTCTGAAGGGAAATACTCTGTATGCTATATTCTATACTCTGATACTAGAGTACAAATACCCTGTATTCTGTATTCTAAAGGGAAATCAACTCCATTTGTGGGGGAGCTTTGTAAAAATTGGGATTTTTTCCCCCAAATTTTTCTTGTTCGTTTTTTTTATTGTTATTTCCAGGCCTTCACTTTTCTGAGATTACAAAAGCTCATTGTTGTTTCTTTTTCTTCTTCGCATTAAAATTTTACTTGCTTTGTTACCAGGCATCTGAAATGATAATGGTACCTCTTTTCTTTTGGCAGTGGGGAGGGAGAGAATAGAATAGAATATTTGACCATGCAGAATGAAGAAACAAGGAGAAACCAGGCTGATAAAGATGTTATACCAGAATTATCTAATGCATGAATTAATTTCTGAATATCCTTGGATACTTTCATATAGTGCTTTATAACACAGTGAGGTGCTGCCTATATATATGCTAGGCCAGCATCATCACGTCTGCTGAACACTTAATACATTTTGAAATGGCAGAGTAGGGAATGGTGTGTCTCCTTAGGTTCTCTGTTTCAATACCCTTTGTTTAACTTTTTGTAGTGAACCGAAGACTACAGAGCACTTGACTAGGACACTTCGTGGAGTGATGCGTGTTGGTCTCGTAGCAAAGGGACTTTTGCTCAAGGGAGACTTGGATCTTGAGTTGGTTCTGTTGTGTAAAGAGAAGCCGACAGTTGGCCTTTTGGAAAAAGTAGCAGACAATCTTGGCACACAACTTGCTGTGAGTATGAAAAAGCAGCAGTTCATTCAAAATGCATTCATGTAGCGATTATCTTATGACTTCTTTTTAGCTGTCCGTATAGCTTTACATAAAGCTATTGTCTTAGCATATGGTGGGATATACAAAAAATGTTATTTTGCTCACACAGTTGATCCAGTTAAAACTATCTGAAGTGAGTTAATGCATGAAACCATGATACAGCCATTATAGGGTTGTTTGGGGCACACGGTAGTATGCATATTGCCAGCATATATATTATAATTGATCAATCAGTTCAGTACCTCCAGAATATTGCAGGCTAATCAGAGGAACCGTACAACTTACTGAGTGGCTGGTGTTTGATTACTATTATTACTGTTACTGTTTTTGCTGATACTAGTTAACACTTCATTAGTGTAGTTGTTCTTTTAATGTCTCATTTGTTACTTGGGTATTAGAATACAAGGGAAATGTTAATTGCTCAGATAAATGGAAGGCTTGGGTGTGTCTGTATAAATCTATTTAAAATTATTTTAGTTTGGTATCTGTTGAGTGAGATTTTTAAACAAATTCACTGTAGTCCAGTGTATGACTTGCCTCAAAGCCCTAACTTGGTTTTTTAAGATACGGTTTGAGAGAGAGAGAGCGCTTTGAAAAAATGGCATTTCTTTTTCTTTCAGGCTATTACTGAAGATAAATATGAAATTATTCAGTCTATCAGTGATGCTGCAATTATCATAAAGAATACAAAAGAGCCTCCACTGACACTTACTATCCATTTGACATCTCCTGTTGTCAGAGAAGAAATGGAAAAAATGTTAGCTGGAGGTATGGAGGGCTGAAAACTGCTAAAAGTCATGGAATGAGTTTCCAGGCTGAGTTCATTGTTCAGTGTTGTGTTTAATTTCTGATTAAGCAGAGTGGTTTCATACAAGTTAACTTCATGTCACAGTGCTATACAGTGTCGTGGCTGTGGACATCTGAATTATGGACTTATAGAATCTTGAGTACATCTTCGAAATTTAAACACTTTTAAAGTGTTTAAGCCTTTTTATATGGCCTAACCCCTTGTACAAGTGCATTAATTCACTTGTGTGTAACAATGTTTCTTCATCAAACATTAATAACCAATGCAGACTTTATAAACTAAAGCACTTTAAAATAATGAAGTCTTAGTTTAAATGACTTCTGCATGTTCATGAAATTGGATGTGTTACATAAACAAGTGTGTGTTGCAGCAAAAATGATTGGTTGCCCTTTTTTTTTTGAGGGGGGTGTTTAGCCTATTAAGTTGAATTGCAAAATGTAATACAGAGTTTTGGATAAAGTTATTCCATCTGTCAACTTATTTAGACACACACTGTGGCTATTCCACATACATACATGTAGTGACAACTCAACTGATTTGTGCCTGAGCTGATAGTAACAGTCCACACAAAGTATTTGAGGTGTCATTAAACACTGTAAAAGATCTTTTTGCTATTTTGTGTGGTGATTGTGTTCATATGTGCACATCATTAATACAAGTGTAGAATTTGTATGTGTGAATTCACTCAAACACTTTCACACTTCCAACAAGTCACAGTGCAATGAATTTTTCATTGACCAGGTAAATGGAAAGATCTATTTGAGTTCCTTGAACTAGCCTTATCTAAAACCCTAGCTTTTTCTTATTTTCAGTTTTGCTGCAGCACAGACTCAGTGGTAATTTTGTTCTCTGATTGTTATATGGTTCTGATATCTGACTACATCTACCAAGCCTTCTAGTTTGTCAATTTTAGGGACGCTGGACCTTTGACCAACAGGACGCACTCTGTCATGGGCTGGGGCCAGGGCAGTCGAGCCTTGTGGGCGGAGGGGGTTCCCTTTTAGAAAGGCTCTTAGATATGCACTTCTAGATATAGAGTGGGAATTTCATTTTAGCTTTCCATTCTGTTGATAGTCTATACCTTTTTGTAGCTTGGTTAAAATAGTCTTAAGGTTTCTGTCCTTTTCTGTAGGGTTTCTTTTCCCCCTGTAGGAGTAAATTAGTGCCTCACATGGTTCTCTTTATGTAGTTGTTAGTTTATAAAGGGTAAAAAAAAAAGGTAAAGTTTATTTAGGCTATACTTTCAGGTGCAGGGCTATAGATCAGAGTTCTGGGAGCCTCACCTGCCCTTTAGGAAACTGCCTCATCCCCTCTCCACCCGACAGAACCCCCTTGGTCAAACTGTACCTTGTCTTCTTATTCCACCCACGAATAGAAACGCTATCAGTCAACGACTCACCGGACGTTCTGGACAGGCAGAAATGCCTTGCTGCCTTGGCGTCACTCCGACACGCCAAGTGGTTCCAGGTTTGCATTTTGTTCTTATATTTGTCTTTAAGTAGAAAACTTGTAAGATGTAATTGCCTAACTTCATTAAAATGTTTTAATACTGAGCTGTAGATGTGCAGAACTTAGCATCTGTTAACTGTACAGTTGCTAAAGAAGCACTTGAGTGAATTTAGTTTTTTCAAAGAAGTGGAATTAGATACATAGCTGCTGCTTTGTGTTAAGAGTAAGTTTTCATAAACAGTAAATAAAACTATACAATCTAAAAGCTATTGAGATATATATATATACATATATAGTTTACCCTTGACAAAGTAGCACTACAGTAATTTATATTTTGTCTCAGTCCAGTTCTGGTATTCATTACTGAACCTGTCTTGCTTATTACTTTATTCTAGGCCAGGGCAAATGGCTTGAAGTCATGTGTCATAGTCATCAGAGTTCTGAGAGATCTGTGTACCCGTGTTCCTACTTGGGCTCCACTTAGAGGATGGGTAATCTTAAGAGTTACATTTCTTTTTAGTGTTCCAATGTGTAAGATAAAAGAGATGTGCTGTACCTAAAGGAAAGCAGCTTGTATTTTTGTTTATACACACACACACGTACATACATACAGAAGCTGTAAGATCTGGAAAAAATGTGGTAGGCCTCATTTTTCAAGATCTACATGAAACATTGGTTGTTTAATAAGGCTGAATATAGCTGTGGCCAGAGGTTGTATAATGTGGGTTACTTTAGAGAGCATAGTTGGCAGTTGCTGGATGCTGGGAAAATATTTCTTTGGGGTTCCAGTCAAATCTCTTGCTTAACTGTATCAGGTTAAAGTATCATAACTCCTTAACTAAGTCTGTCTTGTCACTGAGTGACAAAATCCATATCATTGTGCAGCAGAAAATGCTTAGGTAGTGTTGCCTATATATTTTAATGGAAGTACTGTTGTTTAATACTTTTTAGATGTAGGTAATTAATCGGTGATAAAAGAGCATAGTATCAGTTTATCCAGTTCGTGAAGCAAATAGCATGCCAGCATTTAATGAGTATTGCTAGATTCCTTCCCACTCTCAAGCCCCGCCCCCAAAACAAACTGCAAAACCTCAGGCAAGCTATCTCACTGCCAGCCACATCTACAAGCAGGAAGTAAAATGGGTTCTTATTCAAATTAGCTGTAAAGTAAAGGTGACCTGACGAATAAGTGCTAGTAGATACACATGTTGGATAATTGAGTTGTCCTACTATCTGTATGACTCTGTAAACATATGATTATTTCTGCCACTGTATATTAACTTCAGATAGATTACACCTGAATAGGTTAACGCTGACAATAAAATCAAACTGAAAGGCCCACTTGGGTATGATCAGAAAGCCCAAAAGCTTGGAGTAAACCCCTGGAACCAGTCCAATAGCTTCGTTTCTGTGGATTCAGCATGTGAAATCAAAAACAGGAACTTGGATGCTTAGCAAAAATATCGCTATATCCCTGTGAAAAGTTTTTGTGGCTGACAATCAATTTTTACTTCCATTTAGAGCTGTCTTAGAAAGACATTGTTTTGAATAGTTGCTTATAGACCTCAGACATAGTACTGTGACATTCTGTGTACACATGCATGTGCTTCAGCCTGAATTGCTGATAGGTAAAGCTATAGAGAAGCTTTTTGGAGGCAGAAACAATGCATAGGACGTCTGAACATTCTAGGAGTTAAAGCTAAGTGGGCGTAATTTTTTACACTGTGTGGTACTAGCAAAGTTTTAAATGTTGATTCTGTTGATTCCCATTTTACAGAAAGGGCATTGGGTTCAGTTTGTCCATATATCCAGTGAATGCATGGCTGGCAGATTTGTACAGAGGTCTTCTCGATCTAATCTAGGTCTTTAGGATGCAGTAGTCTAAGTCCAGCATCTTGTAAGGATAGCGTAAATACCCACTTGTGGACTTCAGCTACACTGAAACATATACCCTCCTTCCAACTTAATATAAAGCCCATGAAGCTGGCCTGCACAACCAACTCCATGCTTCATGGCAATCAGGCAGGATCAGAAGTGGCTGGCTACTTTTCCAGAGCCAAATGCACAATAATTAGAACAGTATTGGCCTGGCTGTTGTGGAGGTGAAAGCCAGCGTGATGGAGTGGTTTAAGCATTGGACTACAACCCTGGAAACCAGGGTTCAGTTCCCTTCTCAGCCATGGAAACCCACTAGGTGACCGCAGGCATTCACATGCCCTGAGCCCCAGAAAACTCTGTGATAGGTTCACCTTAGGATTGCCATATGTTGGAAATGACTTGAAGGCACAGAATAACAACAGCATTGCAAAGGTATCCTGCCACTTCTCTGATTTGCCTGCTTGCATTGAAATACGGAACAGTTGCAGAGAGCCGCTTTGGACCTTTACGGTAACGGGGGGTGTTGTGGGCACTGCAGAAAAAGAAGACTTATGTATGTGTATATGAATAGGTGAGTTGTGGCAGGCCTTTGTCAAAACACTGTAGAAAATCATAGTTAAAACAGTTGTGTGTCACATAGTCCAGCCTGCTGATCTTCAGATTTTGGTCAGACAAATCTATATCTGTACCAGAATCACTGATAACTATTTATTCTGTCCTTTCACATTTCTGAAATATCTTTTCAGCCTCTAGAATTGCTTTGTGAAAAATCAATTGGAACAGCCAATCGGCCAATGGGAGCTGGTGAGGCCTTGAGAAGAGTTCTTGAATGCCTTGCATCAGGAATAGTTATGCCAGGTTAGATGGTTCTTGGTTCTTGAGAAATTTCCATGGAAGTAACTAAAACTGTTTCTTTTTTTAAAAAAACATTATCTGTCAATGTTAAAAGAAGCAAACGTAATAGATAATACATAATTAAAGTCATATGCGTTCAGAAAAGGAAAACACTGGAAAAAAACTAAAATTGAACTTAAATACAGTACTAAAACGCTAAACACTAACTTATGGAAACACAAAAAAGCTCTTACCCCTCAAACCAAACTATAATGAAAAAGAAAAAAATGTCTTATTCTACCATTACAGATCCAACTAAATAATTTTACTAGAATTACTAGTAACCGTAGTTACACATTATCACATTGTTAGATTTGTTATTGCTCAAAAACGTCCATACCACAGTTTCCAGTCTTCCAAAAAGTGTTCAATTTGACTTATCCTTTAAAAAACACAGTTTTTAGGCCAGCTCAGCAACCTTAACAATCCATTCTTCCATTGTTGGTTTTTCAGCCCATTTCTAGGTTTGAGCAAACAGTGTTCTTGCTGTGAAGAAGTAATTCTCATTTACTACCTAATTCTTTGTCAGTAATACCTAGCAGAAACATTTCTGTTGGTGTTAAAAATCCACCTTTAAAATGTTTTGGATTAACAGGTAAATCTTAGACCAATAACTTTTCACCTTCCTACTAGTCCACCACATATGAAAAAGGAGCCCTCCTTGTCTTGACCTCCCCCACATTGATTTGAAACATTCTTAGACATTTTCAGCAGCTTTTTGGGGATTAGATACCATCTATACATCATCTAATACATATTTCTTTTGAATTATTACACAAAGTAAATTTTGTATCTTTAGATCTTATCCCCCCCCCCCCCCCCCGCATATATCCGTTTAAATGTTGTGCCCAAATTTTTGGGTGAAACTTGTTCTTTTATTCCTAGTACAAGCTGGAGGTGACCATATTGTATTTATTTCACTTAAAATGACAGTAGAGACAATATGTTGAACACATGTTCTTAAAATTATGGACCCATTATTTCAAATCCCTTAATGAGATGTGACAGACTGTAAGATTGCCTTTGGAGTGCTTGAAGATTCTGACAAGAATGCTGTTTGCTGGGCTTAATGGTCCGTATTATAGATAAGACCAGACTGCTACCCATTGCATCAAGAACTTCAATTGGGCTGCTTACATTACTGAAATTTAGGTGATGTAAGGGAATATTTGAGTCTACTTAGAGACCTTAGGATAATTCTCTGCATATCTTCCTTGTTTCCTGCCTTCAGATGGTTCTGGTATTTATGATCCTTGTGAAAAAGAAGCCACTGATGCTATTGGGCATCTAGACAGACAACAAAGGGAAGATATCACACAGAGTGCTCAGGTATAGTTTTGATTACAGATGTTACAAAATCGCAATGAGTTCTTAATGACAGCTAGTAATCTCAACAAGACTAACTTTTCTGTGAAACAGAACAAGGGTCCCTTTTCAGTAATTCAGAAGGTTTTTATTGTTCTGCAATGAGGTGTCAGGTTTTTAAAAGTATTTGTCAGTTTTGGTTTCAGAGGTTTTCTGCTTTGAAATTTTGGGACTTGCTTTGTTTATCATGGATGTGTGAGAAGCTTGGGAGCAGATTGGGTAACACACATTCTGTCTTTCTAGCATGCTCTAAGGCTTGCTGCTTTTGGCCAGCTTCACAAGGTCTTGGGGATGGATCCGTTGCCATCAAAGATGCCCAAGAAACCAAAAAATGAAAACCCAGTTGACTACACAGGTAGGTGATTAATATTTGTAAATTCTGTTTCTAAAAGCAACATTCTTGGTATTTTTATTTACCTTCTAAAATTTTGCTTACAGTCCAGATTCCCCCAAGCACAACATATGCCATCACGCCATTGAAACGCCCCATGGAAGAAGATGGAGAAGAGAAGTCTCCAAGCAAAAAGAAAAAGAAGATTCAGAAAAAAGGTATTGAGCTGGCAAGAGGTAGGTATATTTAGTTTCCAGACACTTCCTAACATATATTTAGGATGTATGTCGATACATTCCCATTGATGATGGTTCTGAAGACAGTTGTAGCAAGCCTTTGGATTTGTTTGGTAGGTGTAAATATAAAGCTACATTTTAGCACAACCCAGATTTTGACCTTAATGTGTAGGGTCTTGATTAAGCAGTTTAGCATTTAACAAAGAACTTCTTTTCTTCAGAGGAGAAGTCAGAACCTCCACAAGCCATGAATGCGCTGATGAAGCTGAACCAACTAAAACCTGGACTTCAGTATAAACTGGTGTCTCAGACAGGTCCGGTTCATGCTCCTATATTTACTATGTCTGTGGAAGTGGATGGAGTGACATATGAAGCTTCAGGACCTTCCAAAAAGACAGCCAAGCTGCATGTAGCAGTAAAGGTAAAGGGATGGCTGTGAATATGTTTTTAACAGTACTTAATAAATTAGTCTCTGTATTACTTTCACCAATAAAGCATCACTTTTATTGCATGTTTTTGGAGAGGGACCCTATGCATTCTGATCTTAAAATGAAATAATGTCTTTAATCTCAGACCATATTTAAGGAAGCTTTAAAAGTGTTTTTGGTGTGGCATCGGAATAGCTGTACCATAGTTTGTGACATTATAACCAGTGCAGTTGCAGTCAGTATGGTTTGATGTGTGCATTGGTACTCCAGAGCTTTAATTCTGGAGGCAGTTTTACATAGAAGCTGGAGTAATGTGCACACATGAAATGAAATTAGTTTGATTGGCCTTTGCTTGGAAACTTAAAATATGGTTTTGGTTCTAAAATATGACTGATGAACTTACGGTCTGATGTGGTACTTGGACCAGTAAACCCAGTTGCCTTGCTGTTTGTTCATAGATATTCAGCAGTTACCTTGAATGTTTACAGCAACTTTTGGGTGAATGCAGTTGCTCTTCTTTTTTTTCAGGTGTTACAAGATATGGGATTGCCCACAGGTGTGGAAGGGAGAGAGAGAGGCGATGAATCAGCAGAGGAAACAGACCAGAAACCAGTAGCTGTTGCTGCCCCTCCTGTAGTGGAAACTGTTTCTACTCCCAGCGCAGCTTCTCCTTCAGAACAGACAGAGGTGAACATTGTTTGCACCTCTCACTTTAGTTTTAGTTATAATTCTTTGGAGTTCTTGGGCTAGAACCACTATTAAATCCAGATCAGTGTCAGACTTCCACAGTTGAGAAACTACTGCCTTGCCCATTGTCTTCCTTAAAGCTTTCTCTTCCTTACTCTGCTCAAGATTCCCTATAAGGTCGCCTCCCACCTGCTTCTGTTACAGCTTGTGTTCTTGCCCACCTAGAAGTTTCTTCTTTGTTTCTTCTTAAAAGCTTGTTTTAGTAACTGCTGAACAGGCACTGCTGTAACAAGATGAACTACACATACAAAAAAATTGTTTTTTTCTTGTGTTCTTGGACCATATCACATAGCTTACATCTTCAGCACATTTCATATTTCTAGTAAAGGGAAGCTTGTGGCTGGTTAGCCACTGGAAAATTAGAATTTACAGATTCTAGCATTCTGACCTAAATAAATGGTTGGCCATTGTAAGTCCATAGAGGTTTAGCTTGGGATCTCCCTGCTTTAAAAAAAAGTGGACACAGTAATGCAATAAATACTTCATTTTTTTTAGAATGTGAAACAGCAGGGACCAATACTGACAAAGCATGGAAAAAACCCAGTAATGGAGCTGAATGAGAAACGACGTGGCTTAAAATATGAGCTCATTTCTGAAACTGGTGGGAGCCATGACAAGAGGTTTGTGATGGAGGTGAGATGACATAAAGCTGCTTCTGTATTTTTAAATTAATGGATAAAATTCAAATTTTACTGTTAGTGAATATAATCAGTAGCTTGGAGAAGCATAGCTTCATGAAACTTCTGTTACTCTCAAAGGTTGAGGTTGATGGCCAGAAGTTCCAAGGAGCTGGTTCAAACAAAAAAGTGGCAAAGGCCTATGCTGCACTGGCTGCATTAGAAAAGCTTTTCCCAGATGCTCCTCTTCCAATGGAACAGAAGAAGAAAAGGGCCCCTATGCCAGCACGAGGTGGACCCAAATTTCCTGTGAAAGTAAGTATGCACACTTAAACTTACCCTTACATCAGCACAAGAATACTTTTGTAGCACCCCTTCCCAGGAGTAGTTGACTTAAAAACCATAAAGTGTGCTGGTATGAGATTACTTGTTTAGCACAATCCATGAAATCTGAGAAAGGGTTCAGTAGCAGATCTGTATTGCTTGCAGCTAGTGGCTTGGTATGTGGGTGTAGACTAAATTGCAGAACCTTAGCTAAGGTACAAACCAAATCTTTCTAACAACTGGATTTCTGTTTGTTTTGCAGCATAATCCAGGGTATGGAATGGGAGGCCCTATGCATACTGAAGTGCCACCTCCACCAAGCATGCGGGGTCGTGGTAGAGGAGGAAATATTAGAGGCCGTGGTAGAGGCAGAGGTGGATTTGGTGGTGCCAATCATGGAGGTTATATGAATGCTGGTGAGTTGCATGTTCTGAATGGCTGGTTCTGTGAAGTGTGTTCTTGAGCACCTGCAGTGTAGCTGTTGTATCAGTTGTGTAGACTACAAAGTGGTCTGCTAAGCTACTCTTTTCTGTTTTACCATCAAGTAAATAATAAATTCTGCATTTTGTCCCCAGGAGCTGGATATGGAAGCTATGGCTATGGTGGCAATTCTGCAACAGCAGGCTATAGTAAGTGTTCATGAAAAATAAACAGAGCGTCCTGAAAGACAAACCTCAGTTCTGTTTCATAGTGAAATGAGAAATCATATCATGTTAAAAAAGATTTCACTTTCTTTAAAATTGATTGTAAAATTTCTCTGCTTTAAGCCAAGTGAAGCAATACACCATTCTTGTAAATACACCATTCTTGTTAAACAGTCTCCCTAAAAAATACACAACTTTGTTTTGAGAGGCCTTTACTGGGAGGGGGGGTGACGGGAGCAGAGAAATAAAAAATAAATTTTAAAAATGTGGCACATTTTGCCATCTTCAAAAATTCTAATTTTTTTTCCTCTGCTCTGTCTCCCCCTTTTGTAGGTGACTTTTTCACAGACTGCTACGGCTATCATGATTTTGGGTCTTCCTAGATCATCTAAAAGTATTGCACATAAAACAGCTTTTTACTCCAATTTTCTCGAACTCCAAAACCCAAAGTGTTCGTGCTGTGTCCCTGTGCTTCACTGGGTTTCTCAACAGTGGCTTTTCACCGCAGCTTGTCTGAAACTGTTAGCCTACAAACAGTGGCAGTTTTTATTGTGACTTGCCTTTGGTCATATTGATGTACACTATGGGGGAGCTAAATTTCAAGAAATGTCTTTGTGCATTCTGCACATTAAGAGCCAACTCTGTTCTGCTTACAAGCAAAGGCCCCGTTTGCTTTTTATGGAAAGCATCATTTTATTTTTAAGGAACATGCAAAAGTGTGTTAACTTTATGTTTTAATTTACAACAGATTTTTGTACAGAATTTACCCTTTTAGTCCCAAAAAGTAGGTGGATACTTCTGAGACATTTTAATACTTCAGAATCTACCACAATCTAATGTTTTAAGCATGGAATAATGTTGACTTGTATGTGAAATAGTATGTAGTAATTTTAATCTCTGCATCCTCTGTGCTTCTTGTATGGGTATAACATCTAGGACCTATAGCTTGAACCACAATTCTTAGGTTGTGTTATCTCTTTAAGTTTGAATAATTTGAATGGCTGCAGTAGTCTTTTTTGCAACTAAAGATAAAAGGCATAAACCACTTTGTAAGACGATTGCAGTCCTCATAGGGTATGCCTCTTTATCCTTTTTTTTTTTTGCAGTACTTTTCCCGGAAGGCTGATGTATGTAATGTCCCAGGAAATGAAAACTACTAAACATTGAAAGGCACAGGGCATAAACTAGTAGTTAAGATTTTTTTTTTTTAATAAACTGATTGTTGATCCTCTTTGCTTCAGTATTAAATGTGTGTTAAATTAATCACTTTGGTCACTGTATTAGCAACAACATTAGCACTCATTAATTTAATTTGCTAGCTAAAGTAGAAGTGGTGGGAAAATAAATCAGGATCAAGGTTTATTCAGTGGAGTTTTGATTTTAAAAGGGCATTTAGGAAGAAAGTTTCAAAGGGAACCTACAGTTTTCAGTACAGTAATGCTGAAACTAACAATGGTGTGGGGGTGTTCTCTGTGTTTTAAGGTAGTAAAGGCTTGCTGTAAGAAAGCAGGTTTCAATTTTTATTTAAAAACCATTGTTTTTGTTAGAACTCCATGTGTGACATACTGATTGCAATTCTTCAAAATGTTCTCTGCACACATTGCCTCACTTAACTTCTTAGGTATTGTCAGGAAGTTTTATTCCTGGGCATAACTTATATAACTGTTTTGTGTGGGTAGAAAGGGGACATAAAAACCTGATTGGTTTTTATACTAGAGCATAGAAGAAGGACAGGTTCAGACCCCATGTTCCTCAGTTGCGTCTTAAGAAGAACCTTAAGTTGTGTCTTACGAACTTCTATCTGTA
Source organism: Cyclura pinguis (assembly GCA_030412105.1). NCBI lineage: Eukaryota > Metazoa > Chordata > Lepidosauria > Squamata > Iguanidae > Cyclura > Cyclura pinguis. Next base: position 214,943,198 of record CM059600.1, read on the forward strand.
GTGCATTAAAGAAATGTCTGGCAGAGATGGTCAGCCTTTAATGCCTACAATATACTTAACTTTAAAAAATAAGTATATGTGCGTATGTACCTTCAAGTCACTTTTCAACTTATGATGCCCCTGTGAACTTGATAGAGTTTTCTTAATCAAGAAATACTCAGAGATGGTTTCTCCAGTTCCTTTCTCTGAAATATAGCCTATAGTACCTGGTATCATTGGCACCCTCCCATCCAAGTACTAACCAGAGCTGACCCTGCCTTAGCTTCCAAGATCAGATGGGATCTGATGCCTTTATGGTATTTAGTCACTTAAGAAAAAGTTCAGTGACTGATAAAACAGGCCACCTTCAATTTTTTTTGTGGTGACAGTCTGAGCAGTCATAACCTGCAGTTCTCTGACAGGTGTAAAGACATTAAATCACAGTTTACATGCTGAATGTACCTCAGTGAAGCTATTTGCTATAAAAACTCCTGTTTTGTACCTGAATAGCAAACTGTGGTAAATTTTTAAAATTCTGTTCCCTGTTTTTACTTCTAGTTGTGTCCAGCACAACTAGTCTAGCACAGCATCACAACTAGGTCTTTCTTTAAGTTCTGGGCCTTGTCACTTCAGTATTGCAACAAACCTCAAAACCGTATGCCTTTTCACCCAAACATATATTACCAGCTGTAGAGATAAATCTTGAGAAAACTGATATTTGCAGGAACTTAAGGAGTTGCTAGAAAAGGAAAATGGCACTTACAAATTGCTGCCTTAGATACTCCTAAATGCTTCAACTTAAGGTGGTTCATGAATTTAAGCTGTAGGATGCTAAATTTTGAATGACCACGATGATTTGAAAATGCACTATATAGTAAATGAGCCAAAGGCTACATCAAGTATTTGGGAGAATGCACAGTCCTTTTAGCCAGAACAGTAAGCTGCATTCATTTCTAAGGGTCAGCTACAGGGAAGAGGATGTCTTGAGTTATGTATGTACTGTATAGTTTGTTTCAAACTTTCTGAAGTGTTTTGCTGCAAAGCGCAGCTCAGTTAAGCTTACTAAATAGTCACTGAATAGTCACCTTCAGAATCGTATGTTCTTGAATATGTAACAGCTTTAATTAATTTAAACAGTAGTATTGCCTTCCCAGACTTCTGACTCTGTTTTGTTTTCTTTAGGTCAGTTCTATAGCAATGGTGGCCATTCTGGCAATGCAGGAGGGGGTGGTGGCTCCTCAGGCTATGGTTCCTACTACCAAGGTGGTGACTACAGCTCACCTGCTCCTCCTAAGCATGCTGGGAAGAAGCAACAACATGGAGGACAACAGAAGCCTTCCTATGGATCAGGATACCAATCTCATCAAGGCCAACAACAACAATCATATAACCAGAACCAGTACAGCAACTATGGCCCACCACAGGGCAAGCAGAAGGGATATAACCAAGGCAACTACGCTTCCTACTCAAATTCCTACAACTCACCTGGTGGCGGCGGAGGATCTGACTACAACTATGAAAGTAAATTCAGTGAGTTTCTGGTGGGTGGGGGGTGAGAGTTGTGAAAGCCTTTGATAGGCTTCCTACGTAAGCAAGCTTCTGGTACGTGCCACATCGGGACTACCAAATGGAACTGTTACAGATGAGTCCAGAATATAAGGATAGTGGAGGGTTTTAAATGGTGATAGCAAAGTTTTTAAGCATAAAAAATTGACAACTTGCATTTAATTATGACTTCCAAATATTTTTATTAGATATTTTAAAAATAAAAAGGGAGAGCAGGGTTTATTCATACATTCCTAGCCTGTGCCGTTTTTCAGGGTTTTCACTTTCTGGATAGTCAGAATGCAGATTTTATGTAATGCTGTGCATATATTTCATAATATATTATTTTGAAAATGTTTGTTTTTCATGGTATCTGCAACGCTTGCAAATGAGTTGTTCTGTGCCCATCCAGTCCTACCACAGTAGTATTGTATTCCCAAAAACTCAAAGGAGATTGGTTTAGAAAATTAACCTTATACTAGCAGTGAGCAGCTGCTAGGGGTTGGGAGGGCTGTACAGGTCCTTTTTTACCCCTGCTAGAAAACTGAGGATTCATTGTTATATCCAAGTTAGGTACAGTTCAGTATGCTCTTCACTTTTACAAAGAGAAATTACTGCTTTGAAACAAGAACAAAAATGTTCTGTCATACATTATTGTTACTTGGGCTGAGGTTTTCATCTCTAAATAATTTAGTTGGAAAACCAGTGAATTTCTTCAGTCAAGTTAGTGTTCAGAGAAGGTCATATTGAAGTTCTGTCTTAATAAAAAATGCACCTTAGTACTTTGGTAGTTTTAATCAGGACCTGAATACCCTAAAAGCACCAGATCTTGTCTTGTCTTGGAAACTAAACAGGGTCAGCCCTGTTTAGTACTTGGGATGGGAGACAACCAATGAATACCAGGTGGTGTAGGTTATATTTCAGAGCAAGGAACAGGCAAAACACCTCTGAATATTCCTTGAGTAAGAAAATCCTGTGAAATTCATGGGACCACCATAAGTTAGCAGGCAACTTTGAAGGCACAGTTTTAAACTAAGTAATGAGACTTCTGTTTGATGTAGTGAAACCTACAATTTTTTTTAAACTTAGGTTTGTTTTTGAATGGTGGTTAAGGAGAGCAACAATTGCTCAGTGCAAGAAACAGAAATAGCATTATGGTGGCACTCCTATATTTCCTCTTTCCCCAAATGCATGTATTTTTGATTTATTACTATAGTTAATGCAGTGGTATCTGTATTTATGAGAGCCGTTGTGGTGTGAGCGTTGAACTACAACCTTGGAAACGAGAGTTCAACTCCTTAAGTCAGTTATGGAAATTCACTGGGTGACTTTGGGTGTGTCACACACACACATTCCCAGAAAAACCCGTGATAGGTTCCCCTTAGGGTCACCGTAAGTCGGAAGCAAAAGCACACAACAACAATCTGTATTTTAAAGATTACTGAAAGAACAGTAATTTGGTCCGAGATCTAGTTGAGATACCAATCTTCTGACAGACAGCAATACTCTTAAAAGTTTGGCTTGGGAGCTGGCTGGTACATCTGACCTATAATAGACTGAGCTGCAATAAAAAGATAAAAGGTATCCTGCTACCTACTGATATAGGGCAAAGGGATGTTACTGGAATGCTTTTCTAGTTATTTGGTTCAGATAGCCTCTGTAGGTAGCTGTGGTGTTCCAAGAGTGTACAGAGGTGACATCTTTGGCAACTGATTTGGTCCTTACACATGAAGGCTTGGAAACTACTCTTTCTGTCTCCTGAAGGGTAGCTCTTACAAGATTCATACCTATGCTGAATGTGTTCAAGGCAGTCTGATGTGAACCTCTCTTCAATGTGCTTTCTTAATTTCAGGTTATGGTGGTGGAGGTGGCGGACGTGGAGGAGGTGGTGCAAACAACTATGGCTCAGGAGGTGCCTCCTACAATGCCGGTGGCTATGGGGGAGGAGCTGGGGGAGGAGGGTCATCTTACCAAGGTAAGCAAGGTTAGTATAGAGTGAGACGAACTGTGACATGTTTCCGTATTAATAGTATCTTATACGTGGTAGTACACAAATCTTGATTTTGGCTTAATAGCCTTTCATTATCTGTGGTCATTATAAATAGTTTCCCTTCCTCAAGTTCTCTGAACATAGGTTGGAAGAGGGGTAGAAGCTGATCCCTCAGGCTTTGGTGGGGCAGTCTCTGGAGATCAGGAGGCCAATTTTTGGCCCTGTAGTCACACTTCACTGCACCACACCAGGGCTATAAAACAGTGAAGAAACACATCCGGAAATTCCTGAAGTCTGCCTCCAATTTTGAAACAGGTAGACTGAGGGACAAGATGGAGGAGGGCCCTAGATGTTGATTTAGGAGATAATTGTTGAAAATGTCACTACAGTGGGCTATACTGTATTCACAAGGAATTACTTCCAGGACCCTTCACAAATAGTAAAAGTTGCGTTTTCTCAAGTCCTTGTGACACAAAAAATGGGTTAGAGCACACCAGAAGTGGTGATAAGCCACAGCAGAAGCGTGCCATTCACTGTGGCCATGTCCCTGCTGAAGTTCTTGGCCATCCTGGGATTATTGCTGGCTGCTGTGCTGATCCTGTTTGCTTGTTTGGTACTTCAACAATCCCAGAGAGCCAGCAGCTTCTGGTCAAATCTTGCCGTCCTGCAGTTGTTGAAAGCGGGGGCTGTCCCTTTCTGTTGCCCTCTAACAATCACAGCATGGTGAGAAGCTTTGGCAAGGAGTAACCAGGATTGGAGCCACCCCCATTGCTGTGTCCCTTCTCCCCCCCCCACTTTTCAGTTTTCATGAGGTTAAATCCTGAGCTTGGAAATATGATAACCCCACTGTAGTTTTCAGTCAAGTCTCCTGGGTATGTTTCTGCATGTCATGGATGTTATGACTGTGTATACACATGATACTAATTATGGTGGTGTATTAAAGTATCCTTCCTCTTTTTCCTAGGTGGATATTCTCAGTCCAACTACAATGCCCCAGCTTCAAACCAGAATTACAGTGGACCTCCGAATTCCTATCAAGCCCCCCAGGCTGGCTATGGCAGAAATGATCACAGCATGAACTATCAGTATAGATAAACCAGTCTGTTATAATGGGTGTGAAGCTTTTACCTTCTAAACTTTCATACCCTTTGAATATTGAGTTTTATTGCATCACAGTAAACATGTAAACCCTGTTTCCATGTTGCAGTGCTCTTTGTGATATGAGTCACTAATGGTTGAGTACCTTGTAATTCCATACTTAGCTGTATTTTGGACATTTAATGGTGTATTTAATGGTTTGTTAGTTTGCCATTTCAATTTTTGTCTAAATAGAATTTGAGTTCAATATCCCTTTTCTGTTTAAATGACATTCAAGTTTGACAGAGCATGGCTTTAAATAGATAAGGGATATCTTCTGCTAATGCTTTGTGAAGTGAATTTAAACAAGCTTTCTGTATTTTAATGCTTTAGTGTTTTTCAGTTTTATAAGTGAGAACTTTATTTTAAAACTTGTGGGAAAGATTGGGTTTTGTATGTCTGGGTCATTCAGACAGCACATCTGGATTATGCTGAATGTAGGCAAATAAACACAAAATCTTCATGTGTCTGTCTCAATTTGTACTCTTTGCTACAGTCTGTCATCTTTGAAGGCAAACTGTTAGCTTGTTGTACATCAGTGTTTTTGATTACATTTTATTAAACTACCATTTGAAAGGCCCAGTTAGTTCACAATGTAACATTGACCTTTTTCTTAACGTTCGTTGATACTGTCCTAGAAATAGAATATTCAGCCATTTTTAGTTTTAAATAAGAAAACAGCAATTGTGTGTGATTGAACTGAGGATTAAGAAAAAAAGTAATTGTAACGGGAAAATGAGGAGCAGTGTGGGTCCCACTGCTCCCCACTGAGTGACTCTTCAGGATCAGTTAGCATTATTTTTCCCTGAGATCTCTTGCTAGATTGTACAGTTTTCACTGATGTTGCATTCCAAATCTGCAAAGGCAACCCTTAAAAAGTGAGGGTGGGCTTCTGAATTTTGCACCATGGAACATACTTAGCTGTTTTAAAATAATAGTTCTTGGGATGGCATGGAGGAGCAGTCAACAGCGATTGGGTTCCCCACATGCCAGCCGGAACTGGCTGGAGTCCGCATTCCAAAGCAGTTAATTCTGTTAGGACTCCACTCTCCAGCAGTTTTTATTTTCCTGCCAAGCAAACTGAACAAGCTTTTACTCTTCTATGTCAGTGTGGTGTTAAGGAGGATTATTAACAGGTGTTTGGAGTTTGAATAGACGAGTTTTGAAAGATGTTGATGGAGACGGACTCCCAGATTCCGCCACACAGCGAATCTCTGAGTCAGAATCTAAGGATAATGAAAATGAAAATGTTTCTCAGATGATTGTGAGTGCACGAGTCTCTGGGGAAGGTAAAAACTGATTTAAGAAAAGTATTTCTTTCCTCCACTGGGAGCGGTGTTGAGGAGGTAAGAGTTGTGGGAAATAAGCCGTTAGGAAAGAAAGACAGTAAGGAGAAAACAGAAAAAAAAGAGGAAAGTGGATACCGCTCCTAAATGTGGGTCAGGATCCCCTTCCAAAGAAAGTTAAAATTAAGCTGCCATGTTGATTTGAGAGCTTCCATGGAGATGGGAGGGGCGGTTGGGGAGGGCAAACCCATCTCTGGAGCAAATGCAGTTAGTCCAAGTCGCTTGGATGTGAAGGGTGAGGACAAGTTGGAACGCTCAGGAGGTGCACAAGCAAGCGTAGTTAGTCAAGCGCCTAGCTCTCTGTGGTTGGGAGGAAGCAGTGAACGAGGCAAAACGGAATCATGTCTGGTGAGAGGCGACTGGCATTCCTCCGTTATTGACACAAATCCAGACCTATTTGTTGTCAGACATGGTGGTGCAAGAGAATCAATTAAAATGCCTAATACAGCAATTGAGAGGCGGTATGTGGGAGGAACTGAGGAAAGACGGACTGTGCTAAAAGAGAGTGGTGGACTGGACAAATTCCATCTGCGGCTAATTTTACAAGGAATTCACTGAATATGAATGAATTACAATTCATGATTAAATAAATTATATCTAATGAATTAAATGCAGTGCTGATGCTTTCGCGAAATCAATTTCATAGAGTTAATGAATTTGATACTTTGATTGTCAGAAGATTGTATAACTTGATGAATTCCCAATCAGTAATGGATATGTGTAACTTAAACTTGCAAACATTGTTAAAATGTAATGTGTTACCTGAGAGGAAGTGAATCAAAATGTGGAGCAAAGAACTGTGTGTATGGAAGCAAATGAGGAAGGAGATAATGAACAAAGAGTCAGTACTAAAGAAGAGGAGGACGGAAATTCAGTGAAGTGAACAGGTTGATGAACGTGATGAGGATGTAGGAATTTGTATTAAAGAAGAGTGGTATGGAGATGGAGGAAAAGTTTGAGGATGAATGGCATGAGGAGAGATGCATACAGATATAGATGAATCTGATGTTGGTAGTGCCTTGAGGGGAGAGGAGGCTTTGGAGATAGGTAGTAGTAGATTGTTTCATGCAGAAAACTTTAAGAGTGTGCTTAAAAGGATATTGCAGCCATTTGATTTGGAAGTAGATGAGGATAGAAATCAGTCAAAGGAATTGAAAGAAAAGGATGCTAAGATAGCTTCTGTAATAAAAAAGAGAGCTGCATGGATTTGATATGCCAATGCCTGATATGTTTAAGGAGTTGATTCGTGTAAAATGAGAATCTTCTTTGAATACACATAAATTTTTAGGTCATACTAACAAATTGTAGTATTTTGGAAAAAAGGGTGTGGATTTGTTAAAGGTCCCCTTGGTGGATAGGCTGATTGTTGTGCTTACTTTGAGGGCTCTAGTCCCCCGAGAAGGTGATACAGTGTTAAAGGATATAGGCGAAAAGCTGATTCGGCTTTAAGGAAAGCACATGAGAATTCAACTCTAGCTATTAGAGTTTCTGTAGCAACTTCTATGTTTGCTCGAACAGCGGTGGTGTGGATGCAAGAGTTGATAGAGGTTGAGGATATACAATCTCAGTCTTCTCTAAGAGCATTATCCAGAGTCAAGAAAGTCTGAGAGTATGTGGCAGATGCCAGTTATGATTTTGTGGCATTTATGGCTAGAAATATAAATGCTGTAACTGTTGCTAGAAGATCTCTGTGATTGCATCATTGGGATGCTGACCAGAAGTCCAGGAATAACCTTGCTTTTGTCCCTTTTAAAGTAGGGCTACTGTTTAGGGACCAAGCATTGGAAAAAGTGTTAGTTGAGAATAGAGAAAAGAAACAAGTATTGCTTACTTTACAGAAAAAGAAACCTTAAAGGAGGTCATTTCAAAATTCATGTTATTCCTTTCAGGGTAGAGGAAACAGTAGACAGCAGGATTTGAGATATGGTCAGCAACATTGGTATAGGCCAAAGGGTCAGTATGAAAGATGAGGATCCTTTGATAAAAAAGGACAGGTTGCTGAGAGAAGTGGGGAATCTACTCAACAGAAGGGTAGAACCCAGTTCTGACAAACAGCAAAATGGTGTGGGAGGAAGCCTGTTGCAGATTGGTATTCTGTGGAACCAGATCACGTCAGATCAGTGGGTGTTACAGGTAGTAACTCAGAGCTACAAGATATTTTGTTTGACAGAATGCGGAAATGCAGGTATGTCTCCTCACCGGTGGCACATGTGCGGGAGAAAAGGGAGATAGTTGTGAGAGAAATAAAACATGTAATGCAGATTGGTGCAGTGGACGAGGTGCCTCAAGATCAATGTTTCTTGGGGTGTATTCAGCATTCTTTACCGTCCCGAAAAGCAGTGGGACTTACCATCCTGTCCTGGACCTAAGATATCTCAACAACTTTGTGAAATATCTCAGGTTCAAAATGGAGATGTTGCAAATGATGAAAGAAAATTTGAGGAGACTAGATGGCTTCAATAGATCTGAAAGTAGCTTATCTGCATATCCTATCAGAAATTCAGACAAAAAATATATCATGTTTCTGTTCATGGGAAGTCATTGCCAGTTCAAGGTACTGCTGTTCGGTTTGGCTTTGACTCCGAGGGTATTCACAAAAGTGTTGGTCCCTCTGGTAGCCTATCTGAGGCAGAAGGGGGTACATATTTACCCTTATTTGGACAACTTGTTGATAAAGGCAGAGTCTCAAAGGGAGTTGAAAAGGAGTGTACAGTTGACAACAGATGTATTTTATGGGTTTCTCATGAATGTCGAGAAGAGCCACTTAACTGCTACAATGGTTCTTACTCATTTGAGAGCAAGAATAGATACCGAGAAGGGGAGAATTTATCTCTCAGAAGAGAGAATTATGAAGGTAAAAGTGATGTAGAAGTTGCTCAAAAGTACTTCTGTGGATGTGATGATGTTGGCTCAATTGTTTAGTGTCAACAATTCAATTGATGCCGTGGGCCAAATTCCATTCCAGAGGATAACAAAGTGCTGATTCCACATCAATGGAATATAGGCAAGAAAAGGCACTATTTAATCAAGTTACCAGCCAGCTTGGAAAAGGATTGGGCTTGGTAGATGAGGAACTCGAAATTGAACAGAAGAGTTCCTCTAGAAGTAAATCAGTATATGAAGATTACAACAGATGCGAGTTTGACAGGTTGGGGAGCCTTGTGTCAAGAGATGTCAGTACAGAGTCTTTGGTCAGGTGTGAATCTAAAACAGAATATAAATTTTTTGGAGCTGAAAGTGATTTGGCTAGCTCTTCTCAGATTTGTGGATATAGTGAGTGGTCATCATGTTCAAATTTGGACAGACAATATGACAGCAAGAGCGTATGTGGTGAACCAAGGAGGTCTTTGATCAAAAGCTCTGATAGAAGAGTCAAACAGGCTGTTTTTCTGAGCGGAGAGAAATCTGCAATGCTTAACAGCAGTGCATCTGAAAGGGAAATTGAGTGTCAGAGCAGATTATCTCAATTGGAATAGATTGCGCCCAGGAGAATGGACACTGAATTATTGGGTGTTTCAGCGTTTAAACAAATGATTCAGGCCTTTTCAGGTAGACTTGTTTGCCTCAGCCAAAAATACCAGACTAAAAAGATTCTTTTCAATCGATGGAAGCAGGCTTGTGGAGGCAACAGATGCTCTATCAGTACCGTGGTCAGACAGTCAACTATATGCTTTTTCTCCTGTGCAGATAATGCAAAGAGTGTTGGTGAAAATACAAAAAGAAAAAGCAAGAATGGTGTTGATAACACCTTATTGGCCAAGATGGCCTTGGTTCTCCCTACTGAAACAGCTGTCTGTGAGAGATCCTTGGAAGTTGTCGCTTCGAAAGGATCTTCTAAGTCAAGGACCAGTGTATCATCCGAACCCTCAGTAGTTGAGTTTGATGGCCTGGGTTTTGAAAGGAAGGCCTTAGAATTTCAGGATTATTCGCAAGCAGTGGTAGACACTGTCATGGCATCTAGGTGTCAGTCAACACAAAACATATATCATGACATGGAAGGCATTTGGAAAATGGTGTAATGCAAATATGTTGCAGCTGTCTGACATCCAGGTGAAGCATGTGTTGCTGTTTCTGCAGGATGGTTTGCAGAGAGATCTGAGACCAAACACATTGAAGCGACAAGTGTCAGTGTTGTCAGTAGCCTTCACGTGTGACGGAGTATCTCTGTCTGCGCATCCTGATATAAAGTAGTTTTTGAGAGGTGCGGTGCTGACTTCTTTTCCAACAAAGCATAGGTTTACAAGTTGGGCTTAGAATTTGGTGTAGGAATCCTTAACAAAAGCACCTTTTGAACCAATATGGGATGCTTCATTGATATTAATGATGCTCAAGACTGCATTCTTAGTGGCAGTAACTTTGGCAAGGAGGGTCTCAGAGTTGTCTGCAGTATCTGTAAATGCAAACTTGTGTAAATTTAAGAAAGACAGATTAGTATTGACTTTGGAACCAGCTTTTCTTCCTAAATGTGTTTGGAAGAAGGTGACACCAGATGTTATTTATTTACCAAATTTCTTTCCTAATCCAAAGGATGCTGAAGAAGAGAGATGCTTTGGATGTGATGAGAGCTATGCGTCTTTATATTAAGAGAACAGCAAGGATTAGGAGAACAGAGGCATATAATCTTAAATCTATGGACCAAAAAGCTTTTAAAGATGTAATTGGCAAATGGATTAAAACTTGTATTTTTCAATGTTATGATGTGGCAGGTAAAGCAAGACCATGTAATGTGTATCCTCTTTCTACAAGCTGTATGGCAACCAGTACAGCTTATGCTCTGATTTCATTACAAGATGTTTGTGATGCAGCAGGATGGTCAAAACCATCAACCTTTGTAAGACGTTATAAGATGGGTAAGTTTCTTGCAGAATGAACTGCTTTCGGAAGGAAGGTGCTTCAGTCAGTTATGAAAAGTAAATGAAGTCCCTCCCAGAATTAGGCTTGGGTATTTCCCAGTCGTGGATTGCTCTTCTGTGCCATCCTGAGAATGAGAAGTTGGACTTATCATGAAGTTTCATTCTGTGATGGCAGGAAGAGGAATCCACACCCACCCTGGGAAAATTGGTTAAAAAAACATTAAAGAAGGACAGCAGTTGTGTGGAGAGTTGGTCTACTAAGATCTTTGAGCAATCAAAGGGCAGAGTTAATGAATTTGCAGTTTGGCTTGGCTAGAGAAGAAAACGGAGGGAGAGTGGAGTCCTCACGGAATTAACTGCTTTGGAATGTGGACTCCCACCAGTTCTGGTTGGCATGCGGGGAACAACCCAATCGTTGTGGATTCTTCCTCTTGCCATCCCAGAATGAAACTTCACGGTAAGTCCAATTTCTCAGTCTGTTGTAGATTACTACTAATAAGAACTAGTGTTGTATTTCACTGTTGGGATGAATATGTCCTGTGAAAAAACTAAAGGTAACAAGTAGCATGACATTAAAGTGCTGTATATAGGCTTCCACCACTTACGAGCAAGACAAGATCACTGTCAGAAAGCGGAAGTGTTTGAAAAGCAGATCCCATCTGTGTACTGTATCATGGTTGCTCATAGGCAGCCGGGATTGGGGCGAAGCCCTCAGATATTGCACAGTGGGCAGCAACTCTGGAGGCTGCTTGTCACTTAGTGATGGCTGGCAGTGCTGCCATCCCTGTCCTTGTTGCTTGTAAGTGGCTGGGGTTGTGACGAAGCCCTGGGCCATTGCAGAGTATTGCTTTTGCGGGGTGATGGCTGGCAGCAGCACTGTCCCTGTCTCAGTTGCTCACAAGTGGCTGGGGTTGGGATGAAGCCATTGGTAGTGCCTTCAAGGGAAAGCTGCTCCTTACTCTTTCCGTAGGAAAAAAATGATGAAAGAGCAGACACCTTGTCAAAAGAGTGGTGCATGTCTAATTTAGCATGGTTGAAAGAGTGGCATCCAAAAATGGACACCTGTAGTATGAATCTTAAATGTTATGTTCATGTTAATACTGTCAGTCCTCTGCATCCATGGATTCAACCAACCACAGCTCAAAAATAGTTAACAAAACAGCAAGCCTTGATTTTGCCATGTGCTAAGTACTACATTGATATGTAGGCATCGTCTGCTATAGCCTCCCACCATTTCACAGATCCTTAGACTCTCTCTGGCACTTGTGTGAGTTGTTTGCCATTTTATGTAAGGGACATGTTCTTTTTCGTGGTCTCTGTGCCTCACACATTGGGATCTCCAAGCATGCACGTTAGCTTTCAGAAAGTTCTAGAGCTGAGCAGCTTGGCGGGAACCCCTCCCCCTCTCAGTACTGCGCATGCCCAGCACACCAAGCTAACGGTCCCTCCTCAGTTTTCTTTCGTCCGCCGGCGTGTTCACAGCGAACAGAAGGTCCTCTCGCTTGAGCAGCTTCTTCTTGGTGTTTCTTCAATCTTTATCTTCGTTTCCTCCTTTGGACTTTTTTGGTGAGAACCCCTCTTTATCTTCTTATGTCTTCACTGTTTAAATACTGCTTAAATACTGCGTTTCGTGTGGTCGAAAAGTCGCCCTCTCCTACGGGCACTCCGAGTGCCTCTTCTGCCTCGGGGAGGCCCACAACATGCGGGCCTACTCCGTTTGTAAGGAGTTTACAGCGCAGACCTTGAGAAACAGATCTTCAAGGTTAAAGTCCCACTGCTGGGAGCAAGCCTTAAAAATTAAGGAGAAGGCGGCCAAAAATACTGCCCTCTTCTATGGCTTCGCGTCCCTCTGCTGTTACGCGACCCGCGACCACACCCTCATCGGTATCGACGGCTGTGATACCATGATGGTACCAGGCTCAGTAACGTCCTCAGCGTCTTCACCCCCGGTCTCTGTCTTGCCGTGTATTCCGAAGCTTTCCAGGATGCTGGTTGCCTCTTCATCATTGGGGGATGCCTCTGTGGGCTCGCAGGCGGCTCCACCCGCCAAGCCCCTCACGGTGGCTCAACGGAAACGACCTTCTTCGGACCCTTCTATAAAGAAGAGGAAGAAGAAGGACAAACCGGTCACCCTCACTGGCAACCAAGCCATCCTGTCTTCCGACGCTTCCTCCAACACAGCCTGCAATGGCTACGGTTGAGGAAGAGCGTCCTCCAGATATTTCCGCAGAGCAGGGCGATGTGCAACTCCCAGTGGTATTGCTACCATCAGCCGAGGAGGATCCTCTGGCGCAATCTGAACCACCTGTGTTAGCCGCATTGACTTTACCGCACGGTCAACCCAACCATGGTCTGGACCGGCCGGAACCTTCTTGCCCTGCCTTGGACACTCTGTGAGCCCCGTCTCATCACAGAGCACCTTCCCACGTCCATGCCCGACATAGTATAGCACGCTCTCTGAGCCATGTTGGCAGGCAGCGATCCCCGCGACAATGGGAGGCCGTCTCTGATCGTGGCAGGTCTAGGATGAGGCTCGATTTGCCGTTCTTGTCAGCTTCGTATATCGCTCGTTACGGCCATGAGTACATGTGGCGGGAGCAGCTGGGATTGTACTACTAGTATTCCTCTGCTTATAGAGATGGGTGCCATGCTGACGTCCATCACTGGTCGTCATATCGTCATCGGTCCCGGTCTCCATCCTCGGTGTCGCGGTACCACCCGATGTCTCGATACCATCAGTCTCCATCCTGGTCAAGGTCACGATCTCCCTATTATCACCGCAGATCTAGAGACCGCTTGCCACGCTACCGGCTGATATCACTTCCTCCTCGGGTTACGGCTATCTCTCAACCGACCACGGAGGCGCATCCGTCCCCTCAGCAGTCATCCACGGCACCAATCTCGACTGAAATCGATTCTGCGCCTGATTCCTGCTGTTCTGCCAGTACCATCCTTGACGGCACCGTCGGTACCATCTTCGTTACCGCTGTCAACGCGTGCTCCACCTCCACTAGCTGTTACACTACTGACTCAACTGCCTCCGGGCCAAGGGCCGCCTTCGCATTCTTTGCGGTCCTATGAGTCAGACTCTGACTCGGGCGACTCCACACCTGAGTCGCGCTCTTCTCCACCACTTGCCTTTGGGGAGCCCACACCAGACTCGGCGCCTGAGGATGTCAGACAATTCTCGGACATCCCGTGCATGGCCAACACCCTCGGCCTCGATGTCTTGGGACCGGCTCTGACAGTACAAGACCAGTTTTCCACTACGTGGACACCCGTCCACCATTGGCGGTGCTGATAATGTTCTTGCCTGTTCTGCAGGAGATATTGAAACATCCTTCAGCCCAGCCAGCCTCGCTGCAGCCAATACCTCATCGCCTGGAGCACCTGTATAGGACCCAGAAGAAGGATGTGGACTTCCTCTTTAATCACCCGGTCCTAAATTCCATTGTGGTCGAGTCGTCCCAGACCAAAGGTGGTAAGAGGGCACACACCACTCCACCACTCAGGAAGGTCGCAGGCTAGATTCGTTTGGCAGGTGTTTCTACTCTGTACCTCTGATCGTGAGGATCTCGAACACCCAAGCTTGCCTCGCCGCCTACCGATGGAACATCTGGGACAGGTTCTATCCTCTGCTGGCCCATCTACCAGATGACCATAGGACAAGCGCCATCCAATTTTATAATGAATCGGTCGCTCTGTCAAACCTGCAGATCCTGTCCTCCTGACCCGCGGTCGAGGGAGCAGCCCGCGTGATGGTCGGCGCAGTTGCCCTTCGGTGATTTGCTTGGTTACGGTTTGCTGGCCTCCAAGAGGACAGCAGGAAGCGCATCAAGGACCTACTTTTTGATGGACAGGGACTGTTCCATGCGACGACGGATGATGCAATGGATCATCTTGTAAAGGTGCATCTCACAACGAAACGGATGGGGATCCATCAAATGCTGCAGTCCTGTTGCAGTTTCACTCCCTGCTCTTCCAGGCATCGGTCGACTTATTCCTACCATTCTCGATCGCCCTGCTGAACATCAGCTCGGTCCTCGCTGCCGTCCTCGACCTGCAAGACCTTTAGAAGGCGAGAACCGTCGTCAAAAAAGTCCTCCACGGCGAAGTCACGATTTTGACTTCCGCAACAGGTCGCCACCACATCCACTCTTCCACCTGCCTACTACCTTTGTCGATTGCCGAGGTCTGGCTCGCCATCTCAATGAGTGGCGTCACATCACCATGGATTCTTGGGTTCTTTCCATCATCTGTCTTGGTTACGCCATCGAATTTCACAGCATACCACCTCGAGGTGTCTGCTATTCCACCCCGGCCAACCCGGCGTTGTTAGAGGAATAGTCCCTGCTGCAGAAAGGGACCATAGAGCGGGTCCCGTCCTCTGCCACTACCACCGGCTTTTTCTCCCGGCACTTCACGGTACCGAAATCAGACGGTACCTTGCGACCGATCCTAGACCTCAGGGGGGTGAATTCTTACATTCTCCCCCGGAAATTCAAGATGGTCACTCTGGCTTCCATCCTGCCCTTCCTGCGATGTTGGGACTGGTTCGCCTTTATCGACCTACGAGACGCCTACTTCCATATCGCAGTTCGGCCCCACCACAGGCGATACCTCCGATTTGCTGTCGATGGCGTTTGTTACCAGTACAAGGTGCTGCCCTTCGGACTTTCTACCGCGCCCAGGTTCTTCACCAAATGTATGGCCCCGGTGGTATTGTACCTCCGCACGAAGCGCGTTATGGTATACCCTTACCTGGATGACTGGCTGCTGGTGGCGCCCTGCCAACAGAAACTATACGAGGACATTGATCTTACACTCTCTTCTGTCCAGCCTCAGCCTCAGAGTGAACCCCAAGAAGTCACACCTCGAGCCAACTCGTGTTCTGGACTTCATTGGTGCCACTCTGGACTCTGTCGCTGCCAGGGCTTTTCTCCCATTGAAACGGGCTGACACTCTGTGCCGGGCTGCTACCACTGTCCGCTGTGCCCCCGGTGGTATCCACAAGGAGGATCCAGCAACTTCTGGGCTATATGGCGGCGGCGACGGTGGTCACCTACCTCTTTCGCTTTCGCGCTCGCCCACTGCAGCATTGGTTCATCAGGGTCTTCGACCCTCCTCGAAGTGACCAGAGCCTCCTGCTATGGATCCCTCGGCAGGTGCGATGCTCTCTCCTCTGGTGGCTCTCCCTGCGGCATCTATTGTCGGGGATGCTGTTTGTCGATCCCTGCCCTTGGGTCACGATAACGACAGATGCCTTCCTCTTTGGATGGGGAGCGCATTGTAACAATCTCAAGGTGCAAGGGCACTGGATCGGCCTGCAAACCTGTCTCCACATCAACGCCTTGGAACTTCTCGCCATCCTGAAGGCGCTGCTGGCTTTCCGCAACCTTGTGGTCGGCCAGACAGGGCAGATCCTGTCGGACAACACAATGGCCGTCTGCTATGTGAACAGACAGGGAGGCACCCACTCCACCACCCTCCTCAACATAGCCCTTCAGCTTTGGGACTGGTGTGTACCGCTCCGCATTCACCCCGTCGCTGTCCACCTGGTGGGCCAGGAGAATGTCACAGTGGAGATGTTCAGCAGGGACATCTCGTGCCATCACGAGTGGTCCCTCTCCAACACCGCATTCCGGAAGATAGTGTCTCGATGGGGCCACCCGTCCATCGATCTCTTTGCCAGCAGTTGGAACAAGAAGTGCTCCCAGTATTGCTGAAGGACCAGTCTAGGATGGGGCTCCCTCGGTTACGCCTTCCAGTTCCAGTGGGACAAGGAGCTACTATATGTGTTCTCACCGTTCCCGCTGTTAGGTTGAGTGGTGGTGGTGAAGATTCTCTCCAACCACGCCAACGTCATCCTAGTCGCCCTGTATTGGCCAAGACAACACTGGTTCGGCCCCTTTCTCGCAGCCACTCGCGACCACACCTTGACGCTTCCGTCGGCACCAGACTGCCTCTCACACTTGGACGGTCTGCTACATCCAGACCTGCTACTCCTGTGTCTCCATGCATGGCAGATAATCCCCTAGATGTTCCAGCCGTTCGGGATGTTCTCATGGCAGCCAGGAAGGAGTCTATGCGTTGGTCTTACCGCTATAAGTGGCAGAGGTTCTTGGCCTTTGCTGATGCTTGTCACAAACCTGCATCGCCTGTCACCCTACCTACCATGCTGCATTTCCTTTTGCACCTTTGAGAGCAGGGCCTGGCTTTTTCATTCCTTTGGGTGTACCTCTCGGCTGTTGTATCCTATCAGCCGCATGGCACTCCCTCTGCTGCGCTCTTCCGTGATGCTACTCTCAAGCAATTCTTGAAAGGTCTGCAACACCTTTATTCTCCGGTCACTCCACCGCTTCCGCCTTGGTCACTATCCTTGGTGCTCTCACAGCTGACGCAACCGCCCTTTGAGCCTATGGCCACTTCTGATGACAGGCTCCTGACCATGAAGACAGCTTTCCTCGTTGCTGTCACTTCAGCTAGGTGGGCAAATGAGCTTACTGTGTTGCGGTCAGATGAACCCTTCCTTGTCTTCCACCGTGACAAGGTGGTCCAGCATCCAGACATCTCTTTCCTGCCTAAGGTTGTCTCCGATTTCCATCTTAACCAGGATGTCATCCTTCCCACCTTTTATCCTGACCCGGCTACGCCTCTGGAGCAATCTCTCCATTTGCTTAACGCCTGTCGGGCTCTGGCCTTCTACATCCAGCGAACCTCATCCTTTCGTCAGATTCCCCATCTGTTCGTCTGTTATGGTGGTCGTCATAAGGTCGTCATAAGGGGCCATAAGGTGTCCACCCAAAGATTTTCCAAGTGGGTGGACCAGACCATTCTTCTGGCGTATGAACTGGCAAAACAGCCTCCACCAGCACTGCTCCATGCTCACTCCACTAGAGCTGTGGCCTCTTCAGCGGCCCTCCTCCGAGGGATCGACCTGCAAGAGCTTTGTTGTGTGGCAACCTGGTCACGACCCTTGACCTTTGTGCGCCACTACTGTTTGGACTGTCGGGCTCAGCGGGATGCCCACTTTGGCCGTGCGGTGCTGTCTTCCGTTCTTTAGGACCTGACCCACCATCCAGTGGTAAGCTTCTCAGTCTCCCAATGTGTGAGGCACAGAGACCACGAAGAAGAACAGGTTGCTTACCTGTAACTGTGGTTCTTTGAGTGGTCATCTGAGCCCTCACACCCACCCACCCAGCCTTCTCCTCTTCAGGTCCTGCTTCGACAGACTTCAAAACAGAGGAGGGACCGTAAGCTTGGTGGGCTGGGCATGCGCAGTACTGAGAGGGGGAGGGGTTCCCACCAAGCTGCTCAGCTCTAGAACTTTCCGAAAGCTAATGCGCATGTGCGAAGATCCCAATGTGTGAGGGCACAGATGTCCACTCGAAGAACCACAGTAACAGGTAAGCAACCTGTTCATTGTATTACAGCATTGCATATAATGGGACTTGACTGTCCACGGATTTTGGTATCCGTGGCGGGGGAGGGGGAGCTTGGAACCAAACTCCAGCAGATATTTATTTAAAAGCTTGAAAGCCATGATGAGGGAGCTAAAGCAATGTTTCTCCATCTATCTGATGTGAAGAACCTGTGTTCTTCCCACCCCCAAAAGTGCCATATTTTTTCTTAGATGGTACTGCTAACATTTGAGTTTATTGGGTACAACTGGTTTTTTCTTTACTGGAAACTTGGTGCAGGATGACAGCTGATGGTTTGCAGACTGACATTGTCCCACAGACTGCTTCTTTGAGTTAAGTGTACAGTGTTATGACTTGTGCAATGATAAATTGAGCTTTTAAGATGTCAAAGGGCTTTTTTGTCTGCTTGCTTTGCCTTGTTTTTTGGTAGCAAAAGCACTGTATAGAAATTGCTTTAGTGGGATGTAGTTGTACCTTGCTGATACACTGCAGGTAACTGAGGTCTACTTGTGAGCCTAGTTCTTCCTTTTTTTAACGCTTATGTTGGAAGTACAATATTCCAATGAATTGGAAACATGCTCACATGGTAGGTCTAAAATACTGTGTATTGAGTCATAGAGTTGAAGAGACCACAATGGCCATTGAGCCTAACCCCTTGCCATGCAGGAACACACACTCAAAGCATCTCCAGCAACTGGCCACCCAGCCCCTGTTGAAAAATCTCAAAAGAAGGTGACCACCACACTCAGAGGCAGCATATTCCACTGCCGGACACTCTTGTCAAGAAGTTCTTCCTGATGTTTAGGTGAAATCTTTTTTCCTGTAGATTGAATCCTTTGTTCCTTGTCCTAGTCTCAGGAGCAGCAGAAAACAAGCATGTTCCCTCTTCAGTATGACATCTCTTCAAATATTTGAACATGGCTATCATGTTACCTCTTAACCTTTTCATTAGGCTAAGCATAACTAGCTCACTAAGCTGCTCCCCATAGGGCATGGCTTCCAGACCCTTCACCATTTTGGTTGCCCTTCTCTGAACATTTTCCCCGCTTGTTGATAGATAATCTTGAATTGTGGTGTCCAGAACTGGACACAGTATTCCAGGTGAGATCTAACCAAAGCGGAATGGAATGGTATTATTATTTCCCTTGATCTTGACATTGTACTCCCACTGATGCAGCCCAGAATTGCATTGGGTTTTTTAGCTGCTGCATAACATTTGTGCTCCCAAATTCTTGAACCAGAGCTCTGCTGCTCCTGAGATGCAGAATGAAATCTGATGCAGATAAAGCAGTAACTGTTGCAATTAATTAAGGAAATTGTTTTAGATAAGTATATATAGTTTGTTCTTCTTCGTGGTCTCTGTGCCTCACACAGTGGGAATCTTCGTGCATGCGCAGTAGCTTTTTGGAAAGTTCCAGAGCTGAGTAGCTTGGCGGGAACCCCTCCCCCATCTGGTACTGAGCATGCTCAGTCCCACCAAGCTAATGGTCTCTCGTCAGTTTCTTTTCGTCTGCCGACCTGTTAGCAGCTCGGAAGGCTTCCTCGCTGAGCAGTTCCTCAATTCTTGGCCTTTTTCTTCATCTTTCGTTCGTTTTTTCTCATCTTTTACAACAAAAACTGTAAGAACTCTTCCCCCCTTCTTATGTTGTCTTTGTTTAAGTTGTGTATGTTTTGCGGCCGTAAGGTCTCCCTTTCAGACGCCTACCCGGAGTGTTTGTTCTGCCTCGGGGAGTGCCATAACATTAGGGGCTGCTCTATTTATAAGAACTTCACTTCACAGGCTCTTAAGAATAGAGCTGCTGGGTTGAAATCCTATTGTTGGGAACAGGCCCTTCGCCTTAAGGAGCAGACTTCTTCGAATATTGCTCTGTCCACTGTGTCGGTATCGGCACCTTCCACGATATCCTCTACTTCGACCCCGAAGTTATTGGTAGCGTCCACTCTTTCAGTATCAACAGCCTTGGTACCAGTACTGATGCCAACCTTGTCGACCTTGCTGCCGATTTTGTCTCTGCCTAAGATTCCAAAGCTCTCCAAGATAGCTATTGCTCAAGCCACTGGCGATGCCACTTTGACCTCACAACGAGCTCGCAAGGTCCCTACCTTGGCAGAGCATAAATGTGTCTCGTCGCACCATTCTTCTGTTTCCTCCAGCAAGGAAAAGAAGAAGAGGAGAAAGGAGAAGCATTGCTCTCCTTCTCCTGCTACCCGTCTGTCGGCTACTCGACCTGCCTCTCTCGGTCCCTTACCAACTCCTCCGCCAATGCATCCTGCAACATCTGTCAAGGAAGAGGATGCTCCCGCCCTTTCACCAGTACGGGACATTACTCAGCTCCCGGTACTGTCGGTCCCGGCTACTGTGGCTCTGGTTTCCGACTTGGACTGTCAATCATCACCGATGGCTTCCTTGCCAGTGACCTCTGGCCAATCCAGAGATGGCTGCCTGCAAACTTCGATGGTTCCAACTCTCCTGTCCATCCCGAGTTCGACTGTCCGTCTGCTTCGGATGCTCCTCGGGCTGTTTCCCGAGACCGACCACAGCTTAGTTTCCTGATCCCCACATCGTTGGGACCACAAGCATCACACCACTTATGAGCCTTCGCTAGTGAGGGTGGATTCGCCATCTTCCTCAGCCTCCTATATTGCCAGGTACGGCCATGAACATCTTTGGAGGGAGCAGCCTGGCTCCTACCACTCTTACTGGCTGGCCTACTGTGACTGGTTTGTCGTTGGTTTCCTTATCACCCTTGACATTCACACTCTCCATCGCGGTCACCTTCGGGGTCTCGTTATCAGCATTCCCTCAGTATAGCCGCTCCAGATCCCGTTCTCAGTCCCGATCGGCCTACTACTGCCACTCTTGGTCTTGCCACTGGTCATGAGACCCATCACCTCATCTTTGGGCCATTTCATCTCCTCCTCAGGTGATGGCCACGGTGTCATGGCCTCTGCCAGATACTCAACTTGCGTCCACTCTGCCAACATCTGTCGGCTTCGTTGTCGACACAGTCTGTCATTGCACCAATCCTGACTGTACTACCCATTTTGTTGGCATTGACTTCGGTACCGATTCGCACCCCAGCCTCGGTACTGGTGCAGATTCCAATGTCACTACCGGCCCCGACTGTTCTACTGGCTTCTGGTCCATCTGCTGTTCTTTCTGCGATGGGACCAGCTGGACATCATTGTTCTCAGTCCCTTCGCTCATCATCTCCTTCTTCTGGTTCTTATGATTCCGACGGTCATTCTACAGATTCCACACCACAATCTCACACCTCACCACGTCTAGCGTTTGGAGACCGGTCCCCTGATTCCATTCCTGAGGATGTCAAGCAGTTCTTGGACATCTTAGTCTGCATGGCCACTGCGTTGGGCTTTGACATCTCTGGACCTGCTCCTACTGTACAGGACCTGGTCTTTCACTATGTCGATACTCGCCCCCTGTTGACGGCTCCGATTCCGTTTCTACCCATCCTGCAGGAGGTTTTCAAGCACCCTTGGGCCCAGCCGGCTTCGCTTCAACCAATCCCTCACCACCTGGAGCATCTCTGCCGGACCCAGAAGAAAGATGTTGTTTTCCTCTTGAATCATCCAACTCCAAATTCGGTTGTTGCTGAGTCATCCCAAACTAAACGGGGTAAAAGGGCTCATACGACCACACCAGATCGCGAGGGCTGCCATTTTGATGTCTTCGGCTGTTGCTTCTATTCTGCTTCTTCATTGATCGCCAGGATCTCCAATACTCAAGCTTGCCCGGCAGCCTATCAACACAACATCTGTGATAGATTCTTTCCCCTCCTCTCCCACCTGCTGGATGATCACAGGGCCACTGCTGTTCAATATTTTAACAAGTCTGTGGCCCTTTTGATTCAACAGATTTTGTCTTCTCAACATGCTGTTGAGGGTGCAGCGCACGTAATGATTGGTGCAGTTGCTCTCTGCCGTTTTGCTTGGCTCTGATCCACCAGTTTAACTGAGGATAGCCAAAAGCGTATTGAGGACCTGCCCTTTGATGGCCAAAGGCTGTTCCATGCCACTACAAATGAGGCGATGGACCAACTTGTGAAAGCTTGTCTGACAGCTAAAAAGATGGGCCTTCACCCCTCAGCCCAGCCTAGAAGGCCATCTTCATCACATTCTTCCTGGAGGCAACCTTCCTGCTTTTACAGGTCGCACTCTCCTCACTGTTCATCTTCACAATCTTCCTTACTGGCCTCTTCCCACTGTTCCTTTAGACGTCGCCAACCGTCTTCCAAGAAATCCTCCTCGACTGCCAAATCTCATTTTTTACTCCCATTGCAGGTCACCGCCTCTGCCTCTCTTCCACTTGCCCAACCTCCTCGCCAGAACCACAGGACCGGCCCGCCACCTCAACATCTGGCGCAACATCACTTCGGACTCATGGGTTTTGACCATAGTTCGTCTTGGTTACACCATCAAGTTTTGAAGTACTCCTCCTCTCGTTGTCTCCTATTCTACCCCTGTCAGCCCAGCCCTCCTCGAAGAGGTAGAGACCCTCTTTCTCAAAGGGGCCATAGAGCGACTTCCGCCCGCAGCAAAATCCACGGCTTCTTCTCCCGGTACTTCATGGTACCCAAATCGGATGGGATGCTCCAACCCATTCTGGACTTGGGGGGGGTGAACTCCTTCATTGTCCCCTGGAAGTTTAAGATGGTCACCCTGTCCTTGATTCTACCTTTTCTGAGGCACTGGGACTGATTCGCGTCCATTGATCTACAGGATGCCTACTTCCACATTTCCATTCGCCCCAGCACAAGAGGTACCTCAGCTTTGCGATTGATGGTGTCTGCTACCAATACAAGGTTCTTCTCTTCGGCCTCTCCACCGCCCCCCAGGTCTTCACAAAGTGCCTAGCTCCTGTGATGTCTTACCTCCACATGAAGAATGTTCTGGTCTACCTCTATTTGGGCGACTGGCTCCTGGTGGCGTCATGCAAATAAAAGCTATAGAGGACATCCATATTGCCCTCTCCCTCCTTTCCTATCTTGGACTCAGAGTGAGCCCCAAGAAATCCCATCTCGAGCTCTTGCGCGTCCTAGATTTCATCGAGGCCACCTTCAACTCCACTCGAGCCAGGGCCTTCTGAGGCTCGCATGGACTCTGTGACAGGCTGCGGCTGCTGTCTTGTGCAATCCATCCGTTTCCACCCGCAACTTTCAACAGCTCCTAGGCTACATGGCTGCGGCGACGGCAGTCACCTATTCCTCCCACCTTCGTGCTTGCCCTCTCCAGCACTGGTTTCTCTGATGTTTCAACCCTCTCCTCAATGATCAACGTCGTGTTCTTTGGGTGCCTCGTCTGGTGCGGGACTCACTTCATTGGTGGCTGTCCCCAAGCCGTCTCTTATCGGGAATGCCATTTCGGGAGCCCCGTCCGACTCTCACTGTCACGACTGACACATCTCTCCTGGACTGGGGAGCTCACTGTCATGGTTGCGCAGTCCAAGGCCAATGGGCCAGCCTGGAGTTGCATCTTCATATTAACACGTTGGAGCTACTGGCGATTTTCAAAGTGCTTCAGACTTTTTGAAACCTCGTTGTCGAACGGACCGTCCAGATCCTATCAGACAATATGACAGCTGTCTGTTACATGAATTGGGAAGGAGGCACTCACTCTTCCACTCTGGTCCATCTGGCTCTACACATCTGGGACTGGTGCATTCCACTACGGATACACCCGGTTGTGGTCTACCTCGCGGGGCAGGACGATGTGACAGTGGACACACTGAGCAGGAACACAGCGTGTCATCACAAATGGTCCTTGTCCGATGCCGCCTTCCAGCGGATAGTGTCCTGATGGGGCACTCCAACCGTCGATCTCTTCGCAACCAGTCGCAACAGGAAGTGTTCCCGTTATTGCTCAAGAGCTTGCCTGGGCCCCAGCTCTCTTGGTGATGCATTCCAGTTTCCTTGGAACAGAGAGTTCCTTTACATCTTTCCACCGTTTCCTCTCCTAGGTCGAGTGGTGGCGAAGATTGCGACAGACAAGGCAGATGCCATCCTCATCACTCCCTTCTGGCCAAGGCAGCACTGGTTTGGCCCCCTCCTTACCATGGTGTGGGGCAACACCATGAGGTTCCGGAATGTGCTGGACCTCCTCGCTCATTCAGGGGGTCGGGTATTGCACCCAGACCTCCCTCTTCTCTGCCTGCACACTTGGAGAATAACGTTCTAGACTCTCCCGCTATCCAAGCTGTTCTCATGGCTGCAAGGAAAGAATCAACTCGTAGGTCCTACGAGTACAAATGGAGGAAGTTTGTGGCCTTTGCCATCTCCTGTGATGAGCCTGCTTCTCCTACCTCCCTGTCCACAGTGCTTCACTTCCTCCTGGCGCTATGGGATCAGGACCTCGCCTTCTCCTCCCTGAAAGTTTATCTCTCCACAATCGTAGCCTATCAGCCACAAGGTTCTCCTTCTTCTACCCTTTTCCAGAACACTACAGTGAAGCAATTCCTCAAGGGCCTGCAACACCTGTATGCTCCCGTCACTCCACCGCTTCCTCCATGGTCACTGTCGCTTGTCCTGTCCCAACTCATGCGCCATCCCTTAGAACCGATGGCTGCATCTGATGGTCGCCTCCTCACTATGAAGACGACATTCTTGGTTGCTGTCACTTCAGCCAGGTGGGCAGGAGAACTAACTGTGTTGCATTGTGATGAGCCGTTCCTGGTGTTCCACTGGGACAAACTGGTCCTCCGTCCCAATCTGTCTTTTCTTCTTTACTTTAAGAATTTCCATATAAATCAAGACTTGATTCTATCTGCTTTCTATCCAGAGCCTGCATTGCCCCTCGAACGCTCTCTTCACTCACTCACCATACGCTGTGCGCTTGCCTTTTACTTTCAGTGGATCTCCACCTTCTGTCAGACTCCCCACCTTTTTGTGTGCTACGGTGGGCGTTGTAAACGCCATAAAGTTTCCTTTCAACAGTTTTCCAAATGGGTTGCCCAGACAATTCACCTTGGCTATGAACTTACCAGGCAACCTCCCCCGGCTTTGCTTCGGGCCCATTCTACTAGGGCGATGGCCTTCTTAGCAAGGAGTAGGTCAACTCAGGGGAGTTGACCTACAGGAGCTTTGCCGTGTGGCTACATGGTCACGGCCTTCCACCTTCGTCCACCACTACCACCTTGACTGTAGGGCCTGGTGTGATGCTCACTTCGGCCATGCACTGCTGTCTTCTATCCTCTAGGACCTGACCTGCCATCCAGGGGGAAGCTACTCAGTCTCCCATTGTGTGAGGCACAGAGACCACGAAGAAGAAGTTGCTTACCTGTAACTGTAGTACTTTGAGTGGTCATCTGTGCCCTCACACACGCCCAGCCTCCCCTCCTTCAGGTCTTGCTTCAACAGACTTCAAAACTGAGGAGAGACCGTTAGCTTGTCAGAACTGAGCATGCCCAGTACCGGATGGGGGAGGGGTTCCCCCCAAGCTGCTCAGCTCTGGAACTTTCCAAAAAGCTGCTGCGCATGTGCGAAGATTCCCATTGTGTGAGGGCACAGATGACCACTCAAAGAACTACAGTTACAGGTAAGCAACTTGTTCTTCTCAACCAAGTCAGTTTCTCTGGGTTGTATCTGATAATGTTCATGAAAGTACTTCCAGTTGAGTACTTTGAGTACTAGCTGAGGACTAATTGCTGGATTTCATTATACCTTGACAAAAGAGAAATTTCATCAGTTATTTTCCAGAAACTTTGTGTCTTTAAAACCACTATGGTAGCCTTAGAAAAAAATACACACACACAAACACTAGAAAAGGATCACATTCTCTGAAAAGAGGGCAGAAAATGTAAGATGTGTGGTTCTTGTGTGTGAGAGAGAACTCTTTGAGGATGTCAAAATGCTACAGTCTTGCTGGAACGGGGGTCTGTGGGAGATCCATCTAATAGAATATACATAACCACAAAATTAAAGTAGAATTACTAAAAGTGAAGACTATCTCAAAACCAGAGAGTCACTGCAGATGATTACAGTTGTTAGCTAAATAAAAACAATATGAAAACAGAAATTCTTCATAATTTACTAAAGTAGCAGTTATTTAAAAATCCAAAAGGCTTACATGGTGGGAGAATGGTCATGCATAACAGTACATGATCCTGCTTAAAAAAATTTGTCTGGAGCAAATTGCATCTATCCTTACTTGGAAGAATAGTGGTAATAAAATTGAATATCCTTCCCAAAATGATTTTTTTATTTCAAAATATTCCAATAATAAAAAATGACAAACCATTTAAACAATGGCAAAAAGAGCTTACGAGATTTTTATGGGAAGGGAAAAAACCGAGGATTCGTTGGAAAAATCTTATAGATCAAAAAGAAAGAGGAGGATGCAATTTACCATTATGCATCCGGACTATTCTGGATAATAGACTGGATCAAATTACAAAATGTAAGAACATTAACATTGGAAGGAGTTGACAACATGCACAGGCATGCCTACCTATGGCATAACAAGGCGAAGATAGATAAGGATTTTCCGAATCACTTCATTAGGGGTCCATTACTGAAAATATGGACAAAAACCAAGAAAAAAATTTACAATAGAATACCAATGTGGATATCCCCACAGGAAGCCTTTTTTGGGAGATGGGTGGAAAGGCAAGAAAAATGGTTGACATATAAAGATTTGTTAGAAATCACGGAATCCGTAACACCACAGATTAAATCAAGAAATAAACTAGAACAAATAGGTTTCAAACTGGGCTGGTTTCCATACAGACAACTATACGAAAGATATAAAATAGATTTAAAACTGGAGGGATTTAATATGAGACAGACATCCAATGAATTAGAGAAGATTATATTTGGACAATCAGATCATGTAATAGCAAACTTCTACAAACATCTACTAGAATATGATTTAGAAGATCAAACAGTGAAAGATACTATGATAACCTGGGCGAATATAGTAGGTCATTCAATCGAACTAGATCAATGGGAAACCTCTTGGAAACTAACACAAAGATTCACGCTGTCGCAAGATCTCAAAGAAAATTACATAAAGATGTTTTATAAATGTTACATAACACCAGAAAGAATTTAAAAAATGTATAACACACATCAGGATAAATGTTGGAAATGCCAGGAAAAAACAGGTACTTTTATGCATCTGTGGTGGAACTGCCCAAAGGTAAATAAATTTTGGAAAAAGATAAATAAAATATTGATGGAAATATTTAAAATCCAAATACCATTAAGTTCAGAAATATACTTGCTAAATATGATTCAAATTATAGATTCAAAAATTTCAAAGAAATATTGGAGAATCTTACTTTATTTAATAACTGCAGCCAGAATTTTGATTGCAAAAAACTGGAAAAATAAAGAAATCCCAACTATTGAACACTGGATGTTGAAAATATTAGAAATGAAGGAAAATGATCAATTGACTTTAAGAATAAAAGAGAAATCTGACGAAATAATGAAAGACTGGAATCCAGTAACAAAGTTTCTCCACAATAGAAGGGGTAATATATTAATGGAAAAAATATAGAAAATTAACTTGGTGGGAAAAATAATAATAATAGTAATAATAATAACTGTAGAGGATTGGAAATAAGAGGTTAGGACAATTATGTTTACTTGCGTGTAAAAAACCAAAAGAGGTACAAGCATGGATGAAAAAGAGAAATGAGGACATAAAGAATCTATAAAGAATGTATAAAGACATAAAGAATCTATAAAGAATCTATAAAGAATCTATAAAAGAATGTATGTGTACAGAGAAAGACTACAAGGTTTGTAAAATTTTGTATGATGTACTATATGTGACTGAAGGAATATGTATGACTATATAAAACTATACATGTAATGGTACAATCTCAAAGGATCAACATTGAAAGGTAGGAGAACATTTACGTATAGAATAACAAGTAAAAGGAGGAACAATAAGAATGACAACAGAGAAAACTAATAAGAGATGGAGGGGAAGTATAAGTAAAAAATATATGAATACTTAATATTGGTTATCAAGTTGTGGGAGTTCAAACTAGAGGAAGCAATTATATATAATTATTTTTTACATTTTACTTTATTTATTTATTTTTATATATTTTTTATTTTTTCTTTCTTTTTTATTATCCAAAAAATAATAAGATAATAAGATAATTATTGATAATAATGGGAAACAGTAATTTGTATGTAACATATGGAAAATAGAACCTTGTATATAATGTAATATGTACGTGAAGATCAACAATGATGCAAATTATTTGTATAATAACTGAACATAATTTGGTATCAATAAAAAAAATAATGAAAAAAATTTGTCTCACTTGAAATGATCCCGTAATTTCCCACATCAAGCAGAGGGTCAGAAAATCATCTTTTGCCCGATCTCCCTTCAGCTGATCTTGTTGTGCTAGATTCGTATCACTGCTTTGGTTGCTGCATTGCACACATTTGATAGAACTCCATCTGTAGAACATCTGTCAGATCTGTTTGTTGTGAGAGATCAGTAAAACCTTGTTCATTCCAGCAGGACTTCTGAGAACTATGGATAATTTATGCTTGAGCTGTTTTTCTGCCTTCTGATTTTTAACTGGCATATTATTCATTGTCTGTTAAGCTGTTTTGAAGAACATACTGTCAGTAAAACAGGTTTATAATTTAAATATAACTAATTAAACTTATTTTTCATTTTATTCTTGTTCTAGCTGATTTATTTGACTGAAGGAAAAGCAGGAGTATCAAAGCTGCTTCTAGATCGGCTTGGTTCTTCAGAGCAGCATGCTTGAAAATGGATGGCTTTGCCACTAGGTGTTGCTACATCACTGCAGTTGTGCTCTTCTAAATCTTCCCTATTTTAGTTTGTCATAGATTTTTCCGGGTTAGCTTAGCTCCATCTACTTTTGAGCCAGATGCTTCATATACTGTACTGCTTGATAAGTACTGTTTTAACTTTTTTATATTTGTTTTTATCTTGTTAAATAGTCTTAATATCTTTTCAATCTGTTTGCACTGTTAATGTTTCAAACTGTTTTGAATTGCTTAGATTGATTTTATGTGTACACTGACCTAAAATTTCATGATACAGAGCACAATATAAATATTTTAATTAATAAATCATGCTTTACCAAATAAAGCATGACACTGATCTTGCAAGTTAAGTACTATCTTAGATCTGGAAATGGGGCACACTTGCAGCTTTTTGTGCTGCTTCGCCTGACTTTATAAACCTTTTTGCTTCTATATCTCTAGTTGTAGGTGTAATCTAATCAGCTTTAAGCCAATGAGGCATATTCTTCTTTGCCACCAGATCTAGACCTCCAGACCTCCAAGATTCTGGCTCATCAGCTGTCCTCTCAGGTCTTGCAAACTCAGGCATGTGGCTTTCTTGATTATCCATCTGCAGTGTGACCTTCTTCATTTCTTACTGCCTTCCACTTTACCAAATCTTTTCCAATGAGTCATGTCATCTCACCATATGTCCAAAGTAGAACGGCTTCAGTTTAGTCATCTTGGTTTCTAGGCCCTTTCCACACCTTACCTTTTTTCGGCACTGGGGTGCGGGGATCACGCGAGCAGCCTCCAGCGAGTGGCTCTCGCGTCTAGGGTCCTTCGGCTCCACACAAGCTGCCTGCTTGTGTGAGAGCCCTGCCTCTTCCTTCTGCAGCACAGCCTGGGAGTTTGCCAGGCTGCGCTGGGGCAGGAAGCACAACCAGCATGGCTCCGGAGGCTCCACACACCAGGTAAGTGTGCATGGGGCCCGGCAGCAATGCGCGATTGTGCACCATTTTCGGCTTCTAGCTGAAAATGAAAAGGTGCATGATCGGCGCCTGCCCTACCCTGGAGCATCGCGCGATTGCGAGTGCGTTGTGTAGATCGCTCCTCACAAACACACAACACTCCAGGCTCCCTTCCGCATGGAAAATGTGCGAAAAGGGCCCTAGTTGAGAATTCAAGCTTGATTTGCTCTAATTCAGTTGTCCTTTTGGAAATCCATGGTGTCTGTAGAACTCTTCTCTAGGACCACATTTCAAATGAGTTCATTCTCTTCCTGCCAGCTTTCTTCAGCATCCAGAGTTCACCCCTTGAATACAAATCAAAGTGAAAATGCATGCCATAATGTACTTCGTGCAGTTTAAACTGCTACAAGCCCTTCTTTACCACTGGCTATCCATCAGAATGATACAGATTTAAGTCAGGATCCTTGACCAAACAAGGGGAGAGTTTAGCTTGTTAAGAGTGGTTAGGGTCTCAGCTGTTGTATACAAAGCGAGCATTTTCTATTCATTATCCTGAACTGTGTTCAGAGACAAGAAAGAAACAAAACCGGCTGTCCCCTTAAAACTTACTAAGTCACAAGTTCCACTCAGGTGTTGGTAAAGAATGTTGGATGTTCTGTCAAACTATGGCTGTCCTTGGGTATTTTCCATCCGGCTTTGGGGAAAAGCGATTAAAGTTAGCAGGCATGGCTTAGGGAGCTAGGTATGTTTAGAAGGATAAGAGGTGACATGATAGCCATGTTTAAATATTTGAAGGGATGTCATATTGAAGATGGAGCAAGCTTGTTTTTCACTGTTCCAGAGACTAGGGCATGGAACAATGGATTCAAATTACAGGAAAAGAGATTCCACATAAACATCAGGAGGAACTTCCTGACAGTAAGAGCCATTCAACAGTGGAATATACTGCCTCTGAGTGTGGTGGAGTCACCTTCTTTGGAGGTTTTTAAACAGAGGCTGGATGGCCATTTGCTGGGGGTACTTTGAGTGTGTGTTCCTGCATGGCAGGAGGTTGGACTTCATGGCCATTGTGGTCTCCTCCAGTGCTATGATTCTATGACCATTGTGTGCCTTCAAATCATTTATGACTTATGGCAGCCCTAAGGTTGGAATTTTCTTGGCAGGATTTGTTCAGAGATTTGCCTTTGCCTTCCCCAAAGCTTAGAGAGTATAATGTGCCCAAGGTCACCCAATGAGTATACATTGCTGAATGGGGATTTTAACTTCAGAGTCCTAGTCCAACCACTACACAATGCTGAATCTGGCTAGTATTCTTACCAGGTATGTAGTTTCCTACTTTCTCCTGATGGGAGAGTGGAGTTTTCTTATCTTGATGGGGAAAACTCCACTCTCCCATCAAGAAAAAGTAAGAGTGGAAGCTTATGCTGCTTTAAAAGGTATAAGAAAATGTGGAATGATGTAAAACAGGAGCTAGAAAGGTGGATGAGACTTAGGGCCTTTCTGCACTACACTGTTATAGTGCTATTATTCCACTTTCCACATCCTGTGGAATTCTGGGGTTTGTAGTTTCCTGGGCCCCAGGAGCTCTCTGGCTGAGAATTCTAAATGCCTCTCCCTAAACTGCAAAACCCAGGATTCCATAGGAAGTGGAAAGTGGAATAATAGCACTGTAACAGTGTAGTGTGCAAAGGGCCTTAGACTCTCCCTATTGGAAAGAATTCCAGTAATTAAAATGAATATCCTTCCGAAAATGTTATTCTGCTTTTAAACTATTGTGATAATTAATAGTGAGGCTGCGTTTAAGAAATGGGGAGATATCTCTGTGTGCCTTTGTCTTGGTTAAAGAATGGATTATGTTGAAAAATAATAGACTGCTACAGTTAGAAAGTCATGATCTGAAACTCGGTTGGTACACCCAATTATGGTATAAAACTGACAAAACAAATACAGACATTAACAATCATATTATTAGACGTACCTTACTGAGAATTTGGGGGGAAAATAGAGATATAAATTATGCCCCAAAACACGCTTATGGTTTTCCATATGAGAAGCCTTATATGGGACAGATAAGAAAGGAGATACAAGATGGATGAGAGTTATCATAGAGACTTAGTATCAATAGAAATCAACAACACATCATTTAATTGCAAGAAGAATGAAAAGAATTAGATGGGAGATCCAGCGGTACAGATATAGACAACTGAAAGAGAAATTCTTGATTGATAAGAAAAATAATGGATTTGAAAAAAGACAAAACGGAATTTGAAATAAAACTCTACACAGATGAAGACCATTTAATTGCAAAAATGTACAAAATGTTGCCAACTCTAGAAATGGAATCCGAACAGATTAAAAATTGCATGCTAATATGGGCACGAGATAAAGGACACATTGTACAGTTGGACAAATGGGAAAAGCTATGGACATGAGGGCTAAAAGATGTACTCTGTTGTCATCTTAAAGAAAATGTCTATAAAATGACATTTAGGTGGTAGTTAAAATATCTAAAATTTAAAAACATTCAAACAAAATCTGTTGGAAATTAAAGAACAAGAAGATACACTAATTCACATGTGGTGGACATGTGGACATTCTTTTGGAAAGAATTCTAATTACGGTTGCAAGAATTTTTAAAAATTAAAATTTGATTGAATCTAGAATTCATGCTATTAAGAATGCCCATTGAAGATACCAAACCCTTTAATTATAAAATGTTACATTACATGATTATTGCTTCAAGGGTAATCTCTGCCCAAACATGGAAAAATGCTGAGATACCTACCAAAGAAAAATGGATTTTTAAAAATATTAGAAATTGCAGAAATGGACAAACTTTCTATGTTCATGAAAGAAAAAATGGTGGAACAATTTCAAAAAGACTGGGAGCCTCTTTTTTAAGAAAAACATTTTTAAAGGAAAAAGAAAGAATTAGGGAGTTGGGGGGTTCTGTTCTAAAGATCATTGGACAAGAAAATAGTTAGGCTGTTATAATAACTGTTAATATAATAACTGTTGTTTTATTTATATTAGAGATAAACTCATATCATGCATGTCCTGGCCTGCCATGCTCCTCCCCAGTTTTGGAGTCTGCTTGTGGAGATCCAGGGACCTGAAAGAGAGGAAGGTAGACTGGGTTTGTGTGAGGGCACAGATGACCACTCAAAGAACCACAGTTACAGATAAGCAACCTGTTTTTCTTCCTGCCTCACACACATGTGAGTCTGGTGAGTAGGCTTCTGTTTTGTATTCTCCCTTGGATGACTCTTCAGCTGGGGGAGAGGACAATGTGTCCATAGTAGTTGGAACTGATGCCACTGCTCCTTCTGACATGGTTCCTGGAGGAGCTGAGCAATGGTAGTGGTTGAGGGAGGCAAGATTGTTGAAACCAGGGCCATCTGAATGGTGGTTATGGTGTCCAGAGTGGTCATAGTTCGTTTAATGGGCTGCAGCAGAGGAGCTGAAACAGAGGAGGAGATCTGTGAAGATGGTGGTCTGGGCATCATGGTTGAGGTGGATGGGTGGTGGGCCCCTGGTGATGAGAGCACCCATCTGGGTGAGCAGTTGCAGGAGCTTTGTCAACAAGGAGAGACTAGGAAAGGGTGACGTGATGATCAAGATGTGACTGGTATTGATGTGTCAGGGAGTAGGTGTACCAGGGACTGATGGTACCAGTCCCAATAGGATGGGAGTATGAAAGGTACAAACCCGGGCTCTCTCTCCATAGGTGCTCATGCCTGTAGTGATCTATATTTGAGATCAAAGTGAAGAGTGAGCTGTCTTTGTACCATCAGTCACCATGGTAGGAGGTCTAGGAGTTCTCTTATGAATGGAGAGTGGTCCCTTTCAGGTGAGCAGGAAGGTTGGTATCTCTTCAGCATCTCCAGGGGCCATGGTGAGATGACTAGTATTGCCAGTCTGGTGGCATGTGTCTCCTCAGACGTAGAGGGCAATGCAGTTTGGGATGGGGGTGGGGGCAGCATGAGAGCTGGCTCTGGCAGGGCCAGCAATGGTTCTGTGGCAGCTGAAGCATGGTGTTTCTGTTTAGGTTCCTTCTTCTTGGGCTTAGATTCACCCCCGCCTCAGCTGATGCATGCTGCTTTTGGGACTGCTTAGGGTGCAGCAACTTACTCTCTTTCTTGGCCTTGGCAGGCTGTGCTCCCTGGTTGTCAGAAACAGAGGTGAAGGCTGCTGGCCTGGTTGGCTCCATGAATGGAGGGAGTGTTGTGCTACGACCATCAGTACCAAGGGTGTCATCAAAAAGGTCTGATCTGATAGTGTCGATACAAGGAGAGGCTGTACCGAGGAGTACATTGGAGGCCACTTGGGTGGCTACCTGGCAAGACTGCTCCTGACAGTAGCTCTGGGATGGTTCACCCGGTTCTTCAGAATCTGGGGAGCGATGCATTAACAGTTGGAACACTTGGAGATGATATGAGTCTCGTCCAGGCAGTATAGAGACTGAGAGTTGCAGCTGGAGAGGGTGACTTTCCTGGTACACATGACACAGGCATGGAGGTGGAGACCACAGAGGCCTGCATGAGGTAGGGAAGGGTGTGTGGGGTAAGGAACAGGAAAGTTTTCTTTCTTTTTCTTTTTCTTAGGGTGGCAGTGTCATAGCTAGGGGGGGGTGGAGGGGGACAGTTCGGCTTGGGCAGCACATCTTTGGAGGTACCACTGAGCCACCCTCCACAAGCTGGCAGATGCTCAGTGCCTAGATGGGTACTGGAGCCTCCTGGAGGGATCTGCTGGAGGAGGTATGCCATCCTAGGAAAGGGTGCTATCCATTCCCCCCTCTCCTCTCCTCCCCTCTCCTCCTCTCCCTCCCAATCCAGGATCAAACTTGTTTCCAGTCCAAGCAGTGGTGCTGGCAGACCTCCAAATCTGGCAGGAAAGGAGAAAGGAGAGGAGGCACCCTGAGGAGGCAGGGAAGTGCCCACCTTTCCCTTCACCCCATCTCTGAGACTGGGAGGGAAGGAGGGGGAGGGCGGAAGGAGGGACAGAAAGAGAGAGGGACCTCACTGCGTCAGGAATGCCAGCGTGTGTTACCGCTGTTTCTAGCCCGAGCTTGTGGGATATTAAGATATCATTTGATATCAATAATTTGGCCTTCTGTACCCATTCCTCTCCACGTGCTTGCGAGGCCCCCGGACAAGCGCACATGCAGGTGCGGCCGACAATAGCCAAACCATTCAAATCCCGATCCAGGCAGGCCAGTCATTGCCAAATGCAGCTTCAGGAGACCTCAAGGCAAGTACCACATTAGGTATGCACACTACTTACAAAAGATCCCCTGCCCCGCGCAGGCAGCTTGATGAGCGGACTATACAACTCTCAAGCACTCTGCGTTTGCATACTGGTTACTCTATTGACAATCTGGTCATAACTCAATCATCTAAAGTACTGACCTTTCGGAGGCTTTGTCTCCAGCCCGAAACTCATTGTTATCCGCAGACTAGCCTGCGGCCACAATTTTCCCTATAAGAACCTCTGACTTTGAGCGTCTCGTTGGATCGCTTGTGACTTGCCTCCCGAATTGCCGTCTCTCTGTTTGACGAGCCTCCCCTCAGCCCCACGTGCTGAGAACCCACGCTCCCCAGCTTCTTTGCTTTTACTGGGCTTCAGGACAGGTATAGTATTTCCCATACCAAACCTCCTCTCAAAATCCCTCTATCCAACTCCTACCTTTTATTTCTATAGTTCTTTGTGTGAGTGTGTTGCATATACATGTTTGACTGTATTTCAATAAAACATTTATTATTATTAACTTCTGCCTTATCATTGACTCGGCCTGACCCCGTAGACATAGGGCTCAAGATCTCGCTACGTTACCCTGCCTCTCGCATTGCTAAGTAGTGTTCTTGGCTAATTCCCTCCCCATTGTTTGAGCACATTAAGGTGTCCCTCCTGGGGCTCCCAGAAATCAGGGTAACAGAGTGGTGGAGAATGCGGGCAGCCCCTGTACCCCTAATTTGAGTGGGAGTCGCAAACCTACTCAAGTCAGGCTGGTACAGACTTAGGCAACGGTTGTAGTCATCTTAAGGTGATTCTAGGAACATGTGTGCATGAACTCTGTGTGTTTGAGCTCCAGGAGCTATTCTATCTGGGTGGGAAATCTGCACTCCTTTCTCTCTTGGTTTGTGTGTGTCAGCTGCCCCAGCTTGGTCACTAGCTCTCGGGCAGGAAATCAAGACTAATAACAAGGGGTGTGCACAACCTGACCTGGGAATCACATCCCTAACTTGGGTACTATCGTGGGCTGGGATCCGAAGCACTAGGGCTTTAGGAATAGTCCATACTCTCTCTCCATTCACGGCAAGGCAGTAAAAAGCACTTAGGGAAGAATCCCCCCCCCAGAGTAGCACAGGTGCATCCTGTCCTTAGTGTAGAACACGGGTGCGTCCCGTTTGTAGTTTAGTAAGCGCGGGTGTGTCCCGGCTGAATTTGAATTCGGGTGCGTCCCGACTGCTAGCAAAGTAGGTGCGGGTGGTGAGTCCCGACCTAGAATAGGGTTTCTGAAGGTTTTACCCCAGGTGGAGGAAGGGCCCCCTCACCCAAAAAACTGTTAGGGACACTTCAGTTTTGGCTCCTCACCCCTTTTTCCCTGCTGCTTGGCCAGGCAGCACTGTAAGTTCCACTGGGTTCGTTTCCCCCCTTCATTGGCAGGCAGAGTACTCGTGAAGGTTTCTCCGGAGTCTAGATGACTCTCCCCGTCCCTGAACCGTTTCCTCATCCTTTTGTCCCTAAGCTGTTGAGGTAGAAGGCAGGGCTTAGATAGGCAAAAGTGACTTTTCTTTGGGCAGGCTGGAGTTAGGTTCCCTCACCTTTTTCCTAATAGAGTTCCGTACAGTTCGTTTCCCTAGAATCCCCCAGGGGTCTCGGTGATCCTACCTGTCTCTCCAGGTCCTGGTCCCGTGTGTTAGTGTTAGTATGGCAGAGAGCAGCACCATGGAAGTTAAGGAATTTCGTGATTGAGAAGGAGTCAAAAGGGAAGTTAGAAAAATGGGTGCTCAATAAAGGACAATGCCCCTGGAAGGACATGAGCTTCCAGTCGGCAGACCCCTTTGCCACCCTCCGTGAAGTATACGCAAAGGCACGTTAAGTCCAAGAACCCGTTTGGACCATCCAAGGATGTGTTGGCCACATGGGGACTTTGGCTTACGGCCAGAGTTGTGTCACGTGCCCTGGTAGAGACCAGAGAAAAGTTAGCAGCAACTGAGAAAGACAATGCCTGGCTTCATGCTGAGATGGCGGTCCTGCGGGCAGACAAGGTAGCGTTTGCTTCCGCCGCGCAGGCCACCTCCTAAAAACTGAGTGCAGCCAATCTTCAGGCCCAGACTTGGGAGGAGAAGGCTCACGCTTTAGAAGCTGAGCTAGCCTACGCCAGGTCTGCAGCACGATTCATGGTAGGGCAAGTCAAGGAACAGCAAGAGGCTGTTAGTCACGCGGCTTGCCATAAGCAGATAGAGGCGTTGGAGAGCCAGCTTAACACCAGAAGGGCACTGATCTCAGCGGTCTGCCCTGAATTGCTCCCATCGTTCTCCCTTGAAGACCCGCTGCCAGAGGATGCTCTGGCCACTCTTCCCCACAACCCGGACTGGAGCGACCACGGGGTCCCAGTCCAGCCAGTAGAGACCCGTTCCATGACTAAGAGGATAGCCTCTTTGGGAGAAGGAGGTGTAGATAGAGCAGAAGTGTGGGAGACCCAAGAAATAGAGACCCGGGTCCCCTGGAGAGCCACCGAGGCCAAGGCGATTGCAGATCACATGATCCTCTACAGGGATCATGTGGCTTAATGCCGTGATCCATTCCCACCCCACAGCCAACGGCCAGGACCTAATCCAGCTGTCTAGGTTGTGCATGTCCCCTTCTGAGCTCCCCACATTGGAGTCTGCCATGGCGGCTTGAGGCTTGGTAAGACTCGAGGCCCACAAGTGGATGCGGGAGATGATAAGGATTTTGTGGCCTGGGCAGAGCGCTAGCGTTCTGTATGTCATGGAGCAACAGGGTCCCAGAGAGAACCCTGAAGCTTACGTGGCTCGGAAGCAGCTTCTGGCCATACTTGCTGAGAAAGTCCCCTTGGCCCCAGGAGCGTACAATTTTAACCCTGTAGAGTTTAAGACTCTCCTTTACGGAGGTCTTAACCATGAAACCAAAATGGCCCTGGGCTTGGTGGACCCCGCAACAATTGGCTGGGAGGAATTCGGAAACAATCTCCGGTGGGTCGCTGACCTGCTCCATGAGGCCGGTTCTCTGAAGCCCCCTCCTAAACTCCATAAGCGTGATGCAGGGAATTGGGAGCCCATACAGGAGGTCACATACTCCAATTATGGACCCCATTCCCAACACCGGAAGACAGCTCCAAATCCGCGCCCTCCTCCCAGACAGGACAACACACAGTGGCAGGCTAGGGATTCCCGCAGTCAGCCCAACAGGACAGGGAACTCCGCTCAGCCGCTCAGAGCCCTAAAGCAGACCCCGGGCCCTGGTGCTCCTAAGGAGACGTCCGGCGGTTACGACCCGACAGCCCAGACTTACTCTTCAGACAGAGTAAAGATCTGGGGCATGCTTAGAAGGTTGGGAATGGACATGAGCCAGTTCGACAAGAGGCCAACATCTGAGCTTTTGGATGCTCTGGAGAAGCAGCTTCAGGCGGGAAGTAAACAGCCGGTCAGCGCCGTGACCAACGGCCCTCCCCCGGCTCGATACTATCCCAGCCTGGACCTGCAGGAATAGGGGTGCCCCCGGTCCAGGAAGCTTCCCCGCAATGTCATGGCTCGGCTGAAGCCGGATAAGTGGGGAAGGTTCTGGGTGAAGGCAGGCATTGGGACCGAGAGGGACAAGACTCCTGCCACACTTCTTGTGGATTCTGGTGCAGCACTGAATGTGCTGCACCCCAAGTTAGCGAGACACGGTGAGCCCACCCCCAAGACTGTCCAGTTGACTGGATATGGTGGAGGGGGGACACCAAGCTAAGGCATGAACCAATATCCCTATGTCCATCAACACGTTCCATTTTAAACTGTGGGCTTGTGAGAACCGCGGGGAAGACGAAGGCCTCTTGGGCATCGGATTCCTCTGGGGAAATAAGCTTACAGTTGACTACGTGAACAGGTTTTTGTGGCAGTTAGACCAGGGACCCCCCCAAGATCTCCGCGGTACACAGCTGTGCTGCTATCAAGGCCCCTGCCCCCGTGCAGTGTGTGGCTAATGATCCATGGGTACAGGCGTTCCCTGAAGTTTGGATTAGAGACAAAATTGAGTGTGGCAAGGTGAAGGATGCTTGCATGTTAATCCAAGACAAGGACCCCCCGCCACAAAAGCAGTACAAGTATCCTACAGAGGCAGAGGAAGGCATAGGAAAGACGATTGAAGGACTTGTCCAGTGGGACATAGTCACTCCTATGCAGTCCATCTGTAACGCACCTTTGTGGCCTGTGCTCAAGGCCGAAGGCAAAACGTGGTGAATGATGGTGGATTTCAGAGCTTTGAACTCCGTCACTCCCCCCATGGCACCAGTTGTGGCCAAATACAATGAGATCTTGTCTGCTATTGCGGCTGGAGCCAAATACTACAGTGTATTGGATTTGGCTAACGCCTTTCATTCAATACCGCTGCACGAAGCGTGCTGGTACAAGTTCGCCTTCACGTTCTGAGGGCAACTGTACATCTTCAGAAGAACACTTCAGGGTTTTCACTCGAGCCCCAGCATCTGCCATGCGCACGTGGTCAAGATGTGGTCTATGCTGCGGCCAGCCTCACGAGCCCATGTCTTGTCCTACGTGGATGACATCCTCATCCATTCTGATTTGGAAAACAAAACTAGGGACATTACTCATGACCGTAGAGACACCGGATTTAAAGCCAGTAGGGAAAAAGCACAGTTGGTGACCATGGAGGTCAAATACGTAGGACTTTGTTTAGGAGCAGAAGGACACACTCCTGATGCGCAAAGGGTTGAGGTAATTGCAAAATTACCTGCCCCCACAGACGTGCACTCTCTTCGCTCGCTCCTGGGAACTTTCAATTTCTCCAGGGATTTTATTGAGTCTTTCGCTGCCAAGGCAAAGCCTCTATATGCCCTGTTGAAAAAGAATGCCCAGTGGGAGTGAGGAGCTGCACAACAATAGGCTTTTGCACAGCTAAAAGAGGGCCTTATGAAAGCGCCAGCATTGGCCCACCCGAACATGTCTAGACCGTTCCTCATACAACTAGCCACCTTGGATAGGAGAATAGGAGCAGTTCTGTCACAGCAACTGAATGGCACTCAGCGAGTTATAGCATATGCCTCCCATAATTTGAACTCCCATGAGACTAAATTCACCCCTTGCGAGAAAACATGCCTCGCACTAGTCTGGGCTCTAACGCACTGGGAATTTATGATTGGAGGCGCCCGTGTGATTGTCCAGACCCCCCCACATACCGCTTAAGTACATTTTATTGGGAAAGGTCCAGAACAGCCAGGTATCCAACGCATGGATAGCCAAATGGACTGTTTCTCTGGTGTCACGTGGGGTGGATTTCCAAAAACAGCCACAAGATCCACCAGCTCCCTATGGTCTAGTTGTGACCAGAGCCACGCATGAGTGTCCTTTGCCACCGATGTACCAACCCAATTGGCCAGTTGAGTGCGGGGCTTCTCTCGAAGAGGCTCAATTGCAAGGCTTTACATGTTGGTTCTGTGGTGGTTCCTCCATGCACGTCTGCCCACAGACAGACTGGAGCGATCCGCGTCACAGACTCCTTCACCCTACAGGGAAAAGCCCGGCCCCACTCTAGCCAGGCAGCAAAAGTAGAATCTCTAAAGGCTATCTTAGAGCACGAACTGCTTGACTGCCCATTAGCGATCTACACTGACTCAGATTGGACTGCTAAAGCAGCCAGCGTGTGGCTTCCAATCTGGATCCAAAATGACTTGAAAACTGCAGATGGGAAACCCATAGCCCATCTGGACAAATGGGTTCGCATTGCTGCCCAAATTGAAGAGAGGACTGCCCCTACTTGGGTTGCTCATGTCTGAGGGCACCAAAAGAAGGGCACGGCTACTTGCATTTGGAACAGCCGGGCAGACGCCCTTGCCGGGGATGCGGCTTTGATGGACGATGGGGCTCCCATCACTGCCATCAATGTCAATCCCAAACAGCTGTTGCTTCCCCCTATGTTTGATTTGGGCACCCTTCAGAAGGGAGACCCAGAGATTTCCGAACTGGCCAGAAACGGAGCTGACGAGTCTGGCCGCTTTAAAATAGAGCAGTTAGATGGAGTGTTCTGGGCCGTCGATGCCAGTGGCCAGCACCATTGGATAGTGCCCCAGGACCTCAGAGGAGACGTGATCCAGTTTGTTCATGAGCAGGGACACCGTGGACGAGGAGTCACGTTGGACAGAGTTAGGGAAACTGGTTGGTGGCCCCAGGTGAAGCAAGATGTTAACCAGTGGGTTGACAATTGCTTATCTTGCGCCATGGTCAATGCTGACCCCTCCAGACCCAAAGCTCCCATTCAGCACCAATGGATTGAGGGTCCCTGGACCCGAATCCAAATTGACTTTATAGGTCCTTTGCCCACCACACCTAGAGGGAACAAATACTACTCTACAGTAATTG
This sequence comes from Cyclura pinguis, assembly GCA_030412105.1. Taxonomy (NCBI): domain Eukaryota; kingdom Metazoa; phylum Chordata; class Lepidosauria; order Squamata; family Iguanidae; genus Cyclura; species Cyclura pinguis. The sequence continues at coordinate 214,984,782 of CM059600.1, forward strand.
ATCCTTTTAGCAAATGGGTAGAGGCCTTCCCGCACAGAGACAATAAAGCTAGCACAGCTGCGCAGCTGCTGTTCAACAATGTTTGGGCTCACTGGGGTGTGTCACGTGACCTTGACTCGGATCTTGGAGTTCACTTCACTGGAGAGGTGACCCAAGAATTGTGCAAGGCGTTGCGCATCACCCGCAAAGCTCTGGACAGATTGAACGCACCAACCGTTCTTTGAAGGAGGCACTCGGAAAGGTTGTGCGCTCCTCAGGGAAGGATTGGGATGTCAAACTGCCCATTATCTTGGTGGCATTCAGAGGCACTGTGGCATCACATGATTTTACGCCACACATGGTTATGACAGGGCGTAAAATGATGTTGCCTGAGGCCTTCTGGATGGACACTAGTTTGCCTTGAGATTTCGAACCCGTTGTATTGAACAACGAGTGGGTGAAGAATCTGATCCAGCATATAAGTCAAATACACAGGCAGGTAGCAGAACAACTAGGCAAGAACCTGCAAAAGATGGATAAAAGGCTGGGATGGGTTCATCACCTGTACCAGTGGGAAGAAGGGCAGCTGGTCCTTTATAGGAACTTCTATAAGAACAAGCACTCTCTTGCCACTAAATGGGTGGGTCCCGTCCCCATTGTGAGAAGGATTTCCCCCGTGGTCTACCAGGTCTGCATACCTAGGAAGAAGAGAGACTAGCTTAAATTCTTCCGCGTCTCCCAGCTCAAAGAATGGAAAGGTCAGCCTGCTGATCCCGCCTCAGTGGCAATTTCCGAGTCGGAAGATCCAGGCGCCCAAAAGCCCAATGTGAGTCCAGTGATTTGTCAAACTTCCTTAAATTGCAAGGAAGTGCCAGCCATTAACTTGTCTGAGACGTTTGTCTCAATCTACGAGGCTTTTGACAATGGGTAAATGAACATTGTTTGAACGGGACAGAGAGGAGTGGCAACCCCTCTGACTTTCCCGCTTCTGTAAATAGCTCCTGTATATAGTTATAGATAGTGACGGACTCCCGTATCTGTGTTCCCTACAGGGAGATGGAATGGGACCATTCACGTGGATTGCGGTACTGTTTTCTTTGATTAAATATGTCCTTGGAGCCTCTCCTGAATACACAACCCAATTCACCACCAATTGGCAATTCAACATGCAGGCAATCTGCCATTGGAATCCTTACCAGGAGGCAGAAGCCCTGCTACGGAATTTGCAGCTGTTACCTTGGTTTCAGAAGAGGTACCCATTTGAATTATTTTCTCAGATACAGGTACGCCCCAAAGGGAGGCTTAGCTCAGAGTTACGAATGTCTGTGGCTGGTAGCAAAGCAAAGGTCTACACTGAAATGGCCATTGCCCCTTCTCTGTTGACTATCAAAGTAGCCCGGAGTCGGCACCGCAATGCCTTGCTGTTTGTGATTAGGTTCACCTATGATGATTGTCACCTGGCATGGGAGTGGAAAACCTTTCTATTCGCGTGCTGTAATCTCATCCGTACCCCGACTGGTTGCAAATTCTCATGTGCTGAATATGTAGTAGTACCGGTAAATTATACAGTTATGGCACAGATCAATAAGGAGTGCTTTTGTTTAAGAACCCCGTGTTCAAATGTCACAGTATTGCCTAGTGGTGCAACAGTAAGCATCAACCGCACCGCTGGCAACCTGTGCTTTTGCTCGCAGCACGTACAAGATTGTTTTGGGAACAACTTCTATCTCAGAGATAAAAGATTATGTCTTAGAGACTGGATAAGTGCCCACGGAACCCGAACTAGTCGGATTCCACATCGAGGATGAGATATCTGTGTCTACATGGCTACGGAATCTCACCCGCCTTGCCAGTAGAATAAAGGAGGTATCACACTCCCTCCATCAGATTGCATTGACAGTCAATCACTCCGCCAAAGTAATTGTTGAGTCATCCGAAGATTTGGAGTCAACCTCACAACAGTCATGTGGGACACCTTCAGTTGGTCGTCCATGGGGCAAGCGATCGCCCACTTCGCTTTGCACCCTTTAATAATTCTGGTTGCCTTTCAGGTTATACTAGCCATATGTTTGATTGGCCTTGCACTGTGGGTCAAGAAACAAATTTTCCAGCTACAAGCTGGCCGGTTCTATTAAGAGCTCCGAGGCTCGTAGTTTGTAAATAGTTTATTGTTAGTGTGAATTGTTTTGAATAGAATGTACCATCTGGTTTCAAAAGCCTATCCGAAGGCGACCGTCTCTCAGGCCTGCCTCGGAATCCAGCTTTCGTGGGGTAGGGAAGTTGCGCACTCAGAACCAACATCTAACCATCAGCACCGTACCGGCAATGGCCCCAAGCCCTCGGGATAAATCATCAGGCTTGGAGCCAAGCTCTTGGTCTGAGTGATGGTGGGGACCTCGGCGAGCAACTGCAAGTGGCACCCCATCCTGTTAGGGGGGTCTCAGGTGGTTGGCCTGCCAGTGGGGTCTAAGTCGTGGTCGGGTTGGCATGGCTTCTCTATCGGCCTCGACTGATGGATGGATGCGGGTTCTGAATTAGCAACCTCGCTGCCTGGATGGCCTAGCATCACCGCCAAGGGCCGATGGAGTAATGTGGGTCCTGAAACCGCAGCCTCGCTGCCCGTATCGGCCTTCCTACGGCCAAAACATCTTTATACTTGGGAGCTATTTAAATCCTCGCTCCCACATACACTTTCAGATCACAGCGAGCAAAAATTGTTTCAACTTGAACTCCCATCAGGCACTGAGCTGGTAATTTGTGTTTTATCTATGTATTGGATAACCTGTTGTCAGTTCTGTTGCCAAAATAGCTATAGGTCAACAGCTCCAGAGAGCTGGGAAGACCACTCAGACCTGACCATCTCCCCCAGGTATCGAGGGGGGGGGGGAGAAAATTGCAGCTCCAACCGGGAGTCAGTCCAAGGAGATGCCCGAGTTCTCTGCAGCAGCTGTGGGACAATGTGGGGGGTGTGTGTGACCCAAACACCTCCCAACAGAGACAAAGGACTTTGGACTCAAAAACCCATTTTGAAAGACATTTGCTTCTTGCTCACCGAAGAAGCTCTTTATGGACTATTCCTTTCTCCAAGATCTGCAAGATGCAAGCAGCTAATAGTCAGCTCGTGATTGTTAGCTAATTTTGCAAAATTGGATACATTGTAACTGCTATCACTTTATCCTTGTTCAAGACTTGTGCTTCATTGGAAGGCACGCTTTGCTTCAAAGATTCAACTGTTTTGCACTTTGACATTTGCCTCAACTGCTCATTTACTGCCGTTTCCCAGTTGACAGGACGATTTCTTGTTATTGTTGCCATGTATTTGTGTGAATGTGTTTAGGTCTGGTTAGGAATGTTTTTATAAGATAGAAACCTTTCGTGTTCCCCAAAATTCCCTTTCCTTATGGAGAAATACTACCTCTGAACCTGTAGACCCCTATTTGGCTCTAAAACTATTTTTGATTTTTAATAGGAAAATGATCGATATTGTCCCCAACATCGCCCATTTTCGGGGCGGGGGGATTGTTACCACTGTTTCTAGCCCGAGCTTGTGGGATATTAAGATATCATTTGATATCAATAATTTGGCCTTCTGTACCCATTCCTCTCCACGTGCTTGCGAGGCCCCCGGACAAGCGCACACACAGGCGCGGCTGACAATAGCCGAACCATTCAAATCCCGATCCAGGCAGGCCAGTCATTGCCAAATGCAGCTTCAGGAGACCTCAAGGCAAGTACCACATTAGGTATGCACGCTACTTACAAAAGATCCCCTGCCCCGCGCAGGCAGCTTGATGAGTGGACTATACAACTCTCAAGCACTCCGCGTTTGCATACTGGCTACTCTATTGACAATCTGGTCATAACTCAATCATCTAAAGTACTGACCTTTCGGAGGCTTTGTCTCCAGCCCGAAACTCATTGTTATCCCGGAGAACGGACTAGTCTGCGGCCACAATTTTCCCTATAAGAACCTCTGACTTTGAGCGTCTCGTTGGATCGCTCGTGACTTGCCTCCCGAATTACTGTCTCTCTGTTTGACGAGCCTTCCCTCAGCCCCACGTGCTGACAACCCACGCTCCCCAGCTTCTTTGCTTTTACCAGGCTTCAGGACAGGTATAGTATTTCCCATACCAAACCTCCTCTCAAAATCCCTCTATCCAACTCCTACCTTTTATTTCTATAGTTCTTCTTCGTGGTCTCTGTGCCTCACACACTAGGAGCTTTCGCACATGCGCGGTAGCGTTCGGAAGATTCTAGAGCTTAGTAGCTTGGCGGTAACCCCTCCCCCATGCCCGTACTGAGCATGCTCAGCCTGCCAAGCCAACGGTCTCTCCTCAGTTCTTTCTCGTCCGCCTTAGCGAACGGAAGGTTCTTGCTTAGCAGCGTTTCTTGGCTTGTGATTCGGATTGTTTTCTTCTGGTTTTTTGACTTGGTCTTCAGTTTTTTGACATTGGCTTCTGGTTATCAGACTTCAGACTCGGTTTTTTGGATTTCTTCAAACCCCTCCTTTCTTCGATCTCCCTCCTGATTCTTTGATCTTCGTTCTCCTACTGCCGCTTCTGTGAGTCTTCCTCTCTTAGACTTTTCCTTCTCCTTCAACCTTCTATGTCTGCCCTCTTTAAGGCATGTATAATCTGTGGTCACAAGGTCGCGCTGTCCGACGGACACAGTGAGTGTCTCTTTTGTCAAGTCCTGCCCTGTCTGTCGGGACTTCACTGCCCAGACTCTGTGGAACCGTTCATCCCGCCAGGCAATTCAACACCCGCTGCCTGCGGTGCTGCCGATCGTCGAGCCTCCAACATCTCAACTTCCGGCTGCTCCGCTGGTACCACCTCTGGCTGTTCCACTGCCCACGGTACTGATGATGACCACCGTGCCACCGGTACCATCTTCTGCTGTTCCATCGACTACAGTACCGACTACAGTACCTGTGTCAACGGTGACTATGACATTGCCACCTCAACAGCCGTCAGCGGAGAGGTCTCCATCCAGATTGTCTCAATCATATGAGACAGAATCAGAGTCTGGGGAGTCGACACCGGGTTCTGACGAGTGTCCACCCTTAGCCTTCAGGGACCCGGCACCGGATTCGGCACCGGAAGACATTAAACAATTCTCCGACATCCTCCTCCGGATGGCGACCGCGCTTGGGCTGGAAGTGTCGGACCTGGCTCCACCAGTCCAGGACCCTGTGTTCTCCTACGTTGACACCTGCCCACCATCTACAGCGCCGTTGCCATTTTTACCAGCATTGCAGGAAGTCATGAAACACCCCTGGGCCCAGCTGGCGTCAGCTCAGCCCATTCCGCATCACTTGGAACACCTCTATCGCACGCAGCGGAAGGATGTCGAATATCTGTTTAGTCATCCAGTGCCGAACTCCATTGTCATGGAGTCCTCCCAGACTAAGGGTGGTAGGAGACCGCACACCACCCCACTGGACCGAGAGGGCCGACCTTTGGACACCTTTGGCAGGCAGTTCTACTCTGCCTCGTCACTCATTGCCAGGGTGTCCAACACGCAGGCCTGGCTCGCAGCCTACCAAAGGAACCTCCTCAACAGGTTCTATCCTGTCTTGGCACACCTCCCTGAAGAGCACCGGGTGAGTGCCATGCAATTCTTTAATGAATCAGTGGCGCTCGCGAACCAACAGATCTCGTCTTCTAGGCACTCGACAGAGATGGCTGCCCGAGTAATGGTAGGCTCAGCAGCCCTCCGATGTTTTGCATGGCTCAGGTCGGCGGGATTGCAGGAAGACAGCCTTAAGTGGATTGAAGATCTTCCATTTGACGGCCAGGGATTATTCAACACCACTACTGAGGAGGTGATGGATCACCTGTTCAAGGCCCGCTTAACAGCGAAAAAGATGGGGATCCATCAGCCGACCCAGCTGCATCGTAGCTTTAGCTCCTGCTTGTCGTGGCGCTGATCCTTGTCAGCCACATACCGACCTCGCTTGCCGCGCTCGGCACCGTCGCGGGCGTCAACTTCGTCATCTGTGAGGAGGCCTCTTTGAGGACGCAGGTCTGCCTCCAAGAAGTCTTCATCTGCAACGAAGTTCCGGTTTTGACCGCCTTCACGGGTCGCCACCACAGCCACTCTTCAGCCTGCCAGCAGCCCTAGAAGACCAACCGAGCCTGGCTCGACATCTCGCCGAATGGTGCCGCATCACCACGGACTCTTGGGTTCTCTCCATCGTCCGTATTGGTTACGCCATCGAGTTTGGAAGTGTACCTCCGCAAGGCGTCTACTATTCCACCCCGGCCAGCTCAGCCCTGCTGGAAGAGATCCAGTCCCTGCTGCAAAAAGGAGCGAGCGAAGAACTTCCGCCCTCGGCCAGTACCACGGGCTTCTTCTCCTGGTACTTCACAGTACCAAAATCGGACGGTACCCTACGACCAATCCTGGACCTCAGAGGGGTAAACGAGTACATCCGCCCCAAGAGGTTCAAGATGGTTACTCTGTCTTTGATTCTGCCCTTTCTTCGGAGAGGGGACTGGTTCGCCTCCATCGATCTTCGGGATGCTTACTTCCACATCGCCATTCGCCCGCAGCACAGACGGTACCTACAGTTCGCAGTCGATAGTACCTGTTATCAGTACAGGGTGCTACCATTCAGACTCTCCACCGCTCCCAGGGTCTTTACCAAATGCATGGCCCCTGTGGTATCGTACCTGTGGACAAAGGGCATCTCGATCTACCCTTATCTCGACGACTGGCTGTTGATGGCATTCTGTAGGCAAAAACTCTACAGGGACATCCACTGGACACTTTCTCTTCTCACCCGTCTTGGCCTTCGGGTCAATCCGAAGAAGTCGCACCTCAAGCCAGCGAGGGTCCTCGACTTCATTGGAGTGACCCTGGACTCCGTGTCTGCCAGGGTGTATCTGCCCACGGAGCGTGCACGTACCCTCTGTCGGGCCGCATCCCCTGTTCTCGACACCCCGACAATATCAGTGAGAACGATCCAGCAACTTCTCGAGTACATGGCCTGGACCACGTCAGTCACCTACCTGTCTCGACTTCGTGCACGTCCGCTCAGCACTGGTTCGTCAGAGTCTTCGATCCGCTCCTGGACGACCAGAGGTGCCTCCTATGCATTCCTTGACAGGTACGCTGCTCCCTGTTATGGTGGCTGTCCTACCGTCATCTACTGTCAGGGATGCCATTCCGGGAATTGACCCCTCGGCTCACGGTAACGACAGATGCCTCCCTGTTCGGGTGGGGAGCGCATTGCGGCGATCTCAGAGTCCAGGGACGGTGGATCGACGATGAGACCAGCCTCCATATCAATGCTCTCGAGCTGCTCACCATCTGGAAAGCTCTCAGGACATTTCGCAGCCAAGTTGCCAGCCGGACAGTGCTGATCCTGACAGACAACACAACGGCTGTATGTTACATCAACAGACAAAGGGGAACTCATTCAACCACTCTCCTCACCATTGCCCTTCAGCTTTGGGACTGGTGCATGTCGCTTCGAGTCCACCCGGTCGCGGTGCACCTGGCAGGCCAGGAGAACACCATGGCAGACTCCCTCAGCAAAGACACCTCGTGCTACCACAAGTGGTCCCTCTCGGATGCGGCGTTCTAGATGATACGAGATCGGTGGGGCGAGCCGACGATCGACCTATTTGCCAGCAACCAGAACAGGAAGTGTCATCGGTACTGTTCGAGAGCCGGCCTCGGCCGGGACTCTCTCGGTGATGCCTTCCAGTTCGAGTGGACCGACGGGCTCCTTCTACACGTTCCTGCCGTTTCCTCTCCTGGGTCGAGTGGTCGCCAAGATCCTTGCGGACTGAGCTGATGTCATCCTCATAGCCCCATATTGGCCGAGGCAACACTGGTTTGGGCCCCTGTTCGAGGCCGCTCGCGGTCGACTCTTCAAGCTTCCAATAACATCGGATCTCCTGTCGCACTCTGGCGGTCTCGTTCTCCACCCGGACCTGCCGCTCCTGGCCCTGCACGCCTGGTGGATAACGCCTTAGAGGACCCGGCCTTCTGCCTTATCATTGACTCGGCCTGACCCCGTAGACATAGGGCTCAAGATCTTGCTATGTTACCCTGCCTCTCGCATTGCTAAGTAGTGCTCTTGGCTAATTCCCTCCCCATTGTTTGAGCACATTAAGGTGTCCCTCCCAGGACCCCCAGAAATCAGGGTAACACATGGCTCTGAGCATTCATGCCCAGAGGCCAATCACCCAATGCCAATGGAGCATTTTTTATTTGGTATTTTGGATAGGTCCTCCCTCCACCGAGAGGGCTGGCAAACTCATGGACTGCTCCTGGGCGGCAAAAGCTCTAGCTATGCCACTGTAAGGCGGCAAGCTGAAGCAAAGAAGGTTCAGGAGGAGAGATGTGAAGGACTTTGAAAAGGTGAAAAAAGGAGGAAGAGGTGAGAGGTGCTCAGGAGAACAATTGAAGATGTGTCGCTCTACCAGCAGACAAAAAGAAACTGGGGAGCAGCATTTTGGGCTAGGACATGCACAGTACATGAGAGTGGCAGAGGCTCCATTGAGCTGCTCAGCTTTAGAACTTTCTGAGAGAGGTCTCTGCATGGGTGCTAATACCCACATGTCTGAGGCCATGAAGAAGAAAAATAACATACATGCATGATGTATTGCTCAGCCAGGCAGTCAGAAAGGCAGAGAACCTAAAAGGAACTAACTAAATGACACCAATTATTCCTTTTTCTGATTTTTTCATAACAGACAAGGGATGTGGGAGGGGAGGTTCTGTTATAAATTTATATTCGGTCCTGAGAAATGATGTTTGGACACTACTGAACAGCTGTGGTGCCTATGATGAAATGATTGGTTCCCTTGTGAGCGCCGGTTATGCCACCAGTTGTGATAGGTGATGGCTCTTAGGTCAATGAGCAATTGATTGTGCCAGAAACAGAGCCAGTGATAGACCAAACTATCTTAGAAACACTTCCATTAGCTGAAAGACAAGCTGAGGCTGAGTTGCCGCAACCAGTGCCAGTGGGAGAGGGGACCAGCAATGATTTAGAGGAATTAGATTCACCTTTGCCCCCCCAGTCTCCAGTCACGGAGGAGACTGAAAGGAGCAGCTCAGAGGGAAGCCGTTTGGGCAAGGTTGAGTAAACAGTTGGTCGGTGTGGCTTGCTGTTTGCTTGTAACAAATCACTACTCAAGCCCATGACCCTTGTGTTCTGGCTCTCTTGACCCTTTTGGACTGACCTTCAGCATTCTGGACCTTTTGGATTTGACCTTGACTTTGGCTTAGCTCAGCATTTCTCCTTGCTTGTTTGCATTGCCCCCCCCACCGCCCACTGCTTCTTCCTCTTGGGCAAGTACTATCGCCTTCCCTCCCTTGCTGGCAGAAAGGCAGGGGCAGGGAGTTGAATTCTGACACCAGTCTGCTACAGAGTGATGCACTTCAAAGGAGCCAGCACACATTTGCAGCACCTTGAGATGAGTAGTCAAGTCAGAATTGGCTGACTTCAGTGCAGGGCAGCCATTCCTTGGATCTGATTGAAATAATAGGATGCATATAGCTGAAACATTTTAACTTTTAAAGTATTTAAACATTAATGTTTTCAAGTATTTTTCTTAAATGTTTTCTTAAACCATTTTCATGCTACATCTTTGAGAAAAGGCTGACATCAAACTGATCAACTTTAGAGGCTCCCTTGTGAAATAGCTTGCAATAGGCAATGAACCATAGTGCGAGAGGTGAGATATTGCTGGGCTTCAACTCCCAGCAGCCCCAGTTAGCATTACAACTATGTGAAGTGTCCCTGAGGCTAATGGCCAGGGAGTCTGGTAGTATTGTTTCAACATCAGAGGAGCCTTGATTGGAAACTTCATAGTGTTGGAAGTGACTGCAGAGGCCATCTAGTCCAACCCCATGCCATGCAGGAATACACAACGGAAGCACTTTCAAAGTGTGGCTATCCACAGTCTGTTTAACGACAACCCCCCAGGTAGTCTATTCCACTTGCAAACAGCTCTTGCAATCAAGAAATCTTACACATATCTCACTTTTGCTGGGTTTTATATTGAAGGAACCAGTGGCAGTCTCTTAACTGGAAAGTGTCTTCATAATTCAAAGAAAATGTTAGCAGATGAAGAAGAATACATTCATTTAAAAGTTCAGTTCAGTGCATTGTTAGTGATTTTTTTTAATTGCCTTATAGATTACTGCTCAAATGTAGCCAGAGTTTAACATTATGCCATTGACAGACAAGTGATCTCAGATCCAGATCTGAGGTGTTTTCTAGATATTTTCTACCTAAGTCATTAAGTGGGTGACTTATGCAGAACATGAGAAGATGCCAGTTATATAGGGAAAGTTTGTATGTGGCCTGTTAATATGAAGTGACCCTGGCTCACATGCCCATCTTCCCCGTTGCTCAGATGACTTTTCAAGGAAGTAGTTTTCACTAAGCACAGTGACAAAACAGACCCAGACTCATCCTACTTCCCCAGAGGTATAACTATTCCTTATTATTCCTTATTAGGATGAAAGAAATTCTAGCCTGGTTTATAGCTAGTTCTCTCTGACAGACACTCCCCAAACATCATCTGCTCCCTTTTCTGTTGAAGGAGCCCTGGTTTCCATGGTGATAACTCTATGGAAACAAGTTGAACCGAGTAGATGCTGTTAGCAATACGTTAACGTTGAAGCTTTACGGGAGGAGGTAAAGGGTTCTGGAAATTCTTTGCCTTTTACTTTAATCCAAGGAGCTCAATGTAGGCCCGTGGCATGCTTTGCTCTGGCCCTCCCACCCCACACCTCAACAACCCTGTGAGATAGACCAGGAGGAGAGAATGTGGGTGAGTCTATTTGGTCACCCAAATGCATTCCTTTCCAGGTGCTTACAGACCGTCTGTTTAATGATCTACTCTGGAATCTTTCATGGTATGGATGTCAGGCTGCCTGGGTGGTAATTGTTCGCGTCCTTTTTTTCTTGTTTCATTTTCGATGTCTCATCATAGGGTTTTCATGGTAAAAGACATTCAAAACGGCTTCACTGTGTCTACTTCTGTGCAGTACTAACAAGTGTTCGCTATTATGTCACTGCTGTTTGTGATAACTGAAGCCCCTGTCAGAGCTGCTGATGACGAGCAGCAGCTGCTGGTCCCTGTGGCTCTGGCTGGAGAGGAGTCCTGCAGCTCAAGAGCTCCCCCTGCGGCCATGGACCAAGCGGGCGCGGACGTCCCTCCGCCTGCTCCTTTAGGGCAACAGGGATCCAGCTGTGATCCCGAGGATGCCCTGCAGCCTGCGTCAATCAGCCCACAAACAAGGCGGAGACTCAAGAGAGCTGAGCAAAGGGGGGCTTCCTTGATTAAGTTCAAGAAGCGGTGACTGGCCACACCTGTGTCTGGGCTGTATAACTGCCTGCCTGGAAGCTTTCCTTTGCTTGTGGCAAACTTTCTACATAGAATCATAGAAATGTAGAGTTGAAGAGACCACACAGGCCATCCAGTCCAACCCCCTGCCATGCAGGAACACCCTCAAAGCACTCCCGACAGATGGCCATCCAGCCGCTGCTTAAAAACCTCCAAGGAAGGAGACTCCACTACACTCCGAGGCAGCATATTCCACTGCCGGACAGCCCTGACCGTCAGGAAGTTCTTCCTGAGGCTCAGGTGGAATCTCCTTTCCTGCAGCTTGAATCCATTGCTCCTTGTCCTGGTCTCTGGAGCGGCAGAAAACAAGCCCTCTCCCTTCTCTACAAGCCCTCTCCTTGCCTGTTCCTTGCTTCCAGTACCTGGCTCCTGATACCTTGGATTGATCTTCTGGCTCCTGACGCCTGGATTTTGGACTCTGACTATGGCTTTCGCTTGTTGCTCAGGCTTAGGTAAATGGACTGCCTATGAGTAATTGCTTGCTTTGACTCCTCCTGGCGGGACTCTGCTATCTCTCCCTCTCCCTTCTCCGGGCTGGCTCGCCGCCCGGGTCTCTGACCTTGACACTGTTTTTCTGAGAAATCCAGAGTTATTTCCCCTCCTGGCTTTACCTACTCACCTGCAATAGCTGCTGTATTTGTTTGCATGTGCTTTCAGGTAGCCTGTCATCATAGGGAGACTGCATTAATTTCAAAGGGATTTTGTAGGTAAGGAATCCTCAGAAGTGGTTTTGATAGTTCCTTCCTCTGAAATATAGACTGCAGTACCTGCTGTTCCTTAATGGTCTCCCTTCCAAATGCTAACCAGGACTGAGCCTGATAAGGTTCCAAAATCAGACAGGATTTGGTCCCTTTAGGGTATTTAGGGAGCCCTCTCTGATTTTCACTCTGGCAACCCATAGTATGGTAGATAAGAAATATTCCCATTGTATTGCACTGTTTGTAATGATACTTCTCAATGATACGTCTGGGAACATGAATCAATTTCAGTGTATGCCTAATACTCTAAAAGCTAATTAGGATCTCCTTCACTTACTTTCTTTTGTGGAGTGGGTGGAAGAATCTATTCTTGTCATAGATAATTTCTTCAGATGCTCATCTTTTTTTTTTTCATCAGAGAGGGAGCCAGTGTTAGTGTACAGGTGTGGTCCATCTGATTTTGATGTAGAAGACACAGGTTCCAACTGCCACTCTGCCATAAATTGTTGTGATCACTAAAAGTCAACATGGGTTCCCCAGAAACAAGTCATGCAAAACTAATCTGATCTCTCTCTCTCTCTCTTTTTTAAATTGAGTTACTAGCTTGGTAGATGAAGGGAATGCTATGGACATACTGTATCTTGATTTCTGTAAGGCCTTTGACAAGGTCCCACATGATATTCTTGCAAACAAGCTAGTAAAATCTGGGCTAAACAATGCTACTGTTAGGTGTGTTTTTAATTGGTTGATCGACAGAACACAAAGGGTGCTCATTAACGGCTCCTCTTTATTCTGGAGAGAATCAACTAGTGGGGTGCCACAGGGTCCTGTCCTGGACCCAGTGCTATTCAGCATCTTGACTTGGATGAAGGAATAGAGGGCATCCTGATCAAATGTGCAGATGATCCCAAAATGGAAGGTGTTGTTAATATGCCAGAGGACAGGATCAAAATTCAAAATGACCTTGACAGATTGGAGAGCTGAGCCAAAGCTAACAAAATGAATTTCAACAGAGAAAAATGTGAGGTGCCACAGGGTTCTATCCTGGGCCCAGTGCTGTTCAACATCTCCATCAATTACTTGCATGAAGGAATAGAGGGCATATTGATCAAATTTGCAGATGACACCAAATTGAGAATGGTTGCTAATATTCCAGAGGACAGGGTCAAAATTAAAAATGACCTTAACGGATTGGAGAGCTGGGTCAAATCTAACAAAATGAATTTCAACAGACAGAAATGTAAGGCCACCTCCTCCATGGGGAGGGGAACCTTGAATGCTCTGGCACTGATGTCAGAAACAAGTCCACTGAAGGCTATCAGGTGCTGGGTGAACATTTATTGCAACAACTTTGCATAGACAACACAAACAAGCTCAATGGTCAGCCATGCAACCCCCTTCTGGCATCAGCTCCTAACAGCCAGGCTGCTCCTTTGCTTGCCACAATCTTCTATGAATTTCTAGGCACCTACTATTACCGTCTGAGGCCACTGGATGGGTCTAAAGGATAACAAATAGCCTTCCCAGCTTCTTTTCTCTGAGAATTTTCTCGCCATTCCCCCTGCAACTTTCTCAGCTTCTTGCTGATTACTCCCAACTCTTTTCAAGGGCCTCTCTCTCTCACCTCCTGCCAACACCACGTCTTCCCCACAACAGATCTAAAGGCAGAGGGCCTTGTTGTTCCACTATCTCTTTCTGCACCCTACCGGCAGACATGAAGCTGGCACTTTCCCCAGCGTGTACTCTTCCTTCTCCTGTTTTCCCTTCTCCCTCTCCATCTCTGTGTCCTGCCTTTTGAAGCTTTACATCACGGCCTCACCTCTGCTTCACCACACTTTTGGAGGTTATATCTTGCCCGCGTTCTTCTTTTCCTCCTCCGCAGCTGTTTCTCCCCTCACTCAACCCACTCAGCGTAGATCTGTGCCCCAGAGCAGTTCCCTGTATAAGTTTCTCTTCTGTGTTTCCCTAGGCAGAAAAAATGAAATGCACAAATATAGGATGGGAGACACCTGATTGGACAACAGTACATGTGAAAGGGATCTAGGAATCTTGGTAGACCATAAGCTGAACATAAATCAACAGTGTGATGCAGCAGCCAAGAAAGCCAATGTGATTCTTGGTTGCTTCAATATTAGTATGTTGTCTAGATCTAGGAAAGCAATAGGACCACTCTATTCTGCTTTGGTGAGACCTTATCTAGAATACTGTGTCCAGTTCTGAGCAGCTCATTTCAAGAAGGATATTGACAAGCTGGAATGTGTCCAGAGGAGAGCAACCAAAATGGTGAAGGATCTGGAAGCCATGCCCTATGAAGAATGGCTTAGGGAGCTGGGTATGTTTAGTCCACAGAAGGGGAGGTTAAGAGGGGACATGATAGCCATGTTTAAATATTTGAAAGGGTGTCACATCGATGAGGGAACAGGCTTGTTTTCCACTGCTCCAGAGACTAGGACAAGGAACAGTAGATTTAAACTACAGAAAAGAGATTCCACTTGAACCTCGGGAAAAACTTCCTGACAGTCAGAGCTGTTCGACAGTGGAATATGCTGCCTTGGAGTGTAGTGGAGTTTCCTTCTTTGGAGGTTTTTAAACAGAATCTGGATAGCCATCTGTTTGGAGTGCTTTGAGGGTGTGTTCCTGCATGCCAGGGCGTTGGACTCAATGGCCCCAACTCTATGATTCTATAATTCTATGAATCTATGATTTTGAGCTTGAAAAGTGCTGGAAAAGGACTGGAGAACTTAATGGTGAACTTACAAGATAGGGTCTGAAGCCTAAATTGAACTCAACTGATTTAAAAGGACTTAATTTAAAATGTGGAATAAGCAGAGTCCAGATAAACAGCAGATATTTAATAGCTTGAAATTACAGTTACAGATCAAGATTCTATAAAGAAAGCATTTCATAAACACTACACCGAGTTATCTGATGCAAAACCATTAGCTAAGTCTGTATATAGTTCTCTAACAACTTATTTAGACGAGAGGTACCAAAAATAACTAAAGAAAAAAAAATTTGAACTCACAGTGGTGGAGATTGAAATTGAAAGATTAAAAGATTAAAAACAACCAAAACACCTGGTCCAGATGGTTTTATCACCACATATTTTAAGACTTTAGAAGATGAATTACTTCTGCCTCTACAAAGAATACTGAATGAAATAATAAGAGAAGGGAAACCAAATTCATGAAATGATGCGAACTTAACAGTTATAAGTGTATTGTGTTTTTCATATTGTCTTTCTTTGTCCTTTCTTGTCTCTTTTTATTATTCAAAATAAAAAAAAGAAATATTTTTCCATATTGATAAGAAATGTTCCGATTTCTATAATACATACTTTAGATCTTTTTTTTTCTATTTTATTTTGAAATAAACAGATAAGAGAGCTGGGCCAAAACTAACAAAACGAATTTCATCAGAGAGAAGAATAAAATACTACACTTGGGCAGAAAAATTGAAATGCACAGAGATAAAATGAGTGACTCTTGGCTTGATCACAGTACATGTAAAAATGATCTAGGAGTCTTAGTAGACCACAAGCTGAACCTGAGTCAGCAGTGTGATGTGGCAGCTAAAAAAGTCAGTGTGATTCTGGGTTGCATCTATAAGAAGAATAAGCTGTCTAGGTCAAGGGAAATGAAAGTACCCCACCTGGAATACTGTGTCCAATTCTGGGCACCACAGTTCAGGAAGGATATTGACAAGAATATGTCCAGAGGAGGGTGACTAAAATAGAAACCATGCGCTGTGAGGAGAGGCTTAGGGAGCTGGGTATGTTTAGCCTGGATTAGAGAAGGTTAAAAGATGACATGACAGCTATATTTAAATATTTGAGGAATGTCATATGGAAGATGGAGCAAGCCTGTCTTCTGCTGCTCCAGAGACTAGGATGTGGAGCAGTGGCTTCAAAATTCATGAAAAGAGATTTCATAGAAATGTTAGGAAGAACTTCCTCACAGTAAGAGCAGTTTGACAGTGGAATATGCTGGTTCAGAGTATGGTAGAGTCTCCTTCTTTGGAGATTTTTAGACAGAGGCTGGACATCCATCTGTTACTGCTTTAATGGTGTATTCCTACATGCCAAGGGTTGGACTTGATGGCCCTTGTGGTCTCTTCCAACTCTATTGTTCTATGAGTTTTTGAGCCTACACAAGCTTTTCTGCTTCTTCTTATTAAAATATTTTTCTCCCCTCCCCTGTCTGATATTATGGGTTCTCAATGTGGCATACACTGAAAATCAATTTAAACAGTTCAGACTTTTACAAAATTAAAGCAACTGGCTAAAAATAACTCATTCAACAGGTTAAAATAACTTGAAAGCTCCTACTCGAGGCGGGAAGAACTCCCCTGGCAATCTCCCACAGAGAGGTGAGAGAGTGGAACTGAGCCTCACTTTGTGGACTCAGCTTTGTGTGTCCCAGTGGATGACCTCATCAAGAGTGGCACTGGGATGCTGTTTCTTGGATTCCTGGCAATTGTGTTACAGGATGCTGCAGGAAACCATTTTGGCCCCCACTCAACACCTGCCATATGTGATGATATTGGGAGTAGTCTCCAGGAAGTATGGAGAAACCTCTGTGCCACTGTTGCATCTGAGTCAAGTTTGAGAGTACAGACCTTGGATCAGTGCCTGGACCAACGCAGTGGTGGCCTGGAGGATGGCCAGTAAGCTGACGCTGAATCTGGCAGGACTGGAGGGAAGTCATGTGGCTGAGTGGTTCACAGGTCTGGAGGCAAAATAGGCAAGCTGTTTTGGTAGCCTCAGTGTTCTGAGCTTGAGCTAATTGAGCTAATTGTTGAGCTGGGCTGTTCCTGGACCTCGATAGTTTGGCGACAGTGGTCCAGGCAATACTAGCCTCAAGGATGGATTGTTGTCACCTGCTTTCAGTGGAGTTGCCTGTTAATGAGGGTCCAGAACATGGAGCCGGTGTGGGAATTTTAGCTAGGCTGCTAAGGGACACTGTCTATTTGCCCTACGGTTTCCCTTTGCTGAAAGAATTGCACAGGGTTCCTATTTGCCTCAAGTTAGGATCCAGGATTTCATTGTCTAATATCCTAAACAACTTGGATTAGACTTATCTGAGAGGATACCTTTTTCCCTATAAACCCATTTGGTCACTGAGGTCACCTGGAGAAGCCCTTCTAGTAATGCCAAGGCTCCTGGGGTCTGTTCTATGGTAATCCAGAGCAGATCGTTTAGTGTGGTTGCACCCTCTGGAATAAGCTTCCCCTGAGACCAGGCATCTACTAACAATTTTTTTTTTAGACTCACCTACTTCAGCAAGCCTTTTCAGTGTAGTTTATATTAGTTTATACGTGATACTGATTTTACATTTTAAAAAGTTGTGTATTTTAATTATCTGTGTGGGCTACTTTGGAATCTCTAGATGTAAACAGCTTATAAACACTGGTAAATAAAAATAAATTATCAAGCAAACTAAATGTGAGGCTAAACAAAGCAGCGCTCCACAGTCAATATCAAGTCTATATTTAGTCCATCTCAAATTTCCGAGCACAGCCTCTTGTTGCCAATGATTTAATAGACATTTGACACACCTCACAAGTCACCTTTCCCCATATTACATTCCATACCAAAATATCACTCCCCCCACAAAAAAAAAAAAAAGTTTGTGAGTAAAGGTTGCTGATGAGACTGCAGCTTTACACTATCTTCTCTCTGACAACCTATTACAAAAAAATACGAATAGGAATCATACTGTGTGATCCCACATCACAGGGTGATGAACACAGTGGATGAACACTCTGCATTGCTCCAATGCTGCACCTGTCAGTCAAGAAACTGGTGATGTTCGGACAGGTGAGGAAATAGTCTCAGAATTCTGAGGCTGTTGGTTTAGTACCATCACTGTTGGTTTGGCATTGCTAGAGTCCACAGTCTCTAATAAGCTGCCAAGAACAGCCCCAGAGGGTAGCAGCATGAATGGTAAAGAAAGAAAACCAAACTTATTTTATAAAACTTAGAAAGGCACAGGTATGGCCTAAGTGCTTTTGTAACATTGCAGCACAATCACAGAACATTGTTCTGTCTTTCACTTCTCTGTGTGTGTGCAAATTTGGCAGCATATGCTTGGGTCAAATGCAAACATCTAATGTTGTATGTTGTGGTCTGGATGTAGCTGTCAGTCCTCCACACCAGCTTTTCTGCAAGACCTCATCTCCCTGTGCCTTTAGCTATTGCAAGTTTTATTCTGATCCTGAAAACTAGGCCAAATCTGTAGCAGCTCCTCAGGACCATAGTGATGCACGACTACAAGCTTAGAGAATCTGCATTTCTCATAGGAGATTTTAAAGACGTTGAAGAGACCCCAGGGGCTGTCTGTCACATTAATGCCCAGTTCATGGAGGCAGATTCCCATAAAAGAATCTTCCATGTTGATCACTCTGATGGTCTGAGCCACCTGGTAGATCTTCTTGGCCAGATCCCCAGAAAGCACATATCCAGGGCCTCCACAGTACGGTGGGTAGGTGTCATTGGGATATACTTCTCGCGGTACATACCATTTGTAGGCTTTGTTACGGATGGGCTTTGTGTTCCGGTAGATGTATCCTGTCATGTAGTCTTTCTTGGGGGGCAGGTGAGGTTGCAGCAACTGTGACACCAGGTACTCCACATTCAAAAAGATGTCACTGTCTGCCTTCATGACATATGAGACATTGGGACAGAATTTGCTGATCCATTCCATCCCCATCAGAGTCTTCAGCGTAAGGTTGTTGTAGGTGTCCAGGAAGTCTTGCTGGATAATGTCTTTGTAGATGGAACTCTCTTCTTCCAACAAGTTCTGGAGTGGAGATTCAAACAGGGGATGGACCCCAGTCAAAAAGAGGCGGAGGATGGAAACACCAGGCACTGAGCTCTCATTGCCCCATGTCTGCCGGATGGCTTTCCTCCTGGCAACATCTTGGGGCTCTGTTATCACAAACAAGACCAAGAAAGGGGACCTCTCTTGGCACTTACCAGGTTCATTGAGACGGAATTTATACCCTTTGGAATACACAACTTCTAAGGGATGGCGTGTGGTAGCTGTTGGTGGTGCTGGGGATTGCATGGCAAGGGAACTGGGCTCCTTTTCCCCTTCAAGTAAAGCTTCCCATTTGAATTCTGGGGCACTTTGAAGCTCTTGTGCAGCACCTGGGCTGCTTTGACTGCACAGTTTTACCAGTAGAGGGGAAATTTCAGAAAATTCCCTTTCAGGCCTAGCAACAAGTAGAAACAGAAATGTGGAGCAGAGAACAAAGAGCACCAAAGTAGGCAAGGCCTGTAGCTGGCACATGAACGCCTTCATATTTGTCCTTCAAAGCTCTTTTGGATCAGGTCTCGAATAGGTTTCAGTCAAAGCTAGCTTTACGTTTGTTTCTGATGTGTTCCTTCTCACTTCTGCTATGCGTTCCTGGAAGGAAAAAAAACCCCCACAGTTTTAGAGAGTGTAACTGTCACCCTACAAATGCATAGATCTCACTGAATATAAATAAAAAATCTAACACAAAAAGTTCTGATAGCATTAGAGTTCATTTCATTCCAATAATTGCAAATAAGACACTTGGATTAACAAGGTCTTCTTTTCCTGCCAGATATGAATCTATGCTTTTCCATTTTATACCCATATGGCCCAACCAATAATGATACCTTCTGGCTGTTGTTTGTACTTGCTCTGCCAATCAATGTACCTGTTTCTGTATGATGGCCCTATTCTCAAATGGGATCATTACAGGTACCCAATCTAGAAATGTGTTTGCTTTCAGTAGAGTGATGATTCAAATTTGTGTTCCCAGGCATAGCTATCAACTTGTACATATAGCCTGGAATTCTTTATCTCAACGTAGATTATATAACCTTATATATACTTAGCTAGGTAGCAGAGGTGCTAAGAAGCCCTGTTAGTGAATTCCAAAGATGAAAAGATGACAGAACCCTGGCAAGAGTGTTTCAACATGCTCCAAAGCACATCACTGCTCCATAGCTGGTGTCCCATTGCACCTTGGCCTCCTTGTTCCTGATGCACAATGGTCCCTTTGCTGGCTCACTATATAGTAATGCAATGGCAGCCCCTTGTAGCATACAGATGTTGGGGAACTGCCCAATTCCTATAGGCTTATGTCTACTTTTGAAGCCATTAAGTCACCAGATAAATTCTAGATATACTTATCCAGTAAATATAGTAAAATTCAAAATCATATTACAGTGATATCTGTATGAGGAAGGAATCGCTATCATGTGTTGTTGTTCCTTATTCTCCTATATTTTGCTGTATGGCCCATATATTATCTGTTATATTGTGTTATATCATCTGCTTCCTATATAATAAGTATACTATGTGGATTTTGATGCCTCTATTCCACCTTAACTTCCTTATATAGAACACAACTTGATGTATACAGAAGTGTAATTTTCCCCATAAGAAAGTTTCTAGGATTAAGGGGGATTCTAACTGTAATATTTAAAAAGGTATCCTAATCTGTCTACTTTTGAACACAACATAGCTTTGCATGGAGCAAGGTATGTGCCAATTTCCTTTGAGTGTTCAGTAATGTCCACTTTTCCCCAAAGAAACAGCCATCTCCTACTCAGTGCGTCAATTTTACCATCATTTATGCCATAAAGGATTAAACCAACCTTGCCTGAGCCTGGTCCCTGCTAGATACTCTTCTACCATGCTTCAGACAGGATGGATCAACTCAAACAAGTAAAATTTAAATAAATTATGTAAATCAGCAGGAAAAAAAATCAGTTTAAGCCAGTGGTTTCTAACCTTTTCTCTACCAGAAACCTCCTTTAAATATATTTTGTTGCCGTGGACCCCAAAGACTTAACTGCAGATTTAAAACCCTAAAGTACATCAAATATTTATTTAAAATTGTTCATGAAGGGTCTTCAAAATGGGAGAGAAAAGAGAAATAAGTAAATGCACACTTCCCTGAGAGGTGCTAGAGGGACAGGGAAGATTTTTCTCCTATTTATTTTCTCCAATTTAAGGGTGGAGTGGACTGAACAGCAACACACAGGCCCAGCCAGCCAACCAGCATTTGCCCTTCTCTTTCTCTTTGTCTCTCCCCTCTTTTTCAGCCATCCAGTCTATCAGAAATGCCCACCTCCCCTCCTTTTTTTTTTGCCTTCTTTACCAGGAGGAGAGGAGACAGAAATGGGCAACGGAGGGAGGGAGTGGGATCCTTGACACAGCATGGTGGCCAACTCTGAAAAAGGATAGCAGGGCTAAATGAGAAGAGGGGGGTGCTGCTGCAGTAGCTGCCACTCCCTGGCAAGGCACTGGAAGATGGAGGGAGGGATCACCATTGACAAAGTAAGCTGCCACTCAATTCAGATGAAAGTACGTGCAGTTATGAATGGAACTGAGGAGATGTGCTCAGGGTCTTTTATAGAGGGGTTGCTTTGACCATCTTTTTTGCCTTCAAACTCTGCTGTCACTTTTTCTTTTTTAGTCCGTTCCCCATCCCTCCCTCTTTTGCCTGTCTTAGGTCGTTTCTGCACTGCATGTTTATAGTGCTATTATTCCACTTTCAACCTCCTATGGAATCCTGGGGTTTGCAGCTTTGGGAGGGGCCTTTAGAATTCTCAGCCAGAGAGCTCTTTGGCCTCAGTAAATTGTGAAACCCGGTTAGAAGCAGAGAAGCTGGGGAGCGTGGATCTCAGCATGTGGAGCTGAGGGGAAGGCTCGCTGGACAAAGTGACAGCAAGGCGGGATGGAAGCCAAGAGCGATCCGAGGAAGCGCTAAAAGTCAGGGGTTCTTATAGGGAAAATTGTGACCGCAGGCTAGTTCGTACTTGGGGAAAACAATGAGTTTGGGGCTGGAGACAAAGCCTCCGAAAGGTCAGTATTTGAATGATTGAGTTATAGCCAAATTGTCAATAGAGTAGCTAGTACGCAAACGCGGAGTGCTTGAAATGCTCATCAAGCTGCCTGCGTGGTGCAGGGGATCTTTTGAAAGTAGCATGCATACATAATTGTGGTACTTGCCTTGAGGTCTTCTGAAGCTGCATTAGGCAATGACTGGCCTGCCTACAGTGGGATTTGAATGGTTCGGCTATTGTCGGCCGCACCTGTGTGTGTGCTTGTCCAGGGTCCTCGCAAGCATGTGAAGAGGAATGGGTATAGAAGGCCGAATTATTGATATCAAAAGATATCTTAATATCCCACAAGCTCGGGCTAGCAATGGCGGTAACAAATAGAGGGGTATAACCTTTTTCAGAGAAATAGACCAAAAAGGAAAGAAGGAGGAATAGCACTATATGTCAAGGAGATTAATATCTGTGAAGAGATCCATGACTTAAATCCTGGAAGCCAAGTTAAGGGCATCAAGATAAAAATTCAGGGAGACAGAAACAACAGTGATATTGTGTGGGTCTACTACAGGTTCCCAAACCAGACTGAGGACCTGGATGATGCCTTCATGGAAAAGATGACAAAACATTTAGAAAGGAGAGATTTCAACTATCTGATATTTGTTGCAAGTCAAACTCCACCAAGAGTATCAAGTCCAACAAATTCCTCACTTGCATAGCAAATAATTTCATTGTCTAGAAGATGGAAGAGGGAACAAAGGGATCAGCTGTTTTAGATCTGATACTAACCAAAAATGATGATCTGGTTAATGGGGTGGAAGTGGAGGGATTCTTAGGTGGAAGTGACCATGTTCTCCTGGAGATTATTATACTGCAGAAAGGGGAAGCCAAGTGTAGTTATGAATGAACACACATTCTAGATGTAGTCATGAATGCACATGCATTCTAGACTTGTAGAAAGCTGATTTTAGTAAACTTAGAGAAATACTGGTTATGATACCATGGTCAGGAATCCTGAAAGAGAAGGGAGTTCATGATGGATGGGAGTTTCCTAAAAGGGAGATTGAAGGCACAATTTCAAAGAATTCCAAAGAACAATAAAATGGGAGGCATCTAAAGAATTTGCGATGTTTGTCTAAGACCTTTCAACAGAGCTAAGATTTAAAAAGACAAGAAAATGAAAAAGGGGGAAATCACCAAAGGGGAATTCAAACAAATAGCCAGCAAACATAGGGAGAGGGCCAGAAAAGCTAAAGCGCAAAATGAGCGCAGGCTTACTAGAGAGGTTAAAAACAATAAAAGGGGCTTTTTTTTCTTGTCTGTAACAAAAGGAAGAACAAGGAAATGGTAGGGCCATTGAGTGGAGAGGAGAGCGAAATCCTAGCAGGGGCCAGAGAAAAGGCAGAACTACTGAACACCTTCTTTGCCTCAGTTTTCTCCCACAAGGAAAACATTGCTCTACTTGGGAAAATGAAGATGATGCAGTAGGTAAAGAGGTGGTACAGGAATACCTGCCTATCCTAAATGAATTCAAGTCCCCAGGATCAGATGAACTACATTCAAGGCTATTGAAGGAACTGGCAGAAGTAATCTCTGAACCCCTGGCAATAATCTTAAAGAACTCCTGGAGAACAGGAGAAGTTCCAGCAGACTGGAGGAGGGCAAATATTGTCTCTATATTCAAAAAGAGAAAAAAGAGGACCCAAATGATTACCATCTAATCAATACCAGGAAAGATTCTAAAGCTGACCATTGAACAATTAGAAAGGAATGCTGTGATCACTAGCAATCAACATGGGTTTCTCAAAAACAAGTCATGCCAGGCTAATCTTCCCTCTCTCTCTCTCTCTCTCTCTCTCTCTCTCTCTCGATAGTGTTACTAGCTTGGTAAATGAAAGGGAATGCTGTAGATATAGAATATCTTGACCAGTGAGGCCTTTGAAAAGTTCCTCTATGATATTCTTCCAAATAAGCTGGTAAAACGTGGGCTAGGCAATACTATTGTTAGATGGATTTGTAACTGGCTGACTGACCAGACCCAAAGGGTGCTCACCATTGGGTCCCCTTCATCCTGGAGAGAAGTGACTACCGGGGTGTCACAGGGTTCTATCTTGGGCCCAGTGCTATTCAACATCTTTATCAATGGCTTCGATGATCGAATAGAGGGCATGCTCAGCAAATTTGCAGATGACACCAAATTAGGAGGGGTAGTGAATACTCCCAGAGGACAGGATCAAAATTCAAAATGACCTTGACAGATTAGAGAACTGAGCCAAAACTAACAAAATGAATTTCTACTGAAAGAAGTGTAAGGTACTACACTTGGGGAGAAAAAAATGAAATGCACAGCTATAAGATGGGTAAAACCTGATTGACCACAGTACATGTGAAAGGGATCTAGGAGTCTTAATAGATCACATGAGTCAGGACTATGATGCAGCAGCTAAAAAAGCTTCTAGGTCAAAGGAAGTGATAGTACCACTCTCTTCTGCTTTGGGTCAGATCCCAACTGGAATGCAGTGTCCAGTTCTGGGCACCACAGTTCAGGAGGGATATTGACAAGCTGGGATGTTTCCAGAGGAGGGCAACCCAAACCGTAAAGGGCACAGAAACCACACCCTATGAGGAGCAGCTTAAGGAGCTGGGTATGGTTAGCCCAGAGGAAAGATGGGGTATATGATAGTTATGTTTAAATATTTGAAGGGAATGTCATATGGAAGATGGAGCAAATTTGTTTTCTACTGCTCCAGAGACTAAGACATGGAGCACTGGCTTGAAATGTCAGTCACCTAAACATTAGGAAGAAGTTCCTGTCAGTAAGAGCTGTTTGACAGTGGAATATGCTGTCTTGGAGTGTGGTGGGATTCTCCTACCTTGGAAGTTTTTAAACAGAGGCTGCATGGCCATCTCTTGGGAACACTAAGATTGTATATTCCTGCATGGCAGGGGGTTGTACCAGATTGCCCTTGTGGTCTTTTCCAGTTATGATTTTATGAAAAACAGGCTCAGTCGCTTTCAGTATGCTTATTTCCAGGCAAGCAGGTGCAGGACTGCAGTCAGGATAGGAAAACAGAGAAAGATGTATACTATATATTTTACTCTTTTCTGCTTACTGCTTCAGTGCTTGCTTCAGAGGGTAGGATGTGGGGGATGCCTTTCAGCCCCCTTGCATCTACATGAGCATGGCTCAGAGTGCTTGGTCCATCCACACCTCTCCCCAATTGGGTAAGATACACGAGCAGAGGCAACACTGGAAAATTCCTGAAAGCCATGCCATTCAGTGCTTCATTTTTCCTGCCTGCTTCCCAATGGGCAAAAGGTGTGGATTGGGCGATGCTGGGGTTGACTAAGTGGGTGTTCATCCAGGTGCATGGAGCTAATCATTGTGAAGAGGAGATGAAAGTTGTAGGGAAATAACCTCTGCAGCAGCCTCCCAGTCATGGGGCAGGTTGAGAGAAGCAGTTGTGGCAGGACCTTGAGATATCTCTCCAGCTACCTGTTCTCAGTGTGCCCTGCAATCAGAAAAGCACTGCAGATATCATTTCCCAATGCTCCAATCTGCAGTACCTTGGAAAACCTCTGGTTGAGGCACTGCCTGGCTGAATAGGTAGGTTTTTGGGTGGGGGTATTGTCAGATATAGCTACAATAGTCAGTCTGATGATGCAGAATGTCAGTCATTTTCTTTGCTGAAGGCAACCTTTAGTTGATGACTCCAAGTACCAGCTTCCATACCTGTTAATAGGTCTAGAAAATCAGTATCCTCCAAGAATGCCTGCAAGCCGTCCAGTCACAACCACCTCAAACACCTTCCCCACACTGGAGAATTTGTAACTGATTCATAGATGTGGGCTGCCCAACTCCTTGCAAATCCTTGGAGAATGTTGCATGCTAACCTGATCTTTAAAAGGAAGAGGTGCATCCTCTTTATGTGTCACTTGTGACACAATTACAAGTGTCACATCCTGTAATCAGAAGAATTATCATTATATAGCGACGTAATAAGATCTTGAAAAAGTTAAAGATTACATTTCAATGTACTAAAAATATGACCTGAAGTATTATACAACTCTGGCATGCTAATCAGTGTGTGCCAGTGTAATTCTGCATTTTCTTATCCATTTTATCATTTTCACTTATGTTTGCTTAACCTGTGAAGTGAAACAATTACCTTTAACACCCCATTTCACTGCTGCCAGTCCCTAGATAAGCAAGACGTGTGAAGGTGGATTGATTGACCTAAGCAACCACAAGATCCGGGAGGGTTAACCCAGAATCCTGGAAAATAAAAAAACAAGGAAGGAAACAGGACTGGAAACGAAGAATCCAAACGCTTCCTACCATCAAGTTTCTCCTATTTCTCAATCCCTGTATGTTCCACTAACCTTGCCCATCCTGTGCTCTCTCCACTGATTTAGGAAGGGTATGAAGGGTATGAAGGTATGAAGAACAGCATGTTTTCCAAAATTGGCCAAACCAGCTTGATTGCAGGAAAATAGAATTTGTGTTAACCTTCTCTTCCATGCAATGGTATGTTATCTCCATTCTCTCCTCCCACTGTTAACTGTGAGCTTCCTGGCATGGTCCAAATCTCTGTTGGATCTTCCAACTAAGGTTTAACTGCTAAAAGAAACTTAAACTCGAGCTACTCGACTCATGCAGTGGAAAAACATCTTTAACATTAAAAACCCTTGATAAGATGCTAGACAGAAGAAGGCAGCAGTGACACCAGTAGGCTTGGATGGCTTCACTCCTGCAACAGATCCTTTCTCCAGCTGAGCGTTTGGTTCAGTGTAAACCATACAACTAGAATATTTTTATTCAAAAGAGAAAACTGAAATAAAATCTGTCAGAATTTACATATTCTGAAACCAGGAGTTCATATCTGAATTAGAGGCTTTTACTTGGATCCCAGCCAGCTGGTAACAACTATTCCTCTTCCAAGAAGGAAGTACATTCTGTGCTAGGGACAGGTTAAAATGACAAAGCTGTCAGCTGAGCATTTCCTGGAAGAAAAAAATTATCCTTGAGGCAAGTGAGTAACCCAGTAAAAGAGATCACTATTACACAGATGTTTGCTCAAACCAGAGGATGACGCTTGAGCAGGAATGGCAGGGAAATTTTCATGGCAGAAGTATGAATGAATGAAACCGCAAATGTGTAATGATTTACGCAAAGGCTAGCTTGGTCATTTATTACTGCTTTAATTTATAAAGCGGGGTGAGGAACTTTGGGCCTTCCCGCAATTGGCCATGCTGGCTGGAGTTACTGGGAGCTTCATTTGGATCTGGCCTCAGTAACTCTCATTTACTGGCTAGCTTTGAGTTCAGAGAAATGGTGTACAGGGTTCAAAAGCTTTATTCAGAATAGTTAAGAAACAGCAGCACGTTTTGGCTTTGCATTGCCTTAGAAGCTGTAACATTTCAAGTTACTGTGCACTAGAATTCTTTTGGACAGTTAGTTAGAACAACCAGTGGCATAGGGATGGGGGGGCATGAGAGTGGTGTGTCCTGGGCGGCACTTTTTGGGGGGGCACCACCACTCCTTGCCTGCCCCCTGCATGCTGTCGCCCCGCCCATGTGCACCATTGTCCCACCTGCCCCCATCCCTACCCCACTGACGCAAAGCTATGCCACTGAACAACTCTTTTCCTAGGCTCTTCCATCTCCCTCCCATTTTCTCATTTTTTCTTCCAGCTGCATGATCTTGTAGCTGTGTCTGTTCATCCTTATCAGGGATCATTACAATAACATTCCCTCATTGCCAGCACACTGTTTGTCACCTGATCCCATCATCCCTCCACAGCACAATAAAGCCCATTTGTTAAACATCAGCATGAAGAGACTGCCTTAAGCATGGCAGGATGAGCAAAGCCAACCTGACAGTAACACATGTCTTGCTTACATCCTGTTCGGATTACTGTAATGTACTCCACATGGGACTGCCTTTGAAAAGTGCTCATGAACTTCAGTTGGCCCAAAGAGGGGTGGGCTACAGGGAGCACAAAACTCCCTTATTGCAATAGTTCCACTGGCTGCTGGCCTGTTTCTCTTAGGAGTGAAAGGTTTCAAGACTCTGGATAACACTTCCCCAGCTCCTCCCCAGTCTACTCCACAGGGCTGCTAAAGATTCAGCACCCAGAACAGCACTCTCCTGCTCCACCAGTTGATATGGGAAAGGCTCACGTAGACACAGCTCCCTGGACAGTGCTCAGCACAGTTGACTCCACAGGGCTGACCTGGATTCAGCACCCTGGATGGTTCCCTGTGTATTGCCGGTTTGAATGCCTGCTGGTCTGAATTAACAGCACAGAGAGGCACTGCCGTTTAAGACAGCTTGGCTGTACTAACAAATCTCTTTGCAATATGGTGTCTACATACTTTCCTAGTGAAGATACTGATATTCCTTTTTTGTTGTGCTAAGACTACATAGAGAATAATGTTTCTCTCTCTTTTTAATAAAAAAAATTAATAAAAAAACCCGCTTGGCTGCCTGAAACTGTCAAAAAGAATGAATCTCCTTTCTTAGCTGAAGTTCCTCCATCTTAATCACAGTAATATCAGAATTGGTCTGGCTGTCCATTCTTTGTCCTACTTTGCCCTAATTAAATGGTGCTGATTGTGCTAACTTTAAATTGTCAGTGCTGCCAGGTTCCTAGAGCTCCACCACAGCACACTCCTCCTCCATTGTAACAATTTCCAAACCATGCTGTAGAAGAAATATAACCTCATCAATGAGGGCACTGCGATCAGGACATTGTTACTTGTTATATAGTTAGCAACAGTGTATCAGAGCTTAGGTCCTGAGAAAATTAAAGATTCATGTTTGATTCACACATGCTCTATATACTTTACAAGATCATTGTCGCCCCATGTATAAAAAAAAACCCTCCTTTTGACATTAAAGGGTCCTTCTATTTACTCATTCAAGAAGTGGCTTGGCTCTGTTCTTCTTGAGTGGGGAGAGGGGCACTTTGGGCAAAGTATATAGAGGTATCTTTCCAGGTTTATTCAGAGTTCATCCATCACTGCACGTATCACCTGGTGGGTCAACAATAGGAGTATGGTGTCTAGATCGAGGGAGGTAATGCGCTAACCACTGCATTGGTTAGACTTCATCTGGAATACTGTGTCTAGTTCTGGGCACCTCAGTTCAAAAGGATATCAACAATCCGGAGCATCTCCAGAAGAGGGTGACCAAAATGGTGAAGGCTCTGGAAGCCATGCCCATGAGGAGCGGCTTAGGGAGCTGGGGATGTTTAGTCTGCAGAAGAGAAGGTTAAGAGGGGACATGATAGCCATGTTTAAATATTTGAAGGGATGTCATGTCGAGGAGGGAGCGGGCTTGTTTTCCACTGCTCCAGAGATTAGGACAAGGAGCAATGGATTCAAGCTGCAGGAAAGGAGATTCCACCTGAACCTCAGAAAGAACTTCTTGATGGTCAGAGCTGTCCAGCAGTGGAATATGCTGCCTTGGAGTGTGGTGGAGGCACCTCTCCTTGTCGCCTCTTCCATCTTCTAGATCATGAAATTGTCTGCAAAGCAAGTGAGGAACTTGTTGGACCTTGTGGTCTTGGCAGAGTTTGACTGCTAACATATATCAGGACAGTTGAAATCTCCCATTACTACTGCATCTCTCCTTTTTGAGTGTGCGGTCATTTGCACCAGGAAGGCATCCCCGCAATGACATCCCTATTGTTTTTCGTTCCTTTAATTCTTAGCCAGATGCTCTCAACGTGGCTTCCTGGATTTAAGTCATGGATCTCTTCACAGGTGAAAACATCCCTGATATATAAAGGTACCCCTCCTCCTTTCTTGGAGTCTCGTTCCAATCACGAGACTCATCCCATCAGGTTTTGGTGATGCCTATTATATCATATTTATTTTGTTGCATTAAAAGTTCCAGTTCATCTTGTTTATTCCCATGCTCTGTGCATTAGTGTAGAGACATCTAAGGCCATGTGCCCTGCCTGCAAGCCCTTTACTAAAGTTGCTTTTCCTCTCATAGTTGGTACTAGTACTACTTGGCCTGGGTTTCTTGCCCAGTACTTGCTGAATTCCTGCACTGAATAGTATTGTCTCTCTGCCCGCCCGAACTCAGTTTAAAGACCTCCTGTTTAGCTTTGAGAGATTGTTAGCAAAAACATTCCTGCCAATGGCTGTGAGGTGCAGCCCATCCATTGCCAGAAGACCAGCTTCATGAAAATGCAGACTGTGGTCCAAAACCCCAAATTGTTCCCAGCAGCACCATCTGCCGAGCCACTATTCTTCTCACCCTTCGTGGGCCATGTCCTTCCCCAGGAAAGAGAGACGAAATGACAATCTGCGCACTAAGGTCCTTCAGCTTCCTACCCATAACCTCATAATCCTTTGTGATCTGCTGAAAGCTGTGCCTTGCAGTGTCACTGGTTCCCACGTGAACCAAAAGAAGGGGGTTACGGTTAGTGGGCTTGACCAGTCTTGTCAGGCTCTCTGTTACATCATTGATTTTGGCCCCAAGGAGACAGCACACTTTGCAATTCATCCTGTCAGGGTTGCAAATTGTTGGTTCTGTTCTTCTCAGCAAGGAGTCCTCAGTCACCATAACTTGTCTCCTCTGAGGATTGTCCAGGGTTACTCAATGTGCAGATTCTTTCAGGGTTGCCTGGACATTCTCTTCAGGCTGAGACTGTTGGTCTTGCTGGTGTTGGGCTTCCTCATTAATAAGGAGAAACAGCTCTTGCTGCTGTTCGATTTCCTCTTACACAAATATTCCCTGGGCTTGAACAGTGGTCTTAGAAAAAATGGCAAAATAGGTGAAATTGGAGACATGGGAGGAGAGAGAAGCAGCAACAGAGCTTAGGCTTACAGTTATGCTTGTGTGGGGTTCATCCCCTCTCCGATGATGGTAAAATATTACATCCTATAAAAGAAGTGGCACGATCAATGCTGGAAGCCAGGACTCTTACCAACTCCAGAACCAATCACTTCACAGTGCCAGGAACATGTATGGCTAACAGACAGACACAGATTTCAAGATGGAAGGCATGGGGCTACATCACTTTTTGCCTCCAGTGTCCATGGAATTGCAGGAGCACATGAACACAAGTGGAAAATTTGCCAAAAGACACTTTGCAAAACATAGCAAACATCTAAATTGGCACTTAAGTAGGAAGATCAAGTAGATAACACTCGGGTTTCCAGATCCTTGTCAGTTTGTTTGAAGGCTCCTGTAGACCAAGACACAAAGACCCATCAGGAACCTTCAGGGCTGCCCATGAGTAAGCAACATCAGGGCACCCCACACAGGTCACTCAAGGAAGATCCCACTGAACCTGAGACCCTTCCTACAACCTCACCCAGGGAATACAAGATCTGAAAAAGGGAGCAAGACCTTCTCAGTCAGACTGGGAAGATGAGTCTTATGTACAAAAGAAGCCAAACATCACAAATCAAGTGTGAAATCAGTGAGGCTTGTCTGCTAGAGGGTATTTAACCAAGGCTGGTCTGGGGTAGGGAAAAGAGGAGGTGGCTACCATTAAAGGCTCTCCATGAAACTTCAAACCCACCCTTTTCTGACGGTTCCACAAACACCAAGAGCAGGGGGATCAAGACATCTATTTAAGAGATCCTGTTTCAGATATCAATGGAGGTGAGGGAAGGATGGAAGCCTTCCTAATTAGTGATCTTCTGTTCCAATTTACAGCTGCTGAATTGGCCAAAGTTGCCTTGAGGGATGAAAAGCACCTCAGAGTTGTCTTACTCATTCCCTTTTTCCATTAAGTGAACTCCTAGAAAAGATACAATTTTTGATTTTTCAAAGGGAGTACAGCCAACTACAGATCTATCACCTCAGCATTTCTTGCAGCCTGACATCGCTTTGCCTCCAGCACAGCAGTAATCTCATTAAGCCTGAACATTACCTCCTCCTTTACCTTACCTTCCTTTACATTACCTTCTTACAGATTGTAGACTATGCAACAGCTGCATCTCTTCTCCCTACTCCCATTTCATTTGCTTAACATCCATCTTGGAGATGGACTTTAGGGAACTTCAAACTCACAATTTAATTCATTCTGAAGTTGCAGGATTAGCCATGTTGACCATTAAATAATGGACTATATGAGAAACACGCATTGGTGATACCTTCATTAGATCAACCAGAAGGTACAGAAGGTACATCATGCTATCTCACCAGTTTCTTATCACACAAAGATAATTTTTAGAAAATCACCAAGCAAGGGAAACAAAGTTGATCCTGTTGGAGTCACAAAAACCTGTAGGTCTCTATTTTGTGCAAAATATGTTTTCATACAGGCAGAAAGGTGAGTCTCACTGATCCCTGCAAGATTGAGGAATAACAGGGACAAAGACTATAAAAAAAGGTCAAAAAGATTCAGTTCTCTCTTGTAGCCATAAAATGTCTTCCCTTTGAGATCTATTTTGCAGAAATTAGTGGCCTTCCCAGGAAGACCTTATGTTGTCAGGTGTGGAGATAATATTTAAGTGTGCCAGGCAAGTGTGCCAATGAAAGTCATGTTAGCTTGTCCTTGAAAATCAAGTCCCAGTATAGGGTCATGGACACTCCATTCTCTTCAGGTTAGGATTTCCCTACTGAGAGTTGTGTTAAACATCTTGAAATCTGAAAACTGCAGAAACAGTCATGTTGGCCATTGAACAGGATCCAAGATCCCTTCTATATTGGCCATAGTAAAGGTAATGTTCTGCTGTTGGCCTTTATCTCAATTAGCCTTTTTCTAATGGATCAACACAGCTTTCTGGCCATCCATCCATCCACCCACTCATCCACACCTGAAATCTGTTTTAACCAAATAATGAAGTAAGTAAATTTTATTGTATTTGAGTAAAAGCCATTACAAATATAGTTAAGAATCATAAAACCAATATAACAGTATATATACATACATCCATATAAATATTAAATCAAAGAGTCCCCCGCACAGTCTATGGCAATCTCTTTCAAATAATTTGCACGAATGCTTTTAGCAGCTTTGACAAATAAAGCTGTTTTATATGTAACCAGTGAATCACAATCTAAAAGCAACCAGCAAAGTTTTATGTAGGGAGTCTCACCTTGCAAGGGAGCCAGAATATGTCCCAAAAATCTCTTTTGAGGATTTTAATATAGGGGGCAAAAAAGTAGGTAGTGTATAATGTCCTCTACCTCCTCCATACCACAAATGCAGATCCTGAAGTGTCTTGGAATGTTTCTATATCTGCCATCTAAAACAGATCTTGGCATAATTTGAAAGCGCAGTTCCGTAAATGCAATTCTCAAAGAGGGAAAAGTGAGTGTAAATAGGTACTGAGCTCTCAGATGATTGGGTTTCACCATATGATGTCAATGTGAAAACTTTGATCTTTTGATACCAAATAATGAAATTACTCTCAGGTTTACAATAATGATTCATACATTCTGTTCTCTTGTTATCTCAGAATGTTATGTTGTTTTAAAAAAAATATCTTCAATCAGTGTTCTCTTAATTATATTCTGCTTAGAAAGCTTGCTCACGCCCTTGATAAACATAGATAGTGATTCATACAACTATGTAAAACTACCCATTTTGGCTTTTGCTGACTTTTTTTTACCAATGCAGCACCTAAAATGAACTCCTGAAACTGCCTACTTACTCTCTGTTTTTCCCTGCTAATGCAAGTGCCATCACATTGCCTGATGAGACCCATGTGCGAAACTGCCAACAGTTCTTCATTATAGCTTCAGACAACATAAAGACAATACATGACTTTTTAGATCAACTCTTGTCCCTGCTACCTCTCCTTTCTACTTTTTTCTAACATCCAGCCGGATTAAGAGATCTGAAGTTCTTGAAAGGTTGTGCTAATTATTCTGCCTCTGGGGTTGGTCAAATAAAGGTATTAGCAGAACAATGTGGATTTTGGGATACATCAGGAGTAGAAATTATTTGTCTCTCCAGATGTGGTTGGAGTGCAACCACCAGCAGCTGTAGCCAGCATAGCCTGTGGCAAGGAGTGCTGGAAGTTACAGTCCAACAACATCAGGAGGAACATCAGACTCCTACCTAGAACAGATATTGATAAGCTTTTCTCTCACACTTCTGAACTTTCTTGTACCACCATTGCTTTCATTGTCAGCCTCTCCTTATCCTGCTTCAGACTTCATTCTTAGCTCAACAACATGAGCCTCCTGGCAGCCTTTCCTTCTGGGTGCAGTTGCAGCAGCAGCAGCCCCATTTGGAGCATAACTGTATTCAGAATAAACACCTCCATGTGGTGAGAATAACATCGCTTCTGTTGAAGGTAATGGTACAGCCAATGTGATGCACTGGTTTGAGCACTGAACTATGGCTCTGGAGACCAGGATTCAGGTCCCCATTCGGCCATGGATACCTGGGTGAAACTGGCTGATCTTTGGCAAATCACATTCTTTCAACCCTCAGAAGAAGACAAGGACAACCCCCTCTGAAAAAATCTTACAAAGAAAATCCTGTGATAGATTTGCTTTAGGGTCACTGTGTAAGCCAGGAACAACTTGAAGGCACACAAAAACAATAATGGCTTACTGGCATTAAGGAGATAAAAAAAGGAGGGCAGCACAAGTATGGATTTAGCCAGCTGGCTTCTTATTTTTTAGTTGCAGAGCTACACAGGTAAAGTGTTATCCCATTTCAAAATGGAGGCGTCAAAAGCATCTCCTGAATCATGGGAGAATGGAAACTGCTTTCCAAGGAGGCAGAAATTTGCTTATCTGCATTGCAGCCTTTCAAGTCAAGGGGAAGTTCCTCATCTACTGCTAGGCTGAAGTTATCTGGTACCCATTCACAGCAGCACTTCTCTCCAAGAGAAAACTCTGACAACTTCCAGCCCTTATAAATAGGGGGGAAAGTTTAACAGGAAGAGGGAGAGACTTTTCAAAAAGGAATCTGTTTCCTTGGGGACTGAAATTTTGGGTTATTATAAGAAATAGATCCCTTGATGGGTTGCCAAAGTGCTGAAGACCATTCAGTCAACCAGCCAAAGAAGAAAATGGCAAGAGTTCTCCACAATGGAGCCCAGAAGAAGACTCTCTGGCTCTTCCAAAATCCAACTTGGGACATTTCTGCACTACACTGTTATAGTGATATTATTCAACATCCTATGGAATCCTGGAGTTTGCAGTTTAGGGAGGGGCATTTAGAATTCTTAGTCAGAGAGCTCTTTGGCCTCAGTAAACTACAAATCCCAGAATTCCACAGCATGTTGAAAGTGGAATAATAGCACTATAACAGTGTAGTGTGAAAATGGCCTTGGTTGGCCAAATTGCCTCTTAAAAGGCATTGTTATCTTCGAAGCAAGCGAAGCACAATGTACAACATACTCTAACAACTGTGTCAGGTCTACTGGTTTATTTCTAGCAACCATGTCAATTTGCAGTTAATTGCAGACTGCTTAAGAAGGAAAGACTCTCAACATGCCAAAAGGGACACTTCTTTCTTCTATCAGATATCACAGGACCATCTGTCCAAAATGTCAGAAAGGAACAGCTTCACCATGTAGTTTAGCCCCCTATCAGAAAATCCTGCTGTAGCCTCAGCACACCACTATAGGCCTCTGCAATTCACAATCTTGAGTATAAAACCATGTTTAGCTGTAGCCAATACTGATATAGATTCTGTCCTTGCTAAGTGTCTCATTCTTGAAGTAATTGATCTAACAATAGAGTCCAGACTAGGACAGGCAAAGCCTTAAGGCCTTCTCCTGTCTTCAGCTGAGAGAAAATGCCCTCTTCTAATCATAGTATTTGCTTATCAGTGAAACTCTGGTTCATATCAAAAACATCTGATTTTCAGTCTAATACTTTTCTGCCCACAAAACCAGATGGCCCCTCCATCTTGCATTCCCTCACATGTAGCCCCTACCCCATCATTCCCTGATATTTTTCATCTTGCGCTGCTCCCATTTCATTTGTACAGCCAAAATTATGGAACTTCTTCATGTTCACTAAGCTGAAGCTATGAGAACCCTTCTTTCAAATTTCAGAGTTTGCAGACCAAAGACAGCAGCAGTCAAAAGAAAGTATCGGTTTTGCTTCCCAATAGCATTTCCCTTCATGCCCTTGCCACCATTTTTGCTCCGCTCCCACTGTGCACTGCAAACTGTGAGGCAGACACCTGTCTCCTTCTTTGGCCATTTCCGCACTAGACTGTTATAGCGCTATTATAACATCCTGTGGAGTTCTGGGGTTCTGAGGCCCAAGAGCTCTCTGGCTGAGAATTCTAAATGCCCCTCCTGAAACTGCAAACCCCAGGATTCCATAGGATGTTGAAAGTGAAATAATAGCACTATAACAGTCTAGTGCAGAAATGGCTTTTGTTGTATGATAAAGGATTATTCATACGATGGCAGTTACAGCCCTTGGTTAAAAATAAAATAAAAAGAGTTAATTGTCTTTTTTTTTAAAAAAAAATGTATGTTGCTTTTTACTCATAAGCAGTACTGGTGGATAGAGCTCTCCAACCTGACTCTGCAAGCCCGTATTAACAGTATAAATAAATAGTTGCACACTGGGTTGCTGTGCTGGCACGGAGGATGCAAAATGTCTTCTACCTCCATCCCCAGCATAGTAGTATGAGTGGCTGTAGGATGAGAGATGGTTCACCAGAGTTTGGTAGAGTTTATTCTGGGGACTCCAGCTCCAAGGTTCCCATACTGGCAGGTGGATTCTGAAAGTTATCATCCAAGAAGAATCCAAGAAGAAAGAATTTTTGAAAGACCTGCAGTTATTTTTGCACCTCTTCTATCAGCCCACAATCTAATTCTGACCATCAGACATGTAGTTACATTCAATGCTGCTATATAAACCATCCTCCTCCTCTTCTATTTCTAGATGGGAAGATAAACTTCACCCAGTTCCCAGGCATTGTTATCCCTTCAGTTCTCCCCTCTGACATGCCTGTTCAACAACCAGCTGAAACCTTACCTGCTGCCTGAAGTGCCATCTATCCAAGTGTGCCTCCTCGTGAACACGCCTGCTGGATTTTGTATTTTTTCTGGGGAGGGAGTGGCCAAAGGTTGCACAAGGTGGCCAGGCAACCAAGCTGCCTTCTGAAAGGCAAAGCCCACACCCTCCAGAGAAAGGAGAAAGGGAAAAGGAAGGGAAAGCAGAGAGACTGCTGCCATGACTGCATTTTCTTCAGGATCATTGAAGACCCTCAAAGGACTCACTTTCATCCATGAAAGTCCTCAGTGAGAGTTCTGGGCAAAGAAAGAAAAAAAAGAGAGAGGGAAAGAAAGAAAGAAAGAAAGAAAGAAAGAAAGAAAGAAAGAAAGAAAGAAAGAAAGAAAGAAGCCCTTTAAAATGTGAAGCTATCAATAGAAGGCAAGCCAAACACAGTAAGAAGATGAAGACTATTGGGGAAAACATTTGTTTCAACAATTTCCCTTGAGTTTTCAAACTACAATTCCCATCATCATCTGCCAGCACAGCCAATGTTTTATCAAAATGTACCAAGATATGTAATAGCACACTTTCCCAATGCTATCGTAATGTTTAATAGTTTTGAAATAGGAATTCCAGAGGAGCGTTGGTCCAAAAGAAATTAGAAATCAGGGTGTCGATGATCACCATGAATGATAGCAAAATAACAGCAAAACAAACAGCAAAGATGGCAGAACAACAAACTTGGGTGTCAATGGAAATTGAGTAAGAGGTACAAACAGAATGAGAATATGACACTTTGTATCATGAACAGTGGCTAGTTCCAGGCTTGAGTAAATGGCTCAGAATACTTTTGAAATATCACAGTAGCTTTATTTCAGGAACCCAAAGGAAAAACACAACGGTAGCATGAACTTCAAAAGCATGGAATCCATAGAATTGTGCAGGCCTATATGGACATTACACATAACTCAAGCACATCATTTGCCAACTAACAAGTTTTCCCAGCTAAGTATCTCAGGTCCTTTTCCCAAGTTTTCCCTCCTTCTATTGATATGCCAACCATAGCCTTTGAAAATCTAGCAGTAAAGACTTCTCACAGTCTTATCGTACATCCTCTCTCTATTCTCAGAAGATAATTTACAACCCATCCAGCTTACTCCCTTTATCGCAGCCTTTTTATCCAAGCAAACCACCTGGCTTCACATCAAAACTACTGGATACTTCTCTGTTCTCACACACAAATTCCCAGCCGTTCCCATCATCCTTTTACAGCACAGTATTCCCCCATAAGGCATCATTGCATAGCCATGTTTTTCCAGGCAAAGTACGAAGCACATATGTAATGTATAAAATATCAAAACCCAGAGGCCTTCCAGCAAGGCACTAGCATGTTATATGCAAAGAGCAAAACATGCAATATAATATGGGAACCTTTAAGCATAACATATAATAACACCATTAAATTTTATCAACAGCATGAGATAACTGGGCCTGCTCAACAACACAGCAGGACATTACTACATACAGGAAGGACAGGCAAAGTGTAATTGATCAAAACATAAGAGTAACCAATGATATTCAGTTCTCAATGTACTCATACAGTAAAGCCCATTGTGCGCTGTAATACAGCAAAAACATGGCATGAAACATCAGGAGCATATGCAGTATGGCAGTAAGTCAACACTACATGGTAACATACATGGTTACATTCTAGAAGCAGATGTAACATATTTCTCCAGCATGGCGTATAACATGTAACATATACAACTCTGAAAGAACCAGCTCAAACAAAACTCTATATCAAAAGCAATAAGAACACAATACTCCTTCCCTTCATCTAAAATATTATGGCAATATGCTCACTTCCTATTTCACATCTTCAACAATCAATCAGATTACACACAAGGTTTAACGTATGGTGACATGTAACACATGATGGGAATGTCAAGGCACAGAGCAACACTTGTAGTCACCATGCCCCACGGTGGACCTCCCTCCCAAAGAAAGGCAGCCTCTACACCTTTTGAATATTTTCTTGGGCATCAAAGACTGTATTGTTTCATGTGGCCTTCAGTCCTGTGAACTATGGGTAGATGTTTAACACACAAAGAAGTATGGTCACCATATTCAACCCACCATGGATTCCTTTTGGGGCATCAGGGATCCTTCACAAGGCAGATGTGGGTGGCTGGTGGGACTGACTGCCACTTCCACTGTGCTGCCCCACACCATTTTTAATAGGGACTGACAAGCCTGGTTCACAGTTTCTCAGTCTCACATTGCTTGTAGTCCCTATTAAAAATGGCACAGGGAGGCAGCAGAGGTGGCAGCAAATAGCCCGTGAATAATCAAATCTACAAAAGTGAAACCTGCAAATGTGGAGAGCTGACTGTATTTTAAACGGCTCTAAAAGCTATTTTTAATTTTTTTATTTGGGAATTTACTGTTCTAATGTTTTTAATCTCACTGTACGTCTACCTGGTGGTCCTTGGGCTGAGAGGCAATAGATAAAACGCTTTGAACAAATAAATAAATAACTTCAAAATACCTCTAAGATGCCTACATGCACTTTAAAGTAACGTTTAAAAAGTCTCTGGAACATGTTACTGATAGCATCAGTAAAGTGTCCGAACACATAGTTGTTACTTTTGGAATGTGTCTTCCCAAGATAAATGAGTCATTGTGGGTGACTGTGTTATATTTAATGTATTAGTTTGGAACCCTGCTGGTGAGAACCCCTGCCCGGCTTAGCAGGAGAGCAGATGCTGTGCAAACAGAAGGACCTGAATTCAAGTTCTGCCAGATCTTTCTTTGCTTGAAACCCTGAAGAACCACTGCTAGTTAGATCAAATGGCACTGAGCTAGCTTCTGTACCAACAACATGACTTTGGACCCTCTGGCAGGGAATGCTAAAGGAACAAAGCTTCCTATTTTTTTGCTTCAGCTTTTGACTTTGGCATAGATGGAGGAAACTGTGTTCACAGTTGGAAG
The DNA here is from genome assembly GCA_030412105.1 of Cyclura pinguis. Taxonomy (NCBI): domain Eukaryota; kingdom Metazoa; phylum Chordata; class Lepidosauria; order Squamata; family Iguanidae; genus Cyclura; species Cyclura pinguis. The sequence continues at coordinate 215,024,538 of CM059600.1, forward strand.
AAGTATGCTGACCGAACTGTCTTTAGGCTTCTTCACTTGTAATTCATGACTGTACAGCACAATTATACAGTATAAAACAATGTGCACCATAATTATGTGCACCATTCTAGGATCATTGTAGATAAAAGGTGATTCATACATTTTAAAAAAATAGTACATATTTCTAGTGGCATACAAATATATTGCTTCCACTTCTATTTTATATATCACCAGTGTAGTTTGACAAGGAAGTTTAAAAAATTTCCTTAGAGTATTGCAGGGTATTTCATCACTATATAAATAAAAGTGAGCAGCAGTTGGGAAAATAGGAGAGGAAGGGAGGAGATTTTGATTTAGTTATCTAGTTGGTGAGAGAGCAATCCAAAGACAGATGGCATCCTGTTAATGACATATGCCAGTATAATACTGGGGTGTGTCTTTTTTGGTCACTGCAGAGGGAGGAATTCCAAACCACCCTCATGCAACAACCTCCAGTGCCTTAAAATTCATCTGAATCACAGTAGGACTCCCTGTACAGCTACTTATTGGCTGGTGGAGAATAAGGGACAGAGAATGACCATCTGACTATGTCCATATACCCAGACACACAATGACAAAGGAATCCTCTAGGACCTTCCAAATAAGATTGTTGTTCTGTGATCATAGGACACAGCTGTATGCTCCTCCACCATTGCTTGCCTCAAGCACAAAATGTTTGTGTTGTGGGAAGGCAGCACGAGACAGGTTGGTTTTGAGGGAGCTGAGAGGGGGGACAGAGCATTTCCCTCCCTGAGCAGAACTTTACATCTCATCTCCCAATGCAGGATCTCAGCCAAAGACTAGCTTTACTCTCTCACAAAATTGATTTTTGCCCAGCAATATCAAGGTGACCAAACCTTAGCAACTATGACCTATACAGACTAGGTTCACTGAAAGTTCAAAAAAATACAGCATGCCTCATTATCAGATGTTGCGTTTTAAGAATAAGTCACGTTGTTAAATGGCTTACACTGCTTGAATCTGGGGGACTAAAACAAGGCAAAGTTTCTGAGTGTTTTCAGAGAATTAAGCAATTGTTTTGAGAGGCTACTTTTCCCAACAGTCTGCTTATCTAACAAAAAGAACAGGATATGAAGAAATCTTTTGGGAAAAGGAAAAGCATTGAAACTTTCGTGAATCCTTGTATTTTACTGAAGAAATACATTACAGTAATAAATACTAACATTGCTGAACAAGTGTTAAATTTTGGGGGGAAATTGATTGCATGATATTCTTCACAAATCAAGATGATTGCTTAAACTCATGGGTGCAATAGATAGTATTCTGTATATTCAAAAAGTCTCTCTTTGGACAAGTTTATTGTGTAAGCAGATCCTTGCAAAGGAACAGGGCTGAACTTGTTCTGTAACCAGAGAGAGAGAGAGAGAGAGAGAGAGAGAGAGAGAGAGAGAGAGAGAGAGAGAGAATCTGATGGATGTTTGTATTTGATAAAATGCTCTATAAGTGGAATGTCCAAAGTGTGATTCCTAATTTTGCTCTTGACTCCTGTTACTCTTGACTTCAAGGATCTAGATGTTTGACCAATATTTTAGAGCATGGACACTAAATGATATGTTTCACATGATCTGAATGGCAATTCATCAGAAATGTTAACTAGCCCTTTTCCTTAGAAATGAGATGTATAAACCACCTAATCTCTAGATATTGTTAGCAGCAAGAACCATGTTCACATCTATAATGTCCTAATGTGCTAGGAATTACCCAGTCATGCCGAAAAAAAATGGGTATGTATTAATATATCTCATAACCTTGCACTCCTGTGTAACCTAAAGATAGGGAGTTTAGCACAGCCAGGAATATTTTGAACTAAATGGCAGGGTTTAAAGATTTGTTTTACCTGATGGGAAACATGATTGAAAAGTAAAGACCAAATAATTCTATCTTATGATTCTATTTGTACTGAATGAATAAGAAGGATCTCTCAGACCATTTCTGCCCTACACTTTTACAGTGCTATTATTTCACTTTCAGCCTCCTGTGGAATTGTGGGGTTTGTAGTTTATTGAGGCCAAAGAGCTCTCCAGCTGAGAATTTTAAATGCTCCTGCCTGAATGGCAAACCCCAGGATTCCGTAGGCTCTTGAAAGTGGAAGAATAACACTATAACAGTGTAGTGCAGAAATGGCCTCAGTTAGGACATCCCTATTCTTAGCCATAGAGATAATGTGGTTAGAAAAGGCCCCGTCTACTAGTTCTTGTGCAAACCACTCAGCCTTGTAATGGCTAGACGGTACAATTTCTTTTAAGTCTCAAAAATTGAGAATAGGGCATCTTTTTCTTTAAATAGTAAGTGGCAAATGAAATAATGCAAGGTGAGTTTTTGTCAGTAGATTTATATGATAGCTACAAATGACAGTTCTAGAATCGTTAATATATATCAAGACATCCAGAAATGGAATCTCATGAATGTGAAAATGGCAAGTAAATTTTACATGGAAATTAATTGAATTAATCCAACTAAAGAACTAAAGAACCAATTAAAGAACTGAAGACATCTCAGAAAAAACAATAAATACGTCATCAATGTAACAGCCATGAAAATTAAAACACTTATGAAAAGGATCTACATCAGAATTGAGAATATAGGAGGATTCTAAATTGGCTGTATATAAATGTCTATATTAAGGACAGCAGAACGACCTGTAGCCACCCCTTTGATTTGAAAATAGAACTGTGTGCTGAATCTAAAGTAATTTTCCCCCTAAGATTATGACTAATATATCGATTAAAAAATGAATAGGTAGTCTGAGGTTAGATTGAGAATGTAAAAGGTTCTCAATGATTCTTCTAACTTCCAAATGAGGCAGGGAAGTATAGTATACAATAAATTAACATCCAAAACAATAACATGTAGCTGAATCAACTTCACCACTCTCTATACATTGGATAAAATGATGTGTATCTTTAATGTAAGATGGAGCAGATTGAAATAAAAGGGGACAAAAAAGAATTAACGTAGTTGGAGAATGGCTCCAAAAGAGACCAAGAACCTGATACCATAATTATATTGTATATACAGAGAACACTATAATATGTATTATATTTACATTCACTTCTTTATTTGATTTTACTGTTTTTTTTCCTAATCTCTGAGCTTAGTTGGTGGTTTGTATAGAATGGCATATACCACATTGGAGTAAATGTACTCCTGATGTTGTGGGTGATGTTATTGGCTTCTGTAATATTCCTCCCAGAGTAGATGCAGAGCAAGAGATGGCATCTGGGTTTGTAGCAGGGTATTGTCCCTGTATTAACATCCATGTTATGTATCCTATTCTAAATGAGTAGCTGTTTAAGATTTGGAGACTGTCTGTAGGCCAATAAAGGCTTGCCTCCTAGAGCTTGTGAGAGGGCAATATTATTCTTTAGAATTGATTGTAGTTCACTGATGATGCATTTGAGTGGTCTCAGCTGCAGACTGTAGGGGACCACAAGGGGTGTTCTCTTATTTTGTGTTTTTGATGTGTCAGGTAGTACATTGTTCCTGGGTACAAACCTTATCATGTTGAAATGTTTCTTCACCTCCTCAGGATACTGTAGCTTAAGAAATGCCTATTGTAAACAACAGTTTTTAATCTCTGTCTTGTGGGTCTGAGCAGATGTGGTTGTATCAGAGGGCTTGGCTGTAACCAAAAGATTTTGCTCATTGAAAGTTCTTTAGACACCCATCCCAGATTCTTTAGACACCCCTCACTTTTCCTCTTCATTGGAATTGTTGGAAATTGTACCTTCAATATCTCACTTTTAAGAAAATCCATCATTAACTCCCTTCTCTTATAGTATTCCTGACCATAGGATCACTTCCAGTATTTCCCTAAATGTACTGAAATCAGCTTTTTTAAAGTCTAGAATGCATGTGTGACTATGCTTGGCTTCTCCTTTCTGCTGTATAATAAACTCCATGAGAATGTGGTCACTTTCACCTAAGAAAACTGCCACATCCACCCTATTAACCAAGTCATCATTCTTACCCCAAAATATAGGTGAATCAGGGGTCTACCCACAAAGCCTGTACCTCCATGGGGAATTATTACCTCAAATTAGGCTGCCTGAAAGTGGGGGTTAACCTAGCGAGATTTTTCTACCAATCTTTACCAGTACTTCTGCAGGGAAGAACTAGCCAGAGATCCAAAGTAAACTAAACTAAATTACAGTCACACAATCACATAAGGTAAAGGAACAGGAAGTCTAAGATAGCAGGATTTCAGGAGTAGTGGGTGATATTTGCTGGTCTTGAAGAGCAGAGAAGAAGCAGCAATGTGGCTTAGACTCCCATCTCAACAACTGGGAATCAGAGTAGCAGAGTGACGACCAGACCAGCAGTTATAGGTGTACTGCGAGTTAGCTGACTAAAACTGGCAGGGGGGTATACATGATTTTGTCCTGGAGGGCATGGGTGTGAATGGCTCTCCAGCCGAGTAAACAATGGCATTCACAGAGTGGACAGTGAGGTCCAGAATGGGATAATGATCTTAGTGTTAGGTGACAAAGGGCCAATGGTTGCCTGATAGCTCAGTGCTTGTCAGACAGGTTTTAGGATAAAGGAAAGAGTGGTTGGTCAGAGGAAAAGGAGATAAGAAAATCAGCAGTCACTATTGTCCCAAAAGGCAGAGACTTTAAGGCTAGCTGCAAACTTATTATCTCTGGAGTTAACTGGTGATTTCCTGACTATGACCTCGCTAGGCCTAGAAGGGGGTTCTGACCTAATTTGTAGCGTGTTTGTTCAGCCAGTCCTTTCCTCTTGTCCAGTTCAGCCGTACAGCTATAGCAGGGCATGTTCTTTATATCACAGCCAATTGATATATCTTGCCAATTAAATCATATTTCACCAATTAAACCATATCAAAGTGCGGGCGTGTACGGCCTGGTAACAATCATCATTCATTAGGATCAGCTCTAAAACATCTGTCCCTCTTGTCTGCTTCACGCCTTCCTGGTCTATGAACTCGTCTCCAAGGTAAGTGAGAAATTTGTTGGACCTGATCCTCTTGGCAGAGTTTGACTTCCAACAAATATCAGAATAGTTGAAATCTCCCATCACTACTCTCTCTCTCCTTTCTGAATGTTTGGTCATCTGTTCCAAGGAGGCATCATCTAAATCCTTAGTCTGGCTTGGAGGTCTATATTAGATCCCCACAATGACATCACTGTAGTTTGTCTCCCCCTTAATTTTTGTCCAGATGTTCCCAGTCTGGCTTCCAGAATTCAAGTCATGGACCTCTTCACAGATCTGAATGTCCTTGACATACGGTGCTACTTCTCCTCCTTTCCTGTTTGGTCTATTTCTCTGAAAAAGGTTATACGACTCTATTGCTACATTCCAATCATGAGACTCATCCCACCAGGTTTCAATGATGCCTATTATAAACATATTTATTTTGCTCTGCTACAAGTTCAAATTCAGATAAGTTCAAAATCTGGGAGTTTTCAACAGAGCTCAGAAGTCCATTGTGTAATTGTACAGTGGTGTCAAGAAAGTGAAATTCTTGTTTGGATTGTTCAAGGCTCTGGTTGATGGTAGAGTGGAAGTTTTTGAAATCCTGGTGAAACTTCTCAAGTAACTGGTTTCCATGTGGCTAGGTTACCAGAAGAAAAAGTCATCAGAAAATTATAGGTAGAGAAGAGGTTTCTTCGTGCAGGTGCTGAAGTGTTGTTTCAGGTCAGCTATGAAGGCGTTTGCATACTGTAGTGCCACACAGGTGCTCACAGTAGCACCACTGACCTGGAGGTACAAGTTATTATCAAAAGTGAAATAGTTATGAGTGAGTCTTCCTTTGGATGAATGGCTAGGTGTGCTGTGGCCTCACTCAGAATGGTAATCTTGATGGCTTATAGTCAATCCTAATGTTGGCTGCCAATGTATAGTGATTTCATATCCATAGAGGGTAGGATGGTATTCTCTGGGAGGATGTGGACAATATTTTCCTCAACTGTATTCTTCACATAGCTTGGAATGTTCAAAATGTTGATAGTTTTCTCATCATAGTGATGAAGAGCAATAAAAGAGGTAACGTGTCAAGACTCTTTCATAATTCATAATTCTAACGTGCATAATTCTAACGTCTTTTTCCAAAGTCTAATGCAGAAGGAACTTACTCAGAGGAGTATTCCCTGTGGCAGAACCACCAAGCTTGCTCTCAGCAGCTAGGAGAGCAAGGTAGCACACAGCAAATGAAGGGAACCAATTGCCACTGCATCCAGGCTGTATAATTCAATCAGCAGCGGCAATCCAGGAAAGCAATCTGAAATTATGACTTTAACAACTGACATTATTAAGTAATGAATTACAATATTTATTGCTTTCCTATTAAAGAAATTTCCCAGAGGAGAGAGCAGAGGGTGAGCTGGGTCTGTGAAGACATCCTTGACCAGGTGTTGTTTACAGGCTTGTGGGGCTGTGCTTGTTTGTTTGTTTGCTTGTTTTTGTTAGGTCTCCTTGTGCTGGCCGTGTGCTCTCCCTGAGCACACAGTCTGACTAACGAGGAGGAGGAGCCAGCTAGGGGGGAGGAATATTATTAGGAGCTCCCAACGGAGCGCACCTTTGTCGCGCGCAGTTGAAGCCCTCTACTTCAATCCTTCATGTTCAACCCTTGGCAATCAGCAGAGCAGATGTAGCTTATACAGCTGAATTTGAGAAAGAAAGCCCAGTTATTCTTTCTAGACCTACTCCCTGTACTACTCTCCATAGTATCAAGGATGGAAGGTGAGAGAGCTGCCATGGTCACCTGTAGCACTTGTGGTATGTTCCTTTTCTTGCCACAAGATGTTGTCGGATACACCTGCAGTAAGTGCAACCTTCTTGGAGGAGAAGTTTCAGCAGCTGGAGGCACGAGTTTCTAATCTTCGTCTTATTAGGGAAGGTGAGGAGTTTTTGGATAGGGCAGAGAAGACCTTCCTGAAGATCAAATGCACGGGGGAGCTGCCAGATCAGGAAGTCAGCACACTGGGCCAGGAAACAGATGCTTGGAGGAATGTCACACAGAGGAGTAGAAGGAACAGGAAGGAGACAGAGACTCTCAACCTACACAATCGCTTCAAAGTTCTTGGCCTTATGAACGATGAGGAGCACCACAAGGAGGGAACAGAATGTCAACAAGAAGGAATCCAACTTCGGCAACGGGAACTACATCAACACTCCCAGCCTCAACAGGATGCCCAGGCAGTCCTAGAAGAACCTACTCGCCGAGGAGCCCTGGACAAACCTCAGAGGAGGCGAGTTCTGGTTGTTGGGGACTCCTTGCTCAGAGGAACCAAACCGGCAATTTGCAAACCCGACAAGTTCAATCGAGAAGTCTGTTGTCTTCATGGGGCCAAGATCAACTACATAACGGAGAGGCTAACCAGGCTGGTCAAGCCCACTGACCATAAGCCCCTCATTTTGGTTCATGTCGGAAACAATGACACTGAGAGGCGCAGCTTTTACCACATTGCAAAGGACTATGAGCTTATGGGGACAAAGCTTAAGGACCTTTGTGCGCAGGTGGTCATTTCGTCTCTCCTCCCTGTTCAAGGATATGGTGCACAAAAGGAAAGGGCAATAGCAGAGGTCAACAACATGGTGCCGCTGGCAATGGGTTGGGTTTTTGGAACACGGCCTGAATTTCCATGAATGTGGGCTTCTGGCAAGGGATGGCCTGAACCTCATGAAACTTGGCAGGAATGTTTTTGCAAACAGTCTTGCAGGGAGGATTAAGAGGTCTTTAAACTAAGTTCCACTGGGGAGGGAGACAATATTATTCAGAGCAAGGACTTGGCAAGTGCAGGGGGAAAAGGCCGAAATGATATTGGCCAAGTAGTACAAGCGTCCAATGGTGGGAGGAGTAGAAACTATAGTACAGGACTTGCAGGAAAGGCCCAGGGACTTAAGTGTCTCTACACTAATGCGCAGAGTATGGGAAACAAGCAAGATGAACTTGAACTCCTAGTACAACAAAATAAATACGATTTGATAGGCATCACTGAGACCTGGTGGGATGAGTCTCAGGATTGGAATGTAGGAATAGAGGGGTATAGCCTATTTTGTAGAAATAGACCAAACAAGAAAGGAGGAGGAGTAACCTTGTACGTCAAGGATGTTTTCACCTGTGAAGAGATCCATGATTTATACCCAGAAAGCAAGGTCGAGAGCATCTGGGTAAGAATTAAGGGAGCGAGAAACAATAGGGATATTCTGGTGGGAGTTTACTACAGACCTCCAACCCAGACTGAGGACCTTGATGACATGTTCCTCAACCAAATGACCACACATTCAAAAAGGAGAGATACAGTAATAATAGCAGATTTCAATTACCCGGATATATGTTGGCAGTCAAACTCTGCCAAGACAGCAAGGTCCAGCAAGTTTCTTGCTTGTCTTGCAGACAATTTCATGGTCCAGAAGGTGGAAGAGGCGATAAGGGGATCAAATATTCTAGATCTGATCCTGACCAATAGGGATGACCTTGTTAATGAGGTAGAAGTGGTTGGATCTTTGGGGGGAGTGACCATGCCCTATTGGAATTTGGCATTCAGTGGGAAGGAGAAGATAAGTGTAGCCAGACACTCATCTTAGATTTTAAAAAAGCAGACTTCTGTAAACTTAAGGAGCTGCTGCCTGAAATTCCGTGGTCAAGAATAGTGAAAGGGAAAGGAGTTCAGGAGGAATGAGAGTTCCTTAAAAGGGAGATACTGAAGGCACAGTCTAAAACTGTGCCACTAAGGAGGAAAAATGGAAGGCATCTTGAAGAAACCAGAATGGTTGACTAAAGAACTCTCAGTTGAGCTAAGTGTTAAGAGAAACACGTACAGGAAATGGAAGAAGGAGGAAAACACCAATGAAGAATTTAAGCAAGTAGCCAGGAGATGTAGGGAGAAGATCAGAAAGGCTAAAGCACAGAACGAACTTAGGCTGGCCGGAGACATTAAAAACAATAAAAAGGGCTTTTTAAAATATGTCTGCAGCAAAAGGAAAAAGAAGCAGACGATAGGGTTGCTGCGCAGAGAAGATGGCGAATTACTAACAGGGGGAAGAGAAAAGGCAGAACTACTTAACACCTTCTTTGCCTCAGTTTTTTCCCAGAAGGATACAAGCACTCAACCTGGCGGTTGGGGAGCAGGGGAGGAAGCAGGGGAAATGCAGCACATAATAGGTAGAGAGGTGGTACAGGAATACCTGGCCACACTGGATGAATTCAAGTCTCCAGGGCCAGATGAATTGCATCCTAGGATATTAAAAGAACTGGCAGAGGTCATTTCGGAACTGCTTGCTATAATCTTTGAGAAATCTTGAAGGACAGGAGAAGTTCCAGCAGACTGGAAGAGGGCAAATGTTGTCCCCATCTTCAAGAAGGGAAAAAAAGAAGACCCATATAATTATCGCCCAGTCAGCCTGACATCAGTACCCGGAAAGATCCTGAAGCAGATCATTAAGCAGTCAATTTCTAATCACTTAGAAAGCAATGCGGTAATCACGAGAAGTCAACATGGATTTCTCAAAAATAAGTCATGCCAGACTAATCTTATCTCTTTTTATGATAGAGTTACTAGCTTGATAGATGAAGGGAATGCTGTGGATGTAGCATATCTTGATTTCAGTAAGGCCTTTGACAAAGTTCCCCATGACATTCTTGCAAAGAAGCTAGTAAAATGCGGGCTGGACAGGGCTACTGTCAGGTGGATCTGTAACTGGTTGACTGACTGTTCCCAAAGTGTGCTCACCCATGGCTGCTTTTCATCCTGGAGAGAAGTGACTAGCGGGGTGCCACAGGGTTCTGTCCTGGGCCCAGTGCTGTTCAATATCTTCATCAGTGACTTGGATGAAGGAGTAGAGGGCATGCTCATCAAATTTGCAGGTGACACCAAATTGGGAGGGGTTGCTAATACGCCGGAGGACAGGATCAAAATTCAAAATGACCTGGACAGATTGGAGAGCTGGGCCAAGGCTAACAAAATGAAATTCAACAGAGAGAAGTGTAACGTCCTACACTTAGGTAGAAAAAATGGAATACAGAAATATAGGATGGGGGACACGTGGCTGGATGGCAGTACGTGTGAAAGGGATCTAGGCGTCTTAATAGACCACAAGCTGAACGTGAGTCAGCAGTGTGATGCGGCAGCCAAGAAAGCCAATGCAATTCTCGGCTGCATCAATCGGAGTATGGTGTCTAGATCGAGGGAGGTACTGGTACCACTCTACTCTGCTTTGGTTAGACCTCATCTTGAATACTGTGTCCAGTTCTGGGCACCCCAATTCAAGAAGGACATGGTCAAGCTGGAGCAGGTCCAGAGGAGGGCGACCAAAATGGTGAAGGGCCTGGAAGCCAAGCCCTATGAGGACAGACTTAGAGAGCTGGGTATGTTCAGTCTGCCGAAGAGAAGGTTAAGAGGGGACATGATAGCTGTGTTTAAATATTTGAAGGGATGCCATGTAGAGGAGGGAGAGGGCTTGTTTTCTGCTGCTCCAGAGACCAGGACAAGGAGCAATGGATTCAAGCTGCAGGAAAGGAGATTCCACCTGAACCTCAGGAAGAACTTGAAGGAAGAACCTCAGGAAGAAGTCAGGGCTGTCCAGCAGTGGAATATGCTGCCTCGGAGTGTAGTGGAGCCTCCTTTTTTGGAGGTCTTTAAGCAGAGGCTGGATGGCCATCTGTCAGGAGTGCTTTGAGGGTGTTCCTGCATGGCAGGGGGTTGGACTGGATGGCCTGCATGGTCTCTTCCAACTCTACATTTCTATGATTCTATGATTCTATGAATAATTTGCAGAGAGAAGACTAAAAAATAAAATCGAAGCAAACCAAATAAGAAAATATCACATTCTCAGATGCAGCAAGATGAAACAGCAGCATTAATGAAAGACACTAAAGGCCTGCTGAGCTGTGTGTAACCTCGTTAATTCAGTTTGAAGCCCAATTCAGCGATTCAGATCCAAGCCCAGTTTAAATTGTAATGAATCAAGATTCACAAATCCTTCTCCACTGACTTGCACTGGAAAATAGAAAATGATTATAATCTTTTAATCCGTATAAAATTTGGAAGGATGATAGACTCTAGATAATAGATAACTCTGTGCCAAGCACTTGTAAAATTGGCAATTTTGGGGGGAAAACCCACAGTTTTTAAAGCAGTTGTTAACTGCTCAATCCTGGCAATTAAATTTATGTCCTTGTAACAGCGCTTTCCAAACAGTGTGCTACAACACATTAGTATGTCGCCTGAAGTGTGTAGGTGTGTCATCTACAATCTTGGAAATGTATATTATTATTTATAAATCATATATTTTTAAAATATGTATGAAAAGTTTTCATGAGATATGTTGTGTCACCATACATTTTGTTATTACAATTTATGTATGTGTCTGTATATCTTATAAGAGGTTAGTTTACCCTCTGATTTGCTAGTCAAACTGAATTACCATGTTGTGAAATGATGCATGTCTAAAAAAGTGTGTCACCAACATGAAAAGTTTGGAAAGCTCTGCCTTATAACATCAAGTCAGCAAAGTCTCTATAAGTTTAACAAGGGTAGATGGTGATAATGGTAAAGTATGTTTAAAGAAAAGATGCTTTCTTCTACCAACAAGACAAGCAATGAAATTCAGTGATGTGTCATAATAATGAAGTGGGAGATAAGAGCAAGCTTTCCAACAATCCAACTAATGAGAAGGAAACATAATGATTATCTACTTCTTCTTAGGTTATTTGGTGATCTGAGCACGGCTGGAGGTGTGTCCTTTGTCACATGGTTGCACAATCTGCTGTGTAATGGCCACTGATTGGTCAGGTGCTGTCTTTGCTCCTACCTCTCCTTCTGGGAGGAATTCTTCTTTCTCTAGAAAGTGCTCCGTACTCTGCTCTGTCTGTAGAGAAAGTACTGATAAGCCTTTTACCTTGCCTTTTTGTTCCTGCCAGGAGCACCGGAACCAGAGACAAGGGAATGAGAGGGGGAAGTTCTGGAGGAGAATAAGGGGGGTTTAGGAGGGTAGTTATTTGTGTTTTTTCCACTTTCGTGAGGGTTCTGAGCCCCAAACCCTCACAACTGTGGAAAGGCCACTGTAAATTGTGGAATCCCCCATACAGTCACTGTAGTTAGAGATCTGAACACACAGGGCTGCGTTAGAACATAACTTTTGTCCAATTAAGTCCAATTTCTTCCTTTCTTTATCTGCAGGGGTAGAGTGTAATCTCTGGGAAAGATGAGATTGTGACACATCCATGATAATTGAGTTGGGCTTGAGATGTTGTGCAAGCCACTCGGCCCTAGATTCTATTACTTTGAAAAGGACTACCTATTTCTTGGAGGTGGAAGGAATGGGAGAAGGTGAACCCCAAGACTCCTTGAAAATGTGAAGGAGATAAGGCAACAGCAGAAAAGACACTGGAGTTGGAGCCTGTTCCTGAAGCTGTTGAAAGACTGGGTCCTCGACGTTTCCCCTCTGCTGTTCAGAGGGGAATCCTCTTGCAGGTTGAGTGACCGAGCCACGTACAACATCTGATCTGTGAATGACTTCACATCATCAGTGGGAGAGGTGGGATCACAGTCCCTACTCAGCCAGCCCTCAGGAGAGACCTGTACAGGTTCCAAGACCAGTGGAAGCTGAAGAATCTGGGGAGGACGGTGTCAGAGGCTAGCAACGGGAAATGCCAAAAATATCACATGAGTCTCCTGAACTACTTTGGTAGCAGGCTGAGTGGGAGTTAACTGCGAGGTCTGTGGTGCAGTTAAGGTAGCTACTGACCCCCAGTGCTGTCTCTTCCTAGGTAGCGACCTTGAGAGTGATGAGGAAAGGGACTGTCGATGAATGGACGCAGGTGAGTGTCTCTAGTAACAAGGTATGTAGCATACCTCCCCTTCACAGCGATACCAATGTTCTCATCGATGTCAACTCCTGTAGTACTCTTCTGATGAAGGGGAGAAGTCAGCGGTGTCATAGGGTGAGTATCCAGAGTAGTTACAGAAACAATCTCTATCTCTACATTGGGAGACGTGGTACCAATAAGCCCTAGGACTTTGATAGCGTGAGCAGAAATGGACCGTCTGGCTCCTGGGCCCCCATCTCGATGATGTTATGGCACCAACATTAATGAGAAGATAGCACTCATGGTCTTACTTGGGGCTCTGCAACAGTAGATTGCTATCCTAATTGATGCTGAACCTGGGTTTTGGAGCAGTCCTGCAAAGACCTCATGGCTCAACCTGGGGGCAGGGGAGAGTTGACAATCTCACCCTCTGTAGCCCCATGAGCACTGGCTAGACCTGGTGAATGAATGGGGCCTTGTGAAGCTGAAGGACAGGGCACTAGGGCTCAGGAGGCAGGCTCTGCTTGAGGTGATGAGCGAAGCTTTGCTGGTTCCAAAGCCTCAGGAGTTGTTGTTGTTCCTCCTCTGAGGAACGATATGAAGGAAGATCCATGGACCTCTTCTTCTTATGCTTTTTGTGTGCACTCTTGTGTGCACAAGAGGAGTAGTGTTTAAAGACCACTGCTGAGGCCATAAACCAGGGAAATCCTTAGTAATTCATCTGTTAATCAAAAGCAAGTACACTAACCAGCCCGATCCAAAAAAAAAGGCAACAAGCCAAAACACAAGACAAGTTGTAAACCATGAAATGAAGCCAAGATAAAAACAAAAGACAATAGTGAACAAACTCTCAGAAGGCTCCTAATGGCACTGCTGCGGCTGCAGACAAAAAGGAAATGAAGGGTTTAGCAGGAAGGTACTTTATAGCCTCTGGGGAAGGGGCAGGGTTCCTGCGAAAATGCAAATCATGCTCTAGAAGATTCTGAACTGCACACTGCGCAGGTACATATGACCCATCTGAGTGATAGAGACCATGAAAAAGTAGTAACGCATTTGTGGATTAAAGCCACACGTTCTTTCAAAGTGTAGTGAGAATCAGGTTATAGATCAAGGGGCTCAAAGACCATGAAATTCTCTATTTCTGTGCATGCAGTGTATGACTAAACTAATAGCAGTCACTGGTAATAACAGGCAATTACTTTCTTTACTGGCAAGGATTATCTTAGTTGGGAATGAATATGAATAAGCAGACTCCAATTTGCTGCTAAATTCTTAAGCAGCAATTTAAATCTGAAACCTCCACCTGATATCTTTATTGTTGGAGAACTGTGACATTGATATCACCAGCAGAGAGTCCCAGGAGAATAAATTTCTCATAGTATGGCTGATGCTCATCAGCATATCACTAGCTAACAGTACCCACTGTATAACCTAATAGATCAGTTTGTATGAGGAACTGAGATGGCAATTCTGTACCCATTTACCTTAGAGTAAGTCATCCCAGTGAAAGCTGCATGAATGTCATGTCAATAAATACAATTCTGGCATGAAAAATTGCAACGTTTGAAAGCTACTAAGAGAACATTTCAACTTTTTTCTGGGATAAGCAAGCAAGAAAAGTTGCATCAAAAGAGACTCTTAAAAAGCTTGAGAGATTTCTTTCAAAACTGATAGTCAAAATCCCTCTTTATCTTTTTCATATTCCCAGCATCTTGTTTAAATATGTTTTAAATTCAGTTCTTTACAGGAAAAGAAGCCAATCTACAAAGAACTGACTTAACATGTTTAAAGCAAGATGCTGGGTGAATGAAAAAGACTTCACTAGAAGCAGTTTAACCCACATACGTCACGAGTACATTAGTACATGTACTGTATGAGTACATCTTTCATACAGTTGTTTGTGTAAAAGTACTACTTGGTGCCCAGCTTCATAACCCTTTAAAGGAAGTGTTTTGCACATTTCAAGTGTCTTCAGGCAAAAAAAAAAAAAAGTAGCTGGATGTCCTGATATACTACTCAAAGTTTTGTTTCTAGATGGTCAGTGGCAGACATAATCCCCTTAGAGCATTTTGGCTTGTGGCATAGATGTTCCTTCCCTTCTTATTTATTAGCAATGCTTCCTTGGCATTCAGCGCTATTCAGCATTCACTTCCAATATAGCAGTTTTCCCTCAGATCCTCTGAAGATGCCAGCCACAGATGCAGGCAAAACGTCAGGAGAAAATACTAACAGAACCCGGCCTCAAAGCCCGGAAAACCCACAACAACTTAAGTTTTCTCTCACTTTAGGAATGTGGGTAGGTTTTCTATGGGAAGAAGAATGATTGAAGGACAGCTATGATAAGGACTCAGCAAGAAGGCTGGTTAGTACTTCAGCAGCAGGACTGACAACCTGTTATGCTCCCTTCCCTGCCCTTTGCCCCAGTTTAACCTCTCCTTTTCCCTTGCTTCCACATTTCTCCTTCTCAAAGAAATATGTAAATTCTTACAGAAGATCCCGGTAAATAATTCAAACATTAAGGACATGGTTTTCAGTTGTAAATTTTTATTTACTTCTGAGCACAGGCTCAGAATTACTTCTCTCAGAATTTGCAGAGTTTTACTCATTCTGCCAGTTCTGCACAAACCTTTTTGTAGACTCAGTGACACTGCTTAGAAAAATTACAGGAATCTGTTTAATAACAGAGGAAAATAGTAACTTTAATATAACATAAAAATGAAAAAGTAAATTCAAGAGCTACTCTGATAGACTGTTAGCAGACCAGCTCATCAGATTCTTCCCCTGAATTTCCTGGAAAAATATTCAGTGCCACATCTGCTCAGACAACTGTTTTGAAAAAACTATGAAAGCTATGGAAGCAGAGAAAACCGACCTCCATGATAAACTTGTGTTCAGGAAGCACATGATGTTTCCTGCTGTCCCACAGGCAGGTGGATCCAAGTTGCACCTTGCTTGTTGGCAGCTGTACCACCAACGATATTTTACCATCGCTTACTCCAGAGTAATGCCAACTGAGGCCAGGGCCTCTGTGGCCCAATGAGGGTAGCAGTCTGAGTTTCCATACATGGTCTTCATGAAATCCTGAACAAACTCTGGAAATCTTTGCTCAATAATGCTCTCCCGGATCATATGCATCAGGTTCAGCTAGAAAAGAAAAGGATTGGAATAGTCTCTTCAGCAAGTGCATTTTTAACAGTGCCAGTGTCCCAGCAGGCACAACTAGCTACAGGGAAGAAATAATTCCAATCAATACGAGAGAAAAACCCCAAATAATAATTATAGCAATCATGACAATATATGTTTTAGCCCAGAGACTAATACCACAGAATTATCAGACGACTCAATCTGTGAAAACAAAATCACTCATTCATATTGCAAACCCAGTTTATTGCTCCACAAAGAGGGTAAACATTGGATGCTAGTTATAGAATGCAAGAATGCAGGCACCCACCCTTAAAGATAAATTATAAATTATGCCAAACTGGCCAAATTCTCCATAATGTATTATATTCCCAGGGTGTTTGTAAAAATTAGCAAAATATCAGTCAGGATTGTGTACGCAGAAGATCAAGATCAAAGAAGAAAAAAATAAAGGAAGAAGAGAAAATGGAAAATTGAGTGAAGTGGGCCAGAAAAAAGGGAACGCTACAGTCACTCACATTAAAGGATGAAATGGCATCATGTGGCCCTCAAGTTGTTGCTGGACTGCAGGTCCCAGGAACCCTAACCACTGTAGATATTGCTAAGGGACGATGGGGAGTTGAAACCCAGGAGCACATATTCCCCACTCTGGTAACAGAGTGAACTATGCAACGGCAAAAACTTAGATGGAAAGGGAGAGGACAGGGAAAGAAAGAAACCAACTATCCTGCTGTCTCATCCCCATATCAGAGCTAGAACGCAACAAAATCCTCCCTACTGCCACTTTCTGAATAGAAGAAAGGTACAGAAAACAGACCAACCTGGTAAGCTATATTATGAACAGTAACATGGTGCAAGGCAGCTGTGTCAGTACGGAAGAGAGCATTCAAGAAAGCTCGGCTATACCTGTCAAAAGAAAAGAGGAACAAAGATATCTGCTTATGACCTAGGAAGACACTTTATATGTCAGGTTACAAAGAATAAGGGGGAAAATGCCCCCCCCCACATCTTCAGCAAAAGAAACGTGCCAGATAAAATGGGTTAAAAATGGCAAATAAGGTGCAGGCAGCACTGGGAAGCTGTTTCTTTGTGCACATCAGTTTTTAGAACAAAGTTGCCAGAATTGTTTTAATACAGAGATATGGTTGGTTCATAAGTATTACAAGTCTTGTTTTATCAGTTAGTTTAATAAAACAGCACATATTTCTATAGGAGAGTTCACAGAACAGAAAGAAGCAGCGTGGGTCTGGCTGTCAAGTTGAGAACAACAAAAACACATGCCACTTTTTCAGCAACATCTTGAGGGCCACAAGCAATTTTAAGTCAGTAGTCAAGGCTGCTGATGTGCCAAGACTATTCTACAAAGCTTTTTGTGTCTTACTGGACAATGTCACATTGACCCTTTGAGACCCTCTGGAAAAGGCTTTTGGTGCCCATCAAAATTTCACCTCCTGAGGGACAAACAAAAAAACTCCTCTGGTTGCACCATCTCTGAAATTGTAACCAGCCTTCCACACTCACTCACAGTCTTTCTAAGACAGACATTGCCTGAAACTAAGTTGTCTTTAGATATTCTGTCAAACAAACAAGGCAATGCCTAACTATTCCAGAATACTCTACTACATGTTTATCTCACTCAGGACAGCATGCATGATTCACCATTCCACATTTTTAATTCACCCCTGTCTTTGGCCACTTAACTGATTGAAGATTATCTAGTGATGTTTATAGCTAGGCAATGATTTCAACATGGATCTCCTTTGAGGGCTAGTCTGGTATTGTAACTGTTTTGACATACTGACTTCTCACATATGAGCCTAAAATGTAAGTACCATTTTTTTCCTTTTCCTACTTTACTAAGTATATGAGTAATATTCTACTTTGCAAGGATTAAGAGAGATTGTTGAAGTGTATCTAGATATCATAAATTCATGTTGTTGCTATGCTTTGGTTATGATGTTAGCCCATTATTTTACTCAGCAACAGATATTTTTTCCAACTGATGGAAGACACTGAGATTATGAAGTCCACCGATTAGGAAAGAGAAGCAGTTCCCAGCAGGAACTGAACACATGGCAGCAGCTACAAAAGCCTTCACACACCATAGGAAAAAGTGTTGTTTCAGCCAACTCAATGCGAAAGGGGTAGGGGAGAAATGGATCTCCATTTATCCTCAAGAAACGACAGCTGACAGCTTAAATAACCCTAAAGGTACCAGATTCATCTGATCTTGGAAGCTAAGCAGGCTTAGCCCTGGTTATTGCTTGGACAGGAAACTGTCAACCATTACCACCGGCTGTAGGCTATATTTCAGAGGAAGTAAGTAGCAAAACCACCTTTAAGTATTTCTTGCCTGAGAAAACCCTATGAAATTCATGGAGTCACCGTAAGTCAACAGTTGACTTGAAGACATATATACACGCACAAGAACAGCTCATACCAGATTGAAAACATTAACAGGCTCAGAGGTCATATAAGCTTCCTTAGAGAACCACTGAAGCTGGGGAAGGACCTTGGACTGAGCCGTATGCCTGGTTATCTGTTGTGAATGTTCTGTTGTCCTTCTGTCAGCAGGCAAAGGCATCTCATGCTTGGCATTTAAGCTGACTTGCTGATGAAGTAGGTTCTTAAGCAGATGGGTGTTGATGTGTTTTCATGATTTAATTATAATTTTGTGATTTAAACTACATTTTATTATTAGTTGCCCTGAGCACCTAGTGAAAAGGTCGTAAATATTTGCACAAAAAGGGATCTTATAGCACCTTTGAGACTGAGAGAAAGAAGCTGGAATCATATGCTTTCACAGACTTAAGTCTACTTCATCAGATATCTACATCTTTGAAATAAATATTCTGTAAATTAGCTTGATGGTTGAACAGGGGAAAGAAAATAGGGCCATGTCTGCATCCTAGAAGGGGACTGGGATGGAAAAGGAGTTGGACTTGAAAAACCATAGGAACAAGGCCCAGTAGAATCCAGTTAGAATGTGTGGAATTAAATGGACTTGGAAAGTGGAGGGAGGGGAAGACTGCATTGGAAAAACAGAAACTTAATCTTGCCTGTCATGCCTGTGTGGCTGCCACTGCTCTTGAAGTGTACCCGGGGAGTCAGAGCTGTCTGGCAGTGGAATATGCTGCCTTGGAGTGTGGTGGAGTCTCCTTCTTTGGAGGTTTTTAAGCAGAGGCTGAATGGCCAACTGTTGGGAATGCTTTGATGGGTGTTCCTGCATAGCAGGGGGTTGGACTGGATGGCCCCTGGGGTCTCATTCAACTCTATGATTCTATGAGTGCAAAGTAGGGAATGGTAAGAGCATGTGGTTGCATGGACCAGTTTTGGGAAACTAGGTTTTGCTGTGCTGTTTGGAGCAAAAGCTTTGTTACTGTAGTTTCTAGTCCGAACTTAAGGTATATTAGATATCATTTGATATCAAGAATTTGGCCTTCACTACCCATTCCTCTCCATGTGCTTGCGAGGCCCTCGGACAAGCACGCACACGGGCACGGTCGAAAATAGCTGAACTATTCAAAACAAATCCAGGCAGGCCAGTAATTGCCAGACTGCAGCTTTAGGAGACCTCCAGGCTGGACTCAACAACTTAGCAGCCCAATCCTTTCCTAAAGGACAGATATCCTAAAAGACATTAGGATATTTCCTACAGGTTTTCCTAAAGGAAGTCAACCAGATTGGCCTGACTTGACAGGGACAGTTTACGGATACAGAGGACAGAAGGTCTTGGACCTGGTAGTCCCATGCAAATTTTCAGATGTTGAAGGCACTCTAAGCAAGTCACTCATGTGGGCAGGATCTTTCTAACAGATCTAAATGTGTGAGGGGAGCATATGAAACCATATAACGAGACAGCGGGAAGTTATTGAAGTTTACTGTATCATCTGTCCTTATTTTTGGAAATGTTTTGGAAAAACTTGTCTATGGGAGCCCATTCATTACTGATTTTCTCTTCTGTTGAGCTTTTCAGTCTTTGAGATAGCGTGTCCACCGTTCTCATTTCCAAGAAACTATACAACCATTGCTTGATTTTGGGGGTCACATCATTTTTCCATAATTTAGCATATTCACTTCTAGCCAATGTTATCACGTACAGTAAGATTCTTCAGTACTTCTTAGTTGTCTTCATATCTATTTCGTGTAACATATTCAATAAATATATTTCTGGGACATAACATATTGAATTTGAAAGATTTCTGATATTAGTTTATGTATTCCAGTCCAGTATTCTTTAGCTTTTAGATATATCACGTATGGTATATCGTTCCAGTCTTCCTGCCATATTTCCAGTATTTCCTGTACTGGACTTGTATATTTTTTGAAGTTTTTCTGGAGTCATGTACCATTTGTGGAGCATTTTAACACAGTTTTCTTTCAGTTCTGGGCTACTGTAAATCCTTGCATCAAGCTCCAGTTGGTTTTCCAATGCTTTAACTGTATTGGATGACTGAAGTTCTGAGACCACTTTATCATTATGTCCGTGACCGTGGTCTTCCTCTTTCTCTGAAAGTAGTAAGATCTTGTATAGTTTTGCCATCAGGTGTGAGGGATTATCGAACAGGAGCTTTGTTATAACATTTGTCTCTTTATTGGTTTCAAAGCCTTGCAATTTCGAGTCCATGTGGAACCCTTCAACCAGTTGACAGTAAGGAAACCAATTCAATGCGTTTCCTTCTTCTTCAAGTTTTTCTCTGCTTTTTACGGTCAATTTTCCAGTAGGGAGGTTTTTATTAAACTTTCATATCACAGCCATTTTTTCCTGTATTTTTCCACATTCCAGAGAACGCTTTTTTGGTGAGATCCACATTGGGATTTGCTCGAATATCGTCTTATATGTGTTCCATACTTTACAACAGAGCTTTTCTAATGTAATGATGAGAGAAGCCTTTGTCTATTTTTGCCTTATCATACCAGATATACGCATGCCATCCAAATTTTAATTCCGCACCTTCTAGTGTTAATAATCTCCCATTTCACAGAGTTAGCCATTCTGCAATCCATGTCAGCACCAAGGCTTGAAAATATAGACGAAGGTCAGGAACGCCGGCACCCCCTTTGATTTTTAGGTCTGTAATGGTTTTCCATTTGACTCTGTGTTTTCAACCCACCCAGATATATTTGGATAGTTCCTACTGTCATTGTTTGAATGGTTTTAGGTTGGTAAAAATGGGCAAGTTTTGAAATAGAAAGTTCAATTTGGGTAAGATATTCATTTTCACTGCTGCTAATCTGCCCATGAAAGATAAATAAGGTTTATCTTCAGGTAAATGAAGGTAAGATAAATGAAAGATAAATGAAGTTTTATCTTTATCCATCTCTTTCTTAATTTCTTTCCATTTTCAGTTGTAGTTGTTCTCATAAAATTCATTATTATGTCCTGTAATCCAGATTCCTAGGTATTTGATCTTTCTAACAATGTCGAACCTGGATATTTTAGTTAACTCTGCTTCTTCATCTTTTCTCAAATTTTTAGTCAAAATTGCTGTTTTTTCTTTATTGACTCTGAATCCTGAAAATTTAGCAAATTCATTAAGTGTTTGTGATAGATGATATACACTGCTTACTGGGTCATCTAGGAAAAGAACAGATCATTGGCAAATGCTTTCAGTTTGTATTTATCCATGCACTGAATCTTCCAAGGTCCCCTATAGATTCTCTGAGGACTGACACTCTTCCTCTTGCTCCTATCTCTCGTCTTCACTAATAAGGAAGAGAGCTTCAAATTGATTCTGTGGCTCCAAACTAACAGAAAGATCCCTGGTCCTTCTACTTCTATGTGTCACTTTGCTCCCCACGTCTACCTCTTGTGTCTAGGAAATGACCTCCTCTTCAGAGATATCCTCCGTGCATTCCTCCTCCAGGACAGTTTGCTCTGCTTTCTTCAAGAAACTCTCATGCTCCCTAATACACTAAACAGTGAACACACGGCCCTCATGCTGCTGGACCTTCTCTTACAAGAGGAAAACCAACTTGCACTTGCTGCAGCTGTAGCTACCCACAGCCTTGGGAAAGAACACAAACATACCACAGCTGTTGCAGGTGACTGTTGCAGAACAGAGACCTAACAAGCACACAAGCAAGCAAACCTCCTCCTAGCTTAAAGAAACACGCAAACAGGCAGCCTTAACTCAACAAACTCTCTGGGGTTGGGGACGTTTAACCCAATAGACACAAGGTTACCTTATGCTCGATGTAAAGTCGAAGACTTTAATGGCCGGAATCCATAGGCTGTTGTGGGTTTTCCAGGCTTTGAGGCCGTGTTCTATTAGTATTTTGTCCTGACGTTTCGCCTGCATCTGTGGTTGGCATCTTTAGAGGATCTGGTGGCATGGAAGTGAGACAGAGTATATATATTTGTGTAGTCCCTGGGTGGGAGGGAGCAATATGCATGTGTTAGGCCATCACACAAGCCAATTATAACACATGCAAATTGCTCCCTCCCACCCAGGGACTACAGAAGTATATATACTCTGTCTCACTTCCATGCCACCAGATCCTCTGAAGATGCCAGCCACAGATACAGGCGAAACGTCAGGACAAAATACTAATAGAACACGGCCTCAAAGCCCGGAAAACCCATAACAACTTACCTTATGCTGTCTCTGCCACCATGCCAATTCAAAACTCTGCCCTTGCTACCTGTTCACCAAGTTCCAGGGACTGGGACTGCAGTTACATAGTGAGCTAGCAGTTGCTAACTCCTCCCCCAACCAAGTCTCTGATTTACCTCCTCTGGGCCTACACATAATAGAATAACAGAGCCCTAACAAGCACACAAGCAAGCCTATCCCAGGCCATACAATCAGCCTTAATGCAACAATCTCACCAAAACACAATAGAACAATAAAGTCCTAACGAGCATACAAGCAAGCAAACCTCCTCCCAGCTCACAGAAACACACAAACAAGCAGCCTTAACCCAACAAATTTACTGCAGCTGGAGAAGTTTAACCCAACAGACACGAGTTTACCTTATGCTGCCTCTTTCACCTTGCCCATACAAAACACCTGTTAGCCTTCCTGCCTGTTAGCTGAGTTCTTGTTTGCTAAAATGATACACTACTTTGGGTATACCACAGTGGACGTGCAATATAATGCTGGGTGGTTCTGGATTATTTGCACAACTGATGATGCACAACAAGCCATGTTTCCCAGCTCCACTAGCCCAATGCCTGGAGCTGCTCACTCTGCTCACAGCTGTGCTGCCAAGGAGGCCCTCAGACTTCGATGAGAAATGCCCTGCCTCCTGGGTAAGCAACCTGCCTTGACAATGCACTGGATAACTTAGGTGGGAGATGAAAATGATACAGTGAAAAAAAGGAAAGGAAGGAAAACTTCCTACTCTATTCCAGGCACACAAACCTCTGGCAAGTGGGACAATGACAATTCTCATCAATGGGCCGGAAGTCCTTGGCATATTGCTTGTTCTTCAGTTGTAGGGAGCCCCAGGGGACCAAGGCTGAACCAAAACGCTGGAAGTGAAAAAGGCAGACAGGTTTGAAGGTCTATGGAAATGGTCTCAGGATTCATTTTGCTTTTCTGGCTCACTGGCTGTTTCAAGCCGCTTCCTAATTACAAACCCCATTTTGTTATTTAATAAATGGCTCCCATCCCAGTTTATCCCACCCTTCTCCAAGTAATGACAGTCTCCTCCCTCCTAGGCTCCCACTCCCAGTTTCTCCCATAGATGAGGCAGCTACTTACTGCAGTCCTTGTGGGAAAGACACAGTCAAACATGTCACAGCCAAGGGCCACACACACCACCAGGTCTGTGGCATAGCTGCGTGGGAAAAGAAGTGAACAAACACAATTCAGTAATGATGCAGCTGCCCAATATTTTGCCCAGTTTCTCTCTACAAAACAGCCTGGCCCAAACCCAACTGTTCCCCTTTAATGCCTTCAAGGGGACATTTGGTGCTAACTTTGTACTTTGCAATTTTCTGGTCACAGCCACTCTGAAGGGTAGCCAAAGGAGCCGACTTGAAACACTCAGGTCAGTCCCCTTCTCAAACCAGAAAATAGGAAGTCTTGACAACATATGGGGATACTAACAGCTAGTCACATGGCCAACAGCAACCGGGTTTGTTATGTTCCTGTTGGACCCCAGAGGAAACTGATGTTAACTTGTACCACGTGGTAATGTTTGAAGTATGCAGCATTTACTCATACCCTACTCCCATAAGATAGCGAGGTTTGTTCCTAGGAAGATGATCCGTACTAAGGGCCACCATCCTCCAGAAGTGATCTTTGGCTTCACCACCACTCAGGCCCCCAATGGCAAAGCCCGGCACATCTCGTTTAGTCATTTCTGGCAAGAGGAAGGGAGGATGGCTGTTAGAGTTGGGAACTTTTTCACACAGGAGAGTAGCATCTCACGAGAACTAAAACAGCAACTATCTCTGGAAATCCCCATGGAAGAATTTCCAGAGCTGCCACTATGAACTCTGAGATTACGCAACACCATGCAGGAAAGCAAACAACAAACTTACCATCTGCTTTTCCCCCCACAATTTGTGACAACTGTTTTCAAACATTACTGGGACTGGTACACACCTGTATGTTTATAGGACTATGTTCTTATGCTTATGGCCTACATAGAAGAGATAAACGGGTGCCTGTGGCAGAATCTTCCAGCAATTATCTTGGGACCTTTTGAAGCTTTCCATAAAGAAAAGCATATCACTCATCATTAGGAGCCCTACTGCAGCACTACTGTAAGAACCAAAACAGCTTTTGAAAAAGCAAACACACCTTTAAATTACAACCTTGTAGAATAAAATCAGGTCTTATCCCAGCTAAAACTTTAGCTTATTAACCTACCAGTAAAGCTTATAGCTCTGGCTGTAGTACTTCTTATCTGTGAGTGAGGCTTTACAAACTTCTTTAGATCATTAGACAAAGACTTTAAAAACTGAAACCAACAAAAATTGATAGCCCAAGATTACACAAAAAGAGAAGTTTCAACCTAATTTTCTCTGGTTCTGACCTAAATATCAAGCAGCCTGAATATCTCACTAAACACATGTGTTGGTGAGGAATAGATATCTGACACAGAAGTAAACTTACCTTCCAGGCACTTGGTTCGAAGGGCAGGATCCAGCCCACCCTGGATAATAGCGAATAGATTCTGCTTGCTGGGCTTGCTATGTGCTGCAATACATCGGTCTAGCCAACGAATGGATCTGCAAGATACAGAGGCCAGCTCAGTTAAAAGAAGTAGCTGTCATATCACTCCACAATCAGACATTGCATCAAGTACAGTAATGTAAGTGTATTAGTCACCTCCAATGAGTCTCACTGCTTTTCAGCATTCTATGGAGTATACTCGAAGCACGAAGTTGATCAGAGAGACCACAGGCCAAACTAACTTAAAACTCTACAATCTAGCACTGTAGCCTTGTCCTCGGCAATTTGTAGCACTCACAGTTTCTCTTCTATACAGCTGGTAATACACACTCCATCCTCAAGTTGTCCATATAGATATCACCTATATTCTATATCCATATTCTATTCTGTGGGTATATAACTAAAAGCACTAAGAGACCTAAAGTAATATAATCAATGAGTGGACTCCCTTATTTATCTTTACTGATTCCTTTATAACTCTTTATAGATAAATTTTTATCAATTTTTATTTTAAAAAGAAATAACAGTAACATTTAACATTTATTAAAATGAATTTATCTCTGTCCTTTTAAGTTCTGCCAGTAGCAACATTTTTTAAAAAAAAATACAAATTCTGTATTAAAAAGTACAATAAAATCAATATAATAGCATAGCAGCATGACAACAAACAAAGCTACTTTAACTGATATTTTTAAAACACATAGGAGAATAAAAAAGTATTCAACATAGCATCAGTGCTTTCACAGACGCTAAGACCATTTCCAGCCTACACTGATACAGTGCTATTATTCCACTTTCAACATCCTGTGGAATTCTGGGGTTCTGAGGCCCAAGAGCTCTCTGGCTGAGAATTCTAAATGCCCCTCTCTAAACTGCAAACCCCAGGATTCCACACAATGTTGAAAGTGGAATAATGCAGAAATATAGTGCAGAAATGACCACAGAGCAGCACTTGGAGGTGACCGCTTTCCAAACAACACCCTAAATTAGCATCCTCACAAGAACCCCATACTGCTACAATTTACTTCTATTCATTGCTATTTGAGTGGTGGGGAAATTACTTATTTATATCTTTTATACAGAGGTATTACAAGTCCACATGGATATGCCCTAACATTGAATGGAACTCTCCCTTGTTTATTATTATGTTAAAGAATCATCCTGGTAAGGACAACATTCAAGGAGCACAAATATCACTTAATACCCCAATAGGTATAACTAGGCTCATAGGACACCATCCCCGTGGCTACTGTGTCTGTGGCAAGTATACTCCCAAGCTGATGGGAGTTCACAGATCATATAATTATATAATCAGGGATATTACTTACCACTTGCAACAGTAGCTTTGATATTTATGTCATAGAATATAAATGTGAAAAGACTTACATGGGGAAAATAACCAGGTCTCAGAAACACATAAGGGAACAACTTCGTAATGTATAGAACAACAAAACAGTCCTCCCTTGGTCTGGTGCCAACTGGAGTAACACCATTCTCCAAGGGATCTTAGATTTTGGGCAACAGACAAAGTGAACTCTACTGATAAGGGGGCTCTAATGAGAAAGGAAGCAGAGTAGATTTTAAAACTGAAATCTTCAATCCCAACAGATCTGAATGAGGAAATTATTTATCTTTTACACTTATAAAATCTTTCAGAGTTTTCAGACAATCCCTTTCTTTCTAGCCAAGATACAACTACAGTCAGCTCTCCACATCTGAAGGCTTGACTTTCAGGGATTTGATTATTTGCAAGTTTTTTTCAAACATCCCCCCCCCCAATCTTAGGCGCCTGTTTTCTAGAACAACCTTTTCTCTAAGCGGCTCCAATCAGTCCACAAAGCCCTTTAAAAACCCACCTCTCCTCCACCAACCTCCACCTGGCCCCAGGCAGCTTGCAGCCCAATTTCTCAGTACCATAAGCCCTCTCCCAAAGGAGATGGCAAGCGAGAGGAAGTATAGGGCCATTATGCCAACCCACTCCCCTTCCTTCTCTCTTCTCTGACTTCTCTACCATGCCTTAGTCCACTTCTCACAGATACACACACACATTTTGATACTTGCAATTTTTCCACTTTTGCGAGGGTCCTGTGCATCTTAACCCTAGCGAATGTGGAGGGCAAAGTGGATATTTCCTTGAATGTTATCTACATTTTTTCTCCCATCTACTCAAAAAATATTTCTGTAAACTAAGATACTTTGTAAAACTTCCATTTTTATTCACATTTTCATTCTGATAATAGATGATTTTGGAGTTCAAGACTCAAATTTCTGCTGTTTTTATTATACGGGGGTATACACATGCCACAGTCAATATATAACAATGATTTTGCGTAATACAATGTTATGTATTTATGAATAGTATTTTTGTGGTTTTATATACCCCTCAAGAAGGCCTTAAGTATATCTGTTGGCTGAAATACTAATAAAAGACTATCTTTTAAGTATCTTGAGATATGTCTGTATTGTGTCGTATTCTCCATGCCACGTGATTGTATGTGGGGTGTGGGAAATGTGTATAAATGTATTGTATGACAGGGAGGAATAGGAATGTTAATTCTTAGAGACACCAGCGGGAAGAAATGGTTGGCACTGTTTGTCCACTGGGGCTGTAAATACCATTTAGCAAGCCTAGTTGGGAAACTATTGTTTGTGTTAAAGTGACGTGATTTACAAGGGTGATTTACAAGGTTTAGACTGTAGGTTACTAGACAGAACAGGGGTTAGAACATCAAAAGACAAGGCAGGAAATTTGGAGGATCAAAGCAACTAAAGGAAAGGGGTGATTTTAGAAAAAAGAAACAACCTGAAAGTAAGGAGGGCGTGAAACCAGAGAAGCTACCAATGGGCATTGTGCATGGATGGTAATGAATTATTGTAGTTTGCTATATAACAAGGGGGGTGATGCAAACCATTAATACCAGCAACGTTTGTTAAATAGCACCCTGTGTTTTCCAATGAACCCCATGGAAAGGATTTGTGTGTTTTCTTGAGAAGCACAGAGCAGCCATTACATGACAGATTGCTGGCATTCGCTTGAGCAACCAAACGGAGGATCAGTGGCTGCACCATGCAGACTGTTCACACAATGGCTGACCCTGATTCTGAATCCCAGGATTGGGAAGTGGAGGGTGATGGAGATGGGGCTGGAGATGACCTATGTGAAAGGGGAGGCAGGGAAAGTGTCTCCAAACCCCGCTGAACATGGTGAGGTGGCAGTGGTTCCCAGAAGAAAATCACAGAATCATAGAGTCGGAAGAGACCATAGGGGCCATCTAGTCCAACCCCCTGGTTTGCAGGAACACACATCAAAGCATTCCCAAGAGGCTGGATGCCTATCTGTCGGAGTGCTTTGATGTGTGTTTCTGCATAGCAGGGGTTTGGACTGGATGGCCCCTGTGGTCTCTTCCAACTCTATGATTCTAAAAGATTCCTACCCCTCACAGATGGGTTTTCCCTGAAGCCTTATTGACATGATTCGGTCACACTTTGCATTGTATCCTTTGACAGCTTTTGCTATATCTCTCTCACTATAAATGCCATCCCATTTCTTCTTAGATTTTCATTTTCTGAATAAAACACTGTGTTGAGTCAAAACATCCCATTCCGGTCCACTTTAGCTCGCTCACCCCAAATATATGATGTATTGTGCAGCTTCGAACTTTTCTTTCGCCTCTTAGCACATCAACAGCTGAACATCCTTTGGGCTTGTGTCCTGTTTTGTCATTAGCTATAGCACTACTCATAACTGTCCTCTACTCTTCCCTAGTAGCTCACTGAGTGCCATCCAACCTGGGAGTCTCATCTTCTGGCACTATTTCTTGTTTCATTTTGGATAGTATCATCATAGAGTTTTCATGGTACAAGGCTTTCAAAAGAAGTTTACCATACCTCCTAACAAGTGTTAACTATAGCGCCACTGCCATTGTTTCTGAGAAATCCTGGGTCAGTGCCAGCCCCCAGTACTGCTGCTGCCCAGTAGCTGTTTGGCACATTCAATCTGGCTCCTCAACAAAAGTCTGTCTGATATGGGAGACTCTACCAAAAGCACTGCTGCCATCAGCATAGACTCTTGCCTCACAGAAGCATGCAATCCCACCACCACCAAAAAGGTAGTGCTGTCAGTGGGAATCTCAAATTAAGTTTGCATAATTTTATTCATTCATACTAAACATTTAGAAGGTGGAATTTTCACTAGTAGTAAGCAAAAGCAGCACAACTAGAAAAGTAAGGTACACCACATGCGTGACAGAGACTCCTAAACTTCTGAACACAGCAGCAATGTTCAGGAAATCCAATAACTTTATTGAAGATAGAAGCAAGTATTTGCTTCCATGCCAACAATGTCAGAACTAAAAGACATTTGCATTTGCTGTACTTTATAGTGATACCTGATAAGCTCAATTTTGCTTGTGAAAGCATTCCATTTGCTGTCAGGAACATTACCTCACCACTCTACCTTCCTTTTTGCTGCTCATGACTATGACAACACCCTGGTCTTGATTCTGTGCCCAGACATCAACCACCAGCGTACCTCATAGAGAAGTGGGCACATTCCACTACTGTTCCCAGACTCTCTAGCTCTACATGCTAAACAGAAACTATATTAAAAGCATGCCTTTTTCTTGTATTGTGCATAAACGCAATACAAACTTAAGCTACAATCGTAGTACCTAACCTTGTGAAGCAGACAGAGTTAAATATATTGGGACATGCTATTATATAGGTTATATAACAGTTCACAGAAATACAGAGGTTAGCACTACCCATGACACTCCAAGCACGTCTACCTGGCTTTTTATAGCAGAGCAGTTATGCTGTCCTGATACATGAGGAAGCATCACAGAACACAACCATCTGGAGAAAAGGAGCTGGACTGATCCATGGAGTCAAAAGACAGGTAGACATAACACACACCACACACCTGAACATGGCTTCCTCTACACGGGGACCACTGACTGTGCTGCTGACCACATCATCTAATTGCATGATGATGTCAGAGCCTGAGAAGAAAAATGCAATTAGTTTAAGACTGGGTAATAATGGAATCTACATGGTAAGTTTCAGATAGTTTATATTTTCACTAAAAAGAACACAGCTACAATGAACAAGTAAGCATTAACACTTTTCAAACGTATTTCCGTGTATTGCAAGAAAGGTAAAGCTTCCCCATTCATCTCTGGTAGTGAAAATCAGCTAGTATACATTTACTTGTCACAATGGTTTTGGGTATAACCTGAGAACTGCAGGGTACCTAGTAGAGCCTTAATACATTTAAATTTGCATCTGCTTCTTCATCCATCTTAAAACTCTGATCATGCTATGATCATGCTGTGCTATGATCTGATCATGATACGACCTCCATAAAGTTGGGGTCTTTTTCTAATCCCGTCCCATCATTTTTATAGCATTTTTTTTCTGATAAGAAAGATTTACAATGTAGAGATCAAAGCAGATAGCCATCTTCATTGCTGCTTGTACAATGCATCAGTCTTTAATAGTCCATAAATTATATAGAAATTCAGATTATATCTAAATTGTTCAACATACATTATTCCCTGAAGAGGGAATAATTCCCTGCAGAAAATTTGATGTGTGTGCTCCAACTTATCCTTACCACGCTGCTGGGCAGGACATGAGGAAAAATAAGTTTTATTCTGGAACAGCTGTAAAGGATACTAACATTAACCACAAACATAATTTTTTTTCTTATTACATCTACATTTCAACTTTTCAGTGAAGATCCTGCATTAATTCTGAGAAGAGCTATCAACACAATAAAATTTACTTCATGAGTTACCTGCAGTTCTAAATGCATTTGGCATTTCTAAAGCAGCAGTGAAATAGTTGTCAAGAAAGAAATGTACCCCACTGATACAAAGAAGAATAAGTGTTCTCACTAGCTAGTATTATGCAAGATGCAATATTACCAAGAGCATTCTGTATTTCAATTGATTTTTCTGGCGTCAGCAGAATCTCTTTGCCATCATAAGGAGAACAGAACTGCACTCCTTCTTCAGTCACCTTGGAGAGCTCCACCAGAGAGACCATCTGAAATCCACCACTGTCCTACAGAAAAAGATCAACATCCTAAAAGGAACTGACAGAGAGATCATCTACTAGGTACTGTACTCCCCACAGCACCAGAAGCATTAAGTTTCCATGATCAGGAGAATACAAAATTAATAGAAGCAGGAGCTGGATATGTTTAGTCTGCAGAAGAGAAGGTTAAGGGGAGACATGATAGCCATGTTTAAATATTTGAAGGGATGTCATACCAAGGAGGGAGCGGGTTTGTTTTCCACTGCTCCAAAAACTAGGACAAGGAGCAATTGATTCAAGCTGCAGGAAAGGAGAGTCCACCTGAACCTCAAGAAGAACTTCATGGTGGTCAGAGCTGTCCAGCAGTGAAATATACTGCCTCGGAATGTGGTGGAGTCTCCTTCTTTGGAGGTTTTTAAGCAGAGGCTGGATGGCCATCTATTGGGAGTGCTTTGATGTGGGTTCCTGCATGGCAGGGGGTTGGACTGGATGGCCCCTGTGGTCTCTTCCAACTCTATTATTCTATTCTATGAAGTACCCCAGAGATCTCATAATTTTCCTGATATTTTAACTAGTAGTAAAAATACTAACGTAGAAGAGCCAAAACCCTGCAATACCTGAAATCATGAAGGAAGGCAGGAGGTATTCTTGATTTCTGTTTTATTGCAATTATTGTTCTGTTGCAATTAGAGTAATTTGGTACTTTTGTTAAAGCTGTCTGAGAGTCTAAAATATATTTGGGCAACTCTGCTCAATCTATAGATATCATATCTCCCTGCCATAGGACGTTAGTGAGGCACGCCTGCATCCCAAACACCCTCCCAATATTTTAAGACATGAAAATAATCACTGTTACCCCTGGGAACCCTGAGTGGGCAGTGCACTGGTCATTTACAGACTACTTCTCCCAGGGCCTCTTTTTAAAAAGAAGGAACTAACTGATTGGCCATGTCTGTTTTTCAAAAAAAATATTTCTAGGGGTAAAAAAAGGTTTCAAAATAGCACTTTAATGGCCATGTGTGTCCCCCAGATGTTTTGAAGTTGTGATTGGCCACTTTCACATCATTTTTTTCAGCAGCTGTGCTGTTGGGAACTTAGGAAAACACTGGATGGGATCTGGGGACACACTTTGCCCACTCTTGCAGTACAGGATATGGAGCAAGCCCTGTTACATCAGTGGAAGACTATGACAGACACAATGTCTGAGCATTTCAGATCTATCAGTGGAAAAGGTCCATGACAGCACCATCTTCCACACTCTGCAAAGGACTCCAATTTATGTCTCCTTGTTTCCAACTGCATGTGTAGTATAAAGTAACTGAAGTATGTATAGTAGGAAGGCATTTGTTTCTGAAAGCGGTTGCTCTTGTTGCATGTCCTCTCCTGCCCCTTCACTGCTTGGCAACAGTATTTCCTTCCTTCAAAGGGTCTGGAATGCTTGTTCTTGCTGAAGACCTCCTACTAAAGAACTACATGAGTGCTGTATGGCTCCTCTTTCCTCCCCTTTGTGCACTGTGCTGAAGAACACCTCTGTGAGCAGCATAAGAAGATTTGAAACTCTGCCTGGGTTTAGAGACTGTAAGCAATAAGGTTACTGCTACTTGTGCCACTGGGATTCAAGGAACGGAGATGCTGTGGCATAACTGAACTTGGTGTGATGCAGGGAGGTGTGTCGGGTACATCCTCACTTTTAGGTGTTCATTGGTCTCCTCTGTGTGTGGGTGCCATATGGTTATCAAAATTGGCACAAAATTTGGTAATATTTCCATGCATGCTGGAGACACCTTTCCCATCTTTGTACCATTTGGCGAACATCCAAGCAATGTGTTTTTCCCCTGTTCTCCTCAGTTGTGTAGCACGTAGGAGCCATTCTACTGGCACAGTAGAGCCATATCACTGTCAGCATAATTGGAGTATAAAATTGTCCTGTTCAGACTAATCTAAGCTGCACTCCTATCCATACTTACCTGGGAATAACCCTCCCACCATAGGAGACTTGTGTGCATGTATATGCCTTCAAGTTGCCTGTTGATTTACTTCCATGTTAAAACACACCACAAAAAACTATAGTGAAAAACCTTTACAAAGGTTTCACTTTTAACTGATACAAAGTATTTTCAACATAAAGCTTATCTAGCCTTGAAACTCTTGATAAACATGAATGATTAATGGTGAAGTGGTTAACACTTGAAAATGGTAAGAATTTTACCACAGCCGTTTCTCTACACTTTTTTTTTAAATCAGGTTCAGAATAGGCTAAAAGTCCTCCTACATCTGGCAAGGCAGCCATACATACCCAATTTACCAACTACTTTGATGCCCATCATAGTAAATTACCATTTGAAAAATGATAATCATGTGTGCCATCCTAGACTTCAGTTCCATGGCTGCCTCATATGTTACTGCTTCCAACTTTTACCAGCAGCCCAAGCTCAAGCAAAGAAAGCATTTTTCCCATGATAAACAGCTTTCTTATACTTACTGTAAGCAAGTTCCATGACCAGTTCATAAAGCCGTGGAGCCCATTGGCTCTTCTGATAAGGTCTGGTCCCTAGAGTAGAACAAAAGATTATCATCATTGCCTGGAATACTATTAGTTCTCAAGATCCACTCAATCTACACAGAACGGGGTGGGCAGCTGTGGAAGGCCCAGGGACCACATTAGCCCCTCCCCAGGAGACCCTGGAAGGCCACATCCAACACTCACACACACACACAAATCAAAAGAAATTTTTTTTGCCTCCAAATGCCTATAGGGGTTCTAGAGGCATTTTTACCCAGTTTTAAGGCCCCTTGGGCCACTTTAGAACCAGGAGAAGCTTGTTTTAACAACAAGAAATTAGTAGAAGTCACTTTCTCTTCACTTTGTATTGTTTTAAAGGCCTGTCACAATACAAAGTGACCGAGGGTTGCAAAAAACATGGAGAAAATGCCCAGCCACGACCTTTAGAGAACATTTGGAGACATGGGGACAAAAAAAAAAGGGGGGGGTTCAAAAAAATTGGCAAAAACATTTTTGCCCCCCTCCCCGGAGGGCACTAGGGGGTCACAAAAATGGCTCTTGGGTAACCATGCTCACAGTCCACACCACCCTGATATAGATGATGCCAAGCAGAAATGTAAACTCCTCTTGCAAAAACTGGTCAGAATATGCGGTGTACCAAGCTAAAGACAGGAGCAGTGCAAGGACAGACCTACAATCATTTATATATCCAGCATTAACCCAGAAATGATATCCAGCTCAGTGTTCCCTGACCGAAAGGAGAGATAGGGAGAACATGAAGGGAAAACAAACCTAACTACACATCTAAACTACTGAACAAACTACAAACTAAACCACAAACCACAAACTAAACTAAACTAAACCAAACCACAACATTGATTACGAAAGATATAAATCTGACTTCCAACTCCTCATTTACAAGGTTGATCTTATTACTATAGTATATAGCCTCCAAAATTCGTATTCACATATACAGAAATGTTAAGGGGAAGTCCTTGAGGAGAAAGCACAAGGTGAGCTGTGTCTGGGATGACATCCTTGACAGTTTGACTGTGTGCTTTTAAGGCTTGTGTGGGTGTGTTTGTTTCTGGCAGTACGCTCTCCCTGAGCACATGATCAAGGGGGGTGGGGCTTCTGCTGAGTCACTGACTTGCTTTGGGGTGGAGCTAGCAGCCATTAGCTCCATATAACTCCTGTCTCTGTCTTTCAAGCTCAGTCCCTGTGGACCAGTGGGGTTACATTAGAGTTGAACAGGAGCTCTGTTAAGAGGAAAAGCCAAATGATGTTGGGTGTGGTGATTGGCAGGGGAGTATTGAGGAAGAGGCCCAGATGTCTGTTTCAGTACCTATTTAAAGACTACTGAATATGGAATATGAAGGAGCTGCTGTGGTCACCTGCAGTAGCTGTGGTATGTTTGTGTTCTTGCTGGAGGAGGTGGGTGGCTATATCTGAAGCAAGTGCAAGCTGGTGATCCTCATGGAGGAAAAAGCCCAGCCACTTGAGGCCCATGCATCTACTCTTCAGCATATTGGGGAGCACAAGGATTTCTTGGACAAGCAGAGCAAACCATCCTGAAAGAGGAACACACAAGTGATTTCGCTGAGCTGGAGGTCAGTTCCGAAACACAGAAGACTGACACTTGGAGGAATGTGACACATAGAAGGACTACAGATCATTCAGTGAATTTGGAGCTACAGAATCTACTTGAAGCTTTCTCTTATCAGAGATGATGAGGAACAGCAACAAGAGCAGCAGTGTCAGTCCTCAGGAAACATGCTGTTGTCCTTGGAAAATTCAGCACATGGAATGGCCCCTGCCAATCCTCAGAAGTGGTGGGTGCTGGTGGTAGGGGAATGAGGGGAACAGAAGAAGTGGTTTGTAGGCCTGACAAGATGACTCAAGAGGTGTGCTGTCTTCTTGGGGCAAAAGTCATTGATGTCACAGATAAGCTGACAAGACTTGTGAAGCTCACTGACTGTTACCCCTTCCTTTTGGTCCACGTGGGAACCAATGACACAGCAAGGCATAGCCTTCAGCATATTACAAGAGATTACAAGGTTCTAGGTAGGAAGCTGAAGAAACTTGATGCACACTGGTTGTCCATGTCATCTGTCTTCTCAGTTAAAAGCCACAGCCCAAGAAGGGAGAGAACAATAAAGGAGGTGAACAATTGGCTCTGCAGATGATGCCGCAGGGAATGATTTGGTTTCTTGGACCATGGACGGCAGTTTCATGAAGATGGTCTACTGGGAAGTGATGGGTTGCACCTCACAGCAGATGGCAGGAATGTTTTTGCTAAGAGACTCACAAATCTGATCAGGAGGGCTTTACAGTGAGTTATCTGGGGGAGGGTGACAGCATTCTTGAGTGCATGAGTTCATCAAGTGCTAGAGATAGTAATCTGAATGTTATTGAGAGAACTGAGTTAATTGTACAAGATCCTGACTATAGGAGGAGAAAAACCTTAAATAACCAGCTGGGGGAATGACCCATGGTATTAGAAATCTCTATGCTAATGCAGAGAGCATGGAAAATAAACAAGATGAACTGGAACTCTTAGCACAGCAAAGCAGACACAATATAATAGGCATCATTGAAACCTGGTGAGATGAGACTCATGATTGGAATGTAGTAATAGAGGGGTACACTCTATTTCAAAGAAACAGACCAAGCAGGAAAGGAGAAGTAGCACTGCATGTGAAGGATGTTTACACCTGTGAAGAGATCCATGACTTAAATCCTGGAAGCCAGGGTGAGAGCATCTGGGTACAAACTAAGGGGAAGAGGAAAAACAGGGATGTCACTCTGGGGTGTACTACAGACCCCAAGCCATACTGAGGCCTTCCTAAAACCAACGACTACATATTCAGAAAAAGAGAGATAATAGTAAAGGGAGATTTCAACTATCCTGATATTTGCTGGAAGTCAAATTCTGCCAAGAATATCAAGTCCAACAAATTCCTCACTTGTCTTGCAGACAATTTCATTGTGCAGAAGGTGGAAGAGGCAACAAGAGGATCAGCTATTTTGGACCTGATCCTAACCAACAGTGATAACCTGGTTAATGGGGTCCAAGTGGGGAGATCTTTAGGTGGGAGTGACCGTTTTCTCCTGGAGTTTGTTATACAATGGAAAGGGGAAACCAAGCAACTTTAAGAAAACTGCAAGAAACTTTAAGAAAGTTTCTTTCTCAACTGTCTAAACTTTAAGAAAGTGAACATAAGTAAACTTAGAGAAATATTAGGTGTCATCCCATGGTCAGGTATACCAACAGAGAAGGGAGTTTATGATGGATGTGAGATATTGAAGGCACAGTTTCAAATAATTCCATTGAGGAGGAAAAATGGAAGGTGTCTAAAGAAACCAGCATGGATGTCTAAAGAACTTTCAAATGAACTAAGATTTAAAAGGGCCATGTACAAGAAATGGAAAAAGAAATCACCAAAGAGGAATTCAACCAAATAGCCAGCAAGTGTAGAGAAAAAGTCAGAAAAGCTAAAGCGCAGAATGAGCTCAGGCTTGCTAGGGAGGTTAAAAACAATAAGAAGGGCTTTTTTGGTTATGTCTGTAGTAAAAAGAAAAACAAGGAGATGGTAGGGCCTCTGCGAGGAAAACATGGAGAAATGGCAACAGGGAACAGAGAAAAGGCAGAACTACTCAATGCCTTCTTTGCCTCAGTCTTATCCCAAAAGAAAAACAGTGTTCAACCCAGAGAAAATGGAGCAGATGATATAATAGGAGAAATGCAGCCCAGAATAGGTAAAGGCTACTGTAAATGAATTCAAGTCACCAGGGCCAGATGAACTACATCCAAGGGTATTAAAAAAACTGGCAGAAGTCATTTCAGAATCACTAGCAATAATCTGTGAGAGTTCCTGAAAATCAAGAGAAGTCCCAGCAGACTGGAAGAGCCCAAGTATTGTCCCTATTTTCAATGAGAGAAAAAGAGCAACCAAACAATTACTGGCCAGTCAGCCTGACATCATTATCAGGAAAGGTCCCAGAGCAGAACATTAAACAGATAGTCTGCACGCACTTAGAAAAGAATGCTGTGATCATGGGTTTCTCAAAAACAAGTCATGCCAGACTAAGCTGATCTCTTTTTTGATAGAGTTACAAACTTGATGGATCAAGAGAATGCTGTGGATGTATTTTGATTTCAGTAAGGCCTCTGACAAGGTCCCCCATGATATTCTTGCAAACAAGCTAGTAAAATGTGGCGTAGACAAAGCTACTGTTAGGTGTATTTGTAATTGGGTCACCAACCAAGCACAAAGGGTGCTCACCACTGGTTCCCCTTCATCCTGGAGAGAAGTGACTACTGGGGTGCCACAGGGTTCTGTCCTGGGACAGTGCTATTCAACATTTTTATCAGTCACTTGAATGATGGATAAGAGGGCATGCTCATCAAATTTGCAGATGAAAACAAATTAGAAGGGATAGCCAATACCGCAGAGGACAGGATCAGAACACAAAATGACCTTGACAGATTAGAGATCTGGGCCAAAACTAACAAAACAAAATTTAACAGAGAGTAATGTAGGGTCCTACACTTAGGAAGAAAGAATGAAAGCACAGATATAAGATGGGTGACACCTGGCTTGAAAACAGCACGTGTGAAAAGGATCAAGGAGTCTTAGAGGACCACAAGCTGAACATGAGTCAGCAGTATGATGTGGCAGTCAAGAAAGCCAACACAATTCTTGGTTGCATCAATAGGAACATGGTGTCCAGAGTGAGGAAAGTAATAGTACCACTCTATTCTGCTTTGGTCAGATCTCATCTGGAATACTGTGTCCAGTTCTGAGCACCACAATTCAAGGATATTGACAAGCTAGAACGTGTCCAGAATATAAGCGCACGATTTAGAAATAATTAATCAATAACCATAACTAAATGGCACAGATAACAAAGTAAGGCTAACAAGAAATGCTAAAAATTTGTGGAGAGAAAGGCTGCAAAATAGGGAAGCTAGCTTGCTAAAACTTTGAAAAACAGGAAATTAGTTGATAATGGCAAGTAAGGGAAAAAGAGAACAACAGGTGCAAGAAACTGTCTGAATGTGGTTAGTTCTGTGGTCTGCAGTGTCTGGAGCACCCCAAACTAGGCCACAGGGAGGGGGAACAACCACAGGAGCTGAAGTTATAGTCACCTATAGTTCATTATGGCTCATTTTAATATTAAATTTTACACCCCTAGGGTGGGATCTGGTATTATAATTTGGGACCACCTATATGGACACGCAGTGTTTGAATGCTGACATAATAATGTGTTCATGACATAGTTCCTATACGTGTGTATTTGGATTAGCCAATTAACTAGCATTTCTTGCTTCTGTAGCAATGCTCAGCAGGGTATATAGCTGCCTGCTTGTAGCCATTTCTTCGGAGTGGCTTGTCTTAGTTGCCTGGGCATAGCCGTTCCCCATTTGCGCAAATGAAATAAAGAAGAACCCTTTTGTTATGATCCAGGTGTCATTTATTAATCTTAATAAAATTAATTGCAGTTACAAGAGGAGGGAGACCAAAACGCTGAAGGTTCTCGAAATCATGCCCTATGAGGAGCAGCTTAGGGAGCTAGGTATGTTTAGCCTGAGGAAAAGAAGGTTAAGAGGTGACAGGATAGCCATGTTTAAATATTTGAAGGGATGTCTTGTTGAAGATGTAGGAAGCTTTTTTCCTGCTGCTTCAGAGACTGAGACATGGAGCAACGGATTCAAACTACAGAAACTTCCTGATACGTAAGAGCCATTTGAGAGTAGAATATGCTGCCTCGGAGTGTGGTGGAGTCACTTTCTTTGGAGATTTTTAAATAGAGGCTGGATGGGGGTGCTTTGCATCTGTGTTCCTGCATGGCAGGAGTTGGACTCCATAGTTGTCGTGGTCTCTTCCAATTGCATGATTTTATGAAAATGTCCATCTTAATATAGCAGTATATAATATTTTTACTCAATTAGAAAAATGTTTAATCCTACTACATTTGTATTACTTAATATCAATGTAAAATACTAATCCTATTTTATCAGAACAGTCATATTTCTAACCTTTATCAATTATCAAAACCTCTTAGAGCTTGTTTTCCTCTGGTTGATCTTAAATTCACTACAGTGCCCTCCCGCTGTTGCTTGTATCTGGAAAGAAAGCCACCTCTTATTAAAGTAGCTATTTAATAAGCAATTTGTCCATACCTGCCCTATCTAATACTTTGGTCATCCAGTCTTCATGAGATGGGATCTCAGATTCCTTCTGCTTCTGAGCATAAAGTACTCTCATTGCGACAAACATGTATTGTATTACTCTTACACAGTTCTTGTTTATTTGAACATCTATTAATGCCAACAAAAAATAGTTCTGGTTTCATTTGGAATTTAATTTTCAGAATCTTCTCTATTGATCTGTTTATCATCATCCAGAATTCCTTAGCCTTCTCACATGACCACTCCACAGGAAAAAAAAAGTCCCTTCAATCTGGTTACATTTCCAGCATTTAGCTGGGGAGCCTTTATAGAATCACAGAATTGGAAGAGACCACAATAGCCATTGAGTCCAGCCCACTGTCGCCCATCTCCTCCTTTGGGTGAGTATCGGGGCATCAGGAGA
Organism: Cyclura pinguis; assembly: GCA_030412105.1. Lineage (NCBI taxonomy): Eukaryota > Metazoa > Chordata > Lepidosauria > Squamata > Iguanidae > Cyclura > Cyclura pinguis. The sequence continues at coordinate 215,064,762 of CM059600.1, forward strand.
GGATTTCTGGTGATGGAAATTCTGGATGCAAGTTGTTCTTAACTGGCCAGGCAGCTACAGGTGGAGAAAGAGGACTATAGGGAGTTTTCAAAGGGCTACGTGGCCTGATCAGAGCCACCAAGAGGGAAGGTTTCCCTGGGAAAAATGGTGGAGGGACAGGAGTTGAAGAACTCACAAATAATCAAATCTGTGAAAGTCAAACCCATAAATGTGGAGGGCCAACTGTAGTTCACTTCTTTGACTATTTTAAAACCTGTTTTTTTCCCCATCACTTTACTTTGTTCATCTTTTTGTCCTATTCATAGTCATCATTATAGTTTTACCTTTGTTCAATTTAAAACCTGCTAAGAGCCCATCAAAACTTAAAATGAATCTTCTCTACCCACAAGGGAGTACATCACAAAATCATCTGCAAAGGCTCTTGTCTTAGAGGTATATTTCTTAATTGTAATTCCTTTGATATTCTCTTCTTGTTTAATCTTAGTAATACTTCCAAAGTCAATATAAACCTTTTCAGAACTTTGGACATGATGCTATCTTACAGTTCAGTTTTAAGGAGTGTAAGATTGTGTAAGTTAAGAATCTTGAAATTCTATAGTAGTACGTAATATTTATTATTTTCCTTCTCATGGTAACAGTTTGGATATTTAATCATCATCACACATCCATATATCCAGTTGTAATTCGCACAGCTACTGAGCAGAACTTGGAAATGTTACTTATTGGATGACAACTCCATTGGCGAGTAGATTCTGGGAGTTATAATCTAAGAAAGGAACTTTTCCAAATTCTACTATATGGGAACTGTCAGGAAGGATATGCAGAGCTGCTTAGTACAGAGAATGTGATGCAGAATTTGGGTGCAGGACAGGCAGAAGAATGATACAGAACCTAATTGGAATTTGCATTTTAGTAATTTAAGCAGGGGGAAGAGGTAATCTACTACTACATAAAAGTCAAAGTTTGTCTGTTTGTGAGTTTGTCTGGTTGTCTGAGTCAGGCAGGCGAAGACCTCATACGACTGGCTGAGTGAAGCAAGACCACCTCATATGATTGACTGGTTGTGAAGATTCTATGGAATCCTGGGATTTGCAGTTTAGTGAGGGTTCTTTAGAATTCTCAGCCAAATAGGTCTTTGGCCTCAGTAAACTACAAACCCCAGAATTCCACAGGATGTTGAAAGTGGAATAATAGCACTATAATAGCGTAGTGCAGAAATGGCCATAGCTACAAGGTCTTCTCACCTTACACAGTAGATTGTATAGGCTCCATATGTGAGGAATCTTAAAGTTGAAATTCAAAACAAAAAAATGCTTCCAGAAAAATGTAAAGCCATTGCACAAATTCAACAGAAAGAAAAAAAAGCCTGTACATCAACGTCAACAGACAATACAGATTGGATTGGGGATTATGGGAAAAAGTTACAGGTACTGGAATAGACCACTTGCTATGGAGATGATGCCTAGCAGCAAGGAGGAGGACAGCATATTCCCACAGGAACCCAACCTCTGTATGTTAACAACTACAAATACAGACTGGATTGGGGAATATGCGGAAAATTTACACGTATAGGAATAGCAATATGGACATGAGGTCTAGCAGCAAGGAACAACACATGGGAACCCAAACTGTGTATGTAAATAACTCTGAATACAGATTGCATTGGGAAATATAGAGCAAAGTTACAGGAAATGGAGAAGACAGTTTGGTGAGTTCTTAAGAGGAAAATAAAAACCTCGGGCAATACTGGGTAAATACACTAGTTATATTCATACAAAGAACAACTGAAATCACACTGCTATCTTCACAGCATCTGCTGACTTCCTTCTGCTACAACAAATGAAAAGAAGCCAGGAGATGCAAGCTTCAAGTCCTCCTGCCTTAAGGCCAGTGACTACCTCACATGGACTGGGTAAACGTTGACTGGATTTCCTTGACAAAGGAAGAGATGGGGAGTTCCTTCCCCATAGCCATGTTTTTGTATCTCTCTTCTGGGACAGCAGACACAGGACGTCAAATGACACAAAATGTATGTACGCCAAGACAATTTTCCACCAGTGGATGGGCTGTATTCATAATGAGCCTTGGTTTTCATATTTGAGGTAAAAAAGAATTTGCCTCCTGGCTGTATTTTATGGACATCAGCTTAGGACCATCTGTTTCCCCCCTGCATCACAATGCTATTCCTCAAGTTTTCTGACACCTGGAATTTTGCTCAACTATCCACTTCTCTCAACCCATATGTTTGTGGCATTACCGTGTTAGCTGTGTGCATCTTGTGGATCAACTTGGCATGGGCAGGAGTGTGGGAGAAGAGGTCTCTGTGAGCCATTCCAAACCTAGGTCACCTCTTGCCCTGAGTTCCAAGCAAACTGGGAACAAAACTCTCAGAAGATTTCCTCAGCAGAGGCCTTTGTCCAGTGATGAATTCCACAAAAATAACGACTGCATTAAGCTTGCCTAAAGGTCATGTATTCTCGGCTTTTGTCACTCAATGGTAAGAAGAAGACATTCCATACTCTACATGATACTCCTACCCGTACCTAAGCCCTGTCGGCACTGAAAATTAAGGAATGCACTGGGTAACAGAGATAAAAAGAAGTAGAAAAGCATCTTCTTGTCTGTATAAATAAAAAATTACAGATTAAGATAAAGTTTAATTGGTAATTTGAAATATTTCTCTGGGTAGAAATAAGAATTATCAAGAATTATCAATAGATATTAACAGAGAAAAATAAAATTTGAACACAGCTGAGACTGCTATGTCGCGAAGTGATTCATGACAACTCTACAATATAATCCAATGGTAACATTTCAGATTGTACCTTAGACCATGACCTAGTATCTGACTTATAAGAACTTTGAGTATAGGCCAGCCTTAAGCCGAGGATAAATCCAAGGTTGACTTGGGCCATTTCTCAAAGGCCCCTCCCTAAACTGCAAACCCCAGGATTCCATAGGATGTTGAAAGTGAATCACAGCGCTATAACAAGCTCGTGCGGGAATGGCTTGGAGGGTAAACCAATAATTTGCCACGCGAAATATCCCTCAGGTTGCAGCAAAGGCCGATCTACTTAAACGGCTTCCTCCCAACTCGAATCTGGCGCTTAACTGCACCCAGAATGCCTTCCGAGCCATTAACTGAAAACACGCCTCCCCTGGCACAGTGCTTTGAGCGCTGGACCTCGAGCCTTTTACACCTCTAAACTCTCCCCCAAATTAAAACGCACGGTTTTCTCTTTTCGGAATTGAGAACTGCACTGAAAACGGTGGACTTTTGCCGTAAATTCCAACGGAACGCCGCCACTTCCGCCTAGGCTACTGCTGTGCGTCGCCGTGAGCCTCCAAATGCTTTCCGGCGTTCCCGGGGCTTCCTGGGGCTCCACGTGTGTGAGGTCGCCCGCCGCCAAGCCGGGAAGCGCTCGAACCACGAGGTCAGGCTGACCCCTCCACGCAGGAGGCGGGGGAGAAAACCACGACGACCCGCTTGGGCACCGGAGGCAGCCCCGCGGCGTCTCCACCGCTCACAGCACAGTATGTGTCTAGCGGACCGGACTTACGGGGCGCATGCCCAGATGGTACGTGTTGCCCAGGCACAGGCGGCATCCGAGATCGTCCAGCTGACAGGCGGTGAGGCCCTTCATGGTCCCCTGCGTCCCCACCGGCATGAATACCGGACAGTCCACTGTGCCATGCGGTAGCCGCAACTCGCAGGCGCGGGCTTTGCTTCGCCGGCACTGGGCCACCACCCGCAGCGACAAAGCACTCGGCGCCGCCGTTGCCGCCATAGTAACCGCGGCCTCAGAAGCCGCGTGTCACGTGACGAAGTTCCGGGGGGCGGAGCTAAGAATAGACGCTTTCGGCGGTCCCGGCCGTAGCAGTAAAAGGCTTGCTAGCGCTACTGAATTCGCTTTTTTGTTGGCCGCATGACGTCATTGACTTTTCCTGAACTGTAGAGATGGAAAACAAGTAGAGAAATATACCTTATGGAAATTCCAAGACGAGTGAGGACTTACCGCTACGCTAAAATCAAGTGGTATGCAGTTAGAATCCAAAGCAGCAGCCGCCGTGGAACGGATCTCGGTTGCTTCTGGAGGCCGTCACAGGAAGCTCTCGCCTTTGTCTGATGCCTGGCTCTTTTGACCCGTCCGAACGGACAAGTGCCATTAATGCGACGGACGCTCTTTCACCAGGGCCACGCACTCCACTGTTACTCCGCTATGATTCCACTTGCAATATCCTATGGAATCCCCTCCCGAAACTGCAAACCGCAGGATTCCATAGGATGTTGCAAGTGGAATCATAGCGCTGTAGCAGTCTAGTGCGGAAATGGCGCCGTTCTTCCTCCCTACCGACCTTCACTTGGAACCCTTCCCACGGGTGCAATGCTTGCAAAGGGAGCTGGGGGCGGCGGCGGGAGGGAAGCGCAAGCCAGCTGAGAGACTTTGCAACTAGTGCGGACGGTCGCGAGTGAGCCTCCCTCAGTCCTTCATGCTCCCTACAGCACAGTACATGAGTTCCGCTTTTCAACCAATACCATTTCTGAGAGTGTTGGGGTCTCTAACCTGTCAGACAAGGGGAGGAAGCCTTTGGTGGAAGCCGGGAGTAGTCATCTCAAGCTCTCTGATGTGGGGGACTGGAAGGGTGTGAGCCCCCCCCCCCCAATGTATCAGGGACTGGACCACCAAGCAGCACTATATTGGTGCCAACAGACCACAAGGGAGTGTAGTTCAATAGGGGCTCCTCAGGAGCTGGCCTAAGACTGAGAGGTCCCTCAAATCAGACCTGTCATTATTTTCTCTCTGGCAAAAATGATTTTCTCCCTACCCTTGTTATCATGGCGAGCAGGTCAGTGGGCTCAATGGACATAGAACTGCTGCTTATTCTCTTGCAGATGTTACAAGTCACTGGAACCTCTGGCAGGTAAAAACATAACCATCCTTGATGAAATTCATGAGGGCCCTTTCACACTACACATTTATGGCATTATGATTCCACTTTAGATGCCCTGGCAACATCCGGTGGCCTGCTGGGATTTGCAGTTTAGCGTTTTTAGACTTCTAAGCCAGAAAGCTTCTCTAATGACACACCAAACTACAAACCCAGGATTCCACAGGATGCATCCTGTGGCAATTAAAGCTGAATCCTAATGTTAAAATTGTGTAGTGTAAAAGACCTATAAGAAGTCTTAGAAAAATAAATACCTAAGAGGTAGTCTTTACAAGGTTAACTGGCATCCATGTTTCTGCCATTATATACATAATGTCCAACTTTATTATGCCTTCAAGCTGCTATGGCTGGTAGAGGGTTTTCTGACCTGGCTGTTTTACAGGATTATTCATTTCTCTACCAGTTTTCCTTAATATCCAACTTTCCTATAACTTTTCAATAACTATGGGAGCACCATCAAAACAGAAATCTTACCTATTATAAAATGGTTGAAGTTTAATAGTCTTATACAAATACTCTTTTAAATTGTAACTTAAAGTAAATTTCAAATCTTTTGTCTACATCCATCCTTTCCCATTTTTTCATCTGAATCAGGTGATCCATATTTTGATTTATCAAAAATTTGTTATTTTTAAAATATGTATTTCCGGTAAGCATGTCAAATCTACTTTTTGTTTCCCCAAATAATGAAAAATCATTCTTCTTTTAACCATTGAATTCTACTATTTCGAGATAAAAACTCTAAAGCCATTTTTAAATTTCTTTATCTGGGTCAAAAATCTAATCTCATCTAGGCCTGAGCATTTTTCCCATCTTCGTCTCCATTACTTGTATTTTCTTGAGTCTAGACCAAGGGTTTCCCTTCCTTTCTCTTCTTGAATTCTGTTCCTCCCCACTCCTTTCCGTATGTCAACAGGAACTCTCTTGTCTTTTTATTAAAATATATCTTCTTTGTAGCATAACATCACATCTTCAATATTCCCCCACTGGAAGAGGGTCTCGTACTGTTTAACATTGTTTGTCAGGAAAGTGTAATCCCTCCTCTTTCTCAAAATCTCAGTGGGCAGGTCTTTGAAGATTATCACATCCTTACTTTCCATCTTTAACATAGTTGAAGAATGTTACTGCAGAACTTGATCTCTCATGTGTCTTTTTATGAAATGCACTATCACATTTCTTGGTGGATTTCTTTGTTTAGCAATTGGAGAATCAATTTGATACAATGTATCAAGTTTCCCAGCAATCTCCACTCTTATCATCTGCAAAAATTCAGCCAAAGCATTACACACTCTTACTTGGATATTCTCATTTTGCTTTTCTGGTATTCTTCTTATCCTCAAGCATTTCTCTCTCTCTCATTCTCTCTCTCATTTCCAGAAGAACCATCACATCCACAATTTTCTCCTGGTCAGAAGTCAGTTTCTCAGTGGTTCCTTCCAGTTTGTTTTTCCTCCCTCCATTTTCATTCTATCATTCATCTGTTTCATCTCAATGTTTATTTAGGTCAGTTAGAGTTTCTTTTATATCTGACTTCATATCAGTCCTCAGCTGAGCTATTTTCTCCCTCATCTTAGTCTCTTCTAACACCATCTGATTTGAATCCATCTCCCTAGGTTGAGATTCTTCTTGGCACTTAAGGTGTTTTTGTTTCTTCTGCCAAAGCTGCTTTGGCTACTTTTGGTGCTTCTCTTTCCCTCCGCATTTTATATCCACTTCTAGTAAACTATAGTGCTTACAGACTCTCTGTTTAATAATCTGCTCTACAGTCTTTCCTGGTATTGATGTTAGGCAGACTTGTTTGGGTATTCTTTTTTCCTCTTTTTGAAGATGGGGACCATGCTTGGCCTCCTCCAGTCTTCTGGGACTTTTCCTGTTCTCCAGGAATAGTCTAAGTTTATTGCCAGGGGTTCTGAGATTACTTATGTTTGTTCTTTTAATACCCTTGGATGTAGTTCATCTGGTCCTGGAGACTTGAATTCATTTAGAGTAGCCAGATATTCCTGTATTACCTCTTTACTTATTCTGTGCTGCATTTTCCCTACCACATCATCTGCTCCATTTACCCTAATTACAGCATTATTTTCCTTTTGGGAGAAAACTGAGGCAAAGAAGGTATTTAGTAGTATGAGTGTAGGGAAACATAAGGAAATTCTGCAGTTTGTTCTGACCCCTACAACCTCTCACCTGACTTTTCTTGGACTTAACTGGCTAAGATGTCATAACCCCTGCATTGATTAGCCAGGAGATGAGGTGGTATTGCCAAGCCGCAAGTGCCATTTTGACTGCCTGGAGGTGCAGGAACAACCTCAAAGAGGCGAGATAGGCAGTAAGGTTGCAGCAGGGCTTATAGCCTGTGGGTTCCCATGCTGAGTGTCCCAGAGGTTCCCTCTGAGTGTATGGACCTAAGGAAATGTTAGAGGAAAAGGAGGCAGACTCCTTGCTGCTCCAGTAGCACATCAGGCTGTACTATTCAGCTGATTCCAAAGGCAGATGTACCAAAACGTAAACTGTATTCCGTGACTCCCAAGGAACTGGTGGATTTGAGCGAGTTCATAGATAAAAATTTGACTGGAGGGTTTATTAGACTCACCATGTCCCCCATGGTGGTGCCAGGATTGTTCTGACACAAAGAGGACTATTCTCTGAAACTTTTCATGGATTACAGAGGACTGAATGCCAGATGCACCTCTATCAAATATCCCTTGCCCTTAATGAAGGATATGCTGCCACCCACCCAGGCAAGGGCAAGATATTTACTAAACTAGATTTGAGAGAAGCTTATTTCCAAGTGAGAATTAAGGGGAGGAATGAGTGGAAAACTGCTGGGGAGGGGTAGAATGTCAGAGGGCACTGACATCTCTGCCATGCATATCTTAGCATGACTGTAGCCATTTTGCTGTATTTCCTTCCTTCACAGCTGTGTTTCCTTCAATGTTTGGGTGATTGGAGGGGGGAATTGGCTGGAGTATGGGAACCAAAGTCAGCCAAGAGATTGTTATGAGCCAAGGCACGAGAATGGTATGTGTGCAGGAGAGAGCTGAGAGGTGTGAGAGGTGCTAAAAAAAGTGAAACTGTCTGTTAATCTTCAGTTTTGACAAGGGCGTTGTATGTGTTCTGAGCTTAATCTTTAACAAATAATTTTGGGCAATACCCATGAAGACTGCTTATTGAGTTAGGTTAAGACAAGAAATTACACTGACCATGCCCAGCTCCTTCAACCTTTCCTGATATGTTTTGTTCCTCATATATTTTATGATCTTTTGTAGTAGTTTTCAAAGTAGTAGCCATGTTAGTCTCTTGCAAAACAGAAGGGACGGAGAGGGAAAAAAAAGAAATGTGGCAGCACCTTTAAGCCTTTTTTTAAAAAAAATCTCAGCATTAGCTTTTGTGGTTATAAACTCATGTCTCCAGATGCAGTAGAATCATAGAGTTGGAAGAGACCACATGGGCCATCAAATCCAACCCCCTGCCATGCAGGAACACACATCAAAGCATTCCCAACAGATGGCCATCTGACCTCTGCTTAAAAACCTCCAAAGAAGGAGACTCTACCACACTCCGAGGCAACATATTCCACTGCCAGACAGCTCTGACTGTCAGGAAGCTCCTCCTGAGGTTCAAGTGGAATCCCCTTTCCTGCAGCTTGAATCCATTGTTCGTTATTCTAGTCCCTGGAGCAGTGCAAAATAAGCCTGTTCCCTCTTCGATATGACAGTCTTTCAAATATATGAACATGGTTATCATGTCCCTTCTTAACTTTCTTTTCTGCAGACTAAACATACCGAGCTCCCTAAGCTGCTCCTCATAGGGCATGGCTTCCAGACCCTCGCCATTTTGGTCACCCTCCTCTGGACATGTTCCAGCTTGTCAATATTCTTCTTGAAATGAGGTGTTCAGAATTGGACACAATATTCCAGATGAGGTCTTACCAAAACAGAATAGAGCGGAACTATTACTTTCCTCAGTCTGGGCACCAAACTCCTAGATGTGACCAAGAATTGTGTTGGCTTTCTTGGCTGCCACATCACACTGCTGACTCATATCCAGCTTGTGGTCTACTAAGATTCTTAGATCCCTTTCACATGTACTGTTGTCCAGCCAGGTGTCTCCCATCCTATATTTGTGCATTTTGTTTTTTCTGCCTAAGTGTAGGACCTTACATTTCTCTCTGTTGAAGTTCATTTTGTTAGCTTTGGCTCAGCTTTCCAATCTGTTAAGGCCATGTTGAATTTTGATCCTGTCCTCTGGGGTATTAGCAACCTCTCTCAATTTGGTACCATCTGCAAATTTGATGAGTGATATTAAAGCAGTCTCAGGTTATAAAGCATGTTTATACAATTGGGAGAGTGGGTTTATATCCACAAAAGCTCACGCTAAAATAAAAGCCGATTGGTCTTAAAAGTGCTGCATCATTCCCTTATGTCTCTCCTTCCCTTTCTCCTCCTCTTCCTCATCTTTGTCACGCTTCTGTGAACCTGCTCGAACTTGTCTCTATCCTTTGTCTCTATCTATCAAGGAACCCACTTAAAATTAATTTGTTCTCTTTGTATTGGTGCCAAATTCATTCTGTTGGACAAGCTGAAGTCTGGGATGTACAAGATGGAGACTTTAACACCTGATGCTGGGTTGCTCAGCAGTGGCACAGAGTCTCTCCCACTATACTCCCTTGTGGTCTGTTGGCGCTTTACTTTCTTCCATTAAATGAGGGTTGTAAACAGGCATGGACAATTTGTGAAACTGTGTAATGTCTTTACTGCTTACCTGGTGGGAAAGTTAAGCCTCAGCTTTAAATGCTTGTGGTCTTGGCATATGCCAGAATTTGTAATAATATTAAATCTTCTCTTTTAGAATGCTGGATCTTTTGACTTGTTAGGTGCTATTGTTACAGCTGCTACAATGAGGCCAGAAAATGGGTGCAAACAACTCTTGAAACTACAGATGTTAAACAATGAAATACTTACCTGTTCATAGATTGCTCTTATGCATATTTTGTTTTAGAACGTATTGCCTCTCAGTAAAAAGAGAAAAGTACTTATAGATTAACTAAATAAACATCTCCATTCCATCTTGCTGTTTTCTAATGCTGATTACTATGGGATAGTAATTTGTTTGGTATGATTAGCTGAGCAAAATCCAATACTGGTGTTACACTGGTTAGTAAATGTTACTAAAATGTTTGTTCTATGAGGCAAAAGAACTCTTTAAAAAGTGAGAAAGTATTGGAACTTGTATTTCACTTTGGTTAGTCCTATGAAAATAGATAAGGTAGTAGGGAGGAAAAAATGCTGAGATCATGCAAGTGGGCCTGCTTTTTAACTGTAATAAATTGCTGCCACCAGCAGAGGTTAGCCTCAAACAAGGGGTTCTTTGAAGTTGCAGAAGCAATGGCTAACTTTGAAGACAAACAGTTTGATTTGTGCACCCTTTCATACACTGGCAATGTATTAATAAACATGTTGCCAGGTAGAAACTTAATAGATAATTGGATGGGAAAATTTCTTTACACAATTTCCTAAAATCTGTCTTGCAAAGACTAATAGCTGAGGCATATCACATATTTTTGAGCTCCCTGTGTCTTCTTTTCCACTGTGTTATTGAGGGAGCCATTCAAATCTGTGTTCTAAAGACAATTGTGTAGAGTAGATTAACAGGAACCTGGTAAATCAACAGAGGTATAAGTGTAATTGATTCAGTGAATCTACTCAGTTAGGGAAAAGCAATTAGGTTTAGGCTTATGTTTGTCTATGGGAGAGAAAGCACCTTTACTATTATTTTTACCATGTATTAAAATCAAATTTTTACACTGTATTAAGACTTCATTAGCCACAGTAAAGTGGTCATATGTGTATGGTGGGACTGTAGTTGTAGATCTGTGGGGTGATGTCACAAATAATTAATCAGAAAGTGTTGTTAGATCTTAAGCTTTTGCTGTCAAATATTTTTGAACATTAGAACTAGAATTAAATGAAGAGTTGATCACAGTTTAATAGTGATAGCTCAGATTTCATCTGTAATGTTCTGTCTCAATCTAACTCAATAACCAGGCTTCATGGATGAATCTAGAAAGGTTTTATTAAAGATTAGATTAGCACAATGACACTGCTTTTGGCAGAAATGAAGATACAACAGAGGTTTTGGTTTTAAGAACTCCCTGGTCCCCCTTCCAGAGATTTCATGTTCACATTCTTTCCCATACAACACAACTCTAAAATGACCTTAGTTCTCAGGTTCTGGCTCACACACTCCTCCCAATACCTAAGCAGTAAAGCAGTCAGAACGATATGGCAACAGAGCTGCTAACTAGCATGGCAGAGAAGCCTAACTTGGTGGCCTCTCTAACATCATCTCAGCAATGCTCTATTGACTGTTGGGACCAAAGATTAGCATGGCCGTGTTTATGGAATCTCAAACATCACTTAAGGCTACAGAATAATTTGATTCATTTTCTATAGGTCTCCCATGTAAACAGATGAATTACCTGTCTGTCTATTTGGAAAGAACAGTGGGATAACAAAATTGTGTACATGTGTGTGCCTCTTCAAATACCCTGTCAGCTTATGGTGACCCTATGAATTTTTTAGGGAAGGAATTTTCAGAGGTGGTTTGCCAATACCTTCACTTGAAATATTAAAGATAATTGCCCTCTTCCTTTTCTGTATTGTATTGTTACGTGTATTCCTGACAAGTAGCTTGTCACAATCTTTTCATGAATTTTCTACTTTCTTCTACTAGCTGAAATGATATGACACTCATGAGACTGTTTAGATTTTGTGAAGATGAAAATAAATATTGATAAGGTTGGGGGAGAAGAGAAAGTACTCTCTTAAAAGCCTACCCTAGGGCCTCAGATGAAAAGCTGGACATAGATATATTGGTATTCTGGACAAAATAGTTAAAAGTTCTTTTATTAATGATTGATATAGGCAGCAGTTACTTACTGGGGAAAATGTTTTCTGTACATGCTCAGAGACCAGATATTGTATAATTTTTTTCTGGATTTTGCTTGGGTGATGGGGAAAGAGCTCTCTTCTCTATATTATTAACTCCTCATAATTAATAACTAAGCTGGAATTCTGAAAGTTATATCTAGAGTCTAAAGTTATATCCAGTTGAGTGCAGACAATCTAAGACCTATCAGGCATGCTTGTGAGAGTTCCCTTTTAGCCAGTGTTCCTCCATAAAGAATCAAATGAGAGGTTTCATAGAAAGTCTGCTGCTAGCACAGAAACAGAAAGGTGCCTCTGAAAGTCTCTGTTTAATCAATGTGTTTATCTGAGCCAGCGATTTAATTAACTCTGTTTAGTTCCAAAATTAACTGCTTGGCATGTGACATGCCCTTCATTGGACAACATTATTGCTTTATTGTCCTGCCTGTTTAAGCAATACTGGTATCTCCATTCTCCATGCAACTCCAGATTAGAGAAAATAAATTAAAAAACTGGACTATGTATCTCACCACTAAGTTTAGAACTTCAGCTCATGAAAGTAGACATACAGGTGCATTTAACAGCCATTGCTCAGAAGCATATGGGAAGCAAAGCTATTTCACAAGGCTGCTGCATTTCTGTGCTTGGACAGTTAAACATTGTTTTCATAGTGGTAAATTAGATTTTTTTTTTAAATTAGTCCCCTGGATTGAAAGGTGAGATAGAAATTAAGTGAATAAACAAACAGATGGAAAAGAGAAAGAGCGGTGTCCCTGTTGGTTTAGCATGACCTCTCAATGGTTTTTGGTATTTCCACTCAAGGAAAGCTGTTTCAGTGGTAAACCAATGTCTGGTGCCAATGAACTACATATGGGTGAGCATATTAAAGCTGAAATGCAGAGAAGACAGATGTACTCATGGTCAATCAAAAGGCAGATCAGAGATGTGCTGGATGTGGTACACTGTCCCTGAAATCTCATGTTGGATCTTGATTGTACTCCTGAACTCAGCCTTGAGCAGGGACGTACAGCTTTCAAAGGTGGCCAGAAGTGTATTTGCATAGTTAAAACTAGAGCATCACCACTGCCTGTTCCTGAAGCTGGCTGATCTGTCCACAGTGACATGTGTGTCAGTTACATCCCATGTGAATCACGGTAACTCACTTTACGTGGGGCTGCCTTTGGAAAATGTTTGGAAGCGTCAGTGGGTCCAAAATGCTGTTGAACCTGTTGAAGTCCATACCCCGCCTCTGCCTATCTTTCTTTCTCTTTCTTTCTCTTTTCTTACTTTCCCATCTTGTGTTTGGGGGTTCATATCAGCTCTGTGCCCATCTGGGGTACAGTAAGGTGTGGTCTGTTTATCCAACTCAATACTGTGACCAGATTGTCTGGGAATGCTTATCAAGGACTCTGTTACCTGAACTTCACTGGGTATCAGTCCATTTCTGAGCAGTTTGAAGTGCTGATCATAACATTATAAAGTCCTTATAAAGACTTGGATCCAGGCTATTTGAAATACTGTCTCTCCCTATATGAACCTGCCCAGGTTTTTAGATCTTTGAGAGAAGGCTTGCTTTGCTATCCATTTTACCATGTATTGTGAAGACATGAGAGTAGGCTTGCTCACTGGCCCTCAGAATCCTAGCTTCCAGCAGACAAAGCTTTTTTTTTATTTTTACAGGCTTTTGGCCATTAATTAGTTGCTGCAGAAGTCTTTTTAGAATGGGCTGGTCTACTTTAGATTCCAAATCTAGGAAATTAAAATATTTTTTTCAGGTTGCATTACATTCATATGTTTCAGATTTTGATTACAGTTCTCCCTCCACATTTGTGAGTTTGACATTCACAAATTTGATTATTTGCCAGTGCACTGCTTCTCCCCCATTCTCCTCCTCCCATTCCTGTGTGTTACTGCGATAGATAACCCTATCCCGGGGTCTGCAATTTAATATCAAAAATATCTCCATGTGCTTGAGAGGTCCCCCGAACGAACACGTAGACAGGCACGGTCAAACGGCCGAAATCAGGAAACCCCGGTCAGGCCAGTGAACTCTGAGTCACGTCACCCCAGGAGAGCTCCAGCCAGGTAAAATATAAAATATACAAAGGGTCCTCAGCCCCGAGAAGCCAGCTTGAAGGGATTAGCTCAGCTGAGTAACTGCCCATCAAGTGAGGACGATTTGCATACAGCCGTGGCTTTTGACAACACCGGCAAACCTAATTGTGCAAGGAACTTTGACATTTTGCAGCTTTGTTCTCCCAATCATGCAAAGGACGTGGACAGTTTGGAGCTTTGTTCTAGCTCCTCCACTGATTGTTCTCTCCGGGATAGGATTGGCCCTCCAGGTACATTTTCTCCCATAAATAGACCCGGTTTTTGAGCAGCTCTTTGGATCGCTCCAGATCGCTCTTGGCTTGCCGTCACTCCATCCGGCTATCCCCTCAGCTCCCTCTGTGCTGAGTCCCACTTCTCCGCTGCTGTCTCTGCTATCCAGACTTCAGGACCAGTATTCCCCTGATATAATCCTCAAAACCCCCCTATCCAATTTCCTCTCTTTTATTTCTCGCTAGGTGCTGTGTGAATGTGCACGTTAAGTGTGAATGTGCGCAGTCTTTATTTTTAAATAAAATCATTTATTTAGCAATTTGGTGTGGTTTTTGGCTTGGCCTGACCCCGTAAAAATTGGGTTAAAGATCTCGCTAGGTTGCCCTGCCTCTCGTATTGCTAGTGCTTGTGCTCTGACTAGTTTCATTCCCCCTTAATTGGAGCACATTGAGGTGTCCCCCAAGTGACCCCAGAAATCAGGGTAACGTGTATTTTGCCCCACTGCAAAGAACTCATGCGGAGGCAAAACAAAAGGGAATGGGGGGTATGGGAAAGCTTGTGCAAGCCTTCCTTTCCCTCCTCTGGAGCTCCCTCCTTCCCCTTCCCATGCAAAACGGAAGGAAAAAGGAGGTGGGGGAAAACTCATGTGAGCCTTCTTTTCCTCCCTCTGGAGCCCCTCTGCCATTCCTATGCATTTTGTCCCACTGCAAAGAACTCATGCTGAGGCAAAACAGAAAGGAATGGGAGGAGGGGAAGGCTTGCACAAGTTCTCTGCGCTGGGGCAAAATGCATAGGAATGGCAGCGGGAGCTCCGGAGGGAGGAAAGGTAGGCTGGTGTGAACCTTTCCCATGCCCCATTCCTTTCCCTTTTGCATGGGAACAGGAAGCAGGGAGCCCTGGAAGGGAATGGGAGGGGGAGTAGGGGGGAGTTATTTGTGGTTCTTCCACTTTTGCAAGTATTCTGCACCCCAAACCCTCATGAAAGTGGGGGAACAAATGTAGTTTCTAGCTCTATGCATAACTCTTCAGAGGTCAATTTATTGTGCGATCCCATATTGAGTTAGTTAATGGTATTTACTTGCAGTTAAGCACGTATAGGATTCCAGTCTTGGAACAGTGAGCTCTGCTGAGCGTAGCAGCTTTTGGCTGCATAGAAACTATGTAATTGTGCACCAGTAGCTTGTATTTATTGTTTTAACAATTTTTTTTTTCCTGAAAGCAAATACTGTATGTTGTTTTAGAAGTCTTCCTTCTTACTTTCTTCTCCACACATAGTGCTCCCCCCTCCCATTTCCTTGCCTTTTCACCCGGTCGTGCATGCCTTCCTTATCTGCATCTGGGCAAAAGGCAAGGGAATAGGAGGGGAGAGCTGTTACCCTGTGAACTGGGGGTCCCGGGAGGGACACCAAAATGTGCTCCACTGAAGTTGGGGAAAATTAGCTCAGAGCACTGCTTAGTGTTACGAGAGGCAGGGTAACATAGCGAGATCTTGAACCCTATGTCTATGGGGTTTCACAATAGAGTAGCCAGTATGCAGACGCAGAGTACTTGGGTATTGTATAGTTTACCCATCAAGCTGCCATCGCGGGGCAGAGGCTCTTTTGTAAGTAGCATGCATACTTAATTAGAGTACTTGCCTGGAGGTCTCCTAAAGCAGTGAGTCAGCTATTTCTGGCCTGCCTGTATTGTAGTTCAAATCGTACGGCCATTAACGGCCGAGCTTGTTTACGTGCTTGTCCGGCGGCCTCACAAGCACGTGGAAAAGAATAGAGGAATGAAGCCAAATTATGATATCAAGAGGATATCTTTAATATCCCCAAAGCTCGGACTAGCCAGGGCAGTAACAGAGCCGTGTGCACAGAAGGAAGGTGCACATGTGCCTTCCCCCCACTGCCTTTGCCTTTTGCCCCAGATAATGCATGCTGAAGCAAAAGGGAAGGGAGAACCCCAGAAGGAAATGGGAGGGGGAACACAGGGGCAGTTATTTGCAGTTTTTACACTTTCATGAGCATTCTGCACCCCAGACTCTTGCAAAAGTGGAGGAGCCACTATATAGGATTACAGATCAATGGATCTGTGCTTTCAGTGAAGAAGTTAATCATAATTGCTGGGGTCTAGGAACAATGTCCAATCATTGTTAGAAGGTGGACAGAGGTAGGAAACTACAAGTGTAATTTTGTTGGCCCTATAAGAAGTATAACTTTTTGATTATTTCAAAAAATAATTGCTTCAAGCTGTAAAAATGAAGACTCTTCTTCCATCTTTGTGTCACTTCTTGTTGTCACCAGGTGTGGAGGGAGGGCCAGGGCCCAGACCAGGCCTACTTTTGCTTCTCTCTCTGGAGTAACAGCGCCCCTTTTACCCTACTATTGCACTCTGGCTCCCTCCTTTCCACTTATTTACAACCCTGCTTTCCCTTTAAAAACCACCACCTTAGTGGATAAAGCACTAAGCTCACCAATGGTTATTCAAAAAAAAAATTGATAACCTTTGGTAGCATGTTCTTATGAAAGTAGAACTGAAGAAAATACTCTGTTGAGGCAAAAATTATAAAAATAAAATTAAATCTTTATGACCATAACACACAAGACAAAAGGTATTGAGGATTTCAAGAATATTCAAACAAAATAACACTTCGTCAAAGTTGTTTACCTAGTTTCTTCAAATTACCACAGTGTTCAAGAACAGAGTTTTCATACGTACGCAGACCTTTGGCTCCCCTTAGCACAAAGATGTACTTCTCAACTCTGGGTCCCACTTTCTGACCCACTCAGAGTGATCTGGTTTCTTCTCTGCCTCACACTAGGCCACTGAGGAGACAACCCTCTTTTCAGGCAACCTCCTTTGGTTGACTGAAGGCTCTGACTTAAAGTTCTCTTGAAGAATCTCACTGAAGGAAGCTAGAATCCAATTCATGCTCCCCATATACATGCCTTCTGCTGTCTCATCCACAGCCCCTCCCTCTTACTAGGGTTGGGTTTTGCTCAGACAGAGCCAATCTGGTTACAAGAGCTGCTCTTTTAGCCACATCCCTGGGCTCTGTCACACCAGAGTATAGCTACAGTGATGGGGAGATGAAGGTATTGTCCCTCCATAACTGTTCCCCAAATGAATGTTCTTTCAGCCCACAAATTTCTAGCATTGTAGAGAGTGAGACATTGGAAATCATTAACACTTAGAAAACTTATATTTCCTGTGTTCATATTTCCTTGGTTGATTTCCACGTCTAAACCGTATTTCTAAATGCTTAACCAAAGTTTCAAGTTACTGCAATGCTAGAGATCTGGGGAATGAATGAAAATTTCTTTTGGGAGACAGAATCCTTATCTGAGGAGAAATGCCCTCATCCCGCCCCAGCTATATTTCTGGTTGTCACTCTAACGGTTTTGTAAATGGCCAACAGTATAATGTAACTGTCATAATGTCATATATATTTATTGAACTGAATAACAAACAGAGCTCTCTCTCATTCTTGATGGATAGATAGATAGATAGTTGCCAAAGATGAAACGCAGGTGGTAGTTTAGAAAACTATATTATCAGTATTCTTAGTGGATGATGGTATTATCTTCTAAATTGAGGCCATGTGGAGTTAAGAGTCTTTAGCCTATAAATCCAAAAATTCTCCCTTTTGTCCAAAATGTCTGAAGGAGATGGCACCCCAGTGCCAAACAGGGACATCTTGGAGATGCTGTAATGTTCCATGTTGAAATTCCTGGCCACTGGTTGCTCCAACTTGCTGGTCAGGATTACAGACTTGTGGTTCCTGAATTGTGTAAACACATTTTGCCCACGTACTGCAGATGACATTCTGTATGCCTGCATTCAATCACATAAATAAGATTACAGGACCAACAGGGTATGTTATTTAATATACTAGGTCCTGCCAGTCACTGTGCTCCTAAAAGAGACAGTCTGCTTAAGGTGTTTGCAGGCAATACAATGTTTTAAATCACAAGTGTGAGATCCTGGTTCAGCGATTGGTGTTTTCAGGGCAGCTTTTACTAGCAATCTCCTTAGATTTGGTGGCTGGTGGAAAGCTATATCTGAAGTCATGCTGGTGGCTCTGTCTAGATGTTGTGAGCCTGTTAGCAATGCATAGCTTTCTCTGATTGTCAAATGGTAGTTGGGAGATGAGAGCCAGCATGGTGTAGTGGTTTGAGTGTTGGACTGTTACCCTGATTTCTGGGGTCCCGTGGGGGATGCCTCAATGTGCTCCAAATAATGAGGAATGGGAATTAGCCAGAGCACAAGCTATAGCCCTACGAGAGGCAGGGTAACCTAGCAGGATCTTTTACCCAATGTTTACAGGATAAGGCCGAGTCAAGACCACGACACAATAAAGTTCTGATTTAGTTCTTTTATTTATAAAGTCACAACGCACTTGCATACTCACTCACACGGAACTAAGAAATACTGTGTACTTGCGTACTCACACACACAGACCTAAGAAAATAAAGGGAGAAAAGTAGATAGGGGATTTTAAGAAGGAGTTTTTGGGGAAATACAACACCTGATCCTGTAGCCCGGGTAGTCTGAAGAAAGTCTGTTGGAGCGGAGGTTCTCAGCACGTGGAAGCTGAGGAGAAGGCTCAGTGAATGGAGCGGCAGCAAGGCGGGATGGAAGCCAAGAGCGATCCGAAGCAGCGCTCAAAATCAGGGGTTCTTATAGGGGAAAATGTGCCTGTAGGGCAGTCCGTTCCCGGGGAAAACAATGGGTTTTGGGTTGGAGACAAAGTCTCCGAAAGGTCAGTTTTTAGCATCATTGGATTTTGATGGCGCTGTCAAAAGCGCAGACAGTATGCAAATGGAGAGTGCTTGACAGTTGAGTAGTCAGAAGCACTAATCTCGTCGCGCTGCCTGTTCAGGGCAGAGAATCCTTTGTATGTCTCATGCATACTTAATGTAGGTTTAAAGTGTACTTGCCTGGAGGTCTCCTGAAGCTGCGTGCCGGAAAATTACTGGCCTGCCTGGATTTGTTTTGTATTTCTCAGCTTGTTCGGCTGTGTCCGTGTGCAAGCTTGTCTGGGAGCCTCGCAAGCACGTGGCGGGGAGCGGTTTGGAATGGCCAATTCTTTGATATAAAATCATATTTAGTAGACCTTGGGCTCGGACTATGCACCACAGTAACAGGACTATGAGCCTGGAGATAATGGCTTGATTTCCCACTCAGCCATGGAAAACCACGGTGACTTTGGATGCATCAAACACTCTCAGCCCCAGAAAACCCTGAGATAGGGTCGCCAATACGTTGGAAATAACTTGAAGGCACACAACAGCAGCAACAACAAAAAAGTTAGGAGATGCTAGATAGAAATCTATTACAAATAGAATGTGTTGTTGGTTGTTACTTCACTCATGTCTTTTGTGAAGATTTTTTTTTTCAAAATGATGGTTGCTGTCCTGATGTCACCAGTTATATGAAGATATCTGCTTTGAAGAAATTTTCTTGAGTTTGTAGTTTTCTCTGTGTTAGGGATGCATCTTGATCCTTAGAACTGAACTGTAGGTAGTATTTTAATGTGCTTGGAATGGCAGGTTCTCCAATCCAGGTAAGAATGAGCATCAACGGCCTGTGGAAATCTGTACCAATTTTGTGATTCTCAATAGTGAAGAGGACTTCAAGGAAAGTGGTATGTGGATGTTCAGATGTGGTACTAGATGTAAACTTGATTGTATTATGATAGTGTTGATGCATAATATAAACTTTTCTAAGCATTCCTTTGCCTTAGAGCAGACCATAAAAATGTCATCGATGTATTACTACCCTATGTGAGGTTTGTCATTTGTCTCATTAAGGACATTATTTTCTAGTTTTCCCATGAACTAGAAAATAAGAAGGAGCTCTGTCAGAATTACACCCATTGTCAAAATGTCATACATACATACAAAAACCAATCGTTCATTCATACACACACACACATGCGCACACACACTCTGGATGAAACTTCATGCATCCTATTAACAGGATTATAGGATACCTTCCAGTGCTTCTCAACATTTACTCCTCCAGATGTTTTGAACTTTAACTCCCAGAGGTCTCAGCTAGCACGGCCAATGGTCAGGAATTCTGGGAAATGAAGTCCAAAAAAAAAAATCTGGTAAGCCAAAGGTTGCGAACCTCTGCCTGTAATAACTTTGTCCGCTGCTCACAGCAATCCACATTGTATTTTCTTTTACAGAAAGTTAACTTTACTGAAACGATTGGTTGTTAGTTCTGTATGACAGAAACATTGGCCAATAAAAAGGTGAATGTGACGCGGTGGGTAGGGTCTGTTGCTTTGATAGATATTTTGTTATTTTAAGAGCTAGAGAGCAAGAGTTATGAATTCGAAAGAGCTACTCGGATAAGAGGAGAGCCAGCGTGGTGTAGTGGTTTGACTACGACTGTGGAGACCAGGATTCGATTCCCTGCTCGGCCACGGAAATCCACGGGGTGACCTTGGGCGCGTCACATACTCTCAGCCCCGGAAAACCCCGCGGAAGTTTCGCCGGAGAGTCGCCATAAGTCGGAAACTGCTTGAAGGCATACGACAACAACAACCAATCCAAGGGGCGGGGGTTATCGCTATTTGACCACGCTCCTAACGTCATCATTGGCTGGATGAAGCCAGAAGGAGCGCCGAATGACAGATTGGCTTGTCCAATTAAAATGCCAACCGGAAAAAAGGCGGGCGGATACAACAGCGCCCTATCACGAAGGATGACCCCCAGATTCGCGTTTCCTATTGGCTGTTATTGAGAAGTGATAGCTCCGTTGAGCAATAGCAATGTTGACGGTCTGAAGTAGGGCGGGACGAGGTGCTGAGCGGGGCGTCGCTGAGGCCGGATGAGAAGAATCCGAGGGGGAAGTTTGGTGGTTGTTGCCCGGGGCTGTGAAAGGAAGCGGACGAGTGCGGGGGGATCTGCCCCCCCTTAGGCCGTTGCTATGGGCAACCGAGGAATGGAGGAGCTAATTCCGCTGGTCAACAAGCTGCAAGATGCCTTCAGCTCTATCGGGCAGAGTTGCCATCTCGACCTGCCGCAAATCGCTGTCGTGGGTGGCCAGAGCGCGGGGAAGAGTTCCGTCCTCGAGAACTTCGTCGGCCGGTGAGCCAGTCAGTCAGTCAGTGGGTCAGGGGAAGGGGGTTGGGAGGTAAAAGAAGCGACAAATGCGCAGCTGCGGTTCGGCAAGGCCGGCTCCCAGGAGCTGGCGCAGTTTGCGGAAATGCTTTCTGAGAATGTCGCGCACGCGCCACCCGTTCCGGCGTTTTCGGAAGCGGCTTTCGGCCGAGCGGCGGCCTCGGCGGAAGCACCGTCTGTGAATAGCCGCCTGTGCCGTAGCGAAGGCTGCCCTGTACGCCAGTGGCGTCGGCCGCGCGAGAGGGGCGAGGGGGAGAGCGGGCTCCCGGGAGGGCTGCCTGACGCTCCGGCGGCGGCGGCGGCGGCGGGGAAGGAAGGCGGGGGCTGTCGCCGGTGGCTTTGTGGGAGACGGCGCGCGATGATGGGCTCGCGCCCGCTGGCTTCGCGTGCGAGTGAGTGTGTTGAGGGGTGGAGTCCCCAGGGCGCTTCCCGTGGATCAGTTGCGCGGCGGTGTTCGCCGGGCGGGGAGCAACCTTTGTGTTCCCGTCCTTAGACTTCCTGCCTCAGCAGGTGCAGCTTCGGCCTCTTTTTTCCCGGGAGCCCTTTGCCTCGTACGTGCGTCATTTGCTAAAAGCCACTGTACTTAAGTTCTTGTTAGGAGATCTTCTCTAAGTAAGCGTATTCCTTACGGACCCTCATTCTGACATTGGTAGACATATTGTATGTATAACTGATACGTATACGTGAGGTCACCTCCCCTTCCCCGCGCGAAAGCCCATCAAGTGTCAGCTGTCTTGTATGAGTTTTTGTATGGGGATGTCTCAGGTAATTGTATTTTCCTATGTAAGTTGTGTTTGTTCCCTGAGCAAGGGATATTCTCATCAGAAGCTGCTGTAACGATGGTTGCCCAAATAGGAAGAACTGACCCAATGTCATCCTTCCCATCCAGTTGCTAAAGCAGTTTTGTCCTACATTTTATTTCACAGCTTTATTGATAAGATGGTTGTTTGGAGAACACAATAAATTTTCCACTTTCTATTGTTCTTGGAGTTACATCACATAAAGCTTAAAATGAAAATGTGTTGAATAAAGCACTGTATTGCATTAACTCATTGACTGACTGTTCCTCTGTGGTAACCTGGCCCTTCCCCTCCTTCCCACACAGTACCTTTTCAAGTCCACTGGAGGATGAAACACGATGCATCTAGGATGGTGGGTAGGGGTGAGCAAGGTTGGTCACTCCATTATACTCACCTCACCATCTGTGGGAACTGATGATTGCTGCAAGGCACCAGTTTTCAGCAGCATAGTCATCTTAGTCTCTTGCTACAAAAACATGCCTTTAGAAATAAAGTGTTACCCTCACCAATTGGTATGTACACAGATTGGGTACTAAGGGAGAAAGCATAATCTGTGGACCAAATGGCTTTGGAATGGAAGAGGTACTTCTGCCTGTGACAGAAATGGTGTTCTCTGGTTATTATGGAAGTTGGAAGTGGCTTCCTTAGACTGGGAATGGAATAGATCTTTCTGCTTTGTCTGCCCCCTCCCCCACAGGCTTTGAGAGTAGAGTGAGAGAAATATTTTGGTCATCACTGAAAAGAGCAGTTGGGGAGGGAGGATTTGTCTCTATCTGTGTAATTTTCATGATGTAGCAGACTTTCATTTATCTGCCACATCAATAAACCTTCATCAAAGCTTCATCATCAGTACTTGTTTTTAAGCACTTATAAAGCTAGTTGCTTAAATAGCAATAATACACTATATAGTAAAACTAAAAAAAACAAAACAATACTCAAGGCAGTAAAATAAAATACAAATTAAGGTGGAGGGCTAACTGTAATCAGTAAATACAGGAGCTCAAACCACAACATTTCAAAGCTTTCAACTTCTGAAGAACTCAAAATGGCATAGCCTTGCACCCTAAAGGCACCAGATCCTGTCTTACTGTGGAAGCTAAGCAGGGTCAGTTAGTACTTCAGTGAGAGACTGCCAACCTGCTATACCAGGTGCTGTAGGCTATGTTTCAAAAGAAAGAATTGGCAAAACCACCTCTCAGTATTCCTTGCTTAAGAAAATCCTATGAAATTCATGAAGTTGCTATAAGTTCACAGGCAGCTCGAAGACAAATACATGCATACATTGACGCAAAAAAGCATTTCACAGCTAGGAAACAACTTCTGGAAAGGCCTGCTGCCCCATAGATACACTCCAAAGAATGAGGCAGCATTAGGTGGAGAGTTTCTGTAGATAAGCTTAAGGAAGGTGTAGGCATATGTAGTAGATAGTATTCTGTCTGGAATCAGCATTCATAGGCTAGTGTTTAAAAACAGCACTTTGAAATGGCATTGGAAGCCAGGGAGGGAACCTCAGTTCTCAAGGCCACATTTGGGGAAGGGGTGCAAAAGTGGCACCTTAATATTGGAGTCACTAATGAGGAGGTGCAATATTTTGACCCATCTAGTCATTGTGCCCATTGCATCAGTATTGGGGTGCAGGTAAAATCCTTTGTTTAGATGGAGACAGCAGTACCAGTTATTGTGCCTGTCCATGATACAGGGTGGGAGCCAGCATGGTGTAGTGAATTGAGTATCAGACTAGAAATCAAAGAGACCAGGCTTCAAGTCCCTGCTCAGGCATGAAAATCTACTGGGTGGCTTTGAGAGAGTCATGCTCTCTCAGAGGAAGGCTGTGGCAAGCCCTTTCTGAACAAATCTTGCCAGAAAAAGTCTGTGATAGGTTTGCCTTAGGATAACTAAAAGTCAGAAAATACCTGAAAGCACACAACGCCATCCATGAACTGCATCCTAAGGGCATACTTTTTTGCTGTCTTCTATCTATGTACATAGCCATAAGTCAGTCTGTTTGAGGGAGAATAATTTCTTATAATAGGCACTTCTGGTTTCACCCTTCAGATGTATTTGATCTGTACTTTGGGATATGCAACAGTAGTAACCTGATACTGAGCAGAATATTGCTTATCCTTTGTGGAGATGCCTCCTTTGTGCCTCCTTCTCCACGCCATAGAGATAAGTAGTTTGCAGACTTTAAGCATTAGTGATACATTCCAATTGAAATTTTTAGGATATATTTTCATTCAGATGTCTTTCTGTAAGCAAGATTTACCTTTTCCTATGGAGATAGCTTTGATTTGATTTTTCATAAAACAGTGATTGTATAAAGTAAAAATCCATGCCTGAGAACACTAGATAAATAAATAAAATCCAGGAAATCTAACTTTCAAACATTTAAGAAGGAATCCCACACTTCTTAGTTCTTAACGTTTTCATCTTCTTCGCCTTTATAACCTGCTGATTGGAAATTGCTGTTTAAGGTGTGGTTAGGGAAGTATACCTCAAGGACTGTTTTTTTCCACTCAGTATTGTCTTTTTCCAGCTTTATAAGCTTTTCCGGATACCATTTACTTGTATCCATTGTGGACTTGCATTGCAAGTATGACCTACTTTGAAGATTATAAATGTTGGAACTAACTCATTTCACTTGTAAAACATCTTTAAGATTTAAATTTCCCTATTATTTAGATTTTTTTGTACGATATATACATTGTTATAATTGTACACAACTTAGTTTTTATTTTAGAAGAGCATTTGTAAATAAGTGTTGCATAACTAGTCAGACCTAAAGTAGCACAGGAAGGGTTGTGATCTTATGCACACTTGCTTAAGTGCTGTTGGTATAAATTTCTGGAGAGTTGGCATAATCTAATGTCTCTTGTTAAAACAATAAGCATGAGTGTTCAGAGCATGGCTTCCTTAGCAGATGTTAAAACAGAGTGATTTGTGGTGGACCACCGGCCTAAACAGATACTAGGGGCTGGACTGTTTATGGCTTTAAAAGTTGAAACCAGCATTTTGAGTTACTTATTATGACTGAACATTAGAAAAGTAACCCAAAGCAGCTTACGGAATGGTAAATACATAAAACAGTACAGTCCTCCCTCCACATTTGTGAGGGTTTGGGGCATACAACCCTTGTGAAAGTGGAAAAATTGCAGATAACTCTCTCATCTGCTCCCCCTCCCATTCCCTGCTCGGGCTCCTTCACTTCCCATTCCCATGCAAAACGGAAGGGAATTGGGTGGGGGAAAGGCTCCCAAGAGCCTTCGTTTCCTCCTCTGGAGTTCCCCCCTTCCCATGCATTTTGCCGCAGCGTGGAAAAGATGGATGGAAAGCGGGGGGAGACGCTCCAGATGAGGAAAGTCTCTTAGGGGTCTTTCCCCTCCACCTCATTCCTTCTGTTTTGCCTCAGTGGGAGTTCTCTGTTCTGGGGAAAATTACATGGGAAAAGGAGGGGGAAAACTCTGGAGGAGGAAAGGAAGGTTCTTGGGAGTGTTCTCCCTCACCTATTTTGTTCTGTTTTGCCTCAGCATGAGTTCTCTGTGCTGGGGCAAAATGCATGGGAAGGGAAGCGGGGGAAACTCTGGATGAGGAAAGGAAGGCTCTTGGGAGCATTCTCCGCCACCCATTTTGTTCTGTTTTGCATCAGCATAAGTTCTCTGCACTGGGGCAAAATGCATGGGAAAGGGAGGGGAAAAAGGAAGGCTCTTTGGAACCTTCCCCACTCCATTTCCTTTGCCTTGGAGGATTCCCCACCAGGCAAAATGCATAGGAATGGTAAGAGGAGAATTGGAGAGGGAAGCATGCGCACTTATGAATAATCAAATTTGTGAATGTCAAACCCACAAATGTGGAGGGAGGACTGTATAACAAAAGTTCAGTTTACTAAAACTAATTATATTCAAATCAACCATGAGTGAGAGAAAACATTTCAGGATGAAGAACAGACAGACAGAACTTTAACTCACAATAAAAATTTAGTGGAGGCATTTTGTTTGAACGTTGAAACCTGGAGCTAACCAAATCGTATTAAGAAGGCTTAGAAACAAACTGGTAAGTAGTGAAGATATTTCAAAATAGTTTTACATCATTATGATGTCTTCTACACATCAATAGACACAATTGTGCATTTTGGACTGGTTCAGCTTTCTGCACAGCTTTGCAGGAGAGGAACACAATAGTACAATACAGTAGTCTAATCAAAGAGTTGCCAAAGGATGCATAGCAGTAGCTTGTTTTTTTGTTTTTGTTTTGGTCTTCTAGTAGCATGTATTGCTGATAAATCCATTAAAGCTGACAAAAGGCAATTTGGTCTGTAGACTCTAATTTTTCAGGGACAAAGCTGGGTTTAAGTGGACTAGCAAATTATGGATCTCATCCTTAAGGAGAAATGTGACCCAACTCAGAACAGAAAATTTGCCCAGGATTAGTTTGGCTTACCTATCATTGTCATACCTTGTTGTTTAAATTAATTTTTAGTAGATTCGGTGTCATCCAGTCCCATCATAGATTGCAGACTCTCATTCAGTGAAGCCATAGCTTTACCTGCATCAGATGAAAATGAGAAATGCTGATTGTGCAAAATTCTGAATCCCAAAATACGGTGTCATGTATCTGTTAGAAAACATGGGAGACAATATGGATGCCTAAGGAATACCATAAGACAGGTATTTTGGATAGGTGTGGGTAGATGATTGTATCACTACCCACTTCACAGAATGAATGATGCTGAGAACAGGTTCACCATCCTGACATCCTCTGATATCCAAGAGAAATATTCTTGGATCTGTCCTCCAGGGGCTATTGTATAGCCATTTTTATAACTGTGTGACGTGGAGTTATAGTTTGAAGTGTAGTTTGGCAGTTGTCTGTGAAGGGCAAACCATAGCACAAACTGGATCTTGTAAACAAGCCTCAAACTCAATTCAGCTCTTGGCTTGCTACCTCTGAATAAACTGGAGTTTGTAGTAAGACTCAGATTTTGACATAATGTAAAAATTTTTCCATAAGAATGGGACCATGATGGAATGGGCCCATCTAGTGTGCTAGTCAATCTAAGGGCAGGCACATGAGCTGGGTTTCTCTGCCTGATCTTAGGAAACAGTGAGTTTAAATGGATGCAGAGACTTCTTCAGATAACATGTTTTCTGTTTAAAGTTTAAATGTAACAAACACCACTGAGGCCTTGAAATGCATGTGTAATGCTTTGTAGTAGCTGATAACCAAATCTAAAAAACAGCAATGAAGAAGACAACGCATTGTCTTTACAACTATTTTTAACAAATTGATTACAATGATAGCTGCAAAAATATCAAGGAACAACTTGTTTGCCCAATGTCCATGTTGGTAAACTGAAAGACAATAATTTATTGAGATATTCTCACTGCACCTGAAAAAAAAAGTTTACAGAAGATGTCAGTACACTGTTGACCCTGTAACAATTGTACCCTACTCTTCTTTCAAAGAGAAGAAGGTGGTGAATGTGGTTTATCCTATAGTTTATCATCATAATGCTCCAAAGTAAATTAGGTTGAAACAATGTGAATAGCTCCAGCTTCCCCTCTGCAAGATATGACTGTTTAAGGTTATGAATATGTGTCTATCTGTTGAGCATTTTAGTTAATAATGTGATGCCATTGATGATCAGTGATGTTGCTATCATATTCTGGAACTCTTGAGTTCTTGATACAGAATAGATTTACATTTTCCAGAATGAAGAGGCCATTTTGTACCAAAGATAGCTGCACCGATCTATTAGAAAATTCAAAATCTACAGGTGTGTAATACCTTCATTTGAATCAATTAAAATTCCACAAAAATTGTAAACTTTTAAGTTCTCCAGACATTCATCATGTTACATGGTATAAAATGGCAGAAGCAGGAGAAGAAAAGGTAAAGTCCAAAAATGGTGTCATGTAGTCTGCACTGTAGAACTGGTCTCAAAATGGTGAATTACAGGCTGTATGAAGTAGTTGCTAGTAGGTGCTGAAGATGTCAGATTTCACTTAGCAGGGCTTTCTGGGATGAAGAAGGAATGGTTGATCTCCATTTTTAAAAATCTGAAGTCACCAGCAGTTCAGATGCCTCTCTTGCCTTGGGCAACACATGGCTTCGTGACTTGTCGGTAAAGTAGTTACCTAGTATTCTTTTTCTTTGAGTGTTTCAGAATTGTTCAAGTCTTCTCTGAACAAGCTGGTTAAATACCACTTTCAAGTTATTGAATATTTTGTTTTTTTAAGCAAAACTTTGCTTGTGTTCAAGAGGATTTGTTTCAAGCTACTATTACAATATAAACTCACATTACTATCTTTGTAAAAAAGTTTTAATTTATAATCAAATTGCTAAGCCAATATGATGATTATCTTTTGTTTTAAAGCTATTAAGTCTTCACAATAGGTCTTTTAATAGAGGGTTTAGCATTGTGTTTCTTTCTTTATCAGTTTCGAGACATGTGATCTCTTTAATATGGAATCTTCCATTCATACTTTTGACATTAATACTTTACTTTAAACTACTGGTCTAATTGATGGTTGGAAACTGTAGGTTTGCTGCTGAAGGATAGCTTATTCTGTAAGCTAAAGGTGACTAGACAGTAGGTTAAGATCTATGTATATTCTAGTGTCATAAGAAGTAGACTGGCAAAACTTTCTGTCTCCTAAGTATTTGCACAGCAGCAATAAAAATAGCTTTTTCACATGTACCGCCCCCCCATTCAAGATTGAATTCAAGGCATCAATTCAAGGCATCAATTCAATTCAAATCTCCTTAAGTAAGCTGCTGCTGTTGGAAAGTACAGTTTTTGATTAACTTTTGTAAGCTACCTGAAAATAGCCCCTCCTTCCCTGGCCTGTTTTGTTAGGAGAAAGTTACTGCTTATAGCCAACTGTAATTGTGATAGGCCTGGCCTTTTATGTCTTCTGCTCTACATTCATAGTGGGCCAGTAACAGTAGTTTCCAGTTTGTTGTTGAACTGAATTATCGCAGCTGCAGAAGATGATCAGAGGAGCTCTAGTAGACCCACTCAGAAATTATTAACATGACATTTAGTTAAATATAGTCCACTACCTTTAACTGGTTGGGATGCGGAGTTAGTACTGTTGTGGTTTTGCCTACTTTGAGGCACTGGGTTTTTCCACTATGTGGTCAGTAGGGCTTTGTCTGACAACATTTTAATGGTGTGGTGAAACAGATGACAACTACTTAAACATAGCATCTTCATAGTTAATTTTTAACAGGCTAATTACTGTTAAGAGCTTGTAAATTACATCTGTGTGCATGCTTTGGTGATTGTATATGGAATCACTATTGATTCAGCCCTGTAAGAACAGTTTCCTGTTTCCTGAAAAT
Source organism: Cyclura pinguis (assembly GCA_030412105.1). NCBI lineage: Eukaryota > Metazoa > Chordata > Lepidosauria > Squamata > Iguanidae > Cyclura > Cyclura pinguis. The sequence continues at coordinate 215,094,228 of CM059600.1, forward strand.
CTGTTCTTAAGAAACTCAGTCACTTTAGCTAGGAATTGATGTTAGATAGTCAGCACAACAGTCTCCAGGGCAAATTAACAAGGTACTGCTAGGTCTGAAGTAAGCTCTCAGCTTATTCAGTAAACTCACAGCTCTCCCTCCATTTTTCAGCCATTCCATTGAGAATTTTGACATACTCATTTGCATTGTCTCTCTGGCCCATGGCTTTTTCTGTGCTCATGTTGTGAGATCCTGTTAAAAATATGATTCCAGACTAGTGACCTGACAAGTGTACTAGCCAAACTAAAAAGGAAGGAACAGTAACCAAGAAAGAGTGAAGTTTGTGATGAAATTTCATTTTCATATTGAACCTGCACTGTTTGACTTTGGAGTAGAACTGGTGATGGGCAGGAATTTTGCCCATAACCTGCATGAAGGAGATAACAACCAGGAGACCAGAGAGAGCTGCTGCAGGCTGCCTTTCCCACCCCTTTGCCTGTCCTGTTTTCAGCTTCACTTAAGATGGGTCTTTGGTATGGGCCAACATCTATAGTTTCTGCTACTTCTGCATCAGCTCTTCTTTTCAGCCACAGAGCTCTAGCGAGTGATCCCCACTGTCACACAGATAGACATTATTTCTTTGTTTCTTTTCCTTATTCCTTTGCAGGAAGGATATAGAAATATCCTACTCATTAGGAAGAGTGTGGATTAAGGGTATAAGCATCTCCTCTTTTTCGACACCTCACTGAATGGTAATTGATAGAGCTCTACTGATCTTTCGATGAGGGGTTTGCTGTTTTATTTGTTGTTTTTGCCTAAGAAAAGAATGGAGAGCAGTCTGGGGAGCAGCTCCCCCCCCCCGGAAGAAATGCCTGCTCCATAATGGCTGAGGGCTTCGTCCCAACCCTGGCCACTCGCAAGAAACCAGGACAAGGACAGCACTGCTACCAGCTGGCACGGAGTGGGAAGCAGCCTTCCCCTGAAAGTGCCACCTACTCTGCAATAGCTGAAGGCTTTGTCTCAACTCCAGCTGCTCAGAAGCAACTGGGACCAGGACAGCACTGCTGCCAGCTGTTGCAGAGCAGAAAGCAGCAACCTCTTGGAAGGGCTGCCTACTCTGCAATGGCTGAGGGCTGGGTCACAACCCCATCTGCACATGAGCAACAGGAACAGGGACAGCGCTGCTCCCAGGCGTTGCAGAGCAGAAAGCAGTCTCCCCCCTGAGGTACTGCCCACTCTGTAGTGGCAGAGGGCTTTGTCCCAACATCAGGGACTTACAAGCAACTGAGACAGGGATAGCGCAACTGCCTGCTGTCACAGAGTGTGAAGCAGCTTTCCCCTGGAGGTGCTTTGCAGTGGCCAAGGGCTTTGTCCCAAACCCAGCTATTCGTGAGCACCAGGACAGGGACAGCACTGTGCCCACCACCACAGAGGAGGACACAGCTTCCTCTTGGAGGCATCACTTTATCTCAGCCCCAACTTCTTGCAAACAACCAGGACAGGGATGATGCCACTGCTAGCCATCGCAGAATGGGAAGCAGCCTCCCCCTGTAAGTGCCTTCCATTCTGCAATGTCTGAGGGCTTCACCCCAATTCCCTCCATCTGCAAGCAACTGGGATACAGTACGTAGATGAGTTCTGCTTTTTGACTACTTCTGCTTTCTGACAGTGGTCCAGTTCCTCACCTGTCAGGTAAGCTGAGGCTTCCTGTACACAGTTCCAAACTGAGGAAGCTGGAGAGTGAAAATATTAATAAATATATTGGTTATCCATCCTGTTTTCTACTCTATTTGTATCACGTTTCAAGTAAAAATGGAGTTCAGAACCCATGAAGAGTCTCTGATGAATTCCTAGGAGGCTAAAAATTACTCCTGACTTGGTAGTCAACAATTACTTATACTAGCCAGCGAGAGTGTAGTAAAGTTGCTTCTGAGCTCATACACAGGGCCTTTCCCTTTCTACTAATCAGTTGCAGCCTGCTTTGCCCTGTGCCACACAATTAGGGGCTTAAAGGATAAATGGGATTCCAAACAAATCTGAGTCTTACATATTACCTTTAAAAAGAAAAACCACTCTCACCTCCCTAGCAAACATTGTTGGTGCTAATTGTCCTAAAGTCAGTTTTGACTTAAGGAGAGACCTCCAAGAAAACCTTTCAGCAGCCCTGCTTATGCCCTGCAAACTCAGTACAGTGGCTTCCTTGGTTGAGTCTCTCTGTCTTTAATGCATTCTTCCTCTTTTCCTACGGCCTTCCAGTTTACCAAGCACTGTTGACTTTTCGAATGAGTAACATTGTTTCACAATATGGCCAAAGTACAATAGCCACAACTGAGTCATTTTTGCTTCTAAGGAGAGTTGAGGCTTGATTTGTTCTTGGGCCCATTTATTTGTATTGTTGGCACTTCATGGTATCTATAGAACTCTCCTCCAGCACTACATTTTAAATAAATTGATTCACTTCCTGTCAGATTTCTTTACTGCCCAGCATTCACAAATATGCATTGAAATTGGAAATAGAATGGCAAGGATAATCCTGACTTTGCTATTCAATGATGTATCTTTACACTTGAGGCTCTTGTCTAGTTCCTTCAGAGCTGCCCTTTCAAGGCCTAGTCATCTTCTAATTTGTTGACGGTAGTCTCTATTTTGATTTACAAGTGAGCCAAATTATAGAAAGTCTTTGACAATTTTGGTGGCTTCATCACCCACTTCACAATTGTGTAACTAATCTCTGGTCATTATTTTTATTTTCTCTGTGTTTAACTGTATTTCTGGTTTTGTACTTTTCTTACTAGTTGTTCCAAGTCTTAGCTATTTTGTGGTATTTTAAGATATGTGTATATCTTAAATTATTGATGTTTTGTCTTCCAATTTTAACACCTTCAGCCAAGTCTAATCAGCCTTCTGTGTGATATGTTCTGCAAGTAAATTTCACAGATAGGTTGAGAAAATGAAGCCTTGCCTGACTCCCTTGTCAATTGGAAACTATTCTATTTTTTTTTCATATTCTCTGCTTAAAGTGGCCTCTTTTCCTGAGTATAAACTACAGATCAGGACAATCAGGTGTTGTGGCATATCCATTTCTTTTTTAATGATCCATAGTTCTTCATGATCAACACAATCAAAGGCTCTGTAAAGTACAGGCTGGTTTTACTCTGAAAGTCTTTGGTGTGCTCTAAGCAAACATAACAGTTATAGAATCAGAATAGACCTTTCCATGACAATTAAAATATGTTCCCCTCCCCACAGTTCTTGCCATTGGCAGTCTCTCTGTTTAATCCACTTGCCCAAGCAATGCAAGGACTTAATTTGTTCCTGAGCATTGTTGAAATTTACTTTATGTTCATCATCAGGGTTAAAAAAAGCTACTGAACACAATACTTTCTTCCACAAAAGAAGTTCACTCAATTTTTTTTCTGCTCTTCCCTACAGCAAATCCATTAGCTTTTTAAAAAATTATTATTATTAAAAAATAAGATCTCTTCCAGGATAGAAATTGAGAGATTACACAAACAAGGTTGGTGCACATTCAGCTGCCTGAGAGAAACATGTGGCAGTCAGGAAGTGACTGGAGAAGATACTTCTGATGAAGTTCAGTGAAATGTAAGCTTAGGCAGATTGAGAGGAAGTAAAAAGATTTAAGAATGCCACTGCTTACTTCCTATGCAGTCAATTTAAGAACTACATGCAGCTGCAGGACTAGCAATACAGCAGCTAGGTTGCTCTGGTATCTTAATTTAACTGCTAATTAGCCTTGGGGGTCACCATAACTCAGAAAGAACTTGAAGGCAGACAACAACAAAAGTAAAATAATGGGGGTTCTTTTAAAAAAAAATTAAAAATGCAAAACACTGTGATGTTTCCTGCTGTAGGTTGTACTGTAATTCTGGCAAACCAGAATTGCCTTCCTGTATTTGGCAGTTGCTTCACAAGACAACATTATACTATAGTGATGAATAGATGTCTCATTTCAGCAGGAAACAGGCTATTTTAATGGTATAGCTCTGCCTGGTCTGTCCTCCTTCCTACTTTGCAGAGTTCCTCTGGGGTTTGGATGCTCTTGTTTTTCTATGAAATATTCATAGAGAGGCAACAAACTAATAAGAAAGTAGTGAATTGTTTAAAGCCATGTGGTCAGTATACATCCAAAAATGGCCTTTGATCCTTCCATTCAGTGTGGTGAGAGCAAGAGTTCTCCAGGCATATACATGACTCAAAGACAGTGGATTGTTCAGGTGCAGAAACTGAATTTTGGATTAAGTCAATGAAGTGAGCACGTTTTCATCTTTAGGTTAATATCAGTCTATATCATATTGATCTGAACAAAACAAAGTAAATGACTTTGATTTAAAAGTATTAGTGGCAGGAGAATGATTATTTGGAACCATTCTGATTCTGGCCAGGGACTTCCAGGGGTCTTTTGAACTGCTTTCTATGCATACTGGCATATCTTTTCAAGTTCGTTATTTCAATGAACAGTAATTCTTATTTATTTTTTTGGGGTGTTTCACTGAGGATACTGAATTATTTGGGTTGTCTCTGTATAATGAATGAAGCGGCTTCAATACTGGGAATTTAACTTTGTTGATGCTGGGCCAGTTCAGTTGGCAAGAAAAGTGAGGTAACTGTGGGAGTAATCTAGAGCAGCAGCTGTGCCCACCTTTGCAATAAACATGGGCAAGGAAGGCAATAAATAATGCAATAGATGCAACAAACCACAGAACAGAACTCCATCACTGCCTTACCTATTATTGGTACAAGCAGGAGCAATTACATATCAGCACACTGCTCATATATAAAAAGCCAGGATTGCCTGGCCTGCTGTAGTGTTACATGATCCTGAGCATTTGCTCAACTGAAATTTCTCTACAGTCTGTTACAATGTTGATTATTTCACAGCCGGTCATGCTCTGTTCCAGGATACTCTGTTTCCTCTCTCTCATCCCTCTCAACAGTCAGCATCCTTAACATGTTAAACTATTTCATTTGTTTTGGGATCTCCCTGTAATTTTTTTTTTCTGAAATCTTTTTGATCATTTGCAAACCATTACCCTCTTGTACATGCATGATGCCATTTTTCGCTCCCTAAGGATCCACATAGAAAGGCAAAATGGTGTAGTGGTTTGGGCATTGGGCTATGACATTGGAGACTAGGGTTTAGTTGTCTGCTTGGCCATGGAAACCCAGTGGAACACCATATGGAAACCCTTGGGCATGTCACACACTCTCAGCCCCAGAAAACCCTGTTGTAAGTTGGAAGTGGTTTGAAGGCACACAACGACAAACAGAGTATCCACATGCAGAGACTTCTGTTAGTAGATAAGACATATCTTTTATTTGGTGCTTTGAGTGAGATGAATGAGCCTTAGCTAAGGTGAATAGAGAAATGCCAGCAGTATGCCAGCTATGGAGACACTTGTTTCTGTTTCATGAAAGAAATGGATTGCAGGCTACATACAGCTTTGTTTATCTTGTTTGAACAGTGGGTGTTTTCCTTGTGTACCCATGAAGTTGCTACTATGTAATATTCCTGTGGAAGCTTTGTTTAATAGAGAATGTCTTTCTATGTTCTCATATGTGTAACCAAAGCAAGTTGCCCTTTGACCACGGTTGCAGAAGTTTGCCGGTTGGGTTGTAAAAGTGTATGGTTTTGAGATTGTGTAATGAAGAGGTCTGGTTCTCTTCTGCTGATTCATTGTGGTTGTACTTCCTGTCTTCCAGTGTCACCACTTGCTGAAAACCTCTGTGGCCTTCGCTGTTGCTTCATTAAATTGTTTTGCTCAGATCAGTGAGCTGAAGTTAGAGTTACTTAAGTAATGGGACAGATTTAATAGAGGAGCTGTATTTATTTATTTATTTATTTATTATATTTATATGCCACCTTTCTCCCAGACTGGGACCCAAGATGGCTTCCAAAAAAAAAAAAAAGAGCTGTAGGCATGCTTGTTTGTTTTTTAAGGCTGTTTTCAGTCTGATGTTCTCCTACAACAGGAAATGAGAGTGCTTGATACATGATGCATACTTTGGCTCAACTGTAATTTAAATTATATTTATTTTGAAAATGCTTTTTAAAAATCAGTTCAGCCCTTATTATTTTTAATATTCAAGATCGCAAAGATCTAGTGCTAACTGGGAAATAGATCACAGCATTGACCTCTGACAATGATGGGAGTCTGGTTGAATGCCTCCTCAAGGCCACTTCAGCGTCTGTTATATGTCAGGGATGTTTACACCTGTGAAGAGATCTGCAACTTAAATTGTGGAAGCCAGGTTGAGAGCATCTAGGTAACGATTAAGGGGGAGAGAGACAACAGTGATGTCATTGTGGGGGTCTACAATAGACCTCCAAGCCAGACGGAGGACTTGGATGATGCCTTCCTGGAATAGAGGACAAAACATTCAGGAAGAAGAGAGATAGTAGTAAATTTCTCACTTGCCTTGCAGATAATTTCATTGTCTAGAGGTGGACGAGGGAAGAACAGGGATAGCTATAGTAGATCTAATCCTAACAAACAATGATGATATTGTTAATGGTGCGGAGATGGCAGAATCATTAGGCAGAAATGACCATGTTCTGGAGTTTATTATACAGTGGAAAGGGGAAGCCAAGCATATTCAGACATGCATTCTGAATTCTAGCAGATTTCAGTAAATTTACGGGAATATTGGGAGTGATCCCATGGTCAGGGATACTTAAAGAGAAGGGAGTTCATGATGAATAGGAGTTTCTTAAAAGTGAGATATTGAAGGCATAACTTTTAACAATTCCAATGAGGAGGAAAAATGGGAGGTGTCTAAAGAATCTAGGACAGATGTCTAAAGAACTTTCAGTGGAGCTAACATTTGAAAGGGGCATATACAAGAAATGGAAAAAGTGGAAATCACCAAAGGGGAATTCAGACAAATAGCCGGCAAATGAAGGGAAAAAGTCAGAAAAGCTAACGCGCAAAATGAGCTCAGGCATGCTAGAGAGGTGAAAAACAATAAGGATTATTATAATTATTATGTCTGTTCCAAAAGGAAGAACAAGGAAAATGGTAGGGCCTGTGCTTGAAGAGGATGATGAAGTGCTAGCAGGGAACAGAGAAAAGGCAGGACCACTCCACACTTTCTTTACCTCAGTCTTCTCCCAAAAGGAAAACAATGTTCTTCCAGGGAAAATGGAGCAGATGGTATGGTAGGGGAAATGCAGCACAGCATAGAAAAAGAGATAGTACAGGAATACCTGACTACTCTAAATGAATTCAAGTCTCTGAATGCAAGTCTCCAGGACTAGATGACCAAGAGTATTAAAAGAACTGGTAGAAGTAATCTCAGAAGCCCTGGCAATAATCTTTTTTTTTTAAATATTAGTAAGCCAAAGAGAAAAAATAACGAAACAAAACATAACAAAACTAATACAAAAAATATTACACCCCTGGCAATAATCTTTGAGAATTCCTGGAGAACAGGTAAAATCCCAGCAAACTGAAGGAGGGCAAATGTTGTCTCCATCTTCAAAAGGAGAAAAAAGAGGACCCAGACATTTACTACCCAGTCAGCCTAACATCAATACCAGGAAAGACTCTAGAGCAGATATTAAAAATTAGACAGTCTAATAGCACCTAGAAAGGAATGTCATGATCACTAAAAGTCAACATGGGTTCCTGAAAAACAAGTCATGTCAAACTAATCTCTTTCGCTCTCTCTCCCTCTCCCTCTCCCTCTCTCTCTCTCTCTCTCTGTTTGATACTGTTACTACCTTAGGAGATGAAGGGAATGCTGTGGATATAGCATGTGGTGCCTTCAGTAAGGCTTTTGACAAGGTCACCTATGATATTCTTGTGAACAAGCTAGTAAAATGTGAGCAAGACGATGCTGCTGTTAGGTGGATTTGTAACTGGTTGACTGACTGAACCCAAAGGTATTACCATGCTGTATACCTCCACTCTGTGATATAATTGGCAATGAACATTATTTAATTGGCATAGAAAATATAAATTATATAGTGTTCTGGCTGAAAAGCCATGCTGGCGAAGAGGATTGACTGAACATATGCATAAGTAGGTCAGATGGGACCTCAAGATATGGCCAGGTTATAAGTTCAAGGAATCAATCAGGAATCTCTGGTGTTGATGAGGCTGTGACAATCCCCTCAACAACTCAACCTTCAAACACAATAGCACACAAAATTGTCTCAGTAGTGCAACCAATGGTCTTCAGCCTGTTGCCTCTTCCCACTGAAATTCTCCTTTGTTTCTTCACCTTCCCAGACATTAAGAAATGATCACAATTCCCATCAGTGCTTTGTCACCTGATGCTGAAGCCATTAGCCTGTTCCTGACCTCATTGTTTGCTCTGTCTAACACCTTCCCCCTCAGGGCAGAAACAGAATATTTAAACCCTGGATCTGAGCCAGACAGCTCGTAGCACACTGAACATAGGCTGTCACTCTCCTCCTCAGATTCTTGTTCTTGTGCTACCCTCAGACCCCTCATCTGAGCCACATCACTTTGTCCCTTCTTGTCAAATTGCTCATTTCATCTCAACTCCTTGCTATCCAATTTTCCTTCCTTTTCTTCAGTTAGGCTTGTATGGTTGTGAGACTGCTTGAATCTTGAGCATGTTTGTGATTTCCTGCCAATAAAACATCCTGCAGCTGGTGTCCCTGCATTAGTACCAGTATACAAAGGTGGAAAAGTCCTATAAGGTTACCCCCCTCTTGCAGATCTCCCTTTCTAAGTTGTAATTCCCCACTGTTCCATGGAGGCATTGGCACTGTGGATGGAGCTCTGTATCACCCACCATTTGAGGTAACAAAGGGTGCTCACCAATGGCTCCTCTTTATCTTGGAGAGAAGTGACTAATGGGGTGCCAAAGGTTTCTATCCTTGACCCAGTGCAATTCAACATTTTTATCAAAGTTTTGAATGAGGGAATAAAGAGCATTCTTATCAAATTTGCAGATGATACCAAATTAGGAGGGGTAGCTAACACCCCAGAGGACAGGATCAGAATTCAAAATGATCTTAACAGATTAGATAGCTGGGCCAAAACTAACAAAATGAATTTTAAAAGGAAGAAGTGTAAAGTACTACACTTGGGCAGAAAAAATGAAATGCACAGTTATAACATGGGTGACATCTGGTTTGACCACAGTACATAGGAAAAAGATCTAGGAATCTTAGTAGACCACAAGCTGAACGTGAGTGAGCAGAGTGATATGGCAGTTAAAAAAGCCAAGGCTTCTGTGCTGCATCAATAGGAATATAGTGTGTTTAGGTCAAGGGAGGTGATAGTACCACTCTATTCTGCTTTTGTCAGACCCCACCTGGAATACCGTGTCCAGTTCTGTGTACCACAGTTTAGGAAGGATATTGACAAGCTGGAGTGTGTTCAGAGGAGGGCGATCAAAATAGGAGAATACCTGGGAATCATGCCATATGAAGAGAGGCTTAGAGCATAAAGCAGTCTATCTTCTATCGTCATATAATGTAACAGTCAATAATTTAACTACTCAGTATATTCATCACTTACACCCAACAGAAGTAATTCTGATTTCAGTTGTGTATGTACCTTCTAAAGATTTCTTGCATTAACCTCAATATGTCTTTGTCTTGTCACATGTACAACACATGTAATCAGGGTGGATTTTATTTAAATTAATTTGATTAAATAATGATTTAAATAACTACCCAGAAAGACTCGATTTATCATGCGATTCCTCCCAAAGGCACTTAATACATATTTTACACAACTCAAAAGTTAGTGAGGACTCGTTCTTGCTGGTATAAATATTTCCAAGCAGATGTTTTCATTTTTAGAATAACAACTTTTCAGATTAGTTTTACATTTATATCAAAAAATACTGATTTGGTTATACTATTAGAAACACATCATACATAGATAATTATTGTGAACTATCCCCAGTTTAATAGGTTAATCATTCATATTTGGACAACTTTTCTGCTGTACTTTATTGGAAGGATAAAAATAATTACCTTTTTTTAAAATAGTTTAACTAAAACAAAACATTATAGCTTATGTATTCTTGTATTTGCTTAAACAAATCTTTTTTTTTTTTAAACTTAGACTATCAGCCCAGTCCACACATGAAAAGCTTAAAATACTTTCCCCTGTAGCTCAGTCGTCTTCATTTCCTTGTCTGTTCATAATCTGGAAAAGAAAAACAAGCTTTCCTGCTTTATTGGGTCCCAAACGATTTCTCAGTTTAGAATGAATTAGTCCAAAGGAAGAGAATATTCTTTCTATGCCAGCAGAAGAAGCTACTGCTGTTAAAAGTAAAGTCATTACTTCAACAGTCTTTAAATTCTAGTGCTTAAGTGACTTCCACCAATTCACGGATGGTATGACTTTCTTTAAAACATCATCAGCAAACATACATTTCTTGGATGGTTCCTCTTTAGATCTGAAGTTTCTGCTAGTTGGCAGTACAGATGGATAATTGCTTGATACCCATATCATAGCTACCTCCTTTTCCTCAGCACTTAAGGTTTGGCCCTGGTACCAGATGTTGAGAATATTTGCAAGAAAATGAGCTGGAAACAGTGCTTGTCCCATTCGGTTTTTTTTTTTTTAATGCTTATAATTTTATTCTGTCAGTGTGCAGTTCTGTTTTTAAGTGCTCACTCAGTTCCTTCCACATTTCAACAGCATCAGCAATAAAATAGGTATTTTTCTGTAATTTGTTTAAAGCTTCAGAAATGCTCAGGATTCTGTGTATCTTCAACATTTCTCCCAAGCCCAGTGTTGAGGTTTTGGCCATGACCATGCTATTTACTCTCGATTTTGTTCACAAACTGTCATCAGAACGGACCCATTCTTGATAAACTACTCAAAACAGTCCGCTACAGAGTTCCATCTAATATCCTGTAGGAGAGTTAGCTTAGTTCCACCCATTCTTTTCAGAGCTGCTGCTGCAAAATAATTGTTATGGAAGTATTTAGCAATTTCGATTACATTAATCTTTATTTTTGGAACGATGAAGTTTTTGGCTAGCAGGTGCAGCAAATGAGCACTGCAACTGTATGTTATTAGCTTTGTTTACCCTTCCTGCTCTTCTGATCTTGAATATATTCGCAGCATTGTCTGTGACCAAACTGCGTACTAGACATTTGAATTTTTGTTCACACGTTATTATAGCTTTTGCTGCCACTTGTTGTAAGTATTCTGCTGTGTGTGCATTTCCTGACATATCAATCATTTCTGTAAGGAAGACATTCTCTTCTTCTGTTGTTATACAAGCACATATAACAGGATCATTTTAGACATTACTCCACCCATCAAGATTTAGGTTAACGATTTTACCGTCTAGAGCTGTTGAACATTGCTCCATTTCTTTGTCATACACTGTATCCAGCAGTTTCTTTGCAACATCTACTCTGCTGGGTGGACTGTATCATGGTCTTAGTGACGGAACCATATTAATGAAGTGTGGGGTTTCAGTTAGATAGAAAGAAGAGTTTTTCGCATAAACAAACAGGGAAATTTTTTCATCCAGTTCATCTTCTTCTGATCTGTTGGTTTTTATCACAAACTTATCTTATGGTGGTTCCTGGGTGGTCAGTTTTTTTTCCTTTTAGGTGACATATTGTGGATGTTTGATGTGTATGATGTGACTGAAACACTGTCCTGGACAGATAACTCTGAAACTGTAGAACAGGAGGATGGTGATAGAACACAGATAGTTTCCAGAATCCTTTATGTTGATGATGGATTCCCCTACACAAAACATTCAGTGCTGTTATTTTATTATTTATACTGTCTCTGCTTTATTTAATATTGCTCAGTGTATTCATTGCCACTCAGTAGTGCCCCCAAAAGGAGTATTTTCTTGTTTTAACTCTTTATTTCTTCATAACAAGTGTATCAAAATGATAGTAACATGCAGTAATTAATAACAAATATAATTTTTCTCAAAGATTACAGTTCAGGGCAATCTTTAAGAAATATGTTGAAATCAAGATGTTTACCAACCCGAAGATCCTTTGTCTTCACCACAGCACTTCTGATGTTGTTTCATTCAGGCCATCAGGCCTTGCATTTCTTTGTTATGGTGTTTGCATTTTGCATGCATGCCTGCCTTACCCATATGTAGAGGAACTTCATTAAAATATTCCCATATTGGGTCTCTTTCACAGCCTGCTGCCAAAGCCATTATAGGTTTTCTCCTGCAGGGAGAGAATAATATTAAAAACCTCAGGCTATACACACAAAGATCCAAAGACATGTGGAGTACCCTGTTCAAAAGGTTTCACTTTCATTTTTACGCTTGCCCCTCCCTCCTCACGCTTAGCTTCTTGCGCAGATCTATTCCACTCCTAGTTTTCCAGCAATCTCTTCATTGAATGTTTTGAACTTTTGCACTTAAGAGGTCAGGGGTTGATTCTGTGTACATAGATTTGCAAGAAAGTAATGAAATTGTTGTCTTTGCAGACACAAATTCACAGTTTTGAGAACTGTAAAATGAAGGATCTGTTGTAATATCTTCTAGATAGAAAAATTGCCCAGTAATCTTACGGAAATCTCTGGAAGAGCATGACACTGTGAATAGATTAATGGATTTCATTTACCAAAAAATTTAAACATTGCATGAATATACATTCTCATGCTACTTAATTAAAAGCTAATCCCAATTTCATCATGCATAGCCTTTGAACCATAATGTATCTTAAATGGAAAACTATCTTTAAATTTTTCCTCAGAAAGCATTAATTTTAAAAAACCTGATTTCAGTCAAAACATCCAATTTAAATAAAAAAATATAGGTTTTTAATTTTTTTTTAAATCATTGAGTTTTATCCACCCTGCATGTGATAGAATGTTCTTTCGTGTTTCTGATACTTCCAGCATATATTCTCAGATCCTTTATATAGTTAGGCTAGTCTTGCTGGGGTCAGGTACTGTCAGTTCATAATTTTATAGAAATTTTCTTGGAGGTCATAACATAATATTTCCTTTAACTCTTTAGTCTACATCCTCTCCCATTTCTACATCTCATTATTATAACCTATATTCTGGGCCCATTTAACTGTACACTCTTTAACTTGTTCTGTTTCTAACTCCATTTTCAACAATGTTTTGTATATCTTCTTAATTAAAGAGTTTTATGTCAAATTCAGTTTTTCCCTCTTCGAAACAAAATATTATTCTGACAGTTAAAAATTTCTCTCTCAACTGTATTTACAGTTTTGTTTTGTTTGTTTTGAATGATTCACAGATTTTAATGGTATATCTATTTAATCTGTGAATCATTCGAAACAGTATCTGCTAATTCTAAATTCAGAACCTATATTGCTTCTTTTCACAAACTGTTAGGACTTGATAAACAATTCATATTTCTTTTTTTTCTTTTTTCTATCAAAATGCTTCCTGTGTTGGAATATATAATAGCATTTTGGGAGATAACCTTGATATATATCTGTTGCACATCCTTAAAATGGCACGCTTTACAAAGTGGTTGTTAAATTCTGCATGCGCTTTATTCTTTCCATAGTACAAATAGGCATGCCTATCCAGTTGTGGATCATGCCCTTCTAGTTGTAACAACTTCTGACTTTAAGTGTTACCCATTCTTTAAGTCACCCTAGAGCACAGGAAGTGAAATACAGCTTCAGGTCTGGAAGCCCAAGGCCTCGCTTTTGTTTATCATCTTGGAATGCAGTTGCCCCTCCACACTTGCCAGGTTCAGGTTTAGAGTGGAAAAACTGCAGATATCAAAATGTTTGTGTGTTGAGGGGAAGGGGGTCAAGGCATGGTGGGGAAATTGGGCACCCAGGGTTCAAACCAGTTCAGGGAAAGGAGAGGAAAGGGGAGGGTTGGCATGTTTGCTCTGTACTTCCTTTGTCTCACCTATCTCCTTTTTTGGGTTGAGGGGGCATTGGGAGAGGGTTCATGGGTGCTGTCAGCTGGCTAAGCAGCAGCTGGTGGAGGAGAAGGACCAGAGGTGGGTTTTTAAAGGGCTCTGTGGCCTTATTGGAGCCTCCAAGAGGGAAGTAAAAGTGCTTGAAGTAGGGTGAGACAGAGATTGAAGAAACTTGCAAATAATCAAATCTGTGAGAATGAAACTCATAAATGTGGAGGGCCAACTGTACTTGTAAATCTTACTCTCGGTTTTCGCCTTGCTATTTATGTACTGAAATATCTTTTTGCCATTTTCTAAATGGAATATCAATCACTAAAATTAATATATTTTGGAAAAGAAACAACATTTTACATAGACTATTCTTCTTTATAGTTGAAATTCTACCAAGCATTGAAAGTTTGAGTTTGGTCTGCTGTAGTTCTTGTTTTATCTCATTCCATATCTTTTTTATTTAATAGACAAAAAGCCAAAAAACCCACAAAACTTTAGAACACTACCAAATAATACAAAAAATAAACTACAAAACAAGAACGGTACACAAAGGAATACAAACAGAACAATATATGTATATACTTATACATGTATATACATATATAAAATCTGTAAATCTGTAGTGTGTGTGTATATACACACACACACACATACATATACACACAAATTCTATAAAATCTGTATAGATCTAAAATCTATAAATTTCTAATTAAACTAACTAAACTATAATCAACTAGCAAAGAAAAAGAAAATGCAAATAATTAAAAAAATTGGTTCCTGTTGTTGTTGCAAAGAGCTCATACTAAATAAACACACACACTTCAGTATAAAATCTTTAATCGAAACCAAAGTAAATTCTTATTGCTAATAATAATTATAACTTTTTCAATAGTTACAGCCTTACTTGCATACCCAGTTAATTACCTAGTTAGTGAAGAATTACTTATGTTTATTTATACTACTTATATCCTACTAATATCATAAATATTGATACCATATTGTTAAGATCAATAATAAGTAGACAGTAATCAGAATAACAATCTATCCTCAAAAATTTTTTAGCAAAAGTTCAGCATTACTAGTAAAACCATATATTTCAAATATTATAAGCAGCCTAAAACAACAACAAACTAAAATCATCTAATAATTTTCAGTTACATTTCTCATGTAATAGTAAACAGCAAATCATCAGTTTACCCTCATCTTTCTTTAAATAATCAACATTTCCATTATGTATATCCCTTTGATATATATGTAAACAATTATACATAGGTCAACAATTCCCATCAGTCTGTTGAAACATTCTTCCATTGATGGTGTCTCAGTTTTTTCCAGTGCTTGGTATATACTAATCTCATGGCTAGTAACATATGTTGTACCAGTTTATGTTGTTTCTTGTCAATAGTTGTGTTTTCTTCCCATATTCCTAAAAAATTATAATTCAGAGTTCAGAATCCTACATCTACAATGTTCCCTTCATCTATCAAGCTTGTAACTCTATCATACGAAGAGATAAGATTAGTCTGACATGACTTGTTTTTTGGAAACCCATGTTGACTTTTAGTAATCATGACATTGCTTTCTAAGTAATTGCAAACTGTCTGCTTAATGATCTGCTTTAGAGTCTTTCTGGGTATCGATGTCAAGCTGAGTGGGTAATAATTATTTAGGTCCTCTTTTTCCCCCTTTCCGAAGATGGAGACAACATTTGCCCTCCCCCAGTCTGCTGGGACTTCTCCTGTTCTCTAAGAATTCTCGAAGATTCATGCCAGCAGTTCTGAGTACTTTAGTTTTGTAGTCATGCAGGAAAGGAAGTTTGACTTGATCGCACATATGATTGCTTCCATTCTATGATTCTCAGTTTTTGCTTTTCAGAGGTATTTGAGAGAATGAAGGGTGAGTGTAGATTATAGACTGTAGTGTGTAAAATTTTGAGGAATTCAGTTGCTGTCAGAGACCTCTGAGTAGTAACTATGTGTCACCTACATTTCAAGGTCTTGCTTCTATCATCCAGCTCCACATACATATCTGTAAAAGCCCTTTGAGTATCTGAGGCTCTGTTTGCTCTGTGTGCATAGTTAGGGGAGTAGCTTCATCAATCCTTATTTAATATTATCTGCTTTAATACAAAACAAAAGGAAAAGGCTATCATTAAAAGCTAGAACTATGAAATTATTGAATTTTTTTCACTGTTATTCGAATGCATCATAAAATGCATTTTGTGTTTCTACACAATAGTTTCCTTCTTGTCTTTCTTTCTGTACTCTTACAATAAGTTCAATGTGGCTATTAAACGCTGTGGACTTGAGATTCCAAGACAGCATGTGCTCCATCTAGTTTCAATATACCAAATACATAATAGGATTTAAAATATTTTGTTTGTAAATCCTCTTAATTGTGATATTTTAAGTAATTAAAGTAATACAATCTTGTAAAATTGTTTTACAGAGATTTCCTGCCCCGTGGCTCTGGAATTGTTACAAGACGACCTCTTATCCTTCAGCTCATCTTCTCTAAAACAGGTATGTGGTTGTGTCATTATATTTAGAGTGTCCTAGATCTTTGTTTGGGCAGCAATGTGATCATACACAGATTATTCAAGGACAGAAATTCTCCTGTAATCAGAGCTTGGGAAAATTACAGTTTCAAAGTAGAACTCCCCAAATCTCCCAGCCAGCACAACCAGTGACAGCTCTGACTAGAAAGGCTCTCAGGGCTATATTCAACAAAGTAACTTTTCTGAGCTCAGTCTAGAATGGAGGAATTTTTGTTTGCTCCAAGTGAATTTTTTTCTGTTATATTCCAAGTGTTTCCATGATGTTTGCAGAATAGTGCATTAGAGTCTTTATCAAATAATTATAATATTTGATAGGGAAATGTACTTCTTTTGTTTCAGTTATTGCTTTGCTGAAGGCAGGATATATTTTAAAAAGGCACCTATTTGACTCAGAATTGTACGTTATTATGTTGGAGAAAATATCAAATTAACATCATATTCAGTGAGTTGCTGAACATCATCCTTGTTTTTACTTACCTCATGGGTAGCAAAGTTACATAGATCAGCTGAATTCCTTATACTTGAACTCAGGTTGCACACCATCAGTTCCTGAGGTCTCAGTACAAATATCAAAAATACGTAAAATGAAATGCCCAATTAGTCACTCTGTCTCAGTCATTAAATCTCAGACTAAAGGGAAAAAATTGAAACACTTGCAGAAAGCATTCAGGACTGAACTTTGTTGGTAGCCAGGGACAGTGAGGCAGCTGCTAGTGACGCAGTTGCTGTTCTCTGGATCTGCGTTCTCTTAAGTGGTTGCTGTCAGGTGGGTACTCCCGGTTGGCCTTAATGGTCAGCTGGTCTTAATAGTAGTGATGTTACACTGGACAGAAACTGTTCCCTGAAATCTTCTTGTCTTCACCTAGTCGTGATTGTCACTGTCAAAGCCTTAAATTTATGAATTGCTGTTTTATTTTATTTTTATTATTTTTAAACCATTGTGCCCCAGGAGGTGATAAAGAAGCATTACATGTGCATACAGTAAATACAAAGAGGTAGATTTGAATAATATAAGACACATACATAAGCTTGGGAGCGATTGCTCTGAAAAGATGGGATTTCTTACTTCTGTGAATGTTTGCTAAGACTAAGATTGCCAATCTGTGCCTCTCTCAGGCATATTCAGAATGGGATCCACTAGCCCAAAATGGCAGTGTCTCTATTCCAGTGAGTAGATCTCTCCATTCTTTTCCAGTTTGCTTTCAGGAGTAGACAGCCTTGCTGTCTTCACTAGGAAGGTTTTGTTGGCTGTGGATTTTTTAAAAACAGTTTTGCAATTCCACAGTTTAGTTTTGAACCAGGTAAGAATAATTAACTCTCTGTTACAGGGGCTAGAAGCATAATAAGGTATAGACTGCTGTGGTTTTCTCATTAGTATGAAGACAGTGGCCTGTTGACCATTAGGGCTAGGGAATCTGTAATCAGGGATTAGTGTGCCTTTACCTGGTGCTGCCACCTGTTTGAAATACAGGTCTGGCAGCTTGGCTTCCACTGGGATTCAAAGGAATATCTCAGCCTGTTAGGTCCCTGACCTGTTGTCATGGGAACCAGTGATCCTTCAAAATAGGTGTGGGTAACTGTGTGGAAGCCAGGATCCAGTCCCTCCCCCCTGACCTTTCAGTGCCTCCCCACAGCAAGCCTAGACACCTCTGTTTTCCTCTGCAGACCTTCTCAAAATGGTGACAAGAAGGGAAGGCTTGTTTCTTCCTGTTGCCTTTTTAGAGAGACTGCAGAGGCAAGCCGTTATTTCCCCCACAACACTTCTCAAAATATCAAATAGACACAAAAGAGACACAGTATCCAAAATCAAGCTTCATTGTTTACTAGAAATGATAGTTGGCTACTAAGGCCCAGCCAAAATTTGTTGACCTCCTCATTTACCATTCTTTCTTCATGTCTGAGTAGGTGATGTCAGTATATTTTAGAAGCTGGAAGGGAAGATTAAGCTAGATATGGCACAGTTTGACAGTGGTCTCCTTCTTCTCAGTAGCATGGTAGAGTTCACAGTATTATTCCAAGCCTACACCTATTCTTTCTGTCTAGAAAGATGTGCTTTTTACTGCTTATCCCGCATCAAGTTTTTTTTGAAAATCAAGACTGAATTCTGTCCTACTCTCAGAACAGCTGTGAAAGTAAAGAAATACTGCTGAACTGAAATTAGGGAATATATTTTGAGAGAACTTTCTGACAATGACTAAAACAGAGACAGTCATCTATCTGATTTTTTTTTTCCAGGCTGTTCCAAAAGGTTCTAGAAATTCTTGTGCACAGCATAGTGGTTATCCAGGAGGTATTCTTTTTGTTCTCACATTATTTGTGATCTTGTCAAACAGGCAAATTATGAGCGTAATTTTGTAATATGGTTACGTTTGCTCTGAGAGCCTGTGTTTTTGTGGGGGTTTTTGTCCCTTCTCCATGGCATCGAAGCAGTAGCATGTTGATGACAGTGCAGAGAGAATTGACAGTGATCATGTTAAATGTTTGCATAATTGGGTGATGTATAACTCCTCCCAGCATTATTTATCCTCAAAAATGAAATGGATAAGTTCACCTCTAAAATCAAGCCAGGATGGTAAGATAAGCACTGATAGCAGAAAACTCTTGAGTGAGCTTTCAGGAAGGTTTCCCAGATGCCTACATTGAAGCCTCACAAAAGGCCTTTTTTTTTTTCAGAATATGCAGAATTTTTGCACTGCAAGTCCAAGAAGTTTACAGATTTTGATGAAGTCCGGCAAGAGATTGAAGCAGAAACAGACAGGGTCACAGGAACAAACAAAGGCATCTCTCCCGTTCCTATTAACCTGAGGGTATATTCACCACATGGTAGGTATGATTTTGCGCTTCTGGGGTAATCCCTTAAAAGTAGCTGTAACTGATCATGTACATAAATATGAGAACTATTGGGACTACTGAAAGTGCATTGGGATAAAAACAGGCAATTCCAAAGGGAACACCACAAATTAGTATAGGTTGTTGTTGTTGTTGTGTGATTTCAGGTCATTTTGAACTTACGGTGACCCTAAAGCGAATCTATCACAGAGCTTTCTGGGGCTGAGAGTATGTGTTGCACCCAGGGTCACCTAGTGGGTTTCCTTGGTCAAGCAGGGATTGAACACTGGTCTTCAGGGTATAGTCTAATGCTCAAACCGCTATACTATGCTGACTCTCTTAGTATAGGTTACTTTTAACCTTTGGGAAAATGTGGGGTACTCAGATGACATACTCTTGTAATTCTTTAGAAATAAAATGGCCATAAATATGCCTTGTAAAATACAAAATTAGAAGGGAGAACACTTTTTAAAAATAATTTCAGAGCAACTTTATGATAGGAAACCTGTTTGAAATTCTAGTTTGTTTCTGATATTTCCTTACCTATGTATTACAAAAAAATTTATAAGCTATCGTTTGAGTATGCTGGTTGTTTCTCATTCCTTCTTTGGTAAAGTTTTGCGAACATGTGTCTAGGAGGGAGATTTTTATGCTTTACTATTTATTGCATTTTGTTTTTTACAGTATTGAATCTGACTTTGATTGACCTTCCGGGTATCACTAAGGTGCCCGTGGGTGACCAACCGGCTGACATTGAGTACCAGATTAAAGATATGATCATGCAGTTCATTAGCAGAGAGAGCAGCTTGATTCTTGCTGTTACTCCAGCCAACATGGATTTGGCCAACTCAGATGCTCTCAAAATGGCCAAAGAAGTTGACCCTCAAGGTAAAGTGGTAGTCCATTTTCTTTCTTTTTACCTGCTGCACTGATAAATGCATGCAATGCCATGACAGAGTAATCTGAGACTCTGAAAGAATTCTCAATTGCTGAATTGGAAGCCCTGTCCAAGGGAGAATGGATTAAAATGGTCTTCTGCAGTTTGGTATTGGAAACCTTACTCTGCTGAGATCCTAATCTTTAATGGGAATTTCCTAGTTGGGGACTAGAAGCAGAAATAATGTAATGGAAGAAATCAAAAGATAACCTATAACTTTCAAATGCAAACCTGAATAAAATAGAGTAATTCCCATCCTCAGTTTTAGTAACTTCAGTTCGATTCTGTGTTATACTGGAATATGAAGGACCAGAAACTTGATGAAATAGGTAAGATAATGTAATTACTCTCCTATATCTTTGCATCCCTTTTGATCAGCAGTTCTTTTTCTTTCTCAGGGCTACGGACAATTGGTGTGATAACCAAGCTAGATCTAATGGATGAAGGCACAGATGCCAGAGATGTCCTGGAGAACAAACTGTTACCTTTGCGGAGAGGTAGAAACTTGATTTAAATTTATAACCAAGGATTATTTTGCAGGATGAGCTCATCCTTGTCTAATTTGAAGTCTTCAGTAAAGCAAGTGTTACATAAACATGCTTGGATAAAGGAAGTATTTGGATTAATTAGATGCTTCTAACAATGGCCAATTCTGCCCTACACTGTTATAGTGCTATTATTCCACTTTTAACATCCTGTGGAGTTCTGGGGTTTGTAGTTTACTGAGACCAAAGAGCACTCTGGCTGAGAATTCTAAATGCCTCTCCCTAAACTGCAAACCCCAGGATTCCACAGGATGTTGAAAGTGGAATAATAGCACTATAACTGTGTAGTGTGGAAATGGCCCATATGTCAAAATTATCATGCTGTATACAGTTAATGTGTATGCAGTTGGGTTGTGTCCAGCAGTGCCGTAGTAAATGAAAGTAGTCAGTCTGCTTGTTGTTTTCGTCCTGACTCATTGTCATTATAAACTTTGGAGATTTCCAGATATGATGATACGAAGCTTCTGTTTAAGCACTTCTTGACCATTAATGACAGGGACATTGAGTTGCCGCTAAGCTTGATAATTTGATAATATGTTTGCTATTATCAGTCCTTTCTCTTTTGGCTGTGAGCAGTCAGTGGTTGGAACCATGCATTTTAATATATTTCTTTGGAAACAATCACTTTATTATCAAGTTTTTAGCATTATTCTGTTCTAGTCTTTTTTTTGTAGGCTGCCCTGAGACCCTTGCCCATTCAGGATTGGATTCAAAGATGATTTGAGCACTAGCCTAAGCTTCAGAAATTGATGCATTCTTGATTGCCTCTTACCATCCTTGTTAAAGTCTCATTTCTCTATTTCTCTCTATTTGGAATAAACAAAATAGGCCCATTCTCATATTTTTTAAAATAAAAAATATCAACTAGTATCCTTTAGTTTTCTGTAAATGTTGAATTCCAGTATTTTCTTGTACTAAGGAAGGCAGTCTGGGAAATTACCAGTGAATCGAGGACCAATGGGAAGAGCCTATGCTGAATGATGGGGATCTTAGCCCTTGCCTGTTGAAACTTGTGTTACTTCCTCACCTGTGGTCATATAGGTTGAAATAAGTAAGGAGTAAGAAAACCTCCTCGATTTTAAGTGTGACGTCACAATTCTGTAGCAGAAACAAGCAGGCTTTTGTTTATTTATCAACTTGTTTTTAAAATTTCACATTATTATAGGTTTTCATTATTTTGTATGTTTTTAATGTTTTTAATTGTTTTAAATGTTATTAATGTTTTTTAGCTTATTTTTGGAAACCGCCTTAGGTCCCATTCTGGGAGAAAATGCTGCATATAAATGTAATAAATAAATTAAAATTAAAAAATTACTTCCCATTTTCCTATGCTGTCACAGTGACTTGGTTTCCTTTAGTTACTACTCTGACACGGTCCTAGCCATACCCTCAGAATTTCCACTGAAACCCTGTGCAAACTGTATGACAGAAACTAACATTTGGGAATGTCCATCTATAGGCTACATTGGTGTTGTGAACCGGAGCCAGAAAGACATTGATGGTAAAAAGGACATCAGAGCAGCACTGGCAGCTGAGCGCAAGTTCTTCCTTTCCCATCCTGCTTACAGACACATGGCAGACCGTATGGGAACTCCACACTTGCAGAAGGTCCTCAATCAGGTAGGCTTTTCCTGTGGTAGCTTGGACCTTTCTTCAGATACTTTCTTGCTGCCTTGTATCCTGATCAAGGAGAAAGCCAGTATATAAATTATATAAATAAGTCAGTAAGATGGCTCTCAACTCTCAGCACAAATTTGTAGGGTTTTTATAAAATGTATAGTGTGATTCAGTTCAGATTTGGATTAAGCTTCAAAGAAGCAGAAGAAATCAGAGGGAAGGGTCTTTGGTTTCTAGCTCCTTTCTGTTTCTGGAAGGTTTGACTGAGTCTCAGTACTTGGTGTGAAGTAGGTGTGCGATAGATAGTTTTTAATTTTTCATCTGCAGGGAGTCTGCTGCAGGGATTTGTGGGTGTATAATTATTCTGAACAGAGCCTTGAAGGCATGGCCTTTTCCAGGTTTTTTAGAACATGGGAATTTCTCATCCCTCTCTGTCTCATAAGAGGTCAGTCATTCCATACTTCTCACATGTTTGAGAGCAAATGAGACCAGTAAAGACCTGCAGAAGAAGAGTGGGCCTCAGTTTTGCTTAAAAGGGAGACGGGTTTGACCTCTTGGCAATAAATGACCCTGTCTGTAATGCTGCTGTAAAAAATTAAATTGTAAATTATTGTTTGCTTTTGTCTTCTACTCCCCAAAGCAATTGACAAACCATATACGAGAAACATTGCCATCCCTGCGTAGCAAACTCCAGAGTCAGCTGCTATCGCTAGAAAAAGAGGTGGAAGAATACAAAAATTTTCGCCCTGATGACCCTACACGGAAAACCAAAGCCTTACTTCAGTAGGTCAAGTCTGTATTGAAATGTGCCTTTCACTTGGACTGTTTCCTTCCTCCTTGTGTTATGTTTTAGGACAAAGGTGGGGAACCTTTGGTCCTACAGCTGTTATTGGACTGCACTTCCACTGGCCAGTGTCAGTGGATTGGCAATGAAAGTCACAGTCCAAAATATCTGGTAAACTCTAGAGATACACCTGCATCTTTTAAGAAGCAAGAAAATGTAATCTTTTTTTTTTATTGGGAAAACCCTAGGTTATTTCAAACATCCAGAAGTTGTTCCTGTTCATATATTTACTTGTACATTCCCACCAACTTAGATTGTATTTTACAGCATTCTATAATATGGGCTTCTGTCCCAGAAGAATACCAAACTATTCAATAGAGAGTGGGAATTAAATTAAGATAGCAAGTGGTGAGTGTGAATTAATGCAGTGATAATTACTTAGGATTTGTTGGACTTGTAGGTGGGCCTTAAATCAAAATCTGAATGAAAAGGAAGTTCTTCAGGAATGTCATAAAGAGAGGGATGGGGATGTAGCGCAAGAGAGATATTGGGGGCAAAATTGGTACAGGTGTGTTACAGAGATAATACATCTCATTTTCATTTATCTTAGGAGAAAGGATTGGTCTTGAAATGCATTGTGTATCAAAAGCTATCTGTGGAAGGAGAGTGGGTCTCTCCTCTTATCAGAGCATTAGGGCAGTTGTTCATGGTAACTCTGGCTGACCTTGCTCATAGAGGAGCAGGTAGTGTCTCTTGCATATTTAGGTGTAAGCAGTGTTGAGCGGAAGGTGCTTTTGTCTCCAGTTTGGCTTTCCTAGTAGCCCTATGGAGAATATAAGGAGCCTTGTTCTACTATTCTGTTTTACTTCAGAATTTGAGAGGAACTCCATCTTCCTGTGTACTGGCTTATTGTTTGCGTTGCCTGAGCTGAGAGAAAGGCCAGGGTCAATCCATTTCACTAAGCTAATTTCTAATCAGCTTGGTTTTCACAACTGATACATTTATGGATTTTCAGACTGTATAGGATATTTGCAGAGTTGGATGCATAGGTTATATACACGGTTGTGTGTGTCTCCTACCTCTTTATTGGTTCCACTTCTGATCTACTTTAACCAATCAGATAGGACAAAGGCACCTTTTTTTAAAGATAAATTCTTTTTTCTGGTTCTGACACTGTGTATAGAGAGAGGGGATTTTGTTTGCTGTTTCCCCCATTATGAAGAAAGTATAGAAAATTGTGTTGTAATAATCATACGTAAATAAAAATATTTTGACTTGTGCATTAATGTCAGCATCACCTGGAAGTTTATCTCTTGTTCTTGGTGCTGTTTTGAATTTTTATGCATACAGATCAACAGAGTTGATACTGTAACACATTAGTTTGAATGTATGTATCTGATTGGCTGGTCAGAGCTTTTGCTGTCTCAGCAAGCTTTGGGGTGGTGGAAACCTTTTATTCATCCACATTTATCTCTGTGCAGAATGGTCCAGCAGTTTGCTGTGGACTTTGAGAAGAGAATTGAAGGCTCTGGAGATCAGGTGGACACTCTTGAACTCTCAGGTGGAGCTCGAATAAATCGCATCTTCCATGAAAGGTTTCCCTTCGAGCTAGTCAAGGTAAAACTGATGGGGGTGGGACTCTCTAGAGGAATTATGTGATTTTCAGATGCGTTTACTTCATCTGTAGCCGTAGGTTTCAATGAGCGCAAAGCACGTAGTTGTAAAAACTTGCCTTCTTCCACAGTAAAATTAGGAAGCTTGCTATGTGGCCAGATCTCTAGGTGCATAACAAAAGGTCTTTTCTCTATGCAAGGAGCTTTAGAAGGAATCTAGTGTGCCTGTTATTAGTGAGGACTTCCCTGATTTGTGAAATCTTTCCACCAAAGTAAGGATTTTTTTTTTTTTTTGGGCAGGGGTGCTAATTTTTCTTCATGTTGTCAGTAGCTGCTTTGATTTCTTAATCCCAGCTGCTGTACAAAAACTCTTCTTAATATGAATGTGATGAGTTGCACTATACTTTCCATGCTTCTTGAGGGATGATAGGAGTTGTAGTCAGCAGATTAAATTAGAGGAAAGTTGCTATGTGTGGATAAGAAGAAAAGCAGTAGGCCCCTGTTTATTGGCTTACAGTCTGATGGGTGTGAAAAAAAGGAAACAAGAGAAGAGGAAAAAAAATCAAACTGAAAGACAAATACTGTAAGAAATACTTATTTTTGTAATGTTCACTTAGACTGAAGATAGTTTAGGTAATAGCAATGTTTTTGCTTTTAATTTGTGGAACAGGGCAGATCCACTGAGTTGTCATATTCTGTGTAGCATGACCCCTTCCATCTTTATCAAGTTGCTCACAGTGTAGCAATCCATATCTGCCTAAGCTCATATCAACCATCTGTAACCAAATTCAAAAGATGTAATCACATTTAAATGCTTGATAGAATATAATTTCTCATGGTAGATCTTAATTAAGATACAGCTGTGAGTTACTAAAGGAAGAAACAAGATTTAGGCTAATATGAAGTGTTCAGATGCGTGTTGCACTCTAGGACATCACAGTGCTTGCCTCAATCTCTACTGAAATACTTATTTTCATTTTGACATGATTTGTGCTCATTTTGACATGGTTTGTGTCTTCTTGGAGTCAGTACATGATAGTCTACTGAAGGAACTGACTATCCAGAAGGGACAGGGTATATTGATAGCCACAGTTTCCATGGCTACATGATAGAGGGGTCCATTTATGAAAGTCAGATGATCTGTAAATACAAAGCACAAAACCAGTTGTTTAGAATTAAACCCTGTTCAAGGTACATCAAGAGGATGTACTTCTAGACTCTTGGAGGTCCAGTTTATTTCTAAGCTTTTTGATGTATTTTTTTTCACTAATATTTCCTATAATCCTGTTGCTTGTCTTGCGAACCTCTAGAATAGGTTGTTGGAGATGTATTTACACATGTTTACTCACCATCTTCCTCCACATACATTCCTTGGATATGTTTCTCTTAGGGTTACATAAGGGCATGGGTTTTGAAGGTGTTTGGATGATCATTATCATGGTCATTAAAGCGTCTTCAAGAGTGCATTGCTCATTCTTATAACAATGCCTCTTCCTTCGTTCTTCTCAGGCCATTTCTGTATAACATTGCTGTCCTGCAATGGGGATGCGTTACTGCTGGTCCACAAGTCATGCTGTTGCATGACATCATCGCGGTCTTGCTGCCAACATGTCCCCACCCGTTGCAGTTGTGGGATATTCCATTACTGGAAAAAATCTGGTAATGGCCTCTGATTGTGCAATGCTACTGTTGCCGGCTGCCATGTGGAAATGGTGGAAGCATGATCTATGCGCTTCCTTCCCCAGTGCAGCACGGGAAGTGGCTGGCTGCACTGCAGAAGGAAGGAGTGTGTCCCTTGTGCTACCCTTCCTCAGGCAGCTGGGAGCATTTGGGTCATGCTCCCATCCTGGCAGTGGCACTGCTGGGATTGTGACAGGATGGCAACGGAAAATGGTTAAGGTGCAGAAAGGTCCTCAATATTGCAAAAGATTTTGATATATTCATTTAGCAAAAATCTTGTAGATTCCACAGACATAGGCTTAGGAATTATTATCTGATTACTGATAAATGCTTCTTAGAGGACATTGATTTTTTTTGTATCCCCAGACTGAGTTCAGGTAGATGTTTGGAACAGAAAATGTTCTGGTGGCCTTGTGTCTATAGATCAGCTGAATGTTTGTAACAATCATGTCTTCTGAGTCATTTGAAAGGTCCCTGAGAAGGTACAGTTTTACTGTGGTTCTTCACACTTTTATTGGCCTTTCATCATAGTAGCAATACAATCTTTAAACAACAAAAATAAAGAACAGGTTTAATTAGAACAAAATTCTTTAACCCATTTGGAGACAATATTAAATCAACTGCTAGCTGGATCAGAATGTCACTTTTATTAGGTACTAAATGACCTGAGTCTGGTTTATGTGAGAGAGGGAGGCCTTATTCTGGATGTCTGCTATATGAAATGTCAAATTGTTGAGGTTGGGTGGGGCCTTACGTGTAGAAGAATTCCTTTCCTAGAGAGACAGTGCTTCCTTCTCTTTGTAGTTTTAGAGATTGTAGTGAGAGCATTCTTATTTGCTAAGATATTTATGTGAAATCCCACCAGGGTGTTGTGTTCCCTACCAATTTGTTAGGTTTGTACTGTGTGCTTTTCTTTCTTCACTGATTTTAGTACTTATTAATGGTACATTGCTGTTTACTGTGGCAGATGAGATTTACAGGATCATAGTTTCTCATTTGAGGGCATTGTCCTCTACAGAGAGAAAAAAGAATGCTTATACAAACTGAGTGTGCTTATGCCTCAGTGGAGGGAGGTTATCCTAGACTTAAATTTGGCTAAGGAAGTCCAGAAGACAGTTGACCAGCTGTAATAGAATAGATGCTGCAATACTGTCATGTGGAATGCTGTCGCTAGCTTTGAATTCAGAGCATAGCCTTAGAGGGTTCAAAAGCTTTATTCAGAACAGCAAAGAAATATCAGTATACCTTGGCTACTGCCAAGACTAAAGAACTATTCTTTTCCCAGACTTGTCTGTCTGCCTCACATTTACTCATTCGTCCTACCAGCTGCATGACCGTGCAGACATGTCTGTTCTTCCTTGTCAGGGATTGTTACAATAACGTTTCCTTGTTCCCAACACATTGTTTCTCACCTGATCCCCTCATCCCCTCACAACATAATAAACCCCATTTGTTAAGCATTAGTACAAAGCAGCTACCTTAAACATGGCAGGGAGAGCAAAGCTGGCCTGCAAATGGGCATCAAGAGGAAATGCAGGGCAACCAAATAATAGAGGTGACACACTATCATATCATGCTGCTCCACGGCAGTGGCAAAAGTGTGTCATCTTTTTCTAGTTGGTGGCCCAGTTGATGATTGATGTAGGTATTAACGTTTTGTCCCAGGCTGTAGTATGCGCTGAATTGCAATGGCCCTAATCCCACCAGAGGGAGACAGAACTTGTGTCCGGGATTGGATGAGAGGAGCTAATTCTTTTGAAGTACCCTCTTTCCATAGAGGAGAATGTTCATGGATAAGTACCTTGCTCTTGGCCACTATAACTTTACTTCCTAGATCTAGTTCTAGGTTTTCACTAAAAATGGCTAGCAATCACAGTTCACTAACATAATAGAAACTGTTGTAAGAAAGAAAGAGATTCCAGTTTGTTTAGAAGTTATGGAATAGTTGTCTTTCAATCTATTTTAGCATTTGGCTCTCTTTCTTTTCAGATGGAATTTGATGAGAAGGATTTGAGACGAGAAATCAGTTATGCAATCAAAAACATCCATGGTGTGAGGCAAGTATCACAACAGTTAGCTGATTTGATATAGCACAGTATCACCTTAAGTTCTGCTTTCAGAATATGTGTATAGCTGTATCTAAGGCAAAGTGGCAGTCCGACTGGGAAGCCTCTGCTACTAATAGTGCCTCCCATTCTGCCCAAGGAGAAAAATGACACTGAGAAGATGTAGGGAAACAAAATGATAATCTCTTTTTAATGTGCCTGAAGTTTTACAGGCTTCCTCTCCTTGAAGAAGTTTGAGCAGGAGAGGAGGAGCAAAAAAAGCTTAGGGCTGTACTTCTATTGGCAAGCAGTTGTAGCACAGCTCCACTACTACACAAGGGAGCAGAGTGAGTGGTTCAGTGCTTCTGACTGGTGCTTCTCAGCAGTCTTTATTTTGCAAAGATGCAACAGAGAGACTTGTTTTCAAGGTACCATGGGCTACTTCTGTGAATAAATATTAACTCTACTGCGGAAAAAAAAATCTATTTTAGCATCCATATAAGTGAGTTAAAGATCGAATATTTATGCTAGAAAGTTCTGAAGTCCTCTTGCAGGGGAAGAAAAGATTATCACTTTGTGTTCTAGGACAATTACCTATGGAGTCTCTTGATTCCAGAACAAAAAACTTTCTGTACTTCTTTCCTCTCTGTCTTTCCTGGCAAAAGTATCTGCAGTGATCCCGTGCCAGTTCTTCCATCTTTTACTTTCCCCTGTCCTTTGTTTCCTAGTCGCTACGGATTATCCTTTTTTCCCCCCATAAAGTTTGTACCCTTAGAATTTCCTTTCTTGTCACATACTTCCCTCTCTTCATAATCTTAGGTAGAAGGAGAACTTCCTTAGAAAAATGCCTATCAGTAAGTCTGTTACAATATTCAATTTGCAAAATGTTGTCATATAGCAGAAATTCGTTTTGTTTCCTCCTCTCCCCTGTCTTCAACAACCTGGGGCCTGTATAATTTAATTGAATTGTGTTACTGGTGGGAGGGGACTTGTTTGACTAGAAAAGCTATTGTCTGATTGGAATTGCAATCTAGAATGTTACCAGACTTTAAACTGTTTTCTTTTCTCCCTTGTTTTTCTTCTTTGCCATGTCTGTGCCCTCTCTTCCTCCTGCATGTGGATGACTGTAGGACGGGGCTGTTCACACCAGACTTGGCATTTGAGGCCATTGTGAAAAAGCAGGTGGTGAAGCTGAAAGAGCCTTGTCTGAAGTGTGTCGACCTGGTTATTCAGGAGTTAATCAATACAGTTAGACAGTGTACCAGTAAGGTATTGAAACTAGCTGGAGGCAGCCTAGCTCTCTTTGAGTGGGTTGGGGAAACTTGCCCAAGCTGCTCTATTCTAATCTGCCAGCCTTGCCTAAAACAATCTCCAGGCATTGCTGCAATCCCCTTCTGAAATTATTGGCTGGTGCGGAGATGGGGACTAGAGTTTATTCAGCAGGAGAAACTGTCCTGTTTTATGAGCTTCTGCAGAGGTGCTAAAATGTGACATCAATAAGATTCAGATTGCAATCTTGGTACTGTGTGCCAATGCAAGCAGGACCGCTCTGTGTTTCAGCCTTCCTGCTTTCATCCTCTGCCTACAAACATAAGCTGTTGCAAGTGCTCTGGAGGTTGACTAGGCTAGTGGGCAGATTCTTCTTGGATCCTGGCCCTTCTCTAAGTGCATGGCTTCCAGATTTGCCATTTAAACCGCTTCATTAAGTTTTTTGCAAAATGTTTTTCACAAAGCCATGAGTAAAAGACAATGCTGTTACTTGTGCAAATTAGTTTCAAATATTGGAGTAATGAACTGCATCCCCTCTAAAGGTTTCCATCTGTTGAGAACAGCAGTGTTCCTATACGGTTGTCCTGTCTGTATGGTTATTTACATATTTAAAAGCTGACCTGTTACATAACTGTTTCTCCTTGCTTTGTTTTCTGGATTCAGAAGCAAGGTGTACAGGCTAAGGCTGCAGGATCATGTTGCCTTTGGGTATTGCCTTGGCAAAAATTTTGATTCTTATCAAAGCAGTGAAGATGCTCCCCTTAAGAGCGGTTTACATTGCTTGCTTGTTGCAGTGGTGTATGCTGTAGGTTGGACTTTGGGTCTGTTTCCGACAGAAATTGTGTCCTTTTATTTATGTAATGTGAAGAAGCCAGCACTTGCTCTCTAAGGTCCTTCAATTCCCAGCTGTCCAAATACAGTAGGATCTTCAACTGTCTTTTGCCCCACAAGGTGTCTGAACAGAGGCTGAGGAGGCTTCTCGAATTAAGACGCCAAAGGACTATTTAAAGCAGGTCTGTTCCCTTACGTAGTCTTAGTGAAAGTAAGCACTTATTTACCTCTTGAATTGATTCCTACTGACCTTCAAAAGAAGCGGGTGTAAGAGACAACTGTGAAATGAGAGTGTTTGGAGACACTGCAGTGACCTAGGATTGCCTTCAAGTCTCAGAGGTCTCAAGGTCTCTTGTGTTAGGAAATGACATTCCTTACAGACTAAATATCTCAGCGTTGTGGGGCAAGGTTGGTAGGCTGTCAATGCTAACATTAACATTCAAGTCACATTTTTACTGATGTTGATGCCAGCTTGTCTGTGGGCTTCTTACACTTCAGATTACATGTAAAGGTTTATGATGCTCAATACATACAATTTCTGCTTACTGAAAGAAAATATGTTAAGGAGAAGGACTGTAGCCACACATTTTCACAAGCAGATTACTACTGGGGATATTTTTGTATATGAAGCAGCATTCAGTAATTTTGAACCCTCTTTCTTCATACAGTCTGGAAACACATTGACCACACTCACCCTAAAGAGATTCTAGTATCTTTGGGATTTGATCTCCTGTGTTGGCAATAACTACTGCAGAAGTGTAAGGGGAATAGTGATATTCTAGTTAAAAATAGCAAACGTTATCCAAAACTGTGAATATTTTTCTCTTATCCTTTCTCAGCCCCCCACCTAGTCGACAAATGGAAAGGGATTTTGCACTCAGCATGTGACAGATTCTTGCTGAATAGTAAAATATTTTACCAAGTTTGCTACAAATGAAGTCCAAAGTATAAGGTAGTGCCACTCTGCTTGGCAGTACAAATGCAGCTCCCCAACCCATGTTCAAAAAGAACAGTACAGCTCTCAGGGAAGATGGAATTGTAAGTCTGATTCAAACATAGCCTAGCTCTTTGACCTTCCTGTATTCCTTCAGAAGTTCCATTGATGGCTTCTGACTACTTCACCCGTTAATTTTCTGTCAAGTGTAGACACATTTCAGGATCAGAGGGCCATTGTTTCCAGTTCTTAAACTCTGCAGGAACTATAGCAGTTACTCAGAATAAAACAGGAATTGACTAGAAAGCCACATCTGATTTTTAAAAACCCACTTCCAATTTTAAAGAATGGATTTGTCTTAAAAGAGGATTGAGGGAGACATACCTTCATTCACAAGGCAATCCTACATCCCAGAGGTCAGATTCTCCTGTTTCTTTCTTTCTTTTTAAATCATTTTTCCTCCTTCCTGGGGGATGGGTGGGTTGGGGAACTGCAAAAATGGTCAGGAGGGTGGCCGTCTTTTCAGCTCCTGTTCTACATCACTGTTTGGCCATTCTTGATCAAACTGATGATTACAGAAAGAAGTAGACATCACCCAATTCCCCCCTCTGTATAGAGACCTTTTTTCTTTTTTTTTTTTGCCTTTGGGAGCCAGTGCATTTCCATGCTTTTAGCCAAGCACCTCCTATGGTCAATGGGAATGGCTCTCAGACCAAAAACACAGATCTTTGGCAGGTCTTGAAGCTGTTGTAGATACTACTGAGCAGCTCAGCTCAAGATATCCTTGGAGGGATTCTTTGTTGGTGATTGATAGTATAAGAAGGATCTTTCTGAGGAAGTGCTGCTGCTTTTTCATTTGCATATTACTAACCTGTTGAATCTCTCTGTCACTTTTTTCTCCCTGTTCTTCGGATTTTCTTCTTTCTGTTCGCGCTTTCTGCATGGTACAGGACGGGGCTCTTCACACCTGACATGGCTTTTGAAGCCATAGTGAAAAAACAGATTATAAAACTCAAAGAGCCCAGTTTGAAGTGTGTTGATCTGGTGGTCTCAGAGCTGGCCATGGTCATTAAAAAGTGTGCGGAGAAGGTAATGAGTCTGTACTCTTCTTTCTCATCTCCCTAAGTTTTCCTAACACCTGGAATATGGCTGCTTGTGGTGCCCAGGTAAAAGAAAGTTTGCTCTGTAATTATGTAAGGCCAAACTGTGTTTGTGCCAAGCCAGAGTCCTAACAGTTGCATTCTGTAAAACACTCAGGCTGCTACATCCTCCTCTGGGAACTTTAACCAGAATGCTCATTTGCCCACTTGGCTTCTTGGTTGCTAGATTACCTTTCATGTGGGGCTCTATCCTTGGATTGGCTTCATAGCAAGACCCTGCAGTAGCATTGCAGAAATACTGAGATGAAATGTTGAGATGAGCAGCTTCAGTGGAACCAAATTCTGAAAGCTTGAAGGGAGCGACTGTGACAGAAGACTGTCTTTGGGTTGCTGTGTGCTAGAAAGTTGCACATAAGTACTGAGTAAGGATTTCTGGTATTATTTAAGCTGACATTCTATAATCAAGTGACTTGTAGTAGCATACAAACACAAGTAGCTCTCTTTTCTCCTGTGGCACTAAGAAGCCAGTCACCTGTGTCTTCCTTCTCTCTTCTAAACATCATGGGGATCTTGGGCTGTTTCTCAGAAAAAGGCCATGAGGGAGCATATTAAGCCATCTCTCATATTATTTGGGATTTTTACTGAAGTGGCAAAAATGTTTTGTTTTGGTTCTGATTAAATCCTTTGTAAATGGTAAAATTGGGAAGCAGCCCATCCCTTCCCTTCCCATGTCCCTGTGTATCTGTGTGAATTAGTATGTAAAGCTGAAGGAAGCTGATCTCTTTCCTACTTGTCCTCAGCTTGGTTCTTACCCCAGGCTGCGAGAAGAAACAGAGAGAATTGTTACTACATACATCAGAGAACGTGAAGGGAAAACCAAGGACCAGGTGAGCTGTCTTAATTGTTCCCTGCTAAACTAGGTGGGGCTAAGTGAGGATAGCTCAATCACAAAGCTAAAAATCTCTCTTTGCTGTAAAGTACATACTGTGGCACCTCTGAAAGGCCCAGCCACATTATCACAGCCACCATTTTGAGAGACCTTTAGGTTGTTTTCTGGAGGGGTTTCACAGTTTTCAGGCTGGGGACGCTGCTGAAAGAGCACAAGGTGTTTTTAAGTGTTTCCATGTGTTTTTTTTTCAGTTGAAGAATTACTATGGTTGAAATTTGGAGGGGGGGACATGCCAGGACCTTTCAGGAGAGTCCCAAGGACTATACCAGACTCCATAAAGGGCTATCTGCAAATCAAAAATGAAACTCTCCTTCAGTTGAATCTGCTGTTGGAGCTTCATTATAAGGAAGGGCTTACAGTGCCTTCTGTTTGGGTACAGCGAGGTCACACTAAGTTCTTGATTTTATGAGGCTACAAGTCTGTTTTGATGACCAAGGCATGCAAAATCTGCATTTTGCTCTTTTTATTTTGTTAGTTATAATGCTGAATGTTGTAATGCTAGAAAGATGTAGGTTCAAACTGTACCTATTTAACAAGCAGCAATTCCCTTCTTACAGCCAAACATGAATATACTGTCCTTTGTTGCAGAAGTGAGAACCAGCTTTGTTGCCTCTGCCAAAATGAAGAAAGATAAAGAAACAAAGGGACAGAAATTGCAGTCCTACGGTGTGGGTGCTGGGTAGTTGGGAGCAGATGTGGATCCAAGCTACAGTGTGCTAGGGCCTTGACTTTGTAGTTTGGTCAGTAAAATTTCTTACAGCAAGTCCCTTTTGAGTCATTTATTTCAACCTGGTAGAATGGAATTTTTTAAAAAGGCAAATCCACTAAAAACTATATTTAATAATGAAGGATTATGTAGTTGCAAGAAAAATGAGGGCTTCTGCATGCTCATAGTTCTGATATGCTAGTGCAGAGCTTTCCAAACTTTTCGTGTTGGTGACACACTTTTTAGACATGCATCATTTTGTGACACAGTAATTCAGTTTTACTAGCAAACCAGAGGTTAAACTAGCCCCATTATAAGAGATACAGACACATACATCAATTGTAATAATGAAATGTATGGGAACACAACATATCTCATGAAAACCTTTCATATATTTTTAAAAATATATGATTTAGAAATAATAACATACATTTCCAAAATTGTAGGTGACACACCTACAGCCTTCAGGTGACACGAATGTGTAGCGGCACACCATTTGGAAAGACCTGTGCTAGTGCATCTTATGCTTATCCATGCTTACAGTTTGAAGGTGTTTTAACTAGATGTTGCTGCTGACTCCTGCAGCTTCTAAAATATATTTAAAGCTTTTTTTAAAAGCAAACATGAATTCTTTTATACTCTCTGTAGTTGTCTTGTGATGTTTCATGTAATGCGCTCCCCCTTCTCTAATATAGTTCTAATTTACTAAACCACCAGGCATCTGGGTTACTGTTATTGAAAAGAATAGGAAAATGGAAGCCCAAATGACTTGCCTGAACTGTCCAAGCAAGTCTTAAAACAGGTCAAGGAAACTAACATTTGTATCTTGCCTTTATCATGAATTCCCTTTTTAATAGTGGTATCATTTCAAGAGCACTGGAATAGATTCTTTGCAGTTTTGTAACTTTTTAATATATGTACGATAAACAGCATCACTATTACAAAGCCCTACATGGGTCCATTGGACCTAACATTTACTGTAGAGAAGATACTCTCATTATTCTCATTTGCAACACTGATTTCTGATCTTCAGTGTTCTTCAAAGGTGTGTGCACACACTGTTGGGGTATGCTGAACACATTCCAGTATCTGTTTCATTGAATCATAGATTTGAAAGAGGCCGCAAGGGCCATTGCATCCAACCTCCTGCCATGCAGGTATATACCATGAAAGCATTCCCAACAAATGGCCATCCAGCGTCTGTTTAAAAACCTCCAAGGAAGAAGACTCCATCAGACTCCAAGGTAGTGCATTCCACTGTGGAACTGCTCTTACTGTCAGGAAGTTGGAATCATAGAGCTGGAAGAGACCCCAGGGGCCATCCAGTCCAACCCCCTGCTATGCAGGAACACACATCAAAGCATTCTTGACAGATGGCCATCCAGCCTCTGCTTAAAAACCTCCAAAGAAGGAGACTCCATCACACTCTGAGGTAGCATATTCCACTGCTGGACAGCTCTGACTGTCAGGAAGTTCTTCCTGAGGTTTAGGTTGAATCTCGTTTCCTGCAGCTTGAATCCATTACTCCTTGACCTGGTCTCTGGAGCAGTGGAAAACAAGCCTGCTCCCTCCTCAACATGACATCCCTTCAAATATTTAAACATGGCTGTCATGTCTTCTCTTAATCTTCTCTTCTGCAGACTAAATATCCCCAGCTGCCTAAGCCGCTCCTCATAGGGCATGGCTTCCAGACCCTTCATCATTTTGGTCGCCCTCCTCTGGACATGCTTCAGCTTGTTGATATCCTTCTTGAATTGAGGTGCCTAGAACTGTACACAGTATTCCAGATGAGGCCTAACCAAAGCAGAATAGAGTGGTATCGTTACCTCCCTTGATTTAGACACCATACTCTTATTGATGCAACCAAGAATCGCGTCCTTTCCTGCTTTGTCTATTTCTCTGAAATAAGTTATACCCTTCTATTGCTACATTCCAGTCATGAGACTCATCCCACCAGGTTTCAGTGATACCTATTATATCATATTTAATTTGCTGTGCTGCAAGTTCAAATTCATCGTCTTTATTTCCCATGCTCTGTGCATTAGTGTAAAGGTATCTGAGGCCATTAAAGTTTCTTTCTCTCCCACTGCTGGATTCCTGTACTGTGTGCCCCATTCTCTGTAGAAGATGCAGACTGTTACCTCCAGCACTTGATGAACTTCTGCTCTCAGGAATACTGTCTCCCTCCTCTCCTTGACTCAGTTTAAAGCCCTCCTATTTAGGTTTCAGAGATTCTTAGCAAAAATATACCTGCCAACTGCTGTGAGGTGCAACCCATCACTTGACAGAAGTCCATCTTCATGAAACTGTGGACCATGGTCCAAGAAGCCAAACTGTTCTTGGGAGCACCATCTTCAGAGCCAGTTGTTCACCTTCCTCTGCCTTCTTGGGCCTTCTACTGGAAGAAGAGATGAAATGACAATCTGTGCATTAAGGTCCTTCAGCTTCGTACCCAGAGCCTGATAATCCCTTATGATCTCTTGAAGGCTGTGCCTTGCAGTGTTATTGGTTCCCATGTAAACCAAAAGGAAGAGCTAACAGTCAGTGGGCTTGACCAGTTTTGTCAGCTGCTGTGTTACATCATGGATCTTTGCCCCAGGGAGACAACACACCTCATGAAATACCTTATCAGACCCACAAACTGCTGCTTCTGTTCCCGTTAGCAGGGAGTCCCCGACCACCACCACATGCCTCCTTTGGGTATTGGCAGGGGCCATTCCTTGCACAAGGCCTTCCAACTGACACTGTTCTTCCTGCTCCTGTCCCTGTTCTTCCCTGATAAGAGAGAGAACTTCAAATCAATTTTGTAGCTCCAAGCACAGAAAGTTCTCTGATCCTTCTGTGTGTCACATTCCTCCAAATGTCTACTTCCTGAGTTTGCAGACTGACTTCCTCCTCAGAGACATCTCATGTGTGTTCTTCCTCCAGTACAGTCTGCTCTGCTCTGTCCAAGAAAACTTGTTGCTCCCTAATATACTGCAGAGTGGATACGTGAAGTTCAAGATGCAAGACCTTCTCATCCAACTGGGCAGCCAACCTGCATTTGCTGCAGGTGTAGCTACCCACATTCTCTATCAAGAAGACAACTGTTACGGGTGACTACAGCAACACTCTCCCTTTCCACGTTCAGTAGTCCTAAATGCACACTTGGGCAGAAATCGGGGCCTCCCCCTTGAAACTCTCCCACGAAATGCCCACGCAAACTACCTGTTGGCCTTTCTGCCTGTTCACCAAGCTCTAGGGACTGGGACTGCAGTTACAGAGTGAGCTAGTAGCTCTGAGCTCCACCACCAGCCAAGTCTCTGACTTGCTTCCTTTGGGCCTAAACCTAAGAGAACAAGCATCCAAGCAAGCCTCCTTCAGGTCAAACAACAGACACAGTCTCACCAAAAGACAGTAGAACATCCAAGCCTTAACAAGCACAGGAGCAAGCAAGCCTCCTCCCAGCTTATAGAAGCACACAAACAGGTAGCCTTAACCCAAAAACTCTGGGACTGGGTTAAGGCTTACAAGCTTACCTTATGATGTCCCCTACCACTATACCCATGCAAAATGCTTATTGGCTTTGGTGCCTGTTAGGTGAGCTCCTGTAACCGAGCTCCTGTTTTGAGTTCAGTATTTCACCCAGGCGTTTTACTTTTCTCTTTTGATTTTTCTTCTGTTTACTCTTGCAAGGGCTTCCTGATTGGTGTACTGTGTATTTTTCCAAGCCAGAAGTGTCTTTAGCCCTTCCCAAAGTTCCACGGCTAGCTCCCTAGCTTGCCCGCTAAGTGTAGAAGTGGTGGGATTGGCAAAACCCCTCCAAATTAACCTTCCCCTTCAGCGACTGGGAGCTTGCCTAAATGCCAGTTTGCCTTGAATTGCTTGCTGTCACCAGCCAGGTAGACACTTTCACCTGTAAAAACACACAAAAAAACCCATTTAGAATCTCATCCCTTTAAAGTACCTCTGTTCTGTATGTCTCTTCCTGTTCCTGGAGAGTTGATATCAACTGGGGAGCTCAACTCTTAAAAAAAAAACTGGAACCCTCTCAAGAGCTGACCTTACATACACTTACCTTCCCTTTTACAACACACTCGCTATCACCATGTTAAGAAGTCAATTTTTATTAACAAGAAATATATTTAACTGCATTATTGTTGCATTGCTAGCTTTTGCAAGCAACTAGAATACACAAAGAACTACTTCCCTGGATCAAACTGGAACTGGATCAAAGATAATACAAATATAATGAAAGCATCTCCTGATACCAGGAAGTACTCATCTTTTTTAATTTTTAAGGAAATAACTTACATGTTCACATCCTAACTAATTATAGCTTTGTAAATTTCTACCATATTTCCTTTGGGAGACATAGATGGGAGACATAGATATTTGTTTTGCTGGCTGAAGTAGAACTCCACACTAAAGGAAGGAAGTTGGGAATT
This sequence comes from Cyclura pinguis, assembly GCA_030412105.1. NCBI lineage: Eukaryota > Metazoa > Chordata > Lepidosauria > Squamata > Iguanidae > Cyclura > Cyclura pinguis. The sequence continues at coordinate 215,132,884 of CM059600.1, forward strand.
TTTCTGATTCACTTCCTCCTCCTTGAATTCCACCAGTTCATTCCCCCCATCTCTGTCTAGGGCTTATGTCTATAATCTTAAACTCTTGTACTGAGCAAAGGTTTTTGTCTGAGTGGATTGTTACATTGTCTAACTGGAAGATGACTTTTATATCAGTACAGATGACATGGATGTTTACCTCTATAGTGATAGATCCCTATATATCATATATAGGACAACAAATCAGATTTCTTTATATGTTGCAAATTTCATTGTAGGTGTGAAATGTGGCAACACATGATTTCCTTAGAAGAATTTAAAAAGTGTCTGGTGGAACAAAATGCACATAAACTTAAAGAAATTCTGTGACAAGGATATTCTCAGGAAGGCTCTTGGAGTAATCCACAACAGAATGAGTTAACCCCTCGTGACAGCTGGCCCAGGCAGGAGACCAAACATTCCAAACTGTTTATACCTTTGATTCTCCTAACCTTTTTCAGTTTTTTCTCTCCTGCCTGCCAGCTGATCTCGCATTGTTTTGGAGATTTTAGCAGATACAATTAAGATTTTTAGTTAGAATAGTCAATTCGATAGGGCAGGAAGAGAAAAAAATGGAGGTAGTGGCTGACCAATCGCAGAAGAGGAAGAAAACACCAGATTTATCAGGGCATGAGGAAAATTATCTGCAAGGAGAAAAGCAAAAGAAAGAGACGTTGGAGGCTGGTAACTCTCAGATCTCTGCAGGAGTGCATGAAACAGAGCGGGAAAAGCCAGAAAATGACTTAATTGGTGATCAGGTCGGCCTGGACAGGTGGACGACTAATCAGCCTTTGGGTGCAATTGCTTTTATTAAGAAAATTTGTTTCTGATTTCAATCAAGAGTGAGTCGGAAGGGAAATCTTGATCTGTTGTTCTAATTCTGAGAGAGTGGCAGTTGAAATGAAAAACAATGTGATATGGCAAGTTAAAAAAGGTAAGGTAAAAAAAGAAGGCTAAGTTACCATCCTTACCAGACAGTTCAGCAAAGCTCGACACGGGAAGGGACGGAGTTTCAGCTGTGTCATTAACTTACATTAGCCATCTTGAAAAGAGGCATTCCAGAGAGAAAGGAGGGGCTGTGGGAGGGAGAAGCCCTGTGCAATCACAGATCTCTCAGGAAATAACCAATGAAATGTGAAGGGAGAGAGAGGAACTGAGAGGCGGGGCAGAGGCTTCGGAGAAGGAAGATTCTTTCCCTTCGCTGTTTGTAGTGGCTGCAGTTCAGAATGATCTAGCAGCGATAATAGCGTCTTGTCTGGCTCAGAGTCAGAATCTCTCTGTAACAGTGCCAAGACACCCTAGTATTGTGTCTCTAATACCAAGTACTTCAACGCAGAGCGTTAATCCTTATGTCATGAGAGATGCTGTTAAAGAAGTACTGGCTGAAGAATTGGGGTTTCAAGCATGCAGACAAAGCAATGTGAACACATTTAATTCTCAAAGTTTGTTGCATTTGCTAAACATGTGTTTAAGACTAGAGGGTTCCATAAATACTTCTGTGGCTTCAGTTGGAGAGAGTCAACAAAATGCAGTATTTAATAGCAATACATTGGGGTCTTGTGCAAGCAATATTTATTACTAGCAAAATGAGCCCTCTATTCCTACAAAGCTTCCTGAGTCTAGTCATGGCTCGCAGATTTCTAAAAGGTGTTCAAATAAGGAGAAAAGTGTGGTGAACTTTAAGAAATCTTGACAGTTCTAAGTCATTACATACACTGGAAATACAGTCTGAGTCTGATGACGAAGAACAAGAGTTGTTAGTTGGCGAAGATAAGGAATCAAAATCAGAAGTGTCACTTTCTGATAATGAGGATAATGATCAAGACAACATTAAAGCTAGACTATTTCAGTCTGACTTAAAAGTCAGTTCTTAGAAAGGTATTAGTTACTCTTGGTTTAGATTATTTGAAAGAGCAGTTTAAAGGACAGCATAAAACCAAATCAGTAGTTTCAGTAGTTAGGAGTAAACAGGTTAAATCGAGTGTGATCCCTATGCCAGAGTTGTTTTTGGATCTCATTCAGACTGAATGGAAGAATACTTCTTCCTCTAAAAGATTTAGGAATTATAGTAAGAATCTGTATTCTTCTGAGAATAATCCAACGGGGCTTTTAGCAACCCCTTTGGTCGATGCCCCAATTTCTCCCTATGTCAAATGCTGTGGTCCCTAAGGAGGGAGATACCTTATTAAAGGACTCAGATGATAAGAGGATAGATTTGGCTCTGAGATAAGTCCATGAGGCCTCTGCGGTGGCCATTAGGGCTTCATTAGCTGGATCATTGTTCACTAGGGCAGGCTTGTGGATACAGGAAGTTTTAGGGGCAGAAGATGTTTCGGTTCACACAGTTCAAAAGGTTTTTTTTTAGATTGGAACAGGTTCTCAGATATGTAGCTGATGCAAGCTATAATGTGGCAGCCTTTGTGGCTCATTCACTTTCATCAGCAGTTGTAATGCAGAGAGCATTATGGCTAAAACATTGAGAAGCAGATACAAAATCTAAAGCAAATTTATCCAGTATTCCTTTTCAAGGCAAATTATTGTTTGGAGAGGAAGCTTTAAAGAAAATGTTGCTGGAGGGGAAGGACAAAAGACAGGTCCTACCTTCATTGCAAAAGAAAAGGCAAGAGAGATGCGGATTTAGGGGTGATAATTACTCCTTTCATAGTGGTAGACCATTTCAAAGGCAGCAGGATAATTGGTTTCAGAGACCAATGGAACAAAAACAGAAGGCAGTTTAGACAGCAGGGTCAACAGCAGGCAAAGTGAACATCTAATCAGACAAGTAGAAGTACAAAATAACAGTTCTCAGATAGCATTCCGGTGGGGGGAAGGTTGATTCACTTTGGTGATCCCTGGAAAGATATAACTACAGACAGATGAGTGTTAGAAGTGGTTCAAAATGGCTATCAGATTGTGCTTGCAAGACGCCCAAAGGAAAGGTACCCACCTTCACCAGTTCCGAGAGACAAGGAAAAGAGGCAGATAGTCCAGAACAAGATACAGCTTCTTCTGGAGATAGGCACAAAGAGTCAGTACCTGTCAATCAGAAGTATCGGAATGTATTCAATTTTCTTTACATAGAATCATAGAGCTGGAAGAGACCCCAGAGGCTATCCAGTCCAACCCCCTGCCATGCAGGAACACACATCAAAGCACTCCTGACAGATGGCCATCCAGCCTCTGCTTAAAAACCTCCAAAGAAGGAGACTCCACTACACTCCAAGGCAGCACTGTGGAACAGCTCTGACTGTCAGAAAGTTCTTCCTGAGGTGTAAGTGGAATCTCTTTTCCTGTAGTTTGAAGCCATTGTTCCTTGTCCTAGTCTCTAGAGCAGCAGAAAACAAGCCCACTCCCTCCTCAACATGACATCCCTTCAAATATTTAAACAAAACTATCATGTCCCCTCTTAACCTTCTCTTCTGCAGACTAAACATACTCAGTTCCCTAAGCCGCTCCTCGCAGGGCATGGCTTCCAGACCCTTCACCATTTTGGTTGCCCTCCTTTATACATGCTCCAGCTTGTCAATATCCTTCTTGAAATAAGCTGCCCAGAACTGGATGCAGTATTCCAGATGAGGTCTAACCAAAGCAGACTAGAGTGATACCATTACTTTCCTCTAAAGACCATACTCTTATTGATGCAACCAAGAATCGCATTTGCTTTCTTGGCTGCTGCATTGCACTGCTGACTCATGTCCAGCTTGTGGTCTATCAAGGGTCCTAGATCCCTTTCACACGTAATGTTATCCAGCCATGTGTTCCCCATCATATATTTGTGCATTCCATTTTTTCTACCTAAGTGTAGAACTTTACATTTCTCTCTTTTGAAATTCATTTTGTTAGCTTTGGCCCAGCTCTCCAATCTGTCCAGGTCATTTTGAATTTTGATCCTGTCGTCTGGTGTATTAGCAACCCCTCCCAATTTGGTGTTGTCTGCAAATATGTTTAGCATGCCCTCAGTTTCCTTATCTAAGTCCTTGATGAAGATGTTGAACAGCACTGGGCCCAGGACAGAACCCTGTGACACCTCACTAGTCACTTCTCTCCAGGATGAAAAGCAGCCATTGGTGCACCCTTTGGGTTCGGTCAGCCAGTTAATTTCAAATCCATCTAACAGTAGCCCTGTCCAGCCCACATTTTACTAGCTTCCTTGCAAGAATGTCATGGGGAACTTTGTCAAAGGCCTTACTGAAATCAAGATATGCTATGTCCACAGCATTCCCTTAATCTATCAGGCTTGTAACTTTATCGTAAAAAGAGATAAGATTAGTCTGGCATGACTTGTTTTTGAGAAACCTATGTTGACTTTTAGTGATTATGACATTGCTTTCTAAGTAATTATGAACTGACTGTAATTACTGTTTGTGCCCAAGCACAGCAGTGGATATTGTCCTGTGCTAGATCTGAAATATTTCAATGAATTTGTTTGGTATAGGAAATTCAAAGTTGAAATGCTTCAATCCATTCTTTAAAATTTGGAATTGAAGGATTAGTTACTCTCTGTAAGCTTGCAAGAGGCTTATTTGCATATTCCTATATCAGTGGTGTCCAGAAAGTTTCTGTGGCGGTCATTATCAGTTCAAAGCACTTCTTTTCAGCCTTGCCTCTTCTCCCGGAATATTCACTAAACTACCATCTCTAGTGATTGCTTCCCTGCATCAGCAAGGAATTCATTTATGTCTGTATCTGGACGACATACTGCTGAGGGCAGAGAGTTTAGGTGGGGCAGAATAGGATTGCAAGTTAACTATTCAGAGGCTTCAGGAATTGAGTTTCCTAGTGAAATTCAAGAGCAGTCCGTTAAATCCAGTGCAGAGAATTCTGCAGTTGGGTGCAGAAACTGAGACCAAAAGAGGATGTGGTTTTTCTTTCAAAGGAGAGAGCAATGAATCTGAAACTGAGAAATAATCTCGCAAAGATCAATGTGTTTAATGTCTGGGGCCAGGGTATTGGGATGCTAGTTTCAACTATTCAGTTAGTGTCCAGGGCCAGATTTCATATGAGCCTCTGCGGTTACTACTAAGGCTGTGGCAAGGTTATATACTGAGGAAGAGAAATGTGAGAGTAATAGTTTCTCAGGAGGTGCGGAAAGAGTTAAGGTGGTGGTTGAGGCCACAGAACCTGAAGAAGGAAATGTCTTATATATCACAGGACAGAATTATAATAACGACAGATACAGTTCTATATGGTTGGGAAGCCCATTGCCTGGAAAGAATGGCACAGGGAAAGTAGTCACAGACACACACACACACAGGTGTCAGTATTAACATACTAGAGCTGAGAGCTGTCAGTCTGGCTTTGTTGCAGTTTGTAGCATTGATAAAGAACAAGAATGTCTACATACGTACAGACAATGTCACTGTAAAGGCTTTCTTGAACAATCAGTGAGTAATGAGATCACACCAGCTAATGTTGGAGACCACAAAAATCCTAGCATAGGCAGAGTCGAACCTAAGTTTGCTAAATAGCAGTTCATTTAAAGGGATCACTAAATTCAAGAGCAGATTACCTGAGTAGGCACAAAATTGCATTGGGAGAGTGGAGTTTAAATCAGGAAGTATTTCACAAATTGCAGGGAAAAAAAGACAGTTTTTCAGCGGATCTATTTACTTTGGCAAAAAATTACAAGTTATCAAGCTATGTTTCTATTGATGGAAGTCCAGGTGCTGAACATCAAGATGCTCTGAGATCAGATTGACCAGACAGTCTTCTGTACCTTTTCTCACCACTGCCAATTCTGCAGAAGGTGCTTCAAAGTATAAGGTACTGCAATTCAGTGACAGGTGGTGTTTATAGCTCCTCATTGGCCATTAAGGCCGTGGTTCCCCATGTTATTGAATATGTCAGTGGGACAACGATCGCGATTACCACCCAGGTCAGATTTGCTTACACAAAGTCCAGTATGCCATCCGAACCCTCAATGGCTGAAGCTAACGGTGTGGAGGTTGAGTGTTACTCCACTGGAAAAACCATATCCCAGGGTCTACAATTTTGATATTAAATATGAAATTGAAAACCAGGTCAGGCCAGTAAAATCCCCAGTCACGTAGCCCCAGGAGACCTCAAGCTGTGCAAACCCACAATAAACAAAGGGTCCTCAGCCTCTGAGAAGCCAACTTGAGGGGATTAGTGTGTTTGCCCCAAGTTAGCAAATATCCCATCAGGCGAGGACCATTTACGTGAAGTCACACCACAACCAAATGCAGCCAAAGATCCTGAGACTTTGGCAACACCTTGTAATCTCATCATGCAAAGGAAGTTACCATTGTGGAGATTCTTTCTTGTTGCAACACCCATTGTTCTCCCTGGGAAAGGATTAGCCCTCCAGGTACTTTTCCCCTACAAATAGTCCCGGTTTTTGAGCGGTTCTTTGGATCACTCCCGGTCATCCCGGCAGACCGTTTCTCTGTCCGTTGAGTAATCCCCTCAGCCCTCTCTGTGTTGAGCCCCACTTCTCCGTTGTTTTTCCCAGACCAAAGACTTCAGGAAAAGGTGCAGTATTACCCCAGCTACAACCCCTTCAATATTCCCCTATCCAGTTTCCTCTCTTTTGCTTCTTAATAGGTCTTGAGTGAGTGTGTGAGTGAGTGCGTTGGTGCGTGAGACTTTCATTCAATAAAATCATTTTATTGGACATTTTTGTTTGGTTTTTGGCTTGGCCTGACCCCATAAAAACTGGGTAAAAAGACCCCGCTAGGTTACCTTGCCTCTCGCATTGCTATTGCTCGTGCTCTGGCTAGTTTCCATTGCCCATCACGTGGAGCACATTGAGGTGTCCCCCCAGGGACCCCAGAAATGAGCGTAACATGAGTGGCACTATTTCAGGGAGAAGGGTTTTGAAGAGTCAGTGATTAACATGATCTTAGCCTGCAGAAAAAGTTCGACTCAGAAAATTTATGAGTCGACTTGGGAAGTATTTAAGAAATGGCGCACAGAGAACTTGGCTGATATTGAATTGGTGAAGGTGACCGACATACTCCTATTTCTACAGAGAGGTCTGGAGAAAGGTTTGCGCCCAAACACATTGAAGAGAGAGCTTTGTCAACTGTGTTTTCTGCTGAAGGGAAGTCTTTATTGACAGATTTACATGTGAAGCATTTTCTAAGAGGAGCTTCTTTACAAATGCCACCTACTGTTCATAGGTTTCCATCTTGGGACCTCTGTTTATTGCTGAGCAGATTGTCCGTGTCACCCCTTGAGACGTTGAGGGAAGCGTCTCTTAGGTTCTTAACATGTAAAGTGGTATTCTTGGTGGCAATAACTTTGGCAAGAAGAGTCTCAGAAATTGGGGCTTTGTCTATAAATCCTAACTTATGTAAGTTTGAGGAAGATGTGGTGGTGTTAAGAGTTGATCCATCTTTCAGGCTCAAATGTAGGGCTTCCAGTCCAGTTTTGCCAACTATTTCTCTGTCGTCTTTCTGTCCAAATCCATCTATTCCATCAGAAAAAGAAATTGCTTTTCTTAGATGTAAGATAAGCTCTTCCAAGTCTATGTGAATAGAACAAAAAGAATAAGATCTACGCAGGCGCTGTTTGTTTCTTTTGGATAAGGAAAGACAGGTAGGAAGGTGTCTTCATTATCAATATCAAAATGGATTAAGTCATGCATTTACTGCTGTTACAACTTTGCAAATGTCTTGAGACCAAATGAGGTGTGGGCACATTCTATGAGGTCAGTGTCTTCTACAATGGCATATAGAGTTATGGCATCAATGGAGGACGTCTGTAAAGACACTGGGTAGAAGGAACCTAATACTTTTATCAAGCATTATAAGTTAGCAGGTTTGCAACTAGACAGGCAGAATTTGGAAGATCAGTGTTGCAAGTGGTGACTCAGGGAGGTAGCAGCCAATCCTACCCATGAGTTTATAAGCTTGGGTAAATCCAATCCTGTCATGGATTGCTCCGACAGCCTTCATGAGAACGAGAGAGTGACACCGAGAATGATCATTCTTGGAAGGCTGGAGGAGCAATCCACACCCTCCCGGGCTGCTAAGGCATAAGAGTAAAAGGATTATGCAGGCAAGGCTATTTAATTAAACAGAGATGTTAGGAGAATCAACAGTATTAACAATTTGGAATATTGGTCTCCTGCCTGGGCCAGGTAACACAAGGGGTTTACCGATTCTTTCGTGGATTACTGCTCCAGCCTTCCTAGAATGATTATTCTCGGTAAGTGTCAATCTCTCATTCTTGACCGTGGGAGGCCATAGGACCAAAATAGTTTTATGTTAGATACTAAGTTTCTAGAATGTGGTAACAGTGTGTTCGTAACTTTAAAGTAAAGTCTTATTTCTAACCTAAGACTCTTTCATGAAGTTTGTGGAACCCCTGTAGCACATTGGTGCTGTCAAGAAATTATGCATGAAGGTTAAGCAAATCTCACTGAGTGCCTAGTCTAAATACTAGGTGGAATTAATTCTTTTGACTGGTTGCCGTCTAGGTGAGTTTGCCTTTTTATCTTTTCTCTCTTCAGATTCTCTTGTTGATTGACATAGAACTGTCCTACATCAATACTAACCATGAAGACTTCATAGGATTTGCAAAGTAAGTATCTGGTGCAAAGTAAAGTCCAAGAGATTCTGGGAAGCATTATGTGACCTGGATGACAGTATGACTGTTGAATTTCTCGGCTAACCAGCATTTTGTGACTAGATGCCTGTTTAGCTGGTTCAAACTACAGCGAAGTGTGGTTGAATTGCTTTCTTTATTCAGAGATTCTGGCTGTTTGCACAGATCCCAGTAATGGGATTCAGTGAAATGGAATGATTGTCCAAAGCTAGCTGTGTGTAGTTGAGATCAGACTTAATGTTCTGAAAGATAATAACTTTCTTTTCAGATTCTTAAAAGTAGGTAACACAGAGGAAGGATTCAGATGGGCACAGTAAGCCAAGGAACCATGAAAATCCTGGCTTACCAGTTACAAGTGACTGACTGGTGCATGCTGCAGACTTGCCTCTGCTTGTAGTGGGAACGGCTGAACAAACCATGGAACAAAGCTCTGTAGTTTGCTTTGCATGTTATCCAAACATGGACACAAAGTCCTTTCTTGATTATTTCTCTCCCAATAAACCAGAAGACGAATCAGAGTTTGTTTTAGGTTTAGAGAGGGAGCTGTGAGTGCATTTGGAGGACATGCTGAACAAACCATGGCAGGAAGTTTGTCAGGAGCAATGAAGCAGCGTTTATCAGCATACTATTCAAAACTGAAGGCCAGGATTGCCTGAGTTGCCTGGGTTTATTGTGCTGTTCAGCCTCACCCTGAGAAAGAATGAGAACAAGCGTTGCACATATATTGCTTTAGTTTGTGTCCTACCCTATTCTGAAGAGATGTTTCAAGCAACTCAGAAACATACCTAATTTGAAATGCAAATTGCATATACTAAAACTTCAGTAATTTTAATTTTAGATAGATAATTGTTTTTCTCTGCACCAAAGACTTATGTCTAGCTACCCAAAACCAACCAAAATAAGAAAAAGAAATACCCGACATTAATCTATCATTAATCAAACACAAACACAACACTAAAAATATACCTAATTTAAAAAAAAGAAAAAGAAAAGAGAAAAAAGACAGTTCCTGCACTTATTGCAAACAGCTCATCAAATATTCATTATACTTAATCTTCCTTTAAAAAATTACATTTCATCCAAGTAGAACTTTGTTATCCTTATATTGTATCCTCAACATTTTGATAATGTTATATAATTTCTACAAGTGTCATCTCTTAACTACTAAAATAATATAATTAAATTTATAATACTATCAAATCTTTACCTAAATAATTCTTATTTAACAATATTACAAATTCTTAAAATCTTCTAACGTTAATCTTCTATTATATATTCTAACTAAAATTAATTGAACATCATTTAATCGTAATCAACTTGAGTTTCTCATGAAACCATAGCATAACGCTTTAGCCAAGAACAGTAACAATAAAAAATAATCTAATATTACATGATGTCTTACTCATGCTGTATGGAACTAAATCATACTATTGTTTTAATATCTTAAAAACCTATTGTCATCAATTTACCCTCTGTTTCATTTAAATAGTCAGTCAAAGGTTTCCATTTGAATAAGAATTCTCATTCATTTGACCCTTTAATCTAGTTGTTAATTTGTCCATTTCTGCTTGTTTCAGCCAACCTAGTAAACCATTCAAATGCTGATGGAATTTCCAACTTTTTTGAATATTTTGCATACAATAATCTAGCTGCAAGTAACATGTATTGTATAATCTTCTGGTGATTCTTCTTGATGTTAGTATCTTTATCCCAAATGCCTAACAAAAATAATTCTGGTTTTTTAAGAATTGGGCTTTTCAAAATTTTAGCATCAAATTCTGAATATTACTCCTGAATTGTTTAGCCTTGTCACAAGTCCACCACATATGAAAAAAAGGATCCAATATGATCTTGAGGAGCACCTTTTCTTGTTTGTGTATTCTAGAGAGATGGCCCTACGTTATGCACAGATAATACTGAGAATAAATAAACTATTGAAATATGGGTGTCCTGTTGAGACGTAAGAAAGGAGATTTACTCACAGGCATGTTGCGCGCTTTAGTTTTGAACAGAAAAAAACCCCAGTAGTTTGAATTGTGATCAGAGGAAAATGGAGAGGCTAAGCAAAATGCTGGACAACTGGTGCAGTGAATTTGTCACTGTCATGTTGATTATCATTTTGAAGTATGAAAGAGTAGTACATTATAATTGCTTAGCTGCAGAGTTACACGTTCAGAAATAATGACTGGCAGATCTAAATATGTCAAAAAGAGGTTAAGCCTTCTGTCTTATGTGGAAACAAACAAAAACTCTTAGCTTTGAAGTACATCCTGGGCTTTCATATACAACAGCTAATCCAGAAGCATCTTGAAGGTTCAAAAATACTTGGATGAGTCATTCAAATAATTGTGGTGATTACTTATTAAAATACCATTCTTTGTCACTGCTATTCTCATGCTTTGAGAATGCCAAGGCTGGGAGAAATTAGTTAAGAGTTTATGTCTTTCCAACCCTAATGTGTGTTTCTTCTTAAAAAAAAAAAGAGAGAGAAGGAGGATCAACTGTCTGCATTTTCCCTGACTGCCTGTAGCACTGTTGTTCTTCCTTGGTATTAAGCAGTTGCACGGTCCTTTTAGTTTTCATTAGTTCGATTTCTTGGTTCTTCGAGTTAAATGCCTTTGTATAATTACAACATATTCGCTTGGCTACTTTGCTTTCTTACTGAAAACTTACTTTTGATCTCTCTGAGTCTGTGCCCCTTTTGTCCATTCATGGGAGAAATGCTTCCACATTTTATGGGAAGAACCCTTGTTTATATGGCATCCTTACCTACTTAAATCAGGTTGCAAAGTTCAGAACAGGTTTGTGTGCCTGTGTTGCACTTGGCTCAGCTGTTTTAATCAACTATAACATTCAACTTTCTGAGGATTTTGACCTTCCTTTGTTGCTTCTTTTAATTTGTATGGTTAATTTATCCCAAAAAAGCTCGAAGGAAGGAATTATTCCAAATCAAAAGCTCATTGTGGTCTACTTCTGACAAAATCATTTAAAATTTTGCATTGCAATCTATTTCATATTTTTATAGCAGCAATTTAGTTTCTTCAGTAGTCCAGAAGAACCTGTCTGTTTCATATACTTTCTCCTTGCCTCAGAATGGTTCTAATGTATAACAGATCTAATTTCTGATTGTATATCTTAGCCTGATGCCACAATTTGAACCTGTAGTTGTGTTGTGCATGGAATAGATAATTTTTCTTAAGTGAATGTAAACCCTATTGTGTAACTGTATCCTGCAGTTCAGGATGTCTTCTCTGTTTACCAAGCTAATCTGTACTTCCATTTACTGCTGGTTATCACCAACAGCTTCAAGCTTTCCCCTCTGGTCTGTCTGAGTGCTTGTCTAGTTGCAGTTTTAAGGCCAAGCAGACCAAGTGCCTATTACAAACCTGCTTATCCATTCTGTCTTTCATTAAGTCTGTTATGCATTCTGTCTATGCTTATAATTATCAAATCTTCTAAGATTTGTGCCTTTAAGATAATGTTTTTATGGCCCGTTAATGGAACATGTGCCTGCTTTTGGTGATAAAGGCTTTTCATTTCTCCAGTAAATTTTTATTCTGCCTTAAGGCCATCATTCTCTGTACAACCGCAGGATATACCAGGATATGGCTTTCTTTGCCAGGCCCCAAGAATCTCTGTTGCTTTGTGCCTTTTCTTCCAGGAGATGCTGTAATGTCTCTATTGCTCTAGCTCCTGAGGAACTGGCTTATATTTTTAAAAGTCAAGCACTTTTTGCATTGAGAAACTTCCTCAGCCTTTGCACAGAGTAGGCAGTTATATATGAGATGCTTGGTGCAAGTCACTGGACTTATTGCCAGTCTTTTTTCTACCTGTGTTCTGCAGTGTAGGTGCCTTAGGAAAATGTGACCAATTCAGGCTGCCTTGCAAATATACTTTTATTCTGCACCTATTTGCAAACTGATATTTGTCACATAAGTTAAAGTACAGGCATACCTCAGTTAATAAAACCTCTAATAGTGAAGTTCCTTTTTAGAAAGGTTTTTTTTTAATGCCACCAGTTTCTGTCTTCCTTCTCATTCTCTGTTCTCATTCTCTGTTCTCATTCTCTTCTCTTCTCTTCTCTTCTCTTCTCTTCTCTTCTCTTCTCTTCTCTTCTCTTCTCTTCTTATTGGCTTTGAGGGGGTTGTGAAGTAGGGGTGGAGCAACACTGACTCTTTCAATGACAGGTTGTAACAGTATGTCTGCAGTAAACAAAAGAGTGATCTGAAAAACAGCAAGATTCCACTTGTAGTTGATCCTATTGTAGCCCCGTGTGCCTACCTGCAACAGGCAAAATAAACAGTAGCTGCCTCCAGAATGCCTTACTGAGCAGGTGCGGACAGCAAAACAGGAAAGAAAAAGGGGCAGGAGATAAGCCTGCCTCACTAGCTGCTTCCAACAGGTTAAAAGGTATGGGTCTGTAAGTTAGACCACCAAAATGGAAATAAAAAGGCATCCCTGAATACATTTTGAAAGAACCTTTTAAGTATTATTTGTAAGACTTGTCTACTTATGTAAGGCTTGCCTGACCTGTTTTTTTTTATTTCACATGTGCATATTGTTGGTTTTGAGTAAAATGTTTGCTGAAACTTGTTGCTTTTATTTTGGGGATGTGGGACCTATTCCTATTCTTTCCATGTTCTTTCTGCCTCTGGTACCAATTTTTCTGTTAAAGAAACTATGCCAAGGAATACATCTACTTGGTTAACTGAGGTATACCTGTAACTCTTTTCAGTGTATTCCACATAAACAATGGGCAGGACTGCCTTATAATTGTAGCTTACAAAGCAACTTTTCTCCTGTAGTTGATACATCTGTTAATGAAGACTCCCACAAACATTGAAATAAAGGCAGTCTTTTCAAGAAGCTTGCTACTTTTTTGACCTACAGTAGGCAATTTCTGCACAAAATGTCCCTGATTGTTATAGGACAGTTACAGGACTATAGATAACTTTTTTTTTTCGTCACCATGGTCTCTGTGCATCAGACAATGAGTTATTTGTGCCTGTGGAGAGACCCTACTAGAATATTCCAGAGTTGAGTATCTTGCCAGGAACCCCACTCCCTCCTGCATACTGCGCGTGATCCAGCCCGCCAAGCTGACAGGCTCCTCAGTTGCTCACCATCTGCCAAATGAGTAGGTTCTATTGGCATGTTCTGGGGTTGTGTAGCTTATTTTCTGTTCCCTTTCTTCATCTCCATTTCTTTTTCTTTCTCCTTTCTTTCCACATTAAAAAATTCTATGCCCTTCCTGTTCTCTCCCCTTCCCCTTATGACTTCTGCCTCTCTCTTTAAACTTTATTCCTCTTGTGGCCACAAGGTGACTCCTTCTGGTGCTTATTCTGAGGGTCTTCATTGCTTGGGGACAGAGCACAATGTACATCAGTACAAGATCTGTAGAAAAGTCACCTCCCAAACTCTCAAGAATTGCCCTTCTTAACTAAAATCGTATTGCTGGGAGAAGTCCCTCCAAGTTACCAAGGAAGCTGCAGCCAGTAAAGCTTTCTTCACTGCTTCTATCATGGTGTATAAGCTTTGAGACTATCCAAAAAATCAGTGATGTTGTCTGTCTCTGCTCTGGTATCAACATCTTCAGTACCAGGTTAGCCTCCATTAATATCAGGAGCACCTCCAGTCCGCTAAGCGCACTGACACCTCACAGTCCCCCAAAATCTCTGATAAGGATACTGGCACCCCACAGGTTCCAGCGGCCAGGGAATCTTCCGCTGCCCACTCTCAAAATCTGTAAGAAAGAGGCATGCTAGTGGTGATCTCGTGTTGGCAGATAAATTTTTGAAAGAAAACAAGAAGAAGCCTAAGCATACTGTTGATTCTCTTCCGACAACTGCAACCTTGATACCATCATCTGCACCATCGACTATAGTCCTCTGGTGTCTCAGCTGTGCCCTTGACTTCAAGGTCTCTATCTCTAGTCCCTATAGTGGAAATCGAGACTGAGTATACTGAACAGCATTGCCAGACAGTGTCCCTTCAGCAACTACAGTGCCATTTTCCAACTCTGGACACTGCTGCCACCACCTACACCAGAATGTCAACATTTCCACAGTCAGGAATGGTCATCCTTTTATAGGGAGAGATCCTTTGCCTCATCTTGACTTCCCTACTGAGACCATGGTCTTCATGAAATTCTCCTTTCATGTTGGTATCATACATGGATTGTTACAGAAGAGAGCATCTCTGGAGAGAGTCTGTGTAATCCTGTCATTCCTATTCTCCATCCTGCGGGGACCCATACCAGACTCAGGATGTTCGATGCCAATCCACTCAATGTTCATCAACACACGATCACTCCCAATCCCACTTGTGCTCTCGATCACAAACTCCCTGCACTTGGTCACGTCCAGCGGCTATTCGATCTTGCTCCATTTCTAAAGCTGCATATAGTTGTCCTTCTACCTCTCCTCCACTGGTTCCTCCACACCTTGCCTCGCTTCACCCAGTGCTTTAGGGACCAGCTCAGGCTTTTAACCCTCCATCTCCTCCCATACTATACTAACTGTAGCAAGACCACCTCCCTCACCTCCACTCAGTGCTTCAACCTCCTAGCATTCACCTTCATTGTAACTAAAAAAGTACTGTCTGTGAATCTTCATAGCTCAACTGACTCTGACATCTTCACCTTCAGTCCCGATCTTGCCTACTTCTACTCAGCAGCTCAAAGTTTACTTTGATTCTTTTCCTAGAGACTAAATCTGATTCCTCATTAGACTTGCCTTTCCCCTCCATTGCTTGTCCTCCTGCTGCTGTTGATGATCCCACCCCAGAAGCACGTCCTGAAGATGTTAAGCAGTTTGAAGACATCATTCTTTTGAATGGCTAAAGCATTTGGTCTAAACATCGCGACCCCATTTGCATTAGTGTTGGATCCTGTCTTCCAAATTGTGGACACACAAGCTCCTATCTCTACCACCATATCTTTCTTGCCTGTTCTGCATGAAGTGATTAAATAGGTTTGGATTCAACAGCAAGATGTTGCCTAGCTATCCACTTAGCTATCCCCTAGCTCCATCATGGTTGAGGCCTCCCAGACCAAAGGCAGAAAGAAAGTATATTCCATCCCACTTGGTGAGGGCAAATATTTTTCTACTCTGCAGCTGCTCTTGCTGCTAGAGTCGTGAATACACAAGTCTGCATGGAGATGTACCAGCACGTTTTATGGGACAAAATGCTTGCACTCATTTCACACCTCCGAGATGACCAAAATCTGCCGACCTCCAGTTTCACCAGGAGGCTCAAGCCTTAATGTCTCAACAGATCCAATACTCTTATTACTCTGCTGAGTGTGCAGCTAAAGTCATGGCTGGTGTGGTTGCGCTTTGGAAATATGCCTGGCTACACTCTGCTGGCCTTACTGAGGACACAAAGTGTAAGTCTGAGGATCTTCCCTTTAATGGAGAGAGTCTTTTCCATTCTTCAACTGACAGTTCCATGGAGCACTTGACAAGGGCTAGGCTCACTGCTAAGATGGGTTTTGGCCAGCAACTCCAACAGAGTAGCCATTTGTATTGGTCTTCATGGAAGCATCATTCTTCTGCCTTCTTCATTCTAAATCACCACAACAGCAGCCTAAACTATCCTTTTTGCCATCTCTCTACTGGTTGTCACTTCTTTAAGCAGTAAGTGCCGAGTCTTATCTAAGAAATCCATATCTTCTTCCAACTCTCATTTTGACTGGCCAAGCAAGATGTATCTGCTGACTTTCCATCTTTCTAGCCAAATTCCATCAAGGGCTCCAGACCTTTCCCACCATTATTCCACCAGAGACACCTGGGTACTTACAATCATCTATTCAGGTTACTCCACAGAGTTCCCAAGTACTCCTCCCATCAGCGTATTCCATTCCACTCCACTCCATTCCATTCCATTCCATTCCATTCCATTCCATTCCACCAGATCCAGTTCTTTTTGACAAGATCACTGCCTTAATGCCCAAGGGTGCCATTGAGAAGTTGACACCTCACTACAAGACAAAGCTTTTTCTCTTGTTATTTCACAGTTCCAAAATGAGATGGTGTTTGTCCCATTTCAGATCTCTGCAACATGAACAAGTGTATTCATCCCCATAAGTTCCAAGTGGTCAATCTTGCTTCCATTCTTCTGTTTCTTAAGAAAGGGCAATGGTTTGCTTCAGTAGACCTATGGGATATGTACTTCTACATCTCCTTGCGCCTGCAACACAGAAAGTACTTGCACTTTGAGTAAGACCTGTGTGAGTACAGAGTGCTCCCGTTCGGCCTTTCCACTATACCCAGAGACTTCACGAAATGCAAAGTGGTTGTGATCTCTTACCTGAGAATCCATGGTGTCATACAACTGACTAATGGTGGCATCCTGCAGGAAAAAGTAATACCAAGATATACACCATATCTTGTCTCTTCTCCAACATCTAGGATTCAACATTCAACAGTCTAATCTGATCTCTATTTCTGATTGAGTTACAAACTTGGTGGATGAAGGGGATGCTGTGAATGTAGTGTATCTTGATTTCAGTAATGTCTTTGACAAAGTCCCCCATGATATTCTTTCAAACACGGTTGTAGAATGTGGGATCTGAACCTAGCTCCCCAGCTTCTCTGTCAACAGTCTATATTTTCTGCTGCAAGGTTTTGCCTCCATAAAGGTTTATTTAGCAGGTATTTTTGTATATCAACCTACCACTCCATCACAGACCTTTTTTGCAGATCCAATGCTGAAAAGCTTCCTTAAAGAGCTAGCACACCTATAGCCACCTATTTCACCCCATTACTCCATTGTTGCTTTTGTTAGTTGATGTGACATCCATTTAAGCCCTTGGCTACTGTGGATAAATAGCTTCTGACCTTCAAAGTCATTTTTCTTGCAGCTGTCACTTCTGCTCAGGAGAATCAACTGCCCTCAGACAGGATGCCCCCTTCTTGTCTTCCACTGTGACAAGGTTGTCCTATGACTGGCTGTCACTTTTCTGCCTAAGGTTGTCTCACAATTCCACCTAGGTCAGGATCTTGTATTGCCCACTTTCTGTCCTACACCATCTACTTCTTTGGAAAGATCACTGGATTCTCTTGATGCACAACGAGCACTGGCTTTCTATTTTCAACAGACTGCCTCCTTCTGTCAATCTACCAACCTCTCTATCTGCTTTGGGGATTACCTCAAAGGTCACGTAGTATCAATCCAGCATCTTTCTAAATGGGTCGTTGAGGTCATTTGTATCTTCTACCAACTTACGCACAAACCATTGCCTCTATCTCTAGGCACTCACTCTACAAGAGCAAGGTCTGCTTCCCAAACTTTGTAGAGCTGCCACTTGGTCCCTTCCTTCTACCTTTATTCATAACTGCAGACTGGGCTGCAGGGCCCAGTGGATGTTTGATTTGTTCATGCTGTTTTGTCTTCTGTCCTCTCCTCCTTCAGGTCCCTGTTTTTGGTGGACTTTGAAACTGAGGGGATAATAGCTTGGTAGGCTGGATCATGCACAGTACATGGGAGGGGGTGGGGTTCCCACCAAGTTACTGAGCTCTGAAACGTTCCAGAAGTGTCTCTCCGTAGATGCAAAGAACCCATTGTGTAAGGGCACAGATGACAACTCGAAGAATCACAGTTACAGGTAAGCAACCTGTTCATTCCCAGAATAACAAGCAGACTTCAGGGAGTCTGGGCAGAATATCCTTTTCTTTCTCTTTTCCCCTCTAACGTTCTTTCTAGAGTAGCACATGTGTGCATTGTGTTCAGTCTCTACTCTGTATCTCTTCCTTCCACACTGAATTCATGGGTTCTTCTTCTCCTTAATCTTTCTTGGTTTTGCTTTGAATCTTTCTCTTCTCTATGGACGCCTCTGAAACTCCTCCCAATGTCCCCAGTTGTTACACTGAGCAGCACGTGGTGGCTGGGTGCGTATCTGCCTGTGAGAACTTATCACTATTATGACTGCCCTCCAGCTTGACTAACCCTTGGGGCACTGGGGTGAAAACTGCAATTAGAAGGTGTGCAATCTCTCTGGAAAGCATTCATGCATCGCACAATGGAAAGACCCTCTCATTTGCAACCTCTCTAGTTCTGTAGATCAAGAGAATGTAAATAAGAGCAGGAATTTCTTCTGAATTGAGGGAGAAGCTCCTGCTTGTTCCTTACCTTCTCTGTACTCCAGCACAAATGAGAGAGGACCATCCCCCTCTCTAAAGCCCTCTTCAGTGTCTGACCACAAAAAACAGCTGTTTCTTAAGCTAAGTGAACATTTCTGGTTCCTTGAATTGGCAGCCTTGGAAAATCAAACATGCAACTCCCTTCAGAATGTGAATGAAGATTTTCACTGAGAGAAGTTGTCAGATCTGAAGGGAAAAACAGTTTGACAGTAAAGGTTGTACCACTTTTCAGTCAGAGACTCATCTCAGAGACATCTGAGACATCTGAGATGTGGGGAAAATTTTGAGAGTATCAGAAATACAATCTTCAGTTGTAAAAAATCTAATCCCCTCTGCATATTGAAATACCTCTATCCAAGTACAGTGCTCTCTGTGATTTCTTGCCCCTCTGTGATTTCTTGCTCCATGCTTTCAGATTCCTGTTGCTCCTCATTTATCTTGATTCTTCTTTCTGATACTAAAAGAACCTAGATTTATAGTGAAAGATGTTACTACATCTTTCTAAAATCTAAAATATTGATCTGATTGATACAAGATGGGCTGAGTTGGATGGATGTTTTTAACGCATTTCAATATAAAGATGCATGGTAAATGCTTCCATCAGCTGGAGGATTATAGTGAATTTGCTTATTTTGTGTCTAGGTAGCTGGGTAATAAAGTACACACTAGTGTAAAGTGAGTTGCATCCAGCCAACTGGGTCATAACATTACAGGGTAGCTATACCCTGGTCAAGATTAATAGCTTAAATCAGTGATTCTTAATGTGGGGTCCGTGATGTACTCACAGAGGGTTTGCAAAGCCTTGAAGAAATGTTATAGCTTTTACAGTAAGAAAGGAAAGACATACATTGATCTCAAAGAGTAGGAGTTTTTTGCTGATGATAGATATCCTTTGTACAGAGTTTCATTACAATATCTCAGTCTGTCCAAAAGTTAGAAAATAGCTGTCTGATAGCAAAATATATTCAGCACTTGCCATTTCTACATGTGGTGAGAACATGCAAATAAATGATGCTGAGAGAAAGCCCAGGACATTTCTTGCTACTGCATTTTAAATGTTGAATTAAGTCTTGGTGGTCCACAATAACAAAAGATATTTAAAGGGGGTCCATGGTAAAGAAAAGATTAAGAACTGCTGGCCTAAACCATCTTGCTTCTTTGAAGCTCAACAAAAGGATAGTTAGTATGTTCAAATGAAAGCAAAGTGATTTACTCTATATTTTAGGGGAACAAATCCAGACTAATTAACATGGGTGAACAGCGAAATAAATGGTGTAGGGAATGTTGTGGGTTCTCCTTTCTTCTAATGGAACGATGCCTGTGGAAGTTGGAATGATGCCTGTGGAAGCTGACATTTTTTAACCCTTTCAATTTTGCTTCTTTGGAATTAAACATTCCCCTAAAGTAATGAAAAGTGCATAAATGGTGGATCTACCATTTCGTAGCATTATCTTCTTAATAATGCATGGCACTCTAGCCTTTTTGCAACTTTGTGTACAAATATGTTCATGTGCTACTTGAAACTTTGCTTGTGTATTCTAAATTAGAACCATATGTTCTCCTGGTGGTCTTAGAGCAGCATTTCCTTTGCTGGGCATGATCAATATTTCATAGAGTCATAGAATAATAGAGTTGGAAGAGACTCCAGAGGCTAGATGGTCCAACCCTCTACCATGCACATCCCAACAGGTGGCCATCCAGCCACTGTTTAATATTTGTTGTTCGATATTTGTTCTTGCAAAAAAAAAAAAAAAACCCTTAGAAACTGATTTTAGAACAAAATTAAATAACACTTCCTATAAGCTTCATTCCAAAATTTCCTTGATGTATATGGGTACCCATTTTAGGTTGAGAGAGTGCTGTTGTAAATATGACTGAGATCTAAAATCTTTATCTTCTCTAATTGATTCAGGAGCCAAACCACTGGTTTATTTGGCTCTGAGATCAGGCAATAAGTGTAAGCCAGTTTGAACTAGTAGCATGAAATATTGTGAAGTGCTCCATGCATGTCTGCTGACCAATGAACTCATATCTCTACTGGTTGCTGCTTGGTTGTCCATGGGGGGGTGGGGTCACTCCATCTATTAGGAGACAGGTTCACTGAAGAAATACTCAGATGGGCCAAGACGAACAGGCACCTCCTACTTCCATGCTAAAGCCAGTCATTCTCCCCTTCGGAAGAGGAAAGTCCTGGGTTTGAGGCTTCCTTTTCCTATTGTACCTTACTAGGCTGCTGTGGCTGTGAAGAGACTTCTGCCATTGGAAGAATCTGTTGTGTGGCTTGGAGCTGTTTGGCCTTGTTGCTGATGGGCTTTTTCCTTCAGTATTGGCATTTTCTTGTTTGCACTTCTTTAATTCTGCTTAACTAGAACAAGAATGAATGTGTTGCTGGTTCTGAGTGTAGCTAATGTGCAGGTGTATTTTGGTGGGGATGTGATGATTATAATAGATATGCTTAATGTAAAGTTATCTTTTCATCCTTTTTTTTCAGTGCACAGCAAAGGAACACCCAAGCAAATAAGAAAAGAGCAATCCCAAATCAGGTACTGGTTCATATCTTCTTCCTTCAGTTGATAAAGACTTAATGTCAGGACACTAAATTGAGCATATGGGCATGTTTTCTGTAGTCACAAAAAGTTGACTTGGCTTGGAGCATGGCACCAATTTAACAAAGGAGTTGATGCTCTTGCCTTGTATCATTTGAAAATGGAAAATGATATGGTGCTGGTTGCAAACTGCAGGAAGTATAGTGCATCCACCAAGTTGCTGCTTAATTATTTAAACCAGAATAAATTCTTCAGTGCGGCATCATTTTCCCCTTCAGAAATGGCCTTCATACTATGCCAGTTGGAACAAAGTAGAATGGGAAAACCTCCAAGGCAGAATCGTGCAGTCTTAAATCCCTAAAAGGAAGCTGTCACCTTTGAGTCTCTTCCCATTACTGATATAGGCAGGGCTTGAGCAGAAGACTGTAAATGTATCTTGTTGCATGAAGCCAGTCTGTACATAATGCATCTAAATATATTGAATCTTGTTTGGAAAGACTGTAATGAAACATTAACACTGTACAATTATAATTAATAGCATGTAACTTTTTTTCTTTTACTGTTTTTTTTTTCTGCTTTTCCTTTTTTCCTACCATTTTTGTGCTTCCTGCTTCCCCCTTTCCCCTTCTACTCCGTTATTTGGTTTTCTTCACTGTTCTATTCCTCACCTTGCTTTTCTTTATTTACCTGCACCACTAATTTTGCCAACCTCTAAAGGGGGAGATACTGGTAAGTACCTATATAATGTGTTAGTGAATAATAAATAAACATTGGTGATGGAGACTTCATTCCCCAAAAAATAAAAGTTCCCAAATTGACAGATCTCGCTGCCTCACACAAAGTGCGCTTAATGGCACAGAAAAGCAAGTAGCTTCAAACAGCATTCCAGGAGATCCAGACATGGGAATTGTAATCTTAAACCTAGTGCTGAACTCTTGGACTTATGAAACTGGCAATGAGTGTGGCTTTAGCTAAGGACAGTGACTTTCTTATCCTTCATTCAGCATGTAGAGAGTTGGTACTAGTTCCATCCTTACTTGTACTATCAGAACAACTATGCTACATTGGAAATGGACTGGGCATATTCTTAGTGAAAAGCCCTTCTTCATGCCTGGCTTAAAGCTGCTCCATCCTTTGTTTGTGCTGTTTTGATATGCCGGAGTGCCATGCCCAATCTGGTAACCAGTCATTAAGGCTCTGAACCTCAATTGCAGATGAAACCCTGAGCTTTATCTTAATTTAATATTGAGAAATAGATCTGTGGCTGAGAGTGAATGCCTTGCCTGCCAGTGAACTTTGGCTGGTAGTTGAGATGCTATGAGCTGCTTCCAGAGGGCTGTCTTTTCTGCCATTCGTGGCCTGTGCATTTTTTTTCTTCCCTGAAATTGCATTTAAATCTTTCATTTACTATGTCACTGTGGAGATTATTTTGCTCTTTGGAGTGTTACTTCAGAGAACTTTGGAATATGCAGTAAGGGAAAAGAGTCCTAGGCTCTAAGTGAAAGAAGAGCATAACAAGTGGCTAGTAGTTCTAGTCTTGTATATTATCAACATTTGCTTTGCTACCATCATCTGTTTTCTGAGCAACATTCTAACAAATAGAGCAGGCCATATGAAGAAACATCTACACTCTAGGTGATGCCTAGACCAGTCAAAAGTGTTGCTTGGCAATCCTGCATCTGGAATAGTGACAGCAGTCCCAGGTAACGGAACGTCTATAGTTTGCTTGCAGTTCAGAAGGGTATCCAAGAATCTTGCCAAACAACAGGGACTCCTTCAGACTAAAGTTGTCTGACCAGGCTCAAACGGCTATCTGAGGTATTATATTATGTGCTACGTTCATCTGCCCATTTTGCTTGGTGACTCTTACTGTTACCACCATGAGTCCTCCCATCCTTCTATGTATGTATCTGTTTTATTCCTGGATAAGGAGATCACATGCCTCACTATTCCTTTGTACTCCTTTCCCTTGTCTGGTGAGACCAATGCTGTTTCATGCTTTTCTTTTAAGTACACTTGCTTATGAAATTTAGGCTGGTGGATTTGGCTTTGACTGCTACTTGATTAGGGAAGCTGTTTCAAGTCAGAAGTCCCTGAGAGAGGTGTTGTAACTGGTCTTGGAGCTGGAAATCAAATTGACCCACTTCTCGTTGGCTTGGTGAGAAAATGGAATTGCCAGAAATTTTGTTTTATTAGTGAGGGGAGTGTTGCCTTAATAACAAGAAATTCCTCCACCCACTTTTGTCCTGCAGATAGTTTTTTCATGTATGGATGCAAGAATATTATCTACATATGAAAAATACATGTTCAGTGATCCATTTTAAATGCATATATATTCATTCAACTCAGATGTGAAATGTTAGAGATTTGAGATGCTCCTGTCCATGTAATATTTTCCAGTGGATGAAAATCCCCCCTCCAATTCTGTGTTTACTTCACAGCAGACCAGAATGTTGAACTGATGTCTTCATATATTAGTGAAATGGCCTGGTCTCCTTTTCCTAGAATCTCAAACAACTTGTCTGAAATTCCCATCACTGAGAAATTCTGCATTTCCTGAAGAGTCTGAAAGTTCTGATGTACCATTTTCATGATTCCTCTGAGCAAACTTGAAAACATTAATTCTCATTACTGTGCCATGGCACACTAGTGTGCTGCAAGAAATTACAGGCTTACTTAAGGCCAAAGCATCCATCCATGGAAGAGGCTGCCCACTGTGTGTTTTCATGAGTCACTGCTTCGGCTTATCTCCTGTGCAGAAGACATGTTTGGAACAATAACTCCTTGCAGAAATATGGATGAGTTCCTTAGAGGCTGATTAATTCTTACTCTTAATATATGCAGCCTCTCTCAAGAGTGAAGCATGTGTCTAGTTTTAATCTGCAAAAAAAGAGATTACCAGCTATCTGGAATTTGGGAAATACCTAAAGTCTTGCAAGGGCCACTGTGTTCTCCATGACTCCAGTTCCAATGCAATCCTTTTTTTTTTTAATTGCTAACTTGAGAATGCAGATTGTGCTGCACTAAGAGGAAGGTGGAAATCTGACTGGCTGGGCTGTGTCTTCCTTTTCATAAGTTTTGAGGGTAAAACTTGCTTCTCAGGCTGTATGTGGGTTAGAACAGATCTTGCTACTTCTGAGAAGAAGTGGGAAGTCCTAAGGAAACCTGTGGTTCTTCCTTCAATTTCTTTCAAATTATGTTTTAGGACTGGGATTAGAAAGCAGCAGGATAAAGTTTAAAGACACTTATACCCAGGAGAGAGTGTCTGTTCTTTCTGCCCAAAATTTGCCTTGCCCCATAGTGTTTGTCCTCCCTTTTCTGTTTCTCACATCTGTAAATATTCCCAACCCTTACAAAGGACGAGTGAGTCAAGTCCCTCCTTTTTTTTTCTCCAGATGACAGCAAAAATGGTTCTTCTTCATGGTCTCTGTGCCTCACACAGCAGGTTTTGTGCCTGCGCAGAGACCTGCCAGAATGTTCCAGAGCTGAGTAGCTTGGTGGGAATGCCGCCTCCTCCTGTGTACTGTGCATGATCCAACCTGTAAAGATACCATCTCCTCAGTTTCTTTTTTCCCCACCAAAAGAGTCACTTCTACAAGTTGTGTTCCTGTTGAGTAGCTGTTTTTTCTTGTCTATTTCTTTCCAGAGGACAGGATCAAAATTCAAAATGATCTGGATAGATTGGACAGCTGGGCCAAGGCTAACAAAATGAAATTCAACAGAGAGAAGTGTAAGGTCCTACACTTAGGTAGAAAAAATGGAATACAGAAATATAGGATGGGGGACACGTGGCTGGAGAGCAGTACGTGTGAAAGGGATCTAGGAGTCTTAATAGACGACAAGCTGAACGTGAGTCAGCAGTGTGATGCGGCAGCCAAGAAAGCCAACGCAATTCTCGGCTGCATCAATAGGAGTATGGTGTCTAGATCGAGGGAGGTACTGGTACCACTCTACTCTGCTTTGGTTAGACCTCATCTTGAATACTGTGTCCAGTTCTGGGCACCCCAATTCAAGAAGGTCATGGTCAAGCTGGAGCAGGTCCAGAGGAGGGCGACCAAAATGTTGAGGGGCCTGGAAGCCAAGCCCTATGAGGATAGACTTAGAGAGCTGGGTATGTTTAGTCTGCAGAAAAGAAGGTTAAGAGGGGACATGATAGCCATGTTTAAATATTTGAAGGGATGCCATGTAGGGGAGGGAGTGGGCTTGTTTTCTGCTGCTCCAGAGACCAGGACAAGGAGCAATGGATTCAAGCTGCAGGAAAGGAGATTCCACCTGAACCTCAGGAAGAACTTCCTGACAGTCAGGGCTGTCTGGCAGTGGAATATGCTTCCTCGGAGTGTGGTGCAGTCTACTTCTTTGGAGGTTTTTAAGCAGAGGCTGGATGGCCATCTGTCAGGAGTGCTTTGAGGGTGTTCCTGCAT
Organism: Cyclura pinguis; assembly: GCA_030412105.1. Classification (NCBI taxonomy): domain Eukaryota; kingdom Metazoa; phylum Chordata; class Lepidosauria; order Squamata; family Iguanidae; genus Cyclura; species Cyclura pinguis. The sequence continues at coordinate 215,158,582 of CM059600.1, forward strand.
GGCAGGGGGTTGGACTGGATGGCCCGTGTGGTCTCTTCCAACTCTACATTTCTATGATTCTATGATTTCTTCTGTTCTTGTACTCTTGTGATTCCCTTGTTCCTTCTGTATTTCTTCTTAAAAAAAAAGAAAAACCTCTTATCACTGCTTACTTTCTCTCCCCCCCTTATTTTCTTCTTCATCTTCTGTGGCCTCCACTTCCCTTTTTAAATTTTGTGTTTCTTCTGTGTGGGAAGCCTCGCTTTTGGACACCCACACAGAGTGCCTCTGTTGTTTAGGTTGGGAACATAACGTTCATCACTGTGATGTTTGTAAGCAGTTAGCATTGCAAACTTTGAAGAACTGGACCTCAAGGCTAAAGTCTTTTTGCTGGGAGAGGTCTCTGAGAGTGCCAGACCAACCATGCTAAGTGGGGCCCTGTATACTGCCCCTCCCCCACAGTTTCCAGGCTGAAACAACCAAGTAAATCCTCCTTGGTATTGACATCTGCTCAGGTGGAGACTACTCCACCAGTAACTACTTCGATTCCAAAGTTGGCACCAGTGCTAACAACCAAAGCCACAACCTCCCAGCAAATGACTGCTTTATTAGGAAACTCCTCAACACTGGTATCAAAGGACAAAGCCGAGAAAAGGAAACATCTTTTGGAGGATTCAGCAAAGGATCTTAAGCCTAAGAAGAAGAAAAAAGCAAAGCACACTGACTCTGACTGTGTTCCCGCGGCTTCATACTTGATACCATCTGTGCTTTACCAGGCACCACCAGTCATGACACCACAGTCAATACAGACAGCAGTTCCAGTCTCACTCCCTCTTGTACCTGAGGTTATTGTCAAACCTGACCCATCACCAAGGGTTCCAGTGTCATTACCAAAGGCTCCCCATCAGCATCATGTATACCTACTCCACTGACACCTGGTTGACCCTGCCTTTTCAGCCAAGAATGCTCTCCCTTCTATCAGGAAAGTTCTTATGCCTCTTCTAGGCCATACTGTCAGGACTCTAGGCTCCACAAAGACTCTCCATTCACCTCGGTATCATACATGTATTGTTACCAGAGGAAGCATCTATGGAAGGAGTCATTGAGATCATTTTGGTTGTACTTGCCTTCATACCATGATTGATATCACCATCATGACCCTTGGTACTGATCTCTGAAAACATCCATCCATCCATCCACCAGTCTCATTCTTGATTGTGGTCTCCATCTTCAAAACCCAGTCCCATCGCTTTCCCCTACAATACTGTTTACTTTCACCAGTATGACTCCGTTCACTATCACTGCTACAGTCTCAGTCTCCATCTCTTGAACATAAGCAGCCTCCAGGGGTTGAAGTATCTCTGCCTCTGTCTCTGGTCTCACCTTGGCAAAAGTCCTTGAAGTACTCCTCCATCTCCTCCTCCTGTGATCACTTCTACTCTCTCTTGACCACCTCTGCCTCCACTAGCCATTACAGCTTCTCTTTCTGCAGGTATGGTCCCAACTTTAATACTGACATTCTTGATACTGTCAATCATTCCCCTGCCTCCACAACATTAGGCATATTTCCAACCAGCTGCTGCCCTTCCACTAGTGGTTCCTTCATCGTCAGAGGTTGACTATGATTCTGACTCCTCTTCTCATAGCTCTCGTATGCCATCTGCACCATCTCCACCCACTGCTATTGACAATCCAACACCTGAGGCTCCTCCTGAAGATATGAAGCAGTTGCGTTTTGCATGGCCAAATCCACTGGCCTTGTTGTTGCTATCCCACCAGCCCCTGTGTTGGGCTCGGTGTTCCAGATTGTAGGCCTGACTGCTCCATGTCCAGCCACTATTCCCTTCATGCCAGCCCTGCAGGGGGTAATCAAGCAAGCGTGGACGCAACCTGCCTCTCTACCATCCACACCTAAGCACCTGGAACAACTCTTCAGACTACACCAGCAAAATGCGGCCTATCTGTTTACCTACCGTATACCCAATTCATTTGTGGTAGAGGCATCCCAAACTGAGAGTGGCAAAGAAGTGCATTCTGTGCTGCCCAACAAGGAAGGTAAGTGACTGAAGATACGTAGACAGATAGATAGATTGTATTCTGCATCTGCTTATATTTTGCATCTGTATCTTCATGTAAGCATTCCTTGCATGCTTATATTCCTTGCATGCAGTATGGCAGCATATTGGAGGGTACTTTGGGACAAGATGTTAACATTTGTGTCGCAACTCCCCAAAGAGCACATAGCTGCCACATTCCAGTGTCATCAGGAAGCACAGTCTTTGGCTGCACAGCAATTGCATAGCAAATATAGTCTTCTCAGCAGTCAGGTGTTCAGCGAAGGTCATGGCTGGAGCAGTTACCTTCTGTAGATATGCCTGGCTCCGTTCAACAGGCCTCACTGAAGATACCAGAAAAAGGACCTGCCCTTTGATGGACAGGGCTTATTTCACTCTTCCATGGATGACTCCATGGAACACCTGTCAAAGGCCAGGCTAAGAGCCAAGAAAATGGGGTTTGGGCAACAGCAGCCTCAACAGCATAGTTGCTTTTCTTGTTCATCTTGGAGATGGCCCTCGTCCACTTCATACAGATCCAGATCACCATACAGACCTTCATGTACTTCATGCTTGCCTTTGTCTGCCACTTGGCATCCCCTTAAGCAATATAACAGAAGCAGTCTTCTTTCTCCCAGTCATGTTTTTGACTTCTTTCACAGGATACCACTTTTCTCAGCATTCCACTTAGCTGCTACAATGACTTTCAAGGCTCCAAACCTATTTCACCGTTATGCCACCTGGTGGAACATCACTACAGACTAATGGATACTTACCATAGTGTGTTTGGTCTATGCCATTGAGTTTTCAAGTATTCCTCCTGTTGGCATTTTTGTTCTACTTCCCCTCACCCAGCCCTCCTAGAGGAGATCAGTGTCTTTCTACTCAAGGGCATTGTCGAGAAAATTCTACCCCAGTGCAAAAGGAATGGATACTTCTCCTGAAACTTTACAGTTCTGAAGAGAGATGGTGGTCTACATCCCATCCTGGATTTACATGGTGTCAACAAGCACATCTGCCCACACAGGTTCAAGATGGTGGCCCTGGCATCCATTCTTCCCTTCCTAAAGAGAGGAGATTGGTTTGCCTTGATAGAACCAAAGGATACCATTCACTCACAACACAGGAAGTACGTCTGTCCACCTCGGGATAACCCAGGATATTCCTCAAGGCTATGATTGGTCTTTGAGGCTGCCCATAAAGACTCTACCAAGAGGTCTTACCTCTATAAGCGGAGAAAATTCTGCGAGTCTGCCACTAGCAGGTCTCAACCAACACATCCTGCAATTGTGTTGACTGTACTGCATTTCCTGCTGTTGTTGAAAGAATGGGGTCTGTCTTCACTGAAGGTCTACCTCTCAGCAAAAGTGGAGCACCAACAATTTGATAGCTCTTCCTCGACTTTCTTCAAAGACCATACTGTTAAGTTTCTAAAATGACTGTCTCGTCTGTGCCCACCTGCTTCGCACCCAATACCTCCTTGATCACTTTCTTTGGTGTTGTCACAACTCTGTAAACTTTCCTTTGAGCCTCTGGCTACGTGGATGACCATTTATTGATGCTTAAGACTGTTTTCCTGGTTGTTTTAACTTAGGCCTAGTGTTGTGGAGAGTTGGCAGTGTTGCATTCTGATGAACCTTTGTTTGTTTTTCACTGGGACAAAGTGGTCCTTCACCCAGACATTTTCTTATTACCTGAGTTGCTGTTAGAGTTCCATCTGTCACAAGATATTGTATTACCAGCCTTTTACCCTTAACCGACTACTCAGTTGGAGAGATTGCTACATTCCTTGGATATTTGTTGTACCCTTGCCTTGTGTACTCATAGGACTGCAGCATTTCAGCAGCCCACCAACCTCTTCATTTCTTATGGCTGCGATCATAGAGGGGACAGTATATCAGTTCAATGTCTCCCCAAATAGGTGGTAGAGACTATTCGCCTTGTATGCAAGGGAACCAGTGCCTGACTCCTTGAGAGCTTATTCTATACGAGCCATCTTGTCTTCTTTGGCTGCATTGAGAGGTGTGCCACCGCCAGACCTGTGTAAGGGTGCTACCTGGTTGCAACTATCCACCTTCATTCACCACTGCAGGCTTGATTACCTCACTAGGAGGGACATGAGCTTTGGACTGCCCTCTGTTCTGCAGTGACCTGACCTTCTATCCTCTGGTAAACTTTGTAATTACCTGTTGTATGAGGCACAGAGACCATGAAGAAGAAGAACAGGTTGCTTACCTGTAACTGTGGTTCTTCAAGTGGTCATCTGTGCCCACACAACTCCATCCTGTCTCCCCTTTTCCAGGTCCCTCTTCTGCTGGCAGACTTCAAAACTGAGGAGGAGGTAGCTTGGCGGGCTGGATCATGTGCAGTATGTGGGAGATGCAGGGTACCCACCAAGCTACTCAGCTCTGGAGCATTCTGACAGGGTCTCTTATACAGGCGCAGAACCCATTGTGCGAGGCACAGAGACCTAGACAGATGCCACTTGATTGTCCCCCTCAAATTCAGATAGCACTCAGTGTGTCTCTAGATCTGCATCTTCCGTATAAGTCTCTCAAAGTTTTTGCCACCTAGCTGCCCTTGGTTCAGTCTTCTATCCCCGTTCCTTTAAAACCTAGTTATATTTAAAATGTGAATGATTTCTGATTCACATGGATATTTAAATAAAAAAGGAGTACTTCAAATCAGATATGAGGGGTAGTTTTTATTGAATTTAAGCAGTTGGGGCTGAAGAAATGTAACCACTGGTCTTGGGGCCTCAAAGACAGTGATTTGCCATTTGGAGGGGGGCTGTTCAATACCGCCACCACCACCACCACACCATTTAGGGAGTGTGGAGGTTTTGCAGAGGCAGAGTAAGCCTGAGGGCTGAAAAAAAAGCCCTTGAGGTCTACACATGGCCCATAGGCTGCAATTTCCCCACCCCTGCTTTTTCTGATCTGTCTTCCTTTTCAGTGTCATGAGTTCATAGCACCTTCCCTACTCTTCTGTGTGAACTGAATGAATTAAAATGACAGTTTGCAACAGCCCATGCCCACCAGTGCACCACTTCTGTGTGTCTGTTGCATTGATGTTTATCTTGACATAACCTGAACAGTTCTGGAAAGATGAGTACATGCCTGATTGGTGTGTGCTGGTGTGCATACCATTTTAAAGAGTGATTGAAAAGCTTACCTGTAATGTAATCCAGGCCAAATTCTTGATGCCTTTCCATGCTGTTCAGCAGTCTTGGCTATAACATCTGTAGCTATTTGTCTAACTCTGTTCCGCCCATAGGCTTGCTTGTGTCTTCCAGTGTGCATGCTTTGACATAACTGCTCAAGTGTCTCAAAACATAGACTGTTTCCTTTCTAGTCTGCTCATTGCTAACCCAGCATGGAGATACTAACTTGAGTAAATTGAGTTTTGCATGTTGCTCTTAGCTCTCTAAGCTTCCCTTTAGAAGGAAAAGGATGATATGAACCTTGAAACAAATTAACAGGAACACTGAAAATTGTCAGTGTAACATTGGCCAACCATCCTTGGATTCTTGAGGCTGGGTTCAGGTCCGCCTTGCAAAATTTAGTTAAAGATCTCTTGCTGAACAGACCATCCAGAATGTAGGATGTTGATCATCTCCCAAATAGAGATTTTAGATACTGTGAGAAGAAAATAAATACGAAGGTGTCTGTCATGTTTAGATTTAAATGAAACAAGCTTGTTCAGCTAAACAAGGAGATTGGGTCCATCATCTTATTTTAACTGGTATGTTGGAGATTGTTTCAGATATGATGAGTTTGCAAGATGATCCCAGCTGCCCTGTCAGCCACCATAAGAAGCTGCCTTGTTTCTGTTGTTCTCTCATGAAACTAAGAATTCTCCTGCCGAGTTGCTTTTTCTGTAGGCAGTTCCCCCCGCCCCCTGCTAAGTTTATGGCAGCCATTCAGATGCTCAGAGCATGGTTCTGATGAGAAAGTGGCCAATACTTCTAGGAGTCTCAGTTAATACAAGTAGAACTGTGGGAGACACTCAAGGAGGAACAACCGGATTGCAGGTCTAAGCGTTGGCTGTCTCTCTCTACTGGACTTGCATTGCTGATAATTACCCCAGAAGTTTACAGTGAAGGTGGGTAGTACATCCACAAAGGAAGTCATAAAATCCTTCTGAAATATGGCTCCTCTGTTTGCTAATCAGACTTTGATATACTTTGAAGGCCTAACTAGATGTTGCCTTTTGGAGTTTACCTGCTGCCTGGGATATAGTGTGGTGTGCTGCCATTCAGGGTCAAACATCTCCTCAAAGATGGTGTTCAGTGGGCATATTGTGGCCTAATCCATTTTGTGGTTTTCAGGGCTTCCTTCAGGGATTATATCCTACATCAGTCTGTCTGAGAAGACCCTGTGCACTAGAGAACATTCAGAAAACTTACTTTTTGCATAGAGCACTAGTAGTAGGCCTGTTTAGAGAGAAAGGAGGGTGTAGTGGTTTGAGCAGTTTGACTACAGATCCTGGACTCCAGTGTTCAATTCTATAGTCACCCATGGAAACCCACTGAGCGACTTTGGGCACATCGCACACTCTAAGCCCCAGAAAACCCCATGATTGGTTTGTCTTAGGGTCACCAAAAGTCAGAAACAACTTGAAGACACACAACAACAATAGGACTGTTGCTCCTAAAACACACTTTTCAGTGTATAACAAATTATAATAAACAGTTCTTTGCTGTCTCAGTTGAGAGGGGAAAAGGGGGCCTTGAAATTTCTTTTACAATAAAAGAATGCTGTTGTGCTGGAGCCAGCTATAACTCTAAGCAACAGGAGTCCTCCCATCAAGAAGCAGAAAATAGATGAAACTGATGTTTCAGTGGTTAATCTCACTTATGTTTTAATTTGTGAACTTGTGGTTGAAGTCAGAAAATAGTATATACACAAAGAAGTAAATGGCAGTAAGAGGATTGGGGCAGTTTTCATGTTTTTGAACTAATCTTCATAAAATGACAAGTAAGACTGGCTTCTTTAATGAAATAGTGAGGCACTCAGAAGTTTGTTTGTACTTCAGGGAGGAGTTGCTTGTGAGACTGGTGTGACAAGAGAATAGTTTCTTCAGGTAAACTGTCCCATTAACTACAAATGTCAAATCAATGCAAGTTTATTAATTGTATATTTACCTGAAGCGGTTGATAGGAGCAAAAGCTGCTGGAGTTCTGGAAGCAGCAAACTTGAAGGAAGGAGTGAGCCATGGAAATAAGTAGAACTCCAGCCGGGAGTTTCCTTTTTGTCCAGAGTTTGTTACTGGTTTTCTAGCACCTCTGTGCCTTGTGGTCTACTTGTCTGAAAGCTGAACAAGCGCCCTTCAGGTGGGAAGAATGCATATTGCCTTCAGTACACTGTAGCTGCTGTGTTTTTCCTCTTAGTGTTTTCTTGTGAGAGCTATAGTAACCTTGCTAATCTGAAATGAGTTTTAGAACTGTACCTGCTTCTTCTCATGTTCATGCTGATGGGTTTGAGTGCCAAGATGGACTGAAGACTATGTTTTGATTGTTGCTGTAAAAAGGAGCAACTTTGGCCTCTTTTGTTTGTTTGTTTGTGGGAATGTGGGTATGTCTGTCAGTAAGTATTAGACTAATGAGTAAAATGTGTCACTAGTCCATCTTGGCTACTTCTGGTTTGCCAACTGCTGCATAGACCTGGTTGCAGAATATATAAAAGTCTGTCTTTCAAGCATATTGTTTCTTGGTTTTCTCCTTTTTACAAAGGTGCTTAGATGCTCTAGGCTTAAATTTTGATAAAATGGTGTTATTGTGTGCTTCCAATGCAATCTTGGCAAATCTGTATTTAGTCTTATGCTTCCTTTCTTAACTTTGGTGATATACCTGACCTTTGTAGTCATGACCCAGGTTGCCAAGACCATGATGGGGCTGTAAGCTAAGGTCCATTATTGCCTTTTCTTTTTTGGGTTCTGCTGCAGCTAAGGCGAGAATCGTATTAAATCATTATATCAAATTTCTTAGATCTTGAAGCAGTCTCCTCCACCTTTTGTTCTCCAAGATAGCCTGTAATCTTTTCTTCCTTCCTCCATCCTCCTTCCCGTTCCTTGATTTCCTCCAGGTTATCCGACGAGGTTGGTTGACCATCAACAATATTAGCATCATGAAAGGTGGCTCCAAGGAATACTGGTTCGTCCTGACAGCAGAGAGTTTATCTTGGTACAAGGATGAAGAGGTGAGTGATTCATGTGTGGCATATTGTTGCTTTGAGCAGGATGAAATGCACTGCACAATCTCAGATTGATTCCTTGAAATTACACTCATGTGACTATATTGGAGTATTGTTTACTCATGTAGATAATGTTGCTTACATTTCTAAAATTAGCTCCTTGCTAACTGATGGCACACTAAATATTTTATTTTAAAGCACATTTGTAAAACAATAGAGTAATATTTCAATTCATTTGATGTATAAACTTTGGAGAGAAGGTGGATGATGGAACTTAGGCAGACCGCACTAAATCCTCCCTCATATCTCTGCGCTCTGACCAATGTGGCTCAGAGGCAAGCAAAACAAACATACAGCAGAGTTGAAAACACAGCAACAAGAAGCTTGTGTAGCAGCGTATATCATGCAGCACTGCTCTGACCCCAAGACTGCCCACTAAGAACACTAGCACACAGTGTTGTCATCCAAAAATATACCTGGAAGCTTTTGATCCTTCAGTTCCAATATATACATCTGTACAGGTTTGCAGATCCTTCAACACAGGTTCAGTGTTCCATCACCATATCAGGTAGAGATATGCTCCGGCAAAGCCTCCGGCCAGAATCAGGGAGACTGAGAGAAAGAACCTGCCAGAGCCCACCTCGTTATATACACAGGGACTGGCTGATGTAACCCCAGCCTGGATTACATGTCACCATGGCTGATGAAACCCCTTGCCCAGGTTTCATAGCACTATGACTCAACCTTCTGGTCACACGGGAATTACCTCATACTTGCACAGTCATTCCTAGGTGCTTTCCACATGCACATCATAGTATTTTTAACTGGAACAAAGGTCACAGCAATCCTTTTCCAACATAAACTTTCTGCCTTTGATCTTCAGAAGAAATATGCTAACAACAAGGCACCTTGTGGTACTTGTAATATTTATTGTTGCATGAGCCTCTATGACAAATGTTTGCTGCAACATTTACATGATATGGACAGTCTGATGGAAACACATAAAATGCAATGAGTTGTGGGGGTAACAGAGAAGGGAAAAAATCCATTCTCTTTACAGTTACCCATTCCACTTGCTCCCCCATCTGTCCATAAATCTTCCCCTTCCCCTGCCTAATCTCTCTTCCGCTTCCGTTAGTATCTCCACTGGATAAGCCTCAGGCTTAGGTGCTCATCCTAAATGGGTCTGGCAGAGATTAGCTATGGGGAGGGTCAGAGAAGAAAATTTAGTGGTTCTCTCTGTCTCCCAGTTTCAGAAACAGGTTTGAGTTAAGGAAGCCAAAATAGAACCATCCGCACCCAGAAGTGAAGTGTCAGCAAGCTGGAGGAACTACCAAGGTCTTTGTGGTATTCACATCCTCTGCCCACATAGTTTCATGCTTATCTTGGTAATAGGCCTTTTGCTCTTCTAAATAGCCAATGTTCTGTCCCCTTTTTAAAAAAATTAATTAAAATCCCCCTCAGTCTGAAAAAGAAAACATATAAAAGAATTAAATACAGTGCGATAAGAACTTGATACTTAAAAATTGGAGAATACAAATGAGCAGGCAGAACAAATGAAGAATACAGCAGAATTGCTAAAAACAATTAAAATCAACTGCAGTGTAATAAATGTAGGTGTGTACAGTAAATCTTAGCCTGATGCTAGAAGGTCAGCTGATAATTAATTACTCTTAAGTCTGCAGATTGCCATATATAGCTTGAGAGTTGGCTAACTAAGGGATCTTAGCTTTTGCATGAGGTTGCCAAAAGTTGTGATTTTTAGCAAAGGTCTTCCTCCAATTCTCCCTAATTTCTGAAGTAAGGTGGTTGATAGGAGAAGGGACACCCTCAACAGCTGCATTCTATTTCTCCAATGTCTTTGTGGAGGAACCCCCCCTTTATTTAAAACAACAACATCTGCTTCATTTCCTGTTAGAAAAAAGGCTTTTCTTGTGCCTAAAATGGCCTTGAGGGACAAAACATGGCAGGATTGCCCCCATGTCCTCTAGACAACATTTGTGGACAAAAAACGATTCAAAATTTTTTTGACCTGAATGGGCCCAAAAGCCCAGAAAAATGGTCTTGGTGGCTGTGTGCTCTCTACAGGCTGCACTTTCTTTACCCCTGGGTTAAAGGAATGGAATTCATCATGACTCAATGAAGTCACTCCCATTTTAAACATTATCTAGCGTTTCTAAATCTCATTTGGGTGGTGGGTTGTAAAGAACTTTGAGAAAGCAGTAATAGTCAGATATCCTTCTGTGCAGGGAATTAGAATGGGAATATTTTTTGATCTTTTGGTGTCTTAGAAGCTCCAAATCCAAATTTTGGAGAAAGTTCTGCTAGTGGAAGGATTGTTTTCATGCTAAACTTTGTCTAACAAATATGGTTTCACAGACCAATAACCCGTCTTGAGAGGAGGTGCTTCAGTCATCCGTCGCACTCTGTTTTCATGAGTGATAAAAATATAGAAGAAGATGTATCCTCATCTTACCTCCAGTGTTGTTGTTGCAATGTCAATAATGTTAAAATCTTCCACTCTTCATCAGAGGGGTCCATTGTACTTCAGCGGATTTCCTTTAACAATAGTAAATTTGTAACTCAAAATGCCTTTGTTTTAACAAAAAATGTATACATAAATCACTTATGTGTCAGTGGAAATTGCAGAGATGGGCAAATTCTGTTGGCTCAAATTTTAAATCCTGAACATATTGACTGCAAATGAGAAATCAATCATGAAAAATGTGTCTGAGAGTGAAATTGCTTCATAATTACATATGTGTGGTTCACTTCCAGAATACATACATGTTTTTTCAGTGTCACTTGGAAACTGAGGTAGAGGAAACTGCTTTAATGCCTAGGCAACCATGAAACACTCCTATCCTTTTCATATGCATTATGCGTAACAATGCTGAACTCTTTGATTGGTTGCTACTCTGTGTTTGCAAATATGAAACCATGGAGAAGATAGCAGGTAGATAGTGAGGCATCAGCAGCAGTGTTTCTTGTAGGATGGCTGACTTCTAGAGAAGTAAAATTCCTTGAAATTTGGAAGCCATGGGATAAAAAGTTTTCTTTTGGAGAGGAAAAATCTGATATTAATACCTTTTTCAGATTGAAAGGCACTTTGTTACTTTAGGAGTATAGAATCTTTAATGTATAATTTTGTTTTGCATAAGATTATGTTTGGTATATTAAAAGTACAGTTTATTCAGAAAATAATTATAATTTTATTTATTAGTTTGTTTCAAATGGGGCTGTATGGTTCTGAACTGTAACGGTCATCTGAACTTTAAAGAGCATTTAATTTCAATGGTTTGCTAAGAGCAGGCAGAAAACAATAAGAAGAAAGTATCAATATTAGTAAAACAAAGAAAATTACTTCATCTCCTCTCGTCTTCAAGAGTGTCAGCAGAAATGAATTACTCAAAAAGAGCTGAGAAAAGGAAAACAAAATATTGTCTTTTGTTGATACCTTCATGTTCCGTAGCTTTTAGAAATAATTTTTGAAGTAGTAAATATGTGAACAGCTTGTCTTAATGATTTTCGTTCTCGAAGAAAATATTCTAGATCCATCCCCCCCCCCCCCATTTCTGATTTTCCAATGGAGAAAGTTTACTCCCACTCCCACCGCCTTCCCATCTCTGGTGGCTTCTGCTGCCTCGTTGCTGTGTGCCTCCTAGTGTTTCTGTTAAGTGACAGTGTGTGCCTGCAGCAGGAATGGTAGTCAGTGGGCAGGGACAGGTTGATATAGAGATTGCATCGATGCATAGATTGGGACTGTGAAGCATAGATTGGGATGCTAGTGGAGTGGAGTGGTGTGTGAGCTTAAAAAATGAATTTTGAATTGCTTTGTATGGGGGATGCAAACCACTTTCTGGCAAGTCGCCGGCAACCTACTCCCCCTCCACAACCACCTGTAATTTGAGATTATATGTATAGATCAAATGAAGAATGCAAGTAAGGATGTGGGTGAACAAAATTTACAATGGTGGCTTTTTTTAAAAAAAAATTAAGCTTTTAAACTTTTGTAAGTTTCACTTACTTGAGGGAGGGGCTGTTTCTTCCACAATATTGCTCATTGTCAGTCATTTGTGCTAGTGGCACTTCAAAATTTCTTTCATGCTTTTGGAGCACATGTGAGATTTTATAGTGGATATTTCAGCCAGATTGATTGCTCAAACCGCAGGATAAGGGCCTTCTTTATCCTTTTCATATTTGGAACAACAACGACATTTTACCATTTTACTTTCAAGGCAGCTTCAGCAGGCTACAAACATGTGTCAAGATACGTACCCTTTTGGGCACCTAAGTGAGAGGAAGGCAGAACATGCAAGTACAAAAAGATGCATAAACTGCAATCATGTTTTTAAATTATGATTAGAAACCCCCTGTTCAGGAGTAAAGGAACTAAGTTATAGAGCTGGAAGAGACCACAAAGGCGCCATTGAGTCCAATCCCCTGACATGCAGGAATAAACAATCAAAATGTTCCCCACAGATAGCTGTCCAGCCTCCTTTTAAAAATTTCCGAAGAAGGAGACTCCACCACACTCCAAGGCAGCATATTTCACTGTTGAACCATTCTTACCATCAGGAAGTTCTTCCTAATGTTTAGATGGAATCTCTTTTCCTGAAGTTTCAAGCCATTGCTCCATGTTCTACATGCAGAAAACATGATTGCTCCATCTGCCACATGACATCCTTTTGGATATTTAAACATAGCTGTCATGTCACCTGTTAACCTTCTCTTCTCCAGGCTAAGCATACCTAGTTCCTAAGCCACTCCTCATAGGACATGGTTTCCAGGTCTTCTGTCATTTTGGTTTCTCTCCTCTGAATAGATTCCAGCTTGTCAATATCCTTCCTGAACCGTGGTGCCCAGAACTGGACACAGTATTCCAGGTGGGGTCTGGCCAAAGCAGAATAGAGTGGTGCTATTATTTCCCTTTGACCTAGACGCTAGAATCCTGTTGATGCGGCCCAGAGTCACATTGGCTTTTTTAACTGCTGCATCACATTGCTAAGTCATCCTCAGCTTCTGGCCTACTAAGACTCCTAGATCTTTTTCACATGTACTGTGATCAAGTCAGGTGTCACCCATCTTATATCTGTGCAGGTCATCTTTTTCTGCCCAAGTGCAGTACCTTATACTTCTCCCTTTTGAAATTCATTTTGTTAGTTTTGGCCCAGCTCTCTAATCAGTCAAGGTCATTTTGAATTCTGATCCTGTCCTCTGGAAACCTCAGATTGTGTTTGCATAATGCATTTTTCTTTTGGCAGTTTTCATGACATTATTACGAATTTACACATTGGAGCACCCTCATTTCAGCATCCCTGCAAACATAGAGTAAACACATTCTACACTCTCTCACATTGTGCTTCCACCAGCCCTTCCCTGCGCTCTTTCAGCCCCAATCCTGTTCTTCTTCCTCTGCAGGTTGAGGGAACACTGGAACTGAGCTCAGTGGTACGTCAATCACATGCCTGAAAATTCTAAATTTTTCATTTTGACTGTTAGAATCTGTGCTCTGAAGCTTAAGATAAATTTTGCAAAACTTCTGCATGTTTAACTGAACATAAAACCAAGAAAGTGGGCTTTAACCTTCTTGTTTTGCTTGCTGGCTTGTGTGTCTCTTTATGATACATTTCCCAGTAGCTACGTTCTGCATCCTCCTCATTGACTTTGTGTCCCTGTACCAAGAGAGCCAGCACAGTGTAGTGATTTGAGTGTTGGACTGGACTCTGGAACACTGGGGTTCAAATCTTCACTCAGCCATGGAAACTCGCTGGGTAATCATGCACAAATCACATTCTCAGTTCTTAAGAGGAAGGCAATGGCAAATCACCTCTGAATAAATCTTATCAAGATAACCCAGGGTAGGGTTGTCATAAGTCAAAGCTGACTTGAAGACCTAAAACAATGACCCTCTATTACCCGATATATGTCTCATCAGTGTTCTCATGTGCCATTCTTCCCATTTGTCATCATCCTGTGATTCAGAATACTGATTACTTGATTTTGGACTACAATACCCAGAACACACTGGGGGATTCTGGGAATTGTAGTCTACAAATAACTTTCCCAAGCTCTGGCTTGGTGTATGGCAGGGGCTGCCATTATAGGTGTCCATTATAGGCTGTCTGCTTTTTTATAGATGTGTAGCTATAGGATTCTGTGTATAGGATACATATGGGATACATGTATATATAGGATACATGTATATATAGCTATAGGATACATGTTAATAACTTATTTTGGTAACCTCATTTTGTTTTTCCCACAAAGAACACCCTGTAGAGGCCCCTGCCCTTTCGGCTATTTCCAGCTGCTTCCCCCTTCCCCTTCTCCATTGCATGCTGAGTTAGCATTTTACTTGGGTCCTTTACCAGGTAGAAGTCTTTCCTGAGAAGAGAGGCCTTAATTTTCACTTATTTGCATGCCAGTTGCCCTTGAGCCTGGCCAGTGATGTATTGGGATTCTCTTTCCTATCTGTCTTGTCTCCTGTCCATCTGTCTCCATAGGCAGCCTGTCACAACTAACAGAGATCATCCTTTCTGACCCAAATGAGCAGATAGCAGAGAGGCATTGTGCAGTTAAGTGGGCATGGCTCCCATGGTATTCTGAGCTTCAGTGTTCCCTCAGCCAGAAAGGAAACCGTTAAGGCTGGAAAAGCCAGTGGAGAGTGTGGGTGCATGTAGGCCAAGTTGTAAGCAAGCACAGTATGTGAGATTGTGGGACATATTTGCTCCTTATGTGACAAAGAAATTAAAGTGGACATCTTATAACTTTTGTTTGTTTTCATGCATGAAGGAAATTGCAAGTACCTAATTCTCTCTTGAAATCCAAGGTTTCTTGATCCTGCGCTATTTATGAATAGTTTGGATGCTAAGATATAGTAATAATAGCAAATGTGTCTTCAAAAATGCAGTTTCTGAAATATAGGGAATTCTGGCAGAACATTGCATGAGTATTTAATATATAATCACTGAAAAACTGGAATATTTTCTAAGTCTTCACACACAAGCATTCTGGAGAAATTATTTAAAATATTGTAAGTTCATCTCTTCTTGTGTTTCGGGGTGATTGACAGTCAGTTTGAAGACTACAATTAAACATATCTGAAGTCATACACAGAGGCTAGAGTATTTTTAAGCAATGAAGGAACATATTTAATGAAGTTTATTTTGAAATTAGAGGAAGATAAGAATTGAACTATAGTTTCACTTTATCAGAAGTTTCATCAAAATATTAAAAACAATAATGCAGCAGTAGTAGGAAAATGAGAGAGATCAAATTTCCAGAAGAGACATTGGAATAAAATAAATTTCCGTGTAAAGAGATGGACATGGAAGAATCAAAGCAAACGTCTCCTGGCAAGCTGTTACCTAGTGTTGAGGCACACTGAGAAGGTGTTCTCCTGTGGCCATCTAAATAACAAAGGAGCATGAAGGAAAGGTTCTGTAGTAGAACAGTTTATACAGTTTTGGAATGGTGTTACAGATATTCTTGGAGGAGTAGGTATTGATATGCCATTAGGTGATTTCCTGCAGTAAATATGTAGGGAAGAAAGTAATTAAAACAAATAAAACAAATAAATCAGTACTTTGCTCTTTAAATTTCCAAACTTCCAAATCTTGTTCCTGAGGCTATCCATAAACACAGTTGGGAAGTTTTTCACAAATGTTGATCATTTAATTACTATCTTTTAAAAAAGAATATTATATTTAATGAAATGCAGCACTTCTGAGGATGTTGAAAGGTTTGTTTGGATGAAATTACATTGCATGGTAAAGGCAGAAATGTTAGCTAGTGGGACACTGCAGCCCTGAGTTGGTGGATTATCCTTATTCTTGCATCTTTCCTGTGTGGTCTCTTCCAACTCTACATTTCTATGATTCTATGATTCTATGATTGTCTTTGCCTGGTGAAGTTACTGTTACAGCATCCAATTATAGTGCAGTGGAGTCAGCCAGATATGTTTTTGTGCCAGATTAATGTTGACTGGGGTAGTTATTGCTAAACAGTGAGGAGAAATTTGAGGGGTGATGAAGATGTCGTGTAACTGGTTGCTTAAAAACCATCCCAAGTATTTCTTAGTGCTTCTTGTTAATCTGGAAGCAATGGGGAGCATTTTATCATTTTCTTTGCTTCCTCTGGCTTCCAACTTAACCTTTACTGGGGTCAACTACCAAAAAACTAGATGGCAAATTATTTCATGAATTAAGTGGTGTATTGGAGAAAGTGACAGGAGCACTACAGACAATACCTCTGGAACCAACTGGTGGCCTTCTAGTGGTTGGTCTATCTACAGACCACCATTCCCTGGCATTAGGTGCTGGGGAAGTGTTGCACAGTTAGCAAGTAATAATATGCCAGAGATTGTGTTGATCAGCATGCTGTGAAACTGGGTCAGACATCTTTGCTGTCTGTTTTTCTGTCTGCCCAGCAATCTGTGTGGGGTTACTGTTGTGGGCAGAATGGAGGAAAGCTAGAAAGTACAGATTTGATAGGATGAAGAATGAAGGCAGGACTTGGAATGGATTCTTCGCATTTTCTTTATGGAGTTTTCTTCTCTGACTTCCTTTAGTCACAGATGTTAAAGAATGCCAAGGGGTGAAGTGGTGAGTCTTAATCCTTGTCTGCCAAGCCATTTTGTGAGACTGTAGCTGTTATAACAGTGAAAGATTATAATAAAAACATTTAAAAATATTTTTTAAAAAAATATACAATATAATTTACTGAGTTATAAAACCATTTTTAAAGCTGCAGCAGTAAAACTTTAAAACAGCAACAGATCCAAATGCATGCCATTTGAAAGCTTTTTCACACAGGTAGCTTTTTAAAGCCTTTTTGAATAGTGCGTCTTAGAAACCTGGAAACCTCAGAAAACATTGGTGTGTTCCAGGAATGTTTCACATCTCTTCTCTGAAGGCAATATAACATTGTGAGCCCATAGAAGACTGAGTGTTTTAAAGCACGCATTACAGAGAGGGCCTAGTTGCCATTATTTATGCATGTGTAAGTCCCTTTTTGGTTAAGGTGCGGAGAGATCTTCTCTTGCCCTTGCCCATTCTCCAAAAACATCTCATACCCAGAGTTTCAGGCCCAGGATAGGGGGAGTGCTGCTGCTGTTAGTTGACACAGGGGAGAGGAAGGAGAGGGGAAACAATTCAGACCATGAAGATTTGGCTGCTCTGGGTTCCTAGGGGAAGGAAAAAGTGGGTGAAAAAATGAGCACACACCCACAGTTCAAATCAGAGGTGGGTCAGCATGGTGGCCCTATACTACCGTTTTCCTGCCTGTCTCCTTCCTTGGGTGGGTGGGGGACATTGGGAGAACGTTGGTGGTGCTGAGAAATCAATCTGTGGGCTGTCTTTAGCTGGCTAGGCAGCAGCTTGAGAAGGAAGACTGGAGGTGGGTTTTTAAAGGATTGCAGAGCCTAATTGGAGCCACCGAGAGGGAAGGTTCCCCTTGGAAAGAAGCACTTTAAGTGTGGAGGGAATAGCTGGGGAAACTGACAAATAATCAAATCTGTAAAAGTGAAACCTGCACATGTGAAGGGACAACAGTTTTTTTAAAAAAGGTTGCCCCTAAATACCCCCAAATGCTCTCTGGAAATAGGAGTGGCAATTTTCCCACTCTTTTAGACCCAGGGAAAGATTTTTTTTTAACAGGAAGTGAGATGGAAATTAATTTCCAGTTCAGTTCTCCTAAAATGGCCTGGCAGACTCAAAACATGACAAAATTGCCCCCAGAGGGCATTTGGGGACAAACATTTTACATTTTTTGTGGGATGGGGGAAGTGTGTCCCTCTGTGGTTCTTGGCAACCACTCCTGCTGTAGCAGGTACCATCTGATAAGCAATACATGCAGATGCTGTTTCAGAATTGACCCCCAACAGTTACACTTTGTTCATTTCCATTACATCTGTGAATAGAGTCTGCCGAGCTAGTACTTACTTGGTAAAACTTGGCTCCAGAAATGGTAGCAGGCTCAGTTGAGCTACTGGAACTCAACACATGTGTTCTTGAAGCAGTTTTAAATTCTTCCATCAAGGTATTCTCTTATTCACACAAACATGCACCCACAAATTATACTTCAATAGCCATGCAAGCTAGCTAGATCTCTTTATCTCCTAAGCCATTGCAGATGGATCTCTTATTCTGTAACGATGCTGCACCATTAAAAGTTATTGCTGCCCCCAAGAAACAGCAGACATACTGAGCCAGTAAAAATGCTTTTCTTCTTCCTTCACCCCATATCATAGGCAACCCATGTCCAGAGATGGGAGACTCTTGTCTGGATGATGATAAACAGCAGGCCCAGTGTAAACAAGGCACTCTGTTTAGGTGAAACTGAGCTTATAAAACTGAGCTGCTGCTTGTGCTGAATTTGCAACAGTCAGTCTCCTTCCCTAAGAAAAGCTTTTTAAGTACACATTCCTGGAATACAGTAGATTAAGAATCTTGTTCAGTAATAAGATCAGTCTGTATTTGAAAAATTATCTGATTACCAATTCATTGTCCGTGATTATGAAATGATATAAGCCACCACTTGCAGTTAGCCAACTTCTTGTTAAAATGTTTAGGAGTTTGTTAACCTTGAAACTTGGAACAGAATTGCAAGAAAAAGGCAAAAACTTACCTGAACAGCAAACACCTTTGAAATGCTGTTCCCCCAAGCCCAGCCTAACCAATGTGCAGACTACTGTACACCTTTGTAGCTTCCTGAACAGGTAGTCTGAACACTGGGTAGACGGGGCTGGTGTCGCAGAAGACTGTGTTCTGTGCCATCCTCTTCTGTTTTCATTTCCTAGGTTTTGTAAGTGAAACTGTTATCTGAAAAAATCTTCTCTGTCTCTTCTGACGTGGCAAAGTCTGCAGCTGAATCCAGTCTGGAAACTAGTTGGGGCCTTTCAGGAAATCACAGGGTGGGGGTGGGGGTGTGAGGGTTGTGGCCTCTGTACAAAGGAAACATCACTTTTGGGATTCTGTGTGTGCGTGCAGAGAGGGAGGGAGGAGTGCAGCATCTGGAGGTATAAACAATTCCAGATGTGGGGTTTTTGCAGAGGCAGCTCTGTGTGAGTCATGAGATGGGGGGGCTCATCAGCTTGGCTACAGCTTGTTAAGGAAAGCAGAGTCTTGTGGCTAGAAATGCTTTTACGTTTCCAAGTCCATTCTTTAGACAGCACCCCCATCTACTCAGTATCCTGCACAGTACAGGCAACTGAGATTGCAGCAGATTTCCATTGGCAAAATCCCGTCTTTTTCTATCAAGCTTTTGAATTATCCACTAACTTTTGTACCCAGGTGAAGCTATTCCATTTGGTGGTAGGAATAAGAGCCATACAGACCTTGTGAAACATTTCTGCCTTGACCTTTAAAACAAATTTCTAAGAATTTAGCTTTTACTAGCCTTCTATTTCTAGGTACTGACTTCCCTTAGATTCATTTTTCTATTTGTAATACTGTTATTTTGCTGCCTTTCTGCCTGAGACATCGAAGCATTGTGTAGCAGATAAAAAAGCAAAAGTAAAAGAGAGCATGTTAAGTGTAGTGGTTTGAGTGTTGGACTAGGACATTGAGAGACCAGGGTTCGAATTCCCACTCAGCCATGGAAGCCCATTGGGTGACCTCAGGCGAGTCACACTCTCTCAGCCTTAGAGGAAGACAAAGGCAAATCCCCTCTGAACAAATTCTGCCAAGAATATCTTGAGATAGGTTCACCTTAGGATTGCCACAAGTCAGAAACACAGCCACAACAAAATACATTTCAGAACACACACACACACACACAAATTAAAGTTAGTTACTAAAAATGACACTACTATTAAAGACATCTAAATTACCAAGTGAAATAGATTTATATTGGCACCTTGTGTAAAAGCAGAGTGTACGAAGGATTATTTGCAGTCCTGTTCTGTTCTACAGATTGAGAGTGACCAGAGCTTGGAAAAATTACAGTTTTGGACTACCACTAGAAATCCAGTGGCTGTATTGGGTGGAGCATTCTGAGAAGTCAGAAAAACTGACTTTCTGACATCTGGGAGCAACAAAAGTGAAGGGCTTCATGTACAGAGCACCCTCTTTTGGCATGATTTCTGCACAGACAAATGTGAGGTTGCGTAAAATGTTGCTCCCATTATAGTCAACGGATGCAGTAAACATGCATGTTGGAGCCATTGACTGGAGCGGATGCAGTACTCATGTTTTTTGTTTTGCACAACAAGCCCCTGGAATCAAAAGCAGGTGCACTGTATGTCTTCCTAATGCACTTCTAGAAACGTTCTGAAAAAACAGTCTTAATTGCAGGTCTACCTAGCTAGTTAGATTCATAATGAGATCGATAATCCCTTGGATAGCCAAGTCATAAGCCACTCAGGACGCTAAAAGTTAAAACCATCAGCTTGAACTGAGCCTGGAAAACAATCAGTAACTTTCCTCTGTTCCTGCAATATAGTTCACCAAACTACCTAAGAGAAATATGGGCTTTTCTCCTGTTTCTGATCCCATTATCTTTGTGCTATCAATGTTTCTTTCAGCCAGATTTGAAAAGTTTCCAAAAGGAGTAGGCTCACAAACTAGCTAGACTTTGGCAGGTATACATACTGTTAATGTAACACTCAGTCTGCAAAGTGGCTGAGCATGCCTCTTTCAAAAGTCATGCGTTCAACAGCTAAATCAAGTCGGAATGATTCTTGCCTGATATTATGGGTTGGGGATGGGGGGAAACTATACTGAAATAAAAATACTGAAACCTGTAGTGGAACACATAGGATTTTGGAACTCTAGGACCTTAGATTTCTTTCAGATCACATGTGGATAAAAATTAAGCATGGCAATGCAGCACATTTAAGAACATGGTGAGCATGAAAAATGTTGCATGAGTAAGCATTAAAAATAGAGTGCCTAGTTCTTACTTTTAAAGGCTTGGCGGTTGGCAAGACTCTTTTCTGGCCTTGCCAAATCTAGAACTCTCAGGTATTAGTTTACTTATTAAATATGCCCTTGAATGGCAAGCAAACATTTAAGACAGGTTCATTTTATGAAGTGTCTTCCTACAAGTTTATTGAGCTTTGTCACTTACTCATCCCCGCTTTGCCATCATAGGAGAAAGAGAAGAAATACATGCTCCCTCTGGACAACCTAAAAATCAGAGATGTGGAGAAAGGCTTCATGTCCAACAAGCACGTCTTTGCCATTTTTAACACGGAACAAAGGTAAGGGAGTCATGACATAGCACAGACCCACCCTTTCTTTCAGACTATATAAGAACTCATTGTATTCTCTTAGCTCAGTTCATGTGGATAAATAGGTAGCTGTGCTGGTTTTGCAGAAAGGCTGGGGCTTGAAGAGCAACTATTAAAAAAAATACACACTAGAAGTGAGCCTCACATTCCATTCAAGGTTAGGAGACTGCAGTGTTAACCTGCAGAGCACCTGCTGATAATACCTGGATGAGTTTCTGCTATTGGTCATATTTCTTGGAAAAAATGAGTACATTACTGACAAAGTATTGACTGATTTCTCTCCCTACCCTTCAGTTATCTTAAAGATATTTGCTCAGTGCAAGTTGAGTATTCAAACTAGAGAAATTAACTGTGTCCATGTATGTGATGAGCCTTAAAAATACTGTGCTGTGCTTGGCTTGGAAATGATAAATACTTCAAATAAATAGAATAACATTAGATTTCCAAAGCATTTGTTAAACAAAAGCAAATCTACTTAACTTGTTATAAGATTCTTATTACATATTGTAGAATTTTTCTCACTGGCCCAGGGGATTCTCACCTTTTCTTCTTCACTCCAATTTAGGAATGTGTATAAAGATCTACGTCAGATTGAACTTGCCTGTGATTCTCAGGAAGATGTGGACAGCTGGAAGGCTTCTTTCCTTCGTGCTGGTGTTTACCCTGAGAAAGACCAAGTAAGTATTCTTTTTTCCTTCCACAGTAGAGAAAGGGTGGATGTGCTCAAAGTGCAATCTCGCTCTTGCTGCATGTCCAAGGCAACAGTCAGAGGCTATCTCATGCTGGGCCACATATCCTGAATGGCATAGTCCATATCCTGAGGTTTGAATAGCATTTTCTTTGAAGAAGAGAAACAGTTGCAAGAAATATCAGCTGTATCCTCTTGCCTCTGTCTGCCCCCTCATCAAAAAGATAAAGTAATACTAATTTCAGTGTGAAAAGTGTAATTTTGATCTGAGTGCAATGAAACCTTCAAGAGGGTGAGCAAAAAGTAGTGACAAAGCAGGTGATTGCTCTTGACTTATAATATGAACATACTCAGAAATCACAGAAATGATTCAACTTCAGGCAAGCCAGTGGACAGCAACTCCTGGCAGCAGCTCAGCAGTCAGGAGAGCTTTTGTTGTCAAGTGCTAGCCAAGGGATCTGTGGCTGGAGATTTATTCCCCCTGGATAGAGGGGAAGTGAAGAATTGCCCATTTGGGTCCAAAATTTGCATTACAGTGACTCCTACACTTTGCAAGGCTTAGGGGCACAGAACCCTTACAAAAGGGGGAAAACCATGAACAACAACTTCCTACCTCCTATAGTCTCCTCCCATTCCCTTCCAGGGCTTCCTTCTTCCATTCCCTTGCCTTTTGCACACCAGGGCCAGAGGCAAGGGAGTGGGAGTGGGGGGGCTCCGGAGTGGAGAAGGAAGGCTCGTGCCAGCGTTCCCTCCATTTCCTTGCCTATTGCCTCAGCGCAAGTTCTCAGCGCCAGGGCCAGAGGCAAGGGAATGGCGGGGACCTCCGGAGGGGAGAAGGAAGGCTCACGCAAACCTTCCCTCCACTCCCTTCTCCTTTGTGTCAGCACATGTTCTCAACACTGGGGCCGGAGGCAAGGAAATGGGAGAAAAGAGGTCTGGAGGGGAGACCTTGCCTTCATTTCCTTGCCTTTTGTCTGGACACTTGCCTGCCTTCTCCGTGCACAGCAAAGTGCAGGGGAATGAGAGGAGGCGAATGTGGGGAGGCACACATGTACCTTGTAAATAATCAAATTCACGAAGGTCAGACACGCAAATGTGGAGAGAGGATTGTATATGCATTTACTTTTTAATAAATGCTCCGTGAACAGGAAGGGCCAAGGGAGTAACATCTTGCCCTTGCCATGAAATACAGCTATTTATATCAGAAGATGGCACCCTGCTTTTTTAAAAAAAAAAACTTTTAGTTTGCCTTTGAAGTCATAGAAGAACCCTTCTGATTAAGATGGAACAGTGGAGCCTTTGCAGCTGCCTTCTTTCTGCTATCATGAGCTGAGTCAGTCTGTTTGCTCCATGAGACCAGGACATTTGAATTTAACAGTTGGGAGTTGACATTTTAAAAGAGAATAACTAAGAATTTAAGTGCAAATACTTTGTGAATAGATTGAACTGCACTTTACTTGCAAGAAGGCATTGATTTCTAACAAAGAAATCACAGTGTTAAGAAAGTATGGACATTACTAGTTGGATGTTGTTTTCTTAGCAGCCTCTCATTAGACTCCATGGAAGTGAGTTGTTAATCCTATAATTGTCTGATTAAGTGAAAAATGAAACCTCCCCTGAAACAGAGGATATTCTATAATGGATTATGGAGGAAATATCCAGAAAATTCAAGAGCTTGATTGACATCATGAGGCAAGAGTTCAAGGAACTGAGGAGTTGAGAGAGAGAGAGAGAGAGAGAGAGAGAGAGAGAAGATACATAGAGAGGTACATAAAATTTGACATGGAAGCAAAACAAGATGAAGACCAGATGGCAAGACAAGCACAAGCAGAGTTTATGGGAAAGATTATGCCTTGGAGGAGATTAATGATCTTGAAGTTTTGTTTGTGAAAGGGAGATTATACCCCAGGTAGTGGAGAAGAGGGGGTGAATTTATTTGGGACTACCAACCAATTGAACAAAACCAAGCTAAACCAGTTTGCATGACTGAAAGAGGAGTGAGAAGGATGTTAAAAACAAGAGTCTTGTCTCAAGACTGAGATGTTATAAATTCATATGTGAGGGTTCTTCATTCAAAAAAATATCGAGTATAAAAGAAAAAAAAGAAGAAGAAAATGGCAGATATATTGGAAAATATTAACGAACTGGAAGGGAAGCTAAAAAGTAATCCCCGAGACAAAGAGTTATTATTGAACATGAAAGTATTACAAAAACAGTTGTCAATACTTACAATGGAAGAAATTGAAAAAAAGATTTGTTTTTTAAAACAAAAACAATTTGAACATGCAAACAAACCTGGTAGATGGCTGGCGTATAAAATTTGGAAGGAAAGAAAAAAGAGATTAATATCAAAAATAAAAGAAGGTGATCGTATAATTACAGGAATTCAGGAAATAAAGGAAATGCTTACTAATTATTTTAAGAACTTGTTCCAAGTTAAGGATGGTGAAAACATAAAAGAATTGGAAGAATATCTCCGTTTACAAAAGCTCCCGAAAATATATCCAAACTTTCAAGAGATGCTGAACAAACCAGTTTCTATAAACGAAATTAATGAAGTGATAGAGGGAATAAAATCCAATAAAGCGCCAGGTCCAGATGGCCTAACAGCTAACTTTTATAAATATTTTAAAGAACAATTATGGGGACCGATGCAAATTATGATGAATGAAATTTTGGATGCAAATACAATGCCAAGAAGTTGGATAGAGGCGAATATAACATTGATTCCTAAAGATGATATTGATACCCCCACATGCAAAGATTTCCGGCCTATATCGCTTTTAAATGTGGATTATAAAATGTTTACCTCTATCCTTGCAAATCGTATGAAGAGTCTTGCCAGAATTCATACGTAAAGACCAGAGTGGTTTTATTCCCGGGAGACAGATGAGATCCAATGTTTGAACCGTGATAGATATAATCAAATTTTATGAATCCCATAATGAAAAAAAATCGCTCTCATCTTTCTTGACGCTGAGAAAGCTTTTGATAATGTTAGCTGGCCATTTTTAATAAAGGTTATTGAAGAAATGGAATTCGGAGAAATAGTTACAAATTGGATAAAGGCCATATACCCTGTTTCCCCGAAAATAAGACATACCCATAAAATAAACCATAGCAGGATTTCCAAGCATTTGCGCAATATAAGCCATACCCCGAAAATAAGACATAGTGATAGGCGTGGCTATGCAGCGTACCGGCGCAGAGCGGTAAAGAAGACAGGCAGCCCTTCTCATCCACCCCATTGTGACAGTTGCTATCTCGGAGGTGACCGAAGAGGTGCAGGCAGCCCAATCAACAAGGTCGGCTCCCCCTGTCAGGTCCCGATGGTTCTGTGTGTGCTGCAAGCTGAGGCATAGAGGGAGACAGGGTAGAAGCAGCAGGAGGAAGAAGGGGGAGCGAAAAACCAAAAGTTCCCAAGTTTTGCAAACTTTCTTTTTCTCCTCCCTCCAACCCCCCCCTCGCAGAATCCATCCTGGATATAGAATTCCTTTGGATGCTTTCCTTTAGTCACTCCCCCCCTCTTTCCACTCTACACTCCGGACCCTACCTCTCCCCTCCCACTTCCCTCCCCTTTACACAACTTTGTAAGACAATCCCCCCCCCCAGCGTTCCCCCCTTTGTGCTCTTGAATCTAGCGAAGGTTAAGGAAGGGGAGGGGAAAGCCCCAAAACAGATCCAGGAAAGGAGACCCAAAACAATGCGCCAGCCCGCCCGATCCTCCCAACAGTTGGGGGGGGCGAGGGAGGGATTACACCACCACGCTGAAGCTGAGAGTAAGGATGTTTGGGGAGGGGAAGGGGAGGTTATCAAGGGGACGCGCCGCCTTTCCCACTTACCCGGTCATTCTGTGCATGCTGCAAGCTGAGGTATAGAAAGTGAAAGTAAAAGTCTCAGTGAAGTGAGGAGCAGGACGCTCTGCTTTAGGTATTGTGTGTCCTCAGGGGGAAGAAGTAAAGCTGTGGCTGCTGTTCTACTCAGCACTGTGGGTCTCTCTCCCCCAGCACCAACAAGCAACAGTCTGTGGGTCTCTCTCACCCCACACAAACAGCAGGGGATAGTGGAAAAGCTTCAGCAAGCAGTCTGCTACTGAGCCCAGAGAGATCATCCCAGCTCCACTGTGCAGATTGGACCCATTTCTCACTGGATCCCTGATAAATAAGCCAGCCCTTACACATCAGCTTAGCTGGCCTATCTCTGCTTTTCCTGAGTATCTGTACCCCCAGACAAGATGAGTGCAAAAAGAAGGAATTATTCTGTTGAGTACAAGAAAGGAATTGTGGAGGACTCCCAGGGCAAGAATCTTACGGCTTTCTGCAAAGAGAAGAAGTTGGATATCTGAATGGTCCAAAAATGGCGGGCAGAATACGATAACCTCAGTCTACAAGTGGACAGAGGAAATGCTAAGAAGCGCAAGTGTGGTTCAGGTCGACAACCTTTATTTCCTGAGCTGGAAGACATGATCAGTGAATGGATTGCTGACTGGAGAGCACAGGCTTTGGTTGTGTGCAGGGCTGATGTTCAAGCATTTGCCCTTGCAATGGCACCACAATTCAAAATATCCCCAGAATTCAAAGCATCACAACACTGGCTGGATGGCTTCCTTCAGCGATATGAACTGTCTCTCAGAAAATCAACAACACTGTTTAAGTTGGAAGATGCTGAAGTTATTAAGCGAGCACTTGCATTCAAGTCCTTTGTTGATGGCATCAACTTTTCTAAATACCAACTTTGCAACATGATTGCTATGGATGAAACTGCAGTGTTTATGGGTCAAGGAGCCCAAACGACAATTGAACAGAGGGGTGCCTCCTCAATCTACGTTCCCTCCACTGGTCACAAAAGTTCACGTGTTACCTGTATTTTGGCAATTCGTCTGGATGGAAAGAAAGCCCCACCTCTTAATCATCACTAAGGGCAAGAAAGATAAGATTGAACGTGTTTCCGGCATTTATGTTCTTGAAACCGAAAAAGCCTGGTGCACACAAGCAGTTATAAGGAAGTGGCTTGATTTAATGCTGCCACTTGTTTTGCGAGGTGGCCAAAGAGGTCTGCTAGTCTGGGATTCAGCCAGCACTCACCATGCTAAAGACATGAAGAACTTCCTTGCAGAGAGAAGAATAGATCAAATGATGATTCCTGCAGGAATGACTGCCTATCTGCAGACTCTTGATATTGCAATAAACAAGCCATTCAAAGACCATTTGCGTATGAAAATTAACGACTACATTGAAAATAGAATGACAAGAAATCAGCGTGGAAACTTTGTTGAAACCTAGCCTGCAAGAAGTCGTGATTTGGGTGAAGAATTCATGGGATTAAAATCACTGACAGTGTTGTTGCCAATGCACTCTGAGCAGGTTACATGGATAAGAGCTGCTCATTTAATGAGAGCTCTATTGCTCGACATGAAAGATTGGGGCCAATTGTTCTAAAGGATATGGAGTCGCAAGAAATTCAGGATGGAATTCTAGGTTTGGAGAGTTATGACGATGTTCCAGAAGAAGACGACTTAACTATATTTGAATAAATGTAGATTGTTGTACCATACTTAATAAAAATAAGACATCCCCTGAAAATAAGCCATACTGTGTCTTTTTGAGGAAAAATAAATATAAGACAGTGTCTTATTTTCAGGGAAACACGGGTATGATGAACAAAAGGCTCGTATAATTATCAATGGAGACCTTTCAGAAAATATTTCAATTTCAAAGGGAACAAGACAAGGCTGTACATTGTCACCTTTATTATTCGTACTGGTGTTAGAGGTGTTATTACGGCAAATAAGGAAGGAAGACTCTATTCAAGGAGTCAAGATAGGACAAGACCAGTTTAAATACAAGGCCTTTGCGGATGATGTGGTGATATCTCTAGAAGATCCCCAAAATAGAATTGATAAAGTGAATGAACTATTGAATAAATTTGGTAAAATGGCTGGCTTTAAAATAAATAAAGTTAAAACCAAGATCCTTTTGAAAAATATAAAACCGCTGGAGAAAGAACAGATTGAAAGGAAAGCGGATGTTCAGTGTGTTCAAAGAGTGAAATATTTAGGAATAGAAATCACTAATAATAACAATCAGTTGTTCAAGAATAATTACCAAAAGACTTGGAGCCAAATTAAAAAGAAACTAAATATGTGGAAAAAGTTGGATCTCTCATTAATGGGCAGAATATCAGTGATTAAGATGAGTGTTCTCCCTAAAATACTTTTTTTGTTTATAATGATACCAATTATGATAACCAAGAAGTGGTTTCAAGACTGTAAAAAAGAATTATCAAAATTTATATGGAACGGGAAAAAACCAAGAATGAAGTATAAGTGGTTAACTGATACGAGACAGCAGGGGGGCTTTGCAGTACCAGACTTGGATTTGTATCATGAGGCGGCATGCTTAGCCTGGATGAAACCTTGGATTCTCCTGGACGACAGGAAAATATTAGCTTTGGAAGGACATGATCTTCATTTCAACTGGCACGCATACTTGTGGTATGGGAAAGCAAAAGTCCAAAAGACTTTCAAAAAGCATGTGATACTGTTACCCTGATTTCTGGGGGGCCTGGGAGGGACATCTAAATGTGCTCAAACAATGGGGAGGGAATTAGCACGGAGCACAAGTTTGCAATGCGAGAGGCAGGGTCACGTAGCGAGATCTTGAGTCCTATGTCTACGGGGTCAGGCCGAGTCAATGATAAGGCAGAAGTTGAAAATAATAATAAATGTTTTATTGAAATACAATCAAACACGTGTATGTAACACACTCACACAAGGAACTATAGAAATAAAGGTAGGAGTGGGATAGAGGGATTTTGAGAGGGGGTTTGGTATGGGAAATACCATACCTGTCCTGAAGCCCGGTAAAAGCAAAGAAGCTGGGGACCGTGGATTCTCAGCACGTGGGGCTGAGGGGAGGCTCGTCAAACGGAGAGACGGCAATTCAGGAGGCAAGTCACGAGCGATCCAACGAGACACTCAGTCAGGGGTTCTTATAGGGAAAATTGTGGCTGCAGGTTAGTCCGTACTTGGGGATAACAGTGAGTTTCGGGCTGGAGACAAAGCCTCCGAAAGGTCAGTACTTTAGATGATTGAGTTATGACCAGATTGTCAATAGAGTAGCCAGTATGCAAACGCAGAGTGCTTGAGAGTTGTATAGTCCGCTCATCAAGCTGCCTGCGCGAGGCAGGGGATCTTTTTGTAGGTAGTGTGCATACATAATGTGGTACTTGCCTTGAGGTCTCCTGAAGCTGCATTTGGCAATGACTGGCCTGCCTGGATCGGGATTTGAATGGTTCGGCTATTGTCGGCCGTGCCTGTGTGTGCGCTTGCCCGGGGGCCTCGCAAGCACGTGGAGAGGAATGGGTACAGAAGGCCAAATTATTGATATCAAATGATATCTTAATATCCCACAAGCTCGGGCTAGAAACAGCGGTAACAATACGGAAAGGCCTCCTAAAGGTATGGGAGAAGTATAAGTTCTATTTCTGCCAAAAAAAAAACCATCAAGGATTTCGCCGATGGAAGCGCTCTCGATTAAAGGTTTGAGAAGACAGGGTAGTTGGTGTACCTATAAAGACTTATTGAAGCAAAGTGGAAAGGAAATTCTAATGAAAGATCAAGGACAATTAAAAGAAGAAGGATTTGACATACAATGGTTCCCCTTTATGCAGATAAAAGAAAGATTTAAAAAGGATATACAAGGAGAGGGAATGGACTTAAGACAAAATGAATGGGAAGAATTGATGTTAAAGGGAGAAAAAAAACTACTTTCAAGATTATATAAAAAATTGCTATCCTTTAAATTAGAGGAAGAGACAGTTAAAGATTGTATGATGAAATGGGCGAGAGATTTCAACCATAATATTCTTCTAGAAGAATGGGAAAATATTTGGAAAAACAATGTTATTTACCAGATCCTATACATTACAAGAAAATGTGTTGAAAATGGTATACCGTTGGTACTTAACACCTAGCAAACTAGCGAAAATGAATAAGAATATGAATAATCAATGCTGGAAATATAAAGAACAAGTGGGATCCTTCTACCATATGTGGTGGGGGTGTGATAGAGCAAAGAGATTCTAGTACGCTATATGAGCAAATATGCAAAAAATTTTGAAAAGGAAAATTGACTTAATTCCTGAATTTTTTCTATTGGGACTTTTTGGCACAGATAGCTCGATAGATTTTTATACTAAAAGATTAGCATGGCATTTAATTGTGGCAGCCAGACTCGTTTATGCTAAACATTGGAAATCAGCTTGCACCCCAACAGTGGAAGAATGGATAGAAAAAAACATTGAAATAGTACAAAAGGATAAATTGACCTGCAGATTAGATAATAAAATGGACAGTAAGTTTTATAAAGCGTGGGAACCATTCACAGAATTTCTGGAAAATAAGAGAATTTTAATTAAAGGTTTCCAATCGTGAAGAGAAGTTGGAAAGTAATAATTGTTGAAATAACGAGGGATAAACCCTAGATATTAATGTACAGGGAGGTAGAAGCAAGAGAAGAGATGTTGATGTAATAGGTTTACTCGTTTTAGAAAGAAAAGAAATGTTGGAATAGCTAATAATGTAATGAGGAAAAAATTTGTAAACAGAGTTGAAAATAATGAGGGAAAAAAATGAATAATTGGTTTACTTCTTTCTGACATACAGAGGTCGTGTTTTTTTTTTAATGACGTAAGCCTGTATCTCATGAAAAGGGGAAAGTGCTCTATGTTTGTGAGAATATGTCGGCAAGATATGTAGTTTGTTATGTGTGTGTACTTGTATGTTTTGTTTGTTAGATGGTATTAAGTTTGTTAAGTTACGAATGTGATGTAATGTCTGTTTTGTTTCTCTTTTTTCTTTTTTCTTTTTTACTGTTTTTAATAAAAAAGATGCAAAAAAAAGTTGACTGATTTTGTGAGATTGAAGGAAATGGAAAGAGGATTAAAATAAAGGTGCTGTCTCAGGAAAGTGTTTTTAAAAGCCTAAATGAGAAGCAATCAGCACAGAATAGGAATTGGGGAGTTAAATTCATAATGAAGATTTGGTCAAATTAGGTTAATATGGGCATAGATTTAGGATGATGAGTGTAATGGCTTTTTGGAACATAAAATGGTATTGATGTATTTGGAAGTTACCAATGTTACAAAATATATAATAATTTTAACTAGAGAATATATAGTTATAGACTTCAGATAATAATATGGGATTGTGTTTGTAATGATATAGATATATTTGGATGTAGGGATGTTATTAAATATGTAATAGATTTGTGCTATTAACTAGTGCAAATAGTAATTAAGTCAGTAAGCAGTATTTAGAAAATCTAGTAGCATTAAGGTTATTTAGGCGTATTAATTTAATGCTCTCTATTATGTAATATTCTTTACTATGAAAGTATGTTATAATAGGAGAGCTAGCTTCATGGGAGTCCTTCTCCCTCTCAAAATTAAGGAGAGCTAGTGTGGTGTAGTGGTCTGAGCAGTGGAATACAACTGTGGAGACCTGTGGAGACCAGGATTCGATTCCCTGCTCAGCCATGGAAACTCACTGGATGATCTTGGATGTCTCACGTACTCTCAGGCGTAGAATACCCCATGATAGGTTCACCTCAGGGTCACCATAAGCTGTAAATAACTTGAAGGTACACAATAACCACAACATGTTGAAATAAAACGCAATTGAAGAAATATGGAGATATTATGCTTGGTACGTTAACAAGAAAGAAGTTTATATGCTTTTTTTCTCATAGAAATAATGAATTGGAGGGAGATTGAATGTTTGCTTGCTTGCTTGTTGGAGAGGCTTGAATCAAGTGGTAGGATATATTCTGTCTACAGGAAGAGGGAGGTTGATTCTTTTGTTTGCTTTTCTTTTTATTCTTTCTCCACCCCTTTTGTTCTCTTTTGTTCTCTTTTTCTTTCTTTTACTTTTTAATTTTTAATCTATATGCTTTTATATTTGTTTAGATTTTTTTCTTATATATTCATATTTGTATTTGTATTTGTAGTGTTTTTAGTGTTTCTTGCAAAATGTTTAAAAAAATTAAAGAAGTGGCAGGTCTAATGAGATGACAATAGCATTCTGTCTGTCTCTGAAGATTTGGAAACGGAGTTGATGTGCTCGCTCTAGAAAAGAGAAAACTGGTATTATGTGTGTATTGAGGTTCTTTTTACACCTGCAGGGAGCTGCCAGGAAAACGAGGCGAGGAGACCTGTTCTAATGTAGGCCCAAAAAAGGGTGGTCAGGTCTATTTCACCCACTGGAAATGCTGTAACTTCCCTCAGTACAGCAGTCCCATTGCTTAACTGTTCTAAAAATTTGCTGGTTTCTCAAAATTCAGGGATCCTTTACTGTTTTTTTTCTTTATGTGTCTATGTGGGGTTCTAAATTGGCAACGTCACAGGAAAAGCTGCAGCTATATGTAGCCTTGATGGGGATGAGTAACTGACAGTGAGTCCCTGGTAGTTCAGTAACAATAAATTAGAAGATGAAGATGATTTTTGAATGATGAAAGGGAAGGCTTGAAAACATCCTGGAAAAATATGGAACTTCCAGGGGAAGGGGAGAAGAAACGAGAGAGGACAGATGAATGTGGGAAATATGGGAAGAATGAGAGAAGAGATGGAAGCGCTCAACCTGTTAAGAGAAAGACTTCCATCCCATTCAGTCAACATGGTGATGAAAGATTTTACAGGAGGGTGAAGAAAGGTCTGTAATCCTTCAAATTACAGATCCCCACTAAATTAGATAACATGCTTGTTTCAGAACTTGGCAGCCAAAAATGTTGGGAAAACAAAAGCAGCGTAGAGTTTTCTGGCATCTTAAAGACTCACTGCCATAACAAGCTTTAATAGATTATACATCATTTCATTTGTCTTTGTGAAGTTTTGTCCGGAGGTTTGTGTGTGTGTGTGTGTGTGTGTGCGCACGTGCTTGCACATGTGCATATATAGTACACATGGTTGTGGGAATAGAATAAAGAATTTTTAACAGTGGGATCAGAGGGAAATTAAATGCAGAAAGTGAAATTCTAGTTAACCCTACATATACCTGAAGTAGGTTGTAGTCCATAAAAGCTTATGCAGTTGTAAATACCCTGGTTTTAAGATGTCAGAACACTCTTAGTTAATTTTGCTACACCATGGTTTGCCGATTTGAAAATGGAGAAAGGAAAGTTTTAATCTCCTGAAGAGATGTGTGGACTCTCCCTGTGTTGGCAAGAAAATGATCATCGCAACAGCATCTATTATTTTTTTCCTCTGGGCAGACAGAGAATGAAGACGGGGTTCAGGAGAACACCTTTTCCATGGATCCTCAACTGGAGCGACAAGTGGAAACCATCCGTAATCTTGTTGACTCGTATGTTGGGATCATCAACAAGTCTATCCGGGACCTTATGCCAAAGACGATAATGCACCTAATGATAAACAATGTGAGTACTTGTTTTTTGTTTCCTTGAAGAGGTGAATCAGGATATTCCACCATTACTAACAGTGTCCATCAGTTTCAGCCTTATATTTGTAGTTGCTGGCTTTATATTTCAAGTCACTTCTTGCTGTCATTAATTCTTGGGTTTCTACATCTTTTCTGAAATCAAGCTTGTCAATTCAACAGAATACACAGGATGGGTTTTTAAGCAAGATAGAGTTCTGTCTCCCTAGTCTCATCCTATTCTCACTTTTTGGTGCATTTTTTTTTAACTTCAAAGATGTGATTCATTTAGGATGCCAAGAATAGATACTTCAGAGAAAGAAAGAGAGAGAAAACAACAACCCTGACCTCAGCCTTGAAATCTGTGATCTGGTTTTAAACAAGCTGTTCTTTCTCTGTGGGTGGCCAGTATTCATATATATAATTATATCTGCTCTAAATTCAGTTTCATTTTATTTTATTATTTATATTTATAAAAACCCCACTAAATTCCAATATTTATGAAATAAAAAATGAACATCGTGAGATTGTCATGTATAGATCTTAGGGATAATTTCAGCAACCTTCAAACAAATTATAAACTTGATAAATTTCACACCTTGAAATTGAAGCTTATAACTGTATTGTCAATTTATATACATGTATATATAAGAAGAAATAAATCTGTAAATCCCTAAGAGTAGTATAGTGTCTTATTTTTTCCCCACTTACCCTAACTTGGAAAGCTTCATTCAGTCAAAAACCTTAAATTCCGTAAATAAAGAAGAGTGTAATTTAAAGTAAATTTTTGTCACAATTTCAGTTTCACATTTTAAATAGGTGATAATTAAAGAAGGAAAATAATACATACATACATATGTGTGTATGTATGATTTTCCTTCTTTAATTATCACCACTATCTATCTATTTATCTATCTGTCAATAAATGTTTGCATAGTAGTAGTACATAGAGAGACATTAGTCAACAGTATAATTACTCCATTTTTGTCTGAGGAAAATTATTACTGGATGCCATTCTTCTTTAGCTCTATCCAGCTTCCCTTTTATGATTCAAGATAGGGAGTCAGTTTCTTTCATTTCTAATAATTTGTATAACCATTCTTCGACTTCTGGCATCTTAAGAGGTCTTCCAAAATCTAGCTAGCAGTAGTCTAGCTGCAGAAGTTATATATAATAGTGTCCTCCAGTATTTTCTTACAAATATCTCATTGAAACCTTCAATTATGTTTAGAAGAAAAAAAGATTTTAATGGAAAGTTTATATTGAATATCTGCATTATCAAAGAGTGTACCTTCTCCCAGAGTTTCAAAATTGTAGGGCAGGTCCACCACATGTGGAAGAATGTACCTGTCTTATCTCGACACTTCCAACGTACGTTCTTTCCTATTTTATACATCTTATCCAACGTTGCTGGAGTACGGTACCAACTGTATAACATTTTTAGATGGTTATCTTTAAGGTCTTGTGAAAAAGTGAATTTGTAAGTTCTTTTCCAAGCTGTGTCCGAATACTTCAGCAAGATTTCATGCCCGATATTCTTGGCCCAAGATATTATTGATTCTTTAATTGTTTCTTATTAAAGCTTATATTGGAGAAGTAATTTATAAATTTTAGACATTGCGTGGGAAGAATCTTGAAGTACAGTCTTTTCAAATGAGTTCAAATTAGTGTTTAACTCAAAGCCTTCCAGATTTAAGTCCATTTTAAATCTTTCATATATATTTGTCAATAAGGGAACCATTGTAGATTATGGCCGAACTGAGAGAGTTCTTCTCTCATCTTTATCTGAATGTTAGAGGCCCTGTCAACTTCTATCAAATCTGGTATCTCAGCCATGCCCCTCTGGGGTCTGTCCAGTGGCCCAGGAAGGCTTCCTGAGGCAATGTCCATATAAAAGTATTTTCTTGTATGTTTTGTCTTTAAAAAGAGTCCAGATTCTCAATAAAGATTTCCTAATAAAATGATTTTGAAAGTCTTTGTCAATTTTGGCCTTATTTTACCAAATGTAGGCATGCCAACCAAACCTGTTGTTGGGCCCTTCAAGAGTTAGAATTCATGTATTTTTTAGTGAGAGCCAGTCTAATATCCAGGTGAGCCTGCTAACATAATAGTATATAATAATAATAACAGCAACAACAACAACAATAATAAAATTTATTTCTATCCCGCCTCTCCACAAAGATCGAGGCGGCGAACAACATAAAATACATTAAATACATTAAAAGAGATTAAAAACATACCCAAAAGAGATTAAAAACATACCCAGTTCTCACCATCCACCAACCCACCTAAACCAACCCCTTAAAACACACAACAATTAACAAGCAGTTGACTGTTAACAAAACAAGAAGACAATTGATGGGAGGTGATGAAAATGCTAGTCTTGGAAGTTCTGTCGGAAGAGATCAGTCTTGACCGCTTTTTTACCGCTTCTTCAAGTCAGATAGGTTGCAGCCTCCTCAGTTTTTGTGATCAGTTAAACATTGCCATTTGATTTTTGGCTTTTTATTTCCTGCTAAATAAACTTAGAAAGTTCTTTCTTCCGCTCTTGAACAGGTTTATCTTTTT
This sequence comes from Cyclura pinguis, assembly GCA_030412105.1. Taxonomy (NCBI): domain Eukaryota; kingdom Metazoa; phylum Chordata; class Lepidosauria; order Squamata; family Iguanidae; genus Cyclura; species Cyclura pinguis. The sequence goes on from CM059600.1 coordinate 215,194,730, forward strand.
AAATAATAGGTAGATTTTGAAACAAAAAGTTCATTTTGGGGAGAACATTCATCTTGATGGCTGCAGTTTGGCCCAATAGAGATAGTTGTAGTTTGGACCACCTCACCAAGTCTTCTCTAATTTCTCTCCAGGTTTTTGATAGTTATTGTCGAATAGATTGATGTTTTGCTTTGTAATCCAAATACCAAATATTTTAATTTCTTTTGAAGCTGAAATCCAAATTTTGTTATTAGTTCTTTCTCTTCATTAACGTACATGTTTTTTGTCAAGAGTCCTGTTTTCTCTTTGTTTATTATAAAGCCCGCTTCTTTCCCAAATTCAGTAATTTTAAAGAGTAGTTTCTCAATGGATTGTAATGGATCTTCCAGAAGTATCACAGGATCGTCTGCAATGGCTTTTAATTTAAAAAGTTTGATCATTAAATCTTACACCTCTTATCTCAGAGTCTGCTCAGATACTTCCGTTGAGAACATTCAGAACCATTATAAATAAAAGAGGTGAATAAGGGCACCCTTGTTTTGTTCCTTTTTGTATCTGGATGAAGTTTGATTTTTTCCCCGTTGATGATCACCTGAGCTTTTTGCTCTGCATATATTTGCTGTTTCCATCAGGAGAAATTTTCTCCAACATTCATTCTGATCAGTAAATCCATCATAAACTGCCAGTTCATGTTGTCAGATGCCTTTTCTGTGTCAAAAAAAATCATGGCAAGTTTTTTTCATTGTGTTTTTCAAAATGTTCCATGTTATTTAGTAGTATTTTTGTGTTGTCTCGAAGGAATCTTTTCAGTAAGAAACCATGTTGGTCAGCATGAATCACAGTCTGTAGAATTTTCTTGATCATCTCTGCCAGAATGCTAGCAAATATTTTGTAATCTGTGTTCAAGAGTGTAGTAGGTCTGTAATTGCCAGGCATGGTGGAGTCTTTAACCTCCTTGGGTATAAGTGTTATGTTAGCTTCAGTCCAGGACTTTAGGATTCCATCTGTTAATATTTGATTGAAGGTTTTTTGGGCAGGGAGTATTAACTCATCCTCAAAGACTTTGTAGTACAGAGCTGTGAATCCGTCCTGTCCTGGGGGTTTAGATATTTCCATTTTTTTAATCGCATTTGTGCTTTCCATCGGTGTAATTGGGCCATTCAACATCTGTTTTTGATCTTCAGACACCTTTAATATTTCTTGTGTGTCTAGAAATGGAAAGCTATTATTTGCTAAGGATTGGGCATTTATTCTTTCTCTGTATAATCTTGAAAAGTATTCATAAAAGCTTTCTGTTATTAAATCTTGATTGGTTTCTCTCTTTCCACAAAAACTAATCTCCAAAATTTGCTTCTTTTCTCTTTCTTTTCTCACTTTGTAAGCAAGCCATTTCCTCAGCTTATTTGCATGTTGAAAAGTTTAAAGTGCTAATTTCGAGTTTCTTCTCAGTCTCCCAAGTATTTTCAATTTTATGTTGATGTTTTAATATCTTAATCTCTTAAAATATCTGTTTGTTACTAGGATCTTGTTTTAATTCCACTTCTTTTTCAGTTAGTAAATGATAGATTTTTAAAGTCTTTTCCATTCTCTTTTCTTACTTTCTGTGCCAAATTTGATAAGTTGTCCCCTTATGACTGCCTTACCAGTATCCTGAATGGTTCTCTTGGCGATTTCTTTCAATACAGAGAATGTCTTCGCCTTGCCCTTTAAAAATTCCAAATGATTCAGCCATGTCACCATTTGCTATCATTTTTGCAAGTTGATTCAGATATATTGATCTGATCCAAGTTAAGACGTTGGGGTCAAAGTTCATTAATTCAATAACTTCAACCTGAAATTGCCAGTTCACATTGTCAAATGCTTTTTCTGCGTCTAAAAAGATTAATGCAGCTTTCTTTTCAATATGATTTTCAAAATACTCTACTAGCCAATACAATTCTGATATTATCATTATTTGTCTTCCAGGAGGAATCCACTTTGGGTCTTTGTTTACATATCTCTTTAATATATTTTTTATTCTCTCAGTGAAAGAAAGGCACAAATCTTGTGGTCATTATTCAGTAAAGAAACTGGTCTATAACTCTTGGGTAAAGTTAAGGCTTGTCCTTCCTTTGGAATCAAAGTAATATTAGCTTCCTTCCATGAATCCAGAATTAATCCCACAGTTAAAGCATCATTCATTACTATTTGCAGAGGTAACAGCAGTTCTTCCTTCAAGGCTTTGTAGTAGGGAGCTCCAAATCCATCCAGGCCTGGGTTCTTCCCTAATTTCAGGTTTTGAATGGCTGTCCAACCTCTTCTACAATTAATCTTTTCTTTTTCCTCTTCTTTCAGTTTAGGTATGTGTTGTCTCCAAATATTCTTTAATCTTTGTCTGTTCTATATTTTTCATTGATTATAACTTCGAAAAATACTCATGGAAAATCCTTTGTAAGATAAATCCTTGGTAAATCCTTTATCAACTTCTCTTAGTTTCAGAATCATTCTTTTCTGTCTTTCCTTTCTTAGTCTATATGGTAACTATTTTCCTAACTTATTTGCGTATTCAGAATCTTTCTGTTTCAGCAACTTCAACTTCTTTTCTGTCTCTTCCATTGTCAGCATTGACAACTGATTGCTCAGCAATCTCAGTTTCTTCCAGATTCCTTCATCTAGTGGAAATTTCTTTAAGTTTATTTAATTTTAATTTCTTCTAAAATCTTCTGTATTTTCTCTGTTTGTTCTCTTTTATGTTCTTTGTTTGAACTATCTTTTTATATATGTTTTACTTGCCTCCCAAACTAATCTGATGTTAGCTCCTTTATTTAAATTTCTTTTTAAAAAAGTCTCTGATGTCTTTGTTGTGGACAGTGTTCCTTCTTTGATCATCAAAGATTCATTTAGTCTGAATCCATCTGAAATCTTTAGTCATTCAGTCTGAATCCATCTGAAATCTTTACTTTACACATCATCACAAGATTGTGATCAGAAGTTTTGGCAGTGTTTCAACTTTGTAGGTCTTATTAGTCTGGGCTTTAGAAACCCATATCATATCTATTCTCTAGTGGAATTTATGTCTATCAGGAAAAAAAAAGATTTAGTCCTTCTCATTTCATTGTTTGAATCTCCATATGTCTACAGTTTCTAAATTATCCATCATTTCAAACATTTCTTTTGGTAGTTGACCTTGGGACTTTTTGATCTCTTTTGAGGAAGATCTATCCACTTGCAGGGACATCACCTCATTTCAATCCCCCATTAGATACTACTTATGACTGGATAGTTCAGTTAACATTCAGTCCTTAGATTAACATTCCCTTCTGTAAGACCGGAACACAAACCCCCACCACCAAGATTTTCTCCCCATTTCTACTCCCACAAATCTACCTTCATCATCCACAAAAATAAATTTCAGGGGCAGTTTTGTTTTAACATATAAAACAACCCCATCTGTCATAGATTGTCCAGCAGAAATAAATTCTTCACCTAATTTTTTCTGAATCAACAGTTTTTAGTCTCTCTTGCAAATATGAATCTCTTGCAAAAAAAATAATAATAGCCAAGTCCAATTTATTAAGGTAATAAAAAAATTTCTTCTGGGTTGTGTTTACACCATTTATATTCAAAGTCAAAAATTTGTAATCCAAGTTAGGTCTCAAGTAAGAAGTTCAGTTCAGTCTTTTTCATCACATACGGTAGACACAGCCGTTATTGGAGTTGCAGATGCAGTTGCTCCTTGTTCCTGAGAGTTTTTAGTTGCATCTTTACATTCTCATGGATCTTTTGTCTCTTCTTGATCTGGATCATTCTCAAAGTCATTTGTAAATACTCTGAGGAAATAATTCTTCTTATCAATGGTATTCAGCCTATATCTTTCATTACTGTATGCAAAAATCGTGCCCTCTACATTTTCCCAGGTAAAGGGAATATGTTTCCTTCCAAGAATATTTACCACAGGGTTATAGCTCTTCCTTTTCCTGAGAATTCAAGCTGGAATCTCTTTCAAAAGTATAAGCTGAGTACCCTGTATATTCCATGGTGATTTCTGGATTAATTCCAAAACTTGATCTCTGTGAAATCTTTGTTCATTGGCTGTTGAAAGTTACCTAAATTCTCCAAGAAATCTGGCAACATAATCAGGAACTTTGCCTTCTTCTTTTGAGTCTTTCCAGGTCAGCATTCTTTTTGGACCTGTGGTTGTAATAGACTTGTAAGTAAAGTTTTAGACTTATTTTATAAATATCAGGGAGGAAATAGAGACTGAAATATAATGTAGGAATTTTTCTTCTTTCATTGAACTTCTAGAATTAATGCAAAATAGCCATGTAGTGTTTAATATACAGGCCCAAGTTGTTTTATTTTTTCATGTTGTTTTATTATTCCATGTTGTTTTATTTTTTAACTCAAGGATTCAAAAAAAAACCCAGATTACCAGTAGTGTTTTGAATTTAGTGTTCCAAAACATAAATAAAACTCTCGGTCTCCTGAAGGTTTTCCTAGACAGTTCAGAAATTGGCAGCATGCCAATCAAAATACTAAGTAACAAAGTCCTCTTTAAAGCCAGCCTTAACCAAGTGGAAACAACAAAGCAAAAATGGCACCCTAAGTTGCAAAGTAGCAAGGTCTTTTTAAAGTTAATTAAAAATCATAAAATACACTTGAACAGAGTCCAAATAATGAATTTCCCAATGTAGTAAAAATAGTAATCCAATTCTGAAATTCAAGAGTCAAGTCAAGTCAGGTTTATTGCATTTTAGCAGCCAGCCATTGCACAAAAATAAAAAATAAAATAAAATGAAATGAGAAAGGATAATCCAGCCAATTTACATGTAATATATAGTCAACAATAGATAAATCACTTTCCATACCCCTCTTTGTTCTTTATAGCACGTAATTGTAAGGCCCTAACAAGAAATTTAGATGTTCTAAAAGACACATATTTCACAGTATCAGATAGCAGAAAACAAACCTTCACAAAGGAGGAATTTCCCTTAAAAGACCTCAATAAACGAAAAATATACTTGCTCCTAAGATCATTAAATAGGGCACTCAGACAGAACATGAATTAAATCTTCTATTGAAACAGAGTTGCAAACACATATTCTGTCCTTCGTAGGCACATTCTTGTACCTGCCCATCTGAATTGCCAGTGGGAGAACATTCAATCTAGCATGCAGAAAGGCTAACTTCATTTTAAAAGTTGGAAGATCAACCAGATAATGAGGAAGGGATGAGTTCAGTGGAGTGAAAGAATCAAAAAATGTATTAGATTGACAGGACTTAATCTCAGTCATCTGGGATTGCATCGCTGTATCCTTGAGTCTTTGAAGTATAAGTAATTTTGCTTTATCATACTCTTGAGTCAGGAAGAAAGGAACAGAGAACCCCAAATTCATGACAACCAATTGCATTTTATGCATCCATAAATTTGGACCAGGCTCTTCAAAGGACATCAGAAGGAGCTCAGATACCTGCTTAAAAATAATTTTTAACCAAAAAAGGAGGGCTAATCTAAGAGCCTCTGTTTTAATTGGCATTATACCTAACTCTGCACAGAGCAATGCTAATTTTATGGAAGTGGGAACTGCCACAAGTCTGCGCAGAAATTTATTTTGTGCTCTCTCTAATGTATCTAAATCGGCCAGAGCCCACGGTGGTGCTCCAAACAGTAGTTTTGGCAGGACTCTGAGCCTATAGAGTTCTAAAGTTGGTTGAATCATATTGCCGCCTTTTGTGCAATAGAATCTTAATAAACCATTTAATGTTCTTTCAGCTAACAAGGTACTTGATTGAACCTGTGAGGACCATTTACCAGTCCAGTGGAAGACCACACCAAGATATTTAAAGGAGGGGACTTGTTCCAATTTATTCCCGTCAAGTAGCCAGTTATAAATTTTTTTGGATTTACCGAATACCATCACTTTTGTTTTTTGATAGTTGATGGAAAGTTGTTCATTCTTACAGTATAAACTAAACTGATTCAACAATCTACGCAGGCCTACTTGAGTATAGGAAATCAGAATAGCATCATCTGCATACAATAGGATCGAATATTTCCTATTTCCAATTTTAACTGGGAAAAATTGGTCACCTTTTAAGAACTCAACTACATCATTTATAAATAAGTTGAAAAGAAGGGGAGCAAGCAGACACCCTTGTCTTACTCCTTTAGAGACAGGTATCGAGTCTGAAAGGTGTGTGCCATCAACTCTGACTTCCAAGGATGTATTTGAGTAAAGGGATATTATACATTTTAGAAGATTCTTATCAATACCCATAGTTTGTAATTTAACCCAAAGACGTTCCCACGAAATAGAGTCGAAAGCAGCCTTCAAATCAATGAATGCCACAAAAATATGCTTTACAGTTCCTGCCAAATATTTATCAATAACATATTTCAACATAAAACAATTATCCGGAGTTGACCTGCCTGAACGGAAGCCAGCCTGTTCTGGGGCTAGCAATGCATGCTCTTCCACCCAATCCTCCAATGTATCTAGAAGAGACCTGGCATAAATTTTCCCAGAAACATCCAAGAGACTAATGGGCCTATAATTTCCTGGGTCATTTCTAGGACCCTTTTTGTAGATTGGAACTACAATAGCAGATGACCAATTAGGTGTTGTAACTCCTGCATTATTAATTAGAGAAAATAATGAAGCAAAAATTGGAGCCCACCAGTCAGAAAATGCAATATAAAAGTCTGATGGGAGGCCATCTTCACCAGGTGCTTTACCTTTCTTTAGTCTTAGTATTAATGAATTAGCCCTATCTATAGAAATATTTTTCCAACTATGTTCCCATCTAGATCCAGTATAGTCCTGGGGAATAATCTTAAGATGGTCTGAATCATTAAATATCTTTCCAAAATAGCTTTCCCAGTTGTTTTTAGAAATAGTCCCTTCTAAAATTGGAGATGACCTTTTTTCAAGCCTTGCAATTGTATCCCAGAATTTCGATGGATTCTTTTGCAGGATTGCTAGGCTTAGTTCCTTCCACTGTTCCTTGTAGTATATCCTTTTTTTCTCACTAATTAATCTTTTATATTTTTTACGAAGATCATAGAAGTGTGAGAGAATTTCAGAGGAGTTAGTGTATCGGTATAATTTGATGGCTTTTCCCATTTGCCTTTTTAGATTCCTGCAGTCTTTTTTTATATATATATATAATTTTATTAAATTTTCACAAATAAAAGAAAAATTCTTTAAATTGTAATTCTACATGCATTGTTTCTGATCTTCCACTCTGATCTGGTCTTCACTTCCCGCAATTCGCTCCACTTATTACATTTATGTATCACAATACAATGGTTATCTCAACTGTTTGAACATGCATTTCCCTCTCCTACACAATCATTATACAGTCATTCTATCTTGTCAGTTCCCAGCTATCACTCAATTCTGCTTCTCTCAAATTGTCATATTCCAATATGTTTTCTTATCACCTAAAGTCTTACAGTTCTAAAATATGTCTGTCAATGTATATCTGGTAGTCTGAGCTATTATTACTGCAACAATCACTCATCTTCTAACCCTGGATTCCATTATAATAAGATGTCTCATTTCTCACTTCTACTCCTGAGTCCCTTTCAACCCCCTTCAACCCTTCAACAATATCATAATGTTCATATTCATACCAATGTATCGATATATCAGTCAATTGTAAGCTTAATTGACATTGCCAAAATGCAAATCTACTTATATAATTCAGGGCCCTATGGTTAAATCCAGTTGCTGAAATGTTACTGCTTATCAAGTTCAAAACCTTAGCTTATATCCACCTCCTATTACCCCCTCCCACCTTGGACTTTGCTGCCCAGAGTTTATTTCTGAAGATTCTCTGTATTCTCATAGTCGCTTTAATTCCAAGCTGCTCCGTCCGTGGGGGTGAGGGTATTTACTTGAACAACTTCTATCATAACCTCCTTGCATCTTGGACTTTGCTGCCCGGAGTTTGTTTCTGAAGATTCTCTGTATTCTCATAGTCGCTTAAATTCCCGGCTGCTCCGTCCATTGAAGTGAGGGTATTTACTTAAAAGGCTTCCATCATAAGCTTATCAATCTCAATACCCCTTTCAACCCTTTGACAATATCCCAATGTTTACATTAATGAAATATATCAATCAGATACCTAAGCTTAATTGACATTGCTGAGGTACATCACCGTTTGTCAGATTTAGAGCCCTGTGCCTATATCCACCTTCTATTCGCCCCTCCCATCTTGGACTTTGCTGCCCGGAGTTTATTTCTGAAGATTCCATGTATTCTCATAGTTGCTTAAATTCCAAGCTGCTCCGTCCATGGGAATGAGGATGTTTTGCTTAAATGACCTTCCAGCACAGTCTCGCCAGTCTCAACAATCCAGAGTCCAAAAAAAGTCAGACAACAAGAGTCACACAACAGGAGTTAGAAGAAAATAAAACAAAAACCGCACAATTCGGTAGTTTTTCCTCCCAGGTATTCTTCTAAAGTCCGAAATCCAGAGTTAGAAAACCAAAAATCCAATCGTCTCAGTTCAACCAGAAGATTAAAATAAACAATGTAAAGTATTCAATGTCCAAATGAAGATTATTAAATCTTATACAGTCCAATCTTTTGCCTTAAAGCAGTATCAACTGTTTAATTGTTCAACATTTTAAACTGTAAGTCCACATTACAAATCAAAAGCCTTTAAATAACTTCAGTCCTCGTGAGAAAGCAGAAAAACCTCACAGCCCTTTCTTTAAATTCAGCTGCCCCTTTAAGATGAACTCTCAGCCATGACACACTCACATTTCCTCTGGGTCCCTCCATTCCTTTGCTCCTGCGCTCCATTGCAAGCCAAATTCTGTTATGATATTTTCAAAATGAAGACCAGAGCAGGTTACATGTTTTCTTATTTATTCCTTACTTGTTTCTTGATTTCTTGATTAAAAGTCAACAGCGGTGCTTGTGCTGCTCAAGCGACGATCCCGCCGGCTTCGTCATGGTCCTTTGAACCCCTGGCGCTTTCCGCTCCCCCAGCCAGGTAGAGCCAAACGCCAGTTGTGGGGTCCCCTTCGGACCTGTTCCGCACTCCTTGTACCGGAGGGGTGTTTGGCCACTTCTGCGTGTCAGAAGAAGCGGCTGGAATCCAGCGGGTGGCTGCTCGGAGCTGCGCCATTGCGCAGCTTCATTCCGAGCTGCCACTTGTGCCCGCCATGCGACCGGAAGCAGATTCCTGGTGTCTTTATCAAACCGAGCATTATTGCTTTTGGTTTGATGATTTTCTGAGTGGGGTACCTTTTTTAAAAAAAAGGGTCTGAGAGAGTTTGTGTATACAGCTGATTTGCAGACTCGACACTGGATATTTGAATCAGGTCTTTTCTTAATTTCAGAAATTCCTCAGAGTAAAGCCTCTGTTGCAATTCTGATTGCAACAGGGGATTCCATTTGATCCTTTTATCAGAGGTTAATTGGGCTTGTTCAGAATTAAGGTGGTGAGCAGTATTTGTAGAAGTACTGTTAAACCACTACAAGGAAAATCTAAGTGGCTGGTGATCACTACCAGCTACTGGGTCAACTGTAAAAGAAGGGAACAAGGATCGACGCTCATGTGAAATTAACACATAGTCAACTGTACTTGCTCTAAGGTTATTTATAAAAGTGAACTCTCCCTTGGAATTATCAAGATGGGAACCATTTATTAAAGCTAGATTTAGCTTTGTCAGTACAGTAAAAAAAATGAGGCCAAAATCATTAATCTTTTTATCGTTAGACTTTTGAATTTTCAAGCCTTCCCACAACTCGGTTGGGCCTCCTAAAGCCCTAGCAATATCTTGGTTAGATGAACCTATGCGTGCATTAAAGTCGCCGGCAATTACCAATGGAACTAAAGGGAATTCATACTCTAACTCGCATAGATATTCTTCTAGCTTATACCAGTAATCTGGATCATAATATGGGAGGTGCAGGGAGGAACATAGATGTTAACAAAAATTTAAGAGTGGTGTACATTTTTAATAAAAACGGCCATGGCACATGGAGCTAATCCTTTAAGAGGAACAATTGAAGCTGAAAGAGAAATAAATATCAATATAGCCAGGCCACCACTCGGTCTACCACCTTTAGAAGAAGAGTGTGCGGTGTTTGAATACGCCACATATCCAGGAAGCCAAATATCATGCTTAAGCCAGGTTTCTTGGAACAGCAGGACCTGAAATTGCTTTATATAATCTAGAAAGTCACAATCCTCTAGTTTGTTCCTCCAGCCTGCTAGATTCCAGGACAAACAGGAAAGTCCAGATGTTGAATATATTGACTGTCGTGTCAAAACCTGGATTTCATTGGTTTCCTCTGAAGTTACCACTGACCTATTTATTAGTAGATAAGGATTACAATGTATTTGATGTATATCTACCAATATAGTATCTTCATTGTTAGTCTTCCTTTCATCTAATTCATGAGGCTCCAATTTCCTCATCTCTAACCAATGTGCTGTTGTTTGACGTGCTTGACTAGAGATGGTATTTCTGTTACTGGGAGGGGATTCAAACATTATCAAATCATCCTGTTCCAGAGGAGCTGAAGCTAAATCCAATTCTGCCCTAGAAATTCCAGAGTAAAAATATGTGACCAGACCAAATCACAGGAATTAAAAAAAAAGGGAAAAAATTAACTCAGTCAGTTACAGCAATAAATAAATAAATAAATAAATATCCTCAATTAAATCCATCAGAGTACAAAATCCAATAAAATGAAGATGACATTAGTTAAGTAGACAGGTCTATTTGACTTGCAGTGGAATAACATTAGATCCAAGCAATATAAAAAGGCACTGTCTCTTTAAATATTCAACACATGAAAAGGCAAAGCAGTGTAAGGTAAAGCTCCAAGCTGCTGCTGCTGACAGAGGCTTCTTGTATTTCTTTGATATAAAAATTAGTAGAATAGAAAATATTTATTATTGTTGTTATTGTTGTTCCACTTTTTTCCTTGAAAGGACTCAGTGGCTTACAATGGTTTAAAAGAAAACATGCTTAAAACTGTAGCATATAAAAGTTACAACACATATTAAACAAACAGTAGTAATTGAAACAAAGTTAAAAATACATATTAAAAAAACAAACACCGCAAGAGGTCAAGTCTTGAGTAATGTAATGTCCATACAGTGGAATGACCGCTTTTCATCGCCCCGCCCCCGCCCAACTCCACTGGAAATCACAATTGTCTCCTCACCCCAGGGCTCTGCTATAGCCACTCCGTTCCGGAGTGGACACCTGCGTATCCCTGGTCACAGCTGGTCTAGAGATCTTCAGGTTCCCTGTAAATCAGGGAGCCCCTTACTTGACAAGAGGATCCTCTCTTTTCAAGAATAAAGCTTTGGAATCTATCCCACAATCTCTAGATTGCATCTTCCGTTACCCTGCCCAGAAACTGGAACCAGATTTATTGAGTTTTATCTAATTGAGATTAGAACAAAATTCAGACCGTTACATCCAACCCATCGAAAACCAAAAACATTGCTTATCCTGTGTGGCCTGTCTTCCATCTCCACAGACCAAGGATTTCATCCACTCGGAGCTGCTAGCCTACCTGTATTCCTCCGCAGACCAAAACAGCTTGATGGAGGAGTCTGCTGACCAGGCACAACGCAGGGATGACATGCTACGAATGTACCATGCCCTGAAGGAAGCATTGAACATAATTGGAGACATCAGTACGAGCACAGTGTCCACACCAGTTCCTCCTCCTGTGGATGACACATGGCTTCAGGCAGGGAGCAGTGGCCATAGGTGAGTTGCTTTGGAGTAGCCATCCAGATCTGATGTGCTTTTTTTAAGATATGAGGAGAACTAGCAAGGCCAGAAGGTGTAAGTAACAAATCAAAGTGAAAGTGATATGTTCAGATCATTCTCTCCGGAACTGCAGCAAGACCTTAGGGAATTACATTACATACATCCCATACAGTTTTAGCACTGAACTAGATATCTGATTCTTGACTTGAATTTCTTGGTAATTTTTAAATTCTTACAATGTTGGTATCATTCAGGACGATTTTTAGATAGCATTGATTGGCTCTAGAAACAGTTTTTCAAAATGGCACGCATGTGCAGATTGTGAAACATACAGCTTACATTTTGCCATTTGACTTCTGACTTGATTTGAGATTCTGCTATTTTAATCTGTGCTGGTTTATCTTGCCTATTCTGATGAGTCTCTTTTTTTTCTTTTGCAGCCCTACGCCACAGCGCAGGCCTCCTTCTACTGTGCTGCCACCAGGGAGACCCCCAGCTGTGAGGGGTCCTATGCCGGGCCCTCCCTTAATCCCAGTACCAGCAGCAGGCCCTTCCTCTTTTGTGGCTCCACCCATTCCTTCACGGCCTGGACCCCAGAATGCGTTTGTTGCTAATAATGACCCCTTCTCAGCCCCCCCTCAGATTCCTTCACGGCCAGCGCGTGTACCACCCGGCATCCCTCCAGGAGTGCCCAGGTAAAAGCCAGCTCAGGGTTCCCCACTTTCCACAGCGTTGGAGGGCTTCAAGAAACACTGTGTTGGTGGAACGTCAAGCTTAGATGCCTTTTTTTTCCTGTATACTAGTGTCCCCATTAAAAATGAAGGGGGACATGAGAGAATTCAGGACTGAAAACTGGAAAAAATCATACTTAACAATGTTCATTTGGTGCAGCTTCGCTAGAATAGGTGGAGTATGTTTAAGGAGAATCAGATGAAATGTCGGGCCTCCTTGTTTATGGTTGCAGACAAGCTTTTTTAATTTTTTTTTTCTTGATAGGTAAAGTACTACCCCTTACAAATGGCAGATTTCTTCCTTCAGAGGAATCACTTTCAGCACTGCGGGCTGCAGAAAACTCTCCATTTCAATACTAATTAGAATTTAGTACAGTGTACTATAGGAATGATTCTGAATTCAGAGAGATCCTGAGACAACAGTGCCAGAAAATTGACTGGCTTTTTGTAATTAGGTCCCTGTGCATTGCTTAGAAAAACAGAAATGGATGGCACAGAGGAGAAATCCACAATAATTGGGTTAATCTTCACATGCCAACCTGAACAGGCAGGAGTCTTCATTCTTTTTCAGTTACAACAGTTAGGACCTTCCCCTTCTCTGACGGTTTTTTCCTTCTTGCCAAGCAAACTGGACAAGTTTAGTCTTTCTCCGGCAAGCCAGCTAATGTTATTAGATTATTGTTGTAAAGAACGGAGAAAAAGATGGCAGAGAAAGCTCTGGGGAAGGGAGAAAAGACAGTGCTAAGGGTATGTCACCTCAGATGCCCACTGATCAGCATGGCTCTGAGTCAGAAAAGAAAGATAAAGTAAAAGGCAAAAACTCCCAGATGGCTGCCAGTCAGCATGTCTCTGTGGAGGAAAAAAAGGAAGCACTCAGAAAAGTATTTATCTTCTCTAACAAAAGTGATATAGAGGAGATACAGGCAGTATGCAGTGATAAAAATGGTGAGAGAGATCACAGTAAGGTGGCGAGGGTGGGTTTTTTTCCCCAAAAGCCCAAAAAGAAGAAGAAGGTTGCCATTGCGCAGTCAGTTCCGCGTTCATCGCCTAAGGCAGCTAGAACCAAAGTGGCAGTGGTGAGTCTTCAGAAGTTTAATTTGGGCCACCATATTGATTGTTGTGATGCAAAAGAGATGGGAGGGGCTCTCAGTGAGTATTCCTCTATTGCTGGAGCATGCTTGGAAGGTCTGACGCAGTGCCCAGAAGCAAGGGGAGGGACTACATTGAAGCACAGTACAGGGAGAGCATGTGCGGTTTCCCCTACTCCTCCACAGCCATTGTGAGCATGTGTAATTTCCTCTCTTCCACTGTAGATCGGGGGTAGCCAAGGAGGTGTGGGGATAGATGTTTCCCTTCGACTGAGAGTGGAACACCAGAAAGTATGCAATATCTGAGACAAATGTTTGCAGCACAGTTAGAGAAGGAAAGACAACTGTGGAGGGAAGGAGACAGTCAGAGATCTGTGAAGAGGCAAGACCATATTGTATGGGTCCAGCTATTTCTTGAACGAACGATTCTAATGTCAATGAATTACAGATGCTGATTAGATGGATAGTTTCTAATGAGTTGGGCATAATTATGTCTGTAATGAGGAATCAATTTAATGAATGAGGAAATCTAAATAAAATGAATTTGCAAACATTATCAAAGACAATGAATTACAGTTCTATGAGTGCTATAACTAATGTTGAAAAATCAAATATAGAGGGTATAAATAAAGAGTTAGAATGAGATAAGAGATTGGTGGAACACCAGAGAGAAGAAGAGATGTTGTTTGGCCAAAGTAAGAAAAAGTGAAAAAGCATGAAGCGTTCAGAGAAGGAGGAGGATAGGAGAATGATAGGCATAAGAATTGTTTGAAGACATCAAAAAATAATGTTCTAAAGGAGGTTCGTGTGGATGAAGAGGATCAGGAGGGGACAATGCAGATAGAGGTTGAGGATACTGAGGACTCATCAGCAGAGGAAGAGGAGATTGGATTGGATGCTAATAGATGGCTTCAGATGGATAATTTCAGAAGTGTGTTAAGGAGAGTATTACGTACATTAGATTTAGAATTAGATGTTGACAAAGGTCAGAGTAAAGAGCAAAAAAAAATGTAACAAGGTAGCAGCAGTTATAAAAAAGAGAGAAGTTCATGGGACAGAGATTCCAATGCCAGATATATTCAAGGAGTTGGTTCAAGTTGAGTGGGAATCTTCCTTGAACACTTGTAGGATGTTAGGGGAATTGGTTCCCTGGGAGGGGGACACTACTCTGAAGGAAGTAGATGAGAGAAGAGCGAATTCTGTGTTTAGAAAAGGTACCTAAAGATTCAGCTGCAACCTTAAGGGCGTAAATAGCCACATCTATGTTCGCTAGGGTAGCAGTTTTGTGGATGCAAGAGATTATGGAGTTTGAGGAGGTACAGTCTAGATCCTTCTCTTAAGCATTAGAGAGAGAGAAAAAAGTTTTGGAATATTTAGCAGATGCTAGTTATGACACAGTTGCCATTATGGCTAGAAACATAAGTGCAGCAGTAGCAGTGACAAGGAGATCTTTGCGGCTGCCTCATTGGGACGTTGACCAGAAGTCTAGAAACAATCTGGTGTTTGTACTATTTAAAGGGGAAGTGCTCTTTGGAAGTCAAGCTCTAGATAAGATGTTGTGGAGAGCAGAGAAAAGAAGCAGGTCATGCTAACTCTGCAGAAAAGGAAAGTTGGCAGGAAACCTTTGCAAGGGGAATTTTATTCCTTTTGAGGTGGTAGAGTAAAGGGTAGACAGGCAGACTTTAGAGATTGTAGGCAACAGTGGGTTAAATCTAAAGGACATTTCAATAGCACAGGTTCATTCAATAGGCAAGGACAAGAAAGAGGAAGAGTATCTACCCAGAGAAGGGGTAGAGCTCAGTTGTGATAAAAGGATATTGAAAGTAGGATATTGAAAGCATATTGAAATGCCTTCTGCGTTTCAACACTTGGTGGAGTCAAATAACAACAGATCAGTGTGTGAGTCAGATGGTAACAAAAAGTTATGAAATACTGTTTGACAGAGTGCAGAAAAGCAGATATGTGTCTTCTCCAGTATCAAAGAAAATAGAGGAAAGAAGTATAGTTCTTCAAGAGGTACATCATCTAATAAAATTGGAGCAGTGGAGCAGGTGCTGGAGAGTCTGTGGTTCTCTGGGATATATTCCACATTCTTCATGGTGCATAAAAGCAATGGGGCATTTTGTCCCATTCTGAATCTCAGATATCTCAATGAGTTTGTAAGGTATTTGAGGTTCAAAATGGGAGGTGCTCAAGACAATAAAAGAGAATCTGTTAAGTAGACAGTTGGCCTCAATTGATTTGAGGGAGGCATATCTTCATGTGCCCATGATAGAATCAGACAAGAAGTATCTAAGGTTCCAGTACATGAACAAACACTTCCAGTTCAGGGATCTGCCTTTCAGTTTAGCATTGGCTCTGAGGGTATTTACAGAAGTCTTGGTACCTTTGGTGGCATTTCTGAGACAGCAAGGGGTACATCTTTATCCATACCTAGTGAAGGCGAGTTCTCAGGAAAAAGTGCTTCTGGATTTGAAGAGGACCACCCAGATTTCGAAGAATTTGTTTCTGATCAACTGCAAGAAAAGTAATCTGATGCCAACAAGGTTAATTGAACATTTAGGTGCTCAGATAGACACCAAACTGGGGCACATTTACCTCTCAGAAGAGAGGAAAGTGAAAGTCGAGCAAAGTATAAGGAGGTTGGTAAAGCTCCAGTCAGTGGATTTGATGGTACTAGCTTGAGTAATGGGGATCCTAGTTTTGACATTTCAGTTGGTACCTTGGGGAAGATTCCATTCCAGGGGCCTACAGAGACTTTTGATTCCTCACCAGTGAAACATTGGCAAGAAAAACATTATTTGGTGCCGTTGCCTCTCAATTTGAGAATGGAATGGAGCTGGTGGCAGAAGGACACCAAATTGAACAAAGGTATACTATTAATAGTGGAGCAGTATGTGAAAGTGATGACAGACACGAACCTGACTGGTTGGGGAGTGCATTGTCAAGGTGTGTCAAGGTATTTGGACAGGAATAGACAAGAAGTGCAATATGAATTTTCTTGAGTTGAAGGTGGTACATTTGGTGCTCCTTGAGTTTGGGCAGCTGGTGAAGGGACAGCATGTCCAAGTATGGGCAGATAATATGACTGCGAGAGTGTATATTGTCAATCAGGGAGTCAGACAGGTTGTTCCGTTGGGTGGAGAAGAATGTGCAATCAGTAACAGCAGTCTACCTGAAAGGGAAGTTGAACTATTTGAGTCAGCACACTTTACATCCAGGAGAATGGACACTGAATTATGCAGTGTTTCAGAGATTGAAGATTCTTTTCAATCAGTGGGAGCAGGCATGCAGAGGCAATGGATGCTGTGTTGATACTGTGGCTGAAGGGTTCACATTATTCATTTCTCCCAGTGCAGATTATCCTTAAGGTGCTTCTAAAGATACAACAGGAGCAGGCAGAGGTGGTGTTGATAGCTCTGCATTGACCCAGAAGACCATCATTTTCTCTGCTGAAACAGTTGCTGTAGAGATCATGGAAACTTCTGATTCAGAAAGATCTTCTAAGTTAGGGTCCAGTGAATAATCCAAATCTGTCGTGGCTGAATTTGGTGGCTTGGATCTTGAAAGGAAGGCATTAGAGCTGCGTGACTATTCTACAGGAATTATTGACACTATTTTAGCATCTAGAAAGCAGTCAACACAAAATATTTATAACATGACTTGGAAGGCATTTGAGAAGTGCATTGCAAGGCAGGTGAATGTGTTGGACATTCAGGTTAAGCATGCCTTGGAGTTCTTGTAAGATGATCTGCAAAAAGGTTTAAGACTGAATGCATTAAAACGTCAGGTGTCAGCATTGGCAATGATGCTAGAATTTGAAGGTGTTTCCTTGTCAGCTCATCCGCACATGAAAAGATTTTTATGGGACAAGGCTATATCCTCTTTTCCAATGAGGCACAGATTCCCGAGTTGGGATCTGAACCTGGTCCTGAATGGTTTAACAAAGCCACTGTTTGAGCCAATTAGCGAGGCTTTGTTAAGAATGATGATTTTTAAAACAGCCTTTCTAGTAACAATAACATTGACAAGACATGTTTCGGAATTGGCAGCTCTGTTGGTAAATCCTAACTTGTGTAAATTTGAGGATGACAGGTTAATGCTAACTTCAGATCCAACTTTTCTTCCAAAGTGTGCCTAGAACAAGGGAACATCTGATGTCATTTACTTGCTTAATTTCTGTCCTCAGCCTAAGCACCCTGAGGAGAAAAGATGGTATACACTCGATGTGAAAACAGCTGTCAGGTTGTACGACAGAGGAATTGCTTGGATGAGATGTACAGAGGCGTTGTTTGTCTCTTACAATCCGAAGACTTTGGGACAGAAAGCATTGAAAATGGTGCTTGGAAGATGGGTCAAAGCATGCATTTTCCATGGTTATGATTATGCGGGCAAGCCTAGGTCTAGAAATGTATGGCTGCATTTGACAAGATCAATGATGACTGGCACAGCTTACACTGTAACTTCGTCATTGCATGACATATGTTCTGCAGCTGGATGGTCAGATCCTTCAACTTTTGTCAGGCATTATAAGATAGACAAGTTTAAATCAACACAGGCAGCTTTTGGCAGGACTGTGCTGCACTGTCTTGAGTAGTTGAGAACATTCCTGCCAGGGTATAGCTTGGGTAAATCACAGTCATTGTGGATTTCTCCTCCATGCCATCCCGAGAATGAGAGTTTAGACTTAATACAAAGGTTCATTCTGGGATGGTAAGAGGAGGAATCCATGCCCACCGTAATAATAAAAAAGAAAAAGAAGGAGATAGAGATAGGAAGAAAGAGATAGGAGAGGAGATGAGTAGAAATAGTGAGGGATAGGTACAGTTAAGAACAGGCTTGTATGCAAAGGAAGGTTACAGGCTCAGTTACACATGGCTAGATAATGAAAGTGTCAGAGAAGAGGATGGGGCCCCTAACTGTCATAATTGAAAAAGAATGAAGACTCAGGCGCAATCATTGTGGATTCTTCCTACCGTCCCAGAATTAACCTTTTACGTTAAGTCTAGTCTCTAATTTTAAACATGTACCTTTTGTGGCTGCAGAAAGAAGCTAAAAGTGTGGGGAAAATCACTGTTGATTTCCAAGAAGCCAAGAATGTGGTCAAGAATAGGGCTTCAGTGTGCTTTGTACTTCTCCATGATGAAAGGAAATTATGTAAATGGGCAAAGTTAGCAGAGTCGTTTGTGTTAATAGCTATTCCAAAAATCTAACATTGGCTAAACTTCTTGTGGTTTTTATAACGTATCCCATGATCCCCTAGATGTTTTTTTTTTGTTGTCATGTCTCTCATACTGTCTCATAAGAATGGAAATATTTTGTCATGGTCCCTGTGAATCTGTTCTCCCTGGTTCTTCAGCCTTGTGCCATCAGATGTATTAGACTGCAGCTTCCATCAGCTCCAGCCAAATATGGTCATCCTGGCTGGGGAGGATGAGGATTGTGGTCCAGTATATTGGAGGGTTGCAGCTTGGCTAACCTGGCATGGTTCCTTCTATCAGAATGCTGGCAGAGGGTAGAAATTTTATTCTGGAAGCATTCTAGCATATGTGTGGGAAGAATGTGGAACCACCATTCTGTACAAGTGTGAAGAAGTTGCAGAATAAGGTTTAGGAATCCCTGAGAATCACAGCTTTCAGTTTTTCATTATTGGTTTCTAATTGTTGTGATCTAAAGGTGTGCATAAAAGTATGTGTTCTGTACCAACTGAATTCTTAGATAGTAGTTGCTGTTGAAGTGGTCTAGTAATTAGTGACTGGACTTTAATGCCCATAGGTCTAAATTCAGTTGCTAGTCCCGCTAGACTAGATCCATTGAATCAATATGATTTACGCAAATGTTAAGTTACTAGTCAGTGGATCCACTGTAGTTGGGACTACCAACTGGTTCAGACACTTAGCCATCTGCGCAAAGTCACCAGAATAAACTGTCCAAAACAACCAAGTACAAATTCATGTAATATATTCATTTTCAAAATTCAACTTTCCTTATTGCAGAGATATCTTGGTGCAGAATTTTGGTAATTTTTAAAGTGCAGAGTACACCACATAAATAAAACATATTTATTAATTAACTTATGCAATTTGTGCCCTACCCTTGAGAGTAGTGTTGATTGCAGCGGACCTTTAAAGAAGTCACCCATTCACATAACAGTGGGGGAAAGCAGAACAAGAGTTTCAATGAACAACATCCAGTGTGTCTCTGCAAATAATCATCGGATCTCTCAGTAGACCTAAAGAGACCAGTCCTTTGCCTAGCCTTCCTGTTGCTTGGCCAGAGCGTGTACAAAGAAGCAAGCTAGAATTGGTGTTTCCTAAGGGGTGCCTTTTTTCCAGCAAATGAAAGATTCTGTGCTCTTCACTTACTATTGCCCTGAGATGTAGCTTTTTCCTATTTAAGGACGGAGAGGTTCCCTAGCTCAAATTGATTTGGGTTGTGAGCACTGGCTTCAGCTACTAATATTTAGTGATTCTCCCCTTCCTACTCTTCACATCTCACTATTTTTCTTTTTTTCTTTCCTACAGCAGAAGACCCCCAGCAGCACCAAACCGGCCCACAATTATCAGACCGGCTGAGCCCTCCTTATTAGATTAACCATGACCACTACCCTGAGTGGGAACGATTGCTTGTTAACTATCTTGTGGATAGAACTCATGCCTAATCTCGTGTAAAACTGCTCTTTGCAATTGATCAACTGTAGCCAAGGCCCATTTTTCCCATTTCCTCTTTCTCCTCCTTCCCCTGCCCTTGCTACCATAGCACGACCATGACAGAAGTCACCATGGGATGGGTGCTGTGAGTCAGTTACCTGTAAATAGCTCTGAGAGGTGAGGCATTCCTTGTAGTAGTTCCCTCTCTCTGTCCCTGGGTCTTGGCTTGGAAGTGATTTGGTGATTGGGGGGAAGAAGGGGAGTTATTTCTTCATCCTTCTCGTTGTGGCCACACCTGACCCATTCCACATGGGAATGTGGCGTATTCTGTTTTGTGGAGTTGTTTTGCACTTTGTTGAAAATACGGAATGGAACCCTGAATTGAGTGATTGCCAAGGAATTACCTGGGAATGTGTACAAGTGAAAACTTGCATTTCCGTCAGTAGTTATACATTCAACACATTGAATCTTCTTTTGCCATTCATGTTAATTGAACTTGTCCACCTCTTTTACCCTACACATCCTGCAATGGATTTCTTTGTATTATAAAAATCTCTCCCTTAGATTGCCTTAACTTTCCCCCTTTAAATTTCAGTGCAGAATTTGTCACTTGATTTCTGTTTTATAGCTTGAAAGCAGATAAAGAAATGATGGGACTGCAGAGAGCAAATTACTAATAAACCCAATTCACTGAACGTAGAGCAAGACTTTGTGAAGCAAAATAAATGGAACAAGGAAGGCACTGAGTCACTTCTGGGCCTCAAGTTTAATGCCAATGTGCATGCCAGGTTACTCTCTGTACAACCAGTGCTTGTGCTTAAAACAGGAACAGTGGCATTTGAACTCAATTTGCCAGTTGTGACATGGATAAAAATGATTGCTGATCCTTCCTGTTTTATACCAGAGAGACATCCAGCTGGCCAGTTGCAGGCATGTCAGTCATTTCTGGTAGTAATGTCAGCATGCCCTGATTCGCTATGACTACTTGTAACCATGTGGAGAAGTGGTGCAATGGGTCAGGGTGTCAAAAACATTTATCAGGACTGTGATCTTCCTCAGCATGACTTGTTTCTAATGGAAGCTTTCTCCTCCCTATTCTTTTCAAAAGAGTGACTTCGTCCCATGCAGTTAACTCATTTTGAGATGTGCTGTAGTGCAGCTTGCCTCTGTTTTGAGGCTGAGGAAGTTCTTCATGGCAAACAGTATCCAGAAACGGATCTCATGGCTGTAGTGCTGGAAGGCCCACTATCTTACAGAAGCTCCTCAAGGAGCCTCGTCTCTGAGAAGAGATTTTTATGGATGGCTGTTCTATCTGTGGAGCCATTACTTACCCTGCAGGTTCATGAAGCAACACTGGAACCTTCTCAGCACTCTCTGCGCTGCCTGGGCTGTGGTTGTATATATTTTTCATAAACACAGACTGTTTTAATACTTGTATAAATTCTAGATTTTTTTTTTAAAAAACAGACCCCCCCCCACTCCCCCTGCCCCCATGCACAAGCCTATCAGGGATTCCTCAGCCCTTCCTGAGACAAGATATAAGGAACAGTGACACACACCATCGCCTTAAATGTTTCCTTCCAGTGGCCTCTTTCCTTTCTACCTGAGCTGGAGCAGTAGTTACTGGTTTCATGTCCTGGAGGATATGAACCTTCCACAGACAGTGCTACCTTTGTGCCTTTACCACTTGATTTCTATGCTGTCTGCCCTAATAACCAATGTTGCCTTCCTGCAAATGTCCCTCTGTCTCCAAAGTCACTACGAGAACTTTGATCCCGTCTTCCAATGCATTTCATGACCTCCTGCCATGTATGTCCATCACTTCTCTGAAAGCTGGCATTTGCTTGGTAGCATGGACTTCTATTTCATTCATTCGCTTCCACTTGACTCTTCTTGTTACCATGTGTGAAGGGGCTATGGGACCTTCTCTCCCTCATCTTTAGATGAGAAAAGCTCCCAGCAGTTTGAGATAAGTGCCTCCATTATGTATCTTATTAATAAACTAAAATAAAGGGAAATTCTGCTGGTGGAAGGTCTCTGGCAGCTTGTGGTGTTGGTTTTTTTTGCAGGGGTGCGGTATTTGTTTTCAAGTATCTCTTTAGGGTTAAATGGAAGACATTAAAGGTCAGTCAATAAGAGGTCAGTTAGTGGTGTCTGTCATACATAATAGTAACATCAGCTAAGGCTCCATCCAGAATGACTGTTTGATCTTGCCCGGTTCTGTATTTTTAATAAGAAGCAGTTGTAGATACCTACTAATCACACCATCTTAATGCAAGTCAAGTTAAAAAAGCTTAAGGACATTTAGCTGTAGTAAACCCCTTAATTCATTGGGGTTTTTAAGGCTGTTTGCAGCAATTGATTTCCTTCAGGATCATTGTTTTCCACTTATTCATTAAATGATGCAGCCAGGATACATATTTGATATGAAAGCCAAATCTAGTAATATTTACTGTTGGTATCCCTAGCAGTAAATTAAATACACTGGTACAAGCGTACATTCAAGTTGCATACATTTATACAGTAATGTTTCCTGTTGCTGAGTATGATGGACACTTAAAAAAGGTTTTTGAAAATGACTGCACACACGTACACACCCTTGTTCAATTGAAACCAAAGCTGCCTGGGTTGAAGAAGACTTCATGGGAGCCCTTCTCCCTCTCAAAATTAAGGAGAGCCAGTGTAGTGTGGTGGTTGAGCATTGGAGCACAACCATGGAGACCAGGGTTTGATTCCCCACTCAGCCATGGAAACTCACTGGGTGACCTTGGATTTGTCACACTGTCAGCCCCAGAACACGCTGTGATAAGGTTGCCGTAAGTCAGAAATGGCTTGAAGACACACAACAACAAGTTGTGAAAGGGCAGATCAAATAAGCAAGATACCACAAGTTACCTTATAGAACTCAGTGGAACATTTGTTTGCAGCTGTTCCTTTACACCTCAAAGGAACCATTGCATGCTGCATAACACCTTCTCCAACAGAGACTTCCAAATAAGTAGTATAGCAGGCCTAGAAGCTCCTGGCAATGATTCATAAAGAACAGGTGCAGCGATTCACACTAAACCTTGCAGTAGAGCAGTTACTAGTCATTTGACAACATCAGTGATTGAGGGAAGGGTAGGGGCATGTTTATAAAGCATCTAAAACAGGCAGGCACAATGCTGCACTGTCACTCCCAGCAGCCAGTATGGCCAGTGGCAAAGTGCTGAGGGTCACACTCCAATGAGATCTGGAGGGTCCCACTTCCAATCTGAAACAGCTGACCAATCTCACCTGTAAATAATATAAAATTTGTTCGGGTACTTTCACCACATGTGGTTGCTTTATACATATAAAAAGCAAAGAGAGACAGTTAGGTCTGTGAGGGGGAAAAGATGAAATTCCACAGTTGGGCAATACCTTTATTAAGAGTAGCCCAGGGCCAAGAAAAGAGCATGCAAAGTTTTGGGTTCCCTGGAATTCTTCTCTAGAATAGTACCAAAAGCAGGGGGTTGGAGTATGAAGTTATGCCACATGCTGTGGCCTTAAGCTCTATTTTGGATCCTGCTCAAAGTGAAGTTGTTGACTCAATTAGTGCCTTCCGGGTCCTTTTGCACGTACCTGGTTATACCCAGAATTTTTTGGTCTTGTAAGAATGGCTGGTTCTCATTTTGGATGCAGTGAAGACTGGACAGAACTCAGATCCATTTCTGGTGTCGGATGAAAACAGATAGATTCCTGGATAGGCAAAGAACAGAAGTAAATATGACTCAAGCTTTGCTAAAAAAAAAAAAAAAGAAACACTGATGTTTCTTTTTACTAGTTAACTGTCTACCCATCCATCTTGTTTAGCTTATGGGAAGAGACAAATCTGGTTACAAACAGCCCCTGGTTTTCAATCAGTGGAGATTAGCTGATTAGTGAAGCTAATCTAGCTCTGTCCCACAGTTTATTATACAATTGAAGTTATACAAATTTTACTTTAGTGTTGGTTTTTTGCTGCAAAATGTGGACATGAAGCTAATTGTAGGTTTCATTTGCCTAAAATCTGTAATATTTTCAGAGCCTGTAGAATTGCACATTCACTTTGATCCATACCAAAACTTGGAAAACACATTAAAAGTAATATCACTACTTCTTTCTTTCAGATATTTTAACAAAGGGGAAACAAATTTTGAGATTTGAGCTTTTTATCTCATCAGTAATGTTTACATGTTGTTGAAAAAATGTTAACTGTGCATGGGGGCTTGGCCTTTTCAGATGACTTTAAAAAAAACTGGCAATATTGTGTTAGTCATGTATTACCCTACTCACTACTAATGAGTAACATGAGCCATTAGTTTTTGTGAGTAATGTTGCTATTTGAAGTAATTATTCCAGGTTCCCATCTCAGTTAAGTCATAAGTGAGGTAAATGAATTGAAACAATGCACCTTCTATCTGATGAGCTTAAGTATACTGATTTTATTAGAGCTGTGCCAAGTATGTGTCATGTACTGGATAACACACGCTCCACAAAATTCACTCTGAGGTAGATTGCAGTTTATTTTTATGGATGAGCATGAGCAGCACAGCACATTTCCACAGAAGTTACCGCAATTGAAGAGTGCATAGAGCATACATCTTTTATAGGTTATCAATATAAGTTTGGGCATGTAAAGCATTCGTTGGTCAAAGCCATAAATCCCTTTGTGTGTCTATCCCTCCTTTTTCTTCCCAGGATTGTGTCTTCCACAAATCCACACATCCTTGACCAAAGTGACCCCCCCCCCCCGCATATTTCTTTATCCTTGTCTTCACACCACTCTGTTTTCATAACATCCTAGCACCATTGGCCTTAACCGTCATTTTCCAGCCTGTTCTTGCACTTCCCTAACATGAAACACAATGTAACAGCAAGCGGCATTTTGATTACAATGGAGCAGCAATTAGCAATACTTAAACCTAGAAACATAGGAGCTCCTTTTTAGCAATGGTTATATACATGGCAAGAGCAGAGAATACACATTCAGCAGGTTGGTATTTGCTATGACAGGGATCTCAGCAACTTTTTAGGAAGTTTGGTGTGTTACTTGCCTTGCTATAAATAAACAGTGCTGTTTTGATGGTGAGTAACATTTGTGAAATGCAAGTTTGCTGAGACTAAAGGCATACATGGTGGTTACGGAATTATATATTTCCATATAAATTGAGGTGCGCAAAGCTGTGATTGGCCGAGGATCATACATGTCACATCATCCCACCGTCCGAGACATGTTCCCAGACTCTTGGTTCCTTACACACCTTCCACCCTTGAGGCTGGAATACGTTCCTGCCTCCTTATCTTCGAGCATTTCCAGTTCTTATAACACTTTTCCATGCTTTCCTTTTCTCCCTCTGATCTTCTTCCCCTCACCTGGATACATTATAGCAGTGAGCAATAAGGCCACTGTTGGAGGCACTAGAATACACAAACAAATTTCACTTGGCTACATTGTTGCAACTAACAGTTGGCAATTGATACTTTGCAGCACTCTACCTAACTATAGCACTGCTAAACTAGCTGCCTCATCTATTCTAATCCAGCAATTTTAATCCACACCCAGCTTTATGGCAGGAGCCACGCATCTTGACATAAGCACAGCAGACTTCCTTTCCTAGACGGTACAATTGGAGTTGCTTCTTCTCTATTTGCAGGCCATGAACATCTGTGTAAAATGGAGAAGAGAGATCATGAGAAACAGCACTTTCAATGCCCTCTTAGAATCTGCAAGATGGGAAAGCTAGAGGGGAAGGATTAACTCATTGCCCTATGTTAATACTCGTAGAATTCTATTTCAATTGAATTTATGTAGAAGGGCAATATTTTACAAAACAGATAATTTTTAACTTGGCGTTTAGATTTATATCATAGTATTATGTGGTGGAAAATCCCATCATTTTACTCCATCCCTGCCCCCGACCCCATCATGTGTGAAGGAAAAGGAGAAAACAAATGAATTTTTGAAAAGCCCATTTCTTCTTCATAGTCTCTGTGACTCACACAAATACGTTATCTGTGCCTGCACAGTAGACCCTTTCAGAACCTTCTGGAGCTTAGGCCTAGCATTTTGATGGGAACCTCATCCACTTCCTTGAGGCTATATTAGGTTCGTTCTCACCATGGTCCCCAGGTTTTTTTGGTCCATGTTAGCTGTGCCCTTAGGAGCCTTCTATTCAAGAAAATTTTACATGCTTTGACCTACCTTTTGCTTTTGGTTTTTGGCCTTTCCTTGTGTTTTGGCGTGGTTCTCTCACTACTTCGAATGGATCTCTTTGACATTACTGATTTATGGCATTGACAGCCTTCTTTAAAGCACTGTCATTCTTGCAATGCTAAGATCCCTGACCCTGACAAGCACTCAAAGTATGTAACCTGTTTGGGGGGGGGGCTCATAATGTTTGCCCCTGCAAGCACTGCCAGGCCTTTACACCCCAGACCTGATGTAACAAGGAGGCCAGACTCTGGTCCATCTTGTGGGAGAAGACATTACAACTTTCGACCTCATCTAGAGGTTCAGGCGCAGTATCTACATCTCCAGATCAGCCTGATCCTTTAACCAAGAAAGCCCCTAGGCCCTCACAAATGGAGATGAAGGCATCTCATTGCCCATCCTCTAAGGAAATCACTCATGAACAGCCCTCCTTGACACCTGCCAGTGGCAGGGATCGCCCTCCTTTGGCATAGGGCCAAACTTCTACCTTGACTCCTTCGTTGTTGGCCTCAAGGCCCTGGTCACCTCGTGTGGTCTGAGACACCCTGGGTGTTCTCTTGAGAGGGAACTAAATCCAAGAGGGAGAAGAAATCGAAGGACCCCCCCCCCCCGCATTCTCTGAAGGGACGGTTCAACTTCAACTGCTGTTAGTAATGACAGTCTCACAGGGTCCTTTCACTTTGCCTTCACCACTCCTACCCAACAGCAGCTGCCTCTCCTGGCCTCATGGCTATTACAAGGACCTCCTTGTTCTTCATCGCCATCGGCCTTGATGGGAGTTTCAGATAGCGAGGTACTCGAGGCACACCTGCCTGACAAGTGCCTCCACAGGGGAACAAAAGAACATTTTGACTCAGACTCCAAACATCCCATTGAGATAGTCACTGTCAGGGGGACTTCTCAAGAAGATCATCCACCTCCTCCACCTCAAACCTGACATGAACCAAGATCATGTTCTCCATCTCACCATTGAATGTCATGTTCTCAATCTCATCACGCTTTAGATCCCACTCGGGGTCATCCCGCAGGTCTCGTCATTGGCGCTGAAGTTCCTGGTCTAGCTACAGGGAATGCTCCCTCTCCCATAGATGCAGGACCTATGCCTATTATTCCCATTTGGCTTGGAATATGACTATTCTTCAGTGGAATATTATATTCCTCATTGTCATCGCAGGCAACATGGACATGTGTATGAGGAAGTCTATGTCCCTCAGCCTTGACACTGTTCTTTGACACGGAGGTGGTTGTCATCTCAATCTTCGGACCACCTCCTAAAAAACAATGTACAGAAGCAACTGCTACTGCCGAGCACGCTCAAGCCTCTCAAAGATCCACTCCTCAGGTGTCTGTTCAGTGGAATACACCTGAAGCCCCTTCTTGACATTCTCCATCGGCTTTACTGTCTGCTGCTTCAACCTCTAATGATTCAAGAAATAGTCTCTGCAAAAAAAACCCTGAGCCTTCTGTCTCGCAGGGTGAGCCCATCTCCCCAACTGATGATGTCCGGGCAATCTCCCATTTCATGCTTTGCATGGCCAAGTCTATCAACCTCAGGACCAGGCACCATAAGGAATCCATGGAGGATCGCATTTATTATCAGTCTCAAGAGTAGGCACCAGCTCCAGCTTCAATACCTCTCCTGCTTTATCTTCTCTATGTCTTTAAGAAATCCTGGTCTTCTCCTGCTTCGGTATCAGCCACCACTGAGAAGCTTGACCTCTTATATAGGATCATTGACACCAGCGAGGAATGGCTTCAACAGCATCCTAAAGCCAACTCTATTATAATTGATGTAGCACAGTCCAAAACCTCTCAAGCCCTTCATTCTGTCCCCCCGCAAAGGGAAGGGAAGAGGCTCAGTGCCCGAGGCCATTAGAATTATCCTAATGTTGCCCTTCTTTTCAAGATTGCTAACTACAGTGCCTGCATGGCAGCCTACAATCAGTTCCTTTCAGACAAATTAAAGTCTTCATAAGATTGCCTCAAGATGAAAAGAAGGTGGCTTTGGTATTTCTGTTGGAAGCCCGACATCTATCGACACAACAAACCACTACGGCCCAATACAATGTGCCTCCAAAACCTTGCCTCAGCTGTGACTCTTCACCCTCATTCTTGATTGACATCCTCTGGTGTATTCCAGTCCACTTGATCCATGGCTGATGACCTTCCCTTTGACAACACTGGTCTCTTCAACATGTCTACTGATGACCAGTTGGAACACACTTATAAGATGGTCTACTGTCAAAAAGTATGGCATCCAACCTCAGCACCAATTTCTACGGGTATCATTACCGACAATAACATCCGCTTTCGAGGAGAACCTACAGCACAACGACTTCACATCGTGCCCCCTCCTCCAGCATCTTCTCAACAAATGTCCAGAAGACTGCTGGTATGTTCTCAAAAGACGCAATACAAAAAGAAATCAGACTTGTCTAACTGTCGCGTTTGACTCTTCCAAGAATGACTCCATGACTGTTGATACTGTTTCTGTCACTTCTACACATTCATCACCTGTCTTCAACTTCAGCACCGACCCAGACACTGTGCCATCCCTGTCTTCCATTGCTATCTCCATGTCCACACCAACATCTCCAGACCCTTTCTTTGGAACAACTCAAGAAACATCTTCATGCCTGGACATTGATCACCAATGACTCATGGATGCTCAACATAGTGGCCAGAGGTTATGCAATAGAGTTTCACAGACTACCTCCTGTAGGCTAGATACACGTCCCTCAACCATCACACCCTCCCAACAAAGAGATAGACACCCTCCTAGGAAAAGGAACCATAGAACCAAGAAGTCACAGCTCATCCTATCACAAACGATTCAATTTATCGGAGCCATTCTTGACTCCATGAGAAAGTCAGCATCCCTTCCACCCAAATTTGGGAGTTGTCACCTCACTGTGGTATCAGCTCTCCAATGAAACTGTCGAGCCAGAGTGAAGTCTCTACAGGTCCTTCTAGGCCTCATGGCATCGAAAATGGCAGTAACACCATTTGCCAGATGGTGAATGAAGCCTCTATAGAATTGATTCCTTGACGCCTTCAACACCATCTGACACTGAACACCTTGATAGCTGTTGGTACCACGCTCAGTACTTCAGTCACTGGCTTGGCTTGGCTCTCACCATTTCAGCAGCCACCACCAACAGTCTCAGTAATGACAGATGTGTTACTAGCCGGGGGGAGCCCACACTGGAAATCTAACTGTGAGGGGCAAGTGGTTGGCATCAGTGAAAACCCTCCATATCAATGCCTTGGAGGTACTGGCTGTCATAAAAGCTTTCACAGCCTTCGAGGACAGGCTGTTGGGGAAATTGGTCTAAATATTGACAGACAACACTAGAGTTCTCCCTCCACATTCACAGGGATTTGGTGCACAGAACACCCACAAAAGCAGAATAATCATGAATAACTCCTCAGGGGAGATAGCCAAGGTCGCTCTGGCTAACACGCTTTACTGAGATTGCTGGTGTCCCTTCATGGCAGCCATTGCTGGCCAGAGCGACCCCACCCTGTGATCGCCCATTGAAGGGGACACCCATGACCACTGAAAACTGTGCAAGGCCGAAGTGATCTCAGCCACACCATCACCCACTGTTGGGCTTGCTCTCCATATGTAGGGGATAATAGTTTAGTGTGTAGATTGTGCATGTACTCCTGTTAGTAATTTTCCTAATGGCTTTGTAGTAAGGATGGCGCAGGTGTACATTACTAAGTTGTAGTTCTCAAAACATTCACTAGAGGAGAAAGATAGTAGCTATGGTGAACTAGCGGTCATCCTGACCTGCAGTAGAGAAAATATGCACTCGCTTATCTCTCGTGTGAAGCTGTACTGTTTAACCTTAGAAACTTTGGGAAATTTTGCCACTTCTGTCTTTTGACGTCTGTGTTCACTGCTCTGCATCTTCTCAAATAAATCTGCTATGCAAGTTTATTGAGCCTGTGTACGAGTCTGATCCTGACACCGAGAGGGAGGCTGGTGGCCCTCTCAATCACGTGGCCAGACTAGCTCCTGCCCCGCACGCGTTCCTGAGATTGCTGGTGGCTCTCCTGGTTAACGATTGTGGGGTGGATTAGCTCCATTCCCATGATCACCACCTGGAAGGGATGCCCATGATCTCAGCAAAGTGTGTGAGGCTGGAGCGACTTCGGCCAAGCGACTGCGACCCACTCCAGCCTCATGCACTTTGCTCAGATCACGGGCATCTCTTCCCAGCAGTGATCGCAGGAATGGAATTAGCCTGCCCCACAATTGCTCACCGAGGAAGCTGCCCACAATCTGAGCAAAGTGCATGAGGCTGGAACGACCTTGGCCACATGATCCCTACTGGCTCTGGCCTTACCTGCTTAGCTCAGATTGTGGGCATCTCTTCCTGGTGATGATCATGGAGTAGATTAGCTCTGTTCCCATGATTGCCAGTTGGGAGAGAAGCAGGCAATCTGAGCAAAGCATTTGAGGCTGGAGTGACTTGAGCCATGTGATTGCTGCCCAGCTCCAGCCTCGCACGCTTTGCTCAGATCACAGGCATCCCTTCTGGGTGGAAATCACAGGGCAGATTAGCTCCCTTCCCTCAATTGCCACCCTGAAGGGAGGTTGGTGATCTGAGCAAAGCACGAGAGGCCAGAGCGACCTGGGCCACATGATCACTGCCCACTCAGGCCTCGTCCGCTTTGGTCAGATTGCAGGTGTCTCTTCTGGGCAGCGACCACAGGAAGGGAGCTAGCTTGCACTGTGATCGCTGCCTGGGAGGGCCGCCGGTGATCTCAGGAAAGCACGCAGGGCCAGAGCAGGGCCAGCCACATGATCCAGAGGGCATCCCCCTTGGTGGGCAATTGGAGAGTGGGCTAACACCATTCGTGCACCACTCGGAAGGGATGACCGCAATCTAAGTAAAGGATGCAAGGCTGGAGTGGGGGCCATGGTGTGGACCAGGTTGCTCTGGCCTCGCTCACTTTGCTCAGATTGCTAGCCTGTCTGCAGGGCAGCAATTGAGGGAAAGGAGCTAGCCCGCTCATTGAGGTGCTGGAGCCAGCGTAGGTCCGGCCTGTGATCACTACTGAGGAAGGAGGGAGGCTGGTAGCTCTCTTGGTGGGCGATCATGCATGTGAGCTTTGCTGAGATCACTCGTGTCCCTTCCTGGTGGTGATGGATGGAAGTGAGTTAGCCTGCCCCATGATCACCCTCTGAGGGGGATGCAGGCAATCTTAGCAAAGTGTGTGGGGCCACAGCAGGTCCAGCCCACAATCGCTGGGAAGAGGCCAGCGGCCCTCTCCCTGGGCTATCACATGACCCACTTGCTCTGGCTGGGGAAGGGGAGGAGAAAATGGGGATGCAGACTCACGAATAATCAAATTCGCAAATGTGAAACCCACAAATGTGAAGGGAGAACTGTACTATCATACAGTACATCAACAAACAAGGCAGCACGAGATCACTGATCTTGCTACATCTGATTCTTCATCTGTGGCACTGGTGTCTACCTCAAGACATCTTCCTCATAGTGCTCAACCTTCCGGGAGATCAGAATACCATTGCGGATACACCGAGTTGTACTTCCTTAGGGTGCCATGAGTGGAAGCTTGATGAGGAAGGCTTCAGAGACCTCTTCTCGAAGTGGCAGACATCAATCATCAATCTCTTTGCCTCCCCTTGGGACAATCAGTGCCCAACTTATTGTTCCAGGTACAGTCACAAAGGATCCCTCGGAGATGCGTTTCTTTTCAACTGGAGAGGTCCAGTAGTTTACATCTTTCCTCCCTGCCTGCTGATCACCAGGTTTATCACAAAGGTTCACTGGGACCTTGTCTTGGCAATTCTCATCACCCTCTGATGGCTTTGACAACCATGGTTTGTTCTACTGCTCCTTCTTTCAAACTATCCCTATCTGAAGCTTCCACCCAGACCGAATCTTCTAACAATGAACAACAGTACTGTTCATCATCCAGATGTTGTGAACCTCATGTTGATGGCTCGGAAGCTACTCCGATAGCTCCCTTACTGAGTTGAGTTCGACGTGTCATAGAAGCAGCACACAAACCATCCACTGTGCTCTCCTATTCCTATAAATGGACCAAGTTCCTGCACTTCCTTCAACTCTGAAACCTCGACATCAATAGTTTCATTATCATGGACTTGTTCAAATTCCATTCCTCCTTGTCTGATAAAGGATTATTGCTTTCTTCTATCACTGCTACCTGTCAGTGATATCTTCCCACCTTCAACATCGGGGAAGATCCTCCTGTTTCTCAGACCCTTTGTTCAAGAGCTACCTTAAAGGGTACAAGAATCTGCATCCTCCTGTTCTACCTCCCACTCCAAGCTGGAACTTACCTCTTGTCCTCTCTCAGCTGTCTAAGTGACCATTTGAGTCGATAGCCACATGTGACCTTGACTCCTCTCCTGAAAACTGCCTTCCTTGTTGCCATCACCTCTGCCAGGAGGGCAAATGAATTGTGTGCTCTTCATGTGAATCGCCCAAACCTGCAATTCCACAAGGAAAAGGTTGCCCTGAGACCAGACATAACATTCCTCCCAAAAGTCGTCTGTGCGTTCCATCTTAACCAAGACATAATTCTGCCAGCCCTTATGCCTAATTCCTTTTTGGACTTGGAATGCAATTTACATTCCTTGGATGTTCGCATTCTATGTGCAGTGCACAGCCAACTATAGGAAATCTCAGAGATTCTTTCTTTGCTATTCAAACAAAAAAGGACTCCCTGTGTCAGCACAGAGACTCTCTAAGTGGGTGGCATCCACCATAAGACTGTCATATGAACTGGCTGGTCAGCAGCCTCCAGCACACCACCAGAGCTATGGCTGCATCAGCTGTGTTCCTAAGGGAGTTCCTCTGCGTGAAGTCTGCAGGGCTGTCACGTGGTCTTAGCCCACCACCTTTATTTCACATTATAGAGTTGATAATGGCTACTAATGATGCTGTGTTTGCGAGGGCTGTCTTGTTTTCCTCTATTCAGTGACTTATCAAATGACATATTCTGTGACAATGAGTGTTTTTCCTTTTGCT
Organism: Cyclura pinguis; assembly: GCA_030412105.1. Classification (NCBI taxonomy): domain Eukaryota; kingdom Metazoa; phylum Chordata; class Lepidosauria; order Squamata; family Iguanidae; genus Cyclura; species Cyclura pinguis. Next base: position 215,228,160 of record CM059600.1, read on the forward strand.
GAAGATTAACTTCTCCTTGTGTGAAGTGATGTATTCTGTTGTAATAAAGCTCTTTGCTTGGTGAAGATTGGTGGGCTTGCTTGCTTGCATGACGCTCCCACCTCCTACATCAGTAGCTTGCCAGTCTCCCATTTGTGTGAGTCACAGAGACTACAAAGAAGGAGGACTGGTGGCTTGCCTGTAACTGGAGTTCTTCAAGGGGTCATCTGTGAACTCACAGAATGCTGCCCTGCCTCCCCTCTATGTGTCCTGCTACGTCCTATGCTCTTGGACTGCTGTGGCAGCCACGGAACTGGGGATGATGGCAGGAAGGGACCTTATATAGCCTCAGAGGAGTGGAGGGGGTGGTTCCCGCCAAAATGCTAGGCCTAAGTTCTAGAAGGTTCTGAAGGGGCCTAGTATGCAGGTGTAGATAACCCATTTGTGTGAGTTCACAGATGATCACTCAAAGAACTCCAGTAACAGGCAAGCAACCTGTCCTTTTCACCCATCACTTCAAAAATTCTTCTTCTTTTGTTCCTCTTTTCTCTTTCTCCTCTCTAGTCTCGTCTCCTTACTCTCCCACTCGCTGGGACTGTGGATCACGGACATAGTCTCAGGTTTAAGAGTGTCAAAATTCAGTTTTCTGGGACAGTGGGGAAGCCTATCTGGAGTTCAGTGTAAAACATAATCACACCATCTGGATGGAAGGAGGACCATCCCTCTGCCAAGCTGCCCTTAACCACCTATGATCTAAACCTAGCCCTGAAGGGCTAAGGTAAGTGGATTTTAAAAAATCCAAGTAAATTTGGCTTTTGGCTAAGAACCAACTGGGTAATAAACATTGTGTTGTCTCTTTACACTATGGCTCATTTAAAAACATAGTAAGAAATCTGGAGAGCCAGCATGGTGCAGTGGGTTAAGCATTAGAGTATGACTCTGGAGGCCAAGATCTGAACCCTACTCAGCCATGGAGACCCGCCAGGTGACCTTGAGCAGGTCACACTCTCTCAGCTTGAGAGGAAGGCAAAGGCACATCCCGCTGAACAAATCTTGCCAAGAAAACTTCATGATAAGATTGCTATCACGTCAGTCCCATGATAGAAACAATTTATAGAATCACAGAATCACAGAGTTGGAAGAGACCACAATGGCCATCAAGTCCAACCCCCTGCCAGGCAGCAGCACACACTCAAAGCACCCTCAGCAAACGGCCACCCAGCCGCTGCTTAAAAACCTCCAAAGAAGGAGACTCCACCACACTCCAAGGCAGCATATTCCACTGTCAAACCTCTTACCATCAGGAAATTCTTCTTGATGTTTAGGTGAAATCTCATCTCCTATAGTTTGAATCCATTGTTCCATGTCCTAGTCTCTGAAGCAGCAGAAAATAAGCTTGCTCCAGCTTCAACATGACATCCCTTCAAATATTTAAACATGGCTATCATGTCACCTCTTAACATTTTTGGCAGGCTAAGCAGACCTACCTCCCTAAGCTGCTCCTAACAGGGCATGGTTTCCAGACTGTGCACCATTTTGTTCACCCTCCTCTGGACATGTTCCAGTTTGTCAATATATTTCTTGAATTGTGGTGCTCAGAACTGGACACAGCATTCCAGATGAGGTCTAACCAAAGTAGAATAGTGGTATTATTACTTCTCCTGATCTTGACACTATACTCCTATTAATGTTGCCCAGAATCGCACTGGCTGTTTTAGCTCCCGCATCACACTGCTGACTCGTGTTCAGCTTGTGGTCCACTAAGATTTCTACATCCCTTTCACATGTATTGTTTTCAAGTCAGGTGTCACCCGTTCTATATCTGTGCATTTCATTCTTTCATCCTAAGTGTAGTACCCTACATTTCTCCCTGCTAAAATTCATTTTTGTTAGTTTTGGCCCAGCTGTCTCATCTGTCAAGGTCATTTTGGCTTCTGATCCTGTCCTCTGTGGTATTAGTTATCCCTCCTAATTTCATGTCATCTGCAAGTTCTATGAGCATGCCTTTTATTCCATCATCCAAGTCATTGATAATGATATGGAACAGCACTGGGCCCAGGACAGAACCCTGTGGCACCGCACTAGTCATCTCTCTCCAGGATGAAGAGCCATTGATGTTCAGGCAGTGAACCAATTACAAACCCATCTAACACCAGCTTTGTCTAACCCACATTTTACAACCTTGTTTGCAAGAATATCATGGGGGACCTTTTCAAAGGTGTTACTGAAATCAAGATACTCTTCATCCACCAAGCTTGTAACTCTATTAAAAAAAAAGAGATCAGATTAGTCTGGCATGATTTGTTTTTGAAAAACCCATATTGACTTTTACTCACCACGGTATTCCTTTCTATGTATTTACAGACTATCTATTTAATTATTTCTTCTAGGATCTTTCCTGATATTGATGTCAGGCTGACTGGGCAGTAATTGGGTCTTTTTCCCCCTTTTTGAAGATGGAGACAACATTTGTCCTCCTCCAGTCTGTTGGGACTTCTCCTGATCTCCAGGAATTCTTATGGGTTACTGCCAGTGGTTCTGAAATTACTTCTGCCAGATCTTTTAATACCCTTGGATGTAGTTCATGTGACCCTGGAGACTTTAATTCATTTAGCACGTATTCCTGTACTACCTCTTTACCTATTCTGTGCTGCATTTCCCCCGTTACATCATCTGTTCTGTTTTCTCTGGGTTGAACACTGGTTTTCTTCTTGGAGAAGACTCAGGCAAAGAAGACTGAATAATTTTGTCTTTTCTCTGTCCTTTGTTACCACTTCTCCATCTTCTCCTTGCACCTTGAAGGCATATAATGACAAGAAATCTGGAGAATGCTGAAATTCCAATCTAATCACTTTCTTTCAAAATGAATTTATTTAAGCTGAGCCTTTTCATTGCTAATTTCCAGCTTAATTAATTTTAATTCATTAGTTCCTATAACTGCTGAGAACCAAAGCTTCGAAACATCACTTTTAGAACTACAGCTATGAGTAGCTCTGCTCAAAATGATGTGAGATTTTATAGCATTTTCTTTTTTTTCTTTTTTTTAGTTATTTAAAAATAATAATAAGAAAAGATTAAACAAGCATTTAAACAAAGGGAAAGAAAAAAACATACAAAACAAACAATCAAATATCAATACACTATCGACACAATGCAATACATCTATACAAGACAGGACAATAACATATAACACAATAATAACAATACAAATAATATAATAATTAACAATTAACAATTCTAACTAAAAAAGGAAAAGATTTCCCACACTGATGAAGCTTTAGCTTTACTTATTTATAAGTATAATCATTTCCTATCTGAATTCTTAAATATTTTATTTTATTGATATGTTCCTGACTTCTTTCCAAGTAATTCTTTTTCTTCTTTGTGGTCTCTGTGACTCACACAAATAGGTCATCTGCACCTGTGCAGCGCAGTGTTCAGTACCCTCTAGAGCAGGGATGTCAAACTCAATTTCATCTTGGGCCGCATCAGCATTATGGCTGCCCTCAAAGGGCCAGTCGTATCTGTAAGACTATATAAATGTATCTACTCTTTTATCATATTAAATAATTGCCTCTGCATTCGATTATTACTGGTTTTTAAACTGTCTTCCCTCTGCATAAACTTTATTTGTCTTGGACATTTGGGGACTATTTCATCGTAGTTTATGGTCCCTGTACCTCTGTAAAGTAACACAGAATTGGTCAGTATATCCAAAGTGTGCCTCGTTCTGCCCCCAGGCTCGCCAGGCCGGGGGAGTGCCACTGCTGCAGCAAAGGTGCAAGGGCCACATGAAACGGCCTGGTGGGCCAGATTTGGCCCGCGGGCCTTGTGTTTGACACCTGTGCTGTAAAGCCTAAAGAGAGGTGTTTTGGCAGGAACCCTGCCCCCATCCCCGGAGGGCGTATAAACCCCTTCCCTGTTAGTTCTGTGGCCACTAACAGCCAGAGGACCTGCAGGTCAAGCAGGACACAAGGGGAGGATGGATGGGCTTGTGTGAGTTCACAGATGACCACTCGAAGAACCACAGTTACTGGTAAGCAACCTGTTCTTCATGAATCTTGAGGTTCTTCATAGCAATAGCAATAGCAGTTACATTTCTATACTGCTTATCAGTGTGAAGCACTCCCCAAGTGGTTTACAATGTATTTAGCTAATTGCTCCCAACAAGCTGCATACTCATTTTACCGATCTACAGAAGGATGGAAGGCTGAGTCAACCTGGAGCAGGACTGAACTCACAACATTGTGGCTGCAGTACTGGCATTTAACCACTGTGCCACCATTCACGAGAATTTTTGTTTTGGATTTGTTTATTCTGAATCTTAACAAGGTATTACTACTTCAAGATGAAGTTGGGGCATTCTGTAGAAAATAATTGGAAGATTTTTTCTAGATTAATTTGGACAGTGAAGTTAATATAGCAACAGTATGGGATAATGCTAAGGTGGTAATAAGAGGGTTTTTTATACAAAAATTGGCTGAAATGAAAAAGAATCAAAGGAAAAATATTGATGCTTTAACAGAGAAAATGAGAGATCTGGAAATGAAATTTAAGCAATAATCCTAAAGATAGAAGAGTAAGTCAAAATTTGAAGATATTACAAAAACAGCTGTCCATGGTGGCTAATTATTACATTTTAAAGAACAACTCTTAAAGCCTATGCAGAAGATGATGGATCTCTATGCTTTTTCTATGCCAGTATCAATTATCACGATTCCAGGAAGTTGGAAGGAGGCCAATATTGCATTAATCCCCAAATTGATACAGGATGTCCCTCTTGTAAATATCTCAGACCAATTTGTCTTCTTAATGAGTACAAAATTTTTCCCTCGATATTGACTAATCATCTGAAGAAAGATTCTCCCCAATTATATACATGGAGACCAGAGTGGCTTTCTCCCTGGGAGACAAATAAGAGAAAATACAAGAATAGTTCTTGATGTTCTAGAACATTACAAGTCTCATAGTGAAAAAAAAGGTACATTAATTTTCCTGGATGCAGAGGTTTCATAGCATTTTCTGTAGCAGTCTCCTTCATCTGCTGCTCACCACCCCTCTGACATGTTAACAGTGGAAGGAGGAGGAACAGTGGAACAGTAAAAGGAGGTTTCTCATGAATCTAAGTCATTCATGCAAATATCTGAGAGAATCATTGCTCCTAAATAATTTTTGCAAAATGCCAGACTTGTAAGAATAATGAACTGAAGTAAAAGATTTCCAAGTTCCTTTACAACAAATTATCTTTGCAGTTGTATCAGTGGGCATTACTATGTCTGTCCTACACAAATAATGTAAAGCTCCAGCTGGCTCTCTAAGGTAGGTTTTACAATGAAATAAATAGAAAGCATCACATCTGTTGGCATGTGCTTTTTTTCTTAAGAATTTATTGTTGTGTGCCTTCAAGCCGTGTCAGACTTATGGCAACCCTAAGGTGAACTTATCATGGGAGTTTCTGGGGTTGAGAGTGTGTGATGCACCTGGTGGGTTTCCATTGTCAAGCGGAAATTGAACTCTGGTCTCCAGGGTCATAGTCCAGTGCTCAAGCCACTACACCACACTGGCTATCTAGACAGAAGCCATGTAATATAACACATTTAAAACCACAGCAATGAAGCAAGGTAACTAACCGTAAATAATGAAGTGTATCAAAGTCATTCTTTTCTTCAATGGGGAGCATTTCAAATAGGAGCTAAGCTTAGGTGGGAAAAACTGGAGTTCCATTGGACAGCCTTCTATTAACTTGGATTCTTATCCAGTGCAGATTTGAGTTATCAGCATGAGTTGGTAGCCTCTTTTGTTCCAAGGACAGGAGATTGTCTAGGGGTCAGATATTTACAGTAAACTAAAGGCGTGGAAGTGACTTGTAACTGACTGTATGTTCTTATGAAGACCCTATGCATTAAGACTGAATGCCTGAGTCTCCCTCTTTGTCCTTACTCTTCTTCATCATGTGGTTGGTACATTTTGGATTATTTGAAAGACTTTGTTTTAGGCCTTTCTACTGTTTTGTTTCCTGATGAGTGCTTGGTATAGGTTGGGCAGTGCGCTACTAGCCCTCCCCAACCTGCTGCCTTCCAGATATTTTTACACTACAACTCGTAAAAATCCTAATAGCATGCCATGCTGCTTGGGAGGGGAAAGGAGCTGAAGTCTCAAATATCTAGAGGGCAGCAGGGTTGAGAAAGTGGTGCTGTACAACTAATTTTCTCTAAGGTATTGCAACCAGCATGGCATCACACTGGTAACATACCTTGCTCTTTCACTCTCTCAGGATCAGCAGGGAGGATTTATGTGTTCTTGGGTATTTGCCACTGCCTGTATCCAGCAGTATGAAAGTGGTACCTCCTTCCAGGCAGATTTCCACCTGAGTAGTCCAAGCAGTGGATCCTGAGAGGCTGGTAAATGTATACCGCAGGGGTGGGCAACTGCTGGAGGTTGGGGGACTGCACTATGGAGGGTTGTATACACCATTACCACATTTTTTAAACTGAAGAAATGAATGGTAACAGCTCCAAAACTTCAGGAGAAGACATTATTGGCCATTTCACTGTGTTTCGGAGCCTTCTGTACCCCTCAATTGTTCCAGGTATGGATAGGGTTGTACTGGGGAGAGAGGCTTAAAAAGACAAAAGGGTGTAAATGCCTCCCAAAGGCAGCAAAATGGCCAACAATGCTCCTTAAAACCTTGTGTGTGCTGGAGGGGCAAGGATCTGTAGGGGCTACAAAGGCAGCCTAAGGGCTATTGGTAATCCACTGGCTGCTACGTTTCCACCCCAGTACACCAGGTGGACTCTTACTGAAGGGAATGCTATGTTGTCACTCTTTTATACCACCCAAGATCAGTAACAGATTCAGGACAGCAGACACTCTAATTTAAAGATTTATTGAACCACAATCATTAACCTATACACGTTCTTAGATCCAATCAAAAGGATCAATCTTAGCAGTCTCTGTTATTAATACTATGCCAGCCATTCTGTTGAGGTGAGGAAGCCCAAAAAAAGCCTAAACTATTTCAACACTTAGCAGTTTTCTGCTATCAGCTTACCTGGGATAGGACATCAAAACTGTTAAAGAGTCTGTTCTGCTGAAGGCACAGTACCATGAACAGCCAGCTTGGGCTCACATATTGCTACATTCAATATATTTTATCGTACTATGTATATGTAGGAAAAAGTGAAATGCAACTAACCGCATATTAGAAAATAGTTGTTGGGACAGGACATTAACTACTCTTGACCATTTCGCTCACTGCCAATGAGGGGAAAGAATCAAGGCTCAAGCTACAGGTAATCTGCTCCCAATAATGTATAAAGTGAGGGTGGGGATGCAGAGTCAAATGCTAAAAGGATGCTGAATCCTTCGTTTGTTCACAATCCTCCCCACCCAGATGGTGAATAAACCCTTGGAGGGTCTAGAGTGATAGGGTTTGAATCTTCAGCCATTATTTCAAACACAAATCTCTCTTTATAAAAATAGAGGTGCAGCCATGGCAGCTAAATTGGAACCACAGCATTACAACTGTGTAGTGTGAAAGGGACCTCATATCCTAGCACCAGTTTAAAAAATTCCAAGCAAGCGTAGTCTTAACCAGAGGACAAAACCCAGAGTGGACTCAGACTGCATTAGTGACTCTTGAACGATGAATGTCAGCCCCATATAAACCCGAGAGAGGTTATTTGTTACCTATTTAAAGACACCTAAAGAGGTAATCTTGAAAGGCAATAGTTCCCCCCCACTCTTAGGGAAACGAATGTTTCATATTCAACGTATTTTGCTCTAATTAAGATTTCTGGACTGGGAAGGGGAAATGGATAATCCAAAAGGGAATACCAGCAGCCCTTTCCACTACATCTTTACCAGACTGCTGGAGCTAAAGATTTTCAACAATCCCTTCAGCAATTGCACATATTATGTATTAATGCCTAGAAAAAAAGGCACGGAATCATGGAGGGCAGAGATCATCAAAACCACTCAGGAAGATTTCTTAACATTTTGAAAAACCATGGTGCCTTTTTGGACATATAAATTCAAAACAGAGAGGAAGGGCTAAAACCCTTTGACTGTGGGAGGGTAGTGACATACTTACTTCCAGACAGTCTAGCACCTCCCACTAAGGCACAATGGATCCAGTCTGATGCAAAATACCCAAGACTAAGACCAAAGGATAAGTTCTTTTGCAAGCTACGCTCCTTCAGGACCCTTCGCTATCTGCTGAAGTAGAGGAGGCACTAAAGTTCCTTGATATTATTACTGTCTGCTCTGACCCAACAGCAATGCCTTGTCAACTCCCATTCGTCTTTTTTCATTTTTTTCCACATGCTGCTAATTTGCCCTATGCCACAACCACTGCACCAGGTGTGCCCCCACCTTAATTCCTGCCCTTATCCTGACCCTATTCCTTGAATCCCTTTAGCATAGAGATTGTGATGAAACTGGTAGCTGATTCTGGCAGTACTAAAACTTTGGCAATAAGGCTGCTGGCACTGGTCCTGGATCCCATGGATACAGCGAGGGCAGGGAATCAGTTTCTCTTTGTGCTACGTCCAGACTCTCCTTTTGTCTTCAAAGAGGCTTTTCAACAAATACACCTGGAGGAATGACACCACCAGCAGCACACTGAGGTTGACAGCTGACCAGAAGTTGACCCGGCTCAGGTTGTTCTCCTGCAAATTGCGATCTCGTGCTTCGAAAGCACGTAGCAGTGCCTGCATTTGGATACTTCGCTCTAGGCGGCTCTTCATGGTTTCAATAGATTCCTATAGGGGTAAGGAAAAAAGGCATAGAGATTATTGACTTTGAGGTGGGGAAACAGGGACTCATGCTGATAATGTGCAAGCCCAGAAGAATCCAGGGTTTATAGCAGTCCCTGTGAGAGGCTGCAATAATTGATTGGGTGGGGGGCAGGGGGAGAGACAAGAAAAATCAGTCTGCAAGTACAGCAGATGTGAAAAAGAAGGTGAAGCCTCTGTGTGTGTGTGCATGTGTGCTGTTGAGGACTGCCTGATCCCTGCAAAAGAGCCACACCCTCCTTCAACCTCAGGCATAACAAAAACCAGCTTTCCTTTTTTATGCTTGTCCCTCTCAGATTCTCCAAACATTCCATCACTGATTCAGCAGGCATGTGCCCCTTAGCGACCATGGGGACCCAACATTAAGACCGAGGGTACACGTGGTACAAGGAGCCTGTCAAAGAGAAGGGGAGACGCAGGCGTAGGATAGGACACGGGGGGGGGGCCACGGTACAGAGCGGGGGCGCAACATCCTCATGTAGATGTGAAGGGGATCACAGGGGTAAAAGGTGTGAGAATCACTGGCTTATGAGAAAGAGACAGAGAGATCAATTTTATCCTTTTCTAGCTATAAGCAGAAGAGGGGCCTGATGGCAACTACTGATGCCCAAAAATGAACAAATGTTTAACAGTTCCACTGTAACCAGGAAATTCAAAACAATTGGCTTAGAAGAGAAAGGAACAGCATCTTGGCTTGTTAACACTATTTCGCCTCATAAGATAGGAAGCTCTTGTATCCAGGAGACACTCATTTGCCAAAGTCTCCTCTGTAACAGCATCATTTGCTTCTTTACATCTTTCTGGTGCTGGTGTTATTTTGAACCAGAACCTGCCTCTAGCAACCAACTGTTTTCACTGTCCAATTTTTTTGCATCCCTCAACACCTCCTCCTCCACTAAACTCCTTTACTTTCTAAAAGCTTCCACATTACCCTAATTATTCCCCCAATTAAACAACTTCAATTTTTCTTTCTGAAAGTAATACATCTTGTCTGTCCAGAGAGTTTTGGCTATTAACCCATCCTGGACCTTAATAACCAAAATCTTCTGCAAAAATGTGTGTGGAAGGGGGAGGGAAGACTCTGGGAAGCAAACGGAGCCTAACTAATCATAATCATAACTAATCATTGCTATTGAAAATTAACTGATTTTACTGAATTAAGAAGCAAACTTAAATTAATTGTTGGTACTGATTTGCTTTATAATGAACACCTGAGAGTTTGGTTGAGAACCTATTGGGAATTTCATTGAAGAGATTATAGAAGAATATTGGGAATAAGCTGAGTTTATAATTATTACTATAAATAAGGGTGATAAGAATTTTTTTTCTTTTCTTTGTAGACAACACTTGAGAAGACAATATATAACAAAATAGTTATAAATTCATAAGACTAATGATTTTAGCAATTTATTTTGAACATAGTACTTATCAACTACTTATATTAAACTGAGAGAATTATGGAAGAGGTAAATCCTCTTACTGTCTGCTAGATTAAAGAATTTATTGGGGAAAGATGGAGTGTCTATAAGCATCCACAAGGAAGTAAAATTTTGTTTAGCTAAAATTGATAAGGGCATATAAAATGGCAACAACTACGACTAAAGCAAAACTTCAAAATTTGGTAAGAGTTCTTCAGTCTGAACCAATGGCATCTTCAACACATGCTTCTACAATGGAGTCTTTAATGCCTCAACGAAACGAAGAAATTCACAGAAAACATTACTCAAGAACTTAAAAAAACCTGGGCAGAAATGAAGGCAGACCTGAAAAGAGAAATGTGTTCCCTAAAAGAAACAATGAGAGCAGAAATGAAGAGAATAGACACTAAAATTCAAGAATTTGAGGACCAAGTTCAAGAGACCAAAGAAGTCAAAACAGATATTAAAGAGACACAAGTTCAGTTACACCAAATGAATAATATATTTGAAGGCAGATACAGACAAAAATGTTTGAAATTGAGAGGACTCCAGGAGAAAAAAATTGAAAATTTAGAAGAACGGGTGATACCAGAATTGGTGCAAATCTTAGGATGGCCAGTGGAACAACTGGACCTAGAGAGAGACCAGATTTATCGGGTTAACTCCCCAATAGCCCGGAGGAATAAATTACCCCGGGATATTGCAGTTTATTTTTTAAGACAACGTGTCAAAGATCTGATAGTACAAAAGAACTATATTGAAAGATTAGTGATTGAAAACCAGGAGATCCAGATCTATAAAGATGTTCCTGGTCAGATCTTGCAAATAAGAAAAGAGTATGCCCCACTAATGAACCTGCTCAGGAAAGCAGGTATCAACTACAAGTGGGGAAATCCTGAAGGTTTGTCATTCTTTTTTAAATGGAAATAAATCACTATAACATCTAGGAAACAGGCAAAGGAATTTACTGAAGAAAATCAAGAGGCTCTAAAGAAAGAAATTAGAAGGAATGAAGAAGAAGATAATCAAGAGCAACTACAACATAGAGAAAGACAGACCTGAAGATTTTTGAGGACTTATCGAGCAACTACCAGAGGTGAAAAAGAAGAACTGGAAGAAGTAGAAGAAGACTTAGGTGAGGAGGACCAAGAGGAACAGGTAGAGCAAGAGGAAGAAGAAATGAAGAAAAAGAGATAGCACCTAAAGACACACAGACATCTAACTTAGCTGACCATGACGAACAAGAACAAAGAGATATGGAACAGACTATCTCAGCTATAGAACAGGCAGAGGAGATACTGGAAGAACCTAACAATGAGGGATCTTAAAATCGTAAGCTGGAATGTTTGTGGACTAAACCGGCTGGCGAAGAAAAAGATATTCCATTACTTGGAAAAAGGGAAATATGATGTACTGTGTTTACAAGAATCTCATATTAGAAAGACTGATGCTGATTATCTACTTAATCCTAAATTAGGCCAATGTTTCATCTCAGCCTATAAGAAGAAGAAGAGAGGAGCAGTAATGTATGTTAACAGTCATTTATCTCCTAAAGAGATTTTTTTTTGATGAATCTGGATATTTTATAGGGATGGAAATTGGATGGGGAGACTCAAAGATCCTGTTGATTGGCGTTTATAGCCCGAATGTGAACAAATCCCAGTTTTTTGATAGCCTTTTTGCAACTACTGCAGATCATGATTATAAGAAAATCTTGTTGATGGAGATTGGAATGCAGTATTAGATCCAACTATGGACAGACAATCTGTAAAAGAGATTAAAAGTTCACAAGGGAAACCCCCCAAAAACTTCTCAAATTATATGAAGGAGTACACATTGATGGATGTCTGGAGACACATAAAAGGATCTGAAAAAGACTTATTTCTCAGAAAGGCATAAGTCATGGTCCCGAATTGATGTTTTTTGCTTCCAAAGATTTAATAAAAGAGATTCCAAAAATTGATATTCTCCCCCAATCTATGTCAGATCATAATCCAATTACGTTAGTTATGCAAGAGCCAAAAGTTGAATTCACGTGGAGATTAAACGAGAATATTTTGAAAGACAATAATGTTGTTGAACAACTCAGACAACAAATAAATTTATATTTCCAAGAAAACATAAACAAAGAGACTCTCATGAACACCATCTGGGATGCAGCTAAAGCAGTTTTCCGAGGGTTGATCATATCTCAGGAAGCTCAAATTGAAAAGAAACACTGAGAGAAAGAAGCTCAAATAGTTAATTTATTGAAAGAGAAAGAAAATGAACTTAAAATGAAACCAAATAATGACAGCATTCTCAAAGAGATTAAACGTCTTCGGAAACAACATGCAATTGTGCTAGAATCACAACTGGACAGAAAAATGTTATATATGCAACAGCACCACTTCAAGTCAGCTAACAAACCTGGAAGATAGTTACCATGTAAACTGAAAAAGGATAAAGAGAAAAGAATAATTACAGAAGTAAGAATTGGTGATAAAACGATACAACAGCAAGAAGAATTAAAGTGAGTTTTTCATCAATACTTCTCAAATTTATATGCAGATGGAATAAAGCAAGACAATGCCTCCCAAAGAATCATGGATTACCTAAAAGAAATTAATATACCACAACTAACTGAAGAACAAATGGACCAACTTAATACACCAATCACTTTAAATGAAATCTCTGAAACAATAAAAAAACTGAAACCAGGGAAAGCCCCGGGCTCAGACAAGTTTTCGGCTACTTTCTACAAAGTTTTTGAAAAGGAACTTATATACCCTCTTCACAAAATAATAAATCGACTGATGATTGGAGAAATTTCTGAATCATGGAAGTCAGCCAATGTGACTGATCCCCAAGGAAGGGAAAGATTCTAAACTACTATCAAGCTACAGGCCTATCTCTTTGCTTAATGTCGATTATAGGATCTTTACGAAGATTCTTGCAGAGAGGTTGAAAAGAGTATTATCAGATTGGATCCAGGAAGATCAGGCTGGTTTCTTACCAGGTCGTCATCTAAAAGATAACAGAATGATTTTGAATATAATCCATCATGCTGAATCTTATAAAAAGAAGAAACTAGGTCTAATTTTTCTCGACGCGGAAAAAGCGTTTGATAACGTTTCTTGGCAATACCTATTTGCAGTTCTTCAAAAAATGAACTGTGGTAATAATTTCTTAAAATGGATCAAAACATTATACACTGATCAACATGCCCAAATAATTATCAAGTCTGAAAAAAACAAACCTTGTAAGATTAGAAGAGGTACTAGACAGGGCTGCCCCCTCTCGCTATTACTTTTTCTAATTATTATAGAAGCTCTTTTGATTCAATAAGACAAAATGAAGGTATATAAGAGGGGTCAAGATTGGAAAAACGGAAGTGAAAGCACGAGCTTATGCTGATGATCTTATTATTATATTAGAAGATCCGTTGTGTTCCTTGGATTCTTTAAACCAGATGCTAGAAGGCTTCGGGGACCTATCAGGCTTCAAAATTAACCAAGAAAAAACAGCCCTGTTAACTGAAAATATGACCACAAGTGAAGAGAAAGATCTGCAAAGCAAAATTAAATTTAAAATAGAAAAGAAGACTAAATATCTAGGAATCTGGTTAACAAAGAATAATCAAGACTTGTTTCTTAGTAAGTATGACAAGAAATGGAAAGAGATCAAAAAAGACATGGAATCATGGGGGAAACTAAAGCTCTCCCTATTGGGAAGAATCTTGGCAATCAAAATGATGTTATTACCTCAAATCAACTTTCTATTTCAGAATTTACCTTTAATAATAAAGGCTGATGTCCTCAAACGATGGAAAAAAGAGGTGACTAACATTATCTGGGCTGGGAAGAAACCCCAAATTAATTGGATTTCCATGACTGATGTTAGAGAAAGAGGGAGACTAGGGCTACCAGATCTCAGGCTCTATCTACATTCTAATATCTTGTGCTGGATCACAGATTGGATAAGATTAGAACATAGTAAAATTCTGCTCTTCGAAAGAGCAGGTATTGATAATGGTTTGCATTATTATCTGTGGTACTCAAAAAAACAACCACAGAAAGAATTTTTTGAGCATCCCTTAAGGAAAACTTTATATTCTACATGGAAGAAATTCAAAGAGCGATTATGCCCTAAGCTTCCTTTATGGATATCTCCAATAGAAGCCTTTCATCGAGATGAGCCCAAGATACAGAGATGGTGGACTTATAAAGAATTGGCAAAAGTTGAAGACAGCACATTTATGCTCAAAAAAAGAGAGGAACTGTTGCAAGAGGGTTTTGATTGTGCATGGTTCTTATATGCTCGTTTGCTCTTTAGATTTAATCAGGATTGTAGGGAAGGGAAGATAACCATGAAAAAACAGATTTAGATATTATTTTGGATGGAGGAGACAAACACTTAACTTCAAAATTTTATAAACTATTATTAAAATGGGATCTTGAGCAAGAGGCAATTAAAAATACGATGGTTAAATGGGTTCAGAATGTTGGGCATTCAATTGAATTACAAAATTGGGAACAAAAATGGAAAAATCTGAACTTTACAAGATGTCAAACATTAAAATTATTATAAAATGTTCAATAGATGCTATTTAACACCAACAAAACCGCAAAGATTTATAAAGGAAATAATGATAAATGTTGGAAATGTAAGGCTGAAAGAGGGACATTTTTTCACTGTTGGTGGGACTGTAAAAAAGCTAAAACATATTGGAAAAACATTCACACAGAAGTATCAAAAATGTTAAATACAATTTTTTCCCATGTTACCTGAGTGTTTGTTGTTAAACATGGTTGAGTTAATCAAAAGATATATTGGGAAGCAAAACAGGAAAATCTTTTTATATTTGATAACCAAACCCAGAGTCTGGAAAAAAAAGAAAGTCTCAGAAATAGATGAATGGTTGTATGGGATATATGATTTGATGCAAATAGATAAACTTACTATACTGTTGAAAGATAAATCTCTGAACAGATACTGAGAAGAATGGGGAGATGTCTGTAACTACCTTAAGAAGAGTTGGGGCTCTGTCAGTAACTACTCTGAGAGATTGTGGATAGCTATCACTGTCAAGTCTGGATCATAGATTCTAATCTATTTCACTTTACTTTATTCATTTAACATTGGTATTGGGGATATTCATCAAGGAGAAATGGATAATTCTACGTAACTTCTGTACTTCTGGTATTTTATTATCCTATTAGGTGATATTGGCTTCTTTGTATACAATGCGTTCTCTTTCTGTTTTTTGTGTTTTTTTCCCCTTTTTGTTAAATAAATAAATACATAAATAAAAAGAAAGCCTTCCATGTCCTATATTTTTTGGGTGGATTCCCATCTTGTTGCCAAAATGGCTTCTGCTACATCTGTAGTACAACCTTAACCTCTTAAAAATTTCCAAACAACTTCCAAAAATTTCCAACAATCTCCTGTCAAGTAAAGGGGCTCCCTGATTTACAGGGAGCCTGAAAATCTCCGTACTGGCTGTGAGTGGGCACCCATGGATGTACACATGGGAACAGAGTGGCTGTAGAGGAGCCCCTGGCTGAAGAGACAATTGTGAGCTTTGGTGGAGCCCGGGGATTGAGAAGTTGTCATCCCCCCTGTATGGACATTACACTACTCAAGACTGGACCTCTTATGGTAAATATGTCCTACTCTACTAATTTTTATATTAAAGAATTACAAGAAGCCCTTGTCAGCAGCAGCTTGGAGCTTTTGCTTTCTTAGGTGGCACTACCATTTTAGTATTTCCTTACAAAAATACCCACAACTTTTACCTCAGGAAATATTTACATTTAATGACTGGACACCTTTTCTTTGAGGTGATTTCCCTACCAAAAATAGCCAAAACAGAGTACCTCAGGAAATCACCAAAGTCCCTTGTATTACACAGTGTGTTAGTTCTTACAGAGAGGGGAGTTTCAAACAGTATGTGCCTCTAGTTGTCAGATTTCCTTCAGTGTTCCAAAGATTTCCTTACAATCTACCTTAAAACAGTTGCATCAGGGAATCTTTTTGGTGGTTCAAACACCCACACGCTCAAATAAATTTCTGAATTTCTCCCCTGAATCAGGGAATTCCAGGCTGGATCTCTAAATTCCCAACTAGATTTTCCCAGATCCCCCACTGGGGAATTCAACACTGAATTCTTCTAATCAAACTGAATCCAGTTGAGTAAAATCATATCCCACTGCTCTGGTACAACTGTATCACGGATGGGTGGATAGGAGGGTGATTGTGGGGAGTGGGTACAAAAGGGAAGGGAAAGCTTGCTTGGCAAAACTTGTTGGGCTAGCCTAGGGCACAGACAAATCAGGCCTGCTTTCTTTTCTCCCTCACTGGAGAATCAGTACCCTTTTAATGTTGTTATCACACCCTGGCTCCCTCCCGACACTTAATCACACCCCTGCTTTTCTGAAAAACCCACAACCTTTGTGGATAAAGGGCAAAGCTTAATAATTGTTACCCCAAGAAGGAATGGATAACCTGTGGTAGTGTGTTCTTAAAATAAAACTGAAGAAAACACTCTATGGAGGATGTACTTATAAAAAAATGGAATGAAATCTTTATTAAAAGAACCTACAAGGAAGAGGGTATTGAGGATTCAGAAGATTCAAACAAAATAAAACTTTCTCACAGATATTTAACTACATTCTTCAAACACCTCAATGTTTTCTCAACAGAACTTCCACTTGTGCACCCCTTTGACCCTTCCGACATAAAGGTCTGTTTCCCCACCCAGGGTTCCACTCTCTGACCCTTTCAGAAGTGGCTTAGTTACTTCTCTGCCCCACGCTTAGGCCTCTGAGAAACTAACTTTTTCCCAGAAAACCCTCTTTTCATTTATTGGACACTCTGACCCTATGAAACTCACTGAAGGAATAATAATTCTAACCCACACTAGCAGTATATATACGCTATCTGCTATCCCCCCCCCAGCACCTCCCTCTGGCTAGGGCTGGGTTCTTTCCAGTCAGAGAACCAATCTGAGTACATTACCCTCTGTTACTAGGCTGCTCTGCCAGCCACACCCTCAGGCTTCGTCACAGCAAGTAAAGCATATATGAGACGGTATTTCATTTGAACAAACAAAGAATATAAAATAAAACAAATGGAAAATACAGAAGATTTTAAAAGAAACTGAAATTAAAGAAGACTTATCAAAGTTCCCAGAAGATGAAGGAATCTTGAAGAAATTGAGATTGTTGAGTAATCAATTATCAAGGCAGACAATGGAAGAAGAACAGAAAAGAAAAGAAAACAATAGAAAAGAAGTTGAACTCACTGAAACACAAAGATTTTGAATATTCAAATAAGCCAGGAAGATGGCTAGCATACAGACTAAGAAAAGAAAGACCCAAAAAAAACAAAAAACAAAAATCTGAACCTAAGAGAAGGTGATATAGAATTTACCAAGGATAAAGACTTACAAAGGATTTTCCATGAGTATTTTTCAAAGTTATAATCAATGAAAAATATAGAATAGACAAAGATTAAAGAATATTTGGAGACAACACATACCTTAAACTAACAGAAGATGAAAAATACAGATTAATTATAAAAGAGGTTGGACAGTCATCCAAAAACTAAAATTAGGGAAGACCTCAGGGCCGGATGGATTTGGAGCTCCCTGCTACAAAGCCTTGAAGGAAGAACTGCTGTTACCTTTGCAAATAATAATGAATGATGCTTTAACTGTGAGATTAATTCTGGAATCATGGAAAGAAGTTAATATTATCTTGATTCCAAAGGAAGGACAAGACTTAACTTTACCTAAGAGTTAGAGACCAATTTCTTTACTGAACAATGACTACAAGATTTTCCCCTTTCTTTCACTGAGAGAATGAAAAGTTAAAGAGATATGTATATTAAAGAGATATGTAAATAAAGACTCAAGGTGGATTCCTACCAGGAAGACAAATGAAAGATAATATCAGAATTGTATTGGATATTAGAGTATTTTGAAAATCGTATTGAAGAGAAAGGTGTGTTGATATTTTTAGGTGCAGAAAAAGCATTTGACAACCTGAACTGGCAATTTCATTTTAAAGTTATTGAATTAATGAACTTTGGCTCCAAAGTCTTAACTGGGATCAGATAAATATACTCGAATCAACTTGCAAAAATAATAGCGAATGGCTACATGACTGAATCATTTGGAATTTTTTAAGGGCAAGGCGAGGATATCCTCTGTCTCCTCTTTCGTTTATTTCAGCAATGGAGGTTTTGAACCAAGCTATCAGGCAAGATGTGGAGATAAGTGGAGTTAAAATGAGAAAAGCCAAATTTAAACAAAGAGCTTTTGCTGATGATTTATGAATTAGGTTGGAAAATCCACTGGAATCAACACTAAAGTTGCAAGAAAGAATAAACAAATTTGAAACTTTAGCTGGTTTGAAGATTAATAAAACTAAAAATTTAACTAAGAACATGAGGACTCAAGAAAAGAATAAATTACAATTAAACACAAGTTTTAAAATGGAAAAAAGTGAGGTGTTTGGGTATTCAACAGGAAATTTGAGACAATTACTTGAAAATAATTATGTGAAGACATGGAGTGAGATCAAGAAGACTTGGATAAATGGCTTAAATTGAATTTGTCCTTACAGGGGAGAATTTCAACAGTAAAGATTAATATCCTTCTGACGATGATGTTTCTTTTCTAAATGATTCCAATTTTGACTAAAGGGACGCTATTCAAACAATGGAAAAAAAGCTTTGCTAAAATTTGTTTGGGGAGGCAAGATACACAGAGTGAAATAGAAGGTCTTTCAAAACTCAAAAGAACAGGGAGGCTAAAAATTTATTTTGCAGCCTCATACATGAACTGGACTTAAAAATGGATTATGTTAAAAGATAACTAACTTCTGAACTTAGGACAGGATTTAAGATTTGGGTGGCACTTATGGTATGATAAAGTTGAGGTTAATATTGCCTTTAATTACTATTGTATTAGATGTGGCCTTTTGAAACTCTAGAATGAATATAAAATAAGACCATGTTCAAAGACACCTTTCTGGATTTCTCTACAAGAAGCTTTCTACAGAACAGTGAAATGAGAGCTGATCAACATTGGTTAACATACTGTGATTTATTAGAAAGAAGAGATCAAGACTGTGCAATGAAATTATTACAACAGGTTACAAGAAGATGGTAATAATATGCGATGGCTCTCATATAGACAACTTTATTTAAGATTTAAAGAAGACGAAAAGAATAAAGAATTCAAGAAGAGCGAATCAGATTTAGAATTATTATTGTGAACTGATGATGAACACCTGATTGCTAAAATGTACAAACAAATTTCTGTTGAAGTTAGAGATGGAAGATAAGCAAGCTGAATATATGATCAGCTGGGCAGGAAACTCTGGATGCAACATACCTATGAGAATGGGAAAAGTTATAGATAAAGAATATTTAAAGCGTACTTTGCTGTGATCTTCAAGAAAATTATTATAAAATGATGTATTGCTGGTATCTGATACCAGAGACCTACAAAGATATAGCTAATACATAAAAGTCAAAGTTTGTCTGTCTGTGTCAGGCAAAGACCTCATATGATTGGCTGCCTAAGAAGGTTCTATGGAATCTTGAGATTTGCAGTTTAGGAAGAGGCTTTCAGAATTCTCAGTGAGAGAGCTCTTGGGCCTCAGTCAAATATGCCTGTCTTGAATAGGCTGGTTGCTATGGAGATGAGGCCTAGCAGCAAGGAGGGGGACAGTGTATTTCCTCAGGAACCCAACCTCTGTATGTTAATAACTCTGAATACAGATGGGATTGGGGAATATAGGGAAAAGTGACAGGTACTGGACAAGACAGTTTGGAAAATTAGAGACACAGGATCTCAAACCTTTCTAACAAGTATTACCTATGAAAAAATAAAAATCCCAGGCAATGCCAGGTATATAAGCTAGGAAAGATATAAGCTAGGAAAGATATAAAGAATAAATGTTGGAAATGTCAAGATCAGGTTGGATCTTTGTACCATATGCAGTGGACTTGTGAAAAAGCTAAATAATTCTGGCTTAATACACAGAATTTGATGCAAAAGATCTTGAAAGCCCAAATACCAAAAAATCCTGAATTATATTTACTAGGAATTTGGGCAGATGATGCAAGCACTGGTAAGAAACAGCATGAACCGGTGCAACATGTTATTGGTAAGATTAGTATATGCAAAGCACTAGAGAAAAATGGAAATTCCATCAACAGATGAATCGTGTAACATACTGATGAGAATAGTTGAAATGGACAATCTCACATATAGATTAAAGGGCTGAACAGAAGATGTATTTTCTTTTGAATGGAAATGCTTGACTATTTAAAGAAAAATTAGGGTGAATTGATAATAGGTTTCTGAACCTGCATGTCTCTTTCAGCTCTGTCTCATTCTTTTTACTGCTACAGGAGAAGCGTTATAAGAAAATTATAGATAATTCTAGTTTGTTGCTATTTCAGGATATCCTTAATATTTACAACATAATTGTTTTAGTAATAGCGTTTAAGATTTATTAACAATCTATATGAATTAACCATTACTATATTTACTATTGTTCATCATTTGTAATTTTGGTTTAAATATTATGATGTTAATATTTTGGTTATCAAGGTATGATACCAAAGTTTAGAATCGATTTAATTTAAAATAATAGAATAATGGCAGCAATTGTGTATTATTAATAATCATTCTTTTTTATTAGCTAAATAAACTATTTTTTGACCATAGTGGTAAGACTGTAATTATCATTAGCAACAAAGATAACTCAGATTTTAAGTAATGATTGAAAAGTTAAGTACATTTACAAGGAGCTGTTTGCTACAAGGGTGGGAACCAATTTTTACTTATTTGTAGCTTTGTTTTAGTATTTGTTATTCCGGTTTTTCATTGCTAATGTATGTGGTATAGTTCAATTTTTCCTGTATTGTTTTGTATTGTCTTCTTGTTATTGCATTTTTATTATCTTTTTACTTAATTAAAAATAAGTAAAACAAATGGCACCCTGAAGATACCTCTAGGTTTTTCACTGCCTCCTCAGACTCTCCCCACAGCTTTTTAGGGCAAGTACCTTCACATTCATTGGCTTTCCTTTTCCACTTCTCCAATTTAGACCTATCTTCTTCCTTTACCTTTCATTTGTTCATTTGTTTGTCTCTTTCCATTTGCTGTTTTAGTAAAAAAAAGAAAAAAACACCTCAATAAAAAATAATCTCATCTGACTCCCTTTGACTGGAGCTCAGAAGTATTTTTCTTAACTCTCCTCCCTTTGCATCATCTGGGGCATGCTGAGCAGTGGTCTTCCAGACGGAATCATGTCTTGCCCTTTCACACCTCTCTTGATTAGCTTCTCTGTTATCTGGGCTGGCATGTCTTCATCTTTCTTTGCACACTGTAATTTCTTCTCCTCCATCATACTGCTATCCTGCTCTCCAAATTTTAATTACTCATTACACTCCTAAATTGAAGACCGGACAGGGAAAAGCATGTAGCTGGATGGCAGGAGAATAAAAAAACTGGCTGGACAGGGAAGAAGTCCAATGGAAAAAGACAGAAAATAACGCTGAGGATTCCTGCATTGGCTGGTGTGAGGGGGATCAAACCCAATCGTATGTGCCATCCTGAGAACTAAAGCAGATTCTCTCTTTTAGCCTTCTCCTGGAGCAATTCTTCAGTACTGTGGCAACAGCTTTGCCAATGTGAATATTTGGAAGCAGCATCTATGGGGGGATGTGGAAGCTCTGAGCTAAAGGAGGGAGGGCAGAGGCAGGTGGGGTCATCTCTGGCTTTAACTTGGCCATTTGTATCAAGCAAAATGTGTACAAAGCACAACTCTGCTGCTCTTGAGGGGGGAGTATTGGTTGATCTTGTGCTGGCATTGCAGATTTCCCCCTTCCTCCTTCCCCAGCTCCAATCATGGAGCCAGAGAGAAGGGCAACAGCTGGTCCCTCAACTTGCACTGTTTCTGTCAGATCTGGAAGAATTACAATCTCAAGGCTTCTTTTCAAAGCATTTTATTTTAGAATTGTAGTACATGAAGCTCAGAGCTTCAGAGCTCAGACTGGCAATGTAGAAGAGAACAAACTGTTAAGTTCCCAGCATCCTAAACTCTCCCCTACATTCCTTTCTAGCTAATCCTTGTTATGTCTAATTTCAGCTGCATTCCCAGGCTGGTACTAGTCTAGCATCTTCTTCAAGACCACTAACCTTCTACTCTAAATCCCATGTTAATGGCAGGCACCCCAGAGTGCCCGACAGTTTCAGACGACCAGATACAACCTTGACAACTTGTCACTACTCAGTCTCATGCTGTCACTCTGTGCAAAGTTTCTGCTGGGATCTAAAATATCCAATTCTATTCCCCATCTAATGCTAATGTCGGAAAACTTGCAGTTCTCCATGCTCTACGCCAGTTCTCTACACTTTGCACTGATTATCCTCCTCTTGCCTCTTTCAAAGACACACTCATGTTAGTGTGGATCAGTACGCAAAAGGATTTATTTAGTAGCTCCTTTGAGGCTAACTGAAACAACATGGTAATATAAGTCATGCACCCGATGAGGTAGCCTTAAGTCTACAAAAACATATGCTACTAATTTCTTTCCCTCAGTCTCAAACATGCTACAAGATCCATTTGTCCTTGCCTCTTTGCTCACCTTAATATCTTCTATCTTAATGTCAAGCATTTCTTCTGGTTCTGCCACTTCTGCCCAGTGATTCAAGTCCTCATCATCCTGGGGGCTATCGAAGATTAGTTCAAAGAACACCAACTTTTCTGAGATGGTACTGAAAGAGTTGTCGAAGCATAGCTTGTAATCTCCGCTCTCTGTTGGTTCAATGCTGCAGACAAGAAGAGAGACCGCCAGACAGTCTGAGCCAAGACAAAAATCACATATTTCTGATTCAGTTGGGGATGCCAACATTTTTATTAAAAGAAGCAGACGAGCACAAGATATACAACTCTTGTTCCCATTTTTGTTGTTCAACAAAGCATGGGCAAATAATGAACTTCTTGTCTATGCTTAACTCCCTTTACTTACTTGACTTACTTCAGCTCCTGATTCTGACTAAGTTAATGGTAATTCTTTCTAAGTTTAGACACATTTTTGTTCACCTGCAATCAATATGGTTCATTTCTAACAGACTCTGAACACACTTCTTGGCTCTATGCTTATCAGCAAATTCTACCAACCCAGAGGAACATTAAAATATAAGAGCCCTACTGAATCAGATCAAAACCTCTTCCAGGTCAATATTCTTTCCCACAGTGGCCAGGGGACATACTGTAGAACATGGGAACAAAAGCACCTTCCTACCCATGTTCCCTCAGCACCTGATATTGAGAAGAATTTGATGTTGCTATGTGCCTTCAAACTCACTTCAACTTATAGCAACCCTCTCATATGGTTTTCATGGCAAGATTTATCCCAAGGAAGTGGCTTACCATTACCTTCCTCTTAGTCTGAGAGAGTCTTGACCTGCCCAGTGTCATGGCTGAGCATGGTTTCAAACCATCTTCTCTCAAATTCCTCAACCAACACTCAAACCTCTACACCACAGTGATTGAAATCGCACAGTGTTTGAGAGGCGTACTGCTTTCGAAACTGGAGATTAATACAGAACCATCATGACTGGTAACTCTTGACAGTCAACTTTCTTCTTCAAACTGGCAGCTATCACCACATCTTGTGGTAGGGAATCCCACAGTTTAACTAGGAACTGTTCGAAGAGCTATTTCCATTTATCTGTCTTGAATCTCCTATCTTCATTACCATACTGCAATAAAGATTTAAAAAGAAAAATCAACAACAAAAGCACGTATCTCCTGTTTGCAAAAGACCAATGGTTTAGACTAACTGTTCCAGACATAACTGGATTCCTACTGATGTGCTACAAATACAGCCATTTTCAGGAAATGATCTGTCCCTGCTTTCAGACCTGGGAAAAAGGGCAAACAAACAACTCACGTTTGCACCCCATCTGATGTCCGATAGTCTTCTATCAGCAATGTGCCTGAAGGGCTTTCCAAAGAGAAATCAACATCCAGGCCTGCTCCACCAATAACCTGAAGGACAAAAAAGATAATTTATGAGGGAAAAAAGCCAGCAAGGTGTAAATAGAGTGGTTAACCTGAGCAAATCTGTGGAAACACTCTGGAGAGTGCCTCTTTTTCCAACTGGTCTGTGTTACAGGACTGTTGTGTTAAAAAGCTAGTCCTCTGTGAATACAAGCAAAAGAAGCAAAAGTTACAGCCGGGAGGGAGTAACAGCAATTGGTTTAAGAGTAAATCAAATTCTTGGACGAGCTGAACTTTCCAGAAAAGAATCACCACATGAAGAAAGTATGCTTGTCCTGATATAAAGTGGTTCCCTCTGACTCCCAACAGCTCAGAGTCCCGTCCATAGTCAACTGGTGAATCTTCGATCAATTATTATATTTATACCCTCTCTTTGTTTTTTTTGCCAGATGTAGGACTCAAGGCAGCTTACAAAATAAAAAAAGGAATACAAGTAAAATTGTAGATAGCGGGGAAAAAACATGCAAAATGTATAGTTAAAATATTGAACCGCCTACAGATTTAAAATATTAGTTCAAAAACACAAATTAAAGACAGTAAAGCACCGAAAGAAAACCCTTTACTGTCTATAGAACAGCTTCCCAGCGCAGAAAGCTGCTTTGTCGTGTTTGAAGCCGGAGCGTGTTTGCGGGACAGAGGGGAGGAGGGGGAGGAGGGCGGGCGATTCCTCCCTCCCTCCCAGCCCCGGGAGCCCCAGGGCATCTGGCTGGCCCCCCTCCGCACCTGGTACTCGATCTCCATGGAGCTGTTGCCCGGCGCGAACTGGTAAAAGCACTCCCGGCGCCCAGCCGGCAGCAGGATGGTGAATTCGGCGTCCTGCGGGAGGCTGGGGGCCAGGTGGGCTGCCTGGAGAGCCCCCCAAGTCGCCCCCCAGAGCAAGAGCGGCAGCCACAGCGGCCCAAGCCCCGGGGCCGTCGCCATCACGCGGACCCCGATTTCACCCGGAGGGGAAAAAAAGCGACACCCGGGAAAGCAAATCCCGACCCGCCTCTGCCGCTCGCCAGCTAGCGGGCGCGAGGGAGAAGAGGGAAGTGACGCAGGCGTTCTGCGTCCTCCGGCTTGCCCGGCTCTGCCCGCGAGAGGCGGGCGAGGTGAGTTCCGGGGCGCGAGGGCCTGCGGCCGGCCTGGGCGTGGAGCGGCAGGGCGGTCTTAGAGAGGTTCGTTCTCGAGTGGCCACAGCCCCCTTCAAAACGTCTGCTGCAGACATTTCCGACTTTCAGATTGTGTCGGAAGTGATCTGAAAAAGGGTAAATCAATACTAAAGTACAAAGACATTTAAAGATATCAGCATCCTAGCATTTTTGTGTGTGTTACCCGCCACCAGGAAATACCTGAATTTAAGAAGATGAAATATACCTAAAACATTGATCAGAAGCTCAGAAAATTGGTTAAAAAACAACCGGTCTCGGATGGCTAAGGGTATATGTTGTGTGCCTTCCAACATTTTCTGACTTACTGAGGCTTTATGGCGATCTTTTTACGGGTTTTCTTGGCAAGATGTGTTCAGAGCCGCTGAGGCTGAGAGAGTGCAATTTTTTCCAAAATCACCCAATGGATTTCCGTGCCCGAAGAAGGGATTTGAACTCTGATCCCCAGAGGGTGTATATATATGGGGATTATTTTTATTTTTTGATTTGCATTGCATTTGGTAGCCAAAACACTATGTTCACTGGGTATCTATAAGCCAGCACTATGTGTCCATTGGGACACACAACGAACACAGTACTTTAAAAATGCCCTGGAAAGTGGGGAAGGAGGAGGAGAGGCCAAGCACAGGGAAAAAAAAGAAAAAATCCTGTGGTTGTAATAGAGGCTGACTTATGTTGACTTATGAGGCTGACTTGTTACCAGGTGATTAGAGTAATAATGTTTGGTAAAGTGATGTCCATCTTAGATAAATAGATGTTAAAATGAGCCTCGCATGGGAGGTTGGCACATATGGAGAAGATTCATTTTTGGATGGCCTGGAGGAGCAATCCACTACAGTTGAGTGATTCCTCACACGCCAGCATACATAGCAGGAGCGTCCAAGCCCAAAGTTCTTTTTCCATTTAATGTCATTACCCATTTCTTCACTAGACTGTTATAGCACTATTATCCCATGTTCAACATCCTATGGAATCCTGGGGTTTGCAGTTTTGGGAGGGACTGGCTGGCCCCTCTCGAAACTGCAAACCCCAGGATTCTATAGGATGTTGAAAGTGGAATAATAGCACTATAACAGTCTAGTGAGGAGATGGCCATTGAGTCCCACTGCCTTCTCTTTCAGTTTCCTTCCAAATCCTGCTCAAGATTGCTTGCCTAAATAATACCTGTAACCTTTCATTTAAATCCAACAAACAAAGGGTAGGGGTGGATTGCTCCTCTGGGCCATCCAAAAATGATTCTTCATGGTAAGTAGCAATCTCTCATTCTCTGGATGGTACAGAGGAGCAATCCACTACAGTTGAGATATATCCAAGCTTTCCCCATTTAGGGTGGGTCTCAGGATTCTGTAGGATGTGGAAAGTGGAATAATAGCACTGTAACAGTGTAGTGTAGAAAGGCCCTTTAAACACACAGATATAAGATGGGTAATACTTGGCTTAACCACAGTACATGTGAAAAAGATCTAGGAATCTTAGTAGACTACAACCTGAACATAGATCAGCTGTGTGATGCAGCAGCTAAAAAAACCAATGCAATTCTGGGCTGGATCAATAGTGTAGTGTCTAGGTCAAGGGAAGTAATAGTACCACTCTAACCTGCTTTGGTCAGACTCTATCTGGAATTCTTTGTCCAGTTCTGGGCACCAGAATTCAAGAAGGATATTGACAAGCTGGAACGTGGAGGGTGACCAAAGTGGTAGAAGACCCTGTAAGGAGTGACTTAGGGAGCTGGGTATGTTTAGCCTGTTTAAGAGGTGACATGATAGCTATCTTTAAATATTGTAAGGATGTCATACGGAGGATGGAACAAGCCTGTTTTCTGCTGTCCCATGGACTAGTCTCTCCCAGAGACTAGGACATGGAGTAATGACTTCAAACTTCAGGAAAAGAGATTCCATCTAAACATTAGAAAAAACTTCCTGACAGTAAGAGCAGTATGACGGTGGAGTTTGCTGCCTTGGAGTGTGATGATGTCTCCTTCCTTGGAGGTTTTAAAGTAGCAGGGGAAATGAGTAAAGTAAAGTAAAGAAGCAGGGGAAATGAGGCACATAATAGATAGAGAGGTGGTGCAGGAATACCAGACCACACTGGATGAATTCAAGTCTCCAGGGCCAGATGAATTGCATCCTAGCATATTAAAAGAACTGGCAGAGGTCATTTCGGAACCGCTTGCTATAATCTTTGAAAAATCTTGGAGGACAGGAGAAGTTCCAGCAGACTGGGAGAGGGCAAATGTTGTCCCCATCTTCAAGAAGGGAAAAAAAGAGGACCCAAATAATTATCGCCCAGTCAGCCTGACATCAGTAACCGGAAAGATTCTGGAGCAGATCATTAAGCAGTCAGTTTCTAATCACTTAGAAAGCAACGCGGTAATCACGAGAAGTCAACATGGATTTCTCAAAAATAAGTCATGCCAGACTAATCTTCTCTCTTTTTATGATAGAGTTACTAGCTTGATAGATGAAGGGAATGCTGTGGATGTAGCATTTCTCGATTTCAGTAAGGCCTTTGACAAAGTTCCCCATGACATTCTTGCAAAGAAGCTAGTAAAATGTGGGCTGGACAGGGCTACTGTTAGTTGGATCTGTAATTGGTTGACTGATTGTTCCCAAAGGGTGCTCACCAGTGGCTGCTTTTCATCCTGGAGAGAAGTGACTAGCGGGGTGCCACAGGGTTCTGTCCTGGGCCCAGTGCTGTTCAATATTTTCATCAACGACTTGGATGAAGGAATAGAGGGCATGCTCATCAAATTTGCAGATGACACCAAATTGGGAGGGGTTGCTAATACGCCAGAGGACAGGATCAAAATTCAAAATGACCTGGATAGATTGGAGAGCTGGGCCAAAGCTAACAAGATGAAATTCAACAGAGAGAAGTGTAAGGTCCTACACTTAGGTAGAAAAAATGGAATGCAGAAATATAGGATGGGGGACACGTGGCTGGATGGCAGCACGTGTGAAAGGGATCTAGGAGTCTTAATAGACCACAAGCTGAACATGAGTCAGCAGTGTGATGCGGCAGCCAAGAAAGCCAGTGCAATGCTCGGCTGCATCAATAGGAGTATGGTGTCTAGATCGAGGGAGGTACTGGTACCACTCTACTCTGCTTTGGTTAGACCTCATCTTGAATACTGTGTCCAGTTCTGGGCACCCCAATTCAAGAAGGTCAGCCTGGAGCAGGTCCAGAGGAGAGCAACCAAAATGGTGAGAGGCCTGGAACACATGCCCTATGAGGATAGACTTAGAGAGCTGGGTATGTTTAGTCTGCAGAAAAGAAGGTTAAGAGGGGACATGATAGCCATGTTTAAATATTTGAAGGGATGCCATGTAGAGGAAGGAGAGGGCTTGTTTTCTGCCGCTCCAGAGACCAGGACAAGGAGCAATGGATTCAAGCTGCAGGAAAGGAGATTCCACCTGAACCTCAGGAAGAATTTCCTGACAGTCAGGGCTGTCCGGCAGTGGAATATGCTGCCTCGGAGTGTGGTGGAGTCTCCTTCTTTGGAGGTTTTTAAGCAGAGGCTGGATGGCCATCTGTCAGGAGTGCTTTGAGGGTGTTCCTGCATGGCAGGGGGTTGGGCTAGATGGCCCGTGTGGTCTCTTCCAACTCTACATTTCTATGATTCTATGATTCTAAAGGCTGAATGGTCACCTGTTGTGAATGTTTTGAAGGTGTATTCCTGCCTGGCAGAGGGTTGGATTTGCTTCTATGTCAAAACACTGGAAGCTTTCAGGAATGACGCTTATGCGTTTTTAAACAAAACCACAGTTCATATGGCATCTTTTTTTTGATAATCTTTATTGAATATATACATACTTGTACTGCATTGTCAAAGCCTGTAGAACTTGTATCTCCCAATCAGCTATGTCATATACACAATAAGAAATAAACAAAATTACGTGAGTAGTGTTACATAAGTAAGCAAATAAACAAAGTAACTTAAAGATTACATAAAGAGATATCACTGTCATCATAAAAAGTTATCATCATCATTGTATCAAAATCCTTATGTTAGAATCTAATAGAGCCAGATACCTCCATGATTCCCTTCTCCGCTATTGTGTATTGATGCTTTAACCTAGAACTTACTATGCAATACCATGTTGTATTCTTAGGCTGAGAATTTTTGCTATTATCAAATAGACTAAACTAAAATTTGATTGTCTTTTTCTATGTTATATGATAATTCTGACAGAACAAAGAACAACACCAACAACAGCAGAATGAACGGTATCTTATCAATCTTCTGCCTCGTCTTTTATGGGTCAGCTAGACTGTCCTATTGACCGTATTTATATTAGGAAGCTTCTATACCAGCTCTGTAGCTCTAAGTCTAGTAACTCCTGAGTCTTTTAACTGAACTATAATTAGATTAACATTCAATTGTAATTGTGGAAACCCATCCAAGAAATAAAAAATGGGAAAGAGGTAAGAAAAGAATCTTAATCGTCTACTAAAAGAAACAACTACGGAGCGATATTGGTTTATAGCTAATTGCCCTGTGGCTCTATAAACTTTATAAGCAAAAAAAGTCTATAGGAGTCACTAAAATAGTAGTATAGAACTATATTAAAGTGTCATAATAGTCAGTTAATCAGAAATTTTCCCATACTAATCAGCTGGTCAGAAATTAATTGTCCCCTTAGTCAAGTATCGGTAAATTTTTAATTACCGATGACCATTCTTTTTAAATTTCTTCTTCATCTTTTCCCTTAATTATATGTGTAAGTACATCCATTATTTTCATTTCAAGAACCTCATAGGACCATTCGTCAAGTGTAGGGGTATCAGATTTTTTCCAATTTCTTGCAAAGATTATCCTAGCTGCTGTAATCATAACAGATTACAGAATCCTCCAGAATTTAGAAAGATTTAGAGGAAGATCTTGAGTCATATTCAGCAAGTAAAGTTTGGGAGACATAGGGAATTTGCAGTTGAAGATATCTGAGATTTTGTTAAGTATAGTGATCCAGAATTTTTTTGTTTTCTTACATGTCCACCATACATGGTAAAAAGTGCCCAGCTCATTCTTACATTTCCAACAGTTTCCAGAAGTGGATTTGTATATTTTATTTAGTTTGGCTGGTGTTAAGTACCATCTGTGTAACATTTTCATGTAGTTTTCTTTCAGATTTTGGGCAGTGGTAAATTTATGTGTCTGTTTCCAGCTCTGCTCCCAATGCTGTAATTGGATTGGTTCCCCTAAGTTCCTCGCCCATTTAAGCATGGAGTTGTTACTGTAGTTTCTAGTCCGGACTTGTGGTATATTAGATATCATTTGATATCAAGAATTTGACCTTCACTACCCATTCCTCTCCATGTGCTTGCGAGGCCCCCGGACAAGCACGCACACGGGCACGGCTGATAGCTGAACTATTCAAAACAAATACAGGCAGGCAAGTAATTGCCGGACTGCAGCTTCAGGAGACCTCCAGGCAAGTACCCTTTTAAGATCACATTATGTATGCACACTGTTTACAAAAGATCCCCTGCCCCGAGCAGGCAGCTTGACGAGCTGACCATCCAACTCTCAAGCACTCCGCGTTTGCATCCTGTCTATGCTATTGACAACGCTGTCATAATTCAATCATCTAAAGTACTGACCTTTCAGAGGCTTTGTCTCCAGCCCAAAACCCATTGTTTTCCCCAAGAACGGACTAGCCTACAGGCACATTTTCCCCTATAAGACCCCCTGATTTTGAGCGTCTCTTTGGATTGCTCTGACTTCCATCCGGCCTTGCTGTCGCTCCATTCAACGAGCCTTCCCCTCAGCTCCCACTTGCTGAGAATCTTCGATACAACGGACTGAAACTGGGCTTCAGGATCAGGTGTAGTATTTCCCCTGAAAAATCCCTCTTAAACTCCTCTATCCAACTCCTACCTTTCTTTCATTAGGTCTGTGTGAGTGGTTGCATACATCCGTTTTGACTGTATCTCAGAATAAAGGAAAACAATTATTATTTACTTCTGTTTGATTATTGACTCGGCCTGACCCCGTAAACATTGGGTTCAAGATCTCGCTAGGTTGCCCTGCCTCTTGCATTGCTTAGCTTGTGCTCTTGCTAATTCCCATTCCCCATTATTTGGAGCACATTGAGGTATCCCCCACGGGACCCCAGAAATCAGGGTAACAGAGTCTTTTATCATTTCTTCTTTGTCCCACAAGAGGAAAATTTTATATATACCTTAGACATAAGCTTATTCTCATTATCGAAAATTATTTTTTCAAACTCATTATTGTCACATTCTTTTGCAAAAATTTATAATTTTGTATCCATTTTGAGCCATTCCAATAGTTGTCAATAAGGAAACCAATTGCAAATTATGTTTTCTTTCACCAATTCTTCCCGAGTTTTTAGTCTGACGGGACTCTGCGCGGCGAAATAAATTATATCTTTGTATCAGAGCCAAGTATCAGCAGAAGTTTTCTAACATCCAAAAAAGGCTCCCTGAGGTGAGATCCAGAGCGCCAGTTTGGTGTAATAAGATTTCTTAAATTTTGTCCACACATTTAGTAACGCCTTTCTAAAATAGTGGTTAGAGAATTCCTTATGAATTGCGGTTTTGCCATACCAAAGGTAGGCATGCCACCCCATTCTCAAATCAGCACCCTCTAAGACTAGTAATCTTTCATTTCATAAAGTTATCCACTCAGTCACCCAGGTTAGAGCACTTGCATAATAATATGTTTTTAAATCAGGTATTTCACATCCGCCTCTTGTTTTAAAATCAGTTAATATGCTCCATTTTATTCTTGGCTTATGTCCAGCCCAAATGAACTTAGTCAGGTCTTTTTTCCATATGGCAAATGGCTTATTGTTATTTATTATAGGTATGTTCTGAAAAAGAATGTATCAGAATTTGATTCTGAGGGAGAAAGGCAAGAAGGAGCTGATGAGGAATTTGAGGAAGAATTAACAGATCCACTGATGTTGAGTAAGGGGCCCTCTCAACATGAATAATTTAGTAATGATCTAATTAATGAAAGGGATCATGAACATTAAAATACAGTCATGGAATGTGAAAGGTATTAACTCAGTATAAATGGAGACAGATTTTTCACATTTTAGAAAAAGCTCACCTGGATATAGTAAGCCTTCAAGAAGTTCACCTAAGAGCACAAGATTTAAAATTTATCAGGAATCCAAAGTTAGGTTACTGTTTTGCTTCAACTAATGAAAAAAAGAAGAAAGGAGTGATTGTCTACGTTAACTCAAAATACAATGCCCAGGAAGTTTTCAAAGATAATCTAGGTAATCCCCTTTCCGATCTCCTATCTATTTAGGATTATTGCCTGTTTGTCTATCTAATAAAATATTTAAATTCTAGCGATGAGTTCGTAATTCCTAAGTAATTCCTAAGTTTCCAGAGTAGCAATGTTGATCCCAATATCCTCTAAGTTTCTTAAGTCTTTACAGGTTTCATCCAAATTCTCTTAGTTGTAAGATCTACAATCAATGCCTAATCAGTAATAATCAGTTAATTAATTATTTAATTAGTATAATGAATCAATCAATT
Organism: Cyclura pinguis; assembly: GCA_030412105.1. NCBI lineage: Eukaryota > Metazoa > Chordata > Lepidosauria > Squamata > Iguanidae > Cyclura > Cyclura pinguis. Next base: position 215,261,087 of record CM059600.1, read on the forward strand.
AATCAATTAGTGTAGCTACATATAATCAAATTATTCCAATTAATTGAGATGCAGTTATCCTGGGAAATCCCAACTAGCAAATATATATCCCCTAGACAATTGTTATAAGCGTTATAGGCATTACCATAAATTCATTAATGTCATCAAGTTAATTATTGACTTAAATCCAAAATCAAATTAACTCACTTTACACAGTTAATAATTAATTCAATGCTTAACAACAATCAATATAAGAGATGATCAATGATCAATATAAAAGAAGCCGAAAATGATTCAAGTAAGTCAGACCATCAAGAGTAACTCAAGAATAATTCATTCAGTTCATTCAATATAAGTCTGAACAGAAATAATTCATTTCTATACTTCAGTTACTATTCGGTTACTTCAGTTACCATTACACCATTTAAGAGACCCCAAGTTCTTTCCCAGATATCAATGTTATTCTATTCCTAGTAAACCTATCGCATCAATGTTTGCAGTTCAACTATACTTCCATGTCTGCTTCTAAAATTCCAAAGACTCATATTATTGACCACCTTCTCGTATTTTCTATCCAAGTATTTTTTACTAATATTACCTAGCAGATAATATTAACTTCCCTATTAAATTTCGTCAGCTGTTGGTGTCCATCAGTGTCAGTAGTTCTCAGACTGTGATCAAACAGTGTCTATGGTCAGGTAATGTTGATGTCCACAGTAAGGGGAGTCCTAACCTTCCTTTTTGAAGGTGGTATGCTGAGCTAGATAAGCGTCAGACCTCACTTCAAACCAAGCGTCTTCACGGACAACTTTTCTTTTCAAGACTCTCCACCACCCTGCTTTGCAGTATGTGAAGAGGTCACTGGCACTCTAAAAAGTCTCTATCACACAGACTTGGTCTCGGCCACACCGCTGATGCCACAGTTACTCCCCCCCCCCCCGTTGAAATGGATATGTCGACTGTGTTCGTGCAGTGCTTCCGCTGGGGTTCCAGTTCTCTTTACTATAAAGTTACAGTTGTTTTTGCTTTGTTTTTTTTTTCCCAACCTGCAAGTCCACGAACTTCCCAAACAAGTTCCCAAGCTTACAGTAAGCCACAGTCCTTTATAGTCCCGGATATGTAAGCAATGTTAAATCCAACACTAACTTTAGTGTTTTAAGCAACAAAAATCAAACCAAGCAGCTAACTCCTCCTCATATCCACCAAGGCAAATTGCTAAGTATGACTAGAGGGTTCCAAAAGAAAAACAAAAAAACCCAGAAAAGTCTTAACAGCACTCCTCACTCTGGAGTTAAGCTGGAGAAGACTTCCAAAACCCTTGCAGGCTTACCAAAAGTATTTTTCATTTAAAACTGTTCACGGTGACTTTATTGCCTGAGCTGGCCACCTCCGCGTGGGTGTAGCAGCTCTTCGGTCTCTCCCATTCCAGGCGTTCCTCCCCCAGGGTAATTAGGGGAAAGCTTGGAGCTGGGATCTGACCCCCTGCGAGTCCCTACCGTACCCCCTTTACTAGGGGGGTGTCAGCTGAGCTGATATGAAAAAAAACAAAAAGAAAAACCTCGGCTCGTCCATGCAAGCTGGTAGCTTGTCTAGGAGCTCACAGCAGAGCTCTTTCGCCAAGCTGTCTCCACAGCGCCATGCGACCCGGAAGTCTACCAAAATATGGCATCTTCTGAGGACATTCAAGGGTGTGAAATACAAATGGCCGTCTTGCTGCCTGAAGTAGCGTGGCAGATGCTGTCTCCCAGCCAAGTGAAGCAGCAAGACACCCAAGTGAGCTAAGTAGAAAAAAATCCATGAACATCTTTTCTCTTACCTGGAAGCAAAAATATTTTTTTGCTAATGCCATGGTGTCATCTGCATACTTTAAATTGTTGGTGTTCCTATCCCCAAATTTTCATATCTCCTGCATCTGAGGTACATCCAATCCCAATGCCCTCTGATTATGCTCTGCATATTAATTGAACAGCTAGGGTGATAAAATGGACCCTTTGTTTGACCTTTTGCCAAATGCAAACTATTGTGTTTCTCCATATTGTGTTCTAATTGTGGCTTCTTGTACGTTACAGCGATTGGGTGGCAGAAGCAGTAGGAATGGCACTCACAGTTGATATCTCTTGGTGATGGTACTTTGCTAATGCCTTTCAGTAATACACAGAAGACAATGGTAGATCACTCCTGGATGTCTTTTACCTTGTAAACCCTATGATGAGACAAATCCCCCTGTACTTCATTGTCCTAACCCACCCCTTTGGGCCAGATGTTGTATGAGGATGGACTGTATAGCATAGCCATTGGAATCCAAATTTCTCCTTGTGTGGAACTGGACCCCAGGAAAACGAGAGGCACTTCCAAATGCATGCTCCAGTATGAATGCTGTCCCTCTATGTTGCAGTGCTTTCAATAGAACATCCAATCGGCCAGGCAAGGTAGAGATTTTTCAGGTCTATGCATGATCATTTTGTACTAGCAATGCAGAAAATACCTACCTACAGACTTATCATTGCAGTAGTTTTTGTGACATAAAAACAACTTTTGATAATATTAGTAAAATGGTACTTTCATTTTTTAAAAAAGAAATGTTGGCAAGTATGGGATTTATTTTGTTTTACTAATTAATGTATATATTTGGCAGTGTAAAAACTAACCTGGGCATCAGTCACCAATTTCCCATGTTTCATCAGAATGTGGGATAATTTTTCAACTGTTTATTTCCAGAGCTTAATTATGTGTCTGTGAACATCAATCTGATTTATTCAGTTTTAACATACAAAACAAGACATTGTGTGTATCTATGTTTGTGTAAATATACCATTGGGAGGGGCTTGCTTGGCAGATGTTATATGTACATAATGTATAATTATGTCTTGTCTCTTATGTAAACTCATACAGTAGTTTGTGAGGCATCACATTGTGAAATATTCATCTGCATAATCCAGTGACGACTCCGGTATTGCAAGTGCAGATTGCCATAAATAAGTAAGTCTGCTGCATTTTTTCCTTTCTCCTAATGTGAAGAGAGATAACACTGAGAGTTCTCTTTAGCAATAGAACTGGGTCTAAATTAGGCAGTCCACAGAAAGCCACATAAATGTTAGCAGCCCTCTGCAACCAGACCTGTCCTAGATTTCTGAGTGGCTTCAGACCAAGGGGCAGGATGGATAGATGAATGGTGAGACACAAATAGGTGGTACGTTAGCATGCTTATTTTCCTCTGGGTTAGCTAATTTTGGGTGAGAGATGTAATTTATGCAGTAGTTTGTGTAGTAGTTTACCCCCCCACACACATTTTGCATTTGTTGAGACAGGACTTAGAGGACTTCAGTGAGCAACAGGAAATGGAAAATTTCTGTTTCCCCATTGAGGGACAAATTGCAATTTCCTCCTTATGCATGAAACACAACATTAAGCAAGCACCTTCTCCTTTTTGTTGTTCAGATCCTGTAAATAATTTGTAATGAGACATTGGCTTTCCTGCACTGCCTGCAAAAGATGCAAGATGTTCCACAGTAATACGAATCTGAAAATTCTCTTCCTTCTTACTGGTATGTTTTCTTTTGTCTTTAATTCTATATCACCTGCAGGATGTTTTCTGGAGCAAGGAAGGAGAGAGATTTCAGGGGAAGGAACTTTATTTACATAATGCTTATGATAAGAATTATGTTGACTCTCTATTAAGTTGTTTAACTTTGGGAAAGTAAAGAAAAGGCTTCTGTCTTTTTGGATCATAGGATGTGGTTGCAGGAAGATCTACTTCCACAAGAGGGGAGCTAAAATGGAAGGACATTAGAGATCAGTTGTCTGAGCTATAGAATGGAGCTTTACATGTAGTTGGAATGGGTACAACAATCAGAAGAATTTTAGAATAAATGAGAGGTTGGCACTTACTATGAAGATTAATAATTGGATGGGCCAGAGGAGCAATCCACTACAGTTAAGGGATTCCTCACATGCCAGCATACATAGCAGAAGACTCCAAGCCCGAAGTTCTTTTCCAGTTAATGTCGTTGACTCCCACTGCCTTCTCTTTCAGTTTCCTTCCAAATCCTGCTCAAGATTGCTTGCCTAAATAATACCTGTAATCTTTCATTTAAATCCAACAAACAAACAAACAAAGGGTGGGGGTGGATTGCTCCTCTGGGCCATCCAAGAATGATTCTTCATGGTGAGTACCAATCTCTCATTCTCTGGATGGTACAGAGGAGCGAATATACCCAAGCTTTCCCCATCTAGTGCTGGTCTGTCTGTTTTGCTTATAGTAGTATAACTGTAGTATAATTCACTCACATGTAGCCCGTGTGGATTTATATTTATATTTTATAGCATCTAATAAATGTGTACGGTTCCTTCCACATTGCTGCATTACAAATATCTTCCAATGATGTTAACATTATATAAGTAGCCCTTGTTATCCTTGACCAAGTTGAGTGGGTCCAAACATTTTTGTGCTGTTGGAATCATTGCTAGGTCATAAGAGGAAAATACAAGCTTTTTGCCATTGTGATAGCAAAAAGCTTGAAGGCTTAGGGCATTGCTGCACTACAGTTATACTGCTATTATTCCACTTTCAACATCCTATGGAATCCTGGGATTTGCAGTTTAGGGATAAGCATTTTGAATTCTCAGCCAGAGAGCAATTTGGGCTCAGTAAACTACAAACCCCAAAATTCCACAGGATGTTGAAAGTGGAATAATAGCACTATAACAGTGTAGTGCAGAAAGACCCTTAAAGAAGCTTCACTTAAAGGCTTGAAAGGTAGTTGTATTAATCTGTTTAATATCAAATTCAAGTCCCCAGACAGGGGGTGGCGCTCTTAAGGTTACTCCCCTCAAGAATCTTTTTATATGAGGATGTGATGAGAATAAAACTTTCTGGTTTTATTATTTTTCCCAATGCCACTACCTTGTCATGCCCTGGATAACTCACAATGCACAAACTCCACTCTGAGGTAGACAGCAATGTTTATTTGTGATAAGCAAACAACACAGCACACTTCTGAAATTCTGAGACTGAAACATACATGGCGTTCATAGATTTTATATTTTCACATACAAATTTAGGTGTGTAAAGCTGTGATTGGAGAGGATTATCAATTAAGCGTCATCCCACAACATTAGACAGTTCCTAGACTCCCAATTGTTTACCCATATTTCATCATTGAAGCAAGAACATGTTTCCTGTCACTTATCTCTGAGTAATTCCGGTCCTCACAATACCTTTTGCTGCTTTCATTTTCCTCCTCTCTGATCTTCTCCCCATTTCCCAGATACACAGCACATGGAGCAATAAAGCAATTAGCCATTTGATACTTTTGAATACACACACAAATTTCAAACAGATCCAATGTTGGAATCAACAATTGGCCTTCGATACTTTGTAGTGCTCTAGCTAAAGTCTAACATTTCCCTGCACTGACTATCCTGCCTCTTGTAATACATATCACCAAATATATTATGACAGGAGCCACACATCCTCTTTAAAATATTTGGCCTCAAATGCTTCTCCATTCCTTCCTGCAAAAATTTCATGACATCATACCTTGCACTACTTTCAGACCCAAAGATCTTATACCAGTTCACAAAACAAAACAAACAAAAAAACCTTCCATGTAAAGTTATATATTCCGTTTGTGGAAAACTTTCTTGATGCCTATATTGTCTCTGTTACTAAATCCATGTTCAATGCCAATCAGCATTAAAGTTTCATCAAACTTGGATTGTGATGGTATATCAGCCCTGATGCTGTAAATCAGGCCTGTTTGCCAAACACCGACGGTCCTTCTTTGACGTCTGAAGTAACAGTGGGAATGATGGCTATCAGTACAACTGTTGCTTTCTTTCCGTGTATCTTCACCATAAACCTTTGGTTTTATTGGGAATGTTGGAAAGGCATATAGCATCCCAAGCCCCCCCCCCCCCCGCAAGCAGTGAGTTGTTCCACACCTGTGCTTCCGTTGAGTGGAAAATACCTTTGTAATTTGAAATTGGTGCCAAAGGCCCTAGTTCACTGTTTAAAGTTTGTAAAACCTCCTGATTGAGTGACCATTCTTCCAAATGTAATTGGTTTCTGCTCAAATAATCAGCTTCTACATTCAGAGATCCCCTTAGATAGCCAATGTGGACCTTGTCTTTGTCTCTGTCCACCATTCCCTGGCCAATGAAGCCAATCTGGAGCCTTCTTGTTTGGGTATGCACAACTTCCCAGACATGTTGTCTGTTGTCATCTGCACATTCTGATTCTTTATTAAATGGGCCAAGTATTGAAACACTAATCTTACCACCTTCCATTCAAGTAGTTTATACTTTGCTTTAAGTCCAGTCCAGTCAATGTTCCCTGCACTGACATCCTACTCCATGGTGCTCCCCACCTGGAAAGGCCTGCGTCCATCGTCACAGTTATTACTTCTTGTGGTACAATCGGAACCTCTTTGTTTAAGTGACTTCCTTGCATCCACCACCTGAGATTTTTAATATCTCTGTGTTACCCTGTTTACTGGGGGTCCCGTGAGGGACATCAAAATGTGCTCAACAATAGGTGGGGAAAATTAGCTCTGAGCACTGCTTTAGCGTTAGGAGAGGCAGGGTAACTTAGCAGGATCTTGACCCCTATGTCTACGGGGTCAGGCCGAGTCAAGGAGCACACAGAAGTTGAAATAATAAATGTGGTTTTATTAAAACACAATCGAAACAGTGTATGCGGCACACTCACACAAGATAACTAAAGAAATAAAGGTTGGAGTGGAATAGAGGGGTTTTTATAGGAGTTGCTGGTTTGGGTAATACTTCACCTGTCCTGAAGCCCGGTTGGAAGCGGAGAAGATGGGGAGCGTGGATCTCAGCACGTGGAGCTGAGGGGAAGGCTCGCTGGACAAAGCGACAGCAAGGCGGGAGGGAAGCCAAGAGTGATCCAAGGAAGCGCTCAAAATCAGGGGTTTTTATAAGGAGAATTGTGACCTCAGGCTAGGTCGGACTTGGGGAAAACAATAGATTTTGGGCTGGAGACAAAGCCTCCGAAAGGTCAGAATTTGAATGATTGAGTTATAGCCAAATTGTCAATAGGATAACCAGTATGCAAACGCGGAGTACTTGAGCGTTGTATAGTCAGATCATCAAGCTGCCAGCGTGGGGCAGAGGATCTTTTGAAAGCTGCGTGCATACCTAATGAAGGTACTTGCCTTGAGGTCTCCTAAAGCGGCGAGTTGGCTATTTCTGGCCTGCCTGTATTGTTTCGGAATATTACGGCGATTATCGGCCGAGCCTGTGTGCGTGCTTGTCTGGGGGCCTCGCAAGCACGTGTAAGGGAATGGGTATGTGAGGCCGAATTATCGATATCAAGAGATATCTTTTTATGTCCCCCAAAGCTCGGGCTAGCCAGGGCAGTAACATCTGGAACTTTCACCAGATAATGGTGGTTGTTCACTATGGACCATTGATGTGGGTTCAGAACTGTTGAATTCTTGAAATCAGCAGTCCCATAATTTTTGCCAACTGCATCAGATCCATTGAATTCTTTAACATCAAAGTCTATAATTCTTGCATAATCTTTTGTTTCCTCTCTTGTGACAGAAAATCATGCAGTCTTTATCAGAGACTCTAGTTGTGTTAATATTTTTATTGGTTCCAAATGGCTCGTTTCCAATTTTATCGAAAAACCATATTTCTGGAGTGTCTGTACTATCTTTTCCAGATCCCTTTCCTTCTTGAGTGTGCACCCCATTTTTAAGAGTATATTGTTTAAGCGCAGGAACAGTTATATACCATGTTCCCAAAGATGCACCACCAATGGTACCAGTACCTTGGTGAACACTGGGGATGCTGACATAACAACAAATGGAAGAAGCCTGAACTGATAATGTTTCTGTTAGAATTGAAACTTCAAACATTACCTGCACGTTGAAGTCATAGGAATATGCTAGTAAGCTTCTTTCATACACTAGCCAATCATTGATCTGTACATTCTCTTTGATGGTTTGAAGTGGCTCCATCTTGATTCTGTGGTATAAAACAAAGCTGTTTAAATATTTGAGGTCCCAACAGGATGTTGCTCTTGGGCAGAATCCACTGTACCCACTGTACCCCTTTGAATTTCTGGGTGTGCGGCACCTTCCTTCTGATCTCAGTCTACATAAGATGATTGATTTATTTTTGAACTATTCCCCTCTTTTGTGGGTTACTTGGTACCAGCGAAGGAAGATATTTTCATTATTGGACCTTTGCAAACAAATTTTTATGCCCTTTGGTGACATCTGATTGACCCAACAATCTGTTATTATTTTTGATTATAATGTCCCAAAACACAGAAATCTTCCTCCTACTGGAATATCTTGTCCATCAGTATAGCCAGGTACTTCTTTTATTGGTTTGGCTTGCCCCTCTTCTGTTCTATTGGATTTTTTCCTTTCACTTTCTTGTCAAGACTGTAAATATCCTTCTAATTTCTTTCAACTTTCCTGTGTTTCTGTTAATAAATTATTTCTGTTAATAAAACTATTATATTTAAATCTCAGTTTTGATAGAGGCTCTAAATACATGTAGCTGGCTTGGCAGGAATTTTAAAAACTGAAGGTAAGGCAGTAGGAATCAACAACATTAACAGAAAAAGAACTTTGGGCTTAGAGACTCCTGCTATGTATGCTGGCTTGCAAGGAATAACTTGACTGTAGTGAATTGCTCCTCTGCGCCATCCAGAGAATAAGAAATTAACATCAGACAAAAACAGGGGTCATAAAACAGTAATTACAGCTGGAGTTTCACATGCCCAGTAAACTAGCACATTGTGAGATCCAGCTATTCTGATTGTCATAACCAGCATTAGCATACTCACAAAAAGAAAACATAAAACTATGATAAATTTAGTCCCTCCCCATGGGTGTTCTGCCTGCCCCTCAATTCTCAGTTTGTTTATTGTAACATGCACAGGTAGATGTGCATCTAGCTAATCAGGAAGGCTACTCCTGTTGAGAATCTGGCTGCTAGATCTGGACTATGCTTTTCTGGAGAACAGCCTTTCTGGACCAGTTGGCATCTCAGATGGATGCTGCTTGTCTTTTTCTAGTGATACTGCTTCTGCAATTTTTTTCCAATAATTGAACCCTTAAGAAATGTAATGATAGTACAAACAGAGTGGGATATCAATTTGCATGAACTTACTTTTGGCATTTTAAAATGTGATTATTAAACCCATATTTGAGGAGATAAGAGAGACTGAAAGACTGCAGGTTTTCCCAGTCCTGCCAAATTGTTGTTGTTGTGTTCCTTCAAGTGGTTTCCAATTTATGGTGACTCTAAGACAGTGATGTATTTAAGTCTTTTACTCCAAGTCTCAAGTCAAGTCCCAAGTCCTTGGAGATACTTTCAAGTCAAGTCTCAAGTCTTGGAGCCAACATTATTTCCCAACCTATGTTCCAGAAAGTCAAATAAAGTCAGTTTCAATAATTTAAGCAGAGTTAGCCCTACACATTCGCAAGTTTACCATCTGAAGCTTTGGAAGTGGGGAATAGGATCCTTCCTACTTCCCATTGCTGAAGCTTCAAAAACTTTGGAAGGAAGGATCCTTCCTCCTCAAGCCTGTTGCCTAACACATTTGCTGTTCCCCTCTGAGAAATTGTGCCCTGTACTCTGGGGGCAAGTCTTTTCTGCCCTTAGGAAACATTTTAGAAGGCTCCTCCAATATGCAGTGGGGACAGGCTGCTGAGCAGACCTCAAGCCTGCCTCAAGCCCATTGCCTAACCTATGTGCTGTTTCCCTCTGAGAAATGTGCCCACACTTTGGGCTTGAGACAGATTGTCATGTGAGCATTAGGCAAAAAGGGATGGAAGCATTGTTCAAAGTTGTAAGGTTTCTGGATGAATGTGTTATGTTACTGAACCCAGGGCAGCAAGTCAGTCATTAAAAATATACAAGTCTCGGGTTGAGTCAAATCAGTACATCATTTATGGCCAAGTTGAGTGTGAGTCAAGTCCGAGTCTATTGACTCAAGTCTACATCACTGCTCTAAGGTCAACTGATCATGGAGATTTCTGGTGCTGAGAGTGTATGACACACCCAAGATTACCCAGTGGGTTTCCCTGGCCAAGAGGGGAATCAAACCCAGTTCTCCAGAGGTGTAGTCCAGCACTCAAATCGTTACACCACACTGGCCCAGTGCTACCCCGGTATCGGGTACCTCTTTGCCAGTGCCTTTTTCCTAGCTGTGCAACATAGCCAGGAAGCAGTAAAGTGAACCCCTACAGTCCAGGGTAGAGTGTGCCCTGGTGCCATCTGACTATGATCACACAGTCAAGTAGGGATAGCTGTCACCTTTCTGGACCTCAAGCAGGCTTGACATGGGGAAAACTGCTGTTCCTACTTCTTCCCTGGCAACATGACAACAGTGGGATGGTGCTGGAGCGCCTGGCCATAGGCCTCAATTGACCACAGGGGTGTACTTGGGCATCAACCAGCTGTCATTGCATAGCTGGCAAATAGAGAGCAGGTGCTGCACTTTGGAACACTGGAAACAAAATAAAGTAAACTTACCATAAATTTAATTTATATTACCAGCCATATGCTATCCTATTGTACTGTTTTGTGAAACTACCAGGACTTTTTCACATATATGATGTGCAATTCCAAATGAATATTTTCTACACTTCAAAATTCAAGTAATGCAGAAATTAATTTTATGATAGTTGATGTAAAATGTGGCTGATGACAATATGAAAAGTAAGCAGTCCAGTCTCCCTTACAACCCCTGACCTTGATTAAGCATAGCTGTTTGTCCTGTGTTGGTCACTTATCATCCCTGCAGACCCCATTAATAGTGTATGGTGTGTTCACTGGTTTTTCCAAGAAGGAACAAATGGCTATCAAAATAAGCATATATCAATCAAAGAACTACAGTTCGCCCTCCACATTTGTGGGTTTGACTTTCAACGGATCTGATTATTTGTGAGTTCCTCTAACCCCTGCCCCATCCTCACCTCAGGTGCTTCTTTTCCAGGGGAGCCTTCCCTCTTGGCCACGCAGTCCTTGAAAAACCCACCTCTGCTCCTCCTCCTCTTCCACCAGTAGTTGCCTAGCCAGCTGAGGATCCGATTTCTCAGCACCACAAACCCTCTCCCAAGGATATGGGCAAGAGAGACAAAGTATAGGGCCATCATGCCAACCCACCCCTTTTCCCTCTCCATTCCCCTTACCTGGTTTGGATCCTGGGTGCCCATTTTCCCCAACATGCCTCTGCCCCCTTCCCACAGACACACACAGACAATTTGATAGTTGCAATTTTTTCCATTTTTGTGGGAGTCCTGCACCCTTAACCCTAGTGATTGTGGAGGGCTGACTGTACATGTATAATTCTGAAGTTGGAACAAGAACAGCAACAGCTCCTGATAATTTCTTTGGACAACTTATGATTTACATTTTTTTCTAATATTTTCTGCTTATATCTAGTTTCATATAAGTAAGATATACTGATGGCACTTTCCATGGTGGTAGCAGTGCTGCTGGTTGTTGTTGTGTGCCTTCAAGTCATTTCTGACTTATGGCAAACCTAAAGTGAACTTATCATGGGGTTTTCTTGGCAAGATTTGTTCAGAGTGACTTTGCCTTTGCCATCTTCTGAGACAAAGAGTGTGACTTGCCCAAGGTCACCCAGTGGGTTTCTATAGCTGAGAAGGGATTCAAACTCTGGTCTCCATGGCTGTAGTCCAGCTTTCAGGGTATATACGACACTGGTTCACAGTGCTGCTGGTAGGGTCTCCCACGATAGGCTTTTGCTGAGGAGCCAGATTAAATATGCCAAACAGCTACTGTACAGCAGAAGTAGTGGGGGAGTGACATTGGCCCAGGATCTCTTAGAAACAATGGCAGTGGCACCATAGCTAAAGCTTGTTAGTACTGTGCAGAAGGAGGTACAGTAAACCCCTTTTGAATGTCTTTTATCATGAAATCCTATGATGAGACATTCCAAAATTAAGCAAGAGATAGTGCCAGAAGGTGAGACTTCCAGTTCAGGTAGCACTGAACGAACTACTGGGGTAGAGCAGAGGTCAGCTATGAATAGCACCATGACTAAGGACACAATTGGATTCAAGCCAAAAGGATGTTCAGCTGTCAACATGCTCAGAGGTAAAAGAAAAGTCCGAAACTGTGCAACACATATTATAGAACATGGAATGTGAGAAGCATGAATTAGGGGAAGCTAGACACAGTAAAAGAAGAAATGGAACATATAAACATTGCAGTACTTGAGGTGAGCAAGCTAAAGTGGACAGGAATGGGAGATTTTGGCCATTTCCGCACGGGGCGAGGGAATCGCCCCGTGACGCTACTTACGGGACTTTAAGGCTTCCCGGTCCGGTCCACGCCGCTCTGGAGCAGTGCGTGCTCGTCGCTCCACACTGCTCCGGCATCGAAAATGGCGGCTTCCAGTTGGTCAAGGGTCTCGACTAACTGCTGAAGCTCGCCAGCCTAAAGCCTGCCCCTGGCAGATCACAGGCGCACACCAATGCGAGCATGCGAATCTGCATAAGGGAGCAGGCTCGCAGTGGCGCACTCCGTGCTTTGGAAAGACCTGTTTTTAGTGGTCTTTCAAAAGCATGCCAGATGACCACTTGGGGTCATTCCGGAGCGGGCTGGGGTGCGGATCTACGTTAAGTAGGTCCGACCCAGTCTGCTCCCAGGTGCAGACGTCCTCCCTGGAGGACACTTTGCCCCGTTTTAAAAACCCCGTGTGGAAATGGCCTTTGAGTCAGATAATTGCGTAGCGTTTTACTGAGGAAATGAAAATGGAACTAGAAATGGGCTGGCATTAATAGTAAGGAGAGATGCAGCAACAGCAGTCACAGGATATTGTTACCCTGCTTGCTGGGGGTCCCTTAGGGGGATTCCCAACGCCTGTCAAATTGTCACTTGTGGGGAAAACTAGCTCTGAGCACTGCTTTAGCAATGCAAAGAGGGCAGGGTAATTAAGGATCTTTAACCCAATGTTTACGGGGTCAGACTCAGTCAGAAATCACACAAACTGCTCAAATTTAAGTATTTTATTGACATAGGCCCTTTTCACATGTGGGGGGGGGGGACGGTGTAGAGCGACCTCTCACGGAGGTCGTCTACACCGTAGAGTGGACTGGCGTGGACTACTTTTTGTAGTTTCACACCAGAATCCACTCAGGAGCGGCCGGAACTAGCTGGGCTGCGTGTTTTTTAAAAAGCTCTTTTTAGAGGTTTTTTAAAAAGCACGGAGCGTGCAGCCCCGTGCTGCTCCGCCGCCCGGCTCTAAAGTGGATCTGCAGGCGCGCGCAAGTGTGTGCCTGCAGATCTGCCGGGGGCGGGCTTCCGGCTGGCGAGCTTCTCCGGTTGGTGGAGAGCCTCCACCAACTGGAAGCTGCCATCTGCGATGCCGGAGGAGTGTGGAGCAGCGAGCTCGCGCTGCTCCACGCGGCGACGGACTTACCCGGCTGGAGGTAAGCTCCATTTTTGGGCATTTTTGCCCGTTCCCCCCCGACATGTGAAAAGGGCCATAGGTGTTAAAATCCATACAATCATTCAGCTGCACTCACTCCAACAAGCATACAAGATTATAGAAATTTAGAAAGAGGTGAAAATTAAGAGAGAGAGAGACATAAGGGTTTTGGATTAATACTGTACCAATCCAGAAGTCTTCAGCTGGGAGAAAACTATCTCAGCTACGCCTTTTGAGGCTGAGGGGAGCTTACCAGCTTCATGGTTTGCGGATCTGGGAGAACTGCGGGGGGAAAAATGAATAGAAGGGCCTAGTTATAGAGCTGACCCATGTCCTGGGGAACAGATGGCTCCATTTTTATGAAGATGGATTTCAGCTTTGTAGTTCAAAGAAAATACAGCCAGGCATCCTTGTAGTTTCCTGCAAGATGAGTATCTCATCCGGGGATGCATACCTCAAGGTGTCACATTCCAGGCTGTTTACATTGTTTGTTTATTCCCAGAGATTTATTGTCTCCTGATCACTGCTGAAAATCTATTCAAGTGGCCTGTGAGCCATTTGCAAGACTCACCTAGGATGCGTGACAGAAAACAGGCTACTCTTTTGATCTTTCTCCATAGCTCCACTGCCTACGTGTCCTTCCAGTAGATCTCTATGGCTCACTATGTTTGATATAAAATAATTAGGACCCTCAGGACATAGTTTTTAGGTGGGTTAGGGGGGTAACAATACAATGCAAAGTCTGACTGAATCATCTCAATAAGACTCCAGGGAAAAACCATCAATATAACCATAATCCCAACTACAGAGGCAGAAAAAAAAAGCAATTGAAAGATTTTATGTCAGAGTCCAAAAGGAAATTGATCACACACCAGCACAGGACTTTTTGTTAATCGTAGGTGATTGGAATGCAAATGCAGGAAAAAGCAAAATCAAAGATTATAGGAAAATTTGGCCTAGGATCAGTGGCGGAGCTTGGAGTGTGTGGAGGGGGTGTGGAGGGGCGTGGCTATGGTGTGAGGGGCATGGCCACTGTGCGCAGGGCCAGGGCACGTGGGGGCGTGGCCAGGGCATGTGGGGCGTGGCTACGGGCCAGGTCATCCCAGAAACGTTGCCGCCTAGGGCGAATTGCCTCCCCCGCCCCCACATCCCTACACGACTGCCTAGGATCAAGAAATGAAGCAGGAGAATGCCTGTTTGAATTTTGGAAAACCAAGTTCATCCATTGCAAATACATTCTTCAGACACATTGCAAACAGCTAGGCCTGGCTATTATATCTCCAACTGTCCTGATTGGCAGGGACAGTCCCAGTTAATCCTCTGTCATACTACTTTTTCAGCTGCTTTTATAAATGTCTCAACATATATCTCTTCCACCCACTTTCGCCCCGTGTCCTCCACTTATTTCAACAACTACAAACTGAGTTCAGAGAGCAAAAGTAGTGTCACTCAATTAATTCAGAAGGAGGGAGAGGATGGGAGGGATGCAGCCTTTCCTAGCTTCTGTGTTCATTCTCGTTATTAACTTTTGCCATCCTGACCATACTCTGATGCTGCTTGGCCATGAGTCCCAATTTTATCTGTGATATATTGGAGGGTATGGATTATCTAAGAAATCCAAATTTGATTTCTTTGAAAATTTGCCTACAACTCTCTTATGGCTGATCAAGAACTTTCTCTTGTTTGAGAACTTGTAAAAGCTAGAGGTGATCCTTGCAAAAGATGTACCAGTAGAAATTATTAGCATAACTGCTAATTAAATAAATTGATGTTACAGCCCAGTGTCCTTTAAAGGCATTCATATTTTTGCCCCTCCCTCTTTATGCTATTTCAGGCTTTTGGAGAGCTACCAGCTTATTTCCTTATCCTCTTATTTTCCTGGATGTGCTCTCTGGTAACCTCACAGAAGGAGAATCCATCAGGATAGCATGCTTTGCTCCCAGTGCCTATGTGGATGCTTGGTTTTATTTGCTCAAGGGGGACCAAGCTCAACCAGTTCAGATTCTACCTGCTCCAGAGACCCAACATGGTGTTTTCTTCCATCTGGAGAACATCACCATCAGTGATGGGGGCCAGTATAGATGCCAATATGGTCTGTACAATGGAAGCCAGTTGCAGCTGTCTGAACTCAGCTTCAGCCTGGAGATTACAGTGGAGGGTAAGTGTTTCCCATGCTCATTTTCAGGAGGCAAGATCTGTACTTACTGTTTAGAATTAATCATGATTCATCATAATATATTGATCATGGATGGTACAGAAGAAGAGTCATGCAAAAGTATAGCGAAATGGTGATTTAGTCCTTCATTTTTATCTGGTCCTGGTGGCCATGCTAAATATTAATGGAAGGATGGTAAAATGTGTCAACATAGTCTCATACGTAAGAAAAGGGTCCTTCCTGATTATGGAAATCCATTTATGGCTCACCATAGGATGGCTCATTTGCAGCCTACTTTGGTCTCTTTTTGGAAACAAGCAAAGACTACTTATTTTAATTTTATAGTTGTTTATACTCCCAGGCTTTTAGATGAGGAAGGAAGGAAAATATTTTTTCTTGCTGTTTTATCCTGCTAGTTACCTGTTGTTTTATTATCATTACAGGTTTGTTTTTTTTTGTGGTTCTGATGGAGGAGCACCTTGCCCACCATTTCTCCCTCTTTTTATATAGATGCTCATTGAGGAGACACAATGAGTTCTGGGTTCATGTACTCTCCTTCCTTTTTAATGTCTCCTCTCTGTAAACAGGAAGAAGAAAGTGAGAGGATCCACTTAGAACAAACTATAATCCGGCATTTCACTGAAATTCTGGCAGTTGTGGTTGGCTCTAATCAAACTTAGTTAAAACAAACCAGAATATGAATCCTAAGTTAATATTGGTTTATTTGAAGTAATTTCCAAACAGAAGCTTCTTGAATTCATGTGTAACATGATTTTATTCTGATAGTCTGATAGTTATTCTGATTTTATTCTGAAAGTTTGTTGTCTCATTCATGGAGAAGGAGAAAGGAGGGAGACTGTGAAAGTCCAAGGTTTGCTGGAGCTTCTCCCCAGTCTCCTAACCCTCAAATGGTCACTCATTCTAAACGTTGTGTTTTAAACTGCCACACTGTGTAGAGAACAGACTTGCTCCCAATAAAAGAGAAGACGGTCATTACTGTCCTATAACTGATCAACTGCTGGAACATACTTAAGATTGCCCTCATTTTTCCTGTGAAATAGATATGCACATGATTATCTCATGTGTCTATTGTGGGAATATTTAGATAGGTTTTAAGAAAGGGATGAGAATAACAGCCGTTAGGTAAAAGCTTATGGCTTCAGTGGCTGAGACACTTCTTGGCAAAATTACTATGCCTCTACATGTTGCAGGAAAGCCAGCATTGTGTAGTGATTTGAGCACTGGACTATGATGTGGGAGACCGGAGTTTGATTCCCCACTCAGCCATGGAAACCCACTAGGTGATCTTGGGCACATCACACACTCTAAGCCTCAGAAAACCCTGTGATAAGTTCATCTTAGGGTTGCCATAAATTGGAAATGACTTGAAGGCACACAACAGCAACAATGCCACACATTGTAGTTTCTGATAAAATGCGATTCTTACCCCGGATAGTGTGAACGTTGTTGCTGCAACCACCACCAGCATGTAAGTTATAACATGGTTGAGGAACTGTCAAGAGCACCTATTAGATATTGCCTAAATTAGCTTCCTAAGACACCTGCCCTGCACAGGCACTCACAGTTGCATTGCATTTAAGGGTATATTTGCAAGAATGAGTGTTCCCTCATTACACAACATGAATATGTTAGTACATTTTGAAAAAGAGAGAACAGTGAGAGGGTGGCTTCTCTGGATTGGCATATTTATTATCAGCCAGTCCCTAAGTCTGTCCTCCAGTCTTTCCACCCCTTTCCTTTGAAGAGGAGAGATGGGAGTCTCAATTAGATAGCAAATGCTGTGTGCTAAAAAGCAAGTGCCTCTCTATGACCAAATTAATCATTATACTAATTATTAAGTAATTATTTTTATTCTGTTTCTACAGAAATATTTCCCAAAGACATGCTGAAACAAAAAACCCTTTACTTTCTGCCAGAAGGACAGCATGGGTGGGGCAGGGTTAGTGTCTCTAGGAAGGGATTTCCAGAGTCTGGGAACAGCCATCTTCTCCCCTGTTTGCACTACAACCTGTCAGTGAAGGTTGTAGGTCTATTGAAGAAAAGGTGGTTTGTGTGGTTTTAATTGTATGCCACTTTGGTAAACAGCTTTAGGTGAGAAGTGAAATATAAATATCATAAGGAAATAAAAGCAATGACTTTTTTTCTACTGAACTAAACATTTTATCATTTTAACAAAGTACATATAGTGCCTGCCTAGCTCCCAGTGAGGTGAACAGGCCTTTCCTGGGTTGTGTCTTAACTGCTTGCAAGGGTCAGAATGGTCTGGGGGTGGGTCGTTCATTTTTCATTTTAGAATTTATTTTTAATTGTTTTGTAACAATTGAAATGCTCCATTTTGCCTTGTGAACAAAACAAACTAAAAAAGTATCAGTTAACATTCTTGCAATATCACATTTGAAAATAAGATTATATAAATCAGCACGAAAAATAGCAACCACATTAAAATTAATCCTAAATTAAATTTAGATAAAAGTATGCAAGGTAACTAAAATAAACCATTGATGATAAAATAATCATGGAGACTATCTAGGCATCTGTACTGTTAATTTACTAATGGTGTAAAAATATTAAAATTATTTGGACAAGCCTCGCAAGAAACTTAGAGGCAGCCTTGGGATCCTGCATAAGATCTGTTTCAGACAGCGGTAAGGCCAAGAGTCTTTGTTTTGTTCTAGGTTATTGTGGTTAGGGTTGCAAGATCTCATGGCCTGACCTTTCTTGTCCAGTCCTCAGAGGAGGAATCTCAGGGCAAGAATGCTGTCTTGAAATGTGTGTGTGTGTGTGTTTGCATGTTTGTTCTCTTGCTTATTTTATTGGGTTGTTTTTATTTGAGTAGCATACTCCATGCAACAAGAAGAATCCATGCAATACTCCATGCAGTAGAATAATTAGGGGATGCTTCCAGTAACATGCTCAGTGCCTGCTTCCTATGATATTACCAGGGTTTGTCACTAGGTCTCAGGTTTTGGCCCTAAATCTTAGTAACTGAGATAGTGTTGACCTGGCAGCCCTAAGCTTGTTCTTGCAAGAATCTTCAGTGCACCCATTTTTTGTTCTTCATTTGTCCATTTTTTTTCAGAAGAATTAAAAAGTTACCCGGTTATCATCTCTCCTATTGTTTCAGGATCTAGCTTGACCACTTCTGCTCCAACAGATCCTCCAAGCTCTTACCCAAAAGGTGAGCACTGTTGGCCCTCAGCTCAAAAAGCATTTGGGAAAAAAATCAGAGGACAGGCAGAGACATTTTGGAAAAGATGGAGAAAGGACACAGGGAAAGTCAGGAGGCCAGTCTAAATACAAAGACCCAGAGCACTTATCAGGTCAGTGTGCGGTAAGGACACAAGGAAAGAAAAAGAAACTCGTCAGTTTCTCCTGTGCTTCCAAGAGAAAGGAAAGGAAAGATTTGCTCCATTGGTAAGAAGTAGAATTGCCATTCCTGACCACTGCTGCCACTGTGTGGCCTACTCCTTTTCTTTAAAGCAATTGCAACCATTCTCTAGTGCTGGCAACTTACCCCCATGAAAACATGCATACACCGCTATACCCTCCCAGACACTGAACACCACTGAAAGACAAGGTAGATGTTCTTTCCTCTCAGTTCCCAAGGGTCATTAGATAGCTGCTAAAATTTTACCCTTTGACCTCCCTTCTCCCAGGAACTGGGGAGTGGAGCAGGCCACATCTGATGGCCTTCTATGGCTTGTGGCCAAGGACCTGGGCCCCTCTCTGACCTGCTTAGTGATGCACCTGTTTTGCCTCTTTGCTGACATGTACTAAATGTAGCTGACCTCTGTTTCCAGGTCCAGCCTGGGTTCTTCCCACTGCTCTGAGTGTGACTGGAATACTGCTGCTGGTTGTGATCCTGGTGGTTGCTGTGATTGCAGTTGGACAATGTATGTGGAATTAAAGAATTGGGTTTCTATAATTGCCCTGTTTGAGAGCACATGGAACCATCCAATGGAATCCTGGGGCTGGCTGTTTAGGGAAAAGCATTTAGAATTTTTAGTCAGAGGGCTCCTCCCCTGGTGCCTCACAAACCTTAGGATTCCAGAGGATGTTGACATGCAAGCTAAGGGAAATATATTACTCTAATTGCATAGTGTGCAACAGCCTGATTTTTGGAACAACTGAACTCATATTCTCCAGTGTGTGAACACTGGCTTATCAGGCAATGAGATACATTTTTGGAGACACTACAGTCATAGCACAATGGAAAGAGATGCAGTCATAAAAGACTAGGGGCTTTTAAGATGTTCAGAGGAATAGTTAAATTTGTGGTGGTGATTATGTTTTTAAGATATCGTTGCAGGACAAGCAGCATTAATTAGGCCCAGCTAACATTAGCTTGAGAGCCAGTGTGGCATAGTGGTTTGAGTGTTGGACTATGACTCTGGAGATCAGGGTTTGAATACCCACTCACCATGGACACCCACTGGGTGACTTTGGGCAAGTCACACTCTCTCAGCCTCAGAGGGAAGCAAAGTCAACCCCCTTTTGAACAAATCTTGCCAAGAAAACCCCATGACAGATTTCCCTTAAGGTCTCTGTAAGTTAGAAACGACTTGAAGGCACACAGCAACAACATTAACTTCTGCTGGGGAAGGGAATGATTTAGTTTTTAATGATGCAAAGAAAATGATATTTTGTACCACTCACTTTTCTCTCTTAATTTACTATTACAGTTCTCCTGCCACATTTGCGGGTTTGACTTTCGCCGGTTTGATTATTCTCTGTACCTGCTGGCCTCTCCTGCTCCTGCCCGCAGCTGTCAGTGGCATGACACTGGCAGCAGGCAAGAGAGTGAAAGGGAGGGAAGATCTCCCTGATGTGCTCTCCTGCCGCTGCTGCCTGCCTGATCATGTGGGTGGGGCTGCGAGAGAGCTAACCAGGGAAGATCTTCCCCTCCTGGATCTCTCCTGTGCTGATCCCCGCTGGTGCGATCGCGATTGCACGGGTGGGGGCGGTGAGAAAGCCAAGGAAGGAACATCTTTCCCCACCGGCTCTCTCCTGCACTCTCCCACCCGCGCAATTGCGATCTTGCCAGTGGGGCCCCACGGTTATTCATTTTTCTTACTTTCACAGGGGTTCTTTTTCCCTATCCCCCACAAATGTGGAGGGCCTACTGTATTATATAGCAGCATATATCCATATAATGTTGTATAGAATTCAATGGGCAATGATGGGTGGAACCCTTCTCAACCTTTGGGGACAACATTTAAAGACATTACTGCTTCTCTTTTTGCTCTTGTTCAGTATACCTTTTATTTAGAACTGCCATTCTTTTCCAAGTCCTGGATCAAGGGCATGTATGCACGAATACTCTTGTCTATCGTTGACTATAAAACTGTAGTCCTTCACTGGACAAGCCAGACTTTGGCTTTCAATGTGCCTGGGAAAAGCTATGAGTGCTTCTCATTTTCTGTTAGCCTTGCTCAATTATGTTTGTTTGTTTTTGACAGTGAAAGAAAGAAGACAGAAAAAAAGGTGAGACTTCAAATTCATGTAGGATACTTTCCAAATAGAGAAATCAAGGGGCCCATGGAGGTCTATATACAACCTCAGCTCCCAAAACTCCATCAGTATACTCAGTGGGGGGGCTTTGTGACAGTTTTAATCCCAATCGTACGGTTGAAATAAAATACTAGTAGGGAGAACAAAGAGTATATTGAGTATGCTTCTTCTGAGAGATGTGCTTTGAAGAACATTTTCCCCAACAAAGGGTTGCTAAAGATGGCGATGTTCACTGCTTACTGCTCAGGCCCTTTCCGCACAACGGTGGCATCCTGGCATGGGGACACAAGAGGAGCGGGACTGCAATGACAATTCCGCAAGATGTTGTTGCAGTCCCATCCTTCTTGTGTTGCCAGCCGGCATGATTGTGAGGTAAATCATTGACGGATTTTCTCCATCAATGACCCCCGATCGCGCAATGCTCCTGCACTTACCTGCCATGCAGAAGGGCCAGATGCATGATAGAAGCAACTCCTGCCCCAGCACAGTGTGGGAAAGAGCCTGACTGTGCTGCAGAAGGAAGAGGAGTGTCTCTCACACTCCTTTCTGCAGGGAGCTGGTCCAGTGTGGACATGCAGTGTGGTCCAGCGTTCCTGTTGTGCTCCTTTCCTGCCAAAGGCACTGCTGGGATTGTGATGGGAGGACGACAAGATAAGCCAAGGTGAGGAAAAGGCCCCAGTCTTGCTGTTGGTAATAGCCACCCTCCATCTATGATAGGGCAGATGGTTCCTTGACTGAGTCTGTGCGTGTATATCTGGTCTTCCTCTTACACGAATCTTACTCTGCTGAATGAGAGCATAAACTTTGCCTTCCTCCCCTATGCTAGCTTGGCAAGAGACTAGTGAAAACAGCAATCCTTAGAAGGTCTTTAGTACAAGCAAGCTTTTTTTCCTTTTCCCCTTTTTTTATTAAGTTAAAAACAAGAAAGAAATACAATAAAAAGACAATGACACACAGCAAAATGACACACAGCTACACACAGCAAAATAATACAAAGGAAATAAACTGTAGAAATAAACTACACAACAATGCACTATGAAAAAAATTACAAATATTAAACTAAACTACAAGACATCTATAAAACTACAAATAGCTAAAAATTGGTTCCTGCCCTCATTGCAAATAGGAAGTAGTAATCAAGCAGTAACAACTAATTATTAGATCCTTAAATTTGAATTAAAATTAATACCTGTTGCCTATTATTTATATTCATGGTAAATAGAAACTTACAAAATTAGTTAATGGTTAATAATTCTATGTAAAGTATTAGTAATAATTCTAACTTATTAAAATTATTTTTAACCACTTAGTAATTACTTGTCAAACGCAAAGTATCATTTCTTAACAAAGTTATTTATAAACTTGGCTCCTTACATTCTAATTTGACACCAAATATATGTCTTTCTTAATATATTCTATCTTATACGTTAATCATCACTAACTTATTCTATAATAAAATAATAATTCTTGAAATAATAATTCTCTCTATAGTAATTAACTTTTAAAAGCAACAAACAAAATAAAGCTATTCACTCTAATTATTCTTCCTCTGATAGTGAAAATGGCAAATTTAGAATTAAGTTTTATTTTAAAAGAAAAATAAAAGCTATCTTTGTTATCATCAAATACCCTCGGTCCCTTCATAACTTTTCTTCTAGTAATCTTAACCCTCTTTCTTTATCAGACACATGCTGTTTCTTTCTGTTCATAATCATAAGCCTCTTTCTTCATCAAACACTTTCTTCTTTTTCTTCTTTCCCTCTTTTAGCCCCAAGAACAGAAACATATTTAAATATTCCTGAAAAGCTTTTTATCAAGGTAGCCATGCTTAATCTGTATCTTTCATTCTTGTACATAAAAATAAATTCTTCAAGTTGATCCCAGCTAAAAAGACATTTTTCCTGGCAAATCTATCTGTCAGTAAGTCCATCAGTAAATTATTATTCTCCTTTTTTCCCCAAAGAAAATTTCTTCCGAATTCACGGAGCAGTTGTCATATGTTTTCCAGAGTAATATCAGTTCACACTCCAAGTTTTGGACATTCAACTTTTCAGTTGGTTCTGACATCTCTTAGCTTTTGTCTTTTCAACATCAGCTGTACTGGCTCTCTATATCTCTTGCTGAATGTTTACCTTGTCTTGTATAAACATAATTTCTGAGTCTCATGTCAGCATTTGGAAAGGTTGTGTTTCATCTACTTTTTTCTCTAGTTGCCAATATGTCATTTCAGCCACTTGTTCTATTTTAAAATCCTCATCTTCACCTGGCCCATCTTTAAAGTATTGTGACAATTTTTCTATAAGTACTTCAAACTTTTTCTCACTAAATACTTTAATTTGTCTATATTCAACCAAATATTTTTAAAAATATGGTACATCACACCTTCCTAGGTTGTTTTTAGTTAGAATGTCACAATTCACAGTTAAAGCCATGATGAGTTCCGTTCAGTATTTCTTGTATGCTTAAACAATAAGCCTGGGTTTCCAAAACATTGGATAACAGAAGATCTTGTGTAAGCTTTCCCAGAGATGTTAAAATTAGCATAGCACTACACAGCAAACAGACTGGGAAAATAACTTTAGAAGTCCTATCTTCATAATATCGAACACAATTGTCTTAGTAGTAAAAACAAAGTCTTGTTCCATTATTAATATAAACCAGGTATAAATGATCTAAATCAGAGGCACAAGAGAGTCCAATTAATAACCAAACAGCACAGGCAGTCAAACATCAGAAAAAAGGAAACCAGACCTTTAAAAGTTAAAAAAAGTTCAAAATCCATATCCGAATCATAGAATCATAGAAATGTAGAGTTGGAAAAGACCACACGAGCCATCCAGTCCAACCCCCTGCCATGCAGGAAACCCTCAAAGCACTCCTGACAGATGGCCATCCAACCTTTGCTTAAAAACCTCCAAGGAAGGAGACTCCACCACACTCCGAGGCAGCATATTCCACTGCTGGACAGCCCTGACTGTCAGGAAGTTCTTCCTGAGGTTCAGGTGGAATCTCCTTTCCTGCAGCTTGAACCATTGCTCCTTGTCCTGGTCTCTGGAGAGGCAGAAAACAAGCCCTCTCCCTCCTCTATATGGCATCCCTTCAAATATTTAAACATGGCTATCATGTCCCCTCTTAACCTTCTCTTCTGCAGACTGAACATACCCAGCTCTCTAAGTCTATCCTCATAAGGCCTGGCTTCCAGGTCCTTCACCATTTTGGTCGCCCTCCTCTGGACCTGCTACAGCTTGACCATGTCCTTCTTGAATTGGGGTGCCCAGAACTGGACACAGTATTCAAGATGAGGTCCAACCAAAGCAGAGTAGAGTGGTACCAGTACCTCCCTCGATCTAGACACCATACTCCGATTGATGCAGCCGAGAATCGCATTGGCTTTCTTGGCTGCCGCATCACACTGCTGACTCACGTTCAGCTTGTGGTCTATTAAGACTCCTAGATCCCTTTCACACGTACTGCCATCCAGCCACGTGTCCCCCATCCTATATTTCTTCATTCTATTTTTTCTACCTAAGTGTAGGGCCTTACACTTCTCTCTGTTAAATTTCATTTTGTTAGCCTTGGCCCAGCTCTCCAATCTGTCCAGGTCGTTTTGAATTTTGATCCTGTCCTCTGGCGTATTAGCAACCCCTCCCAATTTGGTGTCATCTGCAAATTGGATGAATTTTGAAATTTGAAATCCAAGCATATAAAGAGGTTAAAAAGAAAAAGAAAGATCCCAGAGCAAAGTAACAGACAAGGGAAAAAAAGAGGGATTGAGTATGTATACTTAATTCATGTATAGTCTCAATAGCAATCCTAAAAAGAGGTACTGTCACTTTAAATGCAACACAAGAATGCTCTAAAGCTATAGGAAGGTTCCAGCTGCTGGAAAGATGAAGCAAAGATGAAGAAAATCAAATTATATACTTTACAAGAGGTCTAGATGCAGTGAATGTAGTGTCCATATGGGGAGGTGAAACCCTCAACTGCCCCTGGACCCACTGAAGTGTTCAATTCTGCTGAAGCCTTGGGATCTGCTGTCACTCCATTCCCAAATGGACACTTTGCCAATCCCGATCCTGGCTTAATGATTCCAGACTCCCCATATATCAGGGAGCCCAGTAGCTGGACCGGGAGAGCCCCCCATCAGGCACAACACTTCTGGGGTCCTCAATCTTGCGGAGCTAGTTAGATATGTCCACCATTGGTGTGACCAGATGCCAGAACCTTCGGTACAAGCAAATATTGTAGGTTTGTTAAACAGTCTCATTAGTAAGTTATATGTTTTTGTTTGTATAGGGTGCTAGATTCCTGCTGGACAGAAACAAGCTACCCTGTAACAGGTATGTAGAATGCAAATGCCAAAGACACCACTAATCTTTCTGCCTGACCCATCCCAGTTGCCCCTCCTTGTCAGAGATATGTGTGGTGACAACTAGCACCAAAGGATAAGTGGACCCAGACACTGTATCACTGCTCACCTTGGGGCTGGTGCAGGTGTACTCTTGATCCTGAGCAGACTTTTGCCACTTTCTCTTCATTCTTATGGAGAAGCAAATTAGCTCTTTCAAGGAGCCAGCCTATTACTTAGATCTGAAACTCCAGGAAAGAAATGCAAATGAAATGAGACTGTCTGGAAAAACAAAACAAAAGCAGACAGACTAGGGGTAGGGAAGAGACTCTGACATCTGGTAACCTGATGCCCAGGGGAAGAGAATGTGCCTCAATAAAGCACATTTTCTATGACATTATGAACATGGGATACAGTCTATATAGAGACAGCTTCAGCTTAAACTTATTGATTGCATCTGCTCAAACATGGAGCAATATTGACTTAAAGAACATAAAACTTAATTGAATTGGGTCTAGGATTGTCCTACTGTCTGAGAAGTTGAAACCTTGAACTGGTATTCCTTGATTTCTGTCCCCAAACTGAAAGCATTCCCCAGTGATGTTTTTAAGTCTTTTACTCCAAGTCTCAAATCAAGCCTCTACCTTTCAAGTCTTAAGTTGAGTCTCGAGTCCTTGCAAGGTACTTTCAAGTCAAGTCTGAAGTCAAGCCTCGGGTGTGGGAGCCAACTTTAACAGAAAAAAAAAAGAGGTGATGGTGGGGCGTATGGAATTACAAGGATATGCAGCTTCAGAAGTGGGGAATAGGATCTATCTTACTCCCCATTCCCCAGGCTGGAAGCTTTTTTCAGAAGTGGGGAATAGGATCTTTCTTACTACCCATTACTGAAGCTTCAAAAACTGTCACTCTCTGAGAAATGCAGCCTGTACTTTGGGGGCAAGTCTTGCCTTCTGCTACTACAGAAAGTTTTAGAAGGCTCTTCCAATATGCAATGGGGACAGGCTGCTGAGCAGACCCCAACCCCACCTCAAGTCCATTGCCTAAAGAGTTTGCTGTTCTCCTCCAAGAAATGTGCCATGCTTTGAGCTTGAGACCAATTGTCACATGACCAGTAAGCAACAAGAGATAAAAATGTTGTTCAAAGTCATAAAGTTTCTAGATGAATGGGTAATGTTACTGAACTAAGAATAGCAAGTCAGTCACTAAAAATATACAAGTCATGGGTTGGGTCAAGTCAGTGTGTCATTTATTGCCAAGTCGAGCCCAAGTTGAGTCACTGAAGTGTTTTGAGGCTGACTTGAGTCCAAGTCAGTTGATTCAAGTCTACATCACTGGCATTTCCTACTGTTGTGGCATATGGCTGCTAGTGCGGAGGTTTTCTGGATGAGCCTTCTGAACAGCCAGAGTGTATAACAAAGCCCGCTAAACAGATTCCACACAGAAGAGGAAACATAATTTTCATACCTCCGCTGGACCATCCAGTTGATCCAATATTATATTTCTCTGAATGAGATTTGTGATTACTTTATCACAAACTGTATCCCTACGTTCTGTGCCTGAAAGGAGGAGGTAGAAGGATTACAGCTCTACCTCCCATATTGTTTCTCTGGAACTAAACTGTCTAGGTTGAAAACCATTAGTTGGAGAGAAATGGTTCAATAATGTACGATTGCAAGACCAGTTTCAGACTTTCTGACATGCTGGGTATCTTCTTTTTGAAGTTGATGTTAGATTAGAAAATTCTAGCAACTAGTTTGCTGTCTGAGTAGTTTCCCAATATTGGAGGAAAGGAGGAAGAGAAGGGAATTTAAAAGAGAACGGAAGCAACAGGCTGACCAGTGGTGTGTATTCCCCATCAAGTGTTACAGAATGAATAAGCATACTACATAAATATGTTATTATTGCTATTTATCACCTGCTGTATCAATTCTGGTTCTAGAGACTGCCCATGCTCAAAATTTATGCCTATTACCAGCAAGACCTGACTCAACTATGCATAGGTGATAAAGAAACCTACTCATACTGTTACTCTGAAAATTGGGGGTATCTTGAGGACACCCAAACCAGGCTTCAATTAAGGGAATTGGCAGAGCTACTCAGCAAAACTTGTGAGAGGTCAGGGCAAGGGATCTTCAACCCTATGTCTACGGGGTCAGAACTACGCAAGAGTCAGAGGAACAATCTAAAATGATTTTATTAAAATCTAACGGAGAAGGTCACAGGCACACATTATCAAATACTCCTCCAGTCATACAAGAGCTACAGAAATCTAGTTGGTAATAAGGGACCAGCTGGGATAGAGGGCATACAGACCTTAGTCTAGACATCCTTGGAGAAGGAGAAGATTAGTGCAGGCTCGGTGTATAGCATCAAGGGGAGGCTGAATTCCGGGCGGGACGGCTAGCTGCTGTGGGGTCTCGCGGAAGACTGAGGACGTGAGTCACGTTTAGCTCTCAGCAGTGTCTGAGAGACTTGGGTGGAAGGCTTCGATAGCAGTGAAACGGGCCCTACTGTCCGGTCTAGGAGGCTCTCCAAAGAGTCTCCAAAAGTGAGGATATTTATAGCCAGTTTCTGTCCTCAGGCTGTGTATCGGCTAGCAAAGTGGCATTAATGGGCGATGATTGCAGACTATAATGTTAGGCAAATATCACGGCCCCTCCTCGGTATTGTTTCTTACGGGGAAGTCCAGGTGCATGATAGGTTTAAAATTCCAAATTGATTAGGCTTTGATTGTCTATCTTCGCACCATTCATCAACGTGGCTTGGGGCTGTGACGGCGTCAATGATTCACTTTATTAATCAAGGAGAGAGTCTATTGTGGCTGCCTAGAGATACGTGACTCGGAACAATAGGTCGTCGTCTGCGTTCCCCTACAGCAGCGAGGGGCGGTATGGGTTTTAAGAATGTCTAATTCAAAACCAATTTTTACCTGAAACCGAACTTTGCTAGCCAATATCCAAGTTGGGGGAGCTAAGCCAAATTTAGGGGTCCTCTCTTAGGATTACGTTGGGGTGTAAAAATACTGCCCAAATTAAAGATACGGCTGTTATCCTTTTCCTTACTGAAAGGGAAGTGGCCTTGAAAGAAAGTCGGGAGCAAAAAGATTGTTACCCTGAAAATCTGGGGGTCCCAGAGGGACATCTTGATATGCTCCAAGTGATGGGGAACGTAAGCTCAATGGAGCACAAGCAATAGCAATGCAAGAGGCAGGGTAACCTAGCGAGATCTTTTACCCAGATTTTACGGGGTCAGGCCCAGCCAGAAATCACACAAAAAGGTCCGATGAATGGCTTTATTAAATGGTAATTGCACTCATCAATGCAAACACTCACACAGACATCCAAGGGCTAAAGAGAAATAAGGAGTGGAAATAAGATAGAGGGATTGTTGAAGGATTTGTAGTTTGGGTGATACTACACCTTTTCCTGAAGTCCTTGGTCCGGAAAGCAGCGAAAGAAAAGGAACTCAGTGAAAAGATGCTGAGGGGATCACGCAGCTATCGGGAGGGGGGAACGGTCGGTTGGTATGACTGGGAGGTACCCAAAGAACTAGTCAAAAACAGGGACTGTTTGTAGGAAAAATTTACCTTGAGGGCAAATCCCCTCCCAGGGAGAACAAAGGGAACAGCAACGGAAAACAACTTCACCCCAGCACCTTCTTTGATATTGGAAGATAACAAGGTGTTACCCAAGTATCAGGATCTTCTGCCGCTTTGGGTTGCGGTGTGAGTTTATGTAGATGGATTTTGTCTGATAAGATTTTATTGCTTCCGGTACCCAACTTTGTGGGAAAATCCTTACTCCCTTCAAGTTGGCTCCTTAAAGGCTGATGATCTTTTGTCCACCGTGGGTTGGCACAGCTTGAGGTCTCATGTGGCTACGTGACTGGGGAGTTTACTGGCCTGACCTGGTTCTTTTGATCGTACGACTGTTGTTGCCTACGTGCTCATCTGGGTGACCTCTCTGGTGGGTTAGATTAATTTTATATCAAAGTTGTAGACCCTGGGACAGATAAATCCTTTCTTTCTGTTTCAGGTCTGGCACATTGGCTTCCCAGAAGGGGCAGGGGCAGTAGCTGCCTTGACTCTGGAATAAATCACCCTTCCACTCTAATTTGCTGGTCTCCCAGCAGGGTTCATGAAGCTAGCTATTAAGAATGCAGGAAGTTTGAATCCAGTGCTTTGGACAGAAGACTTTTGAGTTATTGGGCATATGCACGTATCCCTTAAACTGGAGACCAGAAGATCTTAAGCGATAGCTTATTCATCCCCATCCTTCTCTCCCATGTCCGTAGACCTTTCTTGCTAGCTGGCTTCCCAGATCTACAATAATCAAACACTATGACTAGAGTGTATGTGTATATGTACGTATAGAGACTGGAGTCACTAAAAGAAGCAAATAACTTTTAAAATTATTTTATGTTGAGCACTTATCTTTTGCTATTGAAAGAATTAGAAACCACTGTTGTCAGCTGTCCATCTATTCACTGCAAAAAGCACTTGAATTTTTGTTGTCTTCAGTGCTAACCTTACTTCTGCATTTTGTGGCATCATTACTTCCTTGGTAACCATTCCTACGAAAATATGCATA
This sequence comes from Cyclura pinguis, assembly GCA_030412105.1. Lineage (NCBI taxonomy): Eukaryota > Metazoa > Chordata > Lepidosauria > Squamata > Iguanidae > Cyclura > Cyclura pinguis. The sequence continues at coordinate 215,291,134 of CM059600.1, forward strand.
CAGGCACAGCACACATCTGTTTAGACATCAAGATATTTGTGTAACTCCTCTCTTAGTCATTTTATTAATTTTCTTCTTTCACAGAGACCTCCTTCGATAAATGTATATTCACTGTTTCTGTGGTAAGTTGTCAAGTAAAGATCCAGGGGTTAGAAAATAATTCCATTCTGCAGTGATAATGGAGGGCCCATGGAGTATTATAAACAGGTAGCTCCATACATGGGAATCACCCAAAGGTGCCCATGAAAAAGTTGTGGAGCAGGGAAACATTGTGGCACTCCATAGGATGCAAGCAGGGGAAAGTTTTCTTGTGAATTGGCTGGTCCTCATGCTTTATCCCCTCACTAGTATTTTTTTTTCATCTCCTTCATTTTTATCCATCTTGACTTTTTTCATTGCACAAGAACTCAGGCCAGGAAGTTGTAGAGAACCAAGATACCTGGATTTCCTCAGCCATAGGAACAAGATTTTCATCAATCAAATCAATAGGAAAGCCAGACTTCTGTACATTCAGGCCTTCAGAATGACATCCTGTTCTCTTACATCCTTGACTGCCACACCATTTTCCTCCAAGTGCCGAGAGCAACAAAGTGCATTTGTGTTTTGGACCAAAGACTTATTGTTCATCATCATGGAGCATATTGCCTTCATGTCCTGAGGATTTCCTGAGAGTACTCCTTACCACACATTTTGAACTTAGATCACTAGAGGAAAAAAAAGAAGTTCCTGCTGGTTCTATCAGTTTCTATAATGTTTTCCTGCATCCTTGGAATTAGTGAGAATGAATATAACTCCAAAAGTTCTTCATTTCTGGAATAGTGCCAACAAAGGGCCTTTCCGCACTATTTGTTTATTTGTTTATTTAAATATTTATATCCTGCCCTTTATCCAAAGATCTCAAGGCAGCTTACAATAAAAAATCAACTTAAAAAAATAATTGCAAAAGTTTAAAAGATTTTTAAAAATTAACTAGTTTTTCAATTTAAAACACAGTTCAAAACCAGCTAAAACAATCTTGGAAGAAACATAAAGATGTATTAAAACATAAAACATGTATAGCCTGGATAAAGTCAGTTTGGCCTGAAAGTTTTAATAAAAAGCAGGTTTTAACTTGGTTCTGGAATGATTCTAACATTGGTGCCAACTGGGGCCTCCCGAGGGAGAAAATTCCACAGCTGGGGTGCCACTAAAAGATCTCTCCCATGTCTTCTCACAATGGATTTCCCCTACTGATGAGACAGATCTTTTCTCAAGATCTGTACAGAGAATATGGAGTTTAGGGTCCTCCTGACTTCCATGAGCCCCAATCAGCATTGTCAGTACTGAGGGATGGTACAATATCTATTCAAATTACATCTAGAGGACTGATGGATCCTCACTCGTGTTCTAAACTCTATACTGCTGTAGTGCTATTCTTCCACCTTCAACATCCTATGGAATTCTGGGGTTTGTAGTTTCCTGAGGCCAAAGAGCTCTCTGGCTGAGAATTCTAAAGGCCCCTCCCTAAACTGCAAACCCCAGGATTCCATAGTACAGTTGGTCAACTACATTTGCAGGTTCGACTTTCATGGGTTTGGTTATTTGCGGGTTTCTCCAACCCCTGCCCCCCACACCTCAGGTGCTTCTCTTATGGGGGAAACCCTCCCTCTTGATGTCTCCAATCAGGCCATGCAGCCCTTTAAAAACCCACTTTTGGTGATCCTCTTCCTCCACCAACTGGCCAGCTAAGGATGGCTTACAGCCAATTTCTCAGCACCACAAACCCTCTCATGATGCCCCTGCCACACCCAAGGAAAGAGATGGGCAAGATAGAGGTAGTATAGAGCTATCATGCCAATCCAACCCCTTTGCCTTTCCCTTCCCTGACTTTGGACCTTGGGTGCCTGCCCCCTTCCCCAATATCTTGTCACCTTCCCACAGACACCTACACACATTTTGATATTTGCAATTTTTCCACTTCTGTGGTCTTGTGTAAATGTGGAGGGCTAACCGTATGTTGAAAATGGAATAATAGCACTATAATGGTGTAGTGCAGAAAGGCCCAAAGACAGGAAATAGGTAATTGAATCTCTGTAATTAACACCACAGTCTGTATATGTACATTCATACAGCCAAGCAGACAGAAAATTATTATCGCAATCTTTGCTGCAGAGATGAGATAGTTTGGATCATATCCTGTTTGACACTTTCTTTAAATGCTTACAGCCAAATGTTTAGATCTGACTTTCCCCAGAGTGGAAAGTTCTGAATAACTGAAAAGCAGGGAAGAATTCCATGTAGTTTTGTGCTAAAAGCCCACTTCCTCAGAACACATACAGCATGGTTATCCTGAGTTGACAGATGTACATGCATACAGAGGACAGTGTTGGTAAGAAGTGAAGACAAAGGCACCACAATGTCGGAAGTATTCAGAATCCATGAAATTGACGGACAGCATTATAGACATGGCTACTTCTATGGCCAAATCATGCTTGTTGTACCTTGCAAAGCTTTGATGCCATGTAGAAAATGTAACATACCTGTTACCCTTTTCTTCCCATTGTTTTCAAAATTTTAGGCATTAAAATGTATTATTTATTATTCAATTAGCAAAGGAGATGAGACAATCACCCAGACCAAGGCACAGTATCTAATAAATGCAGATCCTCCCAAAATGCTTCTGCCCAACCCTCTTTGACCTCTAAAGCCACTACCTGAAAAGAGACAGAAGTCTGCAGCCATCCACATTTATTTTCCAGCCTCTCCTGCACTGGGTAGAACATTTGCATTTGCATTGTCTTGTGTTGGGTTTACCAGGCAAGACTGTTCCTGTAGTCTGTCTAAGGTAACTATTGTTGCTGAGCCTCTGTTTGCACTTACTGGTCCATATCCATATCCTATCCTATCATAAACTGGTCCATAGCCTATCATCAGCAGGCAGCAACATATACAGCCTCCTCATACATAACAGCGCTGAAGCATAGTACATAGTATGAAGCATTTGGGCCTAATACAAATTTGTAAAACTGGCTTTACCTGCTCAAGCATCCTTTAACTTTTTCTATAAAATAGAGTGATTTATTGTTTCCTTTCCTTTAGTTTAATTTCGTTTGGTAAATCTCCTTTCATTTCTGATTACACTATTTATGGGCAATGCATAAGAATACATGGCAGCATGGTGAATATTAATTATTAATCAAAGCAGAGCTTGGAAAAGTTAACTTTTTGGACTGCAACTAGTGGCCATGCTAGGAATTGTTGCTAAAAAAAAATAAAAAATTCCAGGGATGATACCATGCACACTTGCACTGCAAAATGATTTCAGACATTGTTTTTTGTTCCTGGCATCTAGATAAGGCATTTTATCATACAGTTGATTTACCTACTTCATGGAATTTTATGGGAAATGTGGTACTCTTTCAAGCTGTGGAATGTAAGAAATAACAGTGTATCTCACAATCAGAGTAATTAGAATCCACAAACAGAAGGTAAACAACAAGCAGTTCCACATCACACCAGTCTCGTTCTGTAAAATATAAATAAGGTAGGTTTACTTACAAATACTAAAAGTTTCATCATATCTTATGCTGAGAGGCCCTCTAATATATGCTCTTCAAACATGGAGAAGACAGAGAGAGAGGGGTGGGGTGGGGAGAGAGCACTGTGGACTACAGAGGAAGATGAGGATGAACTAATGCTAATGGATGCAGGAAGAGGGGGTGTATGGGAGAAACCACCAAACAGGAAATGACATAAATGCATGCTATGCCTAAACTCTTAGAAAGACATGCATGAGTACAGGCATGTTAAGATTGCTACTTCTAACATTCCACTTGTAACTGTCTCATGTTTTCCCACCACTACATCTGTCTTCTTTCTTTGCACAAAAAATATGTTAAGGCAATGTAATCTGTTCGAGAGGGAAAGACAGAATAGCTGGCTAAAGTGTTTTGGCTGGCACCAGAAGGAGACCTGTGGAAGCAGACCTAGGGTTAGATTATTTTCAGTGTGCTCTGGAAAGTAAAGGCCAGACTCAAGCACATGTTCTGAGGACTCTAAAACAGTCACACAGGAAATAAAGTATTATAAATATCTTCAAACATTATGTACAATTTAATCTCATTTTTTGTTTTCTGGGTTGCAATAGCCACCTAGGGTGGGCCTCCTGGACATCTGAGCCTCAGCAGAATTTGAGGAAGTTATTTTTTTGGATTGTAACTGCCAGAAATACTGCAGACAGCATAGTCAGTTGCCACGGTGGGTAAGAGATTCTGGGAGTTACAGCCCAAGTTTTGTCTAAGTTCTGGGCCCCATTCCTTCCCACTGTGCTTGTACCCTGTATGGATACCTGGCACAACTTAAGAAGAGTGTAATTCCCTGTCCCTTTCCCCTCCCTTCTTGTAGCTGTGGATGCCAGAAGTATCTTCTCCTCAGGAGCTCAAAACCTATTTATTTGACCTATGGAACTAATAGCCTTGGCTGTCATGGACAGGAATCCACACATGAAGAATAGTAACAATTTAAATGTTTTATTTTCATGGTTTAATACACTGTAAAGACTTTAGTGCAAGAAACTAAAGAGAATTGAAACTGTGTACTCTTATATCTGGAGAATTCCCCCTCAAATCTCCTCCCTCTCCTGGAACCATGAGAACCATGCAGTCTTATCTCTACATTCTAATCCTAGTGCCAGCCAAAGTTGTTTGCCTAACTGTTTTCAGTAGCATCCTACAGCAGCTGAATACTACCTACTACAGACTACATACCCCATTAATATATTTATGGAGGCTATTCTGACATCTTGCCCCCCTTTATGAAAAACAGTATTAAAAAACAACAACATTAATTTCAACATTATTTTAAAAAATGTAGCACAAATGCAGAGAAAACATATGTAATACTGAATAGATGGCAAAGGTGGGTATAGCAATGGAGGCAGGGAAAAGAAATCAATGGGGTTTTTTAGGATTTGAACAATGAAAACAAGCTACGAGGTCAGGAGCAGAAACGTCAGTTGCGTAGACCCATTCAGCAAACAGGTGGAAAGTCTTTCCAGAGTACTAGGTATTGCAGGCGGTTATTATAAATTTTGGAATCAAGGATGTCGGAGATTACTGCAACGGATGGGTCAGCTGGTGAAGAACGCTGGGAAGGAATTGGTTTCAGGAGACTGCAATGAAAAACAGGGTGAATCAGTTTGAATTTGGTAGGAAGAGACAGTTCGAAAGTTACCTTGTTAATAGCTTTTCTGACAGGAAAAGGTCCCACAAATTTAGGGGTAGGTTTTTTGGAAGGTCCATCAAAAGCCAAGTTCTTTGTGAATAAAAAAACAAGGTCACTTGGTTTGTGTGTGGGGGTGGGGTTTGGCATTTTGCATCAGCAAAATGTTTGTGGGAAGACTTGGAAGCTAGGATAGCAGAATGCACAGATTTCCAAGTGTCAGAAACATGTTGGATCCACTTGTTTAGAGGGTGTGCATGTGATTGTCTGTTGGGAGGAGTGTTAGGAATTGTTTGGGAATAGTGCCATAAACTACTTCAAAGGGTGATTTTCCAGTGGAGGGGTGAATTTGGTTTCATGTGGGTTCAAATTGCGGGAGGCATAGGCTATAACACACTGAGTGCCATTTAGTTGTTGGGACAGGACTGCTCCTATACTCCTATCCGAGGTGGCTAGTTGTATAAGGAACGGTTTGGCCATGTTTGGATGGGCAAGTGCTGGTGCTTTCACGAGGTCCTCTTTCAGTTGGGCACATGCCTGCTGCTGTGCAGGTCCCCATTCCCACTGGGCATTCTTTTTCAAAAGGGCATACAGAGGCCTTGCCTTGGCGGCAAAAGACTCTATGAAATCCCTTGAGAAATTGAAGATTCCCAGGAGCGAGCGGAGAGAGTGCACATTGGTAGGGGCGGGTAATTTGGCTATTACCTCGACCCACTGCGCATCAGGTATGCGTCCTTCAGTTCCTAAGCAAAGTCCTAAGTATTTGACCTCTGTGGTAACCAGCTGTGCTTTTCCTCTACTGGCTTTAAATCCAGTGTCTCTAAGGATGGCCAGTACTTCGTGGGTAATGTCCCCGGTTTTTGTTTCTGAAACAGAGTGGATTAGAATGTCATCCACATATGACAAGACGTGGGCTCGAGAGGCTGGCTGCAGCCTAGATCACATCTTGGCCATGTGGGCATGGCAGATGCTGGGGCTTGAATGGAAACCTTGAGGCGTTCTTTTGAAGACATACTGTTACCCTCTGTACGTGAAGGCAAACTTGTACCAGCACGCTTCGTGCAGCGGTATTGAATGAAAGGCATTAGCCAAATCCAATACGCTGTAATACTTGGCTCCCGCAGCAATAGCAGACAAGATCTCGTTGTATTTGGCCACAACCGGTGCCACGGGGGGATTTCAGGGCTCTGAAATCCACCATCATTCTCCATGTTTTGCTGTCAGCCTTTAGCACGGGCCACAAGGGCGCACTGCAGGTGGATTGCATAGGAGTGACTAAGTCCCATCAGACAGCCCTTCAATAGTCTTTCCTATGCCTTACTCCGCTTCGGCTGGATACTTGTATTGCTTCTGCGGCGGGGGATCCTTGACTTCAATTAACATGCAAGCACCCCTCACCTTGCTGCTCTCAATTTTGTCCTTGATCCAACCTCAGGGAAAGCTTGTACCCACGGATCACTGACAACACACTGCACAGGGGCAGGGGCTTTAATAGCAGCACAGCGGTGTACCGCAGAGATCTCAAGGGGTCCTTTATCTAGTTGCCACAAAAACCCATTCACATAATCCACCATGAGCTTATTTCCCCAGAGGAATCTGATGCCCAAAAGGCCTTCATCCTCCCCTCGGTTCTCACAAGCCCATAGTTTAAAATGGAACGTGTTTATGGACATGGGGATGTTTGTTCATGCTTTAGCTTGGTGTCCCCCCCACCATATCTGGTCAATTGGACAGTCTCAGGAGTAGGCTCACCGTGTCTAAGTAGCTTAGGGTGTAGCACGTTCAGCGCTGCACCCGAATCAACAAGAAGGGTGGCAGGAGTTTTATCCCTCTCGGTCCCAATGCCTGCCTTCACCCAGAATCTTCCCCACCTGTCTGGCTTCAGTCGAGCAACGACATTGCGAAGAAGCTTCCCGGACCAGGGACACCCCTATTCAGACATCTCCAAGGTGGAATAGTATCCAGCCGGAGGGAGGCCATTGGTCATGGCATTCACCGGCTGTTTATTTCCCATAGGGAGATGCTTTTCTAGGGCCTCAAGGAGCTCTGCCGTGGGCCTTTTGTTGAGCTGGCTCATGTCCAGTCTGAGTTTCCTTACCATTCCCCAGATCTTTACTCGATCAGCCAAGTAGGTCTGGGCAGTAGGGTCATAGCCACCGGATGTCTCCCTGGGAGCGCTACTGTCCGTGGCCTGTTTTGGAGCTGCAGGCTGGGGAGTGGAATTCCCTGCCTTGCTGGGCTGACTGCAGGAGTCCCTGGCCTGCCAATGCTCCTACCTAGGTCGGTGATCCTGTCTTGGAGGGGGACGTGGATTCCAGTTCCCCTTTGGGACAGAATTTGGGGCTGCCTTCCTGTGCTGGGAGTGGGGACCATAGTTTGAGTATGTCACCTCTTGTATGGGCTCCCAATTCCCTGCTTCTTTCCTGTGGAGCTTGGGAGGGGGTTTCAGGGAGCCAGCCTCGCGGAGCAGGTCAGCGACTCTCTGGAGGTTGTTGCTGAATTCCTCCCAGCCTGTAGTCTCAGGGTCCACAAATCCCAGGGCCATCTTCATCTCGTGGTTCAGACCTCCATAAAGAAGAATCTTGAACTCCACATGATTAAAATTGTATCCTCCTGGAACCAAGGGGACCTTTTCTGCGAGTATGGCCAGGAGCTGCTTCCTAGCCACGTAGGCTTCAGGGTTCTCCCTGGGACCCTGTTGCTCCATGACATATAAAATGCCAGCGCTCTGTCCTGGCCACAAGATCCTAACGACCTCCCTCATCCATTCGTGGGCCTCGAGTCTCACTAAACCTCGGGCCGCCATGGCTGATTCTAACGTGGGGAGCTCAGCTGGGGACATACACAACCTAGCCAGCTGAGTCAAGTCCTGTCCATTAGCAGTGGGATGAGAATGGATCACGGCATTATGCCACATGATCCCGGTTGACTTATTTAAAGGACCCAGTTGGTCTGCTATGGTCTTAGCTTCTGTGGCTCTCCAGGGGACTCGGGTCTCTATCTCTTGAGTCTCCCACACCTCTACTCCTTCTGACCCTCCCTCTCCTGAAGGGGCAATTCCTTTGGTCATCGACCTGGTTTCTACGGGCTGGATTGGGACCCTGTGATCACTCCAGTCTGGGTTGTGGGGGAGTGTGGCCAGTGTGTCTTCTGGCAGCGGCTCCCCGGTGGCATCAGGGGGAAATGAGGGGAGAATCTCCAGGCAGACAGCAGAAATTAATGCCCGGCGAGTGTGGAGCTGATTCTTCAAAGCCTCAATTCGTTTAAGGCAGGCTGCATGGGTGATGGCCTCCTGCTGCTCTTTAACCTGGCCAACCATAAATTTGGCCGCAGATTGGGCTTGGGCTAATTCTGCTTCTAATGCAGTAGCTCTTTCCTCCCAAGTTTGAGCTTGGAGGGTAGCATTATTCAATTTCTGGGCAGTGGCCTGCGCTACGGATGTGAACGTCACCTTGTCCGCGTGCAGAGCTTCCATCTCGGCATGAAGCTGGGCAATCTTGTTATCTGACTCTGCAAGTCTGGCTCTGGCCTCAGCCAGGGTGCGGGATGCATCTCTAGCTGTAAGCCAAAGTCCCCATGCGGCCAACACATCTTTGGATGGCCCGAACGGGTTCCTGGACCTACGAGCTTGAGCATATGCTTCTCTGAGGATAGCAAAGGGATCTGCTGTCTGGAAGCTCGTGTCCTTCCAGGGGCATTTTTCTTTGCTCAAAACCCACTGCTCTAACTTTCCCTTGACCTCTTTCTCTAACATGAGGTCCTTCACTTCCATTTTTCCTATTAGTTTCTACTATTCTCACTTTCAAATGGGACCAGGACCCGGAGGGATGGGAAGGATCACCAAGACCCCTGGGGAATTCTAGGGAAACGAACTCAGTGGAACTTAGCTAGGGAAGAGGGTTGGGAGCCTATCTCCAGCCTGCCTGAAAATGTCGCTTTTGCTTGTCTAAGCAGGGCCTTCCACCTCAACAGCTTAGGGGCAAAAGGACGAGGACACAGTTCAGGGACAGGGAGAATCACCTAGATTCTGGGGAAACTTTCACTAGGACTCTACCTGACAATGAAGGGGGAAAATGAACTCTCAGGAACTTACAGTGCTACCTGGCCAAGCAGCAGGGGAAAAGGGAAAGGAACCTAACTGAACAGTCCCTAATAGTTTTTTGGGTGAGGGGCGCCTTTCCTCTACCTTGGGAAAACTTCTCTTAAAAACCCTTGCCTAGGTCGGGACTCACCAACCGCACCTATTTTCTACAAATCAGGATGCACCCGAACTCTAACTTAGATGGGACGCACCCGTGCTCTATACTTCTGAACGGGATGCACCCGTGTCTTAACTCTAAACGGGATGCACCTGTGTTTCCTTTTGGGGGGGAATTCTTCCCTAAGTGCTGTGTGCCTTGCCGTGTATGTATGGACTGTACCTAATGCCCTAGCACTTTGGATCCCAGTCTGCAATAGTCCGCAATTTAGGGAGGTGATTCCCAGGACAGTTTGTGTATAACCCTTGCTATTGGACTTGATTCACTGCCCGGAAGCTAGTGACCAAGCCGGGGCAGCTGCCACACACAAACCAAGAGAGAAAGGGGCGCAGATTTCCAACCTAGATAGATTAGCTCCTGGAGCTCAGACACACAGATCTCACTCGCACATGTTTCTATCACTTTAAGACTCAGATTCGGCCCTTCCCTATGTCTGTATCAACCTGACTTGAGTGGGTCGTGACTTCCACTCAAATTAGGGGTACAGGGGCTGCCCGCATTCTCCACCACTCTGTTACCCTGATTTCTGGGGTCCCGTGGGGGACACCTCAATATGCTCCAAATAATGAGGAATGGAAATTAGCCAGAGCACAAGCTGTAGCACTACAAGAGGCAGGGTAACCTAGCAAGATTTTTTACCCAATGTTTACGGGGTCAGGCCGAATCAAGAGCATGACACAATAAAGTTCTAATTTGATTCTTTTATTTGTCAAGTCACAGCGCACTTGTGTACTCAGACACACAGACCTAAGAAAATAAAGGGAGGAAAGTAGATAGGGGATTTTAAGAAGGAGTTTTTGGGGAAATACGACACCTGATCCTGTAGCCCGGTTGGTCTGAAGAAACTCTGTAGGAGCGAAGGTTCTCAGCATGTGGAAGCTGAGGGGAAGGCTCGGCAAACGGAGCGGCAGCAAGGCGGGATGGAAGCCAAGAGCGATCGGAAGAAGCGCTCAAAACCAGGGGTTCTTATAGGGGAAAATGTGCCTGTAGGGTAGTCCGTTCCCGGGGAAAACAATGGGTTTCGGGTTGGAGAGAAAGCCTCCAAAAGGTCAGTATTTTGAATGATTGGATTTTGACGGAGTTGTCAATAGCGCAGACAGTATGCAGATGGAGAGTGCTTGACATTTGAGTAGTCAGAAGCACTAATCTCGTCAAGCTGCCTATTCGGGTCAGAGAATCTTTTGTATGCCTGGGGCATACGTAATTTAGGTTTAAAGTGTACTTGCCTGGAGGTCTGCTGAAGCTCAATGCTGGAAAATTACTGGCCTGCCTGGATTTGTTTTGTATTTTTCAGCTTGTTCGGCCGTGTCTGTGTGCGTGCTTGTCCGAGGGCCTCGCAAGCACGTGGAGGGGAGCAGTTTGGAATGGCCAATTCTTTGATATAAAATTATATTTAGTAGACCTTGGGCTTGGACTATGCACCACAGTAACAATCCTACAGCAGCTGCATACTACCTACTACAGACTACATACTCCATTAATATATTTATGGAGGCTATCCCAACATTGGCAGTTTCACAGCCACTCTTTCTATAGCCATTATCTATCCTGACAGATTGTTAGTATCTTTTTATTTGCTAAAAAGAGGAAATCCCTTTTCCACAATTTTTTTAAATTCAGGGATGACTAACAACAACAACAGCAGCAATAATAGCATTAGAATCATAGAGCTGGAAAAGACTACAAGGGCCATTGAGTCCAACCACCTGCCGTGTAAGAATTCCTCAAAGCATTCCTGACAGATGGCCATCCAGCCCCTGTTTAAAGGCTGCCAAAAAAGAGACCTTCAAAGAAGCAGCTTGCTTTTCCAAGACTGCTTTTGCTTATACATATATCTAGAAAGCCAGTGATAGCCAGCTTTTACTTGGTACCTATATACGCAAAGCCAGTGATAACCAGTGCCACGAGATAATACGGGAAAGAAAACAGCTTAGTAAGAGTAGCAAAGTGGTACATGTGTACTGGGGGTCCCAGGAGGGACACCAAAATGTGCTCAACTAAAGGTGGGGAAAATTAGCTCAGAGCACTGCTTAGCGTTACGAGAGGCAGGGTAACGTAGCGAGATCTTGAACCCTATGTCTACGGGGTCAGGCCGAGTCAAGGAGCACACAGAAGTTGAAACAACAAATGATGTTTTATTAAACACAAGCAACACAGTGTATGCAACACATTCACACAAGATAACTAAAGGAAATAAAGGTTGGAGTGGTATAGAGGGATTTTTAGAGGGATTCGTTTGGGTGATACTTCACCTGTCCTGAAGCCCGGAAAAACAGAGAGCGAGGCTGGGGTGCGATGTAACTCAGCACATGGAGCTGAGGGGAGCTCACCAAGCAAAGCGACAGCAAGGCGGGATGAAACTCGGGAGCGATCCGAGGAAGGTCTCGGAATCAAGGGTTTTTATAAGGAGAATGTGACTGCAGGCTATGCCGTACTTGGGGGAAAACAATAGATTTGGAGTTGGAGACAAAGCCTCCGAAAGGTCAGAATCTGAATGATTGAGTTATCGCAGAGGTTCTCAATGGAGTAGCCAGTATGCAAACGCAGAGTACTTGGGTATTGTATAGTTTACCCATCAAGCTGCCATCGCGGGGCAGAGGCTCTTTTGTAAGTGGTGTGCATACCTAACTAGAGTACTTGCCTGGAGGTCTCCTAAAGCAGCGAGTCAGCTATTTTCTGGCCTGCCTGTATTGTCCAGGAATATTACGACGATTAACGGCTGAGCTTGTTTGCGTGCTTGTCCGGTGGCCTCGCAAGCACGTGGAAGGGAATAGAGAAGTGAAGCCGAATTGTGATATCAAAAGGATATCTTTTAATATCCCCAAAGCTCGGACTAGCCATGGCAGTAACACGTGCATCTGCCAACCAAACTGTAGAGCTGCATGTATCTACAAGTGGGAAAGTGCTGATGGTGAATGACGTCAAATGGACACTTAGCAATGAGCAATCACCTACTGTTTGAAAACAGCAGCAGTCCATAGATACAAGAACAAGGCAATTGTTCACCACTAGTATTCTTAAACCTCTGACAAAGCCTCCTGAATTCTGCCTCAGTCAGGACTTGGGAGAGAAATTCCCAAAAAGTAATGATGACACGGAGAAGCAGACCCTGCTATTTTGCGAGGAGGAATGCTTACATTCTGACACTTGCAACAGGCCTGGCTTCCAAACTGATATGTGTAAGATTGTACTGTTAATATCGTAAAGAACTTAACTATGTTTGCACAATGCTGTCCACATCTGCTCAGCCGTGAAAGAGGTGGTGCAAGATTATGTAGGAATGTGATGGGCTACCCTTGTATCACAATTAAGGGATCTTAGGCTGTTGAATTCTATACTGTGGAGATTTTCCTAGGTTGTAGGCTGTGGGTTGACAGCCACTGTCTAAAACCTGATACTTGTGTCTGAACACAGTCTTTGTGTCTTGGTTCTAAACCTAGCTGCCATTGCTTTGAAGGGCTTAGAGGTTTAAAATTATGTTTGTTTATTTTGGTGGGATGGTCTTGTGACATGTGAAACTGAGAGTGATGACAGATCCTAGTACCTGCATTCTTCTGCTGTGTTCCTTCCTCTCTGTGCCTCAGATTCCCTCTGTGGAGAATTGTTGTAGTCACACCTGTCTCAAGCAGCTTTATGGAAGCAACAGAAGGGACCAAAGCAACTTCTCAGTGTATTCTGTCTCAGTGTACATTCTCAAAGGCATATGTTATCTCAGTTAAAATGACATATTGGAAACATACTCTATCCCCTAAATCAGAAAGTGGAGATTATTTGTTTCTTTTGGCTTCATTTGAAGCATTCCTATTTCTGCAGATATGTTCTAGGAGGGGCGTCCTTCTTGAACACTGCACCAGAACGACAACAGAGCTTTACCAGTTCACTTAGAAGTTCCACAGTGACATGATAAAATGGGCCCCAGAGATGAGGCTGCTGAATGTTCTGTGGGGGAAAGACCCCATAGTCAGAAGTAGGATACATGTATAGGAATAGGTTTCAAGAGCAATATTGGTCTGTTCATTTCTTCTATGGGTCTGAATCTTCAGAGGAGTTTTGCTAGACTGGTATATTTGCTTCCCCACCCCCCCAAAATTAGAATGGTTCTATTCTGTGTAGCAGATACACACTGAAGGAGGGCAATTTTTGGCAAGCTAGAACTACAGTGGCCCAAGCTGGACCAAACTAGGGTTGATAACAGACATGAGAAACATCACAACAGGCCTGTGAGTTAGGTCTGACTGAGAAGTATGTGACTGGTCCACAATTACTTAGATGCTTTATTTTACGTGAGGATTTGAACTTGAGTTTTCCATATTTTATCCTCTAGAGCAGAAGTGTGCATTATTTTCAGCCACAGGGATTATGTCTAGGGGCTACACATGCATGTCTTCACTTTGGGGAATACACAAGGAACCTCCAAGGACCATATAGCTGCAGGTTGTGCACTCTGGCGCTATGGATTCTATCAAAATAATTCCAATATTTGATGCAGCAAATGCTGTAAAATGATGCCACAGGGGCTGTAAATCCACATGTGAGTTTCGATGCCCAAAATGTGTGTGAAGGTTGATAATTCTAGTTGGGAAAAAAGCATACAGCAAAGTGGCTCTAAACCTGTTCCCCACCTGTCAGTCACTCCCCTCCAGGCTTTCTGCTAAGTGGACCTTGTTTTGAGCAGGCGTGATCTCGGTGGGGCAGTGTTGCCATTTTTTTTCTGTCCTGTGCAAGAAATCAGGAGCAAAGCTTTTCAGTGCGGAAGTTTTCAAAGCCAACAGAGTTTGGAAGCTTTGTGGCATGCTGTATCCTCCTGGTAGATCAGTGTTGCCTGGAAACTGGGTTGGGCTCCACAAACCTGTCAGAATGCTTTAAATGGATGACTGGGTATCTCTTTGGGGTAGAGTTGTCAAAGTGAACTGTGATGGTTATGCCACTTGATGTCACCCATTGCTGTGCAACAAGCTGTCTGGTAATGGGGATTGTTGTGATATATCAGAGAGTGTTCTTGCACCAACCCCCTTCAAGTGCAGTTGTCGGCTCCAGTCATCATTCAGCAGTAAACCAATTCTTTTTTTATGTTGCCAACACGTGTTAGTGAGTAAACTGCTGCAGTTCACTTTAGTGAAGTGGCTCCTATAGTGCTGAATTTACTTTTCTGCTGAGGTGAATTGCTATTGTTTGAGAGGATGGGCATCAAGGCATCCAGATAGAGCTAAATAGATTTGCCCACCTACACAACCTCTGCTTCCTTTATCAGGCAAAGATGCTTGATGAAAGAAAACAGCAGAAAATCAGAATGCAGAGTAGAAAAGAGATATGTTAATGTTACTTACATAGCCTGTGTGTTGCATTCCCCGTGCACCGTTGTGCCGCCATCAAAGCTCCTGCCCCTGTGCATTGTGTGACCAGCGACCCGTGGGTGAAAGCATTCCCCGAGGTGTGGATAAAGGATAAGATAGAGTGTGGGACTGTAAAGGGAGCCTGCGTCTTGATAGAAGGCCAGGACCCCCCACCTCAGAAACAGTATAAATACCAGGCCGAAGTGGAGGAAGGCATTGGGAAAACAATTGAGGGACTCATCAAGTGGGATGTAGTCACCCCGATGCAGTCCATATGCAATGCGCCCTTACGGCCAGTGCTAAAATCAGACGGCAAGACATGGTGAATGATGGTAGACTTTAGAGCATTGAACTCTGTCACCCCGCCTGTTGCGCCAGTCGTGGCTAAATATAATGAGATCCTGTCCGCCATTGCGGCAGGAGCCAAATTTTACAGTGTTTTGGACTTGGCGAATGCGTTTCATTCCATTCCATTCCTTTGCATGAGGCGTGTTGGTACAAATTTGCCTTCACGTTCCGGGGGCAACAGTATGTGTTTAAACGCACACCCCAGGGCTTCCATTCCAGCCCAAGCATTTGCCATGCCCACGTGGTAAAGATGTGGAAGAAGCTGCAGCCAACTTCCAGGTCCCACGTCTTGTCCTACATGGACAATATGTTGATTCATTCCAGTTCGGAGGAGACGACCCGGGAGATCACCCAGGAGGTGTTAGGAATCCTCCGCGACACCGGCTTTAAGGCCAACCAGGAAAAGGCACAATTGGTATCCACTGAAGTAAAATATCTAGGGCTTTGCCTAGGCACTGAAGGTCACACTCCCGATGCACAGCAGGTAGAAGTGATCTCAAAGTTACCAGCCCCCACAGACGTGCACTCCTTGCGTTCTCTTCTGGGGACATTCAACTTTTCCAGGGACTTTATAGAGTCTTTCGCAGCCAAGGCGAAGCCTCTGTATGCCCTATTAAAGAAGAATGCCCAGTGGGAATGGGGACCAGCACAACAGCAGGCATTCGCCCAACTTAAAGAGGATTTAATGAGAGCACCAGCCCTTGCACACCCGAATATGGCTAAGCTGTTCCTCATACAACTAGCCACCTCGGACAGGAGTATCGGAGCAGTTCTGTCACAAAAACAAAACGGCACTCAGCGTGTGATAGCATACGCCTCCAGGAATTTGGACCCACATGAGACTAAATTTACTCCATGCGAGAAAACATGCCTCGCACTGATTTAGGCTATAACACACCGGGAATTTATGATTGGAGGCGCCCGTGTGATTGTCCAGACTCCCACACGCCGCTTAAATATATCCTGTCTGGAAAGGTCCAGAATGGCCAGGTGTCCAACGCCCGGATTGCCAAATGGACTGTTTCCTTGGTGTCACGTGGGGTGGATTTTCAGAAACAGCCACAGGAACCACCAGCTCCCTATGGTCTAGTTGTGACCGGAGCCACGCATGAGTGCCCTTTACCACCTATAAATACAAGTCAATGGCCAGTGGAATGGGGAGCCTCCCTCGAGGAAGCTCAGTTACAGGGCTTTGTTTGCTGGTTCTGTGATGGGTCGTCCATGCACGTGGACGGTAGCCCACGGACAGGCTATAGAGCGATCCGGGTCACAGACTCCTTCACCCTACAGGGGAAAGCCCGGCCACATTCCAGCCAGGCGGCGGAAGTAGAAGCTCTGAGAGCTATCTTGGAGCACGAACCACTTGACTGCCCCCTGGCCATCTATACAGATTCGGATTGGACTGCCAAAGCAGCCAGTGTTTGGTTACTGATCTGGCTCCAAAATGACCTCAAAACATCTGATGGGAAGCCCATCACCCATCTCGATAAATGGGTCAGAATCGCTGCCCAGATTGAGGAACGAACTGCCCCCACATGGGTTGCTCACATCCGAGAACACCAGAAAAAGAACACGGCTACCTGTATCTGGAACACCAGGGCAGACGCCATAGCTCGGGATGCCGCTCTACAGGACGATGGGGCCCCCATCGCCACCATAAATGTCAACCCAAAAGAACCCATGATACCTCCCATGTTCGACCTGGGAGTACTGCAGAAGGGAGATTCTGAGATCTTGGAATTGGGCAAGAAGGGCTTGGACGAGTCCAGTCAATTCAAGATCTCCCAACTAGAGGGAGTGTATTGGGCTATCGATACCAGTGGCCAACGCCACTGGATTGTACCCCAAGACCTCCGTAGTGACATCATCCAGTTTGTGCACGAGCAGGGACATCGAGGGGGACATGTGACTCTGGACAGGGTAAGGGAAACCGGGTGGTGGCCGCAGGTTAAGCAAGACGTAGACCAGTGGGTCGACAACTGCTTGGCATGTGCCATGGTCAATGCTGACACCTCCAGCCCCAAGGCGCCCATCCAGCACCAGTGCATCGAGGGTCCCTGGTCGCGCATTCAAATAGACTTCATAGGCCCGCTACCTACCACCCCACGGGGGAACAAATACTGTCTTACGGTCATCGATCCCTTCAGCAAGTGGATCGAGGCCTTCCCATGCAGAGATAACACAGCAAGCACGGCAGCATGCTTGCTCTTTAACAATGTTTGGGCGAGGTGGGGAGTGTCACGTGACCTTGACTCAGACTTAGGGATACACTTCATGGGTGAAGTTATCCAGGAGTTGTGCAAAGCACTGGGCATTCGCCAAAACTTCCATATCGCCCATCATCCTCAGAGCTCAAGCCAAATCGAGAGAACGAACTGCTCTCTGAAGGAAGCTCCTCGGAAGATGGTACGTTCCTCTGGCAAGGACTGGGACAATAAGTTGCCAATTATTTTGATGGCCTTCCGAGGCACGGTGGCCTCTCACGGCTTCATGCCGCACATGGTGATGACTGGACGGAAGATGATGCTACCCGAAGCTTTTTGGATAAATACTAGCCTCCCCTCCGATTTAGAGCCAGTGGTTCTAAATAACGAGTGGGTGAGGAACCTAGTGCAGCACATAGGGCAGGTACACAGGCAGGTAGCTGCCCAGCTGGGCAAAAACCTCCAGAGAATGGATAAAAGGTTGGGATGGGTTCATCACCCTTGCCAGAGGGAGGATGGACAGCTAGTCCTATATAGAAATTTCTATAAAGATAAGCACTCCCTCGCTGCCAAGTGGGTTGGCCCTGTCCCCATCGTGAGGAGGATTTCCCCTGCGGTATACCAGGTAAGAATCCCCAGGAAAAAGGGAGACTGGCTGAAGTTCTTCCACGTCTCTCAACTGAAAGAGTGGGAGGGTCAGCTAGTCGACCCAAAAGGCATTACCGAGACTGACCCGCTTGAGGAAGCTCGTGGGAAGACTCCGATTAGCGTAATTGCTCCTCAAGTGTCTCTAAATTATAAGGAAATTCCTGAAATTAATTTGTCAGAGACGTTTGCGTCAATTTACGAAGTGTATGACAATGGGTAAATTGACATTGTCTGCACGGGACGGAGAGAGATGGCCAACTCTCCGACCTCCCGCTTATGTATATAGTTCTTGGTTATATTTGGGTGTTTGGGAAGTAGTGTTATTTCTAAATGTATATTGTTTGCTGAAATTAATGTCCCGTCTGGTTGCAAAAACATAATCCGAAGGTGACCAGTCTTCAGGTCTGCCTTTGGAGTTCAGCTATATCTGTGCATGGTGATACTGCTCATTCGGGCCCAGCATCGAACCATCAGCGCTAGGTTGTTAGCCTCCCCAAGCCCTCGTTAACATCATCAGGCTTGGAGCTTTGGCTTCAGTCTGGGAGGGGAGGGTGCAAGCGTGCAAGTCCATGTTATACAGACCGGAGTGCAAATGGGACCTTCATAGCTGGAGGTTCTGCTTGTGTGGCCGGGAGGTTAACATGGGCATCTCTAGACTCATGAGCCGATGCGGGACCCGAACCAGCAGCCTCACTGTCCTGACCAACGGCCCCCCTCAGGCCAATACTGCTTTACTCATAATAGCTATTAATATCCCCGAAGACTCTTAGTCTTCTCAGTCATGATGACCCAGTTTTAATTCACATTCCCAGTAGGCTTTGAGCCGGCCATTTGCATTAATGGTATACATTGGGTAATCATCATGTCAGTTCTTCTGTACTGTGTGGGGGTGGTGATGAAGAAAGTTGCTGCTCCATCTGATGGCCGAGACTTGGAGATTCCTGGTTCTTCGATGACACCCGAGACTGTGAGGGAAGGTGACCATGCAGCCTCCTGACTGCAAAAATGGACTTTTTGCCATTCCTGCTACTGTTTGCTGACCCAAGAACCTATGGACTATTCCAAGCTCCAAACTCTGCAAAGACTCTTTGCTACTGAACTTGCAGCGAGCCACGCTGCACCAACTTGGACATTTTGTTGTTGTTCCTGTTCCGTTGCCCGGATGGACTTATGTTTTGCTCGCCCATTCCAGCTAAAAGACTTTTCCTGTTATGGGGGGGGGGGGGCAAGACGTTTGCTTACTGTATTTCATTGATTGCTTCATTTTGCATTTGCTATTTTACTGCCATTTGCTCATTTTTTGACATTTCCCTATTGACGGGACATTGGACATTGTTTATTGCTTAATTGTTTATTATTGCTTTATTGCCATTGATGTGTGTGTGTTTAGGTTTAGGTTTTTAGTCAGGAATGTCTTTATAAGATAGAATTCCTTTGCTCTTCCCGAAATTCCCTTTCCTGAGGAGTGATATGGCTACCAACCTGCAAGCCCTATTCGGCTCTAAATTGATTTTTGCTTTTAATTGGAAAATGTCCGATATTGTCCCCAACATCGCCCATTTTCGGGCGGGGGGGATTGTTACTGCCCTGGCTAGTCCAAGCTTTGGGGATATTAAAGATATCCTCTTGATATCATAATTCGGCTTCATTCCTCTATTCCTTTCCACGTGCTTGCGAGTCCGCTGGACAAGTATGTAAACAAGCTCGGTCGTTAATAGCCGTAATATTCAAACTACAATACAGGCAGGCCAGAAATAGCTGACTCGCTGCTTTAGGAGACCTCCAGGCAAGTACTCTAATTAAGTATGCACGCTACTTACAAAAGAGCCTCTGCCCCGCGATGGCAGCTTGATGGGTAAACTATACAATACCCAAGTACTCTGCGTTTGCATACTGGCTACTCTATTGTGAAACTGCTACGATAACTCAATCCTTCAGATTCTGACCTTTCGGAGGCTTTGTCCCCAACTCCAAATCTATTGTTTTTCCCCAAGTACGGCATAGCCTGCAGTCACATTCTCCTTATAAAAACCCTTGATTCCGAGACCTTCCTCGGAACGCTCCCGAGTTTCATCCCGCCTTGCTGCGGCTTTGCTTGGCGAGCCTCCCCTCAGTTCCACGTGCTGAGTTACATCGCACCCCAGCTTCGCTCTCTATTTTTCTGGGCTTCAGGACAGGTGAAGTATCACCCAAACCAGCAATCCCTCTAAAAATCCCTCTATACCACTCCAACCTTTATTTTCCTTAGTTATCTTGTGTGAGTGTGTCGCATACACTGTTTTGCTTGTATTTAATAAAACATCATTTGTTGTTTCAACTTCTGTGTGCTCCTTGACTTGACCCGACTCCGTAGACATAGGGTTCAAGATCTCACTACGTTACCCTGCCTCTTGTAACACTAAGCAGTGCTCTGAGCTAATTTTCCCCAACTTCAGTTGAGCACATTTTGGTGTCCCTCCCGGGACCCCCAGTTCACAGGGTAACAGGATATTCCTGTACAACAGGGGATTGGACTTGATGGCCCTTTTTCTCTTCCAGCTCTATGATTCTAGAAGAGTGGTAAAGTAAAAGGACAGGAGTTTAAGTTTGTTTCTTTATTCACAAGTTTTTGGTTTTGTAAAATCAGTAGTCTTGTCTTTTTAAAAATGCAGTTCTGCTATCTGACTGGTGAAAAAGTAAAGCAACATTTCAGACCATGTTCAGAATATATGATTAACTGGGCAGACAGAAGGGTGGCTGTAAATAGGCAACCAGAAAATGAAAAGTAGATATACACAAATTATAATATAATTGTTCATTTATCACAGTCAAAGGAAGATGTGGGAGGCTCTGTACATTAGTTTCAACAAAAAGCAACCATGAATCTTGTGGCATCTTAAACACAAACATATTAATTACAACACAACTTTTTATGGCCTTTTTCATTTGATGCATGGAGTGCTAGGCAGAATATCACCTTTGCATTCAATTACACATATATTCAGAGTCAGCATGGTATAGTGGTTTGTGTGTTGGCTAGGGCTTTGGAGAATAAGATTCCAATTTCCATTCAGACTTGAAAATGTACTAGATGACTTTGGCCAAGTCACACTTCAGCCATTTCTACTCCACAGTGCTATTATTCCACTTTTAACCTCCTGTGGAATTCTGGGGTTTGTACTTTACTGAGGCCCAAGAGCTCTCTGGCTGAGAATTCTAAATGCTCCTCCCTGGACTCCAAACCCCAGGATTCCACAGGATGTTGAAAGTGGAATAAGAGCACTATAACAGTATTAGTGTGGAAACAGCCTTCCTCAGCCTTAGAGGAAAGCAAATGGAATCCCCTCCGGACAAATCTTGCTAAGGAAACCCTGTGAGAGGTTGTCTTAGGGTCACCATAAGTAAAAAATGACTTGAAGGCACATAGCAACAAAGACATTTTTACTGTCATGATTTGGTATTGTGAGCCATCTTGCATCGCATATTGGAAGAAAGGCTGGATATATAGGGTGGACCTATAGACAGCGAAGGCAGAAGGAAACTGAGAGTGGTAATTACATCGTTAACATGGTCCATCCACAAACCCAGGATGATGTAGTGGTTTCAGGGTTCAACTAGGAATCAGGCAGACCAGGGTTCAAACCACCACTTAGCTAGGGAAGACCTCTCTCAGCCTGAGAAGTAGGCAAGGGCAAACCCCTGCTGACAAAATCCTACCAGAAGCACCTCATAATGGGGTTCGCCTTAAGTCCGAAATGAAGGCACACACAAATTCACAAAACTATAGTGATTAATCAGGCAGCTATCAACGATGTTTGTGTTATCAGCGACAATGTTATGCATATCCAGTGTTAATAACATTAAGGCTTAGGCTAAAATAAATCCTTTAAAAAGGTCACAGTACTCTTTTCATTGGGACCATCACTACCAGCGCCTGGTGCCATTTCCGCACTAGACTGTTAATAGCGCTATTATTCCGCTTTCAACATCCTTTTGAATCCTGGCGTCTGGAGTGTAGGGAGGGGCCTCACTGCAAACCCCAGGATTCCATAGGATGTTGAAAGCTGAATAATAGCGCTGTTAACAGTCAAGGCAGGAAATGGCTCGGGTCCCACCTCTCCCCGTCCCAATGCCGCAGGATGCCGTCCTTCTCCCGGCCGGCGGCAGGGGGCGCTCGCGTGCTCGCCTTTCCGCGGCAAACGGCAGCGGACGGAGTTGCTTCCTTCGTTCCCTGGCTCGCTCGCTCGCTCCGCCGGCCAGGCGAGGGAGCCCGAGTGCCGCCAAGCCCTGCGCCGCCGAGGACGGGCCCGGACGAGCCGTTTCCGGCCGCTCTGCCGTGCCGCCGCCTTTCTGCTCGTCGTCCCCTCAGCCTTCCTGGCTTCGTCCTCCTGCCGCCGCCGCCGCCGCCGCCGCCGCGGAGCGGGCCTGGGATGCCAAGATGGCGGGGGCGGTGTCGGTCTTCCCTGGCGTGCGGCTCCTGACCATCGGCGACGCCAACGGCGAGATCCAGCGGCACCAGGAGCAGCAGGCGCTCCGTCTCGAGGCCCGCACGGGGCCCGACGCCGCCTGCCTCGCCCTTTACAGCCGTGAGTAGAAAGGCCTCGCGGCCGCGAGGGGCCCCGATCGGCGGGCAAGCAGGCAGGGCCTGATCGAGAGAGGGAAAGGCGGGTGGGGGGCTGCGGGAATGAATGAATGGGAGAAAGGGAAGGATGAAAGGAGGGGTGCCTGGTGCAGGGGGCTGCCCCGTCTTCCTCGTCCAGCATCTCGGGGCTTCCTTCGTCTGACCACAAAGGCTCGTCGCTCCGCTCACCAGCGCGACGTGAAGAACCGCCTGGGCGGGGAGCCGATGTCGGGGGGCCGGGCGCCCCGGAATGTGGGTGCACCCGCGGCGGGGCAAGGGGAAGTCGGGGTCGGGGCACGCAGGACAAGCCCCCGTCGACGTTTCCTCGTCCCCAATCACCGCCCCCCCCCCCCGAGCGAGCGAGCGAGCGGGCCGGCCGGCCGGCCCCTTTGTATTCTGAGGGTTTTCTCAGACGCTTCGCGTCTGTGGCCGCGGAATGTGGGTCAGAATCTCGTCTTGAAGAGAAGGAGCTTCGTCTTAAACGTTTCCTGGAAACAAAGGAGCTGGACAGTTGTCCCGTGCAGACCTAGGTCCCTTTTGGACTTCTCGCATTTCTTGCGCTCCTTGAATTACTCTTGGCGTTTGTCAGGCGGACTAATAAATTAATTGCACCTGTTTCATATTAATTTAATGACTAGTTCTTGTGCCTGGGCAAGAAGTAGGGGCGGAGGGGAATGCCAGGTTCTTATGTGGTGCTTTCTCATGCCAAATATCTGAAGTAGAGTACTTCAGAAACTACCACGTGTTAATCCTCAGGGATCCCGCCTTGTTTTTCTTCTTCTTTCAATTATCACATCAATACCTGGTTACTAAAGGATTTTCAAACAGTATTTTTCAGCGAAAAAAAGTGAGTCTTATACGCCAGCCAATACAGTAAATTGAGATGGAAACTGGTGCATTTTTTTTTTATGTTAAGCTAACACATGAAGAGAAAATCCTTGAACTTCTGTGCGTTTTCTTGAATATTGGAAGAAGGTACTGCGAACCCATTTTCAGACAGGAGAATTGGGATGTATAGCAAGGCTCTTTTGTCTTAGCTACAAAAGATTATGTTACGCTAGCAGTGCTGGAACTACCAAGTGAATACTTCTATTGCTGTAGTAGTAGTAGTAGTAGCTGCACTGAGCAACTGAGTGCTTTAGTTTTCACGTGCATTATCTCAATAATCCTTATGGCAGTACAATAAGTGCTATTTACAGTGTGATTCAGAAGCTGAGACTGAGAGTTAGAGGTCACTTAATGAGCTTAAATGAGATCTGAACTGGATCTTCTTAACTCACAGCTTTGGACTTTAAGTTGCTGTGCTATACCACTGGCAGATCCGGCAGGGCTCTCTACACAGCCTGATTCCGAGCATGTTTAGTGAGCACCATCTAGTTGAAAGAGACTTGATTGCAGCACCAGACTCCCAGGTTAGTTAATCATACCGGGAGAGGCAAAGCATGGCTTTTAGTTTCTGAGTCAGAAGAACGTTTTTCAAATGCAGCATGTTCCATGGGGCTCTGCTTGCTGATAAGCCACCTTGGGTCCCAGTTTTGAGAGGAAGGCAGCTTAGAAATACAACGAAATAAAATAAGAGGGACTTCCCAGTTCTGGAAAAAAAAGTGTGACATGAAAGGGGGTTCATGGCTCAAAAGGAACCAACTTGTTACTATAGAGTTAACAAAAGCAGCTAACTAAAGGGTGTTCATGTGGCTCATATCAGTGGTCATTTCTGCACTACACTGTTATAGTGCTGTTCCACTTTCAACATCCAGTGGAATTCTGGGGTTTGTATTTACTGAGGCTAACGAGCTCTCTGGATGAGAATTTTAAAGGCCCCTCCCTAAACTGCAAACCCCAGGATTCCATAGAATAAGAACACTTTAACAGTGTAGTGAGGAAATGGCCAGTTGAGAGAAGGGCCAGGCTGCTGCAGGTGTGCTGTGTATGTACATTCTGTAGTTGGCAGCCTTGGCATTATTGGGGGCTCTGGTTCACATCTTAACATGTGTGTTTTCCTCTTGCTCAGTGGTGCTGGCTCTCCGTGAGGCAGTTGTAGGGAGACTGTAGCTAACACTATGCTTATAGGTATTTGTGGTAAACACAGAAAGAAGCCATTAGCTTTATAACATGAACACCACACGGTAGGTTATTTGATACTGTGTGTGCTGCAGCCTCTTGTGCTTCTTTCATGGTGACTCACCAGTATGGATAACAGAACCCATTGCTTGCCTTGCTGTGCTACACAGGTTCTCAAAACTTTGAACCTTAATGACAGACTAGTCAATGATATTCCTGTACTACTGAGAGATAGGGCCTTGCTGTTCTAGTAAGCCCATGGTTTAGGGGAAATTTGAAGTAAAGGCTGGAATAAAAAAGAACTAACCTCTCCTTGCTGCTGGCTTTGTTTAACCATGTACTACTCATTCCTGGAAGCCGTATTATTAAACTTGCTCAGCATAATGGCTATCCCCTACAGAGTGCATATTCTTGAAGTTGAAGGCCTAGGATGACAGGGAGGTCAACGGGTTTATAATTGAACACTCTGCTTACCAACAGAAACCTTGCTTAGGCTGTTTGAGTTCGACTAAGAAGTGATGTGAAAGCTGGTTGTGGGAAATTGTGATGTGCAGTCTTATTCCTTAGTAATGGATTGGAACATTACAGTGTCTGTGACAGTCTGTTAACTGCCTCAGGGTTTGGGAAAATGCAGACTAGAAATAGAAACCTCCATTAAGTTAGCTACTTGCATTCTTGAGTTGCAAGAAAAAGCAAGAGGATACTAAGCTATGAATCAGGTCCATCTAATGATGGGAAGCACATGCACAGGTCCCATATAAGTATTTGTGTCTGGTATGTGAGACTCAAAATTGCTGTCCAGTAAACAGATTTTGTCCTTTTAAAAGTATCAGTTTCTTTTTTATTTGTTCTGGGAGATCTGCTGTTCCTGGAAATACATACCTTCCCTTCTGCAAATACTGTGATAAGGCAGAGTCTCTGAATAATTTGGTTAAGCGGACTTCCAGTGTTCTGTCTTCTTTTAATAGAGTTCACCTTAAGAATCCTAAAATTCTGACAGAATCTAGTAAATTAAAACAATAGCTGACAATATTCAAGGGCAGCTTATTCTTTTGAAGAACTGGAATTGGTTTGCTGAAATATGAGTAGTGTGAATTCTCTCTTTATATGACATGGTAACTTAAAATCATTGACAATTATTCTGTTACTCTACAGAAAAAGAACACATATTTGCAGTGCTGTATTTCGAAACTGGCAGTATATGGTTTGATTTTTTTCTGTGGGGTAAATGTAGTCAGATCTTTCTGATTCTTTCCAGATGCCTTGTGTTCATAATATTCCTCCAAACTTCTTTTTAGCTTGTCAGTATCCTACTTGAACAATGTTGACAAAAGAATCTAAAACCAGAAAAGGTTGTATTCTCTAAAAGTTAAGTCTGTATCCTTCCCTGTCCCATCTGTTCTTTGATAGTAGATCTATAAAGTGATTGCCACAGCATCTTGCAGACCTCATACTATGCTACAGATTGCCTTTGTTCATTCATTTATATCTCTCAGATTCAACTGCAACTTCTTCAGAATGTTTACATGTGTGAGCTACTCTACAAAAATTGCATACATTAAGGTAACTCTGGGGAATTGGGGGGTCACTGACTCCTCAAGAGACCTTGGAGGGCTGCACAAATAACTCAAAATCTTTTGGCACCTGAATGCCATTTGGAAGTTGTGGAGGGGGATGGTGGTTCAATTTTGTGATGTGTTTGGGCCAAGGGATCTGTTTTTTACAGCAGGAAGTGACCTGGAAGTCAAATTCTGTTAGATCCTAGGAGGTCTTAGGAGCCACAGAAATTGCCCTGCAAGGCTTCATGTGGGCTACAAGCTACAGGTTTCCTACCCCCTGCTTTAATTTGTGTGGCAGGTTGCCAGAAAGCTGTTAGAAAATGTGTGCTTCTCCTTTCTTCAGTGAGCTACTGCCTGAGCAGTGGTTTTAAAGTTTTTTGGCTGTTGAGAGGATGTTCTGAAGGTTAAATTCCATGGAGGGCCTTGGCCAAGAATATATGGATGGGAAGTTTTTGATTACAAGCCCTTGGCCATTTCTGCCGTAGACTGTTATAGTGCTATTATTCCACTTTCAACATCCTATGGAATCCGCAAAGGGAGGGCCCTAAACTGCAAACCCCAGGATTCCATAGGATTTTGAAAGTGGAATAATAGCACTATAACAGTCCAGTGTAAAAATGGCCCTTGTCTTGGCATGCTTGGTCCCCACAAGATAGACTGCTCATCTTTTCACCATATGAACTTATGGGTCTCACAGTCCTTCTGAAATCAGACAAATTATTTTCTTTTTCCTCTTCTTTCCCCAAAGTCCATTAACAGGGATAATACCAAGCAAACTGCAGTGACCCCTCCACTTTCGCAAGAGTTCTGGGCTCAGAACCCTTATGAAAGTGGAAAAACTGCAAATAACTCTTCTCTGTGATCCCTCTTGCATTCTTTTCTGGGGCTCCCCCTCCTATTCCCTTGCCTATTGCCTGAGCGCAAGTTCTCAGCACTGGAGACAAAGGCAAGAGAATGGGCGGGGGAGCTCCAGAGGGGAGAAGGAAGGTGCAGGCGTGCCTACTCCCATTCCCTTGTGTTTTTTTCTGGGTGCTTGCCTTCCTTCTCCGTGCACAGCAAAACACAAGGGCGTGGGAAGAGAAAAATGGGAGGAGGGAAGGCAGGTGTGTGCCTCTTTGAATAATCAAATTTATGAAGGTCAAACCTGCTAATGTGGAGGGAGGACTGTATCTCTAAACTATAACATTTCTGCACACAGTAATACAATAGACAGAGTGTGGTCCTCTTCTCTCTTTGGGAGGCATTCTACTGTCCTAACAGTTGTACAAGGACTTCAAGTATATTTTGACATATGGGTTGATCTCTGCTGATGATCAGGCTCCAGAATACGTTTTGCATCACCAAGCTGGGAGTGCTTAACAGCAAGGATGGTTTGAGTTATGTGAAACTGATTTTAAATTTCTTCTCTGAGGGGCTAAATATTAATTATTTACATCATAGTTTCAATCAGTAGTGAGGAAGATTATGTCTAGATGTCACTTTTAGTAGAAATCAATTACTGCTTCATGTCACTTTAATATTTGTTCAGAGATGGAGGCTTCGTTAGAAGTAATTGTTCTGCATTGTTTTCAGATTCATTTCCAGTCAGTCAACAAATAGAAGTCCTTGTGTTTATATCTAGACTTCTGTTCCTTGTTCAAGGAAGATTCCTGTTGTTGCAGTTCATTGAATTCATTGACCCTCTCAATCTTTACACTTAAAGAGAGGCAGGATTGTAAGATATAGCAAACATGTACTTCGTATACATAATTTGCAGAGTAGAACTGATCAGATTAGCTCCCATTATCACACACTATTGCTAAGATATTCATAGAAGACAGGAGTTGTATGATTAGGATTTATGATGATACTTTTAACTTAGGCACTTTCTCTCTTTTTAAAACTGGTCTGAGAATTTGTAATCTTAATATCTGAAGCAATCTTAGTTTCAGTTTTTTAAAAAATTGTTCATTTTGATCAATCCTGCTTAACAGTACAGTGGCCTCTCCACTTTTGTGAGAGTTCAGGGTGTAGAACCTTCATGAAAGTGGAAAAACCGTGAATTACTCCTTCCATGCTCCTCCTCCCGTTCCCTTCTGCACCCTCCCTCTTGCATTTTGCCTTGGCATGTGTTTTCTGTGCTGGGGCAAAGTGCAGAGGAATGGGAAGGTGTGGGAGCTCTGGAGGGGAAAAGCAAGGCTTGCGTGAAACTTCCCCCTCCCAATTCTTTTGTCTTTTTCCTCAGCATGTGTACTTCCACCACATGCCAAATGCATGGGAATGGAAAGGGGGAGCTCCAGAGGGGAGAACTTGTGTTTGTGCCTCCTCCCATTCCCTTGCCTTTTTCTTGGGCATCATTGCTTTCCTTCTCTGTGCCTGGCAAAATGCAAGGGAATGGAAGAAGGCGATTGCGGGGGGGGGGAGGCATGTGTGCTTGTGAATAGTCAAATTTACAAAGGTCAAACCTGTGACTATGGAGGAAGGATTGTCGTTTGCCACCTGTGCTCAATCATAGCCAGGATATTGCATGCAAAATTTAAAAGAAATGTAACATTAAAGTGTGGAATATCTCTCACACTTTGAAAACATTTTTATTTTATTTACAGTTGAAACTGTAGGAGTTTTTAAAAATTACGGTTTGTATAAAATATGATGACTAGCATGTGCTAGATAAAATTGGTTCACAGGTTCAGTCCAGCTATCTACTATAAATAATAGATAGCTTTTGCTTTTCCTTTTGTTTTCTTGGTTTGAGATTGGTTAACAGCTGAGCAATTTGAGATCTTCTTATCAGTAAGAAGAGGTGAAGTCTGCAGTCTTAGAACTGGCTATCTGAATTCCATTTTGTTCAGTGCCTTTTGTAGCTATTGTTTAAAAGAAAGAGAATTTTTGTACAATAATGTTGCAAACTTATGTTTGCCCTGGGAAGTTTTCCCCGATGCTTCAGTAATTAAGATTGAGACGCCATGTGTAAGAATGCTGTGTTTCAACATATGAGCTAAGTACTGCTTTGAAATCCAATAGCAGCCAGTTTCTTGTACTCAGGTATTCATTGACAATACAAATGAGGAAGCAAGTGTATAATTAAGGTGTGATTACTGCTGGTATTTACCTTTATAAAGCATTATGAATTCTCTGAAGATGATATTTGGTATGGCAAAAAGTCCTGGTCAGATTAACAAGCTGTCCCAGTTTCAGAGTGGAAAAAACAATAATGGCAGGTAAAATTGTTCATAAATTGATCCCTACCCTTTGTGTACTATGGAATTTGTAAAATGCAAATGTGATGAGGGGAGAAAGAAAAGAACAGTATATATATAACATATATAAATATAATATAAACTATAACAGCCTTCAGATGAACACTGCATGTGTGATTGTGTGTGTGGTTTTATTCATCGTAATTTAAAATTTTCTAAGTGGAGTCTTCATTTGATTTTTCTCAGTTACATATTGAGAAGAAAGATTGTCTCAATTGGAGAAGGAATGTAAACAGGGTAACTCCCCAGGCAGAAATTCAGCACAGAGGCATTTATAGGAGATATCCTGGTAGACATTTAGTAGATGTAGGTTTGCAGATAACTTGATCAATGTATAAATAATGAGTTCCTACCTAACAGGGAATTGCTTGCTTGCGTTGTACAGATGTTCATTGTGAAAATAATTGGTCTGGAATAAGTCATAAATGTCTAAGAAAAAACTCAGGGAAGTTCGTTTTTCCCAGTCACTTGTTTATCCAAACTGGAGCAGACCTATTAAATCAGCAGAACTTACATAAATGTTAACTTGGGTACTAGTTCTAGTGCAGTTTGTCCAGTATGACATATAAAAGCTGAAGAATGAAGACTTGGCAAAACCTGTTTTTTTTACTACACTTCTAACACTCTTTTAAAAGTTTATATAGATAATGGGTTGAACTGGTGCACATGAACTGTGCAGCCAAATGCTGCTGAGCGTGGAGACATCTGTCTTTGTCTTGCTCATTTGTATTTGAGAGAACAGAGTCTAGGCTGAACAGTGAAGTGGTAAATTTTGATGTGAGTCTTGCCTCCTCCCTGCATTGTAATAGAATGAATACTGTTGAATGCGTGAATTCACTAGCTACCGTTAGACAAGCTATACTTTTTTAGCTGGGGTGGGCTGCCATTTGCTGTCCACTTGCAATGTAACATTGATACTGACCTATCTTTCAGAGTGCTTGATAGGGTTACAAGATAAAACATATTTAATGTGGTTGTTACACTCTCTCAGCCTCAGAGAAAGGCAGTGGCAACCCCCTGGAAAAAATCTTGCCAAGAAAACCTGACAGTAGGTTCACAACAACAAAATGTGCTTGGAATACTCCAAAGGACTACACGCTTAGTGTTGCATTTGAGTGTGCTCAATAACAAAGAGATGTCTTGGGAACTGGAGGGACACAGAAAAGCCTTGTTGTTACCTGAGCATTCTCAAACACTGTACAGTAGGCCCTCCACATTCACAAGGGATAGGGACATAGAACCCTCGCTAATGTCAAAAAACTGAATAACTCCCGTGGCATGTGCCCGCCCTGCAACCTCCTACCTGCAGCAGCTTGTGTGCCGGTGCCGTCAAGAGCAGAGTGCAGGGGAGTGAAGATCTTTCCCCCTCCCTGTGCCTGGGCAAAAGGCCAGGGACTGGGAGGGGGAGAATGGCGTGGGGGCAAGCGGGCAAATTTGTGAAAGTGAAACCCATGAATGTGGAGGGAGAACTGCATTATGCATCTTAAAAAAAGTGAACACATTAGTCCAATGAAAAACTAATTGCAGATATGAGGTTCATTATAGATTATCCAAACTAACAACTTTTTCAAAACTTCACGTTGTTTTAATGAATACATGAAGAGATTTGAATGTCTTCATGGAATGCAGCTTCTACCAAAAACAGAACAAAACAAAACAAAAACTATGTTTCGAGAGACGTCCTGGCAGGATGACCTGTGAATAGATGTGGATCTAAATCAAGCCAGAATATACATTGTTCCCAAATGGTTGACCAGATTATGGTTGACCAGATTATGTGGTGTTGCTTCATGTAGATGCATGTTTGTTAGTGCAGAACATGTGTTGACACAGTGAATGTAATTCTTTTTTTAATTATTATCCAGTAAAGCAAAATGAAGTTGAAAACAACATTGTATATAATGCATTTAAATTAGCCAAATAATGAAACCATATGCAGAGACCAGGAAGGCTAAGCTAGTTGAACCGAACAGATGGAATGGAATAGACAAATAAGCAATTACATCTGTATCACACTCTTTTGTGGAGCTACTCACATTTGTTTTTCTTCTGTTCTGTAGTCTCCCAATAGCAGTTTGTTAGCATTTAACAATTGTTTTATTTTTGCAGTTTTATGAGGTCAGCTAGGTAGCTATAACTACATGGGTGAGGAACAAGGAGTGCCTTCTCCAGACAATTTAAATTTAGATGGTCTGCAAACTAAGGATGGACATTCGTCTTTCATTCAGTAATTGACCACTTCTCCAGAGCCAATCAGTTGACTAGTAGCTGATTGTTGTGTGCCTTCATCTAGTTTTCTGACTTATGGCCACCTAAGATGAACCTGTAATGGGATTCTCTGGAGCTGAGTGTGTGTGACACGTCCAAAGTCACCCAGTGGGCTTCCATGGCTGAGTGGGGAATCAAACCCTTGTCTCCAGGGTTGTAGTCTAATACTCAAACCACCACACCATACTGCTCTCTGGTTGCTCTTACCTGTGATACGGTCATTTCCAACAGAAAAATGTTGAATCTTCTGAGGATTGGGTTGGCCTGCTCTTAGTAGGCAGGACAAAGAAAGTCGACTTGACAAACCAGTAACCCTGTGTGGGGAGTAACCCCCTGAAGGTCAGTCATTTCTCCTGCCTACTGCTCCTAGAGGACATACTTACCTGAGCTCCAAAGAGTTCCATCACACAGCTGCTCCTAATCATTGTTTTCTGGTGTTTTTTGTCCCTTTCTCTCGGTCCTCCTTGTCTTGCTTTTTTAAAAAAATCTGATACTACTGCTTTAAATCATAAGTTTAGTATTCTTTGTTGAGAAAATCCCGTGATTCTGTGCCATGAAATCAAGCTCCTGAGTGCTTGTATAGAATTCATGTCTGTTTCGAACAAAGCATTAAAATATAGTCTATATGCAGACCATGCTGCCTGAAGCCTTTGTGTTATTAATCTACATGCATAACCTGTTGCTTTTTGTAATGTTCCCTTTTTTTTTTTTGCAGAGTACTGCTAAATGGGATTGGTGTATGACAGCGTGACATTTGGGGGAGGTAGCTAGGTTTGCAGTTGACTAGAGAGTATAAGGCTCCACCTTTTGGACAAA
The DNA here is from genome assembly GCA_030412105.1 of Cyclura pinguis. Classification (NCBI taxonomy): domain Eukaryota; kingdom Metazoa; phylum Chordata; class Lepidosauria; order Squamata; family Iguanidae; genus Cyclura; species Cyclura pinguis. The sequence goes on from CM059600.1 coordinate 215,323,668, forward strand.
GGACTGCCTGCAGGTAATTAAATAAAGGGACAGGATATTTTTAATACTAAAAACTGGAGTACTGAAAAAATTAAGACCTATTATACTTTGTACAGTGCTTTACAACATTGCTTCTTCAGCTGTGGGTCACACAATGATTGGCTTTTCAAAAATTCCCAGGGTCAAGAGCAGATTGTTGGCTGTTGTGTGGCATATTGAGAGTCATGTGTTACAATATTGTAGTATTGAAAATAAATTTAAAAAGGAGAGGAAGAGATAGGTTCACTCACTTGCATTCTCCTGTATGTGTCATGCTTAAAGTCTATACAAGTACATACTACCTACATAAGTCTGTATGAAAAATAAAATGAAAAATAAAATATAAATTTGTCCATTGTTCACTCTGATATTCTTAGTATTTTCTTCTGTTGAGGATGAAACTAGGACTTGGGCGCTTTCCTTACAGCCACTTGGGTCTCTGATCGGCTACTGATTTAGATCTCCCAGATGTAAGTCAGTTGCTTACTACACTGGCCCTCCAGTGAACTCCAGATATTTTTGGCTGCTGGAGGGTAGTGATGGATGGGACAACTAGTTATTGAGTTTTCATAGAGGAAGATTTATTGGGATGAAGTCAGGGAAGAAAGTTTTCTTCTACTTTGAGCCAAACTTTGGTTTTATGGACTGCAGAAAGGTTTGCTGCTCTAGGTTGCATGAAAAAAAAAATCAGTCAATACAGTCATAAAAATCTTAGCATAAATTTTTGTGGAGTACAATCCAGTTCATTAGATGTGGGAAGTGGACTGTAGTCCATGACAGCTTAGGCTAGAAATATCTTTTTCCTGGTTAGTCTCAGAGGAGCTATTGGATTTCTTTTTGCCTTTTTATGCTAAATCTAACACAGCTGTCTCTTTGAAAACTAGAAAAGTCCTATTGGTGTTAATAGTGAATAAAAAGTCCTGGATGTTACTTTATGTCACTGTCTTGGGTGACATCGAGTGTTGGACAGTGGCACCAGGCTTCAAAAACATGCATTTTTGTTCTTTGTGGTCTCTGTGCTTCATATAATGGGTTATGCATCTGCGCAGAGCCTCTAATGGAATGTTCCAGAGCTTAGTAGCTTGGTGGGAAGTTCCGCCTCCTTCCACATACTGTGCATGCTCTTGCTCACCAAGCTACTCTCTCCTCAATATCTCTTTGTCTATCATCCTAACTATGTTTGTTCTGGAGCTTTAGAATTCCAGTATATTTCAAGATGTAAAAATGCTCCTAAGGAATTTTTGCATGGGCAGAATCAAGTGTTCCATCCAAGTACCCAGAGTCACAAAACACAAGGTAGAATAAAAATAAGATCAGATTAAAGGAAATGCATACTTCTTGTATACTTAGGTATTTCCTTACACCCATGAATTCTAGCCCCCCCTCCATAAATTTCTGTTTCCCTTGAATAGGAACAGTCTGTTGATCTCCAGAGCATGTCACCTCTGCTTTCTTACATCATGGCTTGCCGAGAAATGGCATTTGATTGCAGTTATGTTTCATTGATTGGGTCAAGAAGTGGGGAGAAAAATCAGTGGGTTTGTTATGACATATTTTTGTCTGTCATGTTTTTTAGTTTGTGTGAAAAAAAAACTGTATGGTAAGTACAGTCAACCCTCCACATTTGCGAGTTTCACTTTTGCGGATTTGATTATTCACGGATTATTTGCTGCCACCTCTGCTGCCCCCCATGCCAGTTTTAATAGGGACTGCAAGCCTCGTGAGATTGAGAAACTGCGAACAAGGCTTGTAAGTCCCTATTAAAAATGGTGTGGGGCAGCAGTGGGAGTGGCAGTAAGCCCCACCAGCCACCGACTTCTGCCTTGTGAAGGATTCCTGATGCCTCAAAGGAATCCATGGTGGGTTGATCATACTTTTTTATGTGTTAAATATGGTTTGGGACGGCCTTGAGTTATTCACGTTTTTTCCACTTTCACAGGGGTCCTGTGCCCCTAACCCTAGCGAATGTGGAGGGAGGACTGTAGTTGTAATTTGGAAGCACTGCTTATAACTGTGTAGGTGCAATTTTATGGATCTGGTTCTCTGGATCCTGCAACAAAGTGTGATCTAGGGGAACTAGTCTGCCTCACTGTCATGCGTGAGGACTGAATCTTCTGTGAAATCTTTTTCAGTAGTATTAAATACATATAGAAAATATCACAAACAAGAGTATGTTCTCCCTTTATAATGTCTTTGTTTTTAAACCACTAATGGTGGACCTCACTTGCCAGTCTAGGTGGGTATTCTTTGGTAGGTGAGGTACTAACTGCACCTTTGAAACAGCTGAGCTCTGGGGAGTAGAGAGAAGCATCTCTCCACTCAAGAAACTAGCTCTGATGTGACAATGCCTCTCTGGCGGCTTTTTTGAATTCCTTGAATTCAGTAGGCATTCAGCCCTTTTGTGCTGCATGTATGGAAGGACAGGGCACATCTGCTGTCCCTTTTATTACTTACAAAAGAATTGGAGGCCTAGCCTGACAGTCTAATTAATGTGCATGGCAGACATTTGCATTGAAAAGGCAGTGCTCTCCTTTCTGAGTTCTGAATTATGTTCTTTGCAAGGCACACAAATGCTTTGGGATTTTTATCCCCTCTAGTTTTGAACTAGCCCTCGCCTTCCCAGTCAAATTCAGTCTCAGGCATTGTTCACATCCTGTCCAGCTGCTTGTGTCTTCAGGAGACAAAGGCTCGTTGTGTTAATTTTCTGTAGTAAAACGACTCCTGCTGGGCTTGTGGCCTTGTCTCTGACCCATTATTGAATTGCCAGCTCTTACGGAGCTGGAAAATTGCTTGATGGAACTCTTGATCTTCTCCATCATGCCTTCCAGATCTCTGTACTCTGCACAGTGAATCATGTTCAGCCCAAGAGAAAAGTAGAGTGGAGCTAGAAACTAGAACTTTAGATTTTTTTTTAAAAAAAATTAAAAATAAAAATTGCTGGGCCTATCTTGTAACTCTTGTTGCACAAAGTGGCATTATGCTTTTGCAATTCAGCTGCAAACGGTTTGAACTGCAAACAGTTCCTGTGATTACATTTTTATATAAAAAGGCAGTTTTACACTCTGCCATCATAGTATGTTTGCAGATGAAGTTCTACTATTCTATGCTTGCATTCTGAATGCTTGCTTAGTGAGGACTGTGAGGAGGCCATCTGGGATTATGTATCTGGCTGGGATACCCACAGCCTTCTTCCACAGCACCAGAAGAAATGGTGAGTGGATGTTTCCAAGTTGCAGCCTGCTTTTGTTTTATCGAATGACTGATCTCTTGGCTCCCAGAATTAAATTAAGGAGTCCTAAAGATAACAGTGATTTGGTGAAAAAAAACTCCCTCTCCCAGTTCCTCCCAAATAACAAAGAAAAAGGTCTCCCTGTATCCTGCTTTTTGGAGCTAGCCTTTAATGTTTCTTTGGAGGTGAAACAATTGAAACCTTGCTTTATAAAGAATGTGACATATACTATGATTGTTCCTACTGTGAGGAAGTGTTCAATTTGCCTTGCCTTGATTGGAATCATAGAGAGAGACTTCTATACTTCTCAGGGTGGGATTCTGGGCCTTTTATGGTGTACAAGTTGAGCTACTGCATTCAGGTTGCCCACTGAAATATTGGGAGGAAAATAGGTATACATGCTTAGGTATACATGTTCAGGGCACAAATTGCGTTTAAAGGAGGAATGTTAGTATGTCCCCTTTCTTGTCTTTTCAAGGGAGGGTGACGGGAGAGAGGCAGAACAGAAGAGTAAAGAATTGTCATTGTTTTAGTGTTCAGAGCACCATCCAACATGCAAAGTGTGAGACCTAGGTTGACTCAGGCACGGTGATATTTGAAGGGAAGCCTCTTAGAATACTCTGCTTTGCTAGTGTACTTACTGCATACACTGCATACATTCATATATTAGTCTAAAAATTTTAGTCAAAAAAATTGACCCAAAAAACCTGGGTTGACTTATCGATAGGTCAGTATAAGCATTGTATCTTAACTTATCAACAAAGGAACCATCCCCTTCTCTGAACGGAGTGATGACAAGCAAAAGCTTAATCTATCCCAGGAGAACCTAAAAGAAACACTGACCTGCCTCCACTCTCTGCTGTGATGCTGCTTCTGGCCTTTCAGAATGCCTGGGTGGGAAAATGATGCTTCCCTTCAAAGGAATACCAAGAGAGTAGAGGGGTTGGTGCTTCTTCTAAGTTCTCTGGTTGGTTCCCCCCCCCTTTTTTTTTTGATAAATATTAAGGTACAGTGTTAACTCTTACTATAAAAAAAAAAGCTTCCATCCCCTTCTTTGAATAGAATTGCAAAAAGCCTTTTTGAATGGCTGGGTGGGAAAATGGCAGTGGTGGCCAGAGGTGGCCGGCCCCTTAAGGCAGTGGTGGTGCTCTCTCCTCTCCTTAGAATGACCCTTGACTTATCCATGGGTCGTATCAAAATTCATAATTTTGGCCCTGAAACGTGCCCTCGGCATATACATGAAGTTGATTTATACACAGGAATATACAGTAGTTTGCTTATTTAGGTACAAGCCTTAATGTGCTTAATGCTTAGAGTTTATATGTGCTAGCTGGGGAATTAAAATGGTTAAATGAGAGATGGAAAGGGTATATGGATGCAGGGAGTGGGCTGGAGGCAAGAAGATACAGAAGTTCCAAGGAACAATATCTTCATGTTTTTATGTAGACTTTTGTACTTCTGATGTTCAGCAACATTGGGATCATTTTAGATGTTAGATTACATAAAGCAAGAGGCCCAACAAATTCATGTCTAGATTGTTCTAGCCTGCAGACAGATCTGTGTTTGGTGGACGGTGATCTATAGTTCTTAAAGCCTGCCTGGGCTGTTTATGAGGGCATTATCAAAGACGCATAATCTTGAAGGTCCAGTCTTGCAACCTACTTGAGAACATGAAGAGAATGCTTGGTCAGTAACTTCTGTGATTTCTCCTGACTTGTATCTGTTTTAACACACACAGAGACACATACACATATGTAGTCACCACCTACAGGGAGCTTAATTTTTACTTCCAGAGAGTTAAAAAGTTAAAGCCCTCTGTATTTTCCTGAATGTGGTTATTTCCCTGTAAATCTGAAAAGTCTCTTTCTCCTACTTCAGAGTACACTTCCTCATATTGGAGATTGCAGAAGATTAAAACAAATGAGTACAGAATAATAGAATCATAGAGTTGGAAGAGACTAGAAGAGCCATCAAGTCCAGTGCATGATTTAAAAAAATATGTGGAATGCTTGACAAATGTGTGTGTCAGTTTTGTGCAGAGGCCATGCTGATCTTCTCTCATAGAATCTGTCCTAGCTTGGTCTGGGCTGACAGCCAGGAGAAGCTTATAACAAACACAGGTCAGAAACTCAGCAGTAACTTAATTGGTCAGTTTACTGAAGAAAGGAAACACCTTTGCAAATGAGAAGCAATGAGGGTCCCAACAATGTCCATAAATCAAAGGCAGGCAAAAACAAACACAAGTCAAAGGCAGAAACAGGCAAGGGCAGTGAACAGAAGCATGGACAGGTCAGTTGATTGCTGACAAAGGCTAGAGGGGAAGGGCTCAGTTCTTATAGGCTCCAGGGTCAGCTCATCTAGTGCCTGATAATTGGTGCTTGGCATAGGTTCGCTGGGAGCGACGCGGGAGACCCTTTTGGTGTCTGTGCTGGGCGAAGGTAGGTATGGCTAGATCATTCTCTGTGTCAGAGTGAGCAGGGCTCTCTGCTGGGCCTGACACTTCTGTCCCTGGGGTGGGTGGTGGTACTGTCTACTCTGCAGGTTCTGCTGCAGCAGTCTCTGTGTCAGGGCTCAGAGCAGGTTCTGCTGCCTCAGACTCTGAGTCTGAGTCTAGGTCCTGGAAGTCCATGACAGAATCATAGAGTTGGAAGAAACGACAGGGCCCATCCAGGCCAACCCCCTGCTATGCAGGAACATACATCAAAGCACTTTTAACAGATGGCCATCCAGTCTCTGCTTAAAAACCTCCAAAGAAGGAGACCCCCTCACACTCCGAGGCAACATATTCCATTGTTGGACAGCTCTGACTGTCAGGAAGTTCTTCCTGAGGTTTAAGTGGAATCTCTTTTCCTACAGTTTGAATCCATTGCTCCTTGTCCTAGTCTCTGGAGCAGCAGAAAATAAGCCCGCTCCCTCCTCAACATGACATTCCTTCAAATATTTAAACATGGCTATCATGTCCCCACTTAACCTTCTCTTCTGTAGACTAATACCCAGCTGTATAAGCCGCTCCTCATGTGGCATGGCTTCCAGACCCTTCACCATTTTGGTCACCTTCCTCTGGACATGCTTCTGCTTGTTAATATCCTTCTTGAATTGAAGTGCCCAGAACTAGACACAGTATTCAAGAGGAGGTCTAACCAAAGCAGAGTAGAGTGGTACTATTATCTCCCTTGATCAAGACGCCATACTCCTATTGATGCAACCAAAAATTGCGTTGCCTTTCTTGGCTGCCACATCACACTGCTGACTCATATTCAGTTTGTGATCTACAAAGACTCCTAGATCCCTTTCACACGTACTGTTATCCAGCCACATGTCCCCCATCCTATATTTGTGCATTCCATCACACAGTCAAAGCACTCCGGATAGATGGTCATCCAGCCTTGGTTTAAAAACCTCTAAAGAAGGAGACTCCACTACACTCCACAGCAGCATATTCCATTTGTGAACTGCTCTTACTGTCAGGAAGTTCTTCCTAATGTTTAGGTTAGGGATGGGCCAACCGAATCTGCGAATCCTCGATGAGGATTTGAGATTCGTGGATCTGAATCCAGCCGCCAAAATGGGCAAGTGGAATCTTTTGAATCCACTGCTGATCAGGCCCGCAGGGGCATGTAGGGTGGGTGATTGCTGTGTCCCTGCGTGCCCCGGGGCCTGAGCTCTCACGATTGTGTGAGAGATCCACCCATCTTCCCCCACCTGCCCTGGGCAAGATCATGCTGGGGCGGGCAGGAAAAAGTGATGAGCATGCAATCACTCTCTGCCCATCTTCCATCATCTGCCCTGGGCACAATTGTGCTCAACCCGGAATGTGGAGGGAGAATTGGTGCCTCCTGATCCTGCCAAAGGCCTGATTGGGCAGTGGGCCCCTGGGCATGCGAAAAATGCGGCATAAAGCTGCGCGCACACCTGAGGCTGCCTGTCCTCCTTCATGTTACCTGTTCTCCCTGGTGCTGCCTGTGCCTGCTGAGCTGCCTGTGCCCGCTGAGCTGATTTTTTCACATTTTTTATTAAACATAGATGTAAAAACATAAAATATCACAAAGACTATATAAAACCATACATCAAAACAAAAATACAAAGTTCCAATTATATATATTTATAACATCATGAATAAAACATAGTGTTTCAAGATAATTATTTCTGCAACTTAGTGACAGATTTTAACACACATTATTTAGACTAAACTTATGGTATATAATGAATATTAGAGTAGCAACACCTTAAATTCATTTTTATTTTCATATTATATTTCTCGTAACACTAAAAATAAGCATTTAAATATAAAGAAACCCAGACCCCCCAAAACAATGGAAGTTCAAAATATTAAAATCGTCAATTCATCCTAATTGTCTCTCAAGTAATCAATTAGAAATTTCCATTCCAAAACAAAGTCTTCAGTATGACCCTTTAATCTGGCTGTAAGTTTATGTATTTCCACTATTGCCATCAATCTATTAAACTATTCAGCCACCGATGGGATCTCCATTTTCTCAATACTTTCCATAGAATAATCTTGCTGCCAATAACATATACTGAAGCAATTTCTGTTTATCAAAGCTAGTATCTTCTCCCCAGATTCCTAGTAAAAATCATTCAGTCTTCTCACAAATTTGACATTTCAGATTTTTTTGTATCATATTCTATATTTCCATTCAGAGCTGTTTAGCCTTATGACAAGACAACCATATATGATACAAAGATCCAGTATGATCTTGACACTTCCAACAACTATTCTTGACACTTCCAACAACTATTCTTCATGTATCTTCGAAAGTCTCTCTGGTGTAAAATACCAACGTAACATCATTTTATAATAATTTTCTTGGAGATCATAGCAAAGTATATTTTTAATTTCTTTTGTCCATAGTCTTTCCCATTGATGTATAGTATATTATATCCAAAATTCTTTGCCCAGTTAATCATGTATTGTTTGACTTGTTCATTTTCTATTTCTATCTCCAATAGAAATTTGTATAACTTAACAATCAGATTTTTGCTATTGGTACATAACAGTAATTCAAAACCTGTGTTATTGTTTTCAAAATCTTTGTTCTTTTCATCAGTCTATCTTTAATGGAACTCTCTGTGTGAGAGCCATTATATATTATAACTTTCTTCTTGTAATTGCTGTACTGATTTAATTTCATAATCCTGATCCATCTTTAATAAATCATTATATGTTAACCGGCATTGATCAGTTCTCATTTCTGTTCTGTAAAAAGCTTCTTGTGGAGAGATTTGAAGATGTATTCTTGGGCACAATCTTGGTTTATATTTATTCCAAAATCTGAGTAAGGCATGTCTAATACAATGGTTATTAAAGACCATATTGACTTTAACTTTATTATACCATAAGCATGTGTGCCCTCCAAATATTAAGTGATGTCCTTCTAAATTCAAAAGCTTGTTATCTTTAATGTTATCCATTTTTTAATCCACATCGTACATGAAGCTGCTAAATAATTTTTAAGTTCGGTACTCCAAGACCTCCCTGTTCTTTTGAATCTTAGGTCTTATTCTGGGTTTTTTTCTTTCCCCAAACAACTTTCGATAAATCCTTTTGCCATATTTTGAGTGGTTAAAGTGCTTCTTTAGTCAGAATTGCGATCATTTGGGAAAGAAGCATCATCTTTGAAAAGACATTCATATTTGTTGCTAAAATTCTTTCCAGTAAAGGGAAATTCAATTTCTGTCATTTTTCCAAGTCATTCTTAATCTTTCTCCAAGTCTTGGTATAATTATTTTTATATATTTGGGTTGTATTTCAATAGGCATGAAATAATAAAACAGTATCTTGACAAAGAACAACTCCCCAAAATAACAGAAGCTCAGCAACAAATATTAAATCAAAGAATCTCAATATAAGAAGTCCTTCAAGCAAGAAGAAAATTAAAGATAGGCAAAGCTCCAGGTCCTGATGGCTTTTCTGTATTATATTATAAAGTTTTTGAGGATGAATTGGCATTACTGCTTCCAGAAAGAATTAATCAAATTAAAACTGGACTTATTCCACAAACATGGACACTAGCTAACATTATGCTTATCCCCAAAGAAGGGAGAGACCCTCTTGAGGTTAAAAATAGTTGACTGATATCTTTATTAAATATGGATTACAAATTTTTTGCATCCATATTAGCGGATAGATTGAAAAGAATCTTACAGGGAATGCATACATAGTGGTCAGGCCGGTTTTTTACCTGGCTGGGACATGGAAGATAATATTAGAATAATCCTCAACATTATTGAACAATATGAGATATCTACTAAGAAGAAATTAGGATTTTTGTTCTTAGATGCTGAAAAAGCATTTGATAATGTAAATTGGATCTTTATGAAGCAAGTAATGAACAAAATGAATTTGGGAATAGATTTTTGTAAATGAATAGATGCAGTATATAAGAATCAATCCGCAAACGTAACAATCAATGGTGAAAAATCTGACAAAATACAAATAAATATCCCAAGGTTGTCCTCTTTCACCCCTATTGTTTATTATGATACTGGAAATCCTAAACAGGACAATATGGAGAGATCATGAAATAACTGTAAGAAAGCAAGAGAGTTTTGGAGAGAAATACGCACTTCCATCACTAAAATATTGGATATTAATTTCCCTATGTCCGCAGAATTGTACTTGTTGAATATATTGAAAGAAATAGATATCACTGTACAAAAGAAATATAGTAGAGTTGTATTATATATGATAACTGCAGCAAAAATATTATTTGCTTGGAAATGGAAAGAGAGAGAGAGAATCCCGCGGTGGAAGATTGGATACTAAAACTTCTTGATATGTATCAAATGGATAAGTTAACCTGCATGGTCAATAATCAAAACATGGAATTAGTTAACCAGAAATGAGAATGTGTGAAGAATTTGTGGAAGGAGAAATGGGGGAAGTTACTATTAATAGATATATAGACTTTATTTTCTATTGTCTCATGGAAGTAGGTGATAAGCTAAACCAATCAGTCTGATTATGAAAAGTTAAAAATTGCATATCATTTGTAAAGCACTCAATGAATGTACGGTGAATGATATAGCTTTATTACATTAAAAGATAAAAATTCCCTTAAAAAAACTGTATATAAATTCCTGAATAAATAAGAATAAATTGATAAAGATGAGTATGGGATTAAACTGCGACTAACAAAGGCAGGAACAGCAGCAGAAAGGCAGCAGCAGAAAGGAGTAATATAATCAACATAATCCTAAAAGTGAGCAAAATAAATCATACTAGTTCCATAATAGTTGCATGTCAAGACAAATAACAAAGGGATGACATCAAAAAGAAATGGTGAGAAAGAGGAAGGATCATTTAGAAGGAAAACATTCCAATAATCAAAGTGAGAAGTTGTTATTGTTGTTACTAAACAATCTCAGTGTAAGCAGAAAGGTCTGGCCAGAGAATTGTGCTGGTAGGAAGCAAGTCAAACAGAATACAAAGATTTGCGTGCATGGTACAAGTGAAGTATAAAAATCAGAATAAAAGAGAGGAAGAAAAAAATTGAAAAAAAAAGAAGAAACTTATGAGACGATGGAAATGGACAAACTAACAATGTTAGGAAAAAATAAATCATTAGATCACTTTAGGAAACAGTGGGAAGGTTTAATCTCATGTTTTAGTAGGAAATGGGGAGAATCTTTTGTTATCGCTTTTAAAGAATGACTTAGATAATATGGATAATATAATATGGAGTTATATATTCATTTTCTTCTGTTCTCTTCACTTTCCTCTTGTTTAGTCCTATGTATTGAATATATAATTTTTGCCTGAATTGTATTTTGTGTAGATGTACTTCGCAAATATGCAATAATTGTAAATATGTAATAATTAATTTAAAAAGAAAAAAATACAATTGAGTTGTATTTCCAAGTAAATTAATATCTAAATATTTAACTTTGTTTTCAATTTTGACACTAGTCTTTAACTGTAACTCATTTTTGTTGTGTTTTTTTGTCAGCGTTTTGGTCTTTTCCTTGTTTATCTTCAATCCAGCTAGATTTCCAAATTCTTTTATTTTTTTCCTTGCAATTTCAATGTTGAATCTAATGGATTTTGAGGAATAATCACCAAATCATCAACGAAAACTCTTAGTTTAAATTCTGATTTTCTGATTTTCACTCCATCTTGTATTATTGCAGAGTTCAAAGTTTCCATTGCTAAAATAAAGGCAGGCTATCATCCTAATATTCTGTTTGTTAGCTAATCTTATCAATCTCCTTTTCTCAGGCTTAACTGTTCCCTCCTTTATTCTCAGTAGCCATGGTGACAGTATGACCTTGGAGTCAAGTAACTCACCCAGTCCCTGGAATTTCATCATAGTCCATTATAATAACACTCTCCTATTCCTGCATGCTGTTCCCAGCTATTCCCATTATCCTCTCACAGAACAGTAAGTCCCAACAAAGCTTCAAAGCAAAGCAATACAAGTAGTACATGGCATCAAACAACAAGTGATATGGTATGAGAATTACAGGGCACTATACGGTAGCAAACATCAAAAACATCACGTGTTGTAATGGCATTATACAAGGTATAAAGTAACATAAAGTAACAAAACATTAATGTATTCAATTAGGCAGGGTAATACTGGAAACTGCTGCATCAGACAATGGGCAGGTTCCTTAGTGTATGGCAAGCCACTCTGCTCTATTTGAGCCCAGTCAGTCAGCAGGTGGGGTCAGTCTGGGTAACCTCAAGGGTCAACATATATCAATGTCTGCCAGATAAACCCACATTTTAGATTCTAGTCAAAAGACTCCCTCAACACCTCTGTCTCCTTGGGGAACATATATTACAGAATACAATATAGTTTTTGCCAGTTTGTACCCCCGCTTCCAGGGCAAATCACAATGTAACACACAAACACCAAATCAATCCACAACTGATAAATATGGCAGGAGGAGCAAAGCTGACCTGACAGGTATGGTGGTTACTCTCATTGGTTTGAATTCATTGTTTTGTCTGCCAGACTATCTGGACTCTCTTTAATGTTTGTCAGTCCTTCCATCTAGTGCTGTGTTTTCAGCTGTCCATCTCTGTCAAGCCATGGGATTGATTTCCAAGGGAAGCTAAGCCACAAAAACAGATGTGGTAAGAATGGATGGTTGCTGGTGGAAAAGGTACAAAGTGTCACAAGGAGACACTTTAAAAACCGCAGTCCCAGGAAAATTAGAAATTACCTAACAGATCAACTTTGTGTCTAACTTGAAGTGCAGGAAATAAGTAGTCCTTTCTAAGAACTGCTCTGTTCTTTTGTTAGTTCAGTGGTAGCTCTAATCTAGAGATTAGTTCTAGAAGTTGCAATGTATACTGGATATTTGGGTTTTTTTCTTTTACCAATAAAACCTTATAACGTGGAGTCATCCCATGAAACTTCCAGAAGTACTTAAAGTAATGCACAGTCCTTACATGGTTCATTTTCACAGTATTTAAAGTTGGTTGCTAGCTCTGACTTTTAAAAAAAGATGGAATATATGCGTAGATTATGACTGTAATAGCTATCGATTCTGATGTGTAGATGGAATCTCTGTTAGGAGAAGGCTGGCGGCAGAAAATGGTTGACGATTGTGTGTAGGCTATTTGGAGGTGGCAAAACTAGATCACTGAATCATCCAGCAGATAGCCACTTCTCTTGATTAGTATTCTTGCCTCGTAGCTTTACTCTTCTTTCACATTGTGCACCTACAGTTCTCTCATGGTGTCCTAATGTGCCCTAGCACACATTTCAAGAATTACTGGCTTAAGCTCTTGATGTTGGTAAAAAGTTCTCCAAGTCTGATTTGTGCAATCATGGCTTCCTAATTCTGAAATCAAAATAAGGGTGGGTTACAAGAAAAGGTAGTTGGAGTAAGCAGTAAGAGAAGGCAAGAAAAGAAAAGATCTCTTGTTTAGGTAGCTGTATGGTATTAAGTACTGTAGGCATGCATTGATGCTGCCCTAAGAGCTCCAGACATGGCATGTGGAAGGTAACTGTTGAAAGATGGGGAGGGCATTTCTCCACCCCCTGACACTTCTTTGAGCTCTAGGAAAGAGCAGCCTAGGACCTTCTTAGGAACAGGGCAATAGGGGCACTAAGTTGTGGATTGGTATTACAGGATAGGCTAGAAGAAGAAAGCCCTGGTTTTTGATGCTACGTAGCAAGTGTCTATATACAAGGAAAAGGAAATGGTGGGAAGCAAAAAGAGACCGTGTGATCTTTTCATATAGTACTTACTGGGTAATTACTTTGCCCTGACATACTGATGATGGCAGATGTAGTAGTAGTAGCTTTTTAGCCATTAGATAAACAGTTTCTGGTACTGAGCACAGGAATGCAGCTTCTCGAGATAAGGCCTCATTCACTGGTAAACCACGTGTGGGAGGTAGAGCTTGAAGCTGCTTTAAGTGCTTTCACATTCTCTTTGCTTCAGTTCAGTCACTGAAGTCATTACATGTATCCAACTGTCAATAAAATATAGTAGGCCCTCCACATTCATGGGAGTTAGAGACAGAGGAGCCCTGCGAAAATCAAATAACTGTGAATACCCTTTCTTGCACTCTGCCTTGCACGTCCAGGTGGGTAGTGGGTGGGAGAGTGCAGGAGGGGATAAGATCTTTTCCCCTGCGCCCAAAGATCTTCCCTTCCCTGCCCTTTCTCGCCCACCCCCTGCTGTGTGATTACAGGGGCAGCGATGCAGGACGAGGGGGAGAAAGATCTTTTGTTCCCTTCACTCTCTCACCCCACTTGTGATTGCGTGGGCAGCAGCTCAGGAGAATGAGGGAGAGAAGGATCTTTAGTACCCTTCACTCTCTCATTCCCCACTCTCACAGTTGCACAGGCAGGAGAGCGAAGGAGAGAAAGATCTCTCGTTCTCTTCACTCTCTCACTCCCCACTGGCAGGTTCGCAGGGCAGCAGTGTGGGAGAGTGAGGGAGAGGAAGATCTTGTGTCCCCTTCACTCTCTCACTCCCCACTGGAAGGATCGCATGAGCAGCAGCGCAGGAGAGTGACAGGGAGAAGGATCTTCACTCTCTTGCCCACTACCAGTGCTCTTGTGCTGGCTGCTGTGGGCAGGAGTGGGGGAGCAGGGAAGAGCAAGGATTCCATGAATAATCAAACCCATGAAAGTCAAACCCACTACTGTGGGGGGAGAACTGTATAGCCTTTGACTATATCTTGTAAGAGTGGATTCTGTTCCTGACAGTACTGGCCTAGTAGAGAGCCAGGGTGGTGTAGTAGTTTGAGCATTGGACTATGGCCCCTGGAGATCAGGGTTTGAAACCCACTGGGTGACCTTGGGTGTCTCACACAACTCTCAGCCCCCTGTGATAGATTTGCCACAGGGTCTCCATAAGTTAGAAATGACTTAAAGGTAAAAAAAAAAAAAAGGAAAACTGGCCTTAGTAGATGGGTGCCTACTCAGCCTTCCAAAGAGGAAATATTAACAATGTCAGTAATTCATGAATATTAAGGATTTTTTTCCTGCACACAGGAGGATGCTAAACATGTGGGGCCATGGTTCTGCAGAAGTCACTAACTTCTCTGCTGGATACTGTATGCTATGACTGGTGTAACAAGCACAGCTTGAATGACAGGATCTAGAGGCAGACCTCTACTTAAGTTGTTGTTATTGCATGACTTTTCAGCTGTTTCCAACTTATGGAGACTCTAAGGTGAACCTATCACAGAGTTTTCTAGGGCTGAGAACGTGTGTGGATTTCCATGCCTGAGTGAGGAATCGCACCCTGGTCTCCAGACTCATCGTCCAATGTTCTCTTAAGTCATAATGACTTTTTATTGTCTCCTGATACAGAGGTAATACGCATCTGAATTCCAGTTGCTGGGAAGCCGGCAAGAGGTGGACATTGGCCTTAAGCGTTGCTTGTGAATTTCCAAAGCAGTTGGGTTCTCAAACTGTGGGGTGTGAGCTCAAGAGGGGGGCATGATAATTGCTCAAGCAGGGGCCAAGCAGGGATTTGACTCCTGGTCTCCAGGAGCATATTCCAACATTCCAATACAACGAGAGGAATGAGAGTGAAAACATACCGTTTCTTAGCAGGGGAGAGCTGATGAGGGAAAGGAGGGTGATGGGCAAGCCCGTGGTATACATGTGCAACCTGAGAGGTAGGAAGATCCACCTCTCTGTGCTTGCAACAGTCAATAGCAGAGGTTAGTGACTGCACTTGCCTTGACAGGGTCTTAGAGCTTCTGTGAGGGCAGTGCATGGGTCAGAATGGTCACTTTCCTGGGCTTAAGGAGCTTGATGTTCTGGGGTTGCCAGGGTGACAGGAACGCAATATGGTGTGCTGACAAGTTCTGCCCCAAGGAGGATGGGAGGGGGGTTCTGGTACTTCAGAGCAGGCTCACACCCCTACTCCTTCTGCACCTTGCTCCAGCCCAGAGGGAACCTGTGGGAAAAGCTGGCGGAGGATGAACAGTAAAGCAAGGAGGCCATTTTGGGTTGCAATCTGGACTGACAAGGAAAGAGCCATGCTTGGCTTCATACTTTTGAGGGGGGTTGGGAGGGGGAGAGCAGTTGAGGCAAGGGGTCCATGGTATTGGAGAGGGTAGTGAAATTCTTCACCTCACAAAATGAAATTTGTTCTGAGCAGGGCAGGTGGTGTTTCTTACTTTATTTGGCTCTGTGGAGAAAGGATGAGATGAAGGAACCTCTGGACACGGTAGAGCAGCGGAGGACCTGTGTCCATTTCTGCAGTAACTGAATTCATGCATGTTGAAGATCTGCAGCTCTATCAGGGCGAAAGAAGATTTAGGATTTGCCCTTTTCATCACTGTCTTCCCTTGACACATGAGGTCAGCAACACCTGAGGTGGTGTTGGTGTCCCCCACACAGCATCTCGACATAGGGTTGCCAGATTGCAAACTGGAGAAGGTTCCCGTAGCTTTAATGGATGTGCAGAAGAACACATTTCAGCAGATGTTTCTTGTTCCTGGTTGCATGAGTAGCAAGAGCTGCTGGAACTCCCTCTTTTACCTAGCTATTAAAGGTAGAAGAGCTGTCTCCAGTTTGCAGTCTGGCAGTCCTAGGAATTGGGACTCTGCCCCTCCTCATCCATATATGTGTAAACACACACGCATAACAAGGAGAACTGTGCAAGTTGTCAAGTCTGGATTTCAACTTTGGTGGAAAGAAGATGAAGACAAATAGCTGGTGCTCCCACAACCTCAGGAAAATGGTGGAAGTCTGTTGTGAGCAGTGGGAGAAGGAAATCCAAGAGCGAAATTAAAAGGGCATTTGGAGAAAGAAGAGGACCCCCACACAGCTTGAATTCAGGCTTTGAACAAAGAGTAGAGCAAGAACACTTTAAAAAGTATTTTTATGAAAACCTCAAAACACTGAGCTGGATAAAAAATCAATTTGAAAAGGCACCACAACCAATTCATGTAGTGTTCAATAATAATATCCAACATTAAGTGAAAAGGATAAGTGTTGATACCATTTGCAGCTAGTGAAACTTTGTGAAACTGGATTCTCAGCGCTGGTGGTTATGAAGGGTAAATATTTTGCTAGATTTGATGTCATAAAAGAATGCAGAGTTGCTCTTTTTAATACTACTCCTTAAACTTTGTGTTCAGAAACAAGCACATCCCTCCCACTAAGTATAAACATTACTTGAGAAAACTTTTACTAGCAAACATTAAACAAGTGGTTATGTTGAGTTAGTACCTGGATTTATTTAAAAATTTTAAATGAAACTGTTCTGATTGGAATAATATTGTTTCCTTATGTGATGTTAAAATATTCACGGAATTACAGAATAATAGAGATGGAAGAGACCACAAGGGCCATCCAGTCCAATCCCTTGCCATGCAGGAACACACATCAAAGCACTCCCAACAGATGGCTGGCCAGCCTCTGTTTAAAAACTTCCAAAGAAGGAGACCTCACCACATTCTAAGGCAGCATATTCCACTGTCAATCAGCTCTGTCAGGAAGTTCTTCCTGCGACTTAGGTGGAATCTATTCTCCTGTAGTTTGAATCCATTGCTCCTTTTCTTAGTCTCTGGAGCAGTGGAAAAGAAGCTTGATGCCTCTTCAGTAGACATCCTTTCAAATATTTAAACATGGTTTTCATGTCCCCTCTTAACCTTCTGTGCTGAACACTAAACATACCTAGCTCCCTAAGATGCTTCTCGTAGGGCATAGCTTCCAGACCCTTCACCATTTGGCCGCCCTCCTCTGGACACGTTCCAACTTGTCAATAGATTTCTTGAAATGAGGTGCCTGGAACTGGGCACAGTATTCCAGATGAGGTCTGACCAAAACAGAACAGAGTGGTACTATTACTTCCCTTGATCTAGATACCATGCTTCTCTTGATGCAACCAAGAATTGTGTTGGCTTTCTTGGCTGCCACATGACACTGCTGACTGATGTTGTTTGTGGTCCACTAAAACTCCTTTTTGTTGGACATTATGCCAGCTCCTTTGTTGTCCGGCCAGGTGTCTCCCATCCTACATTTGTGCATTTCATTTTTTCTGCCTAGGTGTAGGACCTTACATTTCTCTCTATTGAAATTCATTTGTTAGCTTTGGCCCAGCTCTCCAATCTGTCAAGGTCATTTTGAATTTTGATTCTGTCCTCTGGCGTATTAGCAACCCCTCCCAATTTGGTGTCATCTGCAAATTTGATCAGCATGCCCTCTACTCCTTCATCTTCATTGATAAAGATGTTGAATAGCACTGGGCCCAGGACAGATCTCTGTGGCACCCCATTAGTTACTTCTCTCCAGGATGAAAAGCAGCCAATGGTGAGCACCCTTTGGGTTTGGTCGGTCAACCAGTTACAAATCCGCCTGATAGTAGTACTATCTAGCCCACATTTTACTAGCTTCTTTGCAAGAATATCATGAAGAACTTTGTCAGAGGCTTTGCTGAAATCAAGATATGCTACATCCACAACATTCTCTTCATTTATCAAGCTTGTAATTCTGTCATAAAAAGAGGTAAGATTAGTCTGCCATGGCTTGTCTTTGAGAAACCCATGTGATCCCAGCATTGCTAAGTAATTACATACTGTCTGTTTAATAGTGTGTTCTAGAATCTTTCTGAGTATTGATGTCATGCTGACCGGGCGATAATTATTTGGGTTCTCTTTTTTTCCCTTTTTGAAGATGGGGATGATATTTGCCCTCCTCTGGTCTGCTAGGACTTCTCCTAATCTCCAGGAACTCTTATGGGTTACTGCCAGTGGGTTTGAAATTACTTCTGCCACTTCTTTTAATACACTTGGATGTAGTTCACCTGGTCCTGGAGACTTGAACTCATTTAGAGTAGCCAGGTATTCCTGTATGACTTCTCTTCCTATTCTGTGCTGCATTTCCCCCACTTCCCCACCTGCTCCCACCCCCAAGTTGAGTACTCTTTTCTTTTGGGGGGAACTGAGGCAAAGAAGGTGTTGAGTAGTTTTGCCTTTTCTCTTCCCCATGTTAGTACTTGTCCATCTTCTTCATGTAGTGACTCTATCATTTCCTTATTTTTCCCTTTTTGTTGTTTTTAATCTTTTCTGACCTTCCCCCTACGTATCATGGCTATTTGTTTAAATTCTTCTTTGGTGATTTCCTCATTCTTCCATTTCTTGTATGTGTTTCTTTTAACACTTAGCTCAGTTGGGAGTTTTTAGTCAAGCATTCTGGTTTCTTTAGACACCTCCCATTTTTCCTTTTTACTGGCAAAGTTTTAAATTATGCCTTCAGTATCTTACTTTTAAGAAACTCCCATCCATCATGAACTCCCTTCTCTTACAGTATTCTTGACCATGGAATTTCAGCCAGTAATTCCCTAGGTTTGCAGAAATCAGCTTTCTTAAAGTCTAGAATTCATGTCTGGCTACATTTGGATTCCCTTTCCCACTGTATAACAAATTCCAGTAGAGCATGGTCACTCCCAACTAAGGATCCCACCACTTCCACCCCATTAACAAGGTTATCCCTGTTGGTTAGGATCAGATCTAAATTGGTTGATCTCCTTGTTGCCTCTTCCATCTTCTGGAGAATGAAATTGTCTGCAAGGCAAGTGAGGAATTTATTGGACATTATGCTCTTGGTTTGACTGCCAGCATTTATCAGGACAGTTGAAATCTCCCATTACTACTGCATCTCTTCTTTTTGAATGTGTAGTCATCTGCTCCAGGAATTCATCATGCAAATCCTCAGTCTGGCTTGGGGGTCTGTAGTACACCCCCACATGACATCCCTGTTGTTTCTTGCGCCCTTCTTACTCGGATGTTCTCAATCTGGCTTCCTGGATTTAAGTCGTGGATCTCTTCACCAGTGTAAACATCCTTGACATAAAAAGCTACTCCTCCTCTTTTCTTGTTTGGTCTATTTCTCCAAAATAGGTTATACTCCCCAATTACTACATTCCAGTCATGAGACTCATCCTACCAGGTTTCTGTGATACCATATATCATTTATTTTGTTGTATTGAGTTCCAGTTCATCTTTCCTGTGCTCTGTGCAATAGTGTATAGAGATTTAAGACCATGTGCCCTTCATGCAAACCCTTTACTAAAGTTGCTTTTCCTCCCACTGTTGGTCTCTAGTACTACTTGGCCTGTTTTTTCTATAACATTTTGGCTTTTCTCCCCAGCACTTGCTGAATTCCTGCCCTGAATAATGTCTTCCTCTCCACCAGAACTTAGTTTAAAGCCCTCCTGATCAGATTTGTGAGACTCTTAGCGAAAACATTCCTGCCAATAACTGTGAGGTACACCCCATCCCTTGGCAGAGTGTCTTTGTGAAAATGCAGACCATGATCCCAGATACATAAATGTGCAAACAAAATTAATACGCACACGAAACAAAATATTTTTATCTATATACTATGTCGAATGAGGAGTGCAACATCCGTATGTAGATGTAAAGGGGGTCATGGGTAAAAAGTTTGAGAACTACTGTCATAGAGAGATCTGATTAGTCATTGTGAAAAGCAGAGTACCTGAATAGATAAACTGTCATTGTGATCGCTGTATGCTATTTTAGGCATGAAAACGATTCCCTTCTCTCCAGAACTTTTCAGCACTCTGATTTTGGGTTTTGTTTACATTCCACTATCCTATTGTGTGTTGTGCTGCTATAGACTTGCCTGCCTGCCTGCCTGCGTGCTTGCCTGCCTTTGGGATGAAATACACTATCTGTCACACCTGTTTTTTAAAAAAATAATCTCAGAATCACAGGCTTTGACTGAGTCATCGATGTTCTTCTCTTTCCTTCTTTCTTTTTCCTTCCACAGAAGATGATGTTTGTGTGTTCAAGTGTTCTGTATCGAAGGAGACAGAATGCAGTCGAGTTGGCAAACAGTCCTTCATTATCACGCTGGGATGTAATAGTGTCCTTATACAGTTTGCAACACCAAGTGGTAGGTACCAAAAGATTGTCTTTGGCTTGTACAGATATACTTCTGAAGGTGCGCTGGAAACTGATTGAGTTGCTTGGCAAATAGAGATAATCATATGCCTGCCAGTACATAGCATTACATAGCATTTTTAAATTGTAGAGATTTCTAGTTAAGTAATCCTGTTCCCAGGCCAGATCTCAACCTGTGTTCAATGCAGTCCTGGCAGTTCTCCTCAGAGATTTTATACTATTCATGTGGCACTTAAGCAGCTGTTGGAGTTAGAGTTGCATAATGTTCAGCTTAAATCTGTTATCATTGAAATAACAATTAACTATTTAAGTTAAATTTTCTTTATTTTTTAAAAAACATGAAACATTATATGTAAGCCTTCAGGTTGTAATCCTAGGACTGTACCCCACTGAACACACTGGGCCTAATTTCTGTGTAGTTTGTATACAATTGCAATGCATGCTTATACTGGTATATTTGCAGTGTAAATAGATATATAGATATGAGGCTCATTCAAATAGGTATATATATTTAATATGGTACTGCAAACAGCTTTTCAAGCTAATTAATATTGCTGCTGGTGGTGGTGGTGAGTTGAAAACAGGATCAAAAGTTTGATACATAATAAGATCACATTATTTGGGCTTGAAAAGAATAGTTGTGCAGCAGTTTATGAAACTTTGTTAAAGAATCTCAAACGAACAACCCCTGTGATAATGCAATTAACTGGACATTATGAAATGAATATATTTTGATTTTTTAAAAAATTTAAAAAACTCCCAGCCTTAAGCTTTGCTCTTTCTGACAGGACTTGTAGAAGAGCAGATTTATGGTAGGGAAAACTTATCTAGATTATCCAGTTACCTTTCTTCCTCCTCCTTAATCAGGCACCTTCGCTGGTGTTATGGAATCTGTGAGAAGGAGAATATTACAGTTTTGCTCAGAACTTGAACCTGTTCAGTATGTGAAGATATCAGCCATTCCAGCTTTTAACTTCTGAGACATAATGAGGACTACATGTTTTTTAAAATTAAAACTGAGGTTTCCATGGTATAAATGCAGATTCTGCAGTTGTTTGTTTAACCCAGCAGTTGTGTAAAATGGACATAAACTTGTTTTAATAATACTAATGCTGGAGGCCTTTACTGACACCATGGGATGGACTTTAAAACCAGATGCATACAAAGCTGTGCTAGCTCCACATAATATATGTGGTGATGTCTCCATTTAGACTGTAAATTAGGGTTAAAATAATACAGATTTCAACCTGTTGTTGGACTGCAAGGGATGATGAGCATTGAAATCCAGCAACCTCGAGAGCCATGTTATTCCCATCCTCACTGCAGCTGGAGGATTGGAAGCAGTCCCATATAAATAAAAATTGTGCCCTGTGTACAGAACTTAGAAAAGAACATAGCACTTCTTAGAGGAAGCTCTGTATATTTGGCATTTGTTCTTGTTCCCAGCTTTCTTGCCTGGGTACCTATATTCAAGATTAGTGGAATGGGATGGTAAGAGGCAAAAAGAAAATCAAGATACTTACAGTACTGGAATTAGACTGATGAGCACCTTATTCAGAACAGCAAAGAGAACATCAACACACCTTGGCAGTTGCCAACACTAAAGAAGTATTGGAGTTGCAATACCTTATGAGCTGTGTTAGAACGACTTGACAGCTAATTAAAGCAACTTGTTTTCCCAGACCCTTCCATCTTCTTCCTGGTTTCTCATGTTTCCTGCTAATTTGCAGCCACATCTCTTAGGGGTAGTTACATTAACGTTTCCTTGTTCCCAGCACACTGTTTCTCACTCAATCATCCCCTCACAGTCCAAGAAAGCCTACGTTTATCAAACATCAGTGCAAAGCTACTACCTTAAGCACTGCAGGGAGAGGAAAGCCAATCTGACAATAGCATTCTACGTACACCTGAAAAGGAGTCTGAGTTTGAGGGAGAATTAATTTGGTTAAAGCTTGTCTGTACTAACATCAGTAAACTAGGCAGACCTCATGCTAGAAATAAGATACTGTGGAGTTCTAGCTTTTCCCCCTTGATAGAGCTTGGAAGCAAAGAAGCTTGCTGGGTTCATGAAAGGGACTACTTAAATGGTAGTGAGGGTATGGATGAAAGTCTCAGTGGCTGCTTCCAGACTGTGGAACTCCCTTCCATGTGAGGTTTGGTTTGCCCCTACTCTGTTGTACTCCCACTGACAGGCAGAGACCTTCTTATTTAGGCAGGCCTATGACTCTTTACTTGTGTGGCAAACAGGGGTTTTAATGTGCTGTGATTTATCTTTTTAATTATGTTTTAAATGGTTTTAATTATGCACTTTTAACAGAATTGTATATCTAGTTGTTTCTAAATTTGCTTTGTATAACAAAATTTTAGCCATACATTGATTTAATCTGTTGCCAGTTGCCTTGGGCCTTGTGCTGGGAGAAAGCAGGATATAAATTTAAAAAATGAAATGAGTTAGTGCCTCAGCCATAGCATTTTGGAATGCCGTATGGCCTGGCATTGGGTCTTTCTAATGTGATTGTTGCTGAGGCTTTGGAAGACTGTACGACTCTGATTGCTTGGTATTCTGTTAACTGCTCTAATAGGTTATACGGTGGAAGTGTGAGAAAGTAGTCCTTCTTGCATCCAGAACATTGGAATATATACAGCCCTGGTTACAATTCATTCTTCATTTTTCTCTTCCTTCCACTCCAGTTTTTCTCAGAGCTAAAGCATATTACTTGCTACTCAAATATTTTCTGAGTTCTTTGTTCCCTTTGGATTGGCCCTGAACAAAGACATTTGAATGCTAAAGGGACAATGCTTGGCTTTATTTTTAGACTTCTGCTCATTTTATAATATCTTGAAAAACTGCCGAGGCCACAACGTGGAGCAGTCAGTGTTCAGTGAGCGCACAGAAGAATCCTCTGCTGTGCAGTACTTCCAGGTAGGTGGGTTCACAGTTGAGGGTTCTCCCTGGAAGTTGGTGATGGGAATAGAGTGACTGTACAGTCCCATTGTACTTACTGCCGAGGCTATATTATCTTCAACCTGGAGACTGTAAAAAGCTTTGACCTGCTAAATTTGTGTTCTGTACTTGTATGCCTCAGCCTAATGTAATAGTTCTGCACTACTGCTGCCCTGAGCCATTTAACACCCTGGGACTTACTGTATACCCACTGAAGCTTCCACATAGCACTTCTGTACGTGGTGAGGAGTGGGAAGAATAGAAGAGTCTGGCTTTGCACTGATAGCCAGACACTGATTACATCATCCACAGGGGTCCTCCAGAGGTCACAGCAGACGATGTAGTCGCTTTGCATCTTGGTTATGGGGACATAGCCAGATATTCCCATGATCTCTCCTGCTCTCCATGAGGCACAGAATGGTCACGATGGTGGGGAGCTTCAGTGGGTCTGTGATAGGTCCAGGTGAGTTGGATTGTTGTGGAGGGAGGAATGGACTACCAACCTCTGGACCAACCAAAGATAGATATACACAGATGTAAGGTAAATATATGCCTGAATATACCACTAGTAGGATGCCAACCTTTAAATACTTGTTGTTTGCATCTTCCTTTTGCAGAATAATATGTCACTACCAGTGCTACTTCTTAACATTAGATGTCGGAGGACAATTTAAAGTCTGGAAAAACAGAGGGTAGTAAAAATATTTTATGGACTGGATGACTTGGACTGTGTCTATTGAAATTTCAAGTAGATTCTTGGTGTGCATTAAACCTCTGAAGAAATTTTCAAGGAGTATACAACGCTTTCTGTAAAACCAACAGATCATAGGCTTTAATGGGAGCTGCACAGGTTTTTAGTTGCACAATTTGATGATTGATAATTTGCAGAAACTCCACATTGTACTTTTAATATTTCCAAGTGAATTCCACAGTGCTGTGGAAGAATTAAAGAAGAGAATACTCATAGGCTTTGTTAGTGTTAAGGGAGCTTAAGAATGCATGTTTGTCCTGCTGCTTTCTCTAATGTGAAAATGCATGGGCTTTAGTGGAAGCTTTTTGTTTTACATTTCAGTTTTATGGATACTTGTCCCAGCAACAAAATATGATGCAGGATTATGTCAGAACAGGCACATACCAGAGAGCGATCCTGCAGAACCATAGTGACTTTAAAGATAAGGTAAGGGAGTGGAATTTAATTATCCTTTTGGAGTCTATTCTGTATTTGTGAAGCAAGTGAGTGCAAATAGTAGAGGCGCCTCCGTCTGACCCACCGTTTGCAAAAGGCAAGACTGAACTTACTCCTTGAAATAGTATGTGTAAGCTCATTAACTAGCTACCCCTCAATGCTCAGATAAAATTTATTTAGAATATTTGAAAAGGAGCAGAGCTCACAGTTAAAAAAATAATTTGCCATGATAAATATGAATGAAATCAAATAATATCAATAAAACCGATAAAATCTAATAGAATCCAACAAGAAAAAGTATTGCTAAACTCAAGCTTTTTATGTTAGTTGAGTGAATGGAAGTTATACTTAAATACATATGTCCCTAGTATACAGTAGTTGCACACATGGTCTCAAGACCTACCTGTCATGTTCTGCTGCACTGTGCCTCTCAATAGAACACCCAGCTGCTTTCCATTGCATGTATTGGAAAACACAGGACACTGTTTCACAACTGTTTGTTCATAGTTTGCATCACCCCTCTTGTTTTATAGCAACTTACAGTAATTCATTACCTTTTGTGTAGGCCACCCATTGGTAGTTTCTCTAGGATCATGCCCCCCCAACCTTCAGTTCTTTTTCCCCCCAAAATAACCCCTCTCTATTAGTTGCTTTGATCCTCCAAATTTCCTGCCTTGTCTTTTTGATATTCTAACCTCTGTTCCCATTTAATGACCTCCAGTCTAACCCTTGTAAATCACCTGTCAATTGCCATCATTCTAACACAGACAATAGTTTCTCAATTAGACTTGCCAAATGGTATTTACAGCCCCATCTGACAAGTGATGGCCACCCTTTGTTTTCCTCCTTGTGTCTCTAAGAACTAACTAACTAGCTAACTAACTAAAAACTAACATTCCTATTCTTCCCTGTCATACAATACATATATAAACACATCCCTCGTACAATCACATGGCATGGAGAATATTACATGACAGTAGCAAGAATTCTAAACCTGTATACTAAGATATGTTGCCTCTGAGATACCACCAAGTTTTGGTCAAAGAAGAAATTTAGAATGACCAGCAAAGAAATGTTGAATGGTATTAGATTACAGTTCATTATAAGGTGATATCTTATCCTTGTAAAACCTTCTGGGGATCATGTTTTCTGATTTGAGGAACAAGAGTTCAGTTTCACTTAGGAGACAGTTTAGGGATGGATAACGACAAACCAAAGCTTAATCCAGGTAGAGTGGAGGTTCTGTTAGTAGAATAACCTGATTTGGAAGAAGCTGTAAGGCTGATCTTGGGCGAAATTGCACTTTCATGTACGGCCAACTGCATAGTTTGCGGATTCTCCCGGATCCAGTCCTGTCTGTGGATGCACAAGTGATACAAGTGGCCAGAGAATGGCTTTTATGTGTTCCAGCCTTTTTACTACTGCTTTTCCTATGTAGAAATGTCAGAATCCTGTTATGACCTCATTACATCAAAACTGGGCCACTGTAGTGTATTCTTTGTGGGGCAGTTTTTGAAGACTGTTTGTAAGCTTTTGCTGATAAAGAATGTTGCTGTCTAGTTGTTTGTGATTGCATTCCAGCTATCCTAGTTGTTGATGCATTTCTTAGTTTGAAGTTTCTACCTTCAAATAAAATGAAATCATTTATCTGAAGAGCTACCTACCCCTGTATGAACCTGCTTGGGCTTTTGATTGGCTGCAAAGAGTATTACTTATCCACCAATGTGATCTGTTACGTTAGTGACCAGAGGAGATGAAACCTTCACTGTTGACAACGGACCTCCATTGTTGTAGCTACATCTCCTGATGCAGCCCCCCAATGCACCTTGGAAGACAGGCAGCACCACCCAACAAAGGGATTTTTGAGGCCCTTGGGAGTGAAGCAACCATCCCTCTCCCAACAGCAAGGCGCTTTCTGAAAGGCAGCTGCAAGGACCTTTTGAGGAGGGGGGTCCTGTCACAACTGCTTGTTGCAAAGCACTTTGCTTCTGGGAAAGGGGTGAACACTTCTTTGCTTACCACCCCGCTCCCCAGCACCTCAGAAATCCTTATATTGGTAGCACTGCCTGGCTCTAATGTGGAATTTGGGCAGCAGTCCTGGCCATTGCAGAGGTGCAGTGACTGTGAACATGAGTTCAAAAATTTAAGATGTTATAAGTTCAGCTTACAAGGTCATGAATATTGAACAAGATACGAGCCATTTTTTCCCTTTTAATTTCATAAACTGCCTTGAGCAGATTCTTTGCCTGGAATTGGGGTGTATAATAATAACTCTTCAGTATTGGAACTGCAGATTTCAAGGATGGAAGAGTTCTACTGTTCAGACTATTGTAGTTTGCCTATAAAGATGACTTGATTATAATTCTCATTACAGATGATTGATTTATTAATATGTAAGTGGTTATTTTGGGTATGAGATTTTGTTTATTCATTTATGGTATTTATGACAAACTTACCTGAATTTTTTGTCTCTTCATTTTCCCTCCAGATTGTATTAGATGTTGGGTGTGGTTCTGGCATCCTGTCATTTTTTGCTGCCCAGGCTGGAGCAAGAAAAATCTATGCAGTGGAAGCAAGCACAATGGCTCAGCATGCAGAGGTCAGCGAAATTCCAGTGAAATTCTGATGGAGTAGTTTGTACGAGCCCACCCTTTACTGGGACACAAATGTTCAGATGTTACAGTTGATTGGATTACTTTTCTTCTCTGCCTTGTGCTTTTCTGTGTGTGAAGGAAATGTTCTGTCAGTTCAGATATGAAACAGAAGCTGGGCTTTGGTGTAAGGCTAGAACTAGTACCCATTGCCCCAACTAGTTACTGTGTGCGTGTGTATAGCATACACTGTTCTGGGTCAGAGTATCCCTAAAGTTCAGGATGGGGTGAAATCTGATACATTAAAAAGGCATTCAGTCTTAGAATTTCTTTGCAGTTCTGGATCTTGCCTAGAACCAGTTGTTTGCTCTCAGAGTGATTGTGAAGATTCTGTTGTGTTGATTCTCCAGTGTTTGTAAATAATTTAGTGGCAGATGATGAATCTCCTGACACCTTGTAAGGATGCCATAACTTTCTTGTAGTTAGGTTGTACTGTAGCTGAGTGTGAATCCACACATGTTAAAACTGCTGTGCCTCACAACCCTCCTGTACCAGCTTGGTTCTTGATGCAAATTCATAATTGCTTCTGTGACAAAGAAGATATTTAGATCCTTTTGGGACGCTTAACAATGAGCTGTTTTAATGTTTAGTATTTCTTGTATTTACACATATAAAAAGAAGTTACTTTTCTTGCTGCCTTTATTTTAATGTGGGGTCTCAGATTGAGGGAAGGGGAAGGATAGAAATGAATAAATTGTAGCAGTCAGTAACAAAATGGCAAATTCTACACACTTCATTGTGAAACTGCCTTGTTATTTACCAGTTTTGTGCTTGGAATATTGCTGTTCAATATAGAACAAACCTGGAAGTTCCAAGGTTTCTTGAACTGAGGACTTGTGCAGTATCGTCCAGCTGTCTAATGCCCTATGAGGCTGTGGCACCTAGCAGGCATGGCAGCACTGCTGCTTGCAGTGTCCAGAAGGTGGTGCTGCAGCTACCAGTACAGCAGAGATCATGTGACAGAAGCCAATAAAGCCCCTGCTGTTGCTGCTGTGGCAACTTATTGCTTAAGTTCTGAATGTGAACATGTTTAGCTGCTCATTGAACTGCTTGCTGAATCATCAACTTATTTGCGGGTCTTCATCTCTGACAAAAACATAAGCAGTATATCTCTTTTTTTTGATGTAGTATAAGGGTGGGGTTGGCGGGGAGTGTAATAGACCATTTAACATAAAACATCCATCCATTTCTGATTAGTAGATATCTGAAGACTGAGTAGAAGTAAACACTTCTACTGATAAATCTGGCTGATAAATCTGTTTTTGGACTTTTTTACTTCCTGGTCAGGTTTTAGTGAAGAGTAACAACCTTACTGACCGGATTGTGGTCATTCCTGGGAAGGTGGAAGAAGTCTCACTTCCAGAACAGGTGGACATCATTATTTCTGAGCCAATGGGTTACATGCTTTTCAATGAACGTATGCTGGAGAGTTACCTGCATGCCAAGAAGTATTTAAAGCCTAGTGGTAAGTAACTTCTGCATAGGATGGTAGGGCACTTATCAGCAGCATCAGAGCTACCTTGAAGATTTCTTCTGGTACCCAAAATCAAGATGTTGTTGGGAACTTTGAAAGCAAATGGACTTAGGTAGTTTGAAGCAGGTGGAAAGTGTTTTAATGTGACAACAGTTTTGCCGGGTACAGAAAGTTAAGTCAATTTGTTCTCCTCCAACTTGTCCATAGTAATTGTCCTCCATCTGTCTTAGATGTCTGTAAGGGAAGAACTTGTGTTTGCTCCGTTGTGCTAGCAAAGCCCACTTGGAGAAGAAAGAGCTTGCTGCTTGCTTTCCTTTAGTATGGTAGTGCAAATTTGAGGAATTTGGGCTTGTGAATGTATGCGACTGCCTGGACCATATTTTTCTGATTTAAAAATAGTTGCATCTAACTATAAAATCACCTTTGTGCAATATGTGAATGCTTATAGACATCAGAAGTTTGGTAGGCCAAAAGATGGTGCTTATCTCTTGTGTAACACTCTATCACCAAATTGTACTTTTCCATAAATAGGGTAAGGCAAATTAAATCTTGCGGCCAATGAGGAGGTGACACAAGGAAGGTAGAAAAAAAAATTACATTGGGGAACATCAACATCATTTAGAATACATATTTTCAGGGGGTGTATGATGAGTTGAGTTAGGATTTAAGTCTCCAATATGAGAGTGATTTTACTTTGGCAGGTCAAGGCAAGTCAAGAACTTGAAGGAACTTGAAGGAAATTAAAAATTGATAGCACTCACTGATACACGATGAAATCTTTTAATGGCAGTTCAAGATATCGTTTATTAACTGAGATAGAGATGTGTGTGCAAATTTAACTACTTTTATCAGTACTCTTGTCTTGATTTAACTTGTTTTTAATTTGCTGTCCTTAAGATGTTTGAATTCTTTTTAATTTTTTTTATTAAGCACGCTTTTAACTAATATAAAATTACATAGGTGGAAGAAAATACAATAACAATACAGTAACTCACAAGATAAAACTAAACTAAACTAAACTAAACTAAACTAACACCTAAACAGAAAATAAACTATGTATCTAAACTAGTAAATAATTACTGAACTCAAGCTAACAAGGGAATATGACATATACACATTTGACTTCCTACTCCTCAGAGAATAGTGGTTGTTTAGCTTTTGTTATACTTCCTCTATTACCCTGTCTCTACCTCCAACACTTAATGATAAAATTTATAATATAATTACTACTTTACGCTATTACATGTCAGAAGAGCTAATTATGAAGATTAAAGTTCTAAAATAAAAATACGAATCAGGGTGAATAAATCTCCTAGTAATTTAACCCCCTTCCCAGCTCTAATAAAACAGAGTAACCTCTTCCACTGTTCCCAACGTTTAAAAAAAGAAAAAAAAATGAAAGGGATCTAGGAGTCTTGGTAGCTCTTAAGCTGAACTGGAGTCATCAGTGTGATGCAGCAGCCAAGAAAGCCAACACGATTCTTGGTTGCATCAATAGGAGTATGGTGTCTACATCGAGGGAGGTAATGGTACCACTCTATTCTGGATTGGTTAGATCTCATTTGGAATACTGTGTCCAGTTCTGGACACCTCAATTCAGAAATGATATTGACAAGTTGGAGCATTTCCAGAGGAAGGCGACCAAAATGGTGAAGGGTCTTGAGGTGTCCTATGAGGAGTGGCTTAGGGAGCTGGGTATATTTAGTCTGCAGAAGAGAAGGTTAAGAGGGGACATGATAGCCATGTTTAAATATTTGAAGGGATGTCATGTCGAAAAGCAAGCAGGCTTGTTTTCTGCTGCTCCAGAAACTAGGACAAGGAGCAATGGATTCAAGCTGCAGGAAAAGAGATTCCACCTGAACCTCAGGAAGAACTTCCTGAAGGTCAGAGCTGTCTGGCAGTGGAATATGCTGCCTCCATGGAGTGTGGTGGAGTCTCCTTTGGAGCTTCTTAAGCAGAGGTTGGATGGCCATCTGTTGGGAACACTCTGATGTGTGTTCCTTCATAGGAGGGGGTTGGACTGGATGGCTGCTGGGATCTCTTCCAACTCTATGATTCTATGAAAACCCTCCCTGGCCGGTTCTCCAATATTAATAAATCTAATACTACTGTTAAAACTCTTTAATAAAAATTCTACTTCTTTAATTAAGATCTTTACATTATCTCTCTGACCAAATTGCTTTTTCCTCTCAATTCAATCCATCTTTCAAGATCTGAAAGCTTTCCTTTATCTTTCTTGTCTCTTTCTATACTTCTTTGGTCACCCCTCTTCTTGGGATCTGTTCCTCCCACAGCTTCCATGACTTTCATCAAAAAGTCTCTTGCCTTTCCGTATGACTCTTTGACTGTAATATAAGGCCATGATCTC
Source organism: Cyclura pinguis (assembly GCA_030412105.1). Lineage (NCBI taxonomy): Eukaryota > Metazoa > Chordata > Lepidosauria > Squamata > Iguanidae > Cyclura > Cyclura pinguis. The sequence goes on from CM059600.1 coordinate 215,354,915, forward strand.
AGTATTCCTCCTCACCCTGTAAATGGGCTCTCAACATTTGAGCTGACAAATCTGGCAAGTTTCTTGATTTGACTTCTGTATCTCAGTCCAGTCCAGATTTCCATCATTTTCACATGTTTGCATCTGTTGGGAGACTGCTGGATCATCAGACACTTTTTTCTGGATGTTCTCATTTTACCACATCAGTCCATCTGTCTTCAAACCTTTTCCTTTCTCTTTCAGTTCCAAAAGAGCAACCATTTCAAGATTTCTTTCCTTTTCCAGGATCTACTTCCCAGTTTCTGAACATTTTGCTCTTTCCCCGCCATCATTTCCTTTCTACCCTCAGACTGATCTCTTTCATTATTAATCTGTACTGATAAAAGTCTTGTCCTTCACATCATGTTTCATGTCTGAGCACATCCGAAGTATCTCCTCTCTCATCAGTCTCATTTCTTGCAGAACTCTCTGCTTCAAATCCATCTCCCTAGATTAGTTCTTCACAATTCTTCTATATAGTTCTGCTGTCCAAGCTGCTTTTGACAGCTCCTGACAGCTATCAGAGCAAGTCTAGTTTAGACATCCCCACTTGAGTTACTAGCTGTCAGCACCAGTACATCAGCATCTACTCTAGCCTTCACTCTCTTTCAAGAGGCTAAACACAGTTTGTTAAAAGTCCCCTCCCATGTCACTTACTGTTGTCACCTCTTAGTTGTAACTGTGAGCCTTAAAGGTGACTTATTCAACCAACGAACCACATACACACACACAGTGTGGGGCTGATTAGCGAAGACCTGGGCAAATTCCTCACTACCTCTGAAGCCATTGCTTAGGCAAAGTAATCTCTGTGCTACTGATTTTGTAAAGAACAATTGAAGAAGTATTTGAATTACAACACTTTCTGGATGTGGGACAAGTATACCTTGGCAAGAAGTTGTTCTATAAAGGCAAAGAGTGGGTGACTGAATTTTCTAACTTTTAACTATAACCCTGCTGGAGTTGTGGCAAAGTGCTTCCCCCTTAAAAAAACTGAAGCTTAAAGAACTTAACTGAAGTTTATAAGCCTTTACCATGTTTGTGGGAACCTTCTTCTTTCTTTATAGTTGGAGCAAGTGACCTTAAGTAATAACAGAAGTATGGAGGGAGTATGAACAATTTCTTACCATGGGAAGCTGAGAACACTGATAACAGTCAAGGCCATGATGCCTCAGACAGCAGAACTTACTTAGCCAACACTGACCTCTGATGGTGAAACCAGGAATAAACAGCAAACTTTAATAGAGAACTGTAAAGTTGTATAAATTGAAATATCTGGAAAATAGCCTTTGATAACCTCTAAACAATTTTTGTAGGAAATTTGAGGCAAAAAGGAGATTAAATAGATTGAAAAGTTTTCCCCTTTTTCTTTTATTATTTTATTTTTAGTAAAAAAATATTGTTTATATTTTTATATTTTGTACCTTTACCTTTCCACATTGTAATTGTAATTAATAGATAAATTGATTGATTGATCAATTAGCTGCTTTTAATTAATTGAGCAACTAATTTTAATTTTTTTCTTTTTTCTTTTTTTTCTCGTTTTGTCTTTAAATTAAGCGAGGGGTTGAAGGAGAGGAAAGGGGAAATTGATTTTTTAATTTTTAAAATATTTTTCTTCTAATTTTTTAAAAAGGGATTTTTTTAAAAAAAGATTTGATTTTTTGGAAGGGAAATATTTAATTTCTAATATTTTAAATTAATAATATTTCTCTTTGAGTTTAAAATTTTTGAATTAAAACTTTTAAATTTTAAAACATAAATTTTATTTCAATTGATAACTGTCAATTACCAATTCAAAATTTTGAGAAATTTCAAAGGATAAGGAGAGAGATGCAGCTAGGCTTGCAAAACAAGCGTTAACAGCTGAACAAGAACTATCCCAGACACAGAAAAGAGGGTCTACAGACCAGATCAAGGAGATGGAATCAGATCAAATACTGATGGCTCAGATGAAAAAGATGAAGGAAGAACTAACAGCAGTGATACATCAACTTAGAACAAAGGCTACATCAGAAGATGAAGAGTAGCTTAAGGGACAGATGCAGCAATTTTCAGCTCATGTGAAGTTAAACTTGAAGGAAATAAAAGTTTCTCTAGCCCAGATTGACACTGAGATGAAGGATGAAGCTACAGAGGGGAAAAGTAAGAAAGGAAAGGATTGACAGCAGAACAAGAGAAGAACTTAAAAGCATTGGCATTGTTGGGATTGAAAGAAAGAGAGAAATACCTGAGGATATGGGAGATACCAGAAAAGAAAAATGATAATCTACATATGAGGGTAAGGTCTTGGTAAGGGTAAGGCAAGGTGGAGAAATTGCTGCAGAAATTGACCAGATTTACAGAATTAATTCAAGAATAGCCAAAGAAAAAATCTGCCAAGAGTGTCATAATTTACTTTGTGAAAAAGAGTGTGAGAGAGCAAGTGTTGCAGTGACATTTCACAACTGGACTTCAAATGGATGGAAGAGAAATTATAATTTTTAAAGATTTGCCAAGGAGAATTTTGAGAAAATGAAGAGATTTAATTTTTTAAACAACTAAACTTAGGAATTTTTTTCAGGTGAGGAAATGTTGATGGTGTGGTGCTGTTTTATAAGCAAAGGAGATACAACTTAATTTAATTCAGAAGGCTAGAGATTTTTAAAAGAAATGTGAGGAGGATTTTAGTGGAAGAGCAACACTGGAACAACCAACAGAAGAGACAAATTTTGTCTTTGAGGAAGCCAAAGATGATCAGGCCGTGACAAAATCAGATTCAACTCTGGAAGAAGAAACATAAAGATGGCAATAAAGTTTTGTCTTTCAGTGTCAAGGGAGTAAATTTGACTGATAAAAGATAAGAAACATTTCATTATTTGGAGAAGCGAAACTTGGACCTGAAACTCAAATAAAGAAATAATGTTAAATATTTGAAGAATTCTAAATTGGGAATAGAAGTTACATCATCTATAGCTGAAAGAAAAAGAGGGGTAGTCATTTATGCCAAAGCAAACTTGTTACTTGAGAAAACTTTTGAAGACCCAGAAGGATGGATATTGAAGTATAGGTGCAACTCTTTGAGCAAAAGATCCTGATGACTAGATTGTATGCACTGAGTGAAAACCAAGCTAAATTGTTTGAGAAATTATTGCAGAAGGTTTTGGACTTAAAAGCTGATAAATTTATTTTTCTGAGGAATTTTAATGAAGTTATTGATCCTAAAATTGGTAGATTGTCGCAGAAGAAGATAAGAGAAAAACAGGGAAAGTTATTGTCTTGATAGATACCCTGGATTTGATAGACATGTGGCAAATATACAGATCAGTGAAGGGATATTCTTTTTACTCTGTATGACATAAATCTGTTTCTAGAATTGACGTGTTCTTGGCCTCCAAATCACTGGTCAGTGAACTGAAAGCTATGGAGATTTTGCCAAGAGTGCTTTCTGACCGTAATTCTTTATTATTGTCTTTTAAAAGAAGATTGCAAATGAACAATTACTGAAAATCATCACATTCTGAAGACTTTGAAAAATTATTTCCATGAAAATTTAAATAAAGGCACTGACATTGTTGTAATGTTGGGTGCTGGCAAAGCAGTGATGAAAGGTGTGTGTGTGTATTTTCAGCAAAACAGAGTTGAAGAAAAAAGAGGCAAAGACAGCAAGAGGTTATCTTGAATGAAATTAAGAAAAGTGGAATTGCAAAAGAATCTTACAGATTTATCATTGTTGAAAGAACTGAAGATCTTGCAGAAACAGGAATTGATGAGTATGGCCTATGAGACAGGAAGATTTGTTTACATCAAATATTTACATCAAAAACACTTTGAGTTTGCTAATAAGCCTGGCAGATAGTTGGCTTATAGACTGAGGAACAAGAGAGATAGGAAGGGAATTTTGCAGGTTAAGGATGGGAATAACTTAATATCAGATAATGAAAAGATGAAGAAGATTTTTTGTAATTTTTTGCCCATCACTTTATAATGAACAAAAGCTTGTGCTGGGGAAAGTACAGTCATATTTGGGCTCTCAAAAATTGCTGACAAGTTCAGAAAGTCTTAGTGTGAATGCAAGAATATCACCTCCCAAAGTGGTGAAGGCACTTAAACATAAAAGTTGGGAAGGATTCAGGACCAGATGGATTATCAGCGGGTTCTTATAAGGCATTAAACAATCAATTATGCTCATCAGTGCAGTGTTTGATGAACTCTGTAATTGATTCTATTGGATCTATATAAATAGAACTTTGATTCCTGAAAAAGACAGAGATACAACAGATCATAACAATTATAGGCCAGTATCCCTTTTGAATAATGATGATAAGATTTTTACTTGGATTTTGGCTAAAAGCATGAAAAGCGTTCTAAGTATATAGATACATGAAGATCAGTGTGGATTTTTACTTAAAAGACAATTGAGAGGTAATACAAGATGTTTGATATTTTGGAATATTTGGAATTTCACAATGAAAACAAGCAGCTATAATTTTTCTAGATGCAGAGAAGGCAATTGATAATCTCTCCTGGACTTTTATGATCAAGTTGCTCAACAAAATGAATTTTGGTCAAAATTTAAAGCAGAAAGCACATGTTTTAGAAAATGGGGAAAAATCTGATTTTTGTGATATGCAGAAGAGGACTAGACAGGGATGTCCACTGTTCTCTCTGTTGCTTATTCTGATTTTGGAAGTATTAAACAGAGCTATTAGACAAGAGGAAAAAGTAAAGCACACAGGACTATTAGACAAGAGGAAAAAGTAAAGCAATCACCATCAAGGAACAAACCTTTAAGCTGAGAGCATTTGCAGATGATCTTGTAATTTTTTGCAAGATCCACTAGAAAGCATGAACACATTTCTGGAGATGATAACAAATTTTGGGGCTTTGGCAGGTTTCAAATTGAATAAAGGCAAGACATTTATGATTATACAGAATATGATAAAAGAACAACGGTGATCACTGTCTGAAAAGACAGATTTTAAAATTGCAAAGAAAGTGAAGTATTTGTGGATTACATAACACAAAGCTTTTTCAAAATAATTTTGATAAAAGCTTGGAAAGAAATGAAGCAAGATTTTGAGAGATGGTCTAAGTTGAAATGGTCATTTTTACGTAGAATATTGGTGATTCAAATGAATGTCTATTCCAGACAATCCCTATTATAGTTAATTATTTATCTTTTAGCCAGCGGCAGAGAGATATCTCAAAATTCCTGTGGCAAGGGAAGAAACCTAGAGTGACGATGAAAGTAATTACAAGATGTAAAGCAGAGAGGCAGTTTGTTGCTCCCAGACTTAAGGATATATTTTTATATATTGACCATGGTCTGGTTGAAATATTGGGTGGACATGCTGTACTTAAGAGTTTGGATGAAATATAAAAAACAAACTATGTTTTAAGTGCCAGTGTGGCTTTCACTCCAAGAAGCTCTTTACGTAAGAGAAATACCATGTAAGGGAAAATGGATAATATATAGTGATTTAATTAAGCTGTAGGATGAATAAATTTGAATGAAGATGAACAAGGAAATGAATGAAGAGGGGGAAAACATAAGTTAGTTTGTTTATAGACAATTGTTAGATTTAAAATGGGTAAAAAGTTGTCTGATCTTGACACTAAAAAAGTGGATTTTGAAAATCAGCTGTGTAAAGATGATAATTTGATAGCAAAAATGTACAAGATGTTGCTGAAATTGGAATTAGAACAGGAACAATTAAAAGAATACATGTTTGAATGGGGTCAGTGTGTGGGTCATACAATCCAAATGGATCAATAGGAAAAGATGTGGACAAAGGATTTGAAGTTCACTTTAAGTTATGATTTAAGAGAAAATTTTTATAAGATGATGTGTAGATGGTATTTAACACCAGAAAAACTTTCTAAAATGTATAAAGGTTATTCAAGTAGATGTTGGAAATGTAATCAACTTGAGCAGACCTTTTTTTCATATGTGGTGGACTTGTAACAAGGCGAAGAAGTTTTGGTTGATGATATAAACACCAGAGGATGAAGAAAATTTTGAAAATAAAGATTCAGCTGACCCCAGAAGTGTTTCTCCTGGGATTGATAGATGACAAGATGAGCAAATGACACAATATATGACTGTTGCAGCAGCAATTTTGTATGCTCAGAAATGGAAAGACTTAGTGATCTTAGTGGATGCTGAAACTTCTAGATATGGTGGAGATGGACAAATTGGCAGCACTGCCAAGAGATCATTGTATTACTGACTATAAAAAAATTAGGAGAGGGTTATGTCATTTTTAGAGTTAACTGAAGGAAGATAAGTTGCAAGAGGGTGTGATTGAAGAATCAAGTTAGATGAATTCTAGTAAAACTGGCTTTTGCTTGTTCCAATATATGTTTTATGGAGCTTGGATAATTATCTGAAATAGTAATATCAATAACAAGGAGAATTAATAGTTATGATTATTGAGGTATTGGATTATAGGATGAATAGCAACCATTGCCTGGGAAGTGGGTATATATATAATATGTATATATATAATATTTATAATATATGTATAATATATGTATAATACTTGTATTAGTTGTAGGTTTTGTTTTAAGTAGGTTTTTAAATTTTTTATTGTAGTCATGTCTGTTGTATGTTTGTACATTGTAGTTTTATTATATTGAAATGGTATATTTTAATAAAATAAAGATAAAAAAGGTTCTCACAAAAGGAATTTAAACCTATTTTCAAAAATTTTCCTTTCAGTCTTTAGTTAATATTATTGAGTACTGTCTCTTTAAAAGAGCCAGCATGGTGTAGTGGTTTTGAGTGTTGCACTAAGACACTGGGGACCAGGGTTCGAATCCCTGCTCAGCCATGGAAACCCACTGGGTGACCTTGGGTCAGTCACACTCTCTCAGCTTCAGATGAGGGCAATGGCAAATCCTTTCTGAACAAATCTTGCCAATAAAACCCTGTGATAGGGTCACCATAAGTTAGAAATGACTCGAAGGCACGCAACAACTGTCTCTAAGAAAAGTGGTTTTTACTCTGCCTTCCACAGCCACAGTTGTGATTGAGTTACTTTCAGTCAGTTTAAAGTTGTATGTAAAAAACCTCATTCTGTTGCAGTTGTAGAACTTATATGTTGAAGTTATGGGGAGCCTTTGGAGCTTCTTTGAAAGTAGTTAAGAAAACTAGATTGCGTGGAGATTGGCTACCTCTGTGCAGCGACTACAGGGTAATGAGGTTGATGTCTCAAGTCCTCTGATCCACGCAGCCCTCTGGAATGAAACTTTTGACTCCTTGGTGCATGGATCAAGAATTACAACTAATCTGGGGTCTGCTGAGTTTTTTGTCCCCAAGGACCAGTTTTCACCAGTTTCAGAGGTACCAAACCAGTGCCTATGACCCACAGCCCACCATCCCAAGGGAGAGCTTCCCTACAGCATGGTGTCATGCTCTTCCATGCTTGACCAGAAGTCAAGACATTTGAGTTCTAAGCAATCTTGCCTGCCTGCCTGCCATTCTGCCTGGTTTTCAATGTGTTCAGTTGTTTAATTTTCCTACTGTTTTTTTTTAAAAATATCCTTCTTAGGGTTTTTGTTAAAATGGGCTAAACACCTTTCTATAAAAATACTTTTTGCACTTTCTTTTCCATTTCAGGAAATATGTTTCCAACAATTGGGGATGTCCACTTAGCACCTTTTACAGATGAACAACTCTACATGGAACAATTCACAAAGGCTAACTTTTGGTGAGTCTCTGAACATGAACAATGACAAGTTTTTGAATGTTTATATTTTATCTCAGGGAGAAGCAAACTTCAGTACTGATCTCTACAAAAGATGCTCAGGCTTGGTTAGACCTCAGTAGCAACCATTCTTTGTGAACCTTTTCCAGTTAGGAAGCCTTAAAGAACATCCACCAACATTTGTAGTGGCATTGTTGCTTTCCAGGTTGGTTTTTTTTTTTGCAAACAAGACTGATTTACCTGAGGCCAGGGTGCCTGTTATTAAAAGGCTGCAGCAGTGCCTTCTGAGACTTTTTCCTCTTCATGGTACTTCAGGTCATCCAGCCTCCTCTGTCTTCTTTTTGCAGGTATCAGCCATCCTTCCATGGGGTAGATTTGTCAGCACTTCGAGGAGCAGCGGTAGATGAGTATTTCAGGCAGCCTGTTGTGGTAAGTTTTTCCATAGAATTCACGTCGGTTTTGGCAGAAATTGGTATTATTTGGTGTGGTGACAAGGGCATAGTGAGAGCAGAGGGTGAAATGCGATTAAACACTGTGAAGAGAATGTCTGAACAGCTGTGCTAAGCCTAGATATAAACTCTATCTTAGTTTTGCCCTTTGGCATGCCCATGAGGGCTAGAAATTGGCTCTGTGTCATTTTTGGTGGAATAAACATGGGGGCTTTGACCCTGCCATTACTCAATGCACTGGTTAGTTTACAGCCTGTGGCAGCTTGTATTGAGTAGATTCTTTCGCCCTTCCTGACACTGAGCATTGGAGTTTGACTTGCAGCATTTTGCCCCAGCTTTATTTCTTTGGTAATGGTATGGCTCTCTATGTATTTTTCTTGGTTTAAAATGCTATTGACTGGTTGTCCTCCTTGAAGGCCTTAGGATTAGTTGAGACTTGATTCATGGAGATGTGGTGGCATGAGCTTTGGACTGTAACTCTGGGGACCAGGATTCAGATCCCCACTTGGCCATGGAAACCCAGGGTGACCTTAGGCAAGTCACACTCTCTTAGTCTCAGGTGAAGGCACAGACAAACTCCTCTGAACAAAATTGGCCAAGTGATAGGGTTGCTGTGATTCCTGACTAAAATGGAGAAGCAGGTTGTCTGCGATACTGGGAGTAATGCAGAGGTATGTTGACTGATAGCTGTTCTCTGATGATAAAGTTGTGAACCTGTCTGATCCCCCGATAAGCTAGCAAGCGGGCAGCCTTCTGTTTGAAGTCTCTCAACCTGTAACCTCATTGCATGATGCCAAGTTTTATAGTGTTAGGAGAAAGTGGGGTGGGAGGGGGGGAAACAACTTTTCCCTTGATGTAAAGTCAAAGGCTTTCACAGCCGGAATCCATAGGTTGTTGTGGGTTTTCCAGGTTTTCGAGAGGATATCCTCTGAAGATGCCAGCCACAGATGCAGGTGAAACGTCAGGAGAAAATACTAATGCAACATGGCCTCAAAGCCCGGAAAACTCACAAACAACCTATAACTTTTCCCTTGCCAGTTTCTTCATAGTGCGTATAATTCAAAACAAGTCATTTATTCACTGTTTTAACTAAGCTAAGCAGCCTGAATATTGGAGTAGCACCATAGATTGTTGAGGATGTTTCTTCTTAATTAATTACATAACTTCCTTGTCAGGTCCATCTTGTGGCCAGATGAAGTTATGTTTGAAAACCAGTTTTGGCATGTTCAAATAGCATCTTACTTTCAACCACTGAAGCATGGGTGGCTTGTTTCAAAACATTTTCATGGTCAATAGGGAGAGAGCCATAAAATACCTGTCCATAAGATACTTGTTTCTTGAAGTGTTTCAACCTGTTTGAAGTGGGTAGGTGGCTAGACACGTAGCAGTGGAGTGTTCTGCTTCCTATCACTGTTATGTGTAGAACAACAACTGGGCTGGTTATGTGATGTCTCTCTCTGCTCCCAGCTGGGTGTGTCTGGGAGCAAGGAAGAAGGCATAATAGTGTTTTCTCCAGCCCACATGGGGTATATTGCCAAGTCTACAGTGTATTTCTTCTTCTCTTACATTTGTCTGGAAGTAGAGGAAACCCCATGATAGGTCTGCCTTAGGATCACCATAAACTGGAAACAACTTGAAGGCACACAACAACAAGAACAAGAGATGAGTTGAGAGCCAGTGTAGTATAGTGGATTGAGCATTAGACTACCACTCTGGAGACTGAGGTTCGATTCCCTGCTTGGTCATGGAAACCTGTTGGGTGACCTTGGGCAAGTCACACTGTCTCAGCCTTAGATGAACCACAGGCAAACCGCCTCTGAACAAATCTTGCCAAGAAAACCCTGGAAAATTGGCAGCATCTAGAGAGCTCTAGAGTCAGCATGGTGTAGTGGTTTGAATGTCAGACTATGACCCTTGAGACCAAGGTCTGACTTCCTGCTCAGCCATGGAAACCCTCTGGTTGACCTTAGATGCATCACAAACTCTTAGCCCAAGAAAAAAACCCTGCTAGGGTTGCCTTAGGGTCACTATAAGTTGGAAAGTGACTTGAAGGTACGTAATAAAATAGGTAAGTCAGCTCCAGTTTTAGGTATTCTCCCCCATCTGAAGATCTTTATTGCTGTGCTTTATTTTGTCCTAGGATACCTTTGATATTAGGATTCTAATGGCCAAATCTGTTAAATACACAGTGAATTTCTTAGATGCCAAAGAAGCGGATTTGCACAGGTAACACTTTTCTCTGTTGGCTAGAATGGGAGGGGAAGGGAGAAACATCCATATTTGAGTTCCCAGCTGTGTGTCATGAGGGGAGAGGTAGAGACGAAAGCTCTAATTCCTTTCTTTGGAGTACTAGCAATCATGTCTCCATTATAGGCAGTGAAGAATCTTGTGGTGCTGGGAAGACTAACAAGTTTTATTTTGTGTTTTGTGGGCTGCAGCTGTGTTTATCAGATGCATGGAGTTTTGATTCAGTTGGCAGATTATTTATATACCACATGCTTTGGTGAATTGGTGATGGATGTCCTCAGTAAGGAAAGAGGGAATTGACATTACCTTAATATAGGAGTCATTAGCAAACAGCAGTTTGGCATGAACTGCATTGTCTGTGTTCAAGCCACAGGGGGTCAAGTTGTACTTTTGGATGAATTCCCTATTGGAATCTGGCTTTAAAGTTCTGTCTCCCCCCTTCCCTCCACACACAGTGAGGTGAGAGTCTTCTGTTAAATTGAAAGGTTCATCTACTGGTTTTCATAAGATTTCCATTTCTGATTTGTGCTCATTCTTTTCTTTCACACAGAGACTGGATCTTTTGTCCTATGTAAAATGAAGGAGGTCATTGCTGTCATATGACAGTATATAACTGGTTTCGTTCCCCAAAACATGGGTGAACTTTAAATTTGTTTTCTTGCCAAACAATGAAATAATAATAAAGCTTTAAAAGTAGAAGTTCTTTTGTTATCTGTAAAAGAACTGAAGCCAAAACCAACCCGCCCTGTTGACATACCTGAATCACAGTGGCAATTGGAGAAAAAGTGAGTCTAAAGTGTTGGGCATGGCTAATAAGATGCAACTGTAAGGAAGATCCTAGATAGCATACTTTGCTTCTGCTAACTACATTTTCTCTGATGGGGCTGCTGTATAGGCACATACTATGTACTGACTATGGGGAAACCGTATGACTCTAAGGAAGAATATGACTTGCATTTTTCTCTTGTTTTCTAGGATAGAAATCCCATTCAAATTCCACATGCTGCATTCAGGTCTAGTCCATGGATTGGCTTTCTGGTTTGATGTAGCCTTTATCGGTTCAATGTAGGTAGTGGTGAAAATGCTCTTTCTTCCCATTTGAGCTTGGATTGTGTAAAATGACTCATTATTACTCTAATTCTACATAACCAGTTCTCTTCTGACATCAGTCTTTATACAGAATAATATACAAGTATTTACCTAAGCCAGTGCCAGTGGAAGGTTAGGGGAAAATCTGATAGGAAGTAGGATTCTGTGGCTCTTCCCCACACTAGGATTATTCTTAGCTGGAGAATGCACAGCTAGGTGGAAGAATCTGTCTTGCCAAGTCCTCATTTGTATTCCTTTATTTTCAGGCCTGGTTAAACTTCTTGCTGGTTTTAGGCTTCTATATTATTCAGTCCTGGATAACTTGGCTAGTGCACCCTCCTATATGAGATTAAGTCCTGATCTAGGACTGAATGAGTCCTGATCTAGGTACCAAGTTACAGCTGAATTTTCTTTTAGTTGCCTTCGAGCTTGGGAACCCGCTTGGGATATTTGCTTATCTTTCAGAGTCACTGCTTTGGAGATTGCTCTGTTCTTCTGCACATTTTGGAAGATGCCTTTCTATAATAATCAGCTCTTCTAATTTAAATTCTGTGTATTTTGTGATTTAGTTTGAATTTGATAATGTATGCATATTTGGGAATGATAGTTTACAAGACATGTTGCTATATAAAAGAAGGTGTAATGCTAGCAAGGATTAACTTTTTTTTTTGTTTCCTGTTACTGTAACATAATTGTATCAAAGAAAAGTATGCACTGAAGCTTTAACTGATTGATTTTTTAGTGAAAACTGTTTAAAGGCAAGCCTGATAAAAATTGATTAAAAGTACTATACCCAACTCCTACCAGAAGAAAATAAGTGCAAACAAGAAAGTTTTATAGACCCTTCCGGACCATGCATATTACTATCACGTGGAACGTCCACCCAGAATAGTATTATTGATGTTGGCTTGAAAGAGAAAAGCAGAATTTTGATAGCTCCATTGAGAGTGAAAACAGCATATGACATGTGAAACCTGACACTGCCAGCATTTGTAATTGAAGACGCTCTTATAAGTAGAGACAAGATCACACAAGGGGATGGGCTGTAGATTTGTGAATCCAGATCTCTTTCTCTTTCTGAACATAACCTTGTTGCCTCACTCCTTCTGCTAGAATGACCGTTTGGCTTTCGACTGCTCCCACAGAACCTCTTACCCACTGGTACCAAGTTCGATGCCTCTTTCAGTCTCCACTTTTTGCTAAGGCTGGTGACACCCTCTCAGGGACATGCCTGCTCATTGCCAACAAGAGGTAAGATCAGAAGGACTGTTTCATTCTCAGATAGGTAGATGAAGAACATTTCTCTCAAAGCACCCAGGCCAGAGTCTTCCAGCAGATTGAGGTTCAGCCTTAGAAAGATGAGCTGATATATATTTGTTACCTTAGCCTATGCTCATCTGTAAACTGGAAATAATAGTTAACCTGCCTCACAAGTAGACTGTTCTTTATCACTTCAAGCAGCCTTATGAATAGTACTGCCCTCTTCTTGTCCAGCTCATTTTGGTCACAGGTGCCTGTGTAATATTTGATGCAGCTTTTCAGAATTCATGCACACCTGATGTTTGGAGGATTCTCTTCTGTGACTGTCTTCCTTTGAGTTATGACCTTTAGCTTTTACTAGGGTTCCCCTGCTTCTCTGCTTGCTTATTTGACTGTTGCTGAGAGGATAAGACCAGGCAAGGGCCAGAGTTCAGCTGGTCTGACTGCAGAAGCTCTGTGATCCAGTCATACTGATGGCTACCACCAAATCGACCTGACAGTCTGGAATAATTTACAAAAATCAGTGTAACACATCCACGAAAACGGCTCTTCAAAACAATTTTCTAGACCTTTCTTTTCAACAGTGGTTGAAAGACATTTGCCAAATAAAAAGATTCCCATAGATGTGAAATAAGCTTCCTCCTCATCTAGAGGAATGGATGGTCATTTGTATCTCTAATCCTTCTTTTTCAGGCAGAGTTATGACATCAGTATTGTCGCTCAAGTGGATCAGACAGGCTCCAAGTCCAGCAACCTCCTTGACCTGAAAAACCCATTTTTCAGGTATGTCAGTGTGAGCCTCCAAAGTATTTTCCTCAGGCCTGTGGCAAGAAATGAAGGGTGTGTGAGGGATGTAGAAAGACTGTTGTGCTTCAGTATGAAACAGCATCTAACTATAACTGTCTGTTGTTGTATGCCTTCAGTTCATTTCCGACTAAGAGCAATCTTAAGGCAAACCTGTCATGGGGATTTATGGGCAAATTTTATTCAAAAGAGCTTTGCCTTTGCCTTCCTCTGAGGCTGAGAGAGTGTGACTTGCACAAGTTTACCCAGTGGGTTTCCATGGCCAGTACTACTGAACTTGGTGATTGTGCTACATTTAATGGGAACTACAAGGCTGGACTGTAGGAGTTCTGGAGGTAAGGGAGTTCTTGAGGTGTGCAGGAGTTCTCTGTAGGATATCCTGGGGTAAAATAATAATTTTCCTAGATAATCTTCTTATGGTTCTAAAGTACTCCTACTTCATGCCTTCCAAAAGTGACCCTGGTTTTCTGGACTTCTGCTGAGTTGGTCACCATCAATTAAAAAAAAATAGCCAACAGGCAGCTTTTTGGAGCTCTCCATGTTCTTGGCTGAGCTGTTTCTCTTAGACACCCCATAGGCAATTGTAATAGATGAATGCCAGTGCAAATACCATGTGACAGTCACCTAAAACTTTTGCCCAGGCTGTCTGAATTTTCCATTTCAGAATAAGCTTGATTAATAATTACAGTTAAGTAATTGGGAATCACTTTGCATCCTGCAGGCTGAATTTAGTCCCAGGCCTTTTGCTTGTGCTCTGTTACAGAATCCAGAATCTTCTCCAGTCTCTTCCCAGGAAGTCCTCCTGCTTTTATCTGCTGATTTTTATTTTATTTATATGATGATGATGATGATTACTACTACTACTCTACTGCTACTATTTGAAAGACCTTTGGCTAGGAGAAGTGTGCCGTTTTGGTCTTTGTTTGCTGCAGTGCAGGATTTACTGCCGTAAGATATTCTTATCAGAATACTCTTTAGTTCTTGTTTTGTTGCAGCTAGACGTAATTTTCATTTGTCATGAGTTACCATGGGGAAGGGCAGAATACAATTATTTAAATGCTAGTGGTGGATGGAGAGCCGATGCAGTGTAGTGATTTCAGTGTTGGACTAGAATTCTTGGAGATCAGGATTTGAATTCCTACTCAGTCATGGAAACCCACTCTCTTTCAACTTCAGAAGAAGGCAGTGACAATGCTCTTCTGAATAAATCTTGCCAAGAAAGCCCCATGACAGGGGTGCCTTAGGACTGCCATAAATGAGAAACCACTTGAAGCCACACAGCAAGTGGCAGCTATCTAGTTGCAGCTGGGAAGGCAGTAGCATGGTTGCCTCTCTGGATTGCGTATTGAGGTCAAAGCAGCCTTTAAATGGAGGCAAGTTGAGTGGTTTCACTTTTCCAGTAGCGTTGATGAAGTCTGTGTATAAAACACACCCAAGATAGATATACATTCTCTCCTTCTCTCTGCAGTGAGTGCTCAGCTTGGTTAGAGTATTTTACAGGGATTCTGTCATTGGCTTTATGCTGACAGTAGTATTGCAGAATGTGGGGAGAGGGATATCAAGCTGCTTCTGGATGTATACAGATACCCATAGTACTTTACTTTGCAAAAGGCGAAAGTAGCTCTCTGAAACTCAAGTAGCACTGCTACAATAAATAACTGAACATGGCAGTGTGAGTCTCATGAACACAGAATTCTTGGTGCACTTTTGGAAATGTCTGTAAGTGTTTGACTTGTGCAGACTTTCGTTGAAGCAGCTGCAGTAAGGGAGCAAAGACGCAAACCTCCCCCATCCTTACCCACTGCAGAACTGGAAATATCTGAGTTGAATAGGGAGTAGGGATCAGAAACGTAAAGAGCTGTGTAGTCTACCATGATTGCACTATCATGTTCAAGATGGATAGCTGTATTATAAAAATCATCATCAAAAAAAAAAGAGCTTTTGTGATCAACAGTTCTTTTGTGGAGGAAACTTTGGGTGCACACCTTTCGTTTGCAGATCTTTAATAGTTCATGAACAGATGGCTATAGAAGACAAATTATTTAAACAGTGGGTCCAAATATGCAGACAACACATCCATTGGTTTCTCTGTGCAGAATCAAAAGTTGTAAATGATATAAGCACAGTGACCCTTAGTTGCAACAGTAACTGGTGACCTTCTTAGAGTTGCTTTTCTAATTAATTAAACATCTGCAGTGGGAGAGCAAATGCTGGTCTCAGTCAAATTCAAGTAAGTAAAGTTAGACTTAAATTATTCTAATTTCAACCATTCTAACACTGGAGTTTCCCACTGAAGTGTTTTTCTTGACCTGTTTTTTGCTATTAAGTGCTGTTTTGTTTTTACTGTTATCCAGTTTTAGTTTACACTGCAAGGTACTGTAGTGTCTATGCATTGAATATTTTGCAGCAAAGTATATAATTCTTGTTGCAGCTTCAGATGTAATTTTGAGTCTAGCACACGCGCATAATCTACTCGGTGCGCTTTGATATATATCCCTGTTATTTGGAGTCCTTAGTAACAGGGGATTGCTTTCAGGGTTGTGGTTAGACACTGTCTCAGCTTTTGCTTTCTCTTATAGCAGTATGATAATAGCTCTGGATAAAATTGAAGGTGATGCTAGAAACAGAATTTATTTAGAAATAACAACAACCACTCTACATCACTACTGTCTACTCAGATAGCATATAGTCCAATATAAATGCCAAATAGAAGAGAAGTGCAGAGAAGCTTAAAAACCTGCCCTTCCCAAGAAGCTTTACATAACTCAGTGAATTTCCTTTTTGAAAAAGAAAGGAACTGTAGGATCAAAACATCTTCACTGTAAGTTCTAAGTGTATATATGTGACATTGAAAAATGCATGTCTTTACACGGTTGACATTTAAATGGATGCTCTAATGCAGAGGTGAGCAACTAGAGGGATGCAGCCCCAACCCCACCTCCAAAAACTCAAACAAGCAAACAAAAAAACAAAACAAAAAACATTGCACAAGGACATTGGGAGCATTTGGGGACAATTTTTTCTTTTGAGTTTTTGAAGGTGAGGTGGCATTTGGGGGAATTTTTGCCACTCAGCCCATTGTAAGACAAGGAGTGTCCTATTTAAAAAGCAGGAACCTTCTGGAAGTCACTTCTGTTTTTCAAAAAAAGCCTTCCCCAGGGGAACCTGAAAACATGGCAAAAATGCCCTCAAGCCCCTAGAGGGCATTTCAGACGAAAAAATATTTTTGACCCTAGAGGGCCTAGATGGCTCACAGTCTGTGCTTTGCCTCTCTTCCTCTTTAATATGTAATTTCTATGATTCTGGGGATCTGAATTTGTACTCTGACACTGGTTAGGTTTTGATCCTGTAATACACTCAGAACTTTATGCAGAAATGTCAGACAAAATTTATTGAATTAAGTGGCCTTTGGGCTCCATGAGGTTAGGTTTTTTTCTCTCTATCTGTGTGTGTAGTCTTCTTCATGGATAGTCTGTAGCCCACAAGAGGCAATGCCACAGTTGTTCTCCTAGTGGCCAAGGTGCTAGCAGACTTTTCTGGCAGATCTTCTAAAAGACAACAGGATATTTGGCACGTAATCCACATAGGGCTCTGCTTGCTATTATATTGTTTTGGGACTGGTGTTTAATTGTGTGTGTATGTTTATCTGTTTTGTAGGTACACAGGTACAACTCCATCACCTCCTCCGGGCTCACACTACACCTCTCCTTCAGAGAATATGTGGAATACAGGTGGCACCTATAACATGAGCACAGGGATGGCTGTTGCTGGTACTGTATCTTCTTTTCTGTCACTCCTGGGATGAGCTCATGGGCTCTCTCCTTCTTCAGTCTCTTTGGGGACAGGAATGTGAACAGTTAGGATGCCAACCAGGAGCCCCAAAGGCGTGGAGATTCTAGCTTCGCTCTCTGTTTCACGGTTCACTGAGTGGTTTGACTATGGAGATTTGCTTGTTCATTTGTTTATTCAGTTTTGTGGTGAAGTTATGGCCTGCTGCAAGCAATATTTTTTTTTTTTGGATTGGTTTCTTAAATCGGCCTGGAGGTTGAAGCCCTTACAATAGGATGGCATGAGGATATCTGAATTAAGCATTCTCCAGGGGCAACCACAGTTGGTAGCTGCCTGGTCTTCTTGCTGCAGGAGAGAGGGCTTTATGGCTGACTTGTCTCAGGATCCATATGTGATCACCTCCCCTGTCACTCATTCAGGGCTTATACAAAAGATATTTTTCCTCTAATCAATCCTGTGATCTCAAGCAATCCGTTTCAAAACACTAGTTTTGCTTGGAATGTGGCAGCTAATTTTCTCTGTCTATGCAGGGTGGGTGCAGATGATGAAACACAATGTCACATTTTTTATATAATTGAAAGAGCCATGGGTGATCCTTTCTTTGCCAGTAGCTGTGCATCATGCCATGGAGGATGTTCCCCTTCCATCTGATCAGGATTACAGAAGAGCAGGAGACAAGATTTCCTTGTCCCAGGCACACTTATGGAGGCATTCCTCCAGTTGACAGTGGCAGTTGACTGTTGCTTACTTTCTGCTGATTGGGACATAAGGCCAAGGATTCCCTGTTGCACTGGTGCTACCAGCACTTTTATGTGTATTTCTTCCACTTTATGTTTTCCTACTGTAACTTCTCTGTCCTGGTTCTCTGCACTGGGATATGATCTGGGTTGCTCACTCCCTTTAATTGGGACATAAGCCCTTGTGGAGTAATACTGAGAGTCATTGCCACCTGCCTTGCCTACATTCTGAAGGCTGCTGCTTGTGGCTTCAGCCAAAATAGACCATAGTATGTAGCTTCTTAATATTTTGCCTCACTCCAGTGAGTATACTGGTGAGCATGTGATCCAGAGGCATTGGTGAAATTCAGCCATTAAGAATATGGGGATCAGATAACTGGGAGCCCTGACTAAGGTGTCCTGGGATTTTTGGAGGACTGTGGAACAGAAATGTAATAAAATTAATGCTGCAGTCCTGAACTAGATCTCCAGGACTCTGGACAGGGAGTAGCTTGGAGATGACCCTGCACTGGGATCTGCCAACCTTTTGCCATTGATCCAAATGTCCTGTGAACTCTGACTCAGAATCTTGCCAGCCTATGGTGGAGGAAAATTCGTCTTCCCCGTTCTCTCTTTCTTTCCCACATAACACAGAGAGAGAGAGAGAGAAAAGGAAAACTTCAGTTACTGTGAGGAACAGTGAGGAAGCACTTCTTAAGAACCAGATTGTGGCCAGAGTTCACAGCAGCTGGTAGAAGATCATCTATGTGAACCAGTCCACCTTAGTATTCCCCTGATGACTACAATAACCTGGGAATATATTGGTTCTTCTGAGAAACTAGGTGTGGGGAGACAGATGGCACAGCATATGCATTCAGCCAGATGCTCATGCCTTTATAACTATTCCCATCTACCTTCTCTTGCTACAGAGGAACTGGGCGATGGTCTTGTAGGGGTGTATATCTTGGATAGTGCCTTCCTTTTTTTCTCACCTTCTTCCTTTCTCCTTTGTTCTGCAGGGATGCCCACAGCCTATGATCTCAGCAGTGTGATTGCTGGTGGCACCAACGTTGGCCACAACAACCTTATTCCTCTAGGTGAGTTTGGAGTGTGGAGCGGGGTGTACAGTGCGAAAACCCTAGGAAGCATGATCTTCCTCACTGAGATGAAGGCTCCATTCTTCTGAGTCTTTGGGACTGTACAGTAGGTCCGTGGTATTTGCAAGCTCAGCATTCATAGATTTAACCTTGTATGAGGTCAAAAGAGTACAATATTTTAAAAATTAAATTACTGTACAGTACCTGCCATCCACTGCAGAAGCAGTCCCGGAGAGCAAGGAAGGCAGTGGCAAGGCTTGGGCACCAGGCAAGACTTGGGCGACTTGCAAAATGGCCATTTCATGTGTTCCCTGGAGGTGAGGCATCAGGAAAAGAGCTTGCAGTTCCCTCACCTCACCAGTTCTCTTCCCTCAAAAATCACAGGACACAGAGGTTAGGCAGGGACATAGTAGGAGGGCAGTCCTGATCCTCCTTGTTTGTGAGCGACCAGGATCAGAGCGAAGCCCTTACAGGGCAGGGAGCAGCCTCCTCTTGAATTTGCTCACTACCCTGTGGCTTTGGCTGGGACATGGCAGCAGTGATTGCTGCTGCCCTGCACCATGCTCTCATAGGGACCTGAGCATGCACATTTTTTGGTATTTGCAAAGCGCCCTACAACCCCTCACGAATACCACAGGCATATTGTAGGAAAGGAAAGCAACTCTTTGGAAACTGCATACATTTCCAATTAGCCCACTTCAAAATAAAATATTACTAGGATTAGAAGATGTACATAAAAATGCAGTGCACATGATCTGTGGGTAGGAGGACTGTCTTGAAGGAAGTCTAAAGAATTTGACACATTTTATTTTCAACCAAGCAGGGGACTTGATGTTTATACAAGCTTCTACCCATATATACCAGTGCAAGTTCTTTGGGAGTGGATCAGTACCTCAGTAAAAAGGAATCTCAGTTCTCAGCAAACATTTCTTACCTGATTTGCTTGAAAGGAGTTCTTACTTACTGTAAATTGCATATAAAATGGCAAATGCATTGAGATTTCTTTCTGTTCTTCTTCGTGGTCTCTGTGCCTCACACACTAGGAGCTTTCGCGCATGTGCGGGAGCATTCAGAAGATTCTAGAGCTTAGCAGCTTGGCGGGAACCCCTCCCCCATGCCCGTACTGAGCATGCTCAGCCCGCCAAGCCAACGGTCTCTCCTCAGTTCTTTCTTGTCCGCTGTTGCGAATGGAAGGTTCTTTGCTTAGTAGCGCTCTTGGCTGTTTTTCGGACTGTTTTTTCTGATGATTTGACTTCGGACTTCGGTTATTTGGCTTGAATTTGGTACTCGGACTTGGATTTTGGTATTTTGGATCTTCTCAACCCCTCCTTCGACTTTTCTTCTTCGGTCTTCTTCGGTCTCCGTCTTCTCCGCCGTCCTCGTGAGTTCCCCCTCCTGGGCTTTCTTTCGATCTTCGACTACTTTCTATGTCAGCCTCATTCTAGGCTTGCGTCACCTGTGGTTGCAAGGTTGCTCTGTCCGATGGACATAGTGAGTGCCTCTTCTGTTTGGGGGAGACTCACAACGTCAAGGCCTGTCCCATCTGCCGTGACTTTACCATGCAGACTCTGCAGAACCGCTCATCCCGCTTGAAATCCCATTGTTGGGAGGAGTCTCTTCGGGCAAGGGATCAGCCAGTGGGAAAATCCACCATGTCTTGGCCTTCGACATCTAGCCGACCTGCGACCACACCTTCCTCAGTACCGGCAGCTGCCGCACCGACTACATTGACGGTATCAGGCTCGGTACCGTCGTCTTGGCCTCTGATATCAGCCTTACCGCAGATCCCGAAGTTATCAGCTGCGGCTACCTCGAGGGAGGCTCCTGCGGGCTTGCAGGCAGCTAAGTCAACTAGGCCCCTTACTGCTGCATAGCGTAAGCAGTCTGCCCCTCAAAAGATCTCTTTGGAGAAAGAGAAAAAGAAGAAGAAAAAGGAGAAGCAGAGTTCGCCCTCCAAGAGGCCCCGCCTTCCGACACTTCCTCCGACCCAACAGCCTGGGGACCCAGGCGAAGAGTCGGAACCACAGGACACTCTAGAGGTGTCTGAGGAGCAGATCGCTGGCTTGGCCGTGCCTTCGGGCCCGCCTGTGCTCACTGCTGCGGTATCTCCGCCCAGTCACCCAAAAAGGGTGGACCGCCCGGAGGATGTTCTGGCCTCACCTCGGCGCTCGCCCACTCATCAGGCGGCGTCCGACAGGACTGAGTCGCGCTCCCGAGAATGCAGGGTGAGACACCGATCCCCGTGTCGATGGGAGGTCTGCCCGGAGCAGCCTTCATCCAGGCCCTTGCTTGACTCGCCGTTCTCATCTGCATCATACATAGCGAGGTACTGCCGAGAACACGCCTGGTGGGAGCACCCGGGCTCGTACCGCTCCTATTCGCCTGCATATAGAGACCGGTACCGCCCAGACGTGAGGCACTGGTCGCCCTACAGATGGTCGTGCTCTCCATCATACATATATACCACCCACGGTATCGACGGTTACCATCTCGCTCATTTTCGGGGTCTCCACGCTATGAGAGGTCCTGAGAGCGTTCGCCCCGTTATCGGGCCGTCTTTCCACCTCCGAGAGTTACCGCGACTGTCTCTCGCCCGGTCTTCGAGCCTGTTCCACTGCAGACTACGACCTCCGCTGTTACTGTCACCCAGGCAATCCAGCGCCCGCGGCCTGCTGTGGTGCCGATCACCACTCCAGCACCCCAGCTGACAGTTACTCCATCGGTACTGTCGACGGTACCGACGGCGACTGCGCCGACATTCACCTTGGCGCTACCGCCCCAATGGTCATCGAGAGAAAGGTCTCCGGACAGGTCCCCGTCTGTGTCTTCGCAGTCCTACGAGACGGACTCGGACTCTGAGTCCACGCCCGCGTCTCATGAGTTTCTGCCCTTGGTCTTCGGAGAACCTGCACTGGAATCAGCACTGGAAGACGTGAAGCAGTTTTCTGACATCCTCCTCCGGATGGCGACAGCGTTGGGATTGAAGGTCGCGGACCCGGCTCCAGCCGTGCGGGACCCAGTATTTCATTACGTGGATACCCTCCCACTGTCCACGGCTCCGCTACCGTTCCTGCCGGCCTTGATGGAGACCCTTAAACATCCATGGGCCAAGCTGGTGTCCGCCCAGCCAATCCCTCACCGGCTGAAACACCTCTACCGGACCCAGAAGGAGGAGGCCGAATTTCTCTTCACGCATCCGGTGCCCCATTCGATAGTAGTCGAATCCGCCCAGACCAAGGGCGGTAGACGGGCGCACACCACCCCACCGGACCGAGAGGGCCGCAGGCTGGACACCTTTGGCAGGAGATTTTACTCTCTGTCATCTCTAATTGCCAGAGCTTGCACTCAACACTCAACACTCAAGCTTGCCTCGCGGCCTATCTGAGGAACATGCTGGACAGATTCTGTCCTCTTCTGTCCCACCTCCCTGAGGAGAATCAGGCGAGTGCTATGCAGTTCTTTAACGAGGCGGTAGCACTCGCCAACCAACAGATCATCTCCTTGAGGCACTCAGTGGAGGTAGCGGCGCGGGTGATGGTGGGCTCTGTTGCCCTGAGACATTACGTGTGGCTGTGATCGTCTGGCCTGCAAGAAGACAGCAGGAGAAGGATCGAAGACCTTCCTTTTGATGGCCAGGGGTTGACGCCACGACCGATCAGGCAATAGACCATCTCGTCAAGGCACGCCTGACAGCAAAGAAGATGGGCATACATCAGCCCCCTCAGCCTCGCCGTAGTTTTGGCTCCCACTCATCTTGGTGCAGGTCGTCCTCTTCGACCTATCAACCTCGCTCGCCTTGTTTGGCTCTGTCCCGCCCATCGACCTTGTCCTCGGCTCGGAGACCTCTTCGGAGACGCCAGCCTTCTTCGAAGAAGTCTTCGTCCGGGACAAAGTCCTGGTTTTGACCGCTTTCGCGGGTCACCACCACAGCCACTCTTCAGCCTACCAGCAGCCCTAGAAGACCAACCGAGCCTGGCCCGACACCTCGCCGAATGGCGCCATATCACCTCGGACTGTTGGGTTCTCTCCATCGTCCATCTTGGTTACGCCATCGAGTTTGCAAGTATAGCTCCGTGAGGCGTCTGCTATTCCACCCCGGCCAGCTTGGCTCTGCTGGAAGAGATCCAATCCCTGCTGTAAAAAGGAGCAATTGAAGAACTTCCACCCTCGGCCAGTACCACCGGCTTCTTCTCCCGGTACTTCACGGTACTGAAATCGGACAGTACCCTACGACCAATCCTGGACCTCAGAGGGGTAAACGAGTACATCTGCCCCAAGAGGTTCAAGATGGTCACTCTGTCTTCGATCCTGCCCTTTCTTCGACAAGGGGACTGGTTCGCCTCCATCGATCTTCGGGACGCTTACTTCCACATCGCCATTCGCCCGCAGCACAAACGGTACCTACGGTTCGCGGACAACGATACCTGTTATCAATACAGGGTGCTACCATTCGGACTCTCTACCGCTCCCAGGGTCTTTACCAAATGCATGGCCCCTGTGGTATTGTACCTGCGAACCAAGGGCATTGCAATCTACCCTTTTCTCGACAACTGGCTGTTGGTGGCGTCCTGCAGGCCAAAACTCTATAGGGACATCCACCGGACTCTTTCTCTTCTGACCCGTCTTGGCGTTCGGGTCAATCCAAAGAAGTCGCACCTCGAGCCGGCGAGGGTCCTTGACTTCATCGGAGTGACCCTGGACTCCGTGTCTGCCAGGGTGTATCTGCCCACGAAGCGTGCACGTACCCTCCGTCGGGCTGCATCCACTGTTCTCGATGCCCCGACGATATCAGTGAGAAGGATCCAGCAACTTCTCGGGTACATGGCGGCGACCACGTCAGTCACCTACCTGTCTCGGCTTCATGCACGCCCGCTTCAGCACTGGTTCGTCAGAGTCTTTGATCCGCTCCTGGATGACCAGAGGCGCCTCCTACGCATTCCTCAACAGGTGCGTCGCTCCCTGTTATGGTGGCTGTCCTACCGTCATCTACTGTGAGGGATGCCGTTCCGGGAACTGACCCCTCGGCTCACGGTAACGACCTGTTCGGGTGGGGAGCGTATTGCGGCGATCTCAGAGTCCACGGATGTTGGATCGACGACAAGACCGGCTTCCGTATCAACGCCTTCGAGCTGCTCGCCATCTGGAAAGCTCTCAGGGCATTTCGCAACCAAGTGCCGATCCTGACAGACAACACAACGGCTGTATGTTACATCAACAGACAAGGGGGAACTCATTCAACCACTCTCCTCACCACTGCCCTTGAGCTTTGGGTCTGGTGTGTCGCTTCGAGTCCATCTGGTCACGGTGCACCTGGCAGGCCAAGAGAATACCACGGCAGACGCCCTCAGCAGGGACACCTCGTGCTACCATGAGTGGTCGCTCTTGGATGCAGCGTTCCAGATAATACGAGATCGGTGGGGCAAGCTGACGATCGACCTATTTGCCAGCGCCAAGAACAGGAAGTGTCATCGGTACGGTTCGAGAGCTGGCCTCGGCCGGGACTCCCTCGGCGATGCCTTCCAGTTCGAGTGGACCGACGGGCTCCTCTACGCGTTCCTGCCGTTTCCTCTCCTGGGTCGAGTGGTTGCCAAAATCCTTGCGGACCAAGCCGACATCGTCCTCATAGCCCCATATTGGCCGAGGCAATACTGGTTCGGGCCCCTGTTCGAGGCCGCTCGCGGTCGACTCCTCAAGCTTCCAATAACATCGGATCTCCTGACGCATTCCGGCGGTCTTGTTCTCCACCCAGACCTGCCGCTCCTGGCCCTGCACGCCTGGCAGATAACGCCTTAGAGGATCTGGCCTTGTAGATGTCCTCACCGCGGCCAGTAAGGAGTCGACACGCTGCAACTACAAGTGGCAGAAATTTGTCTCCTTCATGGAGGCGCGTCAGGAGCTGGTATCACCTGTCAATCTGCCTACCGTGCTCCATTTTCTTCTCCACCTTCAGCAACAAGGGTTTGCTTTTCCAACCCAGGAAGGTGTACCTCGCCGCTGTCGTGGCCTATCGATAGTCCCCTTCGGCAGCGCTCTTCAGGGACGCTACCCTCAAGCAATTTATGAAGGGCCTGCAACACCTTTGTCTGCCGGTATCACCGCCGCTACCGCCTTGGTCGCTGTCCTAGGTACTATCGCAGTTGACGCGACCGCCCTTCGAGCCCATGGCGACTGGTGATGACAGGCTCCTGACCATCAAGACTGCTTTCCTGGTGGCTGTCACAGCCAGATGGGCGAGCTGACAGCGCTGCGATCTGATGAGCCCTTCCTTGCCTTCCACCGAGACAAGGTATCCTTTGACCTGACACTTCCTTCCTGTCCAAGGTGGTATCACACTTCCACCTTAGCCAGGACATCATCTTACCTGCTTTTAACTCGGATGCGACTACGCCTCTGGAGCGTTCCCTGCACTCCCTTGATGTTCGTCGGGCCTTGGCTTTTTACACTCACTGGACTGCGCCCTTCCATCAGACATCCCACCTGTTCGTGTGCTACAGTGGGCGTCGATAAGGCCACAAGGTGTCCACCCAGAGGTTCTCCAAATGGGTGGCCCAGACCATTCTGCTGGTGTACGAACTGGCCAAGCAGCCTCCGCCAGCTTTGTTACGTGCTCATTCCACCAGAGCAGTGGTTTCTTCAGCAGCTCTCCTTCGAGGAGTGGACCTGCAAGAACTGTGCCGTGTGGTGACCTGGTCTCAACCCTCGACCTTCGTGCGCCACTACAGAATGGACTGCCGGTCCTGGAGAGATGTCTGTTTTGGATGTGCGGTGTTGTCTTCCATTCTCTAGGACCTGACCCACCGTCCAACAGGTAAGCTACAAAATCTCCTTGTGTGTGAGGCACAGAGACCACGAAGAAGAAGAACAGGTTGCTTACCTGTAACTGTGGTTCTTCAAGTGGTCATTTGTGCCCTCACACACACCCGCCCAGCTGTCCCCTTTCAGGTCCCTTATTGGCGGACTCTAGAACTGAGGAGAGACCGTTGGCTTGGCGGGCTGAGCATGCTCAGTACGGGCATGGGGGAGAGGTTCCCGCCAAGCTGAGCTCTAGAATCTTCCAATCGCTACCGCGCATGCGCGAAAGCTCCTACTGTGTGAGGCACAGATGACCACTCGAAGAACCACAGTCACAGGTAAGCAACCTGTTCTTACTTGAATCTCCCATACCAGGAGAAAAGCAGCATACAAATATAATTCATACATACATACATACATACATACTTTTGATTAACAGACATCCACAGATTTTAGTTGATCTGGATTGTTTTATCCCAATAAACAACCTGTAGAATAGACAATCCAAAAAGGAATTTATTTCACAAGAAAAGTTATTCGGATAATATCAATAAATCAGATGGATTTTTTAAATAAAATTCAAATCCACTTAAATCCCATGACAAGCTGTGTCTGTATAAGGAATTATATTAATAGCAGTCTGTTTGTTACTTTATATAATTTGATCAAATGTATTCTAGATAAAAGCTTGATCTATGAATATTGGCCACGACAGAAAATATTTTCTGGTTGCTTCTGACATGTTTCCAACCCCTCAAATGCTCTGGTGGATACAGAAAGAGTTGTGTGGTAACCTGGTTCAGGCTTTTGTGTACTGCACCAATAAGGAATGGAACTGCTCAGCCCATCTCCTCGTTATTACTGTTATTACTTTCCTCTTGGAAAAGTGCAAGCTTGAAACTCTAGTTTTTACATTATTTTTTTGTATTCTGGTATGCATGGAAAACCGTCATGGATAGAGTAGGCTCTCCTCTTCAGACACATCACTTCCAGGTGAGGAAAGTAATGATGTAGTGGGATGTGATTAGCACATTTTTTTTCCTTGTGAGCAGATTACCCATGCTTATAAATGCCTGTATAAGCCTCAGTTTTCCACTGCAGAATGCTCAAGAAACAGAAGAAGTGAGATATTCCTCGGGGTGCTTGTTTAGATCTAATGTCCTTTCGAGTCTCATATGTGTAGTCACATGCACATGTGCAGCATCACCTGGGATGTTTTGGAGGTCCTGCGTGTTCTTGCTCAGCTCCTTTGTAAATGTCATACAGGTATCAAAAATAAGAACCAAGAATAATACCCTGAGGTGGAATTCTCAGACCAGCTAGTGGAGAAGAGCTAGAGCTGGGTGGACTACTTTATGCACTGAAAAGAAAAAAGTCATGCTGCAACATTTAGAGTTGATTAGACTCTAGGCTGGCATGAAAGCTATCAGGAAAGCTTTCTTACACGCCCCGTTGTCATAGGTTTGAAAGGCTTGCCTGTCAGCTGTGATAACTTTAAATACATGGTTTATTGATGGACTACAGGTCACACAGCCTCTTAATGAATTTTCTGGTCCAAATGAAAAGGGGGAGGGGATGATTCTCAGCAAGAGGTTGAACGGTGACCATTGGCAGCAGATTGAACTTAGAGTGGAGATGTAGTGAAGCCTGGACATACACTACCTGGGTAAGCTTCAGTACTAGGAACCTATGGGTAAGCAAATCCTGTGAGTCAAAAATGGACTTGAAGCCAGTTCATTCCTCATTCCAGACTTTTAATTTTAACTCTAGGCTTTTTGGGAACTGGAAGAATCAAGTATGTTTTTGCTCAGAATATATTGATAAACAGCATCCTAGCTGCCCAGCACTATGGAGGTGGCTGTGGTAGCCTGTGAAATTGAAAGAAGTCTTGTTGCAGAGCCTGCTCATGTTTGCCCACAAAGAAGAGTGCAAGTTCCCTGAACTCCTCTGTCAGCAGCAGAGAGGAGCTAAACTGGAGGATGCTCAGCCCATCTCTTGAGGCACATAAAGTTAAATAAAAACTTGAGTCCTGATGTGAGGGAGACAGGTCTGTTTTGCATAGAGCCTACATGTATGGATGCCAAGGAAGGAAAGGTTGCACCTGAGTGTCTTCAATGGAGAAGTTCTGAACCTGACTTGAGCCTCCTGAAGTTCTTTGTGTTTACCTGAGAAAACTGGGAAGAGATGAATCCCTTTCACCTGGAATGGGGGACAGTCAGTCACATGCACTCACTGTGTGTGGTACTCTATGACGTACAGGATAGCTCTGAGTTCAAGCAGTTAAGCTTAGATGTTTCAAAAGCTTTATTCAGGAGCACTGAAGAAACAATAGCACATTTTGGTGCTGTCAAGACTGAAGGAATATTGGATTTGCAGTGCTGTATAAATCATTGCATTTCAAAATTAGCATGTGCTGTCATTCCATTTGATGGCTTACCCAAACAACACATTTCCTAAGCTTTCTGTCTCCTCCCATTTTTTCACTCAGCTTGCCAACAGCCTGACTTTGCAGCTGTGCCTGCCTACTCTCTTATCACCTTCAGTGGATCCCATCATCCCTACCTACATACTAAAGCACACAAGTACTAAAACAGTCATCTATTTAAAATGTGGCAGGGAGAGCTCAAAAGACCTTCGACATCGACATTCAGGGGCACAGGATTGCCAGAAAGGTTTACGGTTGCTGACAATCTGGTAGACACATTTGTGGACCTGTAGATCACTCAGTGACAATTACTGGCTGTAGATTCAGGGCAAGTGAAAAAATTACTTCTCAAAGAACCAGATACACAGTTCTATCTAAGCCCTTACCCATCACTATATCATGTGGTAGTGAATCCTTTAGATTCACATTTAAGGAGATAGACATATTTTACAAAAGCATATTGAACGTGTTTTTTCCCTTAGAATAGCTTAAAAGGTTTCTCTATTCAGTGGCAGATACAATTGATGGTCTCCTGCAAAGTATGATCTCTCTTGGCCTACTTCTGTAGGTGGCTAGAGACCCTTTCTCATCACCTTCAGTAGAGTCTCTGGAGAATCCGATTGCTGAAACATACATTTGTGGTGGCTGCGTTCCTGTGCAACCATGGTTCTTCTTCGTGGTCTCTGTAACTCACACATTGGGAGTTTTCGCGCATGCGCGATAGCGTTCGGAAGATTCTAGATCTAAGCAGCTTGGCGGGAACCCCTCTCCCATGCCCGTACTGAGCATGCTCAGCCCGCCAAGCCAACGGTCTCTCCTCAGTTCTTTTTCATCTGCCTTAGCGAACGGAAGGTTCTTGGCTTTGTGGCTTCTCTCTTGGCGTTTTTTGTGGATTTCTTGCGTTTTTCTTGGATTTCTTGGACTTCTTCGAACCCCTCCTCTCTTCGGACTTCTCCTGTGAGTTTTTTCTTTCTGCACTTTCATCTTCTGTATTTTCTTCTTCTATGTGTGCTCTCTTTAAACACTGCACTTCGTGTGGTCGGAAGGTCGCTCTTTCGGACGGGCACTCTGAGTGCCTTTTTTGCCTCGGGGAGGCCCACAATGTGTGGGCCTGCTCTATTTGTAAAGAGTTTATGGCCCAGACGTTGAGGAATTGCTCCTCTAGACTTAAGTTTCATTGTTGGGAGGAGTCGTTGAGGATCAAGGAGCAGGCCGCTGAGAATACGGCCATGTCTTCATGCCCTTCCTCAACAGCACGACCATCGGCCATACCCGCATCGGTATCGGCGGCTGCCATGCTACTGCCGGTGCCGGGCTCAGTATTGTCCTCGTCTCCGATCTCGTCACTGCCTCGCATCCCGAAGTGGCTGTCGGGTGCTTCCGTGTCAAGAGATGCTCCTGCCAGGCTCGCAGGTAGCAAAGGCGTCGAAGCCTCTCACCGCTGTGCAACGCAAGCAGTCTCCTTCTCTAGAACCATCTAAGGAGAAGAAGAAGAAGGAAAAGAGAGGTTCGGCCTCTCCAAGGAGGACCTGTCCTCCGACACCTCCTCTGACTCAGCTCCTGGAGGATGTCGTAGAGGATGTCGAGGAAGTCGGCCCGCCTGAGATATCGGCTGAGTACGAGGAGGACCAGCCCACCGGCTCTTCTGCGCCCTTGGGCCTGCCTGCTCTCTCAGCGGCGGTTACTCTCTTTGGTCACCCGGAGTATGGGATGGACCACCCGGAGCCTTCCACGGTCACACCACGGGCCCCATCCCGTCATCGTGCCCCCTCGCGTGACCGTGCGAGTTGATCTGAGGTCGAGACGAGGCCCGCTCAGGATAGACATCTCGGCGTCACAGGGATCAATGCCTTTCCAATTGGCCCGGAGAGCGGGTCTCACACCCGCTCTCCGGGCCAATTGGAAAGGCATTGATCCCTGCGACGCCAAGATGTCTACCCTGAGCGGGCCTCGTCTCGACCTCAGATCAACTCGCTGTTTTCTTCGGCGTCGTATACAGTGAGGTACGGGCACAAACACCTGTGGCGGGAGCAGGCAGGAGCAGCCGGGATCCTATTGTTCCTATTCTCCCGCGTACAGGGATAGATACCACCCGGATGTGAGGCACTGGTCTCCATACCGTCGTCGGTCGCGATCACCATCACGCGGTTCTAGATACCACCCTCGGTACTGACGCTCGCCATAGTGTTCCCGCTCGAGGTCTCCGTATTATGAAAGATCCTGGGGCCGCTCTTCGCGCTACCGGCTTGTATCACCTCTGCCTAGAGTGACTGCGACTGTGTCACGCCCGGTCTCAGAGGCCCTCCCGGTGCAGACCTCAGCCCCGGTTCTGACCTCTACTCAGGCTATCCAGCATCCGGTTCCTGCTGTGTTGCCGATAGCTACCACCACGGTATCCCAGCCGGCGCCTGCTCTACCGATACCGTCTTTGCTACCGTTGATGGTAACCACTCCTACGGTCACCATATCACTGCCGACACAACAGCCCTCAGCACAGAGGTCGCCGTCTTGTTCATCCCAATCTTACAAGACTGACTCTGACTCAGATGACTCGACGCCAGGCTCTCATGAGTCTCCGCCTTTGCCCTTTGGGGACCCCGCACCAGATTCGGCACCGGAGGATGTGAAGCAGTTCTCTGACATCCTCCTTCGTATGGCGAATGCCCTCAGACTTGATGTTTCAGACCCGACTCCAACAGTACAGGACCCTGTGTTCCACTACATGGACACCCACCCTCCATCTGCGGCTCCATTACCGTTCTTGCCGGCACTGCAAGAGGTCTTGAAACATCTCTGGGCCCAGCCCGCATCCTCGCAGCCGATACCGCATCACCTGGAACCCCTTTACAGAACTCAGAGGAAGGATGTCGAGTTCCTCTTCAATCATCCGGTGCCCAATTCCATTGTGATTGAGTCCTCCCAAACCAAGGGTGGCAAGAGGGCACACACCACCCCGCCTGACTGGGAGGGCCGTCGCCTGGATACCTTTGGCAGGCATTTCTACTCCGCCTCTTCCCTTATTGCACGGGTCTCCAATACGCAGGCCTGCCTTGCCGCGTACCAGCAGAACCTCCTGGACAGGTTCTACCCTCTGCTGGCGCGCTTCCCGGAAGACCATCGGACGACTGCTATCCAGTTCAACGAATCGGTAGCAATCTCCAACCAGCAGATCCTGTCCTTGAGGCACTCGGTTGAGGTGGCAGCCCGAGTGATGGTTGGCTCCATCGCTCTTCGACGCTTCACCTGGTTAAGATCTGCAGGCCTCCAGGAAGACAGTTGGAAGCACATCGAAGACCTGCCCTTTGATGGGCAAGGTCTTTTCCATGCTGCCACTGATGATGCCATGGACCATCTGGTGAAGGCACGCCTTACTGCGAAGCGGATGGGGATCTAACAGCGGCCCCAGTATTACCGCAGCTTCGGCTCCCGCTCCTCCTGGCACCGCTCTTCCTCTTCAACATACCAGCCCCACTCTCCGCGCTGGGCTCCGTCTCAGCCTTCGACATCGTCCTCTGCCGGGAGACCTCTTAGAAGACACCAATCATCTTCGAAGAAGTCTTTGTCCATGTCAAAATCTCATTTTTGACCGCTTACGCTGGTCGCCACCGCATCCACCCACCAACTTCATCGATCGAGCTTGGCCCGACATCTCACCGAATGGCGTCACATCGTGACGGACTATTGGGTCCTCTCCATTGTCCGTCTTGGTTACGCCATCGAGTTTCAAGATATACCACCATGAGGCGTCTACTACACCCTGGCCAGCTCGGCTCTGCTAGAGGAGATCCAGTCCCTACTGCACAAAGGAGCCATAGAACAACTTCCGTCCTCGGCCAGTACCACTGGCTTCTTCTCCCGGTACTTCACGGTACCAAAATTGGACGGTACCCTTCAACCAATCCTGGACCTCAGAGGGGTGAAGTCCTACATCCTCCCCAAGAGGTTCAAGATGGTCACTCTTTCTTCCATCCTGCCCTTCCTGCGACGACGGGACTGGTTTGCCTCTACGAGACACCTTTCATATCGCAATTCGGCCACAGCACAGGAGGTACCTGCATTTCGCGGTTGACGGCACCGGCTACCAATACAAGGTGCTACTGTTCAGCCTCTCTACCGCTCCCAGGGTCTTTACCAAATGCCTGGCCCCTGTGGTATCGTACCTCTGCACGAAGAGCGTTATGATATATCCTTACCTCGACGACTGGCTGTTGGTGGCGTCCTGCAAGCAAAAGTTATACGAGAACATTCACCTCACACTCTCCCTTCTTGGGAGAGGCCGGTAAACCCGAAAAAATCGCACCTCGAGCCGACCAGGGTCCTGGACTTCATTGGAGCAACCCTGGACTCGGTCTCAGCCAAGGCCTATCTTCCGACAGAGCAGGCTCGCACTCTGCCTTGAGCTGTTTTCGCTGTCCTCAACGCCCCTGTTGTTTCGGCAACACGGATCCAGCAGATCCTCGGCTACATGGCGGCGACTACATCGGTCACCTACCTCTCCTGGCTTCGCGCCAGACCGCTCCAGCACTGGTTCATCAGGGCCTTCGATCCCCTCCTGAACGACCAGTGCCGCTTGCTGAGGATCTCTCGACAGGTGCTCCGCTCCCTTCTCTGGTGGCTCTCCTACTGGCACCTGCTCTTCGGGATGCCATTCCGAAAACGAAACCCTCGGGTCACGGTAACGACCGATGCCTCCCTCTACGGATGGGGAGCGCATTGCGGCGGTCTCAGGGTGCAGGGTCGCCGGATCGGTCCGGAGACCCACCTGCACGTCAATGCCCTAGAACTCACCATCCTGAAGGCTCTGAGGGCCTTCCGCAACCTGGTCGCCAGCTGCATGGTGCAGATCCTGTCGGACAACACAACGGCCATCTGTTATGTGAACAGGCAAGGAGGAACCTGATCGACTGCCCTCCTCACCATAGCTCGTTGACTCTGGGACTGGTGTGTACCACTCCGAATTCACCCGGTCACGGTGCATCTGGCGGGCCACGAGAACACCACGGCAGACGCCCTCAGCAGAGACACCTCGTGCTACCACAAATGGTTCCTTTACGATACCGCGTTCCAGGTGATACTAGCCCAGTGGGGAGATCCATCCATCGATCTCTTCGCCAGCAACAGGAAGTGTCCCCGATACTGCTCGAGAGCCGGCCTCGGCCGGGGCTCTCTCGGTGATGCCTTCCAGTTCCAGTGGAGTGACGGTCTCCTTTACGCGTTCCCGCTGTTTTCTCTCCTGGGCCGAGTGGTTGCCAAGATCCTTGCAGATCGTGCCAACATCATCCTGGTAGCCCCATACTGCCTGAGACAGCACTGGTTCAGGCCCCTCTTCGAGGCTGCTCGCGGCCAACTCAAGCTTCCGATGGTACCGGATCTCCTGTCACACTCTGACGGTCTTGTGCGCCACCCAGATCTGCCGCTTCTGGCTCTCCACGCATGGAGGATAACCCCTTAGATGCCCCGGCCATACGGGATGTCCTCACCGCAGCCAGGAAGGAGTCGACGCGCCGTTCATACCACTACAAGTGGCAAAGATTCACCGCCTTTGCAGCAGCATGCCGTGAACCAGTATTGCCTGTTGCTCTATCTACCGTGCTTCATTTCCTGCTTCACCTGAGGGAACAGGGACTGGCTTTTCCGTCTTTGAAGGCCTACCTTGCTGCTATCGTTGCTTACCAGCCACGAGGGTCCTCCTCGGCAGCTCTGTTCAGGGACGCTACCCTCAAGCAGTTCATGAAAGGCCTGCAACAATGGTGTCGCCGCCGCTACCGCCCTGGTCGCTATCCTTGGTGCTATCCCAGCTGATGCGACCGCCTTTCGAGCCCATGGCTACTGCTGATGACAGGCTCCTGACCATGAAGATTGCCTTCCTCGTGGCTGTCACCTTGGCCAGACAAGCGAGTTGACAGCGTTACGGTCGGATGAGCCTTTCTTGGTCTTCCACCGGGACAGAGTGGTCCTTCGACCAGACATCTCGTTCTTACCCAAGGTGGTCTCCGATTTTCACCTAAATCAAGATGTCATCCTGCCTACTTTTTATCCAGAACCGACAACGCCTCTGGCGCGCTCTCTCCCCTCCCTAGATGCTCGTTGGGCTTTGGCCTTCTACACCCATCGGACTTCATCCTTTCGTCAGACTGCTCACCTGTTTGTCTGCTGTGGTGGCTGCCGGAAGGGCCAGAAGGTGTCCACCCAGAGGTTCTCCAAATGGGTGGCCCAGACCATTCTGCTGGCGTATGAACTTGCCAAGCAACCTCTGCCAGCTTTGCTCCATGCCCACTCCACTAGAGCTGTTGTCTCTTGAGCAGCTCTCCTTCGAGGAGTCAACCTGCAGGAGCTGTGCCGGGTGGCGACCTGGTCTTGACCTTTGACCTTTGTGCACCACTACAGACTGGACTGCCATTCCAGGCGGGATGCCCATTTTGGACGTGTGGTGTTGTCTTCCGTTCTCTAGGACCTGACCCACCGTCCACTGGTAAGCTACAAAATCTCCCAGTGTGTGAGGCACAGAGACCATGAAGAAGAAGAACAGGTTGCTTACCTGTAACTGTGGTTCTTCGAGTGGTCATCTGTGCCCTCACACACACTTGCCCAGCCGTCCCCCCTTTCAGGTCCTGCACTGGCGGACTCTAGAACTGAGGAGAGACCGTTGGCTTGGCGGGCTGAACATGCTCAGTACGGGCACGGGGGAGGGGTTCCGCCAAGCTGCTTAGCTCTAGAATCTTCTGAACGCTATTGCACATGCGCGAAAACTCCCAGTGTGTGAG
Source organism: Cyclura pinguis (assembly GCA_030412105.1). NCBI lineage: Eukaryota > Metazoa > Chordata > Lepidosauria > Squamata > Iguanidae > Cyclura > Cyclura pinguis. The sequence continues at coordinate 215,390,053 of CM059600.1, forward strand.
GGCACAGATGACCACTTGAAGAACCACAGTTACAGGTAAGCAACCTGTTCTTTTTTTTTCAAAGCACCTCTTAACTGGTGTTTGAGATTAGTTGGAGGTCCATGTCATTCACCTTTGGAGAACTGCTAGCAATTGGATGCCAAAGGGGTTTCCTTGTATGTGGATTGTTGTTTGACTGCCACTAGGAACAGTGTATCAGAGGTGCATCCTTATGGATGGATGGGTGAGGCAATAGAGGAGTTAAAATACAATAAGCAACTTGGCAAACTTTGAGGGTGAGTAGCCTGTTGAGAAGATATACCTAGCTGAGTATTTTTCTTTCTCTCAAGCAGCCAACACTGGGATTGTCAATCACACCCATTCCCGGATGGGATCCATCATGAGCACAGGAATTGTCCAAGGTAAATTTACTCTGGCCTCTGTGGGAGCTGAGGTCGAAAGCAGTCTGTGTGTGCTTCTTCATCTTGGGGCTTAGCAATCTTTTGCTGTGGTAGTCGTGTGCACTTCATTTTTAGTGAGGAAGGGCAAAGCTATTACAGCCCTTCATCCACATTCGTGAGTTTGACCTTTGCAAATTTGATTATTCATAAGGCACACGTGTGCCTCCTCCCTTTCTCCTCCTCTTCCCATTCCTTTCTGTTCTGTTGTTGTATGCCTTCTTTCTCCCCTCCAGAGCTCCCCTTTCCCATTTCCTTGCCTCTGGTCCCAGTGCTGAGAATTTGTGCCGAGACAAAAGGCAAAGGAATTGGAGGGGGGGGCGAGGGAGGCATGTGCATGCCTTCTTCCCTCCTCTCATTCCCTTGCCTCTGGCCATGGTGCTGAGGCAAAAGGCAAGAGAATGGGAGGGAGGCATGTGTGCATCTTCTCCCTCCCCTCCCAAGCTTCTTCACCCTCCCATTTCCCTGCCTTTGGCCCCGGTGCTGAGAAGGAAAGCTTGTGTTCCGGCGCGAAAGGCAAGGGAGAAGCCCTGGAAGGGAATGGGAGGGGGATTTGCATTTTTTCCACTTTCATGAGGGTTCTGTGCCACTGTAATTTAGTTCCTTTATGTTGAACTGGTTAGTATTTGTGATGGCCTGGATTCACATGCAGTTGTAGTTTTTGGTTCAAATCACAATTGTACTTGAAATCCCAGAAGTACAGATCATATATTAAGTATCTGTAGCAGCTCATCTAAATATTAGACTAGTTTGTGTTAACAATGGTATAGATTGCTGTTTGCCTTTTAACAAGCATCAGAGGGTTGACTGACTGGCTTAATGTCTCTGATGCACAAATTTGACAAAGAAGCTCCTGCTCTTTGTGAAGACCATTTCAGTTCTCTTCATGCATCTGAGGTTGTGACTCTTGCCTGTGTGCAGCTTTACATCACGATTGCCTTCCAAGTTGTCACAGTGCTGGCTTTGTTGTTTGGTTTCTACCAATTTAAGTGGACTTTGCTCCAAATAAAAATACTGCACATCCTGTTTCCAAATAACAGTTCAAAATATGTTGTGTTTACTCAGGCCTTTCTTTGTTTTCCTTTTGATGACTAGACTGATTCCTTCTCCTGATAGGAAGATGAGACTGATTACTTCTTCTCTCGTTTACAGGCTCATCTAGTGGTCAGAGTGGAGGAACATCAAGCACTCACTACCCTGTCAACAGTCAGTTCACTATGGGCGGGCCAGCCATTTCCATGGCATCCCCCATGTCCATCACCACCAACACAATGCATTATGGGAGCTAAGAGACTCCCATGCCTGATCCTCTCTGAACTGATAGCACCAGGAAACCAAATGAAGAAAAGTTCCTCCTTGCCCATCTGCCTGCTGCACCTCAACAGTTTGGCAATTGCTTCTCTGGATCTCTTCAACCCACCTGCCCCAATTAGGCTTGCCAGAGATGTTCCAGCCCTTGTACAATAGAAGACCACGCCCACTGGTTCTTTGATAGCAGACTTATACACTTTTTTAATGAAATGTTGGAAATTTCAACTTGCTCAGCCATGACTTGAGTTCCTGCACTCACTGTGTCTTACAACCAATCATGTCACTAATGGTATTGCTGTTCAGTCTTCCATGACTGATCGGCATTAGGCACAGGCTGTAGAGCAGAACTGCCACAGGACCACTAGCCTGCTCTAAGCAGACCAGCAGCAGCAACTGGAGCCATCATCCCTGTGTTTTAAACAAAGAAGCTGCAGCTGGCTGTAGAGTGGCCACCGGTGGGAAAAATCCAGCAGCAAATCCTTCATGCCCATGTTGATTTCTCACCCACTCCAGCTTCTGGGCTTGTGATTGTTTCTTTGCTGAGACTTAGGCGATGCCGCTCATATTGTGAGGGAAAAGGAAAACCCAGTCCCTCCTGGCTGTTTGAGAAGTTCAGCGATCTTATTGTTGTAGGTTTGGGGCCTTTGGAAGACATCTGAGACAAGAGGGACTGTTGTGCCACAAGCATCTTATCAGCAGGTCTGATGACTGCCTGTCTTTTGGGAAATCTTGATGTAGTGTCAAAGGGTTGAAAAATTTGAACCATGAATGTACCAAAAAAAAAAAAAGGTTGCTGGCTAAAAGTGAACAGTGTATTGGTTTCCTGTTGCTCATCTTGATGGCTGTGCCCAGTCCTAGCCCCTGTTTTCTACTCTGTGTTCTTTAGGCTGTTGCTGCTGTCTCTAGTTCCCTTCCTCATCTGGGTAGGCAGTGGGTACTGGGTGCCAGGTGGCTTAGTATGTAGACTTGCCTGCTCCCTGCAGTAGCCACCAGGGACTAGAGTAGATGGTTCTGGCATCTGTTATGGAAGCCCCTTTGTATTTGTATGTGTAACCTGTAACCATTTATGGTATTTTTTTTTCCTTTTGAAGAGCCATGAACTGGCATTTTTGAAAGGACTTGGCAGGGACCCATTTTATGGATGAAAAAGTGTGTTTTACTTAGGCAGTTTACTTTCACTCCCAACATAGGATTTCTGGGCTGAATCGGGGGTGGGGAGAAGTGGGAGGGACACTGTGGAAAAGTTCCGTGCTGGCTCAGTTATGGGGTCTACGTGGAGCCATTTGTTAGGTCTGACTGATAATTGAATTTGTGACTATTGAATAAAACTGGGAGGGTTTTGAAGACTTGTTTGCAGTGGCTGGTTTCCCCCACTCCCAAGATTGGATGGAACAGCATAAAGCTCCTTTTCGTTCCACTCACTGCACAAGACAAATGTTTGTACTTGAGTGGCTTGCATTCTGTGTAAAGGCTCCCTCCAGCCCTGGGAATTGGTTACTGAGTCCTGCTGCCTTGCTCTCCCCTCTAAATGGTTTCCTCCTGCCCCTCTGACCTTCAAAAACTGGAGAAAACTCAGCAAGATAGAAGAGTTTTCAGCTAGATTTTAAATCACCTTCTTCAACAGACAAAGCTTAAAATGGGACAATTGTTAGGAGTTGTACATTCTGTTACGCGCTGACCCAAGAAGTTAGAAAAAAGCTCATCTGCCTCAGAAGACAGTTTAATTTAAATTATATCTGAATGAAAAACAAAATCAAAACATCAGATTAAAGTTATCCTTAATCAACCCTCTTCCTTCTCGATGGTGGAGGGAGTGCACCCAGATATGCTGATACTTAATATGTCATTCCTCGCCAAACAGCAGGATGTGCAGAAATCTATCTGAATATACTCACCTCTTTCCTTATTGTTACAGACCAACCATATCAAAAATCTTAGCTTTACCTAGAAGGAGCATAACAGCCAATGTTCCACACAGCTCTGTTCTTTAGTTTCATGTCACTGCTGCAGTTCCATCCTGCTATGAGGGAGGAAGAGGCAGCTATAGCTAGTCAAGAAGGACTTCATGAGCTGAACTAGTAGACCTCTTCACTGAATTCTAAATGGAACATCTTACTGTTCTGGCTGGCAAATCCTGAAATGGCAGTGGGACGTTGCTTGGCCCCCTGGAGCCTCCCTGTCTCAGGCCAAGTGTTTTGACTCTTGAGCTGGATTTTAAAGCTGTGCAGTTTCCTATTCAAGGATTTTCCTGAGGCTGGACATTCATACTCGAAAAATAGAACCGAAGCAGAGCATTGCATGGGTAGAAGGTTTGCTGCCTCCCTCAACATTTCCAAAGGACGTAGTTTTGTTTCTGGTTGTAAGCTAGTCAAATGTTAGGGGAAGAATGTGAGGGATAACCCTGTTACCGCTATTTCCATCAGCAGGGTAGTGGGTCTTCAGAGAAGTCAGTGTTCGAGAGCCACAGCATTTTCGGAACCTGTATGCCATTTCAGCATCATTCTTCACATTGACAGGCTGCCTGAGTTGTTGGTCAAGTGAGGGTGTGTACTTCTGTTGTGCTGGGCTGCTGTTGTATGGTGGACAGGGGGAGAAGTGGTGGTGCTTGGTTTCTGGAAGAAATACAGCTGAAAGAAAACAGTATTAGATTGGCTAGAGCTGAACCAGGAATCAGATACCCAGCCAACCCATCTGGTAACTCAGATTTTTAAAAATTCCCTAACAGCAGCTCTAAGAATAATTTGATTTAAGACAAAATTTGAATACAAGCAGGATATATGACATAATAGCAATACCTGTACTCAGGCCTCTGGAAAATACGTGCCTTTCATGCATTCTAAAATAGATTCCTATATTAAGAGTCAGCAACAGGCTGTGAGATTTACTCCTTGCCTTCAAGAGATGATGTTTTCAGATAAGCCATTAAAACATGAAATTGTGACTCAGTGCCAACATCCTGAATTCTGCAACTTGCTCTGTTCTAAAAGGATGAATGAACATGACCATGAGTTTCCTATTTTATGGGGAAATACTTCAGCCCCTGCTTCTGGAAAGTTTTTGACACATGCACTGCAAATAAAAGTTGTACAGTGTATGCAAAAGACTTGTATAGCTAATTAAGTTGTTACCATCCTATTCCAGCTTGATATAATTGAACAGAGCAAGTATTAAAAATTACCATTATAAATAATGGCTAGAATTCACCATCACAGTTACAAATGCAGAACTTGGAGTTACACATTCATGAAAGGTTTATATTCACAATACTTACGTATTCAAAAGAATGGAAATGTGTAGGGATCATAAAAGCTCCCCCCCCCCGCCTTGCAGGCATCAGGATTTACTGGGCAGTAGCCACTGCAAATGACCAGAGTCTGTTCTTCTGATCAGGATGCAGCAGCAATAATATTTCTACCCCCAAAAAGGGATCCCTGGTGTGAGGAAAAATTATAACAGAAAAAATTATGATCCTGCTTCTGACTTGCACCAGAGACTGTTTGTGGGAGGGGAGTGGGAACATCAGTCTGTTGCATCCTGACTGGTAGGAAAACAGATCCTTGTTACTCACGGAAGCTGCTGTCCAGTAAATCCGGATGGAAGGATGGGCCAGGAGATGCTGCTTGGCTGAGTAAGGCAGTTATATAACTATGTAGCGCATCTAGAATGGCATTCAACATAAATAAATAGGTTTTGTTTACGGGACTAAACTTGTCTTTTAGAAAAGTATAATGATTCTAGGTAAAAATACTTTTCATTATTAATATGTACCTTCTAGGAGATACCTGAAGTGCAAAAAGGAAAACCAGGATTAAATTTTTAAGTACTGGCCATTTGATGGGGGTGCTTTGAGTGTGTATACCTGCATGGCAGGGCGTTGGACCTGATGGCTGTTGTGGTCTCTTCCAACTCTTATGATTCTATATACTCAAGTCTAAAAATGTATTTAAAAACTTCACATGAAAAAAATGGTCAACTAATCAGTGTAAGCAGTGTACCTTATCAAAAAAGGAACAATCCCCCTTTCTGAGTAGAGTAGCAAAAGGCAAGAGCATAGTCCATTCCAGGATGCCCTAAAAGACACACTCCCCCCTCCCACTCTCTGCTGCAGCACTGCTTCTGGCCTGTTCAAATGCCTGGGTGGGAAAATGGTGCTTCCCCTCAAAGGCACACTAAGAGTATAGGGGGTTGGTGCTTCTTTTGGGTTCTCCTAGGATGGACTAAGCTCTCACCTTTTGCAACTCTGCTCAGAGAAGGGGATGGTTCCTTTTTTTAAAAATAAGAGTTAATACTGTACCTTAAGTTGAATTTAGAAAAAAACAAAACATCTCCTTCTCTGAGTAGGGTGGCAAAAAGCCTTCTTGGATGCCTGGATGGAAAAATGGCAGTGGTGGCCAAGGGCAGCTGGCTCCCTAAGGTTGTGCTGATGCTTTCCCCTCACCGCGGAATGACCCTCGACTTATCTACAGGTCTCATCAAAATCCATAATTTTGGCCCCAAAACTTGCCTCAACTTATACATAAGACTGACTTAGGTATATATGGTATTCTGGATTGAACATTTAATCTATACTGCCTCACAACAGGCTACACTGTTTTCCTATTCAGTGGATAATTATTTTATCCAGGATGTCTACATAAGCCAAATAATGATATGAATTCACTAAGGATTAAGCAGTTTTTGCGGGATCTTGGCTGTGGAACTGGCATGGTGTGGACAAATAGCATGAAGAGCCAGTTCAAGTTTCACTGTTCATCTTTAGATGGGGCAGGAACAATCCACAGCAGTAGCATTATGCTGTAATGGTGCTCAAGGCTTTCTCTGGGTTGGTGAGAGGGGGAATCCACACATCCTGGGTTTCTCCTGTCATTGCCCAGAGACAGGCAGGAAATGATACAAAATCTCGCAATATCTGAATAAAAGATTGAACTGATTCTTCCCAGCTTGATCATCTCAGCCCTCAGTTCTTTTTCCTGACTGGGCCCAGAGCAGGGCTTTTTCTTCACTCCCTTTTTTCAACTGCTTCATGTTCCTCTGTGTTTTCAGATTTCTTCTCTGTTTCCTTATTGTCTATCTGGTTTGTTTTCTAAAGAAGAAAAAAAACCTTACTTCTTCAGTCTTTGTTCTTTCTTCCTCCCTTTCCTTGCTCCCCCCATCTTGCACTGTGGCTTTGGTTGGTGAAAAGTCCAGTTTAATCTTTAGGAAAAAGAAACAATCTTACATGGGCTGTTCAGTTGCTGATTGCATGAAGGAGGGTCATGCCAAATCTTGAGTGTTCTGATGGCTTGGCGAGCTCAGCTCACGAGAGGACTCCTTCACTGCTGAAGCAATTTCAACAGGTGATGCTGGACAGCATGTCTAGAGCCATTTCTCAAACAGCTGCAGAGGAAATTGTGACACCAGCCCAGTCTTCTTGGGAGGTGCTTGGAGAAGAGAGGGCAGGGGGAACCATGTCCTTGCTGGAGGAATCAATGGCGAGCAGGGGTTCCCATTGTATCTCCTGATCCTCACATGTTCTACACTGCCCCCTCCACCTCCACTCATCATTTTTGCATTCAGCTTCTTGCACCTTTCTCCCACAGTACTGAGAGTAAGGATGGCCACCGTTTTGTAGTGCCTACCATTTTGAGCACAATGGTTGCAGCAGCCATTTTGAATCTGCAAGGCAGCAGGTTGCGTCTGTGTTCATCACTACCATATAGCCAGAAATAAAACGAAGCTTTATTGGCAGCCTTTCAGCTTTTATTCGTATGGCTAATGATTCTGCTACTTCTTCCACCAATTTTAGTTGGCATGGTCACACTCAGCATAGCCTATTGGAGTTTCCAGGGGCCACGCTGTACTCCGTAGGCATGAAAGGAAGAAACGTGACCCACATGAGGCTGCAACAGCTCCAGGCCAGGCAAAAAACCAGCAGAGTCAAAGAACAGAGTCCAGGCCAAAACATATTTCCAAAAACTATTCTAGTGTTTATTGCATACAGCATAGTTCATTATTTGTAGCATACTGGTGTCAGAAAACCAGGAAAGAATCCATTAAGCTTCTCTGTGCTCAGGCGTGACACAGAGAGAAAAATGCAAGCTGCAAAAGACAAGACCAGACGGAGAAGAGAGAAAAGAGAGAGAGAGAGAGAGAGAAATCTCTCGCTACAGTTATAGGCTCTGTGTGAGCAAAGCTTGACTGCTTATCAAAACAAGCCAGCAGTCCCACACAGAGGAGAACCAGGTGTTGCTTATCAGTTGTCTGGGCCATACTGTCTTACCAGGCAGCCAAGGCCGTGAAGCAGAGCAGAGACAAGACAAAAATCACGTAGCTGAGAAAACATCTCTTAAGACAAAAGACCGGAAGGCCTAGAATCTTAACATAGCCACTCAAAGCTTTCACTTCCCTCCTTACCAGTGCAATCTAATTCACAGTGGGAATGATTAGTTCCTACACATATGCTCAAGCACCATTATCTTCCCTACATTCTTCAAAGGCTTCTGAGAGTGAGTCAAATCTTGATTCCATGGTCTTACAGGGTGATTCCAAGCACACCTTAAGTTACACTCATGGTTCTGATACAGAGGAGAGGGAGTTGTGAGATCTTGGTTCCACACAGAAGGAATAATCTGACAGGTTATTTCATTCGGAAAATTTTTTACCTCTTTTACCTTTGCGATTTCCTCCCTTCAAGAATGCATTTGGCAGCCAGCAAGAAGAAACCTCTCCTGAGACCAGGCGCACCTCAGTCTTCCGTTAACCAAAATCTTCAGGGAGGAATTTTTTTTTTCCCTGTAGGTGCTCAGATCTGAATGGGCTGCTGTCCCTGAAGAGTAAGAAGCGTGCCCCAATAGCACAAAGATTTAAAACGCCCAAAAACCAAGTCATGGAGAAACAAAGTTCTTTTGGTGGACTCTCCCATGGCATCCTTTGTTTCTGGGGTCCTGGCCCCCACAGAAAGAGCAGACTTCTTTAAAGATCCTGAAGAAAAATATGCTGAAGTCTCCTTAAAGAACTCACATGAAGCAGCAGCTCTTGGCATTTGGAATTCTGCTTCTACCTCTCTGTTCTCCAGTTCTTTCTTCTTATTGATACAGCACATCTTGCAGTATGAGTTAGACCATAGTTTCTTACACAGAGGCTCACTAAAGAACACAGAGCCTTGCAGTTTGTAGCTAATGCTATTTAAGATTTGCTTTTCTTTGCAACAGTGTCTACTGGGGCCATTACTGTTGCCAGAAGATCCACCTGATTTAAACATTGGGAAGATCCACCTGACTGTCTCTGACCTGTTGGAACCTTCCCAAGCAAAGGATCTCCTTCTTCACTCAGATGTCTTGCCTCCAGCTAGTTGCTTGGAGATTGAATGGAAGACATTGAAGAAATTTGGTTATTCTGACTCAGTCATTTCAGTGCTTTTGGCATCACATAGTCAACCTCTAGGATCAATGAAGTCTGGAAGGTTTTTACTAGGTGGTGTAAATCAAACTCTGTCAACTACAACTCTGCCTCCTTCTCACATCTGTTTGCCTTTCTACAAAAAGGGCTTGACTTAGGCCATAGGCCCAACACCCTAAAAAGACAGGCTGTAGCCTTGTCTTCTTTCCTGTCCAAAACTTTCTGGAGTTACTCTGTCTTCTCACCCTCACATTAAGAGGTCCTCAGGGGAACAACACTTATTTCTCCCCCTGTGATCCACACTTCTCATCCTGGAATCTTACACTGGTCTTGCAGCACTTACTAGCGGCACCCATTTAAGCCTGTCAAGATTGTCTCCTTAACACATTCTTTTACTCAGTGTGGCCTTTTTAGTGGCTGTTACCATCACACATTGTGTTTCAGAGCTGGTGAGGGAACACCTGTCAGTGAGGGAACACGTGCGCTGTTTTTTGGAAGACTTTGTCTCTCTCTGGCCAGGTCTTTCCTTTCATTTAAAAGTTTTGTCATCTTTTCATACTTCTCAGAATCTAATTCTCCTTTCTTTCTGTCACAGGCCCTCAAACCCACAAGAAAAATCATGGCACACTCTTGATGTGTATAAGCATTAAAGATTTCTATCTGTAGAACTAACTCATTCAGACACTGTGATTCTCTGTTCCCTTAAGCTGGCCTCCCTGGGGCATAAAGTATCCTTATCCACAATTGTAATTTGGATTAAAGCATGCATACTTATGGCGTATGAGCTTGCCATGGTTGCTCATTCCATCATGGATGCTCATGGTTGCTCATTCCATCAGAGCTACAACTACTTCTGCAGGTTTTCCACAAATGTGTCCATCAGTGACATCTGCAGGGCTGGTACGTGGAATACACCTTCCACTTTCTTCTGTCATTACAAAACTGAGAAGTATAGGTTGGCAGGTGTCACATTTGAGAGGAGCATACTCCAGGAGGTGGTTAGAGAGTAACTGTTGTTGGAGGGCTTTGGTAAGTCCCAGAATGTGTGAATTCTTCCTCTCACCAACCCATTGGTTACTTACCATGAAGGTGCACTCTGTGTTGTTGAGAAAAAGGAATCTACCCTCTCTCCTTCAGCGACTGCACGCTTTCTCCAGGTTGCAATGGCCTGTGACCCTCTTTCTTAGCCATTCTTATCACTGATTAAATCTCTCTTGAGTGGGGGGTCTGCAGGCTTGGCTAGGACATGAACTGTAGGCTAAGGTGGCCTAGTTAGGAGGAGTCCATTCAATTTTTTTACTCAGATATCATGAAACTTCATGTCCTTCCCTTCTTGTTTTTGGGCAGTGACAAGAGAAACCCAGGATGTATGGATACATCAGAATACACCTTCACAGTAAGTAAGCAATGTCAAATTCCCAAGGCTCGGATGAAGATCTTTAGCTTGCCTGGCAGGGGCTTAGTTATTAATGATGCAGGCAGAGATCCTGCTGGGTAACCATGCCAGCAGAAGCAGACAGCAGACACCACTGCTGACAGGAAGAAAAAGGCTGTTGGCACAGTTGCAGAGGAAGGGAGAGGAAAACCGGTGGTACGGGAACAGACAATGACTCGTTTCAAGCAGTCTTTTCCCCCAGAGTATGGTGGTGGTGGGGAGTCTTTTGAAGCAGGGAGCTCTAGGAAGTGTACTTTAACTGCTGGGCCTGTAGCACAGGTAATTTATCTAGGCTTCCTTCCCTCCAAGGTCATCCCCCACTACCCCACCACCCCTATGCTTTGGAGGAAAAGGCTGCCTGGACCAAGCAGCTTCTCCCATTTATTGCCACAACTGACAGTTCCCTCAGTCAGCATGCAGCAAGTGCAAACACACAAATCGCAGACTGTTTTGGATGCCAAATGTGCACTAACAGGAGTCATGATTTTCATTTTTTTTAGAATACATGCTAACTGCTGACCAAGTGGGAAAAAAAAGTCTGTCTGCGATCCAAAAGTCTAAAAAATATATGACAAAAGGAGAGGGGAATACTCTGCAATAGCTGCGAAGCACTGAATTTATTTGCTTTTTAATGCTGCACACTGACATACAGAAGCATATGTATTATAAAACAGAAACAGTAAAACATTAAGTGAAATATTAACAAATAATAAACTTATATACCTATATTAATATTAATTTCAGGACATCATTTCAGGGAATCGTTAATCCCTAATATGTAATGTCCAGTCAACAATGTCCTGAAATTAATATGTATGTACATATCCATGTGGAATTTTTCTAAGTTCATTTATTTCACCATTCTGGTGCACTAGTTTCAGCCTGGGACATTTTCCATCTTGTTACAATTTTAAATTCCCACCAGCTCCAAGATACCCATAATTGCTTCCAAACCTTCATGTGATGTTAAATTTAGCACAATTGAACTCTTGTTATTTCTGCAGGAGGAAGAGAAGCCAATGCTCTTCACCAGCGATGCATTCCTGCAACCTGAAATCTTTTGAACCCGAGCTGGGACATTCTACTGCATTAAGCAAGCAGCACCTATCACCCCAAGCCTGAAGAAAAATGCAAAATCCTCTTCACTATTATTGTGACTTTGAGTAGGCTGGTGTGTTAGATACTTTTACTATAACAGTTCAGTGGGGACTCAAACTCATTACATTTCTAATTTCTTCTGGCCACAACCACCATTAGTATATCCATTTGGTCCAAGCCAGCATGATATAGTGTTTGAGTGTTGGACAACAATTCTAGAAACAACTCTATTCAAATCTCCATTCTGCCATAGAAACCAGTGGGTGGCCTTGGGCAAGTCGCACTCTGTCAGCTTCAGAGGAAGGCAAAGGGAAACCCCTCTAAACAAATCTTTCCAAGAAAACCCCTTGATAGGGTAGCCTTAGGGGCACCATAAATCGCAAACAACTTGAAGACACACAGCAACAACAGCAAAATTGCTTTGTCCACACTTACCATCTAACATTTGCATAACATCCTACTCAGTTTCTAAGAGGTTATACATAAAATTATAAAAATTATTTAAATTAGTGGTTATTTTAACAGTAGAGCCATTCAGATTCTAAATGGCCACTGGATCTCTGAAATTCTGATCCTTATTTTACATCCCATTTATTTCTTAATTTAAAGTAAAGATGGCATAAATCTTTAAAAATGCCACCCTGCTTCCAAAATGGGAGTATTTTCACCATTGCTCTGGTGTACAGCATCCTTGCAAACTTGTTTTTAAACAGCTAGTCTCCTTAGCAGACACTGAAAACTGCACAGGCAGTTGCCTTTATATTCTTCTGGGATATGCTTGTCTCTCAGCAGCACCAAGTCGAGATAAGTGACCAGTTAGTGTAAGAAGCAATTCACTCCAATTTTACCATAGACTATGGGTGAGGAAAGAGCAGACTAGATGCAGCCCCTGGGTCAAATTTATGTCTGAAAAACCAATCTATTCAGCCCAAATGCTCCCAGGATATGTAGAAGATACTTTTTCCACTTTTTCACCCTCCACTCGATTATTTTAGGCTGAGAAGAGAAACTGATATTTAAATTACTTCCTGTTGAAAAAAAGACCTCTCTTGGGATTAAAATGACCCACATTATGGCAAAACTCCCTGCCCATTCTCTCTAGGAGACATCTGAGAGCAAAATTTTCAGTATTTTTCCCAAGGGAGTACAGTCCCCTCAGAGTCCAATGTGGCCCCCAACCCTGATTGCTGCCCACCCCAACACAGATACAATATAAGAAAGCATACCTTGCAGCCAATGGCCAGGAGGACATGGAGTGAAATAATGATAGCCAGGATGGCACAGGCAGTGGCCTTGCTGTCTGAGCGGATAACTGGCCAGAAAGTGAGGACCAGAACTGAGCCAGACAGCCCCATTGCAAATACAATTAGGAGCCACTGCAGCCATGGTATTGGGATCAGCCACAGGACCTATGGGGGGAAAAAATCAGTCTGAATTGAGAAACTCTCCATGTAATACATTTTAGGAGGGAATGGTACTTCTTAGGAATTCATCCTCATTCTACAGAACACTGAAAGTTTTGAAGGAAGTACATCGAAGTAGAGATTTTAGTATGATGTACATGTTCCTCTACCACACTCCTTTTATCTACTCACCGCAGTGGGAATGTACACAAACAGGGAGTAGCCATAGATGCACACCATTTCCAAGAAAGTGTAGGAGTCTTTATGGATGTGAATTCCATTCCGCCACTGCAGGCAGCCCCACAGGCCAAGGGGAACCAGCCAGGCATAGCTGTAGATAACTATTGCTGCAATAGTCACTGCAGAAAAGGGAAGTTGTCAGTATTCACTAGAGCAATAGCATTAAAGGGTAAAAAATAAAGGTAAGTCTTATCATCAAACATATTTTATTACAACCTTCCACAGGCCCTAGAAGGAGGCAGGAATAGATGTTCCCTAAAAATATCTCCATAAACAACAACTTATCATCATCATCACCATCATCATTGGTTTCATTTATATCTCTCCTTTCTCCTGATAGTGGAACTCAAGGCAGCTAGCATATTTAAAACAATACAAGTTTAAAACAATACAAAACATTCATAGAAGTATAAGATTTAAAAAACAATGTATGAAGTTTAAAACATTACACATTAAAAATATTAAAATGCATTAAAAGAATGTACAAACCTTAAAAACAGAATTGCTCAGTGTTACAAACTCAATCCTAGTCAGTTTATGAAAGCCTGAACTGTTTTGACCTGCTGACAGAAGGACTGCAAGGATGGCCATTCTGGCCTCGCTAGGGAGCGAATTCCAAAGACTGAGAGAAGGCACTGAAAAGGTGCTTCCCCTTGCTCCTACCAAAGGTGCCTGAGGAGGTGCTGGGGCAGAGAGAAGGACCTCTCCAGATGACCTTACAACAATACTGGGCTCATAAAGGGAGATACAGTCCTTCAAACAACCTGGGTCCAAGCCCAGTGCTTTATAGGTCCAAACCGGCATTTGAATTGTGCCCAGAAATGGACCAGCTGACAGTGGAGCTGTTGCAAAAGGGGGCTGTGTGCTCCCTGTAACCAGCCCCAGTTAACAACTTGAGTGCAGCTCTTTGTGTCAACTGAAGTGTATGAGCACTTTTTAAAGGCAGCCCCACACAGACCACATTACAGTAATATGAACAGGATGTAACCAAGCTATGTACCACCATGGCCGGATCCGACTTCTCCAGGACCAGGTGCAGCTGGAACTCTAGTTTTAACTGTGGACATGCACTCTTGCTCACTGCTAAAACCTGGGCCTCCAGGCCCAGAGCTGAATCACGGGGTATCCCCAAACTACAAACCTACATTTTCAGTGTAGAGGGTAAGCCCATTTAATGTAGGTTGAATCCCTATTCCCAAATCTGCCTTTCAAATGACCAGGAGCACCTGTCTTGTCTGGATTAAACTTTAATTAGTTTGCCCTCCTCCAGTCCATTACAGCTGCCAAGCAGTTTCGCACAGGAACAGCTTTGTTGAAATTAGTTGGAAAGTAGTAAAAGAGCTTGGTATCATCAGCATACTGATGACAACTGACCCCAGAACTCCAGACAACCTCTCCCAGAGGTTTCATGTATGTTAAACAGCATGGACAAGACTGAACCTTGAGGGAATTCACAGGCCAAGAGCCAAGAAGATGAGCAGGAATCCTCCAGCACCACTCTGATAATGCCCCCCCCAAAAGAAAGCATGGAAGAACTGTAGAACAGTACCACTAAGCCCCATCCCAGCAAGGTGACACAGAAGGATATCATAGTTGATGGTACTGAAAGCTTCTGAGGTTCACCAAACCAACAGAGACACACATCCTCATCCAGTTCCTTGTGTAGGTCATCCAGCAAGTTGACCAAAGCTGTCTGTCCCATAACCCAATCTGAAACCAGACTGAAATGGATCTAAATAATCTGCCTCATCCAGGAACCCCTGTAGCACCACATGCTTTAGTAGCTTGCCCCCAGATGGAAGGTTAGAGACTGGCCTATTGTTATCTAGAATGGTAGGATCCAGGAAAGAAAGGTAGGTAGGCAGGTAGGCAGGCATTTGTTTTCAGAAGAGGTTTCACCACAGCTGCAGTTAAACATGTTGGAACCGTGCCTTGTTGCAAAGAGGCATTAATCACTTCCCTTACCCACTCCGCAAGTCTTCCTATGGCCTGTTTAATTAGCCAGGACGGGCAAAAGTCTAGTACACATGTGGTGGTTCTCACTGCTCCAAGGATCCTGTCCACATCCTCGGGCTGTATGAAGTACACAGTAACTTTAAAAGCATTTTAAAGTGAATGGGGAGGAAGGGGATGTGCATGTGTGCATGTATCTGCTCTAGCTCTGTGGGAGTGAAATACAGGAAGGAGAACTGGAAACCAAGACTTCTGCATTGGAAATGCCACCTGTTTTTCCTCTTTCTTACATCCCAGAGAAGAAATGAAGTGTCATTACTACTATTTCCTGCTTTTTCTGGGATGTGTAAATGAGCCTTCTTAAAAGGAACAACACAGAGTTCACTTCCCTTTTTTCCACCCACATTTGTGCCCAATGTGTCTACAACAGTCCATGCTGACAAGGTTAAAACTGCCATTAAGCCAAGACTAAGCACAAAGTGTAAGCTGCAAGATACATCAAAACCTCACCTTTGTGAAACTGGGGGCTGTAGTGGAAGGAAGTATTGCCCATTTTCTCCAGGAAGTTAGATAAATTGCCACTGATTGCCAGTGTGAAGACCAAGGTGGCACAGATCCAGAAAGGCCCTGCAACAGATAGAAATGCAACTTCAGAAGAGATCAAAGATCAAAAGAGGAAGAGAAAGTTTTTTCCACAGAAAAAGGCTTCCTATATCAGCATAAAATGCAGAAGGTAGCTACATAAAGGTTTACTACTATTTAATGACTGAATTCACTTACCAAGTCCAGGCAACAATAAAATTATTAAAGAACGAGGGGAGACATCCCAACACAGTACTTTGAAGGTGTTCTGGAGGGAAAGCTGCATTGGCCTTTGAGAGCTGAGGCCATCCCATATTATCAGATCATTAGCTCATCCACCCTGTATTGTCTGACCTAAATGGCAGCCAATACCCATGGCCCTCCTTACCCCTGCTTGCAGAGATCCTCTGATGAGACCCTGGGAACTGAAACTGCTCTAGACTAGTTATGAAGCAAATAAAAAGGAAGGGCTTTCATTAAGAGGTCCTGCAACTCAAGATGATGACATGCTGCACTGCTTGAGTAAGGTGCAGCTTCTGTCTTAGGCTGCCCTGCAGCTCAAAGTCTACTCTGCCTTGACATCAGGGGAGTATACTCTGCTAAAGACGGAACTTCCTTGTACTCACCATACAGGTCAGGGTTGTTCCGCAAGCGATGCCATATAAAGTTCTTCCCTGGCACTGGAAGAAGCGATCCCTTTATCCTGTCTAGCACCTGATAAATTGGAAGAGTGTGCCTCAGAAAAAAATGTCTCCCAAAGACAGTGTAACTGATACTTGGAGATCCAGAGCTCCCTTCTCTCCATTTCAATGGACAGTACTGTTATCATACCCTGCCACCCCTCTTATGAGATCTGCAATTTTCATAAATTAGACTTATTAAAGACTGGAGAACATGATCAAGGTCATGCTGTCTGTAAACGATTTTGGGGTCATGATGGTGGGAAAGTCCAGACAGGATTATGCAGAAAACCCTGACACTGATGGGTTTGTGCTAATTTCTTCACTGCTTCAGGCTTTTCGCATTTTCGAACACAATAGAAGATGAACTGCCCAGATAAAGCAATCAGACACCATCCCTTGATCTTATTCTATGGACATCTTCCCTACACCCCTACCTGACTGAACATTAACATGTAAAGTCAAAGGCTTTCATGGCTGGAATCCAAAGGCTGCTGTGGGTTTTCTGTGTTTTGAGGTTGTGTTCTATTAATATTTACCCTTACGTTTCACTTGCATCTCAGAGGAGGAGGATCTTCAGAGGATCCTCAGAGGAGGATCCTCTGAAGATGCCAGCCACAGATGCAGGTGAAATGTCAGGAGAAAATACTAATAGAACATGGCCTCAAAGCCCAGAAAACCCACAGCAACTTATGAACATTAACAGACTGTTATGAATCCCATCAATGTTTTATCACTTGGAGTTAAAGCAATCAGCCCATTCCAGTCCCCTTTGTCCTGTAGGAAAGCCATTACCACTGTCAATGCACCCCTTCAGGGTATGAAATAGTGTATAAAAATCTTAGCTTTGACCCCAGCCAATTGTACTACATAGTATGGTAGTAAGTGGTACATGGTACATAGTGCCCCAGACTGCCATTCCTCCATCCTACCACAGATGCTCTTTGAGCCCTTCCATTGCAACCTCCTTCTTCAAGATTGTTAACTATCATCCTTTCCACTCCTAATCTCTCTCTAGCCAACCCCTCCCACCTCATTTTTCAGTATCCGTGTATGGTTCTTAAGAATATCTGATTTCTCCTATGTCTGTCCATTCAAATAAAATACTTTGTTTAACTTTAACTGGAGTCCTCTCTACAGTTAGTACTGGTATGCATAGATGAAAAGATCCTGCCGTTATCCTCCTCTTGCAGGCCTCCTTTGAACTATAATTCCTCCAAATCCTAAGGTGATGCTAGCACTGTGGGTGGTCCCCAACATCCCTCATCTCTTAGGATAACAGAAGGATCACTGGGAGTTACAAACCTATGTTCCACTCCTTGCACTAGGCAAAATCGTTCAGGCATGGAAAGGTCATTAATAGCACAGCCTGCCTAAGGCCACCCGGCAAGTTCACAGTAGAGAGGAAACACAGTGTAGGTTCAGCATTCTGGCTAAAAGGCTGCAGTGATGCTAGCTGGACATGGGACAAGTTCATAAGCATTGTGCTATTCTAATTTCGAAGTGAGTAATGTGATGAAAAATGTGCACTATCCATATACAACAATGAAGGAGAGAATGGCAGCCAGGCACAACACCATTATGTCTTGATTCAAGCAGCTTCCTCTGTACAAACTGCTATTGCTCTACTCTCTAAGAGAGAGAATGGCATCCAGCTTTTGCTGGACTTAATCGCTCACCCCACCATCCCCTTTCCATCTTGTTTCATGTGTTTTTAGATCATAAGCCTGAAGGCAGAGAACTGTCAAACACGCAACTTGTAAATCACTTTTCTGACTGAAGGGTGGGGTATACCATATTTGCCAGTGTACAAGATGTATCAGTGTATAAGACACACCCCATTTTCAAACAGAGGCTGAAGTGATGACAATAGGTTTCCAATACACTAAATATTAATAATTATATTTTTCTGTTTTATGTAGCATGAGTTTGAAATATTATTTTTATTTTTTATTTTTTAAAAAGATAGTTATGTCATTGTGATACTGTACGTTTTAAAGTGATTAATATTTTAAAGCAGAAATATTTTAATGGTAAGCTGTAACATTAGATTTAATGACAGAATGAATTAACTGTAGCATCTTAGTACAGAATTAAAGAGATCTGTTGATACTATACGGCATAATTTAAATGTTTAGGATAAATTATAAGAGTAACATTAGATGACTTAGATGAATATGTATCACAGAATCACAGAATCACAGAAATGTAGAGTTGGAAGAGACCACACGGACCATCTAGTCCAACCCCCTACCATGCAGGAACACCCTCAAAGCACTCCCGACAGATGGCCATCCAGCCTCTGCTTAAAAACCTCCAAAGAAGGAGATTCCACCACACTCCGAGGCAGCATATTCCACTGCCGGACAGCCCTCACTGTCAGGAAGTTCTTCCTGAGGTTCAGGTGGAATCTCCTTTCCCGCAGCTTGAATCCATTGCTCCTTGTTCTGGTCTCTGGAGCAACAGAAAACAAGCCCTCTCCTTCCTCTACATGGCACCCCTTCAAATATTTAAACATAGCTATCATGTCCCCTCTTAACCTTCTCTTCTGCAGACTGAACATACCCAGCTCTCTAAGTCTATCCTCATAGGGCATGGCTTCCAGGCCCTTCACCATTTTGGTCGCCCTCCTCTGGACCTGCTCCAGCTTGACCATGTCCTTCTTGAATTGGGGTGCCCAGAACTGGACACAGGATTCAAGATGAGGTCTAACCAAAGCAGAGTAGAGTGGTACCAGTACCTCCCTCGATCTGGACACCATACTCCTATTGATGCAGCCGAGAATTGCATTGGCTTTCTTGGCTGCCGCATCACATTGCTGACTCATGCTCAGCTTGTGGTCTATTAAGACTCCTAGATCCCTTTCACACGTACTGCCATCCAGCCACGTGTCCCCCATCCTATATTTCTGCATTCCATTTTTTCTACCTAAGTGTAGGACCTTACACTTCTCTCTGTTGAATTTCATTTTGTTAGCTTTGGCCCAGCTCTCCAATCTATCCAGGTCATTTTGAATTTTGATCCTGTCCTCTGGTGTATTAGCAACCCCTCCCAATTTGGTGTCATCCGCAAATTTGATGAGCATGCCCTCTATTCCTTCATCCAAGTCGTTGATGAAAATATTGAAGAGCACTGGGCCCAGGACAGAACCCTGTGGCACCCCGCTAGTCACTTTTCTCCAGGATGAAAAGCAGCCATTGGTGAGCACCCTTTGGGAACGGTCAGTCAACCAGTTACAGATCCACCTGACAGTAGCCCTTTTAAAAAGAATGTTAAGTACAACTATTAGGGTAAGAGCTGCTTGCAATAAGTGCAGGAATCAATTTTTATCTATATGTAATAGTTCTTAGTTATTGATAATATTATTATGTGTTGTTTTTGATTATATATTTTGTAGTGCCTTGTTTTATGTTGTTTTGGTTTTTGTGTTATTTTGTTATGTTGAGTTTTTTTAGTTTTAGTGAATAAATAAATAAATAAATTTAAACAATTTTTAAAAAGGCACCCCATTTTCAAATGGTATTTTTCAGGGAAAAAAGTGCATCTTATATGCCAGAAAATAGGGTGAATGCTTTCAATAAATAAATACATTCAGGACACAATGCTAACACATCAGCCTTGAGCCTGTGCCTCCCACCATGAAACGTGACCGATTTTAGTGAACTTTAAGCTGAAAGAGACACTGTTGATCATCTAGTTCAAGGAGGGACAGCTTTGCCCAAGATGGAAACCAAATTTTTGCCACAGGCTAAATCTTACCCCAAAATGCCAAAAGGTTAGAAAACAAAACATTTGAAATGACTGGGCATCCACTTCAATTTATGATTTTGCAATTTTGGGGAGTTTGGTGAAGCCCTGTGATTTCTCCCTCCTATGAAGAACTCCAACAGTTCAGAAACACTTTTTTATTTACTAATACATAAAAGTCAGATTTGTTTGTTTGTCTGTATCAGGCAAGAAGACCTCATATGATAGGCTGCCTAAGAAGATTCCATAAAATCCTGGGGTTTGCAGTTTAGAAGGGGCCTTTAGAATTCTCAGTCAGAGAGCTCTTGGGCTTGTCTTGAATAGGCCGGTTGCTATGGAGCTGAGGCCTAGCAGCAAGGAGGAGGAGGAGGACAGTGTATATTCCCTCAGGAACCCAACCTCTCTACGTTAATAACTCTGAATACAGATTGGATTGGAGAATACCGGAAAAAGTTACAGGTACTGCACAAGACAGTTTGGGGAATTAGAGATGCAGGATCTCAAATCTTTCTAACAAGCATTACCTATGAGAAAATAAAATCCCAGTCAATGCCGGGTATATATGCTAGTAATTTATATCTTGCTCTAAGTCCCCAAAGACAGAGCAGAAGGTGAGCTGTGTTTGGGAAGATATCCTTGACCGTTTGTGTGTTTTTAAAGGCTTGTGTGACTGTGTTTGTTTTTGGCTGTGTGCTCTCCCTGAACATATGGTCTAAGGGGGTGGGGCCTCTGCTGAGTCACTGACCTGCTTCCGGGTAGAGCTAGTAGCCACTAGCTCTGTATAACTGCTGCCTCTGTCTTTCAAGCTCAGTCCCTGTGGGCCATCAGCATGCACCTTGTGGTGAGTTCAGTTATATTATAAGAATTGAACAGGAGCTTGGTTGACAGGCAAAGCCAAATGGCATTCAGTGTGAGTGATCAGTAGGACAGTATTGAGGAGGAGGCCCAGATTTCTGTTTCAGTGCCTACTTAATATGGAATATGAAGGCGCTGCTGCAGTCGCCTGCAACAGCTATGGTATTTTTGTATTCTTGCCATTGGAGGTGGGTAGCTATACCTGTAGCAAATGCAAGTTGGTGGCCCTCTTGGAAGAGAAGGTCCAGCAACATATATCTGCGCTTCAACATATTAGAGAGCACAAGGGTTTCTTTGATAGAGCAGAGCAGGCCATCCTGAAAGAGGAACACACAGGTGATGTATTTGAGCAGGAGGTCAGATTCCAAACACAGGGGACTGATACCTGGAGGAACGTGACACACAGAAGTACAAGGACGAGGGATCATTGAGTGAATCTAGAGCTACAGGATCAATTCAAAGCTCCTTCCCTTCTCAATGACAAGTCATGCCAGACAAATTTGATTTCCTTCTCTCCCTCTCTTTTTGAAGAGTTACAAGCTTGGTGGATGAAGGGAATGCTGTGGATGCAGTGTATCTTGATTTCAGTAAGGCCTTTGACAAAATCCCCCATGATATTCTTGCAAACAAGCTAGTAAAATGTGGGTTAGACCATGCTACTGTTGGGTGGATTTGTAATTGGATGACTGGCCGAACCCAAAGGGTGCTCACCAATGGCTCCTCTTCATCCTGGAAAAAAGTGACTAGCGGGGTGCCACAGGCTTCTGTCCCGAGCCCAGTGCTATTATCTTTATCAATGACTCATCAAATGCTCATCAAATTTGCAGATGACACCAAATTAGGAGAGATAGCTAATACTCCAGAGGACAGGATCAGAATTCAAAATTACCTTGGGCCAAAACTAACAAAAGGAATTTTAACAGGGAGAAATACAGGGTACTACACTTAGGGAGAAAGAATGAGATGCACAGATATAGGATGACACGTGGCTTGAAAACTGTATGTGTGAAAGGGATCTTGGAATCTTAGTGGACCACAACCTGAACATGAGTCAGCAGTGTGATGCAGCAGCTAAAAAAATGCGATTCTAGGTTGCATCAATAGGAGTCTAGTGTCAAGATCAAGGGAAGGAATAATATCACTCTATTCTGCTTTGGTTAGACCTCACCTGGAATACTGTGTCCAGTTCCGGGCATCACAATACAAAAAGGATATTGACAAGCTGGAACATGTCCAAAGGAGGGCATCCAAAATGGTGAAGAGTCTGGAAACCAAGTGGCTTAGGGAGCCAGGTATGTTTAACCTCACAAAAGGAAGGTTAAGAGGTGACATGATAGCCATGTTTAAATATCTGCAAGGATGTCATGTTGAAGATAGCAAGTTTGTTTTCTGCTGCTTCAGAGACTAGGACACAAAGCAATGGATTCAAAGTACAGGAAAAGAGATTTCACCTGCACTTCAAGAAGAACTTCCTGACGGTAAGAGCCATTTGACAGTGGAACATGCCACCTCAGAGTGTGGTGGAGTCACCTTCTTTGGAGGTTTTTAAACCGAGCTTGGATGGCCATTTGCTGGGTGTGCTTTGAGTGTGTGTTCCTGCACTGCAACGGGTTGGACTTGATGGCTTTGTGGTTCTATGATATACATATATACATATACATACATATATATTGCTCTGGCATTTGGGGCCTCTGTGGGACTCTGCAGGTTGCAAAAAAATCAGTTTGGGGCCAGAGGGATTCATGCAGCTCATGAGCCTCACTTTTGTCCACTCCTGATCTACTGGAATCCTAAACCCAAACGTCTTTCAAATACATGCTCAAAACCCTGCTAAATA
Source organism: Cyclura pinguis (assembly GCA_030412105.1). Classification (NCBI taxonomy): domain Eukaryota; kingdom Metazoa; phylum Chordata; class Lepidosauria; order Squamata; family Iguanidae; genus Cyclura; species Cyclura pinguis. The sequence goes on from CM059600.1 coordinate 215,413,008, forward strand.
CCCCAGCACGTATTTGCAGGTTCTATTAATGCACTATCCTCTCTCATCTGGTATGTCTGGTTCCTGTTTTTGTCTATGAAGTCAGAGCTACAGAAGTTCTGTTACCTGATGTGTGTCAACATCAAAGAATGCTTGGTAATATTCAAAGGTCCAGAAACTGGACTGCTTCTTCTGGAAACTCAGCAACTGCAAAGATAAGAGTGCAGGTTACTGTTTTGCCCATGATTAGGAAGACGAGTGTAGTGAGCACAAGTAAGATCTGGATTACTTCTGAAAGTAAAGTAGTTATTCTGCTAATTGTCAATATGCATAAGATGGCAATGCGAGTTTACATCAAACAATCAACAATCCCCCCTGTATAGGCTGCTTTTGAACTTTAACTGGTTGGAAGAAACAGTGAAAGACTCAATGGTTAAATGGGTAAAAGATATAGCTCATAATATTTCCCCAGAACAATGGGAAAAACTAAGGTTGTGTAATCAAAGGCTTACTAGATCATATGATCTTCAGGAAAATTGGTTGAAAATGATGTATACATGGTACCTTCTCACCAGATAGAATTGCTGGGATGTATAAAGGTTCAAGTAACCATTGTTGGAAATGTGGTGAGGCAGGAGGTGCCTTCTATCATATGTGGTGGGGATGCAACTGTGCAAAGAGATTCTGGTATATGACAAGATCTAAAATTCAAAAGATACTGCAGAAGAAGATTGATTTAGAGCCTGAACTATTCCTACTAGGCCTTTTAAAGATTAATCAAAACGAAAGCAGAAGGATTGGAAGATTATTCTGGCACATGGTTACTGCGGTCAGAATAGTCTTCGCAAAGCTTTGGCGTGATAGTTGCATCCCCACTGAACAAGAATGGATGGAAAAGCTGGTCGACATTGCTGAAATGGATGAACTTACCTATATATTAGACGGGAAAGCCAATAGCAAATTCTGCAAAGATTGGGAACTGGTTAAAAGATATTTTCAAACACAACTTGGGGAAACAAGTGTTACGGGGTTTGTTCTCTGAATTTTCTGAAAACTTTGAATCTCTGATGATTTCTAAGAGATGTAAGGGACTGAACCTACTTTTAGTTTTTTTAAAGTAATTTAATTTACAACCTGAGCTTTTGTTGAAGGTGTTATTATTCTTTGGGAGCATAATATTTCAAATAGAGTTCTCCCTCCACATTCGCAGGTTTCATATTCGCAAATTTGGTTATTTGCAAGTCTACATGCTTTCTCCCAAATTCTCCTCCTCCCTTTCCCTGGCCGGAGAAAGTGGGCCACATGATAGCCCAGGGAGAGGGACGCTGGTCTCCCCCTCCAGAGTTGATCGTGGGTTGGACCTACTCTGGCCCGTTTTGTGGTGGTAAATCACAGGGCAGGTCAGCTCCATTCCTGCAAATGCCACCTGGAAGGGACATCCACGATCTAAGCCTCACTGAGCCTTGCTCAGATTGCCAGCCTCCCTTTCAGGCGGAGATCGCAGGAAAGGGCCTAATCTGGCCTGCAATCATCGGCCAGAAGGGACTCTCGCGATCTGAGCAAAACAGGCAAGGCTGGAGCGACCTTGGCCAGGTTATCCCCAACCGTTCCGGCCTCGCCTGCTTTACTCAGACTGTGGGTGTCTCCCTCGGTGGGCGATCGTGGGGTGGGCTAGCTCTGTTCCCATGATTGCCGCCTGAAAGGGATGCCTGCAATCTGAGTAAAGCAGCCAAGGCCAGAGTGCGTGTGAATCACCCAGCTGAGCTTGCTTCGGCCTCGTGTGCTTTGCTGAGATTGGGGGCATCCCTTCCAGGCAGCGAGAGAAAGAGAGAGATTTTAGCCCTTCTCCTACTATGCTATCTTAACATTCATTTTTTATCTTAGGAAGGCTGATACTGAAGTACGTTTTGTTCCTGCCCGTTATCTCTTTGTATGGGGAGGTCTAATCCATTCCCTTCATTATTCCCCCCCCCCTTTTTTTTCTTGGTCCTTTTATTTTCCTTCCTTTTTTTTCTCTGTTTTTCTTCTTTATCTTTTTTCTCTTCTTTTTCTCCCCCCTCCTTTTTTTCCTTTCTTTTTCATCAGTTTCTCCTTTTGAGTCTCCCTTTTTCCTTGATACCCTTCACCCTTCCTCCTTGTTTAATCCTATCTGTTCAATAAACAATATTGATAATGTACAGTTTTGATACGTCTAATTTCTCAACTGTCAACCCTATGTATGTTCTTCTTTTTTAAACCCTCATTTTGCTCTTGGGCAATTATATATTGTAAGTTCTTTTTCATTAGGGATTTATGCGTTAATATGGGCTTTATATTATGTGGGCTTTGTATTATAACACTAATGGTTCCTTGATATATTTTCCCTTTCCCTATTATATTCAACATAAATAAAATATTGGAAAAAAAATCCAAGTGGAAGAGCTCTTTTGCTTTCTTGAAGTGCCTCATCTCTTCCCCTCCTCCTGTGGGCTATACTTGTGTGTTAAGGGAAGACTGTAATGCAGGATGGATTGTAATTCCTAAGGTAGCAAGTTGTTTTAATAGCAGTTCCGGTATATTGCATACAGGAAAGGAGATGGGTGGCTCCAGACAGAGGATCTCTACTGCTTACAATTCAAACACACTGTGCATAGCAGGAAAAAGGTTAAGTCATTTCACTCTAAGTAGAAATATTTATAGATAGCAGCACTCCGTTATATGAATCCACACCTAAACTCTTAATTTGGTATATAAATCAGAATTGGGTTCATCCCCATCCTGCAAGAGCTGGCCCTAGATCTATACATTCCAGCAGTAATATGTAGAACATTAGCCTCCACTTTTCTGACAGGTAGCTCTTCTTCCATTTGCTTTTGTTACTTACTTTCAAGTTGACTCTAACTTACGGCAGCCCTCTCATTGGGTTTTTTTTGGACAAATTTGATTCAGAGGAGGGTCAGCGCTGCCCTCCTTTGAGGCTGAGAGTATGTGACTTGCACAAGGTCACTCAATGGATTTCCATGGCTAAGAGGGGATTTGAACTGTGGTCTCCTAGTCAAAACCCTCAAACTACTAACCACACTAGCTCTCATTCTTCCATATTGGGCCTCAAATATGAGATTTTCTAAACTTCTCTTGTTTCTTTGGAGCACTCCAAAATCAGTCTTCTTCACCTAGCTTCATGTATACCTCTTCTCCCTAACATCAAATTTCACACCTGATCTCCCACTATCTTTTATAGTAAATCAGAGTGTGAAATCACACTACAGAAGCAGTCACTATCCATTAATCAGCAGCTAGGACAGCATGTGGCAGAGACTCACCTCAGTTTTATCATCCTCCTCCTCTGGCTCATGCTCTTCATTATAGCTGGAAGACATATTCAGGGTTGTGTGGGCTTGCTGCTCCCTAACACTTGGGGTGGTGGCACTGGCATTCACCGCCAGCAAATCCATGGCCTCATCAAATTCTGCATTAAAAACATCAGGCCATCAGGACCAGCATACCAACTTAGACCTGAAGAGAGAACTGCTAGTATAGCACAAAAGAAAAACGTTCTAGCAGGTAGGCAAAAATAGGGCCAGAATAAAACCTTGGCAAGCTACTCGTCTGGAAAAATTGTTAAACCAATTATGCATGATTTGCTAAGTAGAAGGCATAAGAAAGTGTCTTTTGGAACTCTGGAAGATTTAAATACCACTGAGTATCATTGTTCTTATCTTGTGCTTAAGATCTCATGAGGAAGAGATTTAAAAACCTGTGAATTACTTTCTTAGAATTTTTGCTTAGCTCTTAGCATAAACAGTTTATATATCAGGTACATGATACAAAATTTGGAGTTCTAAATGCTCTTTTACAAGGAGTGCATGCTAATTTTACAGCGCCACACTGTTGGGTCAATGGAATGCACCTGGTATGCAATGGAATGCATTAATGCATTTCTGTTCTCTATGGTGCTTCCAGATGAGATGTTTCCTGTTGTTTTCCCACTGCTTTTCCAATTTTAAAATACAAACTAGGAAAGAATTAAAAATGTGTTAAGAAGGGTAAGATGGAATCACTGCACAATGATCATCTGTAGTTCTAGGAACACTATACTACAGAAGGAGACAGATTATACTATGTTGCCTAAGACCATAATTCCACACATGCCCACTGGAACATAAGTCCCAGTGAATTCAATAGAGTTTATTTTCAGATGAGAAGGTACTGGATTGCAACCAAAAAGTATAAGGAGAAAACCCCCAGTTCAAATCTCATCACAGCACCACCCTTGTGCTTCCTCCTTGGTAAGCATATTCAAGATTGCTGCTTTACTCTGAAATAATCACGCATAAGCCTGTAAATCCCATTGACTGCAACTGATATTGTTCCTCCTGTTACAACTGTCAGTCCAGATCTCTTGGTCCTCCAATTCTCTGTCCTTTAGCAACTGCTTGGGAAAGAGATAACAGTCATGTTTTGGGCTAGACACAACACTCTTTGAGAACTGTAGAGTTGGCATTCCTATTGTGGAGCACTGACCAAAACAGGAAGACTGGAGACTGTTTCCACAAAAAATGGAATTTCTCCTTGGGAACCCGACCACCTTCTGAGAAAAAACATAGGGCTATAGCCCTGAGGTGGAGGAAAATGGGGGCACTGCCCCACCAAATAAAACTCCTGCCTTCCTCCAAGAAATTTTCCTTCAGTTCCCAAATATCAAGCACTGGAGAGAGTGAGACTCTGAAAATCATTCTTCACACCTGTGTTCATATTCTCTGGGTAACTTTGCTGTTGTTATCTGCTTCCACGTCATTTCTGACTTTCCACGATCCTAAGACCATCCTATCATGGGGTTTTCTGAGGCCGAGAGTCTGTGAGGTGCCCAAGATCACCCAGTGGGTTTCCATGGCCGAACGTGGAATCGAACCTTGCTCAGGCTGGCTCACTTGGTAACTTTACCTGCTCTTCTTTGGATACCTACACTATCCGCACTAGACTGTTATAGCGCTATTATTCCACTTGCAGCATCCCATGGAATCCCGGGGTCTGCAATTTAGGCAGGGGCCAGCTGGACCCTCCCGAAACTGCAAACCCCGGGATTCCATAGGATGTTGCAAGTGGAATCATAGCGCTATAAGAGTCTAGTGCGGAAACGGCCTATATTCTAAAATGCCCCGTTGAAGTTTTAAGCTACGGCAATGTTAGAAGTTTGGGACTGAAAGAAAAGCCCGTTTTGGGAGGGCAGGATTCTTATTTGGGGAGCAATGCTCTCATTCCCTCCCCACCCACCCCCTGGCTACCCCCCATCAGGACCCAGAGGGATTAAAAAAAGGAAAAAGAAAAACTCACCATGAAACTTGAGCTCCTCGGAAGCAGCCATGCTGGAGCCGGATTATCCTGGAAGGGGGCAAGGAGTAGATTTTGACAGAACTACATTTAAAACACGGCTACAAAGCGACGCGGCGGGCTCTCGTCCCTGCCACCCAAGCAACGCCAAGCCAGCCGGGCCCGTCTTGGCCCGCTCGGCATCCCGCCCCATATCGACCCCCGCGCAGCGGCTGCGGAGAGAACACGCGGCAGAGGATGCTCGGAGGCAACCACGGGGTCAGCCTCGTTTGGGAAACCTCGGCCCACCGAAGGAATTCCTCAGAGGTGCGCTTCGAGCGGCCACGAGGAACCGAACACCCAGAAGAAAGTAAATACCGAGGAAAAGCTAGCGGGGGCGGTGGGGGTCGTCGTCGTCGTCGTTGACCGGAGTGGGAAGAGTCCCCAGCTGCCACCGAAGCACTCACAGCGCCGCCGCCGCCGCCGCCGCCGCCTCTACCGGGACCGCCCAAAGAGGGCGGCTGGGCTTTCAGTCGGCCATAGACTTAAAAATGTAGAAAGACCGCTCCCATTCCTCGCTCGCGCAAAGTTTTATGATGACGTGGCCCTGCTAGGCTCTCGCGGTTAACAGCAACGCGTCTTGTGGTACCTTGGAGAATACAGTCGGTTTTATTACGATATTAGCCTTCGTGGCACCTCACCTTCCTAATATCATATTTCATATTAGCTTAACCGTGCCATCCTGTTTCCGATTTCTGTGTATGGTTGTGAAAGCCGGACAGTGGAGAAAGCTCACAGGAAGAGAATCAACTCATTTGAAATGCGGTGCTGGAAAAGAGTTCTCTGGATACCAGATGGACTGCCAAGAAGACAAGCGAACGGATGTTAAAATAAATCAGGCCTGAACTCTCTCTACAAACCAAAATGACTGAGACCATTTCTGCACTAGACTGTTATAGTGCTATTATTCCACTTTCAACATCCTATGGAATCTTTTGAGGCCCCTCCCTAAACTGCAAAGCCCAGGATTTCATAGATGTTGAAAGTGGAATAATAGCACTACAACAGTCTAGTGCAGAAATGGCCTGAGACTGTTGAAGTAGTTCCCTTAGTCTCTTGTTGCATAAATGGCAGGGAGCTGAAGGAATGTAACAGCGCTTTTTAAGGCTAATTAGCTTTTATTTTAGCATGTGCTTTCCTGGATAAACCACTTCCTCTGAGGCAGTACAGGCCTTAGGATATCAGAGTGACACTCTGAAGTATCACTCTGACTTCTTCAGAAGTGGGTTTATATCCAGCAAAGCTCATGCTAAAATAAAATCCAGTCAGTCTTAAAAGTGTTGCTGCGCTACTTCCCCCCCCCCTCCTCCCTCCGTTTTAACCTGTCCTACTTTGGCCATATCATAAGACTAGAAAAGACAGTTAACGTTTAGTAAGTGAAAGGCAGTAGGAAAGGAAGAAGACCACATTACGGGGGGGCAGACTCAACCAAAGAAGCCCCAGCCCTGAATCTGCAGGACCTGAGCAGGCCTGCTGATAAATGGGTGGCTTGGAATCCTCTCATTCACAGGGTCAACATGAGTCAAAGCTGACTTGACAGCTATTAACACACGCTCCAGTGAGAAATGTTATTTATTTTATATTTATTGAAATATATTTTAATACAATAAAACTACCTTTTACAAACAAGACAAACAATAAAATATAAAAAGTACAAACATCAAAAAGAGGAGAAAAAACCCAACCTAAAAAGGAGACTGCACAACTACCTGCCCTACTACACTGAATTACTATAACAATTAATACTATACAGACATTACTGACTTCCCACTCCCCAGATAAGGGTTGTTATTCATCCTTTAGACCACTCTTCGAAAATCACAGTTCTTAATTCTCTTTCTTATTGGTGCTAGTGCTCCAAGTATCTCAAATTTATTTAAATACATCTATTAAGAAGATAAAAACAGTTTTAAGGTAGATCCAACTTTGCTCTAAGTAAAACCTTTTACAGTTTGTCTACCTTTAGTCAATACAAAGAATGACACAACTTTCTCCCATTATTTTTTAATTCAGTAATAGAATGATCTCTTAACAGTATTGGCAATTTGTCCATCTCAGCAACCAATCTTCTTGTGACAGGATCCTGGGTACAATGGGAAGTTTTCATTCCCCCACAGTCCTGCTTGGTTTCATAATCCACACTAAACTAAATCTACTACATTCATTTCACAGCATTGTCACTTGCATGACAGTAAAAAAAAAAAAGTCCCCAAATTTCAGTCCCTTGTAACATCTTTTCCTGAAGACAAAACAAAACAGCAGAGACAAACGTACTGAAAACCCACTATTTTCCTTTTCACTGTTTTCTAGATGAGGAGTTGTAACTAAGGCCATTTCTGCACTACACTTTTATAGTGCTATTATTCCACTTTCAACCTCTTATGGAATCCTGGGGTTTGCAGTTTAGGAAGAGGCCTCAAAGGATTCCATAGGAGGTTGAAAGTGGAATAATAGCACTATAACAGTGCAGTGTGGAAACAGCCTAAATTGGCCCTGCTCCGAGCGCTCCATGTCACTGGTTGTATAAAGCCCTGTAATGCATCCCATGCCTGCGGTTTCCTCACTGCAGGCGAGATCTCTTGGGCAGATGACAGCCCTCCTCAGAATTACTACTTCGGAATGAGGAGGGGGTCAGCGTGGTCTCCCGGTTTGAGCGCCGGCCTACGACCCTGGAGCCCGGAGTTCGATTCGCCGCTCAGCCGTGGAAACCCACGGGGCGACCCTGGGTTTCAGCCCCATAAAACCCCGTGGTAGCTTCGCCTGAGGGTCGTCGTAAGTCGTAAACGACTTGAAGGCACACAAAACAACAACAACGGGAGGTGCACACTAGGAGACAATTTAAAAACCGTGGGGCGCTTATCTCCCAAGCTGGAGAGGAGGGTATTGTTGACAAACATTGGTTTACAACAACTCGACAGCGCCGCCCAACCTTAACGGTCAATCGGTTAAATACTTAAGCAGTCTTTCAAAATGCTGCTGCAGCCATTCCCCGTTCCGTTCTGATGGTAGTCGCTTCGGATTTTATAAAATACATCTACACCGCAGGCCCTTTCCCTCCCAACACAGCCTGAGCCCTAAACTGAATGCGAGACCCTCTCGGGGAAGTGTAGAAGGCTTTCAAAGTCCCCGCAACCAGAACACGGAGAAGAGGCCACATAAAAACAACCAGGAGAACATGTAAGCGTCACTCTCAATATTTCTATCTCTACCGCGGCGCCCTCACAGAGCCCTCTTCGGGGGCGCGGCCACGGTGGTTCGTCGCTTTTCCGTCCGGCTGGAAACCTTTCCTAACTCGCACACCGGCTATGACGGATCCCCTGAGCGTCGCCCTCAAGGGCGAGAAGCCGTCCCTGTGGCAGCGGCTATGGAGCGGCCGCCTAGGTTAGCTGGAGGCCTCAAGCGGTGGGCGGTGGGCGGCCATCGGCAGCCGATGAGGCGCTGCGGGTTGAGTTTGAGATCCCGGGCGCCGTGGCGTCGGAGCGGCCAGGGGTGTCACGTGGCCTCTAATGGCGGCGCGGGCGTCCTCTTTCTGCTGAAGGGGGCACAGAGGGGCGTGTGTGAACGTGAAAGACAGACAGAGTGTGTGAGTGGTGGGTTCTCAGCCAGTGGGGGATGATGGCGACTGCAGTTCTCGGGCTAATCTTTCCGCTCCCCGTCCCTCTTCTCTCTCCTCCCCGCCTCAGCGTCGTGGGGGAAGAGCCTGCTCCACGACTACGCCGAAGCCTGCCGAGAAGTGGCGCAGGGCGTCCGGCAGCGGCCCGGGCGGGCCGGGCTCTACGCGTCGCTGCTGGCCGGGGCGGTGGGCTGCAGCCTGCGCAGCCCGTGCGAAGCCTCCTTCGAGGCCAGCCTGCTGGACGCCTCGGGCGCCCTCCTCCTCCTCTCGCCCTGGACCCGCAGCCGCACCGCCGAAGGGCACGTCCAGAGGCTGCTGCGGTTGAGGAACCGGGGCCAGCTGCGCTTCCAGCACCTGCTTTTTCTCTCCGTCGTCTACGAGGCCCCTTTCGACGAAGGAGCCGACCTCTATCAGGCGCACTGCGAATACCTGAGGCCCCGCTGGACCGAGTTGCCCGGCCGCGTGCTTGACGTGGGCTTCTGGGGGCGCTGGTGGGTTTTGCGCGCCAAAATGCAGGACTCGGACGTCAACGAGGAGGAATTCCAGCACCTGCCAGAGCACCTCCGGACAGTTTCTTTCCATAACTTGCACTCGGAAGCCAATGAGAAACTTTTTGATGAGAAGTACAAACCTGTTGTTCTGACAGAGGAGCAAATCCAGTAAGCTGAATCAGGGACAGCTGCCTTACTAGTGTTGCCTGTGCCTGTAGTTTGCTATCTCCATAAAGATCTACTATGAATTGTCTGCTTTTTGCTAGGAACCTGATTGTCATTGTGCTGTTCTGATAGACATAGTTAGGTATGGGCAAATAAATACTGCCTAAAAATGGGCAAAGTGTTGTGCTGTTTCTTCTGATCTTTCTTAACATTGTAAACTAGCTGTCAGCTCTTCTGTTCTTTATAGTCATCATTGCTCCAAACAGGATGCAATGTTCTGAAGCAATTCAGAGCATATATGGATCACTCCAAGTCACCTCCCCAAAATGAAACAAAGAAAACTGTTTCGCTATATCTTACTCCTGCATAGAGTTGTAAAGGAAGACACATCTGATTTTATTACCTGGTTTTGGGTTCAGTTTTCATTTACATATTTAATATATTTACTATAAACAGCTGTAGAAGGCTTACAGCTAAGACAAAGTGGCTTCCAGATCCTTATATTTATTGTGTGTTAGAAATTAACCAGCTTGATAGTAACTCTAAACATTGTGAAAGAGTTGTTACTTTAAAAAAGAAAAGAAATCAAACTCTGCTTTGAAGTGCTAAATTTTCAAAGGACCTATTTCCAGTGAAGGACTTGAACCCAAGCTTGTTTTCTTGCTGAATACATCTGTATTTTCTTGCTTTGTATGCACCAGGCCGGGTCAGAAGAAGCATCACGAGAACCTGCATAAATCAAAACCTTGCAAACTTTGAAATCCCGTGTAAATTCTCTGAATTTATCAAGGGCACACAATGTTAACATAACCGAATACAAAACAGAAACAGTTCATGGATTACTGACTTTTGGATATCCTCCCCAAGCAATTCAGACTAGTAAAACATTTTTAAAATATGGAGAAGTGAAGACTGGTATGTTGTGTTATACTTCACTCTGGTGGTCTCCATGTCCTGCATGCCTAATTTAATGATGACACTAGCAATATTGTTCCCAGTGTCGCCGGCTGACTTTATGATAGCTGTCAGGAACTCACTGATGTACGCTGGTCTTCTAGAGATAGCTGTATAAGATTAACAAGAGGTTACATGTATTTTTCACATGTGAAAAATGCATAGTGAATGTATATTTGAGAGAGAAAGTCATTTCTAAGATGCCTGCTTGGTCAAATGGTAGAAAAAGATCTTAAGGGTCAAAATATTGAACCATTTATAAAAAGGAGGAGAGAACTAAGATTGAGAAGAAGCCCCCACAAACAAAATTATCATAAAATATTTGTGTAAATGACTAAGTCATGGTCCATGAAAATGAAATGTATTCTTTTGCATTTGTTGCTAGCTGGCTAATTTCCCACTAGTTAAGGTGTTTGTATTTCTCACATATCTAGTTCACGTTTTCCTAGATCACTGTGTGTGCGTGTGTGTGTGTGTGCGTGCGCGCGTGCCTTCAGGTCACCTGTTGGCTTATGATAACCGCATGAATTTCACAGGATTTTCTTTGACAAGGAGCACCCAGAGGTAGTTTTTCCAGTTCTTCCTCTGAAATACTGCCTACAGAACCTGGTATTCATTGGCAATCTCCCATCCACGTACTAACCAGGACTGATCCTGCTTAGCTTGCAAGATCAGACAGGATCTGGTGCTTTTAAGGTAGTTATGCCCTTAGGTCTTCATATAGTTCTTTTCCACCAAATATATTGTTGTTACCATAACATCTGTATTTTACATAAGAATGCATGAAAAGCCATGCGAAAGCAGGCCAGGACCTTATCTAGCATTGTGTTCATACAGTCACCAATCAGTTGCATATGGGAAACCCATAAGTAGGACATGGGTGCAACTGTTCTAGCTCACCCTTGTCCCTCAGCAACTGAGGCATATTGATTCTGGTGAACCTTAATAGCCCTATCCTCAGGACAGCCCTTTGGCTAACTCCAAGTTGTTACTGAGTGCTGCCCAATACGTAATGAGAAATTTCATATAATCAAAGATTGAAAGTTGTACCCCACAAAAATTGTGTGATTTTCTAATGTGATTTGTGGCATGCACACACTGGTAGTAGATTAGGCCAGAAGCCTGATGTTTGTCTATAGATTCCTCAGATGGCAAAAACAGTTCTGTGAATCTAGACTCTACAGAAAGAGCATATTCCTATAGCAAATGATTTGCAAACATGCTAAAAGCCACTTTAAGAATGACTGCTACTTGCTCAACAGGAGTATGAGTCTTAGTCTCATGTCTGACATATCAGTATTTCCTTCTGTAGAACTCGTTTGCAATGCCTGATAATGATGTTTTTTAAAATCAATGTATCCACCAATATGGGTATACCTATAGTATAATTACTCTGAGGCTATGAGGTTTTTCTAGCTTCAACATTTCCTCTCTGCAGTGCCCTTTGGGTAGTGATGTTCTTGAAGACTGTTCAGAAGCTCTGGCTAAGAGCAAAATGTGGACAGAATGTCACTAAGAGCAAAAGCTGCCAAATGCTTCATCACAATAATACTCCAGCTTTTTTGTTTTTTTCCTATAGGTTTCCATGTTTCAAAGTTATAGTTTTGATTAATATATATTGTAATAGGTTTGGTTCTTTCATAACATCATGTCTACTTTTTCTGGCAAGCACCACACAATCTATTTCCTTTCATTGGGTTATTTTATGTTTCATTGGGTCCAGCTGGATTGGATACCCACCAAACCATGAAAATTACTTGGTAATCTTAGGTTCTTCTTCGTGGTCTCTGTGCCTCACACACTGGGATCTTTGCGCATGCGTGGTAGCGTTTGGAAGATTCTAGAGCTAAGCAGCTTGGCGGGAACCCCTCCCCCCTGCTCGTACCGAGCATGCTCAGCCTGCCAAACCAATGGTCTCTCCTCAGTTTTCTTTCATCCGCCGGCGTGTTCGCAGCGAACGGAAGGTTCTCCAGCTTAGTGGCTTCTTTGGTGTTTTTTCTCTTCGTCTTCGTTCCTCGTTCTCTTGGATATCCTCTTTCAGAATCCCTCCTTCATCAGACTTCTTTCGGGAGAGTTCTTTTTTTCTTATGTCTTCTCTGTTTAAGAACTGTGTTACTTGTGGTCGGAAAGTCGCCCTATCCGACGGGCACTCCGAGTGCCTATTTTGTCTTGGGGAAACCCATAACGTTCGAGCCTGCCCCGTGTGTAAGGGTTTCACGGCACAGACCCTGAGGAACAGGTCGTCCAGGCTAAAATCCCACTGTTGGGAACAGTCTTTAAAAATCAAGGAGCAGGCGGCCGAAAATACCGCCCTCTTTACTGCTATGGCTTCCCGTTCCTCTTCGACGGTGAGAACATCAACCACGCCCTCGTTGGTATCGACGGCTGCGATGGTAATGGTACTGGGCTCAGTACCATCCTTTTTGCCTCTGGTCTCTGCCTTACCGCGGATTCCGAAGCTTCATAAGACGCCAGTTACCTCTGTGTCGGGGGGTGCCCCTGTGGGACCGCAGGTGGCACAACCAACCAGGCCTCTTACGGCGGCCCAGCATAAATGGTCTTCTTCCCTTGATACGACTTCTAAGGAGAAGAAGAAGAAGAAGGAGAAGTGGAGGGCAACCTGTCTGCCGACACCTCCCCCGACTCAACCTGTGATGGATACGGCTGGGGGAGACGGCACGCTGAATATCTCTGTGGAGCGTGATGATTCCCAGCTCCCAGTGCTTCTAGTATCACCGACTCTGGATGACTATTCAGCGCTTTCGGATCCGCCTGTGCTGACTGTATCATCCATGCCGCTCGGTCACCCTCTGCAGAGGGTGGACGGCCCGGATCCTGTCCCGGAGATTCCACGGTCTCTGTCACGGTGCAGGATGTCGTCCTGTGACCGCGCTCAATATAGCGCAGCGTGCTCTCCGGACTGGGCCGAAAGACATCACTCCCCTCGGCGGCGAGAAGCTACCTCCGATCATGGCAGGTCGAGGACAAGGATCGACTCCCCATTCTTGTCGGCCTCGTATATCGCGTGGTACAGCTATGAAGAACTCTGGCGGGAGCAACTGGGGTCCTACTATTCATATTTCCCGGCTTACAGAGACCAGTACCACACGGATGTCCGTCACTGGTCCCCATATCACCATCGATCGCAGTCTCCGTCGTCGGGCTCCCGGTATCATCATGCATTCCAGTACTGCCGCTCTCTGTCGCGTTCCAGGTCTAGATCCCCTTACTATCATGGGAGGTCTAGGGACCACTCACCACGCTACAGACCCGTGTCGCCACCTCCTCGGGTCACAGCTACCACTACTTGGCCTAGGGACCGCTCGCCGTGCCACAGACCCGTGTCATGACCTCCTCGGGTCACGGCTACCATTTCTCAGCCCTCTGCACAGGCCCCTTCACCATCCCACCACTCGATGTCGGCGCTGACTTCTTCTCAGTCAATTCAACGCCCAATCCTGACTGTTTTGCCAATTTTGACATCTACGGCACCACCTTCGATTCTTCCACCTACGGTACGGTCTTCTGCACCATCGACGGTCACCGTTCCACCTCCACCAACTGTTTCTCTACCACCTCAGCTTCCACCAGCCCAAGGACCGCCTTCGCGTTCCTCGCAGTCTTACGAGTCCGACTCCGACTCTGGTGACTCCACGCCTGACTCGCATGTGCCATTGGCTTTTGATGAGCCCACACCTGACTCGGTACCTGAGGATGTTAAACAGTTTTCCGATATCCTTCTTCGTATGGCCAGCGCCCTTGGCCTTAATGTCTCTGGTCCGGCTCCGACAGTGCAGGATCCTGTATGTCGCTATGTGGACACGCGCCCACCGTCTGCGGCATTGATACCGTTCCTGCCTGGCCTGCAAGAGGTACTGAAACACCCTTGGGCCCAGCCAGCCTCCTTGCAGCCGATACGTCATCGTCTGGAGCATCTTTATAGGACCCGGAAGAAAGATGTCGACTTCTTGTTTAACCATCCGGTGCCCAATTCAGTCGTGGTCGAGTCTTCCCAGACCAAGGGCACCACCCTGCCCGATCGAGAGGGCTGGAGGCTTGACTTTTTTGGAAGACGCTTTTACTCGGCGTCCTCCCTAATTGCGAGGATTTCGAACACCCAGGCCTGCCTCGCCGCGTACCAGCACAACATTTGGGACAGGTTATATCCTCTGTTGGCTCACCTCCCGGATGACCATTGGACAAGCACGGTCCAATTCTATAATGAATCAGTAGCGCTGTCCAACCAACAGATCCTGCCCTCCTGGCATGCGGTTGAGGGAGCAACCCAAGTCATGGTGGGTGGTGTCGCCCTTCGGTGGTTCGCCTGGCTACGGTCCGCGGGACTTCAGGAGGACAGTAGGAAGCGGATCGAGGACTTACCCTTTGATGGTCAGGGACTATTCCATTCGACGACGGATAATGCGATGGACCATCTTGTGAAGGCGTGCCTTATGGCGAAGCGGATGGGGATCCACCAAACACCACAGTCCTGTTGGAGTTTTGCTTCCCGCTCTTCTTGGCATCGCTCGTCCTACACCTAACATTCTCGTTTGCCGCGCCAAACGTCAACTTGGTCCTCGATACCGTCTTCTACCCACAGGCCTCTAAGGAGACGTCAGGCCTCTTCCAAAAAGTCATCGTCCACGACGAAGTCGAGGTTTTGACTTCCCCTTGCAGGTTGCCATCACATCCACTCTTCAGCCTACCTACCAGCTTCGTTGAACATCCAGGTTTGGCCCAACATCTCGGCCAGTGGCGTCACATCACCACGGACTCTTGGGTTCTCTCCATCGTCCGTCTTGGTTACACCATCGAATTTCAAAATATACCACCTCGAGGCGTCTACTACTCCAGCCTGGCCAACCTGGCTCTGCTAGAGGAAATACAGTCCCTACTGCAGAAAGGGGCCATAGAGCGGGTCCCATCCTCGGCCAGTACCTTCAGCTTCTTCTGCCGGTACTTCACGGTACCGAAATCGGACGGTACCTTACGACCGATCTTGGACCTCAGGGGGGTGAATTCCTACATCCTTCCCCGGAAGTTCAAGATGGTCATGCTATCCTCCATCCTGCCCTTCCTGCGATGTCAGGACTGGTTTGCCTCTATCGACCTACAAGATGCCTACTTCCATATCGCAATTTGACTCCACCACAGGAGGTACCTGCGTTTCATGGTCGACGGCGTCTGTTACCAGTACAAGGTGCTGCCATTCGGACTGCCTACTGCGCCCAGGGTCTTCACCAAATGCATGGCCCCTGTGGTATCATACCTCCGCACGAAGTGCGTTATGGTATACCCCTACCTTGATGACTGGCTGCTGGTGGCACCCTGCAAGCAGAAGCTATATGAAGACATCCATCTGACCCTGTCTCTCCTGAGCCTTGGCCTCAGGGTGAACCCAAAAAAGTCGCACCTCATCAGGGTCTTCAGCCCTCTACTGGATGACCAGAGCCTTTTCCTGCGGATCCCTCCGCAGGTCCGCGGCTCTCTTCTGTGGTGGCTCTCCCTCCGGCACATCTTGTCAGGAATGCCATTTCTCGACCCGCATCCCTGGGTCACGGTGACAACAACGGCTCCCTCTACTGTTGGGGAGGACATTGCGGCGATCTCAAGGTGCAAGGACACTGGATCAGCCTAGAGACTCACCTTCACATCAATACCCTAGAACTTCTCGCCATCCTGAAGGCACTACGAGCGTTCTGCAATCTTGTCGTTGGCCGCACTGTGCAGATCCTCTCGGACAACATGACGGCCGTGTGCTATGTGAACAGACGGGGGGTACTCGATCCACCACTCTCCTCAACATAGCCCTATGCCTTTGGGACTGGTGAGTACCACTGCGAGTTCACCCAGTCAGTGTCCACCTGGCGGGCCGGGAAAATGTCACGGTGGATACCGTCAGCAGAGACACCTCCTGCCACCAGGAATGGTCCTTCTCTGACACCGTGTTCCGAGCGATAGTGGCCCCATGGGGTCAGCCGCCTATCGACCTCTTCGCCAGCAATCGGAACAGGAAGTGTTCCCGGTACTGCTTGAGGGCCAGCCTGAGTTGCGGCTCTCTCGGCGATGCTTTCCAGTTCCAGTGGGACAAGGGCCTGCTGTACGCGTTCCCGCTGTTTCCGCTTCTGGGTCGGGTGATCGCCAAGATCCTCTCTGACTGCGCTGACGCCATCCTGGTAGCCCCGTACTGGCTGAGGCAGCACTGGTTTGGACCCCTCCTCGAGGCTGCTCGAGGCCAGATTCTCAAGCTGCCAACGGTATCGGACCTCCTCTCCCACTTGGACAGTCTCGTGCTACATCTGAACCTACCGCTCCTGGCTCTCCACGCTTGGAGGATAACCCCTTAGATGTGCCAGCCATACGGGATGTCCTCACTGCGGCCAGGAGGGAGTCTACGCGTAGGTCTTACCATTACAAGTGGCGGAGGTTCGTGGCCTTCACCCGATGCTCGTCACGAGCCAGCGTCGCCTGTCGCCCTACCCACTGTGTTGCACATCCTTCTGCACCTTCGGGAACAGGGAATGGCTTTTTCATCCTTGAG
The DNA here is from genome assembly GCA_030412105.1 of Cyclura pinguis. NCBI lineage: Eukaryota > Metazoa > Chordata > Lepidosauria > Squamata > Iguanidae > Cyclura > Cyclura pinguis. The sequence goes on from CM059600.1 coordinate 215,430,100, forward strand.
AGTCTACCTCGCGGCCATTATTGCATACCAGCCACGTGGTTCCTCCTTGGCGGCACTTTTCCGGGACGCTACCCTCAAGCAATTTGTTAAAGGGCTGCAGCATCTTTACCCACCGGTGTCCCTGCCGCTTCCTCCTTGGTCGCTGTCCTTGGTGCTGTCCCAGCTGACGCGACCGCCCTTTGAGCCTATGGCTACTGCTGATGACAGGCTCCTGACCATGAAGACTGCCTTCCTCGTCGCTGTCACCTCCGCCAGCCGGGCCGGTGAGCTGACAGCATTGCGGTCTGACGAGCCCTTCCTGGTCTTCCATTGGGACAAGGTGGCCCTTCGACCAGACATCTCCTTTCTGCCAAAGGTTGTCTCCAATTTCCATCTAAACCAGGACGTCATCTTTCCGACTTTCTACCCGGATCCAATCACGCCTTTGGAGTGATCGCTTCACTCGTTTGACGCCCGTCGAGCTCTGGCCTTCTACATTCATCGGACTTCGTCCTTTTGCCAGACTTCCCACCTGTTTGTTTGCTATGGTGGTCATCAAAAGGGTCAGAAGATGTCCACCCAGAGATTTTCTAAATGGGTGGCCCAGACTATCTTGCTGGCATATGACCTGGCTAAGCAGCCTCCGCCAGCCTTGCTTCGTGCCCATTCCGCTAGGGCCGTGGCCTCTTCAGCAGCTCTCCTTCGAGGGGTGGACCTGCAAGAGTTGTGTCGTGTGGCTACTCGGTCACGACCTTTGACCTTCGTGCGCCACTACCGACTGGACTGCCGGGCCAGAAGAGATGCCCACTTTGGCCGTGCAGTGCTTCTTCCATTCTCTAGGACCTGACCCACCGTCCACTGGTAAGCTGTGTAATCTCCCAGTGTGTGAGGCACAGAGACCACAAAGAAGAAGAACAGGTTGCTTACCTGTAACTGTGGTTCTTCGAGTGGTCATCTGTGCCCTCACACATACCCACCCAGCCTTCCCCTCTTCAGGTCCTGCTCCGGCAGACTCCAAAACTGAGGAGGGACCGTTGGCTTGGTGGGCTGAGCGTGCTCAGTACGAGCAGGGGGGAGGGGTTCCCGCCAAGTTGCTTAGCTCTAGAATTTTCCGAACGCTACCGCGCATGTGCGAAGATCCCAATGTGTGAGGGCACAGATGACCATATCTTCCTTCTGATATCATATATATCACCATAATGCCATGTTTGTTTTCATGTTTAAACTATCTCCAACAGTCAATAAATCTGCATAGCTAGGTAGCCATTAGCCTTACTCACCAGTGAATTGAATAGATCTCATAAACATAGCCTGCTTCCAGCATAAAGCCAACCAAGCCAATCCCAAAGAACTGTTGATCCAATGAATAGTGGGGCTTTTCTCTGTATAAATCTTCAAGTGTGAGTCCATTTTTACAAAGAGCAGCAGCCAAGGTAAAATTTCTGGTGTTCAAGATAAATCATTGAGCCAGCATTCTGGTGTCCTTTCTCTGGCCAGCACTCTCTGGGAGTGCTGTGAATATAGCATATCTTGATTTCAGTAAAGCATTTGACAAGGTTCCCCATGATATTCTTGTAGACAAGCTAGTAAAATGTGGGCTAGACAATGCTACTGTTAGGTGGATTTGTAAGTGGTTCTGAACCCCAAGGGTGCTCACCAATGGCTCCTCTTCATCTTGGAGAGAAGTGACTAGTGGGGTGCCACAGGGTTGTGTCCTGGGCCCAGTGCTATTCAACATCTTTATCAATGATTTGGATGAGGGAATAGATGGCATTCTTATCAAATTTGAAGATGACACCAAATTAGGAGAGGTAGCTAACACCGCAGATGACAGGATCAGAATTCAAAATGATCTTAGCAGATTAGAGAGCTGGGCCAAAATTAACAAAATGAATTTCAACAGGGACAAGTGTAAGGTACTACACCTGGACAGAAAATGCACAGATATAAGATGGATGACACCTGGCTTGGCCACAGTACATGTGAAAAAGATCTAGGAATCTTAATTGACCACAAGCTGAACATGAGTCAGCAGTGTGGTGTGGCAGCTAAAAAACCCCAATGTGATTCTGGGCTGCGTCAACAGGAATATAGTGTCTAGGTCAAGGGAAGAGATAGTTCCACTCTATTCTGCCCCACGTGGAATACTATGTTCAGGAAGGAGATTGACAAGCTGGAACTTGTCCAGAGGAGACTGGTCAAAATGGTAGTAAGCCTGGAAACCATGCCACAGGAGGAGAGGCTTAGGGAGCTGGGTATGTTTAGGCTGGAGAAGAGAAGGTCAAGAGGCAACATGATAGCTATGTTTAAAATTTTGAAGGGATGTCATACGGATGATGGAGCAAGCTCATTTTCTGTTGTTCCAGAGATTAGGGCCATTTCCACAATGCACAGTTACAGTGCTATTATTCCACTTTCAACCTCCTGTGGAATCCTGGGGTTTATAGTTTACTGAGGCCCAAGAGTTCTCTGACTGAGAATTCTAAAGGCTCCTCCCTAAACTGCAAACCCTAGGATTCCATACGATGTTGAAAGAGGAATAACAGCGCCATTAACAGTGTAGTGAGGAAATGGCCTAAGGCAACAAGCAAAGAGCATCTCAGTATCTGTTTTCCATATACGTATCTGCATGCATGCGCACATACACACACACATGCACACACCAAATCCCACACTTAAGGCTTAGTGTGTTACGAGAGTTCACAGATAGACAGTTGGAAGGGATCCCAAAAAGCACCTGCTGATGATGCAGGAAATCCAAAGCTAAGATATGCCTCATATTCATACAAAACACCTAAACCCCAAACAAAAAATAAACACATCAACACTTGATTATGAAATAACATTATAATGCAACTCTTACACACCCACCCACCCCTACCTAACTCAGTTAAGTCACAGGTTGCAGTCCAACGAGATAGAAAAGGCAAAGTTCCAACCACACTTAAGTGATAAATATTTCTAACACATTAATTGTTGTTGTTAATTGCCATCAACTCGACTTCAACTTATGGAGACCTTATGAACAAGAGATCTCCAAGTCACTCTGTCATTGAAACCTTGTTCAGGTCTTGTAGACTCAGGGATATGCCTTCTTCGATTGAGTCTATCCTTCTACAATGCAGTCCACCTCTTTTCCTACTACCTTCTATTTTACCAAGCATTATCGTTTTTTGTAGTGAATCGTGTTTCTGCAAAAATGTCCAAAGTAGGACAATCTCAGTTTAGTCATTTTGGCTTCTAGGGAGAGTTTGACCTTTATTTGCTCTACGACCCATTCATTTGTGGGTTTTTTTAAGCAGTCCAGCATATCCACAGAATTCTCTGTAGCACCACATTTCTTTCTTTCTTTTTTTTTATAAAAACAAAATGTATCCTTTATTGTAAGAACAGTAAAAATAAAGTATCTTGTTAAGGTTCATGTAAAGTACAGTGTTGTTACATTAAACCATTCAGATTTCTATCAGTCTTTTCCCATAATTCCCAGCCTTAGACACCAGTTATCTATGTCCTTTTCTCAGCTGCTTAAAGTCTAGCACTACATTTCAAAGGAGTTGATTTTCTTCTTGTTAACTTTCTTCACTGTCCAGCTTTCACATTCTTGCATAGAGATGGGAAATACAATGGCATGAACAATCCTAACTGTGGCATTCAATGATATATCTTGACACTTTATGATTTTATCCACTAGATGGCAATAAACAGGCACTGGAAACAGAGATGCTGAAATAGCAGAATTTGGCCATCAGATGGCAGAAGCAGAGTGCATTTGTTTGCTATGGGCTCAAAGCCATTTAGATTGGGCTGTGAGCCTATCTTGATAATTGACTGACGGCACTTGACTGACCTCCTGACCTCTGAAGACAACATGCAGATTATGTGACAGTAACATTGTCACACCTACTTTTCTCTTGATTGCTTTTGAAAAATCCTCTTTGATGGATAAACATCTGCATTTTGAAAACCTCCACAGAGAATTTTGTGTTCTTTGGTTGGCCTGATAAAGGCCACTCACAGAGATATTACTGCAATAGGTATTTTAGAGGAAGAAACAGGTATAGGTAATAAACTGCTGTTTGAAGACTGAATGATTTGGTTCCTTTTGAAGTCCTCCTCTTCCCTGAATGGAAATGAGAACTGTGCACAAAAAAGAATGAAAAGGTGCAGGAATATAGCAGACAAATGGGAAGCAACCAGTCACATGTAGCTAGTAATTAATAATTAATGCCTTGTCCAAATAACAAAGGCACAGTTAAGTTATTTCATGGCTGTTTTCAAGCTAAGTAAGCATGAAAGAAAACAGAGTGTGTTGTAATTAGGGTGATCTAGGATTTGGAGATTCATCAGAAGAAATAGGAATTAACAGGATTAAAAATAAGGAGTTACTTATTAATTCCATCCCCAACTTTGAAGGTATAACTGTATTACATTAGGAGTTTAAAGAAGGATGATTTGATTCCTTTTGTCATGTAATTATAATTAACTTTAAGCTTGTAGGTATGTGGTGTCACTAAATGGGGAAGAAACAGACTCCCTTACTTCAAGGGCCATGTCCCAGGCTTTATTTTGTGCTTACTGAAGCAATGATAAGACAGACAGGAGGAGAATATGCTTCATGAAAGGCAAACTTTGTAGTGTGGTGTAGTGGTTTGAGTGTTGGACTATGACCCTGATTCAATTCCCCACTTGGTCATAGAAAGCCAGTGGGTGACCTTGGGTGTGTCACATGCTCTCAGCTCCAACAAACCCCATATTATCACTGTCAACAGTCACAGAATGAGAGAGCTAGTAGTAAAATACTGTACCATTCTTTCTCAAGGGCCTAAATACCCTAAAGGCACCAGATCCTGTCTGATCTTGGAAGCTAAGCCAGGTCAGCCCTGGTTAGCATTTGGATGAGAGACTGCCTATGAGTACCAGATGCTGTAGCCTACATTTCAGAGGAAGGAACTGGCAGAACCACCTCTGAATATTCCTTGCTTAAGAAAGGCCTATGAAATTCATGTGGTTGCTATAAGTTGAAAGGTGACTAGAAGGCACAGACACACAAACATTCTTTCTAAACAATTGTGTGTTGCAGTACTTGCTATGATATAAGTTTCACTGTAGGCCTTAGGAGGTCTTCTATGTAACCAGAGTTCTGGTTCACACAAATCTAGGGCCTTTCCACACTACACTGTTCTATAACTGTACATGAGGGTAGTGGAGAGGAAGAGTGTCAAGTCAGAAATAAAAATATTGATTGCCTTCATGCAATGAAAGCCACATTCTTTTGGCTCCATGGACAGCCTTAGAATTGAGTTGGGAGCTTGCCCCACCAGGCTGCCAACCACAAGCTGCGAGATAATAAAGCTAAACAGTTGTTTTGCCTTCCAAATTGTTGCTGAAATGGGAGGTGGCCCTCTTCAGTGCTTTGTAGACAACACAAGAGAAAGCAGTGCAAAAACTATCCTTCCAACTGGTGAAAGATGATCAGGCCCAACTCAGTTGCTTCCCAAGATATTCTTACTCCACCCTCATCTGTGAATGAATCAGTTGGGTAGCTGGGTTTCCAAATGGCTGTTGCGGCACACACAGCTGTCTTGAGATCCCACACTCTGTCCTGATGGCTTGTCCGTCCCAATGACTAGAAAAATGCAGAAGGGGGTTTCCTCATGAAGGAGGATGAGCCTGTAGAGAGTAGAGGGCGCCACTTCAGAGTCTGTGCAGGTCAGGAAAGAGTCCAGTTTTAATGTTTTAATGTAAAACATGCAAACACACACACACACAGCTCCATACCAACACAAGACCTGCACACCAAAGACAATGATTCGGTTAGATATATTGGCAAAGAGATTTACTCTGATTTTCTGTCTGCAGGGAGCTCTGATAGAGGAGCCAGCCCCTTGCCAGTAACCTTCATAGCTGACCAAGCACTGATCACTCTTCTCTAGTCTGGGAGTTGACCAATTCAATTCCACCACCTTATTCTGCTTCCTTTGTTGAGCAGGTCTTGTTTCTGAATAAACATGCATTAGGGTTTGATGGCAAATGTATTTCTCAGGCAAAGGTAAAATATCAATAGTGTAATTGTTAAATTATTATCTTGGGGTCTTCTCTCTCCCCCAAGAACTTTTCATCCAAGATGTTTTCTTCCCACAGAAGTCTGAATCTTTAAGATTATTTGTTCCATTGACTTCCTGTTGTTGCCTTCAACTCATTTCTGACTTATGGTGACCCTAAGGTGACTCTATTACAGTGTTTCCTGGGGCTGAGTGTATGTGACATGCCCAAGGTTGCCCAGTGGGGTTCCAGAGCCAAGCAGTGATTCAAACCCTGGTCTCCAGGGTCATAGTCCAACACTCAAACTACTGTACCACAATGGTTCTGTTCCAATGACTTACTGCTGGTAATGTGATGTGTTTTACTTTATACTGATGTATATCTGTTGAGACCTTTCTGTTGTGGTGGGATTGTGTGCTCCTGTAAGGCAAGAAGCTATGTTGCTGGTAGCAGTGCTGCTGGTAGGATGTTGCACATCAGGCAGCTTCAGCTGAGAAACCAGACCAAATGTGCCAAACAGCTACTAGGCAGCAGCAGTAGTAGGGGGAGACATGGGTGGAGACAACAGCAGTGGCGCTATAGCTAATATGGGTAAATACTGCTCAGAAGAAGACAAGAGTTAACCATTCCTGAAGCCTTCTCCCTTGAAAATCCTATGATGAGACAGTGCAAAATGAAACAAGAGATAGTGCCAGAATATGAGATTCCCAGATTGAAAGCCATTCAACAAACTACTGGGGAAGAGGAGAGGACAAGTACGAGTAGCACTGTGGCTAATGGAGCAACTGGACTCAAGCTGAAAGCACGTTCAGCAGTTGACAAGCTCAGAGTTGAAAGGAAAGTCTGAGGTGGCACAACACATATTATAGGAACACTAGCATATATACCTGGAATTGCCCTAGGTTTTATTTTCTCATAGGTAATACTTGTCAGAGAAATTTGAGATCCTGTGTCTGTAATTCCCCAAACTGTCTTGTCCATTATCTGTAACTTTTCCCCATATTCTCCAATCCAATCTGTATTCAGAATTATTAACATACAGAGATTGGGTTCCTGAGGGAATACACTGCCCTCCTCCTTGCTGCTAGGCCTCATCTCCATAGCAACCAGCCTATTCAAGACAGGCACAGTTAACTGAGGTCCAAGAGCTCTCTGGATGAGAATTCTAAAGCCCCCCCCCCAAAAAACTGTAAACCCCAGGATTCGATAGAGTCTTTTAAATCAGCCAATCATATGAGGTCTTCAACTGACACAGCCAATCATATGAGGTCTTCGCCTGACACAGACAAACTTTGACTTTTGTATATTAGATGGAATGTGAGGAACCTGAATCAGGGGGAGCTAGACATAGTACAACAAAAAAATGGCAAGTATAAATATTGCAGTATTTGGGGTGTGTGAGCTAGAGTGGAAAGGAACGGGACATTTTGAATCAGATAATTATATTGAGTCAGATAATTATACAGTATTCTGTTCAGGCAATGAAAATGTAAGAAGAAACGAGGTGGCATTTCAAACAGCAACAGTAGTCAAAGGATATATTGCAAAGTCTGATTAAATGATACCAACAAGGCTTCAGGGACAACCCATCTATATAACCATAATCCAAGTTCATACTTGAACTATAGAGGCAGAAGAAGAAGAAATAGAAAGATTCTACACTGGAGTCTAGGAGGAAACTGACCACACACCAAAACAGGTCTTATTAATCATAGACAATTGGAATGCAAAAGTAGAAAACAGAGCACAATCAACGACTGTAGAAAAATTTGGCTTAGGATCAAGAACTGACATAGGAGAGTCAAGGATTGAATTTTGTGAGGCCAACAGTATGTTCAAGCACATTTTCCAAACAGAAATAAAAAGCTGATGGAAACAGTACACTGAAGAACTGTATAAAAGTGATAAAAGGGTGACTGTGACAAGTGCTTGATTCTTTTTCTCTGACTGGAACAGCAGCTTCCAAGCCTGATGAAGTGCTCTGTCACTTCAAACACAGCTCTGCTTTCCTTTTTAAACCCCATTTCTTAATAAAGAGTGAGCCATTCCAATGGTTATTTAGAACCCCTTTATAATTTTATGGTAGCGTGTTTTCTGTTTGGTTTTAAAAATATGGTATACCACTTAGCTGAGTCAATGTTTATAAAAGTAAACATACTGTCTTGTCTAGTATTATTATTAAAATAACATACAGAACAAAGTATTGAAGCTCATATGCAGATCAAAGCTAATACAGTTCTTCAAAGTTCTTGTTACGCTCATTTCTGAGAGTCCCCAGGGGGATGCCGTAATATGCCACAATTAATGGGGAATGGGAATTAGATAGAGCACAAACTGTGGCAAAAGAGGCAGGGTAACCTAGCGAGATCTTTTCAACCCAATGTTTACGGGGTCAAGCTGAGCCAAAAACCACACCAAATTGCTAATTTAATTATTTTTATTAAAAAATCTGTCCTTGTGCACATTCGCACTTACGCACTCACACAGACCCTAGCGAAAAATAAAAAAGATAGAAAAATTGATAGGGGATTTTGAGGAGGTATTTTTGGGGTATACTGCACCTGGTCCGAAGTCCGAGACAGCAGCGGAGCAAGAGAAGCGGCTCAGCACGTGGATGGCTGAGGGGATAGCCGGACGGAGTGGCATGGAGCCGAGAAGAAACTGGAGCGATCCGAGGGACTGTTCAAAAATCAGGTCTTTTTATAGGGGAAAATGTACCTAGAGAGCTAATCCTTTTCTGGGGAGAACAATAGGTTGAGGAGCTAAAACAAAGCTCTAAAATGTCCAAGTCCTCTGCATAATTGGGAGAACAAAGCTCTGAAATGTCAAAGTTCTTGGCGTGATTAGATTTGCTGGGGTTTGTCGAAAGCCGCGGCAGTACGTAAATTGCTCTCGCTTGACAGGCTGTTTGTCAGGATCGCTAATCCTGGCAAGCTGGCTTCTCGGGGCAGAGAACTCTTTGTAGATTTTGATGTGTGCATGTCTGGAGGGCTCCTGGGGCTACGTGACAGATTAATTACTGGCCAGACCGGATTTTTCCTGATTGCGGCCGTTCGGCCGTGCCTGCCTGCGTGCTCGTCTGGGGGACCCTCTCAGGCACGTGGGAACATATTTGATATTGATTTTAATAAATTGTAGACCCTGGGAGAGGGCCAACTACCGCAGTAACATTCTTTTCAACAGATTCCTTGTACAGTGGCATAACTTGGAGTGTGTGAAGGGGGAGCGGGGGTGAGCAGAGAGGCAGAGGCATGGCTATGTCGCGTGAGGGTGTGGCTACGTCACATGGGGCGGAGCTCTGGCACGTGGAGGAGGGCAGGCAAGGAGCAACTGGGGGTACACCGTCCTCATCGCGCCCCCCCATCCCTATGCCACTGTCCTTGTATCTTGAAACCCTCATATGAGCACAAGTATTACAAACAGCCCTTTGGCTGTTTCACCAAAGGATCAACCCACAAATCTAGGTCACACTTTCTAACCAGATTCTCTAATGGTTTTATTACTCTTCTGCTTCTCTCTAGCCTTCTCTGAGAATTAAACCCTTTTTCCTGTACAACCTCCCTGACTGACTGAGGGACTGGAGCCTGTTATAGTGCTATTATTCCACTCCCGAAACTGCAAACCCCAGGATTCCATAGGATGTTGAAAGTGGAATAATAGCACTATAATTGTCTAGTGCGGAAATGGCCCCTGAACATCTAGAAAGGAGCCTAGATTCATATATATGCTTATGTTACATATTGCATATTGTATATACTGCTAAATGCTATACTTGCTGCCATATAGGAGGATCTACCTGCAAATGACTGTATGTGTTGAAATGCCATAAGCAATGGAGGAGGTGGGTTAGAGAGTAAGAACGGGAAAATAAGTGTGAAGTGTGTTATGAGAATGAAGTGTTGTTGACATAATGGAGAGGGCTAAGGAAATGAGTCAACAACTGCTCAAGGTTGAAAGTCTGGGAAAAAGACTAGACTGGGAAAAACAGGGAAGCACTTTTCTAACCAATGAAAGCTTAGTGTGCATGAATTTGTAAGAGACTGCTTATAAGAAAATGTATGATTGCTGTACTTCAGAATGTGTTCTGAAGTCCTTTTGGAGAAAGCAGCTGAGCTGTGCTTGGGAGGACATCACTGATGGTTTAAAAGTTTGTGTGGGTGTGCTTGTTTCTGGCTGTGTACTCTCCCTGGGCACAGGATCTAAGGGGTGTGAGGCTTCTGCTGAGCCACTAACTTGCTTGGGAGTGGAGCTAGCAGCCACTAGCTTTATAGAACTGCTGCCAGTTATAATGTAAGAGTTGTGCAGGAGTTCTGTTAACAGACAAAGCCAAACAGTGTTGGCCGTGGGAAATTGGCAGGCGAGTTTGAGGAGGAGCCCAGATTATTCCCCTTTCAACATCCTATGGAATCCTGGGATTGCAGTTTAGAGAGGGACATGTTACCCTGTTTACTGGGGTCCCGTGAGGGACACCAAAATGTGCTCAACAATAGGTGGGGAAGATTAGCTCTGAGCACTGCTTTAGCGTTAGGAGAGGCAGGGTAACTTAGCAGGATCTTGTAAGCCAGTGTTTACGGGGTCAGGCCAAGTCAAGAAGCAGACCAGTTTGAAAATAATGAATGATCTTTATTAAATACAGGCACACGATGTAAGCAACACAAGCACACAGATAACTAAGGAAAATACAGGTGTGAGCAAGATAGCGAGATTTTCAGAGGGATAGTTGGTTCAGGTGATACAAAACCTGTCCTGGAGTCCGGAAGAAAATGGAGAGCGAAGCTGGAGTTCGATGTATCTCAGCACGTGGAGCTGAGGGGAAGCTCGCCAAGTGAAGCGGCAGCAAGGTGGTCTGGAACTCGGGAGCGATCCAAAGAAGCGCTCAAAATTAGGGGTTTTTATAAGGAGAATTGTGACCGCAGGCTAGGTCAGACTTTGGGAAAACAATAGATTTGGAGTTGGAGACAAAGCCTCCGAAAGGTCAGAATTTGAATCATTGAGTTATAGCCAAATTGTCAATAGGATAGCCGGTATGCAAACGCGGAGTACTTGAGCGTTGTATAGTTCGATCATCAAGCTGCCAGCGCTAGGCAGAGGATCTTTTGAGAGCTGCTTGCATACCTAGTGGAGGTACTTGCCTTGAGGTCTCCTAAAGCGGCGAGTCGGCTGTTTCTGGCCTGCCTGTATTGTTTCGGAATATTACGGCGATTATCGGCCGAGCCTGTATGCGTGCTTGTCTGGGGGCTTCGCAAGCACGTGGAAGGGATATGTGAAGCCGAATTAGTGATATCAAAAGATATCTTTTATATCCTCCAAAGCTCAGGCTAGCCAGGGCAGTAACAGACATTTAGAATTCTCAGGCAGAGAGCGCTTTGGCCTCATAGAAATTGTAGAAATCATAGAGTTGGAAGAGACCACAGGGCCCATGCAGGAACACACCCAACCCCCTGCCATGCAGGAACACACATCAAAGCATTCCCAACAGATGGCCATCCAGCCTCTGCTTAAAAACCTCCAAAGAAGGAGACTCTACCACACTCCAAGGCAGCCTATTCCACTGTTGAACAGCTCTGATTGTCAGGAAGTTCTTCCTGAGGTTCAGGTGGAATCTCCTTTCCTGGAGCTTGAATCTATTTCTCCTTGTCCTAGTGTCTGGACAAGTGGAAAACAAGCCTGCTCCCTCCTTGACATGACATTCCTTCAAATATTTAAACATGGCTATCAAGTCCCCTCAACATTTTCTACTGCAGACTAAACATCCCCAGCTCCCTAAGCCGCTCCTCATAGGGCATGGCTTCCGGACCCTTCACCATTTTGGTTGCCCTCCTCTGGACACGCCTAAATAAACTACAGTCCTCAGAATTCCACAGGACATTGAAAGTGGAATAATGGCACTATAACAGTATAGCGTGGAAAGGCCCTTAGTCGATCGCAAGCTGAACATGAGTCAGCAGTGTGATGCAGCAATTTAAAAAGCCAGTGTGATTCTTGGCTGCATCAATAGGAGTATAGTGTCCACATCATGGGAAGTGATAATACCACTCTATTCTGCTTTGATTAGGCCTCAGCTGGAGTACTGTGTCCAGTTCTGGGCACCTCAATTCAAGAAGGATATCGACAAGCTGGAGCGTGTCCAGAGGAGGGCAACCAAAATGGTGAAGGGTCTGGAAACCATGCCCTATGAGGAGTGGCTTTAGGGAGCTAGGTATGTTTAGCCTGATGAAAAGAAGGTTAAGAGGTGACATGATACCCATGTTTAAATATTTGAAGGGATGTCATATTGAAGATGGAGCAAGCTTGTTTTCTACTGCTCCAGAGACTGGGACTAGGAGCAATGAATTCATTGCTACAGGAAAAGAGATTTCACCTAAATATCAGAAAGAACTTTCTGATGGTAAGAGCCATTCAACAGTGGAATATGCTGCCTCAGAGTGTGATGGAGTCACCTTCTTTGGAGATTTTTAAACAGAGACTGGATGGTCATTTGCTGGGGGTGCTTTGAGTGTATGTTCCTGCATGGCAGGGGGTTGGACTTAATGGCTGTTGTGGTCTCTTCCAATTCTCTGATTCTGTGATTTCTTTGGAGCAAGGGGTTATCCTGTACATGAATATGCTGTTCTGAGCGTGAGGCTCTTATGATTTTAAATCTCACGCAACTATGTTGCCGGTCTTTCCTAGATGAAGCTCTATGAAAAGGAAGATTTCGAAGTAGGTATAGGCTACAGTTCGGAGGAAGGAACTGGCAAAACCACCTCTGAATGTTCCTTGCCTAAAAAAGCCCTATGAAATTAATCACCTTAAGTTAGCAGGCAAGAACAGGTTGTTTACCTGTAACTGTGGTTCTTTGAGTGGTTCTTTTTTGTCATGGTCTCTGTGCTTCACATATATGGGTGACTGAACAGCTTACTACTGGATGGACAGGTCACTGGAGGACAGATGAGAGGACAGCATGGTTGAAGTTAGCATCTGCTCTTTCTCTACAGTTCAGCTTGTAGTGGTGTATGAAAGTAGATAGCTACGATCTGGTTGCTGCTCTGCAGAGATCTGGTAGAGATATGTCATAAAGAAAAGCAGCTGAGACTGTTCTGGTCGAATGTGGCCTGAAAGACTGTGGCATTTCTGGAGCCTGCAAAAGCACAGAATTTGTTCCACCTGCAGGCATAGGAGCCCAAAGTGGAGTCCTTCCTTGTTGTGGCCTGTAGTGTGCAATGATGATGGAGTCAGACCTGTCTCTGGGGAGCTTGGACACCACTCTTGGAAGGAGTGGAAAGAAGCAAAAAGGTATATCAGTTCACTGGCCCAAGTCCTGAGGAAGGCATTGCTTAATGAGCTGCGTTCTTTGCCCACCCTGGAGCAGAAGCAGTGGAACTTGGCATTGGTCAGGATGGTGAAAAGGTCCAAGACTGGGTGACCTTAGTGTGATCTCATCAGGCAGTAGGCATCTGCAGAGAGGGTCCATTTGTGCTGGAGGACCCAAGAGCAACTGAGGGTGTCTGCTAATACATTGTCCCTCCCTGCTATGTGGACTGTCAATGAATGGATGTGCCTCCAAAGACACCAGGTCCAAAGGGAGACTGCCAGCAGGAGGATGATGGAGGAGTGGGTGACTGCTTGTCTGTTCATGTAGCAGACTACTGTGGTGCTGTCTGACATCACCTGATCCATCTTGCCATAGAGGCTCCTTTCGAATGCTCTTAAGGCCTTGATGATAGCCAGAGGTTCCAGGGTGCTGATGTGTAGGGACACTTCTTGGGGAGACCAGAGACCTTGTGCTGTCATGTTGCCACAGTGGGTTCCCTGGCCTGTCATAGAGGCATTGGTTGTTACCATGCTGTCAGGGTCTGGGAGGCAAAAGGACATGCCAGCAAAGAAGTTGCGTCCCCTGGTCCTCCACAGAAGAAACTGTTGAATGTGAAGAGGAAGTGTCATCTGGAGGCTCTAGGTATGTCTTTCTCGATCAAAGTGGTGGAGGAACCAGCTTCTGGAGTGAAAATGGGAAGGTAGGTCACAGCAGCACTAGCTGCTGTGAGTCAAGGAGTTTTTGGATGCAGTGGGCAGTCCACTAAGGATGCCTGAGGGGGCCCTGCACTTTTATGCATAGAGTGATTGCTCTCTGCAGTAGAAGGTATGTGGAGGCTGAACAGGTAGCTCTGATGAAGTTGATCACTCTGGTGGGTTTGAGGACTGATTTCTTAGAGGTCATGGAGCAAGGTGAGGGTGAAGTAAATGTCCCATTACAGGGTGGACTGGGAGGATGATACCAGGTGGTAATCGTCTCCAGAGAAGGCCTTGTGTTCTTAGGAAAGGATTGCTACTATCATAAACGTGATGAAGACCCTTGGGTCTGTGGAGGCCCTCAGCACTGATACAATGATGTTCATAATGCAAACCTGAGGAAATTGCAGTGATGGGGATGGATCGCGATGTAAAAGTAAGCATCGTGCAAATCTACCAATGTGAACCAGTCCCCTCTTTGTAGAAATGGAAGGATGGACTGAAGGGTTGCCATGTTTAATTCCTCAGTCTGATGTATCTGTTCACATCATGGAGGTCGAGGATTAGGCAGGCTTGTTAATCTGTTTCTCTCCAGTACTATGAAGAAGTGGGAAATGTAGCCATCCCATTTGCAGTTATCTGAGATCTTCTGGAGGAGGGTGGCCCCCTCTTCCAACAGTGCTTCGGATAGCAGTGTACTGTGGCATATGCTGACAGCAGGAGTATTTGAAAACCCTATGGTGTAATCAAGATGAATAATGGTGAGGACCTGGGTGATGATGTTTCCACCAGGTGGAATAATAGTGGCAGAGCCTGGCTGTATACAGGCTCAGGAATGATGGAAGATTGGCTAAGGTGTGGTCAAGGCAGAGGAGTCAAAGGCATAACCTCAGTGTGCCTGCCTATTTCTTAGAATCATAGAATCATAGAAATGTAGAGTTGGAAGAGACCACACAGGCCATCCAGTCCAACCTCCTGCCATGCAGGAATACCCTCAAAGCACTCCCGACAGATGGCCATCCAGCCTCTGCTTAAAAACCTCCAAGGAAGGAGACTCCACTACACTCCGAGGCAGCATATTCCACTGCCGGACAGCCCTGACTGTCAGGAAGTTCTTCCTGAGGTTCAGGTGGAATCTCCTTTCCTGCAGCTTGAATCCATTGCTCCTTGTCCTGGTCTCTGGAGCAGCAGAAAACAAGCCCTGTCACTCATTCACAGCATTCCCTTCATCTGTCAAGCTAGTAACTCTATCATAAAAAGAGATAAGATTAGTCTGGCATGACTTATTTTTGAGAAATCCGTGTTGACTTCTCATGATTACCGCATTGCTTTCTAAGTGATTAGAAACTGTTCCAAGATCTTTCCGGGTACTGACGTCAGGCTGACTGGGCGATAATTATTTGGGTCCTCTTTTTTTTTCCTTCTTGAAGATGGGGACAACATTTGCCCTCTTCCAGTCTGCTGGAACTTCTCCTGTCCTCCAAGATTTCTCAAAGATTATAGCAAGCAGTTCCGAAATGACCTCTGCCAGTTCTTTTAATATCCTAGGATACAATTCATCTGGCCCTGGAGACTTGAATTCATCCAGTGTGGCCACCTATTCCTGTACCACCTCTCTACCTATTATGTGCCACATTTCCCCTGCTTCCTCCCCTGCTCCCCAACCGCCAGGTTGAGCGCTTGTATCCTTCTGGGAAAAAACTGAGGCAAAGAAGGTGTTAAGTAGTTCTGCCTTTTCTCTTCCCCGTTAGTAATTTGCCATCTTCTCTGCACAGCGACCCTATTGCCTCTTTCTTTTTCCTTTTGCTGCGGACATATTTTAAAAAGCCCTTTTTATTGTTTTTAATGTCTCTGGCCAGCCTAAGTTCATTCTGTGCTTTAGGCTTTCTGACCTTCTCCCTACATCTTCTGGCTACTTGCTTAAATTCTTCTTTGGTGGTTTCCCCCCTCTTCCATTTCCTGTAAACGTTTCTCTTAACGTTTAGCTCAGCTGAGAGTTCTTTAGTCAACAATTCTGGTTTCTTCAGATGCCTTCCATTTCTTGGGCAGGGGGTGTTGGGAACACTGCTGTTTCAAGGGGCACTTGTGGTAGATGGAGGAGTATTGCAACTGGGTCCTTTATGACCTGGAGGGAGATTTGAAGTGGGTAAACAAACCATATGGATGATTTCAGGATGATTTCAAGGACCTTGGCTGTGGCTGCAAGGCTCAGAAACCCATGCTCTTGGCTGTGAGGCAGGCCTTGGTGATGTGGTCCATGGTCATTCTGACATCGAAGAGCCCCTTGCCATCAAAAGGAGGTCCTCAATGTGCCACCTGGTGCTATCAGTGAGACTTGCTAAGCAGAGCCTCTTATAGTGACAGAGGGCCAGAATACCCATTATGATCTTGACTGCACAGTCAACTGGATCTGCTGAGTCATCAGGGCATGAGATTCCTGCTAGATGGTGACAGTGCTGTTGCAATTCTCCTCCAGTAGGTGAAGGATGAAGGAGTGCATTTTCTTCCAGAGATACCTCTGTTTTATGCCACTACGCAAGCCAGTGTGTTGGCCACTCTCACCGACAGCATCATGGGGGAGTAAAAGCATCTGCCAAATATATCCAGGCACTTGCCCTCCTTGTCCACCGGGTACTGTGTTTTCTGCCCTCACCTCTGGACTGTGAAGCCCCCATGATGATTGAGTGCAGAGGTGGATGGTTGAAGAGGAACAGTGTGCTTTTATCTGTTACCCTGATTTTTGGGGTCCCTTGGGGGATGCCTTAATGTGCTCCATGTGATAGGGAATGGAAATTAGCCAGAGCACGAGCAATAGCGATGCGAGAGGCAGGGTAACCTAGCGGGGTCTTTTTACTCAGTTTTTATGGGGTCAGGCCAAGCCAAAAACCAAACGAAAATGTCTAATAAATTATTTTATTTAATGAAAGTCTCACGCACCAATGTAATCACTCACACACTCACTCAAGACCTATTGAGAAGCAAAGAGTGGAAACTAGATAGGGGAATATAGAGGGATTGTAGATGGGGTGATACTGCACCTATTCCTGAAGTCCTTGGTCCAGGAAAAACAGCAGAGAAATGGAGCTCAGCATGGAGAGGGCTGAGGGGATTACTCAATGGACAGAGAAACGGTCTGCTGGGATGACTGGAAGTGATCCAAAGAAATGCTCAAGAACCCGGACTATTTGTAGGGGAAAAAGTACCTTGAGGGTAAATCCTCTCCCGGGGAGAACAATGAGTGTCGCAACAAGAAAGAAGCTCCACAATGGCAACCTCCTTTGCATGATGGGATTACGAGGTGTTGCAAAAGTTTCAGGGGCTTCGGTTGCATTGGGTTGTGGTGTGACTTGATGTAAATGGTCCTGGCCTGATATGATCTTACAGTTATCAATGCTCAACTTGGGGCAAACACGCTAATCCCCTCAAGTTGGCTTCTCCGGGGCTGAGGAGCCCTTGTCTACTGTGGATTGGCACAGTTTGAGGTCTCCTGGGGCTACATGACAGGGGAGTGTACTGGCCTGACCTGGTTTTCGATCGTTTGACCATTGCTGCCTACATGCTCATCTGGGTGACCTCTCAGGCACATTTAATCATATTTTAATATCAAAATTTTAGACCCTGGGACAGGGTTTTCCAGTGAGGTAACATATCCTTGGTCTTGTAGAGTGTTCCAGTGTGCTGGTGGCAGGGAGTCTGGCTTTGTCTGGGACAACCTGAGGACCTTGGTCAGTGCTGGCAGGAGTGGAATGGTCATGGGAACAAGAGCCTGGGAGGCCAGGTCCACTGCTGGAGTCAAAGGAGGTGTGGTTGAGCCTGATGCACTTCGCCATCTGGAGGAGGATATCAGAGAACATCTTGACATCCTCTGGGGATAGTCCTGGTCTTTGATCCCACCCAGAGGTGAACACAGTTAGTGAGTCTGGTGCCACAGACTTGGAGGACTTGGCAATGATGACTAGAGGTGAAGTTGCAGCCATCATCAGTACTGGAGCCACTGCAGTGGCTGGTGTTAGCACCGTGATTGCTGAGAGCATCTGCATGCTGGTGGAGAGCAGGGTGGGTAGGATGCTCGATACTGGCACAGTGTAGACAGTGGAAGTCAGTTTCAGTGCTGTAGAAGCTGGAGGGCTGAATGATGGAAGCAAGGACACCATGAGGCTAGTGGTTGGGAACACCATGAGGCCGAGATAAGGATACCATGAGGCCAGTGGTTGGGACACCAAAGCTGACACTGCCAGGGGAGGTCTCTGAGAAGAAATCAAGGTAAGCCTGGGAAGCAGCGGGGATGAGTGGTGGTGGAAAGCTCCATGCTGTAGTGATACCAGTGTAGGGTGGTGAGGTGAGTAGGAAGACATTTGGTACCAGCGTGATAGAGAATATCAGTACCGCAGTTGGCGTAGTGCCAATGGTACTGACTTCTGTAGGATGGGGAGTATGAATGGTACAACCCAGGCACTCCCTCCCAAGGTGCTCATGGGGGTAGTGGTCCATGTATGAGACCAACGTGAATGGGCAGTCTTCGTGGTATCAGAGTCTCTGTCCTTGTAGCTGGGAGAGGGGTACTTGTGTGAATGGTGGCTGCTGCCTTCTAGGCAATCAAGAGATGGGTCGCTTCATCTGAATGAATCGTGGGACTGAGGGGTGTGTGTGTGTGTGTGTGTGTGTGTATGCACGCTGCATCCAAGGTCACTCAGTGGGTTTGCATGGCCAAGCAGGGAATCAAACCCCGGTCTATAGGGGTCATAATCCAACCTCAGAGGACTACATCGCACTGGCTCTTGGACCAGACAGATCAGGTTTTAAATCAGCACTTGGCTCTGATGGTCCCTGGATGGCTTTGGGAACTTTTAATCTCTCTGCTTTTAACTTCCCGTTCTTCCCTGAGACTAAAATAAGGATGTTTCAAGCATGCTCCCCTTGGCTCCTTAAATAAGCATGGCAATAAAAGTGTCCCTTAACTGTCAAGGAATTAGCATTCCTAAAATACTCTGACAAACATGCAGTGGCATCAGACAGTTATAAGGTATGATGCAATTGCATAATGATGAAAAATTAAAACAAACTTGTATTGTGTAATTTGTTGTTTTTTTTCTGAACCCAAGGAAATTCATTATTGTGGAGTCTGAAAGTGTGCTTTGTGTGTGCCATGCAAATGCTCAGAACCAGAAAATACAAGAAATAAGGAATAAAAAATAGAATACAGAATAGAATGTAGATATACTATAGATAAAATAAAGCAAGCATTTCTTCTATTTTGGGGTATTTTTTAGGGCATACTGAATTTCAATGTCCCCAGCCCCATCAACAAAAGTTAAATTTCCTCTGAATGTGGTCAACCCACTGAATAAGAGCAAAACACTTCTGCTTAACTGCATCTCAGTTTGCTGAAAAATGGCATGAGACTTTTTTTTTTGTTCTAAACTTTACACTGTTTGGGATAAAGAAACATCTTTAATGATCATTAGATCTCCTTCCTTTCCTTCAGCCTTCTATTTTACAGAACTTTATCATTTATTCAAGAGCTAGCATGGTTGAGCATTGGATTACAACTCTGGAGACCAGGATTCAAATCCCCGCTCAGCTATGGAAACTCACTGGGTGACTTTTGGCAAGTCACACTCTCTCAGCCAAGAAAGCCCCATGAATTGCCATAAGTCAGAAACGACCTGAAGGCACACGGAAGAAACAATAATCTTTTCTAATAATATGCCCAAAGTACAATAGCCTCAGTTGAGTCATTTTAGCCTCTGAGATTTAGCTTCTGGGGTTTAGAGTTGATTTGCTCTGGAGCCCATTTATTTGTCTCTTTGGTAGTCCATGATATCCATAGAGCTCTCTCTAGCAGCACATTTCAAATGTGTTGATTTCTTCCTGTCAGCCTTCTTCACTGTCCAGCTTTCACACCCATACACAGAAATTAGAAATCCTCTGTATGGATGACTCTGACATTGATATTTAATGATGTATCTTTACATTTAGACATACATCTAACTAGTTTTTTCTTAGATGGTTTTCCAAATCCTAATCTTATGACTACAGTCTCCATTTCAATTTATGACTCTGCTGAGACATAAGCAATCTTTAACTCTTTCAGTGTCTTCATCATACTCTTTAAAGTTATGTAAATCATCTGTAAGAAACTTGCTTTAGCACTTTCTGACCACGGTGGCCCTCGCAGTCCTTGGATGGAGGGGTTGAACAGTATAGATACCAAATACTCATCTCTCTTTCTCAGTTTTCTTCCCAGCACTCTCCAGCTTCTCTTGAGCCTCTTCCAACTTCACCAAAAGTTGTAGAATGTCTTTGCAAAAAGCCTCATCTCATAGTGCACCCTTTCCTTGGAATAGCTAGCAGCCCCACTCTACCCACTCTACTTCTCTACCCAAGGGTGGGAAGGACCATCCAGATAGTGCACTGTCAAACCAGCAAACTCTTTCTTGCGTGGCAGTGAAGCTGAAAGATCCAAACACTGGGTTATAGCATAGCTGAAATTAATTTTTGTGCATCTTCAGGACAAACAGAGGTATGTGGAGTGTCTTTCCCCCTCAACATTTCTCTTTTGTTTTAGGTGCATATTGCTGACCCTTTTCTAGCCCTGCTCCTGTGCCAGATATGCAGAAATGAAGCAGGCAATTATTTTATAACCATTTTATCTCTATGTAAGGATAAGTGTCACTGCTTAATGGATGAAAATCAAGCCGCTATTAAAAGCACGGGGGAGGGGGCAGAAAAGAGTTGACAGTCCTAATCTTTTTATATATGAAATTTGCCACCCAGTTTAAGTAGCCTGTTAACAGTGCTCATTATGGTTGCTTTCTTTTATAGGCTGATGTGTGGCTGACTCTCCATTCTGTCAGACTGAGTTCTATGAAGTTAAGAAGATTGTATGTTTTGATAAATCTAGGAATTAATCCAAAAGAAAAAATACTGTTTACCTGCTATCTGTCTCCTGTGCGTCAATATCAATGGTACTGTTATTTTCAACTGTATGTGGAAGTAATATCCCACCACCTCACATCTTGAAAGTAGAGAAGATATATATGACAAGGGAAGTGGCTCTCTCTTTTCTTTTTTAAAAGCAGATGTTAAAAACTACAAAATTTTTTGTGGCACCTTACTAGCTGACTACAGCTCACTTCATCTGTAATCCATGAAAGCTTATGTTGTATGTCATATGTTTTGTGTGTGTGTGTGTGTACACTAGTCATGTTTTGTTTTGTTCTTATTGCAACAGACTCCCCTTTGGAAATTGGCAGATGTTTCAATTTTGATTTTTAGCCAACGGCACCAGTAATACCCAGGTTTGTGTTTAAATATGCCCATGAATTAGGTTTCCTAGTATTTTCCTGAAACCCACGCAAGTTATCTAGTGCTCAAATGGCCTTGTATACATACTCTTGGAAATCCCTACAAGAAACTGTTATCAGTTAAACAGAACAGAGACTTTCCTATGGCCACCTGGTGAGCTGATGGCTGGGAGCTATTTAGCTACTATGAAAAAAACCCTCTCCCCATTATAGGTGCCCTCCTGAAGTGCTGTGTTCAAGCATTAGTTTCTTTAGTTTCTGTGGCTTCTTATGCAAAATGCCTTCCTGTTCTGAGTCAGGTCAGGAAAGTGTTACCCTGTCCCAGCCTACATCTGTTGAGACTGGCAATTCCTTCAATAAACATCTTCAGTGTGGAGTTTCCTGAAAAAGCAGACAAATGCCCTGGGGGGCAGGGTCTTTTCTTGAGCTCTACACTTAATCTTGGTGGAAAAGTGGTGCAGAAAGCATGGGTCCTTCTGAAGGGGATGTACTTACACCTAGACGGTTAAATGTTGGTTTTGAGCAGAAATCTATTTCAGAAATTCTTTCCAAGTATTTTTATATGTGGACAGTTTGCAAAAGTGTTGAGCCATATTGCTCTGGAGATTTTTTTCCCCCTCAGCCTGTTTAAGGTCAGGAAGTAATGAGATGCTTAGTTGTTTAAGGCCTCGTATGAATATTTCAGAGTGTTCAGATTCTTCTTCTGGAAGAGCTTGGAAAGTTGTTTTTTAAAAGTAGTTAGTAGTATAGTATTGAGACTTATTTAAAAGTTGGTGTTAAGAGTTAAATTTTTAAAGCATGCTTTTTTAAAGAAAAAATGTTTAATGTGTTTTAAATTGTTTTAACTTTGTAGAACTTAGAACTGAATAAAAGATCATTGTTTCTTTAATTCTTTTTTTTTTTTAAGATTTCAACTGCACTATGTTTAATTATTGTAAGTCACCTTAGGTCCTGGACTGATAGAAAAGTGGGATATACATACATACATACATACAGTGGAGCCCTCTGCTTTTCAATTTCTCCAACTTCAACTAAACAGTTATTTGCTGTTGCTTGTCAAAAGAAACCTGCACTCTAATAAAATCCTTACCTCCTCTCCAAACTCCACTATGTTGCTGCCTCAACAACTTACAGTGCAGAAGTAAACACACATCAAATGAACAATTTGAAATGCTTTCTCTACTGTTCTGTGAGGCTACACCCCCAAACTATAAAAGTATTTAGAAGCTACATTTGCCTTGCAAAAGGTGTGATGTTACCCCTCATTAAGTTATGAGTGCAATTTAGTGTAGGTATTCTTTTGTTATTAGAAAAAGGAATTTATTGCAAGCAACTTACTTGCAATTACTTTCACCTTCTGTCCATGTACAACGTGTTCCCTATGGAAGTCCAACCCTGTCTAGTGTAGAAGAAATGCTGTGGTTTTGGGCAGGCAAATCACATCACCACAAGAAGACATGAAATGAGCTTCACTTATGACCAGAGGTTCAATGAATTAGGGCACTTCTGGCCTGTTATGAGAACAAGACACTGATGTAGTATTTCTCTGCCATCACCTGAACATAATTAAAAAGAAAATGAGTTCAATGTTATCCACAGACTGAGAACACTTAATTCCGAAAGACACTCAGTGGCCTAGGGCTGCCAGGTTAGATATGCATTTCTTGTAACTTTAAGCCTGAGCGGATTGAGAAGTAGGACAAGAGACTATAAAACTCCATGTAACTGTAAATCTAAGAAACTGTTTTATTCACAATTGCTACTTAGTCATGACTGTCACACTATTTTCATGATTGTTAACTCTCCCCCAAACCTACTTCACTGGACATCAGCTGCAATGAGGAGATCCTTTCTGCTAGCAAATGGAGCATGGCAAATGATATTTCCATCTGGCTTGGGGGGGGGAGGGCTGGGCAAGGATTCCACAAGATTCTGCCAAAGAAGAAGAGGAGGAGGAGAAGGAGGAGGAATAATTTCTATTATCCCTTTTTCCCAGGTTGGAGCTCAATGCAGCTTACAATAATCTTAAACACATTTCAAATTTGTAAAATATAAAAGTTAAAAAAATAAAATACCAGAGAAATTAAAACCAGTTAAAAACATAAGCCATGAAAAGCACAGCAACACGACAAAAATAGCAAATAGAAAATCCAGCACGTTATATGAGACTTGTCCTGCCTAAAAAATCAGTCCTCAAAAGCCTGTCAAAATAGAAAAGTCTTCTTTTCTGTTTACAGTGAGAGTGTGTGCGAATTTAACCTCTGCCTCGGGACAGCCACTGAAATGGCCCTCTCGCATGTTCCCACCCAAGTGTGCCGGGTGGGACAGAGAGAAGGGCCTCCCCAGTGGATCTCAAATAGGGGGCATGTTTGTAAGGACGAACATGGTCCTTCAAATGACTGGACCTCAGCTCAGGGCTTTATTAAAAATCAGCACTTTGAATTGTGCCCCGAAACAGACTAGCAGCTAAAGAAGCTGTGCTCAAAAGAGGGAAAGCTGGATGACAAAGGTATTGCAACAAGGGAGTTGTGTGCGCCCTATAATCAGTACCTGGGGGGAGAGAAGATGGCGCCAGTGTGATAGGAAGTGCCTTAACAAGCTCTGATATTTTTGTTTTGTTTTTCTTTTCCTTTTGGTCCTGTTTCCACTTAAGCTGGCTACTGTGCTTTAACGCTGTGCAGCATTGTCTCCTCTCCCTGTTTATTATTTTGGAAACCATGGACTGCTTGTTTACATTATTTTTTTTCCGGACTTACCACTGGCCATTCTGCCAGCAACTCTTCTAGGTGGAAGATAGAAGCTAAGCTAAGAAGCTAAGAACTGCAAACCTTTGGGAATATATCACTTTGCAGCTTTGAGCTTTTTTACGTGTCCAAAAAAGGCCCAGGGACAGTTAGGCACAACAAGGCCTCCAAACAGCTCAAGATAGACGACTTGCTTATCTGCGAGGAAACTGATGGCGTGTCCTTGGGATCTAATGAGGCAGATGAGCCAGTTCTTGAGAATTTGTTTACCACTGAAAAGAAACAACATATTGAGCAACAAACCTACCCCCCAGACTCTGTGACAAAACAGTGACTTTTAACAGCTCATACTGTTATTTCAATTTATGAACGCTCAGAAAAAATTGTTAACTTGAGTTACTCAAAAACTCCTTTGACACTTTCATGCAGAAATATGTATCTCTGGAAGAGAGCTCAGTTCAAGCTAATAGTATAAGACCCCAAAAGGAGGAAAATCTGAGGAGTAGTAAAAATGTCATAAAGGGTTCCAGGGGCAGTTCATTAGTAGCTCTAAAGGAGCTGGAGAAAGGAAGCTGCAGCAGGATTCTGCAAACAAACCAAGCTATGCTGCAGATTGTCTACAATAAAGCTATCAAATTTTCTGAGTCAGCTTTTACACATACACCCTTACTATGTTGACTTGCTTGCTGTAGAATGGCTTCCCACTGTAGTGCCATATATGAGAATTATGGTAACATTTGAACAATCTACAATCTCCTCTATGTTGATGAAAATGAAGCCTTTTTTGTCCAGCTTTCAAATAATACCAATGCGAGTCTTCCGAGATTTGGCTATTACCCCCCTAATTATCTTTAAGCATAGCAGTGAAGCACCTATAGAGGAAAGGAGTACCTGTTTGTTGTTCTGCAAAGAAACTGCTAGCAAGACCATACTGCAGTCTAGCCCAGCTGAAACTTCTGCTACTGAGAAGCAGTTTATGGGCTTAAGTGAATTAATCCTCTGTTACCCTGATTTCTGGGGTCCCGTGGGGGACACTTCAATGTGCTCCAAATAATGGGGAATGGGAATTAGCCAGAGCACAAGCTGTAGCACTACAAGAGGCAGGGCAACCTAGCAGAATCTTTTACCCAATGTTTACGGGGTCAGGCCGAGTCAATAATCAAACAGAAGTAAATAATTGTTCTCCTTTATGTTGAAACACAGTCAATACGTATGTATGCAACCACTCATACAGACCTAATGAAAGAAAGGTAGGAGTTGGATAGAGGATTTTAAGAGGGATTTTTCAGGGGAAATACTACACCTGATCCTGAAGCCCGGGTAGTCAGAAGAAAAGTCAGTTGGAGCGGAGATTCTCGGCACGTGTAAGCTGAGGGGAAGGCTCGGCGAACGGAGCGGCAGAAAGGCGGGATGGAAGCCAGGAGCGATCCGAAGAAGCACTCAAAATCAGGGGGTCTTATAGGGGAAAATGTGCCTGTAGACTAGTCCGTTCCTGGGGAAAACAATGGGTTTTGGGCTGGAGACAAAGCCTCCAAAAGGTCAGTATTTAGCATGATTTAATTATGACAGAGTTGTCAATAGCACAGACAGTATGCAAACGAGGAGTGCTTGACAGTTGGATATTCGGCTCGTCAAGCTGCCTGCTCGGGGCAGGGGATCTTTTGTATGCTGCGTGCATACATAATGTAGTTTTAAAGTGTACTTGCCTGGAGGTCTCCTGAAGCTGCATTCCGGCAAATTACTGGCCTGCCTGGATTTATCTTGTCAGCTATTTCGGCCGTGCCTGTGTGTGTGCTTGTCCGGGGGCCTTGCAAGCACGTGGAGAGGAACGGTTTGTGATGGCCAAATTCTTGATATCAAATGATATCTAATATACCACAGGTCTGGACTAGAAACTACAGTAACACACCAATGAAGAACAAAAAGATGTTGCCTATAGATTGGAGGATCTCAAGAACATGCTGTTTGCCATCAAGGACTTGGCTGAACCATTGGTGAACATAGCATCTACAGATGAAATCCCCCATGTTGAGAGGGATCAGGACAGGGACTCCATTGACGCTTTACTAGCTATGAACAAGGACGTTTTGATAACTACAATGCCCACACCACCTTTGGAACCAAAGAGGGTTAACAATGTACCTTCTCTGCTTGAGGTGTCTCCCAAACAGAAAGTCCCTTTAGCTATCTGTGATGATACAGATCTGATCACTCCAGTTTGACAATTACAGTTACTATCCTGGAATATCATGGGCTGGGCAAACAAATTCCATGATGCAGATTTTGCGATCTATTTACAAAAATTTAAAATTCTTTGATTGCAAGAAATATGGGCCCCCCGAAACTAATCTACCAGTGCTCTATGGATTTCGATCATCTTCCGTCCCAGCCATTAAAACACGCACTAGAAGCTGTGGTAGTGGCGGCCTCACTATATTTATTTCTGTGGATTTGCAAGTTGAGATTCAACCATTGGTCAGTCTTTGTCTGCAATATATACAGGCCCTCTTCATCAAGAGTAAACATTGTGGTTCTCTTATTTGTATAAATGTTTATTTTCCACCTAGCCTATCAAAAAATGTAGGTTCCAATAGTATCTGGAATAGTTTATCTGAAACCCTTACTGCCTTGGAGTGTCCATATCCCTCCGCCAGGTTCCTTCTGTGTGGAGATTTTAACACTAGAATTGGGGCTGGTTTGAAACAAGTGGAGGGTACTAATTTTGGACAAGATTTTCAAGTCACACCTGTTGCTAGGGTCTCCCAAGATACATGTATAAACAAGCCAGGTTTGAGGCTTTTAGAAGTCCTTTCTTTGGACCAATTGCAATGTCTTAATGGAACCCACCACGACATAACCCTGGGTACTTACACCTATATTACTAACAGGGGAGCTAGCATAATAGATTATATGGCAGTTTCTGCCAAACTGCTTCCTGACATTCATAGATTTGAAGTTAACAACAGGGTTGTGTTACCCTGTTTACTGGGGGTCCCGGGAGGCACACCTAAATAACCTTGCAATTACACAAATTGGGGAAATTAGTCAAGAGCACTGGTTGGCAAAACGAGAGGCAGGGCAACGCAGCGGAATCTTGTAACCCAGTGTTTACGGGGTCAGGCCAAGTCAAGAAGCAGACCAGTTTGAAAGTAATGAATGATCTTTATTAAAGACAGGTAAACAATGTATGCAACACACGCACACAGATAACTAAGGATAATAAAGGTGTGAGTAAAATAGTGGGATTTTCAGAGGGATAGTTGATTCGGGTGATACAAAACCTGTTCCTGAAGCCCGGAAGAAAATGGAGAGCGAGGCTGGGGTTCGATGTACCTCAGCACGTGGAGCTGAGGGAAAGCTCACCAAGCGATGCGGCAGCAAGGCGGTCTGGAACTCGGGAGTGATCCAAGGAAGCGCTCAAAGTCAGGGGTCTTTATAAGGAGAATTGTGACCGCAGGCTAGGTCGGACTTTGGGAAAACAATAGATTTGGGGCTGGAGGCAAAGCCTCCGAAAGGTCAGAATTTGAATGATTGAGTTACAGCCAAATTATCAATAGGATAGCTGGTATGCAAACGTGGAGTACTTGAGTGTTGTATAGTCAGATCATCAAGCTGCCATCGCGGGGCAGAGGAACTTTTGAAACTTGTGTGCATACCTAATGGAGGTACTTGCCTTGAGGTCTCCTAAAGCTTGCGAGTCGGCTGTTTCTGGCCTGCCTGTATTGTTTCGGAATATTACGGCGATTATCAGCCGAGCCTGTATGCGTGCTTGTCCAGGGGCCTCGCAAGCATGTGGAAGGGAATGGGTATGTGAAGCCGAACTGTTGATATCAATAGATATCTTTTTATATCCCCCAAAGCTCGGGCTAGCCAGGGCAGTAACAGGTGGTCTCCCTCTCTTTCTATTGTCTTACCAGTCACAAATTCCTGACCTGAGCCACTGCTCTGTTGTTGTTGTTGTTGTTGTTGTTGTTGTTGTTTGGTGGTGGTGGTGGTGTGACAGGGCTATAACAGTTGAAAGTGATCATTTTCCTCTCTTATTGTTATTTCACTTTGAAACACCCTATTCTTGCTGTCCCTGGCAAAAAATAAATATAAATATAAACGGAATTCATGTGGGAGAACAGAGAATATGGTGGTCAATCAACACTGGGGCCTCTGTTTCTCATATACTTGAAAGTTCCACTTTTAAATCTCTTTGTCAAGTCATCTTGGACTCTGATTCAGATAGCCTATCAAACCATTATTCAGAATCTCAGACCCAGTTTGGTCTGTAATAAACAATTTAATCCCAATAGAGAAATAAGCAATAGATGGTTTGACTCGGAATGCAGAGATGCCCGGAAAGCATTAATGGTGTACTCGTGGCAGGCACTCAGAAATAGGGATATGGTTTCTTCTGACATTCTTGTTTCTAAGAGGAAATCTTATAAGGCACTCTTAAAACAAAAAAAGAATACATACGTCAGAACACAATGGAAACAATTAGCCCAAGCTGTGAGGGAAAAGAATGAGAAGCAGTTTTGGGATGTCATTTCTATTGGTATGCTAACAATCAGACCAGTAATTGTTGGACAAATTTCATCACTTCAATGGTTTAATCATTACAGTAGGTTTTACAGAGCTACACCTTTAGGGAACCATCCTTCTATGGTTCCCAAAACTAATGGACTACCTTATTGGCCTCCTGTGTCAGTATTTGAGATAAAGAAGTTGATTGCAACTCTTGCATTGAGTAAGGCTCCTGGAGAAAATAAAATGCCTCCAGAAATATTTAAATACTTCTCTGAGTGGTGGGCCCCAATACTAGCTAAAGTATTTACTCAAATTAACAACACAAGTGTGATTCCAGAGGCATGGAAACAGAGTTAGTTGTTCCTATTTATAAGAAGGGTGATAAGCAAGATCCCAGTAATTATCGACCTATTAGCCTCCTAAATATCGACTCTAAGTTATATAGTAAAGATCTGTTAAACAAATTGGAGGACTGGGAATCCACTAATCATATCATTCACCCTGAACAGGTTGGGTTTAGAAAAGGGCAGAGCACTATTGACCATTGCTTGACCCTTTACTTTTTGGCCCAACAAGGAATTGCAGGCCCTGCCAAACACCTATTTGCAGCCTTTGTTGATCTAGCAGCAGCGTTTGATTCAATTGATAGAAACCTGCTTTGGCATAAACCGACTGTCACTAATATAATCGCTTATCGCTTCTAATCAAGGAACTTGATTAGAACTGCTAGAATAAGAGTTGGCATTTCTGGCTCATTAACTGATCCAATCCCCACAAATAAGGGAGTCAAACAGGGATGTTTGCCGGCACCAGCACCTTTCAATTTATACTTGAATGACATAGTTCCAGCATTATCTGGCCCTGAATTTTTTCTGCCTTCACTTGGGTCAAAGAAGATTTGTATTCTCCTTTATACTGATGACATGGTTTTAATTTCACTGACTCGTTTAGGTTTGAAAAGGCTGCTCTCTAAGCTCAGCGTATTTTGTTCTAATGAAATGCTGAACATTAATTATACTAAAACAAAGGTGATGGTGTTTGGCAAAAGACACTCTCACTTCCAATGGTCTATCAATGGTCATCAAATTGAATAATGCCGGGAATTTAAGTACCTTGGAATCCATTTTACAGAGAACCTTTCCTGGAAGTCCATATTGGAAGCTATTAGAGCAGTAGCTGTGAGATCTATTGGAGCAATCCTTAGATTTTATAACACTGCAGGGGGCTACCAGGTTGGTCCAGCCCTAAAGATATTTCAGAGCAAAGTAATAGCCCAGATTCTGTATGGTGCTGCTGTCTGGGGATGGGATGGCTCCTTGTTGGCTAAACTGGAAGCCCTCCAAAATACATTTCTCACGAAACTATTACGACTTCCACCTGGCAGTCCTGCAGCTTTGGTTTGAGCTGAGCTTGGTTTGCCTCCTATTAAATCTCATATCCATTTTATTCTATTTAATTACTGGAGAACTGTAAAAGATTCCTCAGTTAGGGTTTTCCTCAAGCTATGTTTCGAACAGATAGCAAACTGCAAAGCCTGGAGTTCAAGATATTATATGTTGTTAAATTTGTACTCTACTTTATGTGACAATTTATCTATCTTGAATTCAAAAGAAAAACTTTGTGAATATTTTTTTGACCACAGTGTCCAAATGGACAGACAGGCTATTAACCACTCTAAATTTTCAAAATGGTATAGATTGTATAAATTCGATCATCAAAGGACTGTTTATTTGACAAAATTTACATACTCAAAACTTAGGCAAGCTTTTACAGCCGTTCGCTTTCAAACTATGCCTACAGCCATGATTGATGGCAGATATTTTCATGTCCCGTCGGCCCTTTGTTAATGTATTTGTGGGGCATCAGAAATTGAGGCTTTGCCACACTACTTGTTCTCTTGTTCACTATACTCTGAACCGAGAACTAAGTTTTTGGGAGCAATTCTGTTTTCCTTACGCACGAATACTGTCTCAGAAAAGATCTTCTAATTGCTGTCTGATATTGATTCTGTGGTAACCTGCAAGGTTTCTCTTTTTGCCCTGGCAGCAATGAAAATTAGGGCAAGATTAATCATGGATATTGCAGTTGATTGCTCTGGGGATTATTCCCACTAATTTTAGAGCTGTTATTTATGTTTAATGTATATATATTTAATGTATGTTAATATATTTACTGTATTCTAATTGTATTAGATGCCTCTTTTAACTACAACATGCAAGACTAATATTCTCTTTATTTTACGCTGCATTTTATACTGCTGTGTTTTATTGTTGTATTTTGAAACTGTAATTATTGATTTTATTACTATGCATGCGAATGGTCTACGGCCCAAGAAGTAATAAATTAATTGATTGATCGATTGATTGAGTGATATAATCAGTACCTATAGCAATTTGGCTGCAGCACTTTGGACCATCTGAGGTTTCTAAACATTCTGCAAAGGGAACCCCAGATAGAGCACATTACAGTAATTCACCTAGGATGTAACTAAAACCTCTGTCACTGTGGCCAGATCTGATGTCTCAAGGAACCAACTCAGCTGGTGCACAAGGCCTAACAGTGCAAATGCACTCCTGATCACTGCTGAAAGCTGAGCTTCCAGGCTCAGGGTCAAATCCAGAGCCACAGTCAAGTGGCAAACCTGCATCTTTGGCTAGAATATAATTCCATCAAGCACCACTGAGTCCCTTTTCACTGATTTGCCTTTCAACTGACCAGAAGCATCTCTCTCTTGTCTGGTTTAAGTTTCAGTTTGTTCACTTCCATCCAGTCCATTACTGATGATAGACACCAGTTTAGGACTGAAATAGCTTCTTTGGATTGTGGTGGAAAGGAGTGTTAGGGTTGAATGTCATCCACATACTGATGGTACC
This sequence comes from Cyclura pinguis, assembly GCA_030412105.1. Taxonomy (NCBI): domain Eukaryota; kingdom Metazoa; phylum Chordata; class Lepidosauria; order Squamata; family Iguanidae; genus Cyclura; species Cyclura pinguis. The sequence goes on from CM059600.1 coordinate 215,461,549, forward strand.
AAACCCCAAATCTCCAGACAACCTCTCTCAGAGGTTTCATGTATATGTTAAATAGTAGAGGGGATAGAACAAGGCCCTGAGGGATCCCACAGACCAATGGCAAAACGGTTGAACAGCAATCCCTCAGCACAGCTTTCTGAATTTGCACCTCCAAGAAGGAACAAAGCCACTGTAAGACAGTATCCCAAAGTCCCATGCCAGCAAGGCATCCCAGAAAGATACTATGGTCAATGGTATGAAAAGCTGCCAAGAGACAGGGACACACTCCTCCTATCTAGTTCCTGGTGTAGGTCATCTACCAAGGCAACCAAAGCTTTCCCTGTCCCATATCTAGGCCTAAAACCAGACTGAAATGGTTCTAGATCATCCATCTCATCCAGAAACTCCTGGTGTTGTGAGAGGCCACCATATGCTCCAGAACCTTGCTAAAAATTGAGAGGTAAAGAGTGACTGATTATTATCGAGTTGTGGGATCCAGGGATGGCTTTTTTAGCAATGGTTTTATAACAGCCTTCTTCTTGCCTGAAGCTGGACTTTTCCCATGTTTTAGTGAGACATTCACCACTCACTTTACCATTTAGTGAGTCTCTTGCTAGTTTTAAAAATAAGACAGGAAGGGCAAAGAACTAACAAATATGTAGTGGCTCTTATCTTTCCAAGAATCCTGTCCATATCCTTGGCTTGTACAAATTGCAAAGTATTCATTATCACTAGACAAACGGGGGGCAAATTTAAATTCAGTGGATCTGTATCAATTATACCATCATAATCAAAGTGGATCCTGAGAATTTTATCTGCAAAGTGCAAGGCAAGTTGTTCACAGTGGGCTCTCAAGTTGTCTGCATTTTCTTTCTTGGGGCTGATCAGACCTAGCCAATGCTCTAGCATTCTCACATGTTTCATTGCCACAAGCTCCCTGGAAAACCACTCTATGAGAGGAGACACTTGGGAATGATTGTGCACATTGCCCTGGCCCATTCTACATTCCAGAGGTTGGCCAAGACTTTGACAAAATCACCTGCCAGCAGCAAACTCCCCAAGAGCCATCAGGAATCCATATGGATTCATAAGCCTCCTGGAATGGACCATTTTAATGGATCTCCCACCCCTTCCGAGATTCCAAGTCCCAACAAGTCTAAACACCACCATGCAATGATCCGTCCATGATAACAGAACTATAATCAGTTCCTTCATTTCAAGATTATATTTACCCCACACACTATAGAAAATGAGGTCCAGAGTATGTGTGCTCAGCAGCATGAGTAGGGCTAGATAGCACTTGGGACAGACACATGCTTGTCATGGTAGACATGAAGTGTTAAGTTGCTCCCAACAGGACAGTCTCAGCACGGATGTTGAAATCCCCCAGCACTACAAGCTGGAGGCAGAGAGATTCCAATACTGGCCCCAAGACCATCTTAGCAAGCTCAGGAAGGACGATTGTTGAGCAGCAGGGTGGGCAGTACGCCAACAAAGTCTGCCTTGCTCACCCAGCTTCAGGTAAATGCACTTGGATCCAGAAAAGTGAGAGACAGGGCAGAATCTCGGCAGACTATTGCACAGGAGAGCCAGCATAATGTAGTGTAGTGATTTGAGCACTGGTCTGTGACTCTGGAGACCAGGGTTCAAAGCCCTGCTCAGCCATGGAAACCTCCTGGATAATCTTGGGCATGTCATACTCCTTCAGCCTCAGATGAAGGCAAAGCCAAACCACCTCCGAACAAATCTTGCCAAGAAACCTCCATTATAGGTTCACCTTAGGGTCTCCATTAGTCAGAAATGACTTTGAGGCACAGAATAACAACTTCAAATCCATCTCCCCACCCCTACCTCACCTCTCTCCTGTTGCTGAACAGAGAAATTTGAATCACAGCTGCAGGCGGACCAGAGCCTGCAAAGAAGCAGCTCCCTCCCCCCACCACCACAGGGAGAGAAAACCTGGCAGTAGGAGCAATAGCAGCAGGATGGAGGGAGCACTTGCTTTTCATTGGCGCTCCTGGGCATGTCCTCCTGAGACTTCCTCTCCTGGCAGACAGTGGTGGAATGGTGCTATAATTTTCTGCAGTGAGGAAGGGTCCTTTGTGTTTAAAAGCTGCAGAATCCCACTAAACTTCAGGTAGTTACCTCTTAGCAGACGTGTATAGAATTCTGCTGTATGTGTGCATGTAGGAAAGGCAGGCAAAGTGGGGGCTGCATGTTCCCTCCCTCCACTGTTTTTGTAATCCATGGACCCCTCTGGAACTGGGTGCCTGCACATGCACATGCGTGTGTGCGCACGTGCACACACACACACCTTGTTTCATAAGCAAAAATACCTTTTCACTAGAAAAACCCAAATAAAAAATAATGCTCTTGGTGGCCTCCAGGTGAGGTGGTTATGGGTTTTTCAGGCTGGAAGGTCCTCAGCTCTTGCAAGTTTTAAAAACTGGATGTTTGTCCACTCCTGGTTTTGATTTTGGGGCCTAGTGCAGCTCCTGGAAGGTTCTGGAGATTGAAAATTGGCCCACAAGCCTTCTCAAGTTGTCCATCCCTGATAAAAAGACATCAGTTTATGCCCACTACAGTTTTGGGAAGGAAGCCTTTCTTATGCACAGCTAATCTCCTGAATCTGCAAGCACTCTTAATGACTTCTGCACTGTTAATGACTTCTTGGGGAAGTGATGTCAGTCAACTAAGGGAACAATTCTGTGCCTCAAGTCAAAGGATGATGCCATTAAAAAGGTAGAAAAATGATAAGGAAATGGGAGTATCAGTTGCTACAGCAACCATAATTGAAAGCCAGTCTAGATGGTACCACTGGTTACACAGGAAAGAACCTCCTTGGGCTTTAATTTGGTGAAAATGAAGATAAAAAATTTGGATCATTTTTGTAGATGCCAGCAAAAGGTTTGGTTCTAAATGTCTTTTCAGAGCGAATGTCTTAAAACGCACAGGATCAGGGACTACTTAAAGGGGAAAAATATGGTATTGTTTGATTGTTTGCAGTAAGCACTTTGTCTAAAGCATGTTTTACAAATTCCAATTAACTTTGATCCCTAGGGCATGCTAGATTTTGACTGGGAAACTAGTGGTGCTCTGTATTGTAGGCAAGTGGTCAAAATAATCTCTCTGCCCGGGGGCGAAGAACTCCTGGCCTTCAAGATGTTCTGAAATTGAAATCTCAAAAATCAGCCAGCGTGGCTGATAATCAGGAATAATGGAAGTTGTAGGAGGAAATAAAATATCTGGAAGGGCACAGTTATCCACTCCTTGTCAAAAAAAATTACACTACTTATGTTATGTGGTATACAGCAGAGACGGGAACCTAACAATTATGAATAAGACTGTCCTAGAGCAGTTGGTTGAGAGTCAGCATGGTGTAGTGGCTTAAGCATTTGACTATGACCCTGGAGACCAGGGTTTTATTTTCCACTCAGCCATGGAAACCCAGTAGGTGATCTTGGACATGTCACACATTCTCAGCCCCAGAAAACCCCGTGATAGGTTCACCTTAGGGTTGTCATTAAGTTGGAAGAGACTTGAAGTCACACAACAACAACAACAACAGAGCAGTGGCTCAGGTCAGGAATTTGTGACTGGTAAGGCAATAGAAAGAGAAGGAGACCACCTGTTACTGCCCTGGCTAGCCCGAGCTTGGGGGGATATAAAAAGATATCTCTTGATATCAACAATTCGGCTTCACATACCCCTTCCCTTCCACGTGCTTGCGAGGCCCCCGGAAAAGCACGCATACAGGCTCGGCCGATAATCACCGTAATATTCCGAAACAATACAGGCAGGCCAGAAACAGCCGACTTGCAAGCTTTAGGAGACCTCAAGGCAAGTACCTCCATTAGGTATGCACACAAGTTTCAAAAGATCCTCTGCCCCGCGATGGCAGCTTGATGATCGAACTAGACAACGCTCAAGTACTCCGCGTTTGCATACCGGCTATCCTATTGACAATTTGGCTGTAACTCAATCATTCAAATTCTGACCTTTCGGAGGCTTTGCCTCCAGCCCCAAATCTACTGTTTTCCCCAAGTCCGACCTAGCCTGCGGTCACAATTCTCCTTATAAAGACCCCTGACTTTGAGCGCTTCCTTGGATTGCTCCCGAGTTCCAGACCGCCTTGCTGCCGCATCGCTTGGTGAGCTTCCCCTCAGCTCCACGTGCTGCGATACATCGAACCCCAGCCTCGCTCTCCATTTTCTTCCGGGCTTCAGGAACAGGTTTCGTATCACCCAAATCAACTATCCCTCTGAAAATCCCGCTATTTTACTCACACCTTTATTTTCCTTAGTTATCTGTGTGCGTGTGTTGCATACATTGTTTGCCTGTCTTTAATAAAGATCATTCATTACTTTCAAACCGGTCTGCTTCTTGACTTGGCCTGACCCCGTAAACACTGGGTTACAAGATCCTGCTGCGTTGCCCTGCCTCTCGTTTTGCCAACCAGTGCTCTTGACTAATTTCCCCAATTTGTGTAATTGCAAGGTTATTTAGGTGTCCCTCCCGGGACCCCCAGAATACAGGGTAACACACCCTACAGATGGATTGACTCAATCAAGGAAGCCACAGCCCTGAGTTTGCATGATCTGAGCAAGGAAGTTGATGACTGGGTCTCTCTCATTCTTAGGGCTGCTATAAGTCAAAGATGGCTCGATGGCAGTTAACAAAAAGCAGAATGAAGCCCACAAGTCTTTCCCATACAGACTGTTGTACTGTCACTGTCATCAGACTGATTTAGGGGCACAGAGCACAACACAACTTTCAAAGCATGTTGCCCCCAAAGGTGGCCAAGATATATTGCCCTTGTATCTTTGGAGAACACAGAGGAACTGTCATTCATCTGAGGTTATCCTCCCCCTCTCTTTATCATTCCTTAAGTAGTTCATGGCAAGATGATGAGACTATTCCAGGTTGTGTATGCATTACCCTCACAGAAACGCTGGTAGGTAAATTATGTCGAGAGATAAAGTGCCTGTCTCTAAGCTTATCACTGATCTTCATGGATAAGTGAGGGATTCAATAGTATCAGCTGTCTTCCATCCCATATTGGGATAATAGTAGGATTAAAATAAAAACAAAAATGGGTGTCTGCCATTCCCATCCCACACACCACGTGGTCAGAGTGTGTGTATGCTGGCAAGGGGGATGATGTTAACAGTTTGATTTATATGATATTGTATTGTTTTTTGTATTTCTCTCTGGGTTATTATATTTGGACTTCTGGGTTGGAAATGAACTTGTGAAGCCTTGCTCCTTGTGAGCTCTGCTAAGGGACAAGGCACTGGATGCAGTAGGAGCCAGTTTGAAGTTTCAAAAACTAGCTGAAATTGTCTCCCTAGCACAGGAAACTCTGAGGATTCCATGTTGTCCAGATGTCTGATCCTGGCACAGAGGAGACCCAAACTGGGTCTCTGGAAGCACGAGTGGATAAGGTGGGACAGGGACACCATCAGAACCCCACCACATTGGAGCTGCTTCTTTGCAGGGTTAACACCTCATAATCAACCTTCTTTTTTATTTTTTTATTTATATTAGAATAACAACCACACACACACACACACACACACACACACAAATCCCACCAGCAAAACAGAATACATGTAGAAAAAACTACTAAGACAAACAACAGGGATGTCATGTTGAGGAGGGAGCGGGCTTGTTTTCTGCTGCTCCAGAGACTAGGACAAGGAGCAATGGAGTCAAACTGCAGGAAAGGAGATTCCACCTGAACCTCAGGAAGAACTTCCTGACGGTCAGAGCTGTTCGGCAGTGGAATATGCTGCCTCAATGGAGTGTGGTGGAATCTCCTTCTCTGGAGGTTTTTAAGGAGAGGCTGGATGTCCATCTGTTGGGAATGCTTTGATGGGTGTTCTTGCATAGCAGGGGGTTGGACTGGATGGCCCCTGGGGTTTCTTCCAACTCTATGATTCTATGATTCTATGAACAAACCCTACCAGCTACAATAAACAATTGAAATACACAGACCTAAATATACAGCTAATACAATAAACAACACCTAACTAAAAATTGGGTCCCTCCCATGCTGCCAGCAGCAAATACTAATCTAATAGTAATCTCTAGTTGTTCTATTCTAAAAATAGTATATATTTTAAAATTAGCTGCTTAATCTAAAATTTGTAAAAATAATAGGTAATTAATAATAGGTAATAATAATGTTATTAATTACCTTAACACTGTTAAGGTTACTTAACAATTCTAACATGACTATTAAAGGATTACAATTAATCACCCTAAAATTAATAATAATAATAATAATAATAATAATAATAATACTAATAATCTTTATTTGTATAGACAAGGCCATTACAAAGTATTTCAGATTAAAACAGCATTAAAACAATACAAAAAGTATTGTACTTTATAGTCCCATCCTAAAATTAACATTAACATATATTAGTCTTTAATAGCCATTCATCTTGTTAGTTATAAGAATCTTAATATTTCTTAATACTATACTTTTATATCGTAAAAAGCTGCCAATAAAGCCTAAACTAATCTCCATCCTTCTCTTGTAACAATTGAACTAACAATATAAACAGATAAAAAAGATAGAAACAGATAAACTTCAAGTATCTTCTCTCAGCTTTAACTCTTCCTCTTGTTAATTTTCTCATAGATTTTTTACATAAGTATCATCATACATTGCATGTAAAATGAAAAAAAAATTATTCCATCATAATTCTAAATCCTTGTTACATCGTAGTTCTAGATAAACCTCTACAGTCAAGTCAAAACCTTTTGTTCAGTAAGCACATGTTCCTGTTATTGATCTATCTGGTTTCCCTTTTTCAACACTCAAAGAAATCTCATATCCATGGATCTTTTCCATGAGAATATTCATCTGCATATGTGAACCAGAAAAGGGGACATTTCCTCAATGATACATTACCTTTAAATTTAACAACATACTCCTAAACATTAGGTCAAAAACCAAATATTTCCATCATTAACCCTTCTGGTTTCTTGTTATGATGGCTAGATCCTGTTTAGACAATGTTAGAAAAGCACTTTCTAACCAAACCAACATTAAACAATGCCTTTGGTTCTTATAATTACAAATCCAAATTTTAAAGATAACCCAATATGATAGATAACCCAACAAAGCATCTATTTTTTAATAAATCGATCTTCACCTTTCTTTCCTGGGAGAGTTTCTTCCCCTTGAATAATTTCTTGTAGCTTCAAGATGCCACTGTCAAAGATTTCCTCTGACACTATCATCACCCCGGCAGTGGTGGAGCTTGCAGTGTGTGGAGTGTGTGTGTGAGGGGGTGGGGCTATGGCATGAGAGGCGTAGCCGCTGTGCAGGGGGCGTGGCTGTGGTATGTAGGGGTGTGGCCAGAGCGAGTGGGGGTGTGGTTATGGGCCAGGACGCCCCAGAAACATTGCTGCCTGGGGTGGATTGCCCCTACATTCCTACGCTACTGCATCCTGGCCAAATCCTCTCCTATATTCCTCATATTTTCCAAATCTGATGTAGGCACTGGTTGTTGCATCTGGTCAGGGCTCATATCTTCTTGCAGAAACATTGTATCCAGATCAGGAACAATCCCCTGTGTTTCATCTTCATTTCCTTTCTGTTGACAAACTGTCACACCATCAATTTGATGTTATCAGTCTCTTCAACTCTCATATTCAATCTTAACGAGGACAACTGTGTTACAAGCTTGTTGTATTTTTCTTCTGTAGACAATGTAAATTGCCTGAATTCTGCCCAAAAATGTAAAAAATAGTCAGTATCTCCTCTGGGTTATTTAAACCATTTTTAATTTGGGTGCAGGAGTCCATAGTTAGAGTCATATTAAGCTCTATTCAGATTAAGCTCTATTCTATTCTCACAACAACTGATAAGACAGCATAACATCCAAAATTTCCCAGCCAAATCAGCATCATCAACAACAACAAAAGATGTGAGAAACTCACAGTATAAAGAAAGAAGGAAAAACAAAAATTATAGTCTTTTTATTAATAAAGACAGAGTCCAACCATTATTAAAAATAAAATTCCCAACAAAATTAACCAGAAGATCAGTCTCAATCAAAACCATTCAGTCCATCAAAAATCATAACCAGGTTATTAGCCCGTTCCCAGATCCAAAGGAAAAAAGTGTTTAAAATCAAGATCTCAATGTATTAAAAACACAATGTCCCCATGTCTACGTCCAGTCTTAATAGCCACTATTCAAGAACAGAGCACTAAACAAAAAAGAGTTAAATATAAACAAGTTTATCCCAATTAAGTCCGATAAACACATCAAAGAGAAAATAAAAGAAAATTCCCTTTAGAAACAAGCAAGAGGCTCCTAGGCCTATAAGCAAGATTATACCTGCTGCAACAGAGGCTCCTTGCATGTTCTATGTAATACAATTGAAAATTAAAGATTGATACATAGCAAGAGATCCAGTCAGGTGATAATGATATCCGTGACTTCTCCAAAGTATGCAATGTCTCTGGAGTCATGGGACCTGCTACAACCACTCAGTTCCTGAGCATGTGATATGCCAGTCCCAATCTGGGCTCTTTGGGATCTTCAGACTCTCTGTGGATTAAGGAGTCCACTAGCTTGACAGGGGGAACCCCTAATACCTCCTGTCAAGCACAGCACTTTCAGAGGTTGTGATCTAGTGGAGATCGCTAGAACACATCTGCCATTACCACAGCCGGAAATGAAACCCTTGCACAGCCAACCTTCTTAACCTCCTTGATTCAAGATGCGATCTTTGGAGCTGGGCCTCAGCTGTGTTTGGGAGCAGCCAGGAGGAGTGCTCTGGCTGTTGCTTTCATTTTTCTTTTCTAAGCATATTTTAAGCTTACTTCCAACTTATACCTTGCAAAATTGACTGAGAGTAAGAAGATTGAAGAGGAAGAGGTAGAAGGAGAATAAGAATTTAAGCAATAATTAATAAGATCAACAGGAAGATTAAAACAATCAAACCAAAACAAAGACTTACCATCCACTCATGAGAAACCAGTACGAATTGTGCTTAACTAAAGAGAAAATTGCCTCCCTGCTTACCTTACTTTCAACTGGTGTCAATACTGATAAAATTGTCCTAATATAAGTTTACTAAGAGAGATGATAACCAGCCTTATCTTTCTGCAACTTCTTCTTCTGTATACTTCCTTGTACAAGAAAGTAGTTAATGTTTGGAAAGTAAACAACTTGAAGATAACTAACAAACAGATGTCAAACAGAATGTGAAATAGTAAAGATGGCAAATAAGTCAAATAAAAATTGAAATTAACTAAGTAATCAGATTAACATAGCTGTAAGCTGAAGAGTAAGTGTGGTAGCTCTACTACGAATGATGGTGGTCCTTACAAGACAGGGATGTAAAAACTTAGGTGCTTCCCCAATTTGTATGGAATCTTCTACAAGCAATACAGAGCGATAAAAAAGGCAAACGAAACAAACAGATACCTGCATATTTCTCTCCAGTGGTTAAAATAAAGGATCCAGGGCCTGAAGTGTGTTACTGTAGTTTCTAGTCCGAACTTGTGGGATATTAGATATCATTTGATATCAAGAATTTGACCTGCACTACCCATTCCTCTCCATGTGCTTGCGAGCCCCCAGACAAGCACGCACACAGGCACGGCCGAAAATAGCTGAACTATTCAAAACAAAATCCAGGCAGTCCAGTAATTGCCAGACTGCAGCTTTAGGAGACCTCCAGGCAAGTACCTTCTTAAGATCACATTATGTATGCATGCTGTTTAAAAAAGATCCCCTGCCCCGAGCAGGCAGCTTGACGAGCGGACTATCCAACTCTCAAGCACTCCGCGTTTGCATACTGTCTCACTATTGGCAATGCTGTCATAATTCAATCATCTAAAGTACTGACCTTTCGGAGGCTTTGTCTCCAGTCCGAAACCCATTGTTTTCCCCGGGAACGGACTCGCCTACAGGCACATTTTCCCCTATAAGAACCCCTGATTTTGAGCATCTCATCGGATTGCTCGTGACTTGCCTCCCGACTTGCTACCTCTCCGTTTGATGAGCCTCCCCTCAGCCTCCACGTGCTGACAGTCTATGCTCCCCAGCTTCTTTCCTTTTACCGGGCTACAGGACCAGGTGTAGTATTTTCCCGAAAATCCTCCTGAAAATCCCCTATCTATTTTCCTCTCTTTATTTCCTTAGGACTGTGTGCGTGACTGTGCAATTGTGCAGTATTTCTTAATTTTCTGAGTGAGTGTGTACGTTTGCTGTGACTTTATAAATAAAGGAAAACAATTATTATTTACTTCTGTTTGATTATTGACTCGGCCTGACCCTGTAGACACTGGGTAAAAGATCTCGCTATATTGCCCTGCCTCTTGCATTGCTAACTAGTGCTCTAGCTAATTCCCATTCCCCATTATTTTGAGCACATTGAGTTGTTCCTCCCGGGACCCCCAGAAATCAGAGTAACAGAGTGGTGGAGTAATGCGGGCAACCCCTGTACCTCTAATTTGAGTGGGAGTCGCGAACCTACTCAAGTCAGGCTGGTACAGATGTAGGCAATAGCCGTAGTCAAGTCTTAAAGTGATAGGAACACGTGTGCGTGAACTCTGTGTGTTTGAGTTCCAGGAGCTATTCTATCTGGGTGGGAAATCTGCACCCCTTTCTCGCTTGGTTTGTGTGTGGCAGCCGCCCCGGCTTGGTCATTGCTGGCCCTCGGGCAGTTATGCACGAACTGTCCTGGGAATCACATCCCTAAATTGGGGACTATCGCGGGCTGGGATCCAAAGCGCTAGGGCGTTAGGAACAGTCCATACACACAATACACACACAGCAAGGCAAAAAAAAGCACTTAGGGAAGAATTTCCCCCAGAGATAACACGGGTGTGTCCCGTTCAGAGAGTTAAGGCACGGGTGCGTCCCGTTTAGAGCATAGAGTACGGGTGCGTCCCATCAGAATTGGAACTCGGGTGCATCCTGATTTGTAGTAAACTAGGTGTGGCTGGTGAGTCCCGACTTAGGTAAGGGTTTTAGAAGGTTTGCCCGAGGTAGAGGAAGGCGCCCCTCACCCAAAAAACTGTTAGGGACAGTTCAGTTTGGTTCCTTTCCCTTTGCCCCTGCTGCTTGGCCAGGCAGCATAGTAAGTTCCTAAGTGTTCGTTTTCCCCCTTCATTGTTTGGTGGAGTCCCAGTGAAGGTTTCCCCCAGAATCTAGGTGATTCTCCCCATCCCTGAACCATGCTCTCGTCCTTTTGCCCCTAAGCTGTCGAGGTGGAAGGCCGGGCTTAGACAAGCAAAAGTGACCTTTTCTGGGCAGGCCGGAGTTAGGTTCCCAAACCTCTTCCCCAATTAAGTTCTGCTGAGTTTGTCTCCCTGATACCCCCCAAAGGGATCTCGGTGATCCTTCCAGTCCCTCCATGTCCTGGTCCCATTTTGAGCTTAGAAATGGAAGTGAAGGACTTCATGTTTTAGAAGGAGTCCAAAGGAAAGTTAGAGAAGTGGGTGTTAAGTAAAGGACAATGGCCCTGAAAGGATATGAGCTTCCAGACAGCAGACCCCTTTGCTACCCTCTGTGAGGTGTATGCTAAGGCGTGTAAGTCTAAGAACCCGTTTGGGGCATCCAAGGATGTGTTGGCCGCATGGGGACTTTGGCTTACGGCCAGAGATGCGTCCCGTGCCCTGGTAGAGACCAGAGACAAGCTTGCTGAGTCCAATAAAGAAGTTGCCCGGCTTCATGCCGAGATGGAGGTCCTGCGGACGGACAAAGTAACATTCGCATCCGTCGCGCAGGCCACCTCACAAAAACTTAGTGCTGCCACTCTTCAGGCCCAGACTTGGGAGGAAAAGGCTCACGCTTTAGAAGCTGAGCGAGCCCACGCCAGGTCTGCAGCCAGATTCATGGTTGGGCAAGTCAAGGAGCAGCAGGAGGCTGTCAGCCACGCGGCTTGCCATAAGCAGATAGAGGCTTTGGAGAACCAGCTCCACATGCACAGGGCTTTAATTTCAGCCATCTGTCCGGAACTTCTCCCCTCGTTTCCCCTTGATGCCTCCAGGGAGCCATTGCCAGAAGATGCTCTGGCCACCCTTCCCCACAACCCGGACTGGAGTGACCACAGGGTCCCAGTCCAACTAGTAGAAACAAGGTCTATGACCAAGAGGATTGCCCCTTCGGGAGAAGGAGGTTTAGACAGGGCAGAGGTGCGGGAGACTCAAGAGATAAGAGACCCGGGTCCCCTGGAGAGCCACCGAAGCCAAAGCTATTGCGGACCAGCTTGGTCCTCTGAATAAGTCCACAGGGATCATGTGGTTTAATGCTTTGATCCACTCCCACCCCACAGTCAACGGCCAAGACCTAACACAGCTGCCCAGGTTGTGTATGTTCCCGTCTGAACTCCCTACTTTGGAATCTGCTGTGGCAGCTTGAGGCTTAGTGAGACTCGAGGCCCACGACTGGATGAGGGAGGTCATTAGGATTCTGTGGCCAGGGCAGAGCGCTAGCGTTCTGTACATAATGGAACAGCAGGGTCCCAAGGAAAGCCCAGAGGCATATGTGGCCCGGAAGCAGCTTCTGGCCATTTTAGCAGAGAAAGTCCCCTTGGCTCCAGGAGGGTACAACTTTAATCATCTGGAGTTCAAGACTTTCCTTTACGGAGGTCTGAACCATGAAATAAGGTGGCCCTAGGCTTGGTGGACCCCGCAACCACAGGTTGGGAGGAGTTTGGGAACAACCTCCGGCGAGTCGCTGACCTTCTCCGTGAGGCAGGATCCCTGAAGCCCCTCCTAAGCAGCATAGACATGATGCAGGGAATTGGGAGCCCATACAGGAGGTGACGTACTCCAACTATGGACTCCATTCCCAACATAGGAAGACAGCTCTGAATTCAGTCCCGAAGGGGAACTGGAATTCGCGTCCCCCTCCCAGACAGGACAACAGACAGAGACAGGAGCATTGGCAGGCTAGGGACTCCTGCAGTCAGCCTAGGAAGACAGGGAATTCCGCTCCTCCGCCTTCAGCTCCAAAACAGGCTACGGACAATGGTGCTCCTAGGGAGACGTCCGGTGACTATGATCCGACTGCCCAGACCTACTCGGCAGACCGAGTGAGATCTCGGGCATGCTAAGAAGGCTCGGACTGGATATGAGCCAGTTCGACAAGAGACCCACCTCAGAGCTCTTGAAGGGGCTTTAGACAAGCAACTTCAGGTGGGAAATAAACAGCTGATCAATGCCATGACTAACGGCCCTCCTCTGGCTGGATACTATCCCAACCTGGATTTGCAAGAATAGGGGAGCCCCCGGTCCAGGAAGCTTCCTTGCAATGTCGTGGCTCGGCTGAAGCCAGACAAGCGGGGAAGATTCTGGGTGAAGGCAGGCATTGGGGCCAAGAGGGACAAAACTCCAGCCACCCTTCTTGTGGATTCTGGTGCAGCGTTGAATGTGCTGCACCCCAAATTGGTGAGACACGGTGAGCCTACCCCCGAGACTGTCCAATTGACTGGATATGGTGGGGGGGGACACCAAGCTAAGGCTTGGACAAACATCCCCATGTCCATAAACACGTTCCATTTTAAACTGTGGGCTTGTGAGAACCGTGGGGAGGACGAAGGCCTTTTGGGCATTGGATTCCTCCAGGGAAATAAGCTTACAGTGGACTATGCGAATGGGTTTTTGTGGCAGTTAGACCAAGGACCCTTAGAGATTTCCGTGGTACACCGCTGTGCTGCTATTAAAGCCCCTGCCCCCGTGCAGTGTGTTGCTAGTGATCTGTGGGTACAAGCTTTCCCTGAAGTTTGGATTAGAGACAAAATTGAGTGTGGCAAGATGAAGGGTGCTTGCGTGCTAATTGAGGGCAAGGATCCCCTGCCACAGAAGCAGTACAAGTATCCTGCAGAGGCAGAGGAAGGCATAGGAAAGACGATTGAAGGACTGGTCCAGTGGGACTTAGTCACTCCTATGCAGTCCATCTGTAACGTGCCCTTGTGGCCTGTGCTCAAGGCCGATGGTAAAACGTGGCAAATGACGGTGGATTTTTGAACTTTGAACTTCGTCACTCCCCCCGTGGCACCAGTCGTGGCCAAATACAATGAGATCTTGTCTGCTATTGCTGCGGGAGCCAAGTACTACAGCGTATTAGATTTGGCTAATGCCTTTCATTCAATACTACTGCACGAAGCATGCTGGTACAAATTCGCCTTCACGTTCAGAGGGCAACAGTACGTCTTCAAAATAACGCCCCAAGGTTTCCACTCAAGCCCTAGCATCCGCCATGCCGATGTGGTCAAGATGTGGACTAGGCTGCAGCCAGCCTCACGAGCCGATGTCTTGTCCTACGTGGATGACATTCTCATCCATTCAGATTCGGAAGACAAAACTAGGGACATTACCCACGAAGTACTGGCTATCCTTAAAGACACCAGATTTAAAGCCAGTAGGGAAAAGCCACAGTTGGTGACCACAGAGGTCAAATACTTAGGACTTTGTTTAGGAGCTGAAGGACGCACTCCTTATGCATAAAGGGTCGAGGTAATTGCCAAATTACCTGCCCCTACAGACGTGCAGTCTCTCCCCTCACTTCTGGGAACTTTCGATTTCTTCAGGGATTTTATCGAGTCTTTCGCTGTCAAGGCAAAGCCTCTATATGCCCTGTTGAAAAAGAATTCCCAGTGGGAATGGGGACCTGCACAGCAATAGGCATTTGCCCAACTAAAAGAGGACCTCATGAAAGCGCTAGCGCTTGCCCATCCGAACATGTCCAAACCATTCCTCATACAACTAGCCACCTCAGATAGGCGTATAGGAGCAGTTCTATAGCAGCAATTGAATGGCACTCAGGGGGTTATAGCCTATGCCTCCTGCAATTTGAACTCCCATGAGACCAAATTCACCCCTTGCGAGAAAACATGCCTCGCGCTAGTCTGGGCCTTAACACACTGGGAATTTATGATAGGAGGCACCCGTGTGGTTGTCCAGACACCCCACACACCGCTTAAGTATATTCTGTCTGGAAAAGTCCAGAACGGCCAGGTATCCAACGCAAGGATAGCCAAATGGACTGTTTCCCTGGTGTCACATGGGGTGGATTTTCAAAAACAACCTCAAGATCCCCTGGCTCCCTATGGTCTAGTTGTGACCGGAGCCACGCATGAGTGCCACTTGCCACCTATGTTTAAGACCAATTGGCCAGTTGAGTGGGGATCTTCTCTTGAAGAGGCTCAATTGCAGGGCTTTACTTGTTGGTTCTGTGATGGTTCCTCTATGCATGTGGACAGAAGCCCTAGGACAGGCTTTGGAGCGATCCAAGTCACAGATTCCTTCACCCTCCAAGGGAAAGCCAGGCCCCACTCTAGCCAAACGGCTGAAGTAGAAGCTCTAAAGGCTATCTTAGAGCACGAACCGCTTGACTGTCCCCTAGCCATTTACACTGACTCCGATTGGACTGCTAAAGCAGCCAGTGTATGGCTCCCAATTTGGCTTGAAAACGATTTAAAAACCGCAGATGGGAAACCCATAGCCCATCTGGATAAATGGGTCAACATCGCTGCCCAAATTGAAGAGAGGACTGCCCCTACTTGGGTTGCTCATGTCTGAGGGCATCAAAGGAAAGGCACGGCTCCTTGTATTTGGAACAACCGGGCTGATGCGCTTGCCAAGGACGCTGCCTTGCAGGATGATGGGGCTCCCATCGTTGCCATTAATGTCAACCCCAAACAGCTGATGCTTCCCCCTATGTTTGACTTAGGCACCCTTCAGAAGGGAGACCCAGAGATTTCAGAGCTGGCCAGGAATGGTACTGACGAGTCTGGCCGCTTTAAAATAGAACAGATAGACGGTGTGTTCTGGGCAGTAGATGCCAGTGGCCAGCGCCATTGGATAGTGCCCAAAGATCCTAGAAGCGACGTGATTCAGTTTGTTCACGAACAGGGGCATTGTGGATGAGAGGTCACATTGGATAGAGTTAGCGAAACCGGTTGGTGGCCCCAGATGAAGCAAGATGTGAACCAGTGGGTTGACAATTGCTTGTCTTGTGCCATGGTCAATGCTGACCCCTCTGGACTTAAGGCTCCCATTCAGCACCAACGGATTTAGGGTCCCTGGACCCAAATCCAAATTGATTTCATAGGTCCTTTGCCCATCATACCTAGGGGGAACAAATACTGTCTGACAGTAATTGATCCCTTTAGCAAATGGGTCGAGGCTTTTCCCTGCAGAGACAATACAGCCAGCACAGCTGCACGGCTGCTGCTTAACAATGTGTGGACTCGCTGGGGTGTGTCACGTGACCTTGACTCAGATCTTAGAGTTCACTTCACTGGAGAAGAGACCCAAGATTTGTGCAAGGCGCTGGGCATACGCCAACAATTCCATATAGCACATCGCCTGCAGAGCTCAGGACAGATAGAACGTACCAACCATTCTTTGAAGGAGGCACTCCGAAAGGTTATGCACTCCTCAGAGAAGGATTGGGACACCAAACTGCCCATCATCTTGATGGCCTTTAGAGGCACAGTGGCATCACATGGTCATGACCGGGTGTAAAATGATGTTGCCAGAAGCCTTCTGGATCGATACCAGCATCCCTTCAGACTTGGAACCCATTGTTTTGAACAACGAGTGGGTGAAGAGTCTGATACAGCACATGGGCCAGATACACCGGCAGATAGCGACACAATTAGGCAAGAACTTACAAAGGATGGACAAGAGACTAGGATGGGTACATCACCCTTGCCAGTGGGAAGAGGGACAGCTGGTCTTGTATAGGAACTTCTATAAGGACAAGCACTCTCTTAATGCCAAATGGGTGGGTCCCGTCCCCATTGTGAAAAGGATTTCCCCTGCGGTCTACCAGATCTGCATTCCTAAGAAAAAGGGAGACTGGCTTAAGTTCTTCCATGTTTCCCAACTAAAGGAGTGGAAAGGTCAGCCTGTCGATCCCGCCTCTGTGGTAATCCCAGATTTGGAGGATCCAGGCGTCCAAAAGCCTTCTGTATGCCCAATAGTTTCTCAGACTTCTCTGAGTCATAAGGAAATGCCAGCTGTTAATTTGTCTGAGACGTTAGTCTCAATTTACGAAGCATTCGACAATGGGTAAATGATCGTTGTTGGAACGGGACAGAGAGGAGTGACGACCGCTCTGACTCCCCCGCTTCTGTAGATAGGCCCCTGTGTGTGTGTGTGTGTGTGTGTGTGTGTGTGTGTGTGTAGGTTAGTATAAGGTAGTGACGGACTCCCGTGTCTGTCTTCCCTACAGGGAGACGGAATGGGACCGTTCGCGTGGAGTTTGGTGTTGTTTGAATTGTTTGAATTTACTCTCGGAATCTCTCCCGAATACACGACCCAGTTCACAACCAGCTGGCAATACAACGTGCAGGCGATCTGCCATTGGAATCCTTACCAAGAGGCAGAAGCTCTGCTGAGCAATATGCATGTTACCATGGTTTCAAAAGCGTTATCCTTTTGACCTATTCTCTCAGATACAGGTACGCCCTAAAGGTAGACTTAACTCAGAGTTAAGAATGTCTGTGGCTGGCAGCAAAGTTAAGGTATATACCGAAATGGCGATAGCACTGTCTCCATTGACCGTCAAGATGGTCTGGAGTCGGCACCGTAATGCTTCCTTGTTTGTGATTAGGTTCACTTATGACAATTGTTACCCAGCATGGGAGTGGAAAACCTTTCTGTTCACGTGCCGTAACCTCACCTGTACCCCGACAGGTTGCAAATTCTCATGCGGCAAGATGTGGTGCCCAGATTCCCCTGTTTATACCCCTCCTTCCAATAGTTCCCTGGCCATGTATGTGGGGAGCACCGTAGTATGTAAGGACATAGAGGTAGTTGCTTATTCGTACTCTCAACCCATTGTAATCACCATGGTGCTAAATTTTACAGTCGTGAATATTTCGAAGGTCATTCCTGCCTGCCAACCTTATTTGATACAAGCATGGACACAGTGGGAGCACTGGGAAAAGTGGTGGCTATTGTTTTCCCACCCACATGTTCGCCCTAAGCGAAGCGTCCTAGGGACAGTCTTAGGAGGAATAGGAACTGGCGGCGTAATAATTAATGCAATGGACAACGAAGTATTGGCAAATAAATTAGGAATGATTGGCTCTAAGACAAAAGAAATTGGAGTATCCTCTGCCATGAGTTTAACTAACCTGGCAAGAGGAATGGATTTGATCAGTCAATTATTACCACAATGGGTTGGCGCAGAGAGAGATATCATGTCTGACCTTGGTCACTCTTTAAAAACCACGACGTATAATATGTCAGTTGCCATCCAGTGCACACAACTTCAAAGCAATATAATAACATTTGCCGCTCAAGTGATCCAGGCTAGCCTCATGGGTTTAATGCACCCGGAGATCCTAAGCCTGCTGAGGGAACGGTATCCGGAATCGCTAGAACACCCCACCGCTTTGGCACAAATACGGCATGCCACTTGGGAAAACTTAACTCTCAAGGTGGAAGTCGTACATGAAAGGATTCTGGACCCAGTAATTTTACATCCATTGTCCCATCTTGGACTATGCCTGATAGCCGCTAATGCCACCTTACTACCCCGACAAATGACCCACTGGTCTAATGGCTCCCATTCATTTGATTTGTCCGATTGTTTGTTCCATCAGCATTGGGTACAGTGCTTTCGAAATATAGACAGTTTCCGTTGTGAGAACACCTCTGAATATATTGTAATCCCGGTCAATAGCACAGTGATGGCTCAGATTAATGAGTGCTTTTGTTTAAGGACTCCTTGTCCACACGTTACAGTATTGCCTAGTGGTGCGACCGTAATAATTAACTGCACCGCCGGCAACCCTTGCTTCTGTGTGCAGCATGTTCAGGATTGTTTTGGGCAGAACTTTTATCTCAGGCGGGAGATAAAAGATGATGTCTTAGAGACTGGATATGTGCCTGCAGAGTCTGAACTAGTTGGATTCCACATCGAGGACGAGATCCCATGTCTACATGGCTATGGAATCTCACCCGCCTAGCAAATAGAGTACAGGAGGTATCGCACTCCCTCCACCAAATTGCCTTGACAGTCAACCATTCCGCCAAGGTTGAATCATCCGAAGATTTGGAAGCGGACTCCCAACAGTCATGGTGGGATACCTTCAGTTGGTCCTCCACCGGACAAGCAATTGCCCACTTCGCCTTGCACCCTTTAATAATTCTGGTAGTCTTCCAGGTCATACTAGCCCTGTGATTGATTGGCCTCACACTGTGGGTCAAGAAACAAATTTTCCAGCTACAAGCTGGCCGGTTTTACTGAGAATTGAGAGATCCGAGGCTTGTAATTTGTACATAGTTTATTGTTAGTTTAAATAGTTTTAATTCTAATGTTTTGTCCGTTTACAAAAGCCTGTCCGGGCGACCATTCTTCAGGCCTGCTCCGGAGTCCAGCTTTTTTGAGGTAGGGAAGTTGTGCACTCAGAACCTACATCCAGCCACCAGCACCGTACTTGCAGAACCCCAAGCCCTCGGTATACATCATCAGGCTTGGAGTCAAACTCTGGGTCTGAGTGAAGGGGGGGACCTCGGCGAGCAATCTGCCAAGTGGAATCCCATCCTGTTGGGGGGGGGAACCTTCGGCTGTCTGCCTGCCAGTGGGGTCTAGGTGTCTTGGTCGGGTTGGCATGGCTTAGGCTGCCTCAGGGCCAGCGGATTGATGTGGGTTCTCAATCCACAGCCTCACTACCTGAACAGGCCCTGCTGAGGCCAATACTGCTCTATCCTTGGGAGCTATTTAAATCCTTGCTCCCCCACAAACTTTCAGATCACAGTGAGCCAAGACTTTTTCCACTTGAACTCCCATCAGGCGTTGAGCTGATAATTTGCGTTTTATCTATGCATTGGATAACCTTGTTGTCAGTTCTGTTGCAAAATAGCTATAGGTCGACAGCTCCGGAGAGCTGGGAAGACTCCCCCGGACCTGACCATCTCCCCCGGCTATCGTGGGGGGGGGGGGGGGTGGAGAAGAAAATCGCAGCTCCAATCAGGAGCCGGTCCAAGGAGATGCCCGATTTCTCTGCAGCAGCTGTGGGACCATGCGGGGGGATGACCCAAACACCTCCTGACGAAGACAAAAGACTTTTGACCCAAAAACCCATTTTAAGAGACTGTTGCTATCTTGATCACCGAAGAAGCTCCATATGGACTATTCCTTGCTCCAAGATCTGCAAGATGCAACCAGCTAATAGTCAGCACACGATTCTTAGCTAGTTTGCAAACATCGATACATTGTAGCAATTGTCATTTTCTCCTTGCTTAAGATTTGCAGTGCGTCATTGGAAGGCGCACTTTTACTTCTACTCCATCTGTTGATATATTATGTCATCTGCTGCTGTTGCCAAATTCTCTTATTGGTTATTACTAATGTACATTTTGCGTGAATGTGTTTAGGTATAGTTAGTAATGTATTTTGAAGTTAGAAAATCCTTTGTTTTTCCCCCAAATTCCCCCTTCCCTACAGAGAAATACTACCGCTGTGCCTTAAGACCCCTATTCGGCTCTAAAACCATTGTTGTTTTTAATTGGAAAATGTTCAATATTGTCCCCAAATCGCCCATTTTCGGGGGGGGGGGATTGTTACTGTAGTTTCTAATCTGAACTTGTGGGATATTAGATATCGTTTGATATCAAGAATTTGGCCTTCACTACCCATTCCTCTCCACATGCTTGTGAGGCCCCCGGACAAGCACGCACACAGGCGTGGCCGAAAATAGCTGAACCATTCAAAAACAAGCCCAGGCAGGTCAGTAATTGCCAAGTGCAGCTTCAGGAGACCTCCAGGCAAGTACCCTTTTAAGATCACATTATGTATGCATGCTGTTTACAAAAGATCCCCTGCCCTGAGCAGGCAGCTTGAAGAGCGGACTATCCAACTCTCAAGCACTCTGCGTTTGCATACTGCCTCACTATTGACAACGCTGTCACAATTCAATCATCTAAAGTACTGACCTTTTGGAGGCTTTGTCTCCAGCCCGAAATCCATTGTTTTCCCCAGGAACAGACTAGCCTACAGGCACATTTTCCCCTATAAGAACCCCTGATTTTGAGCATCTCATCAGATTGCTCGTGACTTGCCTCCTGACTTGCTGCCTCTCCGTTTGACGAGCCTCCCCTCAGCCTCCATGTGCTGACAATCTATGCTCCCCAGCTTCTTTCCTTTTACTGGGCTACAGGACCAGGTGTAGTATTTCCCCCAAACATCCTCCTGAAAATCCCCTATCTATTTTCCTTTCTTTATTTCCTTAGGACTGTGTGCATGGCTGCGCAATTGTGCAGTATTTCTTAATTTTCTAAGTGAGTGAGTGCGTATGTTTGCTGTGGCTTTATAAATAAAGGAAAACAATTATTATTTACTTCTGTTTGATTATTGACTCGGCCTGACCCCGTAGACACTGGGTAAAAGATCTCACTACGTTGCCCTGCCTCTTGCATTGCTAACTAGTGCTCTAGCTAATTCCCATTCCCCATTATTTTGAGCACATTGAGGTGTTCCTCCCAGGACCCCCAGAAATCAGGGTAACAGACCCCACAGGGGTCTGTTCTGTCCCCATGGTATTTAACGTATACAATGTGCCCTCCATATATGCAGGGGTTCTGTTCCAGGAACCTCCATGTAAAACAAAAAAACACACGAAAAACACAAGAGCATCACATGTCAATGTATGAATGCCAACAGTGTGTATTGACTATAATGGAACATGACAGATACTTCATGCTATCTTGCATGCTCTCTTACCTTTGCACACATAAATGTGAGATAGCATGAAGCGTCCATCATGTTCCATTACAGATTACTTCTATACATGAAACCACTGGGAGAGGTTGTCTGGAGTCTGGGGTGAGGCATCATCAATATGCAGATCACACTCAATTCTATTACTCCTTTCCACTCCAATCCAAGGAGGCTCTCCTTATCCTAGACAAGTGTCTGTCATCAGTAATGGACTGGATGAGGGCAAACAGCAAACTGAAACTTAATCCAGATAAGACAGACAGTGCTCCTGGTAAGCCGGAAGGCAAATCAAGGAATAGGTATTCAGCCTGTGTTAAATGGGGTTATACTCCCCTGAAGACACAGCTTTGCAGTTTGGGTGTACTCTTGGACCTTTGAACCTGGAGGCCCAGGTTTCTGTGCTGGCCAGGAACCCTTTTCCGTATTTAAAACTTGTGTGCCAGTTGGGCCTGTTTCTTTGGATGCTGGATCTGGCCTATGTAGTACATGTCTCAGTTACATCTTGTCTGGACTACTGTAACCTGCTCTATGTGGAGCTATGTGTGTTTGGAAATTTCAGCCGGTCCAAAGAGCCGCAGCCAGACTGTTAACTGGGGTTAGTTTAGAGACCATATTATCCCCCTGTTGAAACAGCTCCACTGACTTTTAGTTTGTTTCCAGGCACAATTCAAAGTGCTAGTTATGACCTAGGAAGCCCTATATAGCTCAGGTCCAGGCTATCTCCCTGTATAAGCCAGCCCGGGCTCTGCAGTCCTACGACCTTTGCAAACATGGTTGGTGGAGAAGTGAGAGAGGGCCTTCTCAATGGCTGCTCCTAGTCTCTGGAACTCCATTGGCAGGGAGGCAAGAATGACCTCCTTGTCCCTCTGGCAGCAGGCTAAAAGCTTTTTAATCAGGCAGGGTTTCAATACAGAAAGTTTTTAAAGAACTGGCTAGTGGGTGCTGTACTCTTTTTTTTAAATATCTTTTTAAGCTGTTTTAATTAACAGTTTGATTCCATTTTAAATATTTTTGTTTTTAAATTATATTCTTTTACAGTGTGTGCTGCTTTGAGGCTCAATTTTGGGATACAAATAGTTGTTCTTTGCCCTCATTTCCAACTTATAGCAACCCTATCAAGGGGTTTTCTGGGGCAGAGTGTGATGTGCCCCGGGTCACCCACTGGGTTTCCATGGCCAAAAGGAGAACCAAACCCTGGTCTCCAGGGTGGTCATCAAACATTCATTACTGTATCATGTTGGCTCTTACAAATAGATAACAGTATTAGCCCCATTTTTATGTTAGTTTAGTTTTGTCTTTTTTGTTAGTGTTGTTTAGTGTTATGTATCCCTCCAGGTGTTGTTTTATTATCTAAAATTAGTGTTTTTAAGAAATATTATATTAAAAATAATAAAGATATATTTGTATTACTCCTTCCTTCCCAAATGTGTGTACAGTGGACCTTCCATATCTGTGAGGGTTCCCATGTAGCAGAAAAAATGAGAATGCTCGTGTCCATAATACCAAATGTCGGTAACATGCAAGCGGACATTTTAGCACATGCACATTGCTGTTACGTTTGCTCAAATTTGTGTATCTGGAGACTGCAGTGTGAAGTAGGCTGAACTCACTCAGAGCAGCCAATCCTAGAACAGAGAACACTGTGAGGAGAGGCAGAGACTCCAGTGAGAGGGAGGCGTTTTTAAAAACAACAGTCAGTTAAAGAGGGGAGTTGAAGACAGAGAGTTGAGACTGAGGCCCTTTCTGCACCTTACGTGTCTCCGGTGTCATCCCAGCAGCGGCTCTGCCAGGATGAGAGTGTGGACACGAACACTCTCTCCTCTGCACTGGCTAGCTCCTTCCGCAGCGCAGCTGGGCACTTTCCCAGGCTGCGCTGGGGCAGGAAATGCCTCCATTGCACTTCTGAAGGTCAGGCAAGTGCACGATGGTCGTGTGATCACAGGTCATTGATAGGAAAACCCATTAATGATTTAATCCATGAGCCGCCTGGCAATGGGAGGACAGGACCATGATTGATGTTGTTGTCACGGTCCTACTCCTCTCCTGGTCCCAAGCTGGGATGGGAGGCTCTTGTGGAAACAGCCTGGAAGTTTGGAGCAGACTGTTGGAGGAATCAGTTGAGAGTGTGAAGGGAAGTTACTGAATATTGGTTACCTGAGTTATGTAGGGCACGGGTCTGATAATAGCTCAACTGTAATAGTATTCATGGTTTGGAACTAAGATCTAGAACATAAGAAAGAAGTCATTCTATGCATTATTAAATGAAGTTAACTCATCTGTTATTTTGTATCACTGACTCTGGACAGCATTATTAACTCAGAACCAAATATGAGTCATGCTTACCAAAAAGAACACAAAGCTGATACACGTAAAAGTCCACAGTGAGGTCACCTGAGAGTTTAGGACTCCAGATCCAAGGAAGGATTTAAAAGGACAATTGGAGGGCAAGGTAACAGTGACAGGTTCACCAGGTTTGGAACTGTAGGCTCAATCTGAGAAGGAAATTTCTCACACACAGGTAAGGAGGGCCTATTGCATATATTTAAGATTGTATCCCTTCGTTAGGGCTGGCTGTTTTTTGATGTTGTTTTATTTTGTAAACTACTATGTGCAGTGGTGGTGCTACATAAATATTAATTAATAATGTTCTTGTACCATTGAGTAAATCAGATACAGAGTTTCCAACATGTTTCTAAAGAGTTTTCTTGCTATGAACAGAAAATAAACATGTGGCTTCCTGGTAGCTTCTGTCTGTGGGGAAGAAGGGGTGCAAAAAGATATAGACAAGTTTCCCTTTCCTTCACAAATAACTAACACTGGTTAGCCTGTATAGTGAGCAGATGAGCTAGCAGAATTCTCTGACCTGTAAAACATGCTTTCAGTAAATTTTAACAAACAAATAGAACATTAATATACATCAGTGACTGATTTGCATTTTTTTAATAACAAAGAAGCACAAGTCCCTTATGCAGATTAAAACCAAGGCAGCAATATGGTAATATGTGCATAAACAAGAAAGTCTTAGGTGTGCAGTATGTGTATAGCCATACTTCTTACAACAGTTTATACTATTAAAAACTGTATGTAAACTAATCAATAACTCTAGGTGATACTGACTATACGTCTTCTCTCTTTCTTCCACCCCCGTCATTTGGAAAGCCAGTCCTAGTTTGGCCTCCTTTCAGTCTAACAAGCCACTACAGCAGGGGTTACACAATAAGTAGCCTTCTCCAATGTGTACAACAGACTGCAGGTGCATTCTTTACAGAAAATGGAAACTGAAAGCTCAATATTCTACGAATTAGAAGACATGCCATAAGGTTTTTCTTTATATCCATTTCCTACAGGAAGTGACCTAACATAGATCATGGTTTTTAAGACTGACAGACATGCCCTGGGCAGCTGAGACGTTTACTATTTTGTCTCCACTCTTATGTCACTAGATTTGCAAAGTGCTATATATTCATAGAAGAATGAGTGGGGTATTTTTACTGACTCTAAAGAGAATCCATGTTGCGGCAAACTGTTCCAAAGCCCCCTAAAGGGTGCTTGGGATGATTACTTTTTTTGGAGGATGGCCGTGGCCTTCCCAGGTGTCCTGGCCTTCCACAGTTCCCCAGCCTTGCTAAAGGTAAGTAGAGATCCTCTCTATTCAGCCTTTAATACAAATTTGGCTTCCTGGAGATATGTCCGCAATCCAACATCCCCTCAGCCTAGCAAAAATATCCACATGCAGGCCTATCCTACACAGAGCCGTATGCCTAGCACACTGTAAAACTCCCAAAGTTGCCCTGCACATCCATTCTGTGCTTCACAGCAAACTGGCAGGCTTGGAGAAGGGTCTGGCTACCTCCCCATAGCTGGATGCACAATGATTACGGAAGCACTGAGACCCACAGAGGACCCCCGTAGATTTCAGCACTGATGTAATCATTTCACATCTGACCATGGGGAAGTAGCCAGACACATCTCTGATTTGTCTTCTCACCACAAAGCATGGAATGGCTGCGCGGATGGCCTCAGGGACTTTACATTAAGTTGGAGAGGAGGCTGCTTTGGATGTTGTGGAGGGAGGCAGCAAATACCTACCTCTGCCGCACCCCAAAATGGTAATTTGCACATCTAAGGAACACTAAAAGAATTGTGGCCACTGTGTGCCATAGCCCAGGTGGACAAACGTGGACTTCCTGATATTTTTGGACTGCAGTCACCATTGACTATGCTGTCAAGGATGGAAGGGAGATGAAGGAGGAAAACTTATCTCCAGGTTCAGAATTGCTTGCTCCTGATGCAGAACTGGGGACAGAAATCATGCTGTAGAACAGGACTGGGATTCATGAGGACTTCCCACTGGATTGCATTTCCAGCACTCTTCACTGTTGATTATGCTGATTAGGGCTCCTGGGAGTTTTAATCCACATCTGTAGGGTCACATGATTCCTATCTCTGCTGTAGGGCATTGGGTTAAGTCTCTTTAGAGAGGCAGCTGCCTGATACTTCGTCACTTTCTCTTCTTCTCCCTTCTTTCACACTCACCTAGACAAGAACAATGCCACTTCCTGGATGATACCTGGCTCTGACTAGGTTTTTAGTGGTCTCATAACTCAGCAACCCCTGACACCAGTAGCAGGTAAGAAAAGCAGACCCTGGGTAAATGTATCCAGCCACAGAGTCCTATCCTCTAGCTGAACTACCCAAGGCCAAAACAAGACTAGAAGAGAGGAATAAAGCTATTAGAGAACGTTACTTGTTGTGTTGGGTCAAGCCTCATGTTTATGAACATCTGACAAATTGCTTACAGAGCAGGCAACGGAGGCCTGGAGATGAGCAATGAAGGAGCAGGTGAGGTAGAAGCAAGATGCATGTGGCTGGTTCTTCCATTTAAACATTCCCTTCATAAAAAAAAATGTCTTTCCATCATATAGTCTATTCCTGGAGCCAGCCAGGGTTAATCTGATGAAAACCAAATTCAGATCTATATATGTGCACAGAGAGACACACTTGAGGTAGAAGAAAGGGGGCATGCAAACCCTAAGCCTTTTTGTGAAGTGCCTTTGCTCATATGAGTTGGAGCTAGAAGAGGTGAGAAGACTGAAGTGGGACTCTGCATCCTTCTGTGTTAAGAGTTTTAAGGAAAATCCTGGTTAGATACTCATCATCCCACTTTCTTCAACAAGCGATAAGGGGAACGTGAAGCCCTGAATTGGCCCACTGTTGCTTTCCTCCTATGAAAAAACAAAACAAAACAGCACATCTGTTTGAAAAGGAAAAGGTCCAGGTCACACAGAGACTGCATGCAGAGTCATCATGTGAACAAGATCTTCTCTACATATGAAAAAGTAACTGACCAAGGGGGTGTGGTGAGACACTCCCTTAATCGTGTGTTGAAGAAAGCAGTAAGGGAGGGAGCAGGGACAGGGCTATGGTAGTAAAAAAACTAAGACCACAGAGGGGGAAAGCAGGATGCTTAGGGGGTACAGTTGCTCTGCACTCCTGGAGTCTGCAGTGGTGGCTGGTAGGGTAGGAGGGCAGAGGTGGCTGAGAACGTTGCTCCTTCAGTGGCTGAGACATGTGGGAGAAGATAACCATCTTCTGTCTTCACAGTAGCATATTCCATACTTGTAGAGAAACCATGATAAAAGTTCATCTTTTGTTGGCTGACGTAGCCCACTGCCTGTTGGTTGTAGGAGATCCCAGCAGCTTTCCCAAAGAAGCTCCCATCCTCACCACTCACAATCGGATAGAAGCTCTGGGGGTTACCATAGATCTGGTGGTCACTGCTGTAGTTTTGGTTGTTGGAGTAGGGCTGGTTGTTGGCAAAGTTTTCATGAGCAGCAGCCAATGCGTGGATGTTTCTGGCTTCATCAATGCTATAACCTTGGTGATAATTGGGATTCATCTCCAGGTAACCATTCTGTAAGAGAAACGTGTGTAAGTAATGTTTCAACACCAGTAGCGTGTGGTAAAATTTTAAATGCAGGCTCTCATCAGCATAGTCTTGAGTAAAGATGCAAAACTGCAGGGGACAGGGGCTTACAGAGCAGGCAATGGATTTCCCATCCCATGTCTCCTAGACTACATCCCACCCCACAGCAAACCTTCAAACCTGTTTTCCTCTTCAGCCCTCAAAATAGCATCAGGAAGTGGCAGAAGTCACTTTCTGATGCCATTTTGAGAGGAACTGAAGATTAAAACAGAGGACAGTATATAAAGGGGTTCTGGGTGTTGGTGCGAGTAGGTAGTTTTGCATGTTTTCCGTGTTAGAGGGGCTTTTTGCATGGTTTTCAGGGAAACTGCTTGAAAAATAAAACCAAAAATATTTAACTTTTGGGGGGAAGAGTTGGGGACTTTGGGGGCTTCAGAAGCCCCAAGAGTGGGGTCCAGGGGCCGCAGGCACTCGTTGTTGATCCGTGCTCTATTGCAACACCCTAATGGAGACCTCAGAAGTGCAAGTGGCCGTGTTGATCTAATACAATCTAGCAGTTTCAAAACACAAATAATGACAGTAGTGCTTAGCGTTAGCGGCCATGCTCAGAACATATCACACTTCTTATCTCAGTTGTTACAACAACTCTGTAGAATTGCCAGTGTGGATTGTCCCCTGGTTATGGACTTAGGTTGAGACAGCAACATGGCCTAAGGCTACCAACAACACAATATGCAAACCAAGCGGCTATCTTTCAGCTTTGCTTTAAATCTTGTCTTCCTTTCAGAAACTTTTATAGTCACTGTTGTTTCATCTGTAGTGTGATTACAAAGACATAAAACTAGAAACTGTTCCACAGTCCTAACCTGAATGGATATTTATTACATTCAGTTCTCTTAGAACAAAGGTTAGAAAACACTGGAGTCATAGACAGTTCTCCTGTTCCATCTGGGCAGTGTTGTCTACAAACAGAATGGGAACCTGTGGGTCTCCACAACCCCTCTTAAGCCCTAAGCAGCATAACCATGTATGAGGGGTTATGGGAATTTCAAGGGCCACAGTTGTCCATTATGATGACTGCTAGGAGATCCACAGGGTTTCAGGCAGAGATCTTTGGAAGTGGAAGTGCCAGGAACTGAACCTGGGACCCCTGACATGCAAAGCATACATCTACCCACTTGATCTATGGCCCTTTCCCCATACTTTGGCCAATGCCACACTATAAGGATCTTCTATTCAAGTGTCTTCTCAGTCATTTAGAAGATCTGAGAACTTTTGTTCCACCGCAGTACTGGTTCCTATTACCTGAGATGGGCACATCCCTTTTCTCATCCATAGACTTTCTTTCTGAGTTCGTTTAAACTTCATTCGTTGATTCTGAAACCATGTTTTTATCTGCAACACCCATAATAGGAAAAGAAACTTTGCAATCAAACAATTATGTAATCAAACCATACAAATATATATTTGTATCCCTTAGAGAAATTTACTCTTATTTTTATTTTCTTGTTAATGTCAGGTGAGAAAGCAAAATGACACAATGGGCTAGTTTTTACAATACATTTAAAGTGTTCTTAGATCACAAATCCCCTTCTTTCTCATTATTAGCTGTACTGACCAGAGCTGATGGGAGTTGCAGTGTAACACCTGGAGGATCCTACTATGGGGAGGAGTGAGCTGAACACAAAGGAAAAACAGAACCTCCAGCTCAGTGAAAACTAAGTATTTAATGGTTGTGCGGAATGCTGGCCCATGACTGAGTGCAGAACGGAGTAGAATGGAGGGAGGGCAGGTCTGACTAAGAATGTGGACAGAATCACACCATACTACAACATTCTATTCTGAAAGCAGCAAATAATTTACCACTGATGAAATGGGGAATATTGTTATGGTTCTTGGTTTGACAGCTTACCTGTCAGGTGCAGGAATTAAGAAATAACACTGTCAACTCTTGAGTTTTATACTACATGCTATTCTTTCATTTCATTTGTATCAGTTTATTTCACTTGTAGACACTAAGAGACAGACATATTCACCTTCACAATCTCATTTAGATCTGGGGAAGGATTTATTAATATAAAATATAATCTCTCTCTTTGGATGATTGATTTTTGGTCTTATTTCTTAGACTTCATTTAATGGTATATTGTGCCAATTACAAAGTTGTTAAAAATGAATGAGATTTTCTTGAGCAAAAAACATCTTATACAAGTCCCTCCTTCAAAAGCTCTCAATTTGACATTTCAGCACCAAATTACTACAAGTCTGAAAATTCTTGGGGCAAAGCTATGAGATGCATTGTATAAAACAGGTATCATTTACCATTTTTATGCCCACAGAGCAAGGGTACGAGAGACAATGGAAAGGAAAAAGAAACGTTGGACTGTTGGGACAACAACTCCTAGTATTTGTCAACATTGGCCATGCTGGCCAGGGCCACTACAAACTGCAGTCTAAGAAGACCTGCTGGTTGTTGTGTGCAATCAAGTTGTTTCCAACTTATTGCCCTCCCAGAGGAAAACCTATCATGCGATTTTCTTGGCATAATTTGTTCAGCAGGCTTGTCATCACCTTCCTCTCAGGCTCAGACAATGTGACCATATACCATTCTCTTATCAGTTCTGTTTCTGAAGCTAACTCTCTCAAGAATGGGGGGGGGTGTCTCTGGGGAAGGATTTATTAATATAAGGGAGGGAAGCAGAAGTAACAGAAGAAAGAAACAGTACAACAGGTAGTGTGACAAATTCTCAGACTCTGCAGCAAGTAATACTTTTAAAATGTAACTTTCCGGGATCTACATTTGCTCCTCCCCTGCCCATAACAGTTGTTCTTATATGCCTTCAAGCTGTGTCCAACTTATGACCACCCTAATCCCAGGGTTTTCTTGGCAAGATCTGTTCAGAGGGGATTTGCCACTGCCTTCCCCTAAGGCTGAGGGTGTGACTTGCCCAAAGTCTCCCTGGGGATTTCTATGGCCAAGTGGGGATTTGAACTCTGCTCTCCCAAAGTCCTAGACCAGCACTTAAACTACTACACTACATTGGCTCTTAAGAACATATGGGAACCCTCAGAATTCCCACCGCTGTTTTAAGCATATTTGGAAAAGACTCTGAAAAACCAGCAGAGAACCTGGAATTCTGATTCTATGAAGCTAATGCTTTTGCTGAGCCAGCTCCAATCTGATGCTCTCTCCAAGTGTTTTGAGTATAATTCCAATCATCCCTAACTAGCAAAATATGTGGGGGCACGAAGACCAGAGGAGACTACTTGTTCTAATAATGGCAAATCATTAAGATACCCTCTGGGCAGAGGTCTACCATTTCCAGTCACTGCACCTCAGAGCTATCCAACCAAGAACTTACCTGCTTGTAGGTGAGTTCCAAGGCTGATGCCAGTTCTCGGATCTGCTGTGGACTGAGGTACTTCTGGTTCTGGAATCTATGGTGTAAGATCTGAAGCTGCTTTTGAGAGAAAGCTGTCCGAGTTTTGACCTTTTTCCCCGCAGAGCTTTCCTCCTTGAGCTTCTGAGAAGTTGACTGTGGGGAAGGAGGCCTATTGGGACTTGTGGCAGAGTCTGGAGCATAAAGGGTATGCGTGCCAGAAATATCTAGGAGTCAAGAAGAGATGGCATACTTAATGATACATACTGCATAATGGGCGGATCAAGAATTGCTTCCATTTCTTCTAAAGAGCAAGATAACAAAGCAAAATAACAGTTACAGAATAATTTATGTTGGTTTTTTAATTGGTGAATACTTTTATTTGTTAGTGAACCCTTATATTGGTGAAACATGCAAATTTCCAGGCTACAACAAAACTGTGTAACAGTCATAAGAGAAAGACTGCAAATTCTTTGTAAACTTTGTAAATAAGAAATGAAGTTAGTAAAACATCTCTTTTAATAGTCAGACCCATCTAGTAAAGTTAGCATTGTTTAGTTGGCTTGAGTTTAAAATACATTTGTTTTCAATGGAATAATTATGTTCCCTTATAGCCTTTCCCATCTAAAAAACAAAACAAAACAAAAAACCCACAAGGTTAAATCTTTGTATTTAAAAGAAAGGTAAGAACCAAGTTGCCCATCAGATGCTTATGGATTGCAACTCCCACCATTCCTTACCATTGGCTATGGTAGCAGGGACTACTGGGACTTTCAGTCCAGCTAAATTTGGAGAGCCCAATTCAGCCCAATTTAAAACATATCTGGTTAGCAAAACATAAGTTTGCACATCCACAAGAAGTTCAAGATTGACCAGCTGCTGATACATGGCACTTATTCCTAAAACTGGGACTGGGATGATTTGTGGACCGTAAGAAACAGAAAACTCTTTCACACTACAGGTACAGTGCTATGATTCCACTTTTTAACTGCCCTGGCAGTTCTACAGAATCTTGGGATCTGCACCTGAGAGAGGAGTATGTAGAATCCTCAAGAGCCAGGGTGGAGCAATGGCTTGAGCATCCTGCGAGGACACTGGAGACCAGAGCTGGATTCCCTGCTCCGCCACGGAAACCACGGGATGACCTTGGCCACATCACACACTCTCAGCCCCAGAAAAACCCTGTTCCAGGTTTGCCTTAATTAAGGTCGCCATTAAGTTGGAAGACACACCGCAGCAACAATTTAGAATTTTCAGTTAGAGAGTTCTAGTGCTTCTCCAAACTATAAACCACGGAATTCTATAGAACCCAGCCATGGCAAGTGAAGCAGAATCATAGTGTTATATTTTCTGAACAACAGTGTGAAAGGACCGAGGTGGCAAAGTCGACCCTAATTCTAGCCCCAATCCGGCGCGTTCGTCGGAACCTCACTGGTTCTCAGCGGCGATCTCGTCCCCCTCCCCACCTTGGACTCCCCCTGCCCGATTCCAAGCGCTTCGACGGAACGCTCCGTTCTTTCTCACCGCGCTTCGCACAGCCCTGATGCCCTCGCCTCCGCGGCGCTTGGCGTCTAGATTCAAGGACTTGGCTAAACGTGGCCGCGCCTCCACTGCACTCGGTAGCTTCCTTGCGCGTGAATTCCACGCGCCTTGCGGGCTTTATTGCTGAATCCACCTGTCGGGAGAAGGCAAAAACTGGGCCATTTCCGCACGAGCCTGTTATAGCGCTATGATTCCACTTTCAACCTCCTACGGAATCCCGGCCGGCCCCTCCCGAAACTGCAAACCCCAGGATTCCATAGGAGGTTGAAAGTGGAATCATAGCGCTATAACAGGCTCGTGCGGAAATGGCCCTGGACACACGGGAGGAGGGTTGAGCTCTCCTGCTAAAAACCCTGCCATGGGAATACACTGCCCTAGACTTGTTTCCTCAACAGTTAACTTGAAAACAGAAGCGTCCAACAGGACAACCTTGGCCAAGGTGGCCACGCGCTTCCCGGGGAGTTGGGAAATGAGGGGCCCTTCCTCTGGGGTAGCCCAGGGCCAGCGAGGGGTAGTGGTCTGAAGCGCCGGACTATCACCTTGGAGAGAAAGGTTCGAGTCCCCACGCGGCCACGGAAACCCACTGGGCGACCTTGGCCACGCCATACCCTCTCAGCCCCAGAAAACCCCGCGACAGCTTCGCCTTAGGGTCGCCATAACCCGGAAAGGACATGAAGGCACACAACAACAACAACAACAACAACAGCAAAACACAGGGCCAGCTCCAGAAGCCAGCCAGCACAGCTCGCTAGGGATTCCTGGGCCAGTACCCAGGCTCCAGTCCTGCGGAGACTGCGTTTCTGGTTGCAACTGTGACGCAAACGAAAGAAAAGCGTTCTCCCTACCCGAGTTAGCGCAGGGCTCCCTTTCCTCTGGCCCACCTAAAGACTCCTGAGCGGGAAAACCCTCGGGACAATGTACCGTGGCGTCGTTCTCCTCTGAAGAGTACACGTAATATTCGTCGAAACCCATGCTGGCCACGAAGCGGGCCGAGCAGGGTCTGCAAGGGCCATTTATTGCTAGCAGGGCGTCGTCCATGGGTGGAGCTCCACTGGAGCATCTCCCGCTCGGCCCCTGAAGAGACCCTCTTTCCAAGGCTTTGTCATGTTAAAGGTGTCCTAACTGAATGGGCGGGCCGACAAAACCACCAACAGAGCTCAGAATTAATGGGGGATGTCCCACTGATTCGGTGGGTCTGGTCTAGTCGGTCTGCGAGCCCGCGTGATAGGATGGTTTGAGCGTTGGCCTACTACCCTGCAGACAGGGGTTCGATTCCGCACTTGGCCATGGAAACCCACTGGGTGATCTTGGGTGCGTCACACACTCTCAGCCCCAGAAAACCCTGTGATAAGTTCGCCTTGGGGTCTCCATAAATCAGAAAGGACTTGAAAGCACGTGACAACAAACTACCTGGCCCCCACTGAGGCCTAATCTCCACGAACTGCAGAGGGATTTACCTCCTTCACGGACGTGTTTCTTTTATCAGGACCTTTCTTACAATTTTTACAAGTCAATGTAAGAAGGAACGCCAAAGAGGGTTGGTTTATCAAGTGGCCGCAGAAAGAGAGCTGAAAGGAACCTCCTTGCTCTGAGGCAGTCTACTCAAACGGCGGCGCCATGTAGAGAAGGACCCTGGCAGAGTTCTTGTTGTTAAAATAATCCCTAAAATAAACTTCCTCCCCAGCCACTCCCGTTTTCCCGTTTTAAGAAAGTTGCAAAACCTGTATTCCAACAGGCTATATTTCAACAGACTGTGGGCATAGGGAGGGAATAGGCAAAGGGAGAAGCCGAGAGTGGAGATAGGGTAGAAAAGCATGGGGGCATGGGGGCTTTTGCTGTTCAGTAAGGATACAGATGTAAGTGATTACTGCCCACCTTGAAATGAATTTGACTCAATATAATTAGGAGGGGTGATAATAGAAGGGATGTAGTGTATCCTGAATCTGTGCATGCTTACTCAGAAGAAAGATTTCAGCTTTAAAACAGGATTTACAGCTTTGAAACGAGTCTGAGAGATCTAAAGCTGGTGCCTGAGGAAGAGGAGAAGAGCCAAGCTGGGTCAAACCAAAAGCCTGTCTAGTCCAGCATTCAGTCATTAACATCTGATTGTAGTAAATGCCATACTTTTAACTGTAGACTTGATGAAGATGTCAGAGCCTGGGAAAGTTATTTTTTTAAAATGTTCCTGCTCAACCCTCACAACCTGACTGGAGGATCCTGGGAGTTCAGTCCAAAAAACAACTTTTCAAAGCTATGGTTCAAATCCCAACAGTGATCCCATGAAATTACTCTTTTGCCTTAGGGTTGCCCTAATTCAGAAATGACTTGGAGGCACACAACAATCAGTCCTTGTAGAGAGCCAGATGGATGCTATTGTATGCATTCTATGGCTATTTAGTTCCTCCTCTTATCATTTTTGTTCTTTAATTACACCTGTGCTGATGTATCCACCCACTGGGAGTGACATCATGTGGAGCTCTAAGTTATTGTTTTGTGCCTTCAAGATGTTTCTGACATGGGATCCTAAAGTGAATCTGAGAACCATCGTGAGGTAGTGGTTTGAGTGTTGGACATGGAAACCCAGTAGGTGACCTTGGGCAAGTCACACTCTCTCAGCCTCAGAGGAAGACAAAGGCAAATCTGCTCTGAATAATTCTTGCCACAAAAACTCTTTGCTAGGTTTGTGTTAGAGTTGCTGTAAGTTGAAATGACTTGAAGGCGTAGAGCAAAAACAACAACAACAACAAAGTTATGCCATCCCAGTGACAGTTCTCTATCTCTGAAATAGAAACTACTTCTCAGGGGTGTGAATCATTAACACAGGGTGCATAGAGCAAGTTGTTATTCTAGAACAAATTAAAATATGTGATCAAAGTGTAATTATCTACCCTGGATTGTAGATCCACTTCTCAGCTTGCAGGCCCATCAGTGAGAGCAATAGGGTTGGTAGCTGAGCATATTTAGTTTGCAGAAGAGAAGACTTTAGAGGTAACATGATAATTATCTTTAAATATCTGAAGGGATGCCATGTAGATGGAGCAAGCTTCTTTTTTGCTGCTTCAGAGACTAGAACATGAACCAATAGATTCAAATTACAAGAAAAGCGAGTCCACCTAAACATTAGAAAGAACTAATGTGGTGGTAGACTCTCCATCTTTGGAGGTCTTTAGCCAGAGGTTGGATAGCCATCTCTCAAGAGTGGTTTTGTTACATATTCTGCATGGCAGGGGCTTGGACTGGATGGCCTTTATGGTCCCTTCCGTTCTTAAGAGTCTCTGATTCTATGCTAGGCACATCAGGCAAGGCATTTTCAGTGGTGACCCAATTCATACCTGTGAGCTCCCTCCTGAGGAATGTACGTATGGCATCAGCAATTCCGTTTTCTATTTAATTTCAAGAAGACTTTTCCTGGAGGGTTCAAGCCCCTGAATTATCTGTGTGCCTACAAAGTTCCTTAGAAAGAAAGGATTGTAAAGGATCCTTCTTCTTCTCTCTAGCCAAGGTTTGGCATTGCAGCCATTTCTGTTTCCATTTATTAGATGGGGAGGTAGAAGGAACCTGAAAGGGAAGATAAGAATCTTCCTTACATATCTCATAGCTTTATCTATGCCAGTGGGTCTTAAGCTGGGATCTGGGGAATCCTCACAGGGGTCCATGAAGCTCTGCTGCTAGAGACTAAAAGCAGCAGTAGCAGCAGCAAAACAGGGATGTGGCAGCGAAGGTGGCTTGTGGGTGCTAAAACTGCTCCCTCATTTGCAAATGAGGGAGCAGTTTGGGCATGCACCCACCTACATCCCCCTGCTGCTGCATCTCTGATGAAAGGGACATAGCAGCAGGCATGTGCACACACCCCAACTCTGACTCTGGAGACCAGGGTTTGAATCCCCACTCGGCTATGGGAACCCACTGGGTCACATTTTCTCAGCCTCAGAGAAAGGCAAAGAAAACAAATCTTGCCAAGAAAACCCTCATGATAGTTTTGCCTTAGGGTCACTATAAGCCAGTTTTCAAAGGAGAGAGACATGATGGTTAGAAAGAATCTCCCCCTGTCAGTGACACTTTGTTATTGTGTGCATTCAAGTCACTTCTGACTTATGGCAACCCTAAGGTGAACGTATCACAGGTGTTTTATTTTTTTTGGAAAGATTTATTCGGGGGGGGGTTGCCTTTGCCTTCTTCTGAGGCTGAGAGAATGTGACTTGACCAAGGTCGTCCAGTGTCTGAGTGGGGTTTTGAATCCTAGTCTACAGAAGCCTTTAATAAAAAAAAATTTGAATATTTAAATAAATATTTGAATATTTAAATCTAAATTTAAATATTTAAATCTTGAGTTAAGTCTTGCGGGGTCTCTGGCAACAAATTAGATTTACAGGAGATCCTTGGTAAAGAAAAGGTTAAGAAACACTGATCTATGCCATCACTGATCCTCAAGAAGTTTGGGACTACAGCTCCCCAAATGCCAGGACAGTCAGAATCTCCAACAACCTCCAGCGTTGAGGTCTCAAGCGAATTAAGGCTCTGACAAGGCGTGGACAATCAGAGTCTCCTCACTCTGTGTTTTAGTGCTACTGTGGTTTTCCAAGTGTTTAATTCTAGCTGCAGCTGTCATAATCCTTTCCCATTGGCTATGCTTCCTAATACTGATTGGAGCTGTTAGAGAACAAACTTCAGAAGGTCACAGTTAATGATTCCTGCTTTAAGGAGATTCTTTATAGAAGAATACTTTTTCTTTTGAGTAACACAAATACTTCATTGGTATGCCACCTGTTTCTACTCAAGTTCTAACTAAAATCTACCAACAAATATGGAAAACGGAACAATGGTCTGCAGACTGGAAATGCTTGATATACATTCTAGTTCCCTAGTTCCCAAGAAACATCAGGGATTGCAGTAATCAGTGGACCATTCCATTAATCTCCCATGGAAGCAAACTGATGCTCAAAATTTGCCAGAAATGCCAGATGTCCAAGCTGGGTTCAGGAAAGGAAGAAGCACTAGAGATCATATTACAAACATATGTTGGATAACAGAGCTCATCCAAGAATTTCAGCAGAAAATCAGCCTGTGCTTTGTAGATGATAGCAAAGCCTTTGATTGTGTAGATCATGAAAAACTATGGATTCACCCTAAAGAAATGGATGTGCTACATCATTTGATTACATCGATGCATCATGTGTACTCAAGAGAAGAGGCCACCGTCAGGAAAGAATATGGAGAACTGGAATGTTATACAATTGACAAGGGGATCAGGGAAGGCTGCATTTTATCCTTTTATTTTTATTTAACCTGTATGCTCAACATATACATAAAGTTGGATTTAACTCAGAGGAAGGAGGTATAAAAACTGGAGGAAAGAATATCAGCAATCTAAGATAACAGATGATGCCATATTACTAGCAGAAAATAGAAAAGGCTTAGGATGACTACTGAGGAAAGCCAAGGAAGGAAAATTTACATAACTTTAAAGGAGACAGTGAAGACACTGAAATTCTTAAAGCTTTTCCATTCCTTGGCTCAGTTATTAATTAAGTGGAGATTACAGTCAAGAAATGAGATGACTAGGACTTGGAAGGGCAGCTATGAAGGAACCAGACAAGAATTTAGCACTGAATACCAAGGCTGGGATAATCCATGCCATTGTATTTCTAGTTTCAGTATATGGTTGTGAAATCTGCACAGTGAAGAAAGCTGACAGAAAAAAAATCAATTCATTGGTATTGGAGAACAATTCTTCCAAAAAGACAAGTAAAAGGGTATTAGAGCAAATCAAGCCTGAACTCTTCCTTGAAGCCAAGATGACTAAACTGAGGCTGTTGTACTTTGGATATATCATGAGAAGACATGACTTACTAGAAAAGACAATAATGTTTGGTAAGGGAGAAGACAATAGGAGAACGGGAAGACCACATTATGGGGTGGATAGATTCAATCAAGGAAGGCGTGGCCCTGAGTCCACAAGACTGTTGGACTGTTGATAACAGGGTGATCTGGAGGATATAGACAAATTGGGCCCTTTCTGCAACTTACCTTTTCTCAGCGCTGGGGCGCTCTCGCGTCCCTGCTGCTTCGGCTCCGCAGCTGCTTCCTGCTGGCTGGCAGGTAACATAAGGGCTCCGCCTCTTCCTTCCGCAGCGCAGCCTGGGATTTTCCTAGGCTGCGCTGGAGCAGGAAGCACGAGGGCCACGGCTCTGGAGGCTCCGCACGCACGGCAAGTGCGCGTGGGGCCTTGGAGTGATGTGCGATTGCACACCATTTTCAGCTTCAAGCCGAAAAATGAAATAGTGTGCGATCAGTGCCAGCTGGCCCCGGCAGTGTTGTGCGATTGCGAGTACGTCATGTGGACGGCTCATTGCAATCGTGCAATGCTCCAGTGGCTCTTTTGCATGGCAAATGCCATGCGAAAAGGGCCTTGGAGTGGGTTCAGAGAAGGGCAGAAGGGATGATAAGTGGAATGGAGAACAAAACATATGAAGAAAGGTTGAAGCAGCTGGACATATGTAGTTTATTGAAGATAAGACATGCTAAGGTATAGACATGTCTATACCTTAACGGCTGTCATAGAAAGGAGAGAGAAGGTTTGTTCTTTGCTGCCCGAGAGAGTATGCAGATGTGATGGTTTTAAGTTATGGGTAGGTTTAGATTGAACATTAGAATGATGTGTTTCAACAATGAAACCAATTGCCTAGAGAGGTGGTGGAGTCTCCTTTTCTCAACATCTTCAGAAAGAGGCTGGACAGTTACTTGCTGGTGACACTTTAGCTGGAGATCTTGCAGTAAGCAGGGGGTTGGACTTGATGGCCCGTTAGGTCCCTTCCAACTCCATGATTCTACAACGTCTCTCATTCATAGGGTTGCCATAAGTCAAATTCCATTTGAAGGCAGTTAACACAACAAGCACAAATGCCAGGCTATTTGTGTTTTTGCACATGGAACAGATGACTGATGGAGCTGGAAGGTGGAACATGTTGAAATATGCTCCAAAGGTTTGACAAATTCTTAATTCAGTCTCAGACCTGCTGCCACAGCCCCCAGGAATAAAAAAGGTCATCCTGATTTAAAGCAGGGCTGTTTTAGGAATCACTAGGCAGATGTATGTGAATTGGCTTTAGAACAGTCTAGAGTAGGGGCCTCTCCATTCTATACAATTATACAGCTATTTAGGATTTCAGTGGTTCCATCCTACAGAATCCTTGGTTTGAAGTTTGCTCAGGGACACTATAGCACTCTGGCTGAGACTTCTAGGCGACTCTCCTGAAATTGCAAATGCCAGAACTGCCAGCCCAAAGTCGGTATCTTTCAGAATTTGGAAGACATGCTGAAGTATACTGAAGCTTGCTTATTGAGTTAAATGGCATTTGCTCTGGCTAATATTTTTTCACTGTGCTATGCGTGAAGATGCTTTGAAGCCACATTTAACAAGATAATAAGAGAGCCAGCATGATGTAATGGTTTGAGAATTGGACTACAATCCTGGATTCTCCACTCAGCCATGGGAACCCATTGGCTGGAGCTGGTATGTCACATACTCTCAGCCCCCAGCAAACCCTGTGATATGTTCACCTTAGGGTCACCATAAATGGAAATGACTTCAAGGCAAATAACAACAACAGCAAGATAATAGCCTTAAACAACACTCTGAACTAATCCTGTCTAAAATAAAAGAATGAATATTGTCAGGAACACACCCCTCGTTTGCCTTTGACATGGTTTTGTTTTGGGCACTGTGTGTGTGTGTGTGTGTGTGTGTGTGTGTGTGTGTGTAAGGGGCTTCACAAAAATAAAACACAACAGAGTCTTTTGTCCAGAGAGGCAAGAAAGGGGAGAGACAACATTCCTAAACAAATTAAAAAACAATTCCACTTGGCCTCTGTGGATGAATAGGGAAGTAAAAGGAAGTAAAACAGAAGTAAAAAAAGGCTGAGGTAGTTTGTTTATTTACTGCTTTACGGTGGATTGCAAGAGCTCTTTTCCTACTTAATTTTACAATAATGTTATCCATAAAAAATAAGAAAGAGGAACTGTTTTTTCCCCCTGTGGAACCAGCATGGTGTAGTGGTTTGGAGGTTGGACTGGGATCCTGGAGAACAGAGTTCAAATCCCTGCTGAGCCATGGCAAGCCACTGGGTGACCTCAAGCAAGTTACAGTTTCTCAGCCTCAGAGGAACACCATGGTAAACTCCCTCTGAATAAATGTTGCCACAAAAACCCCATGATAGATTCATCTTAGGTTCACCATAAACTGGGAACAACTTGAAGACACACAAGAATGGCAACAACAACTGATTCCACCCCTACGCCAGTTCTCCTTTCAACACATGTGGTACAAAACACCCAGAATACTTCATCATTGCCAATGTAGACTGGGGCTTCTGAGAGCAGTTCTGGGGTGAAAAGGTTGGGAACCACTGACCTAGGTGATACATGAAATGTACAACACAGGATGGTCCTCCACAGGTTGTTGGACGCCAGCTCTCACCTGCCCTAGCCAGTGGCAGAGGAATGCTGGAAGTTGCAGCACCAGCAATTCACATGTGGAGGCTTACAGGATTCTCATCCTGATCAAGTTTGAGCCTGACTTAGCCACAAATTTTTTAATATGAGGGTAATGAATAAACATATTTTGAAGTAAGCATGTACAGGATTGGCCTGTGTGGCAGAAGTAATATTCTTTGGGACATGCTCATCATAGATAGTCCAGGATATTTTCCCCAGGTTATAATAATGGAAATGAGAAGTAGGGAGAAGATACTTAATATTTTTCATGCAGGCAATTGCTTGCAATGGGTCCAGTTTCACTGGTTAAATTAGTGTTAATTCAAAGTGAAATACAGTTGACCCTCCACACTTGCTAGG
The DNA here is from genome assembly GCA_030412105.1 of Cyclura pinguis. Classification (NCBI taxonomy): domain Eukaryota; kingdom Metazoa; phylum Chordata; class Lepidosauria; order Squamata; family Iguanidae; genus Cyclura; species Cyclura pinguis. Next base: position 215,502,947 of record CM059600.1, read on the forward strand.
GTTAGGGGCACAGGGTTCCCACAAACATGGAAAATCCACAAATATCAAAATGTGTGTTTTTGTCTGTGGGAAAAGGCTGAGTCATGGTGGGGAAAGCAGGTATCCATGGTCCAAACTAGGTCAGAGAAAAGAGAAGGAAAGGGGGTGAATTGGCATGGTGGCCCTGTTCTTCCTTCTATCTTGCCCATCTCCTTTCCTGAGTTGGTGGGGGGCATCGGAAAAGGATTTGTGCAGCTTAGAAATTGGACTGCAATCTGTCCTTAGCTGGCCAGGCTGCGACTAGTGGGGGAGGAGGAAGACCAAAGGGCTTTTTTAAAGGGCTGTGTGGCCTGATTGGAGCTATCAAGAGGGAAGGTTCCCCTGGGAAAGAAGCACTTGAGGTAGAGGGGTGGGGCATGGTTTCGCAAAACTTGCTTTCAGTCAAATCTGTGAAAGTTAAACCTGGAAATGTGGGGGGCTGGGTGTAAATAACATTATTTGTTGTTGTAAATTGCTGTCAAGAACCTGACATGTGGTGGCCCTGTGAATGAGAGATCTCCAAGAGCTCAGGTGAGTCACGGCTGAGACTTCTTTGACTGAAACAATCTGCCTGTGTTATGATGAAACAGTCTCTGATTCTGGCCCTTCCCTGGGCTCAGCATAGCTTTGATCTTATCCCAGATCTAGACCCTTCTAGAGGTTGAGGATATTTTGGTGCTCCAGAGTAAGCAACAAATTCTTCTTCCCTCAGATTCAGAAGCTTATAACCAGTGGGCAGCTGCTTTCTCTGAGAGTGAGTTACCAGACTCATCGCCTCACCTTCATTTGTGACAGTTGGAATCTCAGTATCACTCTTTGCTGATCCCATCTCATCGCTGGTATCGATCTCCACTTCGTATTCGGTGGTTATGTATGTTGTCCTTTGGGAGGTCACTCATGTAGACACTGACAACTGTTACTGCCCTGGTCCGAGCTTTGGGGATATTAAAAGATATCTTCTTGATATCATAATTCAGCTTCACTTCTCTATTCCTTTCCACGTGCTTACGAGGCCACCGGACAAACACGTAAACAAGTTCGGCCGTTAATAGCCGTAATATTCAAACTACAATACAGGCAGGCCAGAAATAGCTGACTCGCTGCTTTAGGAGACCTCCAGGCAAGTACTCTAATTAAGTATGCACGCTACTTACAAAAGAGCCTTTGCCTCGCGATGGCAGCTTGAATGGGTTAACTATACAATACCCAAGTACTCTGCGTTTGCATACTGGCTACTCTATTGAGAATTGCTACATAACTCATTCAGATTCTGACCTTTCGGAGGCTTTGTCTCCAACTCCAAACCTATTGTTTTCCCCCAAGTACGGCATAGCCTGCAGTCACAATTCTCCTTATAAAAACCCTTGATTCCGAGACCTTCCTCAGATCGCTCCCGAGTTTCATCCCTCCTTGCTGCCGCTTTGCTTGGCGAGCCTCCCCTCAGCTCCACGTGCTGAGCTACATCGCACCCCAGCTTCGCTCTCTATTTTCTGGGCTTCAGGACAGGTGAAGTATCACCCGAACCAGCAATCCCTCTAAAAATCCCTCTATACCACTCCAACCTTTATTTTCCTTAGTTATCTTGTGTGAGTGTGTCACATATACTGTTTTGCTTGTATTTAATAAACATCATTTATTATTTCAACTTCTGTGTTCTCCTTGACTTGACCCGACCCCGTAGATATAGGGTTCAAGATCTCGCTAAGTTACCCTGCCTCCCATAACGTTAAGCAGTGCTCTGAGCTAATTTCCCCCACCTTTAGTTGAGCACATTTTGGTGTCCCTCCCGGGACCCCCAGTACACAGGGTAACACAACGGTCTAAGGATAATTATCTGATTTTGGAGGCAGAATACTATGGCTATGTGAGGCAGCTTCCACTTCAACAATGTTGGTCTACTTTGCTCACATGTGGGTCTCTTACTCCCATGATATCTGTACCCTGCAGGCTTGTGGCTTTGTGGACCTTTGATGAATTGGGATTTGGCCTCACATCCAAGCTGCTCCTCTTTCCTTTTGTACCACATATGTTACTGCCTTTTGGTTTTCTATCTCATCCTCCAGATGCTGCCACATCCCACCAAATGGAGATACCTGCAGAAGGGAATATACAAGGCCACTCAACAATTGGAGACCACAGGCCTCACTTCTGCATAGCCTGCAACACCACCACTCCATATTCTAGGCACACTAAAAACTTGTAGAGAGTACAGGATGAGGGCTGTGATTTCCTGTTTAAATACCTGCTTCCGTACTTTAGTACTGTGGAACTTTCCAGAGCCAACAGAGGGATAAACTGCACTTTTTACGCTCTCAGATAAGGAAGGTCACAAACTGGACAATCTTGGTTGTAAGATTTACTCAGCTACTGCTCTTTCCCTCAGGATAATTAATTAGCTGGCATATATGGATCCATACCAACATCTGTGGGAGCAAGTGGCCATCTTTCTCAATAAACCAGTGGAAACAGATGGAAATGTAGCAACCATCATTCATATGGAAACATATAAGCTTTCTGCTCAGCAAATCAGTACCTCCCATCATTTGGCAGATTGTGTGGCAAAGATAATGGCTGGTGCCATCGCATTATGCAGGCATGTCACACTCTGGTCTTTGGGCTTACAATCTCAAGTCAAAGCCACCATTGATAATCTCCTGTTTGAAAGTGGGCAAGCATCCAAGAACATACACTCTCAGCCCACAGAGGCTGACCAGGGGAAAGCCAGTGTATCTCAAGGTGATACCAGTATCCATAGAAGCAGAAGTGTAATAGAAACAGTCTGAAGTCAAACAAAGCAAATAGTCTTGTGGGAAGTATGAAACCAAGAAGGGAGCTGCCAGAAAGATTAGTCCAAATTCAAGATCACAGAAAGGCAAAGCCAAACATATCACACAAGGTCACCAGGAAGCACTGCAATTATTGTCTGCAGCACTAGAACGGTCTTGCTGACCTAATTTATAGCTGTCAGTAAATTAGCCCAGCTGGCCTTATTAACTTGACATAGTTTACTTGTGGAGAATAGTGACTTCTGGTCTAAATGGTGGAGCGGACGGCCCCCTAGGACAATTGCTGTCACTTGGTAGCTGCCATGGGCTTTTTATTTTTTTTATTTTTTTTTGGGAAATAGCGGTCTGTGATCCTTGATCGTGGACTAGCCAAACCTGGCCAAGCTACCCCTCCAGTAAAAGAGGTCCAGAGGGGGTTTGCTGGCGACCCGATTCCGCCAGTCTGCAAGCCTGAGGTGCGTCTTGCACTGGGAAGGTGAGGGGATGGAGGCGACAGGGTCGAAGAACTGCCACGACTGCTCGGTGTTTGCTGTTGATTTTTCAACAAAGCGATGCCCAAAGACTTTTTTTTTTTGGGAAACATCAGATTTGCCTGATACCTTGAACGAGATCTTTGCCTGATACCTTGGACAAAACTTTTTGAACCGAACTCATAAGCACGGACAGAAAAGCGAACTTTAAAATTTGTCCATAGAGGACAAAGTCGAGAATCACGCTTTTGCCTTCAATTGGAAACTATTTCCCTTTTCTTTGGCAAACTTCAAAAAGTAACTTAAGGAGCTCTTCGCTTCATAAACATTCTAGATTACTTATGTTTGGGACAGCTTTTTGAATTTGATTTTGATAGATTCTCAGACTATACTTTTTTATACATTTTATACATTTGGACTTACATACTTTTTATGGACGTATACACACTTCATGGACTTTGACAGACTTTTTGAAGACGGATCAAAATACAAGCTTTTGAGACATCCTGGAACTAAGACTTCAAATTTTAAACAAAGACTTTAAAATTCAAACAAAGATTGGAACAGACTGACAAGGATAAACATACATTTTGAACTTTGACTTAAAAACTTTAAAAAACATTGACATATCTGGTACTAAGAAAATCCAGAAAAGATATGGATTAGATAAAAAAGCAACAAAGAAACCAACGCAGGGAGAAAAGATGAGACACAGTGGGAAAATTAATCAACTGTTCTTTAATATCAATTAGTTAACTCACATGATTACTACATTATTAATATATTAATATAATAATTATCTATCAAATATCGAATATATAAATGTAGTATTATTCTGTACTATTCATCAATTAAGTACTTAATACCTTAACATTCTATGAAATAATTCTTTGACTGTTTATAAAAGACACTAAGTAGCTGATTGAGTCTATCCTACTATAATTTGACATATTATTGACTATTTAAAAATTGGTTATAAGTTTATTTGAATTTATTTGAATTTTTCATTTAATCTCTTCCTTGATTATTTAGCAGTAATCTTGTTATTATATTTAAAATATAATTTGTCTGAGTTATAAATCTTAGTCAATTTTATTAGTTGTATATTACAGTAATTTATTATATATAGAATACTAAATTAATTTATAGCATAATATATAGGCGATATATAAGTGATAAATTAGTTAAGCAGTTCATCTTAAACCCTTCTTGATAGATTGTTCTGAACTGGAAATTGGAAGCTACTATAAGGAGTTTCATTCTCTCTCCTCAATGAGTTTTCTTACCTGTTCCCCCCCCCCCAGCCTCTAATTAAATTGTGTCTGCTAGAGTGAGAACAACTAGACTCAAAGTGATCTTGAAGCTACTAAACCACTCATAATAACTCAGCTGCAACTGAATTAGCTGTGAAAAATTATACCAAACAATTTTGTTTACATTTTCTCTGTTCTTTTTTCCTGCCTTTCTTCTCTCCTTCCCAGAGAGGAGGAAAAATTCTTCAGTGGTTTAATTGCACCATCTACTGCTTACAGTGTGTAATAAATTGCAATTAATGGTTTAATCTGACTAAAATAGCATCCAGAACAAGGAAAGCTGCTGCCAAACAGACTTCGGCCCAAATAGTAACACTGCAGGCTAGAAGATCATCTCTAGGTATGGCCACAACTTTGACAGACACAAGTTTAATTTTGGAGGAGATACGAAGATTCAAAGCTGAAATACGGCAAGAGATAAGACAAGAACTGAAAGAGACAAGGACTGAAATTAAAGCGAACAGTAGAAGAGAAATAGATGGCCTTGGGGAAAAAAATTGACCATTTATCTAAAGAAGAGACTACAATGAAAACTGATACTAAGACCCTACAGGAAAAAAACAAACAGAAGAGGTGACACAACAGATTAAAGAAAGACGATCTATTAAAGAAATGAGGCTTACTAAGATAGAAATGAGATACAGAGGTGATGCTTAAAACTGAGAGGCATTCCTGAGATGGATTATGAGAACACCTATGAGAAGATACTACCTTCACTGGTTGAATACATACAGCTTTTGGAAGAAAGACTACACACAAGCATAGTTAAAATTTTCAGAGTGAATTTGAGATTGGCTAAAGAAAGAAGTCAACCCAGAGACATTGTAATTAACTTCACAAATTCAAAAACTAAAGATATCATTCTTCAGAAAAGCTACAAAGATAAATTAGTTATAGACTCTCAGGACATAAAAATTTATAAAGATACACCTGCCCAAATTCCGAAAAAGAGACAAGAATACAGATTCCTTATTCAACTACTCTTGAAGAATAATATAAATTACACCTGGAATAAGACTGAGGGGATATTCTTCAACTACAAGCAAAAAAGATACAGGATTAACACAATTGAAAAGGCAAAAGACATATAGGAAAAACGGAAAAGGGAGCTGGGGAGACCAGAATATTGAATAGCTTATGACACTTTGAACAATCAAATAAACCAGGTAAATGGTTGGCGTTCAAATTGCAGAAAGAAAGAGAAAAGACTGATACTTAAGATTAGAAAAGGACAAGAAGAGATAACCGAACAGGAGCAAATCCAGAAAATCTTTTACAAATATTATGCCCAACTATATGAAAATGATTTGACACAAGAGCTGGAATTTAAAAAAATAAGGTCGTATCTTGACAAACAAAAAATTACTCCAATTTTGGAAGACCACAAGAAAATATTAAATGCTCCATTCACACCATCAGAAATCTCTGAGGCTATTAGAAAATTGAAAACTACAAAAGCCCCCAGCCTGGATGGATTCACAGCTAGCTTCTATAAAGTTTTTGAACAAGAAATACTGACTCCATTGATGAAAACATTGAATCTTATTAAGTCAGATGGCTTACTGAAAACTTGGCTAAACGCAAACATCACGTTAATTCCAAAAGAAGGAAAAGACCATACGAAACCAGAAAAATATTGGCTGATTTCCCTACTGAACACTGATTACAAGATCTTTACTTCCATCTTAGCTGAGAGATTAAAAAAAGTTCACCAAACAGAGATGTACCCCGATCAAAATGGCTTCCTACCTAATTGATAACTTCGAAATAACACCAGGACCCTGATAAATGCTACTGAACGTTTTGAAAAAAAGAAATGAAATGGCAAAAGGAAGTCAATAATTAATGTTTCTTTAATTTCTTTTCCCGATTTTTCTGTATTATCTATTTTCTTCTCCTTATCCTCTGTTCTGAATATCATGTTTTGCAAACTATGCGCTCTTTTATCCAATATATTTGCAGTGGTTTTTTTTAAATAAAAAGTTAATTACAAAAAAAAGAAAAGAAAAGAAAAGAGTGTCTCTGGCATTTCTGTTCCTTGCATTTGACCTATCAAGGTATGACAGGGTGCAGAGAATCTGTCTCCTACTGTCTGCAGGTGCTGCCTGGGGTGGACTGGGCTACACTTCTGTCACAACAGGATTGCTGGCTTGGGTTGCCTGGAAATCATCCTCTTGGCACTCTTCTTCTCCTTCTTGATCCAAGGAGGCCTCCTCCAGGTAAGGTATGCCAGAAGACCCCCTGCTTGATGAGCAGGTAGTGTTCAATGCCTTCCTCTTGACACTTTTTACCATTTCCTTCTTGTTCAGATGCCAGATTAATTCACAAACACTGAACTAAAGGATGCTTATTTTCATATTAGTATCCATCTGCATCACTGAATGTACTTCCAGTTTGCCCTCAGTCCCAAGCACTTTGTTCCTCAGTCTTCTTCAGTCCTGAGGGTCTTCACAGGCCCAGAGGTGGTTGCAGCTCACCTTCACACCAGGAAGGTCACATTCTTTTCCTGTTTGGGAGACTGGTTTCCAACTTGAGAACCACATTCTTTTATCACATTCTGTGGGAGGCCACGCCTGCTTTCCTTTTCACAGACTGGAGATGGTAGTTGCCTTCTCAGCCTCTCTATAGCACCCTGCTCCTCCACCTTTTTATACAACCCTGCTTTCTCCTTTTAAATCCACCACCTTAGTGGAAAAGAAACAAAGACACTGGTCTTACTGAAAAGGATTTGATAATCTACAATAGCACATTTCTATAAAAAGTAGAACTGAGGAAACGTACTCTGCTGAGTCAGAAACTATAAAAATAGTATGCAATCTTTATGAAAACAACAAACAGGGAAAAGTTATTGGGTATTATAAGTATATACAAGCAAAATAAAACTAACTAAAATATCTAAGCAGATTTCTCAGCTCAACTCAGTATTCAGATATATTGAAATAATTTGAATGCTATATAGAGATTTCATCTTTTTTTTCTATTCTTTAATGTTTTTCTTTTCTCTTTCTTTTTATGTATTTGTAGAATTTTAGTATAGTTGAAAACTTTCAATAAAAATAATTTAAAAAATAAAGCATGAGAATTCTGTTCTGGAGCTGACAAGGAAGTTGTTTTTCATAGGATTCTTTCTCAACTCTGAGGTGGACTGTGCTTATCTACCTCAAGACAGAATAGACAAGATCATCACTTGGGTTTGACAGCTGCTCCACTGCTGGACTGTGCTGGCACACAACATCTAGGTTCTCTTAGGGCTGATGGTATTCCCCACACATAGGACACTCTTTGCCCAACTGAGGATGCATCCACTGCAGTGGTGGTTCCTCAGTAGCTCTGACCATGACATCAAAGCCCATTTCATTGCATAACGTCTCCTTGTCTGGCTGCCTCCCTTCTTTGATGGTCTTAAGTACAGAACCTAAAAAGGGGAGGCATTTCAGTATTCTGCAGCCTACTGTGATTCCATCAATGGGTGCATCCAACAGCAGTTGGGGAGCTCATCTCCTTTCCCTCTGGCCTTGGTTACTCAAGGCAGGAAGTGTCCATGCACATCAGCAGCTTGGAGATACTAGAAGTGTGGAAGGCGTTGAAAGCTTTGAGCTGGAGCTGTCCTGTAATGATGGCATCAGACAATTTTGTCAAACAAACTACAAGAAGAAACAAGGAGGAACATAGTCCAAGACCCTGCTTCTCATTTGCTTTCAAATCTGGGATTAGTGCGCCCCCAGGGCATTTGACTCTCAGTCACCTATCTGATAGGCAGCTCCAATGTCCTAGCAGCCCTAAGCAGCTCTAGTTCCTATGAGTGCTTGTTCACAAACACTTTCATGTGAGCAATGGAAGGCTGCTTGCCAAACAAACGCTCATAAGGAGTGGTCTGAAAGACTGAACTCCAAAGCCTGTTGTGTATGTAACTGACAATCAGGATTGCCTCTCCCCAGAAATTCAGAGGCAAATCTGCATCACAGAGCAAACTGTGCATGAGAGTCTGCAACACCCCAGCAGTTCTCTCGGCTATCCCAGTCTGGAAACTTGAATGAGCGGCAGTGGTCCTGTGCCCAGTGACTTTGCTTTTGAACCACAGTTGCAGACTCTCTGCCACAAATTCTCCTCCGCGATCTGTTTGGAATGCTTTCACCTTAGAATCAAACTGTCTCTCAACATAAGCACACCAGTTCTTAATTATTTGACATACTTCAGACTTCTGTTTCAGCAGATAACAGAACGTGTACCTGCTCAAATCGTCTACTAACACTAGGACATATTTTGCTCCTCCCAGACTGTTCTGAGACATCGGACCAACTACATCAGCATGTACCAGTTGGAAAGGAGCAGTAGGAACTCGTGAACTGGTTCTGGGAGCAGGAAGCTGCATGGATTTAGACTGTTTGCAAACAGCACAGTCAAGAAAAGTATCACAGGATTTCCCGTGAGCCCCGTGCTCGCCCAGAGCAGCCTGCCGCCTCAGTTCCTGGTCCCTCAGGGGTTAAATCAGAGCCTGAGCCAGAGCCAGCACAAAGGGGGAGAGCTGCTAACTTTTTCAACACAGGAAAGCTAGCATGTCCCATCCTTCTATGTAACAAATGAATGCATTCATCATGCTGTGGTTTGTTATCATACACAGCACAAACCTTGTGGTGAGGCTTGAGTTTGTACAATTTCTCAGTCAACTCTGCTACAGTACAAACAGCCCCATCGTTCAGTACTTTGCCCTCACGTTTAGTGAACAACACCTCAAACCCATTTTGAGTCAACTCTGACACAGAGAGCAGACAGAAATCAAGTGAAGGCACATACAACACATTGTCAAGATACAGGTCTAAAGCAGGAATGTAAGCAGATCCCGCACCCCTGACCTTAGCTTTAGTCCCATCAGCCAGGGCAACAGTGGCAACACTGGCTGGATTCAAAGTCTTGAATAAACCTTCACAGTTGACCAGATGCTGAGAACACCCACTGTCCAGCAGCCAAGAAACTGCATCAGTGTCCCAGGAGTTCTCAGAAAACACACAGTCTGTTGCAACGGCAACTCGTGGACAACTCCCACGACCTCCTCTGAAGCCTCTGCCACGACTCCTGGCACCTCTCTCACCTTGCTTCTCCAGCAGACAGTCTCTCTTGAGATGAGAGGCAGAACCACAGTGATAGCACCTTCTGACAGCGTGAGCTCTCACCACCCCCTCTGGTCTGCACTCGCCAGCCTGGGTAGACCTCCTCCTGGTTCCTGGCTCAGCAGCTGTCGGTGGCTGTGGGGGTTGTAAGGCATTCCTCTGGGCTCGTTTGTCCTCTTCCTCCAGCAGACGAGAAGTCACATAGGCCACTGTCACGTCCCTCTCCGGAACAGCCTCCAAGGTAGCCACTATCACATCCCAGCTGGGATCCAGGGAACCCAAAATGCAGTAAGCTTTGTCAGATTCAGACAAAATCTTCCCTCTCTCACGAAGTGCAACAAAAAGTTCAGCCAGTGTCTGCAGATGTTGCTTGACCGGCACTCCTGGCCTCAGCTTCGTGTTATATAGCCTCGTCATGAGAGATAATTTACTTCCAGCTGTGATTCGTATATACGTTTCTCCTAAAGCGCGCCAGGCTACGCGGGGGTCATCAGCGTCCCGAATATGCAACAGCTGGTCATCTTCCACAGCCAGAAAAAGAAGCGACATGGCCTTTTGCCTCACCTTAGCTGCATCAGCCGCATCTCTTGGGAGGTCCAGTGGGTCAGTAAACGCTCCCCAGACACCTTCTCCTCGGAGAAACATTTCCATTTTCACTGACCAAGCAAGGTAATTAGTCCCGTTCAGCCTCGTTAGAGGCAGGCTACTAATTAACCTCTGCTCCATGGCTTTGCAACCCCCGGCAGCAACCGCAGCACAATCCTTGAAAAAACACACCGGCAGACAGGCACCATCAATCAAAAAGTGGCCTCAAAAACACTCCGGCCCCTGGCAGTGCCAGGACGCGCAGCGGAAGCGTGCTGGGCCCATAACCTGTTGGAAAACGCAGGGGGGCATGCTGTAGATCTCTAGCATGACCCACAATTAAACTGTCCTTAAAAGCAAGACAAAATATTTGTTCAGTCCCATAAAGCTGCCAGTGAATGAGGCCAGCCGGTTTTGACTAAAAACTAGTCAGTTTATTGAAGGAAGCGTGAGTACATATTCAGCAAATTTAAGTAAAATCCATGTCTGGACAAAGACAGCAGTAGCAAAGAGAATACATGAAGAGAAAATAAGATACACTGCCTGTTTTCAGGCTGCTCTTAAGTAGTAGTTTGTTGACATTTTTTCACACCATGAGATGGGGAACTTTGTTAGCCTAAACACTACCTTTGTTATGAGAAGCGAAGCTGAAGAGACTCTCAGGAAAAAACCCTTATCTGCTTTGTGAGCTGGGAACATCTGGGTTTCTGCTAGCAGAGAGGACAGCACAGTAAACAAGAACACAATTAACCCTTAACACAGACAGAGCCGTCTTGGCCTGCAAATGTCAACAGTTGTCCCCCTTATAAAGGTTTTTATAAAGGGGTTCAAGAATCTTCACTCTCCAGTTTCCCTTCCTACCCTAGCTTGGTCCTTACAACTAGTCTTTTCACAGCTTACTTTAAGCCCTTTGATTGGTTGGCAACCCATGAACTCAGGGTCTATTCCCGGAAGATAGTATTTCTCATGGCTGTCACATCTGCTTATTGGGCAGGAGAGCTCTGTGCGCTTCACTGGGACTCACTCTTTACACATTTCCATGAAGAAAGGTGGTCTTATAGTGGGATGTTACATTTCTAACTGAGGCCACATCTCATTTCCACTTGTCACAAAGATCACCCTCCTAGTTCTATTCCCTTTGCCACACACCGATCAGAATCCAAGCTAGAAACCATGAATGTCCAAAGGGCTCTGTCCTCTATCTTTCAGGAACAAGAGAAATCACGATGTTGCCAACGCTCTTCATCTGTTGTTGAGGCTCTAACAGGGGATTCCCAGTTTCACCACAGGGCTTGGCATGATAGGTAACAGCTACCATTTGTCTCACTTACAGACTGACTCATAGACCTCTCCCTGACCACGTTAGGAACCATTTTACCAGAGCTGTGGTCACCTTGGCAGCCTTCTTGGCAGGAGTGCCTTGCAAGACATTTGTAGTGTGATCACTTGGGTCCAGCCCTATACATAATTCATCACCACTGTTTAGACATCTGGCAGAGACAAGAAGCATTCTTTGGATGGGTAATCCTTACATCAGCATTACATGAAGTGTGATACACACCCATACTCCTGTGAGTATAGCTATGAAATTTTTGTGTGAGAAGAAGAAGATGGAGGCAGAAGAGGAGGAGGAGGAGGAGGAGGAGGGGAGGAAGAAGAAGAAATTACTTATCTGTAGCTTGCTTACCTGTAACTGTGGTTCTTTAGTTGGTAATCTGTGCACTCCCACAACCCCTCCTTACCTCTTGTGTGTCATGTTCTCTACAGGGAGACCTCTCAGAACTGAGGGGAAGGGAAGTGTTGATTCAATCAAGGAAGCCATGGCCATGACTGAGCAGGGATGCTGATGTCCAGGGCTCTTGGAGGTCTCTCATAGAATCATAGAGTTGGAAGAGACCACAGGGGCTATGCAGGAAGCCACATCAAAGTAGTCCCAACAGATGGCCATCCAGCCTCTGCTTAAAAACCTCCAAAGAAGGAGACTCCACCACACTCCGAGGCAGCATATTCCACTGCTGAACAACTCTGACCATCAGGAAGTTCTTCCTGAAGTTTAAGTGGAATCTCTTTTCCTGCAGCTTGAACCCATTGCTCCTTGTCCTAGTCTCTGGAGCAGCAGAAAACAAGTCCGCTCCCTCTTTGACATGACATCCCTTCAAATATTTAAACATGGGTATCATGTCCCCTCTTAACCTTCTCTTCTGCAGACTAAACATCCCCAGCTCCCTAAGCCGCTCCTCATAGGGCATGGCTTCCAGACCCTACATCATTTTGGTTGCCCTCCTCCAGACACGCTCCAGTTTGTAAATATCCTTCTTGAAATGAGGAGCCCAGAACTGGACACAGTATTCCAAATGAGGTTTAACCAAAGCAGAATAGAGTGGTATCATTACCTCCCTTGATCTAGACACCATACTCCTATTAATGCAACCAAGAATTGCATTTGCTTTCTTTGGCTGCTGCATCATACTGCTGACTCATGTTCAGCCTGTGATCTACCAGGACTCCTAGATCCCTTCCACACATACTGTTGTCCAGCCACATGTCTCCCATCCTGTATTTGTGCATTCCATTTTTAATGCCTAAGTGTAGGACCTTACATTTCTCTCTGTTCAAATGCATTTTGTTAGCTTTGGCCCAGCTTTCCAAACTGTCCAGGTCATTTTGAATTTTGATCCTGTCTTCTGGCCTCTTAGCAACCCCTCCCAATTTGGTGTCAATCTTGTGTCGAGGGCTGACTTTCAATAGATCACAGTGGTCATCGTAAGTCAAAGTTCACTTGATAAGTGAACATAGTGTCATCATAAGTCAAAGTTTACTTTACAAGAAGTAACAATAAACAAAAATAAACAAAAATAACTGGCATAGGAATTCTATTAAAATGTATAAAATAAGTAAATTGTGCCAATATGTCGGAGGAGATGTGCATAGTAGAGCATCTTAATGTGTATATGAGGGATGAACTTGGAATCAATGTATATCTGTAATATCTGAAATCACAAACCAATAACTAGAGCATTGTGAGCATCTTATATTACTATCAATTTACTCTAAGCAAAATAGTTTGTTGCTACATAAAAGTCTAATATTGGGTCAATTGGGGAGGGGGTGCATGATAAAGTACAGAAAGTGTTTAGAAGTAAATTTAACATATCACCACAAATATATCTATTAAACATGATTGAGGAACTGCAATTAGACAAATCACAAAAAAAAATATTTATATATATGATAACAGCTGCCAGAATTTGCTATGCCCAGGTTTGGAAAACAAAGAGTGCTCCTAGGTTAGAGGACTGGTTACTAAAACTGTATGAGATGGCTGAAGCAGATATTGCGATAGAAGCTCTGGAAGATAGTATGAAAAGTAAATCAAGAAAAGAGTGGAAAATAGTTGGTCCAATATGGGAAGCTTGTTGGGGGAAAAAAGCAATTAGCTTTTTAGAAAAATGAGGAGTTCTAAATATGTACAGAAATGTGATTTCTTGGAAATTAAAGATAAGAAAATATTTAAGAGATTAAGTAAAAGGGGGAATAAGGAAGCAAAAGAGGAAATAAGAAAGTGAAACTCTTTTTTTTAAAAAAAATGTAAAAGAAGAGAAGAAGGATTGTTATAGATAAATGAAGCAATAAAACCTGAGTTTCGGCAAGGGGGGGAACGGGAGGGGAGAATTGTTTTGTGTTGTATGTCATTTGTTATGTTTACTATCTGTTTTGTTATTAAATACGTGATTAAATAAAAATTAAAATTTAAAAAAAAATAATATTGGGTCAATTGACTTGAACTCGAGTTGGACTCAAGCCACTTCAGAGAGTTAACTTGGACTTGACTTGGCAATCATGATAGACTGTATCGATTTGACTTGTGATTTGCCTGTTTTTAATGCCTGTCTTTCGTAGTCCCACCTCCCCCTCCATCCCTTTTCCAATCAGCAGTGAGGGAATGTTCTGGTGATGACTCAATGAGAACCGCACAACCTCTTTTCTCCACCTCTGGGCCTCTCTGTTGTTTCTCACGTTTTTTGAGAAGCCATTTATAGCTGGAAAGCAAAAGCATGGAAAGACTGAAAATGGGGAAAACAGAAGTTTGCAGGTTTCTTTGGTGAATGTGGGCATGGAATGGTCTCAGCATGGAGGGATGAGGGAGGATTGAGGAAAGTAACCTGTGAGAGGAAGCTACACTCACTTTCTAATGGCTGGCAGAGTCAGGGTACTTATCCGGGTGGCTTCCTCACAACTAAGCAGGGTTTTTTCCAACCCCTCAACCATGGAAGGGCAGGGAGCACCTTCCAAAAGGAAGCTACACCTCACTGTCTCATGCCTGGCAGAGACAGCATAACTATCCCAGTGGCTGCTTTGAGAGGAAGCGGTACTGCTCCACATTCAGGCGTTTCTCTTTTATGGGCAGTTTGTAGCTGCTGCTTGACTGGTTCTCACTTCTTCTCTTCCTCTCCAGCTCCCATTTTGCCAACAGCCCATCCTGTCACTCCTTTTCCCACCTTGCCTTAGCAATGCTTCAGCCAGACTTGAAACCTGTCTTTAAGGGTTTAAACGTTAAGGGAAGGGATTGAAGTTTGACATCAATGGGAAAGGGTTTAAAGTCTAGCTGAAGCATTGTTGAGGCGAGGTGAAATAGGGAGTGACAGGATGGGGCTCTGATTTTCTAGTTATTGAAACTTAAACCCCCCATACCACCACCACCTCCTTTTTTCCGTTAAAATTGGCTCCCAGGCTTGACACTCAAGACTTGACTTGAATTATCTTGCAAGGAATTGAGACTTAACTTGCGACTTGAAAGTAGGGACTTGAGATTTGACTTGAGACTTGATTAAAATACTTAAACACATCACTGAATTTATCCCTGTTGTTGTTGTCGTTGTTGTTGTTGTTGTTGTTGGTGTGTGCCTTCTAGTCATTTCAACAGTGTACTGATAGGCCAACACTGTACAAATATGCTGGTAATATGGTCTTCCTGTTTTTCTACTGCCTTCCACTTTGCAGAGCATTATTGTCTTTTCCAGTCAATCACATTCTGTCATGATATGTCCACAATATGACCACTTCAGTTTACTCATCTTATCTTCTGGTGAGAGTTCAGGCCTGATTTGTTCTTTCATTCATTATTTTTAGTGGTTCATGCTTCCATAGAACTCTCCCATGGTACTGCATTTCAAATGTGAGTTTCTTCCTGTCAGCTTTTTTCACTGTTTGGCTTTGACCATACGTAGATCAGAAATACTATGCCCACTTTAATTCTATTTTCTCTTGAGTGTGTCAAGATTAAGTGCTTTGAGAGTGATAGCCATTCCTCCCATTCTCATTTGAGGTGCTGTTTTTGAAATCCATTTCCCATGCAGTTTTTGTACCCAGTGAGTTTTTTTTGGAAAAAAATGGTTGTTTAAAAGTCAAATATATTGCAATATATAGTGTAGATAAAGAGACAGAGTGATATAATTACATAACTAGAGAGATAGATCGCCCCGCCAATGGCACACTGCACGTTTCTGTCAGGCTAGAGGCTATGCTGACTGGAGTAGGCTGTGGTAGGGTCTCCTATGTCGGAGAGGCTTCTGCTATGGCGGCAGACTAAATATGCCAAACAGCTGCTGGACAGCAGCAGTAATGGGGGGCAGGGGGCACTGGTGGAGGAACTCTCAGTGACAATGAAGTACCTGACATTTGTTAGCATTATGCTGAAAGAGGCACAGTAAATCACTTAGGAATTTTTTTTTACTATGAAAGCCCTACGATGAGACAATCCAAAATGAAACAAGAGATAGTGTCAGAAGATGTAACTCCCAGGTCAGGTGGCACTCGATGAGCTACTGGAGTGCAGCCGAGGACAACTACAAGTAGCTCTGTGGCTAATGA
Organism: Cyclura pinguis; assembly: GCA_030412105.1. NCBI lineage: Eukaryota > Metazoa > Chordata > Lepidosauria > Squamata > Iguanidae > Cyclura > Cyclura pinguis. The sequence continues at coordinate 215,519,098 of CM059600.1, forward strand.
AGCAACTGGATTCAAGCTGAAAGGACATTCAGCTGTTGAAGTGCTCAGAGGTGGAAGTAAAATCTGAAGCTGCAGAACACATATTATAGAACACTAGTGTATTTACCCAGCGTTGCCTGGGGGTTTTATTTTCCTCTTGAGAACTCACCAAACTGTCTTCTCCATTTCCTGTAACTTTGCTCCATGTTTCCCAATGCAATATATATTCAGAGTTATTTAGGTACACAGTTTGGGTTCCTGAGGGGGGTACACTGTGTTCCTCGTTGCAGCTAGGCCTCATGTCCATATTCCTATTCCTGTACCTCTAAATTTTCCGCATATTCCTCAATCCAATCTGTATGTGTAGTTGTTAACGTACAGAGGTTGGGTTCCTGGGGGAATACACTGTCCTCCTCCTTGCTGCTAAGCATTGTCTCCATAGCAACCGGCCTATTCCAGTACCTGTAACTTTTTCCCATAGTCCCCAATCCAATCTGTGTTGTCTGGTGACATTGATGTACTAGCTCCCCCCCCCCGCCTCTTTCTGTTGAATTTGTGCAATGGCTTTATGTTTTTCTGGAAGCATTTTTTGTTTTGAATTTCAACTTTAAGATTCCTCACATATGGAACCCATACAATCTACTGTGTGAGGCAAGAAGACCATGTAACTATGTTGTATCTGTCACTTTAATTTTTCTAACATGTGCCTCCCAAACGTTTTCTGGCATCCTAACTGATGGTAGGCCTCATCTCCATAGTAACCAGCCTGGGGCCCAAGAGCTCTTGGCTAAGAATTCTAAAGGCCCCTCCCTAAGCTGCCAACCCCAGGATTCCATGGAATCTTCACAGCCAGCCAATTGTATGAGATCTTTTCGCCTCACACAGCCAATCGTATGAGGTCTTTGCCTGCCTGTCGCAGACAAACAGACAAACTCACAGTCAAATTTTGACTTTTATATAATAGATGGAACGTGAGAAGCATCAATTAGGAGAAACTAGACTTAGTAAACAAACAAAAAAAATGGTATAGTCTTTGGCATCCTCATACTTGAATCTCAGTGCATCCTGTTACCCTGATTTCTGGGGGTCCCGGGAGGGACACCTAAATGTGCTCACAACAATGGGGAGGGAATTAGCAAAGAGCACTAGTTAGCAATGTGAGAGGCAGGGTAATGTAGCGAGATCTTGAACCCTATGTCTACAGGGTCAGGCCAAGTCAATGATAAGGCAGAAGTTGAAAATAATAATTGGTTTATTGAAATACAATCAAACACATGTATGCAACACACTCACATGAAGAACTATAGAGATAAACGTAGGAGTGGGATAGAGGGATTTAGAGAGGAGATTTGGTATGGGAAATACTATACCTGTCCTGAAGCCTGGTTAAAAGCAAAGAAGCTGGGGAGCGTGGATTCTCAGCATGTGGGGCTGAGGGGAAGGCTCGCTGGACAAAGCGACAGCAAGGCGGGATGGAAGCCAAGAGCAATCCGAGGAAGCGCTCAGAGTCAGGGGTTCTTATATAGTCCGTACTTGGGGAAAACAATGAGTTTGGGGCTGGAGACAAAGCCTCCGAAAGGTCAGTACTTTAGATGATTGAGTTATAGCCAGATTGTCAATAGAGTAGCCAGTATGCAAACACGGAGTGCTTGAGAGTTGTATAGTCCGCTCATCAAGCTGCCTGCAATCAAGCTTTTGTAAGTTGCGTGCATACATAATGTGGTACTTGCCTTGAGGTCTCCTGAAGCTGCATTCGGCAATGAGTGGCCTGCCTAGATCGGGATGCGAATGGTTCGGCTATTGTTGGCCGCGCCTGTGTGCATGCTTGTCCAGGAGAAATCATGCCATTCCAATCTCTAAGAAGCAACCAGTTCTCATAAGAATAACGAAATAACTTGTCCATTTCATTAAAAAAAGCCTTAATTTCTGTGGGAATTCCTTTTTTAAGTTCTGCAGTCAAGTCTTTCCCCTCTGAGACATCTAGAGTTTTAAAGACTAGAAGTCTTCCATATATTTTCAAGACATATGGGTTGGTTTAGGTGGTGAATCCACTGATCCTCTCCTTTCAAACTCTTTTTTACTTTAGATCTTGTTGCAAAACTCGTTATACACATAACATAAAAGAACAACAACAAAAAAGGAAATTGCAGTAATTTCATTTGGCTGTCAGATGTTGTTCTTTACTTCAGTTTCCCTAGACAGACTCTGTTTACAATGCTTTCCAATCTTCTTTCACTTGCATACCCCTTGGCAGCTCGTTTCCATAAAATGTACCCCTCCAACACCATATCCTTTCTTTGGGGGGGGGGAGCCTCATTAAAAAGCTTCTGTGAGCTCTGAGGAGACATCCCTAAATCTACAAAAGAAAGATAGAGTTAAAGGCCAGCCACCATGATAGCCATGTTTAAATATTTAAATATTTGAAGGGATGTCGTGTTGAAGATGGAGCAAATTTGTTTTCTGCTGCTCCAAAAACTAGGACACAGAGAAATGGATTCAAACTACAGGAAAAGATTTCACTTAAACATCAGGAAGAACTTCCTGCTGGTAAGAGCTGTATGACAATGGAATATGCTGTCTCGGAGTGTGGTGGAGTCACCTTCTTTGGAGGTTTTTAAATGGAAGCTGGATGGCCATTTGCTGGCGGTGCTCTGAGTGTGTGTTCCTGCACAGCAGGGGGTTACGCTCGGTGGCCATTGTGGTCTCTTTGTAGAAGGGTTGAGCTACAGTCCAAGTCAAAACCAAGCGAACAGCTGTCAAGCCAAGCTGAAACAAAAGCTGTGAGGAATAGAAGGCCTGAGTCAAGCCTAGGATCAATCAACAGAGCCAAAACACACAGCTCAACATTCCTTTAGATGCTGCTGTGGTGGTGAACAAAGGAACTGATGGTTTGAGCAGGAACATGGCTGGTTATATGGTACCAGTGGAAGAGGGGCTACCACCAAAACACTTACATAACAGTTCTACAAGTGTCTGAACAATGTGCTGCACAGGCACAGTAAATTCATTAGTGTGAGTCACAGAGATTGTGAAGAAGAACCTATGAGTTTATGATATCTCAAAAAATGCAGCTAGTGAAAATGTAGCAATTAAGATTGCTGATGGGAATATCTTATAGAAACCACATGACACCAGTCTCAAAGAAAATACATTGGCCACCAGTATGCTTCTGGTTCGCATGAGCTCTCCCTTTCTCATCTATGCTGGGCTGCAATAAGTATTGTCCTATTCATGTTTGTGCTTTGTAACTGTTGGCAAGGATCCCATCTGTGTCTGCGCCTGGGTCCTGGGTCTGAGGCATGACAACTTGTAACTGTGGTTCTTCAAGTGGTCATTTGTGAAGTCACACAATACCCACCCTTCCTCCCCATTTCTGTCTTGCTCAATATACTCAGCTTCTGGGCTGCTGCTTCAGTGGCCATGGAACTGAGGGTATCAGTGGGAACATAGCTGGTTATATAGGACCAGTGGAGGAGGGGCTGCTGACAAAATACTTGCATAACTGCTCTAGAAGCTTCCAAATGATGCACTGAGCATTTGTATGAATTCACGGAGGACAATTCAAAGAACCACAGTTATAGGTGAGCAACCTCTTCATCTTACACTTGGAAGGAACCACAAGGGCCATACAGTCCAATGCCCTCCCATGCAGGAATACAAAACTAAAGCACTCCTGAAAGATGTCCAGTCATCCAACCTTGAGAGTCCACCACCCTCTGAGGCAATCTATTCAATTACAGAACAGCTCTGACGTAAACAAGTTTTTCCTAATATTTAGGTGGAATCTCATTTCCTTAATTTGAATCCATTGGTTTATGTTCTGGTCTCTGGAGCAGCAGAAAACAAGTTTGCTCCATCTCCTACATGACATACCCTCAGATATTTAGAGATAGCTATCATGTCACCTCTCAGTCTTCTCCAAGATAAGCATAACCATCTCCCCAAGTTGTTCCTCATAAGGCTTGATTTCCAGACCTTTGATCATCTTGGTTGCCTTTCTCTGGTCATTTTCTATCTTGCTGATATCCTTCTTGAACTATATTGCCCACATCTGGACAAAATATTCCAGGTGAGGCCTGGCCAGGGCAGAACAGGCCCACAGAGAGTGCATCGTAGTAGTCTAATTGGTTATCAATATGTGAGTCACTGTGGCCAAGTTACCCTTTCCAAGAAATACTGTAACTTGCAAATCAGTTGAAGCTGACTCCAGCTACTGTAAATCATGGAGTCAACACAAGTCTCCAATGACAGCAGTGGATCTAGGATAGTCCTCAAGTATGAAACTGCTCCTTTAGAAGAGTGCAACCCCGTCCGGCGCAGATCACATTTCTAGCAACTGGACCCAGAGACTAACAGTTCACATAGCCTCTGTTTCATCAGGATTCCACTTCAGTTTGTTAGCCCTCATCCAGTCCATTACAGCATCCAGATACTGGCCCAGCACCACACAGCTCCAACTCACCTTGATAACAAAGAGAAATAGAGCTGAGTGCTGTCAATACATTAATAGTACTCAGCTCCAAAACTTTTCATCCAGCAGCTTCATAACACTGTTATCACGATGGATGGGGGAGGGGGCAGAATGGAAGCCTGCGGTACCCCAGAACTTCATAGCTGTGGGACTGAACAGAATTCCTCTAGTGGCATTAGGAGACAGTGCACTGCAGCATATTTCAAAGCAGTACGCACCTCCCCCAACACAATGAAGGGTTTATTAGCCCTGCACCCATCTGATCAATCAACTTCTACTAGATCTGACCAGTCATGATGGGCAAGGGTGATTCATCTCAAAGTTCATAGCAAGATTAAGATGCAGACTGAATCACCACCCACCTGTGGCCCTTTTCTTATGGCATTTCCGATGTGAAAGGGCCCCTTGAGTGTCACGCACATGTGAGGAGCGGTCCACACAACGCACTCACATTTGTGCGACGCTCAAGGGCCTGATGCAGACCGTGCACACATTTTTTCATTTTCGGGTTGAAGCCAAAAATGCTGCGCGGTCGTGCATCACTTTGGGGCCCCGCACTCACTTACCTTGCGTGCGGAGCCTTGGGAGCCGGGCTGGTCGCGCTTCCTGTCTCAGTGCAGCCTGGGAGGTCCCAGGCTGCACTGCGAAAGGAAGAGGTGGGGCTCTCACGCGAGCAGGAAGCTCGTGCGGAGCCAAAGAAGCAGGGAAGCAAGAGCCCCTCTCCAGAGGCTGTTCGCGCAAGCCCTGCACCCCAGCACCACGAAAAGTTAAGGTGAGAAAAGGGTCTCTGTGTTAATAAACATAAAGTGATATTGAATGATATATATTCCAATATTAACAATATAGAAATGAACGGAAATAATTTTGCTCTACTATTAACAACTGATGTTGGGGTTACCCTCCGTATATGTATGGGAGATAGGTTGAATGGGAATTGTAATACTCCATTGCTATAATCTCATAGAGTTGTCTCGCTAGCTGAAGATGTTCATTGTTTTGCATTCCTTCCCTTGGTTCTCAAGACATACCAAGGTTAAGGTGATAGTAGCTAAGCAACCATGGTTAGCCTGACCTACAAGGCTGACACTAACAAGATCCGTGGGAAACATGCATAGTATAATTAGCTAGCTTTTGGAATTCTTGTTATTCTGATTCACTAATGTCTGTTGTCTGTTCTTGCTCTTCAATAAACCGTGTTTTCGCATGTTTATTCATCGTGTGTGAATCTGATCCTGAGAGAGTGAATCAGAATCACCAAAAATGCATCAACCAAGTGATCAAGAAGAAAAGACAAAAACACTGACAAAATAGAAGATGGTAGTGCCAGTGCATTGCCCGCTGACACTAAGCCCAAAGTCAGGCTTTCACTCCCTGCTGGAACACCCACAGGGGGGCCACACCTGGGCCTGGGGCAAGATGTCGATGACTACGGTTCATCAGCGCTGGAGGGCTGCTACGTGGGACACCTCAGTGTGTGAACTTGAACTTGTGGATGAGCTGCTGGCTAAAGAAGAAGAGATGGAGAAAAAAAAATGAGGAAATATTACAATTCAAGAGCCCTCGTATAAGAGATGAGAGCCATGGGCCCACGGATGGGCAGAACTCCGGCCAGAGACCAGCACATGCCAGATGCAGGACCCCTGATTGCCGGGCTGCCGGCAGATGGACAGCCGGCCCCCCCAGCACAACCAGTGGCGCCCAATGTTGTGTGTGAATCTGATCCTGACAACTATACTACACAACTACTAACAACTGTTAACCCTAGGGACACTGAATAAGCATTACAAAGGTTTACATTAATGCTATCAAGAGCAGCAATGATGGTACAAAGGCTTGTTAGTATCAACAGGTGCTGTGAACAAAACTGTGAGGTGAACGGATCCTGTAATCCTGTACAGGATCCAATGTATTGTAGGAAAGGCTTAAAAGAAATGTATCAAATACTCCAACTCATTCACAATTGTCCATAAACTTCCAGTGGTAGATGGAAATTCTTGGGTTGCTGCTTTTGAGAAGTATTTGGTCCAAATGTATTCATGCATTATATATCCAGTGATCAACAGAAATTTTTAAATAGCTGGTAGCCAGATACTCTTAAATTTCTGGCAGCCAGAGACTCCTCTGCTATAGTAAAGGATTCATCTCAAATTTAATAGCACAGCTAACACAGCAACAGTAAGGACCACGGTGTTTCCGCTGTTTTGCCTGAGGGCTTCTGCAGGGTTTGCAAATGTAAATGCCTCTACAGTGATTAAACAATAAGAGTTCTTGTCACAGATAACCAGTATGCATGACAAAAAAAGAGTAATAATGTAAATATCTACATCTCAAAACAATTAATTAATATATCAAAGTACATTCTTACCTCAGTTACAGATAGCCAGTGTACATTCCTTCAAGGTGTAGATAAATGTCGACCTACTACAAGTGTTTATATACTAATTATACTAATTAAACAGGTCTAAGGTGAACTTAAAACCAGTATGCTATAGTGGTGTGAGTGTTTGATTATGCTCCTGGAGACCGGGGTTAAATTCCCTGATCAGCTGTGGAAACACACTGGGTGACCACAGGTGCATCACACATTCTCATCTCTAGAAGACCCCATCATAGGTTTACCTTAGGGTTACCATAAGCTGAAAATGACTTGAAGCACACAACAACAAAGGTGAACCTGTTAAAGTATTTCCTTGGCAAGACTTGTTCAGATGAGGGTTGCCATTGCCTTCCACTGAGGTGGAGAGAGTGTGCCTTGCCCAAGGTCATCCACTGGATTGTCATGCCCGTGTGGGAATTCAAATCCTGGTCTCCCTGAGTACTAGTTCAACACGCACACCAGTATATCACACTGACCTGTGCTTTCTTTTAAGTTTTAAGGTGCTGTAAGTCTTCTTGTTATATTTGAGAGAACCAGCATGGACTTAAACTTGGGAGAAATGGGTTCAAATATCTGGTCAGTGGCTGCACTGTTTATTGAATGATACTTAATCAGTCAGTATCTCTTGGTCTCATCTTGTTGGGATGTTAAAAGGATGGAGCATACATGCTGAGAAGAGAAACTGAATAAAAATTCATGGAAGTTAAAACAGCCACCCATAACGATAGCTTAAAATGGAGTATCCACAATCAGAGGTAGTCTTCTGTTGACTATCAGCATTTCTAGACAGAATATTTACTTTGATCACACACTGACCTTATTCAGTCATCCTAATGGCCTTTAGTCTGGATCCTTTTAAAGTGCTTAAGCTTACCTATTGTATACATGTTCAAAAGGTTTTTTTTCCTGACAACCAGAAGGGCATGTGCTGAAATTTTGGGAGGGGAGGATTAATAAAGTTAGAGCCAGAGTGCTGTAGTAGTTTGAGTATTTGACTGTGATTCTGAAGACCAGGGTTCAATCCCTGCACAGCCATGGAAATCCACTGGGTGACCTTTGGTGAGTCATACTCTCTCAGCCACGGAGGCAAAGTCCCTCTGAACCAATCTTGGAAAGAATACCCTGTGATAGATTCGCCTTAGGGTCACTAAGTCAGCAATGACTTGAAGGCACATGACAACAACATTGGTAAGGTACATTCTTTTATCTTGGTACTTGAGTAAACCACATTTCGTTCAATGGAAATTATTCCCATACAAGTGAGCATAATATTGCAGTCTCAATGTTCTGTACAAACAATGTCAAAGCTTTACCAGGAAACCATTTTCATTGTATAAGTGGCAATATTTTAAAACATAGTAACTCTATCATAGGCTTTCCTATAATTATTACAGAGACAGGAGTGACTTTAATTCAAGAAAGTTATAAATAAATTTGGAAATTTACTAATGAATATGGGCAGTATTGTTTTTAAATTAAAATTGGTAACTGATTTAAGTTGGAATTTCATCAGAAATGTTTCTCTGTAATTATGGTCATTGCAAATACATTCTTCAGGTGACTAAAGAGGCAAATGTATACCTGGGCATTACTTGATTGGCAATGCAGAAATCAAATAGACTACATAATCTGAAGCTGAAGATGGAAAAGCTCCATTGTCTCTGCAAAAACAAGACCATGAGCAGATTGTGGCACAGACCTGCTGATTGTAGCACTGAACTGCTGATATCAGAAAATTAAAGTGAAGCTAAAGAAGAATGCTAAACCAACCATTGTGCCAATAGCAACCTGAAGAACATTCCAGTAGTATTTAAAGATAAAATATAGATTTGCACTGTTAAGCCTAATTTACTGGCAGTCAGAAGAATTCTAGAGTCTTGGACATTGTAACTGTGATAACTGAAGCCCCTGTCAGAGCTGCTGCTGATGAGCAGCAGCTGTTCATCCCTGTTGCTCAGGGTGGAGATGACGAGTAGCAGCTGTTGGTCCCTGTGGCTCTAGCTGGAGATGAGTCCTGCAGCTCAAGAGCTCCCCCTGCTGCCATGGACCAAGCAGGCTTGGACGTTCCTCTGCCTGCTCCTTTAGGGCAACAGAGATCCGATTCTGAAGAGGCTCTGGAGCCTGGTTCAATAAGCCCCCAATCAAGGCAGAGACTCAAGAGGGCTGTGCAAAGGAAGGCTTCCTTGGCTAAGTTTAAGAAGCAGTGACCAGACACACCTGTGCCTGGGGCTATATAACTGCCTTCCTGGAAGCTTCCCTTTGCTTGTGGCAAACTTCTTACAAGCCCTCCTCTTGCCTGTACCTTGCTCCCAGCATCCGGTTCCTGATACCTTGAATTGATCTCTGGCCTCTTGACCCTTGGCTTTGGAACTCTGACTGTGGCTTTGCTTGGCACTCTGGGTAATGAACTTCCTTGAATAGGTGCTTGCTTGTCTCCTCCCAGCTGGACTTTGCTGGCTCTCCCACTCTCTTCTTTGGGTTGGCTCGCCGCCCAGGTCTCTGACCTTGACAGTCAGGCAATAACGCAGGAAAGACAGTATCTCTAGCCAAAAAGAAAGAAAATCCTCACTAGATGACAGATGAAACAGTTAAGGACAGGCAGAAAGCAAAAGGGGCCAGAAATAGGGTCGGAACGCATAAAGCAGCTGTTCAACAACCTGTGTGCAGGGACAAAGAGAACTACTATATAAGACAGAGAAATAGAAGATGACAGCAGAAAAGGTAGAACAAAAGATCTCTTCTACAAGATCTAAGAAATCAAAGGGAAATTTAAACCAAGAATGAGGATCCTCTGCGACCAGCAGGGGAACACACTATATGACCAAGAAGAAATAAAAAGATGATGGAAACAGTACACTGAAGAATGATATAAAAGAGACAAAAGGATGACAGATTCATTCAAAGAAGCATTTGAAGATGAACCCACAGTTTTAACAAGGGAAGTGGAAGCTGCACTCAAAGCACATGGGAGAAATAAATGACCAGGAACAGATGGCATACCAACAGAGCTGTTTCAAGCAAAAGAGACAGAATCCACTCAAATTCATACTAAAATGTGTCAACATACTAAAATGTGTCAACAAAACAACATGTTGTTGTTGACACAACAAATGTGTCAACAATGTGGAAAACAAAAGAATGGCCCACAGATTGGAAGCACCCAATGTACGCTGCAATCCCCAAAAAAGGAGACACTAGGAATTGCAGTGACCATCATCTCCCATTCAAACAAAATGGTGCTCCAAATTCTACAACAAAGACTTTTACCACATACGAAGCATAATATTGGCATAGTAGATCAGAACTAGATCTCCCCCTGCTGCCCTGCTGTACAATGTGCGCGTGGAATAAAAAAATGGTGAAGGGAATATTTGGCTGTGCATCTTCTAGCCTGAAGGGTTGTCTAGTTGAAATGTGCTTAAAGATAACAGAGCAATCAGAAAGAGTGATGGGGGCCTTGGTAGTGGGCCATTGGCACCAGGGACCCTTTCAGCCAATTACAGTGCTGTGATTCTACTTTAACTGCCATGGACATAGTGGGATTTGCAGTTTAGGGAGGGGCATTTAGAATTCACTGTCAGAGAGCTCTAGCGCTGTAGGATGCAGACATGGCAGTTGAAGTAGTATCACAGTGCCTCATTGTATAGTCTGAATGGACTCCTGCACAACAACCCAAGAACCAGGCACCCAGGTCACACCAGGTCTCACAGTAGTGACATGGGTTGTATTTGTCTTTAAATTGTTCTAATACCAAAACTGTATCTGCAAAATTTTATTAAATCCCAGTGCAGATGATGGCTCTTAGAATCATAGCATTCTTAGAGTTGAAAGGGGCTGCAAGAGTCATCTAATCCAACCTCCTGCCTTGTAGGAGTGCATAGTTACAGAACTCTTGAAAGATGCCCATCCAGCCTCTGGTTCAAGACCTCTGGAAAAGAAGAGCCCACTACCCTCTGAGGCAGTGACTGATATTAGATCTTTGGTCTGCCACAGGGGTGGGATTTGGGTGATTCTTCAGTTGTTCAACTAAAACTTCTAGCAGTCCTAGCCAGCATAGCCGACGGTGAGAAATGCTGGGAGTGGCACTTCAACAACATTTCATGCATCTCACGAATCTCACCTCTGGTCTAGCAGAATTTGGGCTCTAGGTTGAAAAACGGACTGCTACCTGTTAGCTTGGCCATCCCCTGTGGATAAATAGTTCATCTGTTCATCTGGTAGTGGTAGTGTGCATTCGAGTGCTGGAGATTATCTAGCCTGATTTCATGGGGTGGAGATTTGTGTAAAGAACGAAGGGTGGGAGGAAGGCTGGTCTTTCAAACAAGCGTGCTCTGTGCCTCTTCCAACAATGACAGCACAAACTGGGTTGGCACAGGCAGCTTTGGAAACCTGCTTCTGTTGGTTAAGGGCAGGGGACTGCATACGTAAAGGAGTCACAGCCTATCCCAGAAGGAACACTTGGAGTGGTAGTGATTATCAACATCATTACCATTATATTTGTTTGCATCCCACCTTTCTCCCAAAATTAGGACTCAAAGCAGTTCATAATTTAAAGGAAGTACAATATAGCTAAAAACAAACAAAAAGTGAATCAAATTGTTCACAGTATTAAAACAGTTCAAATCTACACTTAAAAGACCAGACCAGACCAGACCGCCATGGCCAGAACATGAATGAAAAACTATTTAAAACAGTACATTTTAAAACAATACAGCACCCTTTAGCCTTCCAGAACTTTCTGTATTAAAAGCATGTCAAAACAAAAAAGGATTTTGCCTACCAATGGAAGGACAACAAGGATGGACCCGTTCTGACCTCCATTCCAATGGAGCCTAGGGGCAGCCACCAAGAATGCACTATCTTGCCTCCCCACCAACCGTGCGTGTGACACTGAGAAGACTGAGAGAAGGGCTTTCCTGATGATCTCAGTATTTGATCAGGCTCATATGGGGAGGCACCATCTGCCAGACAGTCTGGACCTGAACCATATAGGGCTTTGAATGGTACTCGGAAACAAACTGGGAGCAGTTGAGCTGTTTTAACAGGGGAGTAGTATGGTCCCTGTAATGTGTGCTGGTTAACACTCTGGCTGCAGCTGAAGTTCCCAAGTTTTTCAGCGCACCCACCTATAGAGCATGTTCTTGTTGTTGTGTGCCTTCAAGTCATTTCTGGTTATGGCAACCCTAAGGTGGACCTATCACAGAGTTTTCCGGGCCTGAGAATTTGTGACATGGCCAAGATCATCCAGTGGGTTTCCATGGCTGAGTGGGGAACTGAACCCTGATCTCCATGACTATAGTCCGGTGCTCAGACCATGCTGCCTTGTTACAATAGTCCAAATGGAATATAATTAAGGCATGTACCACCATGACCAGAACAGAAGTGGTTGGTGCACAGGCTTTAAATGTGCAAAAACACTCCTGGGAACTGCAGGAATCTGGGCCTCCAGGTTTAAAGGTGAGTCTAGAAGTACACCCAAGCTGCAAACTTGCATCTTCAGGGGGAGTGTAACCCCATGAAACACATTATTCCCTGATCTGCCTTTCCACTGGCCAGGGTCACCATTGTCTTGTCTGGATTAAGTTTCGATTTGTTTGCCCTCATCTAGTGATGTCAGATGGTTTGGTAAAGCACAAAACTGCAGCTCCTTTGGATGGGGATTTACACAGAATGAGTTATGGGCAGGATCAGTAGAACTTTATCATGCACTTTTAAAACTCCATCATATTTTATGTACCAAATACATATATTAGCAAAATGATATAAAGGATTTTAAAAATTCCTTTTAAAAGAAATCAGTCCTATCCTAGAAGGCTACAATTATCAGTATGTTGTTTTTCCTTCTACAGATTATCCCTGCCCTGTGGCAATTCGTTCTTTCGTGCTTTTCCATTCTCAACTTTGCTTTCTCCCATCCAGTATCTTGCAGGAAAGATGCCTTCATTCATATGAACATTTATTTCCTGATTGCCTGGGGTGGAGCAGGTGAAGGAGGTCATGGAAAGGGCAAAGCTTCTTCTCTCATAAAAATTCTGTACTTCTAATGATTTTAAAATGTCAGATCCGTTGTTAGAACTGGAGGCATAGACTCATTCAGAATCTAATGGTTGACAAAGAATATCTGATGCTGTAGGCTATATTTCAGAGGAAAGCAAGGGCAACCCACCTCCAGATTATTCTTTGCCTAAGAAAAGACCAAAAAATTCAAAGGGTCACTATATATCCAAAGGGATCTTGAAGGCACTTACACACACAAGTGTGAAAAGAGAATGAAAGGTTGGTGAAAAGGCTAGTCGGCAAGAGATGGAGGACCCTGTCCCACCTTGCCACTTTTCTAACTTGTAGTTCAGAGCAAAGAGACCTTGCAGGATGAAATTTATATTGATGTTATCAGTCTGTAAGGAGATAACCTACCTAGGAGTGAGGAATGGGAACTGGGGTTGCTCTATCCACCAGTTACACAGATCTTGGTGTTGGGTCTCTCCCCTGCTTGTTCTCCAGTCCTAAAAGAGGAAGCTAAAACCAGGTGGAGATGTAGCAGTTCTGCACTCTTCTGCAAAAAGAGCATCATTTCATTTTGTTTTTAGAAGGTGTAGGGTTTTGTGGAGGGAGATTCCCAGCAAAGTGTACAGTACTGCATTTTGGTATGTTAAGCAGTATATTGTGAAAACACTCCAGCTGTCAGTAACAACTACAAAGCATTTTCTGTATGTCACAGTCACCCACAGCTGCATCTCCCCCATTCCTTGGCTCCCTGTTGCTCTTTCTATGCACTGCTCTAGCTTTGTTGCTGGTGATAGAGGCAGAGAAAGTTCAATCATTTGTTGTTTATTTTACCGTCCAGGTAGTCATGTGTGTAGCCAGAATTTTTGTCATACACCTGCATAAAAACAAACGTATTGAAGTCGTTTCAGTACAGAAAATAATTTCACAGTTTTGCAATTGCAGAAGTGCCAAGTGCAGATAAAAAAATCAACTGAGGGTTTTTTTCCATTTTCATCTACACAGTAGTATACTGTAAATAGGAGAGTCAAAGCTTTTGCTGTCATTATATCCCTGTGGCAAAGAACGCTTCATGTGTAATTTCCGCATGTCAGGCAACTGTTGAAAGCACAGGAACAAGGAGGGGGCACGGAAGAGCGGGGAGGTGGAAAACTGAAACGACAGACTTCTTTATCCCTCTATTTTATGATCACTGGCCTGTGGCATGTACTGGCTTCCATGTCATTGAGGCAGTCAATCTGCTCTGGGGTTTAGTCTGAATTTCCAAGGAGCTCCCAGAAGTGCTGAACCCTCTTCTCCAAATAGGTTCAAAGCCCTTTATAGCTCCTTTAAAGTTCAGACTTAAACTCAGAGCACAATCACTGCCTCATTGCCATGGGAGTCACTAGGCACCACAGTCATGGCCTGCTCATTTGGATCCTGTGGTAGTTTTGTGCATTTGATAATTGTCAGAAAGACTGTTTATGAAATCATTCTGTCTAGATTAAAGCTTTGGTCTTCTAAAGTTTTGCAATGAAGAGACTATATTCAGATTACCAGATTATCACAATTTTACTTAATCCAAACAGAAATACTTCTTTAGGAATGAATGAGGTCTAAGGTGTGCAATAACAGGTCCTTTGCCAAGGATTGGACAACCTGGTGTGTGTTTGTGTCCATACATGCACAGCGTGTGTGAGTGTTAAACAGCATTGATAAGAGGGACTTATTGTACCGTGGATGGGATGAGTGTTGCCTTTCACGTGTTATTAAACTGTATCTCCCAGCAGGGTTAGTTAATAACAGCTAATAGTGAGGGATGCTGGGAGTTGCAGTCTGACATCTGGAAGGTTGTAGCTTGCCTATGCCTATATTATACTAGTAAAGTAACTTGGTCTTTTCTTCTTATGCTGCTATTGAAATGAACCACTGTCATTACTCCAAAAGTAATTAGTTACAAATAACTATTACTTTTAAATAATTACTTCTGTGATGCAGCCTTGATGTTAAGGGGTTAAAGCTAATATTACATGAAATATATACATGCACATCATATATATGTTAAAGCCTCTGACAAAGAAGCTCATTTTTATACGCCTTTTTTACTGTCACCCAGCCTCCTTTTCCCTCCTCATCTTCTGTGTAGCTGAAGTTTTTAAGCAGCATCACCACTGGAAGGATGATAAAAGAGGACTGTAGGAACACAGACTTTCTCTGTCAGATTGCAGTAGCACCTCTGCAGTAGACAATGAAATGAAGCTAGAGCTGGGAAAATAGTTGGATTATTCTCTGGCTGATCTTACTGTTGCTGAGTGTGCGTGTCTGCAACAGGCAGCTACCTCCAGAATCTTTAACTTAGAGGAAAACAGAGAGAAAAGGGGAGAGCAGATATACCTCCTTCACTGGCAATTTCCAAGCATGTTAAAAAAATGTTTGTACATTTGGTCACCAAAATAGAAATCTAAGAAAAAGTAATCCGGGGATACATTTTGGAAGAAGACTTCAGATGACCTCTAGAATGATAGAATCAGATTTGGAAGAGCTTCGTAGGCCATTGAGTCCATTTCGCCTCCCCCCGCCCCCCAACCCAATGCAGGAACTCCAGCTGGGAGCATCCATAGCAGGCAGCTGCCCAGCCTCTTTTTGAAGACATGCAGAGAAAGAAGACCCCCCCCCTTCTTTAGATAAATGGTTCCATTGCTGAACTGCTCTTACCCTCAAGATGTTCCTTCTGATGTTCAATCAAAATCTGTCCTCCTGTAACTTAAAACCATTAGATCTGGTTCTACCCCTTGGGTTAGCAGAGAGAAAACATGTATTCTTCTCTCTGTGACAGCTCTTTAGATATTTTACGAATACAATCATGCCACTCTTCGGTCTTTTCTCTGTCGTGCTGAACATGCCTAACACCTTCAACCTTTCCTCACAGATTTTGTTCACTATATGCTTTATCAGCATTGTTGCTCTTCTCTGAAATGTGTCAACTTATCTGTATCCTTAAAACAGAGGCACAGAACTGAATAGCCTGGAGGGAGGGAGGGGATATCTATATCTCTAAAAAGAAATATTTGGGGATTTACAGCTAAACTAAATAATTGGTTATACTATGCAATATATTAAATATATTAGGGAATATGTTAATATTGTAATACTATCGTAAAGGTTGTAATACCTGCTAATAGATGAATAAAAATCAACAACAACAACAATAATAATGGTATATCTCTTCACCTGAATGAATGGTGCCTTTTATAGTCTCAAGGAGAAGAGTAACTGGCCATTCCTGCACTACCCTCTTATAATGCTATTATTCTACTTTCAACATCCCGTGGAATTCTGGGGTTTGTAGTTTCCTGCGGCCAAAGAGCTCTCTGGCTGGGAATTCTAAAGGCCCCTCCCTAAACTGCAAACGCCAGGATTCCAGAGGAGGTTGAAACTGGAATAATAGCACTATAACGGGGTAGGGTGGAAATGGCCACTGGTTCTTCAGTTCTCATTTTGTGCATTCATTTCTATGCTTGATAAAACTGATTGCATTAAACAGCTTCCTTAGTCACCATTTTAATTTGCATACAAAATCTAAAAATGCTATCAAAATCCAGGCATGCACAGATGTATTTGAAGGGAACAGAGCAAGGTACTACTCATTTGAACTCATGTTAATGTCATCTGAGATAAATAGCTTTCTACTGTTGTTGTTAATCATTCAAATTCACTATACAACTGAACTGTTGTATAACTGCTGAACTGTTACTGAGTTAAGATTGGGAACTAATTTTAAAAGCAGTTTACAGTGCAGTTCACAGTGTAAACTTACTAGGAAACAAGTCCAAATCATAGAATGACAGAGCTGGAAGAGACCTCAGCAGCCATGGAGTCCGACTCCCTGCCGTGGAGGAACACAGACTCAAAACAGCCCCCAGCAAATAGTCATCCCGCCTCTGTTTCAAAACCTCCAAAGAAGGAGACTCCACAACACTGCAAGGCAGCATATTGCACAGTCAATGGCTCTTACTCTCAGGAAGTTCTTCCTTATATTTAGGTGAAATCTCTTTTCCTGTCACTTGAATCTATTGTTCCGTGTACTAGTCTCTGGAGCAGCAGAAAACAATTGAATGCTTTGGGAATTACATCTGAATGAATTCAGACTTGATTAAATTATTAGATTCCCAAAGACACACCATGACAATCATGTTTCATTCAGACAGTTTTTTTTTTTAGTAACAGCTTCCCATTTTTATACCATTATTCTTCAGTTTAAGTAAAGATATAGGTTAGAATGTTTAAACTGATTATTTTATTACTTTAGTTTTGCCACTGTTTATTTAACATTTTATGGCACATTCGAAGGAGACCCAGGCTGCAATCATGTACTTGGTTAGAGGTTCTTCTGAAATAACTGGGACTTAGGTAGAAGAGTGTGCTGCCAAGTTGCAGTACTAAGTATATTTACTTTATACACAATCTCTTTGGATTCCATGAGCAAGTAAACTACTAAATACATAAGGAGTGGGTGGCTAGTTAAACTTTTATCTTCCTGTTCTTAAAGCAAGTTGATCCGGGCATCCCACTTAACATTATATTCTAATATTGATTTCTTTAAAATAATTGGAATTGCCAATGTTATAAAACCACATCAATTCCTTCATTTCAAGGAACTGCACTCCTTAGCAATTCATGGGTGATTAGCAAATACTTGAGCCCCCCCCCGCCCCCGCCGCCACCCTTTGGCCTAAGAGTTTTGCCCCATCTGAAATTTAGATGGAGAGCTGCTATTGAGCGAAAGGCACCTCTGGAGGACTTAGATTCTAAGTGTCCTGCTGGTAGATACTAAAGGTCACCAGACTGTGGAATGGAAGTGGCAGGTGAATGTCTGGGACTAGAGGAAGAAGGTGATTTGTTTCCTTTTGTTTGGCTAGTTGTCAGAAAGGAGAAGCATGGAGAGAGGTAGACTAAAGAAGAAAAGAAAAGTGACTTCCAGGAATTGCCAACTTTTTCTACTATGGCTGCTTTTGTGCTTTTAACAGCTGCACCAACCTACAGAAACATGATTAGGAAAGCTTTCCCCACAATTTCATCTTTGTGCCAGGATAATTTTCCCCTGCTTAATTTTTGCACATTTAGATGTTTTTAAAGGAAAGAAAAGTCTTCTTGATGCTCCCTTTCCTTGTTGTTAAAGGGAGCATTTAGAGCAAAGACTTGTATTTTTTATTCTGTTGCTTCATAAAGTGTGATGTACTTGCTGGTACTGTGAATAAATAAGACAATTTGTACTTTTTAGCACCTGCGGCAGACTGAACCAGTGCTTGAATAAAGCAGGCCAGCAAACCTCCAGCATCAGCCAAACAGGAAGGAGATCTTTGGAAGGTTGAGAGAAGTCTCTTCATCAGAACACCAGTCACAGAGGGGAAACCTCCTTGAAAACAAATGTGCTTGCCATGACGTCCTGGAATGGGGAGTGATAAGTTGTTTCGATCATATGCTCTCAGTTTGTGTGATGGGCATTTGCAGCAGCAATACCCGCCACACTAAGCGAGTCTTATCTGGATTGAACATCTGCTCTACAACCTGTCCCAAAATCCTTTGTACAAACAATTTGTCTGGAAAGTCATGACGGAATCTTTTTCTTGATGGTATAACATTGGGAAAACAAATGTGCTAAGCATGACTCACTAGGAAAGACAATAATGCTTGGCAACGTAAAAGGCAGCAGGAAAAGAGGAAGACCGCATTGCAGATGGATGGACTCAGTCAAGGCAGTCCCAGTCCTGTGAGGCTGTGGGAGCTGAGCAGTTGATGAAGGGATGATGTTACCCTGATTTCTGGGTCCCGTGGGTGACACCTCAATGTACTCCAAATGGGAATTAGCCAGAGCACAGGCTATAGCACACGAGAGGCGGGGTAACTTAATGAGATCTTAAAGCCCAATTTTTACGGCGTCGAACCAAACCAAAGACCACACCAAATTGTTAATGTAATTATTTTTATTTTATTTTTATTAAAAATCAGTCACTGTGCACGTTTGCACTTTTGCACTCACTCACCCCAGAGCTAAAAAGAAATAAAAGAGAGGAAAACTGATAGGGGATTTTGGAGAGGTATTTTCGGGGTATACTGCACCTGGTCCTGGAGACGGAAGACGGAGACAGCAGCGGAGCGAGAGAAGAAACTCAGCACCTGGAGGGCTGAGGGGATTGCTGGATGGAGAGATGTGGAGTTGAGAAGAAACCGGAGCTATCCAAGGAACCACTCAAAATCAGGGGGTTTTATAGGGGAAAATGTACCTTGGGGGCTAATCGTTTCCTGGGGAGAACAATGGTTTGAGGAGCTAAGACAAAGCTCCAAAATGTGCCTGATTTGGAGCACAAAGCTCCCGAAATGTCCGAGTACTTAATTTGATTAGATTTGCCAGGGTTTGTCAAAAGCCTCGGCACTATGGAAATTACCCTCGCTTGACAGACAGAATGTGTGCCTTAACTGTTTGCATGTCTGGAGGGTTCCTGAGGCTATGTGACAGATTAAGTCACTGGCCAGACCGGGTTTTTCCAAGTATCAGCCGTATGGCTGCGCCTGCCTACGTGCCCGTCCGGGGGACCCTGTCAGACACGTGGAGTGATTTTTAATATCAGACACATGGAGATCTTATAAAATATAATAAATTGTAGATCCTGGGAGGGGCTAGACAGCCACAGTAACAATGACTTGGAGGTCTCCTGTTTATAGGGTCACCATAAATTGAAGTTGATTTGATGGCAGTTAACAACTGCCGCCGACAGTATATAATGACCGTAGGACAACAAAAGAAATGCAACAATTCCCTTTTCTCATCTTGCTGTCCTCTATGGTGAAAAGTGATCAATGGTCAGGCTCTGGTTCTCTGTTTTAATTATAGTGGTACAAATGGCTGTGTGAGACTTGTTCAAAGTTACTACAGAGCTACTTTGTGGACAGTTATTCCTTGCATCTCCTAGAAGCCATGGTTCCTGAAGGATTCTGGGTTTAGTCCAAGTAAGGAACATTGATAAATCTGATACAGTGTTGCAGCTCATTTTAAGCAAAAAAAAAAAAGTAACATAAAATAAAATAAAAATAAAAAGGACGTAACATATGGTAGCAGTTAATTTAAACCAATTTAAAAGGATGGCCTTTTCCCTCCTGCACAGCACAATGAGTTTTGGCACTGCATGCTGCTGTAATCCAAGTTTTGTCATATCATTTCTTCTGTAACACAAGAAGCACAGGGGTGTCATGCTTCACATTAATAACACTGCGGAGCATTGTCCCATTTAGGCTTCACTCACGGGCAGTATGATGTATTTGCAACTCTTTGTGTTCCATTCTTGGAAAAATAAGTGACTCTTTAAATTATAGCTCCTAGAGTCTTCCAGCTAGCATGGAGGATGCAGTTAAAAAGTAACTTTTCCCAACTTGCTTTGTACCACTGCAGCAGCTGATTAGATTGTAAATTTGGTTCAAGCACTGCCTTAGTCATGAACAGGCAAACAATTGTTCTTACTGTGCCTCTTCTCTGTAATTTCAGGATGAGGAAGATTGGATTGTACTGATAGTTCATTGTAATCTAAACTTTGGGTGTGAAGCTGTGGCTGGCCCTCATTTTATGAACAGTAAGGTTTCATATGACCCTTTACTGAAGGACTTAAAATCATAGAATCAAAGAATCATAGAGTTGGAAGAGACTACGGGGGCCATCCAGTCCAACCTCCTGCCATGCAGGAACCCACATCACAGCACTCCCAATAGATGGCCATCCAGCCTCTGCTTAAAAACCTCCAAAGAAGGAGACTCCATCACACTCCGAGACAGCAGATTCCACTGGCAGACAGCTCTGACAATCAGGAAGTTCTTCCTGAGGTTCAGGTGGAATCTCCTTCCTGCAGCTTGAATCCATTGCTCCTCGTCCTAGTCTCTGGAGCAGTACAAAACAAGCCCGCTCCCTCCTCAACATGACATCCCTTCAAAAATTTCAACATGGCTATCATGTCCCCTCTTAACCTTCTCTTCTGCAGACTAAACATCCCCAGCTCCCTAAGCCGTTCTTCATAGGGCATGGCTTCCAGACCCTTCACCATTTTGGTTGCCCTCCTCTGGGCACACTCCAGCTTGTCGATATTCTGCTTGAATTGAGGTGACCAGAACTGGACACAGTATTCCAAATGAGGTCTAACCAAAGCAGAATAGAGTGGTATCATTACCTCCTGTCATCTAGACACCATACTTCTGTTAATGCAACTAAGAATCGCGTTAGCTTTCTTGGCTGTCACATCACACTGCTGACTCATGTTCAGCTTGTGATCTACCAAGACTCCTAGATCCCTTTCACACGTACTGTTATCCAGCCATGTGTCCTTCATCCTATATTTGTGCATTCCATTTTTTCTGCCTGAGTGTAGGACCTTACATTTCTCTCTGTTGAAATTCATTCTGCTAGCTTTGGCCCAACTCTCCAATCTGTCAAGGTCATTTTGAATTTTGATCCTGTCCTGTGAGGTATTGGCAACCTCTCCCAATTTGGTGTCATCTGCAAATTTTACCAAACTGTTTAAGAGATTATGTTCAATGAAGCTTAAAGACCCATATCTTTTATTCAGACAGATAATACATCTTGATACACATAGGATTTGTGGTCAGTGACCCACAGTGCACTCTTCTGCTGTGTTTAACTGGCCTTCACAGCAAGTAGAAAGTTCACTTGCAGTCTGTTCCAGAACATGTCTAATTGCACGTATTTACAATAATTTATGTCTGGCAGTGTGATATAATCTTAAACAAACAGGTGGTTCAGCATAAACTTACCTGGTGCTGGTGTTTGTTCAGATGAAGGTCAGCTGGAAATCTTATTTATTGAATGTATCCAGGATCTTTCTGCTTGGACGGAGATGTGGAACACTCATAAATTATGTGTGTGTTGGGTAACCCTTTGTACCACTGCAGCAGTTCCCATTTTATTCCAAACTTCTGGTTTAGCACTCTGAGCTAAAGGCTGGAAATGGGGATAGCATTTAGACAGAGGTCTAAATCCTGGACCAGAGAGAGCCAAAGAGCCAGCATGGTGTAGTGGTCTGAGCATTGGACTATCACTCTGAAGACTAGGGTTCGATTCCCTGCTTGGTCATGGAAAGCCACTGGTTGACCTTGAGTGTGTCACACAATCTCAGCCCCAGAAAAGCTTGTGATAGGTTTGCCTCATGGTCGCTATAAATCAGAAGTGACTAGAAGGCACACAGCAGCAGCAACAACATAAAACTTTGGATCTAGAGCTCAACTGACAGAATGTATTGACTCTAGGATACTAGATTTGAAATGATTGTTACTGCCCTGGCTAGCCCGAGCTTTGGGGATATAAAAAGATATCTTATTGATATCAATAATTTGGCTTCACATATCCCTTCCACGTGCTTGCGAGGCCCCCGGACAAGCACGCATACAGGCTCGGCCGATAATCGCCGTAATATTCCGAAACAATACAGGCAGGCCAGAAATAGCCGACTCGCAGCTTTAGGAGACCTCAAGGCAAGTACCTCCACTAGGTATGCACGCAGCTTTCAAAAGATCCTCTGCCTAGCACTGGCAGCTTGATATCGAACTATACAACGCTCAAGTACTCCACGTTTGCATACCGGCTATCCTATTGACAATTTGGCTCTAACTCAATCATTCAAATTCTGACCTTTCGGAGGCTTTTTCTCCAGCCCCAAGTCTATTGTTTTCCAAAGTCCGACCTAGCCTGCGGTCACAATTCTCCTTATAAAGATCCCTGACTTTGAGCGCTTCCTTGGATTGCTCCCGGGTTCCAGACCGCCTTGCTGCCGCGTCACTTGGCGAGCTTCCCCTCAGCTCCACGTGCTGAGATACATCGAACCCAAGCTGCGCTCTCCATTTTCTTCCGGGCTTCAGGAACAGGTTTTGTATCACCCGAATCAACTATCCCCCTGAAAATCCCGCTATCTTACTCACACCTTTATTTTCCTTAGTTATCTGTGTGCGTGTGTTGCTTACATTGTGTCCCTGTCTTTAATAAAGATCATTCATTACTTTCAAACCGGTCTGCTTCTTGGCTTGGCCTGACCCTGTAAACACTGGGTTACAAGATTCCGCTGCGTTACCCTGCCTCTCGTTTTGCCAACCAGTGCTCTTGACTGATTTCCCCAATTTGTGTAATTGCAAAGTTATTTAGGTGTCTCTCCCGGGACCCCCAGAATACAGGGTAACATGATAGTAGTTCCTGCACTGCAAGATGAAATGACTCATTGGAACAGATAATGCTTGGTAAAGTGGAAGGCAGTAGGAAAAGAGGGAGACTGTACTACTGAGGGACTGATTCAATTAAGGAAGCTGTTACCCTGACTTCTGGGACACCTTGATTCAATCCAAGTTATAAAGGTTGAGGAAATTAGTGGAGCACTGGCAAAACAAGGGGCAGGCTAACCCAGCAGGATCTTTTACCCAACTTTATGGAGTCAGGCCAAGCCAAAAAGCCAGACAAACGTATTGACTAAATGGATTTTATTGAATGCAAATGTTCTCATGCACCAATGCACTCACTCACTCACACACATAAGGCCTATTGAGAAGGAAAAGAGGTGAAAATGGGTAGGGGATATAGCAAGGGATTTCAGAGGCAGTGATACTGTACCTATCCTGAAATCTTTGGTCTGGGAAGCTGTGAGAAGAATGGAGCTCAGCAAAGAGACGGCTGAGGGGATCACTCAACTAACAGAGTGCTGGTCTGCTAGCATGGCGGGGAGTTCTCCGAAGAGACCCTCAAAAACTAGGACTACTTATAGGGCAGAACGTACCTCGAGGGCAGACCCTCTCCCGGGAAGAACAGTAGCCAAAACAAAGGAAGAAATGCCATACAATGGCAAGTCGGTTGCAGTATTTTTTCAGGTAGGGTTGCAGTCAAGCAGGGTTCCAGTCAAGTAGGGTTGCAGTATTGGTTTATGTAGATAGACCTCACCTTATAGGATTTTTCCAGAGTTAAAGTTGCTCAACCTGGGGAAAACACGCTAATCCCCTCAAGCTGGCTACTCTTGGCTGAGGACCCTATGTTTATGGGGATGTGTATAGCCTGAGGTCTCATTGGGCTATGTGACTGGGGATTTTTCTGGTCTTGACCTGTTTTCAGTTGTTTGACCTCTTTGCCTACGTGCCCACCTGGGCAACCTCTCTGGCATGGCAGGCATAACTGATATCAAATTTATAGTCTCTGGGATAGGGTATGCCAGTGGGGTAACAAAACCCCAGCAGGTGTGAGCAGGGCTGTTGATGATCGTGGCTCTTGTGTCTCTCATTTATAGGCTGTCCAGAAATTGAAGGTGACTTGATCACAAATAACAACAATATGCTTCTTGACAGAGGACGGTCTCATATGTCAAAGCGTGTTTGATTTGAAGATTTGTCCAGTCTGGTTTAAAAATAAAGTTCTGTAAGAAGAGAGGAGGCAAACATCTTGACACTGTCCATTAAAAAACAGCACTTAGACAGAGACATAGTTTTCCAGGTGTCACCTGGTTCCTGTGTCAACTGATTTTATTGGGAAGTCATCTTATGAGTACCAAAGAACTTGTGGACTGCTTTCACTTCTTCCACATAAGACGACATCCCACTGTCCAGTTGAAATCACCGAAATGCCATGCACTTATACAAGTTAATATAATGTTGCCTTTCCCCTGATTCTGGTCAGGTACATGTGAGGATTAATTTTATCCAAATTCCTGTTCATTTTTCCCCTAATGTCTATAGAGGGGAATTTTGGTTGACAGCAAAAACAGCTGCATCATACTGCCCAACTATTTATTTCACTAGTATTTATTTATTCACCTGAAATTGCCACAGTAATCTCCTAGTGCGGGGCTTGCAGGAAGAGATTGGATTGTGTTGCTAATTCAGTACAAGAGGTGAAAGAAACTAAACACAGTGGTCATTGACCCATTACACTTCATAGTGCATGTGTTCTTTGGAACAGAGGGATCAATATGTGAGTATTTAGGTTTTTGTACTCCAGGGCTGTCTGTTCAGAGCTCTAGTGTCAATCTGATCTCTGCTGCCCATCCCAGTTGAAACTGCGGGGGCCACCATGTTCCTCTGGCCCCTGGTTTTCTTGGCACTTCCGGCATTGGTCACTTTAGATCCGTAAGATTCTTATTTTTTGTTTCTTTCTTTTTGTTCTATTTCATGGAAGAACATGAGAGCAGATGGACACATGAGAGGCGAGGAGTAGGAATGCTGAGCACTTGGTACATGGATGGTGGAGGTGGTGGCTGAGGTTCTCTTCAACACAGAATTTCTACTGTGAAGGAAGCATGTAGTTCTGGTTGCATTTTTGATCCTTTGTCTTTTGTTCCTCACATTGAGGCTGTAGTGTGGTCATGTTCTTTTTTTCTTTAATATTACCAGAATCAGACCTTTGCTATCTGCTTACTCTGCAAAGACTTTCATGTATGCCGTAGTCATTTGCCACCTTGATTATTGTGTGATCTTCTTTTAACTTGTTTTGCCATTATCTCATCTTAGCCCTCCAGTTTCCATTCAGTATTCTGCTGCTAAGATTATCTTTTTGGCTCATTGTTTTGGTCATATTATCCCACTTTTGACATCTCTTCATTGGTTGTCTAATCCTTTCAAGATTCAGTATAAGCTTTTTGCTCTAACTTTTAAAGCCCTGCACGACCTTACTCCACTCTAGCTTCCATTCTCATTTCCTTTTACCAGCCTGCTCATAATCTGCATTCTAAGAAACTCTAGGAATTTCACTCA
This sequence comes from Cyclura pinguis, assembly GCA_030412105.1. Taxonomy (NCBI): domain Eukaryota; kingdom Metazoa; phylum Chordata; class Lepidosauria; order Squamata; family Iguanidae; genus Cyclura; species Cyclura pinguis. Next base: position 215,544,684 of record CM059600.1, read on the forward strand.
GTCATAGTTGCTCTTCCTTGGTGTGGCTCTATCCTTTTTCAATTGCTGCTCTGTACTTCTAGAATTGGCACCCTGAATATCTGTGGATTGTTCTTCCCTCATTGTTTTTATATCTCAAGTAAAACTTCCTTGTTTTCCAAAGCTTTTGGAATTTTAGTTTACTATTGTTTTATAATCTTGTATTTTTTTGGTTATATACATATGTCAGTTTGCATTATATTACACTGTAGTGTATATTATATATTATATAAACAGTATACATTATACTGCCTTGCTTCAAGTATTTCTGTTTGGATAATTTGTTTTACAATTGTATTGTGTAATTTTATATTTAAAATCAGTGTGGTTTGTGGCTTGAGTGCTGGACTGTGACTCTAGAGAACAGGGTTCAAATCTCTGCTTGGCTATTGAAACCTACCAGGTGATCTCGAGCAAGTTACACTCTCTCAGCCTCAGAGGAAGGCAAAGTCGAATTCCCTCTGAAGTAATCTTGCCAAGAAAATCCCATAATAGGGTCGCCATAAATCAGAAACAACTTTGAAGGCACACAACAACATTTTATATTTATATTATTCCTTCCTCCCTCAATGTGTGCGTTTTATATTTATATTCATATTTTATTGTATTATATTATATTACCAATATATTACATTACATTACATTACATTACATTACATTACATTACATTATATTATATTGTATGCCTTTGGCAGGGCTGGCTTTTTGGTTGTTCTTTTACATGTAAACCTTCATGTACGCTGATGGCGCTTTATAAAGAAGCAAACAGATGATGATGATGATGATGATGATGATGATATACCACATTCTGGGAATTATAGATTCCATTCCAGAAATGCAGCCCAATCCCATGCTTGCTTTCCCAGAAGCAAGCCCCATTAAGTCAAAGGGAGTTTGCTCCTAAGTAAGCATTTATACGATTGCAGCCTTCATTTCTCTGAGGAGACAGTAAGTTCTGGGGAGTTATGTTCCCTTTGCAAGTACTGCCTTTGTATGAAAACGAATGTATAAACTGACCTCAAGTGGAACCAAACAGATACTGCATTTGCAGGCAGAAGAAGATCCCAAAAGCAATTTGGGCAGCTCCTGAGATTTCACCATGGAGTTTTAGCCTATTTCATGTAACAGAAACTTTTTCTCCCTCTTTTTTTCTGTTTGTTCTCTTCTTTTCTCTGCCCATTCCAACTGCAAGTGGCAATTCCTCATGGCATAATTTGTGTGATCTGGACTTAATTTCATGTATACAGGAAAACTGTCCAATCAGGAGTCTTCTACAACCATTTAGAAACTAGTTGTTACAGATCTGATCATTTATTCATAGTCATCAAGTGAGTTAATTTAAAAAATATTTTACCATCAAAGGAGAACACCATGGAGTTAGAAGGCACTGCAGACTGCCAATAGGTGAAAGGACAGCATAATCCACAACCAGCTAAATATTAAAGGAAATATCCATGAAATGGCAAGGCAACTGAGAGGGGTGTGCATGTCTTTATAAAGTTTGCCATCATTTCTAAGACTTCCCACTTCATAGAGGAGATCACTTAGGTCTAAATCCAGTTGTTAATCCCACTTGGAGTAGATCAGTTGAGTTAGTAGAACTTACATGAATGTTGACTTGTCAAGTTCTCATTCATTTAGTGGATTGACTTTTGTTAGGACTAACAACTGAAATTAGTTCTCAAAAGTTGACTTTAAGAAAGCTTACAAAACAAGAGAATAGTAACACTTGTATAATCTTGCTGGATAGTAATATTTGCTTTAATTGGAGGACTATTTTTACAGCTAAATGTATTGTAATTTTAATATTGTGAGATCAAAATAATATGATGTTTACCCCAACACCATAAGAACTGCTGAGAAATGTGATTTTTCTAGTGTCAGTTAAAGAACAGCTGAATAACAGTCGAATAGCAGCCATTTAATAGTTGAATTAACTAGTTCCAAAACCTTTCTATAGAGGGATTCAGAGTATGTAATACCTCCTTTTTCTCTCTTCTCTTCCAGTCATTATATGGTAATTTTCCCAGCCTTCATTCATCATCCTAATACAGAAAAAGTCTGTATACTCATACGTTCTCTCTCAGAGACTGTCCATCTATCAGTAACATTGGAGCTGGAAGCTCAGAATCACACATTAGTGAAGAAGGATGTGGGGCAGCCAGGGACTTTTGAGTGCATCAGTTTCCAGGTATGTTTCTCCACTACAAGTCACTGAACAGAAGGTGATCTCCGTTAGCCTTCAAAAGGAAAATACTCCACAATGAGGCCAGAGGGCAGTAGGCTATAACGTACAACAAAGTTGTGTTCTACACAATAAACTCATTGGGATGGACTTTGGCTTTACTGTGGTAAGGCCCCGCTTTGGGGTTCCCAATATCAGTATGGTTTGGATGGGCACCATACCTAATTGGCAACACATTTTATTGGCTCTGATATCAAATTCAAGCCTGAGAAGTGACAGAGAGGTCAAACTGAGCGAGGGAAAGAATTTGACTGTAAATGTGAGAAGGACAGGTCAACTCAAAACTTCCTCCAGGTAAGACTGAGTTATTTGTCAGGCAAATACACACCATTCCTGTGGATAATAGGCTTAAACAGAAGCTGGAATTTTCCAGGGAATCCAACTGTGAGAAGCCCACCAGGACACTGATTGACAGATATCCAGTCCCTTGTACACCTGGATTCTTTCCTCTTTCCTCACAGCACCCACAATAGACAGCTATTACAACATCCATCATGTCTTTGTCAATCAAAGCACTAAGCCCATCAACAGGCAAAAGACCCATTGTCCACAACAGGTTCCCTTTGTCTTGCATCTGGAACCTTCACAGCCACAAGCCATTTTCAGGGTACAAATACCCCTGATTTCAGGATGCCCAGTGCAGTCTCTTGAGGGTCTACCTGTCACTCTGTCTGTCTGGCTCCTGAATGAGAACTGTTGTTAGGTCCTACCTAAGCCAAAATACATTTCTGCTCTTCACTACTTTTCTGGACTGGTAATTCTAAATCCTCCAAACCCCTCAGCCTCTCTATAATTTTTCTTCTCTTTGTCTTTCAGCTAGCTCTTGTGTGAGCATGTGATTGTGTGTATCTTGTGTGCGTGCATGAGTGAATTCCCCTCAATAAAACACATTTTTAGCTTACTTCTGAATCTCTGGCTGGTTCTTTTCCTGCGTGTGCCCCTAAACACTGCTAGGAAAGATCTCACTAAGTTGCCCCCTTCTTGCAGTCTCCTGATTTTGAGCTAATTAATTCCCCAGTTTTTCAAGGAGGTATTTAGCATTGCATGGTGGCCCTTGTGGCACCTATGTTTTGGGGTAACACTTCCCCTAAAGCAAGATACAACAGAATTCAGCATGTGAGTTGGTACCATCTTCTGTTGACCTTCCATACCCCTGCCAATGACCATCAGTGGCAAGGACTGGTGGGACATCCTTAAGAATGTAAGAAGAGCTCTCCTGGTGAATCTGACAAAATGCTTCTCTAGTCCAGTATTGTCTTTATACAGTTCCCATCCTGATGTCTATAGGAAGCCCAAAAGCAGGACATGAATATAATTAGAACCCTCCTGCTAATGATTCCTCAAGCCACCTTGAGTCCCACTGTCAAAAGAGACAAGGTATAAGAAAAACAACAATAACAACAACAACAACAGGTATTTAATTGATGTATTAACTTTGATACTGGATTTAATATAGAGGCATCATGACTAGTAGCCACTAGTCTTTAGTGGCTTCACTCCACTTTACTGTTACTCCATTTACTGAGGAAAGAGAATAGCTGTGGGAGCAATCATATCTGTTCAGGGTTTCAGAAAAATTCTCTAAGACTATCATGGAATAGGGGGTCATGTTTTTAATTCCCTACCTATAATTTACTGTTCTGTGGTTTTTATTTTGTTTTATTAATTGATATCTACTGTTTTCCAAATTTTCCAATGGTATTTTATGATTGTTTACAGTGATGATTTACAGTTATGATTTACAATAGTTTGCAGTGCAGTCCTATAGATCGAGGGAATGGAAACCTCCCAACAGGGTTCTGAGCTCTGGGAAGGAGAGCTCATCCTGGACCTTGTTACCCTATTTTCTGGGAGTCCCGGGAGGGACACCAAATTGCTATCAAAATTATACAAGCTGGGGAAATTAGTTCAGAGCACTAGTTGGCAAAACGAGAGGCAGGGTAACTTAGCAGGATCTTGTAACCCAGTGTTTACAGGGTCAGGCCAAGTCAAGAAGCAGACCGGTTGGAAAATAATGAATGAACTTTATTAAATACAGGCACACAATGTAAGCAACACAAGCACACAGATAACTAAGGAAAATAAAGGTGTGAGCAAGAAAGCGGGATTTTCAGAGGGATGGTTGGTTCGGGTGATACGAAACCGGTCCTGAAGTCTGGAAGAAAATGGAGAGCGAAGCTGGGGTTTGATGTATCTCAGCACGTGGAGCTGAGGGGAAGCTCGCCAAGCGATGTGGCAGCAAGGCGGTCTGGAACTCGGGAGCGATCCAAGGAAGCGCTCAAAATCAGGGGTTTTTATAAGGAGAATTGTGACCGCAGGCTAGGTCGGACTTTGGGAAAACAATAGATTTGGAGTTGGAGACAAAGCCTCCGAAAGGTCAGAATTTGAATGTTTGAGTTAGAGCCAAATTGTCAATAGGATAGCTGGTATGCAAACGTGGAGTACTTGAGCGTTGTCTAGTTCGATCATCAAGCTGCCAGCGCTAGGCAGAGGATCTTTTGAGAGTTGCTTGCATACCTAGTGGAGGTACTTGCCTTGAGGTCTCCTAAAGCGGCGAGTCGGCTGTTTCTGGCCTGCCTGTATTGTTTTGGAATATTACGGCGATTATCGGCCGAGCCTGTGTGCGTGCTTGTCCGGGGGCCTCGCAAGCACATGGAAGGGATATGTGAAGCCGAATTATTGATATCAAAAGATATTTTTTATATCCCCAAAGCTCAGCCTAGCTAGGGCAGTAACAATCTCCCCCCGAAAATGGGCGATGTTGGGGACAATATCGGACATTTTCCAATTAAAATCAAAAATCATTTTAGAGCTGAATAGGGGTTTGCAGGTTAGGTAGCCGTATCACTCCACAGGAGAGGGAATTTTGGGGAAAAGCAAAGGGTTTCTAGCTTATAACAACATTCCTAACTAAAACCTAAACCTAAACACACACACACAAATGTCTATTAAACAACAATCAACAATTAAACAATCAAACTGTCCCGTCAATAGGGAACTGTCAAAGAATGAGCGATGGTAGTAAATAGCAAAAGCAATCAATAAATAATCAATGGAATACGGTAAATCCAATGCAGGGTCTGGCAAAGAAGGCAATCCAATGAGCAATCAGTTCAATGTGGATGATGGAATGAGAGTTCGTAGTCCAGGGGAGGTGAGGTGCAAGCAAAAGTCTTGGCACCCCCCCTTGCAACAGAAAAAGTCTTGTAGCTGGAGCGAGTGAGCAAAACATAAGTCCATCCAGGCAAGGGAGCAGGAACAGCAACAAAATGTCCAAGGTGGTGCAGCTTAGCTGGCTTGCTGCAAGTTCAGGAACAGTGAGGCTTTGCAGAGTTGGGAACCTGGAACAGTCCATTGGTCTTCTCGGGTTAGCAAACGGTTGCAGGAATGACCAAAGTCCATTTTTGCAATCGGGAGGCTGTGTGGTCGCCTTCCCTCACGGTTTCAGGTGTTGTTGAGGAACCAGGAATCTCCAAGCATCAGCCATCAGATGGAGCGGCACTTTTCTTCATCACCCCCCCCCACGGTACTCGGGGGTGATGGTACGACCTTGGGATCTTCCCGGATCTCCTGGTCAATTAACCTGTTAGAGGTTTTAACGGAAGAACTGACATGATTAGTAGCCAATGTATATCATAAAGGCAAATTGCCGGCTCAAAGCCTACTGGGAGTTGGAGCTGAAACTGGAAATTTTGCTCACAATGATCTGGAAGGGTTGGTGGGAGCGAGGACTTAAATAGCTCCCAAGTATAAAGCAGTTTTGGCCATAGGAAGGCTGACAAGGGAGAGAGGCTGTGGATTCAGAACCCGCATCAAACGGTCGGCTCCGCGGCAAGGTCTAACAACCCAGCACGGTGAAGGAAACCCGGATTATGAAGTTCCCATTCGCGCACTGGTCCCAAGACTGGGTCACCCAGAGTCATCCCGGAATGAGGCTGGATTGAGATATCCAAAGTCATTCCAGAACAAGATGGGATTCCAGTTGGCAGACAAATAACCAAAGTCATCCCTGACTTGGTGGTTCACCGAGGTCCCCCCATCGCTCAAGCCTAGAGCCTGACTCCAAGCCTGATGATGTATACCGAGGGCTTCGGGGTCTGCAGGAACGGTGCCGGTGGCTAGATGTAGGTTCTGAGTGCACAACTTCCCTACCTCAAAAAAGCTGGACTCCGGAGCAGGCCTGAAGAATGGTCGCCTTCGGCTAGGCTTTTGGAACCAAATGGGACATTCAATTCAAAAACAATTCACAACAACACTAACACCACATCCCAACTACCCAAGTACAACTATGAACAGGAACTATATACACAATCAGGAAGTCAGAGAGTTTGCCCCTTCTCTCCGTCCCCTGCAGACAATGCCAATTTAACCATTGTCAAACGCCTCATAAATGGAGACAAGTGTCTCAGACCAATTAACGGCGGGTAATTCCTTGTCATTTAAGGAAGTCTGAGAAATTACAGAGCACACACTGGGCTTTTGGGTGCCTGGATCTTCCGGCTCGGGGATGACCACAGAGGTGGGATTGACAGGCGGGTCTTTCCACTCTTTTCGAAGGGTCTCTGGAGTTACCGGCAGGAGTGGCAGAGCCTGCTCCTGGTTTGGGACCCTTTTCTCCAAGTCAAGGAGGAGGCTGGTTTTGGACCCGTATGCCTCCTGGAAAACTGCCTCTCCAGGTGTGATGGTGACCAAGGTGGAGCCATAAACTAGCGTGGCCCCACTCATGATCACCAGTGTCACAATGAATTGGGTGCCTCAAAGCGTGAAGACATGTTGGCACCAAAGCAGCCGTGCGGAGGGGAGGGCAGTAGCCATGTCCGCCTCCGTGTGGCATTTAGAACTCTCCGTTATCGAAATCTCCTCGGTTGGACTGCAGTCAAAGGGAGTGTGCATGGTCCATACAGGGTGTGCCAGGGTGAGTGCCTTTGCTAGCCTGTGCTCTGGCTGGGAGGGAGCCCCTTGCTGTTTGAATCCCCAGTCTCCTTTGAGATTCCCCTGAAAGATGGCATGGAGTGGAAGAACTCTCCTGGCCAAGGCTTCAAGGAAATCCCAGGGGAAACTGCTGGTTTCTAGTGGGGGGCTCAGAGCAGGGACAATGGAGAGCTTCAGAAGCTTGGGGCTGGCTTCCCCTGGCTGTGCGCTCTCCTCTTCCTGGCTCTCACACATGCTGGCAATGTCAAACTTGGTGGGGGCTTCCACCTCTCCCAACTGAAAGAATGGTGCTTCCTCCTGAACCTTAGCCTGGTGCGATCCTTCTGGGTGCTCTGAAAGCACTATGGTCTCGGAGGTGGCGGAATTTGCACTCGGGGCTGAGTCAGGAGGAGGTGCAATCTGCCTTGTTTTATTGCGCACTGAGCGCTTGTGTCCTCCGAAGGACTTAGATTGGGCCCCCCCCCCGCCATATCCGGTCAAGCGGATAGCGTCAGGGGTGGGCTCACCCTGTCTTCTCAGGTTAGGGAGCAGCACTTTTGGCGCTGCTCCGGAGTCTGCAGGAGGGGTGGCAGAGGTCTTTTCCCTATCGGTCCTAGTGCCTGCCTTCACCCTAGATCTACCCCTTTTGTTGGGTGTCAGTCAAGCCACAACCCTTTGGGGGAGATCCCGGGACCGAGGGCACCCCTATCCTGACAGCTCTAAGTCAGGGTAATATCCAGCCGGAGGGGGACTGTTGGTCACTGCATTCACAGGTTATTTCACAGTGGTAGATGCCTGTCTAGCGCATCCAGGAGCTCGGATGTAGGTCTCCCATCGAACTGGCTCATGTCCAGTCTGAGCTGTCTTAACATGCCCCAAAGGCGTACTCGATCTGCGGAGTACGTTTGGGCAGTTGGGTCGTATCCTCCAGATGTCTCCCTGAGAGCGCTCAAGTCTGGGGACTGTTTTGGGACGGCAGGTGGGGGAGCAGAGTTCCCCGCCCGGCCGGGCTGGCCTCGAGAGTCCCTAGCCTGCCAGCGCTGGTTGTCTTGCCTAGGATTGGGGCGCGAGTTCCAGTTCCCTTTCGGGATGGAGTTCGGCGCCGTCTTACAGTGTTGGAAATGGGGCCCATAGTTTGAGTATGTTACCTCGGCTATGGGTTCCCAATTCCCGGAGTCCTTCTTGTGTGTCTTGGTGGGAGGTTTGAGAGAACCCGCCTCGCGCAGCAGATCAGTGACCCACTGGAGGTTATTCCCAAACTCTTCCCAGTTGGTGGTGGCTGGATCCACCAAACCGGGAGCCATCTTTGTTTCGTGATTAAGACCTCCATAAAGAAGCGTCTTAAACTCGAGATGGTTGAAGTCATATCCATGGGGCGTCACAGGGACCTTCTCGGCCAGAATGGCGAGGAGCTGCCTCTGTGCCACGTAAGCCTCAGGGTTCTCCCGATGACCTTGCTGCTCCATGACATAGAGCACGCTCGCACTCTGTCCGGGCCACAAAATCCTTACTACCTCCCTCATCCAGTCGTGGTCCTCGAGCCTAACCAAGCCTCGAGCTGCCATGGCTGATTCAAGAGTAGGGAGCTCGGAGGGGGACATACAAAGCCAAGCCAACTGGGTCAGGTCCTGACCATTGGCTGTTGGGTGAGAGTGTATCACCGCGTTCAACCACATGATCCTGGTGGACCGGTTTAGAGGACCCAGTTGGTCCGCAATAGCTTTGGCCTCAGTAGCTCGCCAGGGGACCCTAGTCCTGGTGACCTGCATCTCCTGTGTCTCTGGCCTATCTACATTGCCTTCGCCAATGGGGGTGGTCCGCCTGGTCATGGACCGTGTCTCTACTGGGTTGACTGGGACCTTAGGGTCACTCCAGTTGGGATTGTAGGCAATGGTTGCCTGAGCATCCTCGGGCAGCGACTCCCCAGAAAAGTCTTCCGCACACAGCCAAAATTAAGACTTTGCGCATTTGGAGCTGGCTGTCCAGCTCAGCGATCTGCTTCTGGCAAGCTGCATGACTAACAGCCTCCTGCTGTTCTCTCACTTGCCCCACCATGAATTTGGCCGGAGACCGGGCATGATCCAGCTCAGCCTCTAAGGCGTGGGCTTTCTCCTCCCAAGTTTGCACCACTAATGTGATGTTACTGAGGTTCTGTGCGGAGGCCTGCGTTACGGACGCAAAAGTTACCTTGTTCGCTTGCAGTGCCTCGATCTCGGCATGAAACCGGGCATTTTCCTTGTCGGTTTCAGCTAGCTTCCCTCGGGTCTCTACAAGGGCACTACTAGCATCTCTGGCTGTAAGCCAAAGTCCCCAAGGGGCCAAAGCATCCTTAGACAGCCCAAATGGGTTCTTTGATTTACGTGCCAGGGTGTACGCTTCACGGAGTGTGGCAAAGGGATCGGCCATCTAGAAGATGGAGTCCTTTCAGGGGCATTTCCCCTTACTCAACACCCATCTCTCTAATTTTCCTTGGACCTCTTCCTCCAACATGAGGTCCTTGATGGTAACCTTACTATTCTCAGCCATTCTACACAGACTACAACTATCCTGCCAAATTCTCTAGCCCGAGAGCGGGACCAGGACCTGGAGTGACGGGAGGGATCACCTAGACCCCTGGGGGAACTGAAGGGAAACGAACACAGCGGAACTACTCTAGGAAAGAGGGATGAGAACCTATCTCCAGCCTGCCCAAACCAAGTCGCTTTGGTACACTCAAGCCTGGTTTTCCACCTCCACAGCGTTGGGGACCAAAGGACGAGGAAACGGGGACAGGGAGGTCACCTAGACCCAGGGAACCCTCAGGAGTACTCCGCCTGCCTGAAGGGGGGAAACGAACGCTAAGGAACTTACAGCGCCGCCTGGCCAAGCAGCGGGGAAAAAGGGCAAGGAACCAAAACCGAACCGTCCCTAACTGGTTTTCTGGGTGAGGGGTACCTTCCTCTACCATGGGCCAAACCTCTAAACCCTAGGCTAGGTCGGGAATCACCACCTGCACCTAGTCGGCTAGCCAATCGGGACGCACCCAAGATCACACAGCGGGACGCACCCGTGCTTTCTCTACAACTACCACAACACCCATGTTTTTTATAACACAACTACAACAAGGAGTGGGATGCACCCGCATTCTCAACTCTGTGGGGGGAGAGAAAAGAGGAGGCTCTCTTTTCTTAAGTGCTATTTGTGCCTTACTGCTATGGTGTTGGATGGGTGTAGACTGTTCCTACAGTGCTAACACCCTAAGACTTTGGATCCCAGCCCACGATAGACCCCAAGTTAGGGATGTGATTCCTGGGTCAGCTTGTGCACACCCCTTGCTATCGGACAATGACTCACTGCCCAAGGGCCAGCAGTGACCACGCGGGGGCAGCTGACATACACAAACCAAGGAAGAAAGGGGGATAGATTCCAACCCCGATAGAGTAGCTCCTATAGCTCACACACACAGAATTCTCACCCACACACGTGTTCCTGCCTAACTGAATTCTAGCAACCTGACTGACCGTTCCCTAAGTCAGTACCAGCCCGATTTGAGGAGGTTCGCGACTCCTTCTCAAATTAGGGGTACCGGGGTTGCCCGCGTTGCTCCACTACTCTGTTACCCTGTTTTCTGGGAGTCCCGGGAGAAACACCAAATTGCTATCAAAATTATACAAGTTGGGGAAATTAGTTCAGAGCACTAGTTGGCAAAACGAGAGGCAGGGTAACTTAGCAGGATCTTGTAACCAGTGTTTACAGGGTCAGGCCAAGTCAAGAAGCAGACCGGTTGGAAAATAATGAATGATCTTTATTAAATACAGGCACACAATGTAAGCAACACAAGCACACAGATAACTAAGGAAAATAAAGGTGTGAGTAAGATAGCGGGATTTTCAGAGGGATAGTTGGTTTGGGTGATATGAAACCGGTCCTGAAGTCCGGAAGAAAATGGAGAGCGAAGCTGGGGTTCGATGTGTCTCAGCACGTGGAGCTGAGGGGAAGCTCGCCAAGCGATGCGGCAGCAGGGCGGTCTGGAACTCGGGAGCGATCCAAGGAAGCGCTCAAAATCAGGGGTTTTTATAAGGAGAATTGTGACTGCAGGCTAGGTCAGACTTTGGGAAAACAATAGATTTGGAGTTGGAGACAAAGCCTCCGAAAGGTCAGAATTTGAATGTCTGAGTTAGAGCCAAATTGTCAATAGGATAGCTGGTATGCAAACGCGGAGTACTTGAGAGTTGTACAGTTTGATCATCAAGCTGCCAGCGCTAGGCAGAGGATCTTTTGAGAGTTGCTTGCATACCTAATGGAGGTACTTGCCTTGAGGTCTCCTAAAGCGGCGAGTCGGCTGTTTCTGGCCTGCCTGTGTTGTTTTGGAATATTACGGCGATTATCAGCCGAGCCTGTGTGCGTGCTTGTCTGGGGGCCTCGCAAGCACATGGAAGGGATATGTGAAGCCGAATTATCGATATCAAAAGATATCTTTTATATCCCCAAAGCTCGGGCTAGCCAGGGCAGTAACAACCTTCTTTTGCCTCCTCTACTTAAAAAGTTATGCCCCTACTTCTGCAATGCTGGCAGTCCAACATTGGTGAGAGGATACATGGGGAAGATCAGGAGCATGGACTCATAGGACTGCATGGTTCCAGAGGACTCAAGCATCTTCCTAGCCATTAATTGGCTAAGGCCAATTTGGTCTGAAAAAATGTTTCTTCTCTAGACTCCATATATCACTTCATACATATGTGTGATACATTGAATCTAGGTGTTTTTTATAAATGTATGTGTGTGTGTGTGTGTGTTTGTGTGTGTGTATGTATAGCTTAGCTGGCTGCTGTTGATTTTTTGTCAGGTGGTTGATAAGCTTCAGTAGACAAATTGGGATTTTGTTGGGTCAGCATGTGATCTGCTGTGGGCCATTCACATTGCCACTGCTGCATGTCACCAAAAGTAGGCAGCAGAGGCTACTGGCAGCCCACTTTTTGTTCTGGAGAAAAAACTCTTTTTTAAAACAAAGCCATAGATAGTACATGTTTACAAGGAAAACTATTCCTGGAGACTTCCAGGAAGAGGAAAAAAGACTGAAGCTTTGCCACCATCAAATTTTGGCAGTGTAGTGCTGAATTTGCTGGTGGAAGAGGGTCCTGAGAGGCCACATGGGTCCCATATACTGCATACAGGCAACCTCTGCTCTAAAGGGAGTACAGTCCTAGACAGAATAGACCACCGTCTTTAAGAAACCATTCACTAGTTGAACCTCTGTGTTTGCTGGGTTTCAGCTTCTGTTTATTGACTCTCATTTAGTCTATCAGTTTTGTTGCCTAGCCTGCATGAGATGTGAAAAAAAGGAGAGAATCTTCATATTGATGATACCTTAATCCAATAGTTTCATGTGGGGTGACCCCATAGTGTAAATGCCACTGAGCGAGAAAGCACTTTCTAGCCCCACCTTTTGGGAATCGGCTACCTAGGAAAGAATAGAATGACCAAAGTTCTGTGGCCGCAGTCCCAGCCCCTGAAGTGTCTGTGCCAAATGCTATAAGTAGTATTGAGATATCCCAGAAGAATAAGCAGGGGTTATGCTGTCTTTGTCTTTTTGCCGGCATGGATCATATGGAATAACTGTGTGGAATAACTGTGCTCAAACTGAAATATATCCATGTGACTGGTCTCACTGGGGCCACCACCTACACAAAGGTGGTTTTCTGACCAGGAAAACAGGAAACAAGGAAAACATGGGAAGTGCTTCAGGACTGCATCAACGTTGTTAGTGTTAAGATCTTTACTCTGAATGCCAAGTTTACTTGTTTTTGTCGACTCTGTAAGTTGTTTATTGAGGGGTAGTAGAAAGATGGAAAGGAATAGAACAGGACTGCAGCGTAAAAAGAATGGATGCCCTAAATAGAAGAATGAGTAGAGACACTTGAGAACAGTATTTTAGAATTTTTAAACTTACCTTCATGCTCCAATATTATACCTATGTGCATTTTAATACACAGAAACAATTTGGACAAATTTACCAATCACATATGATTAGATGGGAACAATGCAGTAAGCCCTGAAACCTCAGATGAAACCAAGACCTGTTCTGATAATAATCTGAGACTCAATTCTAAGGCAATAGATGAGTAGAAAGTCTGTTCAGAAACCTGTTAAATATTTCTGGACTTCACTGTTTACTTTGAACCCATCTGAATGCATTTGGAGTTGTGAAAAAGCAATATACAATGTTTTAAAAAAACCAACAATTCCAAGCAATGCATTAGGATTAGATTATACATCTGTGACTAAATTAGCTTTCATTTCCCCTTTTCCTTCCACCCCTATTCTTTCTTTAGGTTCCAGCTTTTCTTCCCAGGACAATCACCAGACCTGTAAGTCTTGTATCTCTCAGCCATTGCTTATCTTCTCATATTATGGGTTTACATGTTGAGGAAGGATGAGAGAAAGGTTTTTGAAATGGTTCAAGAGGAAAGAAAAAGGACTAAGATAAAAGCCCTTTTGCACTAGACACTATGATACTACTTTAATTGTCATGACTGCATCCTGTGGGATCCTGGGGCTTGTAGTTAGAGGCACTAGAGCAGTCTCTGCAGTCGTATAGGGACAGGGGGTGGATCGCCCTGGGTGGCAATGTTTTTGAGATGTCCTGGCCCGTAGCCACGCCCCTGTGAACCCTGGCGACGCCCCCCAAATGGCCTGGTCACACCCCCACGCACTGTGGCCACGACCCCCACAGTGGCCCCTCCCCCCCCATACATGCCAAGCTCCGCCACTGCGTCTCTGAAAATGCTAAATCCCTCTTTTTCAGTTGCCAGTCCCAGGATTCCAGAGGACAGAGCTATACCAGTTGAAGTGGAATGATAATAGTATAAAGAAGAATCAAAGAAGAGGACAGGATTACGGATAAAACCAAGACAGGCCTGGGAATAGAGAGAAAGATAAAAATGTGGGGTGGGGGTGGGAGGAGGGGATGTGGTAACTGTATGTGTGTGTTCTCCAAGAATGGGGAAGACTGTGGAGCAAAAAGGCCTGTTTTGAGAGGACTTATGTCTGCAAAGTGCTTTTCTGTTCTCAGTCTTCCTGGTATTGAAGCAGTTTTCTTCCTTTGCACTGTGAAGGAAATGGAAGAAGTGGTGGCCCATATCCGTGTCCTCATCCAAAAAGGTGATAGTTTGACGTATGAAGGCTGGAAGAAGGTGCTGGTGAAGAATGCTTATCCAAAGGATGTTGTGGAAACAGACAAGCCATTTTACAAGCCTGGAGAAACAGGTAGCCTCCAGTAGCCAGTGAAATATGGAGAAGGATGGCACCTGCTGTCCCTTCCTTGGAGGAATGTGTGTTTGACTGTGTTATAAAACCAGAGATAGGAGAGTTCATAGAATCATAGAATCGTAGAGCTGGAAGACACCTCAGGGGCCATCCAGCCCAACCCCCTGCCATACAGGAACACCCATCAAAGCATTCCCAAGAGATGGCCATCCAGCCTCTGCTTAAAAACCTTCAAAGAAGGAGCCTCCACCACACTCCGAGGCAGCAGATTCCACTGCAGGACAGCTCTGACCATGAGTTCTTCCTGAAGTTCAGGAGGAATCTCCTTTCCTGCAGCTTGAATGCATTACTCCTTGTCCTAGTGTCTGGAGCAGTGGAAAACAAGCCCGTTAGAAGAGATTAGTTTAATGCATGTAGTTAATAAACTAAATACAATTCAGATAAATTTATGTTAGAAGTGGTAAAATTTTAACTCTTGCATGTGTGTTGAATTGCTATTTACATTTAAGCTAAAAGAATGTACTAAAATCCCTGACAGTATGAAGCTGAAAAAATGCCATTGTTGATTTTACTCGGGAGAGAAAGATATACCTGCTTGAACACTCTATCCAACCACCACTACTCCTTCTGTTCCTTTCCCTTTCTCCTTCCCTTATAATCTCATCTTCTTAACTTCCCCCTTTTCTTTAATTTTAAGTGTTTCTGTGTGAGTCCCAAAATTCAGTTTCCTTACAAAGATGAGGTGGCTCTGTCCCATGTCTAGTATAGAATACAAGAGGACCACCTGCATGCAAAGAGGACCATCACCTTCCAAGCTTCTCTTACTGTTTATTGGTTTAAACTCTGTTATTCTTGGGATTAAAAAAAGTGTCATAGTTGAATAATAAAAATAAACAAAATGCCTAAAGCCCTTGCATGTATTGAAGAAGTAGGTGGAAAATGTAATTTTTTGCTGATTTTTAGCATGGTATCTCATTTAATTAATTATAATATACTTAATAATGTAATTCTGGAATTAGGGTAATGCTGAAGTCAATTTGTTAAGTTCAAAATAATTTTAATTAAGATGCCCCTTTACACTCTAGCTTAAAGTATAGTCATCCCTCCACATTCACTAGGGTTAGCAGCACAGGGCCCCTGTGAAAGTGAAAAAATCGTGAATAACTCTAGGCCGTCCCAAACCATATTTGATACACAAAACAAGTATTATCACCATATTCAACTCACTGTGGACTCCTTTGAGGCATCAAGGTTCCTTCAAAAGGTAGAAGTGGGTGGCTGGTGGGGCTGACTGCCACCTCCACTGCTGCCCCACACCATTTTTAATAGGGACTTACAAGCCTGGTTCACAGTTTCTTGGTCTCATGAGGCTTGCAGTCCCTATTAAAAATGGCATAGAGAGGCAGCAGAGGCAGCAGCAAATAATCTGTGAATAATCAAACCTGCAAAAGTGAAACCTGCAAATGTGGAGGGCTGACTGTACAACAGTCTCAGTTTAGTTATCTTGGCTTCCAGGAAGAGCTAAGGCCTGATTTTCTCTAAGACCCATTTATTTGTCCTTTTGACAGTACAGGTATCTGCAGAATTCTCATGCTGCAATCCACTTCATGTGGGTTGGTTTTCTTCCTGTCAGCTTTCTTCACTGTGCAGCTTTCACATCCATACATAGAAACTGGAAATACAATGTCATGGACAATCCTGACTTTGGTATTCATAATATATATTTCCAGTTGTTAATTTTTTTATATACTAATGATAAAATTTAAACTACACAACTACACAACCAAACAAAAACAATCAATTATAACTGCTACTAATTTTACACAATATAAGTAGAAACCCAAAATAACAAACTACATCAAAAAACACCTACAAAGCACTATATAGTAAATTAAAAACAACACAAACACTACAAATATGTAGAATCATAAAATCGTAGAGTTGGAAGAGACCACATGGAATAGACCATTGAGTCCAATCCCCTGCCATGCAGGAATACAGACACCATCAAAGTAATGCTGATGGATGGCTATCCAACTGCTCTTTAAAAACCTCCAGGAAACTCCACACACTCCAAAGCAGTGCATTCCACTGTCAAATTGCTCTTACTGCCAAGAAGTTCTTCCTAATATTTAGATGGAATATCTTTTTCTGAGGTTGAAGCTCTGTGTCCTAGTCTCTGGAATAGCAGAAAACATGCTTGATCCATCCTCCATATCACATCACAGAGTATGGGAAACAAGCAAGATGAACCTGAACTCCTAGTACAACAAAATAAATACGATTTGATAGGCATCACCGAGACCTGGTGGGATGAGTCTCAGGATTGGAATGTAGGAATAGAGGGGTATAACCTATTTTGTAGAAATAGACCAAACAAGAAAGGAGGAGGAGTAGCCTTGTATGTCAAGGATGTTTTCACCTGTGAAGAGATCCGTGACTTAAACTCAGAAAGCCAGGTCGAGAGCATCTGGGTAAGAATTAAGGGAACGAGAAACAATAGGGATATTCTGGTGGGGGTTTACTACAGACCTCCAACCCAGACTGAGGACCTTGATGATGCCTTCCTCAACCAAATGACCGTGCATTCAAAGAGGAGAGATACAGTAATAATAGGAGATTTCAATTACCCGGATATATGTTGGCAGTCAAACTCTGCCAAGACAGCAAGGTCCAGCAAGTTTCTTGCTTGTCTTGCAGACAATTTCATGGTCTGGAAGGTGGAAGAGGTGACAAGGGGATCAAATATTCTAGATCTGATTCTGACCAACAGGGATGACCTTGTTAATGAGGTAGAAGTGGTTGGATCTTTAGGGGGGAGTGACCATGCCCTATTGGAATTTGGCATTCAGTGGGAAGCAGAAGATAAGTGTAGCCAGGCACTTGTCTTAGATTTTAAAAAAGCAGACTTCTGTAAACTTAAGGAGCTGCTGGCTGAAATTCCGTGGTCAAGAATAGTGAAAGGGAAAGGAGTTCAGGAGGCATGGGAGTTCCTTAAAAGGGAGATACTGAAGGCACAGTCTAAAACTGTGCCAATAAGGAGGAAAAATGGAAAGCATCTGAAGAAACCAGAATGGTTGACTGAAGAACTCTCAGCTGAGCTAAGCGTTAAGAGAAACGTGTACAGGAAATGGAAGAAGGGGGAAACCACCAAAGAAGAATTTAAGCAAGTAGCCAGGAGATGTAGGGAGAAGGTCAGAAAGGCTAAAGCACAGAATGAACTTAGGCTGGCCAGAGACATTAAAAACAATAAAAAGGGCTTTTTTAAATATGTCCGCAGCAAAAGGAAAAAGAAAGAGGCGATAGGGTCGCTGCGCAGAGAAGATGGCGAATTACTAACAGGGGGAAGAGAAAAGGCAGAACTACTTAACACCTTCTTTGCCTCAGTTTTTTCCCAGAAGGATACAAGCACTCAACCTGGCGGTTGGGGAGCAGGGGAGGAAGCAGGGGAAATGTGGCACATAATAGGTAGAGAGGTGGTACAAGAATACCTGGCCACACTGGATGAATTCAAGTCTCCAGGGCCAGATGAATTGCATCCTGGGATATTAAAAGAACTGGCAGAGCTCATTTCGGAACCGCTTGCTATAGTCTTTGAGAAATCTTGGAGGACAGGAGAAGTTCCAGCAGACTGGAAGAGGGCAAATGTTGTCCCCATCTTCAAGAAGGGAAAAATTAAGATCCAAATAATTATCGCCCAGTCAGCCTGACGTCAGTACCCGGAAAGATCCTGGAGCAGATCATTAAGCAGTCAGTTTCTAATCACTTAGAAAGCAATGCGGCAATCACAAGAAGTCAACATGGATTTCTCAAAAATAAGTCGTGCCAGACTAATCTTATCTCTTTTTATGATAAAGTTACTAGCTTGATAGATGAAGGGAATGCTGTGGATGTAGCATATCTCGATTTCAGTAAGGCCTTTGACAAAGTTCCCCATGACATTCTTGCAAAGAAGCTAGTAAAATGTGGGCTGGATAGAGCTACTGTCAGGTGGATCTGTAACTGGTTGACTGACCGTTCCCAAAGGGTGCTCACGAATGGCTGCTTTTCATCCTGGAGAGAAGTGACTAGCGGGGTGCCACAGGGTTCTGTCCTGGGCCCAGTGCTGTTCAATATCTTCATCAACGACTTGGATGAAGGAATAGAGGGCATGCTCATCAAATTTGCAGATGACACCAAATTGGGAGGGGTTGCTAATACGCCAGAGGACAGGATCAAAATTCAAAATGACCTGGACAGATTGGAGAGCTGGGCCACGGCTAACAAAATGAAATTCAACAGAGAGAAGTGTAAGGTCCTACACTTAGGTAGAAAAAATGGAATGCAGAAATATAGGATGGGGGACACGTGGCTGGATGGCAGTACGTGTGAAAGCGATCTAGGAGTCTTAATAGACCTCAAGCTGACCATGAGTCAGCAGTGTGATGCGGCAGCCAAGAAAGCCAATGCAATTCTCGGCTGCATCAATAGGAGTATGGTGTCTAGATCGAGGGAGGTACTGGTACCACTCTACTCTTCTTTGGTTAGACCTCATCTTGAATACTGTGTCCAGTTCTGGGCACCCCAGTTCGGGAAGGACATGGTCAAGCTGGAGCAGGTCCAGAGGAGGGCGACCAAAATGGTGAGGGGCCTGGAAGCCAAGCCCTATGAGGATAGACTTAGAGAGCTAGGTATGTTCAGTCTGCAGAAGAGAAGGTTAAGAGGGGACATGATAGCTATGTTTAAATATTTGAAGGGATGCCATGTAGAGGAGGGAGAGGGCTTGTTTCTGCTGCTCCAGAGACCAGGACAAGGAGCAATGGATTCAAGCTGCAGGAAAGGAGATTCCACCTGAACATCAGGAAGAACTTCCTGACAGTCAGGGCTGTCCGGCAGTGGAATATGCTGCCTCGGAGTGTAGTGGAGTCTCTTTCCTTGGAGGTTTTTAAGCAGAGGCTGGATGGCCATCTGTCGGGAGTGCTTTGAGGGTATTCCTGCATGGCAGGGGGCTGGACTGGATGGCCCGTGTGGTCTCTTCCAACTCTACATTTCTATGATTCTATGATTCTATGATCACTTCAAATATTTAAACATGGCTAACATGTCACCTCTTAATCTTCTCTTCTCCAGGCTAAACTTATCGAGCTCCCTAAACCCTTCTCAACTATGGCATAGTTTCCAGGCCTTTTACCATTTTGGTTGCCCTCCTCTGGACACATTCCAGCTGACAAATATTGGATATTGACAAATATCCTTCCTGAACTGTGGTGCCCAGAACCGCACATAGTATTCCAGATGAGGTCTGACCAAAGCAGAATAGAGTGGTACCATCACTTCCCTTGACCTAGACTCTATTCTCCTATTGATGCAGCCCAGAATAGCATTGGCTTCTTTTAGCTGCCGCATCGTACCACTGACTCATGTGCAGCTTGTGGTCTACTAAGACTCCTAGATCCTTTTCACATGTCCTGTGGTCAAGCCAGGTATCACCCATCTTATATCTGTGCTTTTCACTTTTTCTGTCCAAGTATAATACTTTACATTCCTCCCTGTTGAAATTCATTTTGTTAGTTTTGACCCAGCTCTCTAACCTGTTAAGATCATGTTGAATTCTGATCCTGTCCTCTGGGATGTTAACTACCCCTCCAGATTTGATGTCATCTGCACATTTGGTGAGAATGCACTCTGTTCTCTCATCCAATCATTGACAAAGATAGCACTGGGCCCAGGACAGAACCCTGTGGTACCCCACTAGCCACTTCTCTCCAGGAAGAAGAGGAGACATTGGTGAGCATCCTTTGGATTTGGTCAATTGTTTCCAGTTCCCTCAAAGGACATTATTGATAACATATAAAATAAATACTTCCTTAAATGCAAATATTATTCAAATACTTCCACAGCTATTTCCCCCAAAGTACTGATTACTAAGCCCTACTATTGATAAATAGTTCTCTTTCTCTTACAGTAAACATACTGATAGGCTCCAGTCTTCCACAAAACTCTCTCCAGTTCTTTCTCTTGTCAATATTGTTAATCTGCCCGCCTCTGCTAAGTCAAGACGCTTAATTAGTTAGCTCTCTCTTGTTGAAATAGCCACATTCTTTCATTTCTTCCTTTTGAGAATTTTTATTAGCTTTTTCAAATATATAAAGTTCAACACTAACAATGAAAAGAAACAAAAGACAAGGAAAAAAGAAGAAAAGACAACAAACAAAAAAAGAGACTTCCAACCTCCTCAGCAGTTACAGTGCTTCTCTAATACGATAAATCCTTAATCTCCTTTCTGTAAGAAATAGTCGTTGATAACCAAATTCAGAATTCAAATAATATTGCATATAATGATTATATAGAAATACCATCTAACATTTCCATATATTCATTATATGGAATAAAATTTATTTCATATAATGATTATATAGAAATTATTTATTAATTTAGTAATAAAATTCAATGATTTGTTATTAATCACCTAATCTAAGTTCTTCCCTAATCTAAGTTTAACAAAAGCCATATCACTTTGTCGCTTAGCTATACCTGCTTCTGTACATAGCATGTATGTGCCTTTCTCTCTCTTTCTTCTGCCACTCTGCCACTGTAATAACCCTAGCCCTTCAAATCCATCAATTTTATTTTGTTTTCATTTTCTTAAGACAGAAACTTCATTAAGGAATGGACCCCCTATTAATATCTTAAATCAGAAAAGCCAAATTCTGTTTTTTCAGTTCTGCCCTCCCCCCCCCCCAAATTTCAGCCTCATTTTTTTTTGCCCAGGCCTCATAATTGCACCCTTTGGGTATCTTTCAAGAGTCTACACAAAACCTGAGGGGAGCACAGCTTTCTATATAGAACGTTTCTTTCCTTTTAACCCTTTCCTCCTTCTTTTCCCTTACCAAAAAACCCAAGACACCCCTAATCATCAAATTTTTCTCAAAAACCTCTCCATGTATCTTTCTCCCCTCTGAATTCAATCTCTCGAGGCATGTCTTCGAAAATTCTTTCTAGGTCTCCATTGTCTTCAGGCTTTAACCAAAAAGCTCCTCCTGGGACAATATACTCATTTTCCGAATCAGTTTCTCCATCATCTTTCTTCTGAGATCCAATTGATTCCTCTGTTCCTTCCATTTCATCCTTCAGATCTCTATCTGCTGCCCTGTAATCTGTCCAAGTAAGGGCCAATCTAAGTTTGTTAAAATAAGTTTTCAGCAATTTAAATTCTTCCGAAGTCTCTGCCCAAATCCAACCAAATTATTGCTTCTTTTTCTTCATTGAGTGGTTGCATTTTCTTTTGTTTGACAAAGTATTGGCATATGAAGCGTTAACTCCTATCTAACAAAGATCTCCAGAAACAATGTTACTATGTTACAATTGGACCTCTTAGTTTCAGCGCAGTCAAAACAAGTTGCTTTCTTTTAAGAGTTGGTCTCTTTTTATTCCTTTTTCAGGGCAACTTTAATTGCAAAATATGCACCAAAACAATTAATCTTCCAATTTAAAAATAATTCATTAACTCAAACCAATCTAACTGAATTGAGAAAGTCAGTGTCAAGTGTTTATGAAATAGAAGGTCTGAGTTTGGCTTGTGCACGAGTTGTAGTTCCTAGTCCAAGTGATTCAGATGGAAGCAGAGATTGAAGTTTAGGTGAGTCGTTCGTATCAGCCTCAGCGAGATGAGGGAGGTGAGAAAGAGGGTCCGCAACGGTATTAGATTTGCCTGGTTTGAAAATGATGGTGAATCTGAAGCAGAGAAAAAACTCAGCCCATCTCGCATGTTTGGGACTAAGTTTTCGAGGTGCTTTCAAAGCTTCAAGGTTGTCATCATCTGTCCAAACTTGAAAAGGTAATCTGGTCCCCTCAAGCAAATGCCTGCACGTTGAGAGGGCATAGTGGATGGCAGCCACTTCCTTTTCCCATATTGGCCAATTACGTTAAGCAGAGGAAAACTTGCGTGAGATGAATCCACAAGGCATCAAACGGCCCTCCATGTCATGTTGTGGGAGAACAGCTCCCATTGCAAAGTCAGAGGCATCTGTTTGAACAATGAACTCTTTGTCTGTGTCAGGGAAGAGGAGTAATGGCTTAGAAGTGAACATTAACTTCAATGCATCAAACGCCTTTTGGCATTCAGGAGTCCAATGCAGCTGGTGAGGTCCCTGCCACTTGTGTGGAGTCTGGGACGATAACATTTTTAGTAAGTCTGTGATGGGCAGGGCGGTGGAAGCAAAGTTGTCAATAAAGTTTCTATAGAAGTTAGCAAATCTGAAGAACTGCTGCAGTTGTTTCTGTGTGCAAGGGATCAGCCATTTTAGGATAGCTTCAACTTTAGAAAGGTCCATATTTAGAGCGTGATCACAGATTCTATATCCCAGGTAATTGAAAGTCTGAGTGTGAAATTCACACTTGGATAGCTTGACAAACAGTTTGGTGTCAATAAGTCCCTGCAGTATCTTACGTACAAGCTGAACATGTTCAGAGAGCATTTGTGAATAGATCAGCATGTCGTCTAAGTAAACAACCACCCCTTTGTAAAGGAAGTCTTGCAGTACTGAATTCAGGAACATTTGGAAAACAGCAGGGCTTGCTTGCCAGCCAAAATGGATGACAGTCCATTCAAAATTACCAAGGGGTGTTGAAAAGTCAGTGAGCCATTCACTGCCAGGTGCGATGCAGATTCTATGAAAAGCCTCTCTGAGGTCAAGCTTGGTAAAATAGGTCCATGTTACTAGTTGAGACAAGATTGCCGAGGTGAGAGGTATAGGGTAGGTGTTATGAATGACTACACAGTTTATTTTGCTAAAATTAATGATCAGCCTTGCCTCCCCTCCATCCTGTCTTTGTTGAAAAAACACTGGGCTAGCTATGGGGGAAGAGGAGGGGCGAATAAACTCACATTTGAGGTTCTTATTAAGGAATTCATGGAGAGTAGCGAGTTCTTGTTTGGTCATAGGGTAAATTTTGGGTTTAGGGAGTTTGTCCCCCTCAGTCAGGTTCAATTTACAGTCATATTCTCTGTGTGGGGGTGGTTTGTCAGCTTCGAAAACTTCAAAAACTTTTTGCAGGTCCCAGTACTCCCAGAGGATTTTTTGCAGTTCTTCTTCGGTCAGCCCCATTGCTCTCATGTTGGGCTATGAGGCTGGAGTGGGATTCTCCTGGGTCCTAATTCTTCCCCTCCTAGGTTTTACATTACGTTTAGTCCAGTCAGTTTTGGGATTGTGGCATTTGAGCCAGTCAAACCCAAGCACCACATGGAATCCAACCTGCGTGGGGATTAGGAAGTGCAGGGTGCCCTGAATTTCACCCACCTTAACAGATATGGGGTTGGTTCTGTGTTGTAGGCTGCCCCCCATCATGGGAAAGCTATCCATCCTTGTACGATTAATAGCTTTCTTTAAGGGCTCTAGTTCCACTTGCAGTTCTTTACAAAGTGAGGTAAAAGGCTGGTAGTGCAACCTGAATCTACCAGTGCCTTGTAAGTTTTGAAATTTCCTTCCCGCCCTTGCAACTGTACGGTAACAAAGATATGTCGAGTGTTCAATGTACTTACATTGATGGAGTGTGGGTCCTCTCCTTCATTGCTGTCTGTATCTGGGGGTGTGCTGTCATCATCTTCACAGGCACGGGCGAAAGCGCTGTCCCCTGATTGCCTGGCTTCCTGCTTAGGTGCCTCCACTCTGCGGGGGGCAGAGCTGCGGGGTGCAGTGGAAGAGACTTTCTTTGTGTCAGCAGTTTTACTTTTCCTGGGGCACTCAGAAGCCAAATGGTCTCATTTCTTGCAGTTGAAACAAGCACCCTCCCTCATTAATTGTCTCCTCTCTTCTCCCTCTGGGCCAGTGGATTTTCTGTTGCTTGGGATCTTAAGGGCCCATTCTTGTGCTTGTCTCTGGCACATGAGCTGCACACTTTCGAGCAAGCTTTCTGCCTCTCCAGCAAGTCTCATCCATTCAAGAAGGCTGGTGGGGTTCCCTTGTGAAAGGCACCTGTCCAAAATCGAGGGGTTCAGGCCGTCTTGAAAAAATTGTTTAAGGATTTTGTTACTGCCCTGGCTAGTCCGAGCTTTGGGGATATTTAAAGATATCCTTATGATATCATAATTCGGCTTCACTTCTCTATTCCCTTCCACGTGCTTGCGAGGCCCCCGGACAAGCACGCATACAGGCTTGGCCGATTATCGCCGTAATATTCCTAGACAATACAGTCAGGCCAGAAAATAGCCGAGTCCCCACTTTAGGAGACCTCCAGGCAAGTACTCTAATTAGGTATGCACGCAACCTACAAAAGATCCTCTGCCCTGCGCTGGCAGCTTGATGGGTAAACTATGCAATACCCAAGTACTCTGCGTTTGCATACTGGCTACTCCCTTGAGAACCTCTACGATAACTCAATCATTCAGATTCTGACCTTCGGAGGCTTTGTCTCCAACTCCAAATCTATTGTTTTCCCCCAAGTACGGCATAGCCTGCAGTCACATTCTCCTTATAAAAACCCTTGATTCCGAGACCTTCCTCGGATCACTCCCAAGTTCCATACCGCCTTGCTGCCGCTTTGCTTGGCGAGCCTCCCCTCCCCTACATCGCACCCCAGCCTCACTCTCCATTTTTCCGGGCTTCAGGACAGGTGAAGTATCACCCAAACCAGCAACTCCTCTAAAAATCCCACTATACCACTCCAACCTTTATTTCTTTAGTTATCTTGTGTGAGTGTGTCGCATACACTGTTTTGCTTGTGTTTTTAATAAAACATCATTTATTGTTTCAACTTCTGTGTTCTCCTTGACTCGACCCGACCCCGTAGACATAGGGTTGAAGATCTCACTACGTTACCCTGCCTCTTGTAACGCTAAGCAGTGCTCTGAGCTGATTTTCTCCACCTTTAGTTGAGCACATTTTGGTGTCCCTCTCGGGACCCCCCAGTACACAGGGTAACAATTTCATCATTCCATTTATGGACTTTAGCTGCAAGTCTCCTGAACTCTCATTCATATTCAGCCACACTCCCCTTTCCCTGTCACAGTTTGCGTAATTGAAACCTGGCTTTGTCTCGTAGGAAAGGGTCCTTGATTCTCTCTCTCAGGCGGTTCATAAATAGTTGCAGGTCCGCTGTTTCTTCAGCCCTGGCATCGAAAAGAGATGCTGCCCATTCAGTAGCTTCTCCTTGTAAGAACTGAGGCAGGTAGCAAACTTGAGCAACATCATCTGCAAAGCTATTCTCATATTTTGCCATGTAGTTAGAGACTGCATTGAAGAAATAGTTGAGAATTGATCCTTCTCCATTATAGGTTGCTTTCATTTCTCTGAAAGTTTAGGCTGTACTGGAAGGGGAGGATTTGTGGGCAGATTGGGAGCAGGTATGTGACCAGCTTGTGCCGCCACTGCTTGGGAGTTGCTCGGTGCCTCTGGGGTCACTCTGGGGAATGCTGCAGGGAGTGAGGGTCATTCCAACCAGGGTTTTAGGCCAGTCAGCCATCTCAACTCTCATCCTAGCCATTTCCAGGTGGAGTTCCTCCACTTCTTCTTCTTTATCCACCAGCTGCATGAGCAGAAAGGCTTTGCCCATAGAGGCATCCCATCTGGTGGCGTGACAACGTTCTCATTTCATGGTATCCATTCGATTGCTCCAAGCCCAGGTCTGGCCAGCGATGGGTGAATCTCCTGGGTTTGCAGGGAGAACGTTGGCTTTGACATCAGGAGTGGCTGCAGGACTTTCTTCAGTGACCTCAGCTTCCTCAGATCCTCCAGTGGCGCTTGCATCTGTTTGCTCTGGATCTTAGGAGAAAGATTGAAACATGTCAGATTTTCAGTTGTTTGAAGAAGTTTTGAGTTTCCTGCACTCTGTCAGGAAGAGGAATTCACACACGAAGAATAGTAACAAATTGAATGTTTTATTTTCGTAGTTTAATACACTGTAAAGACTTTAGTGCAGGAAACTAAAGAGAATCGAAACTGAGCACTCTTCTATCTAAAGAATTCCCCCTCAATTCCCCTCCTTCTCCTGGAGCCATGAGAACCAGGCAGTCTTATCTCTCTACATTCCAATCCTAGCGCCAGCCAGAGTTGTTCACCTAACGATTTTCAGTAGCATCCTACAGCAGCTGCATACTACCTACTACAGACTACATATCCCATTAATATGTTTATGGAGGCTATCCTGACATTCTATATCTTTGTCCATTCAAAAACTGTACTCTTTTCTTTTTCATGCTGTTTTAAAGGCTTATTGCTTTCAATCCACAGCCTTAACATTACTTAAAACATTCCTGAACATTTATCTTATTAAACTGAAAGGCAGGAGACTCATAAAAGCGGTGAATGACCATTGGCTTAGAGGTTTCTTTTTACTCTTATATCCAAAAAAATCAGCTTCAGTCGAACAATCGTTGTAAAAAAGAATGCAGTACATGGGCTTAATGATCTGTATACATGGGCTTAATGATCTATATACAAGAAGTGTTGATGGCTTGTCCTGAAGCCCTCCCCACCTTATTCTCAGAAGGTTGTGATCACCCCTGAGGGTTTTGTAGGGTTTACATAGAATCATAGAAATGTAGAGTTGGAAGAGACCACAGGGGCCATCCAGTCCAACCCCCTGCCATGTAGGAACACCCTCAAAGCACTCCCGACAGATGGCCATCCAACCTCTGCTTAAAAACCTCCAAAGAAAGACACTCCACAACACTCCATTGAGGCAACATATTCCACTGCCGGACAGCCCTGACTGTCAGGAAGTTCTTCCTGAGGTTCAGGTGGAATCTCCTTTCCTGCAGCTTGAATCCATTGCTCCTTGTCCTGGTCTCTGGAGCAGCAGAAAACAAGCCCTCTCCCTCCTCTACATGGCATCCCTTCAAATATTTAAACATGGCTATCATGTCCCCTCTTAACCTTCTCTTCTGCAGACTAAACATACCTAGCTCTCTAAGTCTATCCTCACAGGGCATGGCTTCCAGGCCCCTCAACATTTTGGTCGCCCTCCTCTGGACTTGCTCCAGCTTGACCATGTCCTTCCCGAATTGGGGTGCCCAGAACTGGACACAGTATTCAAGATGAGGTCTAACCAAAGCAGAGTAGAGTGGTACCAGTACCTCCCTCGATCTAGACACCATACTCCTATTGATGCAGCCGAGAATTGCATTGGCTTTCTTGGCTGCCGCATCACACTGCTGACTCATGTTCAGCTTGTGGTCTATTAAAACTCCTAGATCGCTTTCACACGTACTGCTATCCAGCCACGTGTCCCCCATCCTATATTTCTGCATTCCATTTTTTCTACCTAAGTGTAGGACGTTACACTTCTCTCTGTTGAATTTCATTTTGTTAGCCTTGGCCCAGCTCTCCAATCTGTCCAGGTCATTTTGAATTTTGATCCTGTCCTCTGGCGTATTAACAACCCCTCCCAATTTGGTGTCATCTGCAAATTTGATGAGCATGCCCTCTATTCCTTCATCCAAGTCATTGATGAAGATATTGAACAGTACTGGGCCCAGGACAGAACCCTGTGGCACCCCGCTAGTCACTTCTCTCCAGGATGAAAAGCAGCCATTGGTGAGCACCCCTTGGGAATGGTCAATCAACCAGTTACAGATCCACCTGACAGTAGCCCTGTCCAGCCCACATTTTACTAGCTTCTTTGCAAGAATGTCATGGGGAACTTTGTCAAAGGCCTTACTGAAATCGAGATATGCTACATCCACAATATTCTCTTCAACTATCAAGCTAGTAATTCTATCATAAAAAGAGATAAGATTAGTCTGGCATGACTTATTTTTGAGAAATCCATGTTGACTTCTCGTGATTACTGCATTGCTTTCTAAGTGATTAGAAACTGACTGCTTAATGATCTGCTCCAGGATCTTTCTGGGTACTGATGTCAGGCTGACTGGGTGATAATTATTTGGGTCTTCTTTTTTTCCCTTCTTGAAGATGGGGACATTTGCCCTCCTCCAGTCTGCTGGAACTTCTCCTGTCCTCCAAGATTTCTCAAAGATTATAGCAAGCAGTTCTGAAATGACCTCTGCCAGTACTTTTAATATCCTAGGATGCAATTCATCTGGTCCTGGAGACTTGAATTCATCCAGTGTGGCCAGGTATTCCTGTACCACCTCTCTACCTATTATGTGCCGCATTTCCCCTGCTTTCTCACCTGCTCCCCAACTGCCAGGTTGAGTGCTTGTATCCTTCTGGGAAAAAACTGAGGCAAAGAAGGTGTTAAGTAGTTCTGCCTTTTCTCTTCCCCCTGTTAGTAATTCGCCATCTTCTCTGCGCAGCGACCCTATTGTCTCCTTCTTTTTCCTTTTGCTGTGGACATATTTAAAAAAGCCCTTTTTATTGTTTTTAATGTCTCTGGCCAGCCTAAGTTCATTCTGTGCTTTAGCCTTTCTGACCTTCTCCCTACATCTCCTGGCTATTTGCTTAAATTCTTCTTTGGTGGTTTCCCCCTTCTTCCATTTCCTGTACATGTTTCTCTTAACACTTAGCTCAGCTGAGAGTTCTTCAGTCAACCATTCTGGTTTCTTCAGATGCTTTCCATTTTTCCTCCTTATTGGCACAGTTTTAGACTGTGCCTTCAGTATCTCCCTTTTAAGGAACTCCCATGCCTCCTGAACTCCTTTCTCTTTCACTATTCTTGACCACGGAATTTCAGCCAGCAGCTCCTTAAGTTTACAGAAGTCCGTTTTTTTAAAATCTAAGATGAGTGTCTGGCTACCCTTTACGGACATAAATGGGCACAATCTTTGTTCCTTCTCTTGTTCAGGGATCAGGGCACCAACCAGAATGTGCCTCTGAACCAATGTCTGTCACTCCTGTCACTCACTCGTCCATGGAGCTTCCCCAGAGGAAATCTTAGCAGTCCAGTAACTGCACCAGAAGTCAGCTGTGCTCTTCCATTTCTGAGCATATAGCAATCTTGCTGCCATCACCATATATCACAGAATCTTGCCATATTTCCTCTCCAATGACTCCTCAATCAATCTCTGTAGGTACATTTCTGGTTTTATTGGAACATTAATTTCCATTTTTTTAAAAAAACCATGAGATGTATTTGACTCCAGAATTATTTTGCCATATCACATGTCCACCACATGTGGCAACATAGTGGTCACATTTCCAAAATTGATTAGCTGCATCTTTATGCATTTTGGCCAACTTTTCCAGTGTCAAATACCATATCAATGCAACGTCTTGTAGAAATTCTCTTTTAGATCATAACAGAGTGTAAATTTGATTCCTTCTGATCACATTTTCTGCTCCAACATTATATTTTTGTGCCAATATTATGCCCAACATTTTACCATACATTCTTTAACCAACTTATCCTCCACCTCTAATTTTAACAAAAATGTGTACATCTTCTCAATCAAATGTTTATCATCTAAATACAATTATTTCTCAAATTCAGTTTCAGCCAATTAAAAATCATGCATCTTTTTATCTGTCCTTTTTAATCTATCTTTTTGTCTATACTTTTCTAATGTTTTTCTGTACGAGAGCCACTGGAAACTGAAACCTTCCAAGATTAACTTTTCAATTGGTTTAATTCTGTGTTGTTTCTGTTCAGTTAAAAGGATCTCAGTTAAGTTGCTCATTTTAATCTTGCTGCCATCTCTTTTCTATAAAAAGCTTGTTGAAAGGACACTCACAGTGTTACAGCAAAAAATTTAGACCACATCAGAAGCAAATAAAAAAAAAAGAAGTTTTAATTTTCTCATGCGCAAGAGGGGAGAAGCAGTGCACAAAGGCACTTGAAAAAACTACTCCAAAGAACATGGCTGCATGCAGGCAGCTTTATACCCTGCAAGCATGGTTACAGAAGCAGATTGCAAGCTGATTGGCTAGTCCAAATCTATAAGTATAAGAAACTATGTCATGCATACATTATTGTCAGCATTCAAGCACTGCGCATGTCCATATAGGTGGTCCTAAATTATAATACCAGATCCCATCCTAGAGGTGTGCTTTTTAATATTACAATAAACTTTAATGAACCAAAGGTGACTTTAAGTTCAGCCCTTGTACTTGTTCTCCCTCCCTTTATTCTACTCTAAATGTCTCCAGATGCTGAAGACCACAAAACTAGCTACATTTCAGACAGTCACTGTCCCTGTTGTTCCCCATTCCCCAACTGTCAGCAGGTGCTTTCCTGTTTTTCTGACCTTTAGCAAGCAAACTTCTCCTATTTGCTCTTGCAAGCGTTAGGATTTACTTTTCATCTATCTAGTCTTTATTTTTCTATGTAGCTTGACTATAACTTAGCTATTAATCAATTATTTCTTATTATTTTCAAATAAGGCTCCCACAATAGTAGTGTTTTATGGCATACTCTAAGGCCATTTCCGCACTGCACTCTTAGAGCATGATGATTCCACTTTCAACATCCTATGGAATCCTGGGGTTTGCAGTTTAGGGAGGGGCCAACTGGCCCCTCCCTAAACTGCAAACCCCAGGATTCCGTAGGATTCTGAAAGTGGAATCATCGTGCTCTAAGAGTGTAGTGCGGAAGTGGCCTTAGTTTATATCCAGTCCATATTCTGAACAAAGACTTTCTTACATAGTGATTATTAAAACCCACATTCACTTTGGTTTTATCGTGTCACATATAGTCATGCCATTCAAACCTCAGTTCATGCTCCTCAAGATCAAGTAACCTCTTATTTGTCAACAGGATCCATGCTTTCATCCAAACCAAACCAAAGCAAACCAAACCAAACCAAACCGAACCACAAGCAGAAAAATAGTTTTGAATCTGGTAATCCCAATCCACCTCTCTGTTTGGCATCCTGTAGAATTTTATATTTTACTCTGGATTTCTTCCTTTGCCATATAAACTTTGATAAATAACTGTGCCATTGTTTAAATTCATCACAATTGGTTGTGATCTGCAGGAGATTTCTCAGTTTGAGGAACTGAGTTTAGAGGTCTCAAAAGGTTTATTCAGGAACATCAAAGAAACAACAGCATAAGACTAAAGAAATATTGTATTTGTAACATTATATAACCCATTACAATATCAAAATTAGTGAATGCTAACATTCCATTTGATGGTTTACCCAAACAACACATTTCTCAGGCTTTTTGACCCCCTCCCATTTTCCCACTTGTCCAAACTGGCAGCCACACCTACACGCTCACTTGTTACAGATAGTTACAATAACATTTCCATGGTCCCAGCTTGCTGAGCAGACTCCATCCTCCCCACCTATATAGCAAAGTATACAAGCACTACAACAAAGTCATCTACCTTGAACATGGCAGGGAGAGCTCAGCCGACCTGAAATTCTGTCTCCATGTTACTAACTAGCCCCTATCAATTCAGACTTATGCGCGTACGCAGCACGAAACTTGCAAATTAGACATACAGCACACACTTGTGTTCACTGGTAGCTAAGTGCTTTCAGTTGACAAACTATTGTAGTCTCCCTTTGTGCCATTGGGAATCCATAAGCTCATGAATCTAAAAATGCTTGTCCTTCCCAACCACAATAGAAGGAGGAGGGGTTGGCCATGCAGGATGCCATTTGGCAGGTAGCATTGTTGGTTTGAGTAGGCTGAAATGAAAAACAGGGTACATTTGTTTGTGAGAGTTGGGCAACTCCAATTCAGCTGTCACACCATTTAATCTGAAACTATTGAATTGAGGATCCTGTATCTTGGAAGGCTATGGACACTTCAAAAATTTGGGGGACGAATACATCAAATCACCCTGCTTGAAGTCCCAGGTGTACCTTTTTGAGCCCAATCAAGCAGCAGGTGCAGGTCAGTCTGGATGACCTTGAGGGTCAGCAAATGCTTCAACATCTTCCTGTATACAGTTTCAAAGGGGGTGTGCCCTATATTTCGACGGACAGCATTGTTTTATGTTATTTCAGCAAAGCGGATGAGGCCCGCCCAGTTGTCCTGCTGGAAATTGATGTAGAATTGCAAGTGTTGCTCCAAGATTTGACTGATCCTCTCCATCTGTCCATCCATTTCTGGATGATGTGATATGCTCATGGCCTGCTCTACTCTCAACAATTTTTTAAAAAACCGTCCAAAACTGGGATGTAAATTGACTTCATCAGTCTGACACATTCTTGCTGGGCACCTCATGCAACCAATATATATGTTGGATAAAAAGTTTTACCAACCTGGCAGCTGTGGAAATGGTATTACAAACAATGAAGTGGGCCTGCTTAGAGAATAAGTGTGAGATCGTCCAAATAATAGTCTTTTGGTTGTCCACCAGCAGCTCAGTTATGAAATCCATACTAGTATACACCCTTGGGTGCACAGGTGGGCAGTGGCTGCATGAGGACCCTTGGCTTTCCCTTTACCCACTTACTCACCACACAAACTAGGCACCCTGGTACACAGTTTTCTGCAGTTGTTTTTAGTTCAGGCCACCAACAGATGTGTTGCAGAAAGTGTAATGTCTTGATGAATCCAAGATGCCCAGCTGGCTTGAGTTGATGGAAGTATTGCAATATCTGCTTTCTTAAAGCCTCTGGGACACAAATTTTCCTCTCTTGCACCACACAATTTCTCCATCTGTTATTTCATCTCTATGATTTTGTCCTAGTCATCTTCCTTCATTGCACCCTCCAGGCTTTCAAGGAAGTCTCTGAAGCCATTCTACATTTGTTTTCCACTCTAGCCTGGCTGTGGGTGGTAACTGCCAATCCCAATTGCTGAGGGGTGAATATGGTTTCCACCACCTTCCTTTTTTTTAACTTTCATGTTGGGGTAATTGAGGCAATGTGTCTGCTAAAAAATTCTTTCGTCCTGGCAGATATTTCAGTTTGAACTTAAACTAAGAAAACTTGGCAGACTTCACTTGCTTGAGGCTCAATTTGCATGGGGTTTGTAAGGCTTCTAAATTGTGATGATCTGTCCACATCTCAAAAGGGCAACTAGCTCAATCCAGGAAGTGCCTCTGGGTATCTAGAGCTCATTTAACAGCAGCAGCCTTTTTTCCCCAGACTGGCCAGTTCAAGTCAGGCCCATCAAACTTTTAGATAGATAGCTACAAGGTCTCAAGCATCCCTCCTCATCAGATGGTAACAAAATAGTCCCCATGGCAATGTCACGCTTCTCATCAGGGTGTTTTAAAGCAGGTTTGGTGATAAACAGTCTTTTTAAGTCCTCAAAAGCTTTTTCTGCATTCTGGAGTCCAATTAAGCTTAATACTCTGTGCCGTGCAGTGCACTTCCACCTTCTTTGCTTGTTTTTCTTAGCTTCAGTCTCAATGACCAATCCTTCTTTTCTTGGAAAAATATGGGGCCACCATGGATGACCAGGATAGCCTGATAAACCCACACTTTAAATTCTTGTCAATGAATCCCCTCAACACATTCATCTCTTTAGGGGACATGAAGCACAATTTTGTTTTTGTCACCTTGGTTCCCACCTCTTGTTCAATAGGACAGTGTCCCTATGAGGCAGAAGCACTTTTCACTCTCTTTCAGTCCCCACCTTCTGCAAGTCTGATACTCCACTGCGATTCCCTCCATGTCCAAATCCATAACTCCCCCATTGGTTCAGTAGCAGGGGCTGTTCTCTGCTTCCCATGACTCTGGCCTGAGACACTGTGGTGGCAGTTGATCTATGTATGCTTCTGACATGCCACCAGAAGGGAAACATACAGTCCCAGCTTTCCATCGCCCATGAGGGTTGTGGAAGCATAACCAGTTTAGACCCAGTACTACTCGGTAGTTGGTTGTCAGGGCCCGCACAAACTGTGTAGTTTCCCAGTGGTCGTCCACTCCCAGGTAAACTGGAAAGGCCTGGTGTTTCACCAAGTCTGCTCTCATTTCAGTCCTGTCCATCTGGACAAAATTAACAGGAATGTCCAATTCACTGGGTTGCAGCCCCATCCCCAGGGCAATAATGGGGTTCATCAAACATCTAGTACAACCCAAGTCCAAAATGATCACTAAGTCCATCCTATCTCCACTCCCGAGGTGTCTTAATTTGGCTGCTTCAAAAAATGGGGCAATGCTGCTACTCCACAGTCTCAGTGTGTCTCTGTGGTGCTTGCCCTTTGGCATGCAGCTCAAGGTATTTCCTGTTGGCCTCTTTTTGCTCTCTGCTGCTGCCCGGCACTTTCCTTATCTACCAAGTTGTCACACTGCTTCTCCATGGTCAATGCCAAGAGCCTTGCTTTTGTCCTCCATCTTTCTCAACCTTGTTAGAATCAAAGAATCATAGAGCTGGAAGAGACTACAATGACCATTGAGTCCAGCTTCCTGCCATGGGGAGAAGTTCCATAGACTGGAGAAAGTAGTTCATCTGGGCCTGCAGACCTGAATTCATTTAGAGTAGCCAGGTATACCTGTATTACCTCTTTACCTATACTTTTGTGCTTTTTCCCTACCACATCATCTGCTTCATTTTCCACAGGTAGAGCATTGTTTTCCTTTTGGAGAAGACTGAAGCAAAGAGGCAAAGAAGGTGTTCAGCAGATTTGCCTTTTCTTGGTCCGCTGTTAGCATTTAACCATCTTCTCCATGCTGAGGCCCTACCATTTCCTTGTTCTTCCTTTTTTCTAGAAATAGAACCAAAAAAGCCCTTGTTATTGTTTTAAAACCACTCTAGGAAGCCTGAGCTCATTCTGTGATTTAGCTTTTCTGACTTTCTCCCTACACTTGTTGGCTATTCGTTTGAATTTCTCTTTGGTGATTTCCTCCTTTTCCATTTCTTGTATATGGCCCCTTTAAATCTTAGCACTGCTGAAAATTCTTTAGACATCTGTCACAGCTTCTTTAGACACCTCCTATGTTTTCCTCCTCATTGGAATTCTTTGAAGTTGTGCCTTCAGTATCTCACTTTTAAGAAAGTCCCATCCATCATGACCTCCCTTCTCTTTTAGTATTCCTGACCATGGGATCACTCTCAGTATTTCCCTAAGTTTACAGAAATCATCTTTCTTAAAGTCTAGATGGTGTGTCTGACTATGCTTGGCTTTCCCTTTCTGCTCTTTAATAAATTCCAGGAGAACATGTTCATTTCCACCTAACTATCCTGCCACCTCCACCCCATTAACAAGATAATCATTGTTGATGAGGATCAGATCTAGAATCATAGAATCATAGAGTTGTAAGAGACCACAACAGCCATTGAGTCCAACCCCCTGCCATGTAGGAGCACACACTCAAAACGTCTAACGAAGGTAACTCCACCACACTCCAAGGCAGCATATTCCATTTTTGGATGCCTCTTACAATCAGGAACTTATTCCTGATGTTTAGGTGAAATCTCTTTCATTTAGTTTGAATCCATTGTTCCCTGTCCTAGTCCCTGGAGCAGCAGAAAACAAGCTTGCTCCATTTCCAACATGACATCCCTTCAGATATTTAAACATGGGTATCATATAACTCTTAACCTTCTTTTCGTCAGACTAAACATACCTAGCTCCCTAAGCTGCTTCTCATAGGGCATGGTTTCTGGACCCTTTAACCATTTTGGTTGCCCTTCTCTGGACTCATTCCAGCTTGTCAATATCCTTCTCAAATTGTGCCCAGAACTGGACACAGTATTCCAGCTGAGATCTAACAAAACCAAATCTAAAACAGATATTCCGCCTGTCCCCTCTTTCACCTTCTGGACTATGAAATTGTCTGCAAGGTAAGTGAGAAATGTATTAGAGCTGACACTCTTTGCAGAGTTTGACTCCCAACAAATATCAGCATAGTTGAAATCTCCCAGTACTACTATCTCTCCTTTCTGTCATCTGTTCCATGAAGGCATTATCCAAGTCCTCAGTCTGGCTTGGGGGTCTGTAGTAGACCCCCACAATGATATTGCTATTGTTTCCATCCTCCTTAATTTTTATCCAGATGCTCTCAACCTGGCTTCCACGATTTAAGTCATAGATCTCTTCACAAATGTAAATGTCTCTGACATATAGTGCTACTGCTCTTCCTTTTCTATTTGACGTATTTCTCTGAAATAGGTTATACACCTCTATTGCTACAATCCAATCATGAGACTCATCCCACCAAGTTTCAGTGATATCGTATTTACTTTGCTGTACTACAAGTTCAAGTTCATCTTGTTTATTTCCCATGCTCTGTGCATTAGTGTAATGGCATCTGAGACTGTGGGTCCTCCCCTTAGCTGCTTATTTAAGTTTCTTTGCCTCCCACTGTTGGGTTTCTATTCTGTTTCCCCTGCTCTCTCTGTAAGATTCAGTCTATTATTTCCAGCACTTGATGAGCTGCTGCCCTGAAGAATACTGTCTCCTCCTCCCATAACTCAGTTCAAAGTCCTCTTGATTATGTGAGACTCTTAGCAAAAATGTTTGTGCCAACTGATGTGAGGTGTAACCCATCATTTGCCAGAATTCCATCTTCATAAAACTGTGGGCCATGGTCCACCAGTCTCCTTCCACCTCTCCAGGCAAGTGGCCACTCCATGCCCATCTTGCCCACATCATAAGCAGAGCTCCAGGCTCATCTGGCAATCCTGCTCTGTAGGTGACATCTCTTTACCATCCTAACAGCCTTCCTTGCCATTGTGGCCTCTGGCTGTAGACATTGGAGTCATTCCAAAGTCAGGCTGTTGCCTGGAAAACTTCACCCTTTGTTTCAGTGCCTTAGCTTCACCCACTAGCAGCATCCAACTTATCAGGATGTCAAGATTGTCTCATAGTATTGCCCATTCAAGAATCTCTGGCCTCAATCTATCTCAGAAATACAATATTTTCATTGTGTCTGACCAATCTGGCACCCAAAACTCCAAAACTCCTGCATATACTCGGCCCCTGAACAAGCCCTTGGCTCAGTGATATCAGCTGGGAGTGGGCCTTTTCCTTCTGGAGGAGATCTTCAAACAGCCCATTAGGCTGTTTACAAACTGTTGAAAGTCAGTCAGTTCTGGGGCTCCCGCATCATTGATTTCTACTAACCAGTCACAAGACTCTCCTTCCAGCTGTGCTGCCACACACTGGACCTTTGCCTCTTCTGTAGAGAAAGTAGGGCCCGAGTCAACCATGAATCCCACTACCTGTCATGTACAGGATAACTCCAGTCGCAGAAAATAGGCTTAGAAGTTTGGAAAACTTTATTCAGGAACAGTAGAGTAACAATTGCACATTCTGGCCATTGCTGAGACTAAATGTCCTATTAGATTTACGGTGTCTTATAAGCAGTAACATTACAAATTTGCTCATGTGAAGCCCTTATTTACCAGCTAATTAAAACAACTTGTTTCTGGCTGACGATCTGATAGATGATGGAATGAGGAGTGAACTCTGGCAGTTGCTAGCCTGAGATGTTAACATGATGAGACAGAGATAGTCTGGAATTTGACCGGAGTGCCTAATCTTTCCCCTGGTATGGGAAAAGTGAAAGGGGCTTCTTGAAATCTGATACCTGCTTCTAGCTTGCTGTCCTAATTCTAATAGAAAGCTGAAGACAGAATAAGAACGAAGCTGAGGGGATTTGGAGCAGCCATCACCTCATGTTTGCAGTCAGCTCCATCTGATAAAACACCAGCCCCAAACTGTTTTAAACAGCCTGCAGATTCTAAGAGGCAAGCATCTGCAATGAACTGACTCTAATTGTATGGGGAAAAGAGCTATAATCACTTGATAGTGGAGATTAGTTACAATATCTCTTGACAGTGCTTTTTTGCATGTCCAGACGTCACCGTACTTACTTCTTGACTTTGGAACAGGCGGCGGTGAAATAGGTATTCATCATACAGCATTTGAATTCCATATACTGTACGCCATACTTCTGAAATGCTTAAATGTTTTGAAACTGTTTGAATCTCTATTTCTGGCCACATGGGGATACATCTGAAATTGATTCATCCTAAGATTGTGTGAAGTGGAACAAATATGTTTTGATATACTGCAGAAGTGTGAGAAAGCAAAAGGGGGGGGGCAAGAGAAAGTGCAGGAAAGTGAAAGCAGGTGAGAGAAAGTGTCTTGAAAGTTCAGAAGGAGTAAAGAAGGGGAAAAGAAGGGAAGAAAAATGGAAAATTTTAGTTGGAAAAGCAAAGAGAAGATAAAGATCAAGGTGAGACAGAGATGAAAAGAGGCTGAGAGCCAGAAAAGCGGGGAAGAAGCAACAGAGTGTTGAAGTACTGGCAGTGAATAGACATGATCTGAGGAAGAATTTGAGATTATAAAGTGCAGGGAAAAATAAAGAGAGAGAAACAACAAGAGAAGCTCAGAGATTTAATAGTGGAAACTCTCAAAAGTCAAGCAATGATACAAAGTGAGAAGTGGAGAGTGAGATGTACTGGAGAGGTAGGGATGAGACAGACTTAAAGAGACTGAAGACCGGAGAGTAGAGAGGAGGCAAAGAGAAAGGACACGATATTACAAGAAGATTCCTCTTTGTGTGTGTGTGTCAAGATAAGACAGGTGAATGGGAAATCTTAAGTGTGAAGTGATATTAGACACTGGGACTTGTACAGGAGGGAGAAATTGAAAAAAAAAGTTGTCTGGTTATTTGATTTATAACTGGTCTAAATAAGAGGTAAGATATAAGAGATAAAGCCATTGTTCATTAATGAATAATGTATATCAAGCGGGACAAAGCCACTGATTAGAGACACATTGTATAATAAATATAGATATATATAATAAGGGAAAACCATAATAATAATGAATAGAAGTATATGAGGAATCTAATATAGGAAATCTTGATTGTAGTAATAAGGATAAACTTAAATAAGGCTAGAATTTAATAGTAGTTGAATACAGTATTTATTACTCTGGTACGAATGAGGGATTAAGAGTTATTATAAGAGTTGCTATTCTAAGCTTGTTCATTTTTATTCTTGTTAATCTCTTGGCTTTAATAGTTGGTAAAATACAACTTACATAATTTACAAAGGAAATTTTAGTATAGAGGGGGAGATGTTTTACAGTACTGAGACTAGATAAAGGCTTAAGTACCTGTAGGTTGCAGGAAGAATCAGAACTGTGAAGTAACTGAAAGAGACTTACCGGGTTTTCAAGGTCACTGTTCAAAGTAACAGCTGAGAGATAAAATGGACTAGAACATAAATGATCTCTGAACAGATTGCTTTTACCCTTTGAATGCTATAAAAGACAGTATAAGAGGGATAGTGGCTTCATAGAGACACCCACTGACCAAAGCTTTAATGGAGGAGTGGGAAAAATGAAGGAAAAAAAGACAATTTTAAAAAATTAATGAAAATGCCAATGGAAACAAGAAAAATATTAAGACAGACTGCAGCACAAACACAGGGAAGATCATCCTTGGAAATTTCATCAAGAATGAAATAAAATAATAGAAGAAATCAAAAGGATGAACCAGGAAATGAAGCAGGAAATTAGAGAATTAAGAATGGAGATACAACAGGATATTAGGACAGAACTTAAAGATGTAAAAAAAATCCATTGAGCAAATCTCGCAACAATTATAAAGAAGGGTAGAAGACCTAGAAGGGAGAATTAAGAGAGTAGAAGGGAAAGTGGAAATAATGGTTGGTCACAAAAAAAGAACTAGATGACAGAGCTAAAACTGAGGGGAAATTGTCTAAATATCAGGGGTTTGAAAGAACAACTCAAATGAAAATTTATATGAAATCTAAATATTGGCTTTGTTGAAGTTTCTAGAACAGGCTCCTCAACAGTTTGAATGAGAGATAGACAAAATATGTCAAATTAATTCTACAATTGCAAAGCACAGAAACCTTCCTGTTTTACAGGAAAAAGGACAAAAGACCAGATTCTTCAACAGAATTTTGAAACTAATTTTATGCTTGAAAATGAAGTGCTAACAATATATGAGGATATCTCAGTTAGATTTCTCAGGAAAAGATGTGATTACAAGTTTCTGACTTTCCAGCTAAGATATAATGGAATGTCTTAGAGATGGGGGAAATTAGAAAGAATGTCATATAGATTTAAAGATAGGATTTTCAAAATCAGCTCATTACAGAAGGTAAAGGAATTTTGGAAAAAGTATGGAAAGGAAAAATTATGAAAAAAATGGGCAAAAGTTAAAAAGGATATAGAGAATCAGAAAACTCTCAAATTATAAATTCTTGGAAGAACTCCAACAGTCCTAGTCTCTGGGACAACAGAAAACAGATTTACTCCATCCATATGACATCCCTTCAGATATTTGGACATGGCTATCATGCTGCCTCTTAACTTTCTCTTCTCTAGGCTAAACATACCCAGCTCCCTAAGCTTCTCCAACTATGGATGGTTTCCAGGTTGCCCTCCTTCAGACATGTTCCATCTTGTCAATATCCCTCCTGAACTGTGGTGCCCAGAACTGGACACAGTATTCCAGGTGCAGTCTGCCAAAGCAGAATAGAGTGGTACCATCATTTCCCTTGACCCAGGCACTATTCTCCTATTGATGCAGCCCAGAATCACATTGACTTTTTTAGCTTCCACATCCCACTGCTGACTCATGTTCAGCTTGTGGTCTGCTAAGACTTGTAGATCCTTTTCACATGTCCTGTGGTCAAGCCAGGTGTCAGCCATCTTATATCTGTGCATTTCATTTTTTCTGCCCAGTTGTAGTACCTTACATTTCTCCTTGTTCAAATTCACTCTTGCTTTATAGGACCATACAATCTCACCACCATGGAAAGTATCTGTGAGTGGGTGTGTGCTAACAATGAGGGGGAAATGTAAGAACATTCTCCTTTAGAAAAGTAAGTTTAATTGGAGACCAATCTTTCTGTTTTGTCTTTTCAGTCAGGTTTCGTATAGTGAGACTGGATGAAGAAATGAAGGCAATTAATAAAACAGTGAGTATGACTTCCTTATTACATGAAGCAAGGGCTGAACATAGTCAATTCAATATAGTTTATTGCGATCAATGACCATATCCAAAAAAGAGAAAAAAAAAACATAGGTAGATTATACATTATCCAATGACATCACATAAAAAGTAAAATATAAAGCTTAAATGTAAATATGTAAATATGAATATAAATATAAACCATAAATATATTATATAATATATCAATTATAAAATATAAATTGTGAAATATAAAGTGGGGACAGTAAAAACAATATAGGTAGAGAAAATAACAGAGTCATAAACTTAAACATTTAATTTAACCTTTTCTTTGTGGGTTTTGACCACAGCAGCACAAAATTTTGCTGTCTAAAACAACATACCCATACCTAGGTTTAAGTCTGTTGACATGCCTGCATCTTGTCCTGATAACAATAAAAGAGTATAAAAAACCTCTGACCTCCCAGGAAATAGTTTTGTATAAGGTTCAATAAAATGTTCCTGGATTTCATGATAATATGGGCAGTGGGCTGAACATAGTCCATTCCATTTTATACTGAAAACATTAATATCAGGAGTAGAGTTGCCAGATTGATAACTGGAGATGGCTTTTGTGCCTTTAATGGTTGTGTAGAATAGGAAATTTCAGCAGGTGTTGCTTGCCACTCAACCAGCTAACAAGTAGCACCTGCTGAAATTCCCTGTTCATTTTGGCAAGTTTTTTTCCCCATAATACAGGGATGGGCAACTTCCCTGGCTCTTGGAACCCTTTTTCTCCCTCTTGGAGCCTCGGCAAGGTGCACAAACTGTCAAAAAGCCAAAACCAAAGCCAACGCAAACTGGAAGTGGTCAGAAGTGCACATCAGCCCTGAGGGCTTTTAAGAAAGGCAATTCACCTCTCTTTTTATTTTTTTTTATTTTTGAGGGGTTGGAGAGCACAAAAACAGCTTGGGTGATGGCCTGCACTTTGTCCAA
Source organism: Cyclura pinguis (assembly GCA_030412105.1). Taxonomy (NCBI): domain Eukaryota; kingdom Metazoa; phylum Chordata; class Lepidosauria; order Squamata; family Iguanidae; genus Cyclura; species Cyclura pinguis. The sequence continues at coordinate 215,586,761 of CM059600.1, forward strand.
ATATGACTGAGCGGTTCTATTGCTCCTTTTTCATACATGGAATTGCACCAGGAATATTCCATAGTTTCTAAGAGATATCACATCTAAAAATTTATTGTGCCACCATTTCTGTCCAATATGAAATTGTGCAGAGAGTCTGGAGAGCATTAAGAACCAGTGAGTTTGAGCAATTAATTTCATATCAAGTTATTTAATTGGCTTTGGATAATGTTGGAGAACTGGATATTTTTCATTCAATCAATCTTGATTGTACAGTCACAGACCCTTAAAGTGCAAAATAACCATCACACAGAGTATGACAGAAAAACTAAACAATATAAAACAGACAGGGTAATAGCATTTCAAGACTTGTTCAAAAATTTTGAAAACATAACAGGCTTGATATCATTTAATACAATATAAAATAAATATCAATTCAAGATTTTTTTAAAAAAATTCAAAATGTAATAGGCATAATATCTTTTAATATAATTTAAAAGGGAGAGAGGCCCAAGTGTTACATATTTGTCTGGATCATAGTTTTACAAATCATGGTAGCAGAGAAAAGGAACCTTGCAACAATATCTGATACACATTTTTTAATATCTCCTAAGAGATAAACCAAGTACAATTCAGAGAATCTTACAGGGAATTTATTTAAGACGAGTGTTGTTACCCTGATTTCTGGGGGTCTTGGGAGGGACACCTAAATGTGCTCAAAAAATGAAGAGGGAATTAGCACAGAGCACAAGTTTGCAATGCGAGAGGCAGGGTCACGTAGCGAGATCTTGAGTCTTATGTCTATGGGGTCAGGCCGAGTCAATGATAAGGCAGACATTGAAAATAATGATAATGGTTTTATTGAAATACAATCAAACAACACTCACACAAGGAACTATAGAAATAAAGGTAGGAGCGGGATAGAGGGATTTTGAGAGGAGGTTTGGTATGGGAAATACTATGCCTGTCCTGAAGCCCGGTAAAAGCAAAGAAGCTGGGGAGCGTGGATTCTCAGCACGTGGAGCTGAGGGGAAGGCTCGCTGGACAAAGCGACAGCAAGGCGGGATGGAAGCCAAGAGCAATCTGAGGAAGCGCTCAAAGTCAGGGGTTCTTATAGGGAAAATTGTGGCCGCAGGCTAGTCCGTACTTGGGGAAAACAATGAGTTTCGGGCTGGAGACAAAGCCTCTGAAAGGTCAGTACTTTAGATGATTGAGTTATAGCCAGATTGTCAATAGAGTAGCCAGTATGCAAACGCAGAGTGCTTGAGAGTTGTATAGTCTGCTCATCAAGCTGCCTGCACAGGGCAGGGGATCTTTTGTAAGTTGCGTGCATACATAATGTGGTACTTGCCTTGAGGTCTCCTGAAGCTGCATTCGGCAATGACTAGCCTGCCTAGATTGGGATTTGAATGGTTCAGCTATTGTTGGCCGCGCCTGTGTGTGCGCTTGTCCGGGGGCCTCGCAAGCATGTGGAGACGAATGGGTAGAGAAGGCCGAATTATTGATATCAAATGATATCTAATATCCCACAAGCTCAGGCTAGAAACAGCGGTAACAATCCCCCCCGAAAATGGGTGATGTTGGGGACAATATCGATCATTTTCCAATTAAAAAATCAAAAATAGTTTTAGAGCCAAATAGGGGTCTAAAGGTACAGAGGTAGTATTTCTCCATAGGGAAAGGTAATTTTCGGGAAACAGCAAAGGGTTTCTGTCTTATAAAAACATTCCTAACTAAACCTAAACACATTCACACACATGCATAGCAATAATAAGCAATAAACAACAATAAATCTTCCCGATAATTGGGAAACGGCAGTAAATGAGCAGTTGAGGCAAATGTCAAATTGCAAAACATTTCAGTCTTTGAAGCAAAGTGTGCCTTCCAATGAAGCACTGCAAGTCTTGAGCAAGGAGAAAGTGGTAGCAGTTACAATGTATCCAATTTTGCAAAACTAGCTAACAATCACCAGCTGACTATTAGCTGCTTGCATCTTGCAGATCTTGGAGAAAGGAATAGTCCATGAAGAGCTTCTTCGGTGAGCAAGAAGGCAAAAGTCTTTCAAAATGGGTTTTTAAGTCCAAAGTCCTTTGTCTCTGTCGGGAGGTGTTTGGGTCACCCACCCATGGTCCCACAGCTGCTGTAGAGGGCTCAGGCATCTCAACGGACCAGCTCCCGATTGGAGCTGTGATTTTCTTCTTCACCTCCCCCCTGATACCTGGGGGAGATGGTCAGGTCTGGGGGTCTTCCCGGCTCTCCGGAGCTGTCGACCTATAGCTATTTTGGCAACAGAACTGACAACAAGTTTATCCAATGCATAGATAAAATGCAAATTACTAGCTCAGTGCCTGATGGGAGTTCAAGTTGAAACAATTTCTGCTCACTGTGAGCTGAAAGTGTATGTGGGAGCAGGAATTTAAATAGCTCCCAAGTATAAAGCTGTATTGGCCGTAGGAAGGCCGAGAAGGGAGCGAAGCTGCGGATTCAGAACCTGCATCAATCCGCTGGCCCTGTGTTAGCCAAAGTCATCCCGGAATTGGAATGGATTCAGATATCCAAAGCCATTCCAGAACAAGATTGGGTTCCAGTTAGGAGACAAATAGCCAAAGTTGTCCCATACAGGATGAGATCTCACTTGGCAGTTGGTTCGCCAAGGTCCCCCCATTGCTCAAGCCTAGAGCCAGACGCCAAGCCTGATGATGTATCCCGAGGGCTTCGGGATCTGCAGGTATGGTGCTGGTAGCTGGATGTAGGTTCTGAGTGCATAACTTCCCTACCTCAAGAAAGCTGGATTCCGAGGCAGGCCTGAGAGATGGTCATTTTCGGATAGACTTTTGAAACCAGATGGGGCATTCTATTCAAAACTATTCACATTCACAATAAACTATTTACAAACTGCGAGCCTCGGAGCTCTCAATATAACTGGTCAGCTTGTAGATGGAAAATTTGTTTCTTGACCCACAATGCGAGGCCAATCAAGCATATTCCTAGTATAATCTGAAAGGCAACCAGAATTATCAAAGGGTACAAAGCGAACTGGGCGATCGCTTGCCCCGTGGACGACCAACTGAAGGTGTCCCACCATGACTGTTGGGAGGTTGACTCTAAATCTTCAGAGGATTCAACAATTATTTTGGTGGAGTGATTGACTGTCAATGCAATCTGATGGAGGGAGTGCGATACCTCCTTTATTCTATTGGTGAGGTGGGTGAGATTCCGTAGCCATGTAGACACAGGAGTCTCATCCTCGATGTGGAATCCAACTAGTTCGGACCCCGTGGGCACGTATCCATTCTCTAAGATATAATCTTTTATCTCCCGCCTGAGATAGAGGTTGTTTCCAAAACAATCCTGTATGTGCTGTGAGCAAAAGCACGGGTTGCCAGCGGTGCGGTTGATGCTTACTGTTGCACCACTAGGCAATACTGTTACATTTGAACATGGGGTTCTTAAACAAAAGCACTCCTTATTAATCTTTGCCAAGACTGTATAGTTTACCGGTATTACTACATATTCAGAAACATTGCTGTAACCAAAACTATCAATGTTGCGAAAACACTGTACCCAATGGTGATGGAATAAATAACATCATAAATCAAATGAGTGAGTACCGTTGGACCAATGGTGAATTTGTTGGGGAAGCAAGGTGGCATTAGCGGCTATTAAGGGTAGTCCTAGATGGGATAATGGATGTAAAATTACAGGGTCCAGAATCCGTTCGTGTACGACTTCCACTTTGAGAGTTAGGCTCTCCCAAGTGGCATGCCGAATCTGCACCAAAGTGGCGGGATGTTCTAGGGACTCCGGGTAGCGCTGTCTCAGCAGGCTCAGGATCTCTGGGTGTATTAATCCCAAGAGGCTGGCCTGAATCACCTGAGCGGCAAAGGTGATTATGTTGCTTTGGAGTTGCGTACATTGAATAGCAACTGACATATTGTGTGTTGTGGTTTTTAAGACATGATCGAGGTCAGACACTATATCTCTCTCTGCGCCAACCCATTGCAGTAATAATTGACTGATCAAATCCATTCCTCGCGCGAGGTTAGTTAGACCAGCAGTGGAGGATATACCAATTTCTTTAGTCCTGGAGCCAATCATGCCTAATTTATTTGCCAGTACCTCATTATCCATAGCGTTAATTATTGTGCTGCCAGTGCCTATTCCTCCTAGGACGGTCCCTAGGATGCTTCGCTTAGGGCGTGTGTGTGGGTGGGAAAAAGACAGCCGTCGCTTTTCCCAGTGCTCCCACTGTGTCCATGCTAATTTTAGATAAAGCTGGCAGGCAGGAATGACCTTTGAAATATTGACTACAGTGAAATTTAGAACCATGGTGGTGACAACAGGTTGGGAGTTCGAATATGCGACTACCTCTATATCCCTACATATTACGGTGCTCCCCACGTACATGGCAGGGGAACTAGTGGAAGGAGGAGTATAAGCAGGGGGATCTGGGCACCACATTTTGCCACATTCAAATTTGCAACCAGTCGGGGTACGGGCGAGGTTACGGCACATGAATAGAAAGGTTTTCCACTCCCATGCCAGGTGACAATCATCATAGGTGAACCTAATCACAAACAGGGAGGCATTGCGGTACTGGCTCCAGACCATTTTGATGATCAATGGAGATGAGGCAATGGCCATTTCAGTGTAGACCTTAGCTTCTCTACCAGCCACAGACATGCGTAGCTCTGAGCTAAGCCTCCCTCGGGGGTGTACCTGTATCTGAGAAAATCAAAACGGGTACCTCTTCTGAAACCAAGGTAGCAGCTGTGAATTTCGTAGCCTCCTGGTAAGGATTCCAATGGCAGATTGCCTGCACGTTGAATTGCCAGGTGGTGGTGAATCGGGTGGTATATTCGGGAGAGGCTCCGAGGACACATTTAAATAACGACAACAGTACTGCAATCCACGTGAACGGTCCCATTCCGTCTCCCTGTAGGGAACACAGACACGGGAGTCCGTCACTACTATAACTATGTACACGAGCTATTTATAGAAATGGAAAAGCCAGAGGGGGTGCCACTCCTCTCTGTCCTGCTCAGACAATGTTCATTTACCCATTGTCAAAAGCCTCGTAGATTGAGACAAACGTCTCAGACAAATTAACGGCTGGCATTTCCTTGCAATTCACAGAAGTCTGGCAAATCACTGGGCTCACTTTAGGTTTTTGGGCACCTGGATCTTCTGGCTCGGGAATTGCCACTGAGGCGGGGTCAACAGGCTGACCTTTCCATTCTTTAAGTTGGGAGACGTGGAAGAATTTAAGCCAATCTCCCTTCTTCCTAGGTACTGCATTTTGTGGCAGGGTGGTGATAGAGACAGAACCATGGACTGTCTTGGCCCCTCTCAAGATCACCAGAGTAAAAAGGTATTGGGTGCCACTGAATATGAGCGTAAGCTGGCACCAGTATAGCTCTGTGGAGGGGAAGGCAGTAGCCACGTCCACCTCCGTGTGGTATTTGGGACTCACAGTTGTTGAAATCTCCCCTGATGGAATGCTGTCAAAGGGAGTGTGTAGTGTCAAGTCAGGGTGTGCCAGGGTGATTTCCTTTACTAAACTGTGCTCTGGTTGGGCAGGAGCATCTTGCGGCTTGGATTCCCACTCTGACAGGAACCTCTCTTGAAAGAGGGCATGGAAAGAGTGAACTCTCTCTGCCAAGGATTCAAGGAAATTCCAGGAGAAATTGCAGGTTTCTAACAGGGGGCTCAGAGAGGGAACAATGGCAAGTTCTGGAAGCTTGGGGCTGGCTTCCCCTGGCTGTGTGCTCTCCTCTTCTTGGCTCTCACACAGGCTGGCAATATCTTGTGCCTGGTCAAATTTGGTGGAGGTTTCCTCCTGAACCTTAGCCTGATGCGATCCTTCTCGGTGCTCTGAAAGCACTATGGTCTCAGAGGTGGTTGGATTCGCACTCAGGGCTATGTCAGGAGGAGGGGCAATCGGTCTTGTCTTAGCGTGCACTGAGCACTCATGTCCTCTGAAGGACTTAGATTGGGTCCCCCACCCGCCGTACCCGGTCAACCGGATAGCATCTGGGGTGGGTTCACCTGTCTTATCAGGTTGGGACGCAGCACTTGTAGTGCTGCTCTGGAGTCTGCAAGAGGGGTGGCAGCGGTCTTTTCCCTATCAGTCCCAGTGCCTGCCTTCACCCTAGATCTACCCCATTTGTCTGGCTTCAGCCGAGCCACAACCCTTTGGGGGAATCCCGGGACCGAGGGCTTCCCTATCCTGACAGCTCTAAGTCGGGGTAGTATCCAGCCGGAGGCGGACCGTTGGTCACTGCATTCACTGGCTGGCTACTTCCCAGCAGTAAATGCCTGTCTAGGGCATCAAGGAGCTTGATCGTGGGTCTCCCATCGAACTGGCTCATATCTAGTCTGAACTTTCTTAGCATGCCCCAGATCCTTACTCTGTCGGGTCATAACCACCAGACGTCTCCCTAGGAGTACCAGTGTCCGGGGTCTGCTTTGGGACTATGGGTGGCTGAGTGGAGTTCCCAGTCCTGTTGGGCTGACCACGGGAATCCCTAGCCTGCCATTGCCTGTTGTCCTGTCTGGGAGGAGGGCGCAAGTTCCAATTCCCCTTGGGAACAGAATTCGGAGCCGTCTTCCTGTGTTGGGAATGGGGTCCATAATTGGAGTAGGTGACCTCTTGTATGGGCTCCCAATTCCCTGCATCTCTTCTGTGCTGCTTAGGAGGGGGCTTCAGGGAACCAGCCTCGCAGAGCAGGTCAGCGACCCGCCGGAGGTTGTTTCCGAATTCCTCCCATCCAGTTGTTGCGGGGTCCACCAAGCCCAGGGCCATTTTAGTTTCATGGTTAAGACCTCCATAAAGGAGAATCTTAAACTCCACCTGATTGAAATTATACCCTCCTGGGGCCTAGGGGACCTTATCAGCTAAGATGGTCAGAAGCTGCTTCCGCCCCACGTAAGCTTCAGGGTTCTCTCTGGGACCTTGTTGCTCCATGACATACAGAACGCTAGCGCTCTGCCCAGGCCACAAAATCCTTATTATCTCCCTCATCCACTCGTGGGCCTCGAGCCTTACCAAGCCTCGAGCCGCCACGGCTGATTCCAATGTGGGGAGCTCGGATGGGGACGTGCACAACCTAGCCAGCTGGGTCAAATCCTGGCCGTTGGCTGTGGGGTGGGAATGGATCACGGCATTAAGCCACATGATCCCTGTGGACTTATTCAAAGGACCAAGCTGGTCCGCGATGGCTTTGGCTTCGGTGGCTCTCCAGGGGACCCAGGTCTCAATTTCTTGGGTCTCCCGCACCTCTGCCCTATCTAAACCTCCTTCTCCCAAAGGGGCAATTCTCTTTGTCATTGAATGGGTCTCAATGGGCTGGACTGGGACCCCGTGGTCGTTCTAGACTGGGTTATGGGGAAGAGTGGCCAGAGCATCCTCTGGCAGCGGCTCTTCAAGGGAGAATGATGGGAGCAGTTCAGGGCAGACCACAGAGATCAATGCCCTTCGGGTGTTAAGCTGGCTCTCCAACGCCCCTATCTGTTTCTGGCAAGCAGCATGACTAACAGCCTCTTGCTGCTCATTAACCTGCCCTACCATGAACTTGACCGCAGACCTGGCGTGAGCTAGCTCAGCTTCTAGAGCACAAGCTCTCTCCTCCCAAGTCTGAGCCTGCAGAATGGCAGCACTCAACTTCCATGCAGTGGTCTGCATGACAGACACGAACATTACTTTGTCCGCGTGCAGAGCCTCCATCTCGGCATGAAGCTGGGCAATTTCCTTTTCTGACACTGCAAGCTTGTCTCTGGTCTCTACCAGGGTCCTTGAGGCATCTCTGGCTGTCAGCCAAAGTCCCCATGCGGCCAAAGCATCCTTTGATGGCCCGAACGGGTTCCTTGACTGGCGCGCCTGAGCATACGCCTCCCTTAACATGGCAAAGGGATCTGCCGTCTGGAAGCTTGCCTCCTTCCAGGGGCATTTCCCCTTGCTCAGCACCCATTTCTCCAACTTTCCTCTGATCTCCCTTTCAAGCATGAGGTCTTCCACTGCTACTTTGCTACTCTCAGCCATTTTACACTAACACACAAGGGACTAGGATCTGGAGGGATGGGTAGGATCATCGAGACCCCTGGGGGATTTTAGGGAAACGAACTCTGCGGAACTTAGCGAGGGAAGAGGTTTGAGAACCTAACTCCAGCCTGCCCAGAAAAGTCACTTTTGTCTGACTAAGCCCGGCCTTCCACCTCGACAGCTTAGGGACAGAAGGACGAGGAAACGGTTCAGGGACAGGGAGAGTCACCTAGACTCCAGGGGAGACCTTCATGAGTACTCTGCCTGCCAATGAAGGGGGGAAAACGAACCCAGTGGAACTTACAGTGCTGCCTGGCCAAGCAGTGGGGAAAAAGGGGTGAGGAACCAAAACTGAACCATCCCTAATAGTTTTTTTGGGTGAGGGGGCCCTTCCTCCACCTCGGGCAAAACCTTCTGAAACCCTATTCTATGTTGGGATTCACCACCTGCACCTACTTTGCTAGTGGTCGGGACGCACCCGAACTCAAATTTAGCCGGGACGCACCCGCGCTTTCTAACCTACAAATGGGACGCACCCGCATTTCAACCTAAGGACAGGACGCACCCGTGCTACTCTTGGGGGGGGGGGAGTTCTTCCCTAAGTGCTTTTTGCCTTGCCTAAATTGTTGCGTGCATGTAGCACCCTAGCGCTTCGGATCCCAGCCCACGATAGATCCCAAGTTAGGGATGTGATTCCCAGGACAGCTTGTGCACACCCCTTGCTATCGGACTGTGATTCACTGTCCGAGAGCTAGTGACCAAGTTGGGGCGGCTGACATACAAGCCAAGGAAGAAAGGGGGACAGATTTCCAACCCAGATAGAGTAACTCCTAGAGCTCAAACACACAGAGTTCACGCACACGTGTTCCTTTCACCTTAAGACAACTACAGCCGTTGCCTAAGTCTGTACCAGCCTGATTTGAGAAGGTTCACGACTCCCACTCAAATTAGGGGTATAGGGGCTGCCCGCGTTACTCCACCAGTCTGTTACCTTGATTTCTGGGGGTCCCAGGAGGGGCACCTAAATGTGCTCAAACAATGGGGAGAGAATTAGCACAGAGCACAAGTGTGCAATGTGAGAGGCAGGGTAACGTAGCGAGATCTTGAACCCTATGTCTACGGGGTCAGGTGGAGTCAATGATAAGGCAGACGTTGAAAATAATAATAATGGTTTTATTGAAATACAATCAAACAAGTGTATGGAACACACTCACACAAGGAACTATAGAAATAAAGGTAGGAACGGGATAGAGGGATTTTGAGAGGAGGTTTGGTGTGGGAAATACTATACCTGTCCTGAAGCCCGGTAAAAGCAAAGAAGCTGGGGAGCGTGGATTCTCAGCACGTGGGGCTGAGGGGAAGGCTCGCTGGACAAAGCGACAGCAAGGTGGGATGGAAGCCAAGAGCAATCCGAGGAAGCGCTCAAAGTCAGGGGTTCTTATAGGGAAAATTGTGGCCGTACTTGGGAAAAACAATGAGTTTTGGGCTGGAGACAAAGCCTCTGAAAGGTCAGTACTTTAGATGATTGAGTTATAGCCAGATTGTCAATAGAGTAGCCAGTATGCAAACGCAGAGTGCTTGAGAGTTGTATAGTCCGCTCATCAAGCTGCCTGCACAGGGCAGGGGATCTTTTGTAAGTTGCGTGCATACATAATGTGGTACTTGCCTTGAGGTCTCCTGAAGCTGCATTCGGCAATGACTAGCCTGCCTAGATTGGGATTTGAATGGTTCAGCTATTGTTGGCCGCGCCTGTGTGTGTGCTTGTCCGGGGGCCTCGCAAGCACGTGGAGACGAATGGGTAGAGAAGGCCGAATTATTGATATCAAATGATATCTAATATCCCACAAGCTCAGGCTAGAAACAGCGGTAACAGTGTAATTAATCTTAACCTCTCATCTCTGTAAAAATTACAAGGTAGAAAATGTGGGATAAAGGCTCTACTGATCCATCTTCACATGGACAAACACAGTTTTTGTAAGGAATTGGAAATGACCAGCCAGCACAAAGAAGGAGCGAAAATTACAGTATCCAGAGATGGTCAAATTTTCAAGATAGTTCGCACTCCTATTACTATTAAATAATAGCCCTAGATTAATCGGAGAGCAGCTAGTATGAGCAGCATATAGAGAATATTGCATATCTATATCTTTAAGCCAGTGTGCAAGAATCAATTTGTCTTAGAAAAGCCTTGGGTAGAAAGGAAGATGTCAGAGAAACCTATTTGCTGTAATTTATCTCTCATAGTTTTAGACCACTGGATAACATAGTTATCTTTCTGGAGAAAATGCATGTAATCTAATCCAGGTCTCTCATAGAAAAGTTTTAGCCAGTATCTTAATACTCAGTACCAAATGGTACCTTCTGCTGATGTTACCCTGCTTGCTGGGAGTTCCTTAGGGAATTCCCAACGGCTGTCAAAATTATCACTTGTGGGGAAAATTAGCTATGAACACTGCTGTAGCAATGCAAAGAGGGGAGCTTTACGGAGTTGGATCACAGACAGGCTGACTGTTTAAATTTAAGTATTTTATTGAAAAAGATGTCAAAATCCATACAGTCACTCTTGCTGCACTCACACAATCATACAAGATGCTATAGAAATTAGAAAGAGGTAAAAATTAAGAGAGAGAGAGACTTAGGGATTTGGGTAATACTGTACCAATCCAGATCTCTTCAGCTGTGAAAAGACAAGCAGAGAGCCCAACTCAGCCTAAGGGAAGGACTGAGGGGAGCTTTCCACTGGCAGGGGGATTGCTTGCAATTCTTGGAGAACTCCTAAAAGGAGGAGAAAAAGGGGTTCTAGTTATAGTGCTGAACATGTCCTGGGGACCAGATGGCTGCATTTTTATGAAGATGGATCTCAGCTTTGTAGTTCAAAGAAAATACAGCCAAGCATCCTTGTAGTTTCCTGCAAAATGACTATCTCGTCTGGGGATGCATACCTCCAATGTGTCACATTCCTGGCTGTTTGAAATGTTAATTTGATCCCAGAGACCTCTTGTCTCCTATTGGCGCTATTATTGCTGAAAATTCATTCAAATGGTCTGTGGGAACCATTTCCAAGATTTACCTAATGTTACCCTGATTTCTGGGGTCCCTTGGGGGACACCTCAATGTGCTCCAAATAATGGGGAATGGGAATTAGCCAGAGCACAAGCTGTAGCAATGCAAGAGGCAGGGCAACTTAGCGAGATCTTAAACCCAGTGTTTACGGGGTCAGGCCGAGTCAGGACCATTGTTACCCTGTGTACTGGGGGTCCCGGGAGGGACACCAGAATGTGCTCAACTAAAGGTGGGGAAAATTAGCTCAGAGCACTACTTAGCGTTACGAGAGGCAGGGTAACGTAGCGAGATCTTGAACCCTATGTCTATGGGGTTGGGTCGAGTCAAGGAGCACACAGAAGTTGAAACAATAAATGATGTTTTATTAAACACAAGCAAAACAGCGTATGCAACACACTCATACAAGATAACTAAAGAAATAAAGGTTGGAGTGGTATAGAGGGATTTTTAGAGGAGTTGCTGGTTTGGGTGATACTTCACCTGTCCTGAAGCCCGGAAAAATGGAGAGCAAGGCTGGGGTGCGATGTAGCTCAGCACGTGGAGCTGAGGGGAGGCTCGCCAAGCAAAGCGGCAGCAAGGCGGGATGAAACTCGGGAGTGATCCAAGGCAGGTCTCGGAATCCAGGGTTTTTGTAAGGAGAATTGTGACTGCAGGCTATGCCGTACTTGGGGGAAAACAATAGATTTGGAGTTGGAGACAAAGCCTCCGAAAGGTCAGAATCTGAATGATTGAGTTATCGTAGAGGTTCTCAATAGAGTAGCCAGTATGCAAATGCAGAGTACTTGCGTATTGCATAGTTTACCCATCAAGCTGCCATCGCGGGGCAGAGTCTCTTTTGTAAGTTACGTGCATAGCTAATTAGAGTACTTGCCTGGAGGTCTCCTAAAGCAGTGAGTCAGCTATTCCTGGCCTGCCTGTATTGTTGTTTGAATATTACGGCTATTAACGGCCGAGCTTGTTTACGTGCTTGTCTGGTGGCCTCGCAAGCACGTGGAAGGGAATAGAGAAGTGAAGCCAAATTGTGATATCAAAAGGATATCTTTTAATATCCCCAAAGCTTGGACTAGCCAGGGCAGTAACACCATGACACAATAAAGTTATAATTATGTTCTTTTATTTGTAAAGTCACAGCGCACTTGCGTACTCACTCACACAGAACTAAGAAACACTGCGCACTTGCGTACTCACGCACACAGACCTAAGAAAATAAAGGGAAGAAAGGAGATAGGAGATTTTAAGAAGGATTTTTCAGGGGGAATACTACACCTGATCCTGTAGCCTGGGTAGCCTGCAGAAAGTCAGTTGAAGGGGAGATTCTCAGCACGTGGAAGCTGAGGCGAAGGCTCGGCAAATGGAGCAGCAGCAAGGTGGAATGGAAGCCAAGAGCGATCCGAAGAAGCGCTCAAAACCAGGGGTTCTTATAGGGAGAAATGTGCCTGTAGGGTAGTCCGTTCCCGGGGAAAACAATGGGTTTTGGGTTGGAGACAAAGCCTCCGAAAGGTCAGTACTTTAACTTTAACTTTTACTTTAACGGAGTTGTCAATAGCACAGATAGTATGCAAATGGAGAGTGCTTGACAGTTGAGTAGTCAGAAGCGCTAATCTTGTCAAGCTGCCTATTCGGGTCAGAGAATCTTTTGTATGCCTGGTGCATATGTAATTTAGGTTTAAAGTGTACTTGCCTGGAGGTCTTCTGAAGCTGCATGCCGGAAAATTACTGGCCTGCCTGGATTTGTCTTGTATTTTTCAGCCTGTTTGGCCGTGTCCGTGTGCGTGCTTGTCCGGGGGCCTCACAAGCACATGGAGGGGAGCAGTTTGGAATGGCCAATCCTTTTATATCAAATTATATTTAGTAGACCTTGGGCTTGGACTATACACCACAGTAACACTAGGATGCGTGTCAGAAAAGAGGACTACCCTTTGATCTATATCCATAGCTCTGCCTGCCTATGTGTCCTTCCAGTAGATCTCTATGGCTCACTATGTTTGATATAAAATAATTATGCTCCTCAGGACATAGTATATAGGTGTGCTAACAATCCCCCCCCCCAAAATGACGATGAACATTGTGTGAAATCGTTCATTTTTCCAATTAAAAACAAAAATAATTTTAGAGCCAAATCAAGTAAAATAAAAATGAGTGTCAACAAAAAGGAGTTCTCATCAGGACTGTGATACCAAAGCAAGGGAATTGAGAGTATAGCAACTTCAGTTAAAATAGAAAAGGAGAAAAACCTCAATTTCACATTTATAATGGTTTCAAGGCACCTTCACACATGTACACAAGTACACCAGTATATAACTGAAAGCAGCAATTGGTTATAGCAGTATTCCCCAACAACTGGATCATAAGAAATGCATATACAAAATCTTCTTTGATCTATCTAACATAATAATGATAGCTGTAGACAGGAGAAAATAACAAAATACATCACACACACACACAGAGATACGAAAAGAGCCAGGGTGGTGTTCAAATTCACAGTACAAACATAGCAATATGCAAACAATTCAGAAAAATAATAGTGATCAGTTGGAAATCAATACAAGTATAGGAAAAGTTCAACTTAGGCAAGCCTAACAAATCTATGAGTTCTGAGTTCAAATCCTACCACATTCAGTTTCTATATATATATATCTACCACATTTCTACAAATCTTGTAAAGTTGCACTTAAAATCCATGAAAAGGAAAGAAAGAGAGAGAGAAAGCAGGACCTCACATGTACATTACACTCACACACAGAGTTTGCAACAATTGAAGCAGGAATTACTAAAAGTATACATCATATGCATATATAACAACAATTAAAGACAAATACATCCGCAATCAAAGGAAATGATATGGCTATCAAGAATTTGAATGAAGGCAGTAGTTCAATTGAATGGCATCAGTTACAGAATGAGAGTTCCATTACATTGGGTAACACAATTCATAGGCAAGAGTTCCTGGAGCATTAAAGAAGTGGAGGTGGTTCATGAAAAACAGTTTTGTTTTGTTTTCAGATTAGTATAGGTGGAGTGAGAAATTCACACACACCCCCTCCGAAGTGTCTAAAAAGTCCATTGATTGGTTGATTGGGAAAGCTTCTGGAACAAAAGCTGGAAAAGTCCAATTTATGAAATTTACTGCATAGCCCATCAGGCTTTTCAGTGCACAGAGTTAAATGTCTTTGAGTAGAAGGTGTATCATCTTCCCTTAAATCTTTAAGAGGAAATCTGTTCAGGGAGGTGGCTTGGAAATTTTCCAACCCCTTCCCCCTTGTATCAAAAGGATGGTCAGGATGCTTTGGGGTGCAAAAAGCGGTGCCCTAGGTTCAATAGTGAGTGTCTGGATCAGTTGGGTGTTAGCTGCCATCAGAGGGTTGAATAGATCAGGATACCTGCATCAAAAAGAAAACTCAAGAGAAAGGTTAATAGAAAACACCATCCAGCAAGGCTGGGGGGCCTATTGCCATGCATCAGGGCTGGTGGCTTTGGCAAGCTGTTGGTAGGTCCCTGCTAAGGAAAAAGAAGAAAAGCAAAAACAGTGGGAATGTAATTTAGAGACTGGTATATTAGGACAGAATTGTTTATTGGCTGAGCAACAGATAACCACTGACCAGCCTAGGTAAATGATAGCAATCAGGGGGAATTTAGCATACCATAAGCTGATCTTAACTCCAGCAATGTATCACTATTAAGTTTCCAATAAACAACATGGAGAGAACATCAAGTAGCAGTACTTGACAGGGTGCTGCTGCACCATCCCTGCAATGAAGACCACCAGCACAATTTGGAATGCCAAAATTACAATCACATAAGAGAGAAGGATTGATCACATGAAAGGCCATTGCCATCTTTTGTAGTGATTAGCAAAAATGGTGTTGCAGGCTGAAACAAAAGTTCTTAACTCTTGGGGGTTTTTTCCTCTCAGAGTGGAAAAAGAAAAGAAAAAAAACTTCCTCAGAATCTGATGTGTTGGAACAGACTTTCTCAATTGGCTGGCAGTTTTTATGTCAAAAGCAATTTCTATATTTTGGGTGAAGTTTAAAAAGAGGTTTGTCTCAAGACCCCCTTTTCAAACCAAAAGATATCAAGTGAACTGTTGAACGGTCATTGCCTTGCTTGATAGATATGCAAATACTCAGGGACTGGGGAGGAAAAAAACCTGTCTTAACAGCAAAACAAAGAGATTTGTAGATTGATTATAAAGGAAGTACTGATGGGCTGAGTTAGAGAATGGAAGACCTGCGCAGAATCACTTTGATCCTAATTATCTCTGGTTCCTAATCATTATCAAAAACAGTGTAAACTGAGAGACTTTTCGACACTCTCAGCCAGCTAGGATCAACCAATTCTCCCTTCCTGTCCTTTGACTTTACTGGGCAGGGTGATTCTGAGATCGTCAGTATGCGTGACTATGTTCACTCAATGTCTGTGATTTTTGTGGCCAAATCAAAGGTGAGACTGATGATTATCCCAAATGTCTCCTGAAGTGTTGCCTTTTTTGGCAGGATGGAGACCAAGACAGAACAGTGTAGTTCCTTGGCTCCTCTCCAGATCACCAGTGTAAAAATGCAGTGGGTGCCACTGAATGCAAACACTACTTGGTACCAATACATTTTCACAGAGTTGAAAGCAGTGGCCAAATCCACCTCTCTGCAGCATTTGGGGCTCACAGTTTTGGTGGTGGAAATCTCCCCTGATGAAATGCACTCAAGCGGAGTGTGTGTTGTCGAGTTAGGGTGTGCCAGACTGAGTGTCTTCCCTAGGCTGCGCTGGGGTTGGACAGGAGCATTTTGTTGCTTGGATCCCCAGTCCCATGGGAAATTCCTTTTGAAAAGGGTGGGGAGAGGGTGAATTCTATCTGCCATGGATTCAAGGAAATCCTGGGAGGGGCTGAAGCTGCCTAGCAGGGCTCTCTGAGAAGGAACAACATTGAGGACTAGAAACTTGGAAGTAGCTGCTATCTTCTGTGTATCTTCTTTTTCCTGACTTTCACTATGTTCTTGGCCTCCCAAACTCTTTTTGTACAGAGTCTTGGGGCTTAAAAGGACAGTTTCTTTTTCCTGTAATCTTTGTGTTAGTTCTGCAGTTTTCTTATTACAACGTTCATGGCTAACATGTTGTGTTTTGGCATGTTCTTCCTCTAGAGTGGCTAATCTACTCTGAAGTTTTTGGATTTGCACTGAGGCTTCCTCAAATTTGGCCTGGGCTTCCTGTACAGCAGATGAAAGAGCCAATTTGTTTGCTTGTGGGATGCTGTTTTGTGCCCTCAATTGTTCCAATTCTTGGGCCTGCCTCTCAGCCCTTTGGGTGAGCTCCTGGAAGTTCCCAAGAGAGATCCCAAGACAGAGATGAAGTGATCACTTTCAATTCTATCAAACATGTGGAAGTTATCAATAAAATTGCAAAGAATATCAGGAATCAATGCATAATCATAGTATTGGTTCCTTTGCCTGAAATATATGCATATGCATATTCTCCACACTGCTCGAAAAAGGGATTACCATTCAGAATTCTTAAAGCAAGTCAACCATTTATACCAGAGAAACACCAGAAAAATTGATCCTAAGATCCTCAGAATGCCTGTCATTGTTAAATTAAATATATAATTTATATAAGTTAAATATATAACCCTCAATTTCAGTTAAACACCAGAATCAGGAAGAGAAAAGTGTATTGTTCTTAGGACAAATTCTGTCATTAAAATCTGTTAATTTCTCCTTCTCCTCTACCAAATGTACCATTGTGAGATGCTGTATGGAACCCTCTGTTTCTTTATTCTTTGGGTTATCTAGAGTTACTTTGTTTTCCCAGTCAGCTAAGAGGTTGATATTTTCACAAAAGCAATTTCTGCGGCTAGATCAGGAAATCCCTCTGTCTGTGCTTCAGACAGAATCTGTCTGTGGTCCAATTACAGGCTTTGAAGAAGGTTCAATCACTGCTACATTTGTATATGTTACTGGGGTAAAATATACAGAGATTTTTATTTGTTTGTTTGTTTGTTTTTTCTTTTGGTAGGGAAAGAATCTATAGAGGTAGGGGAAATGCCCAAATTTCTATAACTCTTGTCTAATAAAAGCCATTGTGGTCAGTATCAAAAAACTAAGCAATTAAAATTATAGTTAGCATACTATTAAACTATAATTAAAAAGAGAGGGGAAAAAAAGAAATATAAGAACAGATGGTTCATAGTGTAGTGGACAACAACAAACAACAATAATGTATGTAATAGATTCTAAGTGTAATACAAGAGAAAGAAGGGGAGAAAATAAAACGGGGGGGGGGGAGATAAATTCCAATGATGAGACAAGTAAATGAACAAAACAAATTTTCTCTCTTCCTTTTGTCTTTTCTCTTCCTATTAATACAAGGATTTTTTCACAGAAACTATTTTCAAATATTCACAGCTGGTTCTCTGGCACTGTGTAGCACCCTTGCCCAACTTGTCTAAAGAACTTTCATTCCACTTTGGCTGCAGTTGTAGAATCATAGAGTTAGAAGAGACTACAATGCAGGAACATACATCAAAGCGCTCCCAACAGATGTCCATCCAGCCTCTGCTTAAAAACCTCTAAAGATGGAGATTCCACCACACTCCAAGGCAGCATATTCCACTGCCGGACAGCTCTGACCGTCAGGAAGTTGTTCCTGAGGTTCAGGCGGAATCTCCTTTCCTACAGCTTGAATCCATTGCTCCTTGTCCTAGTCTCTGGAGCAGCAGAAAAACAAGCCCACTCCCTCTCCTTGACATGACATCCCTTCAAATATTTGAACATGGCTTTCATGTCCCCTTTTTAACCTTCTCTTCTACAGACTAAACATCCCCAGCTCCCTAAGCCGCTCCTCATAGGGCATCGCTTCCAGACCCTTCACCATTTTGGTCGCCCTCCTCTGGACACGTTCCAGCTTGTTGATATCCTTCTTGAAATGAGGTGCCCAGAACTGGACACAGTATTCCAAATGAGGTCTAACCAAAGCAGAATAGAGTGGTACCAGTACCTCCCTTGATCTAGACACCATACTCTTATTAATGCAACCAAGAATCATGTTTGCTTTCTTGGCTGCTGCATCACACTGCTGACTCATATTCAGCTTGTGATCTACCAAGACTCCTAGATCCCTTTTACACATACTGTTATCCAGCCACTTGTCCTCCATCCTATATTTGTGTATTCCATTTTTCCTGCCTAAGTGTAGGACCGTACATTTCTCTCTGTTGAAATTCATTTGGCTCAGCTCTCCAATCTGTCAAAGTCATGTTGAATTCTAATCCTATCCTCTGGCGTATTAGCAACCCCTCCCAATTTGGTGTCATCTGCAGATTTGATCAGCATGATCTCTATTCCTTCATCTAAGTCCTTGATGAAGATGTTGAATAGCACTGGGCCCAGGACAGAACCCTGTGGCACCCCACTAGTCACTTCTCTCCAGGAAGAAGTTTGGAATAATTCAGTTTCAACCTCCAGTTCAAATATTTCTTCTTAAATGTAGATGTTCAGAGGACAGAGGTTACTTCAGGAACAGTATAAGAGATTGGAGCCAATAAGTTGTTCACATACTCGAATGTTAATTGGCATAGCATTTCTCCTCCTAATACTGCAAACAAGTCACTTTATTTGGAGGAAACTCACCACAGGTAATTTCTCAACAACCAGAGACAAATGGGAGACACAGTGGGTCCCTTGTAGTTTTCCACTTGGTGCGTCAATCAAGTTTTTTCCTAATAAATTATATTCTTTGGTGCAGGGAGTCAAAGCAGGTAAGTAGCAACAAATTCAGGAGCATGAAGGAGATATTGTAGCTTGCTCTGAGGCCTGGTCTGAAAGTCGGAAGGGAATCAATTTCATATAGATTGCTTGACTGGCTTTGGGTAATGTTGGGGAACTGGATATTTTTATTTATCACACTGATTTGAGCTCTGCCTCTTATTTTTCACAGATCCCTCTGGTGCGACTGAAGGTAAGAAATTCATAACATTTTGCTATATCCTTTCCTATATCCTTTCAACCAAGTAAATTGGTTGAAATGGGTTGTAAATTCCAGTTTTTAAAAATGTACAGTTTTTAAAAATGGCAGTATTGTGAGGGTGTTGGGAACAAATGTCAAAAGCCACTATGTAAAACTATTGTTCTAATGGTTCCTAGTTGGTTACTGTTTAAACCTTAAACAATTTTGAGACTGGTTTTCATGTGTAGTGTGAACTTAGACTCAGTGAACACTGGTCACCCAATTTTAGCACTTCTCAGTCATACTGGCAATTGTTGGAACCGTTGTTAAAAATGGGAGGAAGAGAAGCGTGGGAAAGAACGTAGCCTACATTCAGTTAATATCTCTTTGTGTCTGTGAGCATGTACACACTGATTTTGTCTAAGCTAGTGGAACTACACCAGTGTTCAAGCAATCATGGGAGGATGACAATAGTGCAATGGATGACAATGAAAGTCACCACTGTCAGTAGAGAGTGTTGCTCTACTGGCTCCAGAGCAGTTCAAGGATTGACAGGGTACGTTTCTCTCTTTCCCTTCCTGCCACTACATACTGCTTGAAAAAATTGCTTTAGGTCTGCACAGTGGACCTTTATGCCTGCCTGAGTTATCACAGGACCCTGGCTATTTTATGAGCCCTCACTCTGTTGTAGGTGTTTGTCACATAATCAGCTAAGAAGCAATGTACTAATGCTGGGAAGAAATACCTTCTTCCATACATCCTAGAAAGGTACAGGAACCATCTCCAGTTTTCAGTGTTGGCACCCTATGTGTATCTCTTCTGGTCCACCCATGATACTTGACCTCAGTTGGCTGGATTCATCAAATGTGGATGTTGAATTGCTTAGCTGTCAATGTCATGGGACATGTGTGGTCATATATGTGTGATATGTGTGGTCATAAAATCATAGAGCTGGAAAAGACCACAAGCCCCTGCAATGCAGCAATATACTATCAAAGCATTCCCAACAGTGGAGGTTTAAAAACCTCCAAAGAAGGAGGCTCCACACACTCCGGGGCAGTGTATTCCACTGTCAAACTGCTCTCACCATCAGGAAGTTCATTTTAATGTTTAGGTAGAATTTCTTTTCCTGAAGTTTGAAGCCATTGCTCTGTATCCTAGTTTCTGGAGCAGCAGAAAACAGGCTTGCTCCATCATCCAGATGACATCCTTTCAAATATTTAAACACAGCTATCATGTCACCTCTTAATGTTATCTTCTCCAGGCTAAACATACCCAGCTCCCTAAGCTGCTCCTCATAGGGTATGGTTCCCAAGCCTTTTACAGTTTTGGTTGCCCTTCTCTGAACAC
Organism: Cyclura pinguis; assembly: GCA_030412105.1. NCBI lineage: Eukaryota > Metazoa > Chordata > Lepidosauria > Squamata > Iguanidae > Cyclura > Cyclura pinguis. The sequence goes on from CM059600.1 coordinate 215,607,126, forward strand.
ATTCTAGCTTGTCAATATCTTCCCTGAACTGTGGTGTCCAGAACTGGACACAATATTCCAGGTGAGATCTGACCAAGCAGAATAGAGTGGTACTATTACTTCCCATGACCTAGACACTATACTCCTTCTGATGCAGCCCAGAATTGCATTGGCTTTTTCAGCTGTTGCATCACGCTGATGACTCATGTTCAGCTTGTGCTCTACCAAGGCCGTTTCTGCATGATGACGCTCTCCCACATCATCCCATCGCAATCCCAGCAGTGCCTCTGCTGGGGTGGCAGGGTGCCCCCATGCTCCCCTCTGCACCCAACTGGCTGTCTGCTGAAGGGAGTGCGAGGGACATGCTCCTTCCTTCCACACTGGCCATTCTTCCCATGCTGCAGTGGCGAAGGAACGCATGATCATGCTTCTGCCCCTTTTGCATGGCCGGTAGCATCAGGAGCCTCATGCAATTGGGAGTTTTTCTGTCAATGATATACCCCGTGATTGTGCCAGCTGAAGATGCAAGAAGGGCAGGACTATGACGACATCATACGAAAGCATCGTTGCAGTCCTGCTCCTCTTGTGTCCCCATGTCAGGAGGATGCCATTTTGCAATTGTCTTAGACTACTAGATCCCTTTCACATGTACTGTGGTCAAGCTAGATGTTACCCATCTTATATCTGTGTCTTTCATTTTTTCTGCCCAAGTGTAGTTCCTTACACTTCTCCCTGTTTAAATTAATTTTGTTATTTTTGGTCCAGCTCTCTAATCTGTTAGGCTTGTTTTGAATTCTGATCCTGTCCTCTGAGATGTTAACTACCCCCCCCCCCAATTTAGTGTCATCTGCAAATGTGATGAGCATGCCCTCTATTTCATCATCCAAGTCATTGATAAAGATGTTGAATAGCACTGGACCCAGGAGAGAACCCTGTGACCCAATGCTGTTCAGCTTCTTTATCAATCAGGTATATGCTAGGCATGTGCTTTCCCCAAGTGCATATGAAGCAGACAGAGACAACTCATGGTGAGGTGTGGAGGCCCTGACTAGAGTCCCCTCCCAATGTGGCTATGACAGTGGAGAATGGAGAGGAGGGGGATGCAGAGGAGTGCCTACCTTTGTTCTTGTTACTGAACATCAAGGGGAGAGGAAAGCCCCTTTCACTGGTGAGAGATAGGTGTGGTTGAAAGCTCCTATGTGGAAGATAAGGGAGGATGAGTGCCTTTGTCCTGTTTAATGGTGGTATTTATGGTATCTGGTCCTGATCCAAGATCTGTTAAGGGGTCCTATCCATGTTGAATCTGGCCTGACCCACCAAGGAGCCTTCATGCTACAGAAATACAGGAAGCCCTCACTTATTTGACAGGTTAGAAACTGGAGTCATGTTGAAAACTGGAAAATATCAAAACATAGAAGTGGATTCAATCAGTGCCCTCTTTTTGTTCAGTTTGTTCAGTCTTCAGGGCTGCTTTCCCTTCCCTCTTGTCCAGGAGCTACACTTACTATCATGTTACTCCAAAAGTGGATGACTCAGGAGTGCAGCTGTGATGCCGGTGCCTCCATGAAATGCTGTGGAACAATAGCTCAAAGAGGAGACTGGCAAGAGGGGGGTAACCTTATGAGATCTTTTACACCTATGTCTACCAGTACTAATGCTGGGAAGAACAAGCTGGAGATCCAAAAGGAAGCTTATTTGTTTTATTGTGGGAATTGCAATCACTCACATGAGATCCAAACAGTCTCACACTCACACAAGGCTAACTAAAGGAAAGGGAGGAAAGTTTTGGATAGTGAGAGTGATGTGGGTAATATTTACCAACCCAGCAGAGACGTGAAGAAGTGAAGTGGCTTAGACTAGAAGTCCAAGGACAATACACAAATGGGAATTGGAGTGGCAGAGTGTCGACCAGCAGCCAGTGTGCTGTGAGTTGGCCAACCAAAACCTGGGATTTAAATACTGTTTTCCTGCCTGGCTGGCAAAGGTGCTAAACAATGGAGTCTAGAGAGTGGAGAGAGGTGTAAGCCCCCTAACCCACCTAAAAGCTATGTCCTGAGGATCCTAATTATTTTATATCAAACATAGTGAGCCATAGAGATATACTGGACGGACATGTAGGCAGTAGAGCTATGGAGATAGATCAAAACAGTAGCCTGTTTTCTGTCACACATCCTGGGTAAATCTTGCAAATGGCTCAAAGGCCACTTGAATGGATTTTCAGCAGTGATCAGGAGACAATAAGTCTCTGGGAGCAAATAAACAATGCAAACAGCCTGGAATGTGACACCTTGAGGTATGCATCCCCGGATGAGATACTCATCTTGCAGGAAACTACAAGGATGTTTGGCGGTATTTCCTTTGAACTACAAAGCTGAAATCCATCTTGATAAAACTGCAGCCATCGGTTCCCCAGGACATGGGTCAGCTCTATAACTAGGCCCTTTTCCTTCTCCTTTTGGGAGTTTTGGGAGTTTTGAGAGTTTTGGGAGTTTGGAGTTCTCTCAGATCCGCAAACCATGAAGCTGGTAAGCTCCCCTCAGCCTCAAAAGGTGTGGCTGAGATCGTTTTCTCCTACCTGAAGACTTCTGGATTGGTACAGTATTAACTCAAACCCTTATGTCTCTCTCTCTCTTAATTTTCACCTCTTTCTAAATTTCTATAGTCTTGTATGCTTGTTGGAGTGAGTGCAGCTGAGTGATTGGATGGATTTTAACATTTATGCCAATTAAATTTGAACAGTTTGTGTGATTTCTGACTGGGCCTGACCCCGTAGACATTGGGTTAAAGATCCCTAATTACCCTGCCCTCTTTGCGTTGCTAAAGCAGTGCTCAGAGCTAATTTTCCCCACAAGAGACGATTTTGACAGCCTTTGGGAATCCCCTTAAGGGAGCCCCAAGCAAGCAGGGTAACAGATGGGTCTGGAATGAATGAATGGTTTTAGCGTTGGGTGACAAAAGACTAATGGGGGTCTTGATCGCTACTTGATTCCTGTGCAGGTGTGACAAAAGGAACATTTGTTGATCAGAAAAAGAGGGGCTAAGACAATCAGCTGTCCTGAGGGAACATTTCAGATGCTATTGTTTCTGAAGGCTGAGTCACTGAAGGCTAACTGTAAGCTCATTATCGCTGGAGTTTCCTAGTGATTTCTTGACAATGAACTGGCTATGCCTCGAGGTCTTTTCTGACCTAGTTTTGCAATTCATGTGTTCAGCCAGCTTTTCCTTTTAGCCAGCATGGCCATGCAGCCATAGCAGAATATAATTTATTTTTATGCCAATTAATATTTGCCAATTAAACAATATCAAACCTTGGGAGTGTACAGTCTATTAACAACCATGCACAGCCCCCTCCTCCAATCCCACCAGACAGACAGACAGATAGACAGATTCATGTCCAGATAGCACACACACACACACACACACACACACACGCACGCACATACTCCTGAAGGAGTCCTGTCCATCTGTCTGTCTGTAACATTACAATACATAGTGAGATGAGCCCACATACTGTCTGCAACATACATGCACTGGGCCTGCCCCAATCTCCTCTTGCTAGCTTGCTGGATGGCTGGTTTCTGGGTGGACTATGTCAGCCACCTTCTTTCTCCATAGGATAACACTGTGTGGGCCTAAAGCAAGATGGATGGCCACAGGAGTGAATAAGACGGTTTCTGAGGAAAGGATACCAATTTTGTCTCCCAATAGAAAATCCTTAGTGGAATCCTCTTCTCTTCTGTCAACTATGCTAAATTATAGATATGTTCTGTCCTTTCAACATGGGGTCCACTCTTTCAACCCTTTTCAATTAGTATGTGTGGTCAGAAGAGTGGACACCACGTTGAAAAGATGCTATATGTCTATATTGATCCCCAGTTTGCGCAAGCCCCTCCAGATCCTTGCCCTGTCCTCTGAGTATGTGCCTCTAGTGGAGTTATATCCTCCAGAGGGATCTCGGGGAGCGTCACCATCTGGGGTGGACTGGGCTATCTGAGGAGTGGCATACCCTTGTCTGTTCAGAGGACCTCAGGAATCCCAGCCTCGCCAGGAGTCTTGTTTTTGACTGGGACAGGAGTTCCAATTTCGTTTGGAGGCTGGTGCTGAACCCGATCTTCGGGGCTGGGAATGGGGTCAATAATTGGAATATGTAACCTCCTTTATGGGTTCATAGAATCATAGAATCATAGAATCATAGAAATGTAGAGTTGGAAGAGACCACACGGGCCATCCAGTCCAACCCCCTGCCATGCAGGAACACCCTCAAAGCACTCCCGACAGATGGCCATCCAGCCTCTGCTTAAAAACCTCCAAAGAAGGAGACTCCACCACACTCCGAGGTAGCATAATCCACTGCCGGACAGCCCTGACTGTCAGGAAGTTCTTCCTGAGGTTCAGGTAGAATCTCCTTTCCTGCAGCTTGAATCCATTGCTCCTTGTCCTGGTCTCTGGAGCAGCAGAAAGCAAGCCCTCTCCCTCCTCTACATGGCATCCCTTCAAATATTTAAACACAGCTATCATGTCCCCTCTTAACCTTCTCTTCTGCAGACTGAACATACCCAGCTCTCTAAGTCTATCCTCATAGGGCATGGCTTCCAGGCCCTTCACCATTTTGGTCGCCCTCCTCTGGACCTGCTCCAGCTTGACCATGTCCTTCTTGAATTGGGGTGCCCAGAACTGGACACAGTATTCAAGATGAGGTCTAACCAAAGCAGAGTAGAGTGGTACCAGTACCTCCCTCGATCTAGACACCATACTCCTATTGATGCAGCCGAGAATTGCATTGGCTTTCTTGGCTGCCGCATCACACTGCTGACTCATGTTCAGCTTGTGGTCTATTAGGACTCCTAGATCCCTTTCACACGTACTGCCATCCAGCCACGTGTCCCCCATCCTATATTTCTGCATTCCATTTTTTCTACCTAAGTGTAGGACCTTACACTTCTCTCTGTTGAATTTCATTTTGTTAGCCTTGGCCCAGCTCTCCAATCTGTCCAGGTCATTTTGAATTTTGATCCTGTCCTCTGGCGTATTAGCAACCCCTCCCAATTTGGTGTCATCTGCAAATTTGATGAGCATGCCCTCTATTCCTTCATCCAAGTCATTGATGAAAATATTGAACAGCACTGGGCCCAGGACAGAACCCTGTGGCACCCCGCTAGTCACTTCTCTCCAGGGTGAAAAGCAGCCATTGTTGAGCACCCTTTGGGAACGGTCAGTCAACCAGTTACAGATCCACCTGACAGTAGCCCTGTCCAGCCCACATTTTACTAGCTTCTTTGCAAGAATGTCATGGGGAACTTTGTCAAAGGCCTTACTGAAATCGAGATATGCTACATCCACAGCATTCCCTTCATCTATCAAGCTAGTAACTCTATCATAGAAAGAGATAAGATTAGTCTGGCATGACTTATTTTTGAGAAATCCATGTTGACTTCTCGTGATTACCGCATTGCTTTCTAAGTGATTAGGTTCCCATGTCCCATGCTCCTTTGCGGCCTTTGTGCAGCCTTAAGGGGTCCCGTCTCTTGGAGGAGGTCAGAGACTCTCCAGAGATTCTCAGAAAAGTGAGCACATGACATTGTTTCTGTCTTCATGGGCTCTAAGGCCATCTTAGTTTCGTGGTTTAAACCTCTGTAAAGGAGTGTTTTAAATTCCACGTCATTAAAGTCCAAATTACCCTGGACTGGCCTGACTTTATTGGCTAGTACAGCAAGGAGTTTTTTCCTTGCCACATAGGTTTTCTTTTTGTCCCTACTGCTCCAAGACATACAGAATTCCGGCTGTTTGGCCAGGCCACAGGATCTTAATAATTTCCCTCATCCGGGAATGGACATCATAGAATCATAGAATCATAGAAATGTAGAGTTGGAAGAGACCACACAGGCCATCCAGTCCAACCCCCTGCCATGCAGGAATACCCTCAAAGCACTCCCGACAGATGGCCATCCAGCCTCTGCTTAAAAACCTCCAAGGAAGGAGACTCCACTACACTCCGAGGCAGCATATTCCACTGCCAGACAGCCCTGACTGTCAGGAAGTTCTTCCTGAGGTTCAGGTGGAATCTCCTTTCCTGCAGCTTGAATCCATTGCTCCTTGTCCTGGTCTCTGGAGCAGCAGAAAACAAGCCCTCTCCCTCCTCTACATGGCATCCCTTCAAATATTTAAACACAGCTATCATGTCCCCTCTTAACCTTCTCTTCTGCAGACTAAACATACCTAGCTCTCTAAGTCTATCCTCATAGGGCTTGGTTTCCAGGCCCCTCACCATTTTGGTCGCCCTCCTCTGGACCTGCTCCAGCTTGACCATGTCCTTCTTGAATTGGGGTGCCCAGAACTGGACACAGTATTCAAGATGAGGTCTAACCAAAGCAGAGTAGAGTGGAACCAGTACCTCCCTCGATCTAGACACCATACTCCTATTGATGCAGCCGAGAATTGCGTTGGCCTTCTTGGCTGCCGCATCACACTGCTGACTCATGTTCAGCTTGTGGTCTATTAAGACTCCAAGATCCCTTTCACACGTACTGCTATCCAGCCACGTGTCCCCCATCCTATATTTCTGTATTCCATTTTTTCTACCTAAGTGTAGGACCTTACACTTCTCTCTGTTGAATTTCATTTTGTTAGCCTTGGCCCAGCTCTCCAATCTGTCCAGGTCATTTTGAATTTTGATCCTGTCCTCAGGCATATTAGCAACCCCTCCCAATTTGGTGTCATCTAATTTTACTAGGTCTCAGGCAGTTACAGTGGATTCTAGGGTGGGGAGCTCTGAGGGCGACATACACAGCTGGGCCAATTGAGTCCTGCCTGTTGGCCGTGGGATGGGAATGTATGACTGTGTTGAGCCAAATAATCCCTGTGTGTCTGTTGAGGGGGCCAAGCTGTTCGGCAATGACTTTTGCCTCAGTGGCCTTCCATGGGACCCTAGTCTCAATCTCCTGGGTCTCCTCAACAGTTGTTTGCTCCTCCCAGGGGACAATCTCGTTTTGGTCATAGACCTAGTCTCAACCAGGTACACAGGAGCAACTTCTAGGGGGGTTTCTGCCCAATCAGGGTTATAGGGCTCAGACACAGTGGTGTCCTCAGGCAGTGGTTCTTTAAGGGCGGCAATGTGGAGAGAGGGGAGAAACTCTAGGCAGACTGCTGAAATGACTGCCTGCTAGGTTTGTAGCACCCTTTCTAACTCCTCTATTCTACGGTGGCATGCAGTGTGGCTGACCAGCCTTTGCTGGTCTTTGAACTGCTGTGCCATGAATTTGGCAGCAGCCTTAGATTGGGCTAGCTCTTCCTCTAACTGTTCAGCCCTTCCTTTCCATGGTTGGGATTGGACGGTCACCTCTCCCAGTTTCTGGCCAGTGGTATGTGCGACGGACACAAAGGTTACTTTGTCCGTGTGAATGGCCTTATTCTCGGCTTGAAGCTGGGCAACTTCTTTTATTAACTCCTCAACTTGGGCTTTAGCAGCCACAAGAGCACTCGAGGTATCTCTCGCACCTAGCCAAAGTCCCCAAGCCACAAGGGCATCCTTAGAAGGCCCAAGAAGGGCCTTCTTCTCTGTTCTGGGTTTCGTATAAGTCTCTCTAAGGATCGTAAAGGAGTCTGGGTCTAGAAGCTGGAGTCTTGCCATGGGCATTTACCCTTCCAGAGGACCTTCCAGCTTTCCTGCCATGTTCTGCTCCTGCATCATTTCTTTTAGCTCTATTACTCGTTTTCTTTGTTCTGTACAAAGACATACAATTCTGTATGTTCTGACATACAATTGGGACTGGGCTTGTAGGGACAGGGAGGACCACCGGGGTCCCTATGGGGATTCTTAGGGAGACAAATTCTAAGGAACTCTTTTAGGAAAGGGGGGCAAGGAACTAACTGCAAGCCAACCAAACCTTTTGAGAACCTAAGTGTGGACTTCCTCCTTGACAGCTTAGGGCAAAAGGGTAGGGATTAGATTCAGTGACTGGGAGGATCGCTCCGATTGTTGGAATAGCCTCCATAAATATATTAATGGGATAGGTAGTTTGTAGTAGGTAGTATGCAGCTGCTGTAGGATGCTACTGAAAACCGTTAGGTAAACAACTCTGGCTGGCACTAGGATTGGAATGTAGAGATAAGACTGCCTGGTTCTCATGGCTCCAGGAGAAGGAGGGGAGTTGAGGGGGAATTCTCTAGATAGAAGAGTGCTCAGTTTCGATTCTCTTTAGTTTCCTGCACTAAAGTCTTTACAGTGTATTAAACCACGAAAATAAAACTTTCAGTTTGTTACTATTCTTCGTGTGTGAATTCCTCTTCCTGACAGAGTGCAGGAAACTCAAAACTTCTTCAAACAACTGAAAATCTGACATGTTTCAATCTTTCTCCTAAGACTCAGAGCAAACAGATGCAGGCGCCAATGGAGGATCTGAGGAAGCTGAGGTCACTGAAGAAAGTCCTGCAGGCACTCCTGATGTCAAAGCCAACGTTCTCCCTGCAAACCCAGGAGATTCACCCATCGCTGGCCAGACTTGGGCTTGGAGCAATCGAATAGATACCATGAAATGAGAACATTGTCACGCCACCAGATGGGATGCCTCTATGGGCGAAGCCTTTCTGCTCACGCAGCTGGTGGCTAAAGAAGAAAGAAGTGGAGGAGCTCCGCCTGGAAATGGCTAGGATGAGAGTTGAGATGGCTGACTGGCGTAGCCTAAAACCCTGGTTGGGATGACCCTCACTCCCTGCAGCGTTCCCCAGAGCGACCCCAGCTGCAGTGGGCGACTCCCAGGCAGTGGTGGCACAAGCTTCACAGATATCCGCTCCCAATCTGCCCACGAATCCTTCCCTTCCAGTGCAGCCTCGACCTTTCAGAGAAATGAAAGCAACCCATAATGGAGAAGGATCAACTCTCAACTATTTCCTCAATGTAGTCTCTAACTACATGGCAGAATATGGGAATAGTTTTGCAGATGATGTTGCTCGAGTTCGCTACCTGGCTCAGTTTTTACAAGGGGAAGCTGCTCAATAGGCGGCATCTCTTTTCAATGCCAGGGCTGAAGAAACAATGGACCTGCAATTATTCGTGAACCGCCTGAGAGAGAGATTCGAGGACCCTTTCCTATGAGACAAAGCCAGGTTTCAATGATGCAAACTGCGACATGGAAAGGGGAGTGTGGCTGAATATGCATGAGAGTTCAGGAGACTTGCAGCTAAAGTCCCTGAATTCTTTCAAGGATGAAATCCTTTCAAGACGGTCTGAACCCCTCAATTTTGGACAGGTGCCTTTCACAAGGGAACCCCACCAGTCTTCTTGGGTGGATGAGACTTGCTAGAGAGGCAGAAAGCTTGCTCAAAAGTGTGCAACTCACGCGCCAGAGACAAGCACAAAAATTGGCTAGCAAGCCCTCAAGCAACAGAAAATCCACTGGCCCAGACAGGGAGGAGAGGAGACAATTAATGAGGGAAGGGTGCTTGTTTCAACTGCAAGAAATGAGGCCATTTGGCTTCTGAATGCCCCAAGAAAAGTAAAACTACTGACACAAAGAAGGCTTTGTCCACTAAATCTGCACCCCGCAGAGCGGAGACACCGGAACAGCAAGCCAGGAGATCAGGGGATGGAGATTTCACCCATGCCTGCAAAGAAAATGACAGCACCACCATCGTCCACAATATGGACAATGATGAAAGAGAGGACCCACACTCCATCAATGTAAGTACCTTGAACAATCGACATGTGGAGTTGCAAGGGCGGGAAGGAGATTTCAAAACCTACAAGACTCTAGTAGATTCAGGTTGCACTACCAGCCTTTTACACCCCCTGATAGCCAAAGAACTGCAAGTGAAACTAGAACCCTTAAAGAAAGCTATTGATCTTACTCAGATGGATGGTTTTCCCTTGCGGGGGGTGGGCAGCCTACTACGCAGAACCATAACAGAACTATATCTGTTAAGGTGGGCACCCTACATTTCCTGATTCCCAAGCAGGTTGGATTTCACGTGGTGCTTGGTTTTGATTGATTGGCTCAAATGCAACAATCCCAAAATTGACTGGACTAAACATAATGTAAAACCCAGGAGGGGAAGAATTAGGACCCAGGAGAATCCCACTCCAGCCTCACAGCTCAACGTGAGAGCAATGGGGCTGACCAAAGAAGAACTGCAAAAAATCCTCTGGGAGTACTGGGACCTGCAAAAAGTTTTTGAAGTTTTCGAAGCTGACAAAATACCCCCACACAGAGAATATGACTGTAAACTAAGCCTGATTGAGGGGGCCAAACTCCCTAAATCTAAAATTTACCCTATGACCAAGCAGAAACTCGCTACACTGTGTGAGTTCCTCAATAAGAACCTGAAACATGGATTTACTTGCCCCTCCTCTTCACCCATGGCTAGCCCAGTGTTTTTCTGTCAGAGACGCGACCGGGGGGGGGGAGCTTGTCTCATTGTCAATTTCAATGAATTTAACCAGACAGTCATACATAACACCTACCCTATCCCTCTCACCTCGGCAATCTTCTCTCAACTAGTAAAAGGGACCTATTTTACCAAGCTTGACCTCAGAGACACTTTTCATATAATTCACATCATGCCAGGCAGCGAATGGCTCACTGCTTTCTCAATACCCCTCTGGAATTTCAAATGGACTGTCCTGCCTTTCAGCTTGCAAGCAGGGCCTGCTGTTTTCCAAATGTTCCTGGACTCAGTACTGCAAGACCTCCTTTACAACGGGGTGGTTGTTTACTTAGTTAACATTCTGATCTACTCGCAAACACTCTCTGAGCATGTTCAACTTGTACGTAAAGTACTACAAAAACTTATTGACAAGGAACCGTTCATCAAATTGTCAAAGTGTGAATTTCACACTCAGACTTTCGATTACCTGGGATACAGAATCTCTGATCACACTCTAAACATGGACCCTTCTAAAGTTGAAGCTATCTTAAGATGGCTAATCCCTTGCAAGCGGAAACAACTACAACAGTTCTTGAGATTTACTAACTTCTATAGAAACTTCATTGACAGCTTTACTTCCATCGCCCTGCCCATCACAGACTTACTGAAAACATCATCACCCCAAACTCCACACAAACGTCCGAGACCTCACCGTCTGCATTGGACTGCATTGAAATGCCAAAAGGCATTTGATGAACTGAAGACAATGTTCACTTCAAAGCCATTACTACTTTTCCCTGACACCGACAAAAAGTCCATTGTTCAAACAGATGCCTCTGACTTTGCAATGGGGGCTGTTCTCCCACAACATGACACGGAAGGCCGTTTGATGCCTTGTGGATTCATCTCGCGCAAGTTTTCCTCTGCTCAACGTAATTGGCCAACATGGGAAAAGGAAGCAGCTGCCATTCACTATGCCCTCTCAACATGCAGGCATTTGCTTGAGGGGACCAGATTACCTTCTGAAGTTTGGACAGATTGCTGCAATCTTGAAGCTTTCAAAGCACCTAGAAAACTTAGTCCCAAACATGTCAGACGGGCTTAGTTTTTTCTCTGTTTCAGATTCACCATCATTTTCAAACCAGACAAGTCTAATACCCTTGCGGACCCTTTTTCACACCTCCCTCATCACGCCGAGGCTGATGCAAAGGACTCACCCAAACTTTAATCTCTGCTCCCATCTGAATCACTTGGACTGGGAGCAACAACACGTCCACAAGCCAAACTCAGACCTACTATTTCACAAACATTCGACACTGACTTTCTCAATTCATTGAAATCGGCCTACGCCTCAGACGACTAGCTGAAATCCCACTCTGATTCAGTCACCTGGAACAACAGACTAGCATTCATTGGACTTAAATTCTATGTTCCTACACCTTGCAGGCAAGAATTGCTTCACAGACATCATGACCTCAAATCTGCAGGATACTTCGAATTTCTAAAGACCCTGCATGCCACCAGGTGCTCTTTCTACTGGCCTGCCCTTCAAAAAGACATCCATGAACACATCAAAAATTGCTGTACTTGTAATACCTGCAAACCTCCCAACTTCAAAGAACATGGACTTCTACGACCTCTTCCAACTCCCTCTGTCTCTTGAGATACTATTTCCTGGGATTTCATCGTCGGTTTACCCACCAGCCAAACTTGTCACGTCATTTGGGTTGTGGCTGACCATTTTTCCATGCAAGCTCATTTCATACCACTTTAAAAAGTACCAACAGCAGAAAAGCTGGCTCAACTGTTTGTTTCCCACATCTGGAAATTGTATGGATTGCCCTCATGTATTATTTCTGATAGAGAGCCAATCTTTACATCTAAATTCTGGACTGCACTTCTCAAATCCGTCAGTGTTCAACAAAAACTTTCCTCCAGTCATCATCCCCAGATGGATGGACAAACTGAAAATATCAAGCAATCACTTGAACAATATCTTCATCGCTTCATTAACTCAAATCCCTTCTCCCCTTTGCTGAGTTTGCATACAACTCTGCTGTTCATACCTCCACTGGAAAATCACCCTTTGAAGTAGTTTATGGGACTATTCCCAAACAATTCCCACCATTCCTCCCAACAGACAATTACCCCCCCTTCTCTAAACAAGTGGATCCAACATGTTTCCGATGCTTGGAAATCTGTGCATTCTGCTATCTTAGCTTCCAAGTCTTCCCACAAATGTTTTGCTGATGCAAAATGCCACACACACACACACACACACACACACACAAACCAAGTGACCTTGTTTTTTTATCCACAAAGAACTTGGCTTTTGATGGACCTTCCAAAAAACTTGTCCCTAAATTTGTGGGACCTTTTCCTGTCAGAAAAGCTATTAACAAGGTAACTTTCAAATGGTCTCTTCCTACCAAATTCAAACTGATTCACCCTGTTTTTCATTGCAGTCTCCTGAAACCAAGACCTTCCTAGCATTCTTCACCAGCTGACGCATCCGTTGCAGTAATCTCTGACATCCTTAATTCCAGAATTTATAATAACTGCCTGCAATACCTAGTATTCTGGAAAGACTTTCCACCTCAGTTTGCTGAATGGGTCTATGCAATTGACGTTTCTGCTCCTGACCTTGTAGCTTCTTTTCATTGCTCAAATCCTAAAAAAAACCCATTGAATTTTTTTCCTCTCTCCATTGTTATACCCAACATTGCCAGCAATTCACTGCTACATATGTATTCTCTGCATTTGTCTTATATTTTTTTAATAATATTGTTCATAAAGGGGGGCAGGATGTCAGGATAGCCTCCATAAATAATGGGATATGTAGTCTGTAGTAGGTAGTATGCAGCTGCTGTAGGATGCTACTGAAAACCATTAGGTAAACAACTCTGGCTGGTACTAAGATTAGAATGTAGAGATAAGACTGCCTGATTCTCATGGCTCCAGGTGAGGGAGGGAGTTGAGGGGGAATTCTCCAGATATAAGAGTACACAGTTTCGATTCTCTTTAGTTTCCTGCACTAAAGTCTTTACAGTGTATAACCCTCTGAAAATAAAACATTTAATTTGTTACTATTCTTTGTGTGTGGATTCCTGTCCCTGATACTGATCCTTTGGGGTGGACCTTCACTTAGAAACCCTGCCTAGAGGCGAAGGGGGGTGGAACGAACTCTATGGAACTTACAGTGTCGCCTGGCCAAGCAACAGGGGAAGGCGGAAAGGAACCAAACCGAATTGTCCCTATAGTTTTTTTGGGTGGGGGGCACCTTCCTTCACCTTGGAGCAAACCTTCCAAACCCTAACTTACGTGATCTCTGCCCATTTCTTTACTGGCCTTCCCCCACACTTTCAAAAGCTACAAAAAAGAATGGGGAGTCATGGGCTTGTTACCCTGAAAATTGGGAGTATCTCGAGGACACCAAAACAGACTTCAAATTAAGGGAATTAACAGAGAAACTCAAAGCTTGCGAGAGGTCAGGGCAAGGGATCTTTAACCCTATGTCTACGGGGTCAGAACCCGCAAAAGTCAGAGGAACAGTCTAAAGTAACTTTATTAAAACTAACAGGAACAGTCGCAACACATGTTAACAAATAATCCTACAATCACACAAGGGCTACAGGAATGAAGTTGGAAATAAGAGACAGTTGGGAGAGAGGGCATACAGACCTTAGTCTAGGCGTCCTGGAGAAGGAGAAGATTAGCGAAGGCTCAGTGTAAAGCACCAAGGGGAGACTGGATCCCAGGGCTGAAAGGCTGGAAGCAGTGGGGTTTTGCGGCAGGTCAGATACGTGAGTCGCGTTTAGCTCTCAGCAGCGTCTGAGAGGCTTGAGTGGGACACCTCGGTAGCAGCGAAACGGGCCCTTGTCCGGTCTGGGAGGCTCTCCAAAGAGGCTCAGAAAGTGAGGATTTTTATAGTCAGTTTCTGTCCTCAGGGTGTGTATAGGCTAGTAAAGTGGCATTAATGGGCGATGATTGCAGAATATAATGTTAGGCAAATATCACGACCTCTCCTTGGTATTGTTTCTCCCGGGAAAGTCCAGGTACATGATAGGTTTAAAATTCCAAATTGATAGACTTTGATTGTCTATCCTCGCAAAGTTCATCAGCGTGGCTTGGGGCTGAGACGACCTTTTTATTAATCAAGGAGAGAGTCTATTGTGGCTGCCTAGAGATACGTGACTTGGAACAATAGGTCGTTGTCTTTTAGCCTAAAGGACGTTGTCTACGTTCCCATACAGCAAAAAGGACATTGTTGGTCTTAAGAATCTAATTCAAAACCAAATTTTACTCGCAACCGACCTTTGCTAGCCAAAATCCAATATGGGGGAAGTCATGCCAATTTTAGGGGCCTTCTCTTAGGGTTACCCTGGCCTATCTACTAGCATTCAGGATCTCACCTCCGATAGAACCGAAGAGAGAGAGCAGTTTTCCAACCCAACAGAAGCCCTGTGGTTTACTCACTCCAAATCACACACACGTGCTTCCTAACTACCTAGGTTCTTGGCAGTTGTTCTCTATGTCAGTACTGATCTGATCTGCATGGGTCGTGACTTCCACTCAGATCGGGGTTGTCCACATTCTCCACCACTCTGTTACCCTGACTTCGGGGGGTCCCTGGGGGGACACCCGAATTTGCTCCAAAAATACAAAGATTGGGGGAGTTAGCGGAGCACTACTTAGCAAAGCAGAGGGCAGGGCAACACAATCGAGATTTTGGACCCTATGTCAACGGAGGCAGACCACACAAGAGCCAGGCCAAATGTCCAATCACCAGTAGTTTATTCAGCAGAACTGGCAAAATATCCACACACATACACACAATGAATCATCACTCACACAAGCACACAAGGACTAATGAGTCAGAAAGATATGAAGATCAGGAAAAGTGGAGGGAAAGAGAATGGTTTATACTGCACCTGATCCCATAGTCTTTTGGCCTGGGAAGAAGCAAGGTGAAGGTGGCTCAGCGGAGGAAGAATGCTGAGGGGAGCTCTCAACTAGCAGAATGCCAGGGCACTAGTCAAGCATGGGACTTCTCCGAAGAGAGTCCCAAAAGAGGACTCAATTATAGGACAAAATATACCTCGGGGGCAGACCCTTTCCCAGGAGAGGACAATGGCTGAATTTCTCACTGTTGCAAGCATTAATCTCACCAGGAGGAAACGTAATCCCCTCAACGTGCCATTGTTGTTGATGGTCCATTGTGTGTGTATGTGTGCCTTTTGAGGTTTCCCTCTTGAAGACATGATTCAGAAAGCCTTGGTCTGACCTCTCTAGTAATGCTTCGGTCTTAGTCCCGTGTGTCTACATTTCTGTCCAGTGAACCTCTGGCTTAATAACTTTGGATATTAAATATTATAATCCCCTGGGACTGGATCTGCCAGCAGCGGTTACAATTCCACTTTAACTACTATGGCAACATCGTACAGAATCCTGGGACTTACAGTTTGGGAGAAAGGAACCAGAAGAGCTCTATTCTAAATGCCTCTCCCAAGACTACCAATCCCAGCATCCCACAGGATGTTGTCATGGCAGTTAGAATAGAATATAGCACTATAAATTCTGGAGTATGAATAGGCCCCTGCTCTTTCTTACCTGCCCCTTAAAAAAGAAATCTGTAGGACCACAAGCAGCTCTCTGCATGATTCCAGTTATGCTCCTAATGCTGGCAGCAGCTGCCTTATATTTCATGTTCTGTTTTGGCAATTGCTTAAAATGAATTCTTTAAGTATTGTGCAGCCCCAGAAACCAGTCCTATCCTCTACCCTTCATTTTTTTTTCATCCCGTCCATTTGAGCACCGGTATTAAGAATAGTCCAATGGCCCTTGTCTCTACTGCTCTGGCTATGTGGCTGTTTGCAGCATTAGATACAAAGGCAAAGATTTATTGTCTTTTATTTAATTTAGTTTGTTAACATATTTGTTAATTTATTTTATTAAAATATTCAAATTCTACCTTCTATCCAGAACAAGGGCCCTTTTTGCATGCCATTTGCCATGCGAAAGGGTCTTCAGAGCGTTGCGTGATTGTGAGGAGCATTTCAGACGACGTCCTCGCAATCATGTGACACTGCCAGGCCCAGCAGGCACTGATTGTGCACTATTTCATTTTCGGCTTGTAGCCGAAAATGGTGCGTGATCACGCATTGCTCCAGGGACCCACGCGCACTTACCTTGCATGTGGAGTTCCCTGCCATTCCTATGCATTTTGCCCTCGCACAGAGTACATGTGCCAAGGCAAAGTAGAAACTAATGGCAGGGGGGAAGGATCCCACAGGTTCTCAGTGCCAGGGCAAAATGCATAGGAATGGAAGGGGGAACTCTGGAGGGGGAAAGGAAGGCTCGTGTGAGCCTTCCCCCACCCCCATTCCCTTCTCTTTTGCATGGGAACAGGAAGAGAAGAGACCCGTAAGGGAACAGGAGGGGGAGTGGGGGGAATTATTCATGGTTTTTCCACTTTTGCAAGGGTTGTGTGCCCCAAATCCTTGCGAAAGTGGAGGGACAACTGTAGTTTCTATAAACAGGACCAGTGTTTCTTTGTTTAATCAGAAGTTTTTTATTTTTCTTTGGCCTGTCCTTTGGTTTCCTGTGACATGTCATTAATATCTCACTTGACAGCAATGTGGAAATCATGTAGCCCTCTGGATGTTATTGGACTGCAATTCCCTGCATCCTTTACCCTTCAATTATGGAATTGCTCCCAGTTGGACAATTTTCAGTAGAAAACAGAAAAAAAGAAGCCCATATGGGCCTTCTTAAGAAAGAAAGGAACATACACATTGAGCCATTTAGCTCTGCCATTTAGAAAGTAGGGATGAGCTCTTTCTAGAAATATTGGGGCTACACATGTCTCCCCTTCACTTCACAGGATGTTGCCCTGGCATTCTCCCCCCAAATTTTGGTAACTCAGAAAAGACCCTACACATTCTTTAGCTAGGAAAAAAAAAACGATTTGAGGGACACCTGCATGTGGATGCAGTGCCTTGAAGTAGCGAGTTACAAGAAGTTAGTTTCATCTGGGGCTACCAAGGGTGTAATGAAGTCACACTTCAAAGAGTAACACAACAAGGAAGAGTCATTTCTGTGATATAAAAGGTAATACATTTTTGTTTGTTCCAAAAGTTACTTTTAAAAAGCATTTTAGAGGCATTTCCATGGGACTTTTCAAGGTTCCAAATGCCATTCTTTTATCTGATCTGTTTCCCAGGTTCATTCTCTCAAGAATGGCAGGGGTAGTGGTGGGGAGAAACATAGAGTAATAGAAGTAAAATGAACAGTGCAACAGGTAATGCAGCAAATTACCTTTTGTAGGGTTGCAGTAATGGATTAATGCTCAGATGCTGCAGTGAATAGTGAATTACTTTTATAATGTAACTTTCCAGGATCTACATTTTATTCCTTCTCTGCACATAACAATTATTGCTATTGTTGTGTGCCTTTAAGTTGTCTCCAACTTATGCCCCCCCAGTTCTAGAATCTTCTTCACAAGATATGTCCGGAAGGGTTTGCCATTGCCTTCCTCTGAGGCTGAGAGATTGTGACTTGCCCAAAGTAATCCAGTGGATTTCCATGGCTGAGTGGAGATTGGAACTCTGGCCTCCCAGAGTTCCACCTGCTATGCTCAAACCCAATACACCATATTGTCTTTCTATTCCTATCCAACACAGGTTATCTGTTGCTCACAGATACACAGATTGTTTCAGGATTTTCTTTTGTTTGTTTGTTTTGATCTTTGCTTTACAGTGTGCCTACCATATATGCGGGGGTTCCATTTTAAGGACCCCTGTGTAAAAAAAAAAAAACCTGTAAAGTTTCTCATCCCATTATAGTCAATGGACTCATGTGCGCACCTGCAGCAGCATGGACATATGCATGTGATGTCCATTGACTATAATGGAATGTGATGCTTTGCACAACCTTTAATTCATGTGTACAGAGGTTGCATGAGAAAAGGGCCCACTGTATATACCAAGCAACCCAGCATGACAATTCTGTTGGTTTTATTCCTGTTCACAGGCTCCTCTGGGGGACCGAATTGGCCAATGGGTGGATGTGCAAACTCATCACGGCATTGCGGATCTGTCTTTCCATCTGGCCTCTGAAGTGGCCCTGGGAGACTATTTCATATATGTGGCAGATAACCCATCTGTCTTTAAAAGATTCGCAGTGGAAGAATATGGTAATATTTCAGGGAGAGACCTTTTTGGGTATGAATAATACCAATGCAAATTACTGAATTCTAGTTACTTTCTTTCTTCAATCTGTGTTAATACAGGTTACATATGGCCCCCTGAGCTCTCATTTTTTTACCCCATGAAGCACCATGACTTAAAAATATGTTTTTGATTGCCAATTCTTTTTAATTTCAGCCAAAATGTGTGGGGGAGTGGAATACGCAACCACAGTTGGCAATTTGGGCCCCCCAGGTTTGAGTCCCCTGGTTTCCCCTCCTTAAATGCTCAAATATGTTGGATGATTAAAGAAACCTGCCTTTTTTTTTTTTTTGAGTCAAAAACTGAAGCTGACATTATGTCATATCCAGTTATGCTGGGAGGAATGTTCAACACTGTAGGGAGTAAGGCAAGAAGAAATGGCGCCTGTGCAATTGCTTGCCCGTACACTAATTAACACATACATTAATATACAAAGGTTAAAATACTTTATTCATTGAATGTATAGCCTGCCTTTGCTTCCTTTGAAACCTGCATGTTTTTAATTATACATTTAAAAAATGCTGTATGCTTTGAATAGAAACTGTGATCTGAAACCAACTTTTTTATATACCACAGTGCCAAACTAGAAATGATGTAAAGTAGGTGAATATGATGTTAAGTAAGTGATTATGGTTAACTTACTCGTTTTTATACATGGACTGCCCTTGAAGATGATTTGGGAAATCTGTTTACTGCAAAATATGATAAGAATATTGTTGTGGACTTAAGAGGTGACATAATAGTTATATTTAAATATTTGAAAGGATGTCATATGGAGGATGGAGACTGGGACACAGAGCAATGTCTTCAAGTGTCAGGAAAAGTTTCCACCTAAACATTAGTAAGAACTTCCTGACTGTAAGAGCAGTTCAACACTGGAATACACGACCTTGGAATGTGATGGAGTCTCCTTCTTTGGAGGTTTCTAAACAGAGGTTGGAAGGCCATCTGGCGGGAATGCTTCAGTGATACATTTCTGCATGGCAGGGGGTTGGGGTCTTGTGGTCTCTTCCAACTCTACAATTCTATGATTCTATACAGTTTCCTTTTGCCCTGGCAGTAGGGGAAAAAATCGTCCACAAATACCTCAGCACATTTAAAATTCATGGCTTTTGACACAGATAAAAGAGTACTACTATGCTGTCCTGTGGACATTGCAGCACTGTTCCATTCTTTTCAAAATAGTTGGATTTGTAGGCTTTCCAAAAAAGGAGGACCATGTTTTGGTGATGATCTTAGTAGATGCCCCCTTAAAAGTATGACTGAACAAAGGATGGTAATTGCAGAGTAAACCCTGAGGTGATGCATTGGCAGAGGAGTAATATCCAAGAGAGAGAGCTTTAATAATACTTGAATGCGTCTTAAACCCAGTCTATGATTGACAACATATTGTGACATATTCTTATGCTTCTATCAATCAATATATTTTATATATAACATCGAGTGTGCCTCTTGATATATTTAGTATTGGGCTTTAGAGACACGGCTTTGCATGTCAGTTTCAGACTTACCAGAATCATCTGATCTGCTTATGTTCTTCCCTTCCCGTCTTTTTCTCTCATTACAGAGCTGAGTAAGTTTGAAGTGTTGTTCAATGTTCCATCAATGGTTACTACTTCAGATGAAGAATTTCATGTTACAGTATGTGGCAAGTAAGTAAACCTTTTGGTAAATTGTATTCCCACCAACTCGTAGTTTTAAAATTTTCAGAGCAAGAACCAAAGCTTAGAAGAAACTAGAAGAGACAATGCTAAAAAAGATTAAAAGTAGCATAAATTTGTATTCTTCTTGTTACTACTTCTTGTTGTCCAGATCTATCTCTCTACTTATCTGAAATGGTGTGGTGACACAAATAAGACCAATCTTATGTGTCACATCTAATTCTTGACTTCTTCACCTTAAATAAAGACCAGTGTCAGGACCGTGCTGATGTATATTGAGGAAATGTATACTTGAGGGAAATTATTTACTTCTCAGAAATGACTTTAGTATTGTATTTTCTCTTCCGCTTTCAGGAAGGAATAGATCCTCCACCATCAAGATCTTTTTTTGTGTGTGTGGGAGGGTGTCTCTCATTTTGCTTTTTGCCAGGGAGAGGAATCATGCAGCCCTCCAAATGTTGGTGGGTTACAACTCTCAGCAGCAATAGCTGGCATAACCAGTGGTGAGGTACGGTGGTGTTACCCTGTTTACTGGGGGTCCCGTAAGGGACACCAAAATGTGCTCAACAATAGGGGGGGGGGAGATTAGCTCTGAGCACTGCTTTAGCGTTACGAGAGGCAGGGTAACTTAGCAGGATCTTCAACCCTATGTCTACGGGGTCAGGCCGAGTCAAGGAGCACACAGAAGTTGAACTAATAAATGTGGTTTTATTAAAAACACAATCAAACAGTGTATGCGGCACACTCACACAAGATAACTAAAGAAATAAAGGTTGGAGTGGGATAGAGGGGTTTTTAGAGGAGTTGCTGGTTTGGGTGATACTTCACCTGTCCTGAAGCCCGGTTGGAAGTGGAGAAGATGGGGAGTGTGGATCTCAGCACGTGGGGCTGAGGGGAAGGCTTGCTGGACAAAGCGACAGCAAGGCAGGATGGAAGCCAAGAGCGATCCAAGGAAGCGCTCAAAGTCAGGGGTTTTTATAAGGAGAATTGTGACCGCAGGCTCGGTCGGACTTGGCGAAAACAATAGATTTTGGGCTGGAGACAAAGCCTCCGAAAGGTCAGAATTTGAATGATTGAGTTATAGCCAAATTGTCAGTAGGATAGCCAGTATGCAAACTCGGAGTACTTGAGCGTTGTATAGTCAGATCATCAAGCTGCCAACGCAGGGCAGAGGATCTTTTGAAAGCTGCGTGCATATCTAATGAAGGTACTTGCCTTGAGGTCTCCTAAAGCTGCAAATCGGCTATTTCTGGCCTGCCTGTATTGTTTTGGAATATTACGGCGATTATCGGCCGAGCCTGTATGCATGCTTGTCCGGGGGCCTTGCAAGCACGTGGAAGGGAATGGGTATGTGAAGCCGAATTGTTGATATCAATAGATATCTTTTATATCCCACAAGCTCGGGCTAGTCAGGGCAGTAACAGTGGGAATAATCTTGGAGGGACACACAGTTTCCACTTCTGATTTGTCCTTTTCCTGGACAAAACATTTAGGTTTAAACATTTTACACATTGACCTGCCTTTGACAATGGGAACCCCATGTATTGGAGAAGATTCTAGAAGATGTTTTGGCCATAACTGTAGCTCACATGGTGTACCGTGTACACACACTCTCACTCTCATGAACTGAGTGTATTGCAGGCTGTTGGTTCCCCATCTGTGGGCGCGCAGTTGTTGTTGGACTACATTTCCCAGAATCCTTCACCTTGCTGACTGGAACTTTTGGGGCTTGAAGTCCTTGCCTTCAAGTATATCTAGTCCTTGTGTGTGACAGTCAGCAATGGAAAACAAGCTGCTTACAAAACAGTTTCAGCCAATATCTGTATTTATTGAAGTGATCTCTCAGAAGCTTCCCTTGGCCACATTATGAAAGCCACTGTTATGACAAAAGCATACTTTCCTCTCATTTGTCTTTGGTGTAGGTACACCTATGGGAAGACTGTTCAAGGAAATGTAAATCTTATTTTGAAAAGAGACAAATCAGACTTTTTTGAAGAAGGTGTCAGTGAAACATTGGCTGAGATTCAGAAAGTCTACACAGGCCAGGTAAGGTAACTGGGGAAGTGTTACCTTTAGGCAAATGGGAGGGTGGAATGAGTTCAGGACTGTCCAGTGGCTCTTACATTCTATTTCTCACTCCCCCCTAAAAAAAAAAAAGAAAGAAAGAAAAGGCAGGCGAAAGGATCAAAGTTGGCCTGATGTCCACTTCTGGTTTATTTTCTTTTTTAAATTTGGTGATGGGGTATTTCATTTATTTCATTTATTTATTTATTAAAATATTTATATCTCAAGTTTGTATCCCAAAATCTCAGGGTAGAGTACAATAAATTCAGTTTAAAACAATACATTATAACAATTAATTTAAAGAGACTAAAAATATACTAAAATTTACTAAAAAATCATCCATCTATCTAAGTTAAAAAGATAATTGAAACTGGAAAACAATTTAAAATAGTTCCAACAGTAGTGTTCTTGCTACCTGGATAAAATCAATTAGGCTGGAAGGCATTAATAAAAAGCTATGTTTTGACTTGACACCAAAATGATACTAACATGGGCACCAAGGGCATTCCACAACTGGAGGGCCACTGTGGAGAAAGCCTTCTCCCATGGCCTCCCACAATGTATTTTTCCTACTGGTGGGACACAGAGGAGGGCCTCTCCAGTAGAGCAGAGTTTTAGGGTACAGGATTTGAGGTGGCTGGAAGTCCCCTTGTGGTCTTTACACACAAAGCTGTTGGTTCTGTGTTCTTGTACATGAAAGCCCTCTCCTGCTGATGTACCCCAGCATCAGTTATTCTAAAGTGTGCTGTCTCTGTCCCTGGAGCTAGTACTATGAAGCTGTAGTGACTCATAGCCATTGACAGCCCTGCACTACTTGAACTTTTCTAATCCTTTTTTGGAGCTTTTGAAGTTTGTTGCCATCAGCATGTGTTAAGGAAGCAAATTCCATGTGTACCAATTCTTTTTCACTTTTTCACTATCATTCAATTTGGATGGATGAAGTAGGATTCTGGTTTTGTGTGCAGGGGAGAAAAACATGATTCTTCACATCATGAATTGTTCTTTTTCTCATGAAGTTTTTTTCCCATCATGAGGTTTTGTACATAACTGTTATGCCTTCCCTCATTGTCTTTTCCACTAAGTTAAAAAAATCACAAATATTTTAATCATTTTTCGTAAGTTCAATGGCCCATGAAGTCATTACGCCTTGTATTTTCTTGGTCTTCTACTTTATACCATCATGATACAAAGGCGATTTATGATAAGGTGATGTCATGTTGAACTTTTTTGCAGATAGATTCTACTCTGGGTAAAAAAGGAATCTGGATACTCCTTTCAATGAAAGAAATAATTTTACTATAAGGTCTGAGTTGGACTCAGGTGTTCTCTTTTTTTAAATGTGTCTCATATTCTGCATGGCAAGGATACACCAGATGTAGAAACATAATTGTGTATATCTTGCCCTCTTCTCCCCATTTAATATTAGTCCAGATGGACAAAAACAGGAATTCCTATTCATTACATCCCTTCTCCACCACTTGTCAATAGCATATAAGCTGTTAACTGTTAAAATATTAACTGTTGCAGCAGAAAACAATCTCAACTCCACTTGTACAGATGCTAGCTTTGCTAACATGCTGCCTTTCTTTATCTCTTTAGACAGATAAGACTGGTTGTACCACTTTTACTATTAAGGGAACTGATGTTCATCTGCTTCAGAAAGGCTATGCCGAATATCTCAGGCTTAGTGCGAAAATGGAGGAGGAAGGAACAGGTATGAAGGAAATGAGAAGAAAGGAAACATAAGTTTCAGCTTATTTGGTGAATCTGTTTCCCATTTGACAGTTTTCATTAGTTGTCTTGCTCTTCCTCCACTTTCAGTCAAACATTTTAAACTTTAGGCTATCAGATGTTGTTTCCGCACTGTCGTTATTTTGTCCCACATTATTGCTAAACTTCCCTGTCACAACATCTTTACATGTCAAAAGACATCCTCTGTATTGTCTTGTACAGTTAAATTAATTGCGTATGTTTAATTGTCATGGTTTCATCCTAGGAGGACCTAGGATTTATAATTTGGTGAAGTACTCAATTTCAGAAGAAGGATCTGGCAAAACACCTCTGAGTATTCCTTCCTCAGAAAACCCTATGAAATTCACATAGTCACCATGAGTTGACAGGCATACACTTAATTCTTTACTAGTGGGTTCTACCACAGTCTCTGAAGTAGAATTATCCTGAGTGCCTGTCTATAGAATTAAATGTATTTAATCCTGTACTCAATTCCTCTTTTCTCAGGGTAGTACAAAAGAGTGGATTAGAGCTGTTAAACGAAGAATGCCAAAAACTTCAGTAAACTACAAATTGCAGTATTACTTGTGATAGAGATAATTCAAATGGTATTTTTTTAAAAAAAAATCTATTAAACACAAAATGTAGATGCACAATGCAATGTGTACAGGAATAAAAGGAAACAAAAACCAAGAAATAAAAATAAGGCACGTGATAGACACCTAAATTAAACAATGTGAAAAACTACCTAACCTAAAAAACAGAAAACTAAACTAAAATAGTGCCAGAAAGGAGACTCCTGACTTCTAGCCCCTCAGCTGATAGTTATGATATAAAATACTTGGTCTACTTCTTCAAGTTTGTTTGAATAAGATATACTTCTACATATTGGCAAGAAGTGCTGATTTCAAAACCAAGAACTATGAATATTACGAAAAACATAATGAAAGAGAGCTGGCTATGGTATTTGTTGACACAGAGAAGGCATTTGATATGGTCAATTGGTCATTTTTGAAGACCACTATTAAGCAAGTACAAGCGGGAGAAAAATTCATTTCATGGATTGAAGCAATTTACTCTCAACAAACAGCAAGATTAATTATAAATGGAGAGCGTACGGCATCAATTGAAGTTTTGAGAGGTACAAGGCAGGGTTGTCCCCTATCACCTTTGTTATTTATTCTGACATTAGAAATACTCAACAATAATATAAGAGAAGACGTGGCAATAAGAGGAGTCCAGATAAAGAAATTTCAATATAAACTCAAAGCTTTTGCAGATGATTTGGTATTTTTTTTTGGATGATCCCCTCAAGAGTGCTCAGAGACTGATGGATACTATTCAAGAGTATGGAGATCACTCCGGTTTTAAAATTAACAAGGAAAAAACAGTATACATATCAAAAAATATGAGGGAGAAGGAAGAAGCTGAATTCAAACAAATTACAGGATTTAATAAAGGACAGAAAGCTAAATATCTAGGAGTTTGGATTGCACAAAGAAATAATGAACTGTTCCATAACAACTATGATAAAAAATGGAAGGAGATAACTCAAGATTTGGAAAAATGGACTCAATTGAAAATATCCTTGCTGGGACGGATATCAGTTATAAAAATGAATGTTCTACCAAAAATGAACTGTCTTTTCCAAAATGTGCCTATTATAACAAGCATTAAACCTTTTGTTCAATGGAAAAGAGACATAATTAAGTTTATATGGCAGGGGAGGAAACCAAGAATCAAATGGAGAATCATGACGGACACAACGGCAAGAGGTGGTTTAGGCCTGCCGGACCTACAAATATACTACAAGGCTGCGGCATTTACATGGCTAAAAGACTGGTTAAGTCTTCAAAATTCGAGGATGCTGGCGTTAGAGGGAGCAGACTTAAGAATGGGATGGCATGCCTACATGTTTTATGGAAAAGTAGCAGTAGACAAAGATTTTATGCATCATTTTATAAGGAAATTGCTACTCAGAATATGGAATGACTATAAGAAGAAGAATATAAAGCAGTTACCTAATTGGGTCTCCCCGCAAGAAGCTTTTTTTGGGAGATGGAAAGACACAGATAAATGGCTACGATACGAAGACTTATTAGACATAACAGATGACTCCAGTGTGAAGATGAAATCAAGAGAGGAATTGGAAATTGAAGGAATAAAACTAAGCTGGTTTCCCTATAGACAGTTAAAGGAAAGAGTTCAGATGGATGTACAAACCTATGGAATACAACAAAAGGAACAAATTCATTTATTGAGAATGTTAAGAGAAAATCCACCACATTTACTAGCACGTTTGTATAAAGAAATTTTACAACAAGAATGCGAGGTAGAGACAGTTAAAGCTGCAATGATACAATGGGCACAAAACATTGGACACCCAATACAATTAGAATGGTGGGAACAGAGCTGGCAATGTACACAGAAATTTACCGCTGCCCAGAATTTAAAAGAAAATTACTACAAACTATTCCACAGATGGTACATGACACCAGAAAAACTAAAGACAATTTATAAGACAGGTACAGATCAATGTTGGAAATGTCAAGAGAACTTGGGTACACTATTCCATATGTGGTGGTCATGTCCAAGAGCACAAAAATACTGGAAAGAAATACATAAGAAAATAAGTTCAATTTTGAAGATTCAATTCGCGATGACACCCGAATTTTACTTGCTAAACATGACACATACACTAGACGGAACACCAGCCAAGAGACATTGGAGAATTATATTGTACATGGTGATGACGACCCGTATCGAATATGCACGGCTTTGGAAAAAGGAAACTACACCTATAATGGAACAGTGGTGGATAGCTTTCATGGAAAACAGAAATGCGGATATACTTACACAAAGATTGAAAGGGAAATCAGATGAAGACATTAATAAAGAGTGGAAGATTGTCACAGATTTGGGTTGGGGGTAGACAGAGGGCAATACATTTTTCATGATAACTATTATTATACAGTTATCAGTTAATGAAATATCATGTAACAAGTATAGTAGAGATACATAGCAGGAACTAACAAATTATAGATTATTAACATTTTATTATGATACGAGACATAACAAATAGGGGGAATATCAATAATTGTAATCCAGAAAGGAAAGGAAGAAGGAAAAACATTACACTTAAACATTGCAGAAATCATTGTTTGTTTTATTTGTTGAAATCTGAATAAAATTATATATATATAAAAAACCAGAACTATGCTTCTCCCCCCAGTACTCTCTCACATATGCAATAACCATGTCCAAATCTTTCTTAAAATTACTCAGCGGTTCCTCTTTGATCAAAGTAGTGAATTTATCCATTTCTGCCAAGTTATACATACATCTTTCTATCTCTAAGAAAAAGTCAGTCTGGTAGTCACAGTTGTATACTGAATGATTCTTCCATATTTCTTGTCTATCTGATTATCCATCAGTCCAAGCAAGAAGAGTTCCGGTTTCATTCAACTTCAGCTTCAAAGTATCTCATCAGTCAATGGATCTGCACCCAGTTTATTTTCTTTCTCACAGTCTACCATAAATCTTTCTGGTGTTAAATACCATCTATACATCATTTTATAAATGATCTAAGATTGTAACTTAAGATGGACTTTAAACCTCTTGTCCACATCTTTCCCCATAGTATCATTTGTATATTATGGCCCACATTTTGTGCCCACCTAATCATACATCCTTTCACTGGTCCATGTTCCATCTTCATTTCCGACAGTAATTTATACATTCTAGCTATTAAATGTTCGCCATCAGTAAGCAATTGTTCTTCAAACTCTGATTTAGATGTTTTGAATCAGGTTTCTATCCATTGTAAAACATATTCAGTTAACTGTCTATAAGCAAAATAAGAAATATAACCTTCTTGAGTCAGTTCTTGTTTCCATCCAATATTGCCTTTTTTTAAAACAATAATGAGTCTCTATATGTTAACCATTTATCTTTAATAGTTATTTCTCTCTTATGTGGAGACTTCCATAAAGACAATTTAATATACACAGTCTTGTTCCAAACTCTCAGTACAAGTCTAACATAGTGATTATTAAAATCAACATTTGCCTTTTATCGTACCACAAAAATCCGTACCAGCCAAAGCTCAAGTCAAACCTCTCTAACTGAAGAAGCCATTCCCTTTTCAAAGTGATCCAATCTTTCAACCCCACTAAGCAACAGGCATAAAAATACAATTTCAAATCAAGGAGGCAAATGCCTCCTCTTTGTCTTGCATCCTGCAAAATCTTAAATCTGATTCTTGGCTTCTTCCCTTGCCAGATAAATTTGGAAATATCTTTGTACCATTGTTTAGATGGCACTTTGTTATTCACAATAGGTATTGTTTGAAGCAAGAACACTATTTTTTGGAAAACATTCATTTTTATAGTTGATATGCTGCCCAACAGGGACAGCTTCTATTTAGATCATCTTTGTAGAACTTGGTTAATCTTTGTTGATGTAGTTTTGAAACAACTTGGAATTTCTGTTCTTAATAGTAACACGTAAATATTTTATTTCCTTGACAATGTTAAAACAGGTTTTCTACATCAAAAGAGTTTGTTTTTCTTTTTCAGCATGACTGTCTTCTCTTTATCAATTTTAAATTGGGCGAGAGTTCCATAGTCATTTAGAATCTTAAATAGTTTCTCTGCACTTTCTAAAAGATCCTGTAAAAAAGTTATTAAACCATCTTCAAATGATCTTAGTTTAAATATTTGTTTCTTTATAACCATACCTTTAACCTTTTCTTCTTGATTTATCATGCTATTAAGAACTTCCAAAGTCAATATAAAAAGTGACAGAGAAAGGGGACAACCTTGTATGGTCTCTCTATGTATATCGCAAGGCTTAGTTGTTTCTCCATTGTGCCTCCCATGAATAAGATAGGATATTGCTTTAATCTATGTATTAAATTTATGTCCAAGATTAATCTTTTTAAATACTTTAATAGTGAGGCCACTTGTTTTTGATTATGACCTGCTAAACATTCTAATATGTCTATCACATATCTTATATTGTCCCACATCAATCTCTGGTAAAAAGCCACATTGATCTTCAGGTATTATTTCCTCCAGAAGCTTCTTTATCTTTTGTTCCTGTGTTAATGTAAAGATCTTGTAATCTTTATTCAAAAGGAAATAGGCTTCTTGGATTCTGTCTTAGCTCATTCTTTTTTTGGTATCAAAGTTATATTGGCATTGTATCAACTCTCTGGAATCTCTGCTGTAGTTAAAATTGAATTAATCAGCTGTTGCAGTGGTAGAAACAACAGATCCTCCAAGCTTTTATAATAAGTTGCCAAAAGGCTATCCGGCCCCGAAGCCTTCCCTATCTCCACCTTCTTAAAACCCTCTACCATTTCTGCCACTGTAATAGTAGCATTAAAACTCATTCTCTTGTTGTCTGAAATCACTGGTAGATTCTGTAAGTCCAAATACTTTTCCATCTTCCCCATCAAGACATGTTGTTCTGTATAGAAAGCAGATTTTTTTTTAAAAAAGGTTTTTTTTTATGTTTCCATTATCCATTATTTTAATGGCCTTAGCATCCTGAAAGTTCAAAATCATTTTCTTCTCTCTGTCTTTTCTTAGTTTATGGGCAAGCCATTTTCTTGATTTATTTGTAAACTCAAAATTCTTTTGTTTAGCATATCTCATTTTTCTTTCAGTTTCTTGAGCCATACTAATATAAATTTATTTTTGTAAAACCTTTATTTCCTTCAACAATGATGACTTAGTTGGTTCTTTTCTTTAAGTCTTTCTCTTTTTTCTTATTCTTATCCAAAATATTTTGATTCTTCTGTTGTCTTTTCTTTTTTAATTGTGCATATTTTGTTGTATAAAAAAGACTCATAACCATTTTACTAGCATCCCAAACAGTTCTTATGTTAGTGTGCTTATTCAAGTTATATTAAAAAAATTAAAACTCTTTTTAGCCTTATTCAAAATTTCTTCATTTCATAATAGTACATCATTCAGTCTCCAGTTAAGTTGACTATGCCTTTTTGAAGAGTTACCTTAACTGGATTATGATCTGGGCAAGTCTTGGGAAGTATTTCCATATCTTTAATTCTGCTACTCAATTATTTGGATATCAAAAACATATTAATTCTGGAAAAGGTTTTCTACCTCTCTGAAAAAAAGTAAATTCTTGTGTATCTCTATATTTGAATATCCAAATATCTAATAGTTTCTGATTATCCATCAAATTGAAAAAAATGTCAATTTCCCTTGATCCTGCTTTGTTTCTTTATCACACTGTCTGTCAATTTAAGGATTAAGTACACCATTCCAATTGCCAAGAAAAATCCAGCACTTATATGAGAACTCTTAAGACCTTTTTCAACAATTTTTCCAAAAAAAGAGCCTTATTTTCAGTAGGAGCATTAAATGCCAATAATCAAAGTTTTCAACCTTTGAATTGTATCCCCATTGCTACATAGCAACCATTTGAATTTTCAAAAGCTTTCTCTGGGAGCAGTTTTGAGTTTGCAAAAATCACCACACCTCTTTTTTTTCCTTAGTAAATGCTGAATGAATTCTTTCCCCAAATTTAGCAAATATTTAAATATTATATTTTTTCCTAATTTGTGTTTCTTATAGGCAAATCAAATCCAAATTTTGTCTTTTCAGGTAATGAAAAATCTTCTTTCTCTTAATGGGTGAATTTACCCCTCTTATATACCAAGAAATTCATTTTAGGTTGCAACTTCATTAGAGCCCATATCCAGTTAGGCTTGAGCCTATGGATTTTCCCCTTCTGCATCTTCACTTTTCTCCTCTTTAGAGCATTGTTCAAGAGTCTTTTCTTCTTTCTTCTCTCTCTGAGCTGCTCCCTCAAAATCATTTCCATTTTTCTTCAAGAAGTCTTTAGTCTTTTGAATCATATTAAGATTGAATATTCTCTGTCTATGATACAGGACAACTCCTTTCAGATTTCCCCACCTAAAAGAGATCTCTTGTTGCTTCAACTTGTTGGTCAAGAAAGGGTAGTCCCTCCTCTTTCACAGAATTCGAACTGGAATATCTTTTAAAAGCATGACATTCTTTCCATCAATCTGCATTTTATTTAGGTAAAATTGTTGGAGAACTTGATCTCTTAATTTGTCTTCTCACAAAATAAACAATTACGTCTCTGGGCAAGTTTCTTTGCCTCATAACCCAAGAATCTAATCTATAACTTTGCTCATTACCCAGCAGGACTCTTTTCTCTGTATTTCCAAAAGCCATCAGTCATTCTTGCATAGATATCTTCATTCTATTTTTCTGGTATTCCTCAAAATCTGAAGTATCTCTCCCTTTCCTTGAGATCAGGTAAAGCCATTGCATCTAGGTTTTGTTCTTGGTCCATAGATAATTTCTTCTGGTCTTTGTGTCTTCTTTTCAAATATTTTCATCTTCTCATTAATGTGTTTGACTTCTGCTGTTATCTGAGTCAAAGAATATTTTGTATCCTTAAGTTCAGCCTTAAGTTCCAACTACAGATTTTGTTTAAAATTTTTTGTCATTTGATTCATATCAACTCTTGTCTGATTCACATCTATTCTCATTCATTTAATCTCTTCCAAAATCAATTGATTTGAATCAGCATCTTTAAATTATTCAACTGACCTGCTTCTTTGCACATTTATTGCTCGCATCTGCTTTCTCATTCCTGAATCCATTTTGACAGCTGTCAAATTCTCTATTTAGTTTCTATAGTTTCTTTTGCAGTTATTCCACTCCACCTCTAGACGTGTATCCCACCATTCAAGTCTCTCTATCCACAGTTCAACACTCACTTTCCAGGAAGGTGAAACTGAGGTCACTCTAAGTTCACCATCAAATCACTTCCTGTTTTTCTGCCAGAAGCAATTTCCTTGAAGCTTATCTACAAAAGGTAAACATACTTTTTCTTCACACAACTGGAACTTATTAAAAGCTTTAAGTCTTTTAAATTAAATTCATCAGCGGGAATTGAGGGAATTAAAACCTCTAAAGTTGCCAGTGCATTTGAAGCTTCTCACCATTTTATATTTACTCAGTTCTACTGCTTTGGTCTCATTGTGGATTAAAAAAACATAATTCACGCATATTCACTCACATGAAGGTTGCCGAAGTGTTGATGATGAAGCTAAGTATTTTCATCAACTGTAGACCTTCTTAAGTTTAGTATCCTGTACTGTAAGAAAGTGTTACCCTGATTTCTGGGGGTCCTGGGGATCTCGGTC
This sequence comes from Cyclura pinguis, assembly GCA_030412105.1. Classification (NCBI taxonomy): domain Eukaryota; kingdom Metazoa; phylum Chordata; class Lepidosauria; order Squamata; family Iguanidae; genus Cyclura; species Cyclura pinguis. Next base: position 215,639,360 of record CM059600.1, read on the forward strand.
ACTGAATCAGTTATTTTGAGTTCAGGGGGTCCTGGTCCTGAGTCAGCTAGTTTGAGTTCAGAGGGGTCCCTGTCACCATGCTCAAAATATAATACGGGGAATGGAAAATTAGATGAGCACAAGTTAGCAAAGCAAGAGGTAGAGTAACTCAGCAGGATCTTAAAACCCAATGTATACCAGGTCAGGCCGGACCAAGAACCAAGCAAAAAGGTCTAAGAATAATTTTTATTTTATTTTTATAAAAAGTCAGTCACTGCGCACTTACTCAAGTTCACACTCACGCACACAGAGCCTAAAAGAAAATAAAAAGGGACGAAAATTGATAGGCGATTTTAGAGAGGGCCGTCAGGGTAATACTCCACCTGATCCAGATGTCCAGGAAGCCGAAATAGAGAATTGGGAGCAGTGAGGCTCAGCACATGGAGGCTGAGGGGAAACGCTCAGGAAACGGAGCGGCGGCAAGCGGGGAGGAAGCCAAGAGTGATCCGAGGAACCACTTGAAACAGGGGGTTTTTATAAGGGAAAAGGTACCTGGAGGACTAATCCTTTCCCGGGGAGAACAATAGTGAGGAGGGCTAAAACAAAGCCCTTAACGATGGACATCTCTGGCTTGATGGGTTTTGATGGGGCTTAATTGCCTCTGTCGGGGTTGGACAAAGTCTTCGGCAGTATGGAAATTGCCCTGGCTTGACCGGCCGATTGTCAAGAGCGCTGATCCTGTCAAGCTATCATCTCGGGGCCGAAAATCTTTTTGTGTGCTTAATGGTTGTTATGTCTGGGGGCTCCTTGGGGCTACATGACAGATTGAGTCACTGGCCAGATCAGGATTTTCCTAATATCAGCCGTTCGGCCGCGCCTGCCTACGTGCTCGTACAGGGACCCTTTCAAACACGTGGAGAGGCTTGTCTTAGCCATGTGGAGATATCATTCTGATATTACAATTTAATAAATTGTAGACCCTGGGAGAGGGTTAATGATCACAGTAACAAAAGTTAAGAAAGTTGGTTCAATGAAGTGGCTGCTGGAACATGGTAGGGCTCATGTGTCATCCCAGTGTCCTCTGATCTACCCACACTTCCCAGGAGCCCTTCTGGGTCCCTTAGGTGCCAGGATCGGAAATCCAGACCGTATGGATAATCCTCAGAATCTCTAATAGCTGGGAGTCAATTTTAGCTGGTTTCCAATGTGTTAAACCCGGTTCCTACCACATGAAGTGCCTCATCCCTGTGTGATACCAGTCCAGCCTGAAAGTTGGTAATTCAAGTGGTATGACACTGATATAACTGTGTAGCACAGGTACACCTGGATACAACAAAGATGAGAATACACACACGCATGCACGCACGCACGCACGCACACACACACACCCCCTTAGTTTAAAATCCCTTAGTTTAAAATCCCTTAATTTAAAGAGTGCTATGCTTTGTAGTGTGCTGTTTACTTATTTTATTTTATAACTGTTTTTGTTTTCTCTCTCTTCTCTATTTCTGCTGTGTTTTATGGTTCTGTATTTTATGATTTCATCTTTGATGAGCAACTGTAATATGTTCAGCAAAGCACCCAATTTTCTTGCAGAACACTGGGGCTTCAATAGTGTTAGAAGGCTCTTAAGGTGAAGCAATTATGGCTCATCCCCACTATTTCTGTATTTTGAGTGGCCGCATCAATCTTCCCATCTCTGCTGTTTCACGCTGTTCAGCTGGAGATCCTAAGGATTAGGTGCAAGACCTTTTAACATGAAAAACATGTGCTGTTTCACTGAGCTGTGATATGCTAACAGTATATTCTAGAATATTTCAATAAGACAAACATAGACAACATACGGTTTCTAGAAACAAAGGAAAGTTCACTACTTCTTCTACATTCTTCTAGAATTTAGAATATAATTTAAATTTCAAAAAAAGCAGACCCAGAGTAATAAGGGAAGGCCTTTCTGTGCATGCTAGAGTCCCTTTTTCTCACTTGCCGGCCCTTGGGAGGAAGCTGCATGAGATTAAACATGTTCTTTGTGGCTGTATGGTTTATTTATTATTTATTTTAAATAGGGGCTGCGGTAGTGGTAAAGCAGTGAAGATATGCTATCTCATATGCTACTACCCTGGTGTAGATCACTCAAAAAATTCTATTTCACATGTTGGGGACCTTTCAAGAGTCTAAGTGACCAACCTAACACAATCTGAATTGTGTGAGCACAGTAGTGTCAATGAAATTGTGGCTGATAGATTGGATCTTGGATGGCACTCCTTTAACTTCAGTCCTTAACTGATCTTGGAATAGCATAAAATACAATGAAACAGGAATAATGCCTGACCAAAAGATATGTAACACCATAATAGGATCAGGCATGCAATATTTTCTCCTTCTCTTTGGCCCTTTCTGCACCTTACCTGTTCGCGGAGGTGGGGGGCGACACTCACGCAAGCAGCCTCTTGCGTGAGGCACTCACATCCCTACTCCTCCGTCACTGCAGCTGGCTTGCGGGTCACGCGAACATCCCGCCACCACCCCGCCCCTTCCTTCCACAGTGCAGCCTGGGAGCTGTAGGCTGCGCTGGGGCAGGAAGTGCAACCGGCCCAGCTCCAGAGGCTCCACAGGGCAGGTAAGTGCGCGCCGGGGCCTTGGAGCGATGCACAACTGTGCAGCATTTTTGGCTTTAAGCTGAAAATAAAAAAATGCGTGTGCGGTCTGCGTTAGGCTCTTGAGCATCGTGTAAATGTGAGTGCGTCGTGTGGGCTGCTCCTCATATTTACATGATGCTCAAGGGGCCCTTTTGCTTAGAAAATGCCATGCGAAAAGGGCCTTTGTCTTACTCTTCCTGTGTTTATTAGTATCCTACCTTTTCCTCAAAACTGGGACTCAAGGTGGTTTACAATTTGAAAACACAATACAGCTAAAAGCATTAAAAAAGGGAACAATTAAAATAGGATTAAACTTTCAACAATATTAAAATGATTTAAAATTCTTAAAAAGATAAAATCCCATTAAAAATAAAAAACCACAACGTATAACAATTTTAAAGGAATTAACATTCTTATATGTTGGCAGTCAAACATAAATAAAGTATTAGCAGAAACAGCTTCTCAATTTTTTGTCCAGTAGCCACTTTTTTTCATTTTGTCTGAGAACCATTGAATTACTCCACTTCACTTTGTCAGAAGAAGATTGTTTTGTTGAAACTGCCTTGACATCTACTATATAAAAGTTAATGTTTGTCTGTGAGTTTGTGGGTTTGTCTGTCAGCATCAGGCAGACGAAGTGCTTATACGATTGGCTGTGTGAGGTGAGAAACTTTGTTACTGCCCTGGCTAGTCCGAGCTTTGGGGATATTAAAAATATTCCTTGATATCACAATTCAGCTGCACCTTTCTATTCCTCAACACTTGCTTGCGAGGCCACCGGACAAGCACATAAACAAGCTCGGCCGTTAATAGCCATAATATTCAAACTACAATACAGGCAGGCCAGAAATAGCTGACTCGCTGCTTCAGGAGACCTCCAGGCAAGTACTCTAGTTAGGTATGCACACCACTTACAAAAGAGCCTCTGCCCCGCAATGGCAGCTTGATGGGTAAACTATGCAATACCCAAGTACTCTGCGTTTGCATACCGGCTACTCTATTGAGAACCGCTACGATAACTCAATCATTCAGATTCTGACCTTTCGGAGGCTTTGTCTCCAACTCCAAATCTATTGTTTTCCCCCAAGTACGGCATAGCCTGCAGTCACAATTCTCCTTATAAAAACCCTTGATTCCGAGACCTTCCTCGGATCGGTCCCGAGTTTCATCCCGCCTTGCTGCCGCTTTGCTTGGCGAGCCTCCCCTCAGCCCCACGTGCTGAGCTACATCGCACCCCAGCTTCGCTCTCTATTTTTCCGGGCTTCAGGACAGGTGAAGTATCACCCAAACCAGCAATTCCTCTAAAAATCCCACTATACCACTCCAACCTTTATTTTCTTTAGTTATCTTGTATGAGTGTGTTGCATACACTGTTTTGCTTGTATTTAATAAACATCATTTATTATTTCAACTTCTGTGTTCTCCTTGACTCGACCCAACCCCGTAGACATAGGGTTCAAGATCTCGCTACGTTACCCTGCCTCTCGTAACGCTAAGCAGTGCTCTGAGCTAATTTTCCCCACCTTTAGTTGAGCACATTTTGGTGTCCCTCCCGGGACCCCCAGTTCACAGGGTAACAACTTCATACAATTGGCTGGCTGTGAAGATTCCATGGAATCCTGGGGTTGGCAGCTTAGGGAGGGGCCTTTAGAATTCTCAGCCAAGAGCTCTTGGGCCTCAGGCTGGTTGCTATGGAGATGAGGCCTACCATCAATAAGGATGCCAGAAAACATTTGGGAGGCTTATGTGAGAAAAATTAAAGTGACAAACACCACATAGTTACAAGATCTTCTTGCCTCACACAGTAGATTGTATGGGTTCCATATGTAAGGAATCTTAAAGTTGAAATTCAAAAGAAAAAATACTTCCAGAAAAATGTAAAGCCATTGCACAAATTCAAGAGAAAGGAAAAAAGTCAAAAGCCAGCACATCAATGTCTCCAGACAACAGATTGGATTGGGGACTATGGAGAAAAGTTATAGGTACTGGAATAGGCCAGTTGCTACGGAGAAGATGCCTAACAGCAGGGAGGAGGACAGTGTATTCCTGCAGGAACCCAACCTCTGTATTTTAACAACTCTGAATACAGATTGGATTGGGGAATATGGGGAAAAGTTACAAGTACTGGAAAGGCCAGTTGCTATGGACACAAGGCCTAGCAGCAAGGAGGAGGACAGTGAATTCCCTTAGGAAACCAAACTGTGTATGTAAATAACTCTGAATACAGATTACACTGGGAAATATGGGGAAAAGTTACAGGTACTGGAGAAGACAGTTTGGTGAGTTTGTTGGCAATAAACTGGTGAAAATGGTAGGGCACCAACCCTTAACACTGTCAGGGCACCAACCCTGAAGACTGGGCAACAACCCAGAAAATGACCAGGACACCAACCCTGAGAACTGTTGGGCAACAACCCAAAAACGGTTCAGGCACCAACCCGGCCAACCATGAGAAATTATTAGGGAAAAAACCCCCACATTGGGCCAGACCTAAAATAATAGGTCTGCACATGCTACCTCAGGTAGTCTACGCAATTGTGGGTGAACTCTGAATCAGCCTGGAAAGATTCCTAACTTTGGCCAAAGGGACTCCCCTCCCTCAACAGGAAAGCCATCCAAACTACCTCTTACATGAGCAAAGGGAAGAACTGTTTATTGAAAGAAGGAAAGGGTAAAATAGGTTTGGGATGACAGTGATCTCATAAAGCATACTGCGCATGTGCTAGAATATTAAGAATATTCAGTTTCCCAGGACTAGAATTCTGATACATGGTTGACAATACAGTAATTTCTGGGTAACGATCAACAACGAACCTTGATTCACACCTGTATTCATTCAGCAATGAAGTGGAGCAGTATTGTTTCAGGAAGTGTGCTGCGAACCAATGCTGAGAACCTAGGAATTTGCCAAGTAATGTCAGCATACTTTTAAGTAGGGTATGGGGCTAACAACAGCAACAACTTTTAAAGTTGACTAGAATTCAAAATGGAAGACTTCAGTTAGACAAATATAAAAGACAAAGAGACAGTTTTTTTAGCTTAGACATTTAAGCAGGCTATATCCTCTGTGAATTAAACTGTCCAAGGCACTAGATCTCCTAACAGCCTTCAGAGTAGACTAGGGAAAAAGATGAAAAACACTGTCCATTTGGTCTGTAGTCTTTTACTGCTAACAAGTTCTTAAGAGGAAAATAAAATCCTGAGCAATGCTGGATAGATACACTAGTTGGTACATAAAAGAAAATATATGTCTATACTCTGTGGAAGAATTTTTCAGGACTTCTGATATTTGTACTTCTCTAGCTGTTTGTGATTGTTTTTTATTTGTTTGATAAACAATGTCAGTTTTTGAACAAGTTTTTGTTAAAACTTTGTGTTTGATTGCTTTCATACGGGCTCTTGAAATAAGGAAGAACATTACTTTTTAAATTGTACTTTTTATTTTCATGCTGCTCTGCTAAACCAACCTTTCATCTCTCTGGACAGGACTGACAAACACAGCAGAATCTGACATCCCTATTACTGTCAAGCAAATGTGCTTGAATTTTTTTGCACCCAATCGATTCTACAAGAATGGCTTCCCATACACTGGAAAGGTAATCTTTGCTCATCCTTCATGTTTAACAAGGCAATCTGTCACTTGTTTTTTCAAGTAGGAGGACACTAAAATTTTCATGAAACAGCTCTTATTTGAAAATTCATCTTCTCAGAAAAATACAGTAAGGCCATTATCCTTCCTAATTATCATATTCCACACCTAAACTCATGCAACATTTCGGAAACAGTTGTTCACAAATTTCTACTGAGCCTTCATTATTGTTGTTGTTATAATCATCATTATCAAGAGTTATAATGCAAAAGAGCTTTAGCAATATTACCTCAGTTAAACATTAGTATCATTGCTCAAGCTCTGTTGAATCTGTATCTTGGAAACAATAGCTGTGTTTAAACTGACCATGGAAGTAGCAATGAAGAGTTCCCAGGAAATACTTTCCGATGTAGAAAATGTAATGTGCATCTCCAAAATAAAAATGGTTTGTACTGCAACAAAACCTCAGACTTTCACAGACTCCTCCCCCCCCCCTTTTGGATAAGCTGTCCACTGACTTGGTTATCAGCTGAGTCTGGGTTCTCTAACCTCCCAGTCTCCTTAAGACACAGAAAATGGAAATTTGTGTATTCAGTTCCCTTCAGCTGGAAATCAATGTAACATCAAACTTTTTAGAAGCTGTGATGTCACAGATTCTTTTCAATACAAGGCCATGACATCCATGCAGTCCTAGGCTGCAAACACACTTAAAATCACAGTAACTTTGTAAAATTTTGCAGCCTAAATTCTGGGAAAGCACATTGGCCATGCAATGGATGGCTCTATTTGGCATAAGACAAATCTGACTGGATTCCTTACAAGAAACAATTTATTGCATGAAAGAACAATGGGCTATAAAGGCTCTCAGAAGCTCAGTGGTGGTGGATTTCCTTTTATTCCTGCAGATCTTTGCTGATATCCTTGGAACACCTGTCCAGAACCAATCTGTCTACCTCATCATTGATGTTGATGATGTGCAGACTCACATTCCATTTGTTACAGATGAAGATGGTGTAATCAGCTTCTCCCTAGACACAACAAACTGGAAGGATACCTTGGTTTCTCTATGGGTGAGTTAAATATATGGCTATGGCAACAAAGAAATTTGCAGGGAAGAGATGAAATGTGATGGTGTTTATTCCAATGTATACAGGGTCCTCATCATTACATAGTTTAGGCACTGCAGTAGGCTGTAGGTGCTGCTGTAGCCAAGAACATGCAGATGTAATAGCAGTTCTGAAGAGGGATGCCAAACTGGTGGATTTGAATTTGCACTCTGTTCACTATAGAAAAGCACAAAATGTTGCACTAAGGCTGAAACTACAGGGGTGAAATAATGTGTCCTTACCTTAATCTCAGTCATGTTGGAACACATGTTTCTCTTGTTCTGACATGAAAACACTTTTTTTATGCCTGAGGGTGTTCCTACAATTTCAGAAAAACCCTACAATGTACTCTGATGTTTTTGGGAAGAACCTTTTGGGTTTTTTTTTTTTTTTTTAAATATGAGGGTTGACCCTTGACTTGGGATTGGAGTAGAATTGGGAGCAGATGGAGGTGGAGAAGGGTCAGCGCTATTTTTTCTTTTTTCTTTTCTTTGTACTTTGGATGTTTTGGATGCATCTGAAGCTTTGACTGTTTGATCTTTGAATATTTGCTTGCCTCTAGATATCTTTTTGAGTAGAGTGATGAGGGTTTCCTGGAACAAGCACTATAGAACACTTTCCTGGGAGTAAGCAGTAGTGATTTCAGTAATAATTACATCTGAGTAGACCTGTATAAGATTACACTATATGCCGCCAGTCCTACACCCATTTTCCTGGGAATTAAATTTTAATAATAAGGCAGCAAATTAGAGGGAGTGGAGGCAGCACACACAACCACCCAGGTATGCACTTAATCCAATGGGAGTGCAAGAGCATGGTCAGAATGATGGAGGACATGCAAATATGTGCAGCTGCTCGATCATGTGACCATACCTCCTGCAGCTGCTCAATCATGTGACCATACAATAAACTGATGCGAAGAACACACACGCACAGTAAAAAAACTATTTGTATCCATGTGAGTACATGAGCTTTCCAAACTCATTTCAGTTTGGATTAAAACAGGTGTATGTGGCAGTATTGACTGCAGTCAGACTGGGGCAGGATACAACACAAAGGAGCTGAGATACAGTCCTCATGTAGATTCAGCCATGGATGAGCTCCTGTCCAGGTTTCTGCCAGCCAGGCATGCCTTTTGCAGGAACATTCAGTCTCTTTCAGTTTTTCATTTTGTCCCCCTTGCACCACAACAACACTGTGTTCACTGAGCACTATCAGGTGGACATTCTCTCTTATGATTTCCCTTTGAATAAAGTTTTCTGTACTTTTGCAAAGCACACTGTTTCCCCAAACTCGTTCTTGGTCGTAATGGTTCTGTTCTGGCTATTTAAGAATTTGCATCTTGGGAACAAGTTTGTTATGATGAGGTGAGAACTGGGGGAGGTGGGGTGGGAGTGTGTTCATTTGGTTCCATTTATATCTTGTATTTCATAAAAATCTTCAGATGCCTCTGGGGAAAAACAGCCACAGGAAAATAGTGTAAAGCCCTTATGTGTGGGTCAGGAGCACACTCTGGGAATAGGGCTGTGAAGCTATTTATTTTTCTGCAGAATTAAAGAAGCTAGTGTAAGTAACTTATATAAAAAGATACAACTAATTTAACATGCTCTTTGGCCCTTAACTTTTTATCTAAGTACAACTGCTGATAATAACTGAATAACTGATCAACAATCCCACCCTGACTCTTCCTGACTAGATCTGTGACATTTTTGGAAATTTCAAAACCTTGCAAAAATTAGTTTTTTCTATTTTTTAGAGGAAAACAATTGGAAGTTTTTGGAAAAATTGAAACAAATGTGATATTAGCATCCTTTAACAGCACTTTTTTAGTTTAGGAACATAAAATAATTATCTACTCAATATAATTTTCTTTGGTATAAAATTATCCATGTTTGGTGTGCTCAGAAAAGTACAGTTTATTCAGAGAATAGTTGCAAATGGAATTCCTCTTTTAAAATGTCAATTTTTGAGGCATGGCCAAGATGTCGGCACGAACGGCAGCCTGAACCGGATGGTCTTAGTCTGCTGCTAAAGACCTGGGTTTGAAGAAACATCTGGCCCCGAATTCCAGGGTGAAACTCACCTTAAGAGGTAGCGTGAGTGGAACAGCTCACAAAGTCTAAACGACCCAGTGCTGGAAAGGTAGAGGGGAGATTCCAGCGTGGACGAGGTCTGAGATGGAGCAATGCCACCAGGACTTTAGCCAGGACGCCCTGCTAGCACCGGCAAAGTGGTCTTTTTATAAAAGAATTACTGCAATCATAAGTACCCAGTTGAGGTCTGAGAAGTAACTTCCAAATTCATTATATCCAAGAACCTATTGGAGAGATTGAAGAGGACTTGATTGGTCTGTTGGGGAAACCTTAAAAAGCTTTAAAAAAGCTTTAAAGTGCTTGAAGTTCCTGAAAATGCCTAAAAGTGATTAAAAATGTTGGATTTGCTGAACTTTTTGAATATTGGACTTTCCATTTGATTTTGTAAATAGAATCTCTAAATTTTTTAAGAAGTGGCAACTGTCAAGGTCAGAGACCCAGGCAGTGAGCCAGCCCAGAGAAGGGAGAGGGAGAGATAGCAGAGTCCCACCAAGAGGAGTCAAAGCAAGCAATTACTCATAGGCAGTCCATTTACCTAAGCCTGAGTGACAAGCAAAAGCCATAGTCAGAGTCCAAAATCCAGGGGTCAGGAGCCAGGAGATCAATCCAAAGTATCAAGAACCAGGTGCTGAAAGCAAGGAGAGAGCTTGTAGAAAGTTTGCCACAAGAAAAGGAAAGCTTCCAGGCAGGCAGTTATATAGCCCAGACACAGGTGTGGCCAGTCACTGCTTCTTGAACTTAATCAAGGAAGCCTCCCTTTGCTCAGCTCTCTTGAGTCTCTGCCTTGTTTGTGGGCTGATTGACACAGGCTCCAGGGCATCCTCGGGATCACAGCTGGATCCCTGTTGCCCTAAAGGAGCAGGCAGAGGAACGTCCGAGCCTGCTTGGTCCATGGTAGCAGGGGGAGCTCTTGAGCTACAGGACTCATCTCCAGCCAGAGCCACAGGGCCCAACAGCTGCTGCTTGTCATCTTCACCCTGAGCAACAGGGACCAACAGCTGCTGCTTGTCATCAGCAGCTCTGACAGGGGCTTCAGTTATCACAGCTACTTTATTTCTTCATTGTGTGGCTTGTTAAGCAAAATGGAGGGGGCTGGAATGTGTTTCTAAGAGAGTGAGGAAATGGCAACAGTGGCATTGAGAGGCTGAGCAGAGGGTTTTTTTCTGCTCCAATTTGTGTTCTCAGTCATGTTGGGGTTTCAAGACTGTATATAGTGTGTTATGAAAAGTGGGGGAAAGATAAAAACAGTATATTGAAAGAATTGAATGGAGGTGTGACAGCCAGCCCAAATAGATGCTGTTTCCTCACTTGGGAAAGTCTCACTAATATCATTTTGCATTTCTATAAGGGAGAAGACTGACTTTAGAAAGTGACTTAACTATTTGTGGGGAAGTCCCTGGTTCAGGCCACAGGCTGGAGTGTGTTTATGGCATTTAGGTAGCATTTAGTTTGCTGGGGACTAGGAACATGACATTTGAATGAATATTGTGGTGATGTGTCGTGAAAGGGTGGATTAGCTTCTGGAAGAGAAGCAGAAGAGCCTTTTGTTTTTGTGATTATTATAGTGGAATAGCTTCAAGATGAGAAGTGAAGAAATAGACTGCTCTGTTTAGTTGGGATTAGCTTCTTGAAGAGAAGTGAGGAAAGACAGAAGGATTGGAACTGAGAAACTTGACAATATATGGATTACATATTAAGAATAAGAATTTGATCATTTATAATGAAATGGATTTGAAAAACTGAAATTTATATTGATTTTAAAATCCTATTGAACATTTAATGAACTTATCACAGTAAATTCATATATCGTATATTGCATAATTCATTGTGTGTATGTAGTTGATACAGTATAACTATGAATTATTAGTAAACATTAAAGTTAATTAATTGTAGAATAGGGATTTGGTATATTAAATGAAATGTAAGGTTTTGTATTTGAACGGATTGTATGAAATGTAGTTAAGGAGAAGTTCAGGCACTACTGTTTAAAAAGGGTATGGCAAGAGGCCCCCCCAAAAAACAAAAAAAACCCAGTACAAACATATTTGCCATTTTTAGAAAAAAGAAGAGATTCAACTGGTTCAAAAATCATGGAATCTGCTAAAGTACTAGAGGAAATACAGAAAATGAGAATGGACATGATGGAAGAACTAAAGGCAACAAGGAAAGAAATTAGAACTACAAGAACAGAAATAAAACAAGATCTGAAAAAGGAAGTTGAGAGTTTAAAGCAGAACTTACAAAAATTTACTACAGATTTGATAACAGTTGATAAGAAGGTGGGAGTCCTACAGGAAAAAAATAAACAATTGGAAGAAGAAATAGAACAACTCAAAGAAGAACAAGAGAAAAATAAAGAGGCTATCACACACTTGGAGATGTGTCAACATAAGAAATGTCTGGGATTGCGGGGTCTAGCAGAAGTGGAGAATGAGAATCTACATCAAAGAGTTACAGAAATGCTAGCCTTATATTTTGGGAAAAGAGCTGGAAGATTTGAGAAAGAGATTGATAAAATGTTCAGAGTTGAATTGCAAATAGCGAAGACAAAAGGCCTTCCACGGGATGTTGTCATTTATTTCACTAGAGAAAAAATGAAAGACTTAATTTTGGAAGAAAATTACAAAGAAAAATTGATTGTAGATGATGTGGAAAGTCAGATCTTTAAAGACATTCCACCTAATGTCCTGAGACAGAGAAGAGAATATGCATTTTTGACAAGAAACCTTCAAAGACTGAATATAAGATACAGATGGGAATTTCTGGAAGTTTTTTCTTTTTCGAGGATAAGAAGTTCATGATAATATCAGTTGAACAAGCAACTGAATTCTCAGAAAAATATCTTAAAGGCAAAACAAAAAAACCAGAGAAAGCTAGGAAGAAAGCAGATTGAAAACAAGAAGGCATGACACAGGCAGAAGATTTGAGCTGGACGAAATTGTAGAAGAAAAGAAAGCGAGTAAGTAAGAATAAAAAGAAAGTTCAAGTCTGAAAATGAAGATGGTGACTTGGAATGTCCACAGACTAAACTCACAAGAGAAGAGACAACATCTTTCATTGTTCAGAAAAATTAAAACCCCAGATTACTTGTCTACAAGAGACTCATATAAAAGTCAACCATGAAAGATATTTGACAAACTCAAAATTGGGAGAATGTTTCATCTCTTCTTATTCTAAGAAAAAGAGAGGAGTAGCAATTTATATTGATAAAAATATTCCTGCCAGAGAAATATTTAAGGATGAAGAAGGAAGAATTTTGAGAGTGGAAATTCAGAAAAAGAGTAAACAAAAATTAATTGTTGGAATTTATGTCCCAAACGAAAATAAGGAAAATTTTTATAAAGAATTATGTGAGAAACTGTTAATTTATGAATACTGAGATTGGATAATGCTGGGAGACTGGAATGGAGTGCAGGATGTACATTTGGATAAATCCATTGGAAAATCAAAGAAACGAACTTCTCAAGGCAAATTACTAACCATCTTTTTTGAACTCTGTCATGATCTATCAATTATTGTATGGAGATATATGCATCCAAACACAAAAGATTATACTTTTCTTTCTGAACCATACCAGACATGGTCTAGATTGGATATGATTTTAATTTCCAAACACAGGTTGCAAGAAATAAAATATGCAAATATTTTACCAAAAGTGTTGTCTGATCATCACCCAGTTGTGATGGAACTACAAGAAAACAATTTAATTGGCAACTCAACAATAGATTATTAAATGATGAGACTGTCATACAAAAAGCAAAGGAAAAAATTAAAAATTATTTTAAAGAAAATCTCAACCAAGCGATAAAGATGAAAACAGTTTGGGATGCATCCAAAGCAATTATGCGAGGGTTCTTCATTCAGCAACAACAGCAACAGAATAAAAAGAATAAAGAGAAATGTCAAAAATTATTAGCAGATCTTCAAGAAAAGGAAAATGAATTTAAGAAGAACATTTTGAGGAAGAATCTCCAATTTGAAATAAAAAAGTTACAAAAAGAAATTGAAGCTTTCATGATGGAGGAAATTGCTAAAAAAATTAAAATATCTCAAACAAATGCATTTTGAACAAGCAAACAAGATAGGAAAATGGTTGGCATATAAATTAAAAAAGAAAAAAGAAAGAAATTTGTTTTTGGAACTTAAAAATGGGAAGAAGAGTATTACTAATTATGATGGAATAAAACAAATGTTTGAAAAGTATTTTGCAAAACTATTTGAAGAAAAAAATACCTCTCAGCAGCATAAAGATGATATATTGGCATATCTACGGAAGCAGAATTTGAGCAAAATTTCCAAGTAGATGAAGAAAAAACTAAATGAGCCCATTACATTAAAACAAGTAGAAGAAGCTATTAGGGATCTGAAACCAGACAAAGCACCGAGTCCAGATAGCTTTACAGCTTTATAATATAAAAGAGTGCAAGAGGAAATAGTGAAACCACTTCAAGCAACAATAAGAGAAATAAAATTGCAGGGAAAACCCAATACATGGGGAGAATCAAATATTGTCTTGATCCCAAAGGAAGGTCGAGACAGAAGTCCAAAACTATCGCCTAATGTCTTTATTGAACACAGACTAAAAAATATTTACAACAATACTTGCGAAGAGACTGAAAAAAATATTACAAGAGAAAATTCAAGAACAGTAGACAAGCTTCCTACCTGGTAGGCATATGAAAAAAACAATTCCAGATGTGATAGAATATTATGATAAAAATCCTGGGAAGAAGGCTGCCATGATCTTTCTAAACGCAGAAAAGGCATTTGATAATGTTTCATGTAGATTCTTGCAAAAGGCACTGGAAGAATTAAACTTTGGAGAAGACTTTTGTCAATGAGATTTACCAAGATCAATCAGCTAGACTGATGATAAATGGGGACATGTCTATGAGCTTTCCAATAACTAAAGGTGTGAGGCAAGGATGCCCACTCTCACTCCTAATATTCATCACAGTTCTGGAGATGTTGTTAAAAAAGATCAAAGAAGACTAAAGGATTAAAGATTTGAGAATAAAAAAGCTAGAACTAAAATTAAGGGCCTTTGTGGATGATGCGGTTATTTTTTAAGAGGAACCTCAAGATTCTGTTCAAGAACTGATTAAAATTTTAAAAGATTATGGACAAGTTGCCGGTTATAAAATAAATAAAGAAAAGACAGAGATATTGCCAATGAATATGACGAGAAGAGAACAAAAATATTTGGAAGATATATGTGGATTTAAAGTCGTAAAAAAAAAATATCTGGGAATCTTTAGTACGAAGAAAAATCAAGAATTATTCGAAAATAACTACCAGAAAGTATGGCAAGAAATAAAAAATGACATGTTGAAATGGACTAAGTTGAATTTATGCCTTTTGGGGAGGATAAATGCATTTAAAATGTCTCTGCTTCCTAAACTGATGTTCCTGTTCCAAAGCTTACTGATAGTTGGAAATGAAAAAGTATTTAAAGAATGGGAAAAAGAAATTTCCAAATTTATGTGGACAGGAAAAAAACCCAAGAATTAGATTCAAGACACTTCAGGATTCTAAAGAAAGAGGAGGATTTGATTTACGGTCGTTGAGGATATATTACTATGCTTCTTGTTTGGACTGGATTAAAGATTGGATCTCATTAGATAAATCATTACTGACAGAACTGGAGGCAACTGAAAATAGATTTGGCTGGCATACTTATTTATATTATAATAAGATCACTGTAAGTAAGGACTTTAATAACCATTGTATAAAGAAAACTCTATTAAGAGTTTGGCAAATAGTAAAATGAAAGTTTTACACGAAACTCCCAGTCTGGACGTCACCAAAGAAGCTTTTAAGATTTCTGAAACAAAAGAGGGGAAGATATTAACACATAAAGATTTAGTTTCATGGAACCAAGGTAATCCAAGAATGAGGACATTTGAAGAATTAAAGGAAGAAGGACAAGAATTAAGTTGATTTCCTCAAAGACAGTTAAAAGAAAGATTTAAAATGGACCAAAAATTATTTGGATTTGAAGGGAAAGAAAATGAATTAGATTCATTATTAACTAGTGATCATAAAAAACTGATATCTAAACTTTATAAATTATTACTTCAAAGAGATATGGAATGGGAAGTAGTATAGGAGACGATGATAAAATGGGCACAAAATACAGGACACTCAATTGAATTAGATAACTGGATAAAGACTTGGAAAAGAGACATAAATTTTACTCCTAATTTGAATCTCAGAGAAAATTACTATAAAATGTTACATAGATGGTATATGACCCCAGAAAAATTACAAAGAATGACTAAAAAGGAGGATGGTATTGGTTGGAAGTGTGAAGAAAAAAAAAGAGACCTTTTACCACATGTGGTGGTCATGCAAAATAGAAATTTTGGAAAGAAATTCATGATATGATCCAGAAGATTTTTAAATGTTATTTTGAGATGTCCCCTGAAATGTATCTGTTAAATCCGTTAGAATCAAAGATTGAAATCAGAAGGTATAAAAAACCAATATTATATTTGGTGACGGCTGCTCGATTAACATACGCTCATTATTGGAAATCTACTAAACTTATAAAACTTGAAGAGTGGAAAATAAGAGTTTATGATATGATGCAAAATAAAAGACTGGTAAATGCTTAAAAAACAAACCAATTCAAAAATTTGAGAGGGAGTGGAAAGATGTAATAATATGGTTACAATCTAATTAGAGATTGTATAGGGGGTTTGAAGAGGATATCTGAACTTCTATGATCTGTTGGATTATGTATATAAGTGAGGAGAAAATTTCTTTTGTTGTTAAGGGTGGGGAAAATGTTATGGACATCAACTGGGGAAGAATGTAATCAGATGCAAGTAGGGGCGGTTGTAGGGATACATTGCATTCCAATGTAACATATTCATTCTTAACTTTTTTGGAATCTCTAATAAAAAAATATTTTTTAAAAAATAAAATGTCATTTTTTGTTACAAATTGAATTGAACTACAAGGTCTTGAACTGTAAGGACCCTCCCTGTTTTTACCCCTTCATTGTTGTTGCTATGTGCCTTCAGGTCATTTCCAACTTATAGCCCTAAGGCAGTCCTATCACAGGGTTTTCTGTGGCTGAGAGAGTGTGATGTGCCCAGGGTCACCCAGTGGTTATCTTGACTTCTGGGGTCCCCTGGGGGACACCTTGATTGGCTCCAAAAATGGAGAGACTGGGGAAATTAGCGGGCACTGGCTATAGCAAAGACGAGGGGCAGGGTAACCCAGCAGGATCTTGTACACAATTTTTACGGGGTCAGGTCAAGCAAAAAGCCAGACAATCGTATCAATAAATGGATTTTATTAATAAATGTGTTCTCACGCACCAATGCACTCACTCACGCACGCACACAAGGCCTATCGAGAAGGGAAAGAGGTGAAAATTGATAGGGTACTTAGTGGAGAGGTGTAAAGGCAGTGATACTGCACCTATCCAGAAGTCTTCAGTCTGGGAAGTGGCGAGAAGGATGGAGCTCAGCGAAGAGAGGCGGCTGAGGGGATCACTCGACTAACAGAGTGCTGGTCTCCTAAGGTGGTGGGGAGTAAAAACGGGAACTACTTATAGGTCAGAAAGTACCTTGGGGGCAGGCCCTCTCCTGGGACAAACAATGGCCAAAATAGAAGGAAAAATGCTGCACAAGAGCAACTTGATAGTTTGCATGATTGGTTCATGTAAATGTACTTCGCCTTCATAGGATTTTCCAAAGTCAGAGTGGCTCAACCTGGGGAAAACACAGTAATCCCTTCAAGTTGGCTATTCATGACTGAGGATCCTTTGTTAATGAGGACATGTCTAGCCTGAGGTCTCCTTGGGAAACGTGACTGGGGATTTTCCAGGCCTTGACCTAGTTTCGGTTGTTCAACCTATTTATCTATGCACCCACCCAGGCAACCTCTCTGGCATGGCAGGCATATTTGATATCAATTTTATATCCTCCCAGGATGGGGTCTGCCACTGGGGTAATAGTCTCTAGGGTGTAGTCCAATGCTCAAACCACTATACCATATTCAATACAGCAAAAACCAATAAAAAGAGAAGAAACTATCAACATAAGTAAAAAAGGGAACTGATTGTCTCCTCTAGTCTTTCATTGTGTTAAGCAGATATAAACCATTCATTTCCATAAAAAGACCAGAGAAAAGAATACTAGGACCAGGAACTGCAATGACCAGAGCATACATTACATACATTTTCCTGTAACATAGTTTTTGGGAATAATTTTGTGACAGTAAATATATGGACTAAAGCCAGCATGGTGTAGTGGTTTGAGTGCTGAACTATGACCTTGGAGATAAGGATTTGATTCCTCACTTACCCATGGAATCCCACTGGGTGACCTTGGGCATATCACACTCTCAGCCCCAGAAGACCTCATGGTAGGTTTACCTTAGGGTCATCATAATTTGTAAATGACTTGAAGGCACATAACAACACCAAATATATGGACTGCCAATGAATACCAGGTGCTGTAGACTGTATTTCAGAGTAAGGAACTGGCAAGACCACCTCTGAGTATTCCTTTCCTAAGAAAACACTATGGATTTCATGGAAGTGCTGTAAGTCAACAAGCAACTTGTTTTAGGGTCTTTTTCCAGCACATAGCACACAGTCTTCCTATGAGCAAGCAATAAGAAGTGCTCCAAAGCAAACCAGAAATGGATCTCCTTTACTGTGGAAGCGTTCACTGCCTTGAGGCAGACATCCATCCCTTGATTAACTGCATATACTAGTCCTTGATAAGGAGCTACCATGTTTCCTGGTTATATTCTGAAGCGTTTCCTTGCAGCTTCTGATGTGAGACCAAGTCTTTGCTGTGCCAGTTCTAGAAACTCGGAGAAGTTGTTCATGTCCTCCATTGGCATGCTGGCCTCAACTTCCCTCAGAATTCCTGAGAATTGAGGTCAGAGTTTGTGCATGTTGAGAATACCATAGTGCACACATGCTCTCTGAAAGGAGATGATAAAAGATTCAAAATCATCTTCATCTTTGTAGATGGGATACCTTCTGGATTGAGTCAATTGTGGACATTAAAGGTGTTCTCCCTCCTTCGGGTCAGCTTCTTTGCATCTAGTGGGGTCCTTCAGCAGCTCAGGTTTCTGGACTTCAAACTCCAGATGGTATAATTCCTGCAATGCACTAAATTGCTCAGCTGTGACATCTCTGTCTAACATCTGTAGTAATGCCCAGAAATTAGCAGACTGCACTGTGGTACCATTGTCTGCACCAGAGTCAGCAGTCCGATGTTGATTGGCAACTCCTTCAGGGTCCATTTCACCAGGGAGAGATTTGCCGCTCATAAGCAGCATGCACTACTCTCCATCTGTGTCCTAGTGCATCAGCTTTCACAAAATAATAATAATGAAAATGCACGTTGGCTGAAGCAATTTAAGGTAAATTAACTGATTGCCCTTCTCCCTGCTATTGGGAGTGATTGATGATGAGATTGATAAGAATTTTGCCAAAATTGTACCATATATGTTAACAGCAGCAAGAATACCTTATTCTCAGAAATGGAAAGACCTCACAATATCATCAGAAGAAGATTAAGTGATGAATTTGCTTCAAATGGCAGAGATGGATAATTTGTCTATTTTAATTGAAGAAGAGGCATTGAAAGAGTGGAAAAAGGTTACGGTCTGCTTGAGAGATTGTTTGGGGAAGATTTGCAACTGTAGGATTGGAATACAGCTGGGACTCCATGTTTGCAGGTTCAACTTTCACATATTTGATTATTTGTATCTCCAACCCCTGCTCACTCACATCAAGTGCCGCTTTTCCAGCAGAACATTCCCCCTGGACAGCTCCTATCAGGCTACACATCCTTTTAAAAACCCACCTGTGACGAACCTGATGGGAGGGGGTCTTGACAACAGACCCTCCTTGGCAACTGAGAGTGTTTAAGCTGATTGGATGGTGAAATGGAATCTTGGATAGCCCAGGGGAGGGGCTGGTGGAAAGAGGAAAATAACAGATTTTAACTGTCTGATGTGTGTTTGAAAGAGGAGTGTGATTTGTGATGTGTTTGGGAGAGGTTGGAGATTTGAAGAGCTCTGTGGGAGAGAGAACTGAGAAATTGGGTGTACAAGAGATAATGAATTGAAAAAAGAGAGAAAGAGAGAGAGACAAGGATGGTGTGCTGTTTATAAACATTTAGATACAAAACACATTTAAAGCAACAGTGTTACAATAGAATCATAGAAATGAAGAGTTGGAAGAGACCACACGGGCCATCCAGTCCAACCCCCTACCATGCAGGAATACGCTCAACAGATGGCCGTCCAGCCTCTGCTTAAAAACCTCCAAGGAAGAAGACTCCACTACACTCCGAGGCAGCATATTCCACTGCCGGACAGCCCTGAATGTTTGAAGTTCTGTGTTCCTTAAAACAGTATCACAGAGTCTTATTTGAATCCTGAAATATACACGCTACCAATAATATCATCTTGACCTTAGTGCCAACAGTACCACAGTCTTGGAAAATATAAATCACTGCTGATCCTTACATCTGGGAGAAGGGCAGATTTAGGGAAGGCAGCAAAGGGGGGAGAGTCCTGAAAGGAAGAAGCCAAGAGGGAACAAGGGTGAGGAAGGGACTGCGTTCTCAGAGAGGGAGAACTGAGGCAGACCCATTTATCCTGGCCCTGGCTTGATTCAGAGATCTCCCTGGCTGTTCAGACCTGAACACAAAGAGGTGTCAGGCTGGGCAGGCCTTGAGTGCAAGGCTTGGGTGCGCCTTTCACACACGGCACTGACGGGCAGTGGTTTCTTTCCACGATAGGATCTGACCAAAAAAAATTGGTGGGATCAGAACAGAAAACTTGTAGAGGTCTGACCAGAGAAGTGGTGGGATCTGATTGAAATAATGCAGTGGGATTTTGTAGGCAAGATTCCCTGAGGTAACAGTTTAAGGATATACAGTAAGGGAATCTGTGGAATATACAAAAGAAAATTTCTCAGTTCTAAGAATAAAAGGCACACACTGTGTAATCTCTAGGAAACTATCAAGGTGACTTAAGCAAAAGAATAGAGTAGTATTTCCTGAGGTAACTGTGTGGGCAATTTGTAAGGAAATACTAAAATTTTGATGCCATCTAAAAAGACAAAAACCAGAATGGAAAGCCCTGAGAAAGGACAGCCCTTGGTTGAAATGGCTACATTTGAGTCTACAAAAAATGTAGAAATATGGAAAATAAAACTTGAGATCAAAAAGAATGGAAGAGGAAAGAGCTTTAAGAGAACCTGAAGAAAAAAGAGCTTTAAAAGAACTGCAGACACAAAGAGCTTTGAGAGAAAAAGAAATGGAAGTACAAAGAGCTCAAAAAGAAAGACAAATGGAGATGGACATGAACTAAAATTAAGAGAATTAGAATTGCAAACCCAATTTGGCAGGAATTAGCAAGAAAGTAGCTTAGTGCCTCATGTAGACATGAAGAGATTCCCTAAATATTACAAAGGGGATAATGTGGAAGCCTTTCTCATTAGTTTTGAGAGAGCGTGTGGTGAATTACAAATAAGACCAGAGGAAAGGATGAGTTACCTTAGATCTCAAATTTGTGGGGTGATGGCAGAAATCTATGGGTAAATGTCAGCTGAAGAGGCCCATGATTATGACTTGTTTAAAGAGAGGGTGAAATAAAGATTTGGTTTGACTCCTGAACATCACTGAAAAGAATTTTGTGGGCTGAGGAAAAAATCTGAGGAAACCTATTCACAGATGGGGTGTAGATTGATTAGAGCACTGGAAGGATGGGTTTCAGGGTCTGAAGAACAGCTGCAAGAGCTCATAGGGCTTGAACAATTTTATAACATCCTGCCATATGAATATCGATGGCTGGTACAGGACCAGAAGTCGAAAACAGTTAACCAGGCAGCTGAAATGATGGACCATCTAGTTACCATCAGAGGTGCTCCAAAACCCCAAAACTGTGATAGGAAATTTCCTAGAAGTGGGCAGCCATGTTATGGCAGAGGTACTGAGAAGGCAAAAGGAACTCCTTGCTGTCCTGATACGAATAGGCCCAGAATAAAGAACATTTTCTCACCAAAAGGAAACAAAATATGTTATAACTGTGGGAAAGCTGGCCATTTTCAATTCCAATGACCAGAGAGGGTGGACGAATATAAAATGGAAAAGCCTAAACATTCATATTGTATAACTACAGTTGAGTCAGTTCAGCAAAAGCAAACTTGTCAACCTGAGTTGGCTAGGCTGGTTGCCACAGAAATGAGGCCTAGTGGGGAAGAAGGAAACAGTTTCTTTCCTCACACTTCTAATCTTTGCATGATAGTGACTCTTGGCACAGAGTGGATGAATGAATATGGAGAGAAAATAGAGATTCTAGGGAAAACTGTATGGGGAATTAGAGATACAGGCTCGCAGATCTGTGTGTTCCAGCCACATCTTATTCCTCCTAGAAACCTCATTCCCCAAGAAAAAGTGTTATTAAAAGGCCTAGGAGGGTCTGTGTTTTCAGCTCCAACTGCAATTGTTCATATTACATACAAGAACTGGACAGGGGACTGGAATGTAGCTGTATGGGATGATATTCCAGATCCTTGCTTAACTGGAAATGATTTGGCCAAACATATTAATCAGGTCTGTGTAACTACTCGACACATGACACAGAAGTCCCAAATGGTACCATCAGAGTTATTAAGGGGGGAGGAACTGGATGAAGGAACTCCTACTCAAGAAAGCAACACTAGTGCCACTAAGAAATCCAGCAATAAAAAGAAATTAATGCAGATCAATGATCTTCATGAAACCCCAATGTTGGAGTTTGTTAGGGAACAAAGGCTGGTTGAGAGTCTTAAGCCTCTGTTTGAATTGGCAAGGGAGAGTCCTCGGGAAGTTCCAACTAGATTTATAATAGTGGATGACAAGCTTTATTGAGAATCTCTCAAGCAACATAGCCATAGAACAGGGGAAAGGCAAAGACAATTGGTAGTGCCCACTAAGTACAAAACAAAGCTACTTGAAATGGCGCATACTAGTTCTTTTGGAGGCCGGACCACACTGTTCAATTTTGTGTTGATTATAGAAAACTTGATAGTATAACTCAGGCAGATGCTTATCCCATGCCCAGAATCTATCTTTCAATCTAGTTGAAAGGATGGGAAGAGCTAATTTCATCACTAGCCTTGATTTGACCAAAGGTTATTGGCAGGTTCCTATGTGTCCAGAAGATCAGGTCAAAACAACTGTTACTGCCCTGGCTAGTCCAAGCTTTGGGGATATTAAAAGATATCCCTTGATATCATAATTTGGCTTCACTTCTCTATTCCTCTCCATGTGCTTGCGAGGCCACCGGACAAGCACATAAACAAACTCAGCCGTTAATCACCGTAATATTCAAACTACAATATAGGCAGGCCAGAAATAGCTGACTCACTGCTTTAGGAGACCTCCAAGCAAGTACGCTAAGTAAGTATGCACGCCACTTACAAAAGAGCCTCTGCCCCGCGATGGCAGCTTGATGGGTAAACTATGCAATACCCAAGTACTCTGCGTTTGCATACCGGCTACTCTATTGAGAACCGCTACGATAACTCAATCATTCAGATTCTGACCTTTCGGAGGCTTTGTCTCCAACTCCAAATCTATTGTTTTCCCCCAAGTACGGCATAGCCTGCAGTCACAATTCTCCTTATAAAAACCCTTGATTCTGAGACCTTCCTCGGATCGGTCCCGAGTTTCATCCCGCCTTGCTGCCGCTTTGCTTGGCGAGCCTCCCCTCAGCTCCACGTGCTGAGCTACATCGCCCCCCAGCTTCGCTCTCTGTTTTTCCGGGCTTCAGGACAGGTGAAGTATCACCCAAACCAGCAACCCCTCTAAAAATCCCACTATACCCCTCCAACCTTTATTTTCTTTAGTTACCTTGTATGAGTGTGTTGCATACAGTGTTTTGCTTGTGTTTGTTTAAGAAAACATCATTTATTGTTTCAACTTCTGTGTTCTTCCTGACTCGACCCGACCATGTAGACATAGGGTTCAAGATCTCGCAACGTTACCCTGCCTCTCATAACGTTAAGCAGTGCTCCGAGCTAATTTTCCCCACCTTTAGTTGAGCACATTTTGGTGTCCCTCCTGGGACCCCCAGTTCACAGGGTAACACAACATTTATTATGCATGTAGGCTTATTTGAGTTTACAATATTGCCTTTTGGGTTAAAGAATGCTCCTTCAACTTTTCAAAGACCAGTGGACCAGGTCTTGCAAGGTTTAAATGCTTTCACTGTAGCATATATTGATGATATTGGTGTGTTTAACAATGAGTGGGAGCAACATCTACATCATCTGCACCAGGTATTGGAACGAATTAAAATTGCGGGGCTTACTATTAAGGCACCAAAATGCCATATAGGGAAGAGAGAAGTCAAATACCTCAGTTACATTGTGGGCAGTGGCCTGATTACACCTGAGAGGGATAAGATCAAAGCCGTAGATCAATGGCCAATACCCACCACTAAAAGAAAAGTGAGAGCTTTTCTCGGTTTAGTGGGGTATTACAGAAGGTTCATTCCTAATTTCAATTCTGTGGCAGCGTCCTTATCGGAGATAAATAAAAAGGGTTACCCTGAAAAGGTGATCTGGAATCAACTGTGCCAGGAAGCTTTTGATAAACTAAAGGAAGCTCCAGTACTTATCGCTCCTGATTTTGGGAAGTTGTTCACAGTGATTACAGATGCCTCTAATATAGGTCTTGGGGCTGTATTAAGTCAAAATGGTGAGGATGATCAATTGCACCCAGTAATGTTCCTAAGTAAAAAGTTGCTTTTAAGGGAAAGACATCTAGCAACAGTGGAAAAGGAATGCTTAGCGATTGTGTAGGCTCTTAACAAATTAAAACCTTACTTATGGGGAAGGACATTTGTTCTGAGAACAGATCACTCACCGTTGTGTTGGTTAAATCATATAAAGGGAAGCAATGCCAAATTGTTAAGATGGAACTTGTTGTTATAAGATTTTAATTTTGATATTGTACATATCAGAGGTAAAGAAAATATTGTTGCTGACTCATTATCCAGACAAATGGAGGAAGGGTAAGATGTAAAATATATTATAGTAATAGTAGTGATATAATTACACTATTTGTGTTGAGTTGTAAATGCTTTAATGATATATTGGTAGATAGATAGAGTGATGGTAAGTATGTGTTGAATATTAGGGTGAATGGTTGTGTGAGAATCCTCATTGCTTTTGATGAGACCTGTGTAGAGGTCTCAGCAACACAATGAAAGAGTAAAAGGGGGGAGGTCGGTTGTTACCCTGATTTCTGGGGTCCCTTGGGAGACACCTCAATGTGCTCCATGTGATGGGGAATGGAAACTAGCCAGAGCACAAGCAATAGCAATGTGAGAGGCAGAATAACCTAGCGGGGTCTTTTTACCCAGTGTTTACGGGATCAGGCCAAGCCAAAAACCAAACAAAAATGTCCAATAAATGATTTTATTGAATTAAAATCTCACGCAGCAACGCAATCACTTACATACTCACTCAAGACCTATTAAGAAGCAAAAGAGAGGAAACTGCATAGGGGAATATTGAAGGGATGTAGCTGGGGGTGATACTGCACCTTCGTCCTGAAGTCCTTGGTCCAGGAAAAACAGCAGAGAAGTGGGGCTCGGCACAGAGAGGGCTGAGGGGATCAATCAACAGATGGAGCAACGGTCTTCTGGGATGACCGGGAGTGATCCAAAGGATTGCTCAAAAACTGGGACTATTTGTAGGGGAAAAGGTACCTGGAGGGCTAATCCTTTCCTGGGGAGAACAATGGGTGTTTGAGCGATAATGAAGCTCCACCATGGTAATTTCCTTTGAGTGATGGGATTGCTAGGTGTTGCCAAAATCTCAGGCTCTTCGGCTGTGTTAGTTTGTGGTGTGACTCCATGTAAATGGTCCTTGCCTGATGGAATTTGTCTGTTTGTCTGTTTGTTTTTGTTTAGTCTCCTTGTGCTGGCCGTTTGCTCTCCCTGAGCACACGGTCTGACTAACGAGGGGGAGGAGCCAGCTAGGGGGAGGAGTCTTATTAGGAGCGCCCAACGGTGCGCACCTTTGAAGTCCTCTACTTCAATCCTTCAAATTTAACCCTTCACAATCAGTAGAGCAGACGTAGCTTATACAGCTGAATTTCAGAAAGAAAGCCCAGTTATTCTTTCTAGAACTACTTCCTGTACTACTCTGTGTAGTATCTAGGATGGAAGGTGAGGGAGCTGCCGTGGTCACCTGTAGCACTTGTGGGATGTTCCTTTTCTTTCCACAAGATGTTGTCAGGTACACCTGCGCCAAGTGCAAGCTGGTGACCTTCTTGGAGGAGAAGGTTTGCCAGCTGGAGGCACGAGTTTCTAATCTTCAGCTTATTAGGGAAGGGGAGGAGTTTTTGGATAGGGCAGAGAAGACGTACCAGAAGACTGAATGCGCGGAGGAGCTGCCAGATCAGGAAGTCAACACACTGTGCCAGGAAACGGAGGCTTGGAGGAATGTCACACGTAGGAGCAGAAGGTCCAGGAAGGTAACAGAGACTCTCAACCTACACAATCACTTCAAAGTTCTTGGCCTTACGAACAATGAGGAGCACCAGGAGGAGGGAACAGAATGTCCACGAGAAGGAATCCAACTTCGGCAACGGGAACTAGATCAACGCTCCCAGTCTCAACAGAATGCCCAGGCAGTCCTAGAAGAACATGCTCATTGAGGAGCCCTGGAGAAGCCTCGGAGGAGGCGAGTTCTGGTTGTTGGTGACTCCTTGCTCAGAGGAACCGAAACGGCAATTTGCAAACCGGACAAGCTCAATCGAGAGGTCTACTGTCTTCCTGGGGCCAAGATCAACCACATAACGGAGAGGCTAACCAGGCTGGTCAAGCCCACTGACCATAAGCCCCTCATTTTGGTTCATGTCGGAACCAATGACACTGCGAGGAGCAGCTTTTACCACATTGCAAAGGACTACGAGCTTATGGGGACGAAGCTTAAGGACCTTGGTGCGCAGGTGGTTATTTCGTCTCTCCTCCCTGTTCAAGGATATGGCGCACGTAGGGAAAGGGCAATAGCAGAGGTCAACAACTGGCTCCGCACATGGTGCCGCCGGCAACGGTTTGGGTTTTTGGAACACGGCCTGAATTTCCATGAACGTGGCCTTCTGGTAAGGGATGGGCTGCACCTCACGAAACTTGGCAGGAATGTTTTTGCAAACAATTTCACAAGGAGGATTCAGAGGTCTTTAAACTAAGTTCCGCTGGGGAGGGAGACAATATTATTCAAGGCCAGGACTCGGTGAGCGCAGGCGGAAAAGGCCCAAATGATATTGGACAAGTAGTACAAGTGGCCAGTGGCGGGAGGAGTAGAAACTATAGTACAGGACTTGCAGGAAGGGCCCGGGGACTTAAGTGTCTCTACACTAACGCGCAGAGTATGGGAAACAAGCAAGATGAACTTGAACTCCTAGTACAACAAAATAAATACGATTTGATAGGCATCACTGAGACCTGGTGGGATGAGTCTCAGGATTGGAATGTAGGAATAGAGGAGTATAGCCTATTTTGTAGAAATAGGCCAAACAAGAAAGGAGGAGGAGTAGCCTTGTTTGTCAAGGATGTTTTCACCTGTGAAGAGATCCGTGACTTAAACCCAGAAAGCCAGGTCGAGAGCATCTGGGTAAGAATTAAGGGAGCGAGAAACAATAGGGATATTCTGGTGGGGGTTTACTACAGACCTCCAACCCAGACTGAGGACCTTGATGACGCCTTCCTCAACCAAATGACTGCACATTCGAAAAGGAGAGATACAGTAATAATAGGAGATTTCAATTACCCGGATATATGTTGGCAGTCAAACTCTGCCAAGACAGCAAGGTCCAGCAAGTTTCTTGCTTGTCTTGCAGACAATTTCATGATCTAGAAGATGGAAGAGGCCACAAGGGGATCAAATATTCTAGATCTGATCCTGACCAACAGGGATGACCTTGTTAATGAGGTAGAAGTGGTTGGATCTTTAGGGGGGAGTGACCATGCCCTATTGGAATTTGGCATTCAGTGGGAAGGAGAAGATAAGTGTAGCCAGACACTCGTCTTAGATTTTAAAAAAGCGGACTTCTGTAAACTTAGGGAGCTGCTGGCTGGAATTCAGTGGTCAAGAATAGTGAAAGGGAAAGGAGTTCAGGAGGCATGGGAGTTCCTTAAAAGGGAGATACTGAAGGCACAGTCTAAAACTGTGCCAATAAGGAGGAAAAATGGAAGGCATCTGAAGAAACCAGAATGGTTGACTAAAGAACTCTCAGTTGAGCTAAGTGTTAAGAGAAACATGTGCAGGAAATGGAAGAAGGGGGAAACCACCAAAGAAGAATTTAAGCAAGTAGCCAGGAGATGTAGGGAGGAGGTCAGAAAGGCTAAAGCACAGAATGAACTTAGGCTGGCCAGAGACATTAAAAACAATAAAAAGAGCTTTTTAAAATATGTCCGTAGCAAAAGGAAAAAGAAGGATCCGATAGGGTCGCTGCGCAGAGAAGATGGCGAATTACTAACAGGGGGAAGAGAAAAGGCAGAACTACTTAACACCTTCTTTGCTTCAGTTTTTTCCCAGAAGGATACAAGCACTCAACCTGGCTGTTGGGGAGCAGGTGAGGAAGCAGGGGAAATGAGGCACATAATAGGTAGAGAGGTGGTACAGGAATACCTGGATGAATTCAAGTCTCCAGGGTCAGATGAATTGCATCCTAGGATATTAAAAGAACTGGCAGAGGTCATTTCGGAACCGCTTGCTATAATCTTTGAGAAATCTTGGAGGACGGGAGAAGTTCCAGCAGACTGGAAGAGGGCAAATGTTGTCCCCATCTTCAAGAAGGGAAAAAAAGAAGACCCAAATAATTATTGCCCAGTCAGCCTGACATCAGTACCCGGAAAGATTCTGGAGCAGATCATTAAGCAGTCAGTTTCTAATCACTTAGAAAGCAACGCAGTAATCATGAGAAGTCAACATGGATTTCTCAAAAATAAGTCATGCCAGATTAATCTTATCTCTTTTTATGATAGAGTTACTAGCTTGATAGATGAAGGGAATGCTGTGGATGTAGCATTTCTCGATTTCAGTAAGGCCTTTGACAAAGATCCCCATGAGATTCTTGCAAAGAAGCTAGTAAAATGTGGGCTGGACAGGGCTACTGTTAGTTGGATTTGTAATTGGTTGACTGACCGAACCCAAAGGGTGATCACGAATGGCTGCTTTTCATCCTGGAGAGAAGTGACTAGCGCGGTGCCACAGGGTTCTGTCCTGGGCCCAGTGCTGTTCAATATCTTCATCAACGACTTGAATGAAGGAATAGAGGGCATGCTCATCAAATTTGCAGATGACACCAAATTGGGAGGGGTTGCTAATACACCAGAGGACAGGATCAAAATTCAAAATGACCTGGATAGATTGGAGAGCTGGGCCAAAGCTAACAAAATGAAATTCAACAGAGAGAAATGTGAGGTCCTACACTTAGGTAGAAAAAAATGGCATACAGAAATATAGGATGGGGGACACGTGGCTGGATAGCAGTACGTGTGAAAGGGATCTAGGAGTTTTAATAGACCACAAGTGGAACATGAGTCAGCAGTGTGATGCGGCAGCCAAGAAAGCCAATGCAATTCTCGGCTGCATCAATAGGAGTATGGTGTCTAGATCGAGGGAGGTACTGGTACCACTCTACTCTGCTTTGGTTAGACCTCATCTTGAATCCTGTGTCCAGTTCTGGGCACCCCAATTCAAGAAGGACATGGTCAGACTGGAGCAAGTCCAGACGAGGACAACCAAAATGGTGAGAGGCCTGGAAGCCATGCCCTATGAGGATAGACTTAGAGAGATGGGTATGTTTAGTCTGCAGAAGAGAAGGTTAAGAGGGGACATTATAGCCATGTTTAAATATTTGAAGGGATGCCATGTAGAGGAAGGAGAGGGCTTGTTTTCTGCTGCTCCAGAGACCAGAACAAGGAGCAATGGATTCAAGCTGCAGGAAAGGAGATTCCACCTGAACCTCAGGAAGAACTTCCTGACGGTCAGGGCTGTCCGGCAGTGGAATATGCTGCCTCGGAGTGTGGTGGAGTCTCCTTCTTTGGAAGTTTTTAAGCAGAGGCTGGATGGCCATCTGTCGGGAGTGCTCTGAGGGTGTCCCTGCATGGCAGGTGGTTGGACTGGATGGCCCGTGTGGTCTCTTCCAACTCTACATTTATATGATTCTATGAATATTTGCTCAACTTGGGACAGACACGCTAATCCCCTCAAGTCAGCTTCTCAGGGCTGAGGACCCTTTGTTTATTGTGGGTTTACACATCTTGAGGTTTCCTGGGGCTATGTGACTGGGGATTTTACTGGCTTGACCTGGTTTTCAATCTTTGACCATTGCTGCCTACGTGCCCATCTGGGTGACCTCTCAGGCACATTGAATCATATTTTAAAATCAAAATTGTAGACCCCGTGATAGGGTTTTTCCACTGAGATAACACTGTGATGAACCTGATGGGAAGGGGGTCTTGACAACAGAGCCTTCTTGGCAACTGAGAGTGTTTAAGCTGGTTGGATGGTGAAATGGAACCTTGGATAGCCCAGGGGAGGGGCTGGTGGAAAGAGAAGAAGAACGGATTTTAACGGTCTGGAGAGTGATTGAAGGGAGTGTGATTTGTGGTGTGTTTGGGAGAGGTTGGAGATTTGAAGAGCTCTGTGGGAGAGAGAACTGAGAAATTAGGTGTACGAGAGATAGTGAATGAATTGAGAGAGAGAGAGAGAAGAATGGTGTGCTGTTTATAAACATTTAGATGCAAAACACATTTAAAGCAACAGTGTTACAATAAATGTTTGAAGTTCTGTGTTCCTTAAAACAGTATCACAGAGTCTTATTTGAATCCTGGAATATACACGCTACCAATAATATCATCTTGACCTTAGTGCCAATAGTACCACAGTCTTGGAAAATATAATCACTGCTGATCCTTACATCTGGGAGAAGGGCAGATTTAGGGAAGGCAGCAAAGGGGGGAGAGTCCTGAAAGGAAGAAGCCAAGAGGGAACAAGAGTGAGGCAGGGACTGCGTTCTCAGAGAGGGAGAACTGAGGCAGACCCATTTGTCCTGGTCGTGGCTTGATTAAGAGATCTCCCTGGCTGTTCAGACCTGAACACAAAGAGGTGTCAGGCTGGGCAGGCCTTGAGTGCAAGGCTTGGTTGCGCCTTTCGCACTCAGCACTGACTGGCAGTGGTTTTTTCCCACGTGCGTAACACCACCTCTGGTCGTCCTCCTCCTCCTCTACCATCTGTTGCCTGGCAAGCTAAGGACAGCTTGCACCCTCATTTCTCAGCCTCTCCTAATGCCCCCCACATACCAAGAAAGGAGATGGGTAGAGAAGTACAGAGCTATCATGCTGACCCACCTCCTTTCCCTCTCCTTTTCCTGTCCTGGTTTGGACCCTAGGTGCCTGTTTCCCCCACCATGCCTTAGCTCCATTCCCACAGACATGTGATTTTTCCACTTTTGTGGTGGTACTGTACTCCTAACCCTAGTGATCATGCAGGGCTAACTGTACTATGATTAGAAATAGTATTGTGGAATGTTATGTTTAATAATCAAATATTAATATGAGTGTGTAAATAGTGTAAGAATAGTATTAATTTATTTTAGTGATGGGCCAACTGAATCCTTGAATCCTGAGAAGGATTCAAGATTCGCGGATCCAAATCCCTGTGCCAAAACAGGCAAACCGAATCTTTCAAATCCACCAACCAAATAGTTTGTTGTAGACCAGAATGCCTGAAAACCTAGACAAACAGACAAAAAGGGGAGATGGCAAGAAGGTAAGTTTTCTCCTTGGAGTAATAATGGCCTTTGCTAACAATTTCAGAGATTAGATCTGAGGTTGTATTCTAAGATATTTAAATTGAACATTTAATATTTAAGTTCAGCACTTGACTGGAAGGTACTGTCTTCTTGAGATTTCAAGGACAGCTGAAACATTCCTTTGCATGGCTCCCTTGCGAAGCTCTTTCATACACAATTCTAGGGTTTCTAGTCGCAGCCTTCTCTGCCAAAATGTGCTGGTGCATCATCAAACTACAAACCCCAGGATGCCATAAGAAGCCATGCAAAAAAATCCAGTTTTGACCTGGATTATCTCTACTGTAGTATGTGGCCCTGTTTACACAGGCAGGAACATGTGGGATTAATCCACATTTTCCTGCCTGTGTAGAAAGGGCCTTCATGTCATTTTCAATCTGGAGAGATCCTGAGGCAAAACTATGACAATTGTCCTGGCCAGATTTCTTCAGAGGGAGGTTTTAAGGGAATCCTTTTAAAAAAAGGATTCAAAAGATTCGAGATTTGTGAGATTCGTGGATTCCCAGCACCTTCTAGGTATTTGGAAAATTCTGGATTTGTCCCATCCCTAATTAATTTAACATAACCTTTAAAAATTTTATTAGATATTGGATAAGTTTAAATAGTCATAGTATTGTTTAATTTTGAGGAAGTATATTTAGTATATGATGCAACAGCCATGTTCTGGGGAGTTGGAAGTCATGTTGTAGTCCTCTAATTTCCTTTTTGCCTTTTTTTGTATTTGTCTTTAGGATTGTTTTTGTTTAGCTAGTGTATGTTGTTTTTATTTTTCTGTATATGTTGGTTTATATTTTTAAAAAGTGTTTAATAAAAATATTATAAAAACTTAAATAGAGGTTTGTACTTGCCAGCAAAAAGTTCCCTGAGAAATGGGAATGGAGCGTCTTGTGGCTGAAGATTCCATAGTTTGGGAGAAGGCTTTCTTCTGTGTCTTCACTAAATATATCTGTAACAGGGGTGGCACTGAGAGAAAGCCTTTCCTTGGAGATCTTAAAATGCAAGCAAGGTCATACACACACTCTTACTAAAATCGGCCAGAGGCCCCCCACCCCCAACATAACAAAAATGTCCCCACAGTCCCTGGAAGGCATCTGGGGACAAAAATTAGAATGTTTTTTGTGGATGTGTGCATCCACAGTGGAGAAAATGGCTCTCCAAGGTCATATGGGGGGGGGGGTTAATATGGCTCTCTGGCCTCCTTGCTTTATTAGATGCTAGCTGCTGCACTGTCATTCTGCTTTCGGCTTCCTTTTCTTGTTTTGGGGTTTTAATAGAACAAAATAAATACTTCAGCCAATATGCACATTGCAGGTGTATATGAAACCCTTGTGGCTGACATTTTCAGTAACACATAACAGCTAGATAGACTTGAAAGTGGCTTTAAATTTGTAGTGTGGACATGTCTTAATCATGTAGCATAGTAAACATCCAGTTGATCGGTTCCATGTGCTACTCCAAGATACCTTCGATGGACAGATTACTTCTGACCTCTTTCATGTTGTTTTGTCTTGTAGGCTAGATATTCCCTTGAGAGTGTCACCCAAGCAGAGGCAGTTTGGAGGACAAAGTATGAAGATCTAATCTGGCTAAAGCCATTCTACTCAGAGAGTAACAGTTTCCTTGAGATCCAACATGTAGATGAAGATCTGCCCTGTGGTGAGGATCAGGAAATATTGGTGGATTATATTCTCGACCGGAAAGAACTGGACCCAGAGGCTGACCATGTAGATTTTTATTTTTTGGTAAGAGTTACAATAATTTGCAGAAAGTGAAGCACCGGGTAAGAAAGAAAAAGGTGAAAGGAAAGAAGAATTCTAAACGGGATAAGCAGAATTAAAAAAATGTTTTTCTTGAACTACTGTTGGTGGGTTTCTTCTGCTGGTGACTTACACTATAAAGCCATATTGGCTAGGATCCTAGTGGCAGAAATGTTTTGTACTTTCTGTATATGTAAGGATGATTGGACATCACTAAAAACACAATAGCTGAGCTGAGATATATCAGTTTCAGTGGTAGGCTTTCAGAAGGAAGTGAAGGGCAAAGTGAAAGGTGTTGTACTCAAGACACAAAAGACATAATGATGGGCTTTTCCAGCATTCCCTTCACTTGCAAATTCAGAAGCTGCAACTGTGACCAGAGATGTGGGGTGGAAAATTTTCCACACCATATATGCTCATGTGCCTATGTGTGTGCGTACTTGCGTGCATGCATACATACACACAGGTATGTGTAGAATTCTGTTCATCACATTAAGAAATATGTATTATTAATTATTCACTGCATCTTTCTGGGATCCAGAACAAATTTGCTAGAACTGCTGTTTACCTGTCTCTATATTATAAAGCAAGTTGCATACTACATGGATCTAGTTACCTTCTTGCAAGTGTACTATCATGCTTAACAACTATTCAAGGTAGTGCACTAAACTGTCACATTGGACCCAGTTTGCTTTTATTTTAATAACTCAAGAAGCCTACTTTCCCATGGATAAAATCTTTCATGCTGTTTCGCCATGTCCTGTTTTTCTGTCCCCCCACCCCGCATTTTCTAGCTTTCAGCAGTTCCAACTATGGGGCAGAGTGGAGAAGAGAGGTCAACTTTTCTTATCCCAGAACTAACACATTTTCCCCCTGCAGGTTATATCAAAAGGAAGAATTGTTTCTAATGGATGGAAGCAGGTGCCAGTTGGCAAAGATGAGAGTAAGTAGAAGGACCCATGTTTTTCCATTAACTACATTTCATAGGATGGGAATTACCTGATGAGACCAGGCTGTTCAATTTTGGTGGGCTTGCTTTCTGTTATAAGAACCTGTTCTGTCATGTCAGTTATTCTATTTTTACCTCACCTTTCAGGCAGGGCTCCTTGCATAGAATAGTTTGGGTAAAAACTGAATACAATAATAACCATTTGTGAGAAAGGGTTGTATACCATCCTTGTAAGGCAGGCTCTGAGGAATGTCAGTCTTCCTAAAAACTATGTCTCACACTTCTGCATCCTATGGAACAAATCACTTTGCATACATAGCCAGTGGGGTGTAGTGGTATGAGTGTTTGAGTGTTGGACTGTGAGTCTGGAGACCAGGATTAGGATCCCTACTTGGCCCTGGAAACTGACTGAGTGGCCTGGGGCCTCAGAGAAAGGCAAAAGTAAACCTCTTCTGAATTAATCTTGTCAAGAAAACATCATGAAAGGTTTGCCTTAGGGTTACCATAAATCGGAAATGATGTGAAGGCACATAACAACAGCAACAAGAAGAAAAAGCATAAATGCCATTGTTTTTATAAAAGTGAAATTGCAAACATACCAATACTAAAGTGCCACAGACTGCTATATCCTTTGCTACATAAACACATGTATTTTAGTTTTTGCCATCTGAGCTGGAAAAAAAATAGTCTTATAAAATTACATTAAGTATTTGCAGACTATTTAGATATCAAGTTAAACTTTATCTTTAAAAAATTGTACTCTTTGGTGCCTCCAATGAATTTCATGGTGTTTTCATAGGCAAGGAATACTCTAGGGTTGCTTTCGCTAGTTCTTTCCTCTGAAATATACCCTCCAGCTGTGGTTGTTAACCTTTTCTTTACCAGGGACCCCCGTGATTATAATTTGTTGCCAGAGACCCCCCCCAGACTTAACTCAACATATAAGTATTTAAATTTAGATTAAAATGTGCAAATATTTATATATTTATTAAAGGTTTCTGGAAAGGAAAATTCAAATCTCTGCTCAGACACTGGATGACTTTGGGCAAGTCACCTTCTCTCCACCTCCAAGGAAGGAAAAGGTGAACTCGCTTGCCAAAAACAAAACAAAACAAAAACCGCAATAGGTTTACCTTAGGGTTGGCATAACTCAGAAGTGATTTGAAGGCACACAACAACAAAGGGCCACTGAAGGGCAGGGAGGTTCTTTCTAGCCATCATGCCTCTCCCCTTTGAAAACTGACTTATGGTAACCCTAAGGTGAACCTATCATAAGGGTTTTCTTGGCAAGATTTGTTGTCTTTGCCTGTCCCTGTGATTTCTTACTTTTTACCTTTCTCTGAGGCTGAGAGAATGTGGCTTGCCTGAGATCGCCCAGTGGGTTTCCGTGGCTGAGTGGGCATTCAAACCCTGGTCTCTCATAGTTTGGGTGTGTGCACATGCCTGCATCTATGTCCCTTTTATTAGGGACACAGCAGTGGGGTTGTGTGTGGGATGCCAAAATTGTTCCTTTATTTGCAAATGTGTGAGCAGTTTGGGCGTGCACACACTCCTGCTACCACATCCCTTTCATCAGGGATGTGGCAGCAGGGGATATATGTGCGTGTCCAAACTATCACTTGTTTGTAAATGAGGGAGCAGTTTGGCTGTGCACACATTCCTGCTGCCGTGTTCCTCATTGGCCACACCTTTTGCTGCCACATCCCTGACAAAAGGAGCACAGCAGCAGGCCTATGCATGTGCCCAAACTTCTCCCTTGTTTGCAAACAAGGGAGCTGTTTCAGTGCCTGCACACACACCTGCTGCCGTATTGCTGTTGCTGCCACTGTTGTTAGTGTCCAACGGCAGAGCTTCTTGGACCCTTTCTGAGGGTTCTGTGGACCCTGGGGTCTCTGGACTCCAGGTTGAGAACCACTGGCCTACACCATCTGACGTGCTCCCATCCAAGTACTAACCAGGACTGACTCTGCTTGGCTACCAATATCAGATGGGATCTGACGCCTTTAGGGTAGTTAGTCCAACACAGTACTGCATATTAAATGCAGATTTGTTCACATTTGAACAATACATTTATCTTTCTGTGTTAGCCATCTATCAGAAATGTCTAAGCAGACTCAAAGGTGAATAACTTCTGATTCTGAATCTGAGTCTTCATTTTTATCTTGGCGCACTTCAGAAAACCTGAGGGTGTAATCTTCTTTACCTTTTCATGTGTTTCTTTATTCCTTGAACTGCTAAAATGAGTATTTCCAAACAGGGATGAGTTATTTTTAAAAGCCACAGCAAAATTGTGTTCTGAAATATACCTCACTAATTCCATAAGTAAGAAATTTCATAGGAGTTTTTTTTTCCAATATCCCCCCCAAATTTAGGTTTTCCATTAGAAAACAGGAGTGCAGGTGTTCACAGCAATCAGCACAGAGGATCTATTGTTTTAAAGTAAGGTCAATTGATAAGTCAGACTTGACAGAATTAAACAGATTTTTTGGGGGGTGAAATCTTCTATGTAAAAAGAAATTGTTCTCATGTGAAATCAGTTTTTGATTTCAAAACATGTCAGTCAGAAAAGTGATTGAGTAGGTTTGGCTCTTCTTTGCCCTTTTGCCATCTAATAGAAACAAATGAGATCCAAGAAGTTGTTTGTGTCACAGTGCTGATATAAATTACCTCACTTCCTTCCATCTTTTCTTTCCCTGATCCAGCCCTGAAAGGCACCTTCTCTCTCACCCTGTCCGTGAGCTCTGACATGGCACCCGAGGCCATGCTTCTGCTTTATGCTGTGTTTGCAGATGGCGAGGTGGCAGCTGATATGGAAACATTCAGCATAGATATGTGCTTCAAGCATAAGGTCTGTCAGGAACTGGGGAGCAGGGGCTCCAGGAAAAACCTTATGCCTTCAAATAGTAGATTCTTTTCACTGTTTACAACAGTTTCCTGTATTATTTTTACATTTTGTTAATCTTGTTGCCATGATTTTATCTATTATCCACTTCTGTGATAGGTTTCCTACTTTATAAACAGTGTCCTGTGTACCTTCCTCTACAGGTGATGCTGGGCTTCTCAGAGCAGGAGGAGCTTCCAGGGTCAAAGGTTAATATTGAGCTAGTAGCTGCCCCAGGTGCATTGTGTTCTCTCCATGCTGTGGACAAAAGTGTCCTCCTGAGGAAGGATGAAATTCTGACACCAAAAAAAGTAAGATTGCTCATCCATTTGAACTGAGGCCAGTGAATTTTGCTGCTACTCCTCGCTTGCACCTACCAGCTTCATGCAGTGCTTTATCATTTCTTCCTTTGGTGGATGTTTGATTGATTCTGTCATCCAACCTCCATTTTCTTTTCAGTCACCACAGTAGGCATTTTGCTCCTGGATTTCTTCAGCCCCTCTGTGGCATTTTACCAATCTCTCCATCTCTTTCCTTCACCACATCTCACCCTTCCTTATCTCTATTACCTTTGAGGCCCTTGCTGCCATTTTATTCTTATTTCTGAATGAGCAGTGATGATATCTTGCCTGTGTTTATTAGCAATCCCAGTTGCTAATAAAGAACTGCAATATCTGTAGTCAGGAAGCAGATGACTGTACAGGGCAGGATGAGGTTGTGCAACTACAGTAGACTTCTCCAAGTTGATACTGTCTTACAGCTTCCATTAGTTCCAGCCACCATGGCCAGAGGTCAGGCTTAATAGGAACTTTAGGCCAAAATATATGCGTGTGCGTGTGCGTGTGCGTGCGCACGCTGAAGAAAGCTTTGCCAGTTGTGTTTTTCTTGATAATGATTGCTATGTGTGTTTTCAGAGCTTTATTACATTTCAGCAATTTGTTCCACAGCTCTTTGATTCTGATTCTGCTGACAAAGAACTAATCACTGGAAGAGGATTTCCATATCGCTTGGAAGACTTTGAGCCATACCCCTGTGTTGCCCCCGTTGGAGCTAATCAAAGGCAGAAGCGCTCTCTGCGGGTAGCCCCTTGGTATCAGTCTGAGGCTGATGTTTATAGTCTGTTGAAGGTGAGCACCTTCTGCTCCTGAATGTGGCTTGTATAGGACTTGCTCCTTTTTAATTTTATTCAGTTAGAGTAGTTGTAGCTTGGCTTTCCATTCATAAGGATCTGCAAGGCACTCCTTTTAACCCCTTGGATCCAGACCACTTAGAGTGTTTAAAATTCAGAAAGAGTGCATTGAATTTGGCCAACAAGGTAACTGGATCACTGACACAGATCCTGATTTATATGCCTTGTATGCCAATGGGATTAGGCACATAAGAGTTGCATAGGATGATTCCTGAGCTGCTTGTGAGGTAGAGATGGTTCTGCCAAGCAGTACTTGAGATTCTGAACCTACCTATCCATTTGCTACAAAGATATGGACAGTTTTCTTTCTGGAACAGGAATGAATGGGGAGTGTGTGAGAGAGAAAGGGAGAGAGAGAGATTTGACTTACTTTTTTTTACAGATTGATTGGACTTATATTATGACTTGCTTTTTAGATAAGTGGCTCAAAATAAAAATGAAGAAAACAAAACAATTAAAACAAAATTAAAAGATAGGATAAGTTCAAGCTTAAAACATTAAAAACACAATTTAAGCGTACCAATAAAAGAAAATACAACAGTGACCCGATTCAAAGACTGTCTTACAACAAGCCGACTTGACTGTAAAGGTCTGCCTGATTAAAAAGAATTTTGCTGGGTGGCAGAAAGACACCACGTTGGGGGTCAACCTAACCTCCTTTAATAGGCAGCCAGAGAGCCTGGGAATATTCCTCATTTCTACCTACACTCTGCTATTTCTTTGAGATTCCTTGGCTTCAAAAGGAAAACACATACACAGTTGAATGCCACAGCAAAATCACTAGAAAGGTCAATATACATGTTTTTCCTCTTGCTTAAAGAAATCTTAGTTCAATACTTGTCTGAATTTTAATTGACTAATTAATTTATTAAACTTGCACATTCATACATCAAGATTTCTGATGCTTGTGTGCTGCTGCTGCCGCTCTTATTAACGTTATTTTATAGAAACATAGAATCATAGGGTTGGAAGATACCACAATGACCATTAAGTCCAACCCTCTGGCATGCAAGAATACACCATCAAGGTATTCCCAACAGATGGCCATCCAGCTTCTGTTTAAAAACCTCCAAAGAAGAAGACACCACCATAGTCTGGGGCAGTGTAGTGCACTGTCAAACTTCTCTTACTGTCAAGAAGTTCTTCTTAACTTTTAGATGTGATATCTTTTCCTGAAGTTTGAAGCCATTGTTTTGTCTCCTAGTCTCTGGAGCATCAGAAAATGGGCTTGCTCCATCCTCTTGTCTGATTTTGCATTGGCTTGCTTAGCTGCCGCATCACACTGCTGACTCATATTCAGCTTGTGGTCCACTAAGACTCCTAGATTGTTTTCATATGTACTGTGGTCAAGCCAGGTGTCACTCCTATCTGTGCATTTCATTTTTTTCTGACAAAGTGTAGTACTTTACATTTCTCCCTGTTGAAATTTGTTTTATTAGTTTTGGCCCAGCAATCTGATCTGTTAAGATCATTTTGAATTCTGATCGTCCCCTCTGGGGTGTTAGCTACTCCTCCTAATGTGGTGTAATCTGCAAATTTGATAAGAATGCTCTCTATTCCCTCATTCAGATCATTGATAAAGATGTTGGATAGCACTGGTCCCAGGGAAGAACCCTGTGGCACCCCACCAGTCGCTTCTGTCCAGGATGAAGAGAAGCTATTGGTGAAGAGGAGCCCTTTGGGTTTGGGCAGTTGATCAGTTACAAATCTACCTAACAGTAGCATTGTCTAGCCAAAATTTTACTAGTTTGTTTGCAGGAATATCATGGGAGGCCTTGTCAAAGGCTTTACTGAAGTCAAGATATGCTGCGTCCACAGCATTCCCTTCCTCTATCAAGCTAGTAGATCTATGAAAAACAAGTGTAGGGGGAGAGATAAGATTAGTCTGGCATGACTTGTTTTTGAGAAACCCATGTTGACTTTTAGGGATCACAACATCATCTGCTCCATTTTCTCCAGGTAGAATATTGTTTCCCTTTTGGGAGAAGACTGAGGCAAAGAAGGTGTTCAGTCGTTCTTCCTTTTCTCTGTTCCCTGCTAGTTCCCTGCATCATTCTCTTCACACAGAAAATCTACCATTTCCCTGTTTGTCCTTTTGCTATGAACGTAGCCAAAAAGCCCTTCTTATTATTTTTGACCTCTCTAACAAGCCTGAGCTTGTTCTGTGATTTAGCTTTTCTGACTTTCTTCCTACACTTTCTATTTATTTGTTTGAATTCCTCTTTGGTGATTTCCTCCCTTTTTCCATTTCATTCCCTTTTAAATTGAAAGTTCTTTAGACATCCATCCCAGATTCTTAACACCCCCTCCTATTTTTCTCCTCATTGGAATAGTTTGATGTTTTGCTCTCGGTATCTCACTTTTAAGAAACTCCAATTCATCATAAACTGCCTTCTCTTTTAGAATTCTTGACTCATGAAATCACTTCCAGTATTTCCCTAAGTCTACTGAAATTGGCTTTCTTAAAGTTTAGAATGTGTGTCTGACTACGCTTGGCTTCCCCTTTCTACTGTATAAGTTTACTCCAGGAGAACATGATCACTTCCACCCTCAGGATCCTGACACCTCCAACTCATTAACCAGATCATCATCGTTGATAAGAATCATATCTAAAGTAGCTGATCTCTTGTTCTCTCCTCTGGGTTCTGGACTATGAATTTGTCTGCAAGGCAAGTGAGAAATTTGTTGGACCTGGTACTCTTGGCAGAGTTTGACTTCCAACAAATATCAGGATTGTTGAAATCTCCCCACTTAGCATTTGTGATGTAGCAAAAGCGCGCGCACACACACACACACACACACACACACAGCAAAATCTGATTGCATAATAACAATTGAATTGAATGTCTAAAGAGTTTTCTTCTACCTTTTCTTTTTCACATTGAGCAATTTTAATGGACTCTTCAGAGTCTACTAACAAAGGATCTGTAAGATTTCCTTCAATTTCTACAAGCTTCCTCAGTTGTTCATTTTTAAATTCCCCAAATTCCATCCAAAAGTCCAAAAAATACGCAGACACTTCCTCTTTTTCAAACTGAGAATCCATTTTATTCAGCAGGTCAAAGCAAAAATCTGTTCAAAGAGACAACAGCTCAGAGTGGTTATCTGTCAAAGTAAGATAACATTAGATAAAAGTACTTTTCTCATGATCCCTTGCAATAATTTCAAATAGATGGCATCTGGAGCTATTTCACCCAAATTAATGTCTCAGTCTAATATATTTAGAACATTAATCATCTCAATTCAAAATTATAAAAATCCAGTATAAGTCATTAGTTGAAGTCAAACAAAGGGGAACTTCATTTTAATGGTCTTTCAACTTTTCCTTTTAAATATAAGATTACTTCCAGCATTCCAAAGAAGAAAAAGATCTTGCTCTATTTCTTTAAGTCCACAGATACAAAAAAGAACAACATCAAAAGAAGGTCCATTTCCAGAAACCAATTACAAACCCACTAACTTTGTCCTTCATAAATACCAAAGAAAAACAGGAGAAAAGAAAAGAAAAGAAAAAAAGGAAAAAATAGTCAATTTGTCCTTTACAAGGCAATCTAAAAAATGGCACTGTCTTTTTAAATTCTCCATCTCACAAGAGGGATTAGTGTTATGGAAACAAGCACAACTGCTGCAAACAAGGAATTTTCCTTTTTCTATGAAAACTAGTAAATTCAGGACTTCTTCATGCAAGAGGTCCAGGCAAAGGATAACGTAGTGTCCATAAAGGGGGTATAGATCAATCACCCCCAAAGTGTGCAATTGTCTCCACAGCCTTGGGAAGTGATGCAGCTTCTCTGTTCCTGAGCATACGACTTGCAGGTCCCAGTTCAGCTGGTCTGGAGATCCTTGACCCTCCCTGTGTCAGAGAGTCTGGACAGCTTGACAGGGGAGCTCCCTCAGCAGGCACAACACTTTGGGGTTTGCAATCTAGCAAGCAACTTGCTAGATCACTTCCTCCATTACCCCAACTGAAAGCCGGCACCACCAAAGGGTTTTGATGGTAAAATATATTCAAAAGGGGTTCATTGTGCTTCCTTTTGTGCAGTACTAAGAAGTGTTAGCTATGGTGCTACTTCTGTTGTCTCTGAGACATTCTGTACCAGTGTCACCTCCTCCTACTGCTGCTGCTGCCACCCAGTAGCTGTTTGGCACATTAGAAGCCAAGATGACTAAACTGAGACTATCATATTATCATGAAAAGATGTGACTCACTAGAAAAGACAATAATGTTTGATAAAGTAGAAGGCAATAAGAAAAGAGAAAGACTGGGTTACAGAGGGATAGACTTTACCAAGGAAGCTATGGTGCTGAGTGTGCAAGAGCTGAGCAGGGCTGTTGATGATAGGATGACTTGGAGTTCTCTTGCTTATAGAGTCACCATGAGTTGGAGTTAAAAGCAGTTAACAACAAAAGCCATATAGGGCTTTATAGGTCATAATGAGCACTTTGAATTGCATCAGGAAACAGACCACCTTCCAATGGAGCTTTTGAAGCAGAAGAGTTTTATGATCACTCCAATCAGCCCCAATTAACAGTCTGGCTGCAGCTCTTTATACCAAATGAAGTTTCTGAACATGTGTCACAGGATGCCCCAGTAGACTATGTTACAGTAATCCAAACGTGTTGTAACCAAAGCTTGAGTCACCATTGCCCGATCAGGCATCTCCAGGAGCATGTGCAGTTGGTACACTAACTTTAAGAGTGCAGAAGCATTCATGGCCATCACAGAAACCTGAGCATCCAGGTTCAAGGCTGAGTCCAGCAGTACACTCAAATGGCAAACCTTTGTCTTCAAGGGAAGCACATATAGAATATAGAAAAAGTAAAGGGAAAAAATTAGATAAATTAATATACATGTAATAGTTAGACTACAACAGATGAATCACTTTCCGTACCCACCGTTACATTTTATAGCATGTAATTGTAAGGACTTAACAAGAAATTTGGATGTTTTAAAGGATACATATTTCACAGCATCAGATAAGAGAAAACAAACCTCCACAGAAGAGCGCATTCCTTTAAGAGATTTCAGTAAAGGAAAAATATAATTATTCCTAAGGTCATTATAAATAAGACATTCAAGCAATACATGAGTTAAATCTTCTATTGAGATAGAGTTGCAACCACATACCCTTGTCTTTCATAGGAACACTGTTATATCAGCCCATCTGAGCTGCTAATGGAAGAACATTTAGTCTAGCATGTAGAAAGGCTAACCACATTTTAATATGTGGAAGGTCCACCAGGTAACTTGGAAGAGATAGATACAGTGGCGTGAAAGAAACAGAAAAAATATTGGATTGACAGGACATAATCATCTGACATTGCATCTCAGTATCCTTGAGTCTTTGGAGAATTAATATTTTCACTTTATCATGCCTTTGGGTCAAAAGAAAGGAGACTGAAAACCCCAAATTCATGGCAACCAGTTGTATTTTATACATCCATGAATTTGAGCTGGACTCTTAGAGTCAGAAGAAGAAGCTCTGCTTAAAAATGATTTTTAGCCAGAAGAGCAGGGCTAATCTGAGAGCCTCAGCTTTAATTGGCATTATACCTAATTTTGCATAGAGCAATGCTAATTTTGTAGAAGTAGGGACTGCCACAAGTCTACACAAAATTTTATTTTGTGTTCTTTCTAATTTATCTAAATTGGCCAAAGCCCACAATGGTGGTCCATGTAACAGTTTTGGCAAAACCCTGCTCGTATAAAGTTCTAAAGTGGGCTGAATCATATTGCCCTCTTTTGTACAATAAAATAGTAGTAATCTGTTTAAAGTTCTTTTGGCTAACAAGGTACTTGATTGAACTTGTGAAGACCATTTACAAGTCCATCTGAAAGACCACACCAAGATATTTAAAGGCGAAAACTTGCTCCAGTTTATTCCCATCAAGTAGCCAATTATAGATTTTTTTGGATTTACCTAAGACCATAACTTTTTGGTGGAGAAAAATTTATTCTTGCAATATAAACTAAAATGTTTCAGCAATCTATGCAGGCCTAATTGAGTATAAGAAATCAGAATAGCATCATTTGCATACAGGAAAATCGAATATTTCTGATCTCCAGTTTTGACTGGAAAATATTGGTCACCTTTTAAGAACGCAACTACTGTATTTACTGGCATTTAAGACGCACCAGCGTATAAGAAGCACCCCATTTTAAAATGCTTTTTTCTGGGGGGAAAAAAACTAGTTTTAAAAAAGAGCATAACTCCTCCTGTCCCCCTTCCCCTCCGTTTTGCAGGGGAAGGGAAAGGAGGGAACACCAGAGGTGGGGAAAGAAAGTTCCTAGGATCTTTTTTTCCCCTCTCCTTTTCCACTCTGGTTTG
The DNA here is from genome assembly GCA_030412105.1 of Cyclura pinguis. Lineage (NCBI taxonomy): Eukaryota > Metazoa > Chordata > Lepidosauria > Squamata > Iguanidae > Cyclura > Cyclura pinguis. The sequence continues at coordinate 215,683,731 of CM059600.1, forward strand.
CAGGGGAAGGGAAAGGGAGGCGCTCTGGAGGGGCAAGAAGAAAGCTGCACAAGCCCCCCCCCCCGGAGTTACCTCTTTTTCTTCCCATTCAAAACAGAAGGTCAAGTGCGGGTGGGAGAAGCCACAAGAGTTCCTTTCCCCCTCTGGAGCTTCCCCTTGCTATCTAGTGCATTTTGCCTCTGTGCTGAGAACTTGCATGGTGGCAACATGCTTAGGAAAAAAAGACCCACTGGCATATAAGACACACCCTATTTTTAAAAGTTATTTTTCAGGAAAAAAAATGTGTCTTATATGCCGACAAATACGGAACATAATTTATAAATAGACTGAAAAAGAAGGGGAGCAAGTAAACACCTTTGTATTATTCCTTTTGTAACAGGTGTTGAATCTGATAAGTATCTACTGTCAATTCTGACTTTCAAGGATGTATCTGAATAAAGGGCCGTTATACATTTTAAGAGATTGATATCAATACCCATAGATTATAATTTAGTCCAAAGACGTTCCCGCGAAATAGAATCAAAAGCAGCTTTCAAATCAATGAATGCCACAAAAACATGCTTTACAATTCCTGCCAAGTATTTATCAATAATATGTTTCAACATAGAACATTTATCCAGAGTCTGACCATCCTGAATGAAAGCCAGCCTATTCTGGAGCTAGCAATGCATGATGTTCCACCCAGTCCTCCAGTGTGTCTAGAAGAGACCTGGCATGAATTTTCCCAGAAACATCCAAAAGGCTAATTGGCCTATAATTTGATGGACCATTTCTAGGACCCTTTTTATAGTGTGTGACCACAATAGCAGATGATCAATTTGATGGTGTAATTCCAGAGTTATTAATTAAAGAAAACAATGATGCAAAAATTGGAGCGTACCAGTCAGGGAATGTAATAAAAAGGCTGGTAGAAGGCCATCTCCACCAGGTACTTTACCTTTCTTTAACCTTAGTATTAATGACTTGGCCCTGTCGATTGAAATACTTTCCCAGCAATGCTCCCATTTACATCCAGTACAGAAATAGTTCAAGGCAAAGGAGACCTGTGCCTTATGAACTTTCAGAGGAATAGGAGAGTGTAACAGAGGAGTTGAAGTTGCCTTCCTGTTTACATGAGCCTAACAGGGTCTTTACAGGAATACACAGCATTTTGTAAGACATTCTTGGCCACTCCTCTGAATATCCTTATCTACCTTCTGTTTTCTGTTTTTTTGGTGTAGAGTTGGCTCCAGGTTTGTGCCGACTCCTGGTGCAGTGTCTTCCCCATTCCTGTGGCCTGTAGTGATAGGTGACACCAATTCCTGTTTCCCATCCTCTTCATATATGTGGGATCTCCCTAAACACAGTGGGGAAAGAAGGAAGAAGAAAATACAAAGACTCCAACCCTGATGTGTACAGAGAAAGCAGAAGCAGCATCATGACTGGGGAAGAAGAGGAAGGCAGGGAATGGTGGGGAGAAGGCAGTGTTGTGTGCTTTTGGTTTTAGCTGAGCAATGTTACCTCATACTGCTGGGCCTGGCTTGTTGATCCTACTTCTTCCTCTTCTGTTCCTCTTGATTCACCACAGCTACTGAGAATGAAAGTTTTAACCAACACACAAATTAAAAAGCCTGTTTCCTGTGATCTGCCACCCAGAGAGATAACACCTTTCAGAGGTACTGGAGAAAAACGTGAGAGTTACTCTTTTGACTACTTTCCTGCTAAAAGGAGCGTCTCTTCATATATATATATATCTGCCCAGGAACTGAGGTCTGCAGGAAGAGCATGCCTGTGTATTCCACCAGCAGGGACAAATGGGAAGGCATGGGACAGGGCCTTCTCAGTTGTGGTGCCCAATTGTACATGTACATGGTTTTTAAATAGTTGTAGTTTTAAAACTGGTTTAAACTGTTGTCTGGTCTAGTTTGCTTTTATCTTATTTAATCCAGTTGTGGTTTAATCTGGAAGTGTTTTACCATAATAACCCACCATACAGGGGGGGGGATAAATATTTTAATAAATAAGTAAATTTTGGAATAGTGAGAGCAGTCATTATTATGTTTTTCCCCCATATCTTTTTTCTTGGGGCTAAATCTAACCTGTTTTACCTGTTAATTCCAGGTAAAGGTTAATGTTCGATTTGACCCCAAGAATATAGATCTATACCTCATTCATTTTAGTGGCTTTACTTCCGAGGAAGGAGCTGGCAAAACCTCTTGAGTATTTCTTGCCTTAGAAAACCCAATGAAATTTACAGGGTCATCATAAATTGATAGACAACTTGATGGAACATATGCATACCTGCTGTAAGTGGGACAAATGTTTAATTATTTCCCCTAGGTTTACTATCCTTTATTCCTGCTGATATTTTCATACCTTTTAACAATTATCTCCTGTCAAGATGTTCTATCATTTGACTCAGCAGTTTGATTGCTGGATGTTATGTGTTAGCTTTTGATAAGAATGCTGCCAGCCTATCATGAGGCTCTGAAACTGGCTATACTTTTGTTAGTAATAAACTTAACATATTTTCTCCTTTCTTTGTTCCACTTAGGTGCACCACATCATGAATCTAATAAGGTAGAAAGAGGGTCCCTGATTGTTGATTCCATACAGAAGACAAAAGACAAGAAAGAAAAACCCAGGACACGATTTCCAGAGACCTTTATTTGGGATTTAGTACCTGTCAAGTTAGTGCTTCTCAGATTTTGCTGGGGGGTGAATTAGACAAATATTGTAATGGTGATGGTGTCATCTGCTTTGGGTACTGTATGAGGAGAAAAATGAAATGAAATGAAATATTTACCTTGGGCATCAGTGATGAGGAATTTTAATCCTTGCCAGTGCACTGCTCTTGTTCAGCTTAAGGAACAGGCAGAAGTGTTTGCTTGAAAACCTGCCTGGACATGGCTGGGCTTTTTTATACCTCACAGTTTTTACTGACTCTCCCTATCATGTTTCAGAGCAAATGGAACATACAGTGGGTCATAGATAGAAACTCAGAAGAATCAGTGTTTAGCCATTCTCCATTTTTTTATTATTTTTTTTTAATAAAAAAGAAAAACTATAAATATGTCATGTCACATCTTATCAAATCACATCACATCTTATCACATCACATCATATATCACATCATATCACATCATATATAATGTTATATATCATACATCATATCACATCATCATATCTTTTCCACATCCAAACGAGAAAACTCCACCTACAGGGAGGGGAGGATATGGTTTTTTCGCAGTGTTATTGCTTCAACACCCTCATATATAAGATGAGAGAAGTTTGTAAATAAGCATAGCATATATAACAAGCGAATTTTGAATCAGTCAATATCTTCTGCTATGTCTTGTTTACAATCAAAAAGTAGTGCTATAAGTCTCTCCCCTCATAACTTAATGGAAATTTTCATCTTTGTGGATAAAGTCATGTTAGTGCACATTTTCTCTCTCTCTCTCTCTCTTTTTTTTAATTCTCAAAGTTTTTTACTTCTATTATAATTTTTCAGTGATTCCTCTGCTACTCTTTGATACCCTAAACTCTGCTTTTAAGATAATCTTGTAATGGCTGCCATACCCTTGAACATTGGTCATCCCATTTATTGTCTAGCATGTGCATTAATGTATCCATTTCCGCAACCTCTATTAGTTTTTCCCACCATTCTTCTTCTATCAGTGTTTAGCCTTTCCCCATTTTTATCTATGCCCTTTCATTAGGGCACATATTCTCCTTGTGTTCCTTGATACTTTAACCTTCTACTAAGGAAGAGAGTCAGAAACCTCTTATGTTAAGTGAAAGTACTCAAAAAAGCTATGCACTGTAATGATTATTATTCTTATCTTTTCATTTTCTTTCCATTAAGAGTTCTTGCATGGCTAAACCTGACAAACTTTGAGCCCCTGAATAACAGAGAAGAATCATGGTTTCCCAGTTTTAAGGAGTCTTGATAGTAGTTACACCTGAACAGAATTCCCAGACTTATATCATTTCTATTGCCCCACTCCTTCTTTTCTGTTCCCTTTGTGTGCCTTCAGGTTGTTTTCAACTTACAGTGACCCTAAGGCAAACCTACCATGAGGGTTTCTTGATAAGATTTGTTCAGAGGGGCTTTCTTTTGCCCTTCTCTGATGCTGAGAGAGTGTGACTTACCCAAGGTGACCCAGTTGGTTTCCATGGCTGAGTGGGGATTCGAACCATGGTCTCCAAAATTGTAGTCCAGCACTCCAACCATTATACCATGCTGGCCCTCTGGTGCAGGTGCTTTATTCAGAACTGAACTCTTATAAACCCCCAAATCAGTTAGGTTGTCTTCTGAGTTAGTCTCCTATATGCTATGCTTATAGGCTGGTGTTAATTTGAATATGTAACTCCAATAACTTCTTGGAAAATTGGTATGTAATTTTATGCAGGATGCTCTAAGAGTAATGTTTCCTGATACTGTCAACCAGAAGGAATTCTAATTTTATTCCAAACTTCCCACCTTAGCTGATCATTTTGTGATAAGAAAAAAACAACAACAACAGCTGGCCCTCCACATTTGCAAAGGTGGCAAAACTGCAAATATCAAAGTGTGTGTGTCTGTGGGAAGGGGGCTGAGGCATGGTGGAGAGAGCAGTCAACAAGGATCCAAATCAAGTCAGGGAAAGTGTTACCGCTGTTTCTAGCCTGAGCTTGTGGGATATCAAGATATCATTTGATATCAATAATTCAGCCTTCTGTACCCATTCCTCTCCACGTGCTTGTGAGGCCCCCGGACAAGCACGCACACAGGCGCGGCCAACAATAGCCGAACCACTCACATCCCGATCTAGGCAGGCCAGTCATTGCCGAATGCAGCTTCAGGAGACCTCAAGGCAAGTACCACATTATGTATGCACGCAACTTACAAAAAGGTTCCCTGCCCCGTGCAGGCAGCTTGATGAGCGGACTATACAACTCTCAAGCACTCCGTGTTTGCATACTGGCTACTCTATTGACAATCTGGCTATAACTCAATCATCTAAAGTACTGACCTTTCGGAGGCTTTGTCTTCAGCCCAAAACTCATTGTTTTCCCCAAGTACGGACTAGCCTGCGGCCACAATTTTCCCTATAAGAACCTTTGACTTTGAGCGCTTCCTCGGATCGCTCTTGGCTTCCATCCCGCCTTGCTGTCGCTTTGTCCAGCGAGCCTTCCCCTCAGCCCCACATGCTGAGAATCTACGCTCCCCAGCTTCTTTGCTTTTAACCGGGCTTCAGGACAGGTATAGTATTTCCCATACCAAACCTCCTCTAAAAATCCCTCTATCCCACTCCTACCTTTATTTCTATAGTTCCTTGTGTGAGTGTGTTGCATACACTTGTTTGATTGTGTTTCAATAAAACAATTATTATTATTTCAATTTCTGCCTTATCATTGGCTCGGCCCGACCCCGTAGACATAGTGTTCAAGATCTCACTACGTTACCCTGCCTCTCGCATTGGAAACTTGTGCTCTGTGCTAATTCCCTCCCCATTGTTGTGAGCACACTTAGGTGTCCCTCCCGGGACCCCCAGAAATCAGGGTAACAAAAGGATGGTGGCATCGTGGCTCTATACTTCCTCTCTCTTGCCCATCTCCTTCCTTGGGTGTGTGTGGGACATTGGGAGAGAATTTGTAGTGCTCAGAACTTGGGCTGTGAGCTGTCCCTAGTTGGCCAAGTAGTAGCAGGTGGAGGAAGTGGAGAAGTACCAGGGGTGTTTTTTTAAAGGGCTACGTTGTCTGATCAGAGCTACTGAGAGGGAAGGTTTCCCTGGAAAAAGAAGTACTTGAGGTGAGAGGGGGCGGGGCTGGAGAAACTTGCAAATAATCAAAAAAGTGAAAGTGAAACCCCAAAATGTGGAGGACTGGCTGTAGTGAGAAATGTGCAAAATTTACCAATGATATGACAGAATGTCTGTACCCCTGGGCCCTAAAATTTCTCATCTGAGGTAGACCATTTGTACAATAGAAGCTTCCTTTGGAAGCCTCTGTAATTATAGACAGTTCATCTCTCTTTCTGTTTTTCAGTGAGGAGGGGAAAGCAATCCACTCAGTCACTGTCCCAGACACTATCACAGAGTGGAATGCCCATGCTTTCTGTGTGGCGGACATTGGCTTCGGACTCTCCCAACAAGCCACACTCAGAGTCTTCCAGCCCTTTTTTGTTGATCTGGTGCTGCCTTATTCTGTGGTCTGTGGAGAGACTTTTGAATTAAAGGCCACTGTTTTCAATTACCTCAAGGACTGCATCCAGGTGAGTGTACATTTTAGACAAAAATGTCTTCTCTCTCTTTTTTTTAAAGTTTATTTATATTAAATTACATATAAATAGGAAAAGAAGAAGAAAATACATTGATACTGGTGTGTTACATATACAAAACCCAAATAGCTGCAAGATTTGTTACCTAAGAAGAAAACAATATAAAGTTGTTCGAAGAGAATATGTTATACAAGCAAATATGAATTATTCAAATGAGGAAAACAAGAGTGTAGAAAAAAGGATGTAGATGATGTATGAGTTGTGAAAGTATTTAAGCTATACATTATTAATACTACTACTTAATCTTACATGTTGGTAAATACTGACGCATGGGGAAAAAACATTTTAAAAAAGAGAGAAAAAAGAGGAGACTTTCCCATACAAAGAGATCACAGGTTAAAACAAAACAAAATGTCATATCAGCCTTCCTTAAACAAAAAAAAAGGAATGGTATAGAAAAAGAAAACATAATAAAGATAGGAAATTAATATATTCCCAAAATAATACTATTCTTAATAATCTCTATTCCTCATTCCTTCCCCTTCCCCAAGTCATTCTTCATGGTTGAAATTTTTAACATATGAGGCATATTCTCTTCCTTGCCTCTGTCAAGATCATTTATATCACCAAGGTTGATTTGAAAAGTCAAACGAGTACTCTAACTGTAATGAGTATAGTATAAGTAAGTAATATAGCTGAAAACCTCTAAAGAGAGAAACGAAAAGGTTAGACTTTTAAGATATTATAGACTCTCAGTAAGTAATTTCTTCTTAAACAAAGATCACTAATTTTGGGTTAAGTTGATTTGGGCCCAGACCCTTTCCAATTGGAGCTATGGACTCATCAAATATTGGTTTATTGACTTATTATCGAATCCAGTTGCATTTGCATCTCCAATGTTAACTGGAAGATATTGCTTAATCGGTTCCCAGTCTTTACAAAATTTACTGTTCCCTTTCCCATCTAGTATATAAGTTAGCTTGTCCATTTCAGCAATTTCAATCAGCTTTTTAATCCATTCTTGTTTGGTGGGGATCCAACTAGCTCGCCAATGTCTTGCGAAGACTATTCTGGCTTCAGTAATCATATGCCAGAATAATCTTCCAATCTTTTTGTTTTGATCAGATTTTAATAGACCTAGTAAGAATAGTTCTAGATTTAAATCAATCTTCATCTGCCAAACTTTTTGGATTTTAGATCTTATCACAAACCGGAATCTCTTTGCACAGTTGCCTTCCCACCACATATGGTAAAAAGTACCCCCTGCCTCTACACATTTCCAACATTGATTACTAGTCCTTTTATGCATCTTAGCAATTCTATCTGGTGAGAGCTACCACCTATACATAATTTTCAACCAATTTTCCTGAAGGTCATACGATCTACTATATCTTTGATTGCACACCCATAATTTTTCCCAGTCTTCCAAAGGGATATTATGGGCCAGATCTTTTGCCCATGCAATCTTTCACTTTTTCTTCCTCCATGTTGAAATTTAGGAGCAATCTATAAAGAATGGGCAGTAGGTGTTTATCTCCTTTATGTAAGTACTTCTCAAAATCTGATTTTTGTGTATCTACCCCAGTGGAATTCATATCCGCCTTAAACTTTGCTGCTATCTGGAGATAAGGGAACCACTGGGTGTTAAATCCTTCTTCCAGTAGTTACTGTCTATCTTTTAACTGGTAAATATCTCCTTGTCTTATCAGAAGATGGTGGTAAGTTAACCATGTGCCATAATTCTGCAATTCTTTGGTAGAGAATGCTTCTGATGGAGAAAACCAGGAGGTATAAAACAACGGTTTATATTTTTCCCATACCTTGTATAAACCCTTGCAGGTCACATGATTTGTAAATGATTTCTGGACCTTAGCCTTATTGCAACATAGAAAGGCACGCCATCCAAAGTGTAGGTCATGCAATTCTAATAATAGCAATTTAGAATTATTTAACAAGATGCATGGTTTCAACCAGACAAGGCAGGCCACATCATAATACAAACTTAAATCTGGAACACCAAATCTCCCTCTGTTCCTAGTACACATCATAGGTCTAAAGCTTATTCTTGGTTTCTTCCCTTTCCAAATGAAGTTAAATATATCTCTTCTACATTGGACAAACCAAGATTTTGTAATCACAACTGGAATAGTTTGAAATAAATATAAGATCTTTGGCAGCACATTCATTTTAATAACTGAAATTCTGCCTAACAACAAGAGATTTAATGATTGCCAGGTCTCCAGTGTTTTTTTTAAATTACTTTCCATATTTACAGATAATTGTTTTGAAATTATTGTTATTGTTAGCTGACAATTCTATACCTAAGTATTTAACTTTGTTGGCACATATTAATCCTGATTTCTTTTCAAGAAGTTCTTGTTCTTTCACATTAATATTCTTAATCAGAATCTGGGTTTTGAACTTGTTGATTTTAAACCTGGCTACATGTCCAAATTTATTAAGAGTTCCACTGAAAAATTCTATTATAGGCATCGGATCTTCCAAAAAAATCACCACATCATCGGCAAGTGCTTTGGTCTTATATTCTTCTTTGGCCAATTTTAACTCTTTGCAGGTATTTTTGATTTCTAATATTCTTCAACAAGATTTCCAATATTAGAAAAAATAACAATGGGCATCCTTGCCTCATCCCTTTCTCAGTCTTTAACCTTTCTGTCAACTGACCATTAATAATTAATCAAGTATATTGGTCTTTATATATAGCTTTTATCCAAGTTTGGAATTTGGATCCATATCTCACATAGTCAAGCACTTTAAGCAAAAATCCCCAGTTAACATCAAAAGCCGTCTTGGCATCAAGAAAGATCAAAACTGCTTTTGTCTCAATATGGAGCTCCTAGTATTCTATGATATTCATTACTGTCCTTGGATTGTCTTGTATCTGTCTTCCTCGGAGAAAACCATTTTGGTCGTCATGAATATAATTTGGTAGAATTTTTTAAAGCTGATGTGCTAGAATTGAAGCACATATTTTATAATCTTCATTAAGTAAAGAGATTAGTCTATAGTTTTTACAAGTATGGCAATTTGCTTCTTTGGGGATTAAAGCGACATTAACTTCTTTCCAGCTTTCAGGAATTCTTCCATGTTCTATAATTCCATTCAACATAATTTGTATCGGCTTCATTAACTGGGTCTTGAAACATTTATAATAACTAGCTGTGAGACGGTCTGGACCCGAGGCCTTCATCAACTTTGTTCTTTCAATAGCCTCATTTAATTCTGTTAGGGATTATGGATTATTTAACAATTCTCTATGCTTTGGTGAAATTTCAGGAATCACTTGTAAGTTTAAGTAGCTGTCTATATCTTCAGCTTTAGGGCCAGACTGAATTTGATATAGGTTGGAAAATTATAAAATACTTTTTGAATTGCCTTTTCAACAATTCTCTTTTCCCCATCTTTAATCTCTATAATGAGGCTTCTTTTCCTCTTCTTACTCAACCTATAAGCTAACCAATGGCCAGGTTTGTTAGCGTGTTCAAAGTTATTTTGTTTTAAATACTGAAGTTTCTTTCCTATTTTATCGATTAGAGAGTTGTTTTTGCAATAATTCTATACTTTGGGAAATCTCTTTATTATTTGAATCTTTCATCAATTCTATTTCCAATTGCTTGATTTCCCCCAGTAAATCATCCATCTTTGCTCTCTGCTTTTTTTTTTCATTACATATTTCTTTGTATAAAGAACCTGTTATTTCACTGGTAAACCCTGTCCTGGGGTCTACAATTTTGATATTAAAATATGATTCAATGTGCCTGAGAAGTCATGTTACCGCAGTTTCTAGCCCGAGCTTGTGGTATATTAGATATCATTTGATATCAATAATTTGACCTTCTTTACCCATTCCTCTCCACGTGCTTGCGAGGCCCCCGGACAAGCACACACACAGGCACGGCCGATAATAGCCGAACCATTCAAATCCCAATCCAGGCAGACCAGTCATTGCCAAATGCAGCTTTAGGAGACCTCAAGGCAAGTACCTTTTAAGATCACATTATGTATGCACGCTGTTTACAAAAGATCCCCTGCCCCGAGCAGGCAGCTTGATGAGCGGACTATACAACTCTCAAGCGCTCCGTGTTTGCATACTGTTTGCATACTGTTTGCATTGACAACGCTGTCATAATTCAATCATCTAAAGTACTGACCTTTCAGAGGCTTTGTCTCCAGCCCAAAACGCATTGTTATCCTCAAGAATGGACTAGCCTGTGGCCACACTTTCCCCTATAAGAATCCCTGACTTTGAGCTTCTTGTTGGATCTCTCTTGGCTTCCATCCTGTCTTGCTGTCACTTTGTCCAGCGAGCCTTCCCCTCAGCTCCTCGTGCTGAGAATCGTCACTTCCACGGACTTCGTCTTCAGACTACCCCGGCTTCAGGACAGGTGTAGTATTTCCCATACTAAATCTCCTCCTAAAATCCCTCTATCCAACTCCTACTTTATTTCTATAGTTCTTCCTGTGAGTGTGTTGCATACACGTGTTTGACTGTACATCAATAAAACAATTATTATTATTTGCTTCTGTTTGCTCATTGACTTGGCCTGACCCCGTAGACATTGGGTTCAAGATCTCACTATGTTGCCCTGCCTCTCGCATTGCCAACTAGTGCTCTCAGCTAATTCCCATTCCCCATTATTTTGAGCACATTGAGGTGTCCCTCCCGGGACCCCCAGAAATCAGGTAACAGTCACCTGGATGGGCATGTAAGCAGTAATGATCAAACAATCGAAAAACAGGTCAGGCCAGTAAAATCCCCAGTCACGTAGCCCCAGGAGACCTCAAGCTGTGCAAACCCACAATAAACAAAGGGTCTTCAGCCCCTGAGAAGCCGACTTGAGCGGATTAGCATGTGTGCCCCAAGTTGAGCAAATATTCCATCAGACGAGGACTATTTACATGAAGTCACACCACAAACTAACACAGCCGAAGATCCTGAGACTTTGGCAACACCTTGCAATCCCATCACACAAAGGAAATTACCATGGTGGAGCTTCATTATCGCTCCAACACCCATTGTTTTTCCCGGGAAAGGATTAGTCCTTCAGGTACTTTTTCCCCTACAGATAGTCCCAGTTTTTGAGTGGTTCTTTGGATTACTCCCAGTCACCCCAGCAGACCGTTGCTTCATCCGTTGATTGATCCCCTCAGCCCTCTCCATGCTGAGCCTCACTTCTCTGCTGCCTTCCCAGACCCAGGACTTCAGGAAAAGGTGCAGTATTACCCCAACTGTACCCCTCCAATACTCCCCTATCCAATTTCCTCGCTTTTGTTTCTTAAGAACTCTTGGGTGCATGTGTGCATGATTGTGTTGGTGTGTGAGACTTTCTTTCAATAAAATCATTTATTGGACATTCTTCTTTGGTTTTTGGCTTGGCCTGACCCCGTAAAAATTGGGTAAAAAGACCCGACTAGGTTACCCTGCCTCTTGCATTGCTATTGCTTGTACTCTGGCTAGTTTCCATTCCCCATCACGTGGAGCACACTGAAGTGTCCCTCAAGGGACCCCAGAAATCAGGGTAACAAGCCCCTTCATTACTGCTTTGGCTGTGTTCCATGCAGTTACATTGTCCACATATTTTTCCCAATTCACCTTAAAAAATTCTTCCAGTTCTTTTTAACAAAAGGTGGTCACTTCATCTTGTTGTAGTAATGGATCATTCAGACTCCATCTTCTTTGTCTTGGATAAGATTTAATTGTCATAACTACTGGACTATGATCTGAAAATGTCCTTGCAAGTATTTCTACATTGTACAATTGTCAATAAGATCTTTGGAAATCCAGATCATGTCGATCCTTGACCACGATTGGAGTAATAAGTGAAATCTTTTGAATCAACTTCTTTAAATCTCCAAGCATCAATGATTTGCAACTCCTCTGCTAAATGAAAGAATTCTTTGGATAACTTCCCTTGTGTTTGTTTTTTAGTTTTTTTCAGATTTAAAGACCTTCTGTCCATATTAGGGTCCACTACTCCATAGTAAAAATGTCTTGTCTTACATATGTACCCAGAAAAAAAGGCTAGGAAAAACTCATTGGATGACATGGAGATGGAGTCCAGGCAACTCAAACATCAAGTGCCCTGTTTCTCCTGTGTTTGCACTAATCTGTCACTCTTAAGATAGGAAATACCAAATCTTCATGTCTGTGGGCAGTTTGCATACTTTGCTATCGAGGGAGGTGCAGAAATGCAGTTTTTTTATGGCATGTACCACAAAAGTGTAAAGAGCAAGGCAGCCTCTTCTCATATCAGAAGAGTCTTGAAAGACTTTAGAAGGCTTTAGAGAACCATCTTGTCCACTCTCCTGCTCAGGTATATGACATCCATCTGCTGGTCCCACTATTTCTTCCCATAGATTATCCCACAGAATCTAGGCCAGAATATGCCACAAGAAGTGGGTAAAAGTGAGGTACTACCAGGTCAAAAGAGTTTTTGTGAGAAGTCTGTGTGGGAAAAGCAGACCATCCACTTGTGAAACAAATATCCCAAGAGGATTCCTTGTAGCCAGAGTTGGGTTCCCTGGGAATTCTAGCCTCCCCAGAGGATTCCATCATTCCTTCTGACCTGGGGAGAAATTTCTTACTGGCCCGAATATGTTTCTCAACAAATGAAGAGCCTGTCTGCTCAATTTTTTTACCAGGCACAGCTCCACATTAGCCAACCTCCTGTCTCTATTGGGTGGTGGCAGCCCACCTGACACACATGCCTTCTTGCACTGATCAGCTTTCCTTGTCTGTATCATGTGTGTTCCTTTCCTTGCATCAACCAGGTGAGAGTAAACCTGCTGGAGTCGCAAGAAGTGGAGGTGAAACCATGCCCAGCCTGCCAGTTTACCACTTGCCTCTGTGCGGATGAGGCAAAGACTTTCTCCTGGAATGTGACAGCCACCCAGTTGGGTGAGATTGGAGGGTTGAAGGGGGAAGGGTACAGGGAACTGGGAAGTCTGTGATGCTGAGGCTGCACCACTTATGCCCCTCAAACACTTTGCCATCTGTGAGCACCCAGATGGATCAGTGGAGGAAAGGCTGCTAGTGATGAGTGAGTTTCTTGCCAGCCAAAGCTGTGCCCCTTTCCAGCTTCTGCTCATGTCAGTGTGTTTGCACCAGTGCCACACTGCAGATCGAAGAGTGATACAGTCACATATGTGCATATATTGCTTTCTGTAACCATTCCGGAAGCACCTCTCCCACTGTGCTCTGACCTGTGTCCATCCCATGTGTCCTGTAGAGAGGAACAGTAGTGGCCTTCCTTGGCAGTCCTACACATGGTGTCAAGAGTGATGCCGAAGGGGGTTCTTCATCCTGCCACTTGTACTGACATCAGACCTCTGGTTGAAAGCCTGGCATTTGGTGATCTCTACTATTTTACCTTCTGGTAGGGCATGTCAACTTCTCCATAACTGCTGAGGCTGAGGAGACCCAAGAGCTGTGTGGCAACAGGATCTCTGTGACACCTACACAAGGACGGTCAGACACAGTGATAAAATCTCTGCTTGTCAAGGTCAGTGGGGTCGCCAACACATCAACCTAGCTGTGGCTCAAGGCCATCAAACACTGGCAAATGCTGCCACAGCCTGCAATGTGATCTCCCAGGAAGGGCTTTGTATCTCCATTGTGTCTCATTGCCTGAAGCCTGGGAAAGAGAGTTCCTTGGCAATTGAGGAGCCCTGTATATCTGTGGCTAAAGCCAGGTCAGTCAGGGAGAGGGCAGCACTTCCTTGGCCCTAATAGAACTGTGTTCAGTCAGAGGACCTGATCTGGCACCGAGAGAGCATGCATGTCACGGAGGGCTGAGTGTCAGGGAGATTCCCATGAGAGAGCAGCCCCAGAAGAACTCATGGCTCCCTTTTCATTTCACAGCCAGAAGGTATCCCTGCGGAAAAGACCTACAATGCATTCCTGTGCTCTTCAGGTATGGCTGGACAGCATCACTTGCCTAGGTCGGGTGTGGGATAACTGTATCCCTTGCTCTGGACAGAATGGTTTTTCCCAGGTTCCTAGGGAGCCCAGCTCAGAAAGAACATGATGTCTTTCATGTTGAACAGAGATGTCTGTCTTCTCCAGGACACTAGCAAGTGCTAGAGGAATGAAAGAAGCTAGCTTTCCATCTCTTGAGGAAAAGAGGGAGGGAGGACAGAGATATAGGTGAGCAGGTTATGGCCCCCTGGGCAGCTCTCTCAGCCTTACTGCTCCCCCTTGACAATATGAGATAACAGTACTGTTCCCTTAATGGGGAAATGAATAAATGTAGGTTGCCCTGACCATTTGGAAAAAGCACTGTACAAATGTGTTACTGCCTCTTGGTTTAACACACTGCAGTATTAGTTCTTGGACTTTATTTCCCTGCAGGGGAACCAATGGTGGAAGAAATTTCCCTACAGCTGCCTGAAGATGTTGTGAAGGATTCTGGCAGAGCCACCATCTCTGTCATTGGTGAGAGGAAAACATATAGTCTTAAAGGCACTCTGGAAAGGTTTTAATAAAAATAAAATAAAAAAAAAACATTAGCAGCATTATGTAAAGCAGGCAAAGAGAAACATTTCACCACTTGTAGTGGTGTGAGGGAAGAGAGGGAAGATAGAGAATAAAGATCCTGGGAGGCAGAACAGAGATGCTTAAAGTACACAAAAATGTTCCTGCTTTTCCTGTGTGAAAGGAATAGGTGGATGGATGGATGGATGGGTAGGTCGGTGGATGGATGGATGGATGGATGGAAAAGCTTATGTCACATTTCTGCTCTCAAGAAGTTACCATACTAAAGTAGGCTGTAACAGGCACATTTGGCTCTTATTATTCATTTTATAAGTGTTGTTATTGGCATGATTATTTTATAGGTCACTCAGAAAAAAGAGAGTATTTCCAGATTTTCCTCAAGAATTTGGAAGAAGAATTCTACTGAGCTAATTTAATATTGTTGTCCTCCATTCTTTGTCCTTCAGGGGATATTTTGGGCCTCACAACACAAAATATAGGTCATCTCCTTACACTGCCCATTGGATGTGGTGAACAAAACATGATCAAGTTTGCTCCCAACATTTTTATACTTCAGTACTTGGAGAAGACCAATCGTGCAACCCCTCAGTTCAAAGACAAAGCAATAGAATTCATGAAGAGTGGTGAGTAGTGCTTCCTTGTCTTCTTCTTGAAAGGCAGGGGTTCATAGTCCATTGGTAAGGACTTGTGTGGACAGGAAGAGGCTACATGAACATAACCACCTGTTGATGAGCACAGGCTCACTGAAAGAGGAAGTGAGGAAGCTGTTCTGTGCACAGTCATATATGTGAGTTCAAATGGTGACTTTTACTTGTGGGATCTATTTGGGATTGCCCCATTTCTAAAATGCTGCTTTTGTTATTAGAAGTTGGGATTATGTTTCTGAAGCTGAGATACAGGTTGAAGGAAACAAAACTTGAAAAACTTCCACTCAGCATGGCTGTAGTCTAAATACACACACACACACACACACTTTTTAAAGATCTGGAAGAAATAAAATGACAAAAACTGCATAGATACATCCAACATGTAATCATAGAATGTTGGCTGCACAGTGGATTTTCCATTGCTATATCTTGCAAGATATGATTGCAGTCATATATACTGACTGCAAAAGGGAAAGCTTACCATAGAAGATGTTTTGTCTGTGATGAAAGAAAACTTTATTTCCTCATTTGATTAGAAATGTTATTCATTTACCCCCAAAACAGAAATGCTGCAAAGGAAAATATTATATTGCACCATATTTGTTCCCCTGAAAATTGTGGATCTTTTTTAAACACAAAACAAGATTTGTGAATATGTGTGCATGTTAAAATGTTAGCGACCTAAAAAAACCTCCAAAACCATGTAGCTGCCAGTGCCTGCCATTGATTTCTGCCTCGGACTGCTCTCTGAAGAAATTTATTCTAGTGCTTTCTGCATGTAACTTGATGTAACTGTTGTACACCCATTGCCATAAGCTGTGTCTAAGGTGCCATAAATGATCAGAGGTGCTTCACAGTATAAAAAAATGCTTCATTGCTCATTTATTTTTAGTGTGATACATTAAAAGTGTTTTTAATTGGTGTTTAATAGTGTAAAAATTATAAAATCAGATTTGGAAGAGACCACAAGGGCTATTGAGTCCATCTCCCTGCCATGTAGTAATGTACACAAAGCACTCCTGATAGATTGCCATCCAGCCTCTGTTTAAAAATTTCCAAAAAAGGAGACTTCACCATGCTGCGAGGCAGCAGCACATTCCACTGTCGAATACCTCTTACTATCAGGAAGTCCTTCTTAATGTTTCAGTGGAATTTTGTTTCCTGAGTTGGAAGCCATTGCTCTGTGTCCTGGTCTCTGGAGAAGCAGAAAACAAGCTTACTCCATCCTCTGTAGGATATCCTTTCAAATATTTAAACATAGCTCTCATGTCATGTCACCTCTTAACCTTCTCTTCTCCAAGTTCAACATACCCAGCTCCCTAAGCCACTCCTCATAGAGAATACTTTCAGGACCTTTTACCATTTTGGTCACCCTGCTCTGGAAAAGTTCCAGCTTGTCAATATCCTTCCTGAAGTGTAGTGCCCAAAACTGGACACGGTATTCCAGGTGAGGTCTGACGAAAGCAGAACAGAGTGGTATTATTACTTCCCTTGACCTAGACACTATACTGCTATTCTTGCAGCCAGAACTGCATTGGCTTTTTTAGCCGCCACATGACATTGTTGACTCATGTTGAGTTTGTGGTCTACTAAGACTCCCATATCTCTTTTACATGTACTGTGTTCAAACCAAGTGTCTCCAATCCTATATTCGTACATTTCAAATTTTGTACCTTACATTTCTCCCTGTTTTTTTTTTTTAAATATATATCTCTGTTGAAATTCATTTGGTTAATTTTGGCCCAGATCTTTAATCTGGTAAGGTCATTTTTAATTCTGATCCTGTACTCTGAGGTATTAGCATCCCCTCTAATTTGGTGTCATCTGCAAATTTGATCAGAATCACCCAAATTCCATCATCCAAGTCATAAAGAGGCTTTATTGAAATCAAAATATGCTGCATCCTCAGCAGTCCCTTCCTCTACCAAACCAGTAACTCTTTCAAAAACAACAACAAAAAACAAAAAAAAAAACCCAAAACAAACAAACAAACAAAAAACAAAGATAAGATTTGTCTGGTATGATTTGTTTTTGAGAAACCCATGTTGACTTAGAGGTAATGTTTTGGTCCTCTTTTCTTCCCTTTTTGAGGAGGGGGCAACATTTGCCCAGGTCCACTTTCCTGGGACATAACCTGTTCTCCAGGAATTCTCAAAGATTATTGCCAGTGGCTGTGAGATTACCTCTGCCAGTTCTTTTATTATCCTTGGATGTAGTTCATCTGGCCCTGGAGACTTGAGTTGTGCTGCCTTTTCCCTACCATATCACCTGCTCCATTTTCCCTAGGTTGAACACTGTTTTCTTTTGGGAAGAAGGCAAGGAAGGTGTTCAGTAGTTCTGCCCTTCCTCTGTCCCCTGTTAGCATTTCATCCTCTTCTCCAAGCAGAAATACTACCGTTTCCTTGTTCTTCCTTTTGCTACAGGCATAACCAAAAAAAAAAAAAATTTTTTTTTTTTTATTGTTTTTAATCTCCCTGGCAAGCCTGAGATTGTTTTGCACTTCACCTTTTTTTCAAAAAAAAAAAAAAAAAAAGACAAACAAGAATACATATCATATAAAAGAAAACAGTGTAAAAAAGAAAAAAAGTGAATATAAAGCAGTACATTACAAAACAGTAAATTATTAACAAAGCACAAACATGAGAAAAGAAAAAAAGTTACAAAATTTGTCTCCTAAAAACAAATATGTAAACATAAACACAGTATCATTAACTTCCCACTCCTGGGATCATGGTTTTTTCAACTTTTGAAGATTTTACTGCCTCAGATTTATCATTGTTTTCTTATTGTGTTTACTCTGGTAATTTAGCATCAGTAATATACACACACATACACACACACACAGTTATCAAATGTATGTGATACATAATAGAAAAAGTTAGGAAAAAAATTAGTTCTATTAAAAGTGTTCTAAACACAATTTCTAATTAAGTCCTAATAACTTAATTATATGCCTTCAATCTCTGATAAAAATGACATGATCCTCTCCCAGTACTTTTAAAAGTCATTAATAGATTTATCTCTTAATAATGTTGTTACCCTGATTCCTGGGGGTCCCTGGAGGGACACCTAAATGCACTGTCAATTTTATAAGTTGGGGAAATTAACCAAGAGCACAGCCTAGCAATACGAGAGGCAGTGTAACGTAGCAAGATCTTGAACCCTATGTTTATGGGGTCAGGCCGAGTCAAGGAGCACACAGAAGTTGAAATAATAAATGTAGTTTTATTAAAACACAATCAAACAGTGTATGCAGCACACTCACACAGATAACTAAAGAAATAAAGGTTGGAGTGGGATAGAGGGATTTTTAGAGGAGTTGTTGGTTTGGGTAATACTTCACCTGTCCTGAAGCCCGGTTGGAAGCGGAGAAGCTGGGGAGCGTGGATCTCAGCACGTGGAGCTGAGGGGAAGGCTCGCTGGACAAAGCGACAGCAAGGCAGGATGGAAGCCAAGAGCGATCCAAGGAAGCGCTTAAAGTCAGGGGTTCTTATAGGGAAAATTGTGACCGCAGGCTAGTTTGTACTTGGGGAAAACAATGGATTTGGGGCTGGAGACAAAAGCCTCCGAAAGGTCAGAATTTGGATGATTGAGTTATAGCCAAATTGTCAGTAGGATAGCCAGTATGCAAACACGGAGTGCTTGAGCATTGTATAGCTCGATCGTCAAGCTGCCAGCATGGGGCAGAGGATCTTTTGAAAGTTGCGTGCATACGTAATTGAGTACTTGCCTTTGAGGTCTCCTAAAGCTGTGAGTCGGCTATTTCTGGCCTGCCTGTATTGTGTTGAAATATTATGGCGATTATCGGCCGAGCCTGTATGCGTGCTTGTCTAGGGGCCTCGCAAGCACGTGGAGAGGAATGGGTATGTGAGGCCGAATTATTCATATCAAGAGATATCTTTTTATATCCCCCCAAGCTCGGGCTAGCCAGGGCAGTAACAATGTTGTCAATTTGCCCATCTCTGCCATATCTAAAAGTTTCAAAACTCACTCTTCTTGGCTTGGCATCATATTATCTTCCAGTATTTAGCATATTAAATTCTCTCTGCTGTCATCATGTATTGAATAACTTTCACACAGTCTTTAGTAATTTTATCATTGATCATTCCTAACAGGAACAGTTCTGGTGTCAAATGAATCTTGATTTTCAAAGTCTTTTCCATCATCTGATGTGTCATCAACCAATATTTTTTAGGTTTCTCACAAGTCCACCACATATGAAAAAAATAAAAGTTTTTTTTATTTCTGTAGTTTGATTACATTTCCAACATCTATTTGAGGAACCCTTATACATCCTTGGGGTTTTTTTTCTGGAGATAGATACTGTCTATATATCATTTTATAAAAATTCTCTTTTAAATCTTAACTTAAAGTAAATTTCAAATTTTTCTTCCAGTTTCTCCCATTGATCCATCTGGATTGTATGACCTATATTTTGTGCCCATTTAATCATAGTCTTTTACATATTCCTCTTCTAATTCAAATTTCAACAATATTTTACACATTTTTAACAATTAACTGTTTATTGTTATTCCTTGGTGATTTTGAAAGTTTATTTTTTTTCTGTATGAATGCTATATAACTTATTATCCATTTTAAATCTTTCAGCAAACCAACTTATATTTCTCTCTTCTGCCTTCAATTCATCATGAGACTTCATATGAACTTGTGTCCAGGAACTTTAAATCAGCATAAGTTATTCAGTTAACAATAAAACTTATTTCTCTTGTAAAAAGAGCTTCATGTGGTGAAAGCCATAAAGGAAATTCTATTTTACTCTATATGGGTATATTCTATTTTATATTTCAATCATGGTCTCAGTACTGCACGTCTTATAAAATGGTTACTGAAGTTTACATTTACTCCAGTTTTGTCATACCATAAGAAACTGTGCCAACCAAAGCTTAAGTCTTGTTTAATTTCTCTCCAAACTTTATCATAATTATTTTGAAATAGTTTTGTGTCATGTGATTCAAAAATAACACCTAGGTATTTCACTTTCTTGACTATCTTGAAACTGGTCTTTATTGTTAAGGTAGATTGACATTCTTTTGTCATATGTTTAGCGTTCATTACTATTTTTTCTCAATTTAACTTAAATCCTGCCATTTCTTCAAAATTTGTAAAAATATCCAAAAGAGGATCAGATCCTCATTTTGGGTTATGTAAAAAAATAAAAATAAAAATCACTACGTTGTCAGCAAAAGCTCTCAACTTAAATACTTGCTTGTTAATAGTTATACTTTTAATGTTTTCTTCATTCCCTATAGTTCTAGTCAAGACTTCCAAACATAAGTGGAGATAAAGGACAGACTTGTCTTGTACCCTTGTGTGTGTGTGTGTGTGTGTGTGTGTATTACAATGGTCTGTTTTATCTCCAGTTACAATAATCTGAGTCTTTTGTTTTGAGAAAATTGCAGATACTCAATTTAAAAAGTTCTGACCACTGTTCAGTGTGTTAAGTAGTTCAATCATAAAAGTCCAAGAAACATTGCTGGAAGCCTTCTCTGCATCTAAAAAAATTATTGCCGCTTATTTTTCTTTATGAGATTCTAAATATTCCTTCTTATCCACTAAACATCTGATATTGTCTCTCAGTTGTCTATTTGATAAAAATCCACATTGATCTTCATGAGTCCATGTGTTTAATTGTTTAATTTTTTTTAACCTAAGATCCATGCAAAAATCTTATTATCATTATTCAAAAGACATATTGGTTTATAATTTCTTGGATCAGTTGTGTCACAATCTTCTTTAGGTATCAAAGTTATATTTGCAGTTGATCAACTTTCTGGCATCTTTCTTGTATCAATTAAAGAGTTCTTCCAATAATGATAATTGATCTTCCAATTTGTTACAGTAAAATGCCAATAGGCCATCAGGACCTGGAGCTTTGCCCATTTTTAAATGTTTAAATGCTTCCTTTACTTCTGCCACTGTTATTCTTGTATTCAATACATTTCTTTGTTTCTATTGATGGAAGTTTTTGAGAGTCCAAATATTTTTGTATTTTCCCCAGTGGAATATTTTGTTCTTCATAGAGTGCTGAAAAAAATTATGAAAAATCTTCATCTTTTCATTATTTGTTATAAGTCGCATCCTGTCTTTTATATGTAGAATCATCTTCTTTCTTTCTTTCTTTCTTTCTTTCTTTCTTTCTTTCTTTCTTTCTTTCTTTCTTTCTTTCTTTCTTTCTTGCAATCTATAAGCTAGCCACCTGCTGGGCTACAGTTTCATATAGTTATCTGTATTTATTATTTCACTGCTCTGACTTCATTGGCCACTCTGGGATGTTTCTAACTGAAGAATAAGAGATGAATCCAATAAAATGAAATAATAAGTGTACAGAAATAACATAATAAGCAAACAGAGAGCCAGCATAGGATAGTAGTTTGAGTGTTGGACTATGACCCTGGAGACCAGGGTTTGAGTCCCTGCTTGGCCATAGAAATCCACTGGATGACCTTGGGTGTGACACACACTTTCAGCTCCAGAAAACTCTGATATAGGTTCACCTTAGGGCCACCATAAGTTGGAAACAACTTAAAGGCACACAACAACAACAAGTACAGATAAAAATTGATATCACTATATGCTCCCTCATTTCTTGCAGGGTACCAGCGTGAGCTGCTCTACAAACATGATGATGGCTCCTACAGTACTTTTGGGAAGCGGGATACTGAGGGAAATACCTGGTGAGTAAACAGATACCATACCCTGCAACATTTCACAGATAAAAAACAGGACACATGTGGCCAAACAAGATTACAGTGTGCTTAAGATGGCAAAAGTTTGACCACATACCACCACACTCCGAGCTTATGTGAAGGGCACAACTGACTTCCTGCAAAAATTGCAGTCCATCCACAACCTGACAGAAAACACCGTCCTAGACACTATGGATATGGATCTCTATACACTAACATCCCACACAAGGACAAACTATAAGCTGAGGGGCCACAGTTGACCTAGCCATTGAGATCAGCCACTTTGTATTCATGTATGACTACTTCTGTTTTTGGAATAATGTACACCTTTAGATTAATGGCACTGCCATCAGCACACACATATTACCACTGTATGCAAACACCTTCACATCTGACCTGGGACAATACTTCTTCAGCTATTACTCAGGATGCTCTTGTAAAGTAAAGAAAAAAAATCTTACATTTATTGTTTCAGGAAATCCATCTTGGATAGGAAAGGAAGAAGGCAAGAGAAGTTGACCTAAACTTTGCTAGAAAAGCATCTAAAAGCTGGCTCTCATTTGTAGATGTAAATGAAAGGCCACTCCTTTCCGAAACAAAGGGAGATAACTAACTTGACTTCTTGAGAGAAGGAAGAATTGATTCCTGCAGGCAGGATGAAGCAAAAAGGCTCGAGTACATAGATTTTAGAAAGAAACAGAGAGATGAAACAAAAGGGCAGGCATTCTTTCTAGACCTGCCCCTCTTACTTTACAAGCATTGATTCCTCTTTGCTTTCAACACTAACAAGTTACAACCAATTCTAGAGAATTTTCTCAATGGCTCTTGTTTAGCAGGGCTTTACTCTCTTACAGACAGCCCCCATCTCAGTCAGCACTCACCTGCAACAGAAAAGATAACATGGATGAGAAGACAGGGACAAGTCCTTGCCACAAATCTAGATGCCAACTCTGCCCCCACATCTATTCAGGAGCAGCATCACAGGGCCTAATAACATCATCCACAACATTAGATGTGCTTTCAGGTGATCGTCCTCTATTATGATACATGCCACTCTTTGTCAATGATGCCGCTTGAAATTCTACATTAGACAAACATAATAAATGGACACAATTTAGACTTTAGAAATGGGAATACCCAAAAACCAGTTGCAGAACATTTAGACCTTCCCAGACATTCTGTGTCAGACCTCTGCATGGCACTACTTGGAAAAAAAAGCCCTCAGAAGTTGAATAGAAAGAGAAACAGCGGAATTGGGATATATACATAACTCCAAACCATTTGCAGTAGTCTGAACAGAGATCATGGTTTCCTGGCACACGATAAATATTACAATACCAGTTGACATCCCAGCTACCATGTAGCGTGCTCATGCCTTGTTGTTATGTGCCTTCAAGTTGTTTCTGACTTATGGCAATTCTAAGGTGAACCTATCATGGGATTTTCTGGGGCTGAGAGTATGTGATGCACCCAAAATCATCCAGTGAGATCCTCTGGCCAAGTGGGGAATGTGCAACTCTCAACCACTATGCTACACTGACTCTTTCTTATGCCTACTTCATTACATTACTTTTCTCATCCTGTATCAACATGCTAGACCAAGAATTTCCTCCACTATTCATATGTTTAGCTGCTCCCCTTGGCTTGTATATAAAACATGTCTCCCATCTTTCTGTCTTAACTAGTTTTTACAATCATTGTTGAAACTAAATTTGTCACCCCATCACCATACTCACATGTTCTGCATTTCTATTACTATTTGCACTGCTCTCCCCACATCCGTGGGTATGAATATCTGTCTATAGAGACTTCAGTCCATGCATCTGATGAAGTAAACTGGGGTCTACAAAAGATAATTCTAGAAATTTCTTTCTCAGTTAATCTCAAGGGTGCTAGAAGATTCCTTTATACCTTTTTATACTGCTACACACTATCATAGCTATGTTTTTGAATATTGCTAATGTGGAAGTAGTTACATAAATTAATTGCTTCTTCCAAAATAAATGAACAGAAAATGCACAAAAGTCACAGGATACTTACACTGAAAGAGAAAACCTAGGTGAAAAATAATTGAAATTTTGCATGATTCTGAGTTGTATTTTCACCTCACTGGATTTTTTTAAATTTCATAGGCTGACAGCTTTTGTGGCTAAGACATTTGGCCAGGCAAAACCTTATATGTATGTGGATGAAAAGCACATCCATGATGCTGTTCGCTGGTTGCGACAGCACCAGCTTCCCAATGGCTGCTTTCAAAGTAAGGGAAGAATCTTCAACAACGCCCTGAAGGTAAGAAAGTTGTGAATTACTGTGGACAAGATAATAGCTCATGGTTAATATTTGCAGCATGATGCCATTCATAAAACCAGTTATTGTGGGAATAGCTTTTAAAAAGGAAATAGGTGTGCATCTCTGATAAAGATTGGGACCCTAGGGAGGGAGATAAGGGGCTTTAACTCTCTTCTCTTCGTAACTTGTTCCATCACATACCACTCTATTTTACTTTGGTCAGATACCACTTGGAATACTGTGTCCACAGTTTAGGGAGGATATTGACAAGCTGGAACTTGTCCAGAAGAGGGTAAACAAAATGATAGAAGACCTGGAAACCATGACCTATGAGGAGCAGCTTAGGGAGTTGGGTATGTTTAGCCTAGAGAAGAGAAAGTTAAGAGGTGACATGATAGCTGTGTTTAAATATTTGAAGGGATGTCCTATGGAGGATGGAGCAAGCTTGTTTTCTGCTGCTCCAGAGACTAGGACACAGAGCAGTGACTTCCAACTCAGGATAAGATATTCTATCTAAGCATTAGGAAGAACTTCCTGATTATAAGAGCAGTTTGTCCATGGAATACACTGCCTTGTAGTGTTTTGAAGTCTGCTTCTTTGGAAGTTTTTAAACAGAGGCTGGATGGCCATCTGTTGGGAATGCTTTGATGATGTAGTCTTTCATGGCAGCGGGTTGGATTCGATGGCCCCTGTGGTCTCTTCCATCTCTGCGATTCCTGATCCAAACCAAGCTTCTTTTCCTGCTTTTTGCTATTTGTGAAGAGAATGTAGAAGGACAACTGTTTACCCACACCACAGAGGTTACTCTACAGTTTGTTACGGAGATCATTCTTATTTCATAGATAATGCTTGGTGAAATCTCTTGCGTCTGTCATTTGCTCTCCATTAGTAGAGTATTTCTTAAAATGCCCACATCAAGGTGGGCAGTGGCATTGTCTGTTACCCCAAAATGTGGTGACTCGGGGGCCCACCTGCAATACCAGTACCTCTACATGACAGAGGGGAATTAATTAGCTCAAAATTAGGAGGCCTATGAGAGGGGGGTTACTTAATGAGATCCTTTCACCAGTGTTTACAGGGTAATGCAGGAAGGAACCAGCCAGAGAATCTGAAGTGTAAACTAAAAATGTGTTTTTATTGAAAGATTCACACATGTGTGCAAAAGATCCAAGCACTCACACAAAGACTAGTTGAAGGTAAAGGGAGGAATGTTGTGCATAGAGGACTTTTAAGGTTGGATGATAATTACCGGTCTGGAGAGAAGCAAGGAAAAGTGGTGATGTGGCTTAGGTAAGCACCTAAGGACAGTTCTCATTTGGGAATCTAGGCGACAGCATGGCATTCAGCAAGGCAAGAGACAGTGCCAAAGCGCTCAAAACCAAGGATTGTTATATCTGAAAAATACCCTGTGCGTATGGGTGTGAATGGCTCTACCAGCCAAGTGGAAAATGGGTTGCAACACAAACAATGAGGTCCGGATGGTGTTAATGGTCTCAGTGTTTAAGTGACAAAGGGGTAATGGCTGTTGTAATAGCTCTGTATTGTGGAGAGGTTGGAAAGACAAAGTAGGGAAGCATCCAGGTATGACAGAACAGGGTTAAAACAATCACAATTTGGTGGGAACTTCCCCTTTCTGCACAGAGATGTCCAGCTTTAGCATAAGACTGTTGTCTCCGGAGTTGCCTCATAATCTGCCTGACAATGACTTTGGTTGTACCTAGAGGGAATGTGGACTGACCTACCTTGCAATCTCATGTTTATAATCAGTAATTTTCCTCTTTCCAGTTTGACCTTCCAGTCACCTTAGGTACCATTTTATATTAATGCCAATTAATGTAGTTGCCAATTAAATATTTTTTGCCAGTTAAACCATATCAATCTTGAGGGGGGGTACATGTGCCTATAACAGGTCAACAACTCACTTTCATTTATTAATCTTCATGCCCAGCCATCTCCATGGAACTCTGACAGCATGTTTTTACACCACATAAAGCCCCCAAAAGATGTGAGATACATGTTTTAATTGAATGAATGAGTGAATGAATGAACTGTCTTAATCTAACTCAATACCCAGGCTTCATGAATGAATCCAGAAGCTCACTCTATAGATTAGGTGCAGCACACAGACACCTCTTTTGCCAGAACTGAAAATACAGCACAGTTTTCAGTTTTAAGAACTCCCCAGTACCCCTCCCAGAGGTTTCATATTCACATTCTTTCCTGCACAACGCCAGGCTGTACCAGATTTCTAAAATGATCTTGGTTCCCAGACTCTGGTCTGCATATCCCCCCTAATACCCAAACACCAGAGTGATGTAACCCACTACCCAAACAGCAAAGCAGTCTAACTTCTAATATTCAAATAGCAAAGCAGTCTAACTAGCATGGCAGAAGAGCCTAACTTGGTGGCCCCTCTGACAGAATTAAAAAGGCAATTGTGATAAGAGACAGGAGAATAATATCTAGATACATATATCAGAATGGTACATTATTGTATATTGTATATTGTATATTGTATTATATATTACTGTATATGTGTGAGTATAAGGGTCATTCCTCTTTTTCCTTTTTAAATGCAGCACTATTAAATGCATCAAGTTTACTTGATGACATTATAATGTAAGATTTCTGGCTGTATTTTGGTACTGAAGTTGTTTCTAAGATTAGCGTATGTTAGAATTAGGCAAGATCCAGAGGTTTTGCAGTTTTGCACTATACCCAGGAAAACACACACACGTACATGCACATGCACACACAAACGCCCAGAAGTAGCTGCGTTTCTAGGAGCAGTCTAAGGGATAGAAAATAGGTCCTGGGGCTGCATGTGGCTTCCAGGCAACAGAATTCGTACACATTTACACACACACACACACCCTTCATAACTTAACATGATCTATATAACATAAATAAGTCAATTAGGGAAGCCACAGCCCTGAGCTTGCAGAACCTTGGAGGGTTCACATTCATAGGGTTACCATAACTTTACTTGATGACAAGTGACAAATCTGCATAACAAAGGAGCAGAAGTTAGTTAATACAAGGCAATTGTTTGCCTCCCGGAAATGGTCCTTGAGAATGCTGTTATATTTGTGAGTCCCCTCTGAACTGTGGCGAAGTATATTCTCTTGGGTTTATGTCCTAGCATCTCTTTTCATTTTTAGGGTAGCGTGCGTGATGAACTGTCACTGACAGCTTATGTTACTGCCTCACTGCTGGAGCTCCACCTGGAGAAAAATGTAAGTCTGCCTTTAGTTTTTGGCTTTTCTCCAAGGTTTTCTGGTCTCTCCAAATGTCCTTTGCTATTCCTGATATCTAGTTTCCCAACAGCCCTAACTTAGGGCATAACTGTCAGTTGAACAATACAAAGGAATGTATGAGCATAGGAGGGAATTTTCAAGAATGAAACTGGAAAGAGGGAAAACTCATCTACCAGATAATGTCCAGTAGACATTGGGCCTTGGATTCCTGCCTGTTCCTGCTTATGGACCATGCCTGCTAGACTGATACACATGTTTGGTAGTCCAGTATATTCATCCTTCATGGGAAAATGCAGTATTGAAATCAACTGCTAGGTGAACTAGTTATCCTTATGGAAATATAATGGAATATCATGGAATATCTGAACCTTTATTGATGTTTGAGTAATCCAAGCTAATTAGATTACTCTGTTAACTAATCCAAAGCTTTAGTGATGTAGGACACAAGCAGTATGAAGTCTAAGCGGTGTTCACATATATGTGATGGTATTGATTTCATAAGAGGTTGTCACTACTGTGCAGTAATAAGGCAGCTGGAGAATTGGATCCAGCTGTGATGGAGTGAATATATAGCAATAAATAGCAAATTCAGGTTATAATGTCAGTCTAACAGGACATATATTTTAGTGGAGGTCCATGGTTGAATTCATTTCTGAAATACAAAAGAATGAAAAGATACCATGTAGTTTCAAAGTTGTCCTCTACAATCTCTCCTCTTGCCTTGCAGACTCTAAGTTAATTTTTTCCATGTGAGCCAATATCCAAACCATCTCCAGGCTTTTACAGTTTCAGTTCTTGCTGCATTGAGGATTATTGAGATGCACCTGCAAGAGCTGACAGTGTCCATATAGTGTCAATTAGGCTGTTTTATTTGGTTTGTCACATGTTTGTTTAACCTTTCAATACCTCCTTTCTAAAATCCGTCTACTGTAGGACAATATAGCTACATATGGCCAGGTGTTCCTACCCTCCCTTACTCTCATTAATATTTCTGGCATATGTTTTATTAATTTTATGTAACTTTAATGGTTATAAAACAGATCATATTCTGTCTTTAGAAATGTGATAATTTGCCTATGTTGTTCTGCTGCTGTTGTTATAATTATTATTATTGAAAAAATTGTGCTTGCAGTCATGATATGCTCCTGGGAACAATTCCAAATGGAGTGACAAAACATCTGAATGAAATTGCTGTAGATAGGATCACAATAGCACAATAATAGTCGTTAACACCTGGTAGATTGTGAAACTAATATAATGAAAAATAATGTAATAAATTGGCTTCGATGGTACACTGGATTATGTGCAGTAAGTATAATTTATCATTTACAAAGAACTAGAAGAAACACAAGCCTGAACAAGTTGTTAAAATCAGCGAAGTAAAAATCTTAGGGGACCTTAAGATTCAAAGCAATAAAGAATCAGAACATAATATGCCACTCATAACTGTGGTTGAGAAAAAGAGTTCATATTACCAATGTAGCAATTCATGGTAATAGCAAAATGGAAAACAAAGAAGGGAAAGTTTATGAAATATCAAGACCTAGAAGTGGAGTTTCAGTGGCTTTGGGAACAACCACGGTTGCAGGGGTGATAGATGCTATGGGAACAATTCCAAACAAACTAATAAAATGTCTAAATGAAATGGCTATAGATATGATCACAATAGCACAACTACCAGATGTGCCACTATTTGGAATGTGCCACATGGTCTGACAATTGATTCCTAGATTCTTGGATATAATCCAAATTATTAATGGTCCAAAATTCTTGTCAGTAACATCTGGTAGATTGTGAAACCATCATAATGGTTAATGTACTTGTTGCATTTCACAACCTGTACCTACTTCTGAATTAAAAGTTTAAAAGGCTTTTCTATGTCATTACGAGCTAACAGGTTTACTGTTTATATGAACAATGTTCCTATAACTAGAAAGAATTTCTGGGAAACCAACCATATAAATAAGGTAGGGGATGCTTATAAAAATTGTCAGTGGGATTCAGAGGCAAGAATGAGAAGGAGCCTTTTTTTAAAAAAAACTTATTCGGACACTCTATTAAAAGATATTGTTATCTGGTAACCAATGGATTGGCAACCATTTGTTGTTACTGCTCCTGTCTTACAGGGTACCATTGTAGGTGATGCCTTGCTCTGTTTGAAGGGGAACTTGAGTTCTATGAATGTCTTCACCAAGGCCTTATCAGCTTATGTATTTACATTGGCTGGCGATATGGAAACACGGCAACAGCTCCTTAGAGAGTTAGATGAAGAGATTGAAAAAAGAGGTAAAAATAATTATTTCACTGACTATATATTTTGTTGTCAGACTTTTTTGTGAGCTTGGTTTCCAGACTGACTTTGAGCCCTTTCCAAGCAGTAACCATTTCTGCGGAAGAAAAGTTGCATTCTGAGCACCTCACTAAATGCCTTTTCTCCTATACTCCTACTCTGTTTTTTGTATGTAGGTATGCTTAATTTATATTGTGTTTTTCTCCCAGTATGGGACCCAAGATTGCTCACAATGTAAGTTAACACTAAGTACAGTTAAACCAATGGATACTACAAAACAAATAACCATAATAAAAACATTAATTTAAAACAGTTAAACTGTCTTCCAGCAAGATGTTGGCACGGTAGGTAGCCTGGAAAGTTGCTGCAGGCTACCGCTGCAAACCCGCAGGAGTAACATCTCCCAGGGGATGTAGAGTCCCCCTAAAAAATACCCCCTTAGTAGGTAGGGAGGAACAGAGCAGCTCACACAGTCCAAGATCACCCCAGCGCCGATAAGGGAGGAGAGAAGGAGCAACGCAAACGGGGCGAGCTGTGGCTTTGCAGCCAGGGAATTGACAAGTGCCAGCGAGAGACCCTTTTTAAAGGGGAAGCAACAGTAAAAAAGAAGGTCCAGCTGAATCTGAGGGCTGAAGGAAGTGGCTTCAAAAGGCTTTTGAGATTCAAAGGACGGAATCCTTAAAAGAAGTGGAATGTGAAAAACAAAGAAGTTCTGAATGAACAAAAGAGCGCAAGACTCAAACCTTTTTAAAATAAACTCCCTTCCGTTAAGGATAAAGGGTGAAAGACTTTGTAAGACTTTGCAAGACTTGCAAATAAAGAAAGAATTAAAAGGATGAAAGAAACATTAAAACAGTAGTAGGAGAGGGGAGAAAAGAAGGACTGAGGACAGTGTTAAGGACATTGCTGGGAAATTGTGGAGGACATTGTAGAGAAGACAGACAAAACAGAAGATATGGAGGAGTGAACAGAGACATAACAGAAACGAAGAGGAATATATGGTGTACTTTGGGGATTTTAAACGTTGCTGGGTTGTGAATTAACTTCTTGAAGAGAAGTGAAGAAAAATATTGTAAACTATTGCATACTAGAAATGGATTAGCCTCAGAGGAGGTGAAGAAATTGTTTAAAGGACAGAGATTTTGGGGGGACTTTTGAAATTTGAGAACTGAGCATCAGAGTTTTTGAGAGGAGCAAGAAGACTGATGGACTTATAAGAAGGAAAGATTTGAGTGACAGAGATTTAAAAGGGAAAATAAAAAGAAGACTGGAGGACAATACAGGTTTATAAAAGGAATAAGAGTGGTTGTAATATAAATGTTATAATAGATCAAGAGTATATATTGTATTCTTCCTCTAAAAATTTGGATAAGGTATTTTAAGAAATATTAATAACAGTATTGATTAATTTTTTATTGGGAAAACTGTATCAGATAAGTAGTTTTAGATTTGATAAGTGTTGAAAACAATTGTAAGAAACATTATATATATACTGTGAATGTCAAATATCTCACATGCATTACAATAGGTATTAATACAAATAAGGTTGGAAGGTGAGAATAAAAATATTTCATGACAGAGGAGGGAGGAATGGCATCAGGACAGAAGAAGACAACACAGACACAAATTCAACCACAAGTTTTGGAGAGAAGGGGCTCTACCAGATCAAAGACAATGGAGATGAACAGAATGTTGGAGGAATTTCAAAAAATACGAAATGAATTGATGGAGGAAATAAAAGTAAACAGAACAGAAATAAAATCAAGCAGAGCAGAAATAAAACAAGATTTAAAAAAAGAAGTTGAAATATTAAATCACAGTCTGCAAAAGTTGACAATAGATCTGCAAACAATTGATCACAAGGTAGAAGACATACAAGGGAAAAGCAAAAATTTGAAAGACCATCTGGAACAGATGAAGAAGGAACAGCAAGAAGATAAAGAATAATATGGTTGGAGATGAGACAACGGAGCAGAAGCTTAAAACTTAGAGGGCTCCAGGAGAAGAAAGAAGAAAACCCTACCCAAAGAGTAATTGATATTCTGGTACCATATATAGGCCTAAGAAGAGCAAAGTTTGAACTTGACATTGATAAGGCGTTCAGAATTGAATTGGCTGTGGCTAAAAAACAAGGTCTCCCACGTGACATAGTGGTTTACTTCACTAAAGAAAAAACACGGGATTTGATTCTGGAACAAAACTTTAAAGAAAAACTAATAGTGGATGAGATAGAAATAAAGATTTTTAAGGACGCACCACCAAGTGTAATAAGAAGTAGAAGAGAATATGCATTTCTGAGAAAAGAATTACAAGCAAGAGGAATAAGGTATAGATGGGAGATACCAGAGGGGCTTTCTTTTTTCTACGAGGGGAGGAGAAGGAAGATAAATTCAGTGCAACAAGCAAATGAATTTCAAGAGAATCACTTTAAATCGGCAACAGCAGAAGCAAAAAAACCAGATGAAACACTGGAAAAAACAAAAAAGGACATGGCAATGCCAGAAGATTCGAGTCCAGCATCTGAGGAAGAGGCAGAACCGGTAGAACCAGAAGAGAAAAAGAAGGCAAGACAGTAAAAACAGTATGAAGATAGTAACTTGGAATGTCCGCGGAATTAACTCACAAGCGAAAAGACAGATTTTTCACCAAATAGAAAGACTAAGACCCCAAATAACAATATTATTAGAGACTCATATAAAGAAAAATCAAGACAAATACTTATATAACTCAAAATTAGGCCAATGTTTCACCTCGTTATATAAAAAGAAAAAACGGGGAGTGGCAATATATATTGATAAAAATATTCCTGCAAAGAAAATAATAGAAGATGAAGAAGGAAGATTATTAGGAGTAGAACTTCAAAAAAATTGAAGAAAAATATTACTGATTGGAGTGTATGCCCCGAATGAAAGTAAAGGAAGATTTTATAAAGAAATGAAAGAGAAAATATCTGAATATGAATATGAAGATAGGATACTAGCGGGCGACTGGAACAGAGTTATTGATGTGGAAATGGACAGGAAATCTACTGTGAAAAAACAAGATAAAGGACAAAGGGGGAAACTTCCAAAGGCTTTTTTTGAGATGTGTGAAGAAATAACAGTAATGGACGCATGGAGAATCTTTTACCCAAATGAAAAGGATTATACATATTTCTCTGAAGTGCACCAATCTTGGTCACGAATAGATATGATAATGGTGTTGAAACAATTTTTAACAGAGATAAAGAAAATAGAAATATTGCCAAAGATTATTTCTGATCACCATCCAATGATGATGCAAATACAAGAAACTACAAAACAGTTTCAATGGAGATTGAGTAATAATCTGTTAAATGATGAAGAGGTGATACAACAGGCGAAAGAAACTTTGAAAAATTACTTCATGGAAAATGTAAAGGAGGATATGAAAATGAAGACAATCTGGGATGCATCCAAAGCAGTGATGAGAGGTTTCTTCATTCAGAAAAGACAAATTCAAAATAAAAAAAAGCAAAGGAATACCAAGAATTGACAACAAGACTTCAAGAAAAAGAAAAAGAATGTAGAGAAAATCCAGAGGAAAAATCAGTACAAGTGGAAATAAAGATAATACAACAAAAGATAAAGATGAATTTACAAGAAGAAATAGAGAAGAAGATGAAACAATTAAAAGTAACCCAGTTTGAGCAGGCAAATAAGATTGGGAAATGGCTTGCGTACAGGTTAAAGAAGAAAAGAGAAAGAAATATAATAGCCGAATTGAAGAATGGGAAGAAGAAAATTACACAGCAAGAGAAAATAAAACAGAAATTTAAAGAATATTTTGAAAAATTATTGCAGGAGAAAAATCCTCAATATCGAATAGAAGAAAAGTGGAAAGAACTTGTAAAATTTATAAAAATTCCAAAAATATTGGTAGAGAAGCAGGAACAATTAAATAAAAAAAAAACAACAGCTAAAATAGAAGAGGCAATAAGAGAGCTGAAAACAGATAAGGCACCAGGGCCTGATGGATTTACGGCACTGTATTATAAAAGATTTATAAAAGAAATAATACTTCCATATCAGGCAACTTTACAGGAAATTGAGAAGGAAGGAAAGCCACAGTCATGGAGAGAAGAAAATATAGTGGTAATACCCAAAGAAGATAGAGATAAGAGGGAAATAAAGAATTACAGGCCAATCTCCTTGTTGAATGTAGACTACAAAATATGGGCAATGATATTGGCTAAGCAATTGAGACATGCAATACAGGATACAATACAGGAAGGACAAACTGGTTTTCTCCCAGGCAAACGAAGAACGATATTAGAATTTTATTAAATACAATTGAATATTATGATAAAAATCCAGGGAAGAAGATAACTATCATTTCATTGGATGCTGAAAAAGCGTTTGATAATGTTTCCTGGAATTTTATGCATTACATTTTAAAAGAATATGGCCTGGGAGAAGTATTTTGTAATTGGTTGGAGAAGATATACCGGGATCAATCAGTGAAGTTAACAATAAATGGAGATAAAACACAAAGCTTTGAAATAAAGAAGGGATGCCTGTTATCACCGCTATTATTTATAGCAGTACTAGAGGTATTACTGCTAACAATAAATGAAGATCCACAAAATAAAAGGATTAAAAACAAAAAGGAAGGAAATAAAGTACAAAGCCTTTGCAGATAATGTAATAATATTTCTTGAGGAACCACAAGACTCAATACAGAGGTTGAAGGAAATTTTGCAAAAATATGGACAAATAGCAGGATATAAGATAAATAAAGGAAAGACGAAGATGATGACATTAAATATATCAAAAAAAGAACAAGAAGATTTGGAAAAAAGATCAGGATACCAAATAGTAAGGAAAATAAAATATTTAGGAATAAATATAACAAATAAAAATCAAGAATTATTTGACAACAATTACATGAAGACATGGAAGGAGATTCAAAGCAAAATGGACAAATGGACAAATATGAAATTATCTCTTTTAGGAAGAATGAATGCCTTTAAAATGTCTCTATTGCCTAAGCTAATGTTTCTTTTTCAAAATTTGCCAATAATAGGAGAAGAAAAGATTTTCAAAGAATGGGAAAAAAGGCTATGAAAGTTTATTTGGTAAGGCAAAAAAACAAGAATAAGATTTAAAACGTTACAAGACGCAAAGGAGAGATGAGATTTTGATGTGCCATCGTTGAAAATCTATTATCAAGCATGCTGCTTAGAAACAATTAAAGATTGGATTCAAGTGGAGGACACAACAATAAAAGATGTTGAAGGAATAGAAAATAGATTTGGATGGCATGGATCCTTACGCTATGACAAAGTAAAGGTGAATAAAGACTTTAACAATCACTGTATCTGAAAGTCTTTGTTGAAAGTGTGGATACAAATAAAACATAAATTTTAAAGAAGACTTCCGCTGTGGACCTCACCCCAAGAAGCATTTGATATTGCTCCAACAAAACAGGGAAAATTATTGATGTATCAAGAGTTGCTGAAAAAGGACAGTACAAAGTTAAGAATGAATACAGAAGAGGAATTGAAAGAGCAACGCCATGAATTTAACTGGTTCCCATGCAGACAATTAAAGATAGATTTTAAATAGATCAAAAATTATATGGGTTTGACTTCCGGGTCTCAATGGCGTCGCGATCGGCAGGACAGTGAGATAGCTCCTGCTGTCTTTGTCACCCCGAGAGGATTTGCCAAAACATTAAACTCGGCAAAGTGCCCCCCTGGTAAAGGGGGCCCAGAGGGGCTCGTCGGGGACCTTATTTTTCTCCTTAGGCTAGAGAACAATTGGGCTCGAAAGCCGAAGGAGAGAGGTCGCAGAGTTCCACGTCCGCTCGGGCAGTAACTGCAATGGCAGTCTAGCGTCGTCTGAGACTTTTTAACCTGAATAAGATCGAGTTAACAGTACAAAATTGAAGAGCAGGACATCACTTAAGCCCCAAACATATTTTCTCAAAGATCGGAAGATCGGACCAACCTTTAATCCAACGGAGAGGGGGAGAAGAGACGAAAAGGAGAATCCACGTGGAAGAGAGAGGAGGAAGGTAAGAAATCCCATGAAAAACAGGACATTAACAGACATTAACAGAAGTGGACTGAGATAGACTGAAAACTCTGCAAATAATCAGTGAAGAATGAGGGAAAGAGGGGGAAGAATCTAAGACAAAGATATAAGGAACTAAAATTCAAAGTTGCCAGTTAAGGAGACCGAGAAATTGGACGAGAGGCGACTGACAAGGAGATACCGGAGCGCAGCTGGAGCTCGCGGTAACGCTTGAGCTCGCTGCTTAACAGAGACTGTGAAGTGAGAAACTGTTAATAAAAGAGAGAGACAATAAGTGGGAAAAGAGGACTGAACAGTAATTGGGAAAACTACTTGGGAGAGAGATTAAACAAATAGTGGATTGAATAAATAACAGAGAACTTGGTGAAGAGCGACAGAATAACAGACAGTACTAGCTTGAGCTCGCGTGAAGAACTGGGACGATTAAGGGGAACAAGTCGGAGAAGGAGTAACTGAAGTCGCTAGAGCTCACTGGTAAAGATTGCAGAAACAGCAGAGGGTGAATTAGAGTCAGAAAAGCAAAATTAAGAAGATTGAAGTTAAAAACTGAACTGTGATTTAACGTGGAGAGACAGAGGAGATAAAAAGAGACAGAAAGACTTAGGAAGAGTCAGTAAGAAAGCGTCTGAAAACAGCTGATGCCAGCTGGAGTCGGTGAGAAACATGTCGGAGTCTGTTGGAAAACCGGTTTGACGGAATAAGATTGGGGGAGAGGAGAGGCAAAGTTTAAACAATATTTTTTAATTACTGGAAATCTTACAGAGAATAATAGAGTCATAAAGAAAGATATATACAAACAGCAGATAAATTAATATAATCATATATAGTAGTTGAAGTAAAGAGAAGTTGTTATATAGTTGATTTATAAATGAATTAATTGCTTGGATATATAATTGTTTTACATTTTATATAATAGATTTATAAGTGAGCGAATTTATAAGTGAATTAATTGAAATATTAATATTAATTGAAATATTAGACTTATTAATTAATTTGTGAATACTGGGAAGGACTTAAACTGTGTTAATATATAATAATGTACATGTGGTGGGGTTGAAGAACAGAAGTACAATTTAAAACAGAAACAGCTGCGAGAGAAGTGACCTTGAGTCAGCAAGATTAGAGACAACAAAGACAGAGCACTTAGAAGAAAATATTCAAGATAAGAAGTTACCTTAAAATTAACCCTTGAAGAGACTGTGGAGAAGAGTTGAAGAGGCCTGTTAGTGCCATCTAGCGAGGAGGAAGAGGTAATACACACACACACACACACACATAAACAGTAGAAGAAGAAGAAGAAGAAGAAATGGCATCTGGATTAAGGAAGGGAGCCAAAACACAGACTCAAATACAATTGATTGACCCAACAAGAAGAACATCGGTGGAAATGGGACAACAAATGGCTGAAATTCTAAATGAGATCAGAAGTTTAAAATTGGAGACGAGACAGGAAATGAAGGATACAAGGGCTGAAATCAAAGCGGACATTCGGAAGGAAGTGGACTGTATCGTAAAGAGAATGGATGATATAGGTAAAGACATTAAAACAATGAAAATGGACATTCAGGAGACCCAAGTTAAAATAAAACAACTAGAACAAGAGAAGGAAATTATGACAGAAACTCAAAAACAGGAAGAACTGAGATTAAGACAACAGGAACTGAGATATCGAGAGAAGTGTATCAAGTTGAGAGGAATTAGGGAAGCTCCGGGAGAACTCTTGGATGAGAAAGTGATCGTAGCTTTGGCGAATTATACTGGAATGGAAGAAGAAGACATGGAGAGGGAAATAGATCGTATTTTTAGAGCAAATTCTAGAATTGCAAAAGAGAAGAATTGGCCGAGAGATGTGGTGGTATGTTTTACAAGGGCCAGGATTAAGGAAAAAATACTCCAAATAAACTATGAAAAACAGCTAGTGATTGAAGATAAAATAATAAAAATTTTCAAAGATATACCATTTGAAATTCTGAAAAAAAGACAAGAGTATAAATTTCTGACTCAACTTTTACAAAAACATAGAATTACATACAAATGGGAGAGATTGGAGGGAATATCTTTCACATACAAACAGAAGAGATATAAGATCTCTACCACTGTAAGAGCGAAAGAAATTTATGATAAACTTAAAAGAGAGTTAGAAAGGCCAGTAAATTGGAATAAGGGGAAAAAACAGGAGGAAGATCAAGGCAGCCCGGAAGAGACTTTAGAAGTTGGGAAGGCGGAACAGAATTCAGAAAGAGAAGAGAGAGAGGAAAAAGAAAGTATCCCAGAATCAGAGATAGAACAAGAGGAGGAGGAAGACTCGCAGAAGCCCGAATTGGAGGTAGAGGACTTGTACGCAGAGGAAGAAGATATATAGGAGAAAACTTAGTTGAAAGAGATGGTCAGGAAGATCCTCTCCTGGAATGTAAAAGGTCTGAATTCGAACTATAAAAGACGGCAAGTTTTCCATTACCTAGAGAAAATTAAAACAGATGTGATTTGTTTGCAGGAGACAAAAATTAGAGAAAAAGATAATAAATATTTGAGAAATCCCAAGTTGGGAAAATGCCACATCTCTGCATCATTAAAGAAGAAAAAAGGGGTTGTCTTATATGTTAATCAGAAATACCCCTCCGAGATGAAATTTCAAGATAAAAAAGGACATTATCTGGGGGTGGAGATGCAACTTCCAGAAATTAAACTTCTTGTGATAGGAATATATTCCCCAACAGAAGAGAAAAGTAAATTTTATAAAGAGCTACAACAGGCAATATTGAAATATTCAGAAGAGGCCAATCAAGGAAATTTTTTACTGATGGGAGATATGAATGGGGTGATTGACCCCAATATAGATAGATCAACATCCAGGTCGCATGGAAAAAAATACGGAAAACTCCCACAATCATTCTTTAAATTAGCAGAAATGTTGGCTTTACAAGATGTCTGGAGAGGGATACATAAAGACTCTAAAGGATATATGTTTTATTCGGATGCCCATAAATCGATGTTGCGGATTGACATGTTTATGATTTCAAAAGGCTTATAACAAAAGGTAAAGGATATGGAGATATTTCCGAGGACGCTATCCGATCGTAATCCTATCCAACTGGAATTAAGAATCGTAAAGAAAGAAACAAGATGGAGGCTTAATGACTATCTTTTTCAAAATGAACATTGCGTTGAAAAGATAAAGGAGGCAATTAAATATTATTTTGAAGAGAACATGACAGAAGACCTAAAGATGACAACTATCTGGGATGCCAGCAAAGCAGTGATATGTGGACACTTCATTAAATTGGCCTCGGAATTTAAGAAGAAAAGACAAGAAAAATATCAAGAATTAATCGAAAAGGCTAAACTACAAGAAGAAAAATTGAGGGGAAAACCGACGGATAAAAAAGCAAGGTTGGAACTAAAAATTCTACAAGACCAGATTAAAGCTGAAAATCAATTAGAAATAAGCAGAAAGCTAACTTGGATGAAACAAAAGTACTTTGAGCAAGCAGATAAACCGGGGAGATGGTTGGCCCATAAATTAAGAAAGGAGAGAGAAAAGAGATTAATTTTGGAAATAAATACTGGGAGGAAAACAACGGCAAATCAGGAAGAAATAAAGAAAACTTTTTATAATTACTATAAAAGTCTTTATAGCTTGAAAATACAAGAAAAGACACAAAAGAAATTAGAAGAATATTTGGCCAATCAGAAAATACAGCAAATAACAGAAGAGAACAGACAGATGATGGACGCGAAGATTACAGTAAAGGAAATCATGGATGCGATCCAAAAACTGGATATATCGAAAGCACCAGGGCCGGATGGTCTCTCCGCAACATATTTTAAGAAGTTGCAAGAAGTTCTTAAGAGGGCCTTTGGAAAGATTGTTCAATGAAATCACCGTGAATGGAAAACCAGATTCCTGGAATGAGGCTAATATTACATTAATTCCAAAAGAAGGGAAAGATTTAAAAGATCCAGGAAGTTATTGTCCAATCTCACTTCTCAATATTGATTATAAAATATTCACAAATATATTAGCAGAAAGATTGAAGAAAATATTACAAGAAGTGATTCAGAAAGAGCAAAATGGCTTCCTTCCAAAAAGACAGATTAGAAATAATATTAGAACAATTCTGAACATTATTGAATATTACGGAAAGAATAACGAAAAGAAATTGGCGTTTATTTTCATAGACGCTGAAAAAGCTTTCGATAATCTTAGGTGGGATTTCATGATAGAAGTACTGAAAAAAATGGACTTTGGAAAGGCATTCCTGGACTGGATTAAAGAAATTTACAAAGAACAAAGAGCAGCATTAATTATCAATGGGGACAGAACAAAGCAATTTGAAATTGAGAAAGGGACGCGACAGGGGTGCCCGTTGTCACCGCTCTTATTTATAACAGCACTAGAGGTTTTGATGAATGCGATTAGAAGTGACCTCGAAATAAAAGGATGTAAAATTAAAAGTCAAGAATACAAAGTGCGAGCATACGCAGATGATTTGTTGATTATTCTAGAAAACCCAGAAATAAGTACTGGAGCTTTATTACAGAAGCTAAATAAATTCGGAGAAATTGCTGGGTTAAAGATCAATAAAGAAAAAACTAGAATTATAACAAAGAACATAAGAAAGGAGGAGGAAAGAGAACTAGCCCAAAAAACAGGATTTAAAATAGAGCATAACATTAAATATTTAGGAATATGGATCTCAAAGAGAAATAATGACTTATATGAAAATAATTATAAAACAACATGGAAGGAAGTAAAAAAATTGTTAGAAAATTGGACTGCCTTAAAGTTGTCATTATTGGGGAGAATATCTGCAATTAAAATGAATGTGTTGCCTAAATTAAATTTTCTTTTTCAAAATTTACCTATCATTATTAATGAAAAACCTTTTAAGGAATGGCAGAAAGATTTGTCAAAGTTTATTTGGGGAAAAAAAGACCTAGAATAAAAGGGAAGCTGCTCATGGAAAAAAAGGGAAAAGGAGGCTTTGATTTACCCGATTTGAAATTATACTACTATGCCAGTGGGCTCACTTGGATTAAAGAATGGATAACGTTGCAAGATGAAACAACATTAAATCTAGAAGGAGTGGGAAAACGAATGGGGTGGCATGCATATATGTGGTGTGAGAAGTACAAAATAGATAAAGAATTTCAGAACCAGTATCTAAGGAAAGCGTTGCTAACAATTTGGTTGAAATTTAAGAAAAAATATTATGTAAAAATACCTCAATGGCTGTCCCCACATGAAGCGTTATATGGGAGATGGAAGGATCCACAAGATAAATGGATATGATACAGTAATATTGTAATAGAAAAACGAAATCAAGTATTTACGCTAAAATCAAGAGAAGAAATTGAAGCAGCGGGATTCAAATGCCACTGGTTTTTATATAGACAATTACATGAAAGATTTCAAATGGATAAGAAACTAGAAGGAATTGAATCGGTAACGAAAGAAGACCCATTTGGAAATATAATATTAGAATCAAAGAAGCAAACAATATCTAAATTATACAAATTACTGTTGGAAAGAGAATTAGAATCGGAACAAGTAAAGGAAGTAATGGTAAAATGGTCTAAGAATATTGGCCATGAAATTCAACTTGAACATTGGGAGAGCAGTTGGAAGGACACGAATAAATTTACCGCAGCCCAAAAATTGAAAGAAAATTATCTTAAAATGTTCTATAGATGGCATATGGATCCGGTAAAACTAAATAAGATGTACAAAACAAAAGAAAATAAGTGTTGGAAATGTAGTAAGGACAATGGTACTTACTTCCACATATGGTGGACGTGTGAAAAGGCAAATACTTTCTGGAAAAAAATTCATGGAAGAATGTTGGCAATCCTACAAATTAATCTGCCGCTAATACCAGAATTATTTCTATTAAACATGATGCAAAAAATAGACAAAGAAGTTAAGAGAAATTATTGGAAAGTGATTCTTTATATGATAACAGCGGCGAGATTAATTTATGCACAGAAATGGAAAAATAAACATACACCACAAATAGAAGAATCGTTGATAAAAGTGGCAGAATTTAAAGAAATGGACAGATTAACAGGCATGATACAAGTAGAATTCAAGGCGAACATGAAGAAGTCTGGAAAATAGTAGAGGAATATATAACAAAAGAGAGATATAAAACTGACGAATAAGGGATAAGGATTCTTAAAATTTACGATTAACGATGGAAGGTTTATAAGAACATAAAATAGGCCAACAAGAGGTAAAGAATAAATAGTACAATAATTGAAAAAGAAAGAAGGATATAGGTAAAGGGTTTACTTTAAAAGGGGATTGTAGTTAGAGAAACTTAGATAGGAACAAGAAGAATGGGACTTAGTGAAGCCCAGGAAGTAAATTTTTGGAATTTTTGTTCTTTCAAGAAGAGGAAGTAGATTACAAAGAAATGAGTGAAGGAAATGAAGGGTTGAATGAAGTTGAAGAAGAAAGATAGCTGTAAGTAAGTAAGTAAGAAGGATGTTTGAATGATAGAAGGGAAGAACATAAGAATACAAGAAATATAAACTATTTCGGGTAAAAATGTTAAATTGAATGTGGGAGAAAATGTGGGGTGTATGGATTTAATGTGATGTAAATGTGGGGTGTATGGGTTTAATGAGATGCTTAATGTTTAATGTGATGTAAAGATGTAATGTGATGTAAGGTAATGTGATGTAATGTGACGTAATGTGATTTTAATGTATAAATTTAAATAATTTTTTTAAAAAATTTAAAAATTAAAAAAAAATTATATGGGTTTGAAAGAAATGAAAATGAACTGGATGTATTGATGAAAGAGGACCAGAAAAAGAGAATTTCCAGATTTTATAAAATATTGCTACAAAGAGAGATCGAATCAGATATTGTTAAAAATAACATGGTTAGATGGGCTCAAAATATAGGATATCCAGTTGAGTTGGATACATGAGTGAGGTCATGGAAGACGGATGTAAAATTTACACCAGGTTTGAATTTAAGAGAAAATTTTTATAAAATGTTATATAGATGGTACATGACACCTGTAAAACTGAAAAAAATAAC
The DNA here is from genome assembly GCA_030412105.1 of Cyclura pinguis. Taxonomy (NCBI): domain Eukaryota; kingdom Metazoa; phylum Chordata; class Lepidosauria; order Squamata; family Iguanidae; genus Cyclura; species Cyclura pinguis. The sequence continues at coordinate 215,726,787 of CM059600.1, forward strand.
AAGAAATGGGAATGGAAAATGTTGGAAATGTGATGAGAAAGAGGGATCTTTTTTCCATATGTGGTGGACCTGTAAAATAGCAAAAAAGTTTTGGAAAGAAATACATGATGAAATTCAAAGATTGTATGGTTTTAATTTTGAAATGAAGCCAGAAGTCTATTTGCTGGATATGTTAGGGCAACAAAGAGAAATAAGATCCCATCAAAAGACATTGTTATATATAATAACTGCAGCAAGACTGACTTATGCTCAACATTGGAAAGAAAGAAAATATATTGATATAAGAGAATGGAAATTCAAAGTCCTGGATATGGTAGCGACAGAAAATTTAACTTTTTCACTTAAAAATAAGCCAGTCCAGGGCTCTGAAAGAGAATGGGGAGAAGTATTGAATTGGATAAAAGAATAAGATAGGGGAAAAGAAAGAAAGATGTGAGAAAGGTAAAAGACAAAGTGAGGTGATAAAAGATAAAATGTAAATAGTTAAATACAAGTTAAAAGTAATAGTTTATGATTGTTATAAAACAGAGATAATGTATGGAATGGAATGTTTATATGGAATGGAATGTTAAAATCAGATTCAACTGGGAAAATTGATGTCTGGAAGCGGGGAGGGGGGCTTTTTTATTCTTTTTCATTTAAAATTTTAATAAAAATTACTTATAAAAAAACCCCAGTTAAACAGGCAGCTAAAATATAATGATGATAAAATGGTAGCATGTGCCAGTTAAAAGACCTTTTGTAATGACTAGTGCAAGGCCTGGGTAAATAAGAATGTTTTTGCCTGCTGGCAGAAGAAAGTAGAGAAGGAGCCATCCTAGCCTCCAGTGAGACAGAATTCCATAGCTTGGGGGCAGCCACTGAGAAGCCTTTGTGTTATCACCAAATTACCTGTGATGATGGTGGGACCAAATAAAAGCCCATCTCTAAGGATCTTAAAACTCAAAAAGGCCCATATTGGGATGCAGTCTTTCATATTGACTGCCCTGAGCTGGGGCTTTATAGGTCATAACGAACACTTTGAATTGTGCCCCAAAACAAACAGCTAATAAGTGAAACTGTTTGAACAGAGGACCTATACGGCTACTATAACCAACATGGTTAGCATTCTAGCTGCAACATTTTAGACCTGCTGCTGTTACCTGGGCATCTAAGCTCAGGGCCAGGACCAAAAGTACACACAAGCTACGATCCTGAGATTTCAGAGGGAGTGTAACCCCATCCAGCACAAGCTGCCTTTTGACTTACCAGGAGCATCTTTGCCTTGTCTGGATTGAGCTTCAGTTTGTTCCTGCTCATCCATTCCATTACTGACAGCAGATTCTGATTTAGCCCTGAGACATTTCTTGGAATTAGTTGGAAAGAGGAAACAGAGTTGCATGTCATGAATGCACTGGTGACATCCAAGGACAAACCTCCAGATGACTTCCCAAAGTGGTTTCATGTAGATGTTGAATAGCATGGTGGGGATAAAACTGAACTGTAGAGGATTCTGAGGGTCAATGGCCATGGGGTTGAGCAATACTCTTTCAGCGCCATCTTTTGATTTTGTCCTTCCAAGAAGGACTAGAACCACTGTAAAGAAATGCCCCATCCCAGACAGTTGGCTCAGAAGGATACAATAGTTGGTGGTGTTGAGAGCCTATGAGAGGTCCAGGAGGACCAACAGTTCATTTCTGAGGATAGGTCACCCACCAAGGTGACCAAAGCCATCTCCATCCTCTAATCAGGCATGAATCTGGACTAAAATAAATCTAAATAAATTGTTTCATCCAGGAACCTTTGAATCTGGGAGGCCACTGTGTATGCTAGTCCCTTATCCAAAAAAGAGATGTTGGAGACTGACTGGTAGTTATCTAGTGTAATTGAGTCTAGGGATATTTTTTTGTAAAGATCTTGTCATAGCCTTTTTTAGACAGGTGGAACTCTGCTTTCCTTCAGTGAGGCATTCACCACTCCCTTTACACATTCAGCCAGCCCCCCTCTAACTGTTTTTGTAACCTGGGAAAGGCAAGGGTTCCATATACATGTAGTGGCTCTCACTTCTCTGAGGATCCTGCCCACATTCTCAAGCGGCAGAAATTGAAACCTGTCCAATAACAAAGGGCAAATCAAGGTTACATCCACTGGGCCTTTATCAACCATAGCATCCACGTCAGAGTGGACGCATCACTGGGACTGCTCAGTGGTCAATGTTCTGCTCTTGTGGACAGAGTGTAATAGGCCACTGATTCCTCATGATAACCTAGCTGGACCACACTGAGCAGATGCAGTGGTGGCAGAGAAGAATGCCACAGAGTACAGCTTCCAGTGTCCACATTCAGTCAGATCTCCTTCAAGTCTTCTACCTGCTTCTGAAGTGAGTTGGGTCTCAGATAGAAGTTTACAGGAGACAGCAATGACAGCAGAAAGGCAGTGAACAGCAAGGCCACCTCTCTTGGGGGAGGGTGATGTTTCTTTCTTGTCTGCTGACTCCCTGACATGGGCCAGTTCAGGAGATTGTTTGTGTCTGTGAGCCAAATGACTGCTTGAGAAATACTAGGAGTATATCAATATTCCAGTTATTTAGCAGGTGTCAATTGTTTCCACTCATCTGGAAAGCTACATTTACTTGGCACATGGAATATGTATTGTCTGGAAAGATAAAGAATCCCCGAGTTCAGCAAAAGGCTACCATGTAATGCAAAAGACTTACAAAAACTAGCTATTCTTGGTTTAAAAATAGGTCTGAAGTTAAAAGGAACCCTCAGTGATGACTTCTTATTCCGTAAAGAATCAAGTCCCATTCTGTTTTCTCTCTCTCTCTTTTTTGTTTTGTTTTGTTTCTAGGATTAGCTTCTGTGTTCTCAATTATTGAACCTACAGCCTTTTTTATCCTGGCTTATCTCTCTGGGCCGATAGTTTCTCAAGATGACATCAGCCATGTCTCTGAATTGGCAAAGGCCCTTGCCCTGTGGCAGAGTGTGCGTGGGGGATCAGATTCCACACAGGTAACACCATCTGTTTCATATAAAAAGATGGTACAGACTAAAAACTGTTGGTGGGTGGGAAACATCTGAGAGGAAAGCCCATCAGTTTGTGGAACCTTCTATGGCTGTGGGCCTTTTGATGCACTTTCTTGCATAGGTTGGAATTTAGGTGGGATGTGAATTATTAGCAGCGAGAATTCTGTCATCCTCATTATGTTGAATGGCTGGAATGAAAGATGAGGACAAGAGAGGTAAAAACTCTGGATTAACCAATTTATTTAGCCTCCTTAATGTTACTTGGCAGTCTTGCACACAACAGCAACAAAAAAATCCAAGTCCTTTCTCCAAAGGGCAAGGAAATGTTGATGTTAAGAGAGATAGCAGGAAGAAAAGGGAAGCGACGGTGAATGTGAGTTGGCTGATACACTGAGGCATAAACTTTGCTTCTGTTGTGTTTCTTTGAGGTTTAATTGTTCTTTCTTATAATCCCGCTTTCCACCTTGGGATCCCTTGTCAATGCCAGGTTGGTCTCAAACAAAACAACATTCATCCAGGACTTAGATGAAAGGGCCAATGCAGTATGTGACCAGCTTGGAGAAAGTGGTCTAGAACTGTACTTGATTGGCAGTACAGTGTCAGGATGGATAGGGTGGACAAGGAGGTGGAGTTCCTGTAGCTCATAAAAATTCTGTCTTGTCCAGTGGGTATTCTGAGAAAGGTAATATTTGAGAGGAAATATTTGATTCAGCAACTGAACCCGTGTGGTGTAGTGGTTTGAGTGTTGGTCTATGACCCTTGACACCAGGGTTCAATTTCCCACTCAGCAAAGGAAACCCAGTGGGTGACCTTGGGTGCATCACACATTCTCAGCCCAGAAAACTCTGTGATAGGTTTGTCTAATGGTCACCTTAAGAAACAACTTGAAGGCATACAACAACAACAATAAATCATGGGTAGATCATGACTTGGTTAGTGTGGGCATCACAAGTGTTCCTAAACTCTGTAGGGTGAATGACTAGTCAAAATGTTCCACCCTTGGAACTGACTGCATCTAGTAGTTTTATATATGCCTTCAATTAGTTTCCAGCTATCTTGGAAAACTTTCTTGATGTCCTGTTAGAACTACAGAAAGGTGAATTACATTTATTTTTATTTGATCTATCCATCCATCTGTCCCTCCCTCCCTCTGTCCATATATACTATATATACTAGAAGCTGATTTATAAGACAGAGACAAGAACATGTTAAAATGATCACAGTAGCAATACCCCCACCGTAGCAAAATATAGGAAGAAGAACATCCCTCTAGGTTTATGAAGAACATTTTACAAACAGTAAACCAGGGAATACAACTCCATTGCATTAAATAAATGAGAAGCACAAAATTGAGCAATAATAATTAAGAAAGCCAAACCTGTACTGTATAAATTAAACATTCTGGGAAAGTGAGAAATATGTCTAGTACAGGCATTCTACAGCTTGAGGTTGCTACTGAAATGACATTTTCACACAGGTGAAAATAATGAATAATAATAATATGGAATAAGGATATAAGGAAAATAAGGACTGCTGTCCTTATTTATTTAATGGACATGTATAAAGAGGGCCTCAGATAAATGACCTTGTCATTATGTATGAGAAAGTCAGTACGTATGAGAAGAGGTTATCCTTTTAATATCGAGGTACTAAGTCATGAAGGGAGACCCAACATGGTACACTGATCTGAGTGCTGGACGATGACTGTGGGAGATCTACCTTAAAGGTTAATAAGTTTTATTTGGTATAAGCTTTTACAGACTGCAGCCCAATTTATAAGATGTTGCTTCAGTTGGCAGATCTGAGGTGACAGAGTGAATTAATATGCTACTTGGCATGGTTTCTCTTTCCCTGTTAATCCCCCTACAAACCTGGAACATAGGTTTATTGAGAGATACTAATGGTTCATTGTCACAGCATTAATTCAATGAGTAAGCAGAGATTTGAACCGGGGTTTCCTGATTCCAAGTTCAGAACTTTAAACATCCATATTCCCTAGGGATAGGGGCACAGGACCTCCCACAAAAGTGGAAAAATTGGAAATATCAAAATGTGTATATGTTTCTGTGGGAAGAGGACTGAGGCATGGTGGGGAGAATGGACACCCAGGGTCCAAACCTAGTCAGGGAGATGGGTCAGCATAGTGGCTGCCCTATACTTCCTCTTTCTCCCCCATCTCCTTCCTTGGGTGTGTGTGGGGGGCATCAAGAGAGGGATTGTGGTGCTGAGAAATCAGGCTGCAATCAGTCCTTAGCTGACCAAGCAGCTGCTGGTGTAGGAGGAGAGGAACCAGAAGAGGGTTTTTAAAGGGGTGCACAGCCTCTTCAGAGCCACCAAGAGGGAAGGTCCCTGGAGTTATGAGTGCCTGAGGTGGGGAGGGCAGGGCTTGGAGAAACTCACAGATAATCAAATCTGTAAAAGTCAAACCTGCAAATGTACTCTGTACTGTTTCTTTCAATTCAATTCAATGTAAATGTAAAAAATGTATGAAGTTTGAAACATAGTGAAAGAAAAAAAATAAACAATTAATGCACCTAATATGCATGATTAGAATACAAATTCAGGCATTTTGCATAATCAGACTAATTTGTATAATATGCAAATGAGGTATCCAGATTTGAGGAAGTATAATATGGCAACTCTAATAATATGGATGCAAAAATATTTGGAAATGATCATTGATGAGAAAGAGTGTCTTGATACATTGATATAGTTTCCTGTTGGAAAAAAAATAGATTTACCATTACTATATGAGAGTGAAAGGACTTGTACTTTTTCATCATCAGCAGCAACAGCCAAAAGAAAGAAAGAAAGACATGTTGGCTTTAAAAATTATATTTTTGTTCTGAAAGATTGTATTTTGCACAAAATACCTTTCTGTGTTTTTTTTAAATAAAGCTTAATAAAATTTTTGTGGGAGAAGTTCCCAGAATTTAAAAAGAATAATTGAAAATTGTGCAAGAACTGGTAGGAAATTTCATTTTTCATTCTCATGAAAAAGAATAAAACAAGCAAAAATTTACTTCCTTAGTGCAATGCCTATCTCCAGTTAGCACCTTCACAGCCATATTCTACACCATGTTGCTGAATCATTTGAGGAGGTATTTCCAAGTGCAACGCATTTGCAGTTATCCAAATAAATAGATCACTGAAGCAAAATTGTTTCTGTCAGATCATAACTGGCACAGGAAGCTAAGAGGCATACAGAGGCACTGTTTGCCTATTGTGGCAGATTTAGATCAACAGCCTGGTCTTTTATGCTGAGTAAAGCCTCCTTCAGGACAGGTGGAATAGTGGTCCCCAAGGAATATGAACCACCCGCCACATATCTCCATCTTCTCTGGACAAATCAGGGTTTAAAATCTCTCTCCGTAGGTAGAGAAATTTCTCTCCTGCAGAAAGTCATCCTGCCCCATGGATGGCAAGTGATGGAAATGCACAGGGAGAGAGTGAGACTGCCATGCTTCTTCTCCTTATATTTAGCTTACATGTTTTATAAAAGCCTAAAGAGTGCTAGAGCATGGGATGCTATCCATTATACTAACAATGCTGCACTCCAGTTCTCTGGATGAACAAATTTATTGGTTCCATGTAGATGTCAAGTAACACAGTGGATGGCAGAGAGCTCCAAAGCACACCAAGTGTATGTACCAGGGAGTCAAGCAGGGACCCTCACATTTGAGCAGATTAGGGAGGTGGAACTATGTATAAGCTTGAAGGGTTGTTCTTGTAACACGTAGCCATGGTTTTGCATAATACCTAAATAGATTCGGTGACAAAATCTCATTATAAAGATTGTTTTATGGTTCTAAAAAGGAGTTGTGCACACTTTTTCCCAGCGCACTGTGCTTACCACACAAGCTTTGGCTAAATATGCAGCGTCTGCTTATCGTGAGATAGAAGACCTCAAGGTCGTGGTGAAATCTGGCAAGAGTTTCCACCATGAATTCCACGTGGGCAAGAAGAACCAGCTGGTGCTGCAGCAGGCTACTCTTTCAGAAGTCTCAGCTCAATACCAGGTGGAGGTATTAGGGAATGGCTGTGCATTTGTGCAGGTAAGCCATGGAAACTCTAGGCAACAAGGAATGAAGGTAGTCTGGCTTTGACACCCTGGATGTGAAGCAAAGACTGGGGGCAGAATCTTCAGAGGAAGCAGACAAAGAGGATAAATACAGGTTATTCAAGTCCTGAAGAGTACTAAGAAAAGAGAATCTAGGAGGAGATCCTGATTAGCCACAGGGACAGAGCTATGTCTGGACTTCATGTAGCTGCCTCTAGACAGTGAGAAAAAAGATTAAGACTTTGCCCTCTCAGATAGCCAGCATAGTTACATTGGAGGAGTGGGAGGGTGAAGGCTGTTCTTTTCCTTGTGGCTGCATGACAGGAACCAGACCACACCTGGTTGCAGCTCTGTTATTACAGCCAATTCAGTTACTGGGTGGATGGAGTTGCAGCCTAGTGTCATCTGGCTGCTACTATGATCTGTTGTGATGGACCACTGATGAACAAGAGAGAAGTGTCAGCAGGTTGGGGAAGCTCCATGTTTTGCAGACATGCAAGCATTAGGGGGAACTTCTAAGAGTGAAAAGAAAAAACATTTGATAGACCCCAATCCTGCCCACAGTGGCCACAATCTAAAATACATTTGATGCAGTGCAGTATACCCCTCTCCCAGCACAGAAGGACACCTGCCAATCCCATACATGAGCTTTCCCCAATGAAGAACCCTCTGGATGTTATGGAGTCCAACTCACATAAACCCTGCCAGCATGGGCAGTAGTCAGGAGTGACAGGATTTGAAGCTAGAACCATGTGGACAGCACTAGGCTAGGAACAGCAGGCATCCACCACAGGATTATAGAACTGGGGGCACTCCGAGTTTCATTCTGTTCCAAGAAACCTGCCCAAATGATGGAAGAAGACTAGCAGTTCTGTGTGCCAACCACACTTCAGCAAGCATTTCCAGCTCAGGCATTGGTCAGCTCGTCTCCTAGAGTCTCTCTTGTCTAGCCTTCTTACCTACAATGGATCAGCAACAGAAGATTCTCAGTATCCATTCGTTTTCTTCTCCCACCTAGATTGCTCTTCAGTATAACACCCAGCCTCCAGAGCCTGAAGCTTTTGCTTTGAGTGTGGAGACATCACCAGAGGAGGGCAGTGAGGATTCCAGAAGACATTTTATTCTCAACTTAGAAGTGAGGTACTATAGTGTGCTTGGAATATTTCCTGAGGAATTCAGAAATCACAGTTGTAGGAAGATGACTTACATGGCTTTGGGAATATGGCTTTCTGTCAGATTAAACTCTGCCCCATCCTGAGCTGACCTTCTCTGTCCTGCAGCTCAGAAACATGGCCTTGTCTAAGTTATGTGACATAATGGAAAAAGAGGAAGAATCTTGGGGCAACTTCCTTGAAGACAGACCCAGTTGTTATGGATGGTACAGAATCCATATCCACACCCACAAGAAATGTTATCCTAAATCACAGACCTGATTGATATTTGCCATATCTGAATTAAGAGCAAAGTCTCTGTTCTGGGATCTGGTCTGTACTCCAGTCTTCTTTCTGTTTTACCATCTTATTTCTGAAAGAAATTGAACACTGGAAACCAAGTAGAATGTGAGAGAGGCTGTGTGCTAGTGGAACAGAAAAGTGATGGAGGGATTGTGATCACTGATAGTTTACCTACCCCTGCCCAAGCTACTAGCTCTTGTCATCAAGCATCTTCCTCTTATATACTGAATGGTGAACGGAAAGGCTGGTAGGGTTAGTTAGACCTTCAGGCTAAATTTTCCACCTTTGAATTTTTTGTGCACTGAAAGCAGGATGATTTGAATGTTTTCTGTTATGGCTTTTACCACTTGGCAGTTAGAGCTAACACAGATAGACTTCTTTCGTGATCCACCTGTGTATTCTGTTCATTACTTGATGAGCAATTGGGTGAATATGTGATGGGTCTCATCTAACTTTAATCCTATACAGATTGAGTAGCAGGATATAAGGTACCATAAAAATTCATGAAACTGGACACAGATAGCTTTCTTCTCTTTCAGACTTGTAACTTTCAGCCACAGCTGTTTCCTCTGAATATGACTCTTGCCTCCCTGATGGAGCAAAGGGAGAAGGGGGCATGGGAGCACAGCAAAAATAGAGCTTGGCACTTCTCTGCCCTCTACTCCCAATCACTACTGGGGAGGTAAGAGTCATGTTGGGAGGCAGCAACTGCAGCTGAAGCCCTATATTTCCCATAATTTTGACAGCCACCTTTTTTATTGAAATATACCTCCTTGCTTTCTCTAGCTACACAGGGCAACGAGAAGCAACCAACATGGCCCTTATAGAAGTGAATATGTTATCTGGGTACTTCCCTGCAAAGAAAACTATGAAGAAGGTATGATTTAGATTATTTATCACACACTCACAATTAATTTCTTATTTTAGAATATTTGTCCTGGTGTGTTGCAACACAGCCTGGCTGATGTGTTACTGTAGTTTCTAGTCCGAACTTGAGGTATATTAGATATCATTTGATATCAAAAATTTGGCCTTCTCTACCCATTCCTCTCCATGTGCTTGCAAGGCCCCTGGACAAGCACGCACACGGGCATGGCTGAAAATAGCTGAACTATTCAAAACAAATCCAGGCAGGCCAGTAATTGCCAGACTGCAAGTTTAGGAGACCTCCAGGCAAGTACCCTTTTAAGATCACATTGTGTATGCATGCTGTTTACAAAAGATTCCCTGCCCCGAGCAGGCAGCTTGATGAACTGAATATCCAACTCTCAAGCACTCCGTGTTTGCATACTGTCTACGCTATTGACAATGCTGTCATAATTCAATCATCTAAAGTACTGACCTTTCAGAGGCTTTGTCTCCAGCCCGAAACCCATTGTTTTCCCTGGGAATGGACTAGCCTACAGGCACATTTTCCCCTATAAGACCCCCTGATTTTGAGCGTCTCTTCGGATCGCTCTGACTTCCATCCTGCTTTGCTGTCGCTCCGTTCAACAAGCCTTCCCCTCAGCTCCCACATGCTGAGAATCTCCGATACTGCGGACTTTTCTTCTGATAAACCGGGCTTCAGGATCAGGTGTAGTATTTCCCCTGAAAAATCCCTTTTAAACTCCTCTATCCAACTCCTACCTTTCTGTCATTAGTTCTGTGTGAGTGGTTGCATACATACGTATTGACTGTGTTTTATAATAAAGGAAAACAATTATTATTTACTTCTGTTTGATTATTGACTCGGCCTGACCCCGTAGACATTGGGTTCAAGATCTCACTAGGTTGCCCTGCCTCTTGCATTGCTGATCTTGTGCTCTCGCTAATCCACATTCCCCATTATTTTGAGCACATTGAGTTGTCCCTCGCGGGACCCCATAAATCAGGGTAACAGAGTGGTGGAGTAGCACGGGCAACCCCTGTACCCCTAATTTGAGTGGGAGTCGCGAACCTACTCAAATCAGACTGGTACAGTTGTAGGCAATGGCCGTAGTCAAGTCCTAAGGTGATAGGAACACGTGTGAGTGAACTCTGTGTGTTTGAGCTCCAGGAGCTATTCTATCTGGGAGGGAAATCTGCACCCCTTTCTCTCTTGGTTTGTGTGTGGCAGCCACCCCAGCTTGGTCACTGCTGGCCCTCGGGCAGTGAATCACAGTCCGATAGCAAGGGTTACGCACAAACTGTCCTGGGAATCACATCCCTAACTTGGGGACTATCGGGGGCTGGGATCCAAAGCGCTAGGGCGTTAGGAACAGTCCATACACACAATACACACACGGCAAGGCAAAACAGCACTTAGGGAAGCATTCCCCCCAAAGGTAACACGGGTGCGCCCCATTTAGAGTAAAAATACAGGTGCGTCCCGTTTAGAGTGTAAAGCACGGGTGAGTCCCATCAGAATTAGAACTCGGGTGCGTCCTGATTTGCAGTAAATTAGGTGTGGGTGGTGAATCCCGACCTAGGTAAGGGTTTTAGAAGGTTTGCCCGAGGTAGAGGAGGGCCCCCTCACCCAAAAAACTGTTAGGGACGGTTCAGATAGGTTCCTCTCCCTTTGCCCCTGTTGCTTGGCCAGGCAGCATAGTAAGTTCCTGAGAGTTCGTTTTCCCCCTTCATTGTTTGGTGGAGTCCCAGTGAAGGTTTCCCTCAGAATCTAGGTGATTCTCCTGTCCCTGAACTGTGTCCTTGTCCTTTTGCCCCTAAGCTGTCGAGGTGGAAGGCCGGGCTTAGACAGGCAAAAGTGACATTTTCTGGGCAGGCTGGAGTTAGGTTCCCAAACCTCTTCACTAGTTAAGTTCCACTGAGTTCGTATCCCTGATACTCCCTCAAAGGGATCTCGGTGATCCTTCCAGTCCCTCCACATCCTGGTCCTGTTTGAAGACTAGTTTGATAGATAAAATGGAAGTGAAGGACCTCATGCTAGAGAAGGAAGTCAAAGGGAAATTAGAAAAATGGGTTTTGAGTAAAGGAAAATGCCCCTGGAAGGAAACGAGCTTTGCTACCTTACGTGAAGCGTATGCTCAGCCGCGTAAGTCTAAGAACCCGTTTGGGCCATCCAAAGATGTGTTGGCCACATGGGGACTTTGGCTTACGGCCAGAGATGCGTCCCACACCCTGGTAGAGACCAGAGCCAAACTTGTAGAGTCTGATAAGGAAATTGCCCGGCTTCATGCCGAGATGGAGGTTCTGCGGGCGGACAAGGTAACATTCGCGTCCATCGCGCAGGCCACCTCACAAAAGCTTAGTACGGCCACCCTTCAGGCTCAGACTTGGGAAGAAAGGGCCCACTCTCTAGAGGCAGAGTTAGCCCACACCAGGTCTGCAGCCAAGTTCATGGTTGGGCAAGTTAAGGAGCAGCAGGAGGCTGTCAGCCATGCGGCTTGCCATAAGCAAATCAAGGCGTTGGAGAACCAGCTCCACACGCGCAGGGCATTGATTTCGGCCGTCTGCCCGGAGCTTCTCCCCTCGTTTCCCCTTGATGCCCCCGGGGAGCCGCTGCCAGAAGACGCTCTGGCCACCCTTCCCCACAACCCGGACTGGAGTGACCACAGGGTCCCAGTCCAACCAGTGGAAACAAGGTCGATGACCAAAAGGATTGCCCCTTCCGGAGAGGAAGGATCAGGAAGAGCAGAGGTGCAGGAGACTCAAGAGATAGAGACCCGAGTCCCGTGGAGAGCCACCGAAGCCAAAGCTATTGCGGGCCAGCTTGGTCCTCTGAATAAGTCAACTGGGATCATGTGGCTTAATGCCGTGATCCATTCACACCCCACAGCCAACGGCCAAGACCTAACTCAACTGCCCAGGTTGTGTATGTTCCCAGCAGAACTCCCCACTTTGGAATCTGCCATGGCGGCTCGAGGCTTAGTGAGACTCGAGGCCCACTACTGGATGAGGGAGGTCATTAGGATTCTGTGGCCAGGGCAGAGCACTAGCGTTCTGTACGTCATGGAACAGCAGGGTCCAAAAGAAAACCCAGAGGCATATGTGGCCCGGAATCAGCTTCTGGCCAATCTAGCGGAGAAGGTCTCCTTGGCTCCAGGAGGGTACAACTTTAATCATGTGGAGTTCAAGACCCTTCTTTATGGAGGTCTGAACCATGAGACAAAGATGGCCCTAGGCTTGGTGGACCCCGCGACTACAGGTTGGGAGGAATTTGGGAAAAACCTCCGGCGGGTCGCTGACCTGCTCCATGAGGCTGGATCCCTGAAGCCCCCTCCTAAGTCGCACAGACGAGATGCAGGGAATTGGGAGCCCATAGAGGAGGTGACGTACTCCAACTATGGACCCCATTCCCAACATAGGAAGACAGCTCCGAATTCGGTCCAGAAGGGGAATTGGAATTCGCATCCCCCTCCCAGACAGGACAACAGACAGAGACAGGAGCATTGGCAGGCTAGAGACTCCTGCAGTCAGCCCAGCAAGGCAGGGAATTCCGCTCCTCTGCCTGCAGCGCCAGAATAGGCCATGGACAATGGTGCTCCTAGGGAGACGTCCGGTGGCTATGTCCCTACTGCCCAGACCTACTCGGCAGACCGAGTAAAGATCTGGGGCATGTTAAGAAGGCTCGGACTGGACATGAGCCAGTTCGACAAGAGGCCCACCTCAGAGCTTTTGGAGGCCTTAGACAAGCAACTTCAGGCGGGAAGTAAACAGCCGGTCAATGCCGTGACCAACGGTCCTCCTCCAGCTGGACACTATCCCAACCTGGATTTGCAGGAATAGGGGCGCCCCCTGTCCAGGAAGCTTCCTCACAATGTCGTGGCTTGGCTGAAGCCAGACAAGTGGAGAAGATTCTGGGTGAAGGCAGGCATTGGGACCGAGAGGGACAAAACTTCTGCCACCCTTCTTGTGGATTCTGGTGCAGCGCTGAACGTGCTGCACCCCAAATTGGTGAGATGCGGTGAACCTACCCCCGAGACTGTCCAATTGACTGAATATGGTGGTGGTGGTGGGGACACCAAGTTAAAGCATGGACAAACATCCCCATGTCCATAAATACGTTCCATTTTAAACTGTGGGCTTGTGAGAACCGTGGGGAGGACGAAGGCCTTTTGGGCATCGGATTCCTCTGGGGAAATAAGCTTACAGTGGACTATGTGAACAGGTTTTTGTGGCAGTTAGATAAAGGACCCCTTCAGATCTCTGCGGTACACCGCTGTGCTGCTATTAAAGCCCCTGCCCCCGTGCATTGTGTTGCTAGTGATCTGTGGGTACAAGCTTTCCCTGAGGTTTGGATTAGAGACAAAATTGAGTGTGGCAAGGTGAAGGGTGCTTGCGTGCTAATTGAGAGCAAGGATCCCCCGCCACAGAAACAGTACAGGTATCCTGCAGAGGCAGAGGAAGGCATAGGAAAGATGATTGAAGGACTTGTCCAGTGGGATGTAGTCACTCCTATGCAGTCCATCTGTGGCCTGTGCTCAAGACCGATGGTAAAACGTGGTGAATGACGGTGGATTTTCGGGCTTTGAACTCCGTCACTCCACCTGTGGCACCGGTCGTGGCCAAATACAATGAGATCTTGTCTGCTACTACTGCGGGAGCCAAGTATTATAGCGTATTGGATTTGGCCAATGCCTTTCATTCAATACCACTGCACGAAGCGTGCTGGTACAAATTCGCCTTCACGTTCCGAGGGCAACAGTACGTCTTCAAAAAAACGCCTCAAGGTTTCCACTCAAGCCCTAGCATCTGCCATGCCCATGTGGTCAAGATGTGGACTAGGCTTCAGCCAGCCTCCCGAGCCCATGTCTTATCATACGTGGATGACATTCTCATCCATTCAGATTCGGAAGACAAAACTAGGGACGTTACCCACAATGTACTGGCCATCCTTAGGGACACCGGATTTAAAGCCAGTAGAGAAAAAGCAAAGTTGGTGACCATGGAGGTGAAATACCTAGGACTTTTTTTAGGAGCTGAAGGACGCACTCCTGATGCGCAGAGGGTCTAGGTAATTGCCAAATACAGATGTGCACTCTCACCCCTCGCTCCTGGGAACTTTCAGTTTCCCCAGGGATTTTATTGAGTCTTTCGCCACCAAGGCAAAGCCTCTATATGCTTTGTTGAAAAAGAATGCTCAGTGGGAATGGGGACCTGCACAGCAGCAGGTATTTGCCCAACTGAAAGAGGACCTCATGAAAGCGCCAGCGCTTGCCCATCTGAACATGTCCAAGCCGTTCCTTATACAACTAGCCACCTCGGATAGGAGTATAGGAGCAGTTCTGTTGCAGCAATTGAACAGCATTCAGCGGGTTAGAGCCTATGCCTCCCACAATATGAACCCACATGAGACCAAATTCACCCCCTGCAAGAAAACATGCCTCACGCTAGTCTGGACCTTAACACACTGGGAATTTATGATAGGAGGCGCCCGTGTGGTTGTCCAGACCCCCCCCCACACACACTGCTTAAGTATATTTTGTCTGGAAAAGTCCAGAACGGCCAGGTATCCAACGCAAGGATAGCCAAATGGACTGTTTCCCTGGTGTCACGTGGGGTGGATTTCCAAAAGCAGCCGCAAGATCCCCCGGCTCCCTATGGTCTAGTTGTGACCGGAGCCACGCATGAGTGCCCTTTGCCACCTATGCTTAAGACTAATTGGCGGGTTGCGTGGGGAGCTTCTCTTGAAGAGGCTCAATTTACTTATTGGTTCTGTGATGGTTCCTCCATGCACGTGGACGGAACAGAGGTGATCTAAAAACAACTGTCAACAGCTGAAAATAAAATTTGCTAAAATAACTTCAGCTGATAGCAACATATTTTCAGTTAAAATTTGGAAAGTCCAGCCTTTGCTCCTGAAAGTGTGCTGCCATAGAGCGGTTTTCACCACCACCTAAAATGTAAGAATGCCTGTAGGAAGGGATGTGCATGTGTTTATAAATGTGCATGCAGCCAGTGAGAAGATTGAAACCTCTGGCTGTGCTAATCTGCTGTCAGCAGGTTGTCAGAAAAGAAATTCAGAGTAAGCCTCTCCCCTGAGATGGCCTAAAGCAGTGGTTTCTACATTTTTTGAGGGAGGTGCCTCTTTGACACCAGCCACCTTGGTGCCTGGTACCATTTCCAAGGCCACTTGTAAGGAGGAGGTTTCCTCAGAAATAAGGGGCTTCCCCAATAAAAGGCAACTAGTGAACCCCGTAAGAAATTGTTCCACAACAAATCCCTGCAAGAAAATAATCTTTCTTCAGTGTTCTTCATTGAGAGTTTGAGCGGCCACTGCCATTCACATCACATTTGTTCTCTCCATCTCTCAATTATACACTCCACTGATTGCCTGATCAATTCATTCAGCCACTCCCCACGTACTCATCCATGTATCATTTCAACCCACCAACCCGCCTCCAGTTCCCTTCTAGTTTCACTAGTTAGGTTGGTTATGTTAGCAGCTGTACACCCCCACGCTTTATTATGGCTTAATTGGCATACATCAAAATTGATATATAATTTACACCTGGATATGGCTGGACAGCCCTACTGGATAAGAGGAAAGCTGGCCAAACACGTGTGTTGTGAAATCTAAGGTCAAGAAGAATCCTCCTAAGCACAGCCAGATCACAGTGTAGAAATCACCAGGAAACTCCAGAGATAATAGGCTGCTGCTAGCCTTAATTTACTCTGTTTTCTTAAACAATAGCAACTGGGAGATTCCCACCAAACTGCTGATTGTCTCAAGTCCTCTTCCCTTCATCCTGCGATCTATTCCATTATCCTCAACCCATCCACAAACACTGAGCTATGAAACAACCATTAGCCCCTTTTGTTACCTAACGCTAAACCATCAGCTCATTCCAGACCGCACTATCCACTCTGTGAACTTCATTGTTTACTTGACCAGAGAGCCATTCACACCCATGTCCTCCAGGTAGAAATCGTGTATAAAACCCCCCAGTTTTGATCAGCTAGCTCACAGTACATCACTTGCTGGTAGCCACTCTGCCACTCTGATTCCTGATTGTGTGCTGTCCTTAGACGCAAGTCTAAGCCACATCACTACTTCTTTGCTGCTTTTTTGGATTGGTGAATATCACTTATTTCACCCTCAAACTCGCTATCTAATAACTTTCCTTCCTTTTTACCTTTGGTTAGCCTTGTGTGATTGTGTGACTGTTTGAGATCTTGTGTGTGTGTGTGAGTGATCAATTTCCCTCAATAAAAACACATTTTAGTTTACCTTTTGAATCTCTGGCTGGTTCTTCCCTGCAGAAGATCCTGTAAACATTGGTGTCAAAGATCTTGTTAGGTTACCTCCTCTCACAGGTCTGCTAATTGAGCTAATAATTTCCCATTTTGGAGCGGAGGTACTGGCATAATAGGTGGACCCCTGACTCACCCATGTTTTGGAGTAACAGTTAAAAGGAACAAAGAACAGAATTCCTGCATTTTTAATAGCTGTATAATTTTTTTTTTAGGAGGAATAGTTTGCCATGCAAGTCACACCTGCTCTTTAAAGGTGTGGGAGCTCTGCTCACCACTGAATCTAGCCAACTTATCCATAATGCAACTCCAGTTACTCACTATTTCCCTTCCCACCCACTGCTCTTCTCTGCTGCCCCCTCCTCTATAAGCTTACTGGATAATGGTAAACATGTACGCACATTCATACAGCAAGGGGCAAAGCACAAAATCATGCACAAACACTCACGGGGCTACATGCATACAAAGCCAAGTTGCATGAGCTTTTAAATGTGTAGCTGTCCCTTTGAATGCAGGGATTTTTTTCGGAAACTGCCAACACTCTTTTGCTTGGTTCAGCTTGGGAATGACACCAAGTGGGTTGGGTTTTTACCTTTTATCTGATCTCTCCTGATGCTAATCCTGAATTAGAGTCTTCCCATTTTCTGATAATGCGGTGCCACTTTTTGAACAAAGTTCCACTTCTACCTTCTATAAAATATCCCACTAACTTTTCTTTCTCTTTTACCATTTAAAATAAGTTTATTTCTGGCAACCTTATATAGAATTTATTCGTTTTCTGCAGACTAGCCACAACAGTTTATGAAATGTTGCTTACAGAAGTGCCTATCTTTGATGTGTGCCTTTTGTGCAGTCCCAGAACCTTTTTGATGTCAGCAACTGTTACAGCCAATATTGGTGACCATAGCCACTGTGGAGTTTATAACCTGTACCTTTTCTTTCCTGTTTTCTGGCAGTTGCTAATGGAGCCCCTTGTTAAAAAAGTAGAATTTGAGAATGAAAAGGTCATCATCTACCTGGATCAGGTGAGACTTCTGTGTGGCAGGGGGTTGGACTGGATGGCCCTTGTGATCTCTTCTAACTCTATTATTCTATGATTCTGTGATTCTATCTCTTATCAGACATAAAGAAGGGAGATGGATGAGAGGTTTTGGTATTCATTCCAAGTGGTGGTTAGTTTGGGACTAAGGATAATGGGACATGGATCTAGAGTTCTTGTAGGAACCTGTCATGCCCTGGATAATGTGCTATGCTTCCATTATATCAGTGAACAGTAAAGCAATTAACCATTTGATGCACTAAAATACATAAGGAAGTTTCAATTGGATACATTGTTGCAACCAACAACGGGCATTATAGCCCTCTACCTAACTATAGTAATGTCTAACCTAGCTAGCTGCCTGATGTATCCATCCAGCAGTTTTAATTCACAACCCACTTAATGGTAATAGCCATATATCCTGACATCCTGTTCCCCCAACCTGATTCCCTCCCCTCACTCTGGTTCAAGTGGGTAGTTGGCATGGAATTTTAAAAATTAATCTCAGGGCTTTAATGTGTTGCATATCCACCCATTCCCTTTTGGTGGCAGGCAAGTGTTTCCAGTGGACTAAATACTGTAATCACCCCCTATGTTTCCTGGAGTGTAAGATTTCAGTGATTTAAAAGTGTTGTCTTGTTCCACCATGATCAGTGGGGCAGGTGGTTCTTTCCCACACCAGTTGTCCATCTCCATCACTGGTTTCAGTAAGCAGAAATGAAACACAGGATGTATTTGTATATAGTTCTTAGAGAGTTCCAATTCTGCTGTGACAACATTAATCAACCTTCAGATTTTAAAAGGACCTATATAATTTGGCCTGAATTTTTGGAAGACTGTGGACATTTTAGAGACTTTGTTGACAAGAATACTTGGCAGCCCTGTTTGATGTCCCAGCCTTTGCCTCTTTTTCAATCTGCATGTTTTTTGTAAGTGGACACAGCATAATTTTATACAGTTGTGACAGCGGGCCAAGCAGACTTCACTTTATTTGCACAATTGGTTACTGAAGTGGAGTAAGTTTCAATGACCTCAAGGGACAGCAAATGTTTCAACATTTGTCCATACACAATTTCAAAGGGTGCATGCCCAATGCTTTAATGTATTACATTGTTATAAACCATCACTGCAACTTTTGCCAATAGTTAATGTAGCAAGTACTATTCTAGAACCTGATTCACCCTTTCCATTTACCCATCTGTTTCCAAGTGGTGTGCTGTGCTCAGTCCCTGCTGTACCCCCAACAGTCTCCCAAAAGCTTTCCAGAATTGTAAAGTAAATTGGGTGCCACAATCCATGATCATCTTCAGTGGGATCCCATGTAGTCTATATACATTTTGCAAAAAACATCTTGGCCAACTGAGTGGCTGTGGGTAGTGCCTTGCATGGTACAAAATGTGCCTGTTTGGAAAACAGGTCAGTGACTACCCAAATTACAGTGTTTTGATTATTCTTAGGAATATCCATTATGAAGTCTATGCTAATATGTGCCCATGAGTAGGGAGATATTGGTAATGACCTTCTGGTAGTAACCTTCTGGGTTTACCTCCCACCCAATTGCTCTGGATGCACACTGGGCACCCACAGATGTATGACTATACATCCACTCATAATTTGGGCTGCCAATAATCCCTACAAACCACATGCAAGGTTTTTATGAATCCAAAATACCCTGCAGGTTTTGTGTCATGACAGCGCTGCGGTATCTGTGTCTGTAGGGCCTCTGGCACGTATAAGTTATCGCCTTTACACCAAATCCCTTCCTGCTCAGTCAGTTCTACTTTGTGTTCCTTTGTCCAGCTGTCTTGCTTGAAATTCTCCTGAAAATTCTCTGAAAGAGCTTTCAGTGCTTCCCTTTTTTGTTGTTCTGCTGGGTCTGGCTGACTGCCAGGCCCAGTTGTTGAGGTGTGAATACAGTGTTGATCATTTCTAGCTTTTGACACTCATGTAGAGGCAATCAAGAAAGATCATGGGGCAAAAAGTTCTTTTTTCCCCAGCAGATACCTAACGACAAATTTAAAGTTGTAGAAGAACTTAGGCCAGCATTCTTGCTTGGGATTCAGTCTGCCCGGGGTTGATGGGCTACCAGATTTGTGTGATCAGTCCAGATTTCAAAGAGATATGAAGCACCTTCCAATAGGTGCTTCCATGTTTCCAGTGCCCTTTTTATGGCAGCTGCCTCCTTTTCCCAGACTGGTCAATTAAATTCCGTTTTTGTCCAATTTTTTTGTACAGGTAGGTACATGGTCATAATTTGCTGGCTGAACTGCTGGTGTCAACCAGAACTGTGAATGAATTGGCTGGATCAGGGTGTTCGAGAATTGAACTGAATTGAACAATTGTTTATACTTCTCAAATGCTTGATGACACTCTGGAGTCCATTTAATTTTAGCACTGGGTTTGGGTTTCTCTGAGGCTTCCCCTCCCTTTGCTTTTTTTTGTTCTATTGTTTTTGTTCTTTTCTTTTTGTTCTGTCAATAACAATACCTGGGTAAAATTGGGGATGAACTGTCTGTAAAAATTGGTGAACCCCAGGAGACTTTGCTGTTGCCTGCACGTTTGTGGAAGCTCCCATCCCAATACCCCCTGTGTACCTTGGCAGGATCCATTTTTGTGCCCCAGTCAGAGATCTGGCATCCCAATTAATCTATCTTACTGGTGTGAAACTCACATTTTGACAACTTTATATACGGATTGTTAGCTGGCAACTTGGTTAACACTTTTCTCATCAGCACCATGTGTTCTTTCTACGTGCAGCTACAGATTAACACATCATCCAGATACACTAGAATCCCCTTATACAAATACTCATGCAATATTTCATTGATAATTCTCAGAAACACATCTGGAGTGCTGGATAATACAAAGGACATAAAAGAGGTATTCAGATGCCCTCAGGAGGGTATTAAATATTATCTTCCATTTGTCCTCCTTCCTTATATGCACATGATAACACCCATTTCTCAAATCAAGTTTTGTAAAGATTTTCCCTGTGGCCAGTTGAGCTGACAAATCTTTCACGAGAGTTATTGGGTATTGGTTAGAGGTACTTGTTACCTTGATTTCTGGGGGTCCTGGGAGGGACACCTAAATGTGCTCAAACAATGGGGAAGGAATTAGCATAGAGCACAAGTTTTGCAATGCGAGAGGCAGGGTAACGTAGCAAGATCTTGAACACTATGTCTACGGGGTCAGGCCGAGTCAATGATAAGGCAGATGTTGAAATAATAATAATGGTTTTATTGAAATACAATCAAACAAGTGTATGCAACACACTCACACAAGGAACTATAGAAATAAAGGTAGGAGCGTATAGCAGGATTTTGAGAGGAGGTTTGGTATGGGAAATACTATACCTGTCCTGAAGCCTGGTTAGAAGCAAAGAAGCTGGGGAGCGTGGATTCTCAGCACGTGGAGCTGAGGGGAAGGCTCACTGGACAAAGTGACAGCAAGGCGGGATGGAAGCCAAGAGCGATCCGAGGAAGCGCTCAAAGTCAGGGGTTCTTATAGGGAAAATTGTGGCCGCAGGCTAGTCCGTACTTGGGGAAACAATGAGTTTTGGGCTGGAGACAAAGCCTCCGAAAGGTCAGTACTTTAGATGATTGAGTTATAGCCAGATTGTCAATAGGGTAGCCAGTGTGCAAATGCGGAGTGTTTGAGAGTTGTATAGTCCGCTCATCAAGCTGCCTGTGCGGGGCAGGGGATCTTTTTGTAAGTTGCGTGCATACATAATGTGGTACTTGCCTTGAGGTCTCCTGAAGCTGCATTCGGCAATGACTGGCCTGCCTAGATCAGGATGTGAATGGTTCGGCTATTGTCGGCCGTGCCTGTGTGCGTGCTTGTCCGGGCGCCTCACAAGCACGTGGAGAGGAATGGGTACAGAAGGCCAAATTATTGATATCAAAAGATATCTTAATATCCCACAAGCTCGGGCTAGAAACAGCGGTAACATACTGACAGCATTTAACCCCCTAAAATCTGTCACTAGCCTCAGCAACCCATCCTTCTTTTCATTGAAGAAGACAGATGCTGCAATAGTGGATCACACTTGTTTGACAAACCCCCTTTTCAAGTTTTTGTCTATGATCTCCCTCAATGCTTCCATCTCTTTGGAGGACATGGTATCCAATTTGATTTTAGGAAAGGTTGCCCCAGCCTCCAGTTCTTTGGCAAATTAGTGTCCCAGTGCAGTGATAGGAGGTTGCACTCTTTCTCTGAGCCCATCTCCCCCAGGTCTGTTTACCCTGGTAACTCTCCCCCTGTGCCATCTGCCACCCCCAAATATCTAGCTGGTCTGTTGGTGCCGGAAGTCCACTGGGTTAACTTGCCCCCTCGACTCTTGTAATTGTCCCAGACCTGCCCTCAGCACTCGCACTCAGGGAAACACACTGTCAATTCATGAACAAGTGAAAATTACCCAGTCCTGGTGCTCCAGGATCATATAGCCCTGCTAGGAAGTCACACACTCACCCCTCCAGTTGTGCTGCCACACAGTGAACTTTTGATTCCTCAGAGGGGAAGATGTGTTCCCATCTGGCCATTAAGCCAGCTGCTTGAGTCAGGAAAAATGGTAGAAGTTCCCATTGCCCATTGAAGGTGGCTTTCAGATGCCTGTCTCCTGGCATTGGTGGTGCCAGCTGGGGATGCACCTCCAGCTTGTGGGGCCAGGAGGCTTCTCCTGCTTGTGGGACCCTGGCTTGTAGACCTCATCTCTGATTGGGGGGCTCATTCCCCTGGCCACCGTTACTGCCGCTGGTCCAGCTGCCGCTTGTCTTTCTCATTGGCCCATATGCATGGTGGTCTAGGCCTCTCCCAGTTCCCCAGCTGCAGGACCTTCATCTCTAGATCTAGGTCTTGACTTCCATGTACAAGCGCACCTCCAATCTGCACATCCCACTCCAAAAACCACTCAGTGTGACTTTGGTGGCATACTGGGTTCTTTGCTGGGAGCCAGAGGCCAGTTCCTGCTCTCATAGTGTCTTGAGAGTCCAAGTTGACAACGGCACCACAAAGGTGCTCCTGGGACTGAGTTTCCTGGTTACCTTGGATTGAACATCAGCCCCATTCTACTCCTCACACCCTTGAGTCAGCTTTTCTAAACCTAGTGCCTCCTTGCCACTATGCATGCCACAGTAGTTCAGGGTTCAGATCAGATGATGAAGGGTTTTCAGGGGAGTCTCAGCAAACTGTCATTCCCCAGATAACTTGCACTCCACACAAACTTCACTCAGAGTTAGACAGCAGTGTTTATTTATAGCATGGCAAGCAACACAGTACACTTCCTCAGGAGTTGCTGAGACTAAAGGCATACATGGTGGCTACAGATTTATACCTTTCCATACAAGTTTAGGCACTTTCCATACACTTTCCATACACTTAGGCATTTTCCATACAAGTTTAGGCACACAAAGCTGTGATTGGGTCAGGATCATAAATTTCACACTATCCCAGTATCCTAACATTTTCCCCAGACTCTTAGTTGTTACACCTTTCATCCTTGAGGCTGGAATATGTTCCTCTGAGCATTCTAAGTTCTCATAACACCTTTCCATGCTTTGGTTTTCCCACCTCTGCTCTTCTTTCACTCACCCAGATACATTATAGCAGTGAACAAGAAAGCAATTACCTATTTGTTGCCCTAGAATACACAAACAAGCTTCAACTGAATATGTTGTTGCAATTAGCAATTGATACTTTATAGCCTTTTACCTAACTATAGTAATGTCTGAGGGCCTTTCTGCACTACACTGTTTTAGCGCTATTATTCCATTTTCAACATCTTGTGGAATTCTGGGGTTTGGTAGTTTATTGAGAATTCTAAATGCCCCTCCCTATACTGCAAATCCCGAGATTCCATAGGATGTTGAAAGTGAAATAATAGCACTATGACAGTGTAGTGAGGAAATGGCTTAAGCTAGCTGCCTGCTGTATTCTAATACTCATCCAGCAGATTCGACCCATATCCAGCTTTACAGTAGGATCCTCACATCCTGACAGAAACTGGGCATGGAGAAGGCTACTCTAACAGTAAGAGTTCTATCTTTTTTCTATCTCATCCAACCAGAAGAAGAGTTCTAGGGAACCCTCAAGCTTAATCACTATTTTCTTCTCTCTAAATAATTTGTCTTATCTAATGGACCAACACAGCTATGTAGAATTTTCGTTTTCCTGTCTCACCCCTCCAGTTGGATAATAATGTCCAAAGTTACAACATCTCTATGAAGCAGGAAACTCAAGTGTCAGATCTGAAGGCAGCAATGGTGAAAGTCTATGATTATTATCAACCAGGTAAGCATCTTATGCTGCTGCAGTGGGTATCGTTTCTCATCATCAATTGCTTTTATAGACACACAGGCCGTCTTCATGTGTTGGGCTTTACTGTAAGCATGGAGGACCTGACATGGAGGTTCTCCATGCTGCTGAAACCTCTGAGATATCTTGCATGCATAATGGAAACTCTCTGCTTGAGTTTCATCATGTGAAGAGAGGAATGGAACAAAATAGGTAGAGTTCATGTCCTCCATGTGATTTATTTAGATTAAACTTGAAGGCGGGGAATTGTGAAATTAACAATTTATGCGCTCCCTTTTTGACTGCAGAGTGGGGTATAAAATACACAGAATGAATGAATGCTGAATATTGAATCAATATACTTTAAAGAACAACTGAAGAGAGCTGATATATCCAAGCACAGTGTTGGCATGTGATTTAGGTAATATTTATGCACTAGTATGAATGTAGTTATCCATGTCAAGTTGCTGACCCCTAACAAACATATACTGAGATATGAGTAGAGTCCCTGTGAGAAGCATGACTTGGGTAAAATTTAAAAAAAAAATTAAAAAAGGTATCCGACAGAAGTCTAAACAATGTAAAGTGATTCTCTCTGCGGAAAGCATTTTGTAGGCCTACTTTCCCCTGTAAATCTGCTGACAACAATGCAGCTAGTTGGTAGATGCAGCCTCTAAGATTTCCAAGAAGAATGAATGTTAACAAAACTTGGAACGAAAATGATTCTACAGTTTTGTCTTCATAGTCTCACAGACTATGCTCTCTCATTCTCAATCCCTCTCTATTTCTCTCTTACACAGAAGACAATGCAGTTGCAGAATATAATGCTCCCTGCATCACAGGTAAGGATGGGATGGACTTGCTCTTGATTACATTCCAGAAAGTAGAAAGGGGCATGAACATTTCACAACCACCACTGAATAGCTCAGAGATTGTTCTATCATTTTTCCTTTTGTTTCATTGGTTTGCTTTATAAACTGTTCTTTCTTGTAGCATAAAATGAAAATGATGGATCAGATGCCATCCAATCATGCATTCAAGCAAGTTGCTATTTTTCTTGAAATGTTTTGGATGAGTACTATGCTTACTTATTTGATCAGAACCATTAATATTAGAGATGAAGGTAGTGGTGCTGGTAAGATGAAAAAGCTGGGGTGCAAGAGCACTAGAACAAGGAAGCTGCTAGCTTCTTGGTGCTCTTCCTTGAATGCTTGGCTTCGAAGGGATGCAGATAGCTGAAGCAGTAATAGGAGGGCTGGCTTAGCCCATGTCACAAGCTGTTGTCCAAGCCAGTACACACACACACACACACACACACACACACACACCATATTACTTTGGTTAGATAGACCTTTTGGAAGCCAGGTGTTTGATGAACCTGCATCCTCCTTCTCCTGTTATTGCTGCTGCTCAGAAACAGCATAATCTGGTGGACTGTTGTGTAAGCATGGTGAGTGAATAGGATCCCAGCTTCTTGTCTTAAATCATTTCTTCTGATCAATGATTGTGAGCATGCTTTGAAAGCCAAAGAATAATTAAGGAAGTTGATTACTCTGAAGACTGCTGATAAAGAGAAACACTCTGGACAGTTAAAAAAAAAAAAGGCAACTGGAGTGATTGCCGATTTCAGACCTCTGAAGCCCTAATAAACTGCTAAGAAAACAATGGAGGGTATAGGAGGTGGACAGAGCATACAGGCAGAAAGCTACTTCAGATCCTTAGATCGCAAAATAGATAGATTAATAGATGTTGTTCAACAGATGGAGGTGACTTTAAAAGACTTGGTTATGTCAGTTAAAGAAATTAAACAGCTGGCAATAAATGCCCAAGAAAAAGGAGAGAGAAATAACAAGTTAAAGCAGGGAGTGAGTGAACTGAAAGAGAGACAAATTGATAATATGAATTGTCAAAGAGGAAGAATCTCAGGGTTAAAGATTTGAGGAGGTTAAACATTTTGACACTTCTTTCATGGTGGAAGGAACATGGAGTGCAGATCTCAAAGGAAGATATTGAGAGAACCCATCAGTGGTTATGGAGGGAGGATAAGTTAAAAAAAAACCTCAGGATGTTGTAATTGCTTTTACTAAATTTTACAGCTATGATACTGTGGAAGTTAAGAACTGTGAGACCTCTTGGAGTTCAAAGGACATAAAATTGAGGTGTAGCAGGACCTTACAGTTAAGACTATGAAGCAACAAGAACATTTAAAACCCATAACTCATTAATTATTGGAGGTTGGATTTAAGTTTACTTGAGGCTTTCCAGCAGTGATATTGATATTTCAAGAAGGGCAACTACTGAAGGCAAAGAATGTGCATGAGAGTGAGAGGGTGTTGGAACAACTTGGAATTTGCAAAGGGAAGGAGAAAGAGAAAGTGAAAGATGGCAGCAGCATGGAATATATTCCAGGAGAAGACTTGAGGGAAGAGGAGCTGGAAAAATGGGTGGCAGACATATGGAAGAAGAACAAGGAAAGGAAATTTAATAGACTGGATAAGTCAGAAAGGAAAGAAGAACAGGAAGTAAAGAGAAGGATTCTGAGAAACTGATTAAGATTTTGGAGTTATGGTTGGGGTATTATGACTTGAAGAAAATTAATTACTTTGTTTAGAATTTTTAAAAAGGGATATGGTAAAATGCTGAGGTGAGTAAGTAAGGATGAAATTCCCAAGTTTGGGTATTATAATGTTTAATATAAAAGGGGGAACTTCAGTTGAAAGGATGAATGATAGTACAATGCTGAGATGGCTAGGTAGCAATAAGAATTATAAGTATATGTTGTGTAATTGTGAATATTAAAGGGGGTCTTAAGGTGGAAAATTAATTGATAACAGTTATATTAGTAAAGGGAGGAGAAGGGAAGTAGGAGACCACAACCAGAAAAGGGAACTGAAGATGGGGACAAGGCTAGGCTCTGCATCTCCTCAAGCAAAGAGGAAGAACCATGGCTTCAGTGAGGGATTGGAAGGGGGGGGGGAGAAAGAGAAGATTGGAAATGTAAAATAGAAGGTGGAGTACCATTGAAGGGGGAAAACATTGTGGATGTATGAAATAAATTTGTTGTAGCTGAATATTCATAGATTGAGTACCCCTGTAAAAAGATATTGATTACTGGTATAAGTTAATGAAAGATAAAAAGGTAGATTTAGTAGTATGGCAAGAAACGCATAAAAAGAGAGATAATGTGAAACTATTAAACTATAATCAGTGGACCACGCATGAGAAGTGGCAATATTAATTACAGATAATATAAATTTTCAGGTGGAACAGGTTAAAAAAGATAAAGAGGGTAGGTTTATTTTTGTGAAAGGGAAATTAATGCATGTACAGACTACTTTGGCATGTGTATATACCCCTAATAAGGGTCAAATCAATTTCTTTAGTAAGGTACTGAAAAATTAGATGATTTTTTACAGAAAGAGATATTTTTGTGGAGGGAGATTTTAATTTAGATATTAAAAAACTGAAGGGTGTAAAAGATAATTCTGGAAAGGGAAAATAAAAGAAAATATTCTTTCAATTTAAAGAAATGGAACCTAGTTGATGACTATGAAATGAGTGGGAGTGGGGAGAATGAAGCTACACACTATTCTGCAAAATATAAGAAGTTTAGCTGTATAGATTATATATTGGTTGCAAGAGATAATGTTTGCAAGTGGGGAAAATTTTTACAGATAAAATTCTGATCTTGGATCAGTCATCATTATTAATAAATATTAATGTTGAATTGATAAGAAAGAAATTGGAAATTTGACTCAATAATTACATTAAACAAGGAAAATAAGAGTATAATACAGCAGAAATGAAAAAGTATTTTGAGTTATTTAATTTAAATATAGACAGAGTTTAATATGAGATGTGGAAAAGTTTCTTTTTTTTCTTTTCTTGTTTTTATTAAAGCAATGCTCAAAGATAAAGTAATAGCAAGTATTATTAAATAAACTAAAAAATAAAGTTATATGTTACTTTTAGATAACCAATATCAGGTTCTTCTCTACAGTGTACTTATAGATGAACCCATAATTCCACAATGAATTTAAAGAAAAAGAAAAAAGAGAAAAAAGAGAGAAAAAATGTGGAAAGGTTGTGGGAAAGTTTCAAAGGGAATATCAAAAACATTAAAATAAGACATATAAATTGTTATGAGAAAATAAAAAGAAAGAAATATAGAATTTGGATCAAACAATAGTTTTAAGAAGCATTTATTGGTTAAAAATGAACTCCAAACATGAGATATACAAGGAATGAAAAGACTAGAAAGATACCTTAGGAAAAAGAAAAATATAAAACAATAAACAAAGATGAAAATGGGATAATTGTGACGGGGGAGGATAAGATTAGGGATGCAATGGTCAAATTCTATGGAAAATTATATGAAGAAAAGGATGTTAATAGAGAAAACAATAAATGTAGATCAGAAATTATCTAGTATACAAAGAAAAATATGAACACCCCTATAACTCAGGAAGAAATTGTACTAATTGTTACTAAAAATGTAAAAGGATCAAAATGCCCAGGCCCAGATTGTTTTTCTGGTAATTTTTACAAGATTTTTCAGAAAGAATTAAGTGGTTATATGGTTAAAATATTTAAGGCTGCTTTGGAAAAACAGAAAGTACCTAGCTCTTGGAAGAATGCAGAAATAATATTGATACTAAAACCTAATAAAGATGAACTGTTCCCAGAGTCATATCACATATCATATCATTAGGAAATCAAGGTTATAAGATATTCACAAAGGTATTGGCCAATAGATTGGATAAATTTTTACCAATTTTAATAAAAGAAGACCAATATGGGTTTATAAAAGGGAGGGTAATTAGTGACCCTATCAGAAATATTCTAAATGTATTGTAACATGCAAAACAAAATAAAAAGAGGTCGGGAAATATTAAGTTGGATGTTTACAAGGCATTTGACTCAGTAAATCATAAATTTATATATCATGTTTGTAAAGGGTTTGGTTTAGGGGAGAATATTAATCTGAGAATTATATAGGGATAATGAGGCACAGATCTCAGTGAATGGAAATAGTTCTAAGAAAATAAAAATTAAGAATGGAATTAGACAAGCTTGTCCATTACCCCATTTATTATTTATTTTGGCTATGAAATTATTGGCTAATGATATAAAGGATAATATTGATGTGACTGGATATAAGGTTGGAAAGGAGGAAATTAAGATTAATCTATATGAAGATGATGCAGTCTTTCCCTAAAATTAATGTCCCTAAATAATCTCCACCACCTTATATTGTTATTTAATCCTTTATGATAACTATAAGCTTATAGTCTTAACTCCCCCAGACACATACTTAACATTTTCAACTTATATCAACTTCCATCTTTATAACTCCAAGCACCTTTTTCCCACTTATTTAGAAAAACAAATGTTCAGTAGCTATATGTTAATATATATGCCCCACGCTTTACACATTCAGCATTTATCAAATTCAATCTTTTCAATAGCAAGCACCTTATTTTCCACTCATTTAAAACAGTTGATGATCAATAGCTTTGTAAGTTAATATATACCCTTTCCTAATAAGTTTCTCCTATAGAATTTGTTTTAGTCCCTTTCCTTATTCTCTCCCTTCTTCCTCTTTTTCTTTGTTTCAGTCTCTCTTATTTTACTTTCTCTAATATCTTCTTCAGTCTTCTATACTCTCCATCCTATTTTTACCCACTTCATTATTTTACTTCTTTCTCTACAGACTCCACAGACTTCACCCACAGTATCTTCCATCACCAACCTCTTTAAATTCTACACTTCTCTTCCTCCTATCTAATTTAGCCTTCCCTTTCCCTCTTTTCTCTTGAGCTATTGTATCAGTCTCCAATCCCAATCTCTGATTCACAATTATGTTATTCTTATGTTTATATTGTATTTTACATTATTATTATTTCATGCTCCTCAAATTTTAATGAATGTACTTTCCTCCCCCACCTTCTACTCCTCCAAATTACCCTATAAACAGAGAGAGAAAACAAAGTAGAATGATGTGGGGGGGAGAGAAAATCCTCTTTGCTTCCTTTGGGGTTCCTGCTTCCAGCATCCTACTCATAAACTCTGTTTGTCCCCAGCCACTGTCAGCTGTCTCAGATCTTTGGCACTTCATCTGATTTCCCCGTCTGTTGACTCTGATTGTCTCTTTCTCTCTTCTTCTCCCAATTTCTGATCATATGTTTGTCCTCCTTTTACCTTCTCTCTTTCAAATCTCTCCCAGTTTCCCTCTTCAGTCAGGTCTCTCTTGCTTCTCCTTTCCCATTCCAAAACATTTCAAATGTTTGATGTGTACTTTCAGTTCCTTGTGCTTTCAATAGACACTTATGAAAGCATAGGAAACAAAAGAATCCTTCTCACACTTGTCCTAAGTGCACTTTATCCACAAAGCCCTCTTGCTTCTTTACCTCTCGTCTTTACTCCCCTTTGCAAGAAAAGCTAATGTAACTAAATTTGGTACATGTTCTCCTGTTAGCTGTCTGGTCGCTCTCATATCCATGTGGTTCCCTTCTATAAACACATAGTTAAACTTTAGACTGTAAATTTTGAGCGGGGGCATATTGTATGGTGATATGAATGACCTTTTTTTCTGTGATACTATCAATTAGCTGTTTTTGTCTACAAGGCAGACCTAGCTGCACTGTCTTACTAATTCTAGTCATAGTTTTCTTGCATTTCTTCACTATCCCCACTATATTTTTGTTTTGTTACAAAAGCTCATCCTTTTTTTTTCAGTTCCTTCCACAGAGAGCAGAAAGAAAGATCAACAGTCATTCCATACCTAAAGAATGCAGTGTACTCTTGTGATGATTGAAATTGCTAGAGAAGATTACCACCTTATGTCTGTCATTTGGCAGCACTGTTCTGGACTGTATGGAATATGCCTTGTCTTCAGTATTGCCTATATACAAGTAGAAAGAGCTCCCACGTATAGATGTGGAACTCAGTGATTTTCCCATTCTGCCTGGCATTGTTACCCTACCCTCTATTGCATCACATGTTGAACCCATTATTGTCTTTCCCTTGTGAAGACCTTTCTGGTGAATGCAGGAGAGCACAAGAAAATTGAAAGATAGTATTGTTCTCATTGACAAGCATTCCTATGTTCATTCTAGGGATCTCAGTTTGGTCTTTGGCCAAACTGGTTTTATATACTTCAGGATGTATTAAACATCCTGAAGAGGTGGAATTAGCCCCTAGAAGTATAACCAGCATAGCTACATTTGAATTCTTTAATTTTTTAAAAAACTGAAGCATAGTAGATTTGGTTTCCTTCTACTAGACAGACAGGTTCTAGAAATGCTGTGAGTATCATGGGCAGACATTAACAGCTGTCCAGTAGTGTAAAAAACAATTGTTTTCTGTGCAGTAGACCCTGCTAGATAGTTTTGCTTTAGTTGGCTGTACAAGGTTGTATCAGTAGCTGGGAACAAACCAGGGAAGTAAACCTAACTATTAGCGACTTGTTTTGTTCTCATATCTCTTAGGGTGGGGATACAGGTTACAGGTCATTTTCCTTTATTTGTTTTGTCCTATATTACTCCAAGGATCCATCTTCTTTTTGCCTCATGGGGTGAACTCCTACCTTGGGCTCCCATTATCCAGTCAAGGGGACCTGATGTTTTGGATAGTCTAAGTAGAATTTGTTGTTTAACAGCACAGTTCTACCACTTGCAGTAAGGGGAGGCTAGAACCCATTGGTTAAAGGACTGTGATGTAGTATCCTTGTTTGCTGTTGCATTGATTTTCCTCCAATAAAGCTTGTCTTATAACAGTGATGAGAGCTAGTTTTTGTGTCAGACTAACTCTTGAGTAGACTTAAAATGGAGTCCATTCCAGCTCAGAATAAGTTATTTACTTGTGGTATTTGAAAGATTGGCTTCATAACCCTCTGGGAACTGACTAGATGCTTCTTACGGCCTCTTTATTCTTGGCCACTAATTGCCCTGGAGCCATCCCATCCTCTCTCTCATCTTCTCCCTAGCTCTCTGGTCATGGGGACTTTGGCATGTGGAGAAAAGCCTATGGTGATGAGCATTAATGACTAGAGGTGAGTGGAAAGATGGAGACAAACTGACTAACCAACTGGCTAGTTGGCTGACACCAAGTGTGGAAAAATATGCGTGGATACAATTTCCATGTCCTCCTGTATGGCAAAACAGCTTGAGACATATTTCTTTTTCTAAGCAACTTTATTACTCAGACTACTCACTAGAGGCTGGGTGGGTGAGTGGAAGCTGCCCTTGCCACATCCTAAACCTGATCTTTCATTTCTGCCCCTTTTCTGCACTTGTAGCTAAACAGACTGGACATCAGCAGCTTGACACAAGGGGCAGGACCAGTTGCACTGAGACAGGCTGGACACTGTGTTATGGATTAAATGTGTTGTTCATAACTTTAATACAAATACAACAATCAAAAATTAGCTACATTCATAACCATATTCCTCCTTGAGTAGTCAAGTGTAGGCAAAGTAAGGTTGAGGGGACACAGGGCTCAGTGGTTTCCAAACTATGAAAGGATAAGCAGAGCATCTAGCCATGGATGTATCATAAACATCTGACCAGGCTTGCCATATTGTCCATTTTGTGGATCATGTCCCTATGCTGGTGGTGGCATCTGCCCATACTGCAAGTTTGTCCCCTTTGCATCCATTTAGCCACCCCAGGGGTTCCCTCCCCGCAGTTTTGCTCATAACCAATGTCCCTACTTCCCTTCCATATCCGCCACAGGAGGGGGCCAGCCTAGGTTGGCTCACCCTCATGTACTCTGAATATAGTGCTATAGGTAGCAGATCAGTAGGTCCAAGTAAAGTTTGCATCTCTTTGGGGAAAGGTGCATATTGTTGCCTCAGTACAGGTGCACATATTCCTGGGCATGTGATAGGAGCCTTACTGTATCCGGGTAAGGTTACAATTGATTGGTGTGCCGTCAAGTAGCATATTGCGGAGGTATAGAAGTGCCCTGCCAAACCCATCTCAGTAATATCTTAGTCCATAAAATGCAAATCTCTGGAATAGGTGTCAAATGTTATGGAGGTCCACCATCACCATGCCAATGAGTAGGTCGTTCTCACCCAGCTTGGATGAAGGAATAGAGGGCATGCTCATCAAATTTGCAGATCACACCAAATTGGGAGGGGTTGCTAATATGCCAGAGGACAGGATCAAAATTCAAAATGACCTGGATAGATTGGAGAGCTGGGCCAAAGCTAAATTCAACAGAGAGAAGTGTAAAGTCCTACACTTAGGTAGAAAAAATGGAATACAGAAATATAGGATGGAGGACACGTGGCTGGACAGCAGTACATGTGAAAGGGATCTAGGAGTCTTAATAGACCACAAGCTGAACATGAGTCAGCAGTGTGATGCGGCAGCCAAGAAAGCCAATGCAATTCTCGGCTGCATCAGTAGGAGTATGGTGTCTAGATCGAGGGAGGTACTGGTACCACTCTACTCTGCCTCATCTTGAATCCTGTGTCCAGTTCTGGGGCCCCCAATTCAAGAAGGACATGGTCAAGCTGGAGCAGGTCCAGAGGAGGGCGACCAAAATGGTGAGGGGCCTGGAAGCCAAGCCCTATGAGGATAGACTTAGAGAGCTGGGTATGTTCAGTCTGCAGAAGAGAAGGTTAAGAGGGGACATGATAGCCATGTTTAAATATTTGAAGGGATGCCATGTAGAGGAGGGAGAGGGCTTGTTTTCTGCCGCTCCAGAGACCAGGACAAGGAGCAATGGATTCAAGCTGCAGGAAAGGAGATTCCACCTGAACCTCAGGAAGAACTTCCTGACAGTCAGGGCTGTCCGGCAGTGGAATATGCTGCCTCGGAGTGTGGTGGAGTCTCCTTCCTTGGAGGTTTTTAAGCAGAGGCTGGATGGCCATCTGTCGGGAGTGCTTTGAGGGTGTTCCTGCATGGCAGGGGGTTGGACTGGGTGGCCCGTGTGGTATCTTCCAACTCTACATTTCTATGATTCTATGATTCTATGAAGGTAAATTACACCAGGTGGGGGCTGTGTTGTGAGTTCAGTGATCCTGGAGCTTGGAGCCCCCCACTGCTTATTGTGGCAGCTTCTCCAGTTGAGCATGGCTGGATGTAATAAGCCAAGATACAGTCTTGCAAGAAAGACTGCATGGCATTCGGCCCAGAAAATGAGACTGTGTCCATGTATCTGTATCATAAATTGGAAGAGTTAATCAAGAAACAAATAGAATTAAAAAGTGGGGGACCTGATGGCCTGTCCCGAGGTGCACAACCAGCTGTCTTCCAGCCTTACTCCAAACTAGGACCTGAAAGCCCTAGACCACCAGTGTCCTACCTCATGAATAGTGGAGTTCAGCAACCCATGAATTGCTGAAAATGTGTATCATGTACAGGATTATTCCAGTCCCAGAGATTCAGCTTAGAAGTTTGCGAAAGCTTTATTCAGGAACTTTAGAGTACAGCCATACATTCTGGCAATTGGTAAGACTCTATTG
Organism: Cyclura pinguis; assembly: GCA_030412105.1. Classification (NCBI taxonomy): domain Eukaryota; kingdom Metazoa; phylum Chordata; class Lepidosauria; order Squamata; family Iguanidae; genus Cyclura; species Cyclura pinguis. Next base: position 215,761,288 of record CM059600.1, read on the forward strand.
GATTTACAGTGTCTTATAAGCAGTAACATTACAAATTTGCATGTGCATGACCCCTACTTGGCAGCTAATTACAACAACTCCTTTCCCAGGCTTACTTCTCACCCTCCAGTGTCCTGACCTTGCAACTGCCTTTGCTTTCCTCTTACCAAGGTTCATCAAAATAACATCCCTTTGTTCCCAAAACACTGTTTTTCTCATTAATTTTCCATCATCTCCTTCCAGTTCCCTTTTTTCCAAGTGCTACATGGCATCAAACAGCAAAGCACTACATGGAAAACAGCATATTAGAATGCTTGGTGAATTGCATACCATTATAAGATATCAAACATTAAAACACTACATGACATTGGAATTGTATTAGGATGACATGTCAGGGAAATGAAGCTGACTTGAAATCATAGCTGCTCCTATGTGGATGGAATGGATGGAAAATTGGTGAGGAATGAGGCCAGCTATGAAGATGGCTTGTCTAAGGATAGCTCTGAACTGGTATTGGGTGAGAAGGAGGCCAGAAGCGTCGGGGTTCCCCTCCATTTGCCTTCCATATGTAAGGGAAGATAGTATATTGTGTATTGAAACAATTAGTTGTGACACTAGGGCTTCGCATTGCTTATTAGTTTACAGTTATCGAGCAGTTGTGCTTTGCATTCCATCCTCTCCTTTCCCATGACATTCCTTAGTAGTAGAGATAATTACTATAGCAACACCTAGAGGTCATTTTGACCTGCAAGCTGAAAGAAGACACCCCTTTATCTCTGTGTGAACCTGTGAAGCTTAATACTACAGGGCATGGGAAATATCACCACTTGGCTCTTTTAACATCTGTAAGTCATATCGCTCTACTTTCAATAAATCTGCTTTCAAGTTTATTGAATCGTGTATGAGTCTGATTCTGACAAGAAGTGTGCAAGAACAGCAATCCTGAGACACACAGTCTTGACTTAAGAAGTCAAGCATAGAATGGTCTGGGCAAATTTGTCTCCTTGGGGTCTTCCCAAGGAGATAATATGCCCTTTGCCATGCTGATATGTCTTAGAGTCTGAAATGGATGCACAGCCTTGAAAAGTGTGACCTTATCTGGAGATGAATAGACTGCTGGGAGTGAGTGAAGAAGATGTGGAAGGACAATGTCAGATATAGGAAGACGAGTATAGGAGTGGGGGTAGAGGTTCCCTAGCCCAGCCCTCCATGACACTGCAGATGCAGAAAGCCACTGTGGGGTCAGGGAATCCTGCTCTTTGGAGTAAAAGGATAGAGTAGCAAGTTGACCCTTGGTGGTTTGAGCAGACAAGCCCGAGGCCCTTAGGTGGATGGTATATTTAGCATCACCTCATCACTCACTGGCCTTCTGGCTGGCTCACCCAACATGTCAAGAAAGGTCCAGAAGATGTAGAGACTGCTTTGATAAGCCTTACAAGTTGAAGAGGCTAAAGACAGGCAGATGTCACATTCAACCTCTATCTGAGAAGGTTCCACAGGTATGCAGGCACCTCCTAGGGTTGAAGGGAGGCCAGTGGGGCCAGCTCTTGGAACCTGCAGCACTGAAAATGGGAGAGGGAATCTGCTAGGGGATTTTGGATCCTGTGGTAACATGATGGGCTTGGAAGAGTATGTTGTGCTGCAAGTATTACAGGACAAAGCACCTGACTGATATCATGACACGGGGAAGCTTGGAGCTCTGAGAACTGACAACTTGAACTACTGCAGAGTTATCACACCAAAATAGGATAGACTTGTTCACAAAATCCTGTGACCAAATGTTGATGGCTACCACTATAGCAAATAGCTCAAGGAACGTCAAATGCTTGGTAAGCCCAGTACTCACCCAGTCAGCTGGCCAAAGCTCTGCATGCCATTGTCCTTGCAAAAGTATGCCAAAACCCAAAAAACCCACTGTATCAGAATGCCCCTGAAAGTCTGCCTGTAGGAGTAGGGCCCAGAGTGAGACCCCATTGTAGTCCTGAAGAAATTCCTTCCAAACCCCCAATCGTCCCTTATTTCCTTGGTAATCCTGATGTGATAATGGAGGTCAGAAAGTCCCTGGTGGCCTCCTACAGATGAGTGTAATCACTCAGCCTGGTACCACAACCTTGCATACAAAAATCAGATGGCTAGCAAGGACTTGGAATTCATCGCGCATAGATTTCCTCTTGGCCTCCATGGAGATTATCTGCTGCAGGAGGCTTCAAGTTTCTTGATTGGGAGGCACAAAAAGCCCTGAATTGTTTTCAGTTCTATACAAGAAAGGTGAGTTTGGTAGAAGGGGTTTCCATCTTCTTGAAAAGCCCTCAGGGAATCTGAACAGACTGTGGAAGAAGGACCTCCAATAAATAAGAAATCATTAAAATAGTGCATTATTACTGGGTTCCAGACTTCTTGATAATACACCACTCAAGAAATGTGTTGAACTGCTCAAAGTAGTAGCATGATATGGAGCATCCCATAGGCATAGCCATCAAGCAGAAGACCAGGAAACAGAAGTCCTCAGGATGAACCAGCAAAAGGTGGAATGCAGATTTAATATTACACTTTGCTAAGAGTGTCCCTCAGCCCGGAGCTTGAATCATAGGTCCTTTCCACACCCCGCCCCCAACCCGCAATGGCAAAGGGATTGAGGTGAGATCGCAATGACAGTTCTGCATGATGCTGTTGTGATCCTGTCATGATCCCATAGCCACCTGTCGCAATCACAGATAAATGACACACGATTGTGCAGTTCTTCCACCTCCCTCCCACACTTACCTGTCATGCAGAATGGCAGGAAGCACAATGGTTGCTCTTCCTCCCCCAGCGCAGCCTGGGAAACTGCTGGGCTGCACTGAGGAAGGGAGGGGCAGAGCCATTGCACTTCCATCCAGCAGACAGCCAGTTTGGAGGGAATTGCTTCTGTCATGCTCCCCTCCCTGGAAAGGTTTTCCCTGGATCCCCACTTAATGGCTTTGAGAAGAGGTAAGATGTGGAAAAGGCCACCGTAACTGCAGCATCAAAGGATGAATATTTAACAGAACATAGGGCCTGGTCAGTAGCATCATTAACAGAAGACCTCTTGGGGAAAGAAAAGGGCTTTCTTAGAGACTACTCCCAATGGTGACAGCTGTAAGTTAGGGAGAGACAGCAATATGCATTCAGTTTCCTTAGTGAGTTTCTTCTTTACAATGTTGTGTAGATTGGAGACAGACTGAGATCTAGGTGCATAACAATAGGCATGCATACATGCATAGGGAATTCTGAAGCCGTAAATGAAACCATTGAGGATATAGTTAGCACTGACATGCTTAGGATACAATGCCATTCATGCAGCAAGAACAGAGATTTTTTTTCTCATTACAACATTGGTACAATTCCTAAGTCAGATTCTGTAAGTGAGTAGCATGTGTTGACATGCAGAGCAGGATGCATTCCTTTGGCAGTTCCAGAAGAGAGATACACATCCGTGTATGATGAGGTATCAAGAGAGAAAAGGATTGACACAGACCACTGGGGAGTCTGAATCCTACAGGTCAATTAAGACAGGGAAATCCTAAAGCTATTAAGCAGAAGGGACCACCAGTTCGTTTCTTGTTTGGAAGGATGTAACTCCACTGTTCTTGTCGGGATGCCCTCCATATTAAAGTAATGGGATATATAGTCCAGCATAAGTAGCAGCCTGTTTGTAACCAGAGAAGCCTAGCTACCATGGACCGTTAGATAAACACTTGCTAGGAATGTACTGATAAGCAATGCTTGGCTTTCACGGCTTCAAGGTTTTCAAGGTCTCTTGACAAAGGGGGAGGGAATGCAGGGATTCTAAAGCTCTGGTATTTGCTTTTCAACTGCTGTCTCCTCACTAAAGTCTTGTACAATGCACCTCACTCCAAATAAATAGTGTTTATGCACTGTGCTATTTGTGTGTGTGGATTCAGTTCCTGATAGAGTGAGGAGACTCCCTGCAAATTCTACAACATGTACCAAATATCTAGAGGAGAACCACTGGAAGAGAGAGTGGTTGGCGGAGCCACTGAGACCCAAAGTGATGAATGAGCCGAGGGAGCCAAACTGGGAGTTAAGACAGTACCAGGCATTGGTTGATTTAGGATGTACCACAAGCTTACTGAACCCCATAGTGGCCAAAGAGCTCGCCGTGGAGTTTGAACCCCTCAAGAAGGCTGTCAGATTATTGCAAATGGATGGCTCGCACATGATAGGAGGCCCCATCAGGAAAAGGACCAAACCCATCCCTGTTCAGGTGGGAGGCATCCGGGGGCATTTGAAATTCCTAGTACCAAACAAAATTGGATTCCAAGTAGTCCTCGGGTATGACTGGCTAAAAAGACATAATCCCAGAATTGACTGGACCTGAGGCATCCTAGAACAAACAAAAAATGCCAAGGAAGTGCCAAAACTATCGACACTAAATGCGGCACTTAAGCTTAGCCTCAAGGAACTGCAGAAAATCCCACAAGAGTACTGGGACCTGCAGAAGGCATTTGAAGACCGTGAAGCAGATAAAGTCCCACCGCATAGAGACTTTGACTGTAAACTAAGGCTGATAGATGGCATCAAAATTCCCAAGCCAAAAATTTACCCCATGAACAAACAGGAGCTTAGAAGCCCTAAAGAAATTCCTGAACAAAAATTTACAACACAGCTTTATTAAGCCTTCCTCCGCACCAACAACTAGCCCAATATATTTCCTGCAAAAAAGGGATGGAGGAGACCCCAGACTCATTGTGAATTACAATTTAATAAATCAGGCAGTACTGCCTAACACTTACCCAATTCCGCTCACAGCGTACGTAATGAGCCAACTGGTTAAGGGCAAATACTTTACAAAACTAGACCTCAAAGAGGCTTTCCACCAAAATAGAATGGACCCTGACAGTGAATGACTCACCACCTTCTCAACCCCCATAGGGAATTACCAATGGACAGTCCTTCCCTTTGGACTACAAGCAAGGCCTGCAGTTTTCCAGATGTTCCTTAACTCTCTCCTGTAAGAATTCCTGTACAATGGTGTTGTTGTCTATCTAGATGACATTTTGATCTACTCTGAAACCCTGCCTGAACACACCAAACTTGTTCACACTGTGTTACAAAGACTTATAGATAACGAGCTTGTCGTGAAACTCTCGAAGTGCGAATTTCACACTCAAACTTTGACTACCTCAGATATCGGGTTTGCAACAACACCCTAAACATGGACCCCTCCAAGACTGAGACAATTTTAAATTGGCCAGCCCTCAGAACAAGAAAGCAACTACAACAATTCCTCAGTTTTGCCAATTTCTACTGCAACTTTATTGAGGGTTTCGCCACGATTACCCTCCCACTAACTGATCTTTTAAAGAAATCTTCTAATCCCAACAAGAAACTCCCCAAAAAGATTACATGCACTTTTTAGCACCAGACTGCCTTCAACCCACTCAAGCGCAAATTCACCTTGGAACCACTTCTGCTGTTCCCCAACATCGAAAAGGAATTTATAATACAAACCGTTGCCTCTGACTTCACTATGGGCTCAGTGCTCCCCTAGCATGATGACAACGGACACCTGAAACCTTGCGCTTTAATCTCCAAACGGTTCTCCGAATCTGAACATAACTTACCAATAGGGGAAAAGGAAGCCATGGCCATCCTCTTTGCTCTCATAACTTGGTGGCACTTCCTGGAAGGTGTGAAATCCCCCTTCCAAGTTTGGACCAATCACCGCAACTTGGAAATTTTAAAGACTACCAGAAAATTAACCTCAAAGCAAGCACGCTGGGCTGAATTTTTTCAACATTTTAACTTTAAAATTGTTTTCAAACCAGGTAAAATGAATACATTGGCTGACCCTTTTTCCAGACTCCCTTGCCATGATTCGCCCAGGCATTCCTCACCCCCTAACGAGCAGACTCTATTCACCCCCAACACACTGGGAATGCAGGTTACCGTGTGCGCTCAAGAACATGCGTGCTACTCAATCTCTTCTATGCTCAATTCTACTTTTCAGCAAGCATGAAAGTTGCTTATACCTCTGATGGCTGGCTAAAGAACCACCCTACTGCAGTTGCTTGAACTGATGGCATTGCTTTTGTTGGAACCAAATTGTACGTGCCTTCAGACTGTGGGCCAGAAGTACTGAGAAGGTATCATGACTCCAAACCTGCCAGACACTTCGGTTTCCTCAAAACACTCCATGCCACTAGAAAACTGTTCCACTGGCCAAGGGTTAACCAAATACATGCAGGACTATATTAAGAACTGTACTGTGTGCAACACCTGTAAACCTACTATCACAAAGCCACATGGGCTTCTCCAACCCCTAGCTGCACCCTCGACCCCTTGGGACATTATTTCTTGGGACTTTATAGTAGGTCTTCCCAACTGTGAGGGTTGTCATGTCATCTGGGTTGTAATAGACCACTTCCCCAAAGAATCCCACTTCATTCCTCTCAAAAAGGTCCCCACTGCAGAAAAACTTGCTGACCTTTTCATCACTAATATCTGGAGACTCCATGGCCTGCCATCCACCATAATCTCTAATAAAGAACCTATATTCATTTCCAAATTCTGGACTGCACTCCTTAAGTCCATCGGAATTGTCCAGAAACTCAGCAGCAGCCATCATCCACAGACGGATGGTCAGACCGAATGTGTCAATCAAACTCTGGAACAATACCTTCACTGCTTTATTAACTCCAACCAAAACAATTGGGTGTCTCTACTACCCTTCGCTGAATTTGCCTACAATTCGGCTGTGCATTTCTCGACTGAGAAAACTCCCTTTGAAATTGTCTATGGCACAGACCTCAAGCAATTCCTGCCTCTCTCTGAAGAAAACAGTACTAACATCCCCCCATCTGTTTCCAAGTGGGCTCAAAAGATCTCTCAAAGCTGGAATGCTGTCTGCTCTGCACTTGAAACTTCTAAAGCCTCCCACAAATGCTTTGCTGATAGGAAGAGACAATGCAACCCTAACTACAAACCAGGAGACCTTGTTTACTTCTCCACAAAAAAATTAACCTCTGATAGGCCCTCCAAAAAACTCTCCCCTAAATACATTGGTCCTTTCCCCGTCAAAAGGGCCATTAATGCAGTCAGTTTTGAATTTTCCCTACCTCCAGCTCCTGACAGTTCTGATAGTCTACTTGGCAATATCTATCTATCTATCTATCTATCTATCTATCTATCTATCTCTATATCTATCTATATCTATATCTATATCTACATCTATATCTATATCTATATCTATATTGGCAGATATGTTTAATTAGCATAAAATAGAAATCATATACAATGACTGGATAAGGCTATGCGGAAGAGGAACTGACTGGAAAAACAGATCGGAGTTGATCCCAGAGCGTGGCTGAGTTCAAATTAATGGCTCTTGCAAGGAGAACAAAAGGCTTCTCAAGAGAAGAGCAAAATTCCCTGTGGTTTGCATATCCTATGGAGGACAAAACCATAAAACTGGCTACCAACTTAATTTGACACCCAGTTGTTGGAAAATTCAAACAAAGAGTTTTTGCTTGTTTGATAACTCTGTTTCAGGAAAACAGGAAGATCTGGGTTTAAAACTGAAACACAGCTAGCAAGGTCAGGCCAACATGCCCACAGCCACGTCTCCAAAAGGGAAACCTTGAAAGGCATGTACACACACACCAAATGGGCCATCAACAGCAATGACACCTTGATGTGAACTGTGTGTCCTCCAGATGAGGTTAATAATGCAAAATGAGGTCCAGCTGCATGTTTCAGTTATTTATCCTTTTCCGGAAAGGGTCTTCCCCCCACCCGAGGCATACTTTGCACTATAATTGAGTCCCCTTTTGGGGCTCTCTTTGGAGAACTCCCATGCTTGACTAGCCTCCCCATCGGCTTTTCTGCTAGTCAAGAGCTCCCCTCAGCATTCTTCCTTCACTGAGCCACTTTTGCCTTTTTTTTCTTCCCGAGCCGCAATCTACAGGATCAGGTGCAGTACAAACTGCTCTCTGGTTTTCCCTATTTTCCCATCTTTCCAACTCATGAGTCCTTGTGTGCTTGTGTGAGTGACTGCTTCGCTGTGTGTGTGTGTGTGTGTGTGTGGATATTTTGCCAATTCTGGTAAATAAACTACTGATAATTTGGACATTTAGCCTGGCTCTTGTGTGGTCTGACTCCATGGACATAGGGTTAAAGATCTCGCTGTGTTGCCCTGCCCTCCACTTTGCTAAGCAGTACTCTGCTAATTTCCCCAATCTTTGTATTTTTGGACCAAATCCGGGTGTCCCCCAATGACCCCCAGAAGTCAGGGTAACAAGGAAGTGCATTTACAAGGGATGATTTATCTGTGAATAGGGAGAATTATGAAAAAAAAAACCCATTCACTGGATCCAAGTGGATAAGAGATTTTTGAAAAGACTAGTGTGTGTGTGTGTGTGTGTGTGTGTGTGTGTGTCAGTGTGATAACAGGCCCACAGGTTCAATTAAGTCTTTTCAACTCCCAGTCTGTTTTGATGGCCATTATCTTTGAACGTCTTGCAATGGCCATAATAGGAAAGAAACAGAAAAGATGTATTCTTGTAAAAAATAAAGTGGCGTGGGTGTTAAGGCTCATCCTCTGACTTCACTATACATACAAAAGTCATCTCATAATTCCATTAATGCCATCTTGTCTAAATGTTTCTCAAATTCTTGATAGGTTTAGTCTCCACCTGTGAGGTTCTGGCATCCAACTGTGCAAGTTTTAACCTCTAATTCTTGTGTTCTTTGTATCAAAGTTCCAATTGCCATTTTATTCTCTTGAACTTCAGAAGATGTCTTTTGCAACATATGCTGGATTTCTTAAAACTTCTCCAGATACCTCCAGACATTTGTTTTAGTTCTTGTTTGACCTCATCAGTTACATTCTCCACTTTTTCAGTGACATTATGCACTTTTTCAGCAAATTCTTCAAATTATTGCTGACTCTAGTAACTTGTCCAAATTCTGCCAAAAATTTGGGAAAATAATCAGATATTTTGTCCTCATCCATTGAGTCCTTTCTAGTTGTCATCCTTCTAGCACTAGTAGCCATAATAATTCAAAAAATATACCATGAATAAGAAAAAAGAAAAAAGAAGTAAAAACATAGGTACCAAAATTCCAAGTAATGTAAAATCTTCTAAATATCCAATTTCAAAAATTCCAAAAATTAATGTTAGAGGGCCAGCTGGTGTTAGTTTTTTAAACCAAAATAACTTCCTCCTTGAGTTAACTCAGTCCCATAAAATAAAAAACAGGACAGCATGTTCTTAGTAATGTTTATATGTCAGTGTTCCAAAACAAAGATAGGCTCTTCCAAATTCCCAGAAATTAGTCCTTGACAATGTAACAGAGAAACCAAAACAAAGTAGCAGAGTCCTGTTTAAAGTCAGCTTCAAAAAATTATATCTTACTGCAACAAAGTGTCCACAGTAAATAAATCTATTTCTAAATCTAAAAAATAATAAATTTAAAAATGTAACATACATTCAAAAAGGAGAGATGCAGTAGTAATGGGAGATTTCAGCTATCCTGATATATGTTGGCAATCAGACTCTGTCAAGAGCAAAAGGTCCAACAAGTTCCTCACTTGCCTTGCTGACAATTTCATGGTCCAGAAGGTGGAAGAGGCAACAAGGGGATCAATGATTTCAGATCTGATCTTGACCAACAGGGACGACCTTGTTAATGGGGTGGAAGTGATGGGATTCTTAGGTGGGAATGACCATGCTCTGCTGGAATTTGTCATTCAGTGAGAAGGAGAAGCCAAGTGTGGCCAGACACTCATTCTAGACTTTAAAAAAGTTGATTTCTGTAAACTTAGGGAATTACTGGCTCAAATTCCATGGTCAAGAATACTGAAAGAGAAGGGAGTTCATGCTAGATGGGATTTCTTAAAAGTGAGATACTGAAGACACAATTAAAAGCTGTGCCAATAGGGAGGAAAATGGGAGGTATCTAAAGAAAGCAGAATGGTTGACTAAAGAACTCTCAGCTGAGCTAAGTGTTAAAAGAAACATGTACAAGAAATGGAAGAATGGCAAAGTCACCAAAGAGGAAATCAAACAAAATGAATTTCACCAGAGAGAAATGTAAGATCCTACACTTAGGCAGAAAAAATGGGATGCACAAATATAGGATGGGAGACACATGGCTGGATAACAGTACATGTGAAAGAGATCTAGGAGTCTTGGTGGACCACAAGCTGAACATGAGTCAGCAGTGTGATGCGGCCGCCAAAGAAAGCAAATGCAATTCTTGGTTGCATCAATAGCAGTATGGTGTCTAGATTAAGGGAAGTAATATTGCCACGCTATTCTGCTTTGGTTTGACCCCATCTGGAATACTGTGTTGTTACTGCCCTGGCTAGTACAAGCTTTGGGGATATTGAAAGATATCCTCTTGATATCATAATTCGGCTTCACTTCTCTATTCCCTTCCACGTGCTTGCGAGGCCACCGGACAAGCATGTAAACAAGCTCGGTCGTTAATTGCCATAATATTCCTGGATAATTCAGGCAGGCCAGAAAATAGCTGACTCACTGCTTTAGGAGACCTCCAGGCAAGTACTCTAATTAAGTATGCACACAACCTACAAAAGAGCCTCTGCCCCGCAATGGCAGCTTGATGGGTAACCTATACAATACCCAAGTACTCTGCGTTTGCATACTGGCTACTCTATTGAGAACTGCTACGATAACTCAATCATTCAGATTCTGACCTTTTGGAGGCTTTTTCTCCAACTCCAAACCTATTGTTTTCCCCCAAGTACGGCATAGCCTGCAGTCACATTCTCTTGATAAAAACCCTTGATTCCGAGACCTTCGTCGGAACCCTCCCGAGTTTCATCCCTCCTTGCTGCCGCTTTGCTTGGCGAGCCTACCCTCAGCCCCACGTGCTGAGCTACATCGCACCCCAGCTTCGCTCTCTATTTTTCTGGGCTTCAGGACAGATGAAGTATCACCCAAACCAGCAATCCCTCTAAAAATTCCTCTATACCACTCCAACCTTTATTTTCTTTAGTCTTCTTATTGAATACAGATAACAGTAAATTTATTGTATTTGACTAAAAGCCATTACAAAACTTATACTTAAAACCATAAAACCATAAAACCAGTATAAAATATATTTACATACATACATATAAATATTAGATCAAAGAATCCCCAGCACAGTCTATAGCAATCTCTTTCAAATAGTTTGCACGAATGCTTTTGGCAGCTTTGGCAAATAAAGCTGTTTTATATGTAACCAGTGAATCACAGTCTGAGAGCAACCACCACAGTTTTACATAGGAAGTCTCACCTTGCAAGGGGGCCAGGATATGTCCCAAAAATCTCTTTCGAGGATTTTGATAAAGGGGGCAGAAGAATAAGTAGTGTATGATGTCCTCTACTTCCCCCATGCCACAAATGCAGATCCTTAGGTGTCTTGGAATATTTCTATATCTGCCATCTAAAACAGATGTTGGCATAGTTTGAAAACGCAGTTCCGTGAATGCTATTCTCAAAGAGGGAAAAGTGAGTGTAAGTACTGAGCTCTCAGATGATTTGATTTCACCATACAATACCAATGTGAAAACTTTGATCTTTTAATGACACTTAGGTCCTGCTCATTATCCAATTTATAAATATAATCCCTCACTTTAAATTTAAATCCCTCAAAGACAAAAATATCTGTTGAGAGACTTTTGGTTATTAGCAGGTACTGAACTAGCTTAGCCCAGCCACCAATCTTCCATTGCTCAGCTAAGCACAACTTAGGCAGACGATCATCAGTCATGTCAAGGACCCTTTTATAATACGTAAGAATTGCCAACTCAGACCTTGCTTTTACAGATGGTACACCTAACTCCGTTCTGAGGAATGCAGCTGGGGTTCCAGGTGGTACTGCCAGCAAAGATCTAAAAAATTTATTCTGGCAGACTTCCAGGTCATTCAGGTTCCTGTGATTTACCCCCCAAATCTCTACACCATATAGCATTTGGGCCATTATTTTTCCTGAATACACTTTCAAAGCTGGAAACACTAATTTCCCCCCTTTGGAATAAAAGAACTTCAAAGTAGCATGAGCTGACCTCTGTACTATTGTTTTTATATTACATAATTGTGTCTTCCAGGTAAGTTTCTCATCAAAATGTACCCCCAAATATTTAAAGGAAGGGACCTGTTCTATATTATTGCCACCCAAACGCCATTTAATTTTAGGTGGTCGCTTACCAAAGATGAGCACCTTGGATTTGGTATAGTTAATCCTAAGCTGTTCTGTATGACAGAACTCATAGAGTTTATTGAGGCTTCTCTTCAGCCCAATTTTATTGATTGAGAGTAGTACAATGTCATCAGTGTATATTAGAAGTGCTACTTTACGTGTTCCTATGGAGGGTGGAAAGTGATCAGGACAATTTAACTGTGTTACTATATCATTTATATAAAGGTTAAACAAAAGGGGTGCTAGTAAGCACCCCTGTCTAACTCCTTTTGTTGTATTGATTTCCTGTGTCAGCCTTCATCTGTGCTGATCCTGACCCCCATAGATGTATCTGTATATAATTCCTGTATTAGGAAGAGTAGTCTTTTATCAATGTCAGTCATTGCAAGTTTGCTCCACAGACGATTCCTATTAATTGTATCAAAGGCTGAGGAAAAATCAATGAATGCAGCATAAAGCCATTTAGAAAAGCTTATGGTATATTTATGAATTAAGTGCTAGCCCAAGCTTGTGGGATATTAAGATATCTTTTGATATCAGTAATTTGGCCTTCTGTCCCCTCCACGTGCTTGCGAGGCCCCCGGACAAGCACGCACACAGGCTCGGCCGATAATCGTTGTAATTTGTAATTACAAATACAGGTAGGCCAGAAATAGCCGACTCACCGCTTCAGGAGACCTCAAGGCAAGTACCTCTATTATGTATGCACGCAACTTCCAAAAGATCCCCTGCCCCGCGCAGGCAGCTTGATGATCGAACTATACAACGCTCAAGCACTCCGCGTTTGCATACTGGCTACTCTACTGACAATCTGGCTATAACTCAATCATTCAAATTCTGACCTTTCAGAGGCTTTGTCTCCAGCCCCAAACTCATTGTTTTCCCCAAGTACGAGCTAGCCTGCGGCCACAATTTTCCCTATAATAACCCCTGACTTTGAGCGTTTCCTCGGATCACTCTTGGTTTTCATCCTGCCTTGCTGTCGCTTTGTCGAGCGAGCCTTCCCCTCAGCTCCACGTGCTGAGATCCACGCTTCCCAGCTTCTCCACTTCTAACCAGGCTTCAGGACAGGTATAGTATTTCCCATACCAAACCTCCTCTGAAAATCCCTCTATCCGCTCCTAGCTTTATTTTTATAGTTTCTTGCGTGAGTGTGTTGCATACATTTGTTTGATTGTGTTTCAATAAAATAATTATTATTAATTTCAACATCTGTCTCATCCTTGACTCGGCCTGACCCCGTAGACATAGGGTTCAAGATCTCGCTACGTTACCCTGCCTCCTGCATTGCCAACTTGTGCTCTGTGCTAATTCCCTCCCCATTGTTGTGAGCACAATTAGGTGTCCCTCCTGGGACCCCCAGAAATCAGGGTTACAGAGGCTATGTTACCCCATTGGCATACCCTATCCTGGGGACTATAAATTTAATATCAAATATGCCCGCCATGCCAGAGGGGTTGCCTGGATGGGCAAAGAGGTCGAACGACTGAAACTAGGTCAGGCCAGGAAAATCCCCAGTCACATAGCCCAAGGACACCTCAGGCAATACACATCTACATAGACAAAGGGTCTTCAGCCAAGAGTAGCCAACTTGAGGGGATTAGCGTGTTTTCCCCAGGTTGAGCAACTTTGACTCTGGAAAAATCCTACCACACCGGGGTGGCTGACATACACAAACCAACCAAGAAAGGGGAACAGATTTCCACCCAGATAGAATAGCTCTAGAGCTCACACGCACAGACTCCACACACACGTGTTCCTGCCTGACTGCACTTTAACAACTTGACCGACCGTCACCTAAGTCAGTACCAGCCTGATTCGAGGAGGGTCGCGACTCCTTCTCAAATTAGGGGTACCGGGGTTGCCCACGTTGCTCCACCACTCTGTTACCCTGTGAACTGGGGGTTCCGAGAGGGACACCAAAATGTGCTCAACTGTAGGTGGGGAAAATTAGCTCAGAGCACTGCTTAGCGTTACGAGAGGCAGGGTAACGTAGCAAGATCTTGAACCCTATGTCTACGGGGTCAGTAGCACACAAAGTTGACACAATAAATGAAGTTTATTAAACATAAGCAAAACAGTGTATGCGACACACTCACGCAAGATAACTAAAGAAAATAAAGGTTGGAGTGGTATAGACCAGAAAAATCCCCAGTCATATAGCCCAATGAGACCTCAGGCTATACACATCCCCATAAACATAGGGTCCTCAGCCAAGAGTAGCCAGCTTGAGGGGATTAGCGTGTTTTCCCCAGGTTGAGCAACTTTGACTCTGGAAAAATCCTATAAGGTGAGGTCTATCTACATAAACCAATACTGCAACCCTACTTGACTGGAACCCTGCTTGACTGCAACCCTACCTGAAAAAATACTGCAACCGACTTGCCATTGTATGGCATTTCTTCCTTTGTTTTGGCCACTGTTCTTCCCGGGAGAGGGCCTGCCCTCGAGGTACGTTCTGCCCTATAAGTAGTCCCAGTTTTTGAGGGTCTCTTCAGAGAACTCCCCACCATACCAGCACTCTGTTAGTTGAGTGATCTCCTCAGCCGTCTCTTTGCTGAGCTCCATTCTTCTCACAGCTTCCCAGACCAAAGATTTCAGGATAGGTACAGTATCACTGCCTCTGAAATCCCTTGCTATATCCCCTACCCATTTTCACCTCTTTTCCTTCTCAATAGGCCTTGTGTGTGTGAGTGAGTGAGTGCATTGGTGCATGAGAACATTTGCATTCAATAAAATCCATTTATTCAATACGTTTGTCTGGCTTTTTGGCTTGGCCTGACTCCATAAAGTTGGGTAAAAGATCCTGCTGGGTTAGCCTGCCCCTTGTTTTGCCAGTGCTCCACTAATTTCCTCAACCTTTATAACTTGGATTGAATCAAGGTGTCCCAGAAGTCAGGGTAACAGCTTCCTTAATTGAATCAGTCCCTCAGTAGTACAGTCTCCCTCTTTTCCTACTGCCTTCCACATTACCGAGCATTATCTGTTCCAATGAGTCATTTCATCTTGCAGTGCAGGAACTACTATCATGTTACCCTGTATTCTGGGGGTCCCGGGAGAGACACCTAAATAACTTTGCAATTACACAAATTGGGGAAATCAGTCAAGAGCACTGGTTGGCAAAACGAGAGGCAGGGTAAAGCAGCGGAATCTTGTAACCCAGTGTTTACAGGGTCAGGCCAAGCCAAGAAGCAGACCGGTTTGAAAGTAATGAATGATCTTTATTAAAGACAGGCACACAATGTAAGCAACACACGCACACAGATAACTAAGGAAAATAAAGGTGTGAGTAAGATAGCGGGATTTTCAGGGGGATAGTTGATTCGGGTGATATGAAACCTGTTCCTGAAACCCGGAAGAAAATGGAGAGCGCAGCTTGGGTTCGATGTATCTCAGCACGTGGAGCTGAGGGGAAGCTCACCAAGTGATGCGGCAGCAAGGCGGTCTGGAACCCGGGAGCGATCCAAGGAAGCGCTCAAAGTCAGGGCTCTTTATAAGGAGAATTGTGACCGCAGGCTAGGTCGGACTTTGGAAAACAATAGACTTGGGGCTGGAGAAAAAGCCTCCGAAAGGTCAGAATTTGAATGATTGAGTTAGAGCCAAATTGTCAATAGGATAGCCGGTATGCAAACGTGGAGTACTTGAGCGTTGTATAGTTCGATCATCAAGCTGCCAGTGCTAGGCAGAGGATCTTTTGAAAGCTGCGTGCATACCTAGTGGAGGTACTTGCCTTGAGGTCTCCTAAAGCTGCGAGTCGGCTGTTTCTGGCCTGCCTGTATTTTTTCGGAATATTACGGCAATTATCGGCCGAGCCTGTATGCGTGCTTGTCCGGGGGCCTCGCAAGCACGTGGAAGGGATATGTGAAACCAAATTATTGATATCAATAAGATATCTTTTTATATCCCCAAAGCTCGGGTTAGCCAGGGCAGTAACAATCATTTCAAATCTAGTATCCTAGAGTCAATACATTCTGTCAGTTGAGCTCTAGATCCAAAGTTTTATGTTGTTGCTGCTGCTGTGTGCCTTCTAGTCACTTCTGATTTATAGCGACCATGAGGCAAACCTATCACAAGCTTTTCTGGGGCTGAGATTGTGTGACACACTTAAGGTCAACCAGTGGCTTTCCATGACCAAGCAGGGAATCGAACTCTAGTCTTCAGAGTGATAGTCCAATGCTCAGACCACTACACCATGCTGGCTCTTTGGTTCTCTCTGGTCCAGGATTTAGACCTCTGTCTAAATGCTATCCCCATTTCCAGCCTTTAGCTCAGAGTGCTAAACCAGAAGTTTGGAATAAAACGGGAACTGCTGCAGTGGTACAAAGGGATACCCAACACACACATAATTTATGAGTGTTCCACATCTCCGTCCAAGTAGAAAGATCCTGGATACATTCAATAAATAAGATTTCCAGCTGACCTTCATCTGAATAAACACCAGCACCAGGTAAGTTTACGCTGAACCACCTGTTTGTTTAAGATTATATCACACTGCCAGACATAAATTATTGTAAATACGTGCAATTAGACATGTTCTGGAACAGACTGCAAGTGAACTTTCTACTTGCTGTGAAGGCCAGTTAAACACAGCAGAAGAGTGCACTGTGGGTCACTGACCACAAATCCTATGTGTATCAAGATGTATTATCTGTCTGAATAAAAGATATGGATCTTTAAGCTTCATTGAACATAATCTCTTAAACAGTTTGGTAAAATTTGCAGATGACACCAAATTGGGAGAGGTTGCCAATACCTCACAGGACAGGATCAAAATTCAAAATGACCTTGACAGATTGGAGAGTTGGGCCAAAGCTAGCAGAATGAATTTCAACAGAGAGAAATGTAAGGTCTTACACTCAGGCAGAAAAAATGGAATGCACAAATATAGGATGAAGGACACATGGCTGGATAACAGTACGTGTGAAAGGGATCTAGGAGTCTTGGTAGATCACAAGCTGAACATGAGTCAGCAGTGTGATGCGGCAGCCAAGAAAGCTAACACGATTCTTAGTTGCATTAACAGAAGTATGGTGTCTAGATGACAGGAGGTAATGGTACCACTCTATTCTGCTTTGGTTAGACCTCATTTGGAATACTGTGTCCAGTTCTGGGCACCTCAATTCAGGAAGAATATTGACAAGCTGGAGTGTGCACAGGGGAGGGCGACCAAAATGGTGAAGGGTCTGGAAGCCATGCCCTATGAAGAACGGCTTAGGGAGCTGGGGATGTTTAGTCTGCAGAAGAGAAGGTTAAGAGGGGACATGATAGCCATGTTGAAATTTTTGAAGGGATGTCATGTTGAGGAGGGAGCGGGCTTGTTTTGCACTGCTCCAGAGACTAGGACGAGGAGCAATGGATTCAAGCTGCAGGAAGGAGATTCCACCTGAACCTCAAGAAGAACTTCCTGATTGTCAGAGCTGTCTGCCAGTGGAATCTGCTGTCTCGGAGTGTGATGGAGTCTCCTTCTTTGGAGGTTTTTAAGCAGAGGCTGGATGGCCATCTATTGGGAGTGCTGTGATGTGGGTTCCTGCATGGCAGGAGGTTGGACTGGATGGCCCCCATAGTCTCTTCCAACTCTATGATTCTTTGATTCTATGATTTTAAGTCCTTCAGTAAAGGGTCATATGAAACCTTACTGTTCATAAAATGAGGGTCAGCCACAGCTTCACACCCAAAGTTTAGATTACAATGAACTATCAGTACAATCCAATCTTCCTCATCCTGAAATTACAGAGAAGAGGCACAGTAAGAACAATTGTTTGCCTGTTCATGACTAAGGCAGTGCTTGAACCAAATTTACACTCTAATCAGCTGCTGCAGTGGTACAAAGCAAGTTGGGAAAAGTTACTTTTTAACTGCATCCTCCATGCTAGCTGGAAGACTCTAGGAGCTATAATTTAAAGAGTCACTTATTTTTCCAAGAATGGAACACAAAGAGTTGCAAATACATCATACTGCCCATGAGTGAAGCCTAAATGGGACAATGCTCCGCAGTGTTATTAATGTGAAGCATGACACCCCTGTGCTTCTTGTGTTACAGAAGAAATGATATGACAAAACTTGGATTAAAGCAGCATGCAGTGCCAAAACTCATTGTGCTGTGCAGGAGGGAAAAGGCCATCCTTTTAAATTGGTTTAAATTAACTGCTACCATATGTTACGTCCTTTTTATTTTTATTTTATTTTATTTTATGTTACTTTTTTTTTTTTTTTTGCTTAAAATGAGCTGCAACACTGTATCAGATTTATCAATGTTCCTTACTTGGACTAAACCCAGAATCCTTCAGGAACCATGGCTTCTAGGAGATGCAAGGAATAACTGTCCACAAAGTAGCTCTGTAGTAACTTTGAACAAGTCTCACACAGCCATTTGTACCACTATAATTAAAACAGAGAACCAGAGCCTGACCATTCATCACTTTTCACCATAGAGGACAGCAAGATGAGAAAAGGGAATTGTTGCATTTCTTTTGTTGTCCTACGGTCGTTATATACTGTCGACGGCAGTTGTTAACTGCCATCAAATCAACTTCAATTTATGGTGACCCTATAAACAGGAGATCTCCAAGTCATTGTTACTGCGGCTGTCTAGCCCTCTCCCAGGGTCTACAATTTATTATATTTTATAAGATCTCCATGTGTCTGATATTAAAAATCACTCCACGTGTCTGACAGGGTCCCCCGGACGGGCACGTAGGCAGGCGCAGCCATACGGCTGATACTTGGAAAAACCCGGTCTGGCCAGTGACTTAATCTGTCACATAGCCTCAGGAACCCTCCAGACATGCAAACAGTTAAGGCACACATTCTGTCTGTCAAGTGAGGGTAATTTCCATAGTGCCGAGGCTTTTGACAAACCCTGGCAAATCTAATCAAATTAAGTACTCGGACATTTCGGGAGCTTTGTGCTCCAAATCAGGCACATTTTGGAGCTTTGTCTTAGCTCCTCAAACCATTGTTCTCCCCAGGAAACGATTAGCCCCCAAGGTACATTTTCCCCTATAAAACCCCCTGATTTTGAGTGGTTCCTTGGATAGCTCTGATTTCCTCTCAACTCCACATCTCTCCATCCGGCAATCCCCTCAGCCCTCCAGGTGCTGAGTTTCTTCTCTCGCTCCGCTGCTGTCTCCGTCTTCCGTCTCCAGGACCAGGTGCAGTATACCCCGAAAATACCTCTCCAAAATCCCCTATCAGTTTTCCTCTCTTTTATTTCTTTTTAGCTCTGGGGTGAGTGAGTGCAAAAGTGCAAACGTGCACAGTGACTGATTTTTAATAAAAATAAAATAAAAATAATTACATTAACAATTTGGTGTGGTCTTTGGTTTGGTTCGACGCCGTAAAAATTGGGCTTTAAGATCTCATTAAGTTACCCCGCCTCTCGTGTGCTATAGCCTGTGCTCTGGCTAATTCCCATTTGGAGCACATTGAGGTGTCACCCACGGGACCCAGAAATCAGGGTAACATCATCCCTTCATCAACTGCTCAGCTCCCACAGCCTCACAGGACTGGGACTGCCTTGACTGAGTCCATCCATCTGCAATGCGGTCTTCCTCTTTTCCTGCTGCCTTTTACGTTGCCAAGCATTATTGTCTTTCCTAGTGAGTCATGCTTAGCACATTTGTTTTCCCAATGTTATACCATCAAGAAAAAGATTCCGTCATGACTTTCCAGACAAATTGTTTGTACAAAGGATTTTGGGACAGGTTGTAGAGCAGATGTTCAATCCAGATAAGACTCGCTTAGTGTGGCGGGTATTGCTGCTGCAAATGCCCATCACACAAACTGAGAGCATATGATCGAAACAACTTATCACTCCCCATTCCAGGACGTCATGGCAAGCACATTTGTTTTCAAGGAGGTTTCCCCTCTGTGACTGGTGTTCTGATGAAGAGACTTCTATCAACCTTCCAAAGATCTCCTTCCTGTTTGGTTGATGCTGGAGGTTTGCTGGCCTGCCTTATTCAAGCACTGGTTCAGTCTGCCGCAGGTGCTAAAAAGTACAAATTGTCTTATTTATTCACAGTACCAGCAAGTACATCACACTTTATGAAGCAACAGAATAAAAAATACAAGTCTTTGCTCTAAATGCTCCCTTTAACAACAAGGAAAGGGAGCATCAAGAAGACTTTTCTTTCCTTTAAAAACATCTAAATGTGCAAAAATTAAGCAGGGGAAAATTATCCTGGCACAAAGATGAAATTGTGGGGAAAGCTTTCCTAATCATGTTTCTGTAGGTTGGTGCAGCTGTTAAAAGCACAAAAGCAGCCATAGTAGGAAAAAGCTGGCAATTCCTGGAAGTCACTTTTCTTTTCTTCTTTAGTCTACCTCTCTCCATGCTTCTCTTTTCTGACAACTAGCCAAACAAAAGGAAACAAATCTCCTTCTTCCTCTAGTCCCAGACATTCACCTGCCACTTCTGTTCCACAGTCTGGTGACCTTTAGTATCTACCAGCAGGACACTTAGAATCTAAGTCCTCCAGAGGTGCCTTTCGCTCAATAGCAGCTCTCCATCTAAATTTCAGATGGGGCAAAACTCTTAGGCCAAAGGGTGGCGGCGGGGGCGGGGGGGGGGGCTCAAGTATTTGCTAATCACCCATGAATTGCTAAGGAGTGCAGTTCCTTGAAATGAAGGAATTGATGTGGTTTTATAACATTGGCAATTCTAATTATTTTAAAGAAATCAATATTAGAATATAATGTTAAGTGGGATGCCCGGATCAACTTGCTTTAAGAACAGGGAGATAAAAGTTTAACTAGCCACCCACTCCTTATGTATTTAGTAGTTTACTTGCTCATGGAATCCAAAGAGATTGTGTATAAAGTAAATATACTTAGTACTGCAACTTGGCAGCACACTCTTCTACCTAAGTCCCAGTTATTTCAGAAGAACCTCTAACCAAGTACATGATTGCAGCCTGGGTCTCCTTCGAATGTGCCATAAAATGTTAAATAAACAGTGGCAAAACTAAAGTAATAACATAATCAGTTTAAACATTCTAACCTATATCTTTACTTAAACTGAAGAATAATGATATAAAAATGGGAAGCTGTTACTAAAAAAAAACTGTCTGAATGAAACATGATTGTCATGGTGTGTCTTTGGGAATCTAATAATTTAATCAAGTCTGAATTCATTCAGATGTAATTCCCAAAGCATTCAATTGTTTTCTGCTGCTCCAGAGACTAGTACACGGAACAATAGATTCAAGCGACAGGAAAAGAGATTTCACCTAAATATAAGGAAGAGCTTCCTGAGAGTAAGAGCCATTGACTGTGCAATATGCTGCCTTGGAGTGTGGTGGAGTCTCCTTCTTTGGAAGTTTTGAAACAGAGGCGGGATGACTATTTGCTGGGGGGTGTTTTGAGTCTGTGTTCCTCCACGGCAGGGAGTCGGACTCCATGGCTGCTGTGGTCTCTTCCAGCTCTGTCATTCTATGATTTGGACTTGTTTCCTAGTAAGTTTACACTGTGAACTGCACTGTAAACTGCTTTTAAAATTAGTTCCCAATCTTAACTCAGTAACAGTTCAGCAGTTATACAACAGTTCAGTTGTATAGTGAATTTGAATGATTAACAACAACAATAGAAAGCTATTTATCTCAGATGACATTAACATGAGTTCAAATGAGTAGTACCTTGCTCTGTTCCCTTCAAATACATCTGTGCATGCCTGGATTTTGATAGCATTTTTAGATTTTGTATGCAAATTAAGATGGTGACTAAGGAAGCTGTTTAATGCAATCAGTTTTATCAAGCATAGAAATGAATGCACAAAATGAGAACTGAAGAACCAGTGGCCATTTCCACCCTACCCCGTTATAGTGCTATTATTCCAGTTTCAACCTCCTCTGGAATCCTGGGGTTTGCAGTTTAGGGAGGGGCCTTTAGAATTCCCAGCCAGAGAGCTCTTTGGCCGCAGGAAACTACAAACCCCAGAATTCCACGGGATGTTGACAGTAGAATAATAGCATTATAAGAGGGTAGTGCAGGAATGGCCAGTTACTCTTCTCCTTGAGACTATAAAAGGCACCATTCATTCAGGTGAAGAGATATACCATTATTATTGTTGTTGTTGATGATTTTTATTCATCTATTAGCAGGTATTACAACCTTTACGATAGTATTACAATATTAACATATTCCCTAATATATTTAATATATTGCATAGTATAACCAATTATTTAGTTTAGCTGTAAATCCCCAAATATTTCTTTTTAGAGATATAGATATCCCCTCCCTCCCTCCAGGCTATTCAGTTCTGTGCCTCTGTTTTAAGGATACAGATAAGTTGACACATTTCAGAGAAGAGCAACAATGCTGATAAAGCATATAGTGAACAAAATCTATGAGGAAAGGTTGAAGGTGTTAGGCATGTTCAGCACGACAGAGAAAAGACTGAAGAGTGGCATGACTGTATTCGTAAAATATCTAAAGAGCTGTCACAGAGAGAAGAATACATGTTTTCTCTCTGCTAACCCAAGGGGTAGAACCAGATCTAATGGTTTTAAGTTACAGGAGGACAGATTTTGATTGAACATCAGAGGGAACATCTTGAGGGTAAGAGCAGTTCAGCAATGGAACCATTTATCTAAAGAAGGGGGGGGGGTCTTCTTTCTCTGCATGTCTTCAAAAAGAGGCTGGGCAGCTGCCTGCTATGGATGCTCCCAGCTGGACTTCCTGCATTGGGTTGGGGGGCGGGGGGAGGTGAAATGGACTCAATGGCCTACGAAGCTCTTCCAAATCTGATTCTATCATTCTAGAGGTCATCTGAAGGCTTCTTCCAAAATGTATCCCTGGATTACTTTTTCTTAGATTTCTATTTTGGTGACCAAATGTACAAACATTTTTTTAACATGCTTGGAAATTGCCAGTGAAGGAGGTATATCTGCTCTCCCCTTTTCTCTCTGTTTTCCTCTAAGTTAAAGATTCTGGAGGTAGCTGCCTGTTGCAGACACGCACACTCAGCAACAGTAAGATCAGCCAGAGAATAATCCAACTATTTTCCCAGCTCTAGCTTCATTTCATTGTCTACTGCAGAGGTGCTACTGCAATCTGACAGAGAAAGTCTGTGTTTCTACAGTCCTCTTTTATCATCCTTCCAGTGGTGATGCTGCTTAAAAACTTCAGCTACACAGAAGATGAGGAGGGAAAAGGAGGCTGGGTGACAGTAAAAAAGACGTATAAAAATGAGCTTCTTTGTCAGAGGCTTTAACATATATATGATGTGCATGTATATATTTCATGTAATATTAGCTTTAACCCCTTAACATCAAGGCTGCATCACAGAAGTAATTATTTAAAAGTAATAGTTATTTGTAACTAATTACTTTTGGAGTAATGACAGTGGTTCATTTCAATAGCAGCATAAGAAGAAAAGACCAAGTTACTTTACTAGTATAATATAGGGATAGGCAAGCTGCAACCTTCCAGGTGTCAGACTGCAACTCCCAGCATCCCTCACTATTAGCTGTTATTAACTAACCCTGCTGGGAGATACAGTTTAATAACACGTGAAAGGCAACACTCATCCCATCCATGGTACAATAAGTCCCTCTTATCAATGCTGTTTAACACTCACACACGCTGTGCATGTATGGACACAAACACACACCAAGTTGTCCAATCCTTGGCAAAGGACCTGTTATTGCACACCTTAGACCTCATTCATTCCTAAAGAAGTATTTCTGTTTGGATTAAGTAAAATTGTGATAATCTGGTAATCTGAATATAGTCTCTTCATTGCAAAACTTTAGAAGACCAAAGCTTTAATCTAGACAGAATGATTTCATAAACAGTCTTTCTGACAATTATCAAATGCACAAAACTACCACAGGATCCAAATGAGCAGGCAATGACTGTGGTGCCTAGTGACTCCCATGGCAATGAGGCAGTGATTGTGCTCTGAGTTTAAGTCTGAACTTTAAAGGAGCTATAAAGGGCTTTGAACCTATTTGGAGAAGAGGGTTCAGCACTTTTGGGAGCTCCTTGGAAATTCAGACTAAACCCCAGAGCAGATTGACTGCCCCAATGACATGGAAGCCAGTACATGCCACAGGCCAGTGATCATAAAATAGAGGGATAAAGAAGTCTGTCGTTTCAGTTTTCCACCTCCCCGCTCTTTCGTGCCCCCTCCTTGTTCCTGTGCTTTCAACAGTTGCCTGACATGTGGAAATTACACATGAATCGTTCTTTGCCACAGGGATATAATGACAGCAAAAGCTTTGACTCTCCTATTTACAGTATACTACTGTGTAGATGAAAATGGAAAAAATCCTCAGTTGATTTTTTATCTGCACTTGGCACTTCTGCAATTGCAAAACTGTGAAATTATTTTCTGTACTGAAACGACTTCAATACGTTTGTTTTTATGCAGGTGTATGACAAAAATTCTGGCTACACACAGGACTACCTGGACGGTAAAATAAACAACAAATGATTGAGCTTTCTCTGCCTCTATCACCAGCAACAAAGCTAGAGCAGTGCATAGAAAGAGCAACAGGGAGCCAAGGAACGGGGAAGATGCAGCCGTGGGTGACTGTGACATCCAGAAAATGCTCTGTAGTTGTTACTGACAGCTGGAGTGTTTTCATAATATAATGCTTAACATGCCAAAATGCAGTACTGTACACTTTGCTGAGAATCTCCCTCCACAAAACCCTACACCTTCTAAAAACAAAATGAAATGATGCTCTTTTTGCAGAAGAGTGCAGAACTGCTACATCTCCACCTGGTTTTAGCTTCCTCTTTTAGGACTGGAGAACAAGCAGGGGAGAGACCCAACACCAAGATCTGTGTAACTGGTGGATAGAGCAACCCCAGTTCCCATTCCTCACTCCTAGGTAGGTTATCTCCTTACAGACTGATAACATCAATATAAATTTCATCCTGCAAGGTCTCTTTGCTCTGAACTACAAGTTAGAAAAGTGGCAAGGTGGGACAGGGTCCTCCATCTCTTGCCGACTAGCCTTTTCACCAATCTTTCATTCTCTTTTCACACTTGTTTGTGTAAGTGCCTTCAAGATCCCTTTGGATATATGGATTGGTCTTTTCTTAGGCAAAGAATAATCTGGAGGTGGGTTGCCCTTGCTTTCCTCTGAAATACAGCCCACAGCATCAGATATTCTTTGTCAACCATTAGATTCTGAATGAGTCTATGCCTCCAGTTCTAACAAAAGTATCAATGGTTCTGACATTTTCAAATCATTAGAAGTACAGAATTTCTATGAGAGAAGAAGCTTTGTCCTTTTCATGACCTCCTTCACCTGCTCCACCCCAGGCAATCAGGAAATAAATGTTCATATGAATGAAGGCATCTTTCCTGCAAGATACTGGATGGGAGAAAGCAGAGTTGAGAATGGAAAAGCACGAAAGAACGAATTGCCACAGGGCAGGGATAATCTGTAGAAGGAAAAACAACATACTGATAATTGTAGCCTTCTAGGATAGGACTGATTTCTTTTAAAAGGAATTTTTAAAATCCTTTATATCATTTTGCTAATGTATGTATTTGGTACATAAAATATGATGGAGTTTTAAAAGTGCATGATCAAGTTCTACTGATCCTGCCCATAACTCATTCTGTGTAAATCCCCATCCAAAGGAGCTGCAGTTTTGTGTTTCACCAAACCATCTGACATCACTAGATGAGGGCAAACAAATCGAAACTTAATCCAGACAAGACAATGGTAACCCTGGTCAGTGGAAAGGCAGATCAGGGAATAATGTGTTTCATGGGGTTACACTCCCCCTGAAGATGCAAGTTTGCAGCTTGGGTGTACTCCTAGACTCACCTTTAAACCTGGAGGCTCAGATTCCTGCAGTTCCCAGGAGTGTTTTTGCACATTTAAAGCCTGTGCACCAACCACTTCTGTTCTGGCCGTGGTGGTCTGGTCATGGTGGTACATGCCTTAATTATATTCCATTTGGACTATTGTAACAAGACAGCATGGTCTGAGCACCGGACTATAGTCATGGAGATCAGGGTTCAGTTCCCCACTCAGCCATGGAAACCCACTGGATGATCTTGGGCATGTCACAAATTCTCAGGCCCGGAAAACTCTGTGATAGGTCCACCTTAGGGTTGCCATAACCAGAAATGACTTGAAGGCACACAACAACAAGAACATGCTCTATAGGTGGGTGCGCTGAAAAACTTGGGAACTTCAGCTGCAACCAGAGTGTTAACCAGCACACATTACAGGGACCATACTACTCCCCTGTTAAAACAGCTCAACTGCTCCCAGTTTGTTTCCGAGTACCATTCAAAGCCCTATATGGTTCAGGTCCAGACTGTCTGGCAGATGGTGCCTCCCCATATGAGCCTGATCAAATACTGAGATCATCAGGAAAGCCCTTCTCTCAGTCTTCTCAGTGTCACACGCACGGTTGGTGGGGAGGCAAGATAGTGCATTCTTGGTGGCTGCCCCTAGGCTCCATTGGAATGGAGGTCAGAACGGGTCCATCCTTGTTGTCCTTCCATTGGTAGGCAAAATCCTTTTTTGTTTTGACATGCTTTTAATACAGAAAGTTCTGGAAGGCTAAAGGGTGCTGTATTGTTTTAAAATGTACTGTTTTAAATAGTTTTTCATTCATGTTCTGGCCATGGCGGTCTGGTCTGGTCTTTTAAGTGTAGATTTGAACTGTTTTAATACTGTGAACAATTTGATTCACTTTTTGTTTGTTTTTAGCTATATTGTACTTCCTTTAAATTATGAACTGCTTTGAGTCCTAATTTTGGGAGAAAGGTGGGATGCAAACAAATATAATGGTAATGATGTTGATAATCACTATCCTTCTGGGATAGGCTGTGACTCCTTTACGTATGCAGTCCCCTGCCCTTAACCAACAGAAGCAGGTTTCCAAAGCTGCCTGTGCCAACCCAGTTTGTGCTGTCATTGTTGGAAGAGGCACAGAGCACGCTTGTTTGAAAGACCAGCCTTCCTCCCACCCTTCGTTCTTTACACAAATCTCCACCCCATGAAATCAGGCTAGATAATCTCCAGCACTCGAATGCACACTACCACTACCAGACGAACAGATGAACTATTTATCCACAGGGGATGGCCAAGCTAACAGGTAGCAGTCCGTTTTTCAACCTAGAGCCCAAATTCTGCTAGACCAGAGGTGAGATTCGTGAGATGCGTGAAATGTTGTTGAAGTGCCACTCCCAGCATTTCTCACCGTCGGCTATGCTGGCTAGGACTGCTAGAAGTTTTAGTTGAACAACTGAAGAATCACCCAAATCCCACCCCTGTGGCAGACCAAAGATCTAATATCAGTCACTGCCTCAGAGGGTAGTGGGCTCTTCTTTTCCAGAGGTCTTGAACCAGAGGCTGGATGGGCATCTTTCAAGAGTTCTGTAACTATGCACTCCTACAAGGCAGGAGGTTGGATTAGATGACTCTTGCAGCCCCTTTCAACTCTAAGAATGCTATGATTCTAAGAGCCATCATCTGCACTGGGATTTAATAAAATTTTGCAGATACAGTTTTGGTATTAGAACAATTTAAAGACAAATACAACCCATGTCACTACTGTGAGACCTGGTGTGACCTGGGTGCCTGGTTCTTGGGTTGCTGTGCAGGAGTCCATTCAGACTATACAGTGAGGCACTGTGATACTACTTCAACTGCCTTGTCTGCATCCTACAGCGCTAGAGCTCTCTGACAGTGAATTCTAAATGCCCCTCCCTAAACTGCAAATCCCACTATGTCCATGGCAGTTAAAGTAGAATCACAGCACTGTAATTGGCTGAAAGGGTCCCTGGTGCCAATGGCCCACTACCAAGGCCCCCATCGCTCTTTCTGATTGCTCTGTTATCTTTAAGCACATTTCAACTAGACAACCCTTCAGGCTAGAAGATGCACAGCCAAATATTCCCTTCACCATTTTTTTATTCCACGCGCACGTTGTACAGCAGAGCAGCAGGGGGAGATCTAGCTCTGATCTACTATGCCAATATTATGCTTCGTATGTGGTAAAAGTCTTTGTTGTAGAATTTGGAGCACCACTTTGTTTGAATGGGAGATGATGGTCACTGCAATTCCTAGTGTCTCCTTTTTTGGGGATTGCAGCGTACATTGGGTGCTTCCAATCTGTGGGCCATTCTTTTGTTTTCCACATTGTTGACACATTTGTTGTGTCAACAACAACATGTTGTTTTGTTGACACATTTTAGTATGTTGACACATTTTAGTATGAATTTGAGTGGATTCTGTCTCTTTTGCTTGAAACAGCTCTGTTGGTATGCCATCTGTCCCTGGTCATTTATTTCTCCCACGTGCTTTGAGTGCAGCTTTCACTTCCCTTGTTAAAACTGTGGGTTCATCTTCAAATGCTTCTTTGAATGAATCTGTCATCCTTTCGTCTCTTTTATATCATTCTTTAGTGTAT
Organism: Cyclura pinguis; assembly: GCA_030412105.1. Lineage (NCBI taxonomy): Eukaryota > Metazoa > Chordata > Lepidosauria > Squamata > Iguanidae > Cyclura > Cyclura pinguis. The sequence continues at coordinate 215,789,854 of CM059600.1, forward strand.
TCTTTCCATCATCTTTTTATTTCTTCTTGGTCATATAGTGTGTTCCCCTGCTGGTTGTAGAGGATCCTCACTCTTGGTTTAAATTTCCCTTTGATTTCTTAGATCTTGTAGAAGAGATCTTTTGTTCTACCTTTGTTGTTGTCATCTTCTATTTCTCCGTCTTGTATAGTAGTTCTCTTTGTCCCTGCACACAGGTTGTTGAACAGCTGCTTTATGCGTTCCGACCCTATTTCTGGCCCCTTTTGCTTTCTGCCTGTCCTTAACTGTTTCGTCTGTCATCTAGTGAGGCTTTTCTTTCTTTTTAGCTGGAGATACTGTATTTCCTGCATTATTGCCTTACAATGTCCAAGAGTCTAGAATTCTTCTGACTGCCAGTAAATTAGGCTTAACAGTGCAAATCTATATTTTATCTTTAAATACTACTGGAATATTCTTCAGGTTCCATATTGGCACAATGGTTGGTTTAGCATTCTTCTTTAGCTTCACTTTAATTTTCTGATATCAGCAGTTCATGGTCTGTGCTACAATCTGCTCATGGTCCTGTTTTTGCAGAGACAATGAAGCTTTTCCATCTTCAGCTTCAGATTATGTAGTCTATTTGATTTCTACATTGCCAATCAAGTAATGTCCAGGTATACATTCGCCTTTTTAGTCACCTGAAGAACGTGTTTGCAATGACCATAATTACAGAGAAACATATCTGATGAAATTCCAACTTAAATCAGTTACCAATTTTAATTTAAAAACAATACTGCCCATATTCATTAGTAAATTTCCAAGTTAATTCATAACTTTCTTGAATTAAAGTCACTCCTGTCACTGTAATAATTATAGGAAAGCCTATGATTGAGTTACTATGTTTTAAAATATTGCCACTTATACAGTGAAAATGGTTTGCCGGTAAAGCTTTGACGTTGTTTGTACAGAACATTGAGACTGCAATATTATGCTCACTTGTATGGGAATAGTTTCCATTGAATGAAATGTAGTTTACTCAAGTACCAAGATAAAAGAATGTACCTTATCAATGTTGTTGTCATGTGCCTTCAAGTCATTGCTGACTTAGTGACCCTAAGGCGAATCTATCACAGGGTATTCTTTGCAAGATTGGTTCAGAGGGACTTTGGCTCTACGGCTGAGAGAGTATGATTCACCAAAGGTCACCCAGTGGATTTCCATGGCTGTGCAGGGATTGAACCCTGGTCTTCAGAGTCACAGTCAAATACTCAAACTACTACAGCACTCTGGCTCTAACCTTATTAATCCTCCCCTCCCAAAATTTCAGCACATGTCCTTCTGTTTGTCAGGAAAAAAAACCTTTTGAACATGTATACAATAGGTAAGCTTAAGCACTTTAAAGGGATCCAGACTAAAGGCCATTAGGATGACTGAATAAGGTCAGTGTGTGATCAAAGTAAATATTCTGTCTAGAAATGCTGATAGTCAACGGAAGACTACCTCTGATTGTGGATACTCCATTTTAAGCTATCGTTATGGTGGCTGTTTTAACTTCCATGAGTTTTTATTCAGTTTCTCTTCTCAGCATGTATGCTCCATCCTTTTAACATCCCAACAAGATGAGACCAAGAGATACTGACTGATTAAGTATCATTCAATAAACAGTGCAGCCACTGACCAGATATTTGAACCCATTTCTCCCAAGTTTAAGTCCATGCTGGTTCTCTCAAATATAACAAGAAGACTTACAGCACCTTAAAACTTAAAAGAAAGCACAGGTCAGTGTGATATACTGGTGTGCGTGTTGAACTAGTACTCAGGGAGACCAGGATTTGAATTCCCACACGGGCATGACAATCCAGTGGATGACCTTGGGCAAGGCACACTCTCTCTGCCTCAGTGGAAGGCAATGGCAACCCTCATCTGAACAAGTCTTGCCTAGGAAATACTTTAACAGGTTCACCTTTGTTGTTGTTGTGTGCTTCAAGTCATTTTCAGCTTATGGTAACCCTAAGGTAAACCTATGATGGGGTCTTCTAGAGATGAGAATGTGTGATGCACCTGTGGTCACCCAGTGTGTTTCCACAGCTGAGCAGGGAATTTAACCCCGGTCTCCAGGAGCATAATCAAACACTCACACCACTATAGCATACTGGTTTTAAGTTCACCTTAGACCTGTTTAATTAGTATAATTAGTATATAAACACTTGTAGTAGGTCGACATTTATCTACACCTTGAAGGAATGTACACTGGCTATCTGTAACTGAGGTAAGAATGTACTTTGATATATTAATTAATTGTTTTGAGATGTAGATATTTACATTATTACTCTTTTTTTGTCATGCACACTGGTTATCTGTGACAAGAACTCTTATTGTTTAATCACTGTAGAGGCATTTACATTTGCAAACCCTGCAGAAGCCCTCAGGCAAAACAGCGGAAACACCGTGGTCCTTACTGTTGCTGTGTTAGCTGTGCTATTAAATTTGAGATGAATCCTTTACTATAGCAGAGGAGTCTCTGGCTGCCAGAAATTTAAGAGTATCTGGCTACCAGCTATTTAAAAATTTCTGTTGATCACTGGATATATAATGCATGAATACATTTGGACCAAATACTTCTCAAAAGCAGCAACCCAAGAATTTCCATCTACCACTGGAAGTTTATGGACAATTGTGAATGAGTTGGAGTATTTGATACATTTCTTTTAAGCCTTTCCTACAATACATTGGATCCTGTACAGGATTACAGGATCCGTTCACCTCACAGTTTTGTTCACAGCACCTGTTGATACTAACAAGCCTTTGTACCATCATTGCTGCTCTTGATAGCATTAATGTAAACCTTTGTAATGCTTATTCAGTGTCCCTAGGGTTAACAGTTGTTAGTAGTTGTGTAGTATAGTTGTTAATAGTAAAGTAAAATTATTTCCGTTCATTTCTATATTGTTAATATTGGAACATATATCATTCATTTTCACTTTATGTTTATTAACACACAGCCTTGTCTCATTGGGGGTGGTGATTCAGTCTGCATCTTAATCTTGCTATGAACTTTGAGATTAATCACCCTTGCCCATCATGACTGGTCAGATCTAGTAGAAGTTGATTGATCAGATGGGTGCAGGGCTAATAAACCCTTCATTATGTTGGGGGAGGTGCGTACTGCTTTGAAATATGCTGCAGTGCACTGTCTCCTAATGCCACTAGAGGAATTCTGTTCAGCCCCACAGCTATGAAGTTCTGGGGTACCGCAGGCTTCCATTCTGCCCCCTCCCCCATCCATCGTGATAACAGTGATATGAAGCTGCTGGATGAAAAGTTTTGGAGCTGAATACTATTAATGTATTGACAGCACTCAGCTCTATTTCTCTTTGTTATCAGAGTGAGTTGAAGCTGTGTGGTGCTGGGCCAGTACCTGGATGCTGTAATGGACTGGATGAGGGCTAACAAACTGAAGTGGAATCCTGATGAAACAGAGGCTATGTGAACTGTTAGTCTCTGGGTCCAGTTGCTAGAAATGTGATCTGCGCCGGATGGGATTGCACTCTTCTAAAGGAGCAGTTTCATACTTGAGGACTATCTTATATCCACTGCTGTCATTGGAGACCTGTGTTGACTCCATGATTTACAGTGGATGGAGTCAGCTTCAACTGATTTGCAAGTTACAGTATTTCTTGGAAAGGGTAACTTGGCCAAAGTGACTCACATACTGATAACCAATTAGACTACTACGATGCACTCTCTGTGGGCCTGTTCTGCCCTGGCCAGGCCTCACCTGGAATATTTTGTCCAGATGTGGGCAATACAGTTCAAGAAGGATATCAGCAAGATAGAAAATGACCAGAGAAAGGCAACCAAGATGATCAAAGGTCTGGAAATCAAGCCTTATGAGGAACAACTTGGGGAGATGGTTATGCTTATCTTGGAGAAGACTGAGAGGTGACATGATAGCTATTTCTAAATATCTGGGGGTATGTCATGTAGGAGATGGAGCAAACTTGTTTTCTGCTGCTCCAGAGACCAGAACATAAACCAATGGATTCAAATTAAGGAAATGAGATTCCACCTAAATATTAGGAATAACTTGTTTACGTCAGAACTGTTCTGTAATTGAATAGATTGCCTCAGAGGGTGGTGGACTCTCAAGGTTGGATGACTGGACATCTTTCAGGAGTGCTTTAGTTTTGTATTCCTGCATGGGAGGGCATTGGACTGTATGGCCCTTGTGGTTCCTTCCAAGTGTAAGATGAAGAGGTTGCTCACCTATAACTGTGGTTCTTTGAATTGTCCTCTGTGAATTCACACAAATGCTCAGTGCATCATTTGGAAGCTTCTAGAGCAGTTATGCAAGTATTTTGTCAGCAGCCCCTCCTCCACTGGTCCTATATAACCAGCTATGTTCCCACTGATACCCTCAGTTCCATGGCCACTGAAGCAGCAGCCCAGAAGCTGAGTATATTGAGCAAGACAGAAATGGGGAGGAAGGGTGGGTATTGTGTGAGTTCACAAATGACCACTTGAAGAACCACAGTTACAAGTTGTCATGCTTCAGACCCAGGACCCAGGTGCAGACACAGATGGGATCCTTGCCAACAGTTACAAAGTACAAACATGAATAGGACAATACTTATTGCAGCCCAGCATAGATGAGAAAGGGAGAGCTCATGCGAACCAGAAGCATACTGGTGGCCAGTGTATTTTCTTTGAGACTGGTGTCATATGGTTTCTATAAGATATTCCCATCAGCAATCTTAATTGCTACATTTTCACTAGCTGCATTTTTTGAGATATCATAAACTCATAGGTTCTTCTTCACAATCTCTGTGACTCACACTAATGAATTTACTGTGCCTGTGCAGCACATTGTTCAGACACTTGTAGAACTGTTATGTAAGTGTTTTGGTGGTAGCCCCTCTTCCACTGGTACCATATAACCAGCCATGTTCCTGCTCAAACCATCAGTTCCTTTGTTCACCACCACAGCAGCATCTAAAGGAATGTTGAGCTGTGTGTTTTGGCTCTGTTGATTGATCCTAGGCTTGACTCAGGCCTTCTATTCCTCACAGCTTTTGTTTCAGCTTGGCTTGACAGCTGTTCGCTTGGTTTTGACTTGGACTGTAGCTCAACCCTTCTACAAAGAGACCACAATGGCCACCGAGCGTAACCCCCTGCTGTGCAGGAACACACACTCAGAGCACCGCCAGCAAATGGCCATCCAGCTTCCATTTAAAAACCTCCAAAGAAGGTGACTCCACCACACTCCGAGACAGCATATTCCATTGTCATACAGCTCTTACCAGCAGGAAGTTCTTCCTGATGTTTAAGTGAAATCTTTTCCTGTAGTTTGAATCCATTTCTCTGTGTCCTAGTTTTTGGAGCAGCAGAAAACAAATTTGCTCCATCTTCAACACGACATCCCTTCAAATATTTAAATATTTAAACATGGCTATCATGGTGGCTGGCCTTAACTCTATCTTTCTTTTGTAGATTTAGGGATGTCTCCTCAGAGCTCACAGAAGCTTTTTAATGAGGCTTCCCCCTCCCAAAGAAAGGATATGGTGGTGAAAGGGTACATTTTATGGAAATGAGCTGCCAAGGAGTATGCAAGTGAAAGAAGATTGGAAAGCATTGTAAACAGAGTCTGTCTAGGGAAACTGAAGTAAAGAACGACATCTGATGGCCAAATGAAATTACTACAATCAATTTCCTTTTTTTTTTTTTTTTGGTCTTTTTAACTGTATGTGTATAGCGAGTTTTGCAACAACATCTAAAGTAAAAAGAGTTTGAAAGGAGAGGATCAGTGGATTCACCACCTAATCAGTGGATTTACCCATATGTCTTGAAAATATATGGAAGACTTCTAGTCTTTAAAACTCCAGATGTCTCAGGACTTCTGGTGGCTGCGGTGAGGAGCTTGGCTGTCACCCCGCTTAGCTCCGGGGGAGACAGCCACCCCACGAGGTCGTGAGCCTGTTTTAGGAAGAAAAAACAGGACAAAATCCCTTTGGGAAAAGGGGTTCGGAGGTGCTTGAAGGAAGACCGGGATTCCAGCGTGGGTGCCCGAAAGAAACATCTGGAGTTCGGGACACGAATAGTGCTGAAGAGGTCGAGCAAGCCACCATTACCTCGTGGAGGCTTCTGAAGGAAAAAATCCTCGCCACTTTTTAAAGAAGATAGAAGATTCCATTTGAGGGCAAGTATTATTAAAACTACATATTTTCGTGGACGGTAAGGTTAACCAACACACCAAAGACCCTACAACTAATTAAAATAAATTAGGAGCTTCAATAGAGGAGCTCCGAAACACTGATCATTCCGAGTCTAAAGTCAAGAAGAGAGCGAAGTGGGGAGAGTGGCTATAAACCGCGTAACCCTGGAAGATAATAAAAGGAGTTGGAGAGAGGCTGGAGGAGTTTAAAAAGTGTTTGTATTAATTAATTAAAATTCCATTAAAAGACTTTTACAGTATGAGATTGTGACAACATTTGCTAGAAGAGCCATGGACTGTTAGACATGGTATGAGAATAGAGGAAAATATAATCAACAGAATTGGACGTATGAGAACTGGACATTAAGTAAAGAGAAGTAAGAAAGCATTGGAAGAAAATAGTGCTGGAGAAATTGAATGACTGAGGAAAAAAATTTTTTTGAAATAAAGGGGAAATCATTTTGTTTGATCCTGGACTTGGCTGAGAGTTAAAACAGAAGTATAGATGTGGTATTTAACGATGGACATTGAATAGAGGAAGATGATGGACAATGTATGAGTGTTAAATTTATTTTATAAAGACATTAAAGATATCAAGCTTTTGGAATAACAGATAAGGAAGGAAGAATTTCAAGGTAGTACAAGTGTTCTGGAGAGAAAAGATAAGCGGCACAAGGTCAATTAAGTGGCGAAAACAGCATTAACCCTTTACTCTATAGTGCTGGAAGAAAAAGCAACAAAAACGGTGAAGGAGCACCATCTAGTGGAGAACTATTATTCTACAATCTAGATTTATTAATTACATTACAGAATGTTATTAAAGTATAGTAATTTATATTACATTATAGTTTATATTTATTAATAAGAAGAAATACATTTATTTGAATATATTTATTGGAAAAATTGGATTATATGGTCTGGGGGAACTTGTAATTAAGGGAAAGTAAATGTAATAGATAATATTGTAATTGTAGTAGTTACTTACATACTGGCTTTGTTGTTCTTTTTTTGAATGTGAGTAATTATTTGAATTAATTGAAATAATCAATTTTATTAAGGACTGGGGAGAATAATTAAGAATATATACAGAGTGAAAGAGTGAGAAAAGAGTGGGAAATAGTTGGAAATTAATTAAATAGAGGGGAAAAGATATAGAATAATATAGAATAAAGGATTAAATATTAAGAAGTAGGTATTAAGAAATTAGATAAATTTACAATAGACTGATTTACATTTATAGTATATATATTGATTTTTATTGATTTGTATTGATTTATATGGATTGAGGTTGATTCATATTGATTTTGATATGGTTATTGATTTATATTGATTTTTAGTGATTTATATTTGAGTCATATTGAGATATAGATTTTGGATTGATTGATTGATTAAGATTGATACGTGCATTTATAGAACGATTTATTTATTGATTGGATTTCTTAAAGAATTCTTAAAGGAATTATAAGGGGCTGATTAATTGAATTAATTGAATATAACTATATAATTTATAAGATAGGAAATAATCAAATTTAATAATTGATTGTTAGTAGTGATTAAGTGGGGGTAACTAACTATTACCATCTGTAATTGTTGATTGTGAGAATATGGTTTGGAAAACTTTATGATGGTATCAGGAACAAGGAAAGCAATGTCAGCTAAACAGCTAAACAGCAACTTCAAATGAGACCAGCTTTAGAAGAACAACCTAAAGCATCAGAGTTTACACCAACAATTATTGAGGAAATTAAGAAAATGAGGAATGACTTCAAAAAAGATATAAAAGAAATGGTAAGTGATATCAGAGAAATGAAGAAAGAAATGGGAAGTGTTGGACAGACATTGGAAAATATAACTATGGAAATGAAGAACATAAATAAAAAACTAGATGAATTGCAAGATAGAACTGTGAAATTGGACAACGAAACTCCACGGTTGGAAAAACAGATAGAAAAAGTAGAGCAACAGAATAAAAGTATGGAGATAAAATTTAGAGATAAGTGTATTAAAATAAGAGGACTGAGAGAAGTTGAAGGGGAGGAGTTGTATGCAAGAGTGACACCATCATTGGCGGAGTTTATAGGATGGAATGCAGAACAATTAGATCTGGAAATTGATAAGATGTTCAGGATCAATTCATTCATTGCAAAAAAAAGGAAGTTGCCAAGGGACATTGTAATATATTTTTTGAGGGAAAGAGTGAAAGATCTGGTGATCCAACAGAGTTATACAAGTAAACTTATGATTGAACAGAATGAACTCCAGATATTTAAAGATGTCCCTGCACAGGTGTTGAAAAAAAGAAAAGAATATTATTTTCTGACCCAAGTGTTAAAAAGAAGTGGAATATCTTATCGCTGGTGTAGACTAGAAGGAATTACTTTTATGTACAAAGAAAAAAGATTTACACTAAATATAACTTTAAAAGCACAAGACTTTTTAAAGAGATACAAGGAAGAACTTAGGAAAAGACGTACAGAAGAACAAGAACATGAAAGAGATTATGAGAGATTAAGAGCAGATAAGGAAGAAATCCCAAAAGATTGTCAAAGGAGATTAAATGAGGAACTTGAGAGGGAAGTGAAGAAAACAGATGAAAAGGAAAGAGATATAGATCAAGAAGAAGAAGAGGAAGAAGTAGAAGATGAGGAAAAGGAAGGAGATCAAGAACAAAAACTAGAATAAGAAGAAAGAGAAGGAAAAGGAAAAGGAGAGGGAAAAAAAACAAATATGAAAATAACATCATGGAATGTCAGGGGAATGAATGCGGCAATTAAAAGAAAAAGGATATTTCACCATCTAGCGAAAATGAAATCAGACATAATTTGCTTACAAGAAACTCATATAAGGGACAAAGATCTGAAATATATGAGGAACCCGAAGATGGGACAAGAATTTTCAACAGCAACAAAGAAGAAAAAAAGGGAGTGACGATATATGTGAATAAAAAATATAATGCAAAAGAAATTTTTAAAGATAACAAAGGCACGTTAATTGGTATAGAGACAGAAACAACCTGTGATAAGATTCTATTAGTGGGAATTTATGGACCACTAGAAAATGAGACTTTGTATTATGAAAACTTAACAAAAAAGCTATTAGAGTATGATTACCAAGAAATAATAATTATGGGAGATTGGAATGGGGTGATAAACCCAGATTTGGATTGAACATTAAAAAAAGAAGGGGAAAACGCCACAAAGAAAATTACCAAAGACATTCGATGATTTTATGGATCTAGTTTCAGTAAATTATATATGGCGACATTTATATGGAGATGCGAAAGAGTATACATACTTTTCGGAAGTACACAAGACTTGGTCAAGGATCGACATGTTTTTAGTATCTAAAACTTTATGTAAAAAAGTTAAGAAAATGGAGATTCTACCAAGGTCTTTATCAGATCATTGTCCCATCACGATGACAATACAAGAACGAAAGGGCGAATATAGATGGATTGTGAAAGATGAACTTTTAAGAGATGAAAAAGTAATAGAAAAGATAAAGGAGGAAATAAACTTTTTTTAAAAAGAAAATTCAGAAAAAGGAACATCAAATAAGATAGTATGGGACGCAGGAAAGGCAGTGATACGAGGCCTATTTTTACAAGAGGAAGCTTATAAGAAAAAATTAAAGAAACAGAAATATCAAAATATTGTGGTAGAGCTTAAGAAGAAAGAGGAAGAATTAAAGAAAGACCCAAGAAATTCAAAGTTATTGAGAGAGATTAAAATTCTTCAGAAATAAATGTCTATGGAAGACAGATTGGAAATAGAAAATAAAATAAAATACACACGCCAGAGACTTTTTGAGCATGCTAATAAGGTGGGGAAGCAGTTAGCGTATAGGTTGAAAAAAGAAAAAGAAAAAAGATTAATTACAGAAATTAAAAAAGAGGATAAGATATATAGACAATAAAGACAAATTAAGTCTATATTTCACGAATATTATAAGGAATTATTTGAGGACCCAAAAGATACAGAAGAATATATACAGCAAGTAAAAAAATATTTAGATGAAATTAAAGTAGACCAAATTTTGGAAGAGCAAAGAACAGAGTTAAATAAACCCATTACAAAAGTTGAAATTAGAACGGCGATTCAAAAATTAAAAATTGGAAAAGTGCCGGGATCGGATGGATTTACAGCAAGGTATTATAAAGTATTTCAAGATCAATTAATTGACCCCATTCAAAAGTTGTTTAATGAATTGGAAATGAAGGATAGACCGGATTCATGGGGGGAGGCAACAATTACTTTAATACCTAAAGAGGGCAAAGATCAACTGGAAGTAAAGAATATTAGACCAATATCCCTATTGAATACTGATTATAAGATTTTTACATCTATTCTGGCAGAAAGACTGAAGAAAATTTTAAAGAATTGGATACATGAAGATCAAAATGGTTTTTTGCCGGGAAGATCAATAAAAGATAATGTAAGAGTGATATTGGATATAATTGAGTATTATTATAAACATAAGGAGAGAAAAATGGGACTGATTTTTGTAGATGCTGAAAAAGCATTGAACAATGTAAAATGGAAATTTATAATAGAGGTACTGAAAAAGTTAAACATGGGGGAAAGATTTATTGACTGGATAAAAACAATATATAATAATCAAACAGCGAATATTACAATTAATGGAGATAAAACAGAAAATTTTGACATTGAGAAGGGAACAAGACAAGGTTGTCCCCTGTCACCTTTAATTTTTGTAATGGTGTTAGAAATATTAAATTGTAAGATAAGACAAGATATGGAAATAAGAAGGGTCAAAATTGGAAATCAAACATATAAATTAAGGGCCTTTGCAGATGATCTTGTAATTATGTTAGATGACCCAGTTAAAAGTATATTAAGATTAATTGGGATTTTTCAAGATTTTGTAGAGGTAGCAGGATTTAAGGTTAATATGGATAAAACAATGATGTTAATAAAGAATATAAATAAAAAAGAAGAAGAGGAAATTGAACAATTGTCCAATTTTAAAGTATCAAAAAAAGTGAGGTATTTAGGAATCAATGTCACAAATAGCAATACGGATTTATTTGATAACAACTATAAGAAAGTCTGGGGAGAAATAAAAGAAGATTTAAGAAGATGGTCAAAACTCGATTTATCATTGATGGGAAGGATCGCAACGATCAAAATGAACATCTTACCGAAAATGACATTTTTGTTTCAAAATCTCCCGGTTATTTTAAATGATGCACCTTTAAGCAGTGGAAGAAGGATTTATCAAAATTTATTTGGAATGGCAAGAAACCAAGGATAAAGTGGACTTTATTAAAAGATACAGAAGAAAGAGGTGGATTAGGATTACCTGATTTAAAATTATATTTTCATGCTACTTGCCTTTGCTGGATTATGGATTGGATTAAGTTGGAGAATGCGAGATTACTAAAGGTAGAGGGGGCGGATCTCTTTTTTGGCTGGCATGCCTATATGTGGTATGATAAGGTAAAGGTAAACAAGGAATTTAATAATCATTTCATAAGTAAACCTTTGTTAAAAGTATGGTTACAGTATAGAAATAAATTATATGCAAAAATACCACAATGGGTGTCAGCGCATGAAGCGTTTTATAGAAGAGAGAAACCCCAATTAAATAAATGGTTAACATATAAAGATTTAACAAAAGTTCGAGGTGAAAACATAATTTGGAATAGTAAGGAGGATATGGTTAAAGTGGTATTATTTCACATTGGTTATTGCAAAGGCAACTAGAAGAAAGGTTTAAGATGGATATGAAGATGCAAGGAATTGAAATAAGAGAGAAGGAGTTTGATAAATTGCTAAAACCAGAAACAGACCATTTGATAGGTAAAATATATAAAATCTTATTAAATTTATGTATGGAAGAAGAGATGGTTAAGGACAATATGATAAGGTGGGCACAAAATTTGGGACATGTAATTCCATTACAGAGTTGGGAAAATTCCTGGAAAGATGTGAAAAAATATTGTATAAGTACAAATCTAAAAGAAAATTAGTATAAGGTATATTTTCGATGGTATTACACACCAGTGCAAATTGCTAAAATAAGTAAAAATATGAAAAATACGTGCTGGAAATGCATGGAGAGAGGGACTTTTTATCATATATGGTGGTCTTGTGTTAAAGCAAAGAAATATTGGAAAAGTATTCATGAATGTATTGTTAATGCATTTCAAATTAATTTCCCTATGAGTCCGGAAATATATTTACTAAATATGTTAGATACTAAGTATTTTAAAAAGAATTCATTGAGAAAAATGATGATATATATGGTAACAGCGGCGAGATTAATATTTGCACAACAATGGAAATCAAAAGATGTCCCTGATCTGGATGATTGGTTATGGAAATTGTATGAACTCTGGGAAATGGATGAATTAATATCAAGATTGACTGATAGACCAAGAAAACAGATTACCGAAGAATGGAATTTAGTTAAACCCCTTTGGGAAGCCCAATGGGGAAAACAATAGTAAATGAATTAGATAATTTGGAGTAAATAAAAGATAATAATAATGATGATAATGATAGTAATAATAATAATAATAATAAATGATGATGATGTGTGGTTATAAACTTGGAGGAGTAAACATTATAGTAAGAATTAAGAAATATTGGAAAGAGATAGTGGTATGATGGTTAGAGTATTGAGCATAATGAATTGTTGGCTGCTTAAAGGTAAAGTATAATCGCCCACGATTTATGTAGAAGTGATAAGGGAAGGCTGATAGGTAGGTATTGGTATTATGCTTCTTAGTTATTATTTTGATTTCCCTTTTTTCCATTGGCATGTATAAAAATGTATAAAAATGTATAAATGTAAAAGGCAGGATGTATGTTATTTAAGTATATAATATATTAAAATGGTGGAAGTATACTTATGTTTATGTAAAAATTATATGATGTTTTATCTTTGTGACTTTAATAAAAAAATATAATAATAATAATAATAATAATAAAAAAAACTCCAGATGTCTCAGAGGGGAAAGACTTGATGGCAGAACTTAAAAAAGGAATTCCCACAGAAAATAAGGCTTTTTTAAATGAAAAGTTAATGGACAAATTACTTAGTTATTCGTATGAGAACTGGTTGCTTCTTAGAGATTGGAATGGCATGATTTCATAGAATCATAGAATCATAGAAATGTAGAGTTGGAAGAGACCACACGGGCCATCCAGTCCAACCCCCTGCCATGCAGGAACACCCTCAAAGCACTCCCGACAGATGGCCATCCAGCCTCTGCTTAAAAACCTCCAAAGAAGGAGACTCCACCACACTCCGAGGCAGCATATTCCACTGCCGGACAGCCCTGACCGTCAGGACGTTCTTCCTGAGGTTCAGGTGGAATCTCCTTTCCTGCAGCTTGAATCCATTGCTCCTTGTCCTGGTCTCTGGAGCAGCAGAAAACAAGCCCTCTCCTTCCTCTACATGGCATCCCTTCAAATATTTAAACATAGCTATCATGTCCCCTCTTAACCTTCTCTTCTGCAGACTGAACATAACCAGCTCTCTAAGTCTATCCTCATAGAGCTTGGCTTCCAGGCCCCTCACCATTTTGGTCGCCCTCCTCTGGACCTGCTCCCGCTTGACCATGTCCTTCTTGAATTGGAGTGCCCAGAACTGGACACAGTATTCAAGACGAGGTCTAACCAAAGCAGAGTAGAGTGGTACCAGTACCTCCCTCTATCTCGACACCATACTCCTATTGATGCAGCCGAGAATTGCATTGGCTTTCTTGGCTGCCGCATCACACTGCTGACTCATGTTCAGCTTGTGGTCTATTAGGACTCCAAGATCCCTTTCACACGTACTGCCATCCAGCCACGTGTCCCCCATCCTATATTTCTGTATGCCATTTTTTCTACCTAAGTGTAGGACCTTACACTTCTCTCTGTTGAATTTCATTTTGTTAGCTTTGGCCCAGCTCTCCAATCTATCCAGGTCATTTTGAATTTTATCCTGTCCTCTGGCGTATTAGCAACCCCTCCCAATTTGGTGTCATCTGCAAATTTGATGAGCATGCCCTCTATTCCTTCATCCAAGTCGTTGATGAAAATATTGAACAGCACTGGGCCCAGGACAGAACCCTGTGGCACCCTGCTAGTCACTTCTCTCCAGGATGAAAAGCAGCCATTGGTGAGCACCCTTTGGGAACGGTCAGTCAACCAGTTACAGATCCATCTGACAGTAGCCCTGTCCAGCCCACATTTTACTAGCTTCTTTGCAAGAATGTCATGGGGAACTTTGTCAAAGGCCTTACTGAAATTGAGATATGCTACATCCACAGCATTCCCTTCATCTATCAAGCTAGTAACTCTATCATAAAAAGAAATAAGATTAGTCTGGCATGACTTATTTTTGAGAAATCCATGTTGACTTCTCGTGATTACCGCATTGCTTTCTAAGTGATTAGAAACTGACTACTTAATGATCTGCTCCAGGATCTTTCCTGGTACTGACGTCAGGCTGGGCGATAATTATTTGGATCCTCTTTTTTTCCCTTCTTGAAGATGGGGACAACATTTGCCCTCTTCCAGTCTGCTGGAACTTCTCCTGTCCTCCAAGATTTCTCAAAGATTATAGCAAGCGGTTCCGAAATGACCTCTGCCAGTTCTTTTAATATCCTAGGATGCAATTCATCTGGCCCTGGAGACTTGAATTCATCCAGTGTGGCCAGGTATTCTTGTACCACCTCTCTACCTATTATGTGCCTCATTTCCCCTGCTTCCTCACCTGCTCCCCAACAGCCAGGTTGAGTGCTTGTATCCTTCTGGGAAAAAACTGAGGCAAAGAAGGTGTTAAGTAGTTCTGCCTTTTCTCTTCCCCCTGTTAGTAATTCGCCATCTTCTCTGCGCAGCGACCCTATCGCCTCTTTCTTTTTCCTTTTGCTGCGGACATATTTAAAAAAGCCCTTTTTATTGTTTTTAATGTCTCTGGCCAGCCTAAGTTCGTTCTGTGCTTTAGCCTTTCTGACCTTCTCCCTACATTTCCTGGCTACTTGCTTAAATTCTTCTTTGGTGGTTTCCCCCTCCTTCCATTTCCTGTACACGTTTCTCTTAACACTTAGCTCAGCTGAGAGTTCTTTACTCAACCATTCTGGTTTCTTCAGATGCTTTCCATTTTTCCTCCTTATTGGCACAGTTTTAGACTGTGCCTTCAGTATCTCCCTTTTAAGGAACTCCCATGCCTCCTGAACTCCTTTCTCTTTCACTATTCCTGACTACGGAATTTCAGCCAGCAGCTCCTTAAGTTTACAGAAGTCCGCTTTTTTAAAATCTAAGATGAGTGTCTGGCTACACTTATCTTCCCCTTTCCACTGAATGCCAAATTCCAATAGGGCATGGTCACTCCCCCCTAAAGATCCAACCACTTCTACCTCATTAACAAGGTCATCCCTGTTGGTCAGGATCAGATCTAGAATATTTGATCCCCTTGTCGCCTCTTCCACCTTCCAGACCATGAAATTGTCTGCAAGACAAGCAAGAAACTTGCTGGACCTTGCTGTCTTGGCAGAGTTTGACTACCAACATATATCCGGGTAATTGAAATCTCCTATTATTACTGTATCTCTCCTTTTTGAATGCGCGGTCATTTGGTTGAGGAAGGCATCATCAAGGTCCTCAGTCTGGGCTGGAGGTCTGTAGTAAACCCCCACCAGAATATCCCTATTGTTTCTCGCTCCCTTAATTTTTACCCAGATGCTCTCGACCTGGCTTTCTGGGTTTAACTCATGGATCTCTTCACAGGTGAAAACATCCTTGACATACAAGGCTACTCCTCCTCCTTTCTTGTTTGGTCTATTTCTACAAAATAGGCTATACCCCTCTATTCCTACATTCCAATCCTGAGACTCATCCCACCAGGTCTCAGTGATGCCTATCAAATCGTATTTATTTTGTTGTACTAGGAGTTCAAGTTCATCTTGCTTGTTTCCCATACTCTGCGCGTTAGTGTAGAGACACTTAAATCCCCAGGCCCTTCCTGCAAGTCCTGTACTATAGTTTCTACTCCTCCCACCATTGGACGCTTGTACTACTTGGTCAATATCATTTCGGCCTTTTCCCCCTGCACTTGCCAAGTCCTTGCTCTGAATAATATTGTCTCCCTCCCCAGCAGAACTTAGTTTAAAGACCTCTTAATCCTCCGTGCAAGACTGTTTGCAAAAACATTCTTGCCGAGTTTCGTGAGGTGCAGCCCATCCCTTGCCAGAAGGCCACGTTCATGGAAATTCAGGCCGTGTTCCAAAAACCCAAACCGTTGCTGGCGGCACCACGTGCGGAGCCAGTTGCTGACCTCTGCTATTGCCCTTTCCCTTTGTGCACCATATCCTTGAACAGGGAGGAGAGATGAAATGACCACCTACGCACCAAGGTCCTTAAGCTTTGTCCCCATAAGCTCGTAGTCCTTTGCGATGTGGTAAAAGCTGTGCCTCGCAGTGTCATTGGTTCTGACATGAACCACAATGAGGGGCTTATGGTCAGTGGGCTTGACCAGCCTGGTTAGCCTCTCCGTTATGTGGTTGATCTTGGCCCCAGGAAGACAGCAGACTTCTCGATTGAACTTGTCGGGTTTGCAAATTGCTGGTTCAGTCCCTCTGAGCAAGGAGTCCCCAACAATCAGAACTCACCTCCTCTGAGGCTTGTCCGGGGCTCCTCGACCAGCAGGTTCTTCTAGGACTGCCTGGACACTCTGTTGAGGCTGGGAGTGTTGATCTAGTTCCTGTTGCTGATGTTGGATTCCTTCTTGTTGACATTCTGTTCCCTCCTCCTGGTGCTCCTTATCATTCATAAGGCCAAGAACTTTGAAGCGATTGTGTAGGTTGAGAGTCTCTGTTTCCTTCCTGGTCCTCCTACTCCTCCGTGTGACATTCCTCCAAGCATCCGTTTCTTGGCCCAGTGTGCTGACTTCCTGATCTGGCAGCTCTCCCGCGCATTCGGTCTTCAGGAAGGTCTTCTCTGCCCTATCCAAAAACGCCTCACCTTCCCTAACAAGACAAAGATTAGAAACTCGTGCCTCCAGCTGGCGAACCTTCTCCTCCAAGAAGGTCACCAGCTTGCACTTGGTGCAGGTGTACCCGACAACATCTTGTGGCAAGAAAAGGAACATCCCACAAGTGCTACAGGTGACCGCGGCAGCTCCCTCACCTTCCATCCTTGATACTACAGAGAATAGTACAGGGAGTAGGTCTAGAAAGAATAACAGGGCTTTCTTCCTAAAATTCAACTGAATCAAGTATGTCTCCTCTGCTGATTGCCAAGGGATGAATTGGAAGGGTTGAAGAAGAGGGCTTCAACTGCACGCGCCTTTGGCGCGTGCCGTTGGGAGCTCCTAATAAGACTCCTCCCCCCAGCTGGCTCCTCCCCCTCATTAGTCAGACCGTGTGCTCAGGGAGAGCACACGGCCAGCCCAAGGAGACCTAACAAAAACAAGCAACAAACAGACAAACAAGCAAGCACAGCCCCACAAGCCTGTAAACAACACCTGGTCAAGGATGTCTTCACAGACCCAGCTCACCCTCTGCTCTCTCCTCTGGGAATGAGCTAGAGGGCCGTTGGGAGCTCCTAATAAGACTCCTCCCCCCAGCTGGCTCCTCCCCCTCATTAGTCAGACCGTGTGCTCAGGGAGAGCACACGGCCAGCCCAAGGAGACCTAACAAAAACAAGCAACAAACAGACAAACAAGCAAGCACAGCCCCACAAGCCTGTAAACAACACCTGGTCAAGGATGTCTTCACAGACCCAGCTCACCCTCTGCTCTCTCCTCTGGGAATGAGCTAGAGGGCCGTTGGAAGCTCCTAATAAGACTCCTCCCCCCTAGCTGGCTCCTCCCCCTCGTTAGTCAGACCGTGTGCTGAAGGAGAGCACACGGCCAGCCCAAGGAGACCTAACAAAAACAAGCAACAAACAGGAGCATAAGTTTTCTGAGAAAGGAGCATAAGTTTTTTCCATAGGAGCATAAGTTTTCTGAGAAAGATATAAAGATTAGACAGCGTAAATTTTCAAAAGCTTATAATGGATAATTTGGGGTTGGTGGATGCATTGAGATTCAAGTATGAGGATGCCAAAGACTATACCATTTTTTTGGTTTGCTAAGTCTAGTTTCTCCTAATTGACGCTTCTCACGTTCCATCTATTATATAAAAGTCAAAGTTTGTCTGTGAGTTTGTCTGTCTGCGACAGGCAGGCAAAGACCTCATACGATTGGCTGTGTGAGGCGAAAAGATCTCATACAATTGGCTGGCTGTGAAGATTCTATGGAATCCTGGGGTTGGCAGCTTAGGGAGGGGCCTTTAGAATTCTCAGCCAAGAGCTCTTGGGCCTCAGGCTGGTTACTATGGAGATGAGGCCTACCATCAATTAGGAGGCCAGAAAACGTTTGGGAGGCACATGTTAGAAAAATTAAAGTGACAGACACAACAGTTACATGGTCTTCTCGCCTCACACAGTAGATTGTATGGGTTCCATATGCGAGGAATCTTAAAGTTAAAATTCAAGACAAAAAATTCTTCCAGAAAAACATAAGGCCATTGCAGAAATTCAGCAGAAAGGGGGAAAAAAGCCAGTACATCAATGTCACCAGACAACACAGATTGGATTGGACTATGGGAAAAAGTTACAGGTACTGGAATAGGCCGGTTGCTATGGAGATGATGCCTAGCAGCAAGGAGGACAGTATATTCCCACCGGAACCCAACCTCTGTATGTTAACAACTATAAATACAGATTGGATTGGGGAATATGGGGAAAATTTACACGTACAGGAATAGGAATACGGACATGAGGCCTAGCAGCAAGGAGGAAAACAGTGTACTCCCTCAGGAACCCAAACTGTGTACCCCCAGAAGTCAGGGTAACAGCTGGATGGCTGTCTATCGGGAGTGCTTTGCTGTGTGTTCCTGCATGGCAGGGGGTTGGATCGGATGGTCCTTGTGGTCTCTATTTTTTAATAAAATAGTAGTAAAAAATGCAAAAATTAATAGTTCTAATTAAGTTTAATAGTAGATCCAATGGTAATTCAAAAAAAGAAAGATAAAAAAGGAAAACATATACACAGTCCCTTACGAATAACCAGAAATAATTGTTCACTTGTCAAAAATAGCCATCACAAAAATAAACCAAAAGAGTAAGTTCAATGGCATATAAAGTCCCAGTTATTTAAAAAAATCCAAAGTATCCAAAGAACTCAGTAATCAGGGTCCTCAACAGAAAAATACACAAAAAAATAAAAGCCAAAAGTCAAAATATCCTTTGATCATTCTTAAAAAAAAAGTCAATCCAGATGAAAATGATGCAATTTAATACAGAAAAACAAACCCTATTACTATAATATATACAGTTAGTAAAAATAAGTACTGTCACTTTAAATCTTCCAGCATGAGAACAAAAGCAGTTAAGATTGCTTCCCCAGCTGCTGCAAATAAGGGCTCCTTGCTTTTCATAGATGAAAGTAGTAAAACAACAATTACCTAAGGTGTCCAAATGTCAGGAAATGTAGTGTCCATAACTGGGATGAGACCCCCTCATCCCTTGCAATGTCTTCTCCCAGCCTGGAGCCTCCGCTGCAGCTGCTCTGTTCCTGAAGAGCCACTCGCAGGACTCTGATCAAAGCTGCCATGAAGATCTTTCGGTTCCCAGTGAATCAGGGAACCCCTTCCTTGAACAGGAGAATCTTCTCCTGACAAGTACAAAGCTCTGGAAATCACAATTGCATCCATCTTTACTGATGGGCACTAAGTTACATCCTCCATTGCCCGTGCTGAACCAGAAAACCCAGTTTATATGTCTTGCCAGAGAAATATGTTGTATCTGCTTCTGGAATGAATAATCATGTATGTTACCATGTAGTGTTAAGTTACTGCCATACTGAATGTGATCCTGATGCTATGTTATTGCTGTGCCACACAGTATACAATCGGCTTTGCTGTATATGCGCATGGAGGATTGATTATCATTGGTTACTCTTACGTTTTGATCTATCACCCTTTGTTGTACACTTTGCCTATCCTAATATCCTGCCATGTGTTAAGCAAGCCTAATTAGCACATGCCATTAATTATGTTTAATGGGGTTATTATATTCTATGCTTAAAAGTCTCCATATTACATTAAATGTATATATTTCTGTTTCTATAGAATATGTTCAGTGCCTTGCTATACTGTAGGAGGAGTGCTGAGTTTTGATACTATATATTTTACGTATATGCTTTGTACTTCGCCTGCATAATGCAGTGATGGATTATGGGGGAATGTTGTGCTGTAAAAGGATGATGGAATAGTCTGGGAATCCAGGTTTGAGAACAGAGAAGTTACCTGATAGTTTTGAAGTGAAGCTAGGTGTGGAACTAGCCTTCAAGGTTTGTTTGGTGGAAGGGCTGTAAATCAACAGAGATCTGAGGGATAAAGTGGGAGGAAGACAGGGTGAAAAACAACAACAACAGAAGAGCCTGATAAGAACAAAAGGGAGCATTTACATTCTCAGGATGAAAGACTGCAAACACCCAAAGAGCCTGGGAATGTTCTGGTATCTGGTGGTATAATATGACGTTTATGATTTGTACCAGTCACTTCAACGTGTGCCAAAAAAAAGTATACTTAAGATATAAAACCCTGTACCGATCCTAAAGTCTTTAGCCTTAACTATTTACAAAATGATGCTTTGTTGCTTGCTTAATTCCAAAATAAATACTTCATCTCAGACTCTGAGTGTTTCTTGAGAAGCAAGTTAGCCTGCGCATGGCATCCAGCCATCATGGTTTAGCTATCAGATTATTTGGCTGCCTAAAACTATAAATAAATTAGTACTTTAATTAAATTATGGAACAAAGTAACTGGTTACAGTGTGAGATGCAACTAAGGGTGGCAAAACCTATTCCCTACCCCCAGGCTTTGGGGTCACAAGAACTGGATGCCATTTACAGTACGACCCCCTAATCTGCAGATTCATTATCCGCTGATTCAGTTATCCGCAGTTGGCAACAGGCAATAGTGGGAGAGCAAAGTGGGGAGAATGATCTCGCACTCCCCACTTTGTTTCCCGCTGCTGCCAACCTGATCGCACTGGGGAACATGCGAGAGCAAAGTGGGAGGGTGATCTCGCACTCCTCATTCTGCTACCCACCCCTGCTAGCCCGATTGTGCTGGGGAATGTGGAAGAGCAAAGTGGGGGATGTGAGATCGCCCTCCCCACTTGGCTCTCGCACATTCCACACTGCAATCGGGCTGGCAGCAGCAGAAAACAAAGTGGGGAGTGCGAAATTGCCCTCCCCACTTTGCTCTTGCATGCTCCCCAGTGCAATCGAGCTTGCAGTGATGGGCCGCAGAGTGGGGAGAGCGTTTGCTACTATCTGCGGATTTCAGTATCCACGGGCCCCCCCAGAACCAATCCCCTGTGGATACGGAGGTCCTACTGTATTTCTGAAAGAAAAAAGAGTAATGCCATTAAAATGGGAGCAAAAACTGCCATCTCTATGCTTTGGTGCAACAGTGTAAATAAAATAAAATTATTTGCAGAGCATGTCACCTTTCCAGAAGACCTTGCAGGACCCAGTGCAGTTCCAGGCACTTCTGTGGTAAGGAAGAGCTTTATCATGGATTTCCATGGCCAAGCAGGGAATCAAACCTTGGTCTCCAGGGTCATAGTCCAATGCTCAAACCACTACAACACTCTGGCTCTCTCCTATGTGTACATGGCACAACTGTGCTCCTTAATATCTCTCTCTCTCTCTTTCTATTAGTGTCCTATCCAATGCTCCCACTGGAGATTATCCAAAGTTCCAGTGCATCTCAATCACAACTGGAGTTCTAAAAGTGGTATATTCATCGCCAGTAGCTGTGTACTCTGAACTCTGGGCATCTTTAAGCTTACTTTGAGAAGGTTCCAACAGCCAATTAATTTGAACAGAAAGTTCCATGTGTCCATTTGATTTCCAGTTTTATGGAGAGATGGGAGAGACAGAATGAGAGCAAAGATAAGTGGGAGAGATAGTGAGAGAGAAGAGAAAGGCAGGAGAAGCAGACTCTCATAGTCAGAGGAGGACTCAGGGTTTTATGGGAGTAAGAGAAAGCCTGAGATGTGAGTGACAGAGGGTGCCCAGGGGTGCAAGGGAAAGAGAGGTAAGGGGTTGTTTATGAGGGAGAGAAAGGCCAAGGTGTGAAGAGGGCATGGAAGGTGTGTGCAAGTGAGGAAAGGAGTAAGAGTGAATGGTGAGAGATGCAAAGGTGTAATATCAATAGAAAGACAACTGGGTTGGGGAACTGAGAGAAATAAAATATATTTTAGCTTCTGCACTGGGTATACAGTATTAATAACATGTATTAGAAGCATATATATTAGCTTATATGTATAACACATATTTTAAATATATTTACACGTATATTTCAGTATATTTTATATTTGAGCTTCTGTAATACACTAAGTCTAAGAAAACAGCTTTCTAAAATTGGCAGCTGAACAAAAGAGGGCCTCAAAGACCTTGGATCTTTAGGGTAGCTGGTGTGTTTCAGACCTTGTTGATAACAACATACCAGGCAGGACAAGGCTGTCTGTAAGGAGTAAACTGATTGATAGGGACATACCAGAACACAAAGGGGTACTTTGAAACTGCTAATGAGACACCTTGAATGTAACATGAGAAATAAAGATACACAAGGGGAAGACATGGGCAGCTCATGATCATTCCTTTTAAGGAAAACTGTAAATAAGAGTAAATAGTGGGGAGGTGAAATAGTGGGGAGGGGAAAATGTAAACTCAGGCAGGACTTCTTAAGTGAACCTGATAGGCTGTAACCTTTGGGGTCCTATCCAATGGGATCCCAGGGGAGGGAAAATCTGCGATGGGGACAGGGGATAAAACATGAGGTATTCAATACTGGGGTGTGTCCTCTCTGAGAAGCACCCGCTTCTGCAGAAACATACTTTTAATAAACATTAATGCTTCAGCTGATCCTGTGCTAAATTGTTTTATGAGTCTTTTCAGTTATTTGTCACAGGGGCAAAGGAGAGATAACTCAGATTTATAAGAGGAGGACCCTTTCTCACTATGTGAATGCAGCACTATGATTTCACTTTAACATCCATGGCTACGTCCAAGGAGTCCTGGGGTTTCTGCTATAGTAAAGCCACTCAGCCTCTCTGATTAAGAATTCTACATTTTCCAAGGAATTACAGAAATACCAATGTGAACCAAAGTATGGCTAGGCACACTACATAAATATGTGAATGAGACTGGCAGATTATGAGTCACATTCCTTCAGCTACTCCTTGACACCATAACCCAGGGCGCAATTTGTAGAGTAAATTCTATGGGATATCTTACTATCTAGTTTATGGGTGGGAAACCCCAAACTGTAAAATTAAGTCCAAGGGGCACAGCCTTGGCATTTGTGGTCAAACTAGTGCACACCAAGGTGCTAAGGTGGAATCTGGTAAGTCACAAAGTCCATAGATCCATTGCACTGGGAAATACACCAGTCAATACCATCCCTTCTTCACTGCCTATCATAATTTGAGTACTACTACACTGAATGATCACAGTGCTATAACATCATAAGCACTGCCATGGCCCTATTTTGAGAAATTACAGGATTTGGAGGGGCTTTAGGAATTAGCAGCCATAAAGCACAGGTTCCTCCAGCTTCAAACCCCAGGGTTCCTATGAATGCTAAGAAAGCTTTCTGAGGTTTAAAGCTGCAGATGAATTATAGCACTGTAACTATTTAGTGTGAAAAGTCCCCTGGGTAAACCTGTTAGCATTGCCAAAACTGGCACTCAGGCATGACTGGAAGTAACATAGAAGGGGTCCTACCTGATTTCCAGTGCAGTATGTTGTCCCCCAGCCATTGTTTTAATACTGGAGAAAGAATAAGGAAATCACAGCATGTACAATTTTTCCTTTCATGTGTAATGCCATGAAAAACATGGGGCCTTTCTGCCCTATACTGTTATGATACTATTCTTCCACTTTCAACATCCTGTGGATTTGGAGTTTGTAGTTTACTGAGGCCAAAGAGCTCTCTGGCTGAGAATTCTAAGAGCCCCTCCCTAAACTGTAAACCCCAGGATTCCACAGGATGTTGAAAGTGGAATAACAGCACTATAATTGTGTAGTGTGGAAAGACCATAATGTCATGCTTGTCGCTCACATCTTTCACCTCTCTGCAATCCCTTCCATGGCCCAGTGCATAGTGGGAGCAATTTACATTCATGTTGCAACTCCAAGCATCTCTCACCTCATGCAACTCCAGGAAGATGAGATGAGTTTAATAATGACATGGTGCCTTTGCCAGGCTCTTTAATTGTGAAGGTGTAAATGACCTGAAAAAGGGACTTGACCTTTGGAGGCAGCCCCCAGGTCTGTCCATGTTATGTTTGGGGATGGTAAAACTTGCAAGTTCTACCATGAAGAGGAAGTGTTAATAAACTACGGGGAGCCTTTCCTGCTCTGTCCTGCTCCTAACCTTTAGAGACTACAGTGACCTCAGCTGATGCAAGGGAAGTTGGAAATGAGGCTCCATGGCAGGTGGCGTGGTAAGTTTGAAGCCATTGCTTTATGTCCTAGTCTCTGGAGGAGCAGAAAATAAGCTTGCTCTATTTACCATATGAGAGTATTTAAACATAGCTATCATATAATCTCTTAACCCTCTCTTCTCCAGGCTAAACATACCCAGCTTCCTAAGCCACTCTTCATAAGGCATGGTTTCCAGGTCTTTTACCATTTTGGTTTCTCTCCTCTAGACATGTCCAGCTTGTCAATATCCTTAAAATCATAGAACATAGAATTGTAGAGGTGGAAGAGACCACAAGGGCCAACAAGTCCAACTCCCTGCCATGCAGGAATACATAATCAAAGTATTCCTGACAGATGGCCATCCAACCTCTGTTTAAAAACATCCAAAGAAAGAGACTCCATCACACTCTGAACAACTTGCCCTCCTCTGGATACATTCCAGCTTGTCAATATCCTTCCTGAACTGTGGTGCCCAGAACTGGACACAGTATTCCAGATGGGGTCTGACCAAAGCAGAATAGAGGAAAGGTCAAGAATATCACTTCCCTTGAGCTAGACACTATTCTCCTATTGATGCTGCCCAGAATCACACTGGGTTTCTTAGCTGCCACATCACATTGCTGACTCATGTATTACCCCAAAATGTGGTCCACCTGTGATGCCAGTGCCTGAGATGGTGGGCAATATTAGCTCAAAGAGGAGGCCTGCAAGAGGGGAGTAACCTTACAGGATCTTTTACATCTCTAAGTATACTGGTACTAGTGAAGGGAAGAACCAGCTGGAGATTCAAAAGTAAGCTTGTTTGTTTTATTGGGGGAATTAACACACACACACACACACACACACACACACACAAGATCCAAGCATCTTGCAAACACACAAGGCTAGCTGAAGGAAAAGGGACGAAAAGTTAGTTGGATAGTGAGAGTATAGGATGATGTGGGTGATATTTACCTACACAAGTGAAGAGGCAAAGTGATGTGACTCAGACCAAGAGTCCAAGGGTAGTACCAGATTGGGAATCAGAGCAGCAGAGTGACAGCCAGCATGCCAAAAGTACTATGAGTTGTCTGGCTCAGAGCCAGGGTTTAAATACTCTTTTTCTGCCCTAAAAGGGAAGGTGTTAATGGCTCTCTAGAGTAGACAGTGGGGTAGACAGTGTGGTCCAGAGAGTGGACAGTGGTGTCCAGAATGAGCTAATGGCTTTAGCATTGGGTGACAAAAGACTGATAGGAATCATGATAGCTCCTTAATGGTGGGACAGGTGAAGGGACAAAAGAAGACTATTAATGGCCAAAGGGAGAAGCTTGAAGACAGTCAGTCATTCTGTGGAAGCAGTTTTGGGTGCTATTGTTTCTAAAGGTCAAGTCATTGAGGGACATCTGCCAGTCCATTATCTCCAGTTTCCCTGACTATGACCAAATCATGCCCTGAGGTCTCATTCTGACCTAGTTTTGCAACTCACATATACAGCCAGTTCCTCTTCACCAGGAAGCTCCCAGTTACAGCAGGATATAATTTGTATTTCATGCAAATTAAATATTCTGTAAATTAAACCATATCATGGAGTGGGGGTGTATGGCCTTATAATACATGTTCAGCTTGTGGTCCACTAAAACTCCTCAATCCCATTCACATATATTGTGTTCAAGCCAGGTATCATTCATCTTATATCTGTGCATTTCATTTTTTTTTTCTGCCCAAGTGTAGTACCTTACATTTCTCTCTGTTGAAATTCATTTTGTTAGTTTTGGTCCAGCTCTTTAATATGTTGAGATCATTTTAAATTCTGATTCTGTCCTCTGACATGACCCCTCCTAATTTGGTGCCATCTGCAAATTTGATAGGAATGCATTCTATTCCAGCATCCAAATCACTGATAAAGAAGATGAATAGCACTGGGCCCAGGACAAAAAACTGTGTCACCCAACTAGTAACTTCTCTCCAGGATGAAGAGGAGCCACTGGTGATCACCCTTTGGGTTCAGTTGGTCAACCAGTTACAAATGCACGTGAAAGTAGTGTTGTCTTTCCAATGTACCACACATCATCCAGACCACCAAGCTACCTTCCCCTCAGATTCAGAAAAAATAGGGACCTGAGACTGAGGAGGTAGGGCAGGATCATGTGAGAGCACAGATGACTACTCAAAGAACTGCAGTTACACATAAGAAACCTGTTCTTCTTACTTGTGGTCTCTGTGCCTCACACAATAGGTGATTAAAAAGCTTACCAGAGGAAGGTGGGTCAGGTCACTGTAATATAGAAGACAAAAAACTGCTTGTCCAATGTGAGCATTCCTTCTAGGTCTGCAGTCAAGTCATAGAATCATAGAGTTGGAAGAGACTACAAGGATCATTGAGTCCAACCCTTTGCCATGCAGGTATGCATCATCAAAGCATTCCTGATAGATGGCCATCCAAGTCTGTAGTGATAAATAAATGACCAGGTTGCAGCCCTGGACAAGTCTGGCAATGGAATTCCCCACAATACAGCTGTTGAGAAAAAAACAGCTCTCACAGAGTGTGCTCTCAAAGAATCAAGTGTGGGTTGTCTAACAAGTTCTTGGGATAGACAAATAGTCTCCATGACCCATTTAGAAAGGCACTGAGCTGACACCTTATGGCCCTTATGAGAATCACTGTAGCAGATGAAAAGATTGGTGGATTGACAGAATGCCAAAGTCCTCTGTATACAAAAGGCCAATTCACAATGCACATCCAGGGAATGCAGTGACCTTTCCAGCAGTGTAGTAGGCTGAGAATAAAAGCTGGCCATATAGTATCCTGTGATAAGTGAAACTCTTGAGACCACCTTTGGGAGGAAGGAAATACTACTTGGTCACAGTAGAACACTAAGAAACGCTCATCAAAACGTAAAGCAGCCACTTCTCCAGATCACTGAGCCAAAGTCATGGCAACAAGGAACACAGTTTTGAGGGCTGGAAGATTCTCATCCACAGTTGCCAAGGGCTCAAAGCGGTGCCACATCAACTGTAATAAAACTAAAGACAGTGACCATGGAGGCAAAGGAAGATTGACTGCTGGGTAGAGATGAACCAATCTTCTTAAAAATTTCTTCAGCATTGGATCCATGAAGAAAGTGTGTGGAGAATAGTCAAGTGGTTGGTAAGCAACTATTACTGCAAAGTAGAATTTGAGTGATGAAAAAGATAAACCTTACTCCTTCAGAGATAAGAGAAAATGAAGCATCAGTGACATCACTGCTAGTGATGCCAGTTTCGATCTGGCAGCTGCAAATTCACAGAACTGCCTTCATTTGTAAAGGTAGAACTTTCTAGTAGGGTCCTTATGTGAAGCTTGTAGGACTACTTGCAGTCTAGGATAGCCTAGTGGGTTATTCTCCAAATGGACAGGTGTAACTCTGGGACATCCAGATGAAGAACTCGGACATCGGAATGTGATAAAAGGTCTCACTTGTGAGGAAGTGGTATGCGTCAACCATGTGATATCTCCAGAAGTAGTCCAAAGCATGGCTGTCTGGGCCAAAAGGGAGCAATTAGAATGGCATCAGAATAATCTGCATCAAGCTTGGCTATCATCCTCCACAGAGGGTCGGAACAGGTAGAGCAGGCAATCTGTCCACTGAGAGAGAATCACAGATAGCCTTTGGCAATGCCTGCTCTGGAACAGAATCAAGGACATTTGCTGTTGGCCTCTGTCATGAAGAGGTCTATCTAGGAAGTTACCCGGTGAGCCATGGTTGCCAGATAAACCTAATGACACTCATGTTGGAGAACAGTGCTGAGGCTGAGGATGTCTGTGAGGACACTGCTTGTTCCTGGGAGATGAATGGCTAAGGGATATATCACTGTCACTGTACACCAATTCAAAAAGATGAGTGGTGAGGTCCAGCAGAGTGGGGGAGCAAGTGCTCCCCAGTGGTTGATGTAGCAAAGTGTGGTCATGTTGTCTGAGGCCACTTGAATTACTCTTTCCAACAGAAGTTTCTCAAATGAACAGAGAATGAATTCTTTGGGTTGATGTTGAGACCTAACTGCTGAAGAAGAGAACGAGTGAGGTACAAGTCTTGATACAATTTGTCCTTGTAGGATGCCACCAGAAGCCAGCTGTTGAGATAAGGGTAAGCTATGACACACTGAGTCCTCAGAAAGGAAATCACTACAGCCATACACTTGGTGAAGACCCTTGGAGTAGTGGAAACCTCAAAAGGGTAGTACTTTATATCAGTACAGGTTTTCTCCAATAGCGAAACCAATGTATCTCTTGTGGTGTGGATGGATTGTGATGTGAGAATATGCATCCTGTAGATCTATCAAGGTGAACCAGTCTCCTCTTCTCAGGAAGGTAGAATGGATGAATTTTCAAGGATGGATATATCTGTTCACACCACGAAGGTTTAAGACAGGAAGCTGACCACCATCTCATTTTGGGACCATGAAGTATCAGGAAAAATAACCATCCTTTCTGCAATGGGGCAGAAGCTTCTTGAAAGTGCCCTTCAGTAATAGGGTGTTAATCTCCTTTAAGAGAGCTTGGTGTGTGGAGGGGAACAAAACACACCAACAGGAGGAATACTTGAAAACTTGATGGCATAGCCCAAACCCCCAGAGTCTGTGGCGATGTTTCACCAGGTGGAGTAGTGGTAGAATAGATCTGGGACACTGGATGGATTGACAGTGGCAAGGTGGAATCATGATAGATGCTGGTTGAGTAAAAAATGAGACTTGGAGGTAGATGTCAACTTCTTGGAGGACTGTTGGCAATGCTGTTTGAAAAGCAGTGAGTGGCAGAAAATATGAGTGAGATGATTTGGACAGAGGCTTAGACCTGTAAGATGTGGAAAATGGTGTCCTCCAAGAGAGGCAAGAGGAACAAGTAAAGTGCTGGTACCACTGTTGACTAAAAGTCCATCTTTTTGGCAGCCAGTGGAGAAGTGTTCCATTGAATCATCAGTGGAAGAGTGGAATAATCTTTGACCATCAAAAGGTAGGTTTTCTATTCAATTCCTGCTGCCCTGCCAAACAGAGCCAGGCATACCTTTGAAGCACCACTTCTCCTGCCATAATCTTCACAGCGCACTCTACCTGTTTGTATCTGCTGCATGGCTAACAACTGGGCTTCCTGATTGGAATTGCAGTGCAGCAGCGCTTTGTTCCTCTTGCAAATGTGGAATGTTTTATCCCAAATGAACCTTTGGTAAGCCAGTCATACATGCTTTCATGTTAGCAACCCTTGCAGCTGAAGAATAAAACTGTCTTCCAAAGTTTTCAAAGCACTTGTCCTCCCTATCTGGTGGGATGGACTATATTTTCTTACCACCTTTAGTTTGTGATGCCTCCACTACAATTTAATTTAGTGTTTGATGTGTGAACAGGTAGGCAATGTCTGGCTGATATAGTTTGTACCGCTGTTCTAAGTGCCTAGGTGTGTGTTACCCTGATTTCTGGGGTCCCTTGGGGGACACCTCAATATGTTCCAATTGATGGGGAATGAAAACTAGCCAGAGCACAAGCAATAGCAATACGAGAGGCAGGGCAACCTAGCAAGATCTTTTAACCCAATTTTTACTGGGTCAGACCAAGCCAAAAACCACACCAAATTGCTAAATAAATTATTTTATTTAAAAATAAAGACTTGCGCATGTTTGCACTTACGCACTCACTCACACAAGACCTAGCAAGAAATAAAAGAGAGGAAATTGGATAGGGGGCTTTAGAGGATTATATCAGGGGAAAACTGCACCTGGTCCTGAAGTCTGGATAGCAGAGACAGCAGCGGAGAAGTGTGACTCAGCACGGAGGGAGCTGAGGGGATAGCCGGATGGAGTGATGGCAAGCCGAGAGCGATCCGGAGCGATCTGAGGAAACGCTAAAAAACCAGGTCTATTTACGGGGGGAAAGGCACCTGGAGAGCCAATCCTATCCCAGATAGAACAATCAATGTAGGAGCTAGAACAAAGTTCCAAACTGTCCACATCCTTTACATGATTGGGAGAACAAAGCTCCAATATGTCAAAGTTCCTTGCATGATTAGATTTTGCCGGGGTTGTCAAAAGTCACGGTTACATGCAAATTGTCTTTACTTGATGGGCAGTTAGTCAGATGCGCTAGTCCCTTCAAGCTGGCTTCTCGAGGCTGAGGACTCTTTTTGTATTTTAAGTTTTTACCTGGCTGGAGGTCTCCTGGGGCAACGTGACTAAGAGTTTACTGGCCTGACCGGGTTTTTCCTACTTTCGGCCATTCGACCGTGCCTGCCTATGTGCTCGTTCGGGGGACCTCTCAAGCACGTGGAGATAATTTTTAATATTAAATTGTAGACCTCGGGATAGGGTTATCTACTGCAGTAACATGTGGGTGGAAATGATATACCCATGCTTGTTTTATGACCTCCTGTAAAGCAGGCAGAAAGAGGATTGTAGCTAGAGATGGAGCCTGAGTATCTACTATTTGCAATACTAGATCTGACACTGGAGCTGGTGGAGTCAAAACATCATGGCTGATCGATTTGGCCATTCACCGTGTAATATCAGCAAACTGCTTAATGTCCTCAGGAGGGACCTCAAGTGTTATATCTTCAACCACCATTGGAGGAGATGTTATAGAAGGTCTCAGAAACCTTAGGAGAAAGAATCAAGAGCTGCAGTTGTAAGATCTGGATGACAATGATAGTGGCACCTGAGGATCAGTGACAGATGGGCATGAGGCTACTTATTGCAGAGGTACCAGATGGAGGACCAGCAGTATCAAGGGTGCGAATACTGAAGTAGCAGTAGGTGCCACCAAGAGTGAGGCAGTGATAAGAAGTGGAGATGGAGGAGTTCTCAATACTATTGCTGCAGTCTGAGGCAGTGGTGATGGAGGACTGCTTCTGTTTCCCATAAGACCATTAGGATGATCAGAAGCTTCATATCCCAATCATGCCCTGTGTAACGCACTACTTTCCAGAGTGCCTCCTTCAGACTATGATTGGTTTGCTCAATCTGTCCTGAACTTTGAGAGAGATGAGTGATGTGGAACTTCTGCTTGATCCTGAGGGCCTTGTAGGCTTCCTAGGTGATTTCTCTGGTGAAGTGAGGGCCATGTCACTATCTAACTCCCTTGTGATTCCCCAATGACTCCAAATGTTGTTGAACAACAAGCACACAGCAGTAGAATCATAGAATCATAGAGTTGGAAGTGACCCCAGGGGCCATAGAGTCCAACCTCCTGCTATCACACATCAAAGCATTCCCAACTTCCAAAGAAGGAGACTCTACCACACTCTGAGGCAGCATATTCCACTACCAGAAAGCTCTGACCATCAGGAAGTTCTTCCTGAGGTTCAAGTGGAATCTCCTTTCCTGCAGCTTGAATCCATTGCTCCTTGTCCTAGTCTCTGGAGTAGCAGAGAACAAGTCTGCTCCCTCCTCAACATGACATCCCTTCAAATATTTAAACATGGCTATCATGTCCCCTCTTAACCTTCTCTTCTGCAGACTAAACATACCCAGCTCCCTAAGGCGTTCTTCATAGGGCATAGCTTCCAGATCCTTCACCATTTTGGTCGCCCTCCTCTAGACACATTCCAGCCTGTCGACATCCCTCTTGAACTGAGGTGCCCAGAACTGTACACAGTATTCCAAATGAGGCCTAACCAATGCAGAATAGAGTGGTACCATTACCTCCCTCAATCTAGACACCATAATCCTATTGATGCAACCAAGAATCATGTTGGCTTTCTTGGCTGCCTCATCACACTGCTGACTCATGTTCAGCTTGTGATCTACCAAGACTCCTAGATCCCTTTCACACGTACTGCTATCCAGCCACGCGTCCCCCATCCTATACTTGTGACTTTCATTTTTTCTGCCCAAGTGCAGGACCCTATATTTCTCTCTGTTGAAATTCATTTTGTCAGCTTTGGCCCAGCTCTCCAATCTGTCAAGGTTGTTTTGAAATTTGATCCTATCCTCTGGGGTATTAGCAACCCTTCCCAATTTGATATCATCTGCAAATTTGATCAGCATGCCCTCCACTCCTTCATCCAAGTCATTGATGAAGATGTTGAATAGTACTGGGTCCATGACAGAACCCTGTGGCACCCCACTAGTCACTTCTCTCCAGGATGAAAAGCAGCCATTGGTGATCACCCTTTGGGTGCAGTCGGTCAACCAATTACAAATCCAGCCAACAGTAGCCCTGTCCAGCCCGCATTTTACTAGCTTTTTTGCATGAATGTCATGTGGAAATTTGTCAAAGGCCTTACTGAGCTCAAAATATGCTATGTCTACAGCATTCCCTTCATTTATCAAGCTTGTAACCCTATCATAAAAAGAGATAAGATTAGTCTAGTATGACTTATTTCTGAGAAATCCATGCTGGCTTTTAGTGATTACGGCATTGCTTTCTAAGTAATTACAAACTGACTGTTTAATGATTTGCTCTAGGATCTTTCCTGGAATTGATGTCAGGCTTACGGCGCAATAATTATTAGAGTCCTCTTTTTTCCCTTCTTGAAGATGGGGATGACATTTGTCCTCCTCCAGTCTGCTGGACTTCTCCTGTTCTCCAAGAGTTCTGAAAGATTATTGCAAGTGGTTCAGAAATGACTTCTGCCAGTTCTTTTAATATCCTTGGATGTAATTCATCTGGCCCTGGGGACTTGAATTCATCTAGTTTAGCCAGATATTCCTGTACTACTTCTCTGTTTATTCTGTGCTGCATTTCCCTCGCTTCCTCACCTGCTCCCCACACCCCAGGTTGAATACTTCTATCCTTTTGGGAGAAAACTGAGGTAAAGAAGGTATTAAGTAGTTCTGCCTTCTCACTCCCTCTGTTATTAATTGGTCACCTTCTCCACGGAGTGATCCTATCATTTCCTTGTTTTTCCATTTGCTGCAGAATATCTAAAAAAGCCCTTTTTATTGTTTTTGATGTCTCTGGCAACCCTGAGTTCTTTTTGCGCTTTCGCTTTTCTGACCTTCTCCCTACATTTCCTGGCTATTTGCCTGAATTCTTCTTTGGTGGTTTCACCATTTTTCCATTTCCTGTACATGTTTCTTTTAACACTTAGCTCAGCTGAGAGTTCTTCAGTCAACCATTCCGGTTTCTTTAGATACCTGCCATTTTTCCTCCTTATTGGCACAGTTTTCAATTGTGCCCTCAGTTTCTCACTTTTAAGAAACTCCCATCCGTCATGAACTCCCTTCTCTTTTAGTATTCTTGACTACGGGATTTCAGCAAGTAACTCCCTAAATTTAGAGAAATCACCTTTCTTAAAGCTTAGGATGCGTGTCTGATTATACTTGGCTTCTCCTTCCCACCGGATGACAAACTCCAAAAGAGCATGGTCACTCCCTCCTAAGGAACTCACCACTTCCACCTCCTCAACTAGGTCATCCCTTTTGGTCAGTATTAGATCTAAAATAGCTGATCCCCTTGTCGCCTCTTCCACCTTCTGGACCATGAAATTGTATGCAAGGCAAGTGAGCAACTGGTTGGACCTTGCGGTCTTTGCAGAATTTGACTGCCAACAAATATCAGGATAACTGAAATCCCCCATTACTACTGCATCTCTCCTTTTTGAGTGTGTCGTCATCTGCTCCAGGAAGGCATCATTCAAATCCTCAGTCTGGCTTGGAGGTCTGTAGTAGACCCCTACAATGACATCCCTATTGTTTTTTGTTCCCTTTTTTGTGTCAATAATCCATAGCAGACAGCATTCGCATGTGGTCTCTCGTCCAGCTTCAAACTGATTGTTACTATGGCCAATAGCTCTCTCCCAGGGTTTACAGTTTATTAATTCACCACATCAAATTGATATCTCCATGTGGCTAATATTAAAAATCATTCCATGTGTCTGACAGGGTCACTGTAAGTGCACATAGGCAGGAAAGGCTGAAAGGCTGAAGTTAGGAAAATTCCGGTCAAGCCACAATCTGTCATGTAGCCAGGGACCCCTCTAGACATTCTGACCATTAAACAGACAAAAGGGCCCTTCGTACTGGTATGGCAGCTCGGTAGAATCACAATCAGCCTGCCAAGTGAGGGCAATTTCCACTCTATCCATGCCTTTGTCTCACTCAGGCAAAGTCATTCACATGACACTAGGAATATTCAGCCGGAGATGTTCACCACTGAGGGCTTTTGAACTAGTCCTCCTTGCTGCTGTTCTCCTCGGGAGAGAACTAGCCCTCCAGGTATATTATTTCTATAAAAACCCCATGTTTTTAGCTGTTCGGGGTTTCGCTTACATTTTTCCTCCCGAATTGCTGTCACTCTGCTGAGTGTTCCCCTCAGCTCCCCCCTCCCCTATGCTGAGTTTCACCCCTCTCAATTGTTACTGCCCTGGCTAGTCCGAGCTTTGGGGATATTAAAAGATATCCCTTGATATCACAATTCGGCTGCACTTCTCTATTCCTCTCTACGTGCTTGCGAGGCCACCGGACAAGCACGTAAACAAGCTCGTCCATTTATAGCCGTAATATTCAAACTACAATACAGGCAGGCCAGAAATAGCTGACTCACTGCTTTAGGAGACCTCCAGGCAAGTATTCTAATTAAGTATGCACGCTACTTACAAAAGAGCCTCTGCCCCACGATGGCACCTTGATGGGTACACTATGCAATACCCAAGTACTCTGCGTTTGCATACTGGCTACTCTATTGAGAGCTGCTACGATAACTCAATCATTCAGATTCTGACCTTTCAGAGGCTTTGTCTCCAACTCCAAATCTATTGTTTTCCCCCAAGTACAGCATAGCCTGCAGTCATAATTCTCCTTATAAAAACCCTTGATTCCAAGACCTTCCTCGGAACGCTCCCGAGTTTCATCCCACCTTGCTGCCGCTTTGCTTGGTGAGCCTCCCCTCAGCTCCACGTGCTGAGCTACATCGCACCCCAGCTTCACTTTCTACTTTTCCGGGCTTCAGGACAGGTGAAGTATCACCCAAACCAGCAATCCCTCTAAAAATCCCTCTATACCACTCCAACCTTTATTTTCTTTAGTTATCTTGTATGAGTGTGTCGCATACACTGTTTTGCTTGTATTTAATAAACATCATTTATTATTTCAACTTCTGTGTTCTCCTTGACTCGATCCAACCCCGTAGACATAGGGTTCAAGATCTCGCTACGTTACCCTGCCTCTCGTAACGCTAAGCAGTGCTCTGAGCTAATTTTCCCCACCTTTAGTTGAGCACATTTTGGTGTCCCTCCCGGGACCCCCAGTTCACAGGGTAACAGAGTGGTGGAGCAACGCAGGCAACCCCATACCCATAGTTTGAGAAGGAGTTGCGAACCTCCTCAAATCAGGCTGGTACTGATTTAGGTGATGGTCAGTCAAGTTGTTAGAGTGCTATCAGGCAGGAACACATGTGTGTGGAGTCTGTGTGTTTGAGCTCTAGAGCTTTTCTATCTGGGTGGAAATCTGTTCCCCTTTTCTGCCTTGGTTTGTGTACACCCCTTGCTATCAGTGTGCACAAGCTGTCCTGGGAATCACATCCCTAACTTGGGGTCTATCGTGGGCTGGGATCCAAAGTGTTAGAGTGTTAGCATGGTAGGAACAGTCTACACTCATCCAACTCCATAGCAGTAAGGCAAAAATAGCACTTAGGGAAGAAATTCCCCCCTTAGAGTTGTATACGGGTGCGTCCCGTCCTTGTTAGGAGTTAGAGTGCGGATGCTTCCTGTCAGTTGTTGTTGTTGTGTAGCTTTGAGAGTGTGGGTGCGTCCCGCTAGTAGTTGTGAAGTGCGGGTGCATCCCGCTGTGTAGTTTCGGGTGCGTCCCGAGTGGCTAGCTGACTAGGTGCGGGTGGTGAGTCTTGACCTAGCCTAGGGTTTTAAGAAGTTTGTCCCGAGGTAGAGGCAGGTGCCCCTCACCCAAAAAACTGTTAGGAATGGTTTTGGCTTAGGTTCCCATCCCTTTTCCCCCGCTGCTTGGCCAGGCGGCGCTGTAAGTTCCACTGGGTTCGTTTCCCCCCTTCAGGCAGGCGGAGTACTCCTGAGGGTTCCCTGAGTCTAGGTGACCTCCCTGTCCCCAAACCGTTACCTTGTCCTTTGGTCCCCAGTGCTGTCGAGGTGGAAAACCAGGCTTGGGAGTACCAAAGTGACTTTGTTTGGGTAGGCTGGAGAAGTTCTTTCAGGCTCTTTCCTAGAGAGGTTCCGCAGAGTTCATTTCCCTACAGTCCCCCAGGGGTCTAGGTGATCCTTCCCGTCACTCCAGTTCCTGGTCCCGTTTGTAGTTTGCAGTTTGTAGTTTGTGAGTGGTTGGTAGTGTTAGGAAGTTGTGGTTTGTGCAGGAAAATGGCAGAGAGTAGCAAGGTCACCATCAAGGACCTCATGTTAGAGGAAGTGGTCCGAGGTAAACTAGAAAGGTGGGTGTTGAGTAAGGGGAAATGCCCCTGGAAGGACTCCATCTTCCAGATGGCTGATCCCTTTACCACACTCCGGGAAGCGTACACCCTGGCGCGTAAATCAAAGAACCCTTTCGGACCGTCTAAGGACGCTTTGGCCGCTTGGGGACTTTGGCTTACGGCCAGAGATGCTAGTAGTGGCCTGGTAGAGACCAGAGAAAAATTGGCTAGTGTAGAGAAGGAGAATGCCTGGCTTCAGGCCGAGGTCAAGACGCTGCGTGTGGACAAGGTAACTTTCGCGTCCGTAGCTTAGGCGTCTGCCCAGACGCTGAATAACATCACAGTAGTGGTGCAAACATGGGAGGAGAAAGCCCACGCCTTAGAGGCTGAGATGGATCATGCCCGGTCTGCGGCCAAGTTTATGGTGGGGCAAGTGAGAGAACAGCAGGAGGCTGTTAGCCACGTAACCTTCCAGAAACAGATTGCTGTGCTGGAGAGCCAGCTCCAAACGCGCAAAGCCCTAATATCGGCTGTGTGCCCGGAGCTGCTCCCAACTTTCCTAGAGGACTTTTCTGGGGAGGCACTGCCAGAGGATGCTCAGGCAACCGTTCCCCACAATCCAGACTGGAGCGACCCTAAGGTCCCAGTCCACCCGGTCGAGACACGGTCCATGATGAGACGGGCCACCCCGCCTTGGAGAAGGCAGTTCTGATAGGCAAGAGATGCAGGAGATGCAGGTCACTGAGACTAGGGTCCCCTGGCGTGCTACTGAGGCAAAAGCAATTGCAGACCAATTGGGTCCTTTAAACCAGTCCACCGGCATCATGTGGTTGAACGTGGTGATACATTCTCACCCAACAGCCAATGGCCAGCACCTGACCCAGTTGGCCCGACTTTGTATGTCCCCCTCCGAGCTCCCTATTCTTGAGTCAACCGTGGCGGCTCAAGCCCTGGTTAGGCTCGAGGCACATGACTGGATGAGAGAGGTAGTGAGGATTTTGTGGCCTGGACTGAGTGCAGGTGTGCTCTATGTCATGGAGCAACAGGGTCCTTGTGAGAACCCTGAGGCTTACGTGGCACGGAAGCAGCTCCTCCCCATTCTGGCCGAGAAGGTCCCCCTGACGGCCCACGGGTACAACTTTGACCACATGGAATTCAAGACTCTGTTGTACGGAGGCTTGAACCACGAGACAAAGATGGTCTTAGGTTTGGTGGATCCAGCCACCGCTAGCTGGGAGGAATTTGGGAACAACCTCCAACGGGTCTCTGACCTGCTGCGCGAGGCAGGATCCCTTAAACCTCCCCCCAAGACGCATAGGAAGGACACCGGGAATTGGGAACCTATAGCCGAGGTTACCTACTCGAACTATGGGCCCCATTCCCAACACCGGAAAACTGTGCCAAATTCGGTTCCCCGAGGGAACTGAAATCTGCGCCCAGCTCCCAGGCAGGACAACAGGCAGTGGCAGGGAAGAGATTTCCGCAGCCAGCCTGGCAAGGCAGGAAGTCCCCCACAGCAGCCCACTGCCCCCAAACAGCTCTCTGACTCGGGCTCTCCCCGGGAGATGTCTGGCGGGTACGATCCCACGGCCCAGACATACTCCTCGGACAGAGTAAGAGTCTGGGGCATGCTCAGAAGGTTCGGGCTGGACGTGAACCAGTTCGATAAGCGGTCAACATTGGAGCTTTCGGAAGCTCTAGACAAGCAGCTTCAGGAGGGAAGTAAACAGCCAGTCCAGGCCGTGACCGATGGCCCACCTCCGGCTGGATACTACCCTAACCTGGAGCTGCAAGCATAGGGGTGCCCTCGGTCCAGGAAGCTTCCCGGCAACGTTGTGGCTAGGTTGAAGCCAGACAGGTGCGGAAGGTTCTGGGTGAAGGCAGGCATAGGGACCGAGAGGGATAAGACTCCTGCCACCCTTCTTGTGGACTCGGGTGCCGCAGTAAACGTGCTGCACCCCAAACTTGCGAGGCACGGTGAACCCACGCCCGAGCATGTCCAACTTTCTGGATATGGCGGGGGGGTCACCAAGCTAGGGCATGGACAGGCATCCCAATGTCCATAGAGATGTTTTGTTTTAAGCTGTGGGCATGCGAGAACCGGGGAGAAGACGACGGCCTTTTAGGCATCGGCTTTCTCCAGGGAAACAGGCTCACAGTTGACTACGCAAACAGGTTTCTATGGCAGTTAGACCAGGGGCAAGTAGAAATTTCAGCAGTGCACCGTTGTACCGCCATTAAAGCTCCTGCTCCTGTGCATTGTGTGACTAGCGACCCGTGGGTGAAAGCATTCCCCGAGGTGTGGATAAAGGATAAGATAGAGTGTGGGACCATAAAAGGAACCTGCGTCTTGATAGAAGGCCAAGACCCCCCACCTCAGAAACAGTACAAATACCCGGCCGAAGCAGAGGAAGGCATTGGGAAAACCATTGAGGGACTCATCAAGTGGGATATAGTCACCCCGATGCAGTCCATATGCAATGCACCCTTATGACCAGTACTAAAAT
The DNA here is from genome assembly GCA_030412105.1 of Cyclura pinguis. Lineage (NCBI taxonomy): Eukaryota > Metazoa > Chordata > Lepidosauria > Squamata > Iguanidae > Cyclura > Cyclura pinguis. The sequence goes on from CM059600.1 coordinate 215,829,346, forward strand.
CCGACAGCAAGACATGGAGGATGATGGTAGACTTTAGAGCATTGAACTCTGTCACCCCGCCTGTTGCGCCGGTCATGGCTAAATATAATGAAATCCTGTCCGCCATTGTGGCAGGGGCCAAATTTTACAGTGTTCTGGACTTGGCGAATGCGTTTTGTTCCATTCCTTTGCACAAGGCATGTTGGTACAAATTTGCCTTCACGTTCTGGGGGCAACAGTATGTGTTTAAACGCACGCCCCAGGGCTTCCATTCCAGCCCAAGCATTTGCCATGCCCATGTGGTAAAGATGTGGAAGAAGCTGCAGCCAGCTTCCAGGTCCCACGTCTTGTCCTACGTGGACGATATTCTGATTCATTCCAGTTCAGAGGAAACAACCTGGGAGATCACCCACAAGGTGTTAGGAATCCTCCGCAACACTGGGTTTAAGGCCAACCGGGAGAAGGCACAATTGGTATCTACTGAAGTGAAATATCTAGGGCTTTGTTTAGGCACCGAAGGTCGCACTCCCGATGCACAGCGGGTAGAAGTGATCTCGAAGTTACCAGCTCCCACTGACGTGCACTCCTTGCGTTCTCTTCTGGGGACATTCAACTTTTCCAGGGATTTTATAGAGTCTTTCACAGCCAAGGCGAAGCCTCTGTATGCCCTGTTGAAGAAGAATGCCCAGTGGGAATGGGGACCGGCACAACAACAGGCATTTGCCCAACTTAAGGAGGACTTAATGAAGGCACCAGCTCTGGCACACCCGAATATGGCCAAGCCGTTCCTCATACAACTAGCCACCTTGGACAGGAATATGGGAGCAGTTCTGTCACAACTGCAAAACGGCACTCAGCGTGTGATAGCATACGCCTCCAGGAATTTGGACCCACATGAGACTAAATTTACTCCATGCGAGAAGACATGCCTCGCACTGATCTGGGCTATAACACACTGGGAGTTAATGATCGGAGGCGCCCGTGTGATTGTCCAGACCCCCCACACGCCGCTTAAATTCATCCTGTCAGGAAAAGTCCAGAATGGCCATGTGTCCAACGCCAGGATTGCCAAATGGACTGTTTCCTTGGTGTCGCGTGGGGTGGATTTTCAGAAGCAACCGCAGGACCCACCAGCTCCCTATGGTCTAGTTGTGACCGGAGCCACGCATGAGTGCCCTTTACCACCCTTAAACACAAGTCAATGGCCAGTAGAATGGGGAGCCTCCCTCGAGGAAGCTCAGTTACAGGGCTTTGTTTGCTGGTTCTGTGACGGGTCATCCATGCACGTGGACGGTAGCCCACGGACAGGCTATGGAGTGATCTGGGTCACAGACTCCTTCACCCTACAGGGGAAAGCCCAGCCACACTCCAGCCAGGCAGCGGAAGTAGAAGCTCTGAGGGCTATCCTGGAGCACGAACCGCTTGACTGCCCCCTGGCCATCTATACCGATTTGGATTTGACTGCTAAAGCAGCGAGTGTTTGGTTACCAATCTGGCTCCAAAATGACCTCAAAACATCTGATGGCAAGCCCATCGCCCATCTCGATAAATGGGTCAGAATCGCGGCCCAGATTGAGGAAAGACCTGCCCCCACGTGGGTTGCTCACGTCCGAGGACATCAGGAAAAGAACACGGCTACCTGTATCTGGAACACCAGGGCAGATGCCATAGCTCGGGATGCCTCTTTACAGGATGATGGGGCCCCCATCGCCACTATAAATGTCAACCCTAAGGAACCCATGATACCTCTCATGTTCGATCTGGGAGTGCTACAAAAAGGAGATTCTGAGATCTTGGACTTAGCCAAGAAGGGCTCGGATGAGTCCGGTCAATTCAAGATCTCCCAATTAGAAGGAATATATTGGGCTATCGATGCTAGTGGCCAACGCCACTGGATCATGCCCCAAGACCTCCGCAGTGACATCATCCAGTTTGGGCATGAGCAGAGACATCGAGGCCAAAGTGTGACTCTGGACAGGGTGAGGGAAACTGGATGATGGCCGCAGATCAAGCAGGACGTAGACCAATGGGTCGACAACTGCTTGGCATGCGCCGTGGTCAACGCTGACACCTCCGGACCCAAAGCACCCATCCAGCACCAACGCATCGAGGGTCCCTGGTCGCGCATTCAAATAGACTTCATAGGCCCGCTGCCTACCACCCCGCGGGGGAACAAATACTGTCTTACAGTCATCGATCCCTTCAGCAAGCGGATTGAGGCTTTCCCATGCAGAGATAACACAGCAAGCATGGCAGCGTGCTTGCTCTTTAACAATGTCTGGGCGAGATGGGGAGTGTCACGTGACCTTGACTCAGACTTAGGGGTACACTTCACTGGTGAAGTTACCCAGGAGTTGTGCAAGGCACTGGGCATTTGCCAGCGCTTCCATATCACCCACCATCCTCAGAGCTCAGGCCAAATCGAGAGGACGAGCCGCTCGCTGAAGGAAGCACTTTCTCCGGCAAGGACTGGGACAATAAGTTGCCCATTATTTTGATGGCTTTCTGAGGCACGGTAGCCTCTCACGGCTTCACGCCACACATGGTGATGACTGGGCGGAAGATGATGCTGCCTGAGGCCTTTTGGATAAACACTAGCCTCCCCTCCGATTTAGAGCCGGTGGTTCTGAACAACGAGTGGGTGAGGAACCTAGTACAGCACATAGGACAAGTACACAGGCAGGTAGCTGCCCAGCTGGGCAAAAACCTCCAGAGGATGGACAAGAGATTGGGATGGGTCCACCATCCTTGCCAGTGGGAGGAGGGACAGCTAGTCCTATATAGAAACTTCTATAAGGATAAGCATTCCCTCGCTGCCAAGTGGGTTGGCCCTGTCCCCATTGTGAAGAGGATCTCCCCGGCTGTATACCAGGTAAGTATCCCCAGGAAAAAGGGAGACTGGCTGAAGTTCTTCCGCGTCTCTCAACTGAAAGAGTGGAAGGGTCAGCTAGTTGACCAGAAAGGCATTACCGAGATGGACTTGCTTGAGAAAGCTACTGGGAAGACTCCTATTAATGTAATTGCTCCTCAAGTATCACTAAATTAGAAGGACGTTCCAGAAATTAACTTATCAGAGACGTTTGCGTCAATTTACGAAGCATATGACAATGGGTAAATTGACATTGTCTGCATGGGATGGAGAGAGATGGCCAACTCTCCAACATCCCGCTTATGTATATAGTTCTTGGTTATATTTGGGTGTTTGGGAAGTGGTGTTATTTGTAGTATATATATATTGTTCGCTGAACTTTAATGTCCTGTCTGGTTACAAAAGCCTAATCCAAAGGCGACCAGTCTTCAGGTCTGCCTTCGGAGTTCAGCTATGTTTGTGGATGGTGATACTGCTCATTCGGAGCCAGCATTGAACCATCGGTACTAGGTTGTTAGCCGCCCCAAGCCCTCGTTAACATCATCAGGCTTGGAGCTTCGGCTTCGGTCTGAGCGGGGAGGGTACGAGCGTGCAAGTCCATGTTATACAGACCGGGTTAACATGGGCGTCTCTAGACCCATGAGCCGATGCGGGACCCGAACCAGCAGCCTCACTGTCCTGACCAACGGCCGTCCCCCGGGCAATACAGCCTTAATCTCAGTTGCTATTTATATCCCTGTAGACTTTTAGTCTTTTCAGTCATGATGATCCAGTTTCAATTCGCATTCCCAGTAGGCTTTGAGCCGGCCATTTGCATTAATGGTATACATTGGATAGTAAACATGTCAGTTCTTCTGTTAAAATTCTAACAGGTCTATTGCTCCAGAAGACTGGGAAGATCCCGAGGTTGTACCACCGCCCCCAAGTACCGTGGGGGGGTGACGAAGAAAGTTGCCGGCCCATCTGATGGCTGAGGCTTGGAGATTCCTTGTTCTTCGACGACACCCGTGACTGTGAGGGAAGGTGACCACACAGCCTTCCGTGTACCACGATGAACTTTTTGCCATTCCTGCTACTGTTTGCTGACCCGAGGAAACCTATGGACTATTCCAGGCTCCAAACCCTGCAACGACTCTTTGCTCGTGAACTTGCAGCAAGCCAAGCTGCACCAACTTGGACATTTTGTTGTTGTTCCTGCTCCATTGCCTGGATGGACTTATGCTTTGCTCACCTGCTCCAGCTAAAAGACTTTTTCTGTTGTGGGGGGGGGGGGATGCCAAGACTTTTGCTTGCACCTCATCTCCCCTGAACTATGAACTTTCATTGCACATTGAACTGTTTGCTCCTTGGATTGCCATCTTTGCCAGACCATGCATTGGACTACAGTATTCCATTGATTATTTCATTGATTGCTTCACATTGCATTTGCTATTTTACTGCCAGTTACTCATTTTTTTGACAGTTCCCTATTGACGGGACATTGGACATTGTTTATTGTTTAATTGTTTATTATTGCGCTATTGTTTACATTGGTGCGTGTGTGTGTGTTTAGGTTTAGGTTTTTAGTCAGGAATGTCTTTATATGGTAGTAATCCTTTTGCTCTTCCCGAAATTCCCTTTCCTGAGGAGTGATATGGCTACCAACCTGCAAGCCCTATTTGGCTCTAAATTGATTTTTGCTTTTAATTGGAAAATGTCCGATATTGTCCCCAACATCGCCCGTTTTCAGGGGGGGAATTATTACTGCCCTGGCTAGTCCGAGCTTTGGGGATATTAAAAGATATCCCCTGATATCACAATTTGGCTGCACTTCTCTATTCCTCTCCACGTGCTTGCGAGGCCAGCGGACAAGCACGTAAACAAGCTCGGCCGTTTATAGCCGTAACATTCAAACTACAATACAGGCAGGCCAGAAATAGCTGACTCACTGCTTTAGGAGACCTCCAGGCAAGTACTCTAATTAAGTATGCACGCAACTTACAAAAGAGCCTCTGCCCCGCGATGGCAGCTTGATGGGTTAACTATACAATACCCAAGTGCTCTGAGTCTGCATACTGGCTACTCTACTGAGAATTGCTACGATAACTCAATCATTCAGATTCTGACCTTTCGGAGGCTTTGTCTCCAACTCCAAATCTATTGTTTTCCCCCAAGTACGGCATAGCCTGCAGTCACAATTCTTCTTATAAAAACCTTTGATTCCGAGACCTTTCTCGGAACGCTCCCGAGTTTCATCCCGCCTTGCTGCCACTTTGCTTGGCGAGCCTCCCCTCAACTCCACGTGCTGAGCTACATCGCCCCCCAGCTTCGCTCTCTGTTTTTCCGGGCTTCAGGACAGGTGAAGTATCACCCAAACCAGCAATCCCTCTAAAAATCCCTCTATACCACTCCAACCTTTATTTTCTTTAGTTATCTTGTATGAGTGTGTCGCATACACTGTTTTGCTTGTATTTAATAAACATCATTTATTATTACAACTTCTGTGCTGTCCTTGACTCGACCCGACCCCGTAGACATAGGGTTCAAGATCTCGCTACGTTACCCTGCCTCTCGTAATGCTAAGCAGTGCTCTGAGCTAATTTTCCCCACCTTTAGTTGAGCACATTTTGGTGTCCCTCCCGGGACCCCCAGTTCACAGGGTAACACAATCCTCTGTTTCAACTTTGACTACAGGTGTAGTATTACCCATACCAAAAGAAAAAAACCTCCTCTAAAAATCTCTCTATCCCACTCCAACCTTTTATTTCTATAGTTCTCTCTCTGTGTGTGTTGCATACACTGGTTTGGCTGTATTTTAATAAAATCACAATTATTATTTCACATTTTTTGCTCCTTGACTCGGCCTGACCCCGTAGACATTGGGTAAAAGATTCCGCTTCATTGTCCTGCCTCTCGCATTGCTAGCTTGTGCTCTGGACTAATTTCCCCAACTTATATAATTGAGAGCGCATTTGGGTGTCCCTCCCGGGACCCCCAGAAATCAGGGTAACACCTTAATTCTTACCCAGATGCTCTCAATTTGGCTTCCCAGATTTAAGTCATGGATTTCTTCACAGGTGAAAACATCCTTGACATATAAGGCTACTCCTCCTGCTTTCTTGTTTGCTCTATTTCTGTGAAATAGGGTATATGCCCTAATTCCTACATTCCAATCATGAGATTCATCCCACCAGGTTTCAGTGATACCTATTAAATCATATTTACTTTGTTGTACTAAGAGTTGGAGTTCATCTTGCTTATTCCCCATTCTCTGTGCATTAATGTAGAGACACTTGAGTAGCCGCAGTGTTGTTCTTGAAGGGGAATGCCTTGACCCATTTACTGAATGGATCATTACGGTCAGGCAGTACTAGTTTCCTCTGGGAGTGGAAAGAAGAGACCATGAAAAAGTTTGGATTTGGGCCCATGGGCCTTCAATCCACTAATGCTGGGTTGGCAACTTGGGGTCAGACTGATCCCTGCTGATCATGGCACAGGAGAGGCAGTTTTCTACCCATTGCTCTACTTTCTGGAGCATGTTCAGCCACCAGCCCATCTCTTGTCCTCTCTAGAGCTTTGCTTGCTTCCCTCTGTGTCCCAGCTCATAGACGAACTGGATCAGGTCACCTCAAACCTCCATGGGCACAACTCAGTGAGAGCCTTGTTACTGCCCTGGCTAGCCTGAGCTTGGGGGATATTAAAAAGATATCTCTTGATATCACTAATTTGGCTTCATATACCCATTCCCCTCCACGTGCTTGCGAGGCCCCTGGACAAGCACGCGTACAGGCTCGGTCAATAATCGCCGTAATATTACAGCACAATACAGGCAGGCCAGAAATAGCCGACTCGCAACTTCAGGAGACCTCAAGGCAAGTACTCAATTACGTATGCCCGCAACTTTCAAAAGATCCTCTGCCCCTTGACGATTGGACTGTACACCACTCAAGTACTCCGCGTTTGCATACTGGCTACCCTATTGACAATTTGACTATAATTCAATCGTTCAAATTCTGACCTTTCGGAGGCTTTGTCTCCAGCCCCAAATCCATTGTTTTCCCGAAGTACAAACTAGCCTGTGGTCACAATTCTCCTTATAAAAACCCCTGATTTTGAACGCTTCTTCGGATCGCTCTTGGCTTCCATCCCGCCTTGCTGTCGCTTTGTCCAGCGAGCCTTCCCCTCAGCTCCACGTGCTAAGATCCACGCTCCCCAGCTTCTCTGCTTCCAACCGGGCTTCAGGACAGGTGAAGTATGACCCAAACCAACAACTCCTCTAAACATCCCTCAATCCCACTCCAACCTTTATTTCTATAGTTTCTCTGTGTGTTTGTGTTGCATACACTGATTGATTGTATTTTTAATAAAATTCACATTTGTTATTTCACTCCTTGACTCGGTCTGACCCCGTAGACATTGGGTTCAAGCTCTCACTACATTACCCTGCCTCTAGCAGTGCTAACTTGTACTCTTTGACTAATTTCCCCAACCTGTATAATTTTGAGAGCAATTTGCCATCTCTCCCGGGACCCCCAGCAATCAGGGTAACAGTGTCCCTTCTTGTCTACAGCCCACATGATGTCTTTCTTCCCTTTCTTCAATGGAGTACTGGCCTGTGATGTCTTTCCCTGCCTCTACTAGTTTTTTCAGTTGGGGATCTCCCTCCTGGAGACTGCCAAATCTAGGATGTGAGGGGCACACAGGGTCTGTGGCCATTTCCACATGGGGTTATTACTCTGGAATACTTTGTTGTAGTGCCGAACTGTTCTGCACGTGGGAGTGAATTAGTTTTGCTTTATTTTCCATCATTCTGCACAGAATCCCGTGATAATGTGCCACCATGGAGTAGGAAAGTGCAGTATCTGAAGACCAGAAAAAATCTGATTCACATTCTGACATCAAAGCAAATCTGCATTTTTGCAGTGATGCAGAAACGTACATTTGCACCAATGAGCATTCGTGGATAGCAGAGGGCTGGCCGTGGGCATGCCCACCTCTCTCCCCTTCCCACTTCCTTCTCCAGCTGCCCCTGCCCACCAAAGGATAGTCCAGTGCCATTTTTGTTCGTTTATCAAATTTTGGAAAATGGAGTAACCAGAGGAAACACAGCACAGCTCTTATGTTAAATGGAGAAAGCTATTTTCTATCTTTCATATTTTTTATATTTGTACTCATAAAGTATTTGGTGTTCCATGGAGTGGAAAATAGTGGTGGAGGGTGGGGATACTGGTACCTCCATTTTTTTATTGGGGTACAGTGGAGGATGGGCCTTCCGTTCACTTTCCTTAAATCCTCCCCCCCTCACATTTCTTCCCTCTCCCTTCCTCCCTCATTCTAATTTCCTCTCCTCTCTAAACCCCCATGGGGCCCTCTTTCTCCACAAACTGGCTTCCACACACTCCCTCAGGGGAAGATGGCCCTGCAGTACCTTCCCAAAAACCCTCTGCACCCTCCTTTCCTCCCTCATCCTCCTCTCCTCTCCTCTCCTAACACCCACAGAACTCTCTCTCCCCACAAAATGGCTTCCATGCGCTCCCTGAGGGGGGGGGGGAGTGGGACCTGCAGTACCTTCTCAAAAAAACATGTTCTCCCTCCTTTTCTGACCAAAAGTTTCTGGTTGTTCCAATACATGAGACCTTACCATAATTGTGTTTATGCAACTGTACCTTTGGCATGGCCACTGATCTTAGGATCCCCCCATCTTAATATTGCCCTATATCTGAATCCTGGGGTATACCTTCTTCTTCGCTGACTCTGCCTCCCTCTCTAGAGCCATGAGAGGCAGTGCTCACATGCCTTCTGCCTGTGGGGGAAGGGCAACAGCAAAGGTGGGGCACAGCGGGCAGGTAAACACCATGCGCATAGGGGTATTTTGCCTGTCTGAACAGTGTCCAGGCAACTGGGGAATGTGACAATGGATGGTAATGTGATAGTTACTCAATGAGTCTATGCGTCTCCTCCCATGATGGCCATCTAGCTTCCTTCCACGTCTGAAACATTAACCTGAAGTAGTTAGGGTATGCTTCTCTTGGAGGGTGACCCAGAGATGCCTCTATCGCATCAAAAAATCACATTTTATTATTTTAAATTTACTGTTGACCAGACTATGCAAAGCCATTGGTGGGCTTGCACTTGCTGCTCGTTATGGCCGCTCTCACCCTTTCCCCCTCCCTTACATAAGGGACATTAGCCATCTGTCCTGGCCACAAGAGTTGGACAACCTCCCATATCCACAAGTACATGTCCAGGGTGACCAGATTATGGGCAGTTAAAGCCTATTCCAAGGCTGGCATATGCTCTTGAACCCACCATATTTCAGCAAAGGCCTTTCTTTGAAAATGCTAATGTGGGTTTTTGAATGGATTGTAATAGAAACCTTATTTCTACTTTAACTGCCATAGTTCCATGATATGCTACCATGGGATTTGTAGTTTAGGGAGAGACATTTAGAATTCTCAGTCAGAGAGTTCCTCTAATGCCTTCCCAAACTGCAAATCTCTGGAATCTTACAAGGCTGCCATGGCCCTTAAAAGTGAAATCTGGGGGCTGAAATATTGTGGTTTGATAAGAGCATATGCTCTCCCAGCAAGGGATGCAAAGTGGCTTACAACAAGGCAAAAAGAAGATAATTCTGAAAACATAAAGAAATTTTTTTATAAATGCTGCTAAATAAAATATATTGAAATGCCATTAATATTAAAAGATGTGAAACCACTTTAACATAACAATAAAGACAGCGATAGAATGAGTATCCTCAACAGCATGTTACCCTGATTTCTGGCGGTCCCGTGAGGGACGCCTCAATGTGCTCAAAATAATGGAGAATGGGGAATTAGCTAGAGCACCAGTTAGCAATGCGAGAGGCAGGGCAACGTAGCGAGATCTTTTATCCAATGTCTACGGGGTCAGACCAAGTCAATAATCAAACAGAAGTAAATGATAATTGTTTTCCTTTATTTATAAAGTCGCAGCAAACGTACGCACTCACTCACTAGAAATTAAGAAATACTGCACAATTGCGCAGCCACGCACACAGTCCTAAGAGAACAAAGAGAGGAAAACAGATAGGGGATTTTTCAGGAGGATTTTCGGGGAAATACTACACCTGATTCTATAGCCCGGTATAAGGAAAGAAGCTGGGGAGCGTAGATTCTCAGCACGTGGAGGCTGAGGGGAGGCTCGTCAAACGGAGTGGCAGCAAGTTCGGAGGCAAGTCATGAGCAATCCGATGAGATGCTCAAAATCAGGGGTTCTTATAGGGGAAAATGTGCCTGTAGGCTAGTCCGTTCTCGGGGAAAACAATGAGTTTCGGGCTGGAGACAAAGCCTCCGAAAAGTCAGTACTTTAGATGATTGAATTATGACAGCATTGTCAATAGCGTAGACAGTATGCAAACGCGGAGTGCTTGAGAGTTGGATAGTCCGCTCGTCAAGCTGCCTGCCCGGGGCAGGGGATCTTTTGTAAGCTGCATGCGTACATAATGTGATATTAAGAAGGTACTTGCCTGCAGTCTGGCAATTACTGGCCTGCCTGGATTGGTTTTGAATGGTTCAGCTATTTTCGGCCATACCTGTGTGCGTGCTTGTCCAGGGGCCTCGCAAGCACGTGGAGAGGAATGGGTAGTGAAGGCCAAATTCTTGGTATCAAATGATATCTAATATCCCACAAGTTCGGACTAGAAACTACAGTAACACGCATATGTCTGCAAAGGCCTTTCTTTGAAAATGCTAATGTGGGTTTTCGGATGGATAGTGGTAATAACTGCACCTGTGCATGGTAAATGCAAACTCACCCTGTGGTAGTCTCCTAGGCAAACGGTAGAAGACAGAAGAACATGCTCTATTGCCAGGCACACCTTGATGGTGATCTCTGCAACTGTGGAGATTCCCAGTCCAAAGGTGTTGGCTGTCTTCCAATAGATGAAGGGGGTTGTGAGCTGCCATACAGCTATGTCCACTCTCTCCTCAAGAGGTATGGGTTTGCAAATGACAATGGTCATGTGCTGTTGGTGGGGATGCAGATGGTCCGCTATTTCGAATAGGGTCACCTTTGTCATTCTAAAGTGATACAGCCACTGATAATTGTCCCAGGTAACCAACACCTCATTGGTCCACCAGGTCCTTTGCATACGCTCTCGAACCCTCCATCTCCTGGGGCATGGCAGTGTTGGTCCTTCCCCCCTTCCAGCTATAGCAAGGAGCCAGGTTTCCCGGACCACCTGCTCTGGTGTATTGTGTGCATGAACCATGGTTGCTGTAGGTCACTGGTTGGATAGGCTCCCATGACTTGGGAACCATGCCTTTCTGGGGGACCTTTGTATGTCTGAGGGCTCCTGACTCCTTCAGCAACTTACCTGATCCTCCAATAAAAGTCATCCCATTGGATCTGTGTGGTATCAAGGGGACCCAGAGCCATTTGGTCTGAGAGTTCAAGCCTTCATAAAGGAGCATCTTAAACACATCATCATTGAAATCAAAGTTTCCCAGTGCCAGTTTGACCCTCATTTTCTTCACCAGAATTGCCAGCAGATTTTCTGGGCAACAAACGCCTTTGCATTCTTTTCAGGAACCTGGTGTTCCCTTACATAAAGGGCATTGGCCATCTGTCCTGGCCACAGGAGTTGGATAACTTCCCATATCCACAAGTACATATCCAGGGTGACCAGATTATGGGCAGTTAAAGCCGATTCATAGAATCATAGATTTGGAAGATACCCTAGGGGCCTTCGAGTTCAACCCCCTGCTATGCAGGAACAGCCATCAAAGCATTCCCAACAGATGGCCATCCAGCCTCTGCTTAAAAACCTCCAAAGAAGGAGACTCTACCACACTTTGAGGCAGCATGTTCCACTGCCGGACAGCTCTGACCATCAGGAAGTTCTTCCTGAGGTTCAAATGGAATCTCCTATTCTGCAGCTTGAATCCATTGCTCCTTGTCCTAGTCTCAGGAGCAGTAGAAAACAAGCCTGCTCCCTCCTCAACATGACGTTCCTTCAAATATTTAAACATGGCTATCATGTCTCCTCTTAACCTTCTTTTCTGCAGACTAAACATACCCAGCTACCTAAGCCATTCCTCATAGAGCATGGCTTCCAGACCCTTCACCATTTTGGTCGCCCACTTCTGGACACGCTCCAGCTTGTTGATATCCTTCTTGAATTGAGGCTCCCAGAACTGTACACAGTATTCCAAATGAAGACTAACCAATGCAGAATAGAGTGGTACCATTACCTCCCTCGATCTAGACACCATACTCCTATTGATACAACCAAGAATCATGTTGGCTTTCTTGGCTGCCTCATCACACACTCATGTTCAGCTTGTGATCTACCAAGACTCCTAGATCCCTTTCACTTGTACTGCTATCCAGCCACACATCCCCCATCCTATATTTGTGCATTCCATTTTTTCTGCCTAAGTGTAGGACTTTACATTTCTCTCTGCTGAAATTCATTTTGTTAGCTTTGGCCCAACTCTCCAATCTGTCAAGGTCATTTTGAAATTTGATCCTGTCCTCTGGGGTATTAGCAACCCCTCCCAATTTGGTATCATCTGCAAATTTGATCAGCATGCCCTCCAATCCTTCATCCAAGTCATTGATGAAGATGTTGAATAGCACTGGGTCCGGGACAGAACCCTGTGGCACCCCACTAGTCATTTCTCTCCAGGATGAAAAGCAGCCATTGGTGAGCACCCTTTGGGTTTGGTTGGTCAACCAATTATCAATCCACCTAACAGCAGCCCTGTCCAGCCTGCATTTTACTAGCTTCTTTGCAAGAATGTCATGGGGAACTTTGTCAAAGGCCTTACTGAAGCTCTTTTAATATCCTTGGCTGGCATGTCTGTAGAGGATATGCACAATTGGACAAGCTGGGAGAGGTCTTGGCTGTTGGCAGAGGGATGTATGGGCTACAGCATTGAGTCATATGATCCCTGTCTCTTTATTATGGAGACCTAGTTGCTCAGACATGACTTTGGCCTCCGTGGCAGACCAAGAAAACCCCTCTCAACATCTTGTTGCTCTGTCCAGCCATTGGCTTGGCATGTGATGACCAATATGGTCTTGATGGGCTAGAGTGGTGTGAGCTCTTCCTAGTCAGGATTGTAAGGAGTAAGTGGGAGCACTTTTTTTGGCACGGATTTCTCCAGAGTGTGCACAGGGAAAGAGAGAAGAGTCTCCAGACAGACTGTTGCAATGATCTTTTCCTTAGTGGTCAGTCTTTGACTCAGTTCAGTGATTTTCCTATTGCAATCTGCGTGAGTCACATTCTCATGCTGGACTTTTGCCTGAGTGGCCAGATACTGGGCAGCACATTGCATCTTAGCATGCTAAAGACAGTACACAAATGGGAATTGGACAGGCAGTGTGGCAACCAGCAACCAATGTACCGTGAGTTGGCAATCCAAAACTGGGGTTTAAATAATCTTTTTCTGCCTGGAGGGTGAAGGTGTTACTGGCTCTCTGGCAGAGCAAACAATGGAGTCTGGAGAGTGGGCAATGAGGACTGGAATGGACTAATGGTCTTAGCATTAGGTGACAAAGGGCTAATGGTAGTCCTGATAACTCTTTAAATGTTGGACAGTGTGGGGACAAAAGGGGAGTTTGCTGGTCAGAGAGAGACAAGCTGAGACAATCAGCCATCCTGTGGAAACATCTTGGACTCTATTGTCTCTTAAAGGTTGAGTAATCGAAGGCTAACTGCAAGTCTATTATCACTGGAGTTTCCTGGTGATTTCCTGCCTATGAGCTGGTTGTGTCTCGAGGTCTTTCCTGACCTGATTTTTCAGTGCATGTGTTCGGCCAGCTTTTTTTCTTAGCCTGCATGGCCATACAGCCATAGCAGAGTATAATTTATATATATGCCAATTGATCATATTTGCCAATTAAACCATATCAAAGTGTGGGGGTGTACGGCCTACTAACAGTTTTAGAATTTTTTTTATCTTTGTATTGTTTTAATTGGTTTTTATTTGTTCATCACCTCAGGAGTCCCTGTAGGCTGGTAGACAATACAGAAATATTTTAAATAAAATAATAAAATAAGCTGGGGTTAGAAATGGAAGAGCAGAAGCAAGTTAGCTAAACTTGTGTGGTCTACTCATACAGGATATTTTAGCCATCTGTTGGGAATGCTTTGATGTGTGTTCCTGCATAGCAGAGGGTTGGACTAGATGGTCCAAGTGGTCTCTTCCAGCTCTATGATAAGCAGGGCCCCCACAAACTGAGATATGGCCCCATGGAAAATAAATATGTAAATATAGGGCATGCATATTAATATGGAGATGCGCTTGTATAAAAACACAGAGTGTAAATAATGTAAAGAAACAGCTTCTAGGAGACATACAGTCACATGCATGTACACACATCTCATAACAAATAGAATGAAATTCTCGGCTCCAGAAATTTCTGCAGTTAGATTTCATATTGCCTCTGAAGAAGGCCACTGAAAGATACATAGGCCAAAATGCTTGAGCTTTTTGCAAAATGAAAACAGCCATCCACTGAGCATAGACTCATAGAATCATAGAGTTGGAGGAGACCCCAGGGGCCATCCAGTCCAACCCCCTGCCATACAGGAACCCACATCAAAGCACTCCCAACAGATGGCCATCCAGCCTCTGCTTAAAAACCTCCAAAGAAGGAGACTCTATAATATTTGGGCTGTTCTCCCTAGCACACTCACTGAATCCCTGCCCTGTATAATACTGTCTCTTCAGTTTCTTTCTTTTTTTTTTAATAATTTTATTAAGTTTCACAAATTAAAAAAAAATCTCAAATTGTACTTTTACATGTAATGTTTTTGTTCTTCTACTCTGATCTAGTTTTCATTTTCTAGATATCTACTCACATATAAAAAAATTATGCCTCACAATTCCATGATCATCTTACATGTTTGATCTTGCATTTCTCTCATCAACTCCTGTTATGTTACAGTTATTCCCCTTTAATTTCAACCATAATTCAGACATTTTCACTTGGCAGTTCCCAGCAATTACCCATTACAATTTGCCATTCTGCTTTTATCTGATCGTCCGATTTCCCCTTTAATCTTTGTGAAACAATATCCGCTGTCTCTTCAGTTTCTGAACTGAACTCTGTTCTGAACTCAGTTTCTTAGAGCACTTGAAGATGTGTTTCCTCTTTTTTTCTTCGGAGCTCATACACTTCTGAACCAACAGGCTATTGAGGAGTTTCCTCTAGGCACCGCTACAGCTCTGATTAAACACTCCCTGCAAATCAATAGGTAAAATTACATAATCATTAGCCTTTTCTTACTGAATGGCTTCTTAAGAGATTAGAGGTAATGATGACACAATGGGAAGGATGGCTAGAATACAAATAGAGAAGACTTCAGACTCTACAAGAACTGATTCTGTGGCAGAAGTGATGACAACGAAGAAGGAGCATCATTGTGCTAATGGTAGGCTACTCTGGACAATTCTTCCAAGTGATGTGTGGGGGTGCGTTTTATTGGGTGGGCTCACAGAGGGACTAGGGAGGATCCTCAACAGACTGTTGTGATTTATTTCTGAACATGTTTGTTAAAAAAAATAAAAGATACAGCCAACAGGCCCAGATCAGAAATGTAGAAAGTATACACAATATGTGATGGTGCAATCACAGGGTACATACATCAGAGAACCAGCTGGTTTTATTTAATGATACTTGCATGAATGTCAGCTACTGCAGCCCAGTCATACCAAAAAAAAAAAAAAGTGACTGAAGAACTTCCACTCTTCTTTACTCACTCTTGTCTCTAATTAATTATCCAGTGCCTCCAGTCTCTAGTCTAGCATCTAAACTGGTGTTCAAGAAGGTGTGTGGTAGTAAAACCTACTGTTTCAACAGAAGCATGTATATGTATGCATATTTTTCTTCATTTATTAACATTAATAATTTTTATTAGATTTTTAAAAGTATGATTACAACAAAAAGGGGAAAAAAGAGGGGAATTAGATAGGATACAAATGTGGGATAATCATATACATTAACATAAGCTGACCGTATTTCCAAAAATATATTTTCCTTAACTTGGTGTCTATAAAATACACATGAATGTGTAGTTAAAGCAGTGAGATCTTCTGCCCATTGCTCAACAGACAGTGAATGTTTATCCTTCCAGCACAAGAGTACAAGTCTTTTGGTGACAATTAAGCACATGAAGGATGCAACTGTGATGACTATTAGTTAAATTTTACAGAGTGAGGTTATAACTGGAAAGAACATGCCTGTGTACAAATCTTAAAAGTTTTGTCCAATACTAAACTGATATGCTGAATACATCTGACCAAAAAAGGTAGCCACTGAACATGCCCACCGTGGCCAAAATTCACTTAGGGACATACACACATGTAAGCCATGCAACATATGAAGTGTCAAAAAATCACCATTGTGCACTAAATATATTCTGCTGATAGGAGAATTGTGCAGACAGCATGTTCCCTCATGCCTTGTTTTTGTAACTTCCACATTATGTGTATGCATTGTGGTTGTGCATTCTGTACTTTCCCTTTTGGTTGTGCATGCTATACTTTCCATTGTGATTCCACATTGTGGCTGTGCATGCTATACTTTTCATTCTGGTTGTGCATTGTGGTTGTGCATCTTGTACTTTCCCTTGTGGTTGTGCACCCTATACCAATGTGATTGCACATTGTCGTAGTGAATGGTATATTTTACATTCTGGTTGTGCATTGTGGCTGTGCATCCTGTTAAGCAAGATATTTTGTTGCATTGCACAATAGTGTTACCCCACTGGCATACCCTATCTTGGGGACTATAAATTTGATATCAGATATGCCCATCATGCCACAGAGGCTGCCCGGACAGGTACCATAGGCAAAGAGGTCAAACAACTGATCAAGACCAGAAAAATTCCCAGTCACATAGCCCAAGGAGACCTCAGGCTGTGCAAATCCACATAAACAAAGGGTCCTAAGCCGAGAGTAGCCAACTTGAGGGGATTATCAGGTTTTCCCCAGGTTCCGCAACCTTGACTTTGGAAAATCCTACAAGGCGAAGTCTATCTACATAAACTTACATTGCAACCCTTTGCAACTGCAACCCTGAACACTTGGAACCCAGCATAAACCAATCATGCAAACGACCAAGTTGCCATTGTTTGGCACTCCTTCCTTTGTTGTGACCATTGTTCTTCCCGGGAGAGGGCATGCCCTTGAGGTATGTTCTGCCCTATAAATAGTCCTAGTTTTTGAGGGTCTGTTCAGAGAATTTCCTGCTATGCTAGCAGACCAGCACTCTGTTAGTTGAGTGATCCCCTCAGCCATCTCTTCACTGAGCTCTGTTCTTCTTGCTGCTTCCTGGACCGAAGACTTCAGGATAGGTGCTGTGTCATTGCCTCTACATTCCCTTTGCTATATCCCCTATCTATTTTTCACCTCTTTTCCTTCTCAATAGGCGTTGTGTGTCTGAGTGAGTGAGTGTGTTGGTGTGTGATACTATACTCATTTAATAAAATTCATTTATTTGGTACATTTGTCTGGCTTTTTGCTTGGCCTGACTCCGTAAAGTTGGGTAAAAGATCCTGCTGGGTTACCCTGCCCCTCGTTTTGCTAATGCCAGTGCTCTGCTAATTTCTCCAACCTTTATAACTTGGAGCGAATCAAGGTACCCCCCACGGGACCCCCAGAAGTCAGGGTAACAATAGGACTTAGTCATTGACATATGATGTGCAATGTTGCTATTCCACATGGAGGCTATGTAGCGCTTGCCATGGCACATGTCTGCATGTAGGCTATGGAGAGAGGTCATATAACATCTCCAACACTTAGCTGAAGTAGACAATTATTTTCTAAATGGGCATAATAAAGTCCAATAACCCAAAACATATTCCTTTTTCAGGACCAAACATAGGCCCTTTTTGCACAGCATTCGCCATGTGAAAGGGCCTCTGGCGCGTCGAGCAATTGCGAGGAGCTGTCCACATGACATCCTTGCAATTGTGTGATGGTGCCAGGGCTGGCAGGCGCTGATTGCGCACTATTTCATTTTTGGCTTCTAGCTGAAAATGGTGCGCGATTGTGCATCACTCCAGGGCCCTGCATGCACTTACCGTGCATGCTGAGCCTCCGGAGCTGCGGCGTTCGCGCTTCCTGCCCCGGTGCAGCCTGGGAAAATCCCAGGCTGTGCTGCGGAAGGAAGAGGAGGAGCCCTCGCGCTGCCTGCTCACTAGCAGCCAGCAGCTGTGGAGCTGAAGCAGCGGGAATGTGAGAGCCTCTCACAGGAGGCTGCTTGCATGATCCCCACATCCCAGCGCTGCGAAAAGGTAAGGTGCAAAAAGGGCCATAGTTTTAAAGCTAAGAAATGTTAGATGTTGAAGTGAGGGCAATTTTCCATTGGTTGATTTTATAGGGACTTGATTTGTTGAGCACTCTGCTATGTCCTGGTATGCAGACTGTGAATGCAGAAATCCCCAAATGCCAAATTCATTTTGAGCATTCTGCCTTGTCAAGGCAAGTGTGTTTCTTCACTTGCTGTGGGAATATCTAGCACTGCTTGTTAGTTTTTTGTCCTTCTGCATATCTTGAAGGATCTGACCACTAATACAAGCCTGAAAATTTTTTAGCCCTTGGGGTGTTGCTGGGCTGCAAATCCACTCTGTCTCAGAATTGGCTATGCTAGCTGGGACTGCTGGGAGTTGCAGTTGAGCAACATATGGAGCTGATGTATTTCCAATACCTATACTAAAAGTTGGCATGAAGAATGGAAAGCTGCTGTGAACAGTTTGTTTATAATTCCAGTCCCACAGTTCTATTATTTTATGATTAAAGAAGCAATCCTCAAAGAATGACTCAAGACAAGTCTTTTTCAGAAATTTACTTATCCACCCTGGGGTGTTTCTGACAGTGAAGGTAGAGTTGGATTTTAATGGTTATCTTCTTTTATATTTTCTGTGGGAAGAAAATAAAAAATGGCATTTAAAAAACCCCGAATCTTAAAACAGTTTTCCTCCAGTCTGGTTCTCTTGAATGAGTTGGATCTGGAGGTCAACAGGCTTGGGAAGTTTAATATAGTCAAAACCTCAGAATTATACATTATAAGATTCAAAAACTCAGAATTATACTTTGTCTATGGGACTAGGGGTATTTCCATACAGAGAGCTCCAAAGCACTTGCTCTTCCACTGTATATTACAAGCAAAATTTGAACTAACTTTCCAGCTTCCAGGGCATCAGTGCTTCTTCTGTGTATACATTCCTGCTGCTACACTCTCACCACACTACCTCTGTCATTCTTGGAGTACATATTTTCTCCTCTTCATCCCCCTAGTTTTTCTGCCAAGGTCTTTATCAGCACTTGCAAAAAGGCTCTGTCATTTTTTTTAAAGGCAGTTTCCACAACACTTCCTAATTATTTTAAAAGTCAGTTATTTACGTGGGCTCTTATGCTGAATGATATAATGGAAATTAAATTATTCTGCAAGAAATGATGATGGTGATGATGATGATGATGGCAGCTCAGATTCTACAGCAAAGTCTGTGTGTCACACTATTCACAGTCCATCTGGAATGCTGTGTCCATTTCTGGGCACCACAGTCCAGGAAGGATATTGACAAGCTGGAATGTGTCTAGAGGCAGAAGGCTTGAGAACCACATCCTATGGGGAGTGGCTTAGGGAGCTGGATATGTTTAGCCCAGAGAAGAGAAGTTTAAGAGGCAACATCATAGCTATGTTTAAATATTTGAAGAGATGTCATACGGAAGATGGAGTAAGCCCATTTTCTGCTGCTCCAGAGACTAGGACATGCAGCAGTGGCTTCAAGCTTCAGGAAAAGAGATTCCATCTCAATGTTAGGAAGAACCTCCTGACGGTAAGAGCAGTTTGACAGTGGAATACACTGCTTGGAGTGTGGTAGAGTCTCTCTCTTTGAAGGTTTTTAAACAGAGGCTGTACAGCCATCTGCCAGGGATGCTTTAATGATGTAATCCTACCTGGCAGAGGGTTGGACTTGATGGCCCTTGTGGTCTTTTCCAGTTCTGTGATTGTATAACTTTATGAATCCATAGCCTGAATTGTGAAGATGTGCATCCAGGCACTGACGAGAGTACTTCAATGTGCATCAGGTGCTTCCAATGCACCTCAGGTGCTTCTGATGTGCAACGAGATTTCTGGTATGCATCAGGCACTTCTCATGCTCATTGAACACTTCTGATACACACTGGGCACTTCTGTTGTGCTCCATTACTCCTTAGCTGGTTTCTGGTGTCTGGCCATCAGGAATGACCCAATGAGCATCTGTGCCCATTGCATCTCAGAGCTGTAGTGTATGAGTCACTCCACTAGCTACCATTGCATAATAGACCCCAATATATTGCAGTGTCACAGGAGTCCCTAGGTGGATACAGATATTGCAAAACTAGACAACTCTATCGCCCGCACATGCTGAATTCCAGCCAATAATAATAATAGAATTACATTTGCAGAACAAAGCAGTCAACCATAATACTGGGTGGGAAGAAAATAAACAGTAGATGTCTTCATTCCTGCTCTATGGCAAATGTGACTAAATTATCCTTTACTTGGAGCCTGGGGCCTTTTTTTTTTGTTCAGTCTTCTTCTGAATCAGTTTCACTGACTATTGCTTTCTTTTTTCCTCCATGGCTGATCAAAGCAAAGCAGCAGACATGGACATTCTGTTATTACTGAGTTTCACAAGAATAGTTGATTTCCACTGTATCATTCAGAACAAGAATACAAATGAAAATGAGGTAATTTTAAAAAAGAGAATGAGGAAGGAGAGCGAAAGCTATTTGTCTTCAAACAGCAATGACAAGCACAAAACTGTGTTCAAAATCATGCAAGAGTGTTAGGAGAGGAAGAGGAAGAACTGCTCCTGTCCCATTAACACAGCAATGTCCCATGTACTAATGTATAGTAGCATCTAATAGGAGGATACATTTGATAAAGCATTAGCATTCTGCTAGCATGATAAGCCAGAATACTTTGAGTGTTAGACTATGACCCTGGAGACCAGGCTTGGATTCCCCACTTGGCCAAGGAAACCCACTGGATGACTTTAGGTGTGCCACATACTCTCAGCCCCAGAAAACCCCATGATACGTTTGCCTTAGGGTTGCCATAAGTGAAAAATGACTTGAGGGCACACAACAACAGCACCCGGATACATACTGTATTTGACTGGTGTCAGATTTGATTAGTGTTGGATTTTACTAGCTGAACTGATGTGCTTTTCATTGATCCTAGTGCTTCCTAAGTTAAGGCAGACTTCCCCCCAAAGCAAACAGAATTGAAGCTGGATCCACATGAAATTTTGTGCACAATTAGCTTCTTTTGGAATGTTGAAGAAAGGCAGACTGTCTATCAAATGTAGCATCTTCTTAGGCTTTGTTTTTCTAAAATTAAGGAGGATGAGGAAAGAGAAAGGGTTGAAAGATTAAATCTACCATCTTAACATAGTTCCTTTTTGCACCTTACCTCATTCCAGTGTTGTCACAAGGGGATCACTCATGTCCCCTCCTCTTCCCCTCTGCACCAGCTCTGTGCTAGGCAGAAGGAAGCGTGAGGGCTCCGCCTCTTCCTTCCGCAGTGCAGCCGAGTACTTTCCTAGGCTGCGCTGGGGGAGGAAGCGTGATGGCCGCGTGTCTGGAGGCTCTGCACACAAGGTAGGTGCGGGGGGGGGGCACGGGAAGGACGTGCGATCGCGCATCATTTTCAGCAACAAGCTGAAAGTGATATAATGTGCAATCACCTCCTAATGGCCTTGGAAGCATCATGCAATTATGAGGATGTCATGTGGAATGGTCCTTGCAATCCCGCAGTGCTCCCAAGGCCAGTTCGCAACAGGACTGGAGTGCGAAAAGGGCCATAGAAAACATGGCTCTATGATACCGTGAGCTCTTTGGTCACACCTTTTGGAGAGAAACTGTGAGTCTTGTAAAACTTTTTGCATCTTGTGCTACCACAGCAGTATTTTTTTTCCCTTGTGCTAGCAACCTTCTGCAGCCTAGGTGGTGTTTTTTAGGGTGGTTTTAGGGCTGCCTTATATTCTCCTTACAAGGCTGAAACTTTACACTGCTTGAGCTTAGTATACTGATAATGTGCTTAAACTTTGTATACTTGTGCAGCACCCTTTGCTCTAGGTGTGCAACAGCAGCCATGGGGCTCCTAGGTGCAACTCTACTGCCCCAGTTACTAACCAGCTGTGGAGGTACTCTCAGGCATGTTCTAGCTGTCCTTGAACACTCTGGAAAGAAGCAGCAGCCTTACTCGGGGGACAGAGGTTGCTCTTTCTTTCCTTGGGTGCACCTCACTGGTTGATCTAATAGTAGCTGCACTTAAAGTCAGGCCTTAATTTTATTTTAATTCTCAGTGACACAAAACTGCTCAATTATACTATTGCTTTATTTGTTTAATGTATTTTCCCTCAAAGGTGGGACACCAAATTGCTTTCTGTGTCTACTTGCCCTTTCTCAGGTTCCTTCCCACAGAATGTCACTATAACGATTGAAAGAAAAAGAAGGTAAATAGCAGCGCTTTCCCCAAAGTTTAGTTTTTCATTAGAGCAGTTGCTTGAACAGATATGGTTTAGAGCCTCGTCATATGAGGATAACAGCGAGCTCTTGTCTCGGACAATCTAATGACCAGAAAAAGACATGTGACCAAATGAATACAAAGAAAAAAGTGAGACAGGAGCAGAGAAAAACCCAGCAGTCACCCCAATCTTACCTGTGCTGCAGGGGGCATTATAGTCAACAATGGCATGGTCATCTGAGTGAAAGAGAAGTGTCCATGAGCTGAATTAATTTAAATGTCCTCTGTCCTCAGCCACTCACAAAAGTGAATTCAAATACATTGAAACAATTCATGCAACAACTTTTAACAGAAGGTAAGAGAGTGTATCAATAACATCTTTAAATCAACCAGGAAAAAAAATCCTAAAATGTGTGTGACTGATGTGTGACTGATGCATGGCAGGGGGTTGGACTGGATGGCCTCTGTGGTATCTTCCAACTCTATGGTTCCGTGATTCTAAAGTCCAAACTAATCCTTCCCAGATCCTATAACAACAGCCCCCCTCCAGAGTGTCAAAAGAGAGGAGGAATAACTGTCCCCCCACATCCTTTCCCAAGGGCCACTGCCCCCTGAGGCACCTTCACAAAGGCAACCAACCTCCAGGCAGCAGAGAAGGTAGGAAGGCTCAGGCTCACTGAGTCTCACACTCACAGAGGAAGAGAAAAGCCCCTTCCACACCCCCATGACAAATACCTGATGTATCTTCATAAGATGGAAGCAGTGAAACAGGAGTGTGTTCACAAAACAAATGGCAGATGCTTACAACTGAAATGGCTAGTTTAAAAATCTGCTGTTGTTATCTTCCCCCACTTCAAGAGTACGATTGTGTAACAGATTCAGATGTATACCCACTATAACACTGGGAGTACAGAACAGTTTATTAAAAGGGTATTTATGACAAAGAGCTATGAGGAGGGAGGGAGGCAGGGGAGCAGGCTGAGAAAAGAGGCCAGCATTTTGTTGAACCTGGATTTAGAGGTCCTATGAGCACAGTCAGGGCTGGCTCCAGCTATCAGGGGACCCTGGGCAAAACGCCAGCTGATATACCACACTAGGCTTATCTGGCTACAGTAGTAGGCAGCAGCATTCCAGAGAGTGCTGTTAAACTTAGGACCACCTTCTGAATTTCCCATAATGCTGTAGAGAAAGTCTTCACTGTGAGCATTGTGGGAAACTGAAACAGCAGTTAGACTTGGAACTCAAGACCTTGCTAGGTTGCTGAGCATGGCATCTGCCCAATGGAGCCAGTGGCTGTGAATACAACCTTGGTGAGGAATAACAAACAAACGAGCATAGAATAAAATGTGTTTGAACAAATAAGCACAGAATAAAAAGAAGCAGAAATTAAAATGTTCTTGCAAAGATCTGTAGGGGCTAAAAAGTAGGACTGAGGAGCAATAGTACAACTGTTTATCAATGCACAACAGCCAGTAAGCTGCTTACCTGGATGGTAATAATCATAAACTTTCACAACTGCTGGTTTAAGATCAATCACTTCAAATTCCTGCTCCACAGAGAAATGGTAGCTTTGAACATTCTCATCCAGCTAAGGAAAGACAGAGAATGGATAAAGGTCTCACATCTGTGCCAGTCTTTTCCCTGGATCTACTTCTGTAGCCACCTGTGCTGTTATTTGTGTCCCAATTGCCTGACTGCCTAGAAGATGGACTGTCTTCTACAATTAGTCCCTATGTCTTGCTCATCCCTCCAGATCCCTGATGCAAAATTGATAGCCGTCTCCTCATCTCTCACCTCATCCAAGTAAATGCTGATCTTCTCAGGGTGAAGTTCCACTTTCTTTACATGGGTGTTCTCTTCCAGCTACCAGAATACAAAACAAGACATAGTTAGCAAACATCTTGATTGTAATTTTGTGTACACCAGCCTTGGACTGCAACTAATAATGATGAATGCACATTTATGCAAAAACTTAGCAATCTAAGGATTTTTTTTAAAAAAAACAGAACAACCAAGTGTGAGTGATTTTGTACAGCCTCTAGTTCATCACAGCTCTTGGCTCCCAGTGGCTAGACTTCCTGTACGTTTTGCTCACCATATCCAAACTGGCTGACATCCATCTTGTAGGCAAAGTGATACTTCCCAGAGGCCTCTACAGCATCTCTCAAGACGGCACAAGACTAATCTGCTGCTTTTGATTTGCCAAGTGCCTCTGCATCCCGTGTTGCAGTGGATTGCATGTGACCCTATTGGCAGGTGCCCCCTCTCAGATAAAAAGATGAAGAGCAAATGATGTTAAGATGTCCTCACCTTCTTCACAGACTTCTTCACTGGGATGAATCCTGATACCATGTTCATTTCTATCAGGGCCATGTTGCTTGTCTCTCGTTCACCTGTATAACTACAGAGAGAAAGGAAAAGCATCTCAGTAAGGAAGCCACTTGTCAAAACTCTAGGGAAGATGGGACTATATGGAGAACTTTTACTGGAGTTGGGAAAAGGGAATAGTGGTACACAATTCTTCATACTGCTGTCCAAAAACCTCATAAACTGGTTTCTCCAACAAGACTTTTTGGAGCTTAGAAATCAAATAAGATAAAATGTCCTACCTCACTTGTAGAAGGATGTCAAAATATTTCCTAGAAGTCTGGTTGCACTCTTTTGGGAATGTTGTCACACTAAGGTCGAAAACATCAGGCTTTTCAGGTGGGTGATTATATCGAAGGATAGTCTAGATGAGAGAAAAACTGTGCTGTATTTCAGCTCCTGCTGCATCATGGGTAACGATATCAAGCAAACAATATACTGCATGTGTGGTCATTTTAATAAATCTGTCTATGTAAAAGCAAAACTGATAGTTCTGTTGGTGGTATGCTCACAAGAGATGTGGGCTGACATATATGGGCAATATACAGCTCTTTCATCTTTGTAGACACCTTATACCAAGTTAAGGCATTTAGTTGGTTCATATCAAGCAGAATGATTTCACTTGGTTAAAGAGATTCCCCTCTTTAAGCAAGAAAGAACTGTGCAATCTTGAGTTTCCAGTGCCTGTATGGTGAAACTTTGGAGTCTGCCGATGTGCATTTACTACCAGCAGTTCTTTTGAGAGGGAAGAAATTCCAAATTTCTTCTGAGCTTCTCTCTCCTTACTGCAGAACAAGATAGAGGAGTGGAGATAATATTTCATACTGAATGAAGCCTGAGCAAGTGACAATATAGTTGACCTTCTGAACCAGTTTTGTTTGTGCTGAGCCATCATCAGTTGGGGGAGCAGTCTATAAAATGGAGGCTGGAAAATATGAGTCTGAGTGGATGCTCTTAAAGTAATGGTCTTCTCACTGGTCCCAAAAGTGTCTGACGACTGTGTAACAAATCCAGCATCATTCATTTAGTTTGTTCATACATGATGGTTTGATATTACGTGTCAGTCTAAATATCCTTTAAAAGAGTCCCTCAATCTCCAGCCTGTGAGTTTGTGAAAAGAGATGGCTAGAAGAAGTTAAACTGTTTGGAAGAGTCAAGTCTGGCAGATTCTTCCACTGTAATGCTTTACAGAGCTCAGATGTAGACTGTTCTGGAAAGGCCCAGCACTTTCTCTCCCCATTCCAAAGTCAAATAGATAAACAAATAGCTTATGTAGCATGGATATATATCATTAAAATGTTATAAGCCTCCCTCCACTGAAACAAAATCCTTGGTAAGCACTAGGATCCCTGAAACCTCATAGGGCAGAGAAGTGGGATGCATACATGTAACATTGCAGTCATTATATCTTCTACCCTTCTTCTGGGTGGTCGATCTTCAAACAGATCCACTAAATAATGTAAAGATGCTTATTGTTACTCCATAGCCATGACTGGTCAGAGTTGTGTCTCCAGAGACAAGTGAGAAAAATATATTTTTGCACATTAAAGATACTTCAGTGCAAATCTGCCAATACTACTCAAGGGAACAAGGAACACAACCATGGGCTGGATCAGGAGTCTGTTGTGCACTTTCTTGCATTTAGGACAATGACTTTGTCATTGTAAACCACTAGAATCAGAGCTTGGAAATATGTTAATGTATTAGCACTAATATATTAATACAGTAAATTACTATTAAATGAATTAGCACTAATGCACTAATGTTGAACAGTAAAACAAAATCAATTTGGTAATACTAACACAGCAAGAAATGTAATTAAAATTTAATAAAAAATTAACTCATTAATTTATGATTTAATTAATTAATTTGTTGATTCAAGTTGATGTGATAATCAGTTCATTTTTAAAGCATTGTTTCCAAGCTCTGATTGGTAGCCACTGGAAGTCACAGGAGATGTATTTGCCTTTCTGCAATTGGCCTTGCTAATATCTCATGAGGCCCGAATACTCAAAAGGCTCCAGATCCCTTCTGATCTTGGAAGTTAAGCAGGATGAGCACTAGTTAGTAGTTGGATGGGAGACTGCCAATGAATACCAAGTACTGTAGACTATGTTTCAGAGGAAGGAACTGGCAAAACCACCTATGAGTGTTCCTTGCCCGCCCAAGAAAACCCTATGAAATTCATGAGGTCATCATAAATCAATACATGACTTGAAGACACATATACAAATAACATCTTATGAAAAGCGTGTCTATTTGTAAATTATGTGTTGTTGCCAAAGGAGTTACTACTCTTCTTCAGATGTGCTTAGGTAGGCAGGAGGTGGATTACCAAGGCATGCAAAGCATAAAAAGCATGGTGCTCCTGGTTGGAATCACTTCAGTGGATTATGCTACTGTAACCACTTTTCTGAGTACAGAAATTGATTTTGTTTTACCATTCAACATTAAAGGCCTTTTCTGCCAGCTGTATAAAAAGCACTGGGACAGTGCCAGGCCACAGCTCCATCCTCTCGGTGACAGATTGACCATGAAGGCAGAGCTGCATCCAGGAACTGGCTGACTGTGGTTTTGCAATCAGAGGGAAAAGAGTACCTTTTTCCTTCTCAGCCCTTCAGTGTAAGTATGTTGGAGAGCCATGAGGACAATGTTTTCTCCTGACAAGGCTCATTGGTACCTCCATTCTCTGAATTTCTATGGCTCACCTGTACATATGTGCAGCCATTCCCCAATACCTCCACCTTGTATTGAGCTGGGACCTCTGGGAGAGCAGCCTGTTGTAGCACCAGCTGGTTCTTCTTATCCACGTGGAATTCATGCTGGAAACCCTTACCAGATTTCACCACCACCTTGAGGTCTTCTATTTCATGGTAAGTCAAGGCTGCATACCTGGCTAAAGCCTGCATTGCAACGACAGTGTCCTGAGGAAAGGGAAATAGTAAGATTGGGAAGGGTTAATGTGCATAACTCTCTTTGAGGCCATGACAAAGGAGAAATCTTGGCAATTAAATTTATGTTGTGCTACTCTGGTTATGGAATATACCTCCTTAGAGGCCCAGCTGCTGGAATAATGCCTTCATTTTGGTACCCGTGGAAAATATATATTTTTATTAAAGCCTCTCTGAGGTCTAGTGATATTTCCAATTTGCACAAGTATGCGATTTTAACTTGTTTTAATGTATTCATTTTTAATATGTTTTAAAACTGTTTATTATACTGCTTCATATTAAGTTGTTTTACATTGTTTAAATTGATCTAGATATGGGACAGGAGAGAATTTTTAAATAAATAAAAATATAGACCAGCTACTTGATTTACACAACTTGCAAGCTAGCACTTCCCATGCAGTCACCATGTCACTTTAGAATCTCAGAGGCAAATGTAAGGGACTACATGTTTGAATGCTCAGATCAAGCTAAAATGTCCCTGGACAAGCAAAACTAGTTCTATGTAGTAAAAGCAAGATGATTTTAGCATGATGGAATCATCAGATAGGTGACACCTCACCCTGTGGGGAATATCTAACATGAAGTACTCCTGTGCTAGACTGTACTACATCACTATACTTCTCCAATGAGTTCTGAATTCTGCTTTTATTTATAACTTTTCTTTTGCACTTTTCTTATGCCATTATTTTGCCTCTGATTTTGTGACTAAGTCTAACATCACAGTATGTCTATCATAAAGACAACCATCTTATTTTCTACGTTCATTCATTTCGTATATAGATCATACTAACATTACTAATAGAGGACATATGGTATTTATACCACAACGAAAATGTAATAAATGCTGATGAATTTGCAGTTCCATTGCCATTTGTCAGCAAATCCCTATCTTTTAGGAGTTCCTTAGAATGCATCGGCTTAGTCTCCTAAGCTTCCAAATTTATGGACAACAGGCAGGCAGAACATCAACATTCCTATTAATTAATCTTAAACACTGGAATTCCAGATTACTTAACATAAGGAAACAAACATGTGGCTGTGTATACTTTTAGGCCATTTATTTACATTACCAAATTGGTAACTAACATACATATATACATACACACATCCCTTGGGACTGTGTTACAGACTGAACAGGATTAAGTACTATTGTACCAATTAACTACACCTTTTTGGTATTTTTTAAATTTCTTTCTATCAGTTAGACTTCCTGATATTTACCTTACTTTATCTTATATCTTATACTTAGCTGTCTGAATGCCCAAAACTGGGTTCATAATATTCTTAATAATTCTATGAAAGTACTGGTCACAGAGTACAGTGGTTTTCATTCATTCTTCTAATAGTTTCCATCCTTTCTTCCAAGTGTTTCTAATATACAGGCTCCAGAGCCTCACATTTTGCAAAATATATCCTAAACATTTTGGGAAGGCTATAACAGCAGACCTTTGCTATCAAATGTTAGTACTTGCCATTTCGGGTGTACGTACTCCTTGCCATGTGGATATTACATATCATACACAATTCTGAATCAAGGTAGATTATACTATTACCGTAACATAAGGTTTGCTTGAATAAGTAGGTGTGATACAAGAAACCATATGGTTGATGTTGGATATGGGTTAATAGCTAAATGTTAGTTGTAAATGGGTATTTAGCCAGGCTGGCTAGGAGTGGCTTTGTATACTTAGAAGTGATAGCAATCAACAAGTGATTTACTATGCATGAGCTTTCAAGTACCTAAGATAGAACTGCTGTTTACAATGGGTATCAAAAGAAAGAGTCTGGGAATCTTAGCCTAGGGAAAAGGGATCAAAGAGAATAGGCTGGGACAAGATGGGCTATAAGACATCTGGCCAGTGCTGAGATGCTCAGAGAAAGGACATAAAGGTAACACTGGAGATGAAGAAATGTTTTAGATGTGAAAGTATGGGAAGCTAATTCCTTGGGAAAAACTGGAAGTTGGGGAGAGGAGTTTGTTACTGCCCTGGCTAGTCCGAGCTTTGGGGATAATAAAAGATATCCTCTTGAAATCATAATTTGGCTTCACTTCTCTTTTCCCTTCCACGTGCTTCCGAGGCCACCGGACAAGCACGTAAACAAGCTCGGCCGTTAATTGCCGCAATATTCCTGGATAATACAGGCAGGCCAGAAATAGCTGACTCACTGCTTTAGGAGACCTCCAGGCAAGTACTCTAATTAAGTATGCACGCTACTTACGAAAGAGCCTCTGCCCCACGATGGCAGCTTGATGGGTAACCTATACAATACCCAAGTACTCTGCGTCTGCATACTGGCTACTCTATTGAGAGCTGCTACGATAACTCAATCATTCAGATTCTGACCTTTCGGAGGCTTTGTCTCCAACTCCAAATCTATTGTTTTCCCCCAAGTACGGCATAGCCTGCAGTCACAATTCTCCTTATAAAAACCCTTGATTCCGAGACCTTCCTCGGATCGCTTCCGAGTTTCATCCCGCCTTGCTGCCGCTTTGCTTGGCGAGCCTCCCCTCAGCCCCACGTGCTGAGCTACATCGCACCCCAGCTTCGCTCTCTATTTTTCTGGGCTTCAGGACAGGTGAAGTATCACCCAAACCAGCAATCCCTCTAAAAATCCCCCTATAACACTTCAACCTTTATTTTCTTTAGTTATCTTGTATGAGTGTGTCGCATACACTGTTTCGCTTGTATTTAATAAACATCATTTATTATTTCAACTTTTGTGTGCTACTTGACTCGACCTGACCCCGTAGACATAGGGTTCAAGATCTCGCTACGTTACCCTGCCTCTCGTAACGCTAAGCAGTGCTCTGAGCTAATTTTCCCCACCTTTAGTTGAGCACATTTTGGTGTCCCTCCCGGGACCCCCAGTACACAGGGTAACAAGTATATCTGGAGAACCCACGAATGGGCACCATGAGTGTGTAAAAGTGTGTCACACTTTATAATCCAGTGTGTGTTGTAAATCGTCACCTCCAGCAACAGTTGTAAGCTACCTGTACCTCATCAAATACAATAGGAAAAAGCCTGTGTGTTTTCTTGAGAGTAAGAGAGTACTCTCAACATGACAGTACTGTTATATTTATGTGAAACAAACTGCACCATTGCTATCTCTGATAGCCAAGGCATTCAAGGTCTTGGATTTAGTGTAGCAAGCTCCCATGGCCAGAAAGTATATTTCTTGATCCCCGGTGCAACATTACCAGTATATGTCCTACAAAAATAGCTAGTTCCCTACCACTAACCCTAACTTCTCCTCTCAGAGGATGAATCTATCCTGTTACCTGTGTGGAAGAAAAGCCTCCATATGCATTCTGTCGTTGGGTGAGGGCACGCACGATCTGGGAAGTTTTATCTGTAGACACATCTGGCATAGAGAGATGAGCTAAGAGAAAGTAGGCCGTGGTCTCTGTCTCTGAGAAGGATATTGTTCCATCTACAAAGGAGAAAGAAAGAGTGGAGTGGAAATTCTTTCTGTATGGAATAAAAAGCCAATAGGTGACTTTATTACCAATGTAATAATAATCCAGAACAAGAACTGTAAATGCTTTATCCTAGTCAGAAGACAAGTCAGCATACCAGACATCTCAATCCTCCATTTTTGGATGTCTCTAAAAATTACTAAATGTGCCATGAGAAAACCATATGCAGTGATTTTTCACTCAGGTGGCCCCTGTCAACCTGTACACTTGCCTACTTTATGGCACATTGGTTAATGTCACTGGATAGAGCATAGTATATAGCAGGAGTAGTCAAACCTGCTAGCTAATGGGATTTTCAGCTCTGGATTTATGTTTGGGTTCGTGGCTTTGTTCTTGTTATTTTTGCAATCAACTTTTGGTTGGCACACCTACCTCTGAAAATTTAAAGGTATTTCAAAAACAAAACAAAATAGCACCATCAGAAGAGCAGACAATGTTATAAAATACCAGTTTTTACTCTCTCAGTCTGTCTAAGTGAACAGTCTCTCATAATGAGATCAACTGGGTAAGTATTCAACTGTATCCCAGTGTTTGTAGTCATTTAAACAGCATTTCCTTTGCCAACAGCATAAACATAGTAAAGTGTTTTAGAAGTAGGAGTAGATGAAGATATATCAAGACTCAGTTGAGAAAAGTATAACAGGAAACCTTGGTTTTATTTCAAAAATGGTCATAAAAAGAAAAAAAATTGCTAAAATGGATAAAATTGATCAAACTGCTGTTATATGGCAACAAAGGTTAGAACAAAAAATTGCTTTTAATTCCACAGCCACAATGTTTATAGGTCCATTCTCAAAATATGGTATCAATCTTATTTATAGAGTGAGAAAGTGAGCCCTCCAGTATAAGCTCTATTTCACAAACCAACATATAGCCCTTGATTCTCAGAGACAAAACATATGGGAACAATCCTCTTTCAAGTATACTTGAACCAATAACCATCTTTGCTCAGAATGGGAGAGATATGTATTTTTTTTCTTTTTTTAAATAAATGAATCAGAAAAATAATGATCAACTAAATATTTCATATAGCACTGACTCTGATAATTCTGGACCCATTTTTTTCCATATCTTGTAGAGATGAAAAATGACCTAACTTAACATACATATTTTAGGAGGAAGCATTTCCTGAGTCGTTCACTATTAATCCCATCATCTTCAGTGGAAGTTGCTATTACTTAGAAGGAAACAAAGCCAGTCTAGAAACCAGGCTCATGAAACTGAAGGCCCCAGAACAAATTATGTACTGAGTGGGGTGTATTTCTTCCTACCTCTTTTGTCACTCTGTTCATCTAATTCTTTCAAAAGTTGTTGCTGTGTTTCTGCATCCCCGGCCAAGGTGAAGACATAAGCCAACAAGGCCTTGGTGTAGGGCCCATCCACAGAACTTAAGTTCCTCTTCAAACAGAGCAAGGCATTATCTATTAAGGTATCCTACAATACAAAAACAATACTCTGTTATGTTGTAAATAGATTTTATTCCATAAAGAACACCAGCACATTTATGTGCCTAAAGTTATTCTGATAGGATGACATAAAATATCCATCAACAAAATATATTTTCAGGAGTGTGGCTCCCTAAATGTGATGTTTCTCCCCTTTTGCAATATTTATCCTAATAGGCTCCACCTTACATGTATGCTTATGTTTATTATTATGTGTCTTCAAGTCATTTCCAACTTATGGCAATTCTAAGGCCCTTTCCGCAGCTTACATTTTAACGCTGCTGGAGTGTGGGTCTTGCATGATAAGCTTGGGCAGGAAGGCTCTCGCAAGCCTCCTGCTTCCCTGCTGCTTGGGCTCCACAGCTCCTTCCTGCTCACGCGAGAGCCCCGCCCGCGCCCCACCCGTGCCCCGCCCCTTCCTTCCACAGTGCTGCCTAGGAGTTGGAGGCTGCACTGAGGAGAGGACGCGTGACCGGCCCGGCTCCAGAGGCTCCACACCGCAGGTGAGTGTGGCCCAGGCTCGTGAGCCTTGTGCAAGCGCGGGTTATTTTCGGCTAAAAGCTGAAAATAAAAAAATGCGTATTTGCTGCTCCTGCGGGCCTTGAGCGTGGTGGAAATGGGAGTACATCATGCAGACCACTCCTCACATTTACACGACACTCAAAGGGCCCTTTTGCTTGCAAACTGACATGCGAAAAGGGCCTAAGTCAAACCTATCATGGGGTTTTCTGGTGTTGTGTGTGTGTGTGATATGCCCAACATCTCCAGTGGGTTTCCATGGCTGAGCAGGGAATTGAATTTTAGTCTCCAAGGTCCAACATTCAAACCACTATACCACACTGGCTCTCTTATGTACCATACCTTAAACAAAATAAATCAAAGTAATATGCCTACAAAGTTTTGCCTGCTTTAGTGTTACAGATTGCCCTGAAAGTCCATCCTTCAGACTTTAGACTAATAAAGGTCTCAGAAGCCTACAACTATGGGAAAAAGCCAAAGGCTACAGACTTACTTTTTTTTCCAGATGAAGTTCCAGCAAGGATGCAGTGACGTAAGCAGTCAGTGAGATATCATCATCCACAGCACCCTGAGGATGAAAAGAAAAGCCAGGCTGGAAAATCATGACCAGAGCACAATTTGAAAGATATTTTTATGGTCATTTTATCAGCATTGGAACCCAAGACTCCTGTCAGAGAAAGGTATAACTCTCTGTTACCCTGTTTTCTGGGGGTCCAGGGAGGGACACCAAATTGCTCTCAAAATTATACAAGTTGGGGAAATTAGTCAAAGAGCACAAGTTAGCACTGTGAGAGGCAGGGTAACGTAGTGAGATCTTGAACCCAATGTCTACGGGATCAGGCCGAGTCAAGGAGCACACTGGAGTGAAATAACAAATGTGAATTTTATTAAAAATACAATCAATCAGTGTGTGCACCACAAACACACAGAGAAACTATAGAAATAAAGGTTGGAGTGGGATCGAGGGATTTTTAGAGGAGTTGTTGGTTTGGGTAATACTACACCTGTCCTGAAGCCTGGTCGGAAACGGAGAAGCTGGGGAGCGTGGATCTCAGAATGTAGAGCTGAGGGGAAGGCTCGCTGGACAAAACGACAGCAAGGCGGGATGGAAGCCAAGAGCGATCCGAAGAAGCGCTCAAAATCAGGGGTTTTTATAAGGAGAATTGTGACCACAGGCTAGTTTGGACTTGGGGAAAACAATGGATTTGGGGCTGGAGACAAAGCCTCCGAAAGGTCATAATTTGAATGCCTGAATTATAGCTGAATTGTCAATACGATAGCCAGTATGCAAACGTGGAGTACTTAAGCGTTGTATAGTCAGATCATCAAGCTGCCGGCTCGGGGCAGAGGATCTTTTGAAAGTTGCATGCATACATAATTGAGTACTTGCCTTGAGGTCTCCTGAAGCTGTGAGTCGGCTGTTTTCTGGCCTGCCTGTATTGTTTCGGAATATTACGGCGATTATCGGCCGAGCCTGTATGCGTGCTTGTCCAGGGGCCTCGCAAGCACATGGAGGGGAATGGGTATGTGAAGCCAAATTATTGATATCAAGAGATATCTTTTTAATATCCCCCAAGCTCGGGCTAGCCAGGGCAGTAACATCTCACTTTAAAAAATCAACAAATATAATACAAGCTTTATTCCCTCACTTCACAGACATTTTTACAAACAATTGTAAATAAATTTCCAAATCAGAAATGGGTTACTTAGGAATGTAGGTTACGGCAAGATAGAAAGCAGGAAGGAGATAGAATAGAAACATAGTTCTTCTATTGCACAACAGAAAACAGGAGAAATCCTTTAAAACAAACATATATTTTGTAAATATATTTTTTATTCAATTTCACATAAAATAGACCAACACATAATTTTAAGCCCTTACACGCAAAGAAAAATCACCCCAGTAACATAAATAAAAAAGCCTTGCTATACATATTATACCTACCATATAAAAAGTGAAAAATAAAAATAGAAAAGGAAAAGAAGTGGCAAAAAAAAGTGGCAGGGGGGAGAAAAAGAAGAAAGGAATTACATAAAGAAAAGTAAGCTATCCAGACAGGCAAGGAAGATTGTAGCACAAGATGAGAGAGCAGAACAAGAAAGAAGAAACATACCAGTCATAAGACAAAAACACACAAACTCTTGCATCTACCTACTCACTACTTACTTCACCCCCTGGCTTCCCACATAACCTGACATCGGTTAAATTATCCGATCAATACATGTCACTTCATTTTGAAGAAAAGGAATTTTCCTTTATATATAAATATTTATTTCTTAGAGTTCTAAATCATCTAGATATCAAAATCCAATTGAAAATTGTCACCCATTCTATTCTTCATATAAAGTATATATGGGTTCCCAGAATTTCCAACATGATTGCATAGATTTGCCCTTCAACCATCCTAATAATTTCTCTATTTTCGCTACTTCCATCACTATAACTAATCATTCATGAATTAATGGAACAGATTTTTCGCTCCTATACTCTGCAAATACTATCCTTGCTGCTATTCTGAAATAATATAACAATATTTTATTTTCCTTTTCAATCTTATTGTCATAATCTAACATAGATATAGTTCTGGTATAAACATAATTCTTGATTTTAAAATCTTTTGTATTTCCCCATTCACACACAACCAATATCTTCTAGCCTTCCTACATGTCCACCATAAATGATAGAAAGTCCCTTCTTGTATATTACATTTCCAACTTTTACTATTAACTTTTTAATATATTTTTGCTGGCTTTACTGGAGTTAAGTACCATCCGTACATCATTTTTTTAAAAAATTCCTTATAGTCATAACAACTAGTGAATTTTAGACCACTTCTCCATACTCTTTCCCATTGTTCCAATAGTACAGGGTATCCCATATTGGTTGACCATTTTATCACAAACTGCTTAACTACTTCATCATCATTCGTGTAGTATACTAATAATTTGTCTATTTTGGCTATCAAATGATCTTGTTCCTTACATATTATTTTTTCTATGTCCAATTCCTTACTTTCAAAATCATATTTATTTTTATCTTATTTAAATCTTTCTCTCAGTTGATCATATGCCAGTGCTTCAAGCCAAGACTTCTGTGTTTCTGCTCACTGAAGTCCTGAAGAGAGTCTCCACTTCCTGCTACATATGAAGACTGACCACAGAAGGGGACAGAGCTAATTAGTTCCTTTTCCTCACATGTTCATTTTAAATACTGAATGAACTCCCTTCATTAATAACTTGTTAAGAGCGATAACCATAACCATAACCATAATGGAGAGTGGGGATAGCTACCCACTAAATATACACTTGAGTTTAAGCTTAACTAATTGTTATGCTTAAGCAATTACCTACACCCTTGAGTTTATGCTTTAGTAATTATTATTTTTCCCTCACATGTATTGTTCAGTCCAGTAACACTGAGGGATACCTTCCATTTCTATGCAGCCCTTCGTAGAGTAATCCTAACCCCCTTAGCTGACCAGCTAAGTGAGGTTAAGGATGGAGCATGTGAGAAGCAAAGAGGCTTCAATACATGTATAAAAGTGATCAGTAGGAGTGGGGCAATAGGAAGTGAGCTAATGCCGGAGGTTTTCTCTATGTATTTCTTACATCTATATACTTAGGCCTTTTCCTTCCTAACTTCCTGTTGAGATCACTTCAAGAATACAGTCTCTTTGCTCACTGAGGAGGGAACAACATGAGGCAAATCCAATCCCAGTAGTGGATGATAGTTTACCCCTCACACTTGAGTGCGATCTTTAGAGGTATTTGTAATAGATTAGTTCTGTTACCCTGATTTCTGGGGGACACCTCAGTGTGCTCCAAATAATGGGGAATGGGGAATGGGAATTAGCCAGAGCACAAGCTGTAGCACTAAAAGAGGCAGGGTAACCTAGAGAGATCTTAAACCCAATGTTTACGGGGTCAGGCCAAGTCAGGACCACGACACAACAAAGTTATAATTATGTTCTTTTATTTGTAAAGTCACAGTGCACTTGCGTACTCACTCACACAGAACTAAGAAACACTGTGCACTTGCGTACTCACACACACAGACCTAAGAAAATAAAGGGAGGAAAGTAGATAGGGGATTTTAAGAAGGATTTTTGGGGAAATACGACACCTGATCCTGTAGCCCGGGAAGCCTGAAGCAAGTCTGGAGCAGAGATTCTCAGCATGTGGAGGTTGAGGGGAAGGCTCGGCAAACGGAGCGGCAGCAAGGCGGGATGACAACCGTGAGCAATCCGAAGAAGTGCTTAAAATCAGGGGTTCTTATAGAGGAAAATGTGCCTGTAGGCTAGTCCGTTCCCGGGGAAAACAATGGGTTTCGGGTTGGAGACAAAGCCTCTGAAAGGTCAGCATTTGCACTGATTGGATTTAAGCGTATTTGTCAATAGCGCAGACAGTATGCAAATGGAGAACGCTTGACAGTTGAGTATCCAGAAGCGCTAATCTCGTCAAGCTGGTGGTTCGGGGCAGAGAATCTTTCGTATGCTCAGTGCATACTTAATTGGGTTTAAATGTGTACTTGCCTGGAGGTCTCCTGAAGCTGCATGCCGGAAAATTACTGGCCTGCCTAGGATATTTTTCAGCCGTTCAGCTGTGTCCGTGTGTGTGCTTACCCGGGGGCCTCACAAGCACATGGAGAGGAACAGTTTGAAATGGCCAATCTTTTGATATTAAATTATATTTAGTAAGCCCTGGGCTTGGACTATAGACCACAGTAACAGTTCTTTGTTTAATTTTTTAATTAATTATTTAACAAGACACAATACATTTTTTTTATTTCTTAGTTAAGAATGAAAATAATAGTACTCTATAACACAGTTGTCACCCAATTTTCACTTTCGTGTGTGTGTGTGTGTGTGTGTGTGTGTGTGTGTAAATAAAACTAGATAACAAACAGCTAAAGTTCATCCTACATGCCTTCTTCTAATGCTAATTTTCTTATGTTCTAGTTACTGATCATCTTTCCATTTATTATTCTTATCTTTCTTCTATACTTAGAAGCAATTTGTTAGGCATTCCCAGTCCTCTCTGAAGTTGTTATGTGTTTATCCTTCCCTTCACTTAAAGTGGTTAGCTTATCTATTTCTAACATGTCGTATCATTTTAGTAGCCATTCCTCTTCTGATGTTAATGAATCTACTTTCCTTTTTGAACATAGACAATTCTAGCAGATGTTATCATGCAAAGTAGTATTTTCCAATGTTTCCTCTCTTTTTAAACATCTACAATATTTATATTTAGTAGATACATTTCTGCTTTTGTTGGAAATTTTATGTTTAGGATATCTGCTATTAACATATGAATTTGTTCCCAAAATTTTCTGGCTTTGTTGCATAACCACCACATGTGGTACAGAGTAACTTTTTCTCCTTGATATTTTCAGTATTTGTCATTCATTACCTTTTCCATTTTGGCTATTCTCTTAGGTGCTAAGTACTACCTGTATAACATTTTATAATAATTCTCTCTCAAATTATAACATTTTATAAATGTTATGTTTGTATTCCACATTTTTGTCCTGTGTTCTAACTGGATTGAATGGCCAATATTTTATGCCCAGTTAATCATAACAATTTTTAAAAATAATTTCTGGTTCCAATTCTCTCTGTAATAAAGAAGTATAAAGTTTAGTAATCATGTGGTTTTTACTGAATATAAAATTATGTTGAATTCTGTTTTATTGCATTCCAATCCACCAGAGTCTGTCAATTTTAAATCTTGCTGTTAGTTGTTTCTATAATAGCCATAAACAATTAATTCCTTCTGTTGTAGTTTTTCATTAGTTTTTAACTGTAGTTTTCGTCCTGTCTGCCCAAAAGAGGTTTTCCAGTATATAGTTTGTCTTTATATCTTTCAGGCTCTGTGGTTGTATATCATGAAGAATTTTATCTCCTTATCTTCTGTTATCAATATTTCTGGAGAGTTTCACTGTAACATCATGTGGTTTACTCTTTCACATGTAAAGTATATTACTATGTCCCTTGGTAATTTTTTTTGTTTAGCTATCAATTCTTTGATAGCCTTGATAGCCAGACTCATCTACCTCCAGATCAAGTTGTTTCAGTGCCCAAACTATGTATTTTGCCAGAGCTGGGACCACACATTCATATAAGTTCTCTTTTTGTTTCTCTTCAACTCCTTAATTTAAGGCACCTCCTTCTATATCATTTCCAATATGATATTATTGTGTTTGGATTGCGCTTGTGAGGAAGACAAATTTGCTGTAGTTTTTCTGATCCTTGACTCTTCAGTTCTAAATTTTCTATTTTCTCTTTTATCACCATCATATCTTCTGATACTTTTGCCATCCTTTGGCCAATCTTCTCTAGTTTCTTTTAAATATCTGTTTTTATTTCTTCTCTAATAGTTTTCAAGTCTTCTTTGATCTTTAATTTAATTTTTTTTATTTCTTCTAATATTTGCATGCAAAGATCAAGAGGTTTATCTTCTGTTTCTGCTTGGACCCTTTCTGAATACATAATTTTGTCTGAATTTGTTTTCTGGTACTAGATGCCATGGTGGAACTATTTACTATTTTTAGGGTCACTGTTTGATAAATTAATTTCAAGTTATTTTGTCAATATTATTCTCAGTAATTAAAAGTGAAAAAGAAATAGATTGATGCTTTTTGTTGATCTCCTTCCCTATCCTTGGATGGATTTCCTAAGACAAGAAATCTAAGTCTCCTTTTGTCTTTTACTGGGACACTCTATGTCCAATTCTTGTTTCTGCTATAAGCTCATTTGTACTGGCCTGTTGCAGTGTGCTTAGTATAAATACTCAAAATTGATAGAGTGTAGGAGTGCCACTCTGCTAGCAGAGAGGAGTTCCCCTGTCAGGAAGATACATTCATCACAGAGGCCTCAGTGTGCTCATTGGAACTGACAGGTCACTTGTCACACAACTCGTCTTCCTCACTGCTCTGTTATCACCTTGCAGAAACATCATATACATTATTTTGCTGACTTAATGCAAGAGACCTTCTAGGCAGGTTGGTGACATTGCTATTTTTATGGTAACAGAATATGAAAACTCCTTTAGTGCCATCTGAGTATTTTTTGCTGTTATTACAAATAGCATCATGCTTACCTTGAGGGCATTATTGAAGAGCTTTCCCACACTTTGAAAACAGCCACTAGGAAGTTGATGCTGCCCCAGCCAGTGAACAGCATCATGGATGTGCTTTTCTTCAACATAGATATAGGACTTTGCCTGACCAAAGGCCCTCACCACAAAAGCTGTCAGCCTGTAAATCAGCAAATAAAAGAAAAATGAAGTGTTCCAGTCTCAGATTCAGTAACTATGGCACATAGTTGCAGCTTTGCCTGACAGGAACTAGCTCAGCTTACTCACCAGGTATTCCCTTCAGCATCGTGCTTCCCAAAGGCACTGTAGGAACCATCATCATGTTTGTAGAGCAGCTGACGCTGGTACCCTTCAGGGAAATGAGGGGAAATGTAAGGTCTGACTTTGGTATGTGAGGCATTACAAGGTTAACTGTTTAAGCTATTGCATTTAAATCTTGAGGTCACTCAGCTTCAAGTTGGGGTGTGTATCTATGTTAATTTTGTGGCAGGGCAGAAAGAATCTAGGAAACATTGTCATCACTCATGATTGGCTTCATTTGATCATAGTGATCAAAACTAATGGGCTATTTGGAAGGAGAAAAATTAGAGAGACCAGCAGGAAGGCAGAAATGGGTGCTTGGAATCTTACGGCTTTATCACAAGAGGCAGGTAAATGGCATTTATACCAGGATAAATAGTGTCTTTGGCTGGGACTTATCACATTATCTCATTCCCCTTCGGTTCTCCCAGTGGGAGTTCATTAGGAAAGTGTTTCATTTACAAAGAAAGTCATTAATGGATTAATTTGTTAATACTTTGTAAAAGAACCACTTTCCCAAAGGTCTCCCACCAGGAGAACAACAGAAGAGAAATGAAGTAATGTGATAAGCCCAAGCCCAAGCCCAAAACTTTATCTGTAGTAAGTGCAGTGTATCTGGCCCATGTGATAAAGACCTTGGTCACAGATGGTGGACCCTAGAACAGGTGTAGCAACTTTAACCACTGACACTTTGTAATAGGCTTCTGAAGTTGCATGTGTGCCTATTTTTTTCCCATTCTCCTCATGTCAGTGGTAGATGCCTTACCAGTTGCATGAAAAGACTGGGAAAGACAGCTTGGCAAGTGTATGTGAACATTTGGAAGCCCAACCACAGAGAGGAACAGCTAGAGTGGTATAGGATCAGAAAGATTCTCTAGTTTCTTGTTCTGTGGTGGACTTTTGCACTTTCCTGCATGCCAGCCTGCACCTGAGTTCTGTGCATATGAAAGAAAGAGTGAGACACTGGGAAGTAGTAATGATCTTACGCTGATATCATTACCCTCTCACAATCTCTTTCTTTCCTTTAGGTTCTTTAGAGAGAAAGAAAGGATGTGAGAGTGATTATGATTTTAAATAAGAAAGGGGCTTTGCACATACAGTCTCTGATAGATTAGTGCTGAAGGAATTAAGACTCTTGCATTATGTGGTCCTCAGTTCGCTGGAATTATTTCTCTCAGATAAGATCGTTCTGCTCCCCAAAATGGCAGCAAAGCAGCAGTCAATTGGAGAATCAGTGATAGCAATGGTATGAAGAGG
Organism: Cyclura pinguis; assembly: GCA_030412105.1. Lineage (NCBI taxonomy): Eukaryota > Metazoa > Chordata > Lepidosauria > Squamata > Iguanidae > Cyclura > Cyclura pinguis. The sequence continues at coordinate 215,871,100 of CM059600.1, forward strand.
AGGAAACAAGGGGGGGGGTGCTAGGAAATATTTCAGCCTCCTCAAAAATGCTTCCTTTGCCTTCCAAAATTTTTCAGGCACAACTAGGATTTTTGCAATGACAAAAAAAGCAAAGAAGGAAGACACAGGTAGGAAGATGAGCAGTGGGATGACCAGGAGGGCAGACATAAATTAAAATTTCCCTGCTATTGAGATGGCTATTTTTGTTTAAATAACCTCCAAGTTATTTAGATGTTTGGGAGTTTTTAGGTGGTTATTCAGGCAGTTTCAGTCCTTGAAGGCAAGACTTTTTATCTCACTTTATCCCTATCAATATATCCCAAGTGTCCAGCTTCAGCAATATGTTTATTTGTGGCCTATTCTTCCTCAAAAGAATAATAAAAAACATGGCTGTTGTACAGAGAGTTCCCCATTTTATTTGCACAATAGTCTTGTAAGGTTCCCTTAGGATGAACCATTACAGCTAGCCCAAGATCAAACACTAAGCTTCATGTCTGGGTAAAGATCTGAATCCAGATCTCTCTCATCCTTACATTCAGTGCTCAGGTCACTACACCATCCTGCTTCTCATGCAGCTCTGAAGAGAATGTTCACAAGTATTATAAACGTGGCTTATGTTTTGACTGTGACAAGTGAAGTGACTAAGAGGAAGCTATCATATTATATCACTTTGATGTTCACAAAGTTCTTGGCAATAACACAACTGACTCAGCAGCCTTCCGTTCCTTAAATGACAAAAAGAGAGAAATCAAAAAGCCATACTCACCACTCTTCATGTATTCTGTTGCCTTCTGTTTGATTGCAAGAGTTGCCTGACTGGTTGACTCCAGGTATCGAAGCACAAAGATGTTGGGAACAAACTTGACCATGTTTTGCTCACCACAGCCAAAGGGCATTTCAAGCAGTTCACCTACATTTTGTAGTGCAGCACCCATTATGTCTCCTGAATACAGATAAAATGGAGGATGAAAATATTAGAATCCTTTTTCTAAACTTCTGAGAATTCAGAAGTGATCTTCTCTCAGTATGAGCAACCTGATCCATAAATTTTTGTCAGGTGGTCAGAACACCAGTTAAGGTCTGCTGAATTTTCTGGTTTGAAAGGCCTGGCATCAGCTCATGGCATACTCATGTAGTTGCCAGGGTCCCAGTGGTTTGGCAGAGTCCTGGCCTAGCTCTTCCTTTGAACCATTATTCTGACATATGAGTGGGTCTGGAAAGCATCACTGAGATTTCCCACAATGTTTCAAAGTGACACAATGTGGGAGGCATTACTTTGGTTCAATGAGTGACAAGGAACCCACATGGCATAAGTGAGACTGGGGCTCAGCACTGCAATACAACCTCTGCTTCCAATCCATATATATCCAGTTAAAAATTTGAAAGTATGGAGAATAACATGTGGAATTTTTTTTGGATATTTACTTACACCTATGTAGACCAAAGCAGAACCTGCCCTAAAAATTTTTTGCACCTGGCTAGAACATTTGTAAGGGACTCTCACTTCTTGTATGCCCAAGGATGGGATTCTTGGCTTGACTTTTCTTTAGAAAAGAAGGCACATTTCCTCCTTACCAATGATAGAGACTGTGGCCCGGCCAGAATCCTTCACAACATCTTCAGGTAGCTTCAGGGAAACATCTTCTACCACTGGGTCCCCTGGAAGGACATAAAAGCCCAAGAATTAATATCACATATTGAGTAGAACCAAATGGCAATAACATATTTGTCATTGTTACGTATTTTCAAGTAATTTCTGACTTACGGCGATCTAACGGTGAACCTATCATGGGGTTTTCTGGGGTTGAGAGTGTGTGCCATACCCAAGGTCACCCAATGGGTTTCCATGGCCAAGCAGGGAATTAAACCATGCTTTCCAGGTTCACAATTCAACGCTCAGACCACTACACCACACAGCTCTTAGCAGTAACACATTATGCAGAGCTTTTTCCAAGTGATCAGGGTAAATCACATCTACCAGTTACCCCAATAATACGGACAGTACTATGATCCCATGTCAGCAAGGGAGAGCAGAGAGGCTGAGAGAGCTGCCAGTGGGAGAACTACACCTGGAGCTTGCTAGCTCACAGAGTATGCTCGTTACCTAGTCATCTCCATCTCTGTTCTGCCTTCTGTCTTTCACTCAGCAGACAAAGAGTTAATTTCTTTTATGCCCTGTGCATTGTGCTAGTGCCCTGGAGAAGACAGATACTTCCAGGTGTTGGTGTTGTTGCTTGACAGAAAGAATACAGTCCTTTAAATAACCTGCATTCAAGCCATATAGGACTTTATGAGTCATAACTGGTACTTTGAATTCCATAATTGGTTCCACAAGAAAGATTCCATGTTCTGTTTTCCTAGCACAAGCCAAATGGACCAGAGTATAGGATGTCACACAGCCATACATGGCCTAGCCTGAGCAAGAGATACCTCCAGTTCAACAAAAAAGATGCCATGTTATTTCTGAGTTGAGTTCCCTGGGAATCCAAGAAAACCCATACTGAATAAGGGATACAGCCCACGCAAGGGATGCTGTCCAGCCATACCTGAAGAGCACAGGAATGCATTGTAGGTCTTTTCTTCAAGGACACCTTCTGGCTGTGAAATGAAAAGGGAGCCATGAGTCCTTCCAGGGCTGCTCTCTCATGGGAATCTCCCTGACACTCAGCCCTCCACGACATGCATGCTCTCTCAGTGCCAGATCAGGTCCTCTGACTGAACACAGTTCTATTAGGGCCAAGGAAGTGCAGCCCTCTCCCTGACTGACCTGGCTTTAGCCACAGATACACAGGGCTCCTCAATTGCCAAGGAACTCTCTTTCCCAGGCTTCAGGCAATGAGACACAATGGAGATACAAAGCCCTTCCTGGGAGATCACATTGCAGGCTGTGGCAGCATTTGCCAGTGTTTGATGGCCTTGAGCCACAGTTAGGTTGATGTGTTGGCGACCCCACTGACCTTGACAAGCAGAGATTTTATCACTGTGTCTGACCGTCCTTGTGTAGGTGTCACAGAGATCCTGTTGCCACACAGCTCTTGGGTCTCCTCAGCCTCAGCAGTTATGGAGAAGTTGACATACCCTACCAGAAGGTAAAATAGTAGAGATCACCAAATGCCAGGCTTTCAACCAGAGGTCTGATGTCAGTACAAGTGGCAGGATGAAGAACCCCCTTGGGTATCACTCTTGACACCATGTGCAGGACTGCCAAGGAAGGCCACTACTGTTCCTTTCTACAGGACACATGGGATGGACACAGGTCAGAGCACAGTGGGAGAGGTGCTTCCGGAATGGTTACAGAAAGCAATATATGCACATATATGACTGTATCACTCTTCGATCTGCAGTGTGGCACTGGTGCAAACACACTGGCATGAGCAGAAGCTGGAAAGGGACACAGCTTTGGCTGGCAAGAAACTCACTCATCACTAGCAGCCTTTCCTCCACTGATCCATCTGGGTGCTCACAGATGGCAAAGTGTTTGAGGGGCATAAATGGCGGAACCTCAGCATCACAGACTTCCCAGTTCCCTGTACCCTTCCCCCTTCAACCCTCCAACCTCACCCAGCTGGGTGGCTGTCACATTCCAGGAGAAAGTCTTTGCCTCATCAGCACAGAGGCAAGTGGTAAACTGGCAGGCTGGGCATGGTTTCACCTCCACTTCTTGCGACTCCAGCAGGTTTACTCTTACCTAGGTGAAGCAAAGAAAGGAACACACGAGACAGACAAGGAAAGCTTGTCAGGGCAAGTGGTAACCATACAAAGGAGGGCATCATGTGGACACATGTGCCATGACCCTTCTCAGAATCAGGTCCCCATTAAGTTGGCTTCCCAGCCTTCAGGAGAGACATGTGGCTGGGTAGCATGGAGCTGTGTCTAGTAAAAAGAAGTCAGTAGGCAGTTTTTTTCACTTATTCTGGTCAACCTATTTAGGTCAGGAAGGAATTTATCCACAGGTTAGACTGGCTGTGGGATAATTTGTCTTCCAAGTGGATAGTCTGGCTTCCCCACACAAACCCTGTTGTTCTGGGAACAGGTCATGTGCTTCTTCTGCCCACTACTTGTGGCACACTCTGGCTTGGATTCTCTGATCTATGGGGAAAAGGAGTGGTACAAGCAGATGAATGTCCTACACCTGGATAGGGAATTAGACAAGGTGGTTTTCTGAGGCTTTCAATACTCTGAGAGACTCAGATCATCTTCTGACATGACACTTCATCTGCATTTCCATCCATGACAAGATATGAAAGCTGTCCTCAAAATTTGGTATTTTGGTTCAAAGAAAATATGAAACTTCCATCTTAGAAGTGACAGGTGACTGTAGGCACAGAAAGAACTGGATGATGTATGTTTCAGCCTCTTGGCCTCCATCTCCATCTCATCCAAAGCAGATCATAGGATTTCCCCTTGCCTTTGTTTTTGGATACATATGAAAGACAAGCATTTTTGTGAGTACTTACCTGGATGCAGTCTTTGAGGTAATTGAAGACAGTGGCTTTTAGTTTGAAAGTTTCTCCACGGACCACAGAATATGGCAATGCCAGATCAACAAAGAAGGGCTGGAAGACTCTGAGCGTGGCTTGTTGAGAGAGTCCAAATCCAATGTCTGCGACACAGAAAGCATTGGCATTCCACTCTGTGATGGTGTCCGGAACAGTTACCGGGTAGGTTGATTTCCCTTCCTCACTGAAGAACAGGAAGAGAGGTTTTTCTGGTATTCATTAAAACTATTTCTGTCTTTGTACTGTGGACACGTGTGAATGCTATCTTTTAAGGATATGGCACCTGTGGCCTACAGTAATGCAATCCAGATCAAGGCTATGACATGGGTATATGGAGAAGTTAACCATATATCTCCCAGTTGATCCCAGTTTGGATGGTTTTCTCAAATGGCTGTTACTTTAATTTGCATTGGAAGAGATGCAGTGGGAGGTTCTTGTTGATGCAAAGGCAAACAGTTCAGTTCCTTGAGACAATCATTTTTATCTAGATCACTCCATGTGAAAAACCTCTATTGCAGCCTTCCCCAACCTACTTAAATGTTTTAAAGTCATAGATGCCTGATATCTATGGTAAGAACTGGCAAGGAAAATTTGAAAGAACTCAGGATGGAAGGCCATGTAACTGCACTAGTGAAGCACAGATGGATGCATTTGCAATGCAGGCCTTGTGAGCTAACATTGTATGCATTTCACCTGAGAAGGAACCATGCTTCAGAGTATAGGCATCATCAGAGAAGACAAATGTCTTTTAGCACAGATGCCTGACTGATCCATATTGTGTATTACAAAAAATGTACTGGGTAAAGTTAAGCATGAAAGCAAAAGTTTCCAGGAGGGGAAACATAGGCCCTTTCTGCAACTTACCTTTTTCCAAAGCCACTGTGCAAGGATCCAGTGAAAGCCTCTTCTGAGAGGGAATTGCTTCTGCTGCGCTCCCCCTCTGCACTGGCTGTCTGCTGGACAGGAGGAAGCACAATGGCCCTGCCCCTCACTTCTGCAGAGCAGCCCAGCAGTTTACCAGGCTGTGCTGGGGGATGAAGCACAGCCATTGCGCTTCCTGCTGTTCTGCACAACAGGTAAGTGTGGGAGGGAGGTGGGAAGACTCTGCAATCATGTGTCATTTTTGGGAGAAACCCAAAAATGATTTAATCCATGATTGTGATGGGATGGCCACGGGATTGTGATCACATCATGCAGAACTGTCGTTGTGATCCTGTGGTGATCCCGTGTCCATTGCAGATTGGAGGTGGTGTGTGAAAAAGGCCATACCCTAGTGGGTTGCTCTTCCCATTTGCTGTTAGGTAGGACAAAGTTTGAAGCAGCAGCCAGCAGGGGGAGCAGCTCATAAATGATTCAGTCTTGTTGCTGCCTCTACTCTGGATAGGCTGTTTCTCTTCATTTCTCATTCCTTAATCTTTCTCACAAAAGAAATAAAGAAATAAATCTCTGAATTTTGTTCTCTCTCTTATCTGTCTCTGTTCTTAGCTAGTCTTAGGATAAGACCCCTCTGGTTAGTCATAGCTATGTATTCTGCCTGAGAAGATGAGGGCCTGAGAATGTCTGGGGATTTGCTCCTGCTCACTGTGATGCCTAGCTTTTTCACTGCCAATTCTTGTGTGATTGAATAGTCACAGCAGATAGAGGATTTAGCACAGTCAGAAGAGAGCAATCACTCCATCCTAAGGCGGAGTGCCAGGCACCAAAAACATTAGGCCCAACGTGAGCCTAGGAAAGCAGCTGCAATCATCAGCTGCTGCAAGGTGAGTATAGATCGCATTTCTCTACCCCCTGTAGTTGATCAGTTGCTTCATCCTCACTTCTATAAATGGGTCCAGATGATTGCTCAGGAGATTGCAGCTTCCCAGGGGCCCCAGTCCCATTCCTGCCTTTTCCAAAGCCCTGGCTGTTCAATCAGTGGATGGAAGTCTTTTTCTCCCCCCCGCCACCCCACTTCATCCCTCCTTGAGGATGAATCAACCATCCCAAAGCTACTATTGTGGTCATCATTATACAAAAGGTTATAGTTATAGTTATATAAGACGGTTATAGTTGAGGCAGGAGCCATTTTAGGTCATAAGAAGTTGCCCCCCCTCCCGAACAAACCGCTGAGAAGCAAGAGGCCCAGCCAAAAAAGAAGAAAGTCTCTTACAAGCATACTTCCCCTGTTCACTCCTCAAATGAGGAACTATCAGTCTGTTTAGTCTCATCACTAGCTTCTGGTTGCAAGGAAGAGGAGATTTCAGAGCATGAGATCAATATTTCTTAGACAACCACCTCAGCTTGCTGTTTCAGGCAGAGGACTTTGGAGTCCTTTTGCACAAAGAGGTTAAGGCCCTAGAGTAACCCTTTTTCCTCTGGCCCCTCTCAACATGATGATCCTGATCTTCTTCAGAGCAAGGGTGATCCTTTTCCAAAGCCAGTCCCTTCCTCCTCTCATGTACCTTTTCTGTACAGATTTCATGAAAGTTGACAGATGAGAAATTTTGTAACTCATAACAACTAAGCTCCAAGTATCATTAATGGATGCTCCAGTTTGTGCCTTAATTTCCTCTTCTTTATATTCTAAAGATGGTAAAGATGTGTTCAAAATTCCTGAAGACAGAAGATTCAGCTCTCAAGAAGGCTTATGAGATTCCCCCCCACCCCACGGTCATCAGAGCTTCTTCTGCTATCTCTATTTCTTCTAGGGCATTTGTGTGTGTGTGTATGTGTGTGTGCGGGTAAGGAAGCTCTTTAATGAAGTTCCACAAGGCAATGTTATATTACATAAGAGGTTCAAACAACAATAATAGCAACAACCAATCCAAAAAATAGGAACACATTTCCCTCCCCAGCATGGCCCCCTGTTTTTCCAGGTAGAAGGAAAACTTCAATTCTTTGCTTACAACTTGGGGAGCAGCCACCTTGCACCAGTGGGTGATACAGACTCTCAGGGAGTATTGTCTGATAGACTTTCACACTCTTCCTCATCATTTATCTTCATTCATTCCACAGAGTCAAAAAAAGAGAGAAAAGAACATCAGCTAGTACAGAAATTTATCCAACACCTTTTTGAGACAGGAGCAATTGAAACAATCCCATCCTCTCAAAAATTGAAAGGCTGCTACTCCATATTCTGTGCCCCAAATTAACAAAACATGGAGGGCCATTCCGGACCTAAAGGGGGTAAACTGATTTGTGAGAAAACACAAATCTGGGTAGAAATTCTCAAGATGATCTTGGAAGCTCTCAGACCCTTGGGATACTCTTGTATCACTCATTCTTGTGCCGGCATACCTACTTGTTCTGATTCACCCCTGGCACAGGAAGTTTCTACACTTTACATTATTAGGGGCAGCATTTCTAGTACAAGGCCCTGCCCTTCAGGCTTTTATCCTCTCCAAGGATATTTATCAAAGTAATGGTAGCAACAGTTCTTCTAACCTGTGTTGAATGTTACCTTGTCTTCCTGAAAGCAGAGTACACCAAGGGCCAACTGGCTAAGCAGAACGCATTGATCCGGCAGAATGGCATTTCCACCCATTCACTTTCCAGTTGATAATAAGTTGCTTCAGCCTGCCATAGGTAGATCTGTTTACCTCTCCAGTCAACAATCAGATGAGCAGGTTGTTCTCTCAGTTCCAGACTCAGAAAGCAGAAGGAATTGACATACTGACAGCTCATTGGTCACCGGGCCTGGAGGTTGAGCAGAGTATGCTCATGGTGGAAGGTCTGCCTCCCAAGATTGTAGACACTATCATTAACTCCAGACAGCTTTCAACCAAAGGCATTTACAACTTTCCTTTCAAGTATGGATCAAAAGGAAATGAGTATGTTGCAAGTCTGTTTTGGTTAATTCCTTATTACTGTTTCTCTTACTGTAAGCCAGCATGATATAATGGTTGGAATGCTGGATTACAACTCTGAAGGCCAGAGGGCAAATCCCCCCTCAACTGTAAAAACCCAGTGGGTGATCTTGGGCACTCTCACCTTTGGGCACACTCTCTCAGCCTCAGAGGGAGGCAAAGGCAGCCCCTCTCTGAACAAACTTTGCCAAGAAAACTCCATGATAGGTTCACTTTAGGTTTACCATAAGTTGGAAATGACTATGAAGGCACACAACAACAACAGTTTCTACAGGATGGATTAGATAAAGATCTTCATCCCAATAACCTTAAAAGACAAGTCTCTGCGATCACCTGTAGCCCCCCAGCTAAGCAGTATCAGAAACTCACCTCTCGTCCCCCTCTTAGGAGGTTTCTGAGGGCAGTTTCTTTGTTTAAACTGCCAACAACTCATCATTGTCCCACCTAGATTCTTCACAAGATTGGTGATGCCTTAAACAAACTTCTCTTTGAATCCTTGAGACAGGTATCACTCAGATTTCTTTCTTAGAAGGTCTTCTTCCTCACAATATTCTCATAAAAATTCTGTTGTTTATAGCCTTTGTTATTCTTCCTGTTATTTAATATTAAAATCTTTATATTTCTTTAATTAGTAATTTCTAAAAGTCTCTCATTTCATGCTTTTTGCTCTTTCTTAACTCTGCTTTTTTAAAAAAAACAAACACCCAAAGATTTAATTTACTTAGTTTAAGAAAGAGGTTTCATGGCTTTTCTTGCCCAATGGGGCAAGCTGGTAAATTCAGTCTCTCTCCTGTCCATCTATGATTATCTGTAATTTATAAGGCAGTTTAATTACCAGGAAGGGATCCTTGGATGATCAATCCTCCAAGCCCCATTTAATCCAGGGGTGATTTTCTCAGATCTCAAAAGTCTGTGACTGGTATGTCTCTGCTGTGGTATGTCTCTCCTGGAGGAGATGAATGGAGCATCAACATACCTCCAGGAAGTCCCTTTCTCAAAATGATTACTTTGGCTAGGAGGGTGCTGGAGCTAGGAGTCCTGTCAGCTTACAAAGAACATTTTTCATCCAGATTCTGTAGGCTTACAATTGGGCCCAGCCTTTATAACTAAAATCAACAGAATGGTTTTTTTCATAGATCAAAGGAAATTATTCTGCCTTTCTTCTGTCCTCATCCTGCTGGACAATTAGAGAAATCCTGGCATACCTTAGACGTTCGCAGAGTTCTCAATATTCTCAAGCATACTCACTTCTCAGAGTTTCAGACTGTTTGTTCATTTTTTTTTTTTTAACTATTCAACATGGGTCAAGGATGTTTCATCCTTCACTCTGTCATGTTAGATCATCGTGACTTGCTATTCAGTTGCAAGAACCTCCCTGTCTGGCATAGTTGTGACTCATTCCAACCATTGTGCTGCTATTTCTGCTGCTCTGGCAACCAATGCTCCCATCTTAAAGATCTGTAGGGCTGTCATTTAGTCTTCACCATCCATTTCCATTTGCCACTAAAATTTGGTGGAGGCTTCCTTCAGCAGATGCATTCTGCAACCTGTAGTTGCCTGTAAGCTGTCTGGTTGCCTTTCCCATCCAATAGTTCAGGAGGTTTTGTCTGTCACACTTCAGGAAGTTTCCCTTCCACTGCAGGGAAAAGGAACATTGGTCTTACATCCGAGATGTTCATTTTCAGCAGTGGAAGAAGAAACATCCTCCCTGTCCCAAACTGAGGATTAAACATCATCCTAGCATGGGCTGGCTTAGGGTCCACCCAGGCAGACTGGAAAAGTAAGAAAGTCCCTGGTGTTCTTCCCATCCATTCCAATTTTGTCGTAGGGAGAGATTTTTATGATGTTTCCCCATCCTGATGTATTTTCCAGGGAAATCCCAGCACTAACAAGGACTTCCACTCTCCAGGTCAGCTTAAATTAAGCCAGTATTTCCTGAAATGAAAGGAACTTGTTCTTGACTATGTTTTTTCTTTTTAAACATATTTTTGTCATCTTTTCTAAATATATAAAAATACAACACTAACAATTAAAAAAACAAAGAAAAACAAAGGGAAAAAAGATAGATTCAACGAATACCAAGAGGAAAAACAAAACAAAAAGAAAAATAAGAGAGAATTCCGGCTTACTCAACAGTAATTAAATAAAAAAGAAGTTACCATGCTTCTGTTACTGCCCTGGCTAGCCGGAGCTTTGGGGATATAAAAGATATCTTTGATATCAATAATTTGGCTTCACATATCCCTTTCACGTGCTTGCGAGGCCCCCGGACAAGCACACATGCAGGCTCGGCCAATAATCGCCATAATATTCCTAGACAATACAGGCAGGCCAGAAACAGCTGACTCGCCACTTTAGGAGACCTCAAGGCAAATACCTCCATTAGGTATGCAAGCAACTCTCAAAAGATCCTCTGCCTGGCGCTGGCAGCTTGATGATCTGACTATACAACGCTCAAGTACTCCGCGTTTGCATACCGGCTATCCTATTGACAATTTGGCTCTAACTCAATCATTCAAATCTGACCTTTTGGAGGCTTTGTCTCCAACTCCAAATCTATTGTTTTCCCAAAGTCCGACCTAGCCTGTGGTCACAATTCTCCTTATAAAGATCTCTGACTTTGAGTGCTTCCTTGGATCGCTCCCGAGTTCCAGACCGCCTTGCTGCCGCATCACTTGGCGAGCTTCCCCTCAGCTCCACGTGCTGAGATACATCGAACCCCAGCTTCGCTCTCCATTTTCTTCCAGACTTCAGGACGGGTTTTGTATCACCTGAACCAACTATCCCTCTGAAAATCCTGGTATCTTACTCACACCTTTATTTTCCTTAGTTATCTGTGTGCTTGTGTTGCTTACATTGTGTGCCTGTATTTAATAAAGATCATTCATTACTTTCCAACCGGTCTGCTTCTTGACTTGGCCTGACTCCGTAAACACTGGGTTACAACATTCCGCTAAGTTACCCTGCCTCTCGTTTGGCCAACTAGTGCTCTGAACTAATTTCCCCAACTTGTATAATTTTGATAGCAATTTGGTGTCCCTCCCGGGACTCCCAGAAAACAGGGTAACACTTCACTAATACAATAAATTGTCAACCTCCTTTTTATAGGAAATAATTATTAGAATCCAACTCAGAACTCAAATAATATTGTATATAATGATTATATAGGAAGCCCATCTAACATTTCCATATATTTATTTAAAATATTAATAAGATTTCATAGTAGAATTCAACTTTTTTTTATTAGGATTAATAAAATCTAAGTTAAACAAAAGCTATATCACTTTGCCTTTTTGCTGTATCTACTTCTTTACAGTGCATCTATGTGTCTCTCTTTCTTTTCTTATTTTGTTTATGTTTCCTTAAGACCAAAACATCATCAAGCAACAGACCTCCTATTAGTATCTTAAATCAGAAAAGCCAAACCCCGTCATTATAGATCTTCTCCTTTAGATTTCACTCTCAGTTTCCTGCCCAGGCGCCATAATTTCACACCTTATCATTTTTCAAAAATCCACACAAAACCTGAGGGGAAAATGTCTTTCTATACAGAATACTTCTGTGCTTTTAACCATTAACCTCTTCTTTTCTCCTCACAAACACCCCAAACACCTCAAACCAACAATGTTTTCTCCCAGAGACTTCTTCGCATATGTTTCTCCCCTCTGAATTCAGTCTCTCTAGGCATGGTTTCCAAATTCTTTTCTAAGTCTTAACTATCCGTCTGCTTTGGCCAAAAAAACACACACAAAAAAACCAACCCCAAAACCAAACAAAAACCCTCTTCCTGGGACAATGTCTTCACCTTCCAAATCAGTTCCTCATTCAGTTGATTCCTCTGCTTCTTCCATTTCATCCTTCAGATCCCTATTTGCTGTGATGTCATCCATCCAAGTAAAGGCCATTTTAAGTTTTTAAAATTACTTTTCAACCATTTAATCACCCAAATTGCTGTTTCTTTCTCTCCATTGAATGGCTGCATTTTCTTTTGTTTAACAAAGTCCTGGCACATAGAGAATTAATTCCTTCAGTCTAACAAGGTGCTTCAGAAACCATGTTGCCACAATCAGAAGGTTTAACTTCTGTGGCTTCAACTCAGTCAAATCAAGTTTCCCTTTCTCATAACAGATTCTTTTTTATTATTTTATTTTTTGCCTTCTTTCAAACCAACTTTAATTGCAAAATATGGAAAAATTGCCAAACCCCCCCAACATCTTGCAATTTTAAAGTTACTCTCATCATTTTAACCCTCTCTAATTTTGCTCATTTAAAAACTTTGCTTTTTTCCTTTTCCTGTTTTTTTAAAGGTCTTCTGTTTTCAATCCATAGCCCTTAATATCACTTAAAACCATTCCTCAACATTTCTCTTATTAAACCAAAAAGCAAGAGACTCACTGAACATTGAATGACCACTGGTTTGGAGGTTCTTTTTTACTTTTAAATCCAAGTATCAGTATGAGTAGAATAATAGATGAAAAAGAGAATGCTGTTACCGCTTGATGACCCATATAGGTGGTGTTTACTGCAGTGGATGGTTGGATGGTTGCAACCTGTGATCCCCGCCATCTCATTCCCCAGCAGCTGCAACTGCTCCCAGGGGCTTAGTGGCTTTACGGACACAAATAGGTGCGCTCCTCATTCCCTCCCCCTTTATTTGGGGGTCAGGGCACCAGCCAGAATTAGTCTCCAAACTGGTGCCTATCACTGTTGCCACACTTTCCTCCACAGAACTTCCTTGGAGAAGATCTCAGCCATCTGTTAGCCACTCAGGAAGTCCCATGGCTATATGTTTTTCTTACTTTGGAGAAGTACCAACAATGTTTTCTCCCAGAGACTTCTTCGCATATGTTTCTCCCCTCTGAATTCAGTCTCTCTAGGCATGGTTTCCAAATTCTTTTTCTAAGTCTCAACTATCCATCTGCTTTGGCCAAAAAAAAAAATAAAACCCCAAAAACCAAACAAAAACCCTCTTCCTGGGACAATGTCCTCACCTTCCAAATCAGTTGGCTGCCACCAAGAAAAATAGCAACTGTTCCCAGGACAGAAGATTTAATGGAGATCAAGCAAGGGAAAGAGGAACACTCAACAATAAAATAAAATCATCCCAGTGCTTAACTAATCTAATATTGCTAAAGCACTTTAACACTTTGACTATAACTCTGGAACAATAATTTAAAAGGTCTCAGTGGAAATTGGTGAAAGGCAACTTCTGAAATGTTGCCTGAGTCTAGATGTAACATGTGATCAGTGGGAGGAGGAGGAGGAGGAGAAAGAACACAAGAGGGGGGAGTGAGGGAAACCCAGGATAAAACAAGGAAGAATTTGGATGCAAAACCGTGAATATATAGCTAAAATCAAAAGAAAATCAACTGGAAAGATTTGGTACTTCTGGAAACTTTTTTCCTGTCCAGATAAACCTGTAGATTCCTTTTGTGTTTTCCTATTCCTTTATCTTTCTTTTCAATTTGTAAAGCTTTTTAACTTGGATGTAACATTGACTGAACAGTTTATGGGCTGCTGTCCTTGAGAGCTGCTGCTGAGAATTTTGTCCTATCAGATGAAATGGGAGGAGCAACCCACTTAAGGATATTTCCTCTTCCATTCCTGCAAATGAACATCTCACAAGACCACTGTTCCTATATCTTTGCAAGGATCTATCTGAAGAATAAATCTGCGTAGTGGACAGGAGGAAGATTTGAATTCTCCTATGACAGCTGGCCTGGCAGCCAGGGAAGAGGCCTCATGTTCATACGTGATATTTGGATTCTCCCTTCCAAACAGAGTTTTACTTACTTGACAGGGAACAGATTCCAAACCCATGTCTCTGGGAAATGTGTCCTAGGTTTGCCTTCCTCTTCTTTTCGAGTGCCTGAATCAACAGCTTGAGGTACTTCATTAGTGGCACTAAAAGCCACAGGAACGGGTTCATAAATAGTATCTATAGGAAGGATCATAAATGTAAGCCTGTCAATAAAGATGGATCATCATCATCACCATCTGTACCTGTGGATTTAGAGAAGTGTGTGTGTGTGTGGGGGGATGATGAATAAAGGCCATGTTGACTGATGAAGGAAACTGCAGATGCTCAGAAATCACAGAATGGCTGGGAAGGATTAGCAACAAGGAAGCAGCCTGCATCAGATGTAGGGCTAGATCAGAGGTAGGGAAGCAGTTCAAGGTGTGGAGTTGGATCCTTTCCACTTAGCTTATTACCCCAAAACGGGTGACTCAGGGGTCTACCTGTGATGCCAGTACCTCCACGTGACAGAAGGGAATTAGCTCAAAATTAGGAGGCCTTAGAGAGTGGGATAACTTAATGAGATCTTTGCACCAATGTTTACAGGTCTTGCAGGAAAGAACCAGCCAGAGATTCCAAAATAAACTAAAAATGTGTTTTAAGTGCAATTCACTCATGCATGCACAGAAGATACAAACAGTCACACATTCACACAAGAGCTAACCAAGGGATAAAGGGAGGAAAAATTTTGGATAGCGAGGCTGACGTTCTTATGTTATAATTACCATTCCAGAAGAGTGGTGAATAAGCAGTGGAGTGGCTTAGACTTATGTGTCTAAGGGCAGTAAACAATTAGGAATCAGAACAACAACATGGCCACCAGCAAACAAAGTACTGCATCTGACTGCTCAAAACCAATGGTTTATACACTCTATTTCCCTCCCTGAAGAGATGTGAGTTAATTGCTTTCTGGCAGATTAAACAAAAGGGGTCTGGAATGGATTGAATGTTTCAATTTAATTTGTAGATGACACCAAACTGGGAGGGGTTGCTAATACGCCAGAGGACAGGATCAAAATTTAAAATGACCTGGACAGATTGGAGAGCTGGGCCAAGGCTAACAAAATGAAATTCAACAGAGAGAAATGTAAGTTCCTACACTTAGGTAGAAAAAATGTAATACAGAAATATAGGATGGGGGACACGTGGCTGGATAGCAGTACGTGTGAAAGGGATCTAGGAGTCTTAATAGACCACAAGCTGAACATGAGTCAGCAGTGTGATGCGGCAGCCAAGAAAGCCAATGCAATTCTCGGCTGCATCAATAGGAGTATGGTGTCGAGATCGAGGGAGTTACTGATACCACTCTACTCTGCTTTGGTTAGACCTCATCTTGAATCCTGTGTCCAGTTCTGGGCACCCCAATTCAAGAAGGACATGGTCAAGCTGGAGCAGGTCCAGAGGAGGGCGACCAAAATGGTGAGGGGCCTGGAAGCCAAGCCCTATGAGGATAGACTTAGAGAGCTGGGTATGTTCAGTCTGCAGAAGAGAAGGTTAAGAGGGGACATGATAGCTATGTTTAAATATTTGAAGGGATGCCATGTAGAGGAGGGAGAGGGCTTGTTTTCTGCCGTTCCAGAGACCAGGACACGGAGCAATGGATTCAAGCTGCAGGAAAGGAGATTCCACCTGAACCTCAGGAAGAACTTCCTGACAGTCAGGGCTGTCCGGCAGTGGAATATGCTGCCTCGGAGTGTAGTGGAGTCTCCTTCCTTGGAGGTTTTAAAGCAGAGGCTGGATGGCCATCTGTCGGGAGTGCTTTGAGGGTATTCCTGCATGGCAGAGGGTTGGACTGGATGGCCCGTGTGGTCTCGTCCAACTCTACATTTCTATGATTCTATGATTCAATGTCTTGGTTGGATAATGTGATTGGGCAAGGTTTTGGTAGGGAACGCACACAGCAGGGGTGCTTGCCCATTTAATCAGGGCTTGACTATTGTTTTTGTTGAGAAGATTAGCTTAGAGCCATTAAGTCAGGCTTTCCTGGCTAATTCTCAGTGAACTTATGACCTGGCCATGCTGAGATTACCTTTCCAGCCAGTGTCCCTTTCTCCACATGGCTTGTCAGCGAAAACGTAACTTCCAATTTCCATATTTTGCCAATTAAATTATATCAAAGTGTGGGGGTGTATAGTCTGTGTGGGCTAAGTGACAAGAGTGGGGATATAACCATGTACTTGACATCATACACTCCCCAGGATGAACTGTGGGAATGTTCCTGAAGCCTGAGCTGGTATCTTCAAGTAGACTTTACCTGACCCACCACCTTCTCTAAGGGGGAAAAGATGGGGTGGACAGAGCATCCCAGATCCCAGTGCTAAAGCCCCAGGTCTGCTGGAGCACATTCCTCTCTTCTTTCCACCACAAATGGTTTAAACTAACGTCAACCTGATATTAAATCCAAACCAGGAACTGCGTTTGGGGGGGGGGGGGGACAGAAATAGAAAAAATGTGGCAGCATTTTTAAGACTAACTGGCTTTTAATTTTGCTTGAGCTTTCATGCCTACAAACCCACTTCTTCAGATGCAGTATCAAGTGGATCCAAAGAAGTGGGTTTATTTCCATGAAAGTTCATGTGAAAATAAACACCAGACAGTATCAAAGGTGCTGCCACATTTCCTCTCCCCACCTTTCTTCCTTCTTTGAAAACTGTGAACTTAAACTTAAATAACTGCAATTATTTAAACTTTGGTCAAACACTGTGGTTTGATCTTTCCTTATTTTAATAGACAGTTTTAATTTTAATAAACAGTTTAAATCAACCATGGTTTGGTTCAGAGACAGTAAAAAAAAGTGCTTAGTTTAAAATAGGAAAAGAATGGCCTCCAATTTCCTCCTCACACTTGTGCTACAAGAGGGAAGAAGAGCAAGATATGTGCCAGTCTCCAGACTATACAGATTCATTTCTACAGCCCTAAGTAATGGCTTAGTATTATGTCTGAACCAGGCTTCTGTTTTAGGCATTTTTTAAAATCTATTTTTGAGTAACACAGGGCAATGTCCTCATAGTGATCTAGACCACAAGTTGGTGCTGTTCACATGTGTTTGACTGCCACTCCCATCACCTCTGCCAGCATTTCAGAATGTGGCTAGACAACCGATTGAAGGGATGCTACAAGTGGCACAATCAACAGGAGTCCATGGAGCTTGTTCACCAACCATTGTATATGATCGGCCTGACTATTGCATTGTCAGACCTGTATGCCTCCAGATTGTAAGTACTTTACTGATGACTCATCTCAGTAAATGATACCAAGGTACTGAAGCAGAAGGAGATGTAGCACATTGCGGCCACGGCTGTTTACATATCTGGTCAAGCTCTTCCTATTCTGTGAAGTTTTCAAATTAAAGTTCTGATTGATTTCTTTTAGTGTAGCCATAAAAACTTCTTTGGTCCTTTGTTGCTGCTTAGTTATGTTTCTCTTACTAAATAACTGAATTAATTTGATTATTTTAGTGTTGTTTTATGACTGTTGTATGCTCCTTGTGCTGCCAGACAAGGTTATGACAGTACAATGACATCCTGCCTGACTCATTGAAGTAGCCTGGAGATTCAGACATGGTTGCCTTCAAGTTCCAGCCCTCCTGTATTTTCCCATTGTTTCCTCTGATTATTTCAAACAAAGAAACACTATTAAGGAAAAAATAGAATAATTGTGTGATGACTTCTGTTTGCAGTGGGAACTATTTTTCTGGAAGCACCCTTTGTGCACTTTTAAATAGAAAAGAAATATAGAAATCCTGAAAGTAAATGCATTAATAAATAATTTGTCATCACTGTGGACACTTGGGACATTTTTCCTGAAAGTATGGGTTTTTTAACCAACATGTATTGCACCCCACCAACATGCAATTAGTATGTTTCATACATGGGGAAAATGAGAAACTTCTCTCCTAAAATGCATTCCTGTTTGTTCCATTTGCTTTGTGGAATGAGCCTGGAATTCATGTTGGCTGCCCTTTGTCATGTGACTGGTAGCATAGGACACAGACAGTTCCCTTGTGCCTGGCCTGAACTAAGTTTTCTTTAAGTTTTATTTCACATTTGTTTCTTTGTTTTAAATATGAACTCTAGTCTGGCAGGTTTAATTGATGTATTTTTAATTCTTTAGAGGCTATGGGCTTCCTAATCCTACTGGTCTGTTGGGGAAAACAGCAGGCATGGTTGTGGGAGTTTGATGCAAAGGATGAGATGCAGGTGGGGTACACTTTTAACAAATGAGCCTAAAGGAGTTATTTTTTCAATGTGGCAACATAAAGGGGTTTCAATGTCAATCAAAGATAGTCAAATAGTGTGGAGAAAACATTGAAAACAGAAAATAGAACCCACAGTGAAATTTGAAGATCACGTGATATCCTTTCCTATGATATAATGGTCAAATTATTGGTCAAAAACAACATATATTCTCTCTGATTAACCAGTTTTTTCTCCTACAATGAGATTTCCTCAGAGATCAGAGTTGCAAGTAAAGCTCATATTTACCATCTCATGACACACACACACACGCGTACACACACACACACATACACAGATGTTGTACATACCCACAGCATTTTAAGGCAGTGAGAAAAAGCACATATTATAGCAAGCAGATGTCTTTCCCCACTAGGGATGTAAGAATTCCATATAATCCACCTTACATGTATTTTGACAGCTCAGGTAGTCTTGTCCTCCCTTATCTGCAGAACCATCTTTAATAATAATAAGAAATAAGAAACATAATACACATTTTAATATTTATATGCAATTATATGTGCAGAAATGTCCTTCTTAATGTTCTTTTATTTTAGTTGCATCTCCTTCATTATCAAGCATCATCATCACAGCCCATCACTGTCCCATGGGGATAGTTCCAGGGAAGCTGAGGTACAATGAAATAAAAATAATAACCAGCACCAGCCACTTCCATCTTGGATCGTTAACTTGCAATTACTACTCAACAGTTGGTGTGAGGAAATGACCAAGTGAAAATGATGGAGAGTGAAGGCAATCATTTGCATTAGGAATAACACCAAATGACCCACCCAGAGGAGAACAACCCCACTATAAAGAAGTTCAGAGTTGTTGTCCCCAGCCCGCAGACTGTGGCAGCACCAAGGGATTATGTAAAAAATGCAATATATAAATAAGATCAAGCATTCTCCAGAAGAGTCCTTGGGAGGAAACTTTAATCTGGGGAAGGAAATAACTTCTGCTACATTGTACATACAAGCCAATAACTGGATAGGTTTTATGGTAGCAGAACTGGAAATGAAAAGATTCACAGACAGGAAAAAGGTGATGGAAATGGGTAGTGATGGTCATATACTGGCCTGTGGTATGCCAAACAAACACACTATTCCTGCGCCCCACACCCACTGTACAGAAATTTGCAAAGGTATTTCCCATAGATATATATGTAACTATCTCCAAAAACTTTGAGGGCTGCCGATCCTTCCCACACAACTGCAACTTAAGACCAGTCGGTCCATCCCCAGAAGGCATCTCCTGGATTTCACCTCTTCAGAAAAGGGAAATGTGGAAAAGGATGTTGTATAAAGAAATGCAAATAACAAGAAGAGAAAACTCACACGGCACCTTTGCAGAGGGTGGCCTGTTGTGGGAGACCTTCCCTGGCTTACACCATACCTGCTTCAGCCACTCTGAGCAGCTGCTCCACGTGGCCATGTTGGATCTCACAATGGACTCCTTGTGGGATCTGGACTACATGACATCCAGGTACTCACAGGTCACTTCAATTTTGTCTGCAGCATGGTAGTCTCAGGTAGGTCATTTAGTGCTCACCTCTATATGGCTACCAGGGGGATATCTGCCCTTTACCATCATACTAGGATCACTAGGGATGTCTGTGAGGATTTGGGAGCTTGGGCAGAATTTTTTGAAGAGTATCATTCTGGAAGAGCACCCTTCTGCTTTCCATGGATTTGCAAGTACATTCCAATGCAGTGGGCTCTGGATTTCAGCCTGTTCTGGCGGGACATTAGTGTGCAGAGCCGTGACCAACTAACTGGGTGAGTAGCTGTCTCGCCAGGCACTTGACTTCCTGGAACTGTTTCCTATAGTGATGACTGTCCATATTTGGGTCCAGGCATTTGCCAACAAATGTGTCTTATTTTGTATGACAATTCTGCAGTAATTCAGCTTGTCAACTTGCAGAGCTCCAAATCCCCCAAGTAATGAAACTAGTAAGGTGTTTTGTACTGCTTTGCGTACACCATAACATCCTCTTTAAGGTCTGTTATGTCCCTGGCATCCAAAGTCCCATAGTGGATTCCTTGTCCCATTTCAATTCCACAGTTTCTGGGAGCTGATCCACTGGGCAACCTGCAACCCAAAGAGATGCCTCTTCACCTTTAGAACTTTTACAGTTAGAAGTTGAATGTGCCATACTGCTTTCTTTAGCCCCTTCAACTCATAAGGTGTATCAGCAGTCTTGGCATTTTCTGGACCTTTCTGGACATGACAGATGAGCCACCCAGATGGCCACTAAGTGATGAACTGGTGTTCAGGTTTTGTGTCCATTCAAGGGATATGGGCCTTTCTGCCAGGATGATTAGAATCTGCCTAGCTGCATTATCCTTTTTCTCCAAAGCCACAGGTTTTCCTGATCCCATGGATAATTTCCACATCTGTCAGGTCCTGGAGGGTTGGATTAGGGGATCCCCCACCACCCCAACCCCTTTCACCCCATATCCTACATTTTCTCCAAACCCACAGGGTCCTTGTTTTGAGGGCTACCATTACATTAGCTTTATTTAGAACCATGAAGTTCTCCTCATATTCTGATACGACTCTTCCAATCAGTCCTTGCAGATGTCTGACCTTCACTTTTCCCAACAGCACTTACACATTTCTTTTAGGTTTTCCAAGACTGATCTAGTTGGCAGGGGGGCAAGTCATCACGCTGGTGAAGACCCTGGTGGGCCAGATCTGCCCAGTCCACTACATGCTAGATTACTTTGGATGGCACCCCCCACCCTCAGCTTGCTGTTTAACTTGCAGCTCCATGCCTTCCACTCATGGAGTACCAATTCAGAGCTGTCCTCAAGCAATCCATCCAAGCAGTAGGCCATTCTCCTTGTCAATTCTGCACCCATTATTTTAGTATGTGGGTGGCCACTGCCTCAGTGGAACATAGGTTACCCCACTCCACTATTCACAGGATGGGGGCACTCCACTGCTTATAGATCATACATCAGAAGTCTGGCCACACAGATTGAGGGGGCACCCCCACACCTTTCTAACTCTCTGTTTTAACTAAGCAGGTCTTCCTCTCAATTTGTGGATGCAGCCTTGTTTTCTCGGCTGAGCACCATGCAGTATACTCTGGTAAGGGTTGAGACCTCAGCTTATTGCAGTATGCTTCTATCAGTTGGTAGGTCAGTAGTGAATGTAACAAGGGGCCCTGATCTCCAGGATTATCAGACTGGCAGTGGCACAGCCACCTCCAGACATTTTCCTCCTCCATCTTGGTGAGAACAATCTAGTAAAGATGTTGGGGTTTCAACTTGTTGGAATGGTTGTATCAGATCTTCATAATAGGTTACCAGATGCAGGCACACATTACCAGATGTTCACATTTTATGGACTAAGATGCTGTCATGATGGGGTGGCAGGGTGCCTTTTCTATCTTTGCCATCAATATCACCCAACATCACACCAACTGGGACACTATGCAACCTGGCTGATTTCAAGGCTTCCCTATTATACAGCTGGACAAACCAGAGTAATGGTCTCCATGTTTCTCCATAGGGTTGTGATTCTTACTTGCTTGGCTGCCATGCCATATCCAAATTACTTGGGGAAGGGGGAGGGGAGCCAAGCTAGGCTGTCCCCCTATTGTGGCAGATACATAAGGGAAGAGGGGACATCAGGCATGAGATAAATTAGGGGGAACCCAAGGATGTGGCAAAATGAACCCAAGTAGGAGGAAGCCTGAAGTCTTGGCATATGCAGATATCTTCTACAACTTCAGGTCAAAGTGGTTAGATATGCAAGTGGGATGGTACAACATCTCACAGCCTATTTTCTGCTACTTCAGAGACTAGGGCCCTTTTCACATGGCATTTTCCATGTGAAAGGGCCCCTTGAGCATCCTGCAAATGTGAGGAGCGGTCCACACGACACACTCACGTTCGCGCGACACTCCAGGACCTGGCAGACACCACTCGCGGACTTTTTCATTTTTGGCTTTAGGCCAAAAATGGTGCATGGTCATGCATTGCTTCGGGGCTCCAAGTGCATTTACCTGGCGTGTGGAGCTCTGAAGCCACGCTGGTCGCGCTTCCTGCCCCAGTGCAGCCTGGGAAACTCCCAGGTTGCACTACGGAAGGAAGAAGTGGGGCTCTCGCGCGACCAGGAAGCAGCTGTGGAGCTGAAGCAGCAGGGACGCTAGAGCCTCTCATCGGAGGTTGCTCATGTGATCCCCGCACCCAGAGGCAGAAAAAGATGAGTTGCGGAAAAGGCCCAGGATAAGGAGCAATGGCTTCGAGCTTCAAGAAAAATGATTCCATCTTAACATTAGGAATAACTTCCTGATGGTAAGAACAGTACAGTGGAATACACTGCCTGGGAGTGTGGTGGAGTCTCTGTCTTCGGAGGTTTTTAAACAGTGGCTAAATGGCCATCTGTTGGGAATGCTTTGATAGTGTATTCCTGCATGGCAGGGGTTGGACTCAATGATCCTTGTGCTCTCTTCCAACTCTATGATTCTATGACGATGACTCCAAAAATTTAACTATACACATACACACACACACACCCCTACATGCTCTGCCTTGACATTGGCTAGTTGCATAACCATTGGGCCCTGTTTCCCATTAACTTTATTGTGTGTAATGATACTCAGGGAGGAATATACTCACTTATGTAATTGTAATGAATTCCTAATCATTGTACTTGTATTAAAGTTGTGGCCTACACATTTAACCCCTAACATGACACCTAGCCTCTCTTTTCTCACCACAACATTAACAAGAACATTTCTGCATATAATAATTGCATATTAGTAGAAAAAATGTACCATTTTTCTTGTTATTTGTGAACCAAATCAACTTGCATGGACAAAGAAATCTGAAAAGGTTGCTCTGTGGTCAATACAGCAGATAGGATAACTTTTCCCAATAAAATACATGTATGCCCAGTTCTATGGAATGCAGTACATCCCTAGGTGAAGTTGATCAATCTTGCTCCCTCCCACACAATTCCATCAGAGAAACACATTCTTTGCTCCCTTACCACCACACTGACCTATTTGTAACCTCAAAAGCCTTCTTTCAAGTGTTGACAGGACACAGGAGACCGGTTTCTTAACTCTGGTGTTGGTGAACACTTTTATCCTGAGTTGCTATAGAAGTCAAAGGGAGTAGAAAATTGAAGGATGAAATAGAATAAAATTTAGTATCCTAAGGACAACCTAGTCAGGAAGCCAGAGAGGATGAGGAATGATTGAAACTGAAGTTAAGAAGTATGAATGTGCATTAGGTATGTCTTAGGTATGTAAAATTATGTTATATGTTGTGTAATACTACTATACTCCTATGATTACATTGTATCATTCTTAGGCTTCGTCTGTAGAGATTTCTCTTATTCTAATATGTATTTTTTGTTTCTTATTTATTTTATTTTAAAAAAATAAGAAAAGGAACAAGAAAAAAAAAGAAATAGAATAAAATGCAGGCAAGTCTCAATTTATTTTACCCTAATTTACCACAGTTCAGGAATTATATTGACTAGCCGAAATGTGTTCAGAGGAGGGTGGTCAAAATGATAAAAGGCCTGGAAACCATGCCCTGTGAGGAGCAGCTTAGGGAACTGAGTATGTTTAGTTTGGAGAAGAGAAGGTTAAAAGGTGACATGATCGCTATTTTCAAATATTTGGAGGGATGACATATGGAGGATAGAACAAACCTATTTTCTGCCACTCCAGAGACTAGGATGTGGAGCAACGGCTTCAAACTTCAGGGAAAGAGATTCAATCTAAACATTAGGAAGAATTTCCTGATGCTAAGAGCAGTTAGGAATGCGCTGCCTGAGAGTATCTGGAGTCTCTTTCTTTGGAGGCTGGATGGCTATTTGTCAGGATAGTTTATTTGTCTGTCAGCATTGTTTATTCCTGCATGGTGGGAAGTTGGACTTGATGGCCCTTGTGATTTCTTCCAACTCTACAATTTTATGAATGAAAGTCTCACGCACAATGTATAGCTCTCTCAGTGTGCCTTTGCACCTGTACAATGTAGGAGAGGCAAGAGAGTGAAGAGGGTAACGTGAGTTGGTGTTCTTGTGCAAGAAAAGCTCTGTTTTGGGTTTTTTTTAACCTCCTTAGGCTGAGGAAATAGAGGGAGAAGAAAGCAACTGCAATCTTGGTATTGCTAGAAGGAAGGGGGATCTTTTGTCTGCTTAGAAGGAGGTGTATGAGATGGAGGAAACAAACTGGAATCTTGAAATGTTGCTGTGACTGGAGTAAAAGACTTCCTCTACCTGCTTAGTCAGCAGAGTTGTGATGGGGAGAGAGCAAGTCAGTAACAATGCCAGAAAGGGAAACTCTGCTAAGCACACTGTACTTAAAAAACAAAAACAAAAGAACCTTGTTGAACCTAGAAGTCTGTTTCGCACTGCAACAACATACTTTATTATAATCACAAATCAGGCACAAGCCAAATAGTTGTGAGGCAATAGGAAACCAGGAAAAAAAGAAAGGCAGCTCACAAGTACAAAAATTCCTGTGTATACAGATGGCTGGCGATACAACAGCCAGTACCAAATCAAGATTAATAGTGTTCACTGGAGCTGAGGTATAACACAATGGGGTTTTATCAGCTTCCTCTTAGCAGAACATGCTAAATTACAAAACTTGGCAACTTTCAAAACAGACTCTTTGGAATAATCTGAAAGAACAAGTGTGATCTTAAAATGATCAGGTTCAAAATTGGGTCTATTAACTGGGAAAAAATATCTTTATAATAGAGAGTCAGCATGGTATAGTGGTTTGAATGTTGGACTGTGACCCTGGAGACCAGTATCCAAATCCCCACTCAGCCATGGAAACCTACTGATTAACTTTGACTGAACCACACTCTCTCATCCTCAGAAGAATGAAAGGCAAACTCTCTCTGAACAAATCTTGTCAAGAAAACAACATGTTCAACATGTATATGTATGTGCCTTCAAGCTGCCTGTTGACATGTGGTGACCCCATGGATTTCACAGGGTTTTCTTAGGTAAGGAATACTCAGAGGTGGTTTTGCTGGTTTCTTCCTCTGAAAAGAATTGCAGCATTTGGTATTCATTTGCAGCCTCCTGTCCAAGTACTAACTAGGTCTGACCATGCTTGGCTTCCATAATTAAATGGAATCTTTTGCCGTTAGGGTATTTAGGCCCTGATAGGCTCACCCTAGGGTTACCATAATTTGAAAATGACTTGAAGGCACACAAAAACAACAACAACAACAACATCCTTATAGTACAGGTAATATAACAGAATGCAGTCCGCGGTTCAACCATGCTAACCAACAAGGGCAGATACACTGTTCATAGGGGATTCATAAGCATCTCTCATCCAGCAGAGAAGATGGTAAGAGCCAAAGTAAGGGGTCTGTGATATTTGGGAATATTCAGAATATAAAGGTAATCAGCTGGATCAAAATTTGTGCTATGGTTGTCTGATACTGGATAATTTTGGATTCAGCTCTGTCATTCTGCCTTCTGTGATAATCTTTCACTTATCACTGAGAACTGAGTGGGAGAGAGAAATCAATGGGTGTTTTATGCAAGGATTTTTTTAATGCATCAGATGTTCTGCCTCACTCCCATTGAAGTCTTTGTATCTACTGCAGAAAACACAGTGGGAGATGTACTGCCTGCCTTTCTCTTTATGTACTTTCTCTACCTGGGAAGCCTTCTGCAGAAGATGCAGCAGAAGAATGGAGTTGCTCTTTAATGGCGAGCCAGCCTATCTCAATTGACTCCCCCTTGGGATCAGCAGTTGCTGCCTCTTCTGTCCTATCCTGTCTAAAATACACTCCACTGCTGCCCTTACCATTTTTGGCCATAATGCAGGTAATCTACATACACACAGAGCAGAAATCTGTGTGTATGTAGATTAATATTGCTGAATAGAAAGGCTGCTTTTTCAGCTTCTCCTTCAACAAAGAAATCTTCAGCATTTCCTTCCCATCCTCCACTCTTTAAAATGCATTCCACTGGTGGGGGTGGGGAAGCAAAGGCAAAGAGACTAGGTTCAAACATTCCAGCATATTTTAGCCTAAAGCTCTTACTGCCAGGATTTCAACCTTTAGAACTGAGGTTTAGAGGAACCATTTGAAAGCTGAGAAACCAAATATGGGTGCCTGGTAGGACTGGGTAAATGGCTGTCTGGGAGTCCCACAGGGCCAGGTTTGGCCATGGAGCCTGACTTTCCCACTACTTAGTTAAAATAACCCAGCTCAATCCCAAGCTGAGCAGGCTTCAGAGAGGACTGCTTTACAGTAAACACTCACCTGGAAAAGACTGTAGACATCAGCTTGGCTTTGGAACCAGGGGGCTACAAGGGACCGCTTTGTCCTCTTCTCAGCTGGTAGACAAGGGTATGGCTCAAAATCTTCCAAGTGATACATAAATCCTCTTGCACCAATAAGAGTTTCATCATAATGTATATCATACACCTGAAAACAGATCACTAGAATAACATACTTTCCAACATTTGAGAAATGAAAACCAGGTACCAGGTGTGTGTCCAAGCAACATGTGAACATGATCAAAATAGCAAAAGTGATTCATGAGAAAGAATGCTCAAGCTTAGAGAGGCTGCAACAGTTTGATTTTGCCTGAGTCTACTGGGAAGGGTGAGATTTCAGCCCTCCTTTTTCTTTCCATTGCTGGGTTAATTGAGTGCAAACAATTTTGGCATCTTAAACTCAGGTTTGTAGCAACTGTAGTAAATTAAGAGCAAAGGGGAAATGAGAGGAGGAGACAGAAAGTGGGAGATTTTAAAAGCAGCTGAAAAGTGGGATGGCAGAGGATTATTTGGGACTGTCCCTGTCAAATTAGGGTAGTTGCAGGATACACATGGCTTTGGAAGCAGGACACATGTAGCCAAGCAACATTAGAATGTGTCCAAGAGAGCAGAAGTTACAGAGACTGCAGTAGTTTGCTTTGGCCTAAGCCTATTGGGAAAGGCAACACTCCACTCCTTCTCTCCTCCCTATCCCCCACTGAGTGAACCAGTGCAAACTACTTTTGAACTTTGAATTCAGTTTGCCCTAAAGGAAGGAAGCCAAAAAAGGGATAGAGTGGAAGGAGGAAAGAAAAATGGGGGCATTTTTAAAAAGCTGAAAAAGTGGGATGATAGAGGATTAATTGGGACTGTCCCTGCCAAATTGTGATAGTTGGAGAGTATGGAATAAATTGAGGTGACTACCCTAAATGCACCACAGTCATCAGTGTGCATGAAGTAGAATGGGAAAGAGGTTGCAATGAGAGTTTGGCTTTATGACAAGAGCAGGCAGCTTCCCAGAACTGAGGGTGCACTGTACACCCAGAATTCAAATGCCATCAAATTGTACCTCCACTGCTGAAATTTGGCAGAAACTGTGCTGACTGTATCTTGGGGAGTTCTCTCTGATGTTTCAAGATAGGAAAGAGAAGTAGACTACTAAAAAAAAAGAAGAAAAAGAATCATCAGCAAAATCATGGACCCATGTACAAGGAAAGGAGCAGCTGGGACAACCTGTCTGTCAAGAAGACCTTCCACAGATGCACCACTCAAATCAACAGATTTGCTGATGCAAATGCTTGAAGAATTTAGAGGGTTCAAAGATGAAAGAACTAAAAGAAACCTGGGCTGAGATAAGATCTGACATGAAAAAAGAACTGGATGTTCTTGGGGTGGAAATGGACAATATAAATGAAGACATCTCAAAGTTAAAGTCAGAAACTAAAATTCTAAAGGAAAAAACACATCAACTTGAAGAATCGACTGAAACAATACAAAGAAACCTATAGGAAGAAAGAACCCAACTGGACATTCAAGAATTACACTACTGAGATAGATGTTTAAAAGTGAGAGGTATCCCAGAGAAGACACCTGAAAATTTGTATGAGAAACTGGTACCTTTATTGGCACAATACATCGAAATGCCAGAGGAAAGAATGGAACTAATGGTAGATTGGATTTTCAGAATCTCTTCAAAAATAGCAGAAGAAAGAAATCTGCCACAAGATGTTGTTATTTGCTTCACAACAACTATGATAAAAGAGAAAATATTACAGACCAGCTACAGGAAAAAACTCATGATAGAGTATAAAGAGGTGAGAAAATTTAAAGATATCCCATATCACTTAAGAAACGTCAAGACTATCGACTTTTAACCAGTTTCCTGATGAAAAATCAAATAAATTATAGATGGGAGAAATTAGAAGGTCTGTCGTTTTCATATAACCAACTTAGATATAAGATAAATACACAAAAAAAAAGCCATGGAAATGTTCGATAAGCTAAAGAAGAGTTTGAAAAACTCCACAGCAAAGAAGACCTCCCCCCAAACAAATAAGACAGAATGAACCAACTATACAAGTCTCCACCACCAATGTCGAATATGAATCTGAAGAACTGGACAGGGAAGAAACGGAACAAGACTGTGAAATAGAAAGTGAACTGTAAGAACAAGAACCTGAACAAGGCGCAGAAGATATTGAAGAGGAACTTAATTAATATCGGCATAAATAAATAAAAAATGAAAATCAAGATATATTCATGGAATGTTAAAAGTCTGAACTCGGTGTATAAGAGAAGACAAATATTCCACTTTTTAGAAAAACAACATCTGGATATTATTTGTCTCCAAGAAACCCGCCTTTGCCAACAAGACTTGAAATATGCAAGAAACCCAAAACTGGAAAAATGCTTCACCTCAGCTTTTGAGAAGAAAAAAAGAGGAGTTGTGATGTACATAAACAAAAGTTAGCCAGCAGAAGAAATTTTTCAAGATGATAAAGGTTATTATCTAGGAGTAGAGGTGAATATTACACAGGTCAAATCACTGATCGTGGGCATGTGTGCCCCAAATGGTGCCAAAGGCAATTTTTTCATGAAACTCCATGCAGAGATTGCAAAATATATTCAAGAAAGGCATTGAGAAAATGTTATACTCTTGGGTGACTTTAACGGAGTTATTAATCCCATTCTGGACAGAACTTCTCACAGAAAAACCCAAAAAACATCAAGGTAAACTCCCCAAAAGCTTCTTCAACCTGATAGATGATCTTTGTCTATTTAATACATGGAGATACAAGAATGGAGATTCACAAGGTCATGCTTTTTTTCAGACTGCTACAAATCAATGTCCAGAATAGATCTAACCCTGACATCAAATGCTCTTCTTAATCAAATAGTAAAAATGGATATTACACCAAGACTATGCTCAGATCATATGACATACATTTATTTTGGTCAATGACCAGCAATCACAAAGAGCAGAACAGAATGATGAAAGACCTAGTGAATACATAAAAAAGAATAAATTACTAAATAGATTTTTTTAAAGCCTTGAATATAAAATGTTTAAATATCAAATACAAAGTATTTGAATTACAATGATACAATTAAAAGCAACATAGTATCACAATCTCCCCGGCACTAGGATAACATCCTACGCCAGCAAGCCATAGCTGCCACACAAAAGCTAGCTACCTTGGCTGTAATTTCAGGGAACTGGTCTGCCAGAAGGTAATCAATGTAGAATATATCAGATCTCCCTGGTATATTTTGTAAAATTGGATTAATAAAGTGGCATCAAAGATCACGGTAAAAAGAACAATACAATAAAACATGCCCCACAGTTTCTGCTTTCTCTGCCTTGCAAGGACATAAGCGATCACAATATGGTACATTATCGTATCTTCCCTTCAATAGTTAAGATGGAAGCACATTGAACTTAGCCTTGGTAAATGCTTTCCTGTATTTTGGGGTAGTTAAATGGATCAGATAAGCAGCAGATCAAAGGGCCTACCCTCTATCGTTACAAACCAGCTAGATGGAAGCTGCACTAATGTAATCTTTCCGCTCAATATCCCAAATGCGCTGACATATAGTTTCTTTTGCTTTCATATAACCCATAGCAAGAATGACATTTTGTGTGAATCCTAGCCTTAACACTTTCTCTTCAACTACCTTTTTCCACCTTGACTGAAAAGGATCACTAAGGGTCAAAGGGGCCAGGCCTTTAGGCATGAATAACATTTTTAACCAAAAATTTAACTTGTAAATCCATATCTGAGATGTGATAGAAAGTTGACCCATCTCTAGCCGTATGAGTACATTTGACACACAGCTTGGGAGACAAAGAATGGTTCTCAAAAATTTTGTTTGAACAGATTCTAAAGCCAAAACATTGCTAAACACACACAGTTGAGCTCCATATAGCATTTGTGGTAAGATCTTAGTGTTGAACACCTGGATTGCTGAGGGTAAATGCTGACCTTCCTTGGTGTAGAAGAATGAAATTAGTGACTTATAACTCTGTTGTACATTCGCTATAGCATAGGATACTTGAGCTCTCCAAGAGCCAGAAGATTGCAAAACTACTCCCAAGTACTTATAGAATTTAACTCGTTCAGTTGAATGACCATTGATTTGCCAGTGGTGTTCACGCTGTTTTCGAGTAAAAACTAAGACTTTAGATTTATCATAAGTAATTACCAGCTGTTCAGTGCTGCAGTAGGCATCTAGCACTCTTAGTAGCTGTTGCAGACCTATGCATGAAAGTGACAGAAGTACTGCATCATCTGTGTAGAGTAAAATAGATATGGGTATCCCCGCCAATTTAGATGGATGAGAATTTATTTCAGATAGTGTCTTGACCAAGGAATTAATATAAACATTGAACAAGGTAGGGGCAAGGATGCAGCCTTGTTTTACTCCAATATGTGTTGATATTGATCTGGTCAAGTGTCCTTCATGATTACATCTCACTCACAGATATGTTTTCTCATAAAGACTGCGAATGAGAATCAACAGATGCCTGTCCATATTGGTAGCCTCAAGTTTGTGCCATAATCTATCCATTGGATCATATCAAAGGCAGACTTGAAGTCTATGAAGGCTGTGTAAAATGCTCCCCTGGGAGAAAAGGAATATTTTTCTAGTAGATGCTGTATTACTAATCCCTGGTCAACTGATGAGCATCTAGACCTGAAGCCTGCTTGCTCTTCCTCCAAAAAGTTTTCTTCATCCATCCAGCTTAGTAATTTCTCTAAAAGATGGCTGGCATACAACTTGCTAATGATGCTTAGCAAACTGATTGGTCTGTAATTGGCAGGTTCTGATTTTTTACCTTTTTTTATAAATAGAGGTTATTATTGCAAGCCCCCAATCAGGTAGAATGCAAACGGTCTGGTCTATACATGTAAACAGGATAGCTAATACTGGTGCCCACAACTCCAAATTAGACTTGAGCAGTTCAGGGGGTATATGATCACTACCAGGGGCTTTGCCCAATTTAAGTCTAGAAACGAGACTGCCAATTTCAGATGATGAAACAGGAAACCAATCAGGAAGCCCTTCCAGGTCTTGTGGAGTTAATCTACCTCCAGCTTGCCTATCAGCATATATAGTACTGAAATATGATTCCCAGGTCTCCACAGAGATGTGAGAATCTACTCCACGTAGGTTGTTTTGCCAGCCCCTAGACACTATTTTCCAGAAAGTAACTGTATCATGGGTCTGTGATACAGCAATTAACTTCTGCCAATTCTTTCTCAATGCCTGTCTCTTTTTTTCCTTGATTAAATTTTTATAATTCTTCTTTAACAACAGCCATTCTACAGGTAAAGATGCCATATTCAACTTCCTGTACAATTTATATTTTTCAACTAGAGATTTCTTCATATCTAAACATTCTTGGTCAAACCAAGCTTTAGACATAAAAGAATGAATATGTTTTCTGGGAGGATTATTGCATAACAAACAGTTTTGCAGGTGTACAATTAGGTTCTGATAGAAACATAAAACCTCTTCTGGTGATCTTACAGATAGAAGGGAATCTCTTAATCTAAGACAGCTTTCAGAGTAAAGGAGGTTGGTTGAGGCTTGCTCTAGCTTAACATTCCATTTAACACAAAAGAATCTTAAGTCAGCCTCCAAACTCAACCCAGGTTCAAACCCAGCATAAAGATCTTGTGCCTCAAGATTTAAAGTTGCAGTTAAAGGGAGATGATCACTTTCAGTATGTACATCCACCCTGAAACTTGAGAAACTTGAGAAATGTGTTTCAAAACCATGTAACAAACTGTAAGACACCATTAGATAGTCAATCGTTGAAGCCCCGGTGCCAGATGTAAATGTAAATTTGCCAGATCTATCTCCTTCAACCCCACCATTCAACATCACTAAATCTAAGTTATTTATCATTTGCAAAAGGCACAAACCAGAAAAAATGCGTACCTTGTCTTTAAATTGCCTGACAGGTATCAGGTGGCCTGCTTCTGTTTCAGGGGGGCACTCACCAAAATGATTATAAATTGTTTCATAATTTGAGCCCAATCTGGCATTGAAATCACCTGCCAAAATCACAAGTGCTTCTGGGTGCATGGCCGCCATTTTGTTAATAAATTCTTGTAGCCTTATCCACCTGTCTTTAATTTGCTGTCTTTGAGATAATGGAGGAAAGTAAACATTTATTAGCAGCAACAAGAGTGAATACAATTTAATAACCAGAGCAATTGCGATATTAGACAGGAGATCAGTGTCAGTGATTTTAACTCAAAGCTTGGTAGAGATCAATATGCCAAGGCCTCCCTTAGGGCAGCCTCCTCTTACACTAGGTCTGCTTTCAAGAAATGTGTTTCAAAACCATTTAAATCTAGGCTATCACACTCTCAGGTCTCTTGGAGAAAAAGTATATCATGACTTCTTATAAAATTACAAAAGGAGTGGTCTGCAGTCTTACTATGCCAGCCTGCAATGTTCCAGGACAGAAATAACAGCTGACAAGTCTGGCAAGTCTGACGTGATAATTTAAGTCCATCAGAAGTATGAGGAGATCTTCCAGCATGGGGTTTTAAAGGGCTTCTCTGCAAAACAAAACCTTCTCCTTGCCCCAGAGAACACAGGTCCAGTTTACTGACAGTATAATTTGGGGCACTAGTACCAGGTCCTTCGTTGTCTGCTATGTTCTTTAATGATACACTGCACTTTCCTTGACTGTGGTCATTTTGCTTGGACCATTCTGTAATTTCAGCAGCGTCTGAAGCAAAATCAATAACATCCAAAGATGTATTTAATCTACTCATGTTGGAGACTGATGGTTTGATAGAATTATATAAAGATGATCCCATGTTGGCTGCTTTTTGTGGAGAACTTTGTTCCCATTCTTTGAGCTCTCTCATTGTGAGCCAGGCAGGTGTTGTAGCCAAATTTGCCTCTACAGAGGGTAACATGGGGGCAGAACCCTCAGGAATGCTTTTCCTTTCATGCTTTTGTTACTGCCCTGGCTAGTCCAAGCTTTGGGGATATTAAAAGATATCCTTTTGATATCACAATTCGGCTTCACTTCTCTATTCCCCTCCATGTGCTTGCGAGGCCACCAGACAAGCACGTAAACAAGCTCGGCCGTTAATTGCCGCAATATTCAAACAACAATACAGGCAGGCCAGAAATAGCTTACTCACTGCTTTAGGAGACCTCCAGGCAAGTACTCTAATTAAGTATGCACGCAAATTACAAAAGAGCCTCTGCTCCACGATGGCAGCTTGATGGGTTAACTATACAATACCCAAGTACTCTGCGTTTGCATACTGGCTACTCTATTGAGAACCGCTACGATAACTCAATCATTCAGATTCTGACCTTTCGGAGGCTTTGTCTCCAACTCCAAATCTATTGTTTTCCCCCAAGTACGGCATAGCCTGCAGTCACAATTCTCCTTATAAAAACCCTTGATTCCAAGACCTTCCTCGGATCGCTTCCGAGTTTCATCCCGCCTTGCTGCCGCTTTGCTTGGCGAGCCTCCCCTCAGCTCCACGTGCTGAGCTATATCGCACCCCAGCCTCGCTCTCCATTTTTCTGGGCTTCAGGACAGGTGAAGTATCACCCAAACCAGCAATCCCTCTAAAAATCCCTCTATACCACTCCAACCTTTATTTTCTTTAGTTATCTTGTATGAGTGTGTCGCATACACTGTTTTGCTTGTGTATTTAATAAAACATCATTTATTGTTTCAACCTCTGTGTGCTCCTTGACTTGACCTGACCCCGTAGATATAGGGTTCAAGATCTCGCTAAGTTACCCTGCCTCTAGTAATGCTAAGCAGTGCTCTGAGCTAATTTTCCCCACCTTTAGTTGAGCACATTTTGGTGTCCCTCCCGGGACCCCCAGTACACAAGGTAACAGAGTGGTGGAGCAACACGGGCAGCCCCAGTACCCCTAATTTGAGAAGGAGTCGCGAACCTCCTCAAATCAGGCTGGTACTGACTTAGGTGACGGTCGGTCAAGTTGTTAGAGTGCTGTTAGGCAGGAACACATGTGTGTGGAGTCTATGCCTTTGAGCTCTAGAGCTATTCTATCTGGGTGGAAATCTGTTCCCCTTTCTTGGTTGGTTTGTGTATGTCAGCTGCCCCGGCGTGGTCACTAGCACTAGGCGGTGAACCATTGTCCGATAGCAAGGGGTGTGCACAAGCTGTCCTGGGAATCACATCCCTAACTTGGGGTCTATCGTGGGCTGGGATCCGAAGTGTTAGAGTGTTAGCATGGTAGAAACAGTCTACACTCATCCAACACCATAGTGGCAAGGCAAAATAGCACTTAGGGAAGAAATCCCCCCCCCCTCAGAGTAGTATACGGGTGCGTCCCGTCAGTTGTTGTTGTTAGGTAGCTTTGAGAGTGCGGGTGCGGGTGGTGAGTCCCGACCTGGCCTAGGGTTTAGAGGTTTGTCCCGTGGTAGAGTAAGGTACCCCTCACCCAGAAAACCAGTTAGGTTTTGGTTCCTTGCCCTTTTCCCCCGCTGCTTGGTCAGGCAGCGTAGTAAGTTCCTTAGTTTTTCTTTTCCCCCCTTCAGGTAGGCAGAGTACTCTTGAGGGTTCCCTGGGTCTAGGTGACCTCCCTGTCCCTGAACCGTTTCCTCGTCCTTTGGTCCCCAGTGCTGTCGAGGTGGAAAACCGGGCTTGGGAGTACCAAAGTGACTTTTGTTTGGGCAGGTTGGAGATAGGTTCCCGTCCCTCTTTCCTAGAGAAGTTCCGCAGAGTTCATTTCCCTACAGTCCCCCAGGGGTCTAGGTGATCCTTCCCGTCACTCCAGTTCCTGGTCCCGTTTGTAGTTTGTAGTTTGTGTTAGAGATAATTGTGGTTTGTGTGGAAAAATGGCAGAAAGTAGTAAGGTCACCATCAAGGACCTCATGTTGGAGGAAGAGGTCAGAGGTAAACTAGAGAGATGGGTGTTGAGTAAGGGGAAATGCCCCTGGAAGGACACCATCTTCCAGACTGCCGATCCCTTTACCACACTCCGAGAAGCGTACACCCTGGCACGGAAATCAAAGAACCCATTCGGGCTGTCTAAGGACGCCTTGGCTACGTGGGGACTTTGGCTCATGGCCAGAGATGCTAGTAGTGCCCTGGTAGAGACCAGAGAGAGATTAGCGAGCATAGAAAAAGAGAATGCCCGGCTTCAGGCCAAGGTTGAGAAGCTGCGTGCGAACAAAGTAACTTTTGCATCCATAGTGCAGGCGTCCACACAGAAGCTTAACAACATCCAGGTAGTGGCGCAAACTTGGGAAGAGAAAGCCCACACCTTAGAGGCTGAGCTGGATCATGCCCTGTCTGTGGCCAAGTTCATGGTGGGGCAAGTGAGAGAACAGCAGGAGGCTGTTAGTCACGTAGCTTGCCAGAAACAGATTGCTGTGCTGGAGAGCCAGCTCCAAATGCGCAAAGCCTTAATTTCGGCTGTGTGCCCGGAGCTGCTCCCAACGTTTAAGGAGGACTTTTCTAGGGAGACGCTGCCAGAGGATGCTCAGCCAACCTTTCCCCACAATCCAGACTGGAGTGCCCCTAAGGTCCCAGTCCACCCTGTAGAGACACAGTTCATGACGAAACAGACCACCTCCCTTGGAGAAGGCAGTTCTGATAGACAAGAGACACAGGAGATGCAGGTCACCGAGACTAGGGTCCCCTGGCGTGTTACTGAGGCCAAAGCTATTGTGGATCAGTTGGGTCCTCTAAATCGGTCCACCGGGATCATGTGGCTGAACGCGGTGATCCATTCTCACCCGACAGCCAATGGTCAGGACCTGACCCAACTGGCCCAACTTTGTATGTTCCCTTCCGAGCTCCCTACTCTTGAGTCAGCCGTGGCGGCTCGAGGCCTGGTTAGGCCCGAGGGACAAGACTGGATGAGAGAGGTAGTGAGGATTTTGTGGCCCAGACAGAGTGCAGGTGTGCTCTATGTCATGGAGCAACAGGGTCCTCGTGAGAACCCTGAGGCTTACATGGCACGGAAGCAGCTCCTTGCCATTCTGGCCAAGAAGGTCCCCTTGACACTCCGTCGTTATGACTTTAATGGCCTTGAATTTAAGACGCTCTTGTACGGAGGTCTTAACCACGAGACCAAGATGGCTTTAGGTTTGGTGGATCCAGCCACCACTAACTGGGAAGAATTCAGGAACAACCTCTGGCAGGTCTCCAACCTGCTGTGCTAGGCAGGTTCCCTCAAACCCCCCAAGACGCATAGGAAGGACACCGGGAATTTGGAACCTATAGCCGAGGTTACCTACTCGAACTATGGGCCCCATTCCCAGCATAGGAAAACGGTTCCGAATTCCATTCCGCAAGGGAATTGGAACTCGCGACCGCCACCCAGACAGGACAACAGGCAGTGGCAGGGAAGGGATTTCCGCAGCCAGCCCGGCAAGGCAGGAAGTCCCCCACAGCAGCCCAGTGCCCCCAAACAGCTCTCTGACTCGGGCTCTCCCCGGGAGACCTCTGGCGGGTATGATCCCACTGCCCAGACGTACTCCTCGGACAGAGTAAGGGTCTGGGGCATGTTAAGACAGCTTGGACTGGACATGAGCCAGTTCGATGGGAGACGCACATCCGAGCTCCTGGATGCGCTAGACAGGCATCTGCCACTGGGAGATAGCCAGCCTGTGAATGCGGTGACCAAAGGTCCCCCTCCAGCTGGATATTACCCTGACGTAGAGCTGTCAGGATAGGGGTGCCCTCGGTCCCAGGATCTCCCCCAGAGGATTGTGGCTCAGCTGAAGCCCAACAGATGGGGTAGATCTAGGGTGAAGGCAGGCACTAGGACTGATAGGGAAAAGACTCCTGCCATTCCTCCTGCAGACTTCAAGGTAGTGCTAAAGGTGCTGCTCCCTAACATGAGCAGACAGAGTGAGCCCACCCCTGATGCTATCCGCTTGACCGGATATGGTGGAGGGGAACCCAACCTAAGCCCTCCAGAGAACACAAGCGCCCAGGGCGCACTAGAAATAGACAGATTGCACCTCCTCCTGACTCAGCCCCAAGTGCGAATCCAGACACCTCCGAGATCATAGTGCTTTCAGAGTACCTAGAAGGATCGCACCAGGCTAAGGTTCAGGAGGAAGCCCCCACCAAATTTGACCAGGCACAGGACATTGCCAACATGTGTGAGAGCCAGGAAAGGGAGGACACACAGCCAGGGGAAGCCAGCCCCAAGTTGCCCAAGCTCTCCATCGTCCCTGCTCTGAGCCCCCTGTTAGAGACCTACAGTTTCCCCCGAGATTTCCTTGAAGCCTTGGCCAGGAGTCCTTCCTCTCCGTGCCATCTTTCAGGGGAATCTCAAAGGAGACTGGGGATTTAAACAGCAAGAGGTTCCTGTCCAGCCAGAGCACAGGATAGCACAGGCACTCACACTGGCACACCCTGACGTGACCATACATACTCCCTCTTGCTGCAGTCCATCTGGGGAGATTTCAACAACTACGAGTCCTAAATGCCACACGGAGGCGGACATGGCTACTGCCCTCCTCTCTGCACGGCTGCTTTTGTGCCAGCGTGTCTTCACGATTCGAGGCACCCAACTCATTGTGATACTGGTGATCATGAATGGGGCCAAGCTAGTTTACGGCTCCATCTTGGTCACCATCATACCTGGAGAGGCAGTTTTCCAGGAGGCATACGGGTCCAAGACCAGCCTCCTCCTTGACTTGGAGAAAGGGGTCCCAAACCAGGAGCAGGCGCTGCCACTCCTGCCGGTAATTCCGGAGACCCTGCAAAAAGAATGGAATGGTCAGCTGGTTGATCCTGCATCGGTGGTTATCCCCAAGCCAGAAGATCCCAGTGCCCGAAGACCCAATGTGAGCTCCATGATTTGCCAGACTTCCTTGAGTCACAAGGAAGTACCAACCGTTAATTTGTCCGAGGCGTTTGCCTCCATTTATGAGGCATTTAACAATGGTTGAACGATCCTTGTCTGAGTAGATAGAGGCGGAGTGGCAACCCCTCTGGATCCCCTGATACTGTAAATAGTTCCGCTATGTAAGTAATTGTAATAGTAGTGTTATTTTTGGTATAGATTGTTTTTGAAATTGAATGTCCCGTTTGGTTGCAAAAGCCTATCTGAAGGCGACCAGTCTTCAGGTCTGCCTTCAGAGTTCAGCTATATCTGTGGATGGTGATACTGCTCATTCAGGGCCAGCATCGAACCATCGGTACTGGGTTGTTGAGCCGCCCCAAGCCCTCGGGAACATCATCAGGCTTGGAGCTTCGGCTTTGGTCTGAGCGAGGAGGGTGCGAGCATGCAAGTCCATGTTATACGGACTGGAGTGTGAATGGGACCTTCATAACTGTGGGTCCTCTCGTGCTACTGGGATGTTAACATGGGTGTCTCTAGGCCCATGAGCCGATGCAGGACCCGAACCAGCAGCCTCACTGTCCTGACCAATGGCCCCCCTTAGGCCAATACGGCTTTACTCGCAATAGCTATTTATATCCCCATGGACTCTTAGTCTTTTCAGTTATGATGACCCAGGTTCTATTCGAATTCCCAGTAGGCTTTGAGCCGGCCATTTGCATTTATGGTGTACATTGGATAATAATCATGTCAGTTCTTCTGTTAAACCTCTAATAGGTCAATTAATCCAGAAGACTGGGAAGATCCCGAGGTCGTACCATCGCCCCTGAGTACCGGGGGGGGGGTGACGAAGAAAAGTTGCCGCTCCATCTGATGGCCGAGGCTTGGAGATTCCTGGTTCTTCAACGACACCCGTGACTGTGAGGGAAGGTGAACACGCAGCCTTCCGCGTGCCACGACGAACTTTTTGCCGTTCCTGCTACCATTTGCTGACCCGAGGAAACCTATGGACTATTCCAGGCTCCAAATTCTGCAAAGACTCTTTGCTCCTGAACTTGCAGCAAGCCAAGCTGCACCAACTTGGACATTTTGTTGTTGTTCCTGCTCCGTTGCCTGGATGGACTTATGCTTTGCTCACCCGCTCCAGCTAAAAGACTTTTCCTGTTGGTGGGGGGGGGGTGCCAAGACTTTTGCTTGCACCTCACCTCCCCCGGACTACAAACTTTCACTCCACATTGAACTGTTTGCTCATTGGATTGCCTTCATTGCCAGACCATGCATTGGACTTACAGTATTCCATTGATTATTTCACTGATTGCTTCATGTTGCATTTGCTATTTACTGCCATTTGCTCATTTTTTGACAGTTCCCTATTGACGGGACATTGGACATTGTTTATTGTTTAATTGTTTATTATTGCGCTATTGTTTGCATTGGTGTGTGTGTGTGTGTTTAGGTTTAGGTTTTTAGTTAGGAATGTCTTTATAAGATAGTAATCCTTTGCTCTTCCCGGAATTCCCTTTCCCGAGGAGTGATACGGCTACCAACCTGCAAGCCCCTATTCGGCTCCAAATTGATTTTTGCTTTTTGATTGGAAAATGTCCGATATTGTCTCCAACATCGCCCATTTTCGGGGGGGGGGGATTGTTACTGCCCTGGCTAGTCCGAGCTTTGGGGATATTAAAAGATATCCCTTGATATCACAATTTGGCTGCATTTGTCTATTCCTCTCCACGTGCTTGCGAGGCCAGCGGACAAGCACGTAAACAAGCTCGGCCGTTAATTGCTGTAATACTCAAACAACAATACAGGCAGGCCAGGAATAGCTGACTCGCTGCTTTAGGAGACCTCCAGGCAAGTACTCTAATTGGGTATGCACGCAACTTACAAAAGAGCCTCTGCTCCGTGCTGGCAGCTTGATGGGTAAACTATACAATAACCAAGTACTCTGCATTTGCATACTGGCTACTCTATTGAGAACCGCTGCGGTAACTCAATCATTCAGATTCTGACTTTTCGGAGGCTTTGTCTCCAACTCCAAATCTATTGTTTTCCCCCAAGTACGGCATAGCCTGCAGTCACATTCTCCTTATAAAAACCCTTGATTCCGAGACCGTCCTCGGATCGCTCCCGAGTTTCATCCCACCTTGCTTCCGCTATGCTTGGTGAGCCTCCCCTCAGCCCCACGTGCTGAGCTGCATCGCACCCCAGCCTCACTCTCCATTTTTCTGGGCTTCAGGACAGGTGAAGTATCACCCAAACCAGCAATCCCTCTAAAAATCCCTCTATACCACTCCAACCTTTATTTTCTTTAGTTATCTTGTATGAGTGTGTCGCATACACTGTTTTGCTTGTGTATTTAATAAAACATCATTTATTGTTTCAACCTCTGTGTGCTCCTTGACTTGACCTGACCCCGTAGACATAGGGTTCAAGATCTCGCTACGTTACCCTGCCTCTCGTAACGCTAAGCAGTGTTCTGAGCTAATTTTCCCCAACTTTAGTTGAGCACATTTTGGTGTCCCTCCTGGGACCCCCAGTACACAGGGTAACACTTATAAGAAAGTGGATTCATTTCTGCAGTGACCTGGTGACAGTGGATGATCGGCTTCTCAACCCAAAGACGTAACTCATGATGATATACCAGGTGACTTGCATTAGGAGCCTGACAGTCTAAACTTTGCTCACAAGGATCTTCCCGACCCTTCATCATACCAATCAAATGAGAACGCAAGTGGTCAAGTCTGGACATTATTTCCTTCTGGGTCTCATGAGGCAAAGCATAGAAGGATTGTAGTAAGTTCTTTTCAGTGCAGTCAAAGATACCATTCTCCAGATTCATCAGGTGCGAGTGCCCAGGGGTCTCAAGACTGAAATGTTCCTTGGGCTCTGGGTTGGCCAGTTTCCCCCCTTCAGAATCAATACAAACTAAATCTTGATGAGCTGCTTCACCTTGAAGTGTTTTGGAGGGTGCTGCTACATGTGGAAGTAATGATGCTGGTTGTGCCACATTTTTAAAGAATCTTGAGACTAATATGCCACTCCTCTTCAGGTCTTCTCTATGTTCATACACTATCTTGGCGAGTCTCCATTCTCGGAATGTGACCACAGCCCTAGCATGTAAGCCATCAAAGTATAAGTACTCCACATACTCTAGAACTGCAATGTTCAAAACACCAGGAATGGATACCCTTAAAATATTCCAAAGATGGTCTTTACACTCCTCTTGTGACAAGATTCCCAGAGGTTTGGGGTAGTTTGATAAAACTAACTTATTTCAAATTAGCACCAATTTCCAAGTCCCATCTGAAGAGATCGTTTTCATAGTTGGTTTAGTGTTAGCTTCTGACATAACATAAGACCAAGGATCCTGAATCTGGGAATCTAATATGGAAGTCTGATTTGGAAATTCCTGTGGAATGGTTAAGGCAGGATTTAGAAGGCACTCGCTTTGTTTCCTTCCCGATTGATGGCTTCTCAGAGTTCTGTTTGGAATCATTGAATAATAGAATCATAGAGTTGGAAGAGACCTCAGGGGCCATCGAGTCCAACCCCCTCCTGTGCAGGAACACCCATCAAAGCATTCCTGACAGATGGCCATCCAGCCTCTGCTTAAAAACCTCCAAAGAAGGAGACTCCACCACACTCCATTGAGGCAGCAGATTCCACTGCTGGAAAGCTCTGTCAGGAAGTTCTTCCTGAGGTTCAAGTGGAATCTCCTTTCCTGCAGCTTGAATCCATTGCTCCTTGTCCTAGTCTCTGGAGCGGTAGAGAACAAGCCTGCTCCCTCCTCAACATGACATCCCTTCAAATATTTAAACATGGCTATCATGTCCCCTCTTAACCTTCTCTTCTGCAGACGAAACATACCCAGCTCCCTAAGGCATTCTTCATAGGACATGGCTTCCAGACCCTTCACCATTTTGGTCGCCCTCCTCTGGACATGTTCCAGCTTGTTGACATCCTTCTTGAATTCAGGTGCCCAGAACTGGACACAGTATTCAAGATGAGGTCTAACCAATGCAGAATAGAGTGGTACCATTACCTCGCTCCTCAGTTGGACTCCTCAACTGAACTACTGTCAAGTAAATTAAAAAGCTTTCTGAAGTCCATCTTTTTATGATGTACTATCCTGAGATTTTTAACATTTTTACTTTTCTTTGTACTTATCACCTTCCTTCTGCGTTGATTTATCTTATGAACTGTATGAATCTGCCTTGTTAATCTACTTTTTCTAATTGAGGAGAGTCTGTTGATGTTCTTTTCAGCTCTTATAACCTCTTTGTCGGGTTTTATCCAAGAGGTTTTGCAGATTTCTACCAAAATGGTAATAATTTTATTACAGTCAGCTGAAAAAGATTTTATATTTTCAATGTCCACTGTTAATAATACAAGCCACTTTGCAACTAATGTGCTCTCCTCATTTGTTTCAGACAGCAGGCAAAAGGGCTCTTCTGTGGTTACATTAGCATTGTTTGAGGAAAACTCTGAAATTTGCTTTAGTATTAATTTCTCCACTTGATCAACAAGGATTAACCTTGGAGTTACTGGGCTCTTCACAAGAGACAACTCAGCAGCTGGGCTAGCTAGGCTACCATCTTCCTTGTGACCTCCATTATTATTAGAAAGAGACTCTTTAAGATTGATATTAGAATCTGAGAGCTGCTGTTTCTCAGCTGCCTCCTCACATTTCTTGTTTGTATAGAACTGAGTAATTTGTTTGCCCCTTCACTTTCTTCAAAGGAGGATTCATAACAAACGGGGTAGGGCTATGAGTTTTATAACCACTCCGAGTCGTCACCATGCTCTTGTTTCCTCGTTAAGTTTTCTTACTGTATTTTAAAGTTAGATTAAGGTGTCAGCCTACGAACCACTGCCAGCAGCCAGCCAGGCCACCAGCAACTATAGCTTCCTCTGTCTTTAATCTGCAGTGTCCTCCATTTCAGTCCTTCTCACTTGTAACTCTTTAGTATAAAAAATCAACTTACTTCACTTGGTCCCTTTGTTTTGTTTTTGTTTCCACTTGAAGTTGTGAACTCTCAATCCCTTAAATAACTCACAGGAAGGAAAGCGAGGAGAATAAACAAAGATAAAATAACAGAGCAGAGAAATGTGGGAGTGAAGTTGAATGCGTCTCGTTGTCACAATCCCCTACAAGTAGAAATGAGTATTAAAGTGAAGGAAAAATCTTGGAGATTAAACAATATCATTTTTCAGAAAGAAGAATACATTCAAAAGACGAGGATGGTTATCAATAGAGTTTCAAGAAAACTCTACACCAGATATACCAATGAAAACAATTTGGGATGCTGGAAAAGCGGCCCTTAGAGGACACTTTATTAAATAGACAGTGGAAGTAAAGAAGAAAAGAGAAGAAAAAATGCAAAAGATATTAAATACCATGATAGATCAGGAGAAACAATTAAGAAAGGATCCTACAAATGTTAACATTAGTAAAGAACGTAAAAACTTACAACTCCAATTAAACAAAGAAAATCTAGAGGAGATTGAGAAAAAAATCAGACAAGCACAACATAACTTTTTCGAATATGCGAATAAACCAGGAAAATGGTTATCTTACAGACTGAAAAAGAGGAGAGAGAAAAAAATGGTTTCAGAGTCAAAGGACAATAACAAATTGACGCACCAGGAAGACATTAAACAAGCCTTTTTTGAATACCACAAGGAACTATTTGAGGCAACTCCTCCTTCACAGCAGGAGATCCAAAATATTTTGTCTTATTTAGAGAAATCTGACATACCTAAATTCACAGAAGAGCAAAAAACAACTTTAAATCGGCCAATTTCGATGGTGGAAATTTCAGAGGTGATCAGAAAGTTGAAAGTGAACAAAGTACCAGAACCAGATGTTTTTTCAGCAAGATATTATAAGCTGTTCCAGGAAGAAATTTCCCTACCTCTTCAGAAAACAATGAATGACATTTTGACAACAGGGAAACCAGAAACCTGGAGTGAAGCTCTAATCCTGAAAGAAGAAAAAGAACTTACTGATGTTAGAAACTATCATCCCATTTCCTTATCAAATGTAGACTACAAAATGTTTGTGCCAATCTTAGCTGATAGGCTGAAACAAGGTTTATCAACGATAATACATGAAGACCAGAATGGATTCCTATCAAGAAGGGCATTAA
The DNA here is from genome assembly GCA_030412105.1 of Cyclura pinguis. Taxonomy (NCBI): domain Eukaryota; kingdom Metazoa; phylum Chordata; class Lepidosauria; order Squamata; family Iguanidae; genus Cyclura; species Cyclura pinguis. Next base: position 215,915,711 of record CM059600.1, read on the forward strand.
AAGATAACATAAGAACAGTCTTAAACATAATTGAACACTATGAAAAACATAACGAAAACAAGTTAGGAATGATATTTCTAGATGCGGAAAAGGCTTTTGATACGGTTAAATGGCCTTTTCTAAAAACTGTATTGAAGAAAATGAATGCTGGGGCAACATTTGTATCTTGGATTGATGTGATCTACGACAAACAAAGAGCTCAACTGGTGGTGAATGGAGAAAAGAACAAGATCAATCTCCATAACAAAAGGAACACAACAGGGTTGTCCACTGTCCCCGCTACTGTTTATAACAATATTGGAAATATTAAATAATACTATCCATATGGATAAGGCTATCAAGGGGATCCAATAAAAAACCATCAATACAAACTTGAAGCATTTGTGGATGATTTAGTTTTCTTTTTGGACAGCCCATCAGACAGTGTTAAACAGCTTACAAAAGCAATAAGAGAGTTTGGACAACATTCAGGATTCAAGATAAACAAACAAAAGACTAATGCTAATGAAAAATAAGAAAAGAAGAGGAAGAGAAACTTATTAACATTTCAGAATTTAAAGCAGTTAAGAAAGTAAAGTACTTGGGAATTTGGATTTCAAGATGAAATAATGAACTTTTTGAAAACAACTGTGAGAAAAAATGGAAAGAGATAAAGAAAGAACTAGAATTATGGTCTAAACAAAGAAGGCAGAATAGCAGCAATCAAAATGAATGTATTACCTAAACTTAATTTCTTATTTTCAAATCTACCTATTATAATGAAGCAAAAACCTTTCACTCAATGGCAAAGGGATTTATCCAAATTCATTTGGGAAGGTAAAAGACCATGGGTTAAATGGAAAACCCTCACTGATTTAAAAACTAGAGGAGGCGAGGGAGTTCCGGAATTATATACATATTATAGAACAGTATCCATGACTTGGATTGCAGAATGGGTAACAGTACAAAATGATAGACTATTAAAACTAGAAGGAGCAGATCTAAGGATGGGATGACACGTCTATATTTGGTATGGTAAAGCTGAAGTGGACAAAGATTTCTTACACCATTACACTCGTAAAGCACTATTGAAAATCTGGACTGAATTCAAGGAAGTGACTTTTAGGCGGATTCCAATGTGGTTCTCTCCACAAGAAGCTTTCCTTGGAAGATGGAAAGACACATCAAAATGGTTAAGATACGAAGATTTAATCGAGATATCTTCCACCAATAAAACAACAATAAAGACCAGACAAGAATTAGAAGAAGAAGGTAAAGCGTTAAACTGGTTCCCCTACGGTCATTTGACAGAAAGATTCCAAATAGATGCAAGATTACAAGGCTTTGAAACTACATCAGATATGAATGAAGTGATAAAACTATTATTTGAAAATCCATCACATTTGATGGCAAGAATATATAACATTTTGCTACTTAAGGACAGAGAGGAAGATATGATTAAAGATGTGATGGGCGCAAAATGTCGGCCATCCCATACAATTACTCAATTGGGAACTAAGTTGGAAGAGAACTATGAAATTTACTGCAGCACAAAACCTTAAAGAAAATTATTTTATGATATTCCATAGATGGTGTATGACTCCCAACAAACTAAAAATAATCTATAAGTCAGGCACGGATAAATGTTGGAAGTGCCATGCTGAGACAGGTACACTACACCATCTATGGTGGATATGTCAGAAGGCTAAAGATTACTGGTTTAGAGTACACAAAGTAATTTCAGAAATCTTTCAAATTTATTTTCCGAGATCCCCTGAAATATATTTGCTGAATATTGTGCAAGGAATTGATGTTAATGTTACAAAGAAATACTGAAGTGTTCTCTTATATATGGTAACAGCTGCATCGATTGGATATGCCAAACTGTGGAAAAATGAAGAGACCCCTAAGACAGAACAATGGCTTGACAACTTATTGGAAACAAAAATGGTAGATATCTTGATGCAAAGATTAAAGGGAGGGGACAGATGACAAAGTTCATAAGGAATGGAACTATCTCAAAAAATTAAAGAGCTAATAGCAAACAGTTAATTGATAAAGTAATCAAAGAGGTTGAAAATTGAATTGAGATATAGAGGGTAACAATTAACAAAGACTGGTATAAGCTTATAAGCAATATTATACAAAGATGGATTCAAATGATGTAATATATAAATATAAATATTTAAATGTATACATCAGGAACAAAGAGATGATTCCATGCCAGAAGTACAAACAAGATATGCTTGTAAATAAAAACAAGTCCTAGGTAGGATTAGAGGAAGAAAAAGAAGATACATAAGAGTGTACAGTTGTTGTTTTTTTCATAAATAATATTATGTCGTAGTGATTTTATATATTATAAAAATTCTAATAAAAATTATATAAAAAGAAGATACACAAGAGAAAAAAATATAGTTTTAATCATGGAGGCAGCAGCTTTGCAGGGAACTTTTGCATTAAGTTTGCTAGAGCTTCAAAGTAACTATATACAAATAATATGTTAATTGTGAGTAATTATTTTGTGTTAATTAAAGCAACTCATCTAAACCAAACTTAAGTATATTACTACTGTAATGTTACAAGTCTTGACTCCTTTTATAACTGTAACAGTCTTAGTTACTTTTATAGTTGTCATGTGTGTGTGAATGTGACCTAATTTTGTACCCACAGGCCAATGGGTTTTATTATATTGTTTTTCAAAAAAGAAACGTTATCAAAATGTAGCCTTTACAGAATTTTTTATAACTTTTTAAAGAGTAACTATAAGAGTAACTAATTACTTGGTTCCTTTGGAACTGTAACTTTTACTAACTGGTCTTCTAACTGGCCCCTTCACACTACAAATTATAGAGCTGTGGTTCCACTTTAATTGTCATGACAACATTCTATAGAATCCTGGGAATTGTAGTTTAGGGAGGGACCTTTAGAATTCTCAGCCAGGGATTTCCACTGGTGTCATGACCAAACTGCAAGTCCTAGGATGGAGCCATGGCAATTAAAGTTGAATCATAGCACTATAATGGGTAGTGTGAAATGGCCCAAAGTAACTCTGACAGGAAGCAGTCTGCGAAGCCTTTTTTGTGAAACATCAGCTTTTGGCAACCACAGAGGGGCATGACCTCAAAGTGCTTTTTGATTCAATACCTATTCGTCCTTACTACAAAACAGTCTAGTTCTTTTTCCAGGACACTGAGCTATAGGGAAGGAGTCCTTTGCTAAGAAATATGAACCCTCTTACTTTTTCTGATGTCAGAATTGAATTCTTCTTCAGAAGAACACTCTTGTCTACAACATGGAGTGAGCACAGTGCACCTGGGGCAGCGTCTATATCCAGATTGACCCTTGACCCTGGAAGTTTCTCCTTTTCTGAGAAGGCCACTTTCACCTATTAAAAGAGAGAGAGATTTTCAGATGAAAAAACTGCATTAACAGTAAATAATCTGGAACGCAAAGAGAGAGAAAGAGGAAAGCAGCGTACGCATGTTAGGTTTCCCAAAAGTCCTGAAACCCATTGAAACACTGCATTCTCTCTGCACTATATTGTGCATGTTGTTGTTTTACACAATCTATTGTTATTTCTTTTTACTTCACCTACAACTGCAGCACAAATTTTCAGGTTCAAATGAATTTTTTAAAAATTATTATTTTTATTTTCAAATTCCAAACAGTAAAAATAGTGAAAAATAGTAAAAATTACACAAGATTACTTACATACCACTATGTTTACACTTTGTACCACGTGTGTAATACACCCTCTCTCCAGTAGTTCCCTTTAATTCCATATTTAGCACTTTCCCCAAGATATATATTATTTCTTAAACTTTTATCCAAACCTCCTTTATGTGAAATCTTTTCATATCACCCATCATTTATTACCACATTGCCTACAATATATAAGTATTCTAACTTTTTAAAAAGTTCTCCCCACTCTTAGCTCCTCTCTTGTATAATCGCCCCTCTTAATTTTTAACTCAGTTCATTATCGGACTCCATTCTCACTCGAACTGCTGAATAGAGTTTCCTTTTATCAGACTGGAAAGTTTCTCCATCTCTATCATATCCATAATCTTTTCTTTCCACTCCTCAATTGACGGTTCTGATTTCTCTTTCCAGTATTAGACAAAATTTATTCTGGCAGCTGTTATTAAGTAGAGAATTATTTTCTTTTTTTTTCAAGTAGTTCTTTTTGCTTACCAATTATATTTAGTAAATACATTTCTGGACTCATTTCAAATTTACAAGACAATATTCTAGAGAGTGAGTCATATTTTTTTTCCAATAATTGTCGGCTACATGACAAGACCACCACATACGGAAATGGGTACCAATGATCTTTTCGCATTTCCAACAAAGTCCCTTCCCTTTTTGAGAGATCTTCACAAGTACTGTGGTGTGATGTACCATCTATGTAACATCTTGTAAAAGTTCTTTCTTAAATTCAAACTCAGAGTGAATTTGATATCCAAGTTTCATGCCCTTTTCCATTTTTCTAATTCTATCATGTACTCTATATTTTGGGTCCATTTTACTGTAGTTACTTTTATAAATTCATGCTCTGTATCTCTGTCCAGTAATATCTTATAGAATTTGGATATCAATTTTGTATGATTTTTGGTCAAAATTTCATTTATTTCGTTTTCTTTTCTTTCAAGCCCAGAGTCCATCTTTAATCTCTCCCATATCTGTCTATATGAAAACCAGTTCAATTCTTGACCTTGTTCTTTTAATTTTTCCACTGTTAACAGCACTGGGTGCTCCATTCAGTTAAGTCCTTATATCTTAAAATTTCTCCAGATGTTGTTTCACTTATCTTTAAAGCTTCTTGTGGGAAGGTCCAAACTGGCAGCTTGTTGTAAAATCTAGTTTGAATTTTTTGCCAGACCTTTATCAAAGAATTCCAAATACAATGATCATTAATGTCTCTATTTTTATTGTAGCAGAGGTATCCATGCCAATCAAAACTATTGTTGAATCCTTTCAATTCTAGCAATTCTGGACTCTTCAGCATGATGGATTCTTTAATCCATCCTAGGCAGGTTGCTTTGTAGTACAGTTTTAAGTGAGGGAGTCCAAATCCTCCTCTTTCCTTGGAATCTTGCATTACCTTCATTTTTTATTCTTGGTTTCCTTCCTGTCCTGATGAATTTCAGTATCTCTTTATTCCATAATTCAAAGGGTATTTCATTAGCTATTATTGGAAGATTCTGGAACAAAAATGTAAGCCTTGGTAATACTGCCATTTTAACTGTATGAATTCTTCCTAATATTGACAGGTTAAATTTATTCCATTTATGTAGGTCGTTTTTAATTTGGTTCCACATTTTTGATAATTATTGTCAAATAACTCAGAGTTTCCTTCTTCTTCCTCCTCCTCCTCCTCCTCCTCCTCCTCCTCCTGTTCTTCCTCTTCTTCTTCTGTTATGGTGGTACCTAAGTATTTAACTTTCCTTTCAATATATAAAACCAGATATTTTCTTTAAGTCCTCTTCTTTTGACATATTCTGTGTTAATAATGAGGTTTTATTAGTGTTTATTCTCAATTCCTCCACCTGATCATATTGTTTTAGCAGTTCCAATAGTAACGAATCTTTGGGTTCTTCTAGAAATATTACCAGGTCATCAGCAAAGGCTTTAAGTTTTTGTTCATTTTTTCTTATTTTCAGTCCTCTTATCTCCTCTTCTCTAATCTTGTGGTTCAGTACCTCTAATGTCATAATAAAAAGAAGGGGTGACAAGGGACAACCTTGTCTTACCCCTTTTGATATTTCTCCATTGATAATCAACCTTCCTTTCCGCTCTTTATAAATTAGATCTATCCATTCTTTAAATTTCTTGCCAAGTCACATTTCATTTATAATTCCTTTCATGAAGGCCCAACAGATGTTGACAAAAGCATCAAGGAAAATCATCGCAAATTTATTTCCAGGTTTTTTCTCATAACATTCTATGCAATTTAAAACTGTTCTGATGTTTTGTTTAATGCTTCTATTAGGTAAAAATCCTGCTTGGTCTCCATGAATTGTATCCTGTAAATTTTTTTTTCAATCTTGTTGTCAGTATTGCAGCAAAAATCTTGTAATCGATCTTTAATAAAGATATTGGCTTGTAATTTCAAACATCTTTTGGATCTTTTCCTTCTTCCGGAATTAATTTGATGTCTGATTCACCCTAGGTTACAGGTCTTCCTTCCTCTGATATTCTTTTGATCATTGTATGAAATGGAATTAACAATTCATTTTGAAATTTCTTGTTATATAATTCCATAAAACCATTTGGTCCTGGAGATTTCCCTGTTTTCAGTTCCTTGATGACTTCCACTACTTCACTAATTGTTATTGGAAGAATGAGCAGTTCATATTTTCCTCTAGAAATTTTGGTAATATTTTGTCTTTTTAGATAATCTGTTATCTTACAAAGCGGTTGTGATGTAACATTTTTCTCTTGGAATAAAACTTTGCACGATACCTTTCAAAGATCTGTTTTATTTTGTCTTGGGTCGTATAGATTCTTTTGCCTTCTTTTATTTCAATTATAAGATTTCTTTCTTTCTTCTTCTTTAGTTTGTAAACAAGCCATATACCTGCTTTATTTGCATGTTCAAAATGATACTGTTGCGGTTGTTTCAATTTCTTTTCTATTTCCCCTGTTGCTAGTTGCAAGATTTCTTTTCGTATAATCTTAATGCTGTGATTTATTGCTTTCTTGTTGGGATTTTTCTTTAGCTCTTCTTGTTTATTTTGTAGGTCTTCTGTTAATCTTTAAACTTTTTCTTTCCTTTTTTAATTCTGCAAATGTTGTTGCTATGGGAAAAATCCCCACATGACCATCTTGCTTGTATCCCAAATTGTATTCATTTTCTTCCTTCTTTCATGTCTTCTTGAAATAAAAACTTTAATGTCTCTTTTGCCTTTTAAAATGTTTCTTCATTGTTTAGGAGGTTATCATTAAGTCTCCAATTAAATTGTCCCTTTCTCTCATTAAGAGTCAAAGAGTGAGAGCTGTGGTCCGACACTATTTTTGGGAGAATCTCAGCTTTTAAAATATCTTTTAGTATATATTTTTACATGAAAATCATATCTATTTTTGTCAGTGTTTGGTGTACTTCTGAGAAAAATGTATGATCTCTTTCATTTAACTGTGTCTGTCTCAATGAATCCACCAAAGTTAAATTATCCAACATCTCAAAGAAGGATTTCGGTAGTTTTCATTGGGTCTTTTTCTTCTTCTTTTTTGTTGTTTATCTTTATCTGTTTCCAATACTCCATTCCAATCTCCAGCCAGAATTAAGTTCTCATATTCATATGTTCAAATTAAGTCATTTAAATTCTTGTAGACTCCTCATTTTTTTTTCTCTCTCTCTCATTTGGAGCATATATGCCAACAAATGACATCTTCAGACCATTTACCTGAATCTCTATTGTAATGATCCTTCCTTCTTTGTCTTTAAAGATTTCTTTCCCTGGAATGTTCTTTTAGATCTATATTGCTACTCTTCTTTTTTTCTCCACTCATACAATGATGTGTAATGCTCTCCTAGTTTTTTATTTCTTAGATATTTTTCATCTTTTGCTTTAATGTGTGTCTCTTGAAGACAAATTATTTCTGCCTTCACTTTCTCTAAGTGATGCAAAACTTATTTTCTTTTAACTTGGGAATTTATCCCATGAAGGTCCCAAGAAATTATCCTCATCTTCTTCTTCTCTTTTTTAAAGTGTAATCAGAAATCATCAATAACAATTCTTCCTTACTGGGTCTTCCTCTTCTGAATCTATTAAGTTAGAAGCATCTTCTGTTCCTTCCTGCTTTTGTGCTTCTTCCTGATTTCTGAATTCTCTCTTATAATTGCTTTTTCTTATCAATATCTTCTTCTTTCTTGCCTCTCCTCTGTCTGTACTATTGTCTCAGATTTTTTTCAAAATTCTTTTGCTTCTTCCACTGAAGTTATCTTATAACCTTTGTCTTTATAATAGAAGAGAACTCCTTCCAGGAATTCCCATCTGTATCTTATATTTAATCTTTTCAAGTTTCTTGTCAAGAAGGAATATTCTTTTGTTTGTCTGTAGCGGAATATCTTTGAATATTCAAATTTCTGAATCTTCCACAATGAACTTTTCTTTATAGTTTTGCTCCAATATATATAATATATTAGTCTTTTCTCTGGTAAAGTAAATGACAATGTCCCTTGAAAGATTCTTCTTTTTTGCAATAGATGAGTTGGCATGAAACATTTTATCAATTTCCAATTCAAATTTTTGAATTCTTTGTCCTATGAATGTTGCCAATAATTCTGTAACCTTCTCATATAAATTCGTGTTTGACTACTCTGGCAAATCTTTTATTTTCAGGCATTTATTCCTTTGTTTCATTTCCATTTTGATGCATGCCTCTTTATCTCTTTGTTGTTTTTTTCTTAAATGTTCTGTTTCTACATCTAGTTCTTGAGTTTCCTCTTAAAGCTCCCCCACCTTTTTATCTATTATTGCAATGTCTTGTGTTAACTTTTTGAAATTCTGATTTACATTTTCGATTTCTCTTTTAAAGTCATGTTTAATTTCTATTCTTGTTTCTTTAAGTTCTTCTCTTATTTCACTTCTTAGCTTTTGAATTTCATCAATGAATATTTTTAAATTAGGGTCCATTGTTTTTGATTCTATTGATGATCTTCTTTCCTATGTTTGTGTTTATAAATGAAGTTGTACTGTTTTTTTCTGTCCAGATGCCATTCTGTTTGCAGTCTTCTTCCTCTAATAAACCTTTGTCTCTTCAATAGAGGTCTAACTAAGATTTTCAGTCCTTTCAAGAGTACTTGACTTTTTTTCAATGCTGTTTCTTCCAATATTTCTTCTCCATATTAAAGTTAATTTTTTTCCTTATTATACAGTTAATACAAGTACAAATGCCAATATAAGTTAAATACAATTATTTTTATTAATTATATTATTATTATTACAATAATTACTTACAATAATTTTCTGTGTCTTCACCAATCAACTAATTTACTTTAAATAACCCCTTTATCTATAAATATATAAATGTATATATATAAATGTGTGTGTGTGTGTGTGTGTGTATATCTCAGTAAATTATTCTAAATTATTCTAAAAATTACTCTAACGTGATACCCAATATTTTGTTACCAATGATTTCATTATTTGCTAATCAGTTAATCTATTAATTAAATATAGAGCACTTAATTAGTCAAATCAGGTAGTCAAATACAATCAGTTATTCAAATATAGGGCACTTATAAACCAAATATAGCAAAAGTACATGCTTTAACTATTAGAATATTGTATTATTGTAATATGTGTCCTATATATATAATTATAATAATTATAATTATATATGTAAACTTACAGTATTATATTATTATAATATTATAAATATAATATCATTAATAAATCAATTTATAGAGCAATTTATCAAGTCCTTGTCAAATTACACTTCCAATATTTACTTCCTTGCCTACTTACCGAATTCTTGTCTGCTCCCTTATATTCTTAAGCAATTAATTTTTCCCCAATACAACTCTTACTGATTCTGTACTTCTATATTTATTCCATACGCTTATTTAAATTGTATTTATTCAATATGCTTCCTCAAAACCAATTTCTATAAGTATATGCATATGAATAAATGAACAAATTTCCCCCCACACACCCTACAATACTGAATTTGCATCCTTCAGGTCCAGTCTGTCAAATTTTCCTGTCTTTCCTGTCTTTCTGTCTTAGCTGATTTCTTTCAATCTGTTCATTTCTTCTCCCTTCTAAATGACATTCTGATCTCTGCTGCTCTCACAATCTCGCACTCTTGGGATTGCAGTTACTGCTTCTTGCCATTTAACTTGCTAAAACATGTCTTCACTTCTGCTCTCCACTGCTTTCCCTGCTGCTCTCTGCCACTTTCAGGAGGCTTCTCCTTCTTGTCTTGTCAGAAGGCTTTTCCCTTTTGTCCAAAGTCCTTCTGTTTATTTTACAACCTTCTTTTCAACAACAACCATCTGCCATTATTGTCAGTCTCAAATCAGGTTAATGTCTTTTCATCTCACTCTACTGTCCCCCCGTCCACTGTCACATGTAAGCTGTCACTGCAATCAGTTTTTCTTTCTTAGACAACTCAGAGTCTTTTACTGTCCTTTTTTTCTTTTCTGTCTTTCTTAACTATTTCTTCTTGTGTCCCTTCTCTCTCTCCCCTTATTGCACACACACGCTCCTCCCTTGTTCTTCAATCATCCATCATCAGTCACGCCACCTTGTTCTTTCCACTTTCACTTTCCACTTTACTCCCCCCACACATATTTTACTCCACTTTCTACAACTCATATTTCTAATCTCTTCCCAGTATCACACAATTCCAATTCCAATTCCAATGTTAACTCTAGTTCTTTTGCAGAAACTCCACTCCTTCTGATTTTTTCCCTCTCTTCACAAAACACATGTTTCTCTACAATGTCCAAATCTGTAAGAACAGTACTCTTCTAGCTATTTATCTACTGTTAATGACAAGAATGGGCTAGACGTTAGGTTCAATGTGTGGTTTAAAGCTTGGGTACTCAACGAATCTTGTTGTTACAAGTTTAAAACAAGGCTGTCACTAGCGCTTATACAGGTTTCTCCTAAGGCTGGACCCAACATGCTCCATCAACTCGATCCCATCTGCTATGACTCTACTTCTCCCTTCTTCCTTCTTTGTCTTTGCTGGGTCAATTTTTGATTCCATGAGCTGCTCCAGATTCCCTTTATTGGGGGGGAATCTTTTTGCCCCTTTCTTTGGTGGGGGGTCTTTTGATGTTATGTTTCCCTCACGTCTAGCTGCAGCCTGAGAGAGTGTACAGTGATTGATCTTTTTCCTATCTCCACCCCACATTTTTAATAGGTTTCAAGAGTGGGACTGGAAAGCTGCCAGAAGCAGGGAAAGTGCAAATGGAATGTAAAGATAGGCACTACGTTTTAGGAGAGTTTATGGTGAGATGATAGCATTTTAATTTCTAGTGGAATACACAACTATTACTTTGATGCCATTTTCACTTATGAGTAAACAGCCCTGAAAAGGTGCTGTTATTTTAAAATACCAGCAAAATCTGTTTGACCACAGAAGATAGTGAGAAACAAACAAGGATACACATGAGTAGCAATGGCTCTGTCAATGCTCTGGTTCCACCCACTTACTGTCCAAAGAATTACATGCTAACCTTATGCTTGAAGCACTTGTCTACTGTGAAGACTTCAGTGTCAGCTGCCACCTCGCCATCCACAAACACAGCAAAAATCAGAAGCCTGGCTGTGGGTGCCAGGTCAGAGCTTGGGGACAGAGTGAGAGAGAAGGTGCCTTTCAGGGCTGCAGTAGGGGAAAGAAAAATTTCTGATGGTTAAGGAAGGAATCAATATGATGAAAAGAATTTAAAAATCTGTTATATGGAGATAAACCTGGCATTATATGGGGCTAAGGGATTTCACTACTAGTGGATGAAAAAAGTTTTCATTCCAAAACCAAATATTTTAATTCCATAAATAAAAGGAAAAGAATCCCAGGGATACAAAGAAGTACACTGAAAATGTATGTTTCATTCACTCTGTTATTTCAGATAATCTGGAGAATGTCATTACCAACCACTGAACTCCCGGATTTTCCTTCTTATTCAATTCCCTCTTCCATACTGATTTAGCCTGACTCTGCGTGGAACTACTTACACATGTGCAAATGTACACATGTGTATTCACCACTCATTCTCCCCTTGTCCTTTTATGATTATAATGCTTTATTGTGTAGATGTGAATGCATGGTAACCCAAAAAAAAAAAAGAATTTAAATTTTTATCTTAGTCCCAGTTATAGTGACAAAGAAACAAGGTGGCAGGAGATTTAGAAATTCTGCTCATGTAAAAAAGGATCCACTTTTTGAATTCATTTATTTCAATATTACTTGTTAACTGAATGTGATTCTGCTCTGTTGCAGCAAATCCAGAAGAGGGATGGGAGGAAGAATAGAAGGAATCTCCTAGATTACAATGTGTAAATTGAAGGAGTGAGGAGATGTAGGGCAGGTGATTACCGCATTGCTTTCTAAGTGATTAGAAACTGATTGCTTAATGATCTGCTCCAGGATCTTTCCGGGTACTGTATCCTTCTGGGAAAAAACTGAGGCAAAGAAGGTGTTAAGTAGTTCTGCCTTTTCTCTTCCCCTTGCCAGTAATTTGCCATCTTCTCTGCGTCTCCTTCTTTTTCCTTTTGCTGTGGACATATTTAAAAAAGCCCTTTTTATTGTTTTTAATGTCTCTGGCCAGCCTAAGTTCATTCTGTGCTTTAGCCTTTCTGACCTTCTCCCCACATCTCCTGGCTACTTGCTTAAATTCTTCTTTGGTGGTTTCCCCCTTCTTCCATTTCCTGTACACGTTTCTCTTAACGCTTAACTCAACTGACAGTTCTTTAGTCAACCATTCTGGTTTCTTCAGATGCCTTCCATTTTTCCTCCTTATTGGCACAGTTTTAGACTGTGCCTTCAGTATCTCCCTTTTAAGGAACTCCCATGCCTCCTGAACTCCTTTCTCTTTCACTATTCTTGACCACGGAATTTCAACCAGCAGTTCCTTAAGTTTCTTCACTATACTTCACTATACTGAAGTAGACCTAATTTTAGGGTGGGACATTAATTGTGCATTACATGATAAAGCAGACAGCACCACTACAAATCCTCATAATATAAAGCAAAGCAAACAACTAAGAAAGCTTGATGCAACCTAGAACAGCTTGGAAAATTTGTAATCCTCAGGAGAAGGACTACAAATAATTTTCAAAAAAAGATTCATCATACTCATGCATTTGACCACATATTATTATGAAAGGATCTTATCCTTTATATTCAATTTTTTTAAAAAAATTCCCCTTGCAGTTCCCTCAAATCGTGCTCATTTAAAACTGATCTGAAAATGTACCACACACAAATCACTCTTTTCTGGAAAAGAACACACTAAGGATTTTTATAATTTAAGCAGTTTCTAGATCTGTTCACAGCTCTCATTTGGGACTCTATGAAGGTCTTAATTAACTAAATAAGGCTCCAGGATTTTTAAGACAAGAATCTCTAAGGTAAGAATGAACCCACAAAATTACAATCCTAATGCAATATCACAGTATATAAGAAACAAAAGGATCTTACTAGAGTTATCATATAGGGTCTAAATGCCCTAAAGGCCTGATCAGAATCTGTCTGATCCTGGAAGCTAAGCAGGAGAAGCTCTGGTTAGTACCTGGATGGGATATCACCAATGACTACCAGGAGCTGTAAGCTATATTTCAGAGAAAGGTTCTGGCAAAACCAACCCTAAGTATTCCATATGAAATTCATGGGATCATCATAAGTCGACAGGGAACTTGTAGGCACATGCACACAGAGAGAGCTATCATGCAAAAGAGCAGAGCTAGAAGCTTTAGACATGGACCAAATGAAATAAATCATTAATTTATCTCAGACGCAATTTTATGAATATGGGAACAAAAACTGGTGGTTGTTAGCCAATGCTATGAAAAAGAGATTTTTTTTTCAAAATATTTTTCATAACATTATTAAAACAGCAGACAGTACCATACACTGTTCCCCATAACAGATTTTTATGCCATCCTTTATGCATCTGAAACATCCCCATCCACTGAGAAAATGTTATTGATTCCTTCCCAATCAATGTTTTACAATAACATAATGAAAAATTACTTAATGTTCTACTTAGTAACTGAGGGCCTTTCTGCACTACACTGTTATAGTGCTATTATTTCACTTTCAACATCCTGTAGAATTCTGAAGTTTGCAGCTTACTGAGGTCAAAGAACTCTCTGGCTGAGAATTTTAAATGCCCCTCCCTAAACTGCAAACCCCATGATTCCCATAGGATGTTGAAAGTGGAATAATAGCACTATAACAGTGTAGTGCAGAAAGGCCCTTAGAAATTAAGTCAGTCATTAAAAAGCTTTTAAAAGGCAAATGCCCTGGATTAGATGGATACTCTGAGAGCCAGGATGGTATAGTGGTCGGAGCACTGGACTATGACCCTGGAGTCAAGGGTTCAATTCTCCACTCAACCACGGAAACCCACTGGGTGACCTTGGGCATGTCACACACTCTCAGTCCCAGAAAACCTCATGTAGGTTTGCCTTAGGATTGTTGTAAGTCAGAAATTACTTGAAAGCACACAGGAACAAGAAGAAAGATAGGTGCTCTGCTATTATGAAGCGCTTGAAAATCAATCAACTGCCCACCTGATTTATTTAATGATATTTTGAAAGGAAGAACAATTCTACACTCATGGAAAGTAGCAAAAATTATTAGTCTTACTAAACACGATGGTAATACATCTTCTGTACCACTCCATAGACCTATTAGTTTGTGAAATCAAGATTAGCAAATCAGAAACTTCAGTTTTTGCCAATAGGATAAATGTGTTCATAAAGAAATGTATCAACCCAAAGCAGTTATTAATGTCATCAAAAATATATAAAAGCATATAAACAATAATATAGAATCATAGAGTTGTAAGAGACCATAACAGTAATCAAATCCAACCCCTTGCCATGCAGGAACACACACTCAAAGCATCCCCAGCAAATGATTATCCAGTCTCTAGCCTCACTTAATAGGAATAATTCTCAAAAGCTAGCACAAGGGATCCTTGGTATCCACTAGGATTTGATACCAGGGCTCCCATTAGAGACTAGACTTTGTGGATACTGAAGTCCCACTAGGTACGATGGTGTAGTAAAATGGTGTCCCTTATATAAAATGGCAAAATCAAAGTTTGCGTTAAAAAAAAAATTCAACCATGGTTGGTTGAATCTATGGATACAGAATTTGCAGATACGGAGGGACAACTGTATTATCACATTCAGCAGAGAAGGACACCCCTTCTCCATTATTATTCATATTAGCATTAAAACCCTTGGTTGTTATGATCAAAATCATCTAGAAGTAAAAGGAATAAATTTGAATGGTATATCCTTTCAAATTAGTTTATATACTGTGTATGTACTTTATATACTTTTTTGATATGAATCCTACATAGCATAACTTCTCTTAAAAGTATTACAATTATGCTTCAGCCTGTCTCTTCACACCCAGAAACAAGTTGAAATTCTTTATAGATTTATGTTTTTCAGGATTTAAGTATCTGTGCGTTATAGTCACTAAAACTCCTATGCAACTTAGATGATGCACCTATAAATCTTTACTTAAATATCAAAAAATAAAGCTCAAAATTACTTTGTTAGAGAAAATAGGTCTAATTATAGCCCTTTTTTTATTTCAACAATTCTCTTTAAACCTTCTATTAAAATAATTCAATATTGGCAGAAAAGACTGGAAGCCTTCTTAACAAACACATGGATACCAATTATAGACTGAGGACCTTTCTGCACTACAGTGTTTTAGTGCTATTTTTCCACTTCCAACATCCTGTGGAATCCTGGGGTTTGTAGTTTACTGAGGCCAAAGAGCTCTCTGGCTGAGAATTCTAAAGGCGCCTCCCTAAACTGCCAACCCTACGATTCCATAGAACGTTCAAAGAATAACAGTGTAGTGTGGACATGCCCCAAGTTTGCATACAGCCTAGTGACATTATACTTCACAAAATATTATGATGCATTTCAATTAGCACAATTAATAAACTTTGTTATTGCTGATAGACCCATACTGAGTTCAAATGGAAAGAGATTCAATGTCTGTCTCTGGGAACTTCTAACCATTCATCTCTAATTAAAATAAAAATAGATCTTAAATAGCTACTATATTCACAAAGGAGATAATAAAAATTTGGTATGATTATTCCAAAACATTTCAACGCTACCTTCCCCCTGCTGCTCATTTCTGGAACTTCCAACATTCTGACAAGAATATAAATTCAAACTATTTCTAGGTGGAAGGCAGAAAGCGATATATAGAAAAAAATATGTTTCACAGGATCAAAATTCTTACAATAGATAGGTTGGAATTGGAGACTGAAATACTTGCTAGTTCCAAATGGTTCAAGTCTACCTTTGCCCAAAGCATGGCTGGAGATGTTAGATAAGAGCATTAATGGTATTGGAATGTCCTTGATGTACTGGCTTCTGTTGTTTGAAAGAGTTAATATTCTGTATATGCAACAATATTTTTGAAGATTCATTCAGTAAACAGGAGGTGGGTGAAAATGGTTTTCGAATCAAATCTCAATTACACTGTATCAATAGATAACTAGAACAAAATTTGGAATTCAACTCTCAGTAAACGAGCGGCAGCAAAATAATACACTTTGAAAACAGTTCACAAATGGCACTTCACTCCTATGAAACTTCATAGAACAAACAATTCTATCTAAAATGCTGACTACTGTAAAGAAGTAGGATCACTGGAGCATATGTGGGTGTTCTGCACCAGCGTACTCAAATTTTGGGAGAATATTATAAACTGAGTCACATGTGTTACCCCAAAATGTAGATGCCACAAGGGCCACCCTGAAATGCCAAATACCTCCTTGCAAAAGTGGGGAATGAATTAGCTCAAAATCAGGAGGTGAATGAGAGGGGAGCAACTTGGCAGCACAATCTGTGATAACATGCTTATGGGAAACTGTAAAGAACTTCACATTAAGACACTGGTTCAAGAAAGCATGGTGGCCAATGTTAGCTGAGAAAGTAATCTTTCAAGCCCATTTGACAAGGGATGAAATAAAAGAAGATACTTTCAGAGAAATCTGGTCACTATTTCAATACTATATATCAGACTTGTCATCATCCTTAGGGTCCTCCAGCAAATCAATTAAAATTTTGGAAGAGTATCTTCTAATCATTTCCATATGTTTTTATATTTATTTTTAAAATTAAACTCATGTAAATGACATGGTTTTAGATTTATAATAACTTCCTTGCTTTCTTGTTTGCCTGCCTGCCTGCCTGCCTGCCTGCCTGCTTGCTCTTTCTTTCTTTCTTTCTTTCTTTCTTTCTTTCTTTCTTTCTTTCTTTCCTTCTTTCTTTCCTTCTCCCCATTTTCCTATTTTTGTCCTTCTTTGAGTTTCTTCTGTTTATTTAAATATGTGTTATAACGTATTTGTTATAACGATTGCTGAAATGTTATTTATGTAAAGGGCAGAAAAATTCACTGCTCTGTGTTACTTGGTTGGATGTGTGTCTGTTTATTAACAATAACATTTCTGAAAAAATATACAATGGAAGGACAGCCCAACAAACTTGATTAGCCTAGCTTCATAGGGCGCATTTCATCCCATACAGCTGAACTTAAGGTGTACCTAATGTAACAAAATTATTCCACCCACTTACTCTCATCTTTGCCAATCAGTACTTGCTTCTGTCCACTAGAGACAATCCTGCCTCTTGATACAACCTGCAGAGAGACAATATGTTATGCACAGGACAAGGGGCAACATACACACATACATGCCAGCATTGTGAGACAAAATAATTTACAAAAATAACCTATAAAAGTTTGAATAATGTAGGAGAGGCAAAGCTTAGAATCATAGGCTTCGCAACAGAAAGTATTGTGTCCCATTTTTTTCCAGGGTTACCTTGAACTTCAGGTGCCCATGTGTGTGGAGAGCCTCCTTCAGTACCCATCCCTTGAGTGCTTTGCCATTCATTGACATGCACGTGGGTCATCAAGAATGTGGAGAAGAAGAGTGGCAACACGGACAAAGTTACCAAGTCGGCCCAGAAGGCTCGTAAATTAATCATAGGTGCCCCATGCCTTGCAAAGAAACCATCTCTACCACCAGCACGCTGTCACCTTCTTCCTAAGGCACATGTGTGCACATCTACTTGTAAGAGTTAGTATGTCAACAACTGGATGCTCACTATTAAGGTCCAGTGGAAATTCTTTAAAAGCGTTCATGAGGCCTTGTGTTAAATTTTACTAAAACTGGTAAATTTTACCAAAACTGGTACAACATCCACAGTGGGAAAAAAACCAAACCTGTATGGGCAAAAAGATGTGACAGCGTAGGAAGATACCACAAGGGCCATTGAGTCCAACCCTCTGCCATGCAGGGATACACAATCAAAGCATTCCTGACAGATGGCTGTCCAGTCTTTGTTTAAAAACCTCCAAAGAAGGAGACTGTACCAAATTCAGAAGCTATCATGCCACCTCTTAACCTTCTCTTCTCCAAGCTAAATGTACTCATCTTCCTAAGCTGTTCCTCATAGACCATAGTTTCCAGGCCTTTTATCATTTTGGTCACTTTCTTCTGGACATGCTCAGCTTGTCAATATCCTTCTTGAATTGTGATGCCCAGAACTGAACACAGTATTCCAGGTGGGTCTGACCAAAGAAGAATACAGTGGTACTATTTCTTCCCTTGACCTAAACACTATACTTCTATTGAGGGAGCCTAGGATCGCATTAGCATTTTTAGCTGCTGTATCACCCAGCTGAATCATGTTCAGCTTGTGATCTACTAGGACTCCTAGCACCCTGTCTGAGTGAAACCTAACCCACTAGTAAGAGGGAGGGGCTGTGGGTGAGGTGTATATACAGAGAGAGTGAATTGTATTCTAGCTTCCTTCAGTGAGATTCTTAGACAGAACTTCAAAGCCATTTCCACACTACACTGTTATAGTGCTAGTATTCCACTTTCAACCGCCTGTGGAAATCTGTTTGTAGTTTACTGAGGCCGAAGAGCTCTCTGCCTGAGAATTCCAAATGCCCCTCCCTAAACTGCAACCCTCAGGATTCCATAGGATGCTGAAAGTGGAATAATAGCACTATAACAGTGTAGTGTGGAAATGGCCCAAGTCAGACCCTTCAGTCAACCAAAGGGGGTTCTCTTCTCAGTGGCCTAGTGTAGAACAGAGGAGAAACCAAGCCACTTCTGAGTGGATCAGAAAGTGGGACTCAGAGTTGAGAAATATACCTTTGTGCTAAGGGGAGCCAAAGGTGTGTTCGTGAAAGCTCTGTTCTTGAATACTGTGGAGATTTGAAGAAATTAGTTAAACCTTTTTGGGGAAGTGATACTGTGTTTGAATATTCTTGAGAAACCCAAAATCTTTTTCTCAGTTTGTTATTTTAATAAAGATTATATTCTATTTTTTAGAATTTTTGCCCCAACAGAGCATTTTCTTCAGTTTTACTTTTATAAGAACACACTACCACAGGTTATCAATCCTTTTTGAATAACCATTGGGAGCTTTTGCCATTTTTCCACTAAGGTGGTCATTTTTAAAGGGAAAGCAGAGTTGAATAAGTGGAAGGCAATGAGCCAGGGTGCTATAGCAGGTTCAAAGGGGCACTGCTACTCCAGTCAGGGAGGAAAGAAAAGCAGGCCTGGTCTGGCCCTCCCTCCATATCCAAGAATTCTCCAAGATTATTGTGAAGAGTTCTGAGTTTACTTCTGCTAGTTCTTTTAATACCCTTGGATGTAGTTCATCCGGTCCTGGAAACTTGAATTCATTTAGAATAGCCAGGTATTCCTGTACTGCCTCTTTACTTATGCTGTGCTGCATTTCCCCTACCACATCATCTGCTCCATTTTCCCCAGGTAGAGCATTGTTTTCTTTTTGGAAGAAGATTGAGACAAAGAAGGTGTTCAATAGTTCTGCCTTTTCTCTGTCCCCTGTTAGCATTTCACCAGCCTTTCCACACAGAGACCCTACCATTTCCTTGTTCCTCCTTTTGCTGCGGACATAATTAAAAAAAGCCCTTCTTATTCTCTTTATTGTTCTTATTGCCTTATTGGTTTTAACCTCTCTAGCAAGTCTGAGCTCATTCTGCATTTTATGTTTTCTGAATTTTTTTGACTTTCTCCCCTAGCTATTTGTTTGAATTCCTCTTTGGTGATTTCCCCTTTTTCCATTTTTTGTATATGGCTGTTTTAAATCTTAGCTCAATTGAAAGTTCTTAAGATATCCATCTAGGATGGAGATCTCACATGGTCAAAGCACCTGGACATTTTGAAATTTTGACTGGTGGGGATGATCGCTCTCTCAGTTTCCCCTTTCTCCTTTGAGTGTAGCTGCACTGGGGATTGAATTCACCATAGTCCCTGCCTATGCTGGTCTGCTGGATGTGTATTAAAATAGCATATTGTAGTTAATGTAGAAGTAGCTTCTGTAGAACTCCATTGAACTTAATCGTAATGCTACAAACTATCCAGTGCTAATTGACTGCTGCACCAATGTATCTGTTCAGAGCCTGAGTTGTTACAAAGTATCAATTGGTTAATTGCATTATTGTCTATTGCTACAGTGTATCTAGTGGGTGAAGATCAGAAACAGACAAAAATGAAAATGTAGAGCCTTGAAATATATGCTTGGGTCAAGGATGGTGAGAAGTGGAAACCAAACACAGATCTGGGAACAGTCTGAGAAGTTGTGTGATGCTAGATAGGTCATCCTCTCCAATCGCAGCTTTGTGTGCCTAGATTTTGGAACTGTATCTATTAAAACTGTGAGCTTCATGACACAGCACCTTCAGAAGAAGTGTGCTGTGTTGCATGCATTTTCTGTAAATAAAAACTACTATCTACCTCAAAGTGACATTTGTGGAGTGTGAATTATCTAGTACATGACAGTGGCCTTATGAATTAGTCTGCTTGATACTGGGCAGAATATAGTGGAACTATTACTTTGCTTGCAGAATATTGTAAGACTATTACTTTGCTTGTTTTGAAAACTGGTTCTATTAATGCAAACTAAAACATTATTTGCCTTCATGCTGCAGCATCACACTGCTTGGTCATGTTCTACTTAGGATCAACTATAATCCCAAGGCTCTTTTCACACAAGGCAAGTAACTCCCGTTCTACATGTGTGCATTTGGATTTTGTGGACTAAATATAGAATTTTGCATTTGTGTCTTTTGAATTTCATTCTATAAGTTTCAGACCAATTTTCTAATTTATAAAGGTCCGTTTGAATTCTATTCCTATCTTCCAATATGTTCGCTACCTCTCAGTTTTGTATTATTCACAAACTTGATAAGGATTTCCTCTAACTCATCATCTAAGTCATTGATAAAATATGGAAGAGTGTTGGCCCGAGGACAGAATTCTGTGACACTCCACACAAGATTTCCCTCTAGCTTGTAGCACAGCCATTGAAGACGGTTTTCCAATCAATTATGGATCCATCTGATAGTGTTCCCATTTATTCCATACTTAATCATTTTGCTGATCAAAACATCATGGACAACCTTATCAAATGCATTGCTGAAATCCAGATAAATGACGTTCCCACCATCTATTATGGTACTGACTCAAATCAAAAAAGGATATAGAACTAGTTGAGCAGGATTTGTATTTGACAAACCCATTCTGGCTCCTATTAATCACTACATTGTCATTTAGATACTTGCAAACAGACTGCTTTATAAGCCATCCTGATATTTTTTTTTTCCTGGTATTGAGATCAGGTTGACTAGTCAGTAATTCCCTAAATCTTCTTTATTGTCAGTCAAACATACAAACAGATAGAGGGGAGGGGAGAACATATTTTTCCTGTTTGGAAATGAACACCAAAGTCATAACTAAAGGGCATATATCCAGACAAAGGAGAAATGGGGGGATTATTCTTTCTCACCCACCTAAGTATAATGAACATTTAATTTAGTCCACTTGTTTCTAGCTAGATGTTCTTATTTCTCTTGACCAGAAGTGAACCCAGAACTGGAGAATTTACCTCTTACTTGGAGATGAATCATGTAAACTGGATACTCAGGGCCAGGCCCTGAGATCTGACAACCCTTTTCCTCCTATGCTTAGGTATTATATTCCCTTTGGAACTACAACAGTCAGCTGAAAGACAAGTCACATAGCTAGAGTTTTCCTGCGTGGGGTGGTCTCTGAGTTTGCCGACCCTCTCGGATAGAAGGAGGATCTATCCAAAATACCAAATAAAAATGGCTCCATTGGCATGATTGGGTGATTGGGCACTGGGCACAAGCATTCAGAGGGGGTGCTCTGCATGTTCTCAGAAGCATGCTGCCATTTCCGCAGCAGTGAAGCATCATGCCCTGCCTTAGAGACCCTGGCAGTGAGGAGGAGGATTCTGAATCTGAGGCAGAAGTTTCCACAGAGGCAGGAGTTTCCCCAGAAGCTTGCTCAGAAGAAAACAAACAACAGCAGTGGCCTGAGCAAGGGGAACAAATATCAGGGGATGAAATAACACAGATGCTTACCGTGCAAGAGAGACAACATCAGAAAGAGGGGCTGCACTGCTTAGCATGTTTAAGTAACAAACAAGCCCTAATGAAGGAACACTTGTGGCAACAGCATCAGTAAGATAAAAGGCTTTCAGCTGGCCCTTTCCTTTCAAGGTCAGAAACTGATCTTTCTGGTTGTTGAAGCCCTGCACTGTGTTCTCTTGCATCTGGATTTCTTTGAACCTCTGCCTGTTTGATGATGACTTGGATTTGCCCTTTGGATTTGTTTGCTCTGGAATCTGAACTCTGGACATTTCCCTGCTCTTGCCTTGTGATTAAACCCTGCTCTGCTGCTTGTTGATTAATTTTCTGCTCTGCCCTGGACACAACATGAGGGCATTCTCCTCCCTCCCTCCCTCCCTCCCTCCCTCCCTCCCTCCCTCCCTCCTTGGAGGCTGGGCTGAGCTGGGTTTGTACCTGGTCTCAGAGGTGGGGGGGGAGATGGGCACCTCTGTCCCCTTCCTTGGGGCTACTCCTCTCCTTTCGTCTCCTCCTTTTCTCCCTCCCTCCTTCTCTGCCTGACCTGGAGGTCTGCCAGCTCTGACTCCACTGCTTTGGCTGGAAATGAAGCCCCTGTCAGAGCTGCTGATGACGAGCAGCAGCTGTTGGGCCCTGTGGCTCTGGCTGGAGATGAGTCCTGCAGCTCAAGAGCTCCCCCTGCTGCCATGGACAAAGCAGGCTCGGACGTTCCTCTGCCTGCTCCTTTAGGGCAACAGGGAACCAGCTATGATCCCAAGGATGCCCTGGAGCCTGCGTCAATCAGCCCACAAACAAGGCGTAGACTCAAGAGAGCTGAGCAAAGGGAGGCTTCCTTGATTAAGTTCAAGAAGTGGTGACCGGCCACACCTGTGTCTGGGCTATATAACTGCCTGCCTGGAAACTTTCCTTTGCTTGTGGCAAACTTTCTACAAGCCCTCTCCTTGCTTGTTTCTTGCTTCCAGCACCCAGCTCCTGATACCTTGGATTGATCTCTTGGCTCCTGACCCCTGGATTTTGGACTCTGACTATGGCTTTTACTTGTTGCTCAGGCTTAGGTAAATGGACTGCCTATGAGTAATTGATTGCTTTGACTCCTCCTGGCGGGACTCTGCTATCTCTCCCCCTCCCTTCTTCGAGCTGGCTCACTGCCTGGGTCTCTGACCTTGACAGGAAACAGGTTTGACTCCAGATTGGGAGGGAGAGAGAGAAGGGAGGGGGAATTGCCCCCTTTCCTGGGGTAGCATGCCCCCTCCAGCACACCTTTCTGGCAGGTTGCAGTGCCCATCCATGTACTGGGCATCTACCAGCATGTGGAAGGTGGCCTGGCAGCACCCCCAAAAATGTGCTGCCTGGGGTGGACTGCCCCCTCTATCCCCCGCTACCTATGCCACAGTGAAAGATGTCCCATGTGGGAAATAGTTGCAAATATCTATTTTTAAGAAATCCTATTTTTCTTTTTAGAATCTTTCGCTTGACTTTTTTCCCCTGCATTTCCCTCATTTAGTTCTCCTGTATCCCTTTCATTTTTTGTTTTATATTGCATTTTTCATTTTTTCTTTTATTTTCTTCCCTTTTTTCTTTTTTTGCTCTATGGCCATTCAATCATACATTTTTCTTCTTCAAACTACATCTGGGGTTTCTCCACTTTGCAATGAGTGCTAGTACTCACCAAGTAATAGAAATCTATATGATCAACCTCTGGATCAAGTTCTTTCTGGTCAAGGATGTAATCCACCAGTATTTCCTGATCCTTCCCACAAGGCAGCTCTTCTTCCACATGTTGGATCTCAAGGAAACTGTTACTCTCTGAGTAGAAAGGCTTCAACCACCTGAAAGCTTCATTACGTATTGTCTGAAGGTCAGATGCATCGTACTGGGTCACATTAAAAATAGCAGACCTGCCCTAGAAAGCAAAAAGATACAGAGAGGTCAGAAAGAACCAGTAGGTTAAAGAAGTTTGGTTGCTGGCAGAGAGGGTGAGATGCATTTTAAGGGGAAAAACACAGAATGAATTAGAAATGACATTTTCTTCCACTGTGAGTTAAGATGTGGAAGATGAGATCATACCTTCCAACATTTTACAGATGAGAATTGGGATAAGTGTGACCAAGGATATCAAAGCATGGTTAAAATGGCCAAAATTGCTAATGAGGAAGAAAAAGACTGCAATGGCAGTTTGCTTTTGCCTGATCCTATTGGGAAGGGCAGGATACCACTCCCTCTCCTACTCTTTTCTCCCACCTGCTGAGTCATCTGCATGCAACTACTTTCATATTTTGAACCCAGTTTACAACAACTGAAATAATCTGAGGAAGAAGGGGGGAAATGGGAGGAGGAGACAGAAATTGAGATATTTTAAAAGCCACTGAAAATGTGGGACAACAGAGACTAATTAGAACTGTCTGAACCAGATTGGGACAGTGTAAGAGTATGGGAAAGAGACTGTATTCCACTTGGTGAAACTTATGACAAAGAGACAAAAACAGCAACAGTACAAAATAAATACATCATTTTTACTTACAACTTTGTTTCTGTTTAAGTTGGCTAACAATAATCAGAGCAGTATAATGAATTTATAAGAAGTTTTATAACAAATTTAAAATCTGTATAAAGAAGATTAAAAAGGAAGACCTGATGAAAGCCAATTGATAAAATACCAGATCATGAACTGTATTGAAAACATGTTAAGCAATAATTTGCTTTAAAAATCAATCACTCTGACAGTTTAAAGAGCTATCTGTGCTTTGTTTTTGTTTTTTTTTAAAGTCTGTGGCATACAGTGGAAGAATTTCATTTGCTGCTTCTCAACCCCTCACTTCAATTGTCTCAAACAGTTGCAGGCAGCAGTACACAGATTTGAATCATAGAGCTGGAAGAGACCACAGGAACCATCCAATCCAACCCACTGCTATGCAGGAACAGCCATCAAAGCATTCCCAACAGATGGCCAACCAGCCTCTGCTTAAAAATCTCCAAAGACGGAGACTCTACACATTCCAAGGCAGCACATTCCACTGCAGGACAGCTCTGACCATCAGGAAGTTCTTCCTGAGGCTCAGGTGGAATCTCCTTTCCTGCAACTTGAATCCATTGCCTACTCCCTCCTCGACATGACATCCCTTCAAACATTGAAACATGGCTATCATGTCTCCTCTTTGATATCACTGGGAAGGGTTGAGATATTTTTAAACAACAATGTGCCCCAGAGCACTGCTTCTGTGGAGTCAGACTTCTCAGTAATATTCACATCCAGATACTAAAGGTAAGCATAAAACGTAAGCATTAATAACAATCCTTCTACCATTGCTACAGACTCCTTTTTTTTTAAAAAAAAAAATACAGATAGCTCTTTAGCTTGTCAGAGTGACTGATTAATTTTTAAAAAATTATTGCTCTCTGAACATGTTTTAATATGGCCATGGTTTGATATTTTATTGATTGGTTTTCATCTGGTCTTCTTTTTAATCTTATTGATAAATTTTTAATTTATAATAAATATTGTTCTGTTACACTTCTGTGATTGTTGTTAGACAACTTAAAAAGTGGGAATGAAGAGTAAGCTTGTTTCTCTACCAATGTGAATCCCTTTCTCTAAAGATTGTTTTGATTCTGACATCTCCTTTGTCAACATGCACAAGACTCACCCGCAGTGCAACTGGAGAATTTTCCCATTTGGCTGTGTCTAAAGAGAAATGAACTTCTCCATTGTCATCTGTGATGTATGAAAAGTGTGTCTCCACATGATTAACATCAACAGTAAGATAGACAGTCTGGTTCCTGAAGGGTACCCCACCCACAGTAAATTTCATCTGTGGGAACAAACTCAGAATTAATGCCTTATTTTATTGAGGGCTAAAATGTACGGTAACTGTGGAAAACCATTCTGGAGTGTTTAACAGGTGCATAGAGAATATACAAGAATGCATTAAAAGATAACCCTTTTAAGTAAAGCTAATTTCAATCCTGTGCTGCAAATTTTGTAGCTTCCAGAGCACCTCTTCACCAACTCAACAATTCTACATACTAAGAGACAAGCAATTGTTACAAACGTAAATAAATACACTGGACATGCACACCAATGGAACAAATTCTTTTGTAGAAAAAAATGAACTTGGTTGGTAATATCTCTGATTATGAGAGTGAAAAAATAACAACACTCATAAAATGTTTGTTTTCATTTTTAAATTTTGAAAAATAATTCAGAGTAAGTCTTTAGACTTTCCTGGATATTCCGCCCAGGTCAACATTTTTTGGTGTCCCAACATGAAATGGCACTCAAAGTAGTGCCTTTAAACACACATTCCCTAACTGCTTGTGGATCATGCTTATAAGGTACCAGATTTGCATTCCAGTGGACAGAGAAACTGTGTGAAATGGTTAGGATCTCACCTTTCCTTTATATGGAAATCCATGCTTGTAGAATGGATTGAGATCGATGAAATTTACTTCAATTGCTCTCACAATAACAGCAATTAGATTCTCTCCTGAGAGTGTCACTCCTGCAGAGAAATGTTGGAGGTTTACAGTGACATTTTGACTCAGCGTAACTGCACAAAAAGACCACTATAAAAAACGGCACATGAGGTTCATCCTTGTCTCAAGAATTCCCTAAGAAAGCTGTAGAAGAT
The DNA here is from genome assembly GCA_030412105.1 of Cyclura pinguis. Classification (NCBI taxonomy): domain Eukaryota; kingdom Metazoa; phylum Chordata; class Lepidosauria; order Squamata; family Iguanidae; genus Cyclura; species Cyclura pinguis. The sequence continues at coordinate 215,942,476 of CM059600.1, forward strand.
GGGACAATGTAGATTTAAGGTGCCATGAGAGATCCTAGGCCATGAGTCCATTTGTCACCATCAACTGAGCTACTCAGGTGTCACAGGAGAGTACGCAAAACAAAGGCCAGACGTCTGATTTCTTTGTGGGAGCTTCAATATTGAGGTATAAAAGCATATTGTGCACATTACAGTTTAGACTGTATCTCCCTTCCAAGGGGAAGTCTTTCTCTTGGTCCCACTACTCTCCCAGACTCACCTGGCGAGGACACAGGAGAGAGCTGCTGCTCCCCACCCCCTAGAACTCTCTTTCGTGGGGGGCTAGGCTGGCCCCTCCCTGCTTTCCTTTTGCTGGTAGACAAAGATATTTCTTTTCTAACAGGCTTTTAATGAGTGAGCTGAGGAAATTTTATTTATTAAACTGCTTTTCCAAAATTGTAAGTTTTTATAATTTTGTATGTTTTAATGTCTTTATTTGTCTTAAATTTTTTTTAAACTTTCTTGGAAGCTGCCTTGGGTACCACTTTGGGAGAAAAGACAGCATATAAATACAATAAACAACCCACTAACATGCTGAGAGTTGGTGGTAGCCCAAGATCGCATGGTCAGTTCCATGACCAAGCAGAGATTTTAATATAGATCACTCTGTTCCACTTTAAACATTGCTCTAATAATGTTACTAGAATTGCCAAAATTGGGGGAGGGGTTCAATATGGCCTCTGAAGAGAACGCAGTGTAAATCTGTCCTCACCAGGCATGGCAAGGCAGTTTACCTGCCAGCAACTTATTTTCCTTTACAGGACTTCCCCTGTCCAGTAAGGGGTGCCCTGATTTATAGGAAGCTCAAAGATATCCGTATCAGTCGTTAAGGGTCGGGGCAGGATGCTGTACTGAAAAAGGAGCGCGATCCTCGAAGACCCTGACTGTAAGGAGACATTGTTAAGTTGCTGGGAGCCTGGAAAGAGAGCGAAAGCTGCTTCTCTTGCATGGACGCTGCTCTTCGTGCATGCCATATTTCTTGGTAAGGATTACCAAGAATCTTTTCAATCTAATATTTGATATATGAAACAAGAAACCAAGGGATGTAACAGCTGGGACCTCCCTTTTGTTATGGATTTCGTTATGCATTTTTAAAGGAAAGATTTTGCTCCCTTACTCTCTAATAGTTCCAGCAGTGCTGACCCTGCCTTGAAAACTGCCTCTTGTTTTTCTTTCCTGCTAATGGACAAAATGATAAATTGAGTCTTGGAGGAGTTTTATCTGTTCTTTTTTATAGTCTGTTTTGCTTTGGTTTTGGGAGTATTTGTTGGATCTGAGATATTTGATTTATATCATCTGGCAGAAATGGAACTAATTTTTTAAATTCTTTGATATATAAGCAGTATCATTGCTGAGCTTGTTTTGAAAAGTGTCTTTTATTCTCTCCTTTTGGGCACTTGGGGTGCCCTTTCTCTCCTTCCTTAATACAGAATTCTACAATAGCCTTTTTTTCTTGATATAAAAATTGGGACAATAATATTTCTCTTTCCTCCTTCTTCTGGTTGTATTTTTTAATGTGGGAATTCAAGGCTATAGTTTGGTGTCTTTAGTGGATATTTTGTTGCTTGGGAATATTTTCTGAGTTGTTTTGATTTCAGACTGTGACAAATTAGTTCTAAACTTTTTGACTCTTTGACAGATGGTTTGGCTTAATCATAGATCTTGAAACTTTAAGAGATGAAGTTACCCTGGACTATTTAGAATTTACAGAAAATATTCCAAGTTACTTCCTGGAATTTTTATTGGAGTTCAGGAAATTTACTAAAACTACTGATTTAATTTTAATGAAACTTGACAATCCTATAGACCAGATTTCATCATCAAAGTTCTTAAATGTAACTGAATCAAGTGGAAAAAACATGCTACATGACTCTTTAGAGGGAATGTCAGTACCGCAAAATGAGGAAGAAACAGATACCTTACAGGAGAATGTATTACTTATGGATATGACAATAAATTAGGAAGATGACAATGTCGAGAAAATTTCTTCACCGTTATCAAGGTTGGATTTCCTACTTGTACCTAACTGTCCTTCAAACTGTTCTCCAAATTTTAAAAGAGAGATGATGACTGGAGAAACTGTTACTATAAATTCAGTGTTACAGGTAATTTTGAGGGGACAGGATTATGGGATCAAGAGTCAGATGATGGATGGGTTAAGGTTTAAAACTTTGCCAACTTGGATTTTTTAAAGATTCCAGACATTATCTGATACAAATTCTGTTACAATCAAGGGTTTTTTTATCTGTAAGAAACTGTTTCAATACCAAAGACAATCAGAAAAATTAAAAATTACTAAAGATTTTGGGATGGTATAAATGGGTTACAATATTTGATATTCTGTTTATGATTGGATCTATGTCAGATAGCAAAACTAAATAAAATCTATTACTAAGATATTAGGGTGATTTTGTTTAGAATAAATAGAAATAATATGAATAAGAGAACAGTAATATGATTAATTTAGTTTGGCAAATGATGGGTTTAAGTTTTACAGATAATTTTTTTCTCATAATTGTAAGGGCAATTGACTATGGATACTGGATATGACTTTAAAAGTGTTTAATAGAAATATCTTAAAAATAAATTGAAGATAATTTTTTAAAAAAATCTTATTGATGGTTTATAAGGAATACAAAGTTGAAATAAATAAAGCTGGGAAAGTATGCATACTAGAAAATATAGCAATTTGCAAGGCTTAAAATGAAACGTTTATTGCTATTATACTTCTGTATGTTTTAGATTAAACTTTCAATATTAAACATTATTAACCAATAATATATGTTAGAGTATATGAAAAAGGTTACTATGAGTTTACTAAAAGCTGTTACTACAGGGGTGGGAACCTCTTTTTAAGCTTGTGTTAAGTACTTTTATGGTTAGTTCTATGGTTAGTTAAGTTATAGTTAGTGTTTTGTCTATTTTGTATTATGTGTTGTGTGTATTTTGTATGCTTTTAGGGTTTTGTATTTTGTATTTTCTGTGGTTATGTAGTAATAAAAATTAATTTAAAAAAAGAATTGTAAAAATTGGGCAATATGGAAATCAGATGCCTACATCTGAAAAAGTACCATATGATAACCCTACCCCCTAACAGACATACATAGGTGTTGTGAGATTTGCAAGCTCAGAAGAATGCACAAGGTCTAAAATGACATCAATACAGGAGCAGTTTCAGATTTGAAAAGACTGGCTCTTGTCAAAGTAGAAAGAAAAAGTCAAAGAAGAATATAAGGGCTATATTAAAATTACCAAACCATAAACTGGATTTCCTCATTTCTTTTTATTTTCTTTGTACCTGTTCCATCTTCCTCCATATCTGCATAAAGGTGAACATAACTGCTATACCCTCTTTGAGACAGATTAAGATCTGTTGCATTAATAGTAAAGGAAGCACAACCAGTCTTGTCTGTCTGAGGATAGAAAGAAGAAATATTACCTTTGTAAGTCTGCCCTCTCTGCATGTTGATTAAGAAACTCCTTTATTTACAACAGCTTAACTGTTAACTGCCAAGAGTAAAAGTGTGTGAAGATCTTGCATCTGTTACAGAATTTATTTTTGAGAATCACATAACATTTAATTTCTGTGCAGAATAAATATTTGTATCAGTAGTTCTCATGCTTTATCACGTTGATCACTAGGTAAGATGGTGGACTATTTACAAAATAATAATAACAATGATAATATTAGTAAATATTACATGCCAGTTTTTCCCCAGTTTGGCACTCAAGGTAGCTTACAACAGTTGAAGCAATCATAGTTTAAAATTTGCAGTGTGCAAAAGTTAAAAATGAAATTAAACTATCAAATAATTAAAACCTGTTTAAAAAAATCATTAAAAAGAAAACAGCAAACAGAAAATCCAGCACATTGTGCCATTCTTGTTCCCTCTAAGCAATCATTCCTCAAAGGCTTGATGAAACAAAAAAAGATCTTCACCGGCTTGTAGAGAGATAGCAAGGAGGGTTTCAGTTTAACCTGTCAGATTGCTAAGCTCCTTGCCGTGAAAATACTAACCTGTTGAATGTGAATTCTTTGTTAACTGCTACTTTTAATTAACCATTGCAAAAAGGGGCTACTTTGTATCCAGGCTTAAGTATTACTAATTGCTGCTTGTTGCTATTTCATGCTAGGGAAGAGTGGGAATATGAAAGTAAAGCTGGCATTGCTAGTATGCTATGAGAACAAAGCATTCTGGAGATAAAGACAGAGTAATATGCAAGGGGAACCACCTTGATCAAGAGCATATTGGGTTGTGGCAGGCATCAGCCTGGGAAAGAAAGCAGGGGATAGATACATGAAAGGATTTATGGCTATGTTTAAAAATGCCTTTTGCACTGATAAGCTATAAAAGATGTGTGCTGTATGTACCCTCCAGTTCAGCAATTTCTGTGTAAGTGTGCTATGCTGCTCATGCTTATCCACAATTGCTGTCTACCTCAGAGTGAATTTTGTGGAGTGTGGGTTAGCCAGTACATGACAGTTTAGAAGTTTTCAAAAGCTTTATTCAAATTACAGGCAAATACCTGCACAATCTGGCAACTGCCAAGACTAAAGACACGTTTGATTTGCAGCACTGTGTTACCCTGATTTCTGGGGTCCCGTGAGGGACACCTCAATGTGCTCAAAATACTGGGGAATGGGAATTAGCAAGAGCACAAGCTAAGCAATGCAACAGGCAGGGCAACCTAGCGAGATCTTGAACTCAATGTCTACGGGGTCAGGCTGAGTCAATAATCAAACAAGTAAATAATAATTGTTTTCCTTTATTTTGAAATACAGTCAATACATATGTGTGCAACCACTCACACAGACCTAATGAAAGAAAGGTAGGAGTTGGATAGAGGAGTTTAAGAGGGATTTTTCAGGGGAAATACTACACCTGATCCTGAAGCCCGGTTTATCAGAAGAAGAGTCCATTGTATCGGAGATTCTCAGCACGTGGGAGCTGAGGGGAAGGCTCGTCGAACAGAGCGACAGCAAGGTGGGATGGAAGTCAGAGCGATCTGATGAGACGCTCAAAATCAGGGGGTTTTATAGGGGAAAATGTGCCTGTAGGCTAGTCCGTTCCCATGGAAAACAATGGGTTTCGGGCTGGAGACAAAGCCTCCGAAAGGTCAGTACTTTAGATGATTGAATTATGACAGCGTTGTCAATAGCATGGACAGTATGCAAACGCAGAGTGCTTGAGAGTTAGATAGTCCACTAGTCAAGCTGCCTGCTCGGGGCAGGGAATCTTTTGTAAGCTGCGTGCATACATAATGTGATATTAAGAGGGTACTTGCCTGGAGGTCTCCTAAAGCTGCAGTCTGGCAATTACTGGCCTGCCTGGATCTGTTTTGAATAGTTCAGCTATTTTCGGCCGTGCCCATGTGCGTGCTTGTCCGGGGCTTCGCAAGCGCATGGAGAGGAATGGGTAGTGAAGGCCAAATTCTTGATATCAAATGATATCTAATATACCACAAGTTCAGACTAGAAACTACAGTAACAACTCCATATGCTTTATATTACAAATTACTGCACACTATGATTCTGTTGGATAGTGAACCATAACAACTCTTCTCCCAGGCTCTTTCATCCCCCCCTCCCATTTTCTCATCCCACTTGCTAACAGTGGGCCCACGCCTGTGTTCTTATCACTGTTCATTAAAATAACACTTCCTCATTCCCAGCACACTATTTCCCAACCAATCCTGTCATCTCCTACTAGCCCAGTTAAGTCCAGCAAAGCACTAAAGCAAAGCTTTCTAAAAACATGGCAGGAAGAGCAAAACCCACCTGACAGTAACTAAAGCATGTGTCATGTGGACAAATCAAATGTCTCAAGGAATAAGTACAGCTGCCACACAAGTCTCAGCTGTGCAAATGGGGACTCTTAACTGGCCACTGCCAAAACCTTTGCTTCCAGGTTCAGAATGAATCCAGGGCTATACTCAAGTTGCAGACTTGCAGCTTCAGGAGAACTGTAAACCCATCCAACACAGGCTGAGTTCATACTCTCTGATCTGCCTTACAACAGACCAGGAATACCTCTGTCTTGTCTTGATTAAATTTAATTTGTTCATCATTATCCAGGGACTGATTTAAAACTGAAGAAGCTTCCTTGGATTAAGGTGGAAAGGACTGGTAGAACTAGGAGTCATCTGCAAACTGATGGGCACCAAACTCACAAATGACTTCTTCTAGCAGTTTCATTTATATATTAAAAAGCATGGACTGGCTATGGTGCTTGTCAGTCTGACAGGAGACCTCTCTCTCTGGAGGCAGAAGTCAGTCTGGACTATTTTTGAACCAACTGGTTTCCCCCGCTTGGTATTGGGGAAACAAGTGGGGTTCTGGAAATCGATCGCTGATTCCCTAGTTTCCACCCTGAGTGAGGATTTTTGCAATGGCTAGAAGCGGCTGGGAGAGAGGAGATTGGAACAGCCATGGCCATTGGAGAGTGCTTTAAGCAAGTGAGCCCGCAGAAACTTTTAAAATTAAAAACCTGATTAGGTCGTATACAACTAATTGTCTGAACTTCTGGTTCCTGATGGAGTGTGGATCCATTGCAAATGTTATTGGTTGTAAGAGATTCTGAACTTTTCTACTCCTTGGCATTGCAATTTGCACTGTTAAAACTTCACTGAGGAAAGTTTTCTTTGATATAAAAACAGCTGTAAAGGTGACAGAACTCCTCTAGATTTCTAACTCAATATGAGGGACTGCCAAGAATCTGATCTGGTTCCTAGATTATATATTTATACAACTCTAAATGGACTGGGAATTTGGGAACCTCTGTTTGGAAGAGTGATGAGTCTAGGATGTGTGGAAATGAACTGTTGTCATGGCAGCGAATTTTGATTTCTGTGGGAGATAGTAAAGTGGACTGAGACCAGACACCTAGAAGATACAAATTGCGCTGTGAAAGAAACAAGAATCAATTTCTGGCCTTTCTAAGTGGTACAACATTTTTTCTCTCTCTTTTTTCATTTGGAAGCTACTCTATCTTGAGAACTGTACATTTAACATTGTCATATCAGTGACAACAGTGTTAAAAGGTTGCTGGATTTAAAACTTTCTGAGCAGTGCAAGCGAGATTGACGAGAGGGGGAACATGTATCTCTATGATGGCGATTTATGTAATGAACAAGAAATGAACTGAGATCTGAGAATTTTGACTTTGGAAGACAGTAGTAAATACCAGATAAAGTGGATTATAATTACAAATACTTGGACCACAAACTCTATAAATTTGGCATATTTAGCAGAGGCATTTCCTTTTGGGGGGGTGACTTTTTAGACTTTTAGAAGACCTTATCTAAAACACACAGAGTATATACTAAGACCTTGTAATTTATGACTGAAAGATTTATGGCTGCAAGAAATATCTGAATGAAATAACTTAAGTGGAATCATCTGGATTTTGAAGTGAAAAGAAGACAAGATTAGTACATGCATGAATTTATTACATATGTATTGTTTATATACTTAGATTCCTAGTTTTTGTCTTTTTTAAAAAATAATTTACCAGGTGTCTTAATATATATCAATATATATCAATTCATTGTAATATATTAAATCAAGTATTTATACTCTCAAAAATCTAAGGTAATAATTTAAAAATATCATAGGCCCTTTCAGCAACTCACCTTTTTGTGGAGCTGGGGTGCGAGGATTGCACAAGCAGCCTCTAGCGAGAGGCTCTCGCATCCCAGTTCCTTCAGCTCCGCACCTGCTGCCTACTCACACGAGAGCCCCTCTTCTTCCTTCTGCAGGAAGGGGCAGGAAGCGCGAGTACCGCAGCTCCGGATCTCCACATGCACTGCAAGTGTGCGTGGGGCCTCAGAGCAATGCGCGATCACACACCATTTTTGGCTCACAGCTGAAGATGAAAAAGTGCACAATTGGCACCTGCCAGACCCTGGGGTGTTGCGTGATTGTGAGTGCTTTGTGTGGATCACTCCTTGCAGTCATGCAATGCTCGAGGGGCCCTTTCGCATGGTGAATGCTGTGCGAAAAGGGCCATAGTCAAAGTCGCTTAGATAATATTTCTTAGTCCTTAGTTAAACGAAAAGAAAGGGAGCTTAATCTTCTATTCTCTTAGTATACTTTTTCTATATCTGCCAATGAATTTACAGGTCAATTTGTAAAGTATATAGAGTTGAATCATATAGATTAAACCGATACTAATTAATTTATCATCAAATATAGGGTGATATAGATTTGGTTTAAGTTACATGCATAGATTTTGACTTGAAATTTACTGTTGAAAGCAAGAAATGTGCTTTAATTTTAGATGAATAGTTATATGTATGCAAACATTTAATTTATCATAATAATTATTGGAATTAATTATCTTGCTGATAGTAATTACTGATCCTAGATCTCATATTTAATATCACATGGAGACAAGAAAAAGGGCTGCAAAAATGACAACTTTTTCATCTACTCAGAGAAAATCATCTCTTGATCCAGCAACCAAGTTGGATCAGATAAAACCTAAATATTTCTTATTGTTAGAGGAAATTAGAAATATCAAAGTGGAATTATCACAAGAAATGAAAGATCTTAAAACAGAAATCAAGCATGACTTTAAAGTAGAATTGAAAGGAATAAAGACTGCCTTAGAAGGACTCCAGGAAGATGTGAAGTCAACAACTAATACAATAACCAATCTAGAGAGTAGAATAGAGCAAACAGAAGGAAAAGTGGAAGACCTAATTCATCAACAAGAATGTTATTTGGATGAAAAGGCCTTAGCAGATTTAAAATTAAGAGAGAATTGCTTGAAGATAAGAGGCCTGACTGAACAAAGAGAGGAGAATTTATATGAAAGACTAATACCAGCCCTACCAGAATTTTTGAACATGTCCTGTGAAAGAATGGAGTGGGAGATTGATAGAGCATTCAGAATTGAATCTAGAATAGCAAGAGAGAAGTATTTGCCTTGAGATATTGTATATTTTACTCAGAAGAAGACCAGAGAAGAAGTAATTTGAAGAAATCTAGAGGCAAATTTGATAATCGATAATGAGAAAGTGTTTATTTACAAGGATATTCCCCCAAGAAGTCTATGTAAAAAAAATGATTATCAATTTAAAACAACGTACCTGAAGCATCACGATACAATCTACAGGTGGGGAAACTTGAAAATATTAGTTTCTCTTTTAAAGGAAGGAATGTTAGAATAGAGACAATACAAGAAGAAATTTGGAAAGGAAGATCAGAAAAACACATTTAGAAGTGAAGAAACTAAAAAAAATCCATATCCAGATGGGGAACATCTTAAAGTTTCAGATCAAGAGAAGGAAGAAGGAGAAGTAGTAGAAGAAGAAGAGGTAGAACAAGGAGGAGCAACTGGAAGAGGAGATGCAGAAACTGGTGAGGAAGAAGGCCAAGAAGAAAAAGATCAATATCTACAGGAGTTGGAATTAAAAGGAGCATCAGCTGGGACAGAAGATTCCAAAATTTGAAGATACTCATGGTTTTAATATTATAGACTACAAATGGATTTGAAGATTTTGCTGTGGAAGGTTAAAGGAATTTTGACCCCTCAAAAACACAGGAAATTTTTTTCACTATGTTGGAAAAAAGAAATATGATATTTTTTGCCTTCAAGAAATTAGAGTAAAACGTGAAAAAATTCATTTAATTTGGAATAAGAAACTGGGAATAGAATTCGTCTCAGCCCCTAATAAAAAGAAAAGAAGGGTGGTGTTCTATGTAAATCCAAAAATGCACCCCAAAGAAGTTTTTAACGATCCAGACGGCAGATAGCTTATGGCGGAAATATTATGGCAAGGTCAGACAATACTGTTGGTTAATTTATATGGCCCTCACAGCAAACAAGAACTTTTATAAGGAATTAAACAGAAAAATTCCAGATTTGGACTAAAACAAGGGAATGATTTGTGGCGATTGGAATGGAGTTATCAGTCTGAAACTTGATAGAAAATCAGACAAATTAATCAAAAAGAACCAGGGAAAACTCTCATATTCTTTTGACTCTGTGGTAAATAACTTGGATCTTATAGATGTTTGGTGGCACTTATATGGTTCCTCAAAAGACTACACTTTTTATTCAGAACCTCATGCGTCACTTTTGAGAATCGATGTGTTTTTGCTTTTGAAATCCCTGACTAACATCACCTCTAAGTCCAAAATTCTCTCTAGAAGTCTCTCTGATCATAGTGCGATAACGTTACTTTTAAGGGAAAAAAAATCATCTGTTTTAATTGGAGATTAAACAAAAGACTTCTACAAGAAAACAGGATGATAAGTAAAGCCAATGATTTGTTAAAATACTATTTTGAGGATAATTTGAGTAAAGGAACCAAATTAACGACAGTTTGGGATGCTAGTAAAACTGTTCTTAGAGGTTTCTTTATTCAACAGAATGCAGAGATTAATAGGAAAAGGAAAGACAGTCTTCAGAAAATAAATGAAGAACTAAGGACTAAGGAAAAGTTAATGAATGAAAATCCAACAGATAAAGCTTTACAGAAAGAAATAAAAGTACTGCAGAAACAACTAGAGACACAGATTAATAGAGAACTTAATAACAAACTTCTGTATAACTGACAAAGATCCTTTCAAAGGGCTAACAAAGCTGTTAAGTGGCTAGCCATGAGATTGAAAAAAAAAGAGAGAAAACCTTGATTACTAAAATTAAACACAAAGAGATAACATATACAGATCTATTCAAGATTAATTTTTTTTTGAATTACTATTCAGAACTATATAAAGATCAAGAAGTTAATGAAGAAAAGTTAAGGAACTACATATCCCAACAAAATATCAAGGTGGTAATTGATAAACAGAAAGAGGCTTTGAACAAACTAATAACAATGGTCAAAGTAATTGAAGCTATTCATAGAGCCAAGAGTGGAAAGTCACCAGACCCTGACTGTTTTCCAGCATCTTATTATAAAACATTTCTGCATCAAATATCTCCAGTGTTACAAGAGGTAATGAATAAAGCATTGGATGGAAATATTCCTAAATCATGGAAAGAAACTGACATAACATTGCTCCATAAAGAGGGAAAAGACCCACTGAATGTAAAGAATTACAGGCCAATGTTAACTAACAGACTAAAAAAGATTTTACAAAAAGTTATTCCAGAGGAACATGCTGGTTTCATTCCAGGAAGACAAATTAGGGATAATATTAGAAATATAATTAATATAATCAAGCTGTGTAAGAAGCATCCTCAGAATAAATTAGTTGCGGTTTTTCTAGACATTGAAAAAGCCTTTGATTATGCATGCTGTTTAGATTGGGTCAAAGATTGGATTCAATTAGAAAATACAACTATCAAAGAATTAGAAGAAATAAACAACAGATTTGGATGGCATGGATATTTATGTTATGATAGATCAGCAGTGAATAAAGAGTTTAAAAACCATTGTATCCGAAAGCCATTGTTGAAAGTTTGGTCACAAATAAAGCAAAAATTTTATACAAAACTACCAGTATGGACCTCACCACAAGAAGCTTATAAAATCGCCCCAATAAAACAAGGAAATTTACTAACATATCAAGAGTTATTCAGATGGGAGGAAGACAAACCAAGAATGTGTACAGAAGAAGAATTAAAGGTTGAAGGACACGAACTAAATTGGTTTCCATGGAGACAACTCAGAGAAAGATTTAGAATGGACCAAAAATTATATGGATTTGAGAGAAAAGAGAATGAGTTAGACTTACTGATGAAAGGAAACCAAAAGAAAAGAATTTCCAAATTTTATAAATTATTTTGAAAAGAGAGATAGAATCAGAAGTAGTTAAAGATACAATGGTTAGATGGGCACAGAATTTGGGACATTCAATTGAACTAGAAACTTGGAAAGAGTGAGGAAAATAGATATAAAATTTACATTAAATCTAAACCTAAGAGAAAACTTTTATAAAATGTTTTACAGATGGTACATGATCCCAGAAAGATTACAAAAAATAACAAAAAATGGGAATTCAAATTGTTGGAAATGTGATGAAAAGACAGGGTCTTTTTCTCATATGTGGTGGACATATAAGATAGCAAAAAAAATTTGGAAGGGGGTACAGGATGAAATTCAAAGAATTTGTAAGCTGAATTTTGAAATGAAACCAGAGCTTTATCTGTTAAATATGCTAGGGCAACAAAGGGAAATAAGAAGTCATCAGAAGATATTATTATTTATTATTTATATATCATTTCTCCAGATTTCCAGATGTTTCTCCAGATATTCTTCCAATAAAATGTTATATATTATGTCCAAGATCTTTGTCCCATTGGACCATACGGTTATTAACAGTCTCTTCTTCCAAGTTTATTCTCAATAGCATCACATATAATTTAGAAAGCAATCCTTTTTCTCCCTTAAGTAAACATTCTTCAAATTGTGTCATCTTCAAATCCATGCCTCTAATTTTTTAGGTCTTCTTTAAATTTGTTAGCTACTTGCTTATAATGAAACCATTGAACATCTATACCTTCTTTCATCGGTTGCTATCTTTCTTTAACTTGGGAAAAATCTCCTGATTTTTTCAAAAGGTCTTCATAAGTTAACCAAACACAACTACTTCTGGCTAAGATGTCAGTGCAGCTGGTAGCTTGAACAGCTGGCTCAGGACTACCGCTGCAAATCTGTAGGGGAAAACATCTCCCAGGGACCTTGTGTCCCTACTGAATGTTACCCCCTTAGCAGGTAGGGGGTGCAGAGCAGCTCACAAAGTCCCCGATTGTCCCAGCGCCGGCAGAGAGGGAGGGGAGATACCGATGCGAACGGGATGGAGGACAGAGCCGATGCCGCAGATTTGCAGCCAGGAAATCTGACTAGTGCCAGCGAAAAACCTTTTTTTAAAAAAGAAGAGGGTTTGAAGAAGAAAGCATTCAGTTTGAATCTGTAAGGTGAACAGAAGAAACTTAAAGGTAGAAATATAAAGAAAAATAAAGACTGATTCCTACCCAGGATGGAGAAGTATTGGAGAAGACAGTGAAGTCTAGAGCTGCTGAGGAGCAGAGCGGAGCGGATCTAGGAATGCAATGGAGGACGCAGCTAGTTTTGGTGATCTTGGTGAGCAGTGAGACTTTTATCTCTTCTCCAGTTGTTGAGAAGTGTTTTCCCCTCTTGAAGGTACTTTTTAAAAACTAATCCTGTTAATATATAAATAACACGTGGAGTTTAACTTAAATAAATATATTGTGGAAGGGGGGGAGGGAAAGTGGAAGAGAATGATGACATTGTAGATGGAGAAGACATAACAGAGATATAAACGGAGGACACAACAGAGGAGGTTTGGCGATTAAGAGGGGGGAAAATGATGAAAGCTGCACCTCTATATTTTTTTATTATTTGAACTGGAATGGATTAGCCTCCAGAAGAGAGGTGAAGAATACAAAAAGGCCAAAAGTAAAAGTTAGCTAGAGACATAAATGGTATCAAAAATGGATTAGCCTCAGGAAGAGAGGTGAAAAATATTGAGATATCACCTATTGTGACTATAGCCCTGACTGGAGTTTTTGATCTCAACTTTGTCAGGTTTGGTTGTGGTTTTTAAAATGGTTTTTAAGTTGGATTAGCTTCAGGAAGAGAGGTGAAGCAAACAAGAAGGAACTATTGATTGTGGGATGTTGCCTGACTTATACTGAAGAAGACTAAAAAGTGACTAAATAACTGGTGACTGAGAATGGAATTATTTCACAGCCTGGTCCCTGTTTGTCAAATGGATTAACCTCAAGAAGAGAGGTGAAGCCTTCAAAGGGTAAATAAAAAGGAAGGGACTTGAATTTTGAAGAATCTGGGGTGGCCAGTAAGAAGGAAAGAAAATGGACATGGAATGTTTAAAAATATGAACTGATTTGAACTGAAATATGAATTTTAAATTTATAATTAATTAATTGTTGGTTATATTATAAAAATAATAGAATAGCAAGATAATTCTAAACTTCTTCCTTTTTCATTGTAATTAGAAATAAGCAATAATTGAAATAGATTGATAGAAGGTTAAGATTTAGTTAAGTTAAGATCTTTTATTAAGTGTGTTATGTATGTTGGTTTTTATATTGAACTATACTGTGGATTTTATATATATTATTTTGGTTATTTGCTACTTGATTAAAGATCTGACAAGGGTTATGTAGAGAAAAACAAAAAAATAGTGAGGTAAGATATAGCTACAGGTCAAAAGAAGACAACTGTCAAGGTCAGAGACCTGGGTGGCAAGCCAGCCCAGAGAAGGGAAGTGGAGTGGGAAAGCTAGCAGAGTCCTGCCGGGAGGAGTCAAGCAAGCAATTACTCAAAGGAAGTCCATTTACCTAAGCCAGAGCAACAAGCAAAAACTGTAGTCAGAGTTCCAAAAGCCAGGGGTCAGGAGCAAAGAGATCAATCCAAGGTATCAGGAGCCAGGTGCTGAAAGCAAGGAACAGGCAAGGAGAGGGCTTGTAAGAAGTTTGCCACAAGCAAAGGGAAGCTTTCAAGCAGGTAGTTATATAGCCCCATGCACAGGTGTGTCCAGTCACCACTTCTTAGGGACCAACAGCTGCTGCTCGTCATCTCCACCCTGAGCAACAGGGACCAACAGCTGCTGCTTGTCATCAGCAGCTCTGACAGGGGCTTCAGTTATCACAACAACACAGACACAAATCCAACCACAAGTTCTAGAAAGGAGAGGATCCATGGGTTCTAAAACGATGGAGATGAACAGGCTATTGGAAGAATTTCAAAAAAATGAGGAATGATATGATGGAAGAACTAAAGGCAATGAGGACAGAGATAAGAACAATGAGGACAAATAAAACAAGATCTGAAAAAGGAAGTAGAAAATTTGAACCAGAGCTTGCAAAAACTCACAACAGATTTATCAAACAATGGGTCAAAAAGTGGAGGATATTTGAGAAAAAAGTCAAAAATTGGAAAATCATGTGGAACAGATGAAGAAAGAATAGGAAAAAGATAAAGAAACTATAATGTGACTGGAAATACATCAATGGAGCAGAAGTTTGAAATTGAGGGGACTCCCTGAACAGAAAGAGGCAAATGTAAACCAAAGAGTAACAGATATTCTTGCACCATACATAGGCCAAAGAAGAGCAAGATTTGAACATGAAATAGATAAGGCCTTCAGAATTGAATTGGTTGTGGCTAAACAGAGGGATCTTCCCTGAGATATAGTGGTATATTTTACCAGGGAAAAGACACGGGATTTGATCCTGGAGCAAAATTACAAAGAAAAATTAATAGTGGATGAGAATGAAATTAAAATTTTTAAGGATGTACTGCCAAGTGTCATGAGAAGTAGAAGAGAGAATGCGTTCCTGGTAAAAAAAATCTACAATCAAAGGGAATAAGATACAAATGGGTGATACCGGGAGGTCTTTCCTTCTTCTTTGAGGGGAAAAGAAGGAAGATAAACTCTGTTCAGCAAGCAATAGAATTTCAAGAGAATTATCTGAAAACAGGATCCAAAAGAGCAGGTACTGAAGAAAAGAAATTGGATCAAACAATGGAAGCTACACAAATGGGAATGGCAGCGGCAGATGAAACGAATCCAATATCTGAAGAAGAGTCTGAACTGTTAGAACCAGAAGAGAAAAAGAAGAAAGGGAAGTAAAGAGAGTGAAAAAACAAATATGAAGATAATAACATGGAACGTACGAGGGATAAATTCAAAAGCAAAAAGACGGCAGATCTTTCATCATTTAGAAAGATTAAGACCTCAAATCACGGTTTTATTAGAGACCCATATAAAGAAAAATCAAGAAAAGTATTTATGCAATTCCAAATTAGGTCAATGCCTTACCTCCCTATATGGGAAGAAAAAAGGGGGGGGTGGCAATTTATATTGATAAAGATATTCCAGCAAAACAAATATTGGAAGATGAAGAAGGAAGAATACTGGGAGTTGAAATTTTTAAAAATGGTAAAAAAATATTTTTAGTTGGAGTATATGCCTCAAATGAAAACAAAAGAAAATTTTACAAGGAATTGAGAGAAAAAATATCAGAATATGAGTATGAAGACTGGATTTTGGCAGGAGACTGGAATGGAGTCATGGATGTTAAATTGGATAAAACAACCTCTCAAGGTAAAGAAGATCAAGAAAGGAGAGGTAAATTGCCAAAGACTTTTTTTGAGATGTGTGAAGAATTATCTGTCTTAGATGCATGGAGAATTTTTTATCCAAATGTAAAAGATTTTACCTTTTTTTTCGGAAGTACATCAATCTTGGTCCCGAATAGATATGATCCTTACGTCTAAACATTTGTTAACAGAGATTAAAAAAAAGATAGAAATACTGCCTAAGATCATTTCAGACCATCATCCGGTGATGTTGCAAATGCAGGAGAAGGTAAAACAGTTTCAGTGGCATTTAAATGGTAGTCTATTAAATGATGATGATAATACAGCAAGTGAAAGAAGCATTAAAAATTATTTTAAGGAAAATATAAGAGAAGATATGAAGATGAAGATGGTCTGGTATGCATCTAAAATGGTAATGAGAGGATTTTTCATACAAAAATGACAAATTCAGAACAAAAAAAGGTGAGAGAAACGTCACGAGCTGATGATTAAACTCCAAGATAAAGAAAAGGAATTAAGAAAAAATTCATTGAAGAAATCATTACAATTGGAGATTAAGAAAATACAAAAGGAGATAGCAATGAATACAACTGAGGAAATAGAAAAAAGGATGAAACAGATGAAATTGATTCAATTTGAACAAGCTAACAAAATTGGGAAATGGTTAGTGTATAAACTTAAAAAGAGGAGAGAGAGGAACGTAGTAGTTGAATTGAAAAATGGGAAGAAGATGATTACTCAACACGAAAAGATAAAGCAGAAGTTTGAAAAATATTTTGGAAAATTATTTTATGAAACAAAATCTCTCCACTGAAATGAGAAAAACTTGACAGAATTTCTCTCAAAGGTTAAGATCCCAAAAATATCATTGGAAAAACAGGAACAGTTAAATAAATCAATAGCACTTACTGAAATAGAAGAGGTTATAAAAGATTTGAAAGTGGATAAGGCACGAGGGCCGGATGGATTCACTGTGCTATATTATAAAAGGTTTATAAAAGAATTGATTCAGCCATTTCAAGGAACTTTGAAAGAAATAGAGAAATATGGTAAACGGCAATTGTGGGGAGAAGCTAATATTGCAGTGATACCTGAAGAAGGCAAAGATAAAAGAGAAGTTAAAAATTACAGACTGGTCTCTTTGCTGAACATAGATTATAAAATATTGGTGGCAGTGCTGGCAAAACGATTGAGGCATATATTACAGGACAAGACTCGAGAAGGTCAAACAGGCTTTCACGGGTAGATATATGAAAAATAATGTAAGAACATTGTTGGATGTGATTGAATATTATGATAAAAAGCCGGGAAAGAAGGCAGTACTTATCTTTTTGGATGCAGAAAAGGCTTTTGATAATGTTTCCTGGGATTTTATGTATCAAGTTTCGAAAGAATATGACTTGGGAGAAGTCTTTTGTAAATGGATTGAGGTGATTTATCAAGACCAATCAGCGAGGTTAATCATAAATGGAGACTCTATGACAAGTTTTGTAATAAACAAGGGGGTACGGCAAGGGTGCCCTTTATCACCATTACTATTTATAGGCGTATTGGATGTATTGTTGATTGCAATAAATAAAGATTCACAGATGAGAGGTCTGAAAATAAAAAATAAGGAACTGAAATTTAAAGCGTTTGCTGATGATATAATCATATTTCTGGAGGACCCACAAGAATCAATCCAGGTGCTGATGGATATTCTACAAAAATATGGATTAATGGTAGGCTATAAGATAAATAGAGAAAAGACAGTGATGATGACATTAAATATGACAAAAAAAGAACAAGCCGATCTGGAGAGAAGATCTGGATATCAACTAATTAAGAAAACAAAATATTTAGGGATTATTATAACAAAAAAGAATCAAGAATTATTTGATAATAATTATCTCAAGACATGGAAAGAGATCAGAAGCGATATGGAAAAATGGGAAAACTTAGATTTATCTCTCCTGAGAAAGATAAATGCTTTTAAAATGTCTTTACTACCAAAGCTTATGTTCCTCTTCCAGAATTTACCAATAGTGGGAAGAGAGAAGATTTTTAAAGAATGGGAAAAGGATTTACAAAAATTTATCTGGCAAGGGAAAAAACCAAGAATAAGATTTAAAATATTACAAGATGCTAAAGAGAAAGGAAGATTTCATGTACCATCATTAAAAATTTACTATTATGCATGTTGCTTGGATTTGATTAAAGATTGGATACAAGTAGAAAACACAACTATTAAAGAATTGCAAGAAATAAATAATAGGTTTGGATGGCATGGATATTTATGCTATAATAGAATAACAGTGAATAAAGAGTTTAAAAGCATGTTATGCAGAAGACATTGTTCCACTGTTTCTTTAACTTCGTTTCTAACTCTTTAATTTTGTTCATCGAATTTTCCGTATTTTGCATCTCTGAGTTCTTTTGTATAAACAGACCTTGCATCGCAGCTTTAGCTATATCCCATAATATGAAGTCATCAACTCCTCTATCCAAGTTCATTTAAAAAAACCTCATCCAATTCTTTCTTACAAATGATACCAACTCATCTTGTCACAACAGCATATCATTTAATTGCCAGCTTCTTTGTTCCCTGCAAGAGTTAATGCAAACATATACTGGATTATGATCAGATTGTGATCAAGAAATTCTTTTGAGATCCAACTCGTATCAATTCTGGACAATGTTTGATGAGGATCCAAGAAAAAAGTGAAATATTTCCTATGTGGTTCTTTAAATTTCCAGGCATCCATGATTTGAAGTTCTTTGACCATTTGAAATAATTCTTTTGATAATTTCCCATGGCTCTTTTTTTGATGTCTTTAAAAGCTCTTATCAGTCTTAGGTTTGACTACTCCATGAAAATCTCCCAAAATATAATGCTTCTCATAAGGATATCTCTCCAGAATAGTCCTCAATTCACTATAAAAGGAAGAAATCTCATTGCAAGGAGCATAAACCACTACTACAAGCAAAGCTTTCCCTTCCATGGTTATTTCCACTCTCACAAATCTTCTATTATCATCCACAAACACCAGATTAGGTAACAAGGGAGACTTAACATATAAGGCCATACCTCTTCATTTAACCATTGTTGTTGATGTAAATACTTTTCCCAAACTGCGGTTGCATAGAAATTTGGAATCTTTCTTTTTAATATGTGTTTCTTGGAGGTAGAAGATACTCAAATTAAGTTTCTTTAGATATTGGAAGATTTTTTTTCTCTCAACAAATGAGTTCAGTCTATTTACATTCCATGTCAAAATTACTTGTTCCATCTTTTTTTAATTTAATCAGTTTCAGGTCTTTAATATCCAAATCAACTAGACTGGTCTCGATTTCTTTCATCTCATCTATATCATCCAACTTCATAGGTTGAGATGCTATGATCCTGCTATGACCCACTGATCCTGCTATCATCAACTGATCCTGCTTCAAGTTGTGCGGGATTTGTTTTAAATGGCATGCTAGTCTTCTCCAAATCCTTTCGATATCTTCTTAGGAAGTCTGTGTTGAATTAAGTCTGAACTGTTGATCCTTAAAAGTAAAGTTTATTCCTTCCAGCCAGTCCCACTTGAACATAATTTGCTTGGCTTTAAGTTTAGAAATGATAAAGTCATAGTCTTTTGCTTAGAATCCTAATTGGAATTTCTCATAAGACTGTAAGTTGCTTATTCTGATCTTCCAAAGAGTTCTTATTGTACTCCTCCATAACTTTATCTCATGTTCACTTTTTAATGTACTGGATTAACACATCTCTTGGAAGGTTCTTTTTCTTCACTACAGACAAGTTATTTCTATACGTAGTATCCAATTCATTCTCCATGTCTTCTTCAGTAACATCCAAGAAGTCAGCGAGTAAGATCACTACCCTTTTTCTCAAGTCTTCAGTGGTCTTCTCCAGACTTTGAATTCTGATCCAGGATTCCATTTGTTTCTATTCCACCAAGGCAGGCTGGTCTAATTGTTTATCAATATCTGTCTTTGAAGAATCCATTTTTTGTTTTAGAGTATTAATGTCTGCTCAGCCGGCATCCCCCCCCCAACTCCTTCAGCCAACTCGTGTCTGGGACTGAATGTAGCCAATTGTGGCTCACACAGTGCCACTCTGCCAGCTCCATATCATCCAACAGTCACCATGTGATGCTGGATGCAATAGACTCTGCCCATGCACGCATGACCATTCAAAATAGCTCTGTTGGCCAGCTCTTTGCAGATGCAATAGTGGAAGAGAAGAAATTCATTTTTTGTGTCTGCATTGTCATAGAACAGAGATAGGTTCTAACTTCTGTTAAACTGAACTCTGAATTTTCTGTCAATGTTATTCTAGTCACTGTCTCACTTGTTTCATCACTGTGAGCTCCTTGGAAAGCCAGAGGGTTGGTTTGCTTCAACTGAAAGAAGGGACATTCAGGAGCAATCATGTCCACATGCTGATAATTTAATACCTTTTTTTCTTTTCAATTTTTTCTTCCTTTATATTGTTACATTATAACCATTACTGATTTTTGGATTTGTGGTATAACAGTTAAAATGTTAAAACTAAAAGGGGGAAAATACTCAAAATAATTGTGCAACAGCCCTTTAATCAGTAAGACTGGTTGACCTTTGTTTTTTAAATTCAAAATATGATTTTAAAAATGGCATATGAAGAGTATTGAACCTCTGTTGCCCACACGTGAGTAGTGTAGTATTCAGGTACCTGAATACTCTGCTAAGACTATTATTTTAAATACTCAGTTCATTCCCTTTTCTATTAGTCATAAAGCATTTACATTCTGTGTAAAAATACAATTTCCTTAAATGAAAGACACTGCTCACAAATGAAGCAGGTTGTTGTCAGATTGGCTTTGCCCTCTCTGCCATGCTTTTAGGTTGTTACCTTGCTTTGATGCTTAAATGGGCTCTGTGTGCTGGGAACAAGGATATGTTATTGTAATGAACTGTGATATGAGTACAGAAGTAAACAGACAAACCCTACTACAAGGTCAAAGTGTTGGCAAACTGTATGGGAATTTGGGAGGGAGATAGAAGCACCTGGGAAAGGAGTTGTTATGATTAGCTATCGAGTAGAATGGTAGAATACTAGCACACATTAGTTTGAAAAGTTACAGCTTATGAAGCATTGCAAATCCAATGTTTTTTTAGTCCTGGCCATTGCCAAGGTATGCAGCTGTTTTCTCCAGTGTTCCTGAATAAAGCTTTTGAAATGTCTTAGCCTAATTACTGGAACAGGAAGCTATCCTGTACATCATAGTTGTTACCATTTGGGCAAACACCTAATTGACTGATAATAATTCTGCCAGAATCTGAACAGGCATTGACTAAATTAGTCCACTGACTAATCCATAGCTTTTGTCAACAGTGGATGGTTTCCGAGGAGGAGGAGGAGGAGGAGGAGATGACATATAGACTGAAAAGTAAACAAGGAAAATTGAATTATTCACTGACTTGCAGGGAGAAAGCTGGAGGTATTGAATAATCTGCACATTTCTGGTCTGCACCACTTTTTCAAATCTTCACATATAATTTCAGTCCATTTCCAATAAATATTTATTTATATTTTCCTTCACCCCCAGCCAAAAAACCCAAACCAAACAGGCATTTTTGTTGCTGGTGTGTGCCTTGAGTCCTTTCCTACCCACGGAAACCCTAAAGTGAAATTATCACAGTGTTCTCTTGTCAAGATTTCCTTTTTTTCCTTTTCCTTTCCTTTGAAGCAGAGAGAATGTGACCCAGTGGGTTTCTGTGGCTGAAAGGAGATTTTAACCCTGAAAACCTGGATTCCTAATCCAACATGCAAACCACTACATCACATTGGCTTATATAAACAAACTACTTGTTGAAATACACATCTTAGTGCATGTTTGAATCTATATTTCTTTTAAAATGTATATTTAGGTGCATGTTTTGACACATCTGAACAGCAAGAACAACTGATTAAGGTGATACTTTTTCAGTCAATGATTAGGCCGTTCTCAGCAGTATCAATTCCTTCCAGTTCATTTGAGGGATCTTGGCCAATTAGCTTACCTGGCCTGTGTAATGTAGGTCAAATGGTTGTAACATTCCACTTTGATTCTCTTCAAAAAAATAAAATGATGTGTCCCGGGTTAATCTGAGATGTACTTTCCCTTTCACAGGCTTTCCATATGGGTACCTGTATGAAAAGACAGAATGAAGGAACAGAGTTATGGTTCAGCATAAACAGGTAACATTTATGTGAAGCAGTATAGGAACAAAATAGTGGGGTGAACTCTACCACAAAATAAAAACAAGAACTGAAAACAACTGAAATGAAACATTTATTGTTCTTGAGGGAAAATCTTTAGAATTGCAAATGTAAGAAATCTTCCTAGAGAAATGTTCTCATCACAATTTCTAACTGAAGAGGGAGAAGAGATATCAAACTTGCATTGTGCATGAGTGCATGTTTTGGCATATAATATGTTTCTTTTGAAAGAAGAAGCCAGAGAAGCTCTTTTATCACAAAGAAACAACTGCTCTGCATCATCCAGAAAAGTCAAGATGTAACTTATGTCATTTCTGAGCCAAAGGCAGACTTTCTCCAACTTTTTCCACAAAGGCACTTCCAATGACATTCAAACGCATATACAATTACTTCATCGACCAGATTACAAAGATTACTTTTTCAGTAGAAGGTGACTATGCAAATTATAATGGCCTTATTTACATATATTGTAAAAAATCAGGAATGGGTTACTAATAATTGAATAGCTACTTGAACATACTTGAAGAGCAAGTATTTTCCTGAGAGCTGAAAGTGAGGGTTACTTTTCACTGAGTGATACATGAAGTGAGTGAATGAAGGGGGCAAAGTTTTATGTGTGTAAAATGCCAGGGAAGGAAAAACTCTTTCTGGCCAGAATCTTAAGAAACAATACTAAGATCCTATGCAAAGAACAATTCAAGACAGAACAAAGTTTACTTTAATATATGCCACCAGTATCTGGGATTCTTCTTCCTGCTGCAATTTAATCCTCCAGAAACTGTGGGGAAGGGATCAGGATACAGTGTTGATGCCCATCTGTTCGCTGCTCTCTACTGAGAATAAAATGTTCTTTTCCATAATTTATTTTACAAACCTGCCTAGCACTTTAACCTTAACTTCTTCATCTGCAGTGGTGACCAGTTGTGGTAGTTCAATTAATACTTCAAATTTATGTGGCACTGCAATAAAGAAAGAACAGAAGACAGCAATTTGATAGAATGATTCACACAGGTTGAAACCCATCATGATTCTGATGCAATGTCTGAAAGAAATATGACTAATGAATAAAAAATAAAGGTTAAGAGCTAGCTGAGGATTCAGCCAAATAAAACTGTAGGAGGTCTGAGATCAGATGGCTCTTGGATGGAGTTCTGAAATAGTTGTATAGCATCTAAAATTCCCCAATTTGGATCAAGAGGACTACAGCGTAAGGGCATAGAAGCCCTCTTTCCTTCTGTCTGGCAAATCTTCACAGGCAGATTTAGAGGCTTTCAAATGCACAGTACTGCCAGCTGCAGAAAGGAAATGACCATGCTAGGAAATTCTGGGAACTGTGGTTTTAAAAAGCAAGTATCTAGGGTATGTCTAACATGAAGCTGTAGATACATCTTTTCTCTGAGACAAAATATATAAATTGTAATTCCACCACCGTATTTGGACTACGCAGACACGTACTGTCGCGGCCATACTAAAGACATACTAATTTTGTTGCTATGTTAAGCATCTGGATAAAATTCACCCTTTTCTGGCATTCAAAACATGCTTATTTGATGTGCACAAGGCAGCAACTGGCAAGTATCTATACACATATGTACAGTTGGGACTTCTATAGATGTTCTAATAATGTACATGCATAGATTTGAGGACTGAGCCTGCTGCTGTGCATCCATGAGCCACATTTTGACCACCTGAAAGAAACTGTCCTTTCCGCAACTCACCTTTTCTTGGCACTGGGGTGTGGGGATCGCGCGAGCAGCCTCCAGCGAGAGGTTCTCACATCCTGGTTCCTTCAGCTCCTCAGCTGCTCCCTGCTCATGCGAGAGCCCTGCCTCTTCCTTCTGCAGTGCAGCCTGGGAGTTTCCCAGGCTACACTGGGGCAGGAAGCGCGAGCACTGTGGCTCCGGAGCTCCACACACACGGCAAGTGTGCACGGGGCCCCGGAGCGATGTGTGATTGCGTACCATTTTCGGCTCAAAGCCAAAAATGAAAAAGTGCACGAGCGGTGCCTGCCAGACCCTGGAGCGTTGCGTGATTGTGAGTGCATCATGTGGACCACTCCTCACATTTGCACGATGCTCAAGGAGCCCTTTCGCATGGCAAATGCCATGCGGAAAGGACCTCTGTTATATCCTATGAACAGGGAAGTCTCTTCCATTTATTCACACAGTAACTCTTATAAGAAGCATGGTCTTTCTGTGATTCTTACCATATTCCTCCACACTGAACGTTTTCCTCTCTTTATAGCTTTCTCCCACTTTAACAGTATATGTTCCCAAGGTTGCTTCAGAGGCCAGAGGAAAGGACAGATCTACAATACCAAGATGGGGCTTCACATCTATCCACTGGCCAATTTGGTTTTCATTAGGATCCTGTGCACAAAAATAAGGCCAAAAGAACTGTGTTCAGCAGTGCTGAAATTCAGAAGAACCTGTTCTACAATGCCCATTGGGAGAGTGGGGACATATTGGACAGGAATATGCCAGGATTGCATTAGTGATTGTTATTGTTGCTTTTGTTGTGTGCCTTCACGCCATTTCCCACTTATGACAACCCCAAGCTGATCCCATTGGAGGTGTTTTGTGTTTTTTGGGGGTGGAGCAAGATTTGTTCAGAGAGGGGTTATCTTTGCCTTCCTTTGAAGCTGAGAGAGAGTAACTTGCCCAAGGTTACCCAGTGGGTTTCTATGGCGGAGTGTGGAATTGAACCCTGGTTATCCAGTGTTCTAGTCCAACACTCATACCACTACACCGTGCTGTATCTTTCTAAACAATTCTCTGGGTTATTCTAATTCTGTGATTCTAAAAAAGAATGAGAAACTAATACCAAATATTCAAAATAAAACCTAAGTGGGAATCAGAGATCAAACTACAAACAAAGACTTCTAGAAAAATTCTATGTGGATACACCCAATGGGTGATATTAACCATAACTACTAAAATTTATTTCTCCATTTTCAGGGACAATAAAATTTGGGTGCAGCAGAAAGGACGAGGGAATCTTCATAATGTCACCTAAAAATTTCCCCAGAATGATTTGACTGGATAGTGGCAGTCAGAGGGCCGAAGTAGATTTGGTTGTTACTTGAGTGAATGCAATTCAGCTGCATGCTTTTTGTTATGTAAATAGTCTTGGAGATACACAAGCAAACTTTGGACCCACAGGGAGGACAGGCATAATTCTTTCTTTTCCTGTCATGATCCAGATCACAATAGTTCCAGTAAATCCTGTTTGGGTATTTCACACCTTGTAATGCTTTATAACAGCAGCTTCAGTTCCATATCCAGTAGTGCCCCAAATACAAGGGATTTTAGGTCTTTGTTTGTTGCCAGTGAATTAGATTTTAATGTAATTTAATATGCATGTTACTCTTTTCTCTCACTTGAGGCATGGTTAAGTTGTGGTAATATGTTTTCTCTCATTCCCCATCATTCCCTCCATGAACTCAGTACCTACTCCATATACTTCCCCCCTCCAGTATCTACATTCTCAGTTTTGTACATTACTTCTATTTTCAATTTCTGATTTTCTGTATTCTTAAAAGTTTTTTTTAATACAGTCCTAGTGCTGAAATGATGTAAAGCTATACCATGTTAAACCTTCAATTAGGTGACTAGAAGATAGCCACCTTCCCCCTTCACACATTATTTCTGGTTCTGGAATTCTAATCGACTAATATATAAAAGTCAAAGTTTGTTTGTTTGTTTGTTTGTTTGTGTCAGGCAGGTGAAGACCTCATGTGATTGTCTGTGTCAGGCAAGAAGACCTCATATGATTGGCTGCCTAAGAAGATTCTATGGAATCCTGTGGTTTGCAGTTTAGAGAAGGGCCTTTAGAATTCTCAGACAGAGAGCTCTTGGGCCTGTTTTGAACAGGCTGGTTGCTGTGGAGACAATGCCTGGCAGTGAGGAGGAAGGCAGTCACCCAACCTCTGTATGTTAATAACTCTGAATATGGATTGGATTGGGGAATATGGGGAATAGTTATAGGTACTTGACAAGACAGTTTAGGAAATTAGAAGCACAGGATCTCAAATCTTTCTAACAAGTATTACCTATGAGATAATAAAATCCCAGGGAACATCAGGTATATATGCTAGTTTTCTATATTTTTAAAACTTATTTTGTATAATTCTACTTGTTGCTGTGTGACTTCAAGTTGTTTCCAACTTATGGCGGCCCTAAAGCAAACCTATCACAAATTTTCTGGACCTGAGAGTTTATGACATGTTCAAGGGGACCCACTGGGTTTCCACAGATGAGCAGGGACTTGAAGCCTGGTCATAGGCCAATGCTCAAAAAAATACACCATGCTGTCCCTCATAGTCCTCATGCTAATGTGATATAAGGCTATAGCATGTCAGCATTATCTCTCCACAAAGAATGGAAAAAAGAAGGAACATTAAGTCTGGAAACTGGTAAATATGATAAGCTCAGCAGGACACTTCTGTGGTGAAGGATTTGAAATGACATCAGTTAAGAGTATTCTTAATTGTAGTGGTAGAAACCAGCACAATAGATACATACATGTTACATTTGTCAACCCACTCTCTGCAGAGGGAGTATAGAGTTCCAGGTAGTTCCAGAACTTTAGAAGAAAATACTAGGAAGAACATATTAAAAAGAACTCCAAAAAATACAGCTTCACTTCCTGCCAAATCCTGAAGCTTTTGTCTGGTGTGGAAGAGACCATACAAGGCTAATGCATGCTTTCTCTGAAAAGCATCAGGATTTTTCTCAGAATTAAGGCAAGGAGAGAATGAATAAAATAAGCTTCTCCTCCCCACCAACATGATGGTTGTGAGACTGTTTGGGGTCCCTCATGGTTGCAATATAAACAAATTTAAAATGTGCTCATTGGTGGCATGTGCATGATTAACACCATGTGCAGTTTGACCTGGTGCAAGTTTAAACTTTGGTCTGATTCAGCAACACAACTTCTGTGTTCTTATGACACTTCTCACATTAGCAGGTTTTGGAGTGAATATATTTGGCCAACTATTTATTTGCCATCATGCAGGATTAACCATCTCTTGAAGCAGTAAGTGGGACTGAGGTAAATTCTATCACAGCACTGTTTTCCAGGATTTCTGCTCAAGTACAGATAATTGCTGAAATTCTCCCCAGAACTTGGCAGAATAGTCTACTGTTGATAATCAGCTTATCAAATATATACACTTTAATCACTGAAACATATTAAACAGTGTCAATTTTAAATACACACACACACACACTTTAGTAAACGTTTCATAAATTAAAGCATTCAGTTCAGTCCTAATTTTTTTACTCCATATTCAAGGATGGAGAAGGGAATGGCAGCCAATAGCAAACCTGGTTAATCACATCAGGGACCTTTATAAGTGCATAACCTCATCATTTCCAGCACCATCCCAAATCACAGAGGTACAGATACTTTACATTTGTAGTATATGATGTCTTAAAGAGTGTTCAAATAGTCTCAAAAGACAAGATGGGCACAAAAAGCAAATGTGATAAGGGTCGTTCCTAGTTACTCACTGTTAGCTGTATCAAGGGGATCTGCAAAGAGAAGGAGAGAGAAAATGAATTAGCATCATAAGGAACATCACAGTCTCCACTTCTTTCAGCATTCTGCAAAACCAGTCAAGGTGCTAATGGCAAACTGCTCTGCATCATCCCTCTATTGACATTAGTGGCATGAGGGAACAACTGCAAACCATCAATGGACCATGCAGCCTTTCAACTGTGCCCTTCACAAGGCAAACAACAAACATCACTAAGGTGGCAATGTGAGAACAGTGTGACTCCTGGTGCTAGGACTTCTGCTCACCCTTTTTTACTTCACATTCTTTGTCTGGACCAAATAAAAGCATGGTTTTGCTTTGACTTTCTGCAATGGCTGGTCTATAGTATTCTGGTCTATAATCCTGGTCTGTAATGTTTTGAACTTGGCCTCCACATTTATCAACTCTCTACTCATCACTTTTTAAAGTACTTTGACTCTTGGCCTAGAGTCTAGATTCTTCAACTCATTTCCATCCTTCTCTCTTTGATAGTCACTTTGTCCACTATAAAAATAGTGACAATATTGGAGTTCTCTTCAGCTTCCTTCACATTTCCCATGTATCATACCCTCCAAGTGCCCCAGTTTGGCAGGGATGGTACTGGTTAATCCTCTGCTTTCCCACTTTCTCATTTGTCTTGGTTCTTTCTTTCCCTTTCCCAATTTCGGCCTTTGTCTTCAACTTACTTCAATTCTTGCAAACTGTTCAAAGTATTTTGCACCCAACTCGGCATGAAAGATCTGAGGGAGGCTTCCTAAACTCAGAGTTTCTCCATTTAAAATAGTTAATTGTGTCCCTTCAAGTCATTTCCAAGTTATGGTGACCCTAAAGTGAACCTATCATGTTTTTTTTCCTGAGGCTGAGAGTGTATGACATGCCCAAGGTCATGCCAGTTGCTTTCCATGGCCAAGTGGAAATCGAACCCTGATCTCCAGGGTTGTAGTAGTTTAGTTTATTCTTCCGTATCAATAACTTGAGCTCTCTTGTGGCTCAGCCATACCCCTTTGACTACACACTGCAGCTCAACTACACATGTCTCAGTTGTCATCTGTGAAATATTGGAGGTGGTGGGTCAGTGGAAAAGTCTCTTCTGCTCCTAATGCCATGCACTTCAAAAATTACCACTCCTGCCTAGTGCACAGAATTAAAATTTTCAACTACTGGTTCCTCCTTCTCAAACTTCCTTTAAAGTCTTGAGTACAGGCCTAATTGTCCTCTCACTTATGCACTGGTTGAAAATAAAACTGTCCACAGGCCTGATTTTTTATTCAGTGTGCCTTTATTCAACTTCCTGGATACAACTTCCAACTAGATACAAACATTCACGTTTTTTAAAAAGAGAAAACAGATGTTAATTTCCAAGTTTTATCACTCGTCTGTCCTACATTCTTCAGACTGTGCCTTTGTATATCTGTCCGTTCCTTTTCAGGCGTCTGGTCCTCATCCCATTGCCTGCTGTACATCTTTCTTTCAGCCAACCTATCTTTAGATGGGCTACCCCTCAGGTTTTTTTGGATTTCTTCCCACTGAGGTTTTCAATCTCTCATTTTGGCCTACATCACTTCTCCTTAGGGAGGAATCTTTTCTTTAAACTGACTTCTAGAACAATGCAAAGATTCCAGGACTGCAAATTTCTCACAGAGGTTGGAATGTTTATAAGCATGCTAGCAGATACAGTCTCAACCACTAGAAGCCAGTGACTTCATCACCATTTCAGATGTCCTAAAGTTTCATAATGCATGATAATATAAATATGGAGTCCTTTCTGGTATACAGTTCTTAGTCCTACCAGTCAAAAGGCTTTATGTAGCTATTTCGCCTTCCTGTCAATTTCTTGTGGCAGTGAAAAGGACAGGAGGAAATAATGGGAAAACAAAGGAAGGTTACAAATTGGAGACACTGGCTAAAATCTTGGATTAGAGGTGTAGCTACAATATAACAGCTATGTTCCATTTCCTTCACTAACTCCCCACACCTACATTAAAACACAGTCAGCTATCTCAAGCAATGGAGCTCTGTAGTGCTGGTGAGCAGGACACGACAGGTTGACATAGAATGATAGAATCATAGAGTTGGAAGAGACAACAACAGTCATCAAGTCCAACCCCCTGCCATGCAGGAACACACACTCAAAGCACCACCAGCAAATGGCCATCCAGCCACTGTTTTAAAACCTACAAAGAAGATGACTCCACTACAATCTGAGGCAGCATATTCCACTGTCAGACAGCTCTTACCATCAGGAAGTTCTTCCTGATGTTTAGATTAAGCCTTTTCCTGTAGTTTGAATCCATTGTTCCATGTCTTAGTCTCTGAAGCAGCAGAAAACAAGCTTGCTCCATCTTCAACTTGACATCCCTTCAGATATGGCTATCATGTCACCTCTTAATCTTCTTTTTGTCAGAACAAACATACGTAGCTCCCTAAGCTGCTACTCATAGGACATGGTCTCCAGACTCTGCACCATTTTGGTTGCCCTCCTCTGGACACATTCAAATTTATCAGTATCTTTCTTGAACTGTGGTGCCCAGAACTGCACACAGTATTCCAGGTGAGGTCTAACCAAAGCAAAATAGAGAGGAATTATTACTTCCCTTGATCTCAACACTATATTCTTATTGAAGCAGCCTAGAATCACATTGGCTTTTTTAGCTGCTGCATCACATTATTGATTCTTGTTCAGCTTGTGGTCCACTATGGCCCTATCCACACCTTAGCTGGTTGCAGAGACATCTGGTGTCGGTCCTGCCAGGAGGAGAGCACAACAGGAGTGCACCCCTCTGCACCGGCTGTCTCCATCTTCCAGGACGTGTGATGGCCATGCCTCTTCCTGCTGCAACACAGCTGGGTACTGTCCCAGCCTGCCCTGGGGCAGGAAGCACAGCCATTGCAATTCCAGGGTTTTCACAGTGAAGGTAAGTGCAGGCGCACGGTGGGATAGTGGCACAATCACAAGTCATTGATGGGAAAAAGCTGTCAATGATCTGCAGTGCAATTGCACCACCTGGGGACCAGAGAAGTACGGGACCGTGATGACATCATGCAAAAGCGTTGTCCCGGTCAGTCCTTCTCCCGTCCCCATGCTGGGTTGGGGACATGGAATGGAAAGGAGTTCTAGATCCCTTTCACACTTACTGTTTTCAAGCCAGGTGTCACCCATCCTATATCTGGGTATTTCATTCTTTCTTCCTAAATGCAGTACCCTACATTTCTCCCTGTTAAAATTCATTTTGTTAGTTTTGGCCCAGTTCTCAAATCTCTCAAGGTCATTTTAAATTCTGAGCCTGTCCTATGGGGTATTAGCAGTCTCTCCTAATTTGATGTCATCTGCAAATTTGATGAGCATGCCCTCTGTTCCATCATCCAAGTCATTGATAATGATGTGGAACAGCACTGGGCCCAGGACAGAACGTATGGCATCCCACTAGTTGCTTCTTTCCAGGATGAAGATGAGCCATTGGTGAGCACCCTTTGGGCTTGGTCAGTCAACCCCATTACAAATCCACCCAAAAGTAGCATTGTCTAACCCACATTTTACTACCTTCTTTGCAAGAATATCATGGGGGACTTTGTCAAAGGCATTACTGAAATCAAGATACAGTATATCCACAGCATTCTATTCCTCCACCAAGCTTGTAACAATATCCAAATGATCAGCTCCTTCCTTTCAGCAAATGATGGTGACAAAGAGTTGCAACAGGACCCCACAGTTGTCCCTGCTTCTCTCCTTGTAACATTACTTGCTGGTGGGAGGGGACTGACCATGTCATCCTGCAATGTCCTGCTCTCTAGTGCCACAGAACTTTATCAGTACAGCTGACTAGCTTTCAAGGTGGTTTTGGGAGCACTTACCATGGTAGCAATGGTACTGTGATCACAAATGTCACTAGGAAACAGTTAGGTGGCCATCAATCTATCTTACAGCATTTATAAACTGGCTGCCAACCAATGTCTGGATTTTCCATCTCGGGTAAAACTATGTCATTAAAGCAGAGTAACCACAATAAGAACTAATAAGAAAGACCTATGATGTCCTCCAGAACCTCTGAACTCAGTCTACGAGGGTATAGGCCCATGAGAAACTCACACTTATGCCTTTATACCATAGAAGTGAAAGAAGTAAAATCTTC
This sequence comes from Cyclura pinguis, assembly GCA_030412105.1. Taxonomy (NCBI): domain Eukaryota; kingdom Metazoa; phylum Chordata; class Lepidosauria; order Squamata; family Iguanidae; genus Cyclura; species Cyclura pinguis. The sequence goes on from CM059600.1 coordinate 215,974,433, forward strand.
TTTTCCCCAAATTAATTCTATGTTTGTTTGTGTTTTTTTCAGTAGGAGCAATGAGTACAGTAAGAGGATCTTCCAAAGTGTTGATATTTTCTATGCAGGTCAGAAAATTTGGAGAATCAATAGCTCATCTTTCTTATAACAAGGAAGTTGTACTCACAGCTTCATCGATGGCCTTAAATTCTTGATTAAGTCTCACAATTCGAAACCTTGCTGAAGGGGAAAGACAGTTATTATTTGTTGTTGTTTTTCAGATTTTTGTATATTTTCCATATATTTTCCATTCCTCCTTCATTCCATGTTTCTGTATTTTAAAGCTATGAACAAAAATCAAACCTCTTTTTCTTGCTTGATTCGCCAATTGATTGTTGCTTATCAGTTGATTGAATTTATTTGATTTTTACTCCACATTCTTCCCAGTGCTGCCAGACTTCATGTCTTCAGCCACTGCATCCTCCTCCCAAACTCCTGATACCTTCAATACTATTTATTTATTTTATTTATATCCAACCTTTCTCATATATGAGTTAAAACAAGGTCAATGAATGAAAAATTAGTAGTAAAAAGTTAAAACAGAGTTAAATAAGGTATCATATTAAACCATCATCACTTTAAAACCATATAAAATCATTTAAAAGAATAATAAGGACAATTAAAAGTTAACACAGCACATGCACTGTTTCCCAAAGCCATTTAGTGACCAAATGTTTGTTCAAATTTTGTGTGTGTGTGTGTGTGTGTGTGTGTGTGTGTGTGTTATATCTAACTGCTAATGGAAGGAGAGCACGGGTGGGCCAGCCTGGTCCCTGTGAAAGAAAGTTCCATAGCCCAGGAGCATCCACTAAGAAGGTCTTTCTAATAAAGATTAGTTCTTTCATCTCTGTTCTCTATATTGACAGTTGGCCTCACTGCAAGACTTATAGCTATATTTGTCATAGTTTTGCCCTCAGCACATCTCCTCCGCCTTAGTTTTATATCATTCATCTTACTGCGTAGTTATGGAGAACCCAACAGTTTGCTCAGTCTTCCTAGCTGATTGTTAAGGCTGATCTAAAGCATCCATAGGATAAGGGATTTAACAAGGAACTCTGCTTCATTTTAACAGCTGAATTTATGTAGTATTTAACTTGTTTACCCAAGTCTTTAACTGCCAGTTTATCATAATCACAGTCACATAATCACAATCACCTAATCTCAGATGGGAGAATAGCCACAGTCTTTTTCTGGGCTCTTCTATCCACTTGTGCCTACCTGTTTCTCCAGGCTTGTAAAAAGGTTTGTCAGACTCTATGATGTTCCTTGTTTCACGCTTTTTGATCACCACTTTCTTCCGTCCTTCAAAACTCACACTGTCACCCTTTTGAATTAGGACATGAACATGGGCCACTTCTTCTCCTGTTTCCTTTACAGTGCAAAAGAGAAAAGAAAATGTAACTTTGGGCAGGAGGATTGAGAACAGAAAACCATTCTGCATGAGTAGAAGATATTTGGGATTTCCTCAGAAACTGTGGACTTGCTGTTCCTTTCTTTCTTCCCCAACAAACGGTGAGTGAAAACCACACACATCTTTCTCCATTCATTCTTCCTTCCTATATGCACATTCCACCTTTTTCTCTCTTTACACTCTTGTTTTAGCTTCTTCCAATTCACTTTTGTTTTCTTTATGGCTGACTTTACTCCCCCCACCACCACACACAATATGTCTCAGGGGAACTGGTCACAGAGACAGCTAATTCTTTCAAAATCTCTCTAGACCCTTGTACTATTATAATGCTATAAGTTACTGTGGTGGTATTGCTGTGCATCCCCGTCCTCCATAACAATGGAGAAAGAGTGTGTGGTACAGGAGATCTTACCAAAGAATAACAAAGAATAACATAGTGCTAAACTTGCTGGGATTTATTAAAAATAAAATGTTTGTAACAATAGCTCTACAATTCTAAAGAATTTTTTTAAAAAATTAAAATTGTAAAGAAGCATTGTAGAGAAAGACTACATGAGGATTGTAACATATCTGGAAGCAGAATGGGGAGAGGTGTGAGGAGGTTGGACATAGCCCCTTCTAGTGTTACAACTCATATCACAAGCAAGATTATTGTGTGCCTTCAAGTCATTTCTTACTTATGGCAACCCTAAGGCAAGCCTATCTCTGGGTTTTCTGGGGCTCAGTGTATGTGGCATGCCCAAGGTCACCCAGTGAGTTTCCATCTCCAAGTGGGGAATCTAACCCGGGTATCCAGGGTCGTCGTCTAATTTTCAAACTGCACAGCATGCTGGCTCTTATAAGCAAAATACCCACAAATGAATCAAAATGTGAGGCCTTTTTTAAAAAAATTCAAGATAGCATTTGCACTAGAGCTATCAAGAAGCAACAATAAATGGTGCAAAGGTATCTGGCACACAACAGCAATCTGGAAGAGCCCTATGTTATTTTTTCTTTCTTTCAGTATATCTTCTTCCACTTCTTCTAAGCCCTTTTCAAATGTCCCCTTTCAACGCCCCCTCTACTCGTTTATTTATGATTTCTTCTTTTCCAGTTTAGTCTCTCTCAGAGTAGGGGAATCTTTGGAAAATGTGAGACTTACAGAATAATCAGTTGACTCTTCCCCTGGGACAAAAGCTGGGACCTGAACAGAAAAGGGATGGAAAAGAAAGAGGGGGAAATAGCAACATTAGCACAGATTCTTGAACATCCTAACTCAGATCCTAATTATGAAATCTGCACTCTGTGGAATGGTATGAACCATTATATGGCTTTGGAGAGAAAATCCTTGAAAATTGGATGAGGTACCCTCCATCAGCACAGCCTTTCTGATCACAGAAAGCACATCCTGGATCATGCGCATTGCATTTGAGAAGGCAGGTTCAAGTGTTAGATGATAAGTAGATCTCAGTGCAGACACTGTAGAACCACTTGCACCATTGGTCTTACATGTTAGTAGTGCCATAGGGAATGGGCAGTTGAGGTAGAAAAAGGCAAATACTCCACACAATTTTGGAAAACCACAAGATCAACACTCTCAGGTATTGTGGGTGTTTTGGACATCAATAGCCATAAGACAGTTGTGTTCAGAACATGCTAAACATGGTCTCTCAACAGATTTACCTGGAAATCAGGGCACTCATAGACCCCTGGCTTTTCCACATCCTTGTCCAGTAGGGTGTAATTCTGGGTTTTGGTTTCAAATGTTACTGTCAGGTGGACTGTGTCAGGGATGGAGCGTAAGAGTATGCAGAACTTTTCAGTACTAGGATGATAAACAACAGCAGGAAAGGCCACAAGATAATGACTGGATATGAAAGAGAAAGAAGAAATAGAAGTGGCCATTCATGGTGTATGAAAAAAAAGACACGTCTCATTTGTTTTATATAGAACAGATAGTCAATTGACAGTTTACAGGTCATACCCACACATTGATTCCATGTGACAAACTCTCATTCCCTTCAAAGTGTTTTCCCTTCAGTCAGGTTTCACTCCTTTAGAGCAGTCTTTCTCACTGTGGTCCCTCCAGATGTTTTAGACTTCATGTCCCAACAGCACTGGTAATATGCTATATGGTGAAAAACATCTAGAAGGCATCACATTAGGAAAGGCTGCTTTCAAGTTTTAGAGGGATTCATTGTAGGCTTGTTTTTATGGGGTAATATTGTGTGTGTGTGAGTGCTGAACCTATGTATGCATGGTTTTCGATGCCATATGTTAGCAATGAATCACTTACTGTGATGTTAATGACTACATTAGTAAATAGTTTTTTTGAAAAAACACTAACTGGTTTGTGTCTGAGCTGTTCAAATTGCACAGCGCTTTGAAATGTGTAAACAGTGTCTCCATACAATGCAGTTGCTTTGGTGCGAGGACATCACGGACATTAGTCCTCTGGCCAGGGTGCAGGTGGACACTACTTAGAGGGCAAGGCCATGGGGCCAGAGAATATGTAGAGATAATATGTGGAGAGATAAGGATTGCTTTGGAATAATTAGGGACATTACTTCAGCACTTGTGGGCATGAAGTTCAATGTTATGACACAATTAGACAGTGAACTGTAGAACTGTGTTTCACTATGCCTATCCATTGTGCTGAATCTATGCTCTGAAAACAGAAAACAGTGCCAGAAAACAGATAAGTATAATATGGAATGTTCCCAAAAATCAGCAAATTTCCTCATACAGGAAAATAAAAGGACGTGTCATTATATATAGACTTTGTGGTACACAGAATTCAAACTCTGGAGAAGACTTTGTACTTCAAAAACAATAGAATAGAAAGGCCTAAGGGAGTTCCACCTTCTTGATGCATGTTCTAACAGAAATCCTTCTGAAAGACTTAACTGTTGCAAAGATTACTGTATGAGTGTACTTTACCTTCTTGGGTCAATGACTCCCATATTGACTTTCCCCACTGAATAAACAACATCTGCCCCTGAACTTTTTCTCTCCAATCCCATTCCAGAAGATGGCTGTGACTGTTCATTTCAGAGTTCTAGTACTAGTTCTAGTAGTCATTCTTACAGCTAGTCTTAAATTCTGCTGTTACCTTAGACTGGATTAGATAACCTGTGTGATATCCTTTGACAGCATTATCCGTCAAATTTTGTCCTCCACAAAGATAAGATCAGCCAAAACCACCAGTAAACACTCAATTACTCCTCTTCCAAAATGGAATTGAATTAAATCAACTTTCCACACTTTGGCAGGAACAACAATAACAATAATCCGTGAAGGAGGGGTGAGAATGAAGGAATACATTTGGAGTGCTGAAGTTAAAAGTCATGGTGATAAAGTCTGAGCACCCAAAACTTAATTGGAAATGTCAAAGGCTTCCTCTTCAAAAAGACAAAAGAGTAGTTCTAAGGCAATTTTAATTCAACTTTCATCTCCAGAAATAGTCCTGCTCTGCTGTCCTCTACAAAAGGAAGATTTTGTGAATTCTGAAGCATCATGGAAGAAGCTTGGGGAGAACTCAGAATAGTTATTTCATGACATCTCACAAACAGGATAACAAAAATGGCAATTGCATAATAAATGCCTACTTAACCCAGGGATTACAGGTTCGTGCCAGGGATTGCAGGTTTGTGCCATTTGATACCTCTCGAGCAAAGAGAAATGAAAAATAAAAGTCTTACGGATCTGAGATTACTGAGGCCATGCATGTCAGTAGAGCCAAGGTCCAAAGGAGCATAGCTGCCCCCATTGTCTCAACTGTGATGGGCAGTGAAGGTTAGATCCAGATTGGAATTCCAGAAGCCAGCGCTACAGTTGTGGTGTAGACACTTAAATACCCTGCTAGAGATTGCTCCATTCCAAAGTATACTATGTGGGTATATGAACTTCATCCCCCTGAGTCAATGACTTCCATATTGACTCTCCACCGTTGAGTAAATATCATTTGCCCCTGAGCCTCTTCTCTCAAATCTGAATCAGAGAGATGGCTGGGACTCTTCAGACCAAAGTTCGTTCCATGCCTTTCAGCAGAAACTGAGTGAAACATGGCCTTAAAAGGAAGCCAGTTAATGGGGTCTCCAGAATGTCTGTAACATCATCATATAATGGAAGAAAAGCTCTTCTGAAGTCTCTCAGAAGATGAGAGTCATTTTGTTTGTACATTGGAAATGTATAACTGTTAGATGGAATCTGGCTAACTATGCAGGAATCTTGGAGGCTTATGGCTAGAAGGGAATTGTTCGTATAGCAACATTAGACATTGATTCTGTATCCTTCAGAAACTGCTTTTGGGTTTTGGGGTACCCAGCAGTCACACACTTGTTTAGGTTGCACAAAGTGCATCAGCTGCACAAGATCTGTGATCTTAGCCATACAGAAGAGAACTGACAAAGGGTGGACTGATGATATGGACTGTTTGGATTGCAAGAGCTGGAGGAGGCATGTAACAACTGTTTCAGGAGATCTTGCAGTAACAAATGTCATCAACAAGTACATTTGTACTCTGCGTTCTGTTTACTGACGTTTGAATTAAACTGCCAGGTTGAACATGACACTAAGGGCACACACGTATCAAAGGCAGAGAACAGACTTAATATGAACTTTGTATTTGGACATAAGGGAAGATAAATATAGCAAAAGAGTAGTCTATGGATCAGTGACCTTTCAGTCTTTGTATCCCAAGCCTGCATTGGGATCAGTAGCTTCCAGGTTTAATTCAGTAGCAAACAAGGCTAGCAGTCTCTGTCTCTCTGGTTGTTGCTTCATAAATATACTAGCTAAAGTGTGCCCACTGCTTCATGGGTCCATACCTAATATCCCAAAGAAAGCCCATAGGGCCTTCTGTTCTCCCACTTTCTCCCCTCTTTTAACCTCAGGAATATTTCCATCAATACCTCAAAGACCGTAATCATATTTCCACATTCTTTTTAACTTAAGGAATTTAAGCAGCTATGACAGCCCCATGCACCCCTCCAACATTGATATGGTTTAATTGGCAACATATTTAATTGGTGGCTACATTGATAGGCTCCAATATCAAATCAAACCTGAAGGTAATTTGGAGGTCAAGCCAGAAAGAGAAGAACTCTGACTGGAAATGTGAAATTGCAGGCAGGTCAGCCTAAAACACCCTTAGGTATACCTTGGTCGTTTATCAGGTAAATCACGATGGTGAGAATAATAGTCTTAAGCAGAAGTCAGAATCTCTTCTGTGAATACAATGGTCAGAAGGGAGATGTCTCCCAGCAGGGCACTGATTGCTTCAATCCTGTTCTTGTACACTTGGATGTTTTTCACCTTGTCCTGTCCTACCACAATACAGAGCTATTACAACAGTCATTATCTCCTTGTCATCTAAGTACTGAAACCATTAGCACCATCTGGACCCCATTGTTTGTGCTGCAACTCCCATTGTTCCCCACCTCGAAACTGCCCGTGTCTTCCATCACCACAGGGTATTTTTGGGGTTCAAATATCCCTGATTCTGGAATGCTCAGGGCATTCTCTTGAAGGTCAAACCATCACTCTGTCTATCTGGCTCCTGAGTGAGAACTGTCCTTAGGTCCTACCTAAGCCAGCCACATTTCAGCTTCTTTACTACTCTTCTGGACTGGTAATTACAACCCCAAACCCTTGGCCTCTCTATACATAATTTTTCTTCCCTTTATCCTTCAGCTAGCTCTTGTGTGAACGTTTTAACTGTTTGTATCTTGTGCACATGCATGAATGAATTCCCCTCAATAAAACACATTTTTAGTTTACTTTTGAATCTCTGGCTGGTTCTTTTCTGTGTGAACCTTAAACATTGGTAGAAAGGGCTCACTAAGTTGCCACCCTCTCATTAGCCTCCTGATTTTGAGCCAATTCATTCCCTACTTTTACAAGGAGGTATTTGGCATCATGGGGTGGTTCTTGTGGCACCTAAGTTTTGGGGTAATACAGTAGCGTCTTAATCCTGTCATGTTTATCAACCTTATTTTCTGGCTCAGAAATAATGTGGCTGCTGCACTTTTGCAAGAGCTTAGGACATAGAACACTAACAAAGTGGAAAGCACAAGAGAATGGAAGGGGGAGCTCTGGAGAGGAGAAGGAACGCTTACACGAGCCTTCCCTCCCTTGCATTTTGCTTTGGTGCAGGTTCTCAGCGCCAGGGCCAAAAGGCAAGAGAGTGGGAGTGGGGGCTCTGGAGGGGAGAAGGAAGGCTCACATAAGCCTTCCTCTCCCCATTCTCTTACCCTTTGTCTGGGTGCTTGCCTTCATTATCCATGCCCAGCAAAATGCAACAGAATGGAAGGAGCAGAATGGAGGGAGAAAGGCATGTGTATACCTTGTAAATAATCAAATTCTGCCCTATAAGTAGTCCCAGTTTTTTAGGGTCTCTTCAGAGAACTCCCCGCCATGCTAGCAGACCAGCACTCTGTCAGCCAAGTAAACCCCTCAGCCACTTCTCTTTGCTGAGTTCCATTCTTCTCGCCACTTCCCGGACTGAAGACTACAGGATAGGTGCAGTATCAGCGCCTTTACACCCTCTCTGCTAAATCCTGTATCAATTTTCACCTCTTTCCTTTCTCAATAGGTCTTGTGTGCGTGAGTGAGCGAGTGCGTTGGTGTGTGAGAACACATTTGTTAATAAAATCCGGTTATTGGTACGTTTGTCTGGCCTTTCGTTGGTCTGATCCCGTAAAAATTGAGTAAAAGATTCTGCTTGGTTTCCCTGCCCCTTGTTTGGCTACAGCCAGTGCTCTGCTAATTTCCCCAATCTCTGCATTTTGGAGAGAATCAAGATGTCCTCCAAGGGATCCCCAGAAGTCAGGGTAACAGAGTGGTGGAGTAACGCAAGCAGCCCCGGCACCCCTAATCTGAATGGAAGTCGACCCATGCAGAATAGGTCAGCGCTGACGTAGGGAACGACCAACTGAAAGCCTAGAGTATTAGGAAACACATGTGTAGGTGATTGTAGAGTGATTGACAAGGCTACTGTTGGGGTTGGGAATCTCTCCCCCTTTCTATCTTGGTTTGTGTATGGCAGCCACCCCTACTTGGTCACTAGCATAGCAGTGAATCACGGCAGATCACAAGGGTTGTACACAAGCTGACCTGGGAATCTCTCCCTAACTTGGGGACTATTGTGAGGTGAGACCCTGAGCAGATAGGCCAGGTTATCCCACACGTGTACACTGGTTAGAGTAGGCACACACGACCACAGGGTAGGTCAAGAAATGAAGTAGGTGGTGAATCCCGCACTGTAGCAATGTGTGGGTGGTGAGTCCCACAGAATTTGTTGAAATGGGTGGTGAGCCCCGTAATGGCAGGAGCACGGCTGGTGAGTCCCTGACTGCCAGGAATTGTAGATGTGGGTGGTGATTCCCAACTTATTGGAAGGTGCAGGTGGTGGTTCCTGGCCTGAATTAGGATTTCTAGAAGTTAGTCCCGAGATAGAGGAAAGGCCCCCTCACCTGAAAAACTGACTTAGGGATGATCGAGTTAAGTTCCATTCCCCTCTCTCCGTGCTGCTTGGCCAGGCAGCACAATAAAAGTTCCCTCAAGGTTTGTGTTCCCCCTTCAGCTTAGGTGGAATCTAGTTGAAGGTTTTTGCCCCAAAGGACCGGAGTGGTTCTCCCCGTCCCTGGATTGCATCCCTACCTTTTGCTCGGAGTGCGGGTAACCAACCCTGGCTCATAAGAAGGTAAAAGGGCACTTTGGGCGGCTGTAGATTGGTTCCTAACCCCCTTTCCTACAGTAAGTTCCATTGAGTTTGTCTCCCTAAAACCCCCCAGGGATCTCAGTGATCCTCCTCATCACTACAGGCCTGGTCCCACTTGAGTTGGTTGTAACAGAAGCGTTGAGAACCAGCCTGGAGGTGAAAAATCTCATGCAGAAAGAGAAGGTAGCGAGAAAGCTGGAACATTGGGTCCTTTATGGAAAATACCCTTGGAAGTACTCCAGCTTCCAGACTTCTGACCCTTTTTCCACACTGCAGGAGGCTTACATCCAGGCTAGAACTGCGAAAACCCCTTTTGGGCCTTCCAAAGATGCCTGTGCAGTATGGAGACTTTGGCTCGCTGCGCGGGATGCATTGAGTACCCTCATGGCCACCAAAGCCCAAATTGAGAAGATGGCTAAAGAGATAGCCCAACTTCAAGCTGAGAATGAGGTTGTGCAGGCAGACAAATTAACATTCACGTCTGTCACACAGATCACAAGTCAGAAGTTGAGCGAGGTGACCCTCCAAGTTCAGACTTGGAAGGAGCAGGTTGAGGTTTTAGGGGAGGAACTGGCCCAATCTAAAACTGCTGCCAAATTCATGGTGAAGCAGTTCAAAGAGCAACAGGAGGCTGTAAGCCACTGCTTGCCAGCAGCGGGTGGAAGAGTTGGAAAAGGAACTGCAGACCCGGCAGGCAGTCATCTCGGCAGTCTGCCCAGAGTTTCTCCCTTCACTCCCCATTGCCACCCTCAGGGAGCCACTGCCTGAGAATGCAATGGTGTCCCACTGTTACAACCCTGACTAGGTGGAGAGCACTGCTCCTGTTCATCCGGTCGAGACCCAGTCAATGACTGAAAGAAAGGTGACAGCCAGGGAAGATAAGGCAGAGGAGAAGACACAAGAAATTGAGACCAGGATCCCTTGGAAGGCCACTGAGGCCAAGGCAATCGCTGATCAGCTTGGCTCCCTAAACAAGTCTATAGGGATCATGTGGCTCTCTCACCCCACAGCTAATAGTTAGGATTTGGCCCAACTGGCCCAGTTGTGCATGTCCCCCTCTGAGCTCCCCATATTGAAATCTGTCATTGCCACCTGAGGGTTGGTAAGGCTAGATGCCCACTCATGGATGAGGGAAATCATCAGGATCCTGTGGCCAAGTCAAACCACAAGAGTCCTGTATGTGCTAGAGCAACAAGGTCCCAAAGAGAAGCCTAAGACTTAGGTAGCCAGAAAACAACTTCTGGCTATGCTGGCCAGCAAGGTTCAAGAAGCACAGGGGCAATGGGATTTTGACAATGTGGAGTTGTTGCTCCTTTACGGAGGCTTGAACCATGAAACTAAGATGGTCCTGGGTCTCATAAGTCCTGAGACCACACCATGGGCTGATTTTGACACCAACCTCCGGAGAGTCTTGAACCTCCTCTGTGAGACTGGTGCCCTGAAGCCCACCCAAAGGTCACACAGGAAGGAACCAAGTAGTTGAGAACCTGTACAGGAGGTGACATACTCCAACTATGGGCCCCACTCCCAACACCGAAAATCAGCCCCCGCTTCAGCTTCCAAGGGGAACTGGAATTCTTTTCCCCCTCTGAAGCTAGATCACAAGGCTAGGCAGGACTCTTGGTGAGCCAGGGACTCTGAGGTCCTCCTAGCAAGTCAGGGAACCCTGTGCCCCAACCTCAGGCTCCCCAGTCTACCCCAGACAGTGACACTTCCTGAGCACAGTCCGGAGGTACGACCCTACTTGGAGTGCTTACTCAGGCAAGAGGGCAAAGCTGTGGATGGCCTTGAGAAAATTTGGGCTCAACATGAGCCAGTTTGATCAACAAGCAACAGCGGAGCTGCTTGATGTCTTGATTAAGCAGCCCAACCAGGAGGTGCGCAGTCAGTGGATGCTGTAATGGACGGCCCTCCACCCACTGAGCACTATCCCAATATGGAAGCTCTGAAATAGAGGTGCCCTCAGTCCAGGAATCTCTCCAAGGACGTCATGGCTCAGCTGACACCAGACAGATGGGGAAGATTCTGGGTGAAGGCAGGCATTGGGACCGACAGGGACAAGACTTCTGCCACTTTGTTAATTGACTCTGGAGCAGCGCTGAATGTACTGCACCCTAAATTGGTGAGGCATGGTGAGCCCACTCCCGACTCTATCCACTTGACTGGGTATGGCGGGGGGGGGGGACACCAAGCCAAGGTGTGGAAAGACATTCCCCTTTCCATAGGGATGTTCCAGGCTAATATGACAGCTTGTGAAAATCGAGGAGAAGACAAAGGCCTTCTGGGCATCAGCTTCCTCCAAGAAATCAAGCTCATGGTGGACTATGCAAATGGCCTCCTATGGAAATTAAATCAGGCCCCACCCCTGAGATTTTGGCAGCCATCAAGGCTCCAGCCCCCATCCAAATTGTGGCTAGCGACCCCTGGGTGCAGGACTTCCCAGAGGTCTGGATCCAAGACAAAATCGAATGCGGAAAGGTGAAGGATGCCTGTGTGTTAATTGTGGGCAGGCATCTGCCACCCCAAAAACAGTATAGGTATCCTACAGAGGCTGAGGAAGGGATAAGAAAGACCATAGGGGGACTCCTTAAGTGGGATGTGATCAGTTCCATGCAGTCCATTTGCTATGCTCCCCTATAGCTGTGTTACCCTGATTTCTGGGGGTCCCGGGAAGGGCACCTTAATGTGCTCAAAATAATGGGGAATGGGAATTAGCTAGAGCACTAGTTAGCAATGCGAGAGGCAGGGCAACGTAGCGAGATCTTGAACCCAATGTTTACAGGGTCAGGCCGAGTCAATAATCAAACAGAAGTAAATAATAATTGTTTTTCTTTATTTATAAAATCACAGCAAACCTACACACTCACTCACTTAGAAAATTAAGAAATACGCCCTTCCGGTCACATGGCGGGCGCAAGTGGCAGCTCGGAATGAAGCTGCGCAATGGCGCGGCTCCGAGCAGCCACCCGCTGGATTCCAGCCGCTTCTTTTGTCATCTTAGAGGCGGCTAAACACCCCTCCGGTACAAGGGGTGCGGAACGGGTCCGAAGGGGACCCCATAACCGGTGTTTGGCTCTGCCCGGCCGGGGGAGCGGAAAGCGCCAGGGGAGTCGAAGGACCATGACGGAGCCAGCAGGATCGCCGCTTGAGCGGCACAAGCGCTGCCGTCGACTTTTAACAAAGAAATCAAGAAACAAGTAAGAAATTAATAAGAAATCATGTAACCTGTTCAGGTCTCGATTCCGGTAATATCGCAGCAGATTTGGCAGGCAACGGAGCTCAGGAGCGAAGGAATGGAGGGAATCCAGAGACAAAGTGAGTTCGTTATGGCTGAGAGTTCTTCTTAAAGGGGCGGTTTGAATTTAAAGAAAGGGCGAGTTGGATTTTCTGCTTTCTCACGATGATTGAAACACTTTTTAAAGAAAAAAGAAAGTCTTTTGATTTATAATTGGGACTTACGCTATAAGATGTCAAATAATTGAACATTTGGACTGATGGACTATATAAGAGTTATAATCTCCATTTGGACATCATTGAACTTTCTGTACTATATTACTTTAATATTTTGGTGGAACTGAGATGATCGGATATTTGGCTTATTGACTACGGATTTTGGATTTTGGAGGAATACTTCGGGAGCAAAAAGTTATGGAGTTGTACGTTTCCTTTCTTTTTTACTCTTGTGGTGTGATTCTTGTTTCCTGATTTTTTTGGATTGTTGAGACTGCTGAGACTGTGCTGGAAGATCATTTGAGCTAAACATCCTCATTCCCATGGATGGAGCAGCTTGGAATTTAAGCGACTATGAGAATGCAGTGAATCTTCAGAAATGAACTCCGGGCAGCTCCAAGAGGGGAGGGGGGAATAGATGGTGGATAAAGGCACAGGGCTCTAAATTTGATAAGGTGTAATGTACTTCAGCAATGTCAATTGAGCTTACTATTAGATTGATATATTGTCGTTAATATAAACAATGTGATGTCAAGGGTTGAAGGGGGTTTTGAGACTGGGAAGCCTGTGATGGAAGTGATTCGACTGGAAGACCCCCACCCCCCATGGACTGAGTGGCTTGGAACTTAAGCGACGATGAGAATACAGACAATCTTCAGAAATAGATTCTGGGCAGTAAAGTCCAAGATGGGAGGGGGGAACGGAAGGTTTTTGTTGGGAATAAGCACAAGTAAATACCCTCACTCTTTTGGACGGAGCAGCTCAGAATTTAAGGGACTATGAGAATACAGAAAACTTTCAGAAACAGATTCCGGGTGGCAAAGTCCAAGAAGGGAGGGGGGAATAGGAGGTGGATATAGTCACAGGACTCTGATTTGACAAGCAGTAATATCTCAGCAACTTTAAATAAGTAAATGTACTAAAATAAATATTGGGATATTATTTAAGGGGGGTGAGCCTGTGAGGAAGATTATTCAGGTAAAATACCCTCACTCTCAGGGACAGAGCAGCTTGGAATATAAGCGACTAAAAGAATACAGAGAATTTTCAAATGAATTTCCAGGCAGCAAAGCCCCAAATGAGAGAGGGGAACGGGATGTGGATGAAAGCACAGGGCTCTGAATTGCATAAATTGATCTTTACCTTGGCATTGTCAATTAAGCTTGCAATTGATGATATATCGATATATTTTTGTGAATATGGACATTGAGATATTGTTGAAGGAATGAAGGGGATTGAATAGGACCTAAATAGAGGGGGAAACAAGACATTTTAGCATAATGGAATTTAGGGTAAGAAGATGAGGGATCGTTGCAGTAATAATAGCTCAGACTACCAGATATACAATGACAGATATATTTAAAAACTATAAGATTTGGGGGTATAAGTAATGGAGAGTTAAAAAATAAATGAAGAGATAGCAGAACTTTAAAGAGATAAGAGAAACGAGAATATCTTGGAACAGGACGATTTGAGTAAAGCAGAAGGGAGTGATGGCTGGGAACTGACTAGCTAGAATGACTATATTATGATTGTGTAGGAGAGGGAAATGTCTGTTTGAACAGTTGAGAAAATCGTTATATTGTGATGCATTAAAGTAATAAGTGGAGTAAACTGCGGGAAATGTTGACCAGAACAGTGTGGAAGATCAGTAATAATTCATGTAATAAGTACAAGTTAAAGAATCTTTTTTTATTTGTGAAATTTAATAAAATTATATATATTAAAAAAAAGAAAATTAAGAAATACCGCACAATTGCGCAGCCACGCACACAGTCCTAAAGAAACAAAGAGAGGATAGGGGATTTTCAGAAGGAGTTTGTGGGGAAATACTACACCTGGTCCTGTAGCCTGGTAAAAGGAAGAAGCTGGGGAGTTTAGGTTCTCAGCACGTGGAGGCTGAGGGGAGGCTCGTCAAACAGAGCAGCAACAAGTCGGGAGGCAAGTCACGAGCGATCCAACAAGATGCTCAAAGTCAGGGGTTCTTATAGGGGAAAATGTTCCTGCAGGCTAGTCCATTCCCAGGGAAAACGATGGATTTTGGGCTGGAGACAAAGCCTCCGAAAGGTGAGTACTTTAGATGATTGAATTATGACAGCATTGTCAATAGCGTAGACAGTATGCAAATGCAGAGGGCTTGAGAGCTGGATAGTCCGCTCATCAAGCTGCCTGCTTGGGGCAGGGGATCTTTTGTAAACTGTGCATACATAATATGATCTTAAGAAGGTACTTGCCTTGAGGTCTCCTAAAGCTGCAGTCGGCAATTACTGGCCTGCCTGGATTGTGATTTGAATGGTTCAGCTATTTTCAGCCTCGCCTGTGTGCATGCTTGTCCGGAGGCCTCGCAAACACGTGGAGAGGAATGGGTAGTGAAGGCCAAATTCTTGATATCAAACTATATCTAATATCCCAGAAGTTCAGACTAGAAAACTGCAGTAACAATCCCCCCCCCCCGAAAATGGGCAATTTGGGGACAAAGTTGAACATTTTCCAATTAAAAACAAAAATAGTTTTAGAGCCAAATAGGGATCTTAAGGCACAGTGGTAATATTTATCCGTAGGGAAGGGGGAACTTTGGGGAAAAACAACGGATATTCTAACTTCAAAATACATTCCTAACCATACCTAAACACATTCACACAAAACATACATTAGCAATAAGCAATGAGAGAATCTGGCAACAACAGCAATGGACATAATGCATCAACAGATGGAGTAAAAGGAAAAGCGCACCTTCCAATGAAGCACTGTGAATCTTGAGCAAGGAGAAAGTGACAGTTGTTACGATGTATCGAAGTTTGCAAACTAGCTAACAATTGCGAGCTAACTATTAGCTGCTTGCATCTTGCAGATCTTGGAGCAAGGGAATAGTCCATATGAAGTGTCTTCGGTGAGCAAGACAGCAACAGTCCTTTAAAATGGGTTTTCAGTTCGAAAGTCTTTTGTCTCCATTGGGAGGTGTTCGGGTGACCCCTCCATGGTCCCACAGCTACTGCTGAGGAATTGGGCATCTCCTTGGGCCGGCTCGCGATTGGAGCTGCGATTGTGGGATATGGGTTTCAAAGCCAACCAGGAGAAGGCACAGCTAGTCTCTACCGAGGTCAGGTACTTAGAACTTTGCTTGGGAGCTGAAGGGCACACCCCAGACTCCCAACAGTAGAAGTCTTCTCCAAACTACTGGTGCCTACTGATGTGCACTCCCTCAGATCCCTCTTGTGCATGTTCAGCTTTTCTCGAAACTTGATTGAGTCTTTCGCCGCCAAAAGAAGGCCACTGTATGCTCTCTTGAAAAAGAACACCCAGTGGGAGTGGGTTCCTGCACAGCAACAGGCGAATGTAACAGGCGCAGTTAAAAGAGGATCTGATGAAGATGCCTGCTTTAGCTCATACAAACATGACCAAGCTATTCCTCATCCAGTTAGCCACCTCTGACAGGAGCATCGGTTCTTTCACAGTCTTTCAATGCCACTCAGCGTATCATTGCTTACGCCTCAAGGAATTTGAGTCCACACAAAATGAAATTTAGTCTGTTTGAGAAAACATGCTTCACACTGATCTGGGCATTAACACACTGGGAATTCATTATTGGAGGTGCCCGTGTGATTGTCCAGACACCCCACATGCCGCTTAAGTATATCCTTTCTGGGAAAGTCAAACATGGCCAGATATCCCTGGTATCGCGTGGGTGGACTTACAAAAACAGCCACAAGAACCACCATATGGCCAAATTGTTGTCAGAGCCACTCATAAGTGTCCATTACCACCTATAAAGACTGTAGATTGAACTCCTTGAGAAGTTGGAAGACACCATTAAAATTTCAAAAGTTAATAAAGCACCTGGTCTGGATGGTTTTACAGCGTTATATTACAAAAAATTTCTGAATCAATTGATTAAACCATTACAAGCAACCATAGCAGACATAAAGAAACATGGTAAGCTGGAAACATGGGGATAATCAAATGTTGTTCTGATTCCTAAAGAAGGAAAAGACATAAGAAAAGTTAAGAATTACCAACCTATTTCCATGTTAAATACATATTATAAAATTTTTGTGACAGAAAACGTAGCAGGAAAATATTGCAAGATAAGATTAATGAGGAACAAACAGGCTTTTTACCGGGCAGACTTATGAGGAACAATGTGAGAATAATACTCAATGCAATCAAATATTATGATAAAATCCTGGGAAGAAAGCTGCACTGATTTTTCTTGATGCAGAAAAAGCATTTGATAATGTCTCACGGTTATTCATACAGAGGATATTGAAAAAGTATAATTTGGGATATGATTTTTGTACTTGGATTGAAATGATCTATCAAGATCAGTCTGCAAGATTATTAATAAATGGAGATATTTCGGCAAGCTTCCCTGGAGTTGCACATGCGCCGGGAGAAGATTTGGACACCTTCGGATCTCTCTCCTCCAACAGTAAATAAAAAACAACCTTTCTCTATCTCTTCATGTAATTTAATTGAATGGAGCGAATGCTGTGAAAGCTGTGAAAGCTAGGCAAGCAAAGGAAGCTTTATCTTTATCGGAACTGCAAAAGGACATCAAAGAAAGCTAAACTCCCTGATCATACTGCTGTGAACTGCTAGCTGAGGCAGAAGTGGCAAGTGACTCAGAAGAGATGAGTTTGCAAGTGAAAGCTGAGATGTCCAGATTAAATAATAAAATGGATATAATAGAGAACCAGTTGGATAAACTTTTGCAGGCTTTCCAGAATGTTAATTTGACTGTTCAGCAACTTAGTAAAGATTTAAGACAAATTAACAAAACAGCAAATGATGCACGGGAGGCAGCCATACAGAACAGTAAAGAGATCTCTGAATTGAAAAAACGTCTGGCTGTCCTTGAGCAAAGATTAGTGGCCAGGGAGCATAGGCAGCGCTGAAGAAATCTGAAGCTTATCAACTTTCCAACAAATATTAGGTCAACAGAGCTAATTGAGACTTTAACATCTTGGTGGAAGGATTATGGAATAAATTTACAACCTGATGATATACAACGAGGCTTTGGACGTAATTCTGACATCACTATGCTATTTCTCAGGGAGAAAACTAAAAACCTTGTTTTCAAGACACTGAGAACTGTACCTAACTTAGAGTTTAAGGGGACAAAAGTGAAAGTATTCCCTGACATATTCCTGGAGACGAAAAGACAAAACATTTGAGACCAATAATAACTTGTTTGAATGACGCTGGCCAGAAGTTTACATGGGGGTTTCCTACAGCAATAATTGTATTTAAAGATGGCAAGGTACTGAGAGCAAGAAACTTGGTAGAAGGCCAGGAGCTGTTGGACCAGCTGGGTATTACAAAGGAGGGAAGAAGAGACTCTAGGAATGATCAGACTCATGAGGATGAAGACGATGGAGCAGGGAGTGACCTCAAAAGGAGAGCCATGGATGTTAGGAAAAAAGGCAGGGACAGGAGACCAAGAAGAGCAAAAGAAAAGTAAAATGACATTAGAGAAATGCCAGTATTAAAGACCTACATTACATTTTGAACTTGGTAATAACTGAAATACTGAAGAACTGGAAAATCCTAAATAATTGAAAATGTGGGACACCATTAGGAGTATTTAGGTAAAAAATAAATGGGTATAGATCAGTTTGGAAAGGAATAGAATTTTGTATTATAGGGTGAAAATTTAGAATACTGATAATGGGGAATAGATGATGGATTATGAAGGTTTATTTAATTTTGATTTTTGTTTTAGGGAGGGGAAGGGATAGATGGATATGGTTGGATTTAATATGATTATGTCCTGTATGATATTTAAATAATATATGGCATTAGGTCCTGAGTATTAAATTACTAGGGAGGTTTACAGTAAGACTGATGGTATAGGTTGGAGGGGGAGGGAATATGAAGAACGCAACCCAAGAAGAAGATCAGCAATGGTGGTGGGCTTTTTTTGCCACGCACTTCCTCCAGGACGGGGGAGGGACCAGAGGGCTGATAGGGGTAAGGGGACAATGGCTGCAAAGAGGTATGGGATGTGGAGAGTGGAAATTGTAATTAAAAAGGGGGTAAGACAACATGAAGGGGATTAATATTTTGTCTTTAAATTCTAATGGTTTGAGTACTCCAGTTAAGAGATATAGATTGAATAAGCTGTTAAAAGAAAAAATATATAGATATTCTTATGCTCCAAGAAACTCATAAAAACAGGATAAAACAAAGCTTTTCAATTATAATATATGGAATAAACAGTATGAATCTATAGGGACCAACAAAGCCAGAGGAGTGGCTATTTTAATTAGAGATGACATTAATTTTCAAGCTGATAAAATATTAAAGGATAAAGAGGGGAGGTATATATTTATTATGGGAAAATTAATGAATCTGAAGGTCACTTTTGCTTGCATTTACTCACCTAATACAAACCAAAGTAAATATATAAATAAGGTTTTTTCAAAATTGGAAAAGTTTTGTGAAGGGGATTTATTCATTGGAGGGGATTTTAATTTTGATTTATGCAAATTTAAGAAGGGAGGTAATAGTGTAAATTTGGAAAAATGGAATTTGATAGAGGGCTATGAAAAGTTGGGTAAAAACATGCATGAAAATACACATTATTCTGCTAGGCATAAGAAATTTTCACATATTGACTTTTTTACAGTTAAAAAAGATAATACTATTCAAATAAGGGAGATTAAAACAGAAGGGATATGGATTTCAGACCATGCACCCCTTTATGTGAATTTAGAAATACCAACAGCTAAAAAGATGAAAAAGTGGTGATTTAATTCCATAGTAGCATGGAAAGAAGAAAATAAACAAGAAATAATTAAAGAAATACAATCATATTTTGAAATTAATGATTCTGGAGAGATGGCCATGCAGACGGTATGGGATGCCTTTAAGGCAGTAATAAGAGGGAAATGTATCAATTTAGAGATAGGAATAAAAAACAATAAATATTTATATAGACAGAATTTGATAAAAGAAGTGGAGGCACTGCAGAAAGAATATCAAATACATACAGAGATAACTACTAAAATACAATGGAATTAAAAAAAAAGAAGGAGTTAGAGAATCTGGATCAGGCCACTGATACAAGGAATTTGCTTAATATTAGGAATGAGTTCCAAGCTTGGGATATGAAAAGTATGAAACCCTGGGCAAGATATTTGAAGAGAAGAAAACAGAAAAAAAGTATTGTAAAGATGCAGAGGAACAATGGAGAATTGGTATATGATGATGATGGGATTAAGAGTATAATGGAGAATTTTTGTGAGAATTTATATAGTGAAAGGGAGATAACAGATCAGAAAATTAATATTCAGTCTAAATTAAATGAAGTGCAAAGAGGTCAATTGAATGCTCCAATAAGTAGTGAAGAAGTTGAAAAAGTAATTGATGGTCTGAAAGGGGTTAAATCTCCTGGCCCAGATGGCTTTACTGGCAGTTTCTATAAAATATTTAAAAAAGAATTTATTACATGACTAGAATATTTAATGAAATAATACATACAAAGAAAATACCAAAAATTGGAAATTAGCAGAAATAAGTCTAATTTTGAAACCCAATAAGGATCCAGCAAATCCAGAATCTTACCATCCTATTACTCTTTGTAATGAGGATTATAAAATTTTCACCAAAATTTTGGCAGATTGAAAGTTTCTTTACCAAAGTTAATAGGTGAAGATCAATATGGATTTATAAAAGGGAGATCGATTGCAGACCCAATTAGAAATGTTTTACATGTATTATATCATGCCAAACAACACAATAATAAAAATGCATTAATCAAATTGGATGTATATAAGGCTTTTGACTCGGTGAACCATAATTATCTGTATAAAATATGTACTGAGTTTGGCTTTGGAAGCCAAATTAGTGATGTAATAAAGGAAATATATACAGATAATGAAGTCCAAATTATAGCAAATGGGAACAATTCAAGAAATATTAAGGTTAATAGTGGAATGAAACAAGGTTGCCCCCTCTCCCCCTTATTATTTGTGTTAGCATTAGAGCCACTGGCAAACGAAATTAGAGATGAAAAAGAAATAAAAGGCTATAAACTTGGTAAGGAGGAACTGAAATTGAATCTATTTGCGGATGATGCATTGATAACTACACAAGAGCCTTTCAGATGTGTAAATAAACTTGTAGAAATAATTAGAAGTTTAGGAAGTTATCTGGCCTAGCAATAAATATGCATAAATCAGAAATAATGTTTTTAAGTATTAACTGCAAAGAACAGAAGAAAATAAAATCTATTACCGATTTAAAGTTAGGGATAAAAAAAATGAAGTATTTAGGAGTATGTATATTGAAAAATGTGAATAATATTATACAAGGCAATTACAATCAGTTGTGGAAAAAGATAAATATAAACATGAATAAATGGTCAAGTACAAATGGAATATGTTAACAAGAGTAAGAATGTTTAAAATGATGATACTACCCAAATTTTTATTTTTATTTCAAACGATACCAGTAAGAATCCCCATTAAAATAATGAGAAGATGGGACAGAACAATTAAACAATGGATATCAAGAGGTAAGAAACCTAGAATTACTAATATATTATTATATGGACACCAAGAGGATGGGAGCTGGGGTGCCCCATCTTTGGAGAATTATTTCGAAACCATCCAGATGAATAGATTCCTAGAATTTGAATATGAACGTGAAGAAAAATGGGTAAGGATAGAAAGATTAATTAGTAATATGGAATATAGTTCATTGATGAGACCCTGTGGTATGGAGCAGAAGGTAAAAGATAATTTGATTGGCCCCACAAGTTTAAACAATCAAATATGGGGTAAATGGCAAAAAATAATGAAAATAGAAAATCCAAAACTGTACCCTCTAGAGAGTTTGAACATAAGCAATAGTGAAGATTTGGGGAAAATATTAAAGAGATTAAATAATGAAGGTATTAGAGTGCTAGGAGATCTCCTTGATGAACAAGGAAGGCCATGCGAAATAGACAGACTTACTAATTTAATAAGTAAGAATTATTGGCTACACACAGTTGGAATAAGTCATTCACTACATGAAATAATCAAAAATTCAAATCAGGTTAATGCAATCCCGCTCGAGGAGATCATTAAAAAGAAGTTAGATGAGGGTAAATGTATGATTGGACAACTATATAGAGGAATGTTAGGTAATCAGACTAGTGTCCTAGATTGCTTAAGGGTAAATTGTGAAAGGGATTTAAAAATAGGGAGGATATTCAAGTATGGATACAAGAAATAAAGAAAAATAAGAATACTAGGATAAAAGAACAACAAATAAAATTGATTGGCCAATGGTATAGAACACCTTCCCAATTAGCATTTTTTAGAGAAAATATATCCTCAAAGTGTTGGCACGGTTGCGGGGCTAAAGGCATATATATACATATGTGGTGGGAATATCTCTTTGTTCAAAAATTTTGGGATAAGGTTAAAATTGAGATTTATAGAATAATAGGTAAGGATATACAACTGAATAGAGAGAATTGTATAACATTAAATTTAAAGGATAAGGGGTTGAAAAATAATGAGGAAAAAGCAGTTATAAATATATTAAAAGCAGCACAAGCTGTATTAGCATAAGCTAATTCCATAGCATGGAAAGATAAAACAATTTGGAATATAAACAAAGTTGATAAATACTTGGCTGAAAATTTATTGCTTGATATTTTGAGGGAAAGAAGATTAAAGTTTATGGGAATATTGAAGGAAGGGGGTTGGAAATCAGGGTGGGAACTATTGCTTATAAAACTTAAAGAGAATATGGAGTACGGTGAAATCAATAATGTAACCAAATTCATATCCCACATTCTGAATGAGGATTTTTCTATATAAGAAAAATTAATTAAACCTCTGCTAAGCCATTGGGGGGAGGGGGGGTGGGGAAAAAATATGGATTAGACTGTGTTATAGGTAATACGACAGACATTAATGAAGAAATATGGTTAATAAGATCAGAGAAGGAAGTAGAAGGGTGTAAATAAAAGAAGAAAATATGTGAAAATGGATGATAGGAATGTGATGGGTGGTAACCAGATGGAAGAATGAAGGAACGATGGAAGCTTTTAGACAGGGATTGGAAGGAGTGTGAAAAGATAGTTTTGGAAAATAGTGTCTGTGATTTGATTGTTAATCTGTTTTTGTAATTTAAGGTGTAATAATAAAATAAATAAATAAATAAATTGGGGAAAAAGAGACAGAAAAAAATTCAGCAAGCTTCCCCATATTTAAAGAGGTAAGACAAGGATGTCCTTGATGGGTTAATATTTATAATTATATTATAATTAATTATATTAATATATAATTATATTATAATTGATTATATTAATCCATTTATACACCATTAATATTTATTGTTGTCTTGGAAGTATTGCTAAATAAGATAAAAGAGGATTCGGAAATAAAAGGTTTGAAAATTAAAAAAAAGAGAATTGAAATGTAGAGCCTTTGCAGATGATGTGGTATTTTTTTTTTTTGAAGACCTGAAAGAATCAGTTCAGAGGTTGATGGAAATTCTATAAGGATTTGGCCAGGTGGCAGGATACAAGATTAATAAGGAAAAGATGATGTAAGGCCCTGCTTTGGGGGTCCCCAATATCAGTATCGTTTGGATGGGCAGCATACCTAATTGGCGTCATATGTAATTGGCAACACATTTTATTGGCTCTGATATCAAATTCAAGCCTGAAAGGTGAGGGGTCAAACCGTGAGAGGGAAAGAATTTGACTGTAAATGTGAGAAGCATAGGTCAACTCCAAAATTCGTCCAGGTAAGACTTGAGTCATTTGTCAGGCAAATACACACCATTCCTGTGGATAATAGGCTTAAATAGAAGCTGGACTTTTCCAGGTAATCCAACTGTGAGAAGCCCACCAGGACGCTGATTGACAGATATCCATCCCTTGTACACCTGGATTCTTTCATCTGTCCTCACAGCACCCACAATAGACAGCTATTACAACATTCATCATGTCTTTTCAATCAAAGCACTAAGCCCATCAAGAGGCGAAAGACTCATTGTCCACAACAGGTTCCCTTTGTCTTGCATCTGGAACCTTCACAGCCACAAGCCATTTTCAGGGTATAAATATCCCTGATTTGCGGAGACCCAGTGCAGTCTCTTGAAGATCTTCCCGTCACTCTGTCCGTCTGGTTCCTGAATGAGAGCTGCCCTTAGATCCTACTTAAGCCAAAATACATTTCTACTCTTCACTACTCTTCTGGACTGGTAATTATAAATCCCCCCAAATCCCTCAGCCTCTCTATAATTTTTCCTCCCTTTCTCTTTCAGCTAGCTCTTGTGTGAATGTGTGATTGTGTATATCTTGTGTGCATGCATGAGTGAATTCTCCTCAATAAAATCATTTTATTAGACAATTTTGCTTGGTTTTTGGCTTGGTCTGACCCCGTAAAAATTGGGTTTAAAGATCTCACTAGGTTACCCTGCTTCTTGTAGTGCTGCAGCTTGTGCTCTGGCTAATTCCCATTCCCCATTATTTGGAGCACATTGAGGTGTCCCCCGTGGGACCCCAGAAATCAGGGGAACAGTCAGAGCAGTTCAACAGTGAAATATGCTGCCTTGGAGTGTGGTCATTTTTAAAGAGAGGTTGGATGGCCATCTGGTGGGAATGCTTTGATTGTGTCTTCCTACATGGTAGGGGGTTGGACTCAATGGCCCTTGTGGTCTTTTCCAATTCATGATTCTATGATTCTGTCAGGGTTGGAAAGCTTTCCCTTTTATACAAACTGAACAGAGTGCCCACAAATTCCCACCTTTTGCGGTGAGGGTCCTTCATAGAAACAGAAATGTGTGCATTATGTAATTTACGGATGTGGACAATATGTTAATTTTAGAGATGAATACTTGGGTAGGTTAACTGAAATCAATACTTGATTTGGTATTTAGGTAGAGCACAAACTGGAACCCCAGAAATCAGGGTAACAATGATGTTAATGACATTGAATATGTTGAAAAAAGACAAATAGAGTTGGAAAAATATCAGGATGTCAACTTTCCAAGAAAATAAAATATTTAGAAATATCTGTCACAAGAAGAATCAAGAATTATTTGGTAATAATTATCAAAAAACATGGAAAGACATTAAAAACGATGTGCAAAAATGGAGTAAATTAGATCTGTCTTTCTTGGGGAGGATCATAGAATCATAGAATCATAGAAATGTAGAGTTGGAAGAGACCACACGGGCCATCCAGTCCAACCCCCTGCCATGCAGGAACATCCTCAAAGCACTCCTGACAGATGGCCATCCAGCCTCTGCTTAAAAACCTCCAAAGAAGGAGACTCCACCACACTCCGAGGCAGCATATTCCACTGCCGGACAGCCCTGACTGTCAGGAAGTTCTTCCTGAGGTTCAAGTGGAATCTCCTTTCCCGCAGCTTGAATCCATTGCTCCTTGTCCTGGTCTCTGGAGCGGCAGAAAACAAGCCCTCTCCCTCCTCTACATGGCATCCCTTCGAATATTTAAACATAGCTATCATGTCCCCTCTTAACCTTCTCTTCTGCAGACTGAACATACCCAGCTCTCTAAGTCTATCCTCATAGGGCTTGGCTTCCAGGCCCTTCACCATTTTGGTCGCCCTCCTCTGGACCTGCTCCAGCTTGACCATGTCCTTCTTGAATTGGGGTGCCCAGAACTGGACACAGGATTCAAGATGAGGTCTAACCAAAGCAGAGTAGAGTGGTACCAGTACCTCCCTCGATCTAGACACCATACTCCTATTGATGCAGCCGAGAATTGCATTGGCTTTCTTGGCTGCCGCATCACATTGCTGACTCATGTTCAGCTTGTGGTCTATTAAGACTCCTAGATCCCTTTCACACGTACTGCCATCCAGCCACGTGTCCCCCATCCTATATTTCTGCATTCCATTTTTTCTACCTAAGTGTAGGACCTTACACTTCTCTCTGTTCAATTTCATTTTGTTGGCTTTGGCCCAGCTCTCCAATCTGTCCAGGTCATTTTAAATTTTGATCCTGTCCTCTGGCGTATTAGCAACCCCTCCCAATTTGGTGTCATCTGCAAATTTGATGAGCATGCCCTCTATTCCTTCATCCAAGTCGTTGATAAAGATATTGAACGGCACTGGGCCCAGGACAGAACCCTGTGGCACCCCGCTAGTCACTTCTCTCCAGGATGAAAAGCAGCCATTGGTGAGCACCCTTTGGGAACGGTCAGTCAACCAGTTACAGATCCACCTGACAGTAGCTCTGTCCAGCCCACATTTTATTAGCTTCTTTGCAAGAATGTCATGGGGAACTTTGTCAAAGGCCTTACTGAAATCAAGATATGCTACATCCACAGCATCAATGCTTTTAAAATGACTTTATTACTTAAATTTTTGTTTCTTTTCCAAAATCTGCCGATAATTGGAAATGAGAAAATGTTTCAAGAAGGGGAAAAAGAAGTTCAAACATTTATTTGGTTAGGCAAAAAGCCAAGAATAAGATTTAAACTATTACAGGATGCAAAAGAGAGAGGTGGACTAGACCTACCATCGCTTAAGATATACTACCATGCCTGTTACTTGGATTGGATTAAGGATTGGATTTTGTTAGAAAAATCATTGACAAATGATTAAGAGGAATTCGACAATAGATTTGGATGGCATGGTTATTTGTCTTATAGTAATTTAGCGGTGAATAAGGAATTTAGTAATCATTGCATCTGGAAATCCTTATTGAAGGTTTGGCTACAGATACAGAAGAAATATATAAAACTCTCAATTTGGACATCACCTCAGAAAGTATTGAAAATTACCCCAACAAAACAAAGAAATTTATTAAATTATAGACCAATCTCCTTGCTGAATATAGACTATAAAATATTTGCGGCAGTGCTGGCAAAACGATTGAGGCATATATTACAGGACAAGATTCTTTTTTTTTTTAACATTAATTTTATTAAATTTCACAAATTAAAAAAACATACGTTATAATTGTAATTTTACATGAAATATACTTTGATCTTCCACACTGATCTAGATTTCATTTTCAATATTTCTTTTAACTGTTACATTAATGTGCCACTATTCACTGTTAATCTTACGTGTTAGTTCATACATTTCCCTCTTCATATTTCAGCTCCATGATTTATGACTGTCACCCCTTCACATATTATCATACTCATGAATTAGTCATTTCCATTGGCAGTTCCCAGCAATTACGCATTACAATTTGCTACTCTGCTTTTATCTCCTCGTCCAATTTCCCCCTTAGTCTCTGAGAGACTACGTTGGCATTTCTATTTTGAATAAATGTTCCCCACCATTGTTCAACCGTGGGTATTTGCTGAGTTTTCCACAATTTAGCATATTCTATTTGGGCTGTCGTTATCATATAAAGTATTATTCTCCAGTGTCTCTTTATATCAGTATTCTCAAATACATTTGTCATGTTTAACAAATACAATTCTGGTATTTTAGCAAATTGAACCGTCAATACCTCACACATCTTTTTGTGTATTTCACTCCAATATTTTTTTGCCTTTGGACATGACCACCACATATGAAATAATGTTCCAACCTCTTTCTGACATTTCCAACATATTCCCATACCTGAATTATTAATCTTTTTTAATTTATCTGGTGTCATGTACCATCTATGAAACAATTTGAAATAGTTCTCTTTTAGGTTCTGAACCATTGTAAATTTTTGTGTCCTTCTCCAGCTCTGCTCCCATGCTTCTAATTGAATTGAATGTCCAATATTCTGAGCCCACAAAATCATTGCTGACTTAACCGTTTCCTCCTGCCTTTCATGTAATAAGACTTCTTGATATATATAAGCTAATAGGTGGGGTGGGTTATCAAACAGCCGTTTGATCACCCCTGTCTTCTCTTTAGGTTCTATTCCATATGTTTTCAGGTCCATCTGGAATCTTTCATTTAACTGTCTATAGGGAAACCAACTTAAGGATATTCCCTCCTGTTCAAGTTTTTCTCTTGATTTAATCTTAAGATCATTTGTCATAGATCTCTCTAATATATTTTCATATCGCATCCATCTCTCTGTTTCACTCCATCTTCCAAAGAAAGCTTCCTGAGGGGATACCCACATGGGTAGCTGCCTTATGTTTTTACTCTTATATTCATTCCATATTTTCAGAAGCGATTTTCTGACATAATGGTGCATAAAGTCTTTGTCAACTTTTGCTTTGTCATAAAACATGTAGACATGCCAACCCATCCTCAAGTCCGCTCCTTCCAGTGCTAGCATTCTTGTATCTTGTAGACCAATCCAATCTTTTATCCATATGAATGCCGCAGCTCTGTAATATGTCTGAAAATCTGGTAGCCCCATTCCTCCTCTAGATGTTTGATCCATCATAATATTCCATTTTATCCTTGGCTTTTTCCCTTGCCATATGAATTTAGTCAAATCTTTCTTCCACTGTACGAAAGGCTTACTGTTTGTTATAATGGGAAGGTTTTGAAACAGAAAGTTCATCTTTGGAAGTACGTTCATTTTTATTGCCGCTATCCTCCCCATCATTGACAAATTCATAAAAGTCAACCTTTCCAAATCTTTTGTTATTTCTTTCCATTTTTTCTCATAATTGTTTTGAAATAGCTCATTGCTTCTTTTTGCTATCCAGACACCTAGATACTTTACTTTCTGTGTTTTGTTAAATCCGGTTATGTATGCTAATTCCTTCTCTTCTTTCTCTGTCGTATTTTTCATTAGTAGTACTTTTTTTCTCTGTTAACTTTAAATCCAGAGAATTCTCCATATTCTTGAATTATTCCAATCAAGTCTTTAATACTACTCTTTGGATCCTCAAGAAATAGTACCAAATCATCAGCGAAAGCTTTAAGTTTATACTGATATTTCTTAATTTGAAGTCCTCTTATACCTTTGTCTTCTCTTATAATGTTATTTAGTATTTCCATTGTTGCAATAAACAACAGAGGAGACAAAGGACATCCCTGTCTTATTCCTCTGTTCAATTCTATCTGCTTTGTTCTTTCCCCATTAATGACCAATCGAGCTCTTTGCTGGTGGTATATCGTTTCAATCCACGACACAAATTTATTTCCAGCTTGCATTTGCTTAACCGCTGTCTTCATGAATGGCCAACTGATCATATCAAAAGCTTTCTCCGCGTCTATGAAGATCATGGCCATTTTCCTTTCATTATGCTTTTCATAATATTCAATTATATTTAAGACCATTCTGATATTGTTTCTCAGGTGTCTTTTCGGTATAAAACCATTCTGGTCTTCATCAATAAGCTCAGACAAAACCTTTTTAAGTCTCGTTGCCAGTATTGAAGCAAAAATCTTGTAATCTGTATTCAAAAGTGAGATTGGTCTATAATTCTTTACATCAGTTAGGTCTCTACTTTCTTTAGGAATCAGCATCACATTTGCCTCTCTCCAAGTGTCTGGTACACCTTCTTTTGTTATCTCATTTATTGTACTTTGCAATGGAATTGAAATCTCATGTTGCAACATCTTGTAATATTTTGCAGTAAAGCTGTCTGGTCCTGGAGATTTGTCATTCTTCAAATTCCTGATTGCTTCCGCTAATTCCATCATTGAAATGGATTTGTTCAAAATTGCTCTATGGTCCTCAGTGAATCTCATTTTATTTGTTTTTTCCAAGTATTCTTCCAATTCATGTTGCGTTTTCATTTTTGAGACCTTACTCATCAACTTTTCATAATATTTATGGAATGCCTGTTTTATTCCTTCTTGTTTGGTAACTCTTTCCTCACCATTTTTAATCTCCGATATGATGTTCCTGGTCCGTCTTCTATGCAGCAAATTAGACAAAAGCTTTGAAGGTTTATTTGCTTGCTCGAAATAGTTGTATCTTATTCTTCATATCTGCTGTTCTATTTCATTCAAATTGAGTTGATTCAATTCAGCTTGATATACCTTCATCTGAAGTCTTATCTTCTCATGCAATGGGTCCTTTCTCATCTGTTTCTCCACTTGCTTCATCTTTGTCAAAATTTGCTGCTCAACATGTCTCCTTTCTTTTCTAATCTCCACGGACCGTCTGATGAAATTACCTCGCATCACGGCTTTACTCGCGTCCCATATAGTTTTCATCGGCAATTCAGGTATCATATTTTCACTAAAATAGTTATCTCCTTTTTTGCTTCAATTATGTATTTCTCTTTACTCAAAACCTCTTCATTCAGTCTCCATGCTCTTTCCCTGTCCTTAATATTCATCTTTAACAATAGTGGATTGTGATCTGAAGACAAATTTGGAAGAATGTCTATGTCTATAGTCTTCAACAATAATTGCTTAGATACCAGCATCATATCAATTCTGGACATTGACTTATGTCTATCTGAATAGAACGTATGTCCATCTAATTGTCCATTTTTATATCTCCACGCATCAAAGAGGCTTATATCATCCATCATATTAAAGAAGCTCTTAGGTAATTTACCATTATTTCGGGGAGTTAATTTCTATATCGTTCTATCTACTTTTGGATTAACAACGCTGTTCAAATCTCCCAGAACCACAATGATCGAGTTTCCTGTATCATTCAAGTATCTCTGTATCTCTTCGTATATTTTAGGGAAGAATTTGCCTTTAGCTCTGTTGGGCGTGTAAACTCCAACTATTAATATTTTTTCTTGTTTAGTTGTAACTTCCCAAATATTGACCATTACTATCTTGAAAAGCTTGGTGCGCACCATATCTTGAATTCACATATATCATCACTCCCCTTTTCTTTTTGTCGATCGTTGCAGCATAACAACTTCCTAATTTCGGGTTTCTAACATATCTCAAGTCTTGAGTCCTAATTCGAGCTTCTTGTAGACATATTATATCCAAATTTTGTTTTTCCAAATGATGAAATATTTGTCTTCTTTTATATTCAGAGTTAAATCCCTTAATGTTCCAAGATGTTCTTTAAATCCATTTTGACTGCTTTATTATTAATTTTTTATTTCTTTAAGATTGAGAATTAGTCCTTTAATAAATCTCCTTCTAATTCCCCTTCTTCCTGTTGCTTTTCTTCTTGTTCTTCTTCAACGTTGTCATCTTCTTCTTGTGGTTGTTCTCTTTCCTCTCCTGGAGATTGTTCCTCGTCTTTTTCTTCCTTCGAAGTGACCTTCTGTAGATCTTTCTTTAATCTTTCTATCATCTCCTTAGCCTTATGAATTGAATTAATCCTGTATCTTTGCTGTAAAGGAGATGCCCTCAATTTTTTTCCCATCGATAACTAATCTGATATTTTGCTAAAAGACTCGCCAGGGGCTTGTAGTCATGTCTCTTCTTTAAGATCTGATAAGGTATGTCTTTGAAGATTACAGGACAAGATTCAGGAAGGTCAAATAGGCTTTCTCCCAGGTAGATATATGAAAAATAATGTAAGAATATTTTTGGATGTGATTGAATATTATGAAAAGAAGCCGGTGAAGAAGGCACCACTTATCTTTTTGGATGCTGAAAAGGCTTTTGATAATGTTTCCTGGGACTTTATGCATTGGGTTTTGAAATAATATGACCTGGGAGAAGTCTTTTGCAAATGGATTGAGATGATTTATCAAGACCAATCAGCAAGGTTAATAATAAATGGAGACATTACGACAAGCTTCACAATAAACAAGGGGGTACGGCAAGGGTGCCCGTTATCACCACTATTATTTATAGCTGTATTGGATGTATTGTCGATTACAGTAAATGAAAACTCACAGATAAGAGGTTTGAAAATAAAGAAGCTTACAAAATTGCCCTAACAAAACAAGGAAATCTACTAACATATCAAGAGTTGTTGAAATGGGAAGGGGATAAGCCAAGAATGTGGACAGCGGAAGAATTGAAGTCTGTAGGATAAGAGCTAATTTGGTTGTCCCATGGAGACAACTCAAAGAGAGATTTAAAATGGATCAAAAATTATATGGATTTGAGAGAAAAGAAAATGAGTTAGATTTATTGATGAAGAGAAACCAAAAGAAGAGAATCTCCAAATTTTATAAATTATTGTTGAAAAGAGAAACAATTGAATTAGAAACTTGGGAGACAGTGTGGAAAATTGATGTGAAATTTACACCAAACTTAAATTTAAGAGAAAATTTTTATAAAATGCTGCATAGATGGTACATGACCCCAGAAAGATTACAAAAAATAGCTAAAAATGGGAATGTAAAGTGTTGGAAATGTGATGAAAAGATGGGGTCCTTTTTTTGTATGTGGTGGACTTGCAGGATAGCAAAAAATTTTTGGAAGGGGATACATGATGAAATTCAAAGAATTTGTAATCTGAATTTTGAAATGAAACCAGAGTTTTACTTGTTAATTATGTTAGGCCAACAAAGGAAGATAAGAAACCATCAGAAGATATTATTTTATTTAATAACTGCTGCAAAGTTGACATATGTGCAACATTGGAAAGAAAGGAAATATATCGATATAGAAGAATGAAAGTTAAAAGTTCTGGATATGGTAGAGATAGAAGAACTAGCATTTTCTTTGAAGAATAAACCTATCCAGAACTTTGAAAGGGAATGGAGAGGAGTTTTGGACTGGATAAACATATAAATCTATAAGAGATGAAGAAAGAAATAATGTAATTGTTCTTTTCTCTATTAAGCGGAAACTATGTTTGTATGTAATGGACATAAGCAGATTCAACTGTAAAATTTAAGCTTGGAAGCGGGGATGCGGGGGTTTATTTTCAAAACTAAATTTTCAATAAAAATATTTAAAAAAAACAAGGAAAATTATTGACATATTATGATACACTGAAACAGGAGGGAGACAATCCAAGAATGAAGATGGCAGAAGAACTGAAAGTTGATGGACATGAATTAAATTGGTTCCCTTTGTGACAATTAAAAGAAAGGTTTAAAGTGGACCAAAAACTATACGGATTTGAGAGAAAAGAAAATGAATTGG
Source organism: Cyclura pinguis (assembly GCA_030412105.1). Taxonomy (NCBI): domain Eukaryota; kingdom Metazoa; phylum Chordata; class Lepidosauria; order Squamata; family Iguanidae; genus Cyclura; species Cyclura pinguis. The sequence continues at coordinate 216,006,895 of CM059600.1, forward strand.
ACTTATTGTTTAAAAAACATCAAAAGAAGAAAATCTCTAAACTATATGAACTGCTATTAAAGAGGGAAATGGAACCAGATATAATTAAATGGGCTCAGAATGTAGGTCATCCAATACAGTTAGATGCTTTGGAAAAAGTATAGAAAACAGATATAAAATTTAATGTGAATTTAAATGTAAGAGAATACTTCTATAAGATGATGCATAGATGGTATATGACTCTGGAGAGGTTGCAAAAAATAACAAAAAATGGAGATGCAAAGTGTTGGGAATGTGAGGAGAAGGTGGGAACCTTTTTTCATATGTGGTGGACTTGTCAAGATGCAGAGAAATTTTGGAAGGGAATTCATGGTGTAAATCAAAAAATTTGTAAAATGAATTTTGAATTGGCACCAGAATGTTATTTGTTGAATATCTTAGGTCAGAATTGAGAGATTAGAACACATCAAAAGACAATAATGTATTTGATTACAGCGGCAAGGTTGACATATGCTCAGCATTGGAAAGAAAAAATAGAAATTAATTTAGAAGAATGGAAACTAAAAGTGTTGGATATGGCTGGGACTGAAAAATTAGCATATTCTCTAAAAAACAAATCTGTTCAGAACTTTGAAAGAGAATGGAAATGGGCAATGGATTGGTTAAAATATATAAATACATGTGATGATTAGGTAAAAATGTATTTGTGTAAAAATGGAGGATTCATTATAGAAAACATAGTAACGACTTAAATGGGGAAGAATAATATAAGGAAATGTGGGGTAGAGGGACATACTAAACAAGGTGATGTATGTCTCTTTTTTTATGTGTTGCAGAAAACTAATAACATTTTTTTATAAAAAATAAAATAAAGACTGTAGATTGGCCAGTTGAGTGGGGAGCTTCTCTTGAAGAGGCGCAGTTAGAAGGGCTCGTCTGTTGGTTCTGTGATGGATCCTTCCTGTGTGTGAATAGGAGCCCTAGGGCCAGCTTTGGAGCTATCTGCGTGACAGACTCTTTCTTCCTTCAAAGGAAAGCTCAACCCCACTCCAGCCAAGCAGCCAAAGTAGAAGCTGTACGTGTTATATGGGAGCACGAGCCGCTTGACTGCCCCCTAGCCATCTACATGGATTTGGACTGGACAGCCAAAGCTGCGAGTGCCTGGCTCTCAATTTGGCTCCAAAATGACCTAAAAACCTCCCATGGGAAGCCTATCGCCCATGTGGAGAACTGGGTCCTAATTGCTGCCCAGATCCAAGACTGAACCACTCTGACATGGGTTGCTCATGTCAAAGGACACCAAAAGAGCACCTCTGCCATGTGTCTCTGGAAAACTGAGCAGACATGCTTGCCAGAGAAGCCGCTCTACAGGATGATGGAGTCCCCATAGCCCCCATCAATGTAAATCCCAAATAGCCCCTTGTTACTCTCACTTTTGATTTAGCCATGCTTCAGAAAGGAAACGCTGAGATAGCTGAGCTGGCTAGGAATTGAACCAACGACCCTGGTTGGTTCAAGATAGAACAGCGTGAAGGAGTGTTTTGGGCTGTAGATACAAATGGTCAGCATCATTGGATCGTGCTGACAGACCTCCGTGGTGATGTGATCCAATTCATACACAAGCAAGGGCATCGTGGATGAGAGATCATGTTGGAGAGGGTCCGAGAGACAGGACGGTGGCCACAGCTTAAGCAGGATGTTAACCTGTGGGTGGACAACTGTTTGGCTTGCACCATGGTAAATGCAGATCATTCTGGGCCCAAGGCCCCAATTCAGCACCAGAGAATCGAGGGTCCTTGATCCCACATTCAGATAGACTGCTCCTGTCAACGTTGAGGGGAAACAAGTACTGCTTGACAGTAATTGATCCCTTCAGCTTTTCCATGCAGCAACAACATCGCCGCCACAGCAGTGCACTTGTTATTTAACAACATTTGGTCATGCTGGGGTATATCATGTGACCTTGATTGTGACATGGGCCCTCATTTCACTGGGGAGGTCATCCAAGAACTTTGCAAAGCCTTGGGGATAAAGCAGCGATTCCACATCGCCCATCATCCCCAGAGCTCAGAACAAATAGAACCAATCAATCATTGAAGGAAGCATTGCACAAGGTGGTTTGTGCTTCCAGAAAGGATTGGGACACTAAGCTGCCCATCATTCTGATGACATTTAGGGGTACCGTGGCATCCCATGGCTTCACTCCTCATATGGTGATGATCGGATGAAAAATGTTGCCAGAGGCCTCCTGGATTGACACCAGCTTCCCCTCTGACTTAGAGCCCGTTGTCCTAAACAATGAGTGGGTGAGGAGTCTGATCCAGCACATAGGTCAGATTCACTGACAAGTTGCTGCCCAAATGGGAAACAACTTGCAAAAGATGGATAGGAGATTGGGATGGGTACAGCACCCCTGCCAGTGGGAAGAGGAACAGCTAGCCTTGTATAAAAATTTCTATAAATACAAGCATTCACTGGTCGCGAAGTGGGTAGGATTCGTCCCCATTGAAAAGAGAATTTCTATTTCTATAGAAGAATAGAGAAATAGAAAATTACAGGAAACCGCAATCCTGGGGAGAAGCAAATATTGTTTTGATACCTAAAGAAGACAAGGATAAAAGAGAAGTTAAAAATTACAGACCAATCTTTCTGTTGAATATAGATTACAAAATACTGGCAGCAGTATTGGCAAAACGTTTGAGACAGGTATTATGAGACAAGATTCATGAAGATCAAACAGGCTTTCTTCCAGGCAGATATATGAAGAACAATATAAGAATATTTCTGGATGTGACTGGATGTGTTATGATAAAAACTCAGGGAAGAAGATCGCTTTTATTTTACTGGACGCAGAAAAAGCCTTTGATAACATTTCCTGGGAATTTTTGTCTCGAGTTCTAAAAGAATATGACCTGGGAGAAGTCTTTTGTAAATGGATTGAAAGAATTTACCAGGATCAATCAGAGAAGATAATTATAAATGGAGATACAATGTCAAGTTTCGTAATAAATAAGGGGGTACTGCAAGGGTGCCCCTTATCTCCATTATTATTTATAGCTGTATTGGAAACACTGCTGATTGCAATAAATCAAGAATCTCGGATATGAGGTTTGAAAATTAAGAATAAAGAAATAAAATACAAAGTGTTTGCTGATGATGTAATCATATTTTTGGAGGAACCTCTAGAATCAATCCAGCCATTGATGGACATGTTACAAAAATATGGACAAATGGCAGGATATAAGATAAATAGAGAAAAAACAATGATGATGACAGTAAATATGACAAAAAAAGAACAAGTTGACCTATAGAGAAGACTGGGGTATCAATTAACTAAGAAAGTAAAATATTTAGGTATCATGATAACAACCAAAAATTGAGAATTATTTGACAACAATTGTTTGAAGATATGGAAGGAGATTAAAAGTGAAATGGAAAGATGGAAGAATTTAAATCTGTCTCTCCTGGGGAGGATAAATGCTTTTAAAATGTGCCTACTACCAAAGCTTATGTTTCTCTTCCAGAATTTACCAATAATAGGAAGAGAAAAGATTTTTAAAGAATGGGAAAAAGAATTATGAAAATTTATTTGGCAAGGAAAAAAACGAGAATAAGATTTAAAATATTACAAGACGCAAAAGAAAGAGGAGGTTTGGATGTACCAGCTCTAAAAACCTATTATCTAGCATATTGTTTAGATATGATTAAAGACTGGATACAAGTAGAAAATACACCAATCAAAGAATTGGAAGGAATAAACAATAGGTTTGGATGGCATGGATATCTATGCTATGACAAAATAACAGTGAATAAAGAATTTAATAATCATTGCTTTCAGAAGACACTATTGAAAGTTTGGCTACAAAGAAAGCATAAATTTTATAGAAGACTTCCAGTGTAGACCTCACCTCAAGAAGCATACAAAATTGCTTTAACAAAACAGACTTCCAGCAAGATGTCAGTGTGGTAGGTAGTCTGAACAGCGGGCTCAGGCTACCACTGCAAATCCACAGGGGTAACATCCCCCCTTAAAAAGTACCCCCTTAGCAGGTAGGGGGGAATGGAGCTGCTTGCGAAGTCTGAGATTGCCCCAGCACAGATAGGGAAGGAGAGGAGGAATCGACATGAACGTGACGGGAGGACGGAGCCAAGCTGCAGTTTTGCAGCTGGGTAACTGGGAAGCACCTGCGAAAGACCTTTTTTAAAGGAAAACAACAAGAGAAAAAAAGATCCAGTTGAGTCTGGGGGATAATAGAAGAGACTTCAAGAGGCTTTAAACAAAGATTAAGGGAAAAGAAAACTTAGAAGGAGCGGAATCTGAAAAATAAAGAAGTGCGCAAATGCAGAAGAGCGAAAGTACAAAGGTCCGGACAAGTGAGAGTGCGCAGGACTCGGGACCTTGGTAAGCAGTATAAAATCTTTTAAACTCTTTGTTATTGTGAATAAATGATAGAAGAACTTTGGAAGACTTTAAAAATATTGAGAGAATTAAAAGATATAAGAGCGAATTGAATAATAGTAGAAGAGGAGAGGAAGGGAAGAGCGAGGACATTGCTGGAAAGATAGACAAAATAAAAGATAAAGGAGGACAGAATAGAGACATAACGAAAATGAGAGGAAGATATGGTGTAATGTTGAGGTTTTAAATGTCATTCTAGAGGGTTAGCCTCTAGAAGAGAGGTGAAGAAAGTTATTTTAAATCTGATATGAATTAGCCTCAGGAAGCGAGGTGAAGCAAACAAAGGAGGAACTGTAATTTTGGGGGGTTGTTGAAATTAGAAGTTAAAGCACAAGAGACTTTTCTAATTGGGAAAGAGAGAGACTGAAAGAGGCTGAGAACTGCACTGAACTGAGAACTGAACTGTTAAAGAGATTATTTTAAAAAAGAGAGGAGAAACTAAAGAAAATAAGATTTGTAAATTCAATCTGGAAGAAGATTGGAGGATTGAATAAGAAGAAGAGACTTGAGCCCTAGAAATCTAGGGCAGGAAAAAAACAGAAAAAAGATTGGAGGACAATACAGGTTTATTTAAAAACCTTATTTGTGCATGTTAAATTGTGAAAATGAATTAATGGTGGTTGTAATATAAATGTTATAATAGAATAATTGTAATTCTTTTATATTCTCTTTTATAATTTAGATGAGACAAATATCAATTATAGAGTTTGATAAATAGAAGCCTTAGATTTGATAAGTTTTGAATTTTATTATATATATCATTTATAAGTGATTTAATATGTTATAATAGTTACTTCACAACAAAATTAAGGTTGGAAGGGGTAATTAAAACATTTCATAATAAAGGAGGGAAGATATGGCAACAGGATGGAAGAAGACAACACAGACACAAATTTAACCACAAGTTCTGGAAAGAAGAGGATCTACTGGATCAAAGACAATGGAGATAAATAGAATGTTGGAAGAATGTCAAAAAATGAGAAATGAAATGATGGAGGAAATAAAAGCAAACAGAACAGAGATAAAAACAACTAGGGCAGAAATAAAACAAGATTTTAAAAAAAGAAGTTGAAAATCTGAATCAGAGTTTGCAAAAAATGACAACAGACTTACAAACAATTGACCACAAGGTAGAAGGTATACAAGGAAAAAAGCCAAAAATTGGAAGATCAGTTAGAAACAGATGAAGAAGGAGCAGCAAAAAGATAAAGAAACTATAATACAACTGGAAATAAGACAACGGAGCGAAGTTTGAAACTGAGAGGGCTCCAGGAACAGAAAGAGGAAAACTTAATTCAAAGAGTAACCTATATATGGTGCCAAAATATAGGCCTAAGAAGAGCAAGGTTTGAACATGAGATAGATAAGGCCTATAGAATTGAATCAGTAGTGGCTAAAAGGCGAGGTCTCCCACATGACATAGTGGTATATTTCACCAAAGAAAAACATAGGATATGATCCTGCAACAAAATTACAAAGAAAAATTAATAGTGGATGAGACAGAAATAAAAAATTTTAAGGACGTACCACCAGGTGTAATAAGAAGTAGAAGAGAATACGTATTTTTGGCAAGAGAATTACAAGCAAGAGGAGTAAGGTATAGTTGGGAGATTCCAGAAGCTCTTTCCTTTTTCTTTGAGGGGAGGAGGAGAAGGATAAACTCCGTGCAACAAGCAATTGAATTTCAAGAGAATTACTTAAAGTCGGCAACTGCAGAAGCAAAAGAACTAGACACAACATTGGAGAAAACAAAAAAGGATACGGCGACGGCAGAAGATTAGAGCCCTGTGCCTGAGGATGAGGTAGAACCAGTAGAACCAGAAGAGAAAAAGAAGAAAAGAAAGCAAAGACAGTAAAATAAACATGAGGATAATAACCTGGAATGTCCGAGGAATAAATTCACAAGCTAAAAGAAGGCAGATTTTTTCATCATATAGAGAGATTAAGACCTCAAATAGCAATATTATTGGAAACTCATATAAAGAAAAACCAAGATAAATATTTATACAATCCCAAATTAGGCCAGTGTTTCACCTCATTATACAAAAAGAAAAAACGGGGAGTGGCAATATATATTGATAAGAATATTCCAGCAAAAAAAATTAGAAGATGAGGAAGGATGAATATTAGGAGTAGAATTTGGAAAAAATGGTAAAAAAAACATTATTAATTGGTGTGTATGCCCCAAATGAACACAAAGGAAAATTTTATAAAGAAATGAGAGAAAAAAATATCAGAATATGAATATGAAGATTGCATATTATCAGGAGATTGGAATGGAGTCATTGATGCGAAAATGGACAGATAATCTTCTATGAACCAACAAGACTCAGAACAGCGAGGAAAACTTCCAAGAACCTTTATTGAGATGTGTGAAGAAATAGCAGTCACAGATGCGTGGAGGATTTTTTATCCAGATGAAAGAGACTATACATATTTTTCCAAAGTACATCAATCTTGGTCATGAATAGATATGATCCTGGTTTCTAAACAACTGTTAACAGAGATAAAGAAAATAGAAATACTGCCAAACATCATCTCAGACCATCATCCAATGATGATGCAAATACAAGAAACTATAAGGCAATTTCAATGGAGATTAAATGATAATTTATTAAATGATGAAGAGGTGGTAGAAGCAAAAGAAACTCTGAAAAATTATTTTAGCGAAAATGTAAAAGAGGACATGAAGATGAAGGTGGTCTGGGGTGCATCAAAAGCAGTAATGAGAGGTTTTTTTATTCAAAAAAGACAAGTTCAAAACAAAAAAAAAGCAAGAGAAATATCAAGAATTGATAATAAAACTACAAGAAAAAGAAAAAGAATTTAGGGAAAACTCACCGAAGAAATCAATACAATAAAGCAAACACAAAAAGAGATAATGTTGAACTCACAAGAAGAAATAGAGAAGAAGATGAAACAAATTGAAAGTAACCCAATTTGAACAGGCAAATAAGATTGGGAAATGGTTAGCATATAAACTAAAGATGAAGAGAGAAAGAAATATAATAGGTGAATTGAAAAATGGGAAGAAGAGAATTACACAACATGGAAAAATAAAACAAATTTAAATAATATTTTGAAAAATTGTTTTAGGGGAAAAATCCTCAATATTGAATAGAAGGAAAATGGAAGGAATTTGTTAATAAGATTAAGATTCCAAAAATATCACCAGAGAAACAGGAATAGCTACACAAATCAATAACACTAACTGAAATAGAAGAGGCAATAAGAGATTTGAAAATGGATCGGGCACCAGGGTGTTACTGCCCTGGCTCGCCCAAGCTTGTGGGATATAAAAAGATATCTATTAATATCAATAATTCAGCTTCACATACCCATTCCCCTCCATGTGCTTGCGAGGCCCCCAGACAAGCACGCATACAGGCTAGGCCGATAATCGCCATAATATTCCAAACAAATACAGGCAGGCCAGAAATAGCCGACGCGCCGCTTTAGGAGACCTCAAGGCAAGTACCTTCATTAGGTATGCAAGCAGCTTTCAAAAGATCCTCTGCCCTGCACTGGTAGCTTGATGATCTGACTATACAACGCTCAAGTACTCCGCGTTTGCATACCGGCTATCCTATTGACAATTTGGCTATAACTCAATCATTCAAATTCTGACCTTTTGGAGGCTTTGTCTCCAGCCCCAAATCTATTGTTTTCCCCAAGTCCGACCTAGCCTGCGGTCACAATTCTCCTTATAAAAACCCCTGACTTTGAACACTTCCTCGGATCGCTCTTGGCTTCCATCCCGCCTTGCTGTCGCTTTGTCCAGCGAGCCTTCCCGTCAGCTCCACGTGCTGAGATCCACGCTCCCCATCTTCTCCGCTTCCAACCGGGCTTCAGGACAGGTGAAGTATCACCCAAACCAGCAACTCCTCTAAAAACTCCTCTATCCCACTCCAACCTTTATTTCTTTAGTTATCTTGTGTGAGTGTGCCGCATACACTGTTTGTGTTTTTAATAAAACCACATTTATTATTTCAACTTCTGTGTGCTCCTTGACTCGGCCTGACCCCATAGACATAGGGTTCACGATCCTGCTAAGTTACCCTGCCTCTCGTAACGCTAAAGCAGTGCTCAGAGCTAATCTTCCCCACCTACTGTTGAGCACATTTTGGTGTCTCTCATGGGACCCCCAGTAAACAGAGTAGCAAGCGCCAGATGGATTTATGGCACTCTATTACAAAAGATTTGTAAAAGAAATAATTCATCCATACCAGGCAACTTTGCAAGAAGTAGAGAAATATGGGAAACCACAGTCATGGAGAGAAGCAAATATAGTGGTGATACCCAAAGAAGATAGAGATAAAAGAGAAGTTAAAAATTATAGACCAATCTCTCTCCTGAATGTAGATTATAAAATTTGGGCAATAATATTGGCGAAATGATTGAGACACGTAATACAGGATAAAATACAGGAAGGACAAATAGGTTTTCTCCCAGGTAGACAAATGAATAATGTTAGAACTTTACTGAATGCAATTGAATATTATGATGAAAACCCAGGAAAGAAGATAGCTATTACATCATTGGATGCAGAAAAAGCTTTTGATAATGTTTCCTGGGGCTTTAAGCATTATACTTTAAAAGAATACTTCCTGGGAGAAACATTTTGTAAATGGATGGAGATGATATACCGGGACCAATCAGTAAAACATCAGTCAGCCTGACGTCAGTACCCGGAAAGATCCTGGAGCAGATCATTAAGCAGTCAGTTTCTAATCACTTAGAAAGCAATGCGGTAATCACGAGAAGTCAACATGGATTTCTCAAAAATAAGTCATGCCAGACTAATCTTATCTCCTTTTATGATAGAGTTACTAGCTTGATAGATGAAGGGAATGTTGTGGATGTAGCATATCTCGATTTCAGTAAGGCCTTTGACAAAGTTCCCCACGAGATTCTTGCAAAGAAGCTAGTAAAATGTGGGCTGGACAGAGCTACTGTCAGGTGGATCTGTAACTGGTTGATTGACCGTTCCCAAAGGGTGCTCACCAATGGCTGCTTTTCATCCTGGAGAGAAGTGACTAGCGGGGTGCCACAGGGTTCTGTCCTGGGCCCAGTGCTGTTCAATATTTTCATCAACGACTTGGATGAAGGAATAGAGGGCATGCTCATCAAATCTGCAGATGACACCAAATTGGGAGGGGTTGCTAATACGCCAGAGGACAGGATCAAACTTCAAAATGACCTGGATAGATTGGAGAGCTGGGCCAAAGCCAACAAAATGAAATTGAACAGAGAGAAGTGTAAGGTCCTACACTTAGGTAGAAAAAATGGAATGCAGAAATATAGGATGGGGGACACGTGGCTGGATGGCAGTACGTGTGAAAGGGATCTAGGAGTCTTAATAGACCACAAGCTGAACATGAGTCAGCAGTGTGATGCAGCAGCCAAGAAAGCCAATTCAATTCTGGGCTGCATCAATAGGAGTATGGTGTCTAGATCGAGGGAGGTACTGGTACCACTCTACTCTGCTTTGGTTAGACCTCATCTTGAATCCTGTGTCCAGTTCTGGGCACCCCAATTCAAGAAGGACATGGTCAAGCAGGAGCAGGTCCAGAGGAGGGCGACCAAAATGGTGAAGGGCCTGGAAGCCAAGCCCTATGAGGATAGACTTAGAGAGCTGGGTATGTTCAGTCTGCAGAAGAGGAGGTTAAGAGGAGACATTTGAAGGGATGCCATGTAGAGGAGGGAGAGGGCTTGTTTTCTGCTCTCCAGAGACCAGGACAAGGAGCAATGGATTCAAGCTGCAGGAAAGGAGATTCCACCTGAACCTCGGGAAGAACTTCCTGACAGGGCTGTCCGGCATGGAATATGCTGCCTCGGAGTGTAGTGGAGTCTTCTTCCTTGGAGGTTTTTAAGCAGAGGCTGGATAGCCATCTGTCGGGAGTGCTTTGAGGGTATTACTGCATGGCAGGGGGTTGGACTGGATGGCCCGTGTGGTCTCTTCCAACTCTACATTTCTATGGTTTCTATGATTTCTATGATTTCTATGATTTGAAGTTAATAATAAATGGAGATAAAACATCAAGTTTTGAAATCAAGAAGGGGTATGGCAAGGGTGCCCATTAGCACTGTTATTATTTATAGTAGCAGTAGAGATATTATTGCTTGCAATAAATGAGGATTCACAGATAAAAGTTTTAAAAATAAAGAAGAAGGAAATAAAATATAAAGCTTTTGCTGATGATGTAATTATATTTTTGGAGGAACCACAAGAATCCATACAGAGGTTGATGGATATCTTGCAAAAATACAGACAAATGGCAGGATATAAGATATATAGAGAAAAGACAATGATGACGACTTTAAATACAAAAAAAAAAAAAGAACAAGCAGATTTGGAGAAGAGATCCGGATACCAAATTACAAAAAAAAATAAAATATTTAGGAATAATAATAACAAATAAAAATCGAGAGTTATTTAATAATAACTATTTGAAGACATGGAAGGAGATCCAAAGTAAAATGGAAAAATGGAAGCATATGAACTTGTCTCTTCTAGAAAGGATAAATGTTTTTAAAATGTCCTTACTACCTAAGCTAATGTTTCTGTTCCAATAATAGGAAGGGAAAAGATCTTTAAAGAATGGGAAGAGTTACAGAAATTTATTTGACAGGGAAAGAAACCAAGAATAAAATTCAAAACATTACAAGATACAAAGGAGAGAGGAGGTTTTGAGGTGCCACAGCTGAAAATTTATTATCAAGCATGTTGTTTAGAAATAAAGATTGGATTCAAGTGGAGAATACAACAATAAAAGAAGTGAAAGGAATAAATAATAGATTTGGTTGGCACAGATACTTGTGTTATGACAAAGCAATTGTAAATAGAGACTTTAACAATCATTGCATCCAAAAGATTTTATTGAAAGTGTGGCTACAAATAAAGCATAAATTTTATAGAAGACTTCCAACGTGGACCTCACCTCAAGAAGCTTTCAAAATTGCCCCAACAAAACAAGGGAATTTATTGACATATCAAGAGTTGTTGAAATGGGATGGAGACAAGTTAAGAAAGTGTACAGAAGAGGAATTAAAAGAGTTAGGATATGAATTCAATTGGTTCCCATGGAGACAATTAAAAGAGAGATTCAAGATGGATCAAAAATTATATGGATTTGAAAGAAATGATAATGAATTAGATGTACTGATGAAAGGGGACCAGAAAAAGAGAATCTCTAGATTTCATAAAATATTGTTGCAAATTGAAATGGAACCAGAGATTGTTAAAGATAATATGGTTAGATGGCTTCAAAACATTGGACACGCAATTGAGTTGGATACATGGGTGAGGGTATGGAAAACAGATGTAAAATTTACACCAAGTTTAAATCTAAGGGAAAATTTTTATAAAATGTTACAGAGATGGTATATGACACCTGAAAGGTTGAAAAAAATAACAAAAAATGGGAATGGAAAATGTTGGAAATGTAATGAAAAGGAGGGGACCTTTTTTCATATGTGGTGGACCTGTAAGATAGCAAGAATATTTTGGAAGGAAATACATGATGAAATTCAAAGAATGCATAGTTTAAACTTTGAAATGAAGCCAGAATTTTATCTGTTAAATATGTTAGGGCAACAAAGAGAAATAAGATCTCATCAGAAGACATTGTTATATGTAATAACTACTGCAAGACTTACATATGCACAATATTGGAAAGAAAGAAACTATGTTGATATAAAAGAATGGAAATTAAAAGTTCTGGATATGGTAGAGATAGAAAAGTTAATTTTTCACTTAAAAATAAACCAATCCAGAACTTCGAAAAAGAATGGCAAGAAATTCTGAACAAGATAAAGATATAGAATAAGAAAAGGAAGGAATAAAGAAAGATTGTCGGTAATGTTGGTAATGTAAGCTAACAATGTTATAGATAAAGTCTAAGTTGTAACATAACAATGTTAAATGTAACAATGTAAGATTATTTGTTAAACAGAAACAATGTATGTATGGAATGTAAACACAGACTCAATTGGGAAGAAAGATGCTTGGAAGTGGGGAAAGTTTTTTTATTTTTCATTGAAATTTTAATATATATATAAAATTGCTTCAACAAAACAAGGAAACTTACTAACCTATCAAGAGTTATTGAAATGGGAAGGAGATAAACCAAGAATGTGTACAGAAGAAGAATAAAAAGCTTCAGGGCATGAATTTAATTGGTTCCCATGGAGACAAATTAAAGAGAGATTTAAAATGGATCAAAAATTATATGGATTTGAGAGAAAAGAAAATGAACTAGATTTATTGATGAGGGGGGACCAGAAGAAAAGAATTTCTAAATTTTATAAATTATTGTTACAAAGAGAAATGGAATCAGAGGTTGTTAAAGATACAGTGGTTAGGTGGGCACAAAACACTGGACAGTCAATCGAATTGCATACATGGGTGAGGGCATGGAAGACAGATATAAAATTTACATCAGGCTTAAATTTAAGAGAAAACTTTTATAAGATGTTACATAGATGGTATATGACACCAGAAAGACTGCAAAAAATAACTAAAAATGGAAATGCAAAATGTTGGAAATGTGATGAAAAGGTGAGGACATTTTATCATATGTGGTGGTCTTGTAAGATAGCAAGGAAATTCTGGAAGGAAATACATGATGAAATTCAAAGAATTTATAATGTAAATTTTGAAATGAAGCCAGAATTTTATCTGTTAAATATGCTTGGGCAACAAAGAGAAATAAGATGTCGTCAAAAGACACTATTTTATCTGATAACTGCTGCAAGGCTGATATATGCGCAATATTGGAAAGAAAGGAAATATGTTGATATAGAAGAATAGAAGTTAGAAGTTTTGTATATGGTAGAGACAGAAAAGTTAACATTTTCTTTGAGAAATAAACCTATCCAGGACTTTGAAAGGGAATGGAGAGAAGTTTTGGATTGGATAAAGAGATAATATAAGAAAAGAAATAAGAATAAAGCAAGATTGTAAGTGATGCAATGTAATAATGTAGCAAGGTAAAATAATAATGTAACAATGTAACAATGTAGTAAGGTAACAAAGCAATTGTCTAACAATGTAAGATGTAACAAATCCTTTGAGTAAGCAACAGTTGTATATGAATGGAATAGATACATGCAGATTCAACTGGAAAACAAGCTTGGAAGTGGGGAGGGGTTTTTTTTAATTTTTAATTAAAATCTTTAATAAAAATATTTCAAAAAAGAAAAGAAAAGAGAATTTCACCAGTTGTGTATCAAATGCAGATCCTGCACAAGAAGGGAGACTGGTTTAAATTCTTCCATGTCTCCCAACTGAAAGAATGGAAGAGAAGATCTGTTGACCCTAAGAAAGTGAACCTCCCTGAGCCTCTGGAGGAGCTCGTGGGTAGGCCTAATGTGGATATTTTGATGCCTCAGACATTGGTGAATTATAGGGAGGTGCCCAAAATCAACTTGTCTGAGACGTTTGCATCCATCTGCTCTGCCTTTGACACTGGTTAAGCACTAGGAAGGATAGTTGAAGATGCAAGTTTCTCATGCTCCCCTTTTCCCCCTCCTTTCCCATAACTGACCCCTCATAGCTTTAATCGTAAGCCCTATGTTCTGTGTTCCCTACAGGGAAACAGGATAGGCACCCTTCTGTGGATCTGGCTACTATTGGGAATTATAGAATTATTAGTCCTGTTTTGTGTGAATATTGGTAAGAATTTGCATATGCCCCCAAGGCAGTGCAAGGGTTTGCTAGCCAAAAATTAGAAAAAACCCTGTAATTTACTCTGTCCCATCAGACTTGCTGGCACTGGTGAGCTTTAACCCCACTTGACCGAAAGCCTGCCTGGCCCAGATTTTCCCTGGAATTGGAACTCTTTCTTTGCAACTATAAAAGGATGTTCCCACTCTCCAGAGCAAGGAGCCCAAAGCCAGAGTTGAGTCCAATCCAAGCTGAGACAGTGACACCACCACCATTGCATCTCCTCGATGCTATAGGTGTATGAAACATATGGAGATGCTGAAAAAGTATCTCCTGGGCACTGTGGTTGGTCCACCAGACCCCAGAACTTTCCAGGCCTGATCTATGCCCAGAAGCACCAACTGTCTTGCAGGCTGTCATCCCAGCCGTGATCGCCATAAAAACACCTTATAGTGACCAATTCTCGGCATGGTACATCCATTCCATCGAGCATTTTCTGGCTGGTATAGAAAATCCACCCACTGCCCGGATGATGCTTCACCTTCCAGCCAGTTGAGCATGTCTGTCTCCAATTAAAATCCATTTTCCCAAAGTACACCTCTTCAGGCCCAATGTCTCTGATTGATTTGGAATTTGCATCATTACTGCTAATCAGTATGCTTAGTTTGCAACCGAAACGAGTCCTGTGCCAACCACAGGAGCAGAACCAGTGAAGGCCCAATGCAGAGCAACCGATCCTGACTGCCTTCGCGAGTACCTGAGCAGCTGCCAGCACGCCTAGACCCTGTGACAGAGCCATCCCCAGTGATGAGGGGGGGATGAGAAGTACACCACGCTCCCTTCCCCCCTCAAAGCTTGTTGTTAAGAACACTCTTGCAGCCACAGAAGGACTTGGACTTGCCTGCCTTTGTGGGGACACTCTTTACATTTGGCAATATGAACTTCTTGGATGCGAGTATGTGTGTGTGCAATGACTCACCTCTGTCCCTGGATTGCCAATCTAGACATTCACATTGGACTATTGCTTCTCCATTGCTCAATCCAGTTGTTTATCAAACATCCAGTTGCTACTGATTCTCAATTGTTGAGAGCGATTTCAATGTTTTGTGTTATGTTTATGTTTGTGTGAGTGTGTTTAGAAACTGTTGCATTGTAAATAGTAGATCTCTTTCCTCTGATGTCCAGTACCTTGCCTTTCCTCTTGAGAATCCTATCTCCCTTTGGCAGTTCTACTTGCTTGCTAAGTTAGGTTCCCGCTCCAGATTTGGCTCTAAAACTATTTTGTTGTTTAATTGGAAAATGGATGATGTTGTACACTCATTATCCATTTTTGGGGGGGAATTGATACCCCAGTGACAGCCCCCATCCCAGGTAATATAAATTTGATATCAAATATGCCTGCCATGCCAGAGAGGTTGTCTGAATGGTTATGTAGACAAAGAGGTCGACCAACCGAAAATAGGTCAGGCCAGGAAACTCCCCAGTCACGTTCCCCTAGGAGACCTCAGGTTAAACACGTCTGCACAGACAAAGGGTCTTCAGCCAAGGAATAGCCTACTTGACTGGATTATTGGGTTTTCCCCAGACTGAGCAACTCCGATGTTAGTAAACCCTACACTGCAAGGTCCATCTGCATAAACCAATCATGCAAACTACTAAGTTACAACTGTGGCATTTCTCCCTCAATTTTGGCCATTGTTCTTCCTGGGAGAGGGCCTGCCCTTGAGGTACGTTCTGCCCTATAAGTAGTCCCAGTTTTTGAGGGTCTTTTCGGAGAACTCCCCGCCATGCTAGCAGACCAGCACTCTGTTAGTCAAGTGATCCCCTCAGCTGCTTCTCTTTGCTGAGCTCCATTCTTCTCACCATTTCCTGGACTGAAGACTTCAGGATAGATGCAGTATCAACACTTTTACACCCTATCTGCTGAATCCCCTATCAATTTTCACCGCTTTTCTTTCTCAGTAGGCCTTGTGTGCATGAGTGAGCGAGTGTGTTGGTGTGTGAGAACACATTTGTTAATAAAATCCAGTTATTGGTACATTTGTCTGGCCTTTTGCTTGGTCTGACCCTGTAAAAATTGGGTAAAAGATTCTGCTAGGTTACCCAGCCCCTTGTTTGGCTACAACTAGTGCTCCGCTAATTTCCCCGATCTTTGCATTTTTGGAGTGAATCAAGATGTCCCCCAACAGACCCCCAGAAGCCAGTGTAACACTGTTTTTAACCCCTTTAACGGATTGTTGCTTGTTGACTCAGAATTTTTTTCTTTTTGGTTTTTAGGAAACCCCCTGTTCATGACACATGACACTGCAACTTGGACAACAATTAAACACTCTGTCAAATTCTGAGGTATTTGCCATGATTTCTCAAGGAATTATGACTTCTCTCCTTTTGCTTCTAGTAACACCCCTTCCCCAACCTGGAATGTTGATTTGAAACTTGGCATTGTGGCTTGGACAACAATGAGAAACACTATCAAATTTTTTAAAATATTTTTATTAAAATTTCAATACATAAAAATAAACATCTATATTTGTACATATCATTGAATATATCCTTGTTATTCTTCCATTTCTCACTAGACTTTCGCATATTGATATTTAAAAAAAAAGTTGTACTACAATAATGATAATATTCATGTTAGTTTCTGCAATACATACATTACCTCCATTTCATCAGAATTATTAATCATAGCCATTTTAAGATATATATTAAGACTCCATTATCACTAAGACTTTACAATATGAATCTTCATCTCTACCAAATCATCCCCCAATTTTTTCCTTTAGTTAGTACCCATTAGTTAACCATCACTAACTCCCATTCTGTATTTATTTCATCATCAGTTTTCCCTTTTAGTCTCTGTGAGACTATATCTGCATTTCTAATTTCAATGAGAGTAGTCCACCAATGATCAATTGATGGTGTTTCCTGAGATTTCCACAATTTCGCAAATTCTATTCTGACTGTCGTAACCATATAGAGTATAATCCGCCAATATTTCTTTTGTATCATTCGATCAATCATATGTAACATATTTAATAGGTACATTTCTGGCGTTTTATCAAATTGTGTCTTCAGTGTTATGCATGTCTCATTGTATATGTCCCCCCAATATTTTCTAGCTTTGTTGCATGACCACCACATATGGAACACTGCGACAGCCTCTTTCTGACATTCCCAACATTGACCGGTTCCAGTTTTATAAATCCTTTTATGTTTATCAGGTGTCATGTACCATCTATGAAACAATTTAAAGTAATTTTCTTTTAAACTTTGGGCAGCTGTAAATTTCTGTGTTGCTCTCCAACTCTGCTCCCAATATTCCAATTGAATTGTTTTCCAAATGTTTTGAGCCCACATGATCGTAGATGTCTTTATTGTTTCTTCTTCCCTTTCTTGTTTTAAAATTTCTTGATAAATATGGGATAATAAGTGTGTGGGGGTTTCAAACAGCCATTTTATCATTGTTTCTTTTTCTTTTTGATCAATTCCATAAGTTTTTACATCTATCTGTAGTCTTTCTGTTAATTGTCTGTATGGAAACCAACTCAGTGATATTCCTTCTTGTTCCAATTTTTCTCTTGTTTTTATCTTAGGTATATTTGCTGTTGTTTTTTCAATAATATCTTCATATTTCAGTCAGTTTTCTCAATCAGCCCATCTTCCAAAGAATGCTTCTTGGGGGGACAGCCATAATGGGAGTTGCCTTATGTTTTTTTTCTTGTAGTTGTTCCACACATTTAATAATGATCTTCTAATGTAATGATGTGAAAAATCCTTATCGATCATTGCTTTATCATAGAACATATAAGTGCACCATCTCATTCTGAGATCCGCCCCCTCGAGGGCAAGCATTCTTGAATTTTGTAAATTGACCCAATCTTTAATCCACGTCATTGCCGCCGCCTTGTAGTAAATGTGTAAGTCTGGTAATCCAACCTCTCCCCTTGATGTTGAATTTGTCATGGTCTTCCAACTTATCCTAGGTTTGTGTCCTTCCCAGATGAATTTTGATAATTCCTTCCTCCATTGTGTAAAGGGCTTATTATTCATGATAATAGGGAGATTTTGGAAAAGGTAAATCATTTTAGGGAGAACATTCATTTTTATAACTACCATTCTCCCCATTAAAGACAGCCGCATTCGTGACCATTTTTCCAAGTCCTTGGTTATTTCTTTCCATTTTTTTCATAATTATTATGGAATAATTCATTATTTCTCTTGGCAATTCAGGTACCTAGATACTTTGCCTTTTGCCCTTTATTGAAGCCTGTTCTTGGTGTTAATTTCTTCTCTTCTTTATCACTCATATTCTTTGTTATCAATACAGTTTTCTCCTTGTTAATCTTAAAGCCGGAAAATTCACCATATTCATTAATTATTTTCATCAAATGTTCTATGTTTTTTAGGGGTCGTCCAAAAATAAAGCTAAATCGTCTGCAACTGCTTTGAGTTTGTATTTATGTTTTTTAGTTTGAACTCCTTTAATATCAATATCACTTCTGATCATGTTATTGAGAAGTTCCAAAGTCATGATAAATAGTAAAGACTATAAAGGACAACCGTGTCTTGTCCCCTTTTTGACTTCTGTCAGTTTCGTTTTTTCTCCATTTATCAATTATCCAATTATAATTGAGCTTTCTGTTGATTATAAATCGCTTCAATCCAGGAGGTGAATTTAGTTCCAGCCTCTATTTTTTTTACAACCACTTTCAAGAAAATCCAATTAATCATATCAAATGCTTTTTCAGCATCCACAAATATCAATGCCAATTTCCTTATGTTTTTCATAATACTCAGTGATATTAAGAACAGTTCTAATATTTTCTTTTATTGATCTCTTCAAGAGAAAACCATTCTGATCCTCATGTACTATTTCTTGCAGTACTCTTTTAAGTCTTTCCGCCAGAATTAAAGCAAAAATTTTATAATCTGTTTTTAGTAATGAAATTGGATGATAATTCTTTACGTCAGTTAAATCTCTGCCTTCTTAACACACAACATTTGCCTCTTTCCAGGTATCTGGAATACCAACATTGTTTATCTCATTCATTGTATTTTGTAGGGGTAAAGATATTTCATGCTGAAAAGTTTTGTAATATCTCACAGTGAACCCATCTGGTCCTGGGGATTTGTCATTCTTTAATTTCCTTATTGCTTTTGATATTTCCATCATTGAAAATGATTTGTTTAAGGCTATTTGATGGTCTTCTGAAAATCTAATTTTATTTATTTTTTCCAGATAGGCATTTATTTTGGATTGATCTTGCATTGTAGAGCTTCTCCCCAACAGTTTCACATAGTATCTATAGAAAGCCTGTTTAATCTCTTCTTGTTTTGTGATTCTTTCTTCTCCTATTTTTAGCTCCGTGATAATATTCCTTGTCCTTCTTTTACACAGTTGACTAGCCAATAACTTTGATGGTTTATTGGCTTGCTCAAAAAAGTTATATTTCATCTGTCGAATTTGTTGTTCAATTTCATTCAAGTTTAATTGACAGACAGACACTTTATTTCGGTCATTGATCAATAAAACAATAATAAATATAGAATAAATACATAAAAACTAACAAGGACAAATAACAAAATTTAAACGACTCGCATCAGCCACTATTACTATTATTAACCGTTTGGAAATGTACCTTACACATAATATACAAAAACTTTGCTACTTTGAGCATAACAGTTTGCTCCTGATTATCCAGCAGATGGCGTAGATAGAAACCATCAGAATGTCCTGGGAACTGGATTAGTAGAGGAGTGATCAGCTCTTGTCGAATGTCTTGGTAAAACTGACAATATAGAAGTACATGAATTGTAGTTTCTACCGCACCGGTATTGCAAGGGCAAAATCGCATCTCATAAGGTATTTTCCTATATTTCCCTTCCAATATCGCTGTGGGAAGAACATTAAATCGAGCCAATGTTAAGGCTCTCCTGAATTTGGGCACAGTGACGTGGTACAAGTATGCGGCCGGTCTAGAGATCATCAGTTGATTATTGGCAAGTATATAATTAGTAAAGGTAGCAATTTCTATTTGACCTTCTATATCTAGTATCCTTTGTTTTGCAATAGCTTTTGCTTGATCTAATCCTAATCCTAGGATATAATTGCTCGAAAGTCCACAAAGGCTCAACTTCTGAAGCACAGCTGTTTCCCATGAGGATTTATATTTCTCAACCAGAATTAACTGGGTCAGTCCATTCTGATTATTATGTAGTTTTAGCCAATAGGTTAAGATGTTCAACCAGATACTTGATTCCAATTTACTGACCCCTGCCTCCCTTCGCAATACAGCATTTGGAACACACCGAGCAACCTGAAATATGTTCCTCAGAAACTTTGTTTGAACTCTTTCTAGAGAGATCATATTACTATGCATCCCCAGCTGAGCTCCATATATCAGTTGAGCTCGGGCTTTAGATGTAAATAGTTTAATTGCAGCTGGGATGAACTGTGCTCCTTTGCTGAAATAATAATTTTGAATGGCTACAGCAGCTCTCTGCGCATTACTGGACACGTAATCTGAGTGAGCATTTCTACTTCCCGAAGCTTGAAAAACTATCCCCAAATATTTAAAGATCTTAACCTGCTCGCCTAGTTGTCCTCCTAGAACCCAACTTCTTTGCTTAGGATGTTTTGAAAAAGTAAGAATCTTAGTCTTGGTGTAATTTATTATTAATTCCTCTTCAGCACAGTACTGGATAAGTGATCTAAAGGCTCTCTTAAGGCCAACAGAGGTCAATGACAAGATTACTGCATCATCAGCATATAGTAATAAATTAATATGCCTATGGGCTAATTTAGGGGGATGGAAGGCAGAGTTACTCAGATAAGGAATCAATGAATTTATATAATAGTTAAATAAAAGTGGAGCCAGTACACATCCCTGTCTGACTCCTTTCTTTACTTGTACTTCCTTGGTAACATGTCCTTTATTACCAAACCTGACCTTCAATCTGGTATTCTCATGGATTTTGATGAGCAGCAGAAGTAAGCGCTTGTCTATTGTGGAATTTTTAAGTTTAAGCCATAATCTGAATCTGGATATTGAGTCAAATGCTGACTTAAAATCAATAAATGCTGCATAGAGAGATTGACCAGCTTGGTGAGTGTACTTCGCTGCGAGATGTTGCAGTACCATTGCATGATCTATTGTCGATCTACCTTCCCTAAAACCAGCTTGTTCATCCCTCAAAATACCCTCAGTTTCCATCCAGTCTATTAATTTAACCTGTAGATGTTTACCATACATTTTACTAATCTGACTTAACAGACTGATTGGGCGAAAATTTACAGGATCATCTCTTTT
The DNA here is from genome assembly GCA_030412105.1 of Cyclura pinguis. Lineage (NCBI taxonomy): Eukaryota > Metazoa > Chordata > Lepidosauria > Squamata > Iguanidae > Cyclura > Cyclura pinguis. The sequence continues at coordinate 216,028,313 of CM059600.1, forward strand.
TCCTTTCTTATAAATTGGGATTATTATAGCTAAGCCCCAGTCTTTTGGAATCATAGCTGTACGGTCAATTACATTAAAAAGTGAAGTTAACATCAGGATCCACCAGTCTAGGTCATTTTTTATTATCTCACAGGTGATAAAATCAGCACCAGGTGCTTTCCCTGGTCTGAGTTGTTTAATTAAATTCTTGATTTCTACACAAGAGACTGGGGGCCAGTATGGAAGGGAAGATATATCCAGCTCCAATTCAATCATGGAGTGTTCTTTTTCAGCATACATAGATCTAAAATGGTCTTCCCAGATATGGGCTGGAATCTGGGATGATGGATTATAAATATTTCTTGGGAAAGATGGTGCTACCACTCTCCAAAAGAGAGTGGAGTTATTTGTACTAGCTGCTGCTATCAGATGCTCCCAAGAAACTCGCATATTATCCCTTTTCTTCTGACGGATCAACTGTTTATACTGTTTTTTCAGTCTCATAAGTTCTGATATTGAGCAAGAGTTGGCTTCCTCTTTATACAATTTGAAAAGCCGCTTTAAGGAATTCCAGGCTTCGTGGCATTCTTGATCAAACCACTCATGTCGTGTTCTTAATTTTTGCCCAGCAAAATTACGTTGGGGAACAGTTAACAGAGACTGCATTAATTTGATCAAGTTGTTAAAATTATCCAATACCTCATCATCTGACTTTGAGCTTACTATTAATGAATGGAGGCACTTTGCTGGTTCCCCTCCCAGGAAATCTGTAAGTATTTCCGTTTGATGGGGTGACCATTTAGCGCGTATAGGACAGAGGTCATCAGACATCACTGTAATATGGCGTGTAGGTACATACATCCTATCTAAGGCCTTCATACACAACATAACAGGAAAATGGTCACTCTCAGGACGACTGACAACTGAGAACTTAGACAGATAGGGTATTAAACTCATTGAGATGCAAACATAGTCTAAAAGGGAGGGCTTAAGGCCTGTCCAGTGAGTGTACTCAGCTGGATAGTCATCACTTGTAGACCCATTCAGAATCACCAAGTTCAATTTGGAAAAAGTTTGCGTTAAGCACAATCCTCTATAATCACTATATGTGTCTTTAGACTGGCGGCACAGAAGGGGGGGTATAGTTACAGGGGGTAAGTGTTGGCAATGAAATTTAGCAAAGAGCGATCTATCATCTGCTCCAATTCTTGCATTAAAATCACCAGCCACTATGGTATGCGCTACAGGAAATGCTGCCAATATGTTTTCCACATATATGTTCAATTTATCCCATACATGTTTTATCTGTGCACAAGCATATAAAGGTGGAATATACACATTGATCAGTACAAGTTGGATCTTGTTGAATTGAAGCAAAACTGCCAATGTATATTGGTCTAATGAAGGTAATCTAATTACTTGTACCTGTAATAAAGTAGATATCAATATACCCAACGCCCCACAGAGCCTCCCACGTCCTGTGCCCGGTACAGCATCTAACGTAATTGTCATATACCCTTCCATAAACAAATGTTCCGTGGCCCATGTCTCCTGCAGAAAAATTATATGATATCTAGATATATAAGCAGAGAAGGAAGGGTCTCTACTTCTAGATTTCCATCCTGCAATATTCCAGGTAATGAAAGCCAAGGAGACAGCATTTATTAGATGTCATTCAGCTTCATCCGTCATGGGGGCTAATGCAGGCAATTCTTGATGGCTCATAGCTCCTGCATTGCCTGTTACTGAACTATAATAGCTTGAAGCAGGTGTCTGAATATCCTTTGGCTTAGTTAAGGGGTCATGTAGAAACTGCTGACCGACTGTCTCTATTTTTTGTGAAGCATCACTCTCATCTCCTATCACTGTGGTCAGATCAATTAAATCTCTAACCGGCTGGCTAGGTAAAAATGAAGTTGGACTCTTCGAACTAGTGCACCTTCTTCTTTTTTTCCTCTTTATTGGATTTGAGGCTTCAGAAGTTGTACACGTCGATGGCCCACCAGAAGGACAACGGGAAGATAATAGGTTGTTAATAGACACTGCAGCAGTGGATACTGACTGCAGCACAGTTTTAACTGCCTCTAGTTTGCACAATATGGTTTGTTGTTCCTCAGTGGAGAGAGTACCAAACATCTTGATAAGGTCTTCCTCATCCCCCATGGAGTCATCTGTTATTTGCATTTTCCTAATGATTAAATCATTAGTGTTATTCCTCCAATGTAAACCTTTGCTTGGTCTTTGAGCTGTTGGGATAGTCTGCTGTATCAAGGATTGCTTACTAGGCTCATAATCTTCGATGTTTATATCAACCTCCTGTACAAATTTAGATCTCTTCCTGTAGCTTAACAGAGGTTGTACAATATTATTATGAAAAACACGGGTAGGTATAATTGAAAATCTCCTTAGCAATTCCCTACTTTCCAAAATCAATGCAGGAAGGGCAAAATGCTTACATGTCAGTATTATTCTTTCAAAACCATGCCATCTGGGGAGCCAGAAGATTCCTGTTATCTCACTGGGATATATCCTTCTTTGGAGGAGTTGTGAGAGTGAATAAAGTACTACTTGTTTGTTGAACCATTTCCCCTCATTAAGAGGGTTGATTGCAACCTGAAGCAGAATCCTATGCCGCTGTAATGTTAATTCCTCCTTGCTATTTTTCTTGCATGTGTTATCTCATACCACATATGTAGGTTGGGGATATTCAGCAACATCAGAGGTTGGCTTCGCAGGGGGTTTTATTACATGTTTTCCCATTATGTCCTAAAGTTCATCTATTTTTCGACTGATATCTAGTAGCTTTTCAAAAATTGCAATAACTGTTTTAGCTGTTAAAAGGCAATTCTTAGCCACCAGTTCCAGGTCCGCATTCGATTTACTTGTGGTTTTTAAGGTGTTTTCCCCTTTAATCTCTGAAGAACCTTCTTCAACAGAATAAGAAAAATCATCTGCTTCCCATTCAGACGAGGCATGGGATTTATCCACAAGGTTTATATGTGTAGGTGAGGAGTACAAAAGGGAAGAGGGCTTGTTTTTTAGATCTTCACACTGGAAAAACTCCTCTAGCCTTTGTTGTCTAAGAGTAACTAAGAGTAACTAAGAGTCCACAATTTCATTAGGCTCAGTACCCTCTCTCTGTAGCTTCTCAAACTCACTCCTCATTTTAATCAACTCCTTTTTTCCTTTTGGACTCTTTCTCTTCCTCTTTAGCCTTTTTCCCATTCCTGCCTCGTTGCAGTCGTTATTTATAGTTATTTATAGTTATCCGAGGCTTAACTCCAACTATCTGTTTCCAGTTAAGCTTGAATACACTAAAGTCTGACCAGGAAATTCCTGCAACTGATAAGTCCTTTTAAAATGATTAAAATTAGAATCAAGAGCTCACTGAAACGCTGAAACGCTGCCTGTGGCCATCTTCCTCCTTTCCAACATGTATCTTTTGAATTTTTATATATCTTTGTAATTTGTGTTGGGTTTATATACCATCTGTGCAATATCTTATAATAATTTTCTCTTAAACTTACTAGTTTTATTAATTTCCAGGTGGTCTTCCACGCCTTCTCCCATTGTTCCATTGTTATTATTTGATTAATATCTTGGGCTCACTTAATCATTACTGATTTAACAGTTTCTGGCTCATTTTGTAATTGTAACAAAATCTTATATATCTGACTTACTCTATGCTCAATATCTGGTTTTAACAACTTCTCAAATTCTTTTTCTCTAATCTCAAACCCTTCTTTCTCCTTATCTTTTTTATATCTCTCCCTTAGTTGTCTGAATAGTAGCCAATGTGTATTCCAACCATCATTTCTTAATTCTTCTGCCGATTTGAATTCTATATTATCTCCTTGTATTTTTAAGATATCTTTATATCTAATCCACGCATCAACCTTAGGTTTTTCTTTATTATAAGAGGCTTCATGTGTTGAAACCCAAAGTGGTGTTTTCAAATATTACTGTCTTTTATATTTTTCTCATGCTATAATAAGGGCTTTTCTTAAAAGGTGATTCTTAAAATTTTTATCTATAACTGCTTTACCATACCCTATATATGCATGCCATCCAAAATATAGCCCCTCTCCTTCTAAATATAATAATCTTTTATTTTCTAGTTTTATCCATTCTATAGTCCATTCTAGGCAATTTGCATAATAATATAGTTTTAAACTTGGTAATCCCATTCCTCCTTTCTCTTTTATATCTTCTAACACATTTAATTTTATTCTGGGTTTTTTTCCTTTCCATATAAACTTCATTAGATCTTTATTCCATTCCCTAAGGGGTTTTTCATTCATAAGTATTGGTAAATTCTGGAATAAGAAATTTATTTTGGGAAGTATATTCATTTTAATTACGGAGATTCTACCTAGTAATGACAGATCCAGTTTCCCCCATCTTTTTAAATCTTCTCTTATTTCTCCCCATATTTTTTTATAGTTATTATCAAACAAATCTACATTATTTTTTGTTATAGTGATACCAAGATATCTTACTTTTTTATCCGTCTTGAATCCCATTAATTTTACAATGTTCTCCTCTTCTTGTTTCCTTATATTTTTCAAAATCATTTTTGTTTTTTCTTTATTTATTTTGTATCCTGATAATGTTCCGAAATCTGTTAATATCTCCATTAATACTTTTATACTTGTTTTTGGGTCTTCTAATATAATCACTAAATCATCAGCATAGACGCTCAGTTTATACTCTTGATTTCTGATTTTAGCTCCTTGTATTTGTGTTTCCTGTCTAATTTTGTTAGTTAGAATTTCTAATATTAATATAAACAGGAGAGGGGACAGAGGACATCCCTGTCTAACTCCCCTACCTATAGATATATTTTGTGTTGTTTCTCCATTAACTATTATTTTAGCCTTTTGATCTTTGTATATCGCTTTTATCCATCTTATATATTTATCTCCCAGATTTATCTCCTCTATTGTTTCCTCTATAAAAATCCAATTTACTCTGTCAAATGCTTTTTCTGCATCAAGGAAACATAATACCATCTCTTTCTCATTATGTCTATGATAATATTCTAGTATATTCAATACCATCCTTATATTATTTTTTAAAGTTCTCCCGGGTAGAAAACCATTTTGATCTGTGTATATAATTACTTTAAAACTTTTTTCAGTCTTTCCACTAATATAGTCATGTAAATTTTGTAGTCTACATTTAACAATGCTATTGGTCTATAATTTCCTAATTCTTGTGTATCCTTTCCTTCTTTTGGGATTAAGGTAATATTTGCCTGTCCCCATGAAGGTGGTTTTGGTTCTGTATTAATTTCATGTATTACTTCGTATAGTGGATTAATTAATTGTTCACAAAATATTTTCTAATATAAAGCTGAGAAACCATCCGGACCGGGCGCCTTACCCGTTTTCTGCTTTTTGATAGCTTGCAGGATTTCTTCTTTCATTATATCCTTATTCAATTCTTCCCTTTGTTCTTGCGTAATCTTAGATATATGTCCTTCCCTTAAATATTGTCTAATCTTATCTCTTTTTAGTTAATTAATCTTTGACTCCGCAAATAGATTTTGATAATATCTTTCAAATGCCTTCTTTATTTCCTCCTGATTTACCAATAATTTCTTATTTTCTTTTATTTTTAATATCAATCTCTTTTCTCTTTCTTTTCTAATCTTATATGCTATCCATTTATTTTTCTTTTGTTTTGCTAATTTTATATTTCTTTCTATTGTTTGTATATCCTGTAAGGATATTTGTTTCTGTAACACCTTTATTTCATCTAGAGTCTTTTTATCTTGTGGTGTATTCTTCAGTTCATTTTCTAAGTGTTTAATCTGCTCTATTAGCTTTTGTTCTTTCCTCTTTTTTTCCTTCTTTATTCTTACCTCCTGTTGTATCAGGAAGCCACGCATAACCGCTTTCCCGGCTTCCCATACTGTTTCTCTAGCCACTTCATTGTTCATATTTTCCTTAAAATAATTTTCTAAAGTTTCTTTTCCTTTTTTAATTATCTCTTCCTCTTTTAACAGGTTCTCATTCAATTTCCACCTAAACTCAGTTTTTCTATCTTCCATAATTAGTAATAAGGGGTTATGGTCTGACATGCTTCTTGGTAGGGTTTCCATCTTCTTTAAACATTTCATTAAAGTTTTGGAATTCCAAATCATATCTATCCTGGACCATGTCTTATATATTTCTGAGAAATATGTATATTCTCTTTGATTCCCGTATAAACTTCTCCAGGCATCCACTAATATCATATTTTCTGTTAATTCATGAAAGCTTTTTGGTAATTTCCCTTTATTTTTCGTTTGCTTTTTGCTCCCAAATCTATCTATTTCTGGTTGTATTACCCCGTTCCAATCCCCCATAATAATTATATTTTGGCATTCCAATTCTTTAATTTTTCCTAAAAGTTTTTCATAAAAATTATTTTTATTTTCCAATGGGCCATATACCCCTATAATTATTATCCTCGTATTTAGCATCTCTACTTCTATACCTACGTATCTCCCCTCATCATCATTTAGGATTTCCTTAGCTACGTATTTTGAATTCACATAAATTGCTATCCCTCTTTTCTTTTTTTCTATGCTTGTTACAAACAAATTTCCCAATTTGGGGTTTTCTAATAGTTTTTTATTTGATTTAATTATATGTGTCTCTTGTATACAATATATATCACATTTTTGTTTTTCTAAGTAATGAAAGATTTTCTTTTTTTATTATTATTGAATTTATTCCTCGGACATTCCAAGAAAGTATTTTAATTCTCATTTTGATTATAACTTCTTCCTTTTAAATCTTTTCTTCCAAAGATATTTCTTCTCCTGTCTCTTCCTGATCTGTATCCTCTTGTTCCTTTTCTTCAGATTCCTGTTCCTCTCGCTGCTCTTGTCCTTCGACTTGTTCTTCCTCTGCTCGCCCGGTCATTTTATCTTTCTCTTCATTACCTCTCTCTTCTTTGTTTTTTTCCTCTTGTCTTTGGTCTCTATTTTGTTTTTTCCTCTGTTCTTCCTTAAACCTTTTCAAAAACTCTTCTGTTTTGCTTATTGAATTTATCACATGTCTTCTCTGATTGTATGTAAATATAACACCTTCCAACTTCCCCCATCTGTACATAATATCTTTTTTCTTAAGTTCTTGAATTAAGAATGCGTAGTCCTTTCTTTTCTTGAGCACTTGCGACGGCACATCTTTAAATATTTTCAATTCCATTCCTTCAATAATTAATTTTTTTGAGTAGCTCAAATGAATAAACATCTCCTTCACCCGTTCTCTTACAAAACAAACCACGACATCTCTGGGTACCTTCCTCTTCCGCGCAATCAGTGAATTTATCCTGAAGATACGATCAATCTCAGTGTCCATTTGTTCCGTTGACCAGTCCAAAAATTTTGCCAAAGCCGGTATCATTCTACTATAGATGTCCTCTTCTTCTACTTCCTCCAAGCCTCTAATCTTAATACATTTTTCTCTGTATTTTCATTCTTAGAGTGTATTCTTCATCTCTGAATGCTCTACAGTTACTTCTAACTCTCCTGCTTTTTTTTCCAGATTTTTTGTTTTTTCTTGTACATCTTCCAATTTCTTATTCATATTTTTAACATCCTTTGTCACAGTTTCTAATCTATATGCAAAATGTTCCATCTCCTTCTTCATTTCTCTTACTTCTTTTTTAACTTCCGTTGATAATCCCTTCATTTCATCCCACATATCTGTTCTTATCTTCTTAACCTCCTCTAATAACAACTTATAGGGGTCTATTTCCTCAGATGATCTTCTTTGGGATAGCATCTGCACCTGTGTTTGCACCAATTTTCTTCTTCCAGCTGCCATCTTCTTCTATCTTCTATTTTTCTCTAGATTATTTCTCTTCCACTAAGATATTATAAGATTTCCAGTTTATACTTTCCTTTTTTCAATCCCTTTGTCTTAATATCAAAGATTAACAGATGTTAATATATTTTACCTCATTTATTTATTCTTATTTACCTGTAATATTTATTTATTTACTTCTATTTATTTCTATTTTTTACTTCTGACAAAGTTAATTACAATGTTATTACCTGTTATTTAATATATTTACTTGCTATTCAATGTTATACAATTCCTTTTCCAACCTTAATATAACCTTAATACAGAAAAACCTCTGATTCCCTAAGGTGGTACTATATATTCCTTTTACCTAGGCTTTTTTAACCAAGGGTTTTTGTTGCTTTATTACTTTCTTATAACTTCACCCTTAAAGGGTTAAACTTACTTGCTCTCTTTATCTAAGAAAGATGTTTATGTTACAGCTTCCCTTGCTTCTGTTGACTTGTAACCTTGGTCTTATCTCCTTCTGCCCACCTGAGAGCAGAGAAACATGTAACTCCCACAAGGTTATCAAAATACAGTTACACGAATACAGTAAAATACCCTTTTACTTTACCCACTTTCAATCTATCCGTTCTCACTCAATTTCCCCTCTCAAAGTCAGCCTATATATGAAATACCATATCAAAAAGAACAAACACACCAACCTTACCTCTTTTTCTTTTCCAAAATCACTACTTTTAACAACAACCTTTTACCTCCCCCAACCACTTGCTCGTTGTTCTCTATCCCCTGCAATCTTATTCCACAGTTTTATTTACTATATATAAATTTTTTTCAATTATTTAGACAAATGTTCTTTGCTACTTCACTGCTTCTTGCTTTTCCTTTTCTCTCTCTCGTCTCTCTTCTTCTCTACCTTTCTTCCCACTATCTGTCGTAGTCTCCGCTCCGCTTCTCTCTTCTCAGCTCCTTCTCCTTTCCCACGTCTCCTTCTTTCTCCTTCTTTCGTTGTTGCAGCCACTTCCCGATCCGTGTCTTTCTCCTTCACCAGCACCAAGTTATCAGCTCTACCACTCTCCGTTTCCTCTCTACTCTCCTCACTCCAAACTCCAAATCCGTCTCTTTCTCCTTTACTCCTTCGTCAATATCAAACAGTCAACCTTGCCTCTCGCCGTCTTCACTCCATTCACCACTCTCTGTTTCCACTTTCCACCATCCAGCTTTCCCCCTCTCTTCAGTCTCTCCTCTCTCCTCTCACGGTCCAAAGTCCGTAAATCCTACACCACCATCCAGTAAATTTCAGTATCCGTTCAGTGCTCACAGCCTGGAATCAGTCGTCTCAGGTAGGGATTTTTATATATATTCGTGTTGGGAAAGGGGAGGCTTAAGTGTCCATTTACAGTTTTCCTGTAAAGTTCTCGTCCTTTTTTTTTTTTTGCTTTCCACTTCTGTCTCTCCACTTCAACTATCCTCTTTATAAATTTCTCTGTTTCTTTCCCTTTCCCTTTTCCTTTCTTATCACAGCTTTCAATTTCAATTTATTTGTTTAGTTTCAGTCTGAGAAGTCCTTATTTTTTAGCTTACAGTTAAAACTTACTTACTTGTTACTTTTTTTTCCCCTCCTTGTATGGAGTCTATCCCTCGGTCTTCTTACAAATCTCCATGTTTCCTTTTGTTATTTTTCCTTGATATGAAAGTGCCCTTAATGAGAAGGCACTTCTGTTTATGTCCTGAGTTTCAGCAATGAAGCAAAATACTTAACTTATTTGTTAAACATCCCTCTATTTGTTAATTTCTCGTGGTGCAGCCACTGTCGCTCATGCGATGGTTACACAGCATCTGGTGGCTCTTCGACTCATCGGCTTTGTCTGCTCCCCTCTTCTTCATGAATTTTTTGGGGATGCTGATGCTGGAATTAGTCCATTCAGAGTCCCTTCTAATCCCTTCTCCCAAAGGGATTAAACGTCCTGTTTCTTCCCTTTCAAAAACGGGCTTACGATCCTGTGTACCAGCCGTCTGTCTCGCAGCTGTGCAAGTAGATGACCGATCGCTACGCATCTTCTCTCTCCCCCAAAGAAGAAAATTTTATTTTTAAAAGAAGGCAAATATTCCATTTCTTAGAGAAACAACATGAGGACATTGTCTTGTCTTCTTTGTTCACAAGATTTAAAGTACAGGAGAAATCCTAAACTGGGGAAATGCTATGATTTTTTTAAAGGGGAATTCTACTGTGTATTAATAAAAACTATCCTTCTGAGGCGATCTTCACAGATAATAAGGGTCGATACTTTGGTGTGGAGGTTATTATTTTCCAAACAAAAATATTGATAGTTGGAACATATGCCCCAAATAGAAGTAAAAGTGACTTTTTTTACCAGATTTCAAGATGAAATTATGAACTACACCTCAAACAAAATACAAAATAATATTATACTCTTGGGCAATATGAATGGAGTCATTAATCCCACTGTGGATGGCACTACTCAGAAAAAAATTACATAACAATCAGAGCAAATTCTCCAAGAGTTTCTTTTTGATGATGGATGATCTCTCATTATTGGATACATGGAGATTCAAGAATGGAAATACTCAAGGATACACTTTCTTTTTGGAACAACACAAGTCAATATCAAGAATTGCTCTAATCCTGGCATCTAGAACACTTCTTACTTACACAATAGAAATGGATATTTGACCAAAACTATGATCTGACCACAACCCCATCTAAATTGAATTACGATTGAAAACAAGAGAGAAGTCTTGGAGACCAAACAATGCTGTTCTTCAAAAAGAAGAATACATCCAAAAGGCCAAAACAGTGATTAAACATTACTTCCAAAAGAATTCCTCACAAAGAGTACCTATGAAATTGGTGTGGGTTGCCAGCAAAGCAGTACTTAGAGGATTCTTCATGAAATGGAGCTTCAAATTAAAAAAGAAAATAGGCCAAAGAAGTCAAAAGATCCTAGATAGAATGACTGAATTCGAAAGGTTATTAAGAAGAGAATCCTCAAACAACATGATTCTTAAAGAATTTAAAAGTTTACAAGCCCAATTGAATGAAGAAAACTTGATTGAGATTGAAAATAAGAGTAAAAAAGCTTGACAAACTTTTTTTGAACAAGCTAATAAGCGGGGGAGATAGTTGGCCTTCTGACTATGAGAAAGAAGAGATAAAAGAGCAATTCTGATGATAAAAAAAGACAACAGAAAACTAAACCATCAAGAAGACATTAAACAAGCTTTCTTTAATTACTACAGACAACTATTCAATGCCAAACCACTCTTGCACATAGAAACACAGAAGATGCTTGCCTACCTAGAAAAAAGGGACATTTCTAAATTTTCTGAAGAACACAAAACCATTTTGAACTGACCTGCAGTGATGGCGGAGATCATTGATGCTATCAGAAACTTGATAAAACTCCAGGTTCCAATGGATTCTCTGCCAGATATTACAAAATAGTCAAAGAAGAAATCTCCCAACCTTTTCAAAAAACTTGCAACAACATTCTTCAATCAGATAAACCAGAATCCTGGAATAATGCAAATATTTCCTTGATCCCAAAAGAAGGAAAAGACCTCTCAAATGTCAGGAATTGCCACCCGGTATCATTATTAAACATTAACTACAAGATTTTTACATCTATACTAGCTGATAAGTTAAAAAGAGTTCTCCTGGCAGTAATTCAGGAAGACCGGAACAGTTTCCTTCCAAAAAGATATTTAAAGAAAAACATAACAACCATTTTCTACATAATTGAATATTACGAAAAACATAATGAAAGAAAACTAGGCATGATATTTATTGATGCTGAAAAAGCCTTTGACACAGTTAACTGGCCCTTCTTGAAAGCAATCTTAAATAAGATAGATCCAGGAAAAAAGTTCATATCATGGATAGAAGCTATTTATGACAAACAAGAAACACCACTGTTGATCAATAGTGAAAAAACAAGATCTATAAAGATCAAGAAAGGAGCCAGGAAGGGTTGTCCTCTGTTACCTTTATTATTTATAACCGTTTTGGAGATCTTAAATAACGCAATATGTAATGATACTAGAATTAAGAGTGTACAGATAAAGAAACATCAGTATGAACTGAAAGCATTCACTGATGATCTGCTTTTTTTCCTAGATGACCCAATAAGCAGTATAAATCATTTATTGCAAACACAGTGAATTTGCTGAATTTTCAGGATCCTGTGTCAATTTAAAAAAAGCAATTTTAACTAAAAATTTGAGAAAAGGCAAAGAAGCAGAGTTAACTAACATATCTGGAAACAACATTGTCATAAAGATCAAATACCTAGGAATCGGGATTACAGGACACAATGATGAACTTTATGAGAACAACTATGATAGAAAATGGAAAGAAATTAAGAAAGAGATGGTGTCACGAACTGATTTCACACATACAGAATAAACATGCAAAACAAGTTTTATTCAGGAGTGGGATGCTGATACATAACTTCAGTGATTCGAACCAAAGAAGATTTTCAAAGACAGTTCGTTATAGCTTTCCGCTTAGTTCCCACGCATAGCAATTAAAACTGACCTTGGGTAGCAGACCAGGCTCTTACTATCTGGTGTGCAACAAGTGCTGTTTACATAATGGTGTTCCCTGGAATGCACAGTTACAAGCAAGCAGCTGCATGTTTTACTACTTATGTCTTCAACTATGTATCCCATCATAAATGCTTTCCTCAACTAAATATGGAGGGCTATGCGACAGCCTGTCCGTCCCAAGAAAAAAAAAGAAAAAAAATATCTAGGAATAGAGGGGAGGGAAGGGGGGCAAAGGGTGGACAAAGGAAAGGCTGGGGTATAGGATATAATGGAGGACTACATGACAGCAATAAGCAGAATAATCCAGTATTGATGAATAGGAACAGTAGTTCAGCCAGGAGGATTAGTTGGTGAACAGGAACTCGAAGGAGCTTGTTTCAGTAAGCTGCAATGGAAAACGGGGTGGACAAGTTTTAGAGAGGCAGGCAGTTCAAGTTCAAAAGTAAAATCATTAACAGCACGCTTGACTGGGGACAGGCCAAGGTATTTAGGAGCAAGTTTTTTGGAAGGGGATGAAGTGGCAATGTTCTTGGATGAAAGGTAGACAAGATCACCAGGCTTATAATCTGGGTTGGGCTGCCTTTTCCTGTCAGCGAAGCATTTGTGTGATGTTTTAGAGTTTTTGAGAGATTGGCAAACAGAGTTCCAAGTGGAAGAGATTTTTGTAATCCAAGAGGTGAGGGTGTGAGGAGCAGAGTTGGGAAGTTTGATTGGCAGTGCAGGAAAAGGTTTAGGGGTGCTCCCAGAGACGACCTCAAAAGGAACTTTTCCTGTTGAAAAATGGAGGGCAGAGTTGTAAGCAAACTCGGCAAAAGGCAAAAGGAGGGCCCAATTATTCTGGTTTGAGTTAATGAAACAGCATAGATACTGTTCAAGGGTTTGGTACGTTCCGTTTGTCCATCCATCTGAGGATGATAGGTACTGCTAAGTTTCTGGGTGACACCCAGGGATTTGAGTAGGGCGGTCCAGAATTTAGAAGTAAAAATAGGGTCTCAGAAATGATTGTGGAGGGCAAGCCATGAAGCCTCCAAATGTTTGAAATGAACAGGTCAGCCAATTTTTCAGCAGTAGGTACCTTTTTTAAAGGAACAAAGTGAGACTGTTTAGAGAAATGATCAGTGACCACTCAAATAGTATGAAAACCACAGGAGGAGGGGAGACAAACGATGAAATCCCAAAAAATCACTTTCCAAGGGGCTGATGGAATGGGAAGTGGTTGAAGTAGTCCATGTGGTTTAGAGGAGTTTGATTTGCAAGTGTTGCAAACCAAACAGTTTTTTATATAGTCTTGAATCTGTTTTGGAAGTCCGAGCCAGTAGAAAAGTTTCTGAATGGAGTGTAGAGTTTTCAGAAATCCAAAGTGGCCAGCAGGCTTGGAATTGTGGTGACTGTGAAGGATTTCGGAACGACAAGGGGGCGGTACATATATCTTAGTTCCAAAAAAAGCTAACCCATTAGTCCAAACAATGGAGTCTTTGTGGGAGCTGAGCCAAGTATCATTTTTGTAGGAAGTTATGAGTGCTTGGTGAAGAGCAGCGTCAAGCAGGGTGGTAACGGACATGCGTGCCTTTTGTTGAGCACGTATAGTCACTTGTAATCCAAAAGTGTCTGGGGAAAATAGAGAGTTGTGAGTGGGGGTTGTAGCTGTGTGGGTGTCCTGTTCATGGCAGGGAAGCCTTGAAAGAGGATCAGCCAAAGTGTTGGTTTTGCCAGGTTTAAATACAATTTTGAATCTGAAACGCTGGAAGAATTCAGCCCAGCGAGCCTGTTTAGGGGTTAACTTTCTGGCATTTTTTAATGCTTCCAGATTACGATGGTCAGTCCAAACTTGAAAAGGGCACCTTCAAGTAAATGTCGCCAAGCAGAAAGAGCAAAGTGTATCGCTTTGGCTTCCTTTTCCCAGATAGGCCAATTGAGCTGTGCGGGAGAAAATTTCTTAGAAATGAAGGTGCAGGGTTTTAAATTGCCATCAGAGTCTTTTTGTAGCAGCGCAGTACCCATGGCAAAATCAGAAGCGTCAGTCTGAATTATAAATTCCTTAGAAGTGTCTGGGAACAAAAGTAGTGGCTCTGAAGTAAATTTTGTCTTGAGAGCATCAAATGCAGCTTGGGAGTCATTAGTCCAATTAATTCGGTTGCTATGGCCAGGTTTAGAATTTTTTGGTTTTTTTAAAAGGTTTGTTAGAGGTAAGGGAATGGTTGCAAAGTCCTCTATAAAGTTGCGGTAGAAGTTGGCAAAACTGAGGAATTGTTGTAATTGTTTTTTTGTTTTCACCACAGGCCAATTTATTATAGCGTCAATCTTGGCAGGATCCATGTTCAAGGTATTTTGATGTATGCCGTAGCCCAAGAAATCAAAGTCTGAGTGTCAAACTCACATTTAGAGAGATTTACAACAAGTTCATAAGTCTCTTAAGTACCGTTCGTACTAAGCTTATGTGTTTCTCCAAAGTTTCAACATAAATTAAAATGTCATCTAGGTAAACTACAACTCCCTCATAGGGTAGGTCTTGTAGTATGGAATTTAGGAACATTTGGAAGACAGCAGGGCCAGATTGTAACCCAAAAGGCAACACAGTCCATTGGTAATTGCCTAGGGGGGTTGAGAATGTAGTTAACCATTCACTATCAGGATCCATACGGATTCTGTGGAAAGCCTCTTTGAGGTCCAGTTTGATAAAATATTTGCCCTTTATCAGTTGATTGAGAACGTCTTTGATTAGAGGGATCGGGTAACAATTAGGCAGGACTGCTTGATTTATGAAATTATAATTAGCGATGAGTCTAGGTTCTGAATCTGGGTCTTTTCTCTTGCAGAAAAATGTTGGACTAGTGGTTGGAGCGGATGATGATTTTATAAATCCCCATTGAAGACTTTTATTCAGAAATTTCTTTAAAGCCGCTAGTTCTTGTTTGTTCATGGGATATATCTTTGGTTTTGGAATTTTAGCCCCTTCTATTAATTTAAGTTTGCAATCAAAGTCTCTGTGTAGGGGTAATTTGTCTGCTTCATGTTGTTCAAAAGCCCTTTGCAAGTCACGGTAATGCGAGGGAATCTTTTGGAGCTCCTCAGAGGTTAATGAGAGAGCAGGGAGGGAGGCGACTGCTTTGGGCATCTGGTTTAACTCAGCAGCTTGCTTTATCAGGTCATTTGTCCAGTCAATCTGGGAGTTATGTTTTCTTAGCCAGCCAAACCCCAGCACAACCTGAAAATGTATAACACTATGTACTAGGAAACGCATTTTCCCCTTAAAATGTCCTACTCGAAGAGGGATAGGCTCTGTTTTTTCAAGCACCAGCCCCCTTGCCATGGGGGATCCATCCATCTGTGTTAACTTGATGGCTTTTTTCAAAGGTTCAAATTGCACATCAAGTTTCTTTGCCAAAGCGGGGTGCATAAGACATCTAGTGCACCCCGAGTCAACCAGCGTCCTGCAGATCCGTAACTTGCCATCTTTCCCTATCAAAGTCACTGTCACAAAAACATGTTTATTTTTGGTAGTATTCACATTCAATGACTCAGCGGAGTCCCAGTCCTTGCTGCCAGACTCCGAGGAAGACAGAGGGTTGTCATTCTCATCATAGGTCCTCCCGGCTGTGCCACCCGAGCTACGCTTGCTAGCTGCTTTCGGGACATCTGCTTTGCTGGGAGGAGGCCTGGCAGTGGGAAGTTTTGCCTTTGTTTCAGCAGGTTTCTTTGGGCCAGTGCAAACGCTGGTGATGTGGCCCCTTGTTACCGCTGTTTCTAGTCCGAGCTTGTGGGATATTAAGATATCATTTGATATCAATAATTTGGCCTTCTGTACCCATTCCTCTCCATGTGTTTGCGAGGCCCCCAGACAAGCACGCACACAGGCGGGGCCGACAATAGCCGAACCATTCATATCCCAATCTAGGTAGGCCAGTCATTGCCGAATGCAGCTTCAGGAGACCTCAAGGCAAGTACCACATTATGTATGCATGCTACTTACAAAAGATCCCCTGCCCCACACAGGTGGCTTGATGAGCAGACTATCCAACTCTCAAGCACTCTGCGTTTGCATACTGGCTACTCTATTGACGATCTGGTCATAGCTCAATCATCTAAAGTACTGACCTTTCGGAGGCTTTGTTTCCAGCCCAAAACTCATTGTTTTCCCCAAGTACGGACTAGGCTGCTGCCACAATTTTCCCTATAAGAACCCCTGACTTTGAGCGCTTCCTCGGATCGCTTGTGACTTGCCTCACAACTTCCTGCCGCTCCGTTTGATGAGCCTCCCCTCAGCCCCACGTGCTGAGAATCCATGCTCTCCAGCTTCTTTGCTTTTACCAGGCTTCAGGACAGGTATAGTATTTCCCATACCAAATCTCCTCTCAAAATCCCTCTATCCAACTCCTACCTTTTATTTCTATAGTTCCTTGCGTGAGTGTGTTGCATACACATGTCTGATTGTATTTCAATAAAACAATTATTATTATTTTCAACTTCTGTGTTATCATTGACTCGGCCTGACCCCGTAGACATAGGGCTCAAGATCTCGCTACGTTACCCTGCCTCTTGCATTGCAAACTAGTGCTCTGTGCTAATTCCCTCCCCATTGTTTGAGCACATTTAGGTGTCCCTCCCGCGACCCCCAGAAATCAGGGTAACAGAGTGGTGGAGTAACGCGGGCAGCCCCTGTACCCCTAATTTGAGTAGGAGTCGCGAACCTACTCAAGTCAGGCTGGTACAGACTTAGGCAACGGCTGTAGTCGTTTTAAGGTGATTTTAGGAACACGTGTGCATGAACTCTGCATGCTTGAGCTCCAGGAGCTATTCTATCTGGGTGGAAAATCTGCACCCCTTTCTCTCTTGGTTTGTGCATGTCAGCCGCCCCGGCTTGGTCACTAGCTCTCGGGCAGTGAATCAAGACTGATAGCAAGGGGTGTGCACAAACTGACTTGGGAATCACATCCCTAACTTGGGTACTATCGCGGGCTGGGATCCGAAGTGCTAGGGTGTTAGGTGCAGTCCATACTATCCCTCCATTCACGGCAAGGCAGAAAAGCACTTAGGGAAGAATCCCCCCCCCCAGAGTAACATGGGTGTGTCCCGTCCTTAGTGTGAAATGCGGGTGCGTCCCGTTTGTAGTTTAGTAAGCGCGGGTGCATCCCGGTTGAATTTGAATTCGGATTCGTCCCGACTGCAAGCAAAATAAGTGCTGGTGGTGAGTCCCGACCTAGAATAGGGTTTCTGAAGGTTTTGCCCGAGGTAGAGGAAGGCGCCCCTCACCCAAAAAACTGTTAGAGACGGTTCAGTTTTGGTTCCTCGCCCGTTTTCCCCCGCTGCTTGGCCAGGCAGTGCTGTAAGTTCCACTGGGTTCATTTTCCCCTTCATTGGCAGGCAGAGTACTTGTGAAGGTTTCCCAGGAGTCTAGGTGACTCTCCCCATCCCTGAACCGTTTCCTCGTCCTTTTGTCCCTAAGCTGTCGAGGTGGAAGACCGGGCTTAGACAGACAAAAGCGACTTTTCTTTGGGCAGGCTGGAGTTAGGTTCCCTCATGTTTTTCCTAATAGAGTTCCGTAGAGTTTGTTTCCCTAGAATCCCCCAGGGGTCTCCGTGATCCTACCCATCCCTCCAGGTCCTGGTCCTGTGTGTAAGGTAGAATGGCTGAAGGCAGCAAGATGGAAGTGAAAGATCTCATGCTAGAGAGGGAGGTCAAAGGGAAATTGGAAAAGTGGGTATTGAGCAAGGGGAAATGCCCCTGGAAGGAGACCAGCTTCCAGAAGGCAGATCCCTTTGCCACTTTAAGGGAGGCGTATGCTCAGGCGCGCCAGTCAAGGAACCCATTCCGGCCATCTAAGGATGCTTTGGCTACATGGGGACTTTGGCTGATGGCCAGAGATGCCTCAAGAACCCTGGTAGACACCAGAGAGAGGTTGGGAGAGTCTGAGAAAGAGAATGCCCGGCTTCATGCCAAGATGGAGGCTCTGCATGCGGACAAGGTAACATTTGCGTCTGTCGCACAGACCACTGCACAGAAATTGAGTGCTGCCAATCTCCAGGCCCAGACTTGGGAGGAGAGAGCTCGTGCTCTAGAAGCTAAGCTAGCTCACACCAGGTCCGCGGCCAAATTCATGGTAGGGCAAGTCAAGGAACAGCAGGAGGCTGTCACGAGGCTTGCCATAAGCAAATTGAGGCATTGGAGAGCCAACTTAACACCCGAAGGGCACTGATCTCTGCTGTCTGCCCTGAGCTTCTCCCCTCGTTTTCCCTTGAGGAGCCGCTGCCAGAGGACACTTTGGCCACCCTTCCCCACAACCTGGACTGGAGTGACCACAGGGTCCCAGTCCAGCCCGTTGAGACCCGTTCCATTACAAAAAGGATTGCCCCTGTGGGAGAAGGAAGTTTAGATAGAGCAGAGGTGCGGGAGACCCAATAGAGACCCAGGTCCCCTGGAGAGCCACAGAGGCCAAGGTGATTGCAGATCGACTTGGTCATCTCAACAAACAGACTGGGATCATGTGGCTTAATGCTGTGATCCATTCCCACCCCACAGCCAATGGCCAGGACTTAACCCAGCTGACGAGGTTGTGCATGTCCCCTTCTGAGTTCCCCACATTGTAGTCTGCCATGGCGGCTCGAGGCTTGGTAAGGCTCGAGACCCACGAGTGGATGAGGGAGGTAATTAGGATTCTATGGCCTGCGCAGAGTGCTAGCGTTCTGTATGTCATGGAGCAACAGGGTCCCAGAGAGAACCCTGAAGCTTACGTGGCTTGGAAGCAGCTTCTTGCCATACTTGCTGAGAAAGTCCCCTTGGCCCCAGGAGGGTACAATTTTAACCAGGTAGAGTTTAAGACTCTCCTTTACGGAGGTCTTAACCACGAAACCAAAATGGCCCTCGGCTTGGTGGATCCCGCAACAACTGGCTGGGAGGAATTCAGAAACAACATCCGGCGGGTCGCTGACCTGCTCCATGAGGCTGGTTCTCTGAAGCCCCCTCCTAAGCCTCATAAACGTGACACCAGGAATTGGGAGCCCATACAGGAGGTCACCTACTCCAACTATGGACCCCATTCCCAGCACAGAAAGACAGCTCCGAATTCCATTCCCAAGGGGAATTGGAACTCGCGCCCTCCTCCCAGACAGGACAACAGACAGTGGCAGGCTAGGGATTCCCGCGGTCAGCCCAACAGGACAGGGAACTCCTCTCAGCCACCCGCAGCCCCAAAGCAGACCCCGGACCTTGGTGCCCCTAGGGAGACGTTCGGCGGTTATGACCCGACAGCCCAGACTTACTCTTCAGACAAAGTAAAGATCTGGGGCATGCTTAGAAAGTTCGGACTGGACATGAGCCAGTTGGACAAGAGGCCAACAACTGAGCTTTTGGATGCTCTGGAGAAATAGCTTCAGGCGGGAAGTAAGCAGCTGGTCAGCGCCGTGACCAACAGCCCTCCCCTGGCTGGATACTATCCCAGCCTGGACCTGCAGGAATAGGGGTGCCCCCAGTCCAGGAAGCTTCCCCACAATGTCGTGGCTTGGCTGAAGCCAGATAAGTGGGGAGGGTTCTGGGTGAAGGCAGGCATTGAGACCGGGAGGGACAAGACTCCTGCCACCCTTCTTGTGGATTCTGGTGCAGCGCTGAATGTGCTGCACCCCGAGTTAGTGAGACACGGTGAACCCACCTCCGAGACTGTCCAATTGACTGGATATGGTGGGGGGGGGACACCAAGCTAAGACGTGGACCAATATCCCCATGTCCATCAACACCTTCCATTTTAAACTGTGGGCTTGTGAGAACCGTGGGGAAGACGACCTCATCTTGAATCCTGTGTCCAGTTCTGGGCACCCCAATTCAAGAAGGACATGGTCAAGCTGGAGCAGGTCCAGAGGAGGGTGACCAAAATGGTGAAGGGCCTGGAAGCCATGCCCTATGAGGATAGACTTAGAGAGCTGGGTATGTTCAGTCTGCAGAAGAGAAGGTTAAGAGGGGACATGATAGCTATGTTTAAATATTTGAAGGGGTGCCATGTAGAGGAAGGAGAGGGCTTGTTTTCTGCTGCTCCAGAGACCAGAACAAGGAGCAATGGATTCAAGCTGCGGGAAAGGAGATTCCACCTGAACCTCAGGAAGAACTTCCTGACGGTCAGGGCTGTCCGGCAGTGGAATATGCTGCCTCGGAGTGTGGTGGAATCTCCTTCTTTGGAGGTTTTTAAGCAGAGGTTGGATGGCCATCTGTCGGGAGTGCTTTGAGGGTGTTCCTGCATGGCAGGGGGTTGGACTGGATGGTCCGTGTGGTCTCTTCCAACTCTACATTTCTGTGATTCTGTGATTCTGTGTGAAGGCCTTTTGGCCATTGGATTCCTCTGGGGAAATAAGCTTACAATGGACTACACGAACGAGTTTTTGTGGCAATTAGACCAGGGACCCCCTGAGATCTCCACGGTACACCGCTGTGCTGCTATTAAGGCCCCTGCCCCCGTGCAGTGTGTGGCTAGGGATCCATGGGTACAAGCATTCCCTGAAGTTTGGATTAGAGACAAAATTGAGTGTGACAAGGTGAAGAGTGCTTGTGTGTTAATCGAAGGCAAGGATCCCCCGCCTCAGAAGCAGTACAAGTATCCTGCAGAGGCAGAGGAAGGCATAAGAAAGATGATTGAGGGACTTGTCCAGTGGGACGTAGTCACTCCTATGCAGTCCATCTGTAACGCACCCTTGTGGCCTATGCTCAACACAGATGGTAAAACGTGGTGAATGATGGTGGATTTCAGAGCTTTGAACTCTGTCACTCCCCCAGTGGCACCAGTCGTGGCCAAATACAATGAGATCTTGTCTGCTATTGTGGCTGGAGCCAAATATTACAGCGTATTGGATTTGGCTAATGCCTTCCATTCAGTACCGCTGCACGAAGCATGCCGGTATAAGTTCGCCTTCACATTCCGAGGGCAACAGTACGTTTTCAAAAGAACGCCTCAGGGTTTTGCTCGAGCCCCAGCATCTGCCATGCACACATGGTCAAGATGTGGTCTAGGCTGCAGCCAGCCTCACGAGCCCATGTCTTTTCCTACATGGATGACATCCTCATCCATTCTGATTCGGAAGACAAAACTAAGGACATTACCCATGAAGTGTCTTTAGAGACACCAGATTTAAAGCCAGTAGAGAAAAGGCACAGTTGGTGACCATGGAGGTCAAATACCTACGACTTTGTTTAGGAGCAGAAGGACGCACTCCTGATGTGCAAAGAGTCGAGGTAATTGCAAAATTACCTGCCCCCACCGAAGTGCACTCACTTCGCTCGCTCCTCGGAACTTTCAATTTCTCCAGGGATTTTATGGAGTCTTTCACCACCAAGGCAAAGCCTCTATATGCCCTGTTGAAAAAGAATGCCCAGTGGGAGTGGGGAGCTGCACAACAACAGGCTTTTGCACAGTTAAAAGAGGACCTTATGAAAGCGCCAGCATTGGCACACCCGAACATGTCTAGACCATTCCTCATACAACTAGCCACCTCGGATAGCAGTATAGGAGCAGTTCTATCGCAGCAACTGAATGGCACTCAGCAAGTAATAGCTTACACCTCCCGTAATTTGAACTCCCATGAGGCTAAATTCACCCCCTGCAAGAAAACATGCCTCGCACTAGTCTGGGCTCTAACACACTGGGAATTTATGATTGGGGGTGCCCGTGTGATTGTCCAGACCCCCCCCCCCACCGCTTAAAGTAGATTTTATCTGGAAAGATCCAGAACGGCCAGGTATCCAATGCACAGATAGCCAAATGGACTATTTCCCTGGTGTCACATGGGGTGATTTCCAAAAACAGCCACAAGATCCACCGGCTCCCTATGGTCTAGTTGTGACCGTGACCGGAGCCACGCGTGTCCTTTGCCACCAATGTACCAACCTAATTGGCCAGTTAAGTGGGGGGCTTCTCTCAAAGAGGCTCAATTGCAAGGCTTTACATGTTGGTTCTGTGTTGGTTCCTCCATGCACATGGATGGTAGCCCATGGACAGGCTTTGGAGTGATCCGCGTCACAGACTCCTTCACCCTACAGGGGAAAGCCCGGCCCCACTCTAGCCAAGTGGTGGAAGTAGAAGCACTAAAGGCTATCTTAGAGCACGAACCGCTTGACTGCCCATTAGCCATCTACACTGACTCAGATTGGACTGCTAAAGCAGCCAGTGTTTGGCTTCCAATCTGGATCCAAAATGACTCGAAAACTGCAGATGGGAAACCCACAGCCCATCTGGACAAATGGGTTCACATTGCTGCCCAAATTGAAGAGATGAGTGCCCCTACTTGGGTTCCTCATGTCCAAGGGAACCAAAAGAAGAGCACGGCTACTGGCATTTGGAAGAACTGGGCAGATGCCCTTGCCAGGGACGTGGCTTTGATGGACGATGGGGCTCTCATCGCTGCCATCAATGTCAATCCCAAACAGCTGTTGCTTCCCCCTATGTTTGATTTGGGCACCCTTCAGAAGGGAGACCCAGGGATTTCAGAACTGGCCAGAAACGGCTCTGATGAATCTGGCCGCTTTAAGATAGAGCAGTTAGATGGAGCATTTTGGGCCATCGATGCCAGTGGCCAGCACCATTGGACAGTGCCCAAGGACCTCCGAGGAGACGTGATCCAGTTTGTTCATGAGCAGGGACACTGTGGACGAGGAGTCACACTGGACAGAGTTAGGGAAACTGGTTGGCGGCCCCAGATGAAGCAAGATGTTAACCAGTGGGTTGACAATTGCTTATCTTGCACCGTGGTCAACGCTGACCCCTCCGGACCCAAAGCTCCCATTCAGCACCAACGGATTGAGGGTCCCTGGACCAGAATCCAAATTGACTTTATAGGTCCTTTGCCCACCACACCTAGAGGGAACAAGTGCTGCTTGACAGTAATTGATCCCTTTAGCAAATGGGTAGAGGCATTCCCTTGCAGAGACAATACAGCTAGCACAGCTGCGCGGCTGCTGTTCAACAATGCCTGGGCTCCTTGGGGTGTGTCATGTGACCTTGACTTGGATCTTGGAGTTCACTTCACTGGAGAGGTGACCCAAGAACCGTGCAAGGCCCTGGGCATACGCCAGTGATTCCACATTGTGCATCATTCACAAAGCTCAGGACAGATAGAACGCACCAACCGTTCTTTGAAGGAGGCACTCTGGAAGGTTGTGCGTTCCTCGAGGAAGGATTGGGACATCAAACTGCCCATTATCTTGATGGCATTCAGAGGCGCCATGGCATCACATGGTTTTATGCCACACATGGTTATGACAGGGCCTAAAATGATGTTGCCAGAAGCCTTCTGGATCGACACCAGTTTGCCTTCAGATTTGGAACCCGTTGTCTTGAACAATGAGTGGGTGAAGAATCTGATCCAGCATATAGGTCAAATACACAGGCAGGTAGCAGAACAACTAGGTAAGAACCTGCAAAAGATGGACAAGAGGCTGGGATGGGTTCATCACCCGTGCCAGTGGGAAGAAGGGCAGCTGGTCCTTTATAGGAACTTCTATAAGGACAAGCACTCTCTTGCCGCTAAATGGGTGGGTCCCGTCCCCATTGTGAAAAGGATTTCCCCCGCGGTCTACCAGGTCCGCATACCAAGGAAGAAGGGAGACTGGCTTAAATTCTTCCATGTCTCCCAGCTTAAAGAATGGAAAGGTAAGCCTGTCGATCCCACCTCTGTGGCAATTCCTGAGCCAGAAGATCCAGGCACCCAAAAGCCCAACGTGAGTCCAGTGATTTGTCAGACTTCCTTAAATTGCAAGGAAGTACCAGCCGTTAACTTGTCTGAGACATTTGTCTCAATCTACGAGGCTTTTGACAATGGGTAAATGAACATTGTCTGAACAGGACAGAGAGGAGTGGCACCCCCTCTGGCTTTCCCATTTCTGTAAATAGTCCCTGTATATAGTTATAGATAGTGACCGACTCCCGTGTCTGTGTTCCCTACAGGGAGACGGAATGGGACCATTCACGTGGATTGTGGTATTGTTTCCTTTGTTTAAACATGTCCTCGGAGCCTCTCCCAAATACACAACCCAATTCACCACTAATTGGCAATTCAACATGCAGGTGATCTGCCATTGGAATCCTTACCAGGAGGCAGAAGCCCTGCTACAAAATTCGCATCTGTTACCTTGGTTTCAGAAGAGGTACCCATTTGAATTATTCTCACAGATACAGGTACGCCCCAAAGGGAGGCTTGGCTCTGAGTTACGAATGTCTGTTTTTGGTAGCGAAGCTAAGGTCTGCACTGAAATGGTCATTGCCCCGTCTCTGTTGACAGTCAAAATGGTCCGGAGTCAGCACCACAATGCGTCCCTGTTTGTGATTAGGTTCACCTTTGATGATTGTCATCCAGCATGGGAGTGGAAAACCTTTCTATTCACATGCCGTAACCGCACCCATACCCGGACTGGTTGCAAATTCTCATGTGGGAAAATCTGGTGCCCAGATTCCCCTACTTATACTCCTCCTTCCACTAGTTCCCCGGCCATGTATGTGGGGAACACCATAATACGTAAGGATTTAGAGGTAGTCCCATACTCGAACTCCCAACCCATTGTCACCACCATGGTTTTAAATTTCACAGTAGTTAATATTTCAAAGGTCATTCCTGCCTGCCAGCCTCATCTAAAATTAGCATGGACACAGTGGGAGCACTGGGAAAAGCGGTGGCTGTCTTTTTCCCACCCACACACTCGCCCTAAGCGAAACGTCCTAGGGACTGTCTTAGGAGGAATAGGCACTGCTATGGACAATGAGGTATTGGCAAATAAATTACGCATGATTGTCTCTAAGACTAAAGAAATTGGTGCGTCCTCCGCCGCTGGTTTAACTAACCTGGCGCAAGGAATGGATTTGATCAATCAATTGTTACCACAGTGGGTTGGCACAGAGAGAGATATAGTGTCTGACCTCAGTTGTGTCTTAAAAACCACGACACACAATATGTCAGTTGCTATTCAGTGTACGCAACTGCAAAGCAACATAATCATCTTTGCTGCTCAGGTGATACAGGCCAGCCTCTTGGGATTAACATACTTGGAGATCCTGAGCCTGCTGAGAGAGCGCTACCCGGAGTCCCTAGAACACCCCGCCGCTTTGGCACAGATACGGCATGCCACTTGGGAGAGCCTAACCCTCAAGGTGGAAGTTGTACACGAAAGGATTCTGGACCCTGTAATTTTACATCCATTATCCCATCTAGGACTACCCTTAATAGCCACTAATGCCACCTTACTCCCCCAACAAATGTACCATTGGTCCAATGGTACACACTCATTTGATTTATCCAGTTGTTTATTCCACCACCATTGGGTACAGTGTTTTCGCAATATTGAAAGTTTTGGTCATAGTAATGTCTCGGAATATGTAGTAGTACTGGTAAACTATACAGTTATGGCACAGATTAACAAGGAGTGCTTTTGTTTAAGAACCCCGTGTTCAAATGTGACAGTATTGCCTAGTGGTGCAACAGTAAGCCTCAACTGGACCACTGGCAACCCTTGCTTTTGCTCGCAGCACGTACAGGACTGTTTTGGGAACAACTTCTATCTCAGGCGGGAGATAAAATATTATGTCTTAGAGAACTGATACGTGCCCACGGAATCTGAACTAGTCGGATTCCACATCGAGGATGAAATTCCCATGGCTACATGGCTACGGAATCTCACCTGCCTAGCTAATAGAGTACAGGAGGTGTTGCACTCCTTCCATCAGATTGCACTGACAGTCAATCACTCTGCCAAAGTAATTGTTAAGTCCTCCGAAGATTTAGAGTCAACCTCACAACAGTCATGGTGGGACACATTCAGTTTGTTGTCCACGGGGCAAGCGATCGCCCACTTCACTTTGCACTCTTTAATAATTCTGGTTGCCTTTCAGATTATACTAGCCATATGCTTGATTGGCCTCGCACTGTGGGTCAAGAAACAAATTGCTACAAGCTGACCGGTTTTACTGAGCGCTCCGAGGCTCGTAGTTTGTAAATAGTTTATTGTTAATGTGGATTGTTTTGAATAAGAATGTCCCATCTGGTTTCAAAAGCCTGTCCAAAAGCGACCATCTCTCAGGCCTGCCTCGGAATCCAGCTTTCTTGATGTAGGGAAGTTGTGCACTAAGAACCTACATCTAGCTACCAGCACCATACCGGCAGACCCCGAAGCCCTGGGGATACATCATCAGGCTTGGAGTCAGGCTCTAGGCTTGAGCGATGGGGGGACCTCAGTGAACCAACTGCCAAGTGGAATCCCATCCTGTTATGGGATGACTTTGGCTATTTGTCTGCTAACTGGAACCAGACCTTGTTCCGGAATGACTTTGGATATCTCAATCCAACCTTGTTCTGGAATGACTTGGGCTAACCCAGCCTCAGGGCCGGCGGATTGATGTGGGTTCTGAATCCACAGCTTCGCTACTGTCTCGGCCTTCCTATGGCCAAAACAGCTTTATACTTGGGAGCTATTTAAATCCTCGCTCCCACATACACTTTCAGATCACAGCGAGCAAAAATTGTTTCAACTTGAACTCCCATCAGGCACTGAGCTGGTAATTTGCATTTTAGCTATGCATTGGATAACCTTGTTGTCAGTTCTGTTGCCAAAATAGCTATAGGTCGACAGCTCCGGAGAGCCGGGAAGATCCCCCGGACCTGACCATCTCCCCCAGGTATCGAGGGGGGGGGTGAAGAAGAAAATCGCAGCTCCAATCGGGAGTCGGTCCAAGGAGATGCCCAAGCCCTCTGCAGCAGCTGTGGGACTATGGGGGGTGTGTGTGACCCAAACACCTCCTGACAGAGACAAAGGACTTTGGACTTAAAAACCCATTTTTGAAAGACTTTTGCTATCTTGATCACCGAAGAAGCTTCATATGGACTATTCCTTTCTCCAAGATCTGCAAGATGCAAGCAGCTAATAATCAGCTCACGATTGTTAGCTAGTTTTGCAAAATTGGATACATTGTAACTGCTACCACTTTCTCCTTGCTCAAGACTTGCAGTGCTTCATTGGAAGGCGCGCTTTGCTTCAAGACTCAACTGTTTTGCACTTTGCCATTTGCCTCAATTGCTCATTTACTGCCATTTCTCAATTGTCGAGACGATTTATTGTTGTTTATTGCTTATTATTGCTATACATTTGTGTGAATGTGTTTAGGTCTAGTTAGGAATGTTTTTATGCGATAGAAACCCTTTGCTTTTCCCCAAAATTCCCTTTCCCTATGGAGAAATACTACCTCTGAACCTGTAGACCTCTATTTGGCTCTAAAACTATTTTTGATTTTTAATTGGAAAATGATCGATATTGTCCCCAACATGGCAAACAGAGGGTTAAAATGGTTACAGAAGTTGGTCCTACTGATGACACAGCAGCTTGCCCAATGTCATCAGGGCACACAGATGCAACCAACCACTGCTGTGTGCTACAGAAAAAGCAACTCCTTCTAGAAATACATCAAAATCCCCATATTTGGAACAGCAGCAAGTTAATTGTTAATTGTAATTAATTAATTGTAACATTTCTTTCCTAGCTCGTAAACTGTCATGGTATATTTTCACTACTTATCCAGCCCAAGAGCAATCAAACACATATTTTTGACTTTTAATCAGACATCTGTTCCTAATAGACTGACATAAATGAATAAATTCCTATGGCAAACACACTATATCCAAACTACCAGAGTCTTTACAGAGGAATTACTTCATGGACTCATTACAGGGAAAGTGATAAACAGACACAACCCTGCAGATAAAAGCTATGAGAAGCTGTCTCACGAACTATGCCATAAACCTGCCAACTATGACAAAGATGGAAAGTCTAAACATACATCAAGAGTGGAAATTCAAGTTATAAACAGAAAAATTCTTAAACTGGGACCTTTTCCCACTTTTGCACTATTAGAATTTATGCAATCTAAATTCTTAAGATCAGCTTTTAAAGCTCTAAAATGTGTTTCTAATTCAATCCTGAGACTGGAGTCAGGCTTTATTAAAGTGGAGGCCAGAGTGTAGGTGATCTTACTCAGTTACTGGCTTAGACGGTTCTTTCTTCCCATTGGCCTTGCTCCATTAACCCTGAGTGATGACTTCCAATCTATGTGGAAACAGATAATGATGACTAAGATCTCAGCACTGGGTTTTTCTGCAGATCTTCCGCTCAGTATGGGATGTGAGCAGGCCAAACAGCTATTGAACAATGAGTAGTAGATATAGAGCAACAACTGGATCTAGCTAGCACTCCATCCTTTATTGCTAGTGACTCTAACAGCTACTTTGCCTCACCTATGGCATGTTTGGCAACCCTGGAAATACCTGAACACCGAAGGCCTTTACTTTGGCATGATGTCAAGTTCTTCCTTCAATTGTCCTTGAAGACTGATAGAAGAAGATTTTCCCAGACAGACTGTGCCACTGTGACTCTGGCCAAATAGAAACAACAGAGCACATATTACTTCAGTGCTCATACTACAGGGATATTCGTTTTAGCCTTATTTCACCCTGATTGCATAAATAGCAAGGACACACCAGACTATACTTTTCTGTTGCTTTCAGATACTAACCCTAATATAACATATAATGTTGCCAGATTCTGTGCAGCAGATGTCAAGGTTTATTCAATGACCTCTGTAGTAGACTAGTTTCAATCTTGTTCTGTTATATTGGAGCTATGTAACTTGAAGGGATGTTTTAAACACTGTTTTTAATCTGTGTTTTTACTCCATTTTGTTCTGTATCCCTTTTTACTTTTGCTGGTCTATGACCATAATAAAGATATGTTATCTTGTCTCATCTCATCTTATCTCTTCAGTAGCTTCCAGTTTATGTGAAGCCTCCAAATGAAATATACCAAGAGCAAGCTGCATGGGATATAAGGAGATCCATGTTTGAATCTCCAACCTTGTTTCTTTTTTTTCCACATGGCAAGCTCACAAGCAGAGCTTGGGATGTTACTTTTAAAAGAGTGGATATAATTATATGATGAATTTGAATTTGATTGGAGTGGTCGATTGGACTAGATTAGATTGGTAAGTGGGTATTCTTTCCCTGTTCATCAATTTTGCAATCATTTCTCCCCCCACCATCAAATTCACATCACAAAAAAATCATCAGAAACAACTTTAAGATTCCAGTGTTCCCCAGATACTGACATTTACTGCACAGATTTTGTTTTAGACCCTGTATCTTGCTTTTGGAATATTCTGTGGATTCTGTTGGCTACAATGTGTTCGCTCTCTCGCTCTGGACAACATGGTTACCCTCTAAGCTTTGACTAGATATAGTGCAGAAACCTTAGTCACATAGGGAGACCTCCCCACATCAGTAACCTCTAACAAGAGCTTTAAGCAATTGTTCAAATTGGGCAGCAACAATTGGTGGGTTCTGCACCAAGTATTCTTCTAGGCAACCCCTGTAACATATCAGAGGAATACACACTGCAGGTGTTTGGCAAAAACTGCCTGTGGACAGGGAAACGATGGTCCTTCAGAGAAGGTGGCCAAGAAGACTGAGGGGTAGTGAAAGGAATTTATCCTGAAAGATCCTGCAGGGATTGGGCAATGTATTAAGTGTGATCTGGTCAAGAATGTGCCCCAGAAAAGGGTTGCACTCAAGAGCAGTTGGATCGTATCAGCAAGGAGTGAAAAGGAGTTTTTGCAGTGACTTTAAAAAGTATTCAGGGTAGAGTTAAACAAATTTATTTAATAGCTTGTCTTCAGGAGTGAATAGAAACCTTTAGACTTTTGGCTTCTTCACTGAGTTGGGCTGGCTGATCAAACATTACAAAAGCCAAAGACGTGGACGTACTTACTTAGGGGAGGGCAACTTCTATTCATTTGGTTACAGAGAAACCATACAGATTATTAACTTAGCAGACTTCAGATACAATGTTTACAATAGAATATAATTTACAATTTGACAGAAGAGATGTAAAGTAACACAACATGTTACATAGCCTCACATAATTGTCTCCACATAGGCTCTTGTTACCCTGGCTGCTGGGGTCCCTGGGGGACACCTGGATTTTACTGAAGTTGGGGAAATTAGCAAAGCACTGCTTTTAGTGAAGTGAAGGGCAGAGCAACTTATGAGATCTTTTTATCCTATATCTATGGGGTCAAACTGCATGAGAAAGAAAGAAAAGTCAAGCGTCCTTTTAAATGGTCTTTTATTTGGTAAAACTGGCAAAATTACTTGAGCACACACACAAAGCATTCACTCACACAAGCACACAAGGACTATCGAATTTGAAGCTCTTAAGAGAGGAAAGAGTTAAAGGGACAAAAGCAAATATACTTTCACCTGATCTGCTGTTTTAGGACAAACACAGGAACAGATTCACAGACAAAGAGAGAGAGAGTGCAAGCAAGCCATAGCTAGAAGAGAGAGAGAGAGAAAGCTAGATAAAAACTAGACAGAGAGGGAGAGAGAAGAAAAGAAAGAAGACCCAGAGCCCCCAAGAACTCCATTACATTGCAAAAACATTCCGGGGAGGGGGTGACCCTTTTCCTGGGAAAGACAAAATGACTAAATTTTATGAAGATGGATTTCAGCTTTGTAGTATAAAGAAAATATAGCCAGGCATCTTTGTAGTTCCCACAAGATTGCTATCTCGTCCACAGAATGCAAGCATCCAAGGTACAACATTTCTGGCTGTCTAAATGTTAATTTGATCCCGGAGACCTCGCGTCTTCTGTTTGACACTATTATTGCTGAAAGTCCATTTGATGTCTGTGTGAACCATTTCTGAGATTCACCTAGGATACATGACAGGAACCAGTGCTAATTTAACCTTTGATCAGTTTTCCATAGCTCAGCTGCCTACGTGCCACTCCAGTAAACCTCTATGGCCAACTATATTTAATATAGAGAATTATGCTCCTCAGGGCAGGGTCTACAAGGTGAGGTAATACTCTCCTTCCAAAAATTGTATGAAACATTCAGATGCAGGGAATGAGCCATTAGATACCCATCTGTTACCCTGCTTGCTGGGGATCCCTTAGGGGGATTCCCAATGCTCGTCAAAATTATCACTTCTGGGGAAAATTAGCTATAAACACTGCTATAGCAGTGTGAAGAGGGCAGGGTAATTCAAGGCATCTTGAGCCCAACTTTACAGAGTCAGACCACAGAGAATTAGGTTAACCGTTCTACTTTCAGTATTTTATTGGATAAGATGTTAAAATCCACACAAGCATACTGTTGCATTCACTCACACAAGTATACAAGGGCTATAAAAAGAGGTGAAAATTAAGAGAGGCACAGGGATTTGGGGTAATACTGTTACCCTGATTTCTGGGGTCCCGCAGGGGACACCTCAATGTGCTCCAATCAGTTGGGAATGAGAACTAGCCAGAGAACAAGCTATAGCAATACGAGAAGCAGGGCAACCTAGCAAGATCTTTAAACCCAATTTTTACAGGGTCATGCTGAGCCAAAAACCAAGCAAAATTGTCTAATAAATTGATTTTATTTAAAAATAAGTCATTGCACACGTTCGCACTTACGCACTCACTCACAACAGAACTATTTAGAAATAAAAGACGAAATTTGATACGGAATTTTGGAGGGTTATTGTTGGGGTATACTGCACCTGGTCCTGAAGTCTGGAGTTTGAGACAGCAGCGGATCGAGAGAAGGGGCTCAGCACGTGGAGGGCTGAGGGGATAGCCGGACAGAGTGACGTGGAGCTGAGAGTGATCCGGAGCGATCTGAGCAATCCGAAGAAACACTCAAAAATTGGGTCTTTTTATAGGAGAAAATGTACCTGGAGAACTTTCTTTCCTTTCCCGGGGAGAACAATAGGTTGAGGAGCTAAAACAAAGCTCCAAGATGTTCATGTCCTTTGCATGATTAGGAGAACAAAGCTCCAAAATGTCAAAGTTCCTGGCATGATTAGACTTGCTGGGGTTGTCAAAAGCCTCAGCTGTATGTAAATCATCCTCGCTTGACAGGCCATTTGTTAGGAGCGCTAATCCTGTCAAGCTGGCTTCTTGGGGCAGAGGACCCTCTGTTTAGTTTAATGTGTGCATGTCTGGAGGGCTCCTGGGGCTACGTGACAAATTATTTACTGGCCTGACCGGGTTTTTCCTGATTTTGGCTGTTCGACCATGTCTGCCTGCGTGCTTGTCCGGGGACCCTCTCAGGAATGTGGAAATCTTTTTGATATTAGATATTAAATTGTAGACCCTGGGAGAGGGTCAATCTAACACAGTAACAATACTACCTGATGAGAAATCCTGAAGACATATGTTGAAACCTACTCAGTACAGCAACTGAGGGGAGCTCTTCAGAAGAACAGGAAGTGTGGGGACATCTCTCTCTCTCTCTCTAGGGGCTCCAAAGAGCAATTCAAAACAAGGATCTCTTACAGGGAAAAGCATGTGAGGGGGGCAGACCCTTTCCTGGGAAGACCAGATGGCCAATTTTTTTTTTCATTATTTTTATTAAAATGCAAATCATAATAAATTGTAATTTACATCAGGTACATCAAGTACACAATCATTGAGCATCAATTACGTTTACTTTTGCATTTACATTTATATTTTTACATATGTTATCCACTACTATGTATAACTATTAGATGTTCATATTCATGTTTTCAGATATTTCAAAAATTCAGACAGTCATGTTTGCTAAGTTGCACTCTTATTTAGCATTGGGGGAAAAAAGGAAAAGAGTAAAATTATTATTAGCAATATTGTTAGCATTAATTTCCCTAATACTAAAATGCAAAGCTAAACCAAAAAAAAAAAAAAGGAAAAAGAGAGGAAAAAGAGTAACTTCCGCAAATTTGAACTCATACCCTCGTTATCCAATAAATTAGAGTTTCCGTCATGTTACTTATACTCCCCTTCATTATAACTATTTTTGATTTTCTCTGTATCTACTAATATTGCTCCTTTTCATACCGTTATATCTGTAGTTGTTCTTCTATATAACACTCTGTTTTATAGTTTATTTTCCCAAGTAGATCTAATTGTACATGCTTCTTTGCTATATACTATTATATTGTTATTTAATAGTAAATATTATATATGTTCTATACTTGCGATACCCCACCTACTACGTAGGAACTTTGTTACTCGGTCCCATTCTCTCAGTATATCACCAGATTTCTCCTTAATTTTTACAGTAAGTCGGTCATTTTCTTTCATTTCTACTATTTTTTTCATCCATTGCTCTATGGTTGGGGGTTCTTTATTTTACCATCCTTTTGCTATTAAAATTCTAGCGGCAGTGATAAGATATAATAAGATCCTCCAATATTTCTTAGAGGTTTTCAGATCTATCATTTGAACCATGTTTAATAAATAAATTTCTGGTTTTAAAGAAATTTGCATTTTAAATATTTCCATCAAGTTTTTATTTATCTCTTTCCAGAAGTTGTTGATTTTTAAACAGTTCCACCACATATGTATAAATGATCCGGCTTTTTGCTGACGTTTCCAACATTTCTTTTGCGGAGTATTGTACATTTTTTGAATTTTAACCGGTGTTATGTACCATTTGTAAAACTTCTTTGTATAATTTTCTTTAAGGTCTTGTGCTAGCGTAAATTTTTGTGTTAATTTCCACACTGTCTCCCATTGGTCTAATTCGATTACGTGACCTGTCATCTTCGCCCAAGATATCATGGTCTCTTTAATTGTTTGATCCTCTAGTTCGTATCCTAGCAAATACCGATATAATTTGGCTGTGATGTGATCTCGTTGGCCAAATATAATTTTCTCGAATTTATTTACTGTCTGTCTCATATTAAACCCTTCTAGTTTAAAGTCTATTTTGTATCTTTCATATAGTTGCCTATATGGAAACCAAGCCATCTTGTAACCCATATGTTCCAATTTTTCTCTAGATTTTATCTGCGGGGTTGATGATTCCATACTTTCTAATAGATCTTTATACGTCAACCAATTTGTTTATGTCCCTGCCCATCTTCCGTGGAATGCTTCGTGTGGAGATATCCATGTTGGTATTCTGTTATATAGTTTTTTCTTTATCTGTGTCCATATCTTCAATAGTGGTCCTCTTATGAAATGATTTGTAAATTCCTTGTCGATCTTGGCCTTATTATACCACAAGTAGGCATGCGAGCCCATCCTATTATCTGCTTCCTCCAGCGTTAATGCTCTTACATTTTTTTAGTTTAATCCAGTCTATTATCCAGTTTAAACCCGAAGCTTGATAGTATAATCTAAGGTCAGGAAGGCTGCAACCACCTCTTTCTTTTTGATCTATGAGATTTCTCCACACAGTTCTCAGCTTTTTACCTTGCCATATGAAACTCGTGAGCTCTTTCTGCCATAGTTTGAATGGTTTATCATTCTTAATTATTGGTGTATTTTGAAATAGATAATTCATTTTGGGCAAGACGTTCATTTTTACCACAGCTATTCTTCCGAGTAATGATAAGTATAATTTATTCCAATTCTGTAAATCCTTCTTTATCTCTGCCCATACTTTTTTGTAATTACTATTAAACAGTTCTGTATTCTGTTTAGTAATCCAAATACCTAGATATTTAATTTTTTTTTGTATCTGAAACTTAGACTTGCTAACAAGTTGCTCTTCTTTCTTAGTATACATGTTTTTTATTAGAATTCCCGTTTTCTCTTTATTAATTCTAAATTCTGATTTCGCACCAAATTCATCAATGATCTTTAATAGTTTATCTATGCCTTCTAATGGGTCTTGTAAAAATATAACCAAATCATCAGCATATGCTTGAAGTTTATATGTTTGATCTTTAATTCTAACTCCTTTTATTTCTGAATCTGCTGTAATCCTGTTATTTAATATTTCCAATATGAGAATGAATAGGAGAGATGAGAGGGGACATCCCTGCCTGGTTCCTTTTTCTATTTTCATTTCTCTTGTTCTTTCCCCATTTACTATCACTCTAGCTGTTTGATACAAATATATTTCTTGTATCCATTTCACGAAGTTGATACCAAACTGTATTTTTTCCAAAGTCGTTATCATGAATTTCCATCTCACCTTATCGAATGCTTTTTCGGTGTCTAAGAAGATCATGGCAAGTTCCTTATCATTATGCCTTTCAAAATATTCTATTATGTTTATCACAGTTCTAACATTATTTCTCAATAGTCTTCTTGGTAGAAACCCGTTTTGATCTTCGTGTATGATGGTTTGCATGACCCTCTTCAATCTTTCCTCTAATATGCTAGCAAATATTTTGTAATCAGTATTTAGTAATGAGATCCATCTATAACTGCTGGGTGATGTTAAATCTTTTCCCTTCTTCAGAATTAATGCGATATTCGCTTCAGTCCACGTTTTGGGTACTCCCTCTGTTAGGATTTGATTGAATGTCTCATAGAGTGGCTGTAACAGCTCTTCTTCAAAGGTTTTGAAATATTTCGCGATGAAACCGTCAGGTCCTGGTGCTTTTGTGTTTTTTAAATTTTTAATTGCAGTGGAGATCTCTTCTTTCATAATTGTTTCATTTAACATTTGTTTTTGATCTTGTGTTATATTCATCATAACCTGGTGTTCTAAATATGATTGTAGTGATGATTCTTCTCCTTTTTGTCCTTTGTTCTCTTTATATAAATCCATAAAGTATTTATAAAATATCTCTTTAATGGAATCTTGATTTGTATAAATTTTACCGGCTAATTTCAGTTGTAAAATTTGCTTTTTCTCTTTGTTTTTCCTTAACTTATATGCTAACCATTTACCTGGTTTGTTAACATTTTCAAAATAATTCACTTTACTGTCCTTTATCTTCTTTTCGATCTCTTGAAGATGCATCTTTTTTAGTTGATTCTGAATCGATTTAATTTCATCTTTTAATATTTTATTTTTGATGTCCTTCTCTAATTCTTTTTCTTTTAGTATCAGTTCATTATAGATCTTCATCATTTTTTCTGCCTCTTTCCTCTTATTTATGTGTCCTATCTTAATGAAATGACCTCTCATGACCGCTTTACTAGCACCCCATATAGTTTTTACTTTTAATTGACCATTATTATTTTCCTCAAAGTACATTTTCAAGGTCTTTATTATTTCTTCCATGTACAGAGTGTTTGTCAATAGCGAGTCATTAAGTATCCAGAGAAAATCTCTTTGTCTTGTTTTTAAATTTAGTTTTATTAAACTGTGATCGAAGTATGTTTTTGGTTGGACCTCCATATCGTTTATTTCTGTGTGTAGATTTTTAGAAAGTAGGAATAGATCAATTCTAGAAACTGAGTGATGTCTATCAGAATAAAATGTTTAGTTTCTCTCTTCCAGATACTTGAACTTCCAGACGTCTATTAAGGCTAAGTTTTCCATTAACACAAAGAAACTCTTTGGTAGTTTTCCTTGATTTTTCTTTATCTGTTTTGTTGATTTTCAATCTTGAAGGGGGTTTATCACGGCATTCATGTCTCCCATGATTAGTATGTTGTCTTGGCATCTCTCCATCTGATATTTGTTTATTTCTTTCTGCAGTTCCCAGAAAAACTTCTCTTTGTTCTCTTGTGGGGCATAGACACCCACTGTCAGTAGCTTATAATTTGGTAGTGTAATTTCCAATCCTATGCAATGTCTATTTACATCAGAAAATATTTTTTCAACACTATAGATTGATTTTACATATATTACAACCCCCCTCTTTTTCTTTCAATATGCTGTCGTGAAACAATTCCCCAACTTGGGGTTTTTTAAATATTTATTGTCTTTTTCTCAAATTCTTGTTTCTTGTAATGTAATTATGTCAGCTTTAGTTTTTTCTAGACTATGAAATATTTGTCGACGTTTATATTCGGAATTTAACCCTTTAACATTCCAAGATATTATTTTTAGTGTCATTGTTGTTGTTTTTTAATAATGCTTCTATCAGATTTTTTTCTCCCCCCATTTTTATCTTTTTCCCCCTCCCTAAATGTCTTCTATATCTTCTCCTTCCTCCTCTTGTTCCTTTTCATCTTCTTCATCATCGTTCTCACTTAAATCCTCTTCTTCTTGACCTTTTTCTTCTTTGTCTTTTTCTTGTTCTGTCTCTGGTATTATTTCTTTTTGATTTTCTTGCAGAATAATCTTCATGTTTTTTAGGTCTTGGCTATACTCCTGAATGTCGTCCTCCAGTGGCTTATGTTTTATTGCACTATATTGTTGCTCTTCTGTTTCTAGATCTTTCTTTAAATTTTTTCGTATATTTGTCGTGCTCGGTTTATAGTGTTTATCTTAAATCGTCTTTGTTTGTATATGAATGATAAACCTTCAATCCTGTTCCAGGTATAATTTATGTGATGTTTGAATAAGATCTGCGAAAGAAACCTATATTCCTGTCTCTTTCGTAGATTTTGACCTGGAATATCTTTAAAGATTTTTCTCTGTCCTTTATAATCAGTTTCTATTTGTAATTTTGTTGTAAGATTAGCTCCTTAGTTTTAGTTCTAGTAAAACTAATAATTATATCTCGAGGTAATTTCCTTTCCCTTGCGATCCTTGAGTTTATACTAAATATTTGATCGATATCTTGCTCTAAGATATCTGGGTCCACATCCATGTATGTAGCCAGTATGTTCAATGTCCCTTCATAAGTGTTCTCTTCTCTTTGTTCTTTCAGTCCGCATATTTTCAAACATTTGTCCCTATATCTGAGTTCTAATAGCGTAATTGCAATGTCGTCCTGTTCTTGGGCTTTTATTATTTGCTGGTTTGTTGCTTCTGTTTGTCCGACTCTTTTTTGTAGGTTTCCTATATCTGATTTTATAGTCGTAATGTCAGTAGAAATTTTCTCTAATTTTTCACCGAATGAATTTAGTTCTTTTTTAATCTCTGTTCTAATTTCTGTTCTTGTATCTTTTAATTTCTTTTGTATCTCAGTTTTAAAGTTCTTAAATTCTTTTAACATCTCAGTTATTTGCATTGATACATCAGCTATGGTAATTGAGAGTTCAGTTTGTGGACTCTTTCCTTTTATTGTCTGGAGTTATATTGTTTCTGTCGTACTTGTTGTCAGTTCTAGTGAGGGTCTTCTTCCTTTTACTGATTGGGCTTGGGTAAGTGATAATGTAGCCTTCCTTGCTGCCATTCTGTTTGATTTCATAATCTAATTTTATTGCTTTTATGTATATATATATATATTCTCCCTATTTTATCTTATTAACCTTTACTTACACAAATACTTTACTATATTCTAGTCCATCTTCCACACACTATATATAATGGAGTATAGTAAAATATATATAAATGTGTATCTATATATATGTAAAATAAAATATATATCAGAAACTAAATATGACAATATACAATGCAAAATCTGCTGCGAAATATATATTAACCAATATTCTACTTCTATAAGTAGTACCACAGCTATTATTCCATTAACTTATATTAAAGCAATTTTCCCTGTTAACCTTTCATACAACAACACAGCAATCACAAAAAATAGAAACAAAGAAAAGCAAGGAATAGTAAGGTAAAAAAAGGATTATATATTCAGTCCTCAGCTTGTGTATAATAGCTTATAAATTACAACATACAACTTATGGGTTGCTTATTTCAGCTTTAATTCAACCTTCCTTTTTTACTTGTTTACTTTTTTAAAAGTAGTTCTTCTACGGAAGATTCCAATTTTTAAAGTTCTACAGATTTCTATTGCCCACGCCTTAACTTGTTTAAATTAACTTGTTTAAATTAATCAAATGATCAAATTCTCAAATTTCTATTGCATGTATTAGACTGCGTACAACCAGATACAGAAATTCAGAATCTGATTTAGTAATTAATTCACACCAATTCATTTAAGCTTATCATTAAATCATTATTATCATTATCATTAAATCAAGATTGTAATTAATATAATTAATGTAATTAATGTAGTCACCTTCTTTTCTTTGCCTAGCTGAGTTTTCGATTGTTTAAATTTAATCACGGTCAGATTTTAAACTTTTCTCTAACATGAACTTTCCCTTCTCGTCTGTCTTCCTCTTGGACCTCCTTACTTGCCAAACAACTTGCGGATTATAACCAACATTTGGAAATATTTAATTTAGTTTGCATTGTCCACCTTTCCTGGTTCCTGAGTTCCAAACCACTGCAAACCACCGCAAATAAATCTTCAGATTAACTCTTCATCAGATCCCCTTCTCTTATCCCCCAGGCCAAGCGTCTCCTTGCCTTTCGAAGCTTTTATCTTGCAAGTTTTCCTTTTCTTCCGACTTCTTTCTTCGTCTTCTCCCTTGCGCGTTTATGACCATCCGGGTGTTCTCTACCTCCATCTTTATGACACTGAAGCTTCTGTGGTTGTTCTCCCTCTGAGAAATCTGCTTAGTTGAACTGTTAATTGTTCTTGAATACAAAGATGTCCCCATGGAGTATATCAATTGGCAACAAGCGAGTGAGATCTTTTTCTTTATACAAAGATAGATTAGAAATTTTTAAAATACATTCCGTGGTGTCGCAGGGACTGCCAAAAAAAAGAGAGCAGCAATCGACAAGCAGCTGTGGCGACTCTTCAACCCAGTCCTCTCCACTTCGCCCCCCTCTCCGAAGGCAAGGGAGACTGGGTTGACTACTTGGGTCCCCTCCGAGCCCTCTCTGGACTTCTTCTTCTGGAGAAGTAACTTGGCCAACTTGGGAAATCTAAAAGATATCAACTTTTCCCTTGGCTAAGCCGTTTGCGATGGTAACTTAACCGGAGCTCCGCCGTCAAGCTACCGAACGCGACGCCATAGGAAATGGAAGTCAACCCAGATGGCCAAATTTTATGAAGATGGATTTCAGCTTTGTAGTATAAAGAAAATACAGCCAGGCATCTTTGTAGTTCCTGCAAGATTGCTCTGGGGGATGCCAAGGTGTGACATTCCTGGCTGTTTGAAATGCTAATTTGAACCTAGAGACCTCTTGTCTCTTGTAGGTGCTATTATTGCTGAAAGTCCACTTAAATGGTCTGTGGGAACCATTTCTGAGATTCACCTAGGCTATGTGACAGGAACAAATGCTAATTTTAACCTTTGATCTGTTTCACATAACTCAGCTGCCTACGTGTCCCTCCAGTAGATCTCTATGGCTCACTATTATTTAATATAAAGAATTATACTTCCCAGGGCGGAGTCTGCAAGGTGGGGTAATACTTCCATATGTTTTCTTCATACATAGAGAGGTAATCAATTGGACCTCCATCTCTCTATCTTAAATTTAATCCAAAGCCACTTACAAAAAAGCCCTGCCTCCACAGTGCTTGTAGGGTATCTTATAAAAGAGCTTCCACATGTAGTAAATGTAAAGGGGCTTTAGTCAAACATTAGTAACCAGAAGAAAATAAAACAATGAAATCATAATTGAAATATCACTTAAGTATAACAGAATTTTATTAAAGGATATCAGAACTCAAATATCATTAAACAGATAGAGGATGGGTGATATCTGGCTTGAAAACAGCATATGTCAAAGGGATCTAGAAGTCTTAGTGGACCCCAAGTTGAACATGAGTCAGCAGTGTGATGTGGCAGCTAAAAAAGCCAATGTGATTCTGGGCTGCATCAATAGGAATATGGTGCCAAGATCAAGGGAAGTAATAATACCACTCTATTCTGCTTTGCTTAGACCTCACCTAGAATACTATGTCTAGTTCCAGGCACCACAATTCAAGAAGGATATTCACAGGCTGAAATGCATTCAGAGGCTGGCAACCAAAACAGTGAAGGGTCTGAAAACCATGTCCTGTGAGGAGTGACTTAGGGAGCTAGGTATGTTTAGCCTCACAAAAAGAAGGTTAAGAGGTCTTTGATGCAAACCTGAACAAAAGATTTCTCCATATTTGGAAAGAAGTGATG
Source organism: Cyclura pinguis (assembly GCA_030412105.1). Lineage (NCBI taxonomy): Eukaryota > Metazoa > Chordata > Lepidosauria > Squamata > Iguanidae > Cyclura > Cyclura pinguis. Next base: position 216,069,416 of record CM059600.1, read on the forward strand.
TATTTAAATTTTCAGATGAACATAGAACCATTTTAAATCAATCAATAACTATGGCAGAAATTACAGAAGCAATAAGGAACTTGAAATTGGATAAAGCTCCAGGCCCGGATGGATTCATGGCGAGATATTACAAGACATTTGAGTATGAACTTTCTCTACCTCTTCAAAAGACAATAAACGACATTCTAATTACAGGTATACCAGAGACATGGAATATGGCTAACATAACTTTAATTCCGAAAGAGGGAAAGGATGCAACTGATGTTCAAAACTATTGCCCGATCTCCTTGATGAATGTAGACTACAAAACATTTACTGCAATACTGGCTGAAAGGTTAAAAAAAGTCCTTCAAGAGATAATTCACAAGGATCAAAATGGCTTCCTACTGAAAAGAATATTAAAAAATAATATAAGAACAGTCCTGAACATTATAGAATATTACGAAAAGCAGAATGAAAGAAAAGTTGCTATGATATTCTTTGATGCTGAGAAGGCCTTTGACATGCTCAAATGGCCTTTTTTGAAAGCAGTACTGAAAAAGATAGAAGTAGGACCCAAATTTATGTCCTGGATTGATGCAATTTATGATCAGCAAGAAACTCAATTAGTGATTAATGGAGAAAAAACAAGACTGATAACAGTTAAAAAAGGAGCAAGACAAGGCTGTCCCCCATCTCCCTTACTATTTATAACAACAATGGAGATTTTAAATAATGCTATATGCAAAGATAATGCAATTAAGGGAGTCCAGGTAAAAAAGCATCAATTTAAATTAAAAGCCTTCATAGATGATCTTGTCCTGTTTCTCAACGATCCAATGATCCAATAAGCAGCTTGAAACATCTTACCCAGATGATGAAAGAATTTGGGGACCTTTCCAGATTTAAAGTGAACAAAGATAAAGCTACAATTTTGACAAAGACTATAAGAGAACGAGAAGAAAAGATCTCAATGAGGTATCAGGCTTCAATATAACTAAGAAAAATTAAATATTTGGGAATCTGGATTTCTGGATGTAATAATGAATTGTTTAATAATAACTATGAAACAAAATAGAAAGAGATTAAAAAAGAGCTAGAGACTTGGTCGAAACTATGACTTTCCTTCATGGGCAGATTGGCAGTGATAAAAATGAATGTATTAATCAAGCTGGTCTTTTTATTCCAAAATTTACCTATTATTATTAACAACAAACCATTTTTGCAATGGAAAAAAGAGCTATCTAAATTTATTTGGGAGGGTCGTAAGCCACAAACCAGGTGGAAGATTCTTACTGATTTGAAAACCAGAGGCGGTGCAGGTGCCCTTGACCTCTATATATATTATAAATCTGCTGTGATGACTTGGCTCAAAGATTGGATTACTTTACAAAATGAGCGGCTATTAATACTGGAAGGTGCAGACCTGAGAACGGGTTGGCATGCCTATATTTGTTACAACAGAGCTAAAATAGACAAAGAATTTTCTCATCACTATATTAGAAAAGCGCTATTAAAAATTTTGAACAATTATAAAAATTTATCTTACAGATCAATACCAGTGTGGGTCTTGCCACAAGAAGGTCTTTATGGCAAATGGAGAAGTACACCAAATTGGTTAAGATATGAAGATATAATTATAAAACCTTTTATAGGACCACCAAAAATTAAAACCAGAGAAAAATTAGAGGAAGAAGGTATAATGCTCAATAGTTCCCCTATCAACAATTGGTGGAAAAATTTCATATAGATTTGAAATTACAAGGTTTTGATATGAAAGAGAAGGATGATCTGATAAAACTTGTGTTCAAAAACCCACCATAATTGTTGGCTAAATTCTATAAGTTACTATTGCTGAAAGAGAGAGAAGATGAAACTATTAAAGCAACAATGATTAATTGGGCTCAAAATCTAGGACATACAATACAATTGGAACACTGGGAATATAGCTGGAAATTGACTCAAAAATTTACAGTTGCCCACAAGTTAAAGGAAAACCATTTCAAGATTTTCCACAAATGGTACATGACCCCAAACAAATTTTTTAAAAAATCTATAATGCTGGCACAGGAAAGTGCTGGAAATGTCAGAGTGAGGCCAGTAAGTTGTGCCATTTATAGTATGTAATAAGGCAAAAGGTCTTGGAATGTTATACACAAAAGAATTTAAAAAATCTTGCAAATTGACTTTGACAAGTCCCTGGAAATAAGGCACTTGTAATAAGGCAAAAAGTTTTGGAATGTTATACACAAAAGAATTTTAAAAATCTTGCAAATTGACTTTGACAAGTCCCTGGAAATCTGCTTATTGAACATGTTCCATACAATTGAGCAAAACACAAGGAAAACTCATTGGAGGATATTGCTATATATAACAGCAGTGACAATCGAATATGCTAAACTTTGGAAAAATGAAGGGACTCCAAATATAGATCAGTGGTTATATAGTCTGTCAGAAATAAAAACTGCTGACCTTTTATCTCAAAGACTTAGAGGTCTGACAGATGAAAAAATAGACCAGGAATGGGCTCCCTTGAATCAATTTCTCCAAAATCAGTAAACATAAAATTAATGACAAATCTTTTCAAATTAATTATGTAGAGGAAATCTTTTGAAATGAGGTAATAAACCTTTCAATTAGAAATGTGAAGAAGGAAATAGAATTGAATATATGACTTAGCAAATCAGAGAAAAATTGATAGGTATGATAAACGTGATGTCATTTGGACTAAAATTTTAGATTCAGTAAATGTGATTATTCAGAAACAAACAATTTAATTAAATTCTTATTTAGTAGTACATTTAAGTTTCAATCTATGTATAATATTGGACTCTAGGAAGGTTGGAAGAAGATTTTATGATATTGAAATGAGCTGCAGTACTTTGTAAATTGACAGTTTATTTATGTATTCTATTTTTTTATGTTTTCCAATAAAAAGTATATAAAAAAAGGTTAAAAGGTGACATGATTACAATGTTTACATATTTGAAGGGACGTCATGTTGAAGGTGGAGCAAGCTTGTTTTCTGCTGCTTCAGAGACTAGGACACGGAGTAATGGATTTAATCTACCAGAAAAGATTTCACCGAAAAATCAGGAAGAACTTCCTGATTGTAAGAATTGTTTGATAGTGGAATATGCTGCCTCAGAGTATGGTGCAGTCACTTTCTTTGGAGGTTTTTAAACAGAGGCTGGAGGACCATTTTCTAGGAGTGCTTTGAGTGTGTGTTTCTGCATGATAGGGAGTTGGACTCAATGGCTGTTGTGGTCTCTTCCAACTCTATGATTCTGTATTAAAAATGTAGAGAAGAAAGAAAGGTTCAACAAATTCAGCTTCTTAGGGACAACCAGATGTGATGCTCTTGTGTTTGTCATGTTGTTACCCTGATTTCTGGGGGTCCTGTGAGGGACACCTCAATGTGCTCAAAATAAAGGGGAATGGGAATTAGCTAGAGCACTAGTTAGCAATGCAAGAGGCAGGGCAACTTAGCGAGATCTTGAACCCAATGTCTACGAGGTCAGGCCAAGTTAATAATCAAACAGAAGTAAATAATAATTGTTTTTCTTTATTTTAAAACACAGTCAATACGTATGTATGCAACCACTCACACAAACCTGATAAAAGAAAGGTAGGAATTGGATAGAGGAGTTTAAGAGGGATTTTTCAGGGGAAATACTACACCTGATCCTGAAGCCCGGTTTGTCGGAAGAAAAGTCCACAGTATCGGAGATTCTCAGCACGTGGGAGCTGAAGGGAAGGTTCGTTGAATGGAGCTACAGCAAGGTGGGATGGAAGTCAGAGCTATCCAAAGAGACGCTCAAAGTCAGGGGTTCTTATAGGGGAAAATGTGCCTGTAGGCTATTCCATTCCCAGGGAAAACAATGGGTTTCAGGCTGGAGACAAAGCCTCCGAAAGGTCAGTACTTTAGATGATTGAATTATGACAGCGTTGTCAATAGTGTAGACAGTATGCAAACGTGGAGTGCTTGAGAGTTGGATAGTCCGCTCGTCAAGCTGCCTGCTCGGGGCAGGGGATCTTTTGTAAACAGCACGCATACATAATGTGATATTAAGAAGGTACTTGCCTGGAGGTCTCCTAAAGCTGCAGTCGGCAATTACTGGCCTGCCTAGACTGGTTTTGAATGGTTCAGCTATTTTCAGCCACGCCTGTGTGCGTGCTTGTCCGGGGGCCTCGCAAGCACGTGGAGAGGAATGGGTAGTGAAGGCCAAATTCTTGATATCAAATGATATCTAATATCCCTCAAGTTCAGACTGGAAACTACAGTAACAATCCCCACCCCGAAAATGGGCAATTTGGGCACAATATCAAACATTTTCCAATTAAAAACAAAAATAGTTTTGGAGCCGAATAGGGGTCTTAAGGCACAGCAGTAGTATTTCTCCATAGGGAAGGGAGAAAAACGAAGAATTTTTCTATCTTCAAAATACATTCCCAACTATGACCATTTCCACACTACAGTGTTAAAGTGTTGCTATCCACTATCAACCTCCTATGTAATTCTGGGGTTTGTAGTTTAGGGAAGAGCACTTTGAATTCTCAGCCAAAGAGGTCTTAGGTCTCAGTAAACTACAAACCCCAGAATTCCACAGGGCTTTGAAAGTGGAATAGCAGCAGTTTAACACTGTAGTGCAGAAATGACCTATAACTAAACACATTCATGCAAAATGTGCATTAGCAATAACCAATAAGAAAATCTGGCAACAGCAGCAAATGACATAATACATAAACAGATGGAGTAGAAGTAAAAGTTTACCTTCCAATGAGGCACTGCAAATCTTGAGCAAGGACAAAATGACAAGTGTTACAATGTATCGAAACTTGCAAACTAGCTAACAATCATGTGCTGACTATTAGCTGCTTGCATCTTGCAGATCTTGGAGCGAGGAATAGTCCATATGGAGCTTCTTCGGTGGTCAAGATAGCAAAAGTCTTTTAAAATGAGTCTTTGGGCCAAAAAGTCTTTTGTCTCTGTTGGGAGGTGTTTGGGTCATACCCCCCACATGGTCCCATGGCTCCTGCAGAGGAATCAGGCATCTCCTTGGACCGGCTCCCGATTAGATCTGCAATTTTCTCCCCCCCGCCACGATACCCGGGGGAGATGGTCAGGTCCGGGGGAGTCTTCCCGGGTCCCCGGAGCTGTCGACCTATAGCTATTTTGCAACAGAAGTGACAACAAGGTTATCCAATGCGTAGATAAAACGCAAATTATCAGATCAGCGCCTGATGGGAGTTCAAGTGGAAAAAGTCTTGTATTACCTGTGAACTGAGGGTCCCGGGAGGGACACCAAAATGTGCTCAACTAAAGGTGGGGAAAATTAGCTCAGAGCACTGCTTAGCGTTACAAGAGGCAGGGTAACTTAGCGAGATCTTGAACCCTATGTCTACGGGGTCGGGTCAAGTCAAGGAGAACACAGAAGTTGAAATAATAAATGATGTTTATTAAATACAAGCAAAACAGTGTATGCGACACACTCGTACAAGATAACTAAAGAAAATAAAGGTTGGAGTGGTATAGAGGGATTTTTAGAGGAATTGCTGGTTTGGGTGATACTTCACCTGTCCTGAAGCCTGGAAAAATAGAGAGCGAGGCTGGGGTGCTATGTAGCTCAGCACGTGGAGCCGAGGGGAGGCTCACCAAGCAAAGCGGCAGCAAGGCTGGATGAAACTCGGGAGCATTCCGAGGAAGTTCTCGGAATCCAGGGTTTTTATAAGGAGAATTGTGACTGCAGGCTATGCCGTACTTGGGGGAAAACAATAGATTTGGAGTTGGAGACAAAGCCTCCGAAAGGTCAGAATCTGAATGATTGAGTTATCGTAGCAGTTCTCAGTAGAGTAGCCAGTATGCAGACACAGAGTACTTGGGTATTGCATAGTTTACCCATCAAGCTGCCATCGCGGGGCAGAGGCTCTTTTGTAAGTACCGTGCATACCTAATTGAAGTACTTGCCTGGAGGTCTCCTAAAGCAGTAAGTCAGCTATTTCTGGCCTGCCTGTATTGTAGTTTGAATATTACGGCTATTGACGGCCGAGTTTGTTTACGTGCTTGGCCGGTGGCCTCGCAAGCATGTGGAGAGGAATAAAGAAGTGAAGCCGAATTATGATATCAAGAGGATATCTTTAATATCCCCAAAGCTCGGACTAGCCAGGGCAGTAACACTTGGCTCGCTGTGATCTGAAAGTTTGTGGGGGACCGAGGATTTAAATAGCTCCCAAGGATAGAGCAGTATTGGCCTTAGCAGGGCCTGTTCAGGTAGTGAGGCTGTGAATTCAGAACCCACATCAATCCACCGGCCCTGAGGAGGCCTTAAGCTATGCCAACCCAACCAAGATGCCTAGACCCCGCTGGCAGGCAAACAGCCTAAGGCTTCCCCCTAACATGATGGGATTCCACTTGGCAGATTGCTCGCCAAGATCCCCCTTCGCTCAGACCCAGAGTTTGACTCCAAGTCCGATGATGTAGCCCGAGGGCTTGGGGCGCTGCAAGTACGGTGCTGGTGGTTAGATGTCAGTTCTGAGTGCACAACTTCCCTACCTCAAGAAAGCTGGACTCCGGAGCAGGCCTGAAAAATGGTCACCCGGATAGGCTTTTAAAAACAGACAAAACATCACGATCAAAACTATTTAAACTAACAATAAACTATGTACAAATTACAAACCTCAGATCTCTCAATTCTCTGTAAAACCGGCCAGCTTGTAGCTGGAAAATTTGTTTCTACAGGGGCTATCTACAGAAGCTGGGGAGTCAGAGGGGACGCCACTCCTCTCTGTCCCGTTCCAACAACGATACTTTACCCATTGTCGAATGCTTCATAAATTGAGACAAAGGACTCGGACAAATTAATGGCTGGCACTTCCTTGTGACTTAAGGAAGTCTGAGAAATTATTAGGCATACAGTAGGCTTTTCGGCGCCTGAATCCTCCGAGTCTGGGATCACCACAGAAGCGGGATCAACAGGCTGACCTTTCCACTCCTTTAGTTGGGAAACATGGAAGAACTTAAGCCAGTCTCCCTTTTTCTTAGGAATGCGGACCTGGTAGACCAAAGGGGAAATCCTTTTCACAATGGGGACAGGACCCACCCATTTGGCCGCAAGGGAGTGCTTGTCTAGAAGTTCCTATACAAGACCAACTGTCCTTCTTCCCACTGGCAAGGGTGATGTACCCATCCTAGTCTTTTGTCCATGTTTTGTACGTTCTTGCCTTGTTGCGTCTCTATCTGCCAGTGTGTCTGGCCTATATGCTGTATCAGACTCTTCACCCACTCATTGTTCAAAACAAGTCTGAAGTTCCAACTCTGAAGGGTTCCAAGTCTGAAGGGATGTTGGTGTCGTTCCAGAAGACTTCTGGCAATGTGATTTTACACCTGGTCATGACCATGTGCAGCGTAAAACAATGTGATGCCACTGTGCCTCTAAAGGCCATCAAGATGATAGGCAGTTTGGTGTCCCAATCCTTCCCCAAGGAGCGCACAACTTTTTGGAGTGCCTCCTTCAAAGAATGGTTGGTACGTTCTATCTGACCTGAGCTCTGCGGGTGATCATAGAATCATAGAATCATAGAAATGTAGAGTTGGAAGAGACCACACGGGCCATCCAGTCCAACCCCCTGCCATGCAGGAACACCCTCAAAGCACTCCCGACAGATGGCCATCTAGCCTCTGCTTAAAAACCTCCAAAGAAGGAGACCCCACCACACTCCGAGGCAGCGTATTCCACTGCCGGACAGCCCTGACTGTCAGGAAGTTCTTCCTGAGGCTCAAGTGGAATCTCCTTTCCTGCAGCTTGAATCCATTGCTCCTTGTCCTGGTCTCTGGAGCAGCAGAAAACAAGCCCTCTCGTTCCTCTACATGGCATCCCTTCAAATATTTAAACATGGCTATCATGTCCCCTCTTAACCTTCTCTTCTGCAGACTAAACATACCCAGCTCTCTAAGTCTATTCTCATAGGGCATGGTTTCCAGGCCTCTCACCATTTTGGTCGCCCTCCTCTGGACATGCTCCAGCCTGACCATGTCCTTCTTGAATTGGGATGCCCAGAACTGGACACAGTATTCAAGATGAGGTCTAGCCAAAGCAGAGTAGAGTGGTGCCAGTACCTCCCTCGATCTAGACACCATGCTCCTATTGATGCAGCTGAGAATTGCATTGGCTTTCTTGGCTGCCGCATCACACTGCTGACTCATGTTCAGCCTCTGGTCTATTAAGACTCCTAGATCCCTTTCACACGTACTGCTATCCAGCCACGTGTCCCCCATCCTATTTTTCTGTATTCCATTTTTTCTACCTAAGTGTAGGACCTTACACTTCTCTCTGTTCAATTTCATTTTGTTAGCTTTGGCCCAGCTCTCCAATCTGTCCAGGTCATTTTGAATTTTGATCCTGTCCTCTGGCCTATTAGCAACCCCTCCCAATTTGGTGTCATCTGCAAATTTGATGAGCATGCCCTCTATTCCTTCATCCAAGTCATTGATGAAGATATTGAACAGCACTGGGCCCAGGACAGAACCCTGTGGCACCCCGCTAGTCACTTCTCTCCAGGATGAAAAACAGCCATTTGTGATCACCCTTTGGGTTTGGTCGGTCAACCAATTACAAATCCAACTAACAGTAGCCCTGTCCAGCCCGCATTTTACTAGCTTCTTTGCAAGAATGTCATGGGGAACTTTGTCAAAGGCCTTACTGAAATCGAGAAATGCTACATCCACAGCATTCCCTTCATCTATCAAGCTAGTAACTCTCTCATAAAAAGAGATAAGATTAGTCTGGCATGACTTATTTTTGAGAAATCCATCTTGACTTCTCGTGATTACCGCATTGCTTTCTAAGTGATTAGAAACTAACTGCTTAATGATCTGCTCCAGAATCTTTCTGGGTACTGATGTCAGGCTGACTGGGCGATAATTATTTGGGTCTTCTTTTTTTCCCTTCTTGAAGACTGGGACAACATTTTCCCTCCTCCAGTCTGCTGGAACTTCTCCTGTCCTCCAAGATTTCTCAAAGAGTATAGCAAGCGGTTCCGAAAGACCTCTGCCAGTTCTTTTAATATCCTAGGATGCAATTCATCTGGTCCTGGAGACTTGAATTCATCCAGTGTGGCCAGGTATTCTTGTACCACCTCTCTACCTATTATGTGCCTCATTTCCCCTGCTTCCTCACCTGCTTGCCAACTGCCAGGTTGAGTGCTTGTATCCTTCTGGGAAAAAACTGAGGCAAAGAAGGTGTTAAGTAGTTCTGCCTTTTCTCTTCCCCCTGTTAGTAAGTCGCCATCTTCTCTGCGCAGCAACCCCATCGTCTCCTTCTTTTTCCTTTTGCTACGGACATATTTTAAAAAGCCATTTTTATTGTTTTTGATGTCTCTGGCCAGCCTAAGTTCATTCTGTGCTTTAGCCTTTCTGACCTCCTCCCTACATCTCCTGGCTACTTGCTTAAATTCTTCTTCGGTGGTTTCCCCCTTCTTCCATTTCCTGTACATGTTTCTCTTAACACTTCGCTCAACATGATGCTCTACATGGAATCGTTGGCATATGCCCAGTGCCCTGCAAAACTCTTGGGTCACCTCTCCAGTGAAGTGAACTCCAAGATCCGAGTCAAGGTCATGTGACACACCCCAACGAGCCCGATCATTATTGAACAGCAGCCACGCAGCTGTGCTGGCTGTATTGTCTCTGCAGGGAAAAGCCTCGACCCATTTGCTAAAGGGATCAAGTACTGTCAGACAGTACTTGTTCCCTCTAGGTGTGGTGGGCAAAGGACCTATGAAATCAATTTGGATTTGGGTCCAGGGACCCTCAATCCGTTGGTGCTGAATGGGAGCCTTGGGTCCGGAGGGGTCAGCATTGACCATGGCACAAGAAAAGCAATTGTCAACCCAATGGTTCACATCTTGCTTTATCTGGGGCCACCAACTGGTTTCCCTAACTCTATCCAACATGACACCTTGTCCACGATGTCCTTGTTCGTGAATGAACTGAATCACGTCGCCTCTCAGATCTTTGGGCACTATCCAATGGTGCTCTCCACTGGAATCTACTGCCCAGAACACACCATCCATCGGTTCTATTTTAAAGCGGCCAGACTTGTCAGTACCATTCCTGGCCAGCTGAGAAATCTCTGGGTACCCCTTCTGCAGGGTGCCTAAGTCAAATATCAGCTGTTTAGGGTTGACATTAATGGCGGCGATGGGAGCCCCATCGTCCTGCAAGGCAGCGTCCTTGGCAAGGGCATCTGGTCGGTTGTTCCAAATACACAAAGCCGTGCCTTTCCTTTGATGCCCTCGGACATGAGCAACCCAAGTAGGGGCAGTCCTCTCTTCAATTTGGGCAGCGATATTGACCCATTTATCCAGATGGGCTATGGGTTTCCCATCTGTGGTTTTCAAATCATTTTCGAGCCAAATTGGGAGCCATACACTGGCTGCTTTAGCAGTCCAATCTGAGTCCATGTAAATGGTTAGGGGACATTCAGCGGTTCGTGCTCTAAGATAACCTTTAGAGCTTCTACTTCGCCCACTTGGCTAGAGTGGGGCCTGGCTTTCCCCTGGAGGGTGAAGGAATCTGTGACTCGGATAGCTCCAAAGCCTGTCCGAGGGCTACCGTCCACGTGCATGGAGGAACCATCACAGAACCAAAAAGTAAAGCCCTGCAATTGAGCTTCTTCAAGAGAAGCTCCCCACTCCACTGGCCGATTAGTCTTAAGCATAGGTGGCAAAGGGCACTCATGCATGGCTCCGGTCACAACTAGACCGTAGGGAGCCGGGGGATCTTGCGGTTGCTTTTGAAAATCCACCCCATGTGACACAGGGAAACAGTCCATTTGGCTATCCTTGCATTGGATACCTGGCCGTTCTGGACTTTTCCAGACAAAATATACCTAAGCAGTGTGTGGGGGGGGGGGTCTGGACAACCACACGGGTGCCTCCAATCATAAAGTGAGTTAAGGCCCAGACTAGCACTAGGTATGTTTTCTCGCAAGAGGTGAATTTGGTCTCATGGGAGTTCAAATTGAGTGCCATTCAATTGCTGCGAGAGAACTGCTCCTATACTCCTATCTGAGGCGGCTAGTTGTATGAGGAAGTGGAAGAAGAGGCTTTGCCTTGGCCAGGTATCACCTATCTTATCTCTGTACATTTCATTTCTTTTTCTGCCCAAGTGAAGTACCTTACACTTCTCCCTGTTGAAATTCATTTTTTTAGCTTTGGCACAGCTCTCTAATCTGTTAAGATCATTTTGAATTCTGAATCCTGTCCTCTCTGATGTTAGCTACCCCTCCTAATTTGGTGTCATCTGTAAATTTGATAAGGATGCCCTATATTCCCTCATTCAAATTATTGATAAAAATGTTGAATAGCACCCCAGGCCCAGGATAGAACCTTGTGGCACTGTTACACCCCAGAGTAACCCTAAGAGAGGGCCCCTAAAATTGGCATGACTTCTCCCATATTGGAAATTGGCTAGCAAAGGTCGGTTGCAAGTAAAAATTGGTTTTGAATTAGATTCTTAAGACCAACAATGCCCTTTTCTGCTGTATGGGAACGTAGACAACGTCCTTTAGGCTAAAAGACAATGACCTATTGTTCCAAGTCACATATCTCTAGGCAGCCACAATAGACTCTCTCCTTGAATAATAAAAAGGTTGTCTCAGCCCCAAGCCACACTGATGAACTTTGCTAGGATAGACAATCAAAGTCTATCAATTTGGAATTTTAAACCTATCACGTACCTGGACTTTCCCGGGAGGAACAATACCGAGGAGGGGTCGTGATATTTGCCTAACATTATATTCGGCAATCGTCGCCCATTAACGCCACTTTGCTAGCTTGTAACTGTCAGGAGACTTGACTAGTTTTGTCAGCTGCTGTGTATGGACTCTTGTGCCAGGGAAATAACATATGTCATGTGACATCCTGTCAGGCCCACTACTTTTGTTTTCCCTAGCAGAGAGTCCCCTATCACCACTACAGGTCTCCTTTGAAGATTGACAGGGGCCAACCTACATGCTGAATCTTTCAAGATCCCCTGCACATTCTCTGGCAACTGATATTGTTGCTTTTGCTTCTGTCCCCCATCCTCACAGAGAATTTGAATCCATTCCATAGCTCCAAACAAAGAGAAAGATCCCTCCTGGTCTTTCTATTTCTATATACCACATTCCCCCAAATGTCTACCTCCTGTGTTTCAAAACTGGCCTCTTCTTCAGAGACATACCTTGTATGTTCTTCATCCAGTAGTGTCTGCTCTGCTCTGTCCAAGAGAACCTCATGCTCCCTAATATGCTGAAACTTCCTTTCCAACAGACCTTATCACAGGGGTTTTTGGCAAGATTTGTTCATACAGAGTTTCCCTTTGCCTTCCTTTGAGGCTGAGGGAGTATGACTTGCTCAAAGTCACCCAGCAGAAGGAAGTTCCCAATTTCAAAGTACACTCCCGAAGTGTTAAAGAAAAGTGCTTCAGCTGGTGGCGAAGCACATGTTTTCCTTGCAAAAGATCCTACTTATCTCTAAAAATTTTGGAAAAGATTGTTGGCCCAGATTCTGGAAAACCACAGGCAGCCTAAGACTAAATGAAGTATGATTTCTTTCTTTCTTTCTTCTCTCTCTCTCTCTCTCTTTTTTTTTTTTTTTTTTTGAGTGAGAGACATCTGTAAATAATATTTATTTCTGTGATGACAGATGAACTCTTAGGAGATTACTGTAGGAGATTACTATGGGGACCTCAACTGTCCCATCATCAGAGGCAATCCCACCTCTGTTTTACTTAGACACAGCAGGTGAAAGGCCCACCCTCCATCCTAATTGCCACTGTTCTAACCTTGGAGAAAAAGAAAAAACAGCAGTATCAGTTGTGTTACTGCGGTAGTTAGCCCTCTCCAGGGGTCTACAATTTATTAATATCTAATATCAAATATATCTCCACGTGCCTGAGAGGGTGCCCCGGACAAGCAGGCAGGTAGGCATGGCCAAACGGCTGTGATCAGGAAAAACCCGGTCTGGCCAGTATACAATCTGTCACATAGCCCCAGGAGCCCTCCAGACATGCACACATTAGAACATAGAAAGGGTCCTCTCCCCTGAGAAGCCGGCTTGACAGGATTAGAGATCCTGACAAACAGCCAGTCAAGCGAGAGCAATTTGCATATAGCCGCGGCTTTTGACAAGCCTGGCAAAAACCAATCAAACTAAAACCTTGACATTTTGGAGCTTTGTCCTCCTAATCATGCATATTTTGGAGCTTTGTTTTAGCTCCTCAACTCATTGTTCTCCCGGGGAAAGGATTAGCCCTCCAGGTACACTTTCCCCTATAAAATGACCCGGTTTTTTGAACAGTGCCTCGGATCGCTCCGGTTTCCTCTCAGCTCCACGCCACTCCGTCTGGCTATTCCCTCAGCCATCCATGTGCTGAGCCACTTCTCTTGCTCCACTGCTGTCTCAGACTTCAGACCAGGTGCAATATACCCCGAAAATACCTCTTCAAAGTCCCGTATCAATTTTCCTCTCTTTTATTTTTTGCTAGGGTCTGTGTGAGTGAGCGTGTAAGTGCGAACTTGTGCAAGGACTGATTTTTAAATAAAAATAATTTAATTAGCAATTTGGTGTGGTTTTTGGCTTGGCCTGACCCCGTAAACATTGGGTTGAAAAGATTTTGCTAGGTTAACCTGCCTCTTGTAGTGCCACAGCTTGTGCTCTAGCTAATTCCCATTCCCCATTGATTGTGGCATATTAAGGTGTTCCCCACAGGACCCCCAGAAACCAGGGTAACAGTTGGCCTTAATCCCTACCCCCACTACCATATCCTTTTTCTTTTATGTCATGCCTTAGTTATATTGTAAGCCTGAGGACAGAGACCTGTGTTATTGTTCTTTTACAGCTGATCTTTTGGATTCTGTATCCACACATTCAACTATACAGTGCTTGAAAATATTCCCCCCTTCCAAAAAAAAAATCTAAAAAGCATGCTTACATTTTGCTGTTTTATAAAGGATACCATTTTACTACACCATTGTACATAATGGGATTTGACCACCCACGACTTTTGGTATCCACAGGCAGTCCTGGAACCAAACCCTAGTGCACAGTGATGGTACTATATAAATAAATGATGATGATGATGATAACGACAACAACAACAACAACATGTCCAGAATTACCACCAGCACTGGACAACTGCTGCTAACGTAGACACCATGTCCATACCTAACCACTCCAATTGTTGGGAACTGCAACCTTTCCATGCTCTGAATTCACTGCTAGTTAGGCTGCATGATCACTGTAAGTTTAGAGGCAAACCTCTGTTCACACCCACTCTCTTCCTCTTGCATTTAAACATCCTTTGTTCCTGGGGTTTTCGTCTCTCTGTTTACTCTCGCTTTCCTTTCTGCCCGCCTGCCTGCAAGCATGAGGATGGGAGCTCTCCAAGGTGGAGACTCTAATGAAAGCATATGATTGCTGATCATTTTCTTACCCTTTTCTTCAGGAACATGAACCTATTCATGCTCTTGCAGACATACAATATCTGTATATAACTACTTATATACTTTTATAAACAAAACGGAATTTCTGTTTACTTCTCAGCTACAGTTAAGTATGTTTAAAGGAAGTTAGGTGGGCTGGTCAGCTCTTCAAACTTCTGTTTGCCTACTATTGCTCTGCTATGTAGAAGGATCCACTAAATCTCTTATTTTCCAATAGGTTATGGGTCCAGGGCAGAACAGTTGGAATTTTGTTATTTTTCCTTTGTGTTAGTTTGTTTTTGAAAGTGGTTGTTTTTCCCCCTTCCCCCTCCTTTTTGAAAACACACAACTAGCTAGAAGTTTTTATTTTTCTCTTTGGGCTACTGATTCCTATTTTTTGAATTGCTAGTCAAAGCAAGATGTTGCCTGAAGACACAACTTCACCTCCCAAATCTGTGAGCTAACTAGTGAAAATTATACTGAATGGAGGCAGAAAGTAGACATTGCTCTTGACTACTATGAAGACTTTGATTCAATTCAAAAGGAAAAACTAGAGGATGCTGTTGATGCAATTCAATGGAAGAGAAAAGATTCTTTGGCAAAATACATAATTAGTAATTCTTTGGAAGCTGATCAACTAATCTATATAAGAAGGTGTACTACTGCACAGGAAATGTTAGATAAAACTAAAATTGCATTTGGCTTCTCATGTGATAAATCCCAATTAATTTAGATGAAGAAACTTGTGCAGCTTCAGGTTCATACAAAAGCAGGCTGTGAAGCTTATATTAGCATTGATTATAGTTTTTTATTATAGTTTTTATTTGATTATAGTTGATTATAGTTTTTTTATTAAATTGATTGATTATAGTTTTTTTTTATTAAATTGAATTCATGTGGATTTCAATTTACTGATAGGCAAAAGTTTTGCTTCCTTACTGGAACACTGGGAGAACAACTTAATATATTTGTTTCAATCTTAAAAAGTTTAAAGAGATTAAATTTCAAAGAAGCAATTTCAAGGCTTAGAACACAGTGTACTGATCAGAGGTCCTCAGCCTCTGCCCTTACACAGAAACCAGGTGGAACAAATTACTTGGTCATTAAGAAGGGTAGACCCACAGCTCTGCCTATGGACCAATCAGAGATTCATTGCTATAACTGCAACAGAAAGAGTCACATTGCAAAGAACTGTACCTTTCCCAAAAGCCATCAGCCAATGGTAGCTCTCCAGCTGCACAATCTACAACACAAAGGCAGCATGGTTCAGCTGAATAGAGCAAACAGCCCCACAGAGGAAATAATTTTCTTCTAAAGGGAAAGACCCTGGCAGTTGATGGACACAAACAGGAACCAGATTGTTGGATTATAGACTCTGGCTGTACCAGTCACAGGATATTTTCTGGTGCTTGTTTTGATACAATTGATAGAGATGCTAAAGGAAATATTCAAATTGCGAGCGGTGAATCCACGCAGATACCAGGATCAGGAGGCTGTACTTTAAATTGCCTATTATCTAATAGCAAAGTTACCCAGAATGTAGCAGATGATGTTTTGTTTATTCCTGTGTTACACTGCAACATGCTCAATGTTGCTGCTTTAGATAAGAAAGGATTTGAAATGCTTTTCAAGCAAGGAAAATGCACAGTTACCAAAGATATGTATTTTTTGCTCAGGCATTCAAGAATAATGGTGTGTTTGAGCTACATCTTTCAGCTCAACAAGCTAATGTTGCTAAAGCACAGGTGAATTAGAACAGCCTTGACCTATGTGGCACAGATGTCTTGGACATCATGCTCCAAAGATGATTCTTGAACTACAAAACCAGAACATGGCCACAGGAATCAAGATGGATCAACGAGACAATGAGAACACTACCAGGTGTGTAACTTGTGTTGAACAAAGGTCAGTCAGGCCCTCTTTTCAGCCAAGGACTGAAAAGAGAACCACCAAGGTACTAGATATCATTCACAGTGATCTGTGTTGTCATTTAAAAAGTGCTTTCACTTGGCAAAAACAGATATGCTTTAATTTTTGTGGATGATTTTTCAAGGTACTTTTTCAAAATTTTTCAAGATATTACTTATCTTCTGAAAGAGTCAAGCTCAAGACATGCTGCAGAAGTAAGTTGCCATGGTGAGAATCAAATTAGAGAAGACACCAAAGACCATCCAAATGGATTCTCGTGGTGAGTACATCTCACATCACAAACAAGCTTTCTTGGATAAGCATGGCATTTGGCACAGGAGAAGCATAAGTCACACTCCTGAGCAGAATGGGATTGCTGAAAAGAAGCTGAGATTTCTCCTGGAGATAACAAAGTGCATGCTGACAGATGCTCATCTTCCTGTGCTGGATATGTATACTACATTGTTGTAATGTTGGCATCTTGGAATAGCCAAAGGCTTGGATTCCCATCATATGTTACATCTCATCCTATGTTAAACCTTGTGCATAAGTTGAGTGATTGTTGCAAGTGTGCAATGAGACATAAGTCAATTATCACAGTATGCTAGATGAAGATGAAGAAAATTATGTTCTTAATGCTTTTGATATAGGGTTCTGTTAGAGATCTGTTATATGTTACAAGTCATATGCCTTGCTGGAGAAATATGTTACACTTGCTTCTAGAATGTATAACCATTGTTACCCTGATTTCTGGGGGTCCCGGGAGGAACTCCTAAATGTGCTCACAACAATGGGGAGGGAATTAGCACAGAGCACAAGTTGGCAATGCAGGAGGCAGGGTAACGTAGCGAGATCTTGAACCCTATGTCTACGGGGTCAGGCTGAGTCAAGGATGAGACAGATGTTGAAATTAATAATTGTTTTATTTAAGCACAATCAAAAAAATGTATGCAACACACTCACACAAGAAATTATGGAAAGAAAGGTAGTAGCAGATAGAGGGATTTTTGAGGAGGTTTGGTATGGGAAATGCTATACCTGTCCTGAAGCCTGGTTAGAAGCGGAGAAGCTGGGGAGCATGGATCTCAGCACGTGGAGCTGAGGGGAAGGCTCGCTTGACAAAGCGACAGCAACGTGGGATGGAAGCCAAGAGCGATCCGAGGAAGCGCTCAAAGTCAGGGGTTCTTATAGGGAAAACTGTGGCTACAGGCTAGCTCGTACTTGGGGAAAATAATGAGTTTGGGGCTGGAGACAAAGCCTCCAAAAGGTCAGTATTTGAATGATTGCATTATAGCCAAATTGTCAATAGAGTAGCCAGTATGAAAATGCAGAGTGCTTGAGTGTTGTATAGTTCGATCATCAAGCTGCCAGCGCAGGGCAGAGGATCTTTTGAAAGTTGCGTGCATACATAATTGAGGTACTTGCCTTGAGGTCTCCTGAAGCTGTGAGTCGGCTATTTCTGACCTGCCTGTATTTGTTTGGAATATTACAATGATTATCGGCCGAGCCTGTGTGCGTGCTTGTCCGGGGGCCTCGTAAGCACGTGGAGAGGAATGGGTATAGGAAGCCAAATTATTGATATCAAAATGATATCTTTAATATCCCACAAGCTCGGGCTAGCAATGGCAGTAACAATTCCCCCCGAAAATGGGCGATGTTGGGGACAATATCGATCATTTTCCAATTAAAAAATCAAAAATAGTTTTGGAGCCAAACAGGGGTCTACAGGTTCAGAGGTAGTATTTGTCCATAGGGAAAGGGAAATTCAGGGAAAAACAAAGGGTTTCTATCTTATAAAAACATTCCTAACTAAAACCTAAACACATTCACACAAATGCATATCAATAATAAGCAGTAAAACAACAATAAATCGTCCCAACAATTGAGAAGCGGCAGTAAATGAGCAGTTGAAGCAAATGTCAAATTGCAAAACAGTTGAGTCTTTGAAGCAAAGCATGCCTTCCAATGAAGCACTGCAAGTCTTGAGCAAAGATAAAGTGGTAGCAGTTACAATGTATCCAATTTTGCAAAACTAGCTAACAATCGTGAGCTGACTATTAGCTGCTTGCATCTTGTAGGTCTTGCAGAAAGAAATAGTCCATATGAAGCTTCTTCATGGATCAAGAAGGCAAGAGTCTTTCCAAATGGGTTTTTAAGTCCAAAAGTCCTTTGTTTCTGTCAGGAGGTGTTTGGGTCACCCCCCCCCCCATGGTCCCACAGATGCTGCAGAGGACTCGGGCATCCCGTCAGACCAACTCCTGATTGGAGCTGCGATTTTCTTCTTCACCCCCCCCTCGATACCCAGGGGAGATGGTCAGGTCCAGGAGGTCTTCCCAGTTCTCCGGATCCATCGACCTATAGCTATTTTGGCAACAGAACTGACAACAAGGTTATCCAATACATAGGTAAAATGCAAATTACCAGCTCAGCACCTGATGGGAGTTCAAGTTGAAACAATTTTTGCTCACTGTGAGCTGAAAGTGTGTGTGGGAGCAAGGATTTAAATAGTCCCCAAGTATAAAGCTGTTTTGGCCTTTGGAAGGCCGAGAACGGAGTGAAGTTGTGAATTCAGAACCTGCATCAACCCACTGGCCCCGCAGCCGGGTTAGCCAAAGTCATTCCAGAACAAGCTTGGATAGAGATATCCAATGTCATTCAGGAATGCGACCTGGTTCCAGTTAGCAGACAAATAGCCAAAGTCATTCCAGACAGGATGAGATGTCTCACTTGGCAGTTCGCTGAGGTCCTCCCCCCGTCGCTCAAGCCCAGAGCTGGACTCCAAGCCTGATGATGTATACTGAGGGCTTCAGGGTCTGCAGGTACGGTGCTGGTAGCTAGATGTAAGTTCTGAGTGCACAACTTCCCTACCTCAAGAAAGCTGGATTCCGAGGCAGGCCTGAGAGATGGTTGCCTTCGGATAGGCTTTTGAAACCAAATGGGACATTCAATTTAAAACAATTCATATTAACAATTAACTATTTACAAACTATAAGCCTCGGAGCTCTCAATAAAACCGGCCAGCTTGTAGCTGGAAAATTTGTTTCTTGACCCACAGTGCGAGGCCAATTAAGCATATGGCAAGTATGACTTGAAAGACAACCAGAATTATTAAAGGGTGCAAAGCGAAGTGGGCAATCGCTTGCCCCATGGACAACCAGGTGAAGGTGTCCCACCATGACTGATGTGAGGCTGATTCCAAATCTTGCTATAACTAAAACTATCAATATTACGAAAACACTGTACCCAATGGTGATGAAATAACTGGATAAATCAAATGAGTGTGTACTGTTGGACCAATGGTCGCTAAGGCGAATGTGTGGGTGGGAAAACAACAACCACCGCTTTTCCCAGTGATCCCACTGTGTCCATGCTAACTTCAGATACGGCTGGCAGGCAGGAATGACTTTCAAAATATTAACTACTGTGAAATTTAGAACCATGATGGTGACAACGGGCTGGGAGTTCACGTATGCGACCACTTCGATATCCCTACGTATTACGGTGGTCCCCACATATATGGCAGAGGAACTAGTGGAAGGAGGAGTATAAGCAGGGGAATCTGGGCACCATATTTTCCCACAGGAGAATTTACAGCCTGTCGGAATTAGGGTGAAGTTTTGGCAAGTGAACAGAAAGGTTTTCCATTCCCATGCCGGGCGGCAATCTTGATAAGTAAATCTAATTACAAACAGTGAAGCACTGCAGTGAGTGCTCAGCACCATTTTAACGGTTAGTGGAGCAGTGGCTGTTGCCATTTCTGTATAGAGTTTGGCATCGTGGTTTGCAACGGCCATTCTCACACCTGAACTAAGTCTGTTTCTGGGGCATACCTGGATATGAGTGAACAATTCAAAGGGGTATTGTTTTTGGAACCATAGCAACAGCTGAGACTTGCGTAGCAAGGCTTCTGCCTCCAGGTATGGATTCCAATGGCAGACTGTCTGCACAGTATATTGCCAATCGGTGACAAATTGAGTGGTATATTCTGGCGAGGCTGTGAGTATACATTTACATAGTGAAAACAACATCACAATCCAAGTGAACGGTCCTATTCCTTCTCCTTGTAGGGAACACAGATATGGGAGTCCGTCACTACTTATCCTAACTACACAAATACAAATACACATAGGAACCATCTACATAATCGGGAAGCCAGAGAGATTGTCACTTCTCTTCATCCCACTCAGACAATGCCAATTTAACCATTGTCAAACGCCTCATAAATTGAGACAAACGTCTCAGACAAATTAACAGCTGGCACTTCCTTGCCATTTACAGAAGTTTGGCAAATCACGGAGTTCACGTTAGGTTTTTGGGCGCCTGGATCTTCCGGCTCGGGAATTACCACTGAGGCAGGATCAACAAGCTGACCTTTCCATTCTTTAAGTTGGGAAATGTGGAAGAATTTAAGCCAGTCTCCCTTCTTCTTTGGTATGTGGACCTGGTATACTGCAGGGGAAGTCCTTTTCACAATGGGGACGGGACCCACCCATTTAGCGACAAGAGAGTGCTTGTCCTTATAGAAGTTTCTATAAAGGACCAGCTGCCCTTCTTCCTACTGGCATGGGTGATGAACCCATCCCAGCCTCTTGTCCATCTTTTGCAGGTTCTTACCTGGTTGCTCTGCTACCTGCCTATGTATTTGTCCTATATACTGGATCAGATTCTTCACCCACTCGTTATTCAAAATGACGGGTTCCAAATCTGATGGCAAGCTAGTGTCAATCCAGAAGGCTTCTGGCAACATTATTTTATGCCCTGTCATAACCATGTGTGGCGTAAAACCATGTGATGCCACGGTGCCTCTGAATGCCATCAAGATAATGGGCAGCTTGACGTCCCAATCCTTCCCTGAGGAGTGCACAACCTTCCAGAGTGCTTCCTTCAAAGAACGGTTGGTATGTTCTATCTGTCCTGAGCTTTGCGGGTGATGCGCAATGTGGAATCGCTGGTGTATGCCCAGGGCCTTGCACAATTCTTGGGTCACCTCTCCAGTGAAGTGAACTCCAAGATCCAAGTCAAGGTCACGTGACACGCCCCAGAGAGCCTAGACATTGTTGAACAGCAGCCACGCAGCTGTGCTAGCTGTATTGTCTCTGCAAGTGAATGCCTCTACCCACTTGCTAAAGGGATCAATTACCATCAAGCAGTACTTGTTCCTTCTAGGTGTAGTGGGTAAAGGACCTATAAAGCCTATCTGGATTCTGGTCCAGGGACCCTCAATCCGTTGATGCTGAATGGGGGCTTTGGGACCGGAGGGGTCAGCATTGACCGTGGCACAAGATAAGCAATTGTCAACCCATTGGTTAACATCTTGCTTCATCTGGGGCCACCAACCAGTTTCCCTAACCCTGTCCAACGTGACTCCTCATCCACGGTGTCCCTGCTTGTGAACAAATTGGATCATGTCTCCGCGGAGGTCTTTGGGCACAATCCAATGGTGCTGGCCACTGGCATCGACGGCCCAAAATACTCCTTCCAGCTGTTCTATCTTAAAGCGGCCAGACAAGTTGGAGCCGTTTCTGGCCAGTTCTGCAATCTCTGGATCTCCCTTCTGAAGGCTACCCAAGTCAAACATAGGGGGAAGCAACAGCTGCTTGGGATTGACATTGATGGTGGCAATGGGGGCCCCATCGTCCATCAAAGCTGCATCCCTGGCGAAGGCATCTGCCCGGTTTTCCACACGCAAGTAGCCGTGCCTTTCTTTTGGTGCCCTCGGACATGAGCAACCCATGTAGGGGCAGTTCTCTCTTCAATTTGGGCAGCAATGTGAACCCATTTGTCCAGATGGGCTATGGGTTTCCCATCTGCAGTTTTCAAATCATTTTGGATCCAGATTGGAAGCCACACACTGGCTGCTTTAGCAGTCCAATCTGAGTCAGTGTAGATGGCTAATGGGCAGTCAAGCGGTTCGTGCTCTAAGATAGCCTTTAGAACTTCTACTTCCGCTGCTTGGTTAGAGTGGAGCCTGGCTTTTCCCTGTAGGGTGAAGGAGTCTGTGACGCGGATCACTCCAAAGCCTGTCAGTGGGCTACCGTCCACATGCATGGAGGAACCATCACAGAACCAACATGTAAAGCCTTGCAATTGAGCCTCTTCGAGAGAAGCTCCCCATCCCACCAGCCAATTGGTCGTATGCATAGGTGGTAAAGGACACTCATGCGTGGCTCCGGTCACAACTAGACCATAGGGAGCGGGGGATCTTGTGGTTGTTTCTGGAAATCCACCCCACATGACACCAGAGAAACGGTCCATTTGGCTATCCGTGCGTTGGATACCTGGCCGCTCTGGACCTTTCCAGACAAAATGTACTTAAGCGGTGGGGGGGGTCTGGACAAGCACACGGGTGCCTCCAATCATAAATTCCCAGTGCGTTAGAGCCCAGACTAGTGCGAGGCATGTTTTCTCGCAGGGGGTGAATTTAGCCTTATGGGAGTTCAAATTACGGGAGGCGTAAGCTATTACTCGCTGAGTGCCATTCAGTTGCTGCGATAGGACTGCTCCTATACTCCTATCGGAGGTGGCTAGTTGTATGAGGAATGGTCTAGACATGTTAGGGTGTGCCAATGCTGGCGCTTCAACTGTGTAAAAGCCTGTTGTTGTGCATCTTCCCACTCCCACTGGGCATTCTTTTTCAACAGGGCATATAGAGGCTTTGCCTTGGTGGCGAAAGACTCCATAAAATCCCTGGAGAAATTGAAAGTTCCGAGGAGCGAGCAAAGAGAATGCATGTCTGTGGGGGCAGGTAATTTCATAATTACCTCGACCCTTTGTGCATCAGGAGTGCGTCCTTCTGCTCCTAGACAAAGACCTAGGTATTTGACCTCCGTGGTTACCAACTGTGCCTTTTCCCTACTGGCTTTGAATCCAGTGTCTCTAAGGATAGCCAGTACTTCATGGGTAATGTCCCTCGTATTGTCTTCCAAATTCGAATGGATGAGGATGTCGTCCGGGTAGGACAAGACGTGGGCTCGTGAGGCTCGCTGCAGCCTAGTCCACATCTTGACCACATGGGCATGGCAGATGCTAGGGCTTGAATGAAAACCCTGAGGCGTTCTTTTAAATACGTACTGTTGCCCTCGAAATGTGAAGGCGAACTTATACCAGCACGCTTCATGTAGCGATATTGAATGGGAGGCGTTAGCCAGATCCAATATGCTATGATATTTGCCTCCAGCCCCAATGGCAGACAAGATCTCATTGTATTTGGCCATGACTGGTGCTATGGGGGGAATGACAGAGTTCAAAGCCCTGAAATCCACTGTCATTCGCCACGTTTTACCGTCGGCCTTGAGCACAGGCCACAAGGGCGCATTACAGATGGACTGCATAGGAGTGACTACGTCCCACTTGACGAGTCCTTCAATTGTCTTTCCTGTGCCTTCCTCTGCCTCTGCAGGATACTTGTACTGCTTTTGTGGCGGGGGATCCTTGCCTTCGATTAACATGCAAGCACCCTTCACCTTGCCACACTCAATTTTGTCTTGAATCCAAACTTCAGGGAAGGCTTGTACCCATGGGTCAGTGGCCACATACTGCACAGGGGCAGGGGCCTTAATAGCAGCACAGTGGTGTACCGTGGAAATCTTGGGGAGGTCCCTTGTCTAATTGCCACCAAAATTATTTCCCCAGAGGAATCCGATGCCCAAAAGGCCTTCGTCTTCCCCGCGGTTCTCACAAGCCCACAGTTTAAAACTGAACGTGTTGATGGACATAGGGATGCTAATCCAAGCCTTAGCTTGGTGTCCACCCCACCATATCCAGTCAACTGGACAGTCTCGGGGGTGGGCTCACCGTGTCTCACCAATTTGGGGTGCAGCACATTCAATGCTGAACCAGAATCCACAAGAAGAGTGGCAGGAGTCTTGTCCCTCTCAGTCCCAATGCCTGCCTTCACTCAGAACCTTCCCCACTTATCTGGCTTCAGCTGAGCCACGACGTTGCGGGGAAGCTTCCTGGACCGGGGGCACCCCTATTCCTGCAGGTCCAGGCTGGGATAGTATCCTGTCGGAGGAGGACCGCTGGTTACAGCGCTAACCGGCTGCTTACTTCCCGCCTGAAACTGCTTCACCAGGGCCTCAATAAGCTCGGATGTTGGCCTCTTGTCGAACTGGCTCATGTCCAGTCAGAACCATCTAAGCATATTCCAGATCCGAACTCTATCTGAAGAGTACATCTGGGCTGTCGGGTCATAATCACCAGACGTCTCCTGAGGAGCACCAGTGTCTGGGGTTTGCTTTGGGGCTACGGGCGGCTGAGCGGAGTTCCCAGTCCTGCTGGGCAGACCGTGGGAGTCCCTAGCCTGCCACTGCCTATTGTCCTGTCTGGGAGGAGGGCGTGAGTTCCAATTCCCCTTGGGAACGGAATTTGGAGCCGTCTTCCTATGCTGGGAATGGGGTCCATAGTTGGAGTAGGTAACCTCCTGTATGGGCTCCCAGTTACCTCCATCACGTCTATGGGGCTTGGATGGAAGTTTCAGGGAACCAGCCTTGCGGCGCAGGTCAGCGACCCGCTGGAGGTTGCTCCCGAATTCCTCCCAACCTGTAGTGGCAGGATCCACTAACCCTAGAGCCATCTTTGTCTCATGGTTCAAGCCTCTGTACAATAGAGTCTTGAACTCCACGTGGTTAAAGTTATAGCCACCAGGAGCTAGGGGAACCTTTTCGGCTAGAATGGCTAAAAGCTGTTTTCTGGCCATGTACGCTTCTGGGTTTTCTTTAGGGCCTTGCTGTTCCATAACATAGAGAACACTCGCACTTTTTCCGGGCCACAAGATTCTAATTACCTCCCTCATCCATTCGTGGGCCTCCAAGCGGACTAGCCCTCAGGCGGCCATGGCAGACTCCAATGTGGGGAGCTCGGATGGTGACATGCACAGCCTCACCAGCTGAGTTAAGTCCTGGCCCGTTGGCTGTAGGGTGAGAGTGGATCACTGTGTTTAACCACATGATCCCTGTTTGTCTGTTCAGAGGACCAAGTTGATCCGCTATCGCCTTGGCCTCAGTTGCTGTCCAGGGGACTCGTGTCTCAGTTACCTGAGTCTCCTGTACTTCATGTCTATCTGATCCTCCCTCTCCTAGGAGGGTGGTCCGTCTGGTAATGGACCGTGTCTTGACCGGCTGGACTGGGATTCTGGAGTCTCTCCAGTCTGGGTTGTGGAGAAGGGTGGCCAGAGCGTCCTCTGGCAGCAGCTCCTCAAGGGAAAATGAGGGGAGAAGTACAGGGCACACCACAGAGATCAAGGCTTTGCGGGTGTGGAGCTGACTCTCCAGCGCCTCAATCTGTTTATGGCAAGCCGCATGACTGATAGCCTCATGCTGTTCCTTCACTTGGCTCACCATAAACTTGGCTGCAGACCTGGCGCGAGCAAGCTCAGCCTCTAAGGCATGAGCCTTCTCCTCCCAAGTCTGAGCCTGCAAGATGGCAGCACTCAGTTTTTGTGCGACAGACACGAACATTACTTTGTCCATGCACAGAGCCTCCATCTCGGCGTGAAGCCAGGCATTTTCCTTCTCTACCTCTCCTAGCTTATCTCTGGTCTCAACCAGGGCTTTTGAGGCATCTCTGGTGGTCAACCAAAGTCCCAGGCTGCCAAAGCATCCTTTGATGGCCCGAACGGGTTCTTTGACTGGTGTGCCTGAGCGTACACCTCCCTTAACGTGGCAAAGGGATCTGTCATTTGGAAGCTAGACTCCTTCCAAGGACATTTTCCTTTGCTGAGTACCCACTTCTCAAGCTTGCCCTTGACCTCCTTCTCTAACATGAGGTCCTTAACTGCAACTTTGCTGCTCTCAGCCATCTCTACCTATTACACAAAGGACCAGGACCTGGAGGGAAGGGTAGGATCACCAAGACCCCTGGGGGATTCTAGGGAAATGAACACTGCGGAACTTCGTGAGGGAAGAGGGAACAGAATCTAACTCCAGCCTGCCTAACAAGGGTCACTTGTGTACACCTAAGCCCGGTCTTCCACCTCGACAGCTTAGGGACACAAGGACAAGACAACGGTTCAGGGACAGGGAGAGTCACCTAGACTCTGGGGGAAACCTTCAGGAGTACTCTGCCTGCCAATGAAGGGAGGAAACGAACCCAGTGGAACTTACAGCACCACCTGGCCAAGCAGTGGGAAAAAGGGGCGAGGAACCAAAACTGAACCATCCCTAACAGTTTTTTGGGTGAGGGGGCCCTTCCTTTACCTCGGGCTAAACCTTCTAAAACCCTATGCTAGGTCGGGAATCACCACCCGCACCTAGTTCGCTAGCGGTCGGGACGCACCCGAAATTTAAACAGCCGGGACGCACCCGCGCTTTCAAAACCACCAATGGGATGCACCCGCGCTTTAATTCACTAAATGGGACGCACCCGTGTTTCACTGTAAAGGACGGGACGCACCCGTGTTCTACTCTGGTGGGGTGAATTTCTTCCCTAAGTGCTTTTGCCTTGCCTACAGTATTTCGTGCATGTGGACTGTTCCTGGCACCCTAGTGCTTCGGATCCCAGCCCGTGATAGACCCCAAGGTAGGGATGTGATTCCCAGGACAGCTTGTGCACACCCCTTGCTATCGGACAATGATTCACTGCCCAAGGGCCAGCAGTGACCATGCCAGGGCAGCTGACATACACAAACCAAGCAAGAAAGGGGAGCAGATTTCCAACCCAGATAGAGTAGCCCCTGGAGCTCAAGCACACAGAGTTCATGCACACGTGTTCCTTCCTAACAAAGTTCTATAGACTTGACCGGCCGTCACCTAAGTCTATGCCAACCTGATTTGAGAAGGTTCATGACTCCCACGCAAATTAGGGGTACAGGGGTTGCCCGCGTTACTCTACCACTCTGTTACCCTGATTTCTGGGGATCCCAGGAGGGACACCTAAATGTGCTCGCAACAATGGGGAGGGAATTAGCATAGAGCACAAGCTGGCAATGTGACAGGCAGGGTGACGTAGCGAGATCCTGAACCCTATGTCTACGGGGTCAGGCCGAGTCAAGGATGAGACAGATGTTGAAATTAATAATTATTTTATTTAAGCACAATCAAAAAAATGTATACAACACACTCACGCAAGAAACTATGGAAAGAAAGGTAGTAGCAGATAGAGGGACTTTTGAGGAGGTTTGGTATGGGAAATACTATACCTGTCCTGAAGCTTGGTTAGAAGTGGAGAAGCTGGAGATCGTTGATCTCAGCACATGGAGCTGAGGGGAAGGTTCGCTGGACAAAGCGACAGCAAGGTGGGATGGAAGCCAAGAGCGATCCGAGGAAGCGCTCAAAGTCAGGGGTTCTTATAGGGAAAATTGTGGCCGCAGGCTAGCTCGAACTTAGGGAAAACAATGAGTTTGGGGCTGGAGACAAAGCCTCCAAAAGGTCAGCATTCGAATGATTGAATTATATCCAAATTGTCAATAGAGTAGCCAGTATGCAAACGCGGAGTGCTTGAGTGTTGTATAGTTCGATCATCAAGCTGCCAGGGCGGGACAGAGGATCTTTTGAAAGTTGCGTGCATACATAATTGAGGTACTTGCCTTGAGGTCTCCTGAAGCTGTGAGTCGGCTATTTCTGGCCTGCCTGTATTTGTTTGGAATATTACAGCGATTATCGGCCGAGCCTGTGTGCTTGATTGTCCGGGGGCCTCGCAAGCACATATAGAGAAATGGGTATAGGAGGCCGAATTATTGATAACAAAATGATGTCTTTAATATCCCACAAGCTTGGGCTAGCAATGGTGGTAACACCATGCATGTTACCATGTAGTATTGAGTATACTGCCACAATTGCATGTGATCTTGATCTTCCATGCTATGTTAATGCTGTACTACAGTGTACAATGGGCTTTACTGTATGGGTGCACTGAGGATTAATTATCTATGGTTACCCTTATGTTTTGATATATTACCTTTTGCTGTACACTTTGCCTATCCTTGCTATATGTAGTTTGTCCTCCCATGTGTCAAGTAGTCCTAGTTAGCACATGCTGTTAATAATGTTTAATGGGGTTATTATATACTATGCTTAAAGGTCTCCATATTACATTACATGTATGTATTGCTGTTTGCATAGAACATGTTTAGTGCCTTGCTATATTGTAGGAACTGTATGTTTTACATATATGTTTTGTACTTTTTGCCTGGAAAATATGTGTATGCAATGATGCATTTTGGGGGAACCCTGTACTGTAAAAGGATGCTGGGATAGGCTGGGAACCCGGGTGTGAGAGCAGAGAAATTATCTGGTGGTTTTGATGTGAACCAGGTGCTGAGCTAGCCTTCAAAGTTTGCTTGGTTTAAAAGCCCTGGGATAAGGGATGTCTGGTGGAAGGCTTGTAAATCAACAGAGATCAGAGGGATTAAGGGTAAAACCACAGGAAGACAGGGTGAAAATGATCAGAAAGGGAGAGATAAGAACATGGAAAGGGTTAGGTTCCTATGTTGAAAGAATGCAAACATCCAAACAGCCTGAGAACACACCAGGACCTGGTGGTGTGATAAGACATTTAGTACCAATCACTGCAATGCGTGCCTAAACTTCTATTCTGAAAGGTGTAAAATCCGGTACCCATCCTTTAGCTTTCTTTAGCCTCAGCAACTAAAAAAATATTCCTTTGTTGCTTGCTTAATTCCAAAATAAACACTTCTGTTAAAACTTGGAGTATTTTTTAGGAAGCAAGTTAGCCTGCACATGGCATCTGATTATATTAGCACTATGGAGAGAACTGTATTTCTGTGGGAGCAATGTTAATGTTTCTAGGGCAGCTATAAACCATCAGTACAGTATGCTACATGCCTCAAGATTTGATAGTGTTTCTGGCTTCCAGTCGCATGGCGTGCTTGAGGGGTCGCATGGAGTATTTGTCTGCACTCTGTGTAACCACCCAATGGTCACCAGCAGAAAAGAAGACCATTCGAAATGGCTGAAACCGGGGGTCCGGAGGAGGTCTGAAGGGGATCCAGATTCTGACACCTAGCTCTTTCGGCAAAGAAAGAGTGGAAGGTGCCGTGAGGATCGAAGGACCACGATGGGACCATCGGTGTCACCACAACTGCGGCACAAGTGCTGCCACCAACTTTTAAAAAGAAAAAGCAGAAAGACGACACTGAGCTACTCTGAACTAGAATGACAATCAATTTAAGAATACATCCAATTTGAGATCTGCAACAATAAATGTGAGCTCCAATTAAGGTAGATATCCGGGCGAAGGATAATACAACTTAAAGGACTTGCGACTTAATGATTAAAAATAGATAATTTTGTGATTTAAAACAGCTGCTAAAAGACTGTTTGTGCTGTCATAGAAAATTAAACACAGACATTATAGACACTATTCATATACAGCATAAAAGAGACAACAACTATAACCAGCTAAAACATTAAAAGACAATCGAAGTTTGATGAATTGAATTAAGTTAAAGAGTGGGAGAGTGGAGAACGGAGTGTTACCCTGTGAACTGGGGGTCCTAGGAGGGACACCAAAATGTGCTCAACTAAAGGTGGGGAAAATTAGCTCAGAGCACTGCTTAGCGTTACGAGAGGCAGGGTAACGTAGCGGGATCTTGAATCCTATGTCTACAGGGTCAGGCCGAGTCAAGGAGAACACAGAAGTTGAAGCAATAAATGATATTTTATTAAACACAAGCAAAACAGTGCATGCGACACATTCAAACAAGATAACTAAAGGAAATAAAGGTTGGAGTGGTATAGAGGGATTTTTAGAGGAGTTGCTGGTTTGGGTGATACTTCACCTGTCCTGAAGCCTGGAAAAATAGAGAGCGAGGCTGGGGTGAGATGTAGCTCAGCACGTGGAGCTGAGGGAAGGCTTGCCAAGCAAAGCGGCAGCAAGGCGGGATGAAACTCGGGAGCGATCCGAGGAAGGTCTCGGAATCAAGGGTTTTTATAAGGAGAATTGTGACTGCAGGCTATGCCGTACTTGGGGGAAAACAATAGATTTGGAGTTGGAGACAAAGCCTCTGAAAGGTCAGAATCTGAATGATTGAGTTATCGTAGCGGTTCTCAATAGAGTAGCCCGTATGCAAACGCAGAGTACTTGGGTATTGTATAGTTAACCCATCAAGCTGCCATTGCGGGGCAGAGGCTCTTTTGTAAGTTGCGTGCATACCCAGAGTACTGGCCTGGAGGTCTCCTAAAGCAGTGAGTCAGCTATTTCTGGCCTGCCTGAATTGTCCAGGAATATTACGGCAATTAATGTCCGAACTTGTTTACATGCTTGTCCGGTGGCCTCGCAAGCACGTGGAGAGGAATAGAGAAGTGAAGCTGAATTATGATATCAAGAGGATATCTTTAATATCCCCAAAGCTTGGACTAGCCAGGGCAGTAACAGGAGCATCGGCTTGGACTGGTGGTAAGAAAGTACAATTAAGTTACTGTGAAGGACGTCGCAGAGAGGAACTTTAAATTACTATAACAACTTTTTAAAGAACTTTTGCAAATTAATTTATAGCTGCTAGAGTGGACTTGGACTTAAATTTTTGGATTGGGTAAATAGGACTAGAGGTTTATAAAAAAGGACTTTAAAGGAAGACTTTTTTCACAGACTATGGTACATTTCTGAGAGGAGTGTCAGACTGTTTCTTTTTCTGGATTTGATTCACGTTTGCTTTGGACTTTGCTTTTTCTTCGAAAACAATTAAAAAGGGAAAGAAATTGTGTACTTGCAATAAGGAGAAGATCCTGTGAACTCTTGTTAAGTTGGGGAAGCTTCAAGGACAACTAGATTGAGAACAGACTTGGAAGCTTTCTCCCTTTCTCCCCCACGACTCGATCTCTGCTTTTGCCTTGGGTGACCATAGCAACAAAGAAGATCTCCAGTACAAGCAGCTTTCAAGCCAAGGTCTTCAGCTTTGTTTTAGTTAAGCTAATATAAACATTAAGACATTGGCGGGTGTGTAGAATTCGGAGGGGAAAAAAATTGTTTCTTGAATATTAACTGTACTGATTGTTACAGGACTTATATTGCAAACGTAATCTTGTATAATCTTACAGGTATATAGGTGTAAGCAAACATATTAAGTATTTATAATATTATACTATATATTAAGCAAGAATAAGTTACAAATAAGTTATCAAGTTAAAAATAGAAGCCCATGTAACTATAATACATTCATAAAAATTAATTATTTAATGAACTGAACTTATTGTGCATGAAATAGTCAATTGATATATTACTGTCTGTGTGTGTGTATATATGTATATATATATATGTGTGTATATATATATATACACACACACACACATACACACACACACACACATATATATAAAATTGTTAAAATTGTTTTGTTATAAATATTACAAGGTACATATAGTGATTTATAAATGGAAGTGATATATATATATATTGATTGATAAATAGATGAAAGTGATATAGGCGTATCAAGGGCTAAAGAATCAAGGACGGATAAAGTACTGAGGTGTATCAGATGTGATTGTTAAGAAAATATAAACTTGGTGTTGGAGGAGGGGAGGAGGTAAAGAGAAAGAGAAAAGCAGGGAAATATTATAGAAGTGAACTGATACTGCCACCTGCTGGTAAAATAGTACAAAGGAATTTGAACAGTACAAATAAGAGTCAATTATAGTTCTGATTAAGCAGCGATATCTGAGGCAAGTAAGAATACTGAATAGAAGGAAACGCATAAAGGAAGATACAATTAGAACACAAACAACATTAGACATGGAATCACGTACAAGAAAGGGGACAGCGGCTGCAGTTTCATCAGGAAATATACAAACAGTTAGAAGAACATCAATAGATTCATCACAGAAATCTCATGACCTAATGCTGCGAATGATGGAAGAAATTAAAAATATAAGAGATGAGATTAGGCATGAACTAAAGGAAACAAGACATGAAATGAGAACTGATATGAAAGATGAGATAGACAAACTGGGAAAGAAATTGGAAAACATAACAAAAGATGTTACTAAGTTAAAAAGTGACACTAAATAAAAGAGCATGTACAACAGGTAGAAGCGGATGTTTCTGACATACGGGAGAAACAATCAGAAGATGAGTCTCAGATTTCAATACAGGAATTACGGTATCGAGACTGTTGTCTCAAGTTGAGAGCTGTCCCCAAGAACAGCTCAGAAAATTTATATGACAAATTAACATTGGTTTTAGCTGACTACATAGATGTTGAAAAAGAAAAGATGGAGGCAAACATTGACAGAATATTTAGAGTTTCTTCCAAGATAGTCAGAAAGCGAAAATTACCAAGGGACATAATAATCACTTTTACGAGGACAGTGATCAGAGATAGAATACTACAACGCAGCTATGACAGGCTTCTGAAGGTGGACGATAAAGACATCAACATTTTTAAAGACATACCTTATCAGATATTTAAAAAGCGTCAAGATTATAAACCATTGGCAAGTCTGCTGGTAAAGAACCAAATCAATTATAAATGGGAGAAATTCGAAGGCATCTCATTCACATATGAACAACAAAGATATAAAATAAATTCAATACATAAAGCAAAGGAGATGATAGAGAGGCTGAAGAAGGATCTCCAAAAAACAAAGGAAGATAGAGAAGAAGATCAAGAATCTGATATTCCTTTGGGTAAGAAATATAAACAGAAGAAAGATCGAGATTTAAAAAGAACAGACAGTGGTGAAATAGCATCAAACGCCGGAGAAGAAATGAGGAAGAAGAAGAAGAAGAAGAAGAAGAAGAAGAAGAAGAAGAAGAAGAAGAAGAAGAAATACCGGACTAAGAAGAAGGAGATTTAGAAGGAGAAATTTAAAAAATCAGCTGCCAAAATGGGATTGAAGTTACAATCATGGAACATTAAAGGGTTTAACTCAGAATACAAAAGAAGGCAGATATTCCACCACTTAGAAAAACAAAATTTGCATCTAATATGCTTGCAGAAAGTTCAACTTAGAACCCAGGACTTGAAGTACGCTCATAATTCAAAATTGGGAAAATGCTTTGCGCAAATAACAGATCAAAAGAAAAGAGGAGTCCTGATCTATGTGAATCAAAAATTTAGCACACAAGAAATATTTCAAGATAAAAATGGGCGTTTTTGGGGAATTGAGGTTACCACAAAACAAGATAAAGTTCTAATTCTGGGAGTGTATGCACCAAATGGAGGTAAAGGAGATTTTTTTCCCTAAAATTCATGAAGAGATACAAAAATACATACATGGAACAAGAAATCCAAACAAAATCATTGCAGGAGACTCTAATGGAGTCATCAATCCAAAAATCGACAGATCAATGCAAAAGCTAACACCAAGGAACAATGGAAAATTACCCAAGAGTTTTTTTAATATGATTGATGACCTGAATCTGTTCGACATTTGGAGACACAAAAACAGACAATTAGAAAGATATACATTTTACTCGAACCGACATAAATCAATGTCAAGAGTAGGCATGGTGCTGGCATCGAAAGACCTTCTAACTAAAACTATTAAAATAGATATCCTCCCCAAAATCTGTTCAGATCATAATCCGCTGCAATGTATACTTAACATTAAAGACACAGAAAGAACCTGGAGGCTAAACGATGAGATATTCCAAAAAGAGAGGTATATTGAAGAAGCAAAAAAGGAGATAACTAATTACTTTAAGGAAAATCGAACATCAGATGTCTCCATGAAAGTAATATGGGATGCAAGTAAGGCTGTGATGCGAGGCAACTTCATTAAGCAAAGGTTTACATTGGAGGAATAACACTAATGATTTAATCATTAGGAAAATGCAAATAACAGATGACTCCATGGGGGATGAGGAAGACCTTATCAAGATGTTTGGTACTCTCTCCACTGAGGAACAACAAACCATATTGTGCAAACTAGAGGCAGTTAAAACTGTGCTGCAGTCAGTATCCACTGCTGCAGTGTCTATTAACAGCCTATTATCTTCCCGTTGTCCTTCTGGTGGGCCATCGACGTGTACAACTTCTGAAGCCTCAAATCCAATAAAGAGGAAAAAAAGAAGAAGGTGCACTAGTTCGAAGAGTCCAACTTCATTTTTACCTAGCCAGCCGGTTAGAGATTTAATTGATCTGACCACAGTGATAGGAGATGAGAGTGATGCTTCACAAAAAATAGAGACAGTCGGTCAGCAGTTTCTACATGATCCCTTAACTAAGCCAAAGGATATTCAGACACCTGCTTCAAGCTATTATAGTTCAGTAACAGGCAATGCAGGAGCTATGAGCCATCAAGAATTGCCTGCATTAGCCCCCATGACGGATGAAGCTGAATGACATCTAATAAATGCTGTCTCCTTGGCTTTTATTACCTGGAATATTGCAGGATGGAAATCTAGAAGTAGAGACCCTTCCTTCTCTACTTATATATCTAGATATCATATAATTTTTCTGCAGGAGACATGGGCCACGGAACATTTGTTTATGGAAGGGTATATGACAATTACGTTAGATGCTGTACCGGGCACAGGACGTGGGAGACTCTGTGGGGGGTTGGGTATATTGATATCTACTTTATTACAGGTACAAGTAATTAGATTACCTTCATTAGACCAATATACATTGGCAGTTTTGCTTCAATTCAACAAGATCCAACTTGTACTGATCAATGTGTATATTCCACCTTTATATGCTCGTGCACAGATAAAACATGTATGGGATAAATTGAACATATATGTGGAAAACATATTGGCAGCATTTCCTGTAGCGCATACCATAGTGGCTGGTGATTTTAATGCAAGAATTGGAGCAGATGATAGATCGCTCTTTGCTAAATTTCATTGCCAACACTTACCCCCTGTAACTATACCCCCCCTTCTGTGCCGCCAGTCTAAAGACACATATAGTGATTATAGAGGATTGTGCTTAACGCAAACTTTTTCCAAATTGAACTTGGTGATTCTGAATGGGTCTACAAGTGATGACTATCCAGCTGAGTACACTCACTGGACAGACCTTAAGCCCTCCCTTTTAGACTATGTTTGCATCTCAATGAGTTTAATACCCTATCTGTCTAAGTTCTCAGTTGTCAGTCGTCCTGAGAGTGACCATTTTCCTGTTATGTTGTGTATGAAGGCCTTAGATAGGATGTATGTACCTACACGCCATATTACAGTGATGTCTGATGACCTCTGTCCTATACGCGCTAAATGGTCACCCCATCAAGCGGAAATACTTACA
Organism: Cyclura pinguis; assembly: GCA_030412105.1. NCBI lineage: Eukaryota > Metazoa > Chordata > Lepidosauria > Squamata > Iguanidae > Cyclura > Cyclura pinguis. Next base: position 216,104,912 of record CM059600.1, read on the forward strand.
GATTTCCTGGGAAGGGAACCAGCGAAGTGCCTCCATTCATTAATAGTAAGCTCAAAGTCAGATGATGAGGTATTGGATAATTTTAACAACTTGATCAAATTAATGCAGTCTCTGTTAACTGTATCTGGTTGAACATCTTAACCTATTGGCTAAAGCTACATAATAATCAGAATGGACTGACCCAGTTAATTCTGGTTGAGAAATATAAATCCTCATGGGAAACAGCTGTGCTTCAGAAGTTGAGCCTTTGTGGACTTTCGAGCAATTATATCCTAGGATTAGGATTAGATCAAGCAAAAGCTATTGCAAAACAAAGGATACTAGATATAGAAGGTCAAACAGAAATTGCTACCTTTACTAATTATATACTTGCCAATAATCAACTGATGATCTCTAGACCGGCTGCATACTTGTACCACGTCACTGTGCCCAAATTCAGGAGAGCCTTAACATTGGCTCGATTTAATGTTCTTCCCACAGCGATATTGGAAGGGAAATATAGGAAAATACCTTATGAGATGCGATTTTGCCCTTGCAATACCGGTGCGGTAGAAACTACAATTCATGTACTTCTATACTGTCAGTTTTACCAAGACATTCGACAAGAGCTGATCACTCCTCTACTAATCCAGTTCCCAGGACATTCTGATGGTTTCTATCTACGCCATCTGCTGGATAATCAGGAGCAAACTGTTATGCTCAAAGTAGCAAAGTTTTTGTATATTATGTGTAAGGTACGTTTCCAAACGGTTAATAATAGTAATAGTGGCTGATGCGAGTCGTTTAAATTTTGTTATTTGTCCTTGTTAGTTTTTATGTATTTATTCTATATTTATTATTGTTTTATTGGTCAATGACCGAAATAAAGTGTCATGTTGGAAGTGTGATCACGTTTTATCATATATGGTGGCACTGCAAAGTTGCAAAAAATTTCTGGGAGGTGGTGCATGATAAAGTACAGAAAGTGTTTAGAAGTAAATTTAACATATCACCACAAATATATCTATTAAACATGATTGAGGAACTGCAGTTAGATAAATCACAAAAAAAAATATTTATATATATGATCACAGCTGCCAGAATTTGCTATGCCCAGGTTTGGAAAACAAAAAGAGCTCCTAGGTTAGAGGACTGGCTACTAAAACTGTATGAGATGGCTGAAGCAGATATTGCGATAGAAGCTCTGGAAGATAGTATGAAAAGTACATCAAGAGAACAGTGGAAAATAGTTGGTCCAATATGGGAAGCTTATTGGGGGGGGGGGGAGTGATTAGCTGTTTAGAAAAATGAGGAGTTCTAAATATGTACAGAAATGTGATTTGTTGGAAGAAATTAAAGATAAGAAAATATTTAAGAGATTAAGTAAAAGGGGGAATGAGGAAGCAAAAGGGGAAATAAGAAAGTGAAACTCTTTTTTAAAAAAAATGTAAAAGAAGAGAAGAAGGATTGTTATAGATAAATGAAGCAATGAAACCTGAGTTTCGGCAAGGGGGGGAAGGGGGGGAATTGTTTTGTGTTGTATGTCATTTGTTATGTTTACTATTTGTTTTTTTTATTAAATACGTGATTAAATAAAAATGTTTAAAAAAATAAAAAAATAAAAATGGAATTCAGGCCTTTTACATTTCATGGCTGTATCTTAATGGCCATCTTTGAATATAATTCTTCTTCAAGTGGTTTAGTTTGTTATCTCCAAATTCTCAGAGTCTTCCCTCTCAGCAACTTTTCCACCCTCTTCCAGTTCTAGATCTTCTCATTCGTATTCCTCCAAGTCGTCTTCTTCTTGTTTGGGAACATTATCTTCTTGCTCACCCTGAGGATTTGTGCTATCTGATGTTTTCTTTGGTGTATCATTTTGAGTTTTCTGTTTCACAGTGGTCTCTTTCTTGGATGGATGTGGTCTTTCCAGGTCTTTCTTTAGTTTTTTGAATGCTTCCTTGGCTTTTTGGGGGGAGTTAATTTTATATCTCCACTGTTTGAATGAAAACAACAGATCTTCAAGTTTCTCCCATTTGTAACTGATCTGATTTTTCAAAAGAAAGCAGGCCAGTGGTTTATACTATTGGCATTTCTTTAAAATCTGGAATGGAATGTCTTTGAATATTTTCAGCTCCGTGTCATTGACTAAAAGTTTTTCTGATGGCTAGTCTGAAGCATTCTTTCTTTAATTATGGTTCTAATAAAGCAGATAATCACATTGCGGGGTAGGCTTTTTTCTCTAGCTGCTTTGGAAGATATTCTGAAGATTCTATTGATGGAAGATTCTATTCTTTCTTCAAGTGTTTCAATATAGTCTGCCAGAAGAGGGATTAATTTTTTGTACACATTCTCTGGGGTCAACTCTGGTATACCCCTTAATTTCAAGCATTGATCTTGATAGCGTAATTCTTGAAGGTCCAAATGAAATTTTTCTTCTTCTTGATTTCATTGTAATGCTTCAACCGTCTGTTCAATTTCTTTAGTTTTTTATCTGGAATACTTTGTAATGGCCTTGGCTATACAAATAAAGACTTGTGATGATGAACTTGTTTTTTCCTTTAAAGTCTTAGTTTCTGTCTTTAACTTAGTAATGTCTTTAGTTACGTGGTCCATTTTCTTTCCAAGGATATCTAGTTCTCTCTTCACACCAACTTGTATTTCTGCTCACATTTCTTTTAATTCTTGTCTGATTTCATCTTTGAAACTTCTAAACTTTTCCAGAATCTGCAAAATCATGTCAGTTGGTTTTATTGGTGCATCTACGGAAGGTCTTCTGGTTGTAGTAGATGCAATTGCCACTGCTTTTGCTGCACCTTTTCTCATGCGAGGGTCCACTTTTACACTTATTATGTGGGGTTGTTTTTTTTTGTTCTTTAAACAAGGCTAGTTAATCAGTACTCAGATTTCTAACAGTTAACAATTTTCTCTCATTCCCAAAGTAGTATCAGGCAATTGCTTATAAACAAGTTCAGAAATCAGACAACACTTTTACGGAAATATTTTAAAGTATTAGTATATATAATCAGAACTGTGATCAAATTTCCAGCTTGACCAGACAGTGTCTATTTTACGTCTGAGATTTGTTTACTGTGTCCTTCCTTCCTTTTAAGAATGTATGTATGTAGATCTTAGTACTGGAGGACACAGCTAGTTAAAATTTTAACCAAGGTCAGGATGGAAACTGATGCTAACACACTTTATATTCCGTTTGAAACTTTAACGGAATATAAAGTGTGTATTAAGTATGTTATATATTTTCTATAGTGTACATTGTATATTCTTATATATATATATATACACACACACACACACTATATATATATATAGTGTACATTATATATTAAGTACATTATATATTTTCTATATACAGCTACAGTGTTATAATTCTCAGTATTTTGAAACCAAGTCCCGAGAATAAAGACTGTTCTCTGTTCCCGAGAAAACAGACAAGCAAACAAACAAACAAACAAACAAACTCAGCCCCAGAAGCCTGTAAAGATATCCAGTTGAGATGTCTTCTCAGACACTGCTCATCTTCTGCTCTCCCCTCTGAAAATGAAATTGAAAGCCGCTGAGTGCAAATATAAAGAGCTGCTAGCTCATCCCCCTAGATCATCAGCGAGTCAGCTAGGACTAATGGCAGCTAGCTCTTCCCCCTAGCTAGTCAGTTAGACTGTGTACTCAGGGAGACCACACAGTGAGAGAAAACAGACAAGTGAACAAACAGTCAAACTCAGCCCCAGAAGCCTGTAAAGACATCCAGTCAAGATGTCTTCTCAGATGCAGTTCACCTCAGACACAGTCTTCTCGGACACAGCTAGTCAGTTAGACTGTGTGCTCAGGGAGAGCACACGGTCAGAGAAAACAGACAAACAAACAAACAAACAATCGAACTCAGCCAGAGGAGCCTGTAAAGGCACCCAGTCAAGATGTCTTCCAAGAAGCAGCTCACCTTCTGCTCTCTCCTCTGGAAATGAGATTGGACGGCCACTGGGATCAAATATAAAGAGCTGCTAGCTCCTCCTCCTTGCTCATCAGCTAGGACTAATCAGCTAGGACTAGTTTCTCCTCCTAGCTAGTGAGTTAGACCGTGTGCTCAGGGAGAGCACACAGCCAGAGAAAACAGACAGACAAACAAACAAACAAACAATCAAACTCAGACCCAGAAGCCTGTAAAGACACCCAGTCTAGATGTCTTCTCAGACACACCTCACTTTCTGCTCCCTCCTCTGGAAATGAGCTTGAAGACCTCTGGGAGCAAATATAAGGAGCTGCTAGCTCCTCCTCCTAGCTCATCAGTGAGTCAACTAGGACTAACAGCTGCTAGCTCCTCCTCTTAGCTAGTCAGTCAGACTGTGTGGTCGGGGAAAGCACATGGCCATAGAAAACAGACAAATGAACAATCAAACTCAGCCCCAGAAGCCTGTAAAGACACCCAGTCAAGATATCTTCCAAGATGCAGCTCACCTTCCGCTCTCTCCTCTGGAAATGAGGTTGAAGGCCTCTGGGAGCAAATATAAAGAGCTGCTAGTTCCTCTCCCTAGCTCGTCAGCGAGTCAGTTGCTGTGCAGGAAGGTACCTTTTCAGTGGACCTCCAATGCTCAACAGGCATTCCAGACCCTCAAGGCTCACTTCACCTCTGCACCAATCCTGTAGCACCCAGGGCTGGTAGCTCCTCCCCCTAGCTAGTGAGTTAGACCGTGTGCTCAGGGAAAACAGGACAAATGACAGGACAGGAAAACAGAGAAATGAACAATCAAACTCAGCCCCAGAAGCCTGTAAAGACACCCAGTCAAGATGTCTTCTCAAACTTCGCAGATGTGTTCAACAAAAAAGAAGCAGACCATCTGCGTCCTCATTGGCCCTATGACTACTCCATCAACCTGCTCCTCAGGACACTGATTCCAGCTGGTTGCCTGTACTCTCTCTCAGAGCCCATTTTGGTGGGTTTGCAGGACTTTCTCGAGCCGAACTTGAGCCGTGGCTTTACTCGGCCCTCAACCTCACTGGCTGGGGCCCTGGTGCTGTTTGTGCACATGAAGGACAACTCTTTGAGGCTCTGCAATGACTATAGATCTTTGAATTGGATCACGGTCTGAAACCACCACCTACTGCCATTGATTCATGAGCTCCTGGAGTGCTTGCAGCATGCCAAGGTGTTCACCAAGTTGGACCTCAGGGAGCCTGCAACCTGGCAAGAATTTGGGCCTGGGATGAATGGAAGACTGTCTTTCAGACATGGTATGGCCACTATGAATATAGGGTCATGCAGTTCGGTCTTTGCAATGCTCCAGCAGTCTTCCAACACCTTGTAAATGATATCTTCCAGAACTATTTAGACCATTTTGTAATCATTTACCTGGATGACTTTTTGATTTACTCCCCCAACCAAGTGGCCTGAGCACCGGAGGGGCTATATGCCAAACTGGGAAAATGTGCATTTGACCTCACAGAAATGGACTTCCTGGGGTATTGGGTATCATCTAGGGGGATTGAGATAGACCCTGCCAAAGTGGAGGCAGTGATTCCTGGCAGCGTCTTTGTAACTGGAAGGAGGTGCAGTGGTTTTGGGAGGGTTTCCAACTTCTACCGGAAGTTCATTGCCAACTTTGCCTCCCTGGCAGCCCCCCCTTACCCAGTTGCTGTGTGGGAAGGTGCCTTTTCAGTGGACTTCCAATGCTCAACAGGCATTCCAGACCCTCAAGGCTCGCTTCGCCTCTGGAACAATCCTGCAGCACCTAGACCCCTGGACTCTGTTTGTTGTGGAAGCTGATGTGTCCAACATGGCTATAGGGGCAGTATTCCTGAAACCTGCCAGCCCCAACCTCCTGCCCTATGCCTACTTCTCATGTCAGCTTATTCCTTCAGAATGCAACTACACCATCTTGGAGAAGGGGCCCTTGGCAATCAAGACGGTTTTTGAAATGTGGCGTTACTAGTTCGAGAGAGCAGCTCACCCAGTCAAGGTCCACACTGACCACCACAACCTGGAGTATCTCCAGATGGTATAAAAGCTCAACCAGTGGCAGAAATGGTGAGCCCTCTTCTTTGCCTGTTTCAACTTCAAATCGAAATATGTGCCATGCTCCCAGAACTGGCAGGGTGATGCTCTGTCACAGAAAACCAAGTATGTGTCTGCATCTGGAACCAATGTCTGCTCCATGATCCTGCACCCAGAACACTTTGCAGCTATCCAGATGCTGACCTCTTTACTAGACTGGATACGCGAAGGGCAACACCGAGACCCTTTGGTGCAGACACACTGGAGGGATGAGGAGGACACCTCTTTCTCCTTCCACAATGGCCTCCTATACCATAGGGATCACCTGTATGTTCTAGCTGGGCCTTGCCATCAGGACGTTCTACAGTTATGCCATGATTGCTGCCCAGCTGAACACTTTGGATTTCATAATGGTGCTAGTAGGGCTAGTAGGGCTAGGGCTTGGGCTTCTAGGGCTAGTGCTAGCATTTTGGTTATGGTCTGGCTTATTGTTAGTGCTTCTAGAGCTATGGCTGGGGCTAGGGTGGCTAGGGCTCTGGCTCCAGCTAGGACTGCAAGGGATTGTGCTGGGGGTTAGGGTTAGGGTTAGCATTACAGTTAGGGCTAGGGCACCTAGGGCTGGGATCAGGGTTAGGCCTAGGGCTACTAGGACTAGGGCCATGGCTAGGGCTGCTAGGGCTAGGGTTAGGGCTGCTAGGGATAGAGTTAGGGCCAGGGATAGAGCAAGAGCTTAGGCTAGCACTATGGCTGCTATGGTTAGGGTTAGGATTAAGGCTAGGCCTAGAGCTTGTAACTCTAGGGCTAGAGTTTCCAGGCTTAGTGGTAGGGTTACGGTTATAGATAAGGTTATTGTTAGAGCTCATAGAGCTATGGCTAAGGCTAGGGCTGCTAGTGCTAGGGCTAGTGCTAGTGCTAGGCTAGGGCTAGGGCTTCTAGTGTAGCATTAGGGCTAGAGCTACAACTGCTACAGCTAGGACTAGGGCTGCTATGGCTAAAGCCATGGCTAGGTTTAAGACTAGGGCAAGGGCTGGGGTTGAAGTTAGGGTTAGGGTTGAGGCTAAGTCTAGAGCTGCTGTGATTAGGGCTAGGGCTGCTAGGGCTAGTTGTAGGGCTAGGGCTTTGGTTAGGGCTACAGCTAGTGCAACTAGGCTAAGGGTTAGGGTAAGAGTTTGGGCTAGGTGTAGGGCTGCTAGGGTTAGAACTAGGGCTTCTAATGTCATGGCCTGCTTCCAAACATAGACTCTGACTCAGAGACTGAAACAGCAGAATCAGCTGAACAGGAGGAGACAGCATCACCCACACCAGAAACAGAACAGGGGGCAATGTCAGCCCCAGCAGAGACCCGTGCTCCTTCTGACATGGAAGATAACTTACTGATACCCACCTTCACCCAGTGTAGGCATCAAAGGGAACACCTACACAGATCTCAGTGAATTTATAACAAACAGCATTAATTGAGCACCAGCTGCGCTGATCTCTGAACCTATAAAAGCTGAACCATTCCCCACCAGAAATTGGCAGTGGCTAACTGACCATTTCTCCTGCCATGTCTCTGATTGAGGATTCTATTGGCTGTCTTGAATTATACTTATTACTGCATCTGTTGTTTGCTTCATATATGTTTGAGTCTGTTTCTTTACTAGAGTAAAATAAGGAATCACTTTGTTGAAAGATCTGCTTGCTATGTGCTTCTAATTGTTATTTGCTGCCCTTTGGCTGACTACCAAGACTGAGAGTAGACAGCTACAACTAGAGCTATGGTTCTGGCTAAGGCTGCTAGGGCTAGGGCTGCTAGGATTAGCATTAGGGTGAAGGCTGTTAGAGTTAGGGCTATGTTTAGGGCTAGGGCTAGGGATGCTATACTTAGGGCTAGGACTGCTATGGCTAGGCTAGGGTTGCTATGGGTAGGGCTTGGGCCAAAGCTACAGCTAAGGCTAGACCTAGAGCTAGGGCTGCTAGCACTTGGGCTAGGGCTAGAGCTAGGGCTTTTAGGGTTAGGGTTAGGGTTAGTGTAACAGTTAGGGCTAAAGCTAGGACTGATAGGGCTAGGCCTGCTAGGGCTACTATTAGAGTTAGGGTTAGAGTTAGGATTACGGTTATGGCTAGGGCTATGAATATGCCTGCTTTGGCTAGGACTAAGGCTATGGCTAGGGCTACGGCTGGTAGAGATAGAAATATGGCTAGGGTTCAGAATAAAGCTAGGGCTAAAGTTAGGAGGGTAAGAGGACTAGGACTAAGGCTAGGACTAAGGCTATGGCTAGGGCTGCTAGAGTTAGGGCTCCTCGAGCTAGTGTTACCTCACTGGTAAACCCTGTCCCAGGGTCTACAATTTTGATATTAAAACATGATTCCATGTGCCTGAGAGGTCATCCGGATGAGTGTGTAGGCAGCAATGGACGAACAATCGAAAACCAGGTCAGGCCAGTAAAATCCCCAGTCACTTAGCCCCAGGAGACCTCAAGTTGTGCAAACCCACAGTAAACAAAGGGTCCTCAGCCACTGAGGAGCCAACTTGAGGGGATTAGCATCTTTTCCCCAAGTTGAGCACCAATAGCAATAAAATCCTATCAGACAAGGACCATTTACATAAAGTCACACCACAACCCAATGCAACCAAAGATCCTGAGACTTTGGCAACATCCTGCAATCCCATCACTGAAAGGAAGTTACCATGGTGGAGCTTCTTTCTTGATGCAACACTCATTGTTCTCCCCAGGAAAAGATTAGCCCTCCAGGTACCTTTTCCCCTACAAATAGTCCCAGTTTTGAGTGGTTCTTTGGATCACTCCCGGTCATCCCAGCAGACCGTTTCTCCGTCCGTTTAGTAATCCCCTCAGCCCTCTCCGTGCTCAGCTCTACTTCGTCACTGTCTTTCCCGGACCAAGGACTTCAGGAACAGATGCAGTATTGCCCCAGCTGCAATCCCTTCAATATTCCCCCTATCCAGTTTCCTCTCTTTTGCTTCTTCATAGGTCTTGAGTGAGTGTGTGAGTGATTGTATTGATGTGTGAGACTTTCATTCAATAAAATCATTTATTAGACATTTTAGTTTAGTTTTTGGCTTGGCCTGACCCCGTAAAAACTGGGTAAAAAGATCCCGCTAGGTTACCTTGCCTCTCGCATTGCTATTGCTCGTGCTCTGGCTAGTTTCCATTCCCCATCACGTGGAGCACATTAAGGCATCCCCCATGGGACCCCAGAAATCATGGTAACACTAGGACAAGAGTTAGGGCTCAGGGTTCTTGGATAGGGATAGGGATAGAGCTCCCAGGACTACAGCTAGCGCTAGGGCACCAAGGGTTAGGGCTATGCCAGCTAGGGCTATGTCTAGGGTTAAAGATAAATTGAGGGCTAGTGCTAAGGTTCAGGTTAGGGCTAGGGCTAGGGCTGCTAGGGCTACTAGGGCTACTAGTTTTAGGGTTAAGGTTAAGGTTAAGGTTAGGGCTAGGGCTAAGTTTAGTATCAGAGTTAAAACTCAGGTTAGGGCAAGGGTTAGGATTAAGGTTAGGGCTTGAATAAGTTTAGTTTTAGGGTTATGGCTAGGGCTAGGACTCCTAGGGCTAGGCTTAAGGTTAAGGCTAGAGCTAGGGCTAGATCTGCTAGGGTTAATGCTAGGGCTAGGGCTAGGTTTAGGGCTGCTAGGGCTAGTTCTAGGCTTACGGTTAGGGTTAGGGTTAGCAAGAGGGTAAGGCCTAGGGTTAGGGCTAGGTCTGCTAGGGTATGGCTAGGGTTAGGGCTAAGTTAGCATGATCTAGATCTGCTAGGGTTAATGCTAGGACTAGGGCTAGGTTTAGAGCTGCTAGGGCTAGTTCTAGGCATAAGCTAGGTTAGGGTTAGAGTTAGTAAGAGGGTAAAGTCTAAGCTTAGGACCAGAGCTGCTAGAGTTAGGGCTAGGGTTGCTAGGGTTAGAGCTATGGCTATGGCTATGGATACTGCTAGGGATAGGACAGCTAGCATTTGGGCTGGAGTTTAGGGTTAGAGTTACAGGGCTAGGGCTGCTAGGGTTAGAGTTAGGGCTAGGCCTGCTAGGGCTAGGGCTAGGGCTAGGTTAGGGTTAGTCTAGGGCTACCAGGGTAGGGCTAGGACTAGTGTTAGTTTTAGCATGAGAGTTAGGTTTAGGGCTATGGCTACGGCTGCTAGGTCTAGAAGTAGGGTTGCTATGGCTTGGGTTTGGTCTACTAGGGCTAGGGTTAGGATCAGGATTAAGGTTAGGGCTAGGAATATCAGAGCTTGTTCTAGGGCTAGAGCTGCTAGGTCTAGGGTTAGGGTTGCTACGGTTAGGGATAGGGCTTGGCCCAAAGCTAAGGCTAGGACTAGGAGTCCTAAAGCTTGGGTTAAGGCTCGTGCTTGGGCTAAGGCTGTGAGGTCTACGGAGAGGGTAGGGTTAGGTTTAGCTAGGGCTGGGGCGGCTAGGGTTAGTGTGAGGGTTAGGGCTAGGGCTATGGTTAGGGTTAGGGTTACTGTTAGGGCTAGAGCTAGGGTGAAGGCTATGACTGGTAGAGTATGGCTGGAGGTAGGGCTGCTAGGCCTTGGGTTCCATCTGCTAGGGCTAGGGTTAGGATCAGGATCAGAGCTAGGGCTACCAGGGCTAGCGCTAGGGCTAGGGCTAGGCCTTGGGCTGCTTAGGCTAGGGCTAGGGCTTGGCCTAAAGCTAGGCTAGGCCTAGGACTCCTAGGGCTTGTGATAGAGATAGGGATAGGGATAGGGCTAAGGCTGTTAGGGCTATAGAGAGGGTGGGGTTACATTTAGCTTTTGGGCTAGGGCTAGGGTTAGGGTTAGGTCTGGTTCTAGTGATAGGACTAGTAGGGCTGGGGCTGCTAAGGGTAGAGATAGAGTGAGAGTGAGGGTTAGGGCTAGGACTAGGGCTAGGTCAAAGTTTAGGGTTAGGGTTATTGTTAAGGCTAGGGCTATGGCTATGGTTGCTAGGGTAGGGCTGCTAGGCCTTAGGTTTAGCCTGCTAGAGCTAGGGCTAGGACTAGAGCTGCTAGGGATAAGGTGAGGGTGAGGGTTAGGGCTAGGTGTAGGTCTAAGGTTAGGGTTAGAGTTATTGTTAGTGCTGGAAGTGACAGCTACGGCTGCTAGGGTAGGGCTGCTAGGCCTTGGGTTCAGTCTGCTAGGCTAGGTTTAGGATTAGGATTAGGTTTAGGGCTAGGGATAACAGGACTACAGCTAGAGATAGGGCTGCTAGGGTTAGAGCTAGGGTTAGGTTTTATGGCTAGCTATAGGGCTAAGGCTAGGTTTGTGGTTAGGACTAGGGCTAGGGCTGTTAGGGCTGGGGTAGGCCTGGTAAGGCTACTGCTAGGTTTAGGGATAGGGGTAAGGTTATGGTTAGGGTTTGGGCTAAGGCTAGGGCTGCTCAGGCTAGGGTTAGGTCTGCTATGGCTAGCGTTAAGATCAGGGTTAGGGTTAGGGCTTGGTCTACTAGGGCTAGGGCTAAGGCTGAGAGGGCTAAGGCTAAGTTTAGGTTTAGGGCCAGGACTAAAGCTAAGGCTAGGGCTAGGGCTGCTAGTGTTAAGGCTAGAATGGCTAGGGCTAGGGCTTGTGTTAGGGTACAGGTTAGGGTTGGTTCAGATTGAGTTTAGGATAGGGCTAGGGCTAGGGCTAGGGCTAGAGATTCAAGGGCAAGTGTTAGAGTTAGGGTTATGGATAGGCTTATTGTTAAAGCTTCTAGTACTATGTCTAGGGCTAGGGATGCTAGGACTAGAGGTGCTAGGATAGGGCTAGGGCTAGCACTGCTACAGTTAGGGCGTGGGTTAGGGCTAGGGCTCAGGCTGGGGCTCGGGCTTGGGCTTGGGCTCGGGATAGGGCTAAGGCTAAGGCTAAGGCTAGGGCTGCTATGGTTATGACTAGGGCTGCTAGGGCTAGGGCTAGGCCTCCTATGTCTAGGGCTAGGGCTGCTAAAGCTAGTGGTAGGAGTTGCTCCAAAGCTTGTTCTAGGGCATAGGCTATGGCTAGGACTAGGCTTAGTGCTGCTAGACTAAGGATTACAAGTAGGGTAATGGTTAGGGTTAGTGCTTCGACTAGGACCTGTGCTTCAGCTAAAGCTTGGTCTGCAAGTGTTAGGGCTAGAGTCAGGGTTAGGACTAGGGCTTGTAGCACTAGGGCTAAGGCTTCAAGGGCTAGTGCTAGGGTTATGGTTATGGATATGTTTATTGATAGAGATGCTAGGGCTAGGGATGCTAGTACTAGGGCTTGGTCTTGTACGCTAGGGCTGCAGCTGCTATGGCTAGGGCTACGACTGGGATTAATGCATGGGCAAGGGCTAGTGCTAGGGCGAGAGCTGAGGGTTACGGTTAGGGTTACAGCTACAGCTAGTAGGGCTTGGGCTTTTATGGCTAGTGCTAGGGTTATGAATGGACATTGTTAGGGCTGCTAGCGCTATAGCAAGGGCTAGGGATGCTTAGGCTAGAGCTGCTAGGGTAGAGCTATGCATGTTATTGCTAGGCCTAGCACTGCTATGGTTAGGGCTAAGGCTTGGGTTAGGGTTAAGGCTAGGGCTAGGGCAAGGGCAAGGGCTAAGGCAAGGGCTGCTAAGGTTATGGCTAGGGCAGCTTGGGCTAGTGGCTGGGAATTGGACTGAAGAAAGTTCTAGGGAGAGTTATAGAGATAGGGATAGAGCTAATGCTGCTAGGCTAAGGGTTAGGGTTAGGGTAAGGGTTCAGGTTAGGAGTAGGGCAGGCTAGGACTAGAGATAAGCCTCCTAGGGGTAGTGTTAGGTTTTTAGGGATAGGGTTGCATCAATAGAAGTATGGCGTCTAGATCGAAGGATGTAATGGTACCACTCTATTCTGCATTGGTTAGGCCTCATTTGGAGTACTGTGTCCAGATCTAGTCACCTCAATTTAAGAAGGATATCAACAAGCTGGAATGTGTCCAGAGGAGGGTGACCAGAATGATGAAGGGTCTGGAAGCCATGCCCTATGATGAACAGCTTAGGGAGCTGAGTATGTTTAGTCTGCAGAAGAGAAGGTTAAGAGGGGACTTGGTAGCCATGTTTAAATATTTGAAGGAATGTCATGTCAAGGAGGGAGCGGGCTTGTTTTCTGCTGCTCCAGAGACTAGGACAAGGAGCAGTGGACTCAAGCTGCAGGAAATGAGATTCCACTTGAACCTCAGGAAGAACTTCCTGACAGTCACAGCTGTCCAGTAGCAGAATATGCTGCCTCAGAGTGTGGTAGAGTCTCCTTCTTTGGAGGTTTTTAAGCAGAGGCTGGATGGCCATCTGTTTGGAACGCTTTGAAGTGTGTTCCTGCATAGCAGGGTGTTGGACTGGATGGCTCCTATGGTCTCTTCCAACTCTGTGATTCTATGATTCTATGACTCTATGTTAGGCTTAGGGTTATGGCTAGGGCTAGGACTGCTTTGGCTAGGGGTAGGGCTAGGACTACAAAGACTTGGTTTGGAGGTGAGGATTAGGATTAGGGTTAGGCTGCTAGGGCTAGGGTTAGGATCAGGGTTAGAACTAGGGTCACTAGCATTAAGGATAGGGTTAGGGTTAGGGTTAGGGTTAGTAGATCTTTTACCCAACTTTATGGGGTAAGGCCAAGCAAAAAGCCAGACAATTGTATCAAATAAATGAATTTTATTAAATGAATATAGTATCAAGCACCAACACACTAACTCACTCACTCACGCACACAAGGCCTATTGAGAAGGAAAAGAGGTAAAAATGGATAGGGAAATAGCAAAGGGAATGTAGAAGTGGTGATACTGCACCTATCCTGAAGTCTTCAATCTGGGAAGTGGCAAGAAGAACAGAGCTTAGCAAAGAGACAGCTGAGGGGATCACTCAACTGACAGAGTGCCAGTCTGCTAGCATGGCAGAGAGTTCTCCCAAGACACCCTCAAAAACTAGGGCTACTTATAGGGCAGAACGTACCTTGAGGGCAGGCCCTCTCCTGGGAAGAACAATGGCCAAAACAAAGGAAGGAATGCCATACAATGGCAAGTAGGTTGCAGTATTGTTTCAAATAGGGTTGCAGTCAAGTAGGGTTTCAGTATTGGTTTATGTAGATGGACCTCGCCATATAGGATTTTCCAAAGTCAAAGTTGCTCAACCTGAGGAAAACACTCTAATCCCCTCAAATTGGCTATTCTTGGCTGAGGATCCTTTGTTTATGTGTATAGCCTGAGGTCTCCTTGGGCTACATGACTGGGGATTTTTCTGGTCTTGACCTGTTTTCGGTTGTTCGACCTCTTTACCTATACGCCCACCCAGGCAACCTCTCTGGCATGGTGGGCATATCTGATATCAAATTTATAGTCCCCGGGATAGGGTATGCCAGTGGGGTAACAAGGGATAGGATTTCCAGGGCTAGTGCTACTGTTATGGTTATGGATACGGTTATTGTTAGAGCTGCTAGAGCTGTGGCTTGAGCTAGAGATGCTAGTGCTAGGGGTAGAACTCCTAGGTTAGGGTTAGGGCTGGAGCTATGGCTGCTACATCTCGGTTAGGGCTGCTACAGATAGGGCTAGGGGTAGCGCTGCTACGGTTAGGGTTATGGCTAGGCCAAATGCTAGGCTAGGGCTAGGGCTCTGGTTAGGGTTACAGCTAGGGCTAGGACTAAGGTTAGGGTTAGGGATAGGGATAGGGCTCAGTCTAGGCCTGCTACACTTACAGCTAGGGCTGCTAGGGCTAAGACTACTCCTGCTATGGCTAAGGCTATGGCCAGGGCTGCTTGGGCTAGCAGCTAGGGATTTGTCCAAAGCTAGTTCTAGGGCTAGAACTTTAGCTAGTGCTAGGGCTAGTCCTGCTAGGTTAAAGGTTATGGTTAGGGTAAGTTTTAGGGCAAGGGCTGTACACAAGCTGTCCTGGGAATCTCTCCCTAACTTGGGTCTATTGTGTGTTGGGATCCTGAGCACTAGTAGATGGGCCAGGGCAATAACACGGCCGCCACAGCAGCGCGCTTATTGTTTAACAATGTTTGGTCACACTGGGGTATGTCACATGACTTTGATAGTGACATGTGGATGCATTTCACTGGGGAGGTCACTCAGGAACTTTGCAAGGCCCTGGGGATAAGGCAGCGATTCGATATCACTCATGATCCCCAGAGTTCTGGACTGATAGAGAGGACCAACAGATCACTAAAGGAAGCACTTCGGAAGATGGTTTGTGCTTCCAGGAAGGATTGGAACACTAAACTGCCCACCATCTTGATGGTATTTAGGAGCACCATGGTATCCCATGGCTTCACACCACACATGCTGATGATCGGGTGGAAAATGTTACTACCAGAGGCATTCTTGATTGACATGAACCTTCCCTCCAATTTAGAGCTCATTGTCTTAGACAACAAGTGGGTGAAGAGTCTGAACCAGCATAAGGTCACAAACACCGGCAACATGTTGCCCAACTGGGGAAGAACTTTCAGAAAATGAACAAGAAACTAGGATGGGTACAGCACCTCTGCCAGTGGGAGGAAGGACAGTTGGTCTTATATAGAAATTTCTACAAAGACAAGCACTCCCTGGCAGAGAAGTGGGTAGAGTTACCCTGAGTTCTGGGGGTCCCGTGGGAGGACACCTTGATTCACTCCAAATAGGGAGATAGCAAAGTTCTCTGAAGAGTTCTCCAGAGTTCTCCAAAGAGACTCTCAAAAACTAGGACTACTTATAGGGCAGAACGTACCTCGAGGGCAGGCCCTCTCTCGGGAAGAACAATGGTGACAGCAAAGGAAGGAATGCCAAACAATGGCAACTTGGTTGTTTGCATAATTGGTTTATGCTGGGTTGCAAGTGTTCAGGGTTGCAGTTGCAAAGGATTGCAGTGTAAGTTTATGTAGATGGACCTTGCCTTGTAGGATTTTTCCAGAATCACAGTTGCTCAACATGGGGAAAACATGCTAATCCCCTCAAGTTGGCTACTCTTGGCTGAGGACCCTTTGTCTATGTAGATGTGTATTGCCTGAGGTCTCCTTGGGCTACGTGACTGGGGATTTTTCTGGTCTTGACCTGTTTTCAGTTGTTCTATCTCTTTGCCTGCGTGCCCATCCAGGCAACCTCTCTTGCATGGTGGGCATATCTGATATCAAATTTATAGTCCCTGGGATAAGGTATGCCAATGGGGTAACAGTAGGACCCATCCCCATTGAAAAGAGAAACTCACAAGACTTCCAGTTAAGATGTCGATGTGACAGGCAGCTAAAGCCAGCTGGCTCTGGACTGCTGCTACTAATCCGGTAAAAAATAACATCTAGGGGTATGTGCGACCCCCCAAATTTTCTCCCTTTGAGGTAGGGAGAACAGAGCAGCTCACATGTCTGAAGTGCCGCAGCGAGGGTGAAGGGAGGAGGAGGAGAGACACCACCATGAACGGGACATTGATGGAGCAAAGCCACTGGATCAGCAGCCAGATATCTCTGAGAGGTGCCAATGAAATAACCCTTTTAAAGGAACTGATCTGGCTGGGGGGATAAGTCAACTAACGAGTACCTGTCTGCTAGTGTGGCAGGGAGTTCTCCAAAGAGACCCTCAAAAACTGGGACTACTTATAGGACAGAACGTACCTTGAGGGCAGGCCCTCTCCTGAGAAGAACAATGGCCAAAATAAAGGGAGAAATGTCGCACAATAGCAACTTGGTAGTTTGCACGATTGGCTTATGAAGATGCAGTGCAAGGTTTACTAACATCAGAGTTGCTCAACCTGGGGAAAACCCAATAATCCACTCAAGTTGGCTATTCCTTGGCTGAAGACCCTTTATCCATGCGGACGTGTTTAGCCTGAGGACTCCCAGGGGAACGTGACTGGGGATTTTCCTGGCCTGACCTATTTTTGGTTTTTCGACTTCCTTGTCTACGTACCCATTCGGGTAACCTCTCTGGCATGCTGGGCATATTTGACATCACATTTATAATCTCTGGGATAGGGTATGCCAGTGGGGTAACACTAGTGCTAAGGTTGCAACAGGTAAGGCTAAGGCTGCTATGACTAGGGCTATGGCTGGGACTAATGCAAGGTCTGGGAAAGAGATTGGATTATGGTTAGGGGTAGGGCTAGAGCTTCTAGGTTTACAGTTAGGGTTAGGATTAGGTCTAGGGCTCCTAGGGCTAGGGTAAGACCTTCTAGGTCTACTGCTATGTTTAGGATTAGGGTTCGGGTTTGGGTTTGGGTTAGGGCTGCTACAGCTGAGCTAGGGCTAGGTATTCTTCTGCTACTGCTTGGGCTACAAAGTCTAGGGTTAGGGCTTCTAGGTCTAGTGGTATATTAGGTTATGTTAGGGTTAAGTTTAGGGCTGCCAGAGCTAGGTCTAGGTCTCAGACTGCAAGGGTTAGGGCTAGGGCTGCTAGAATTAGCCCTAGAGCTAGGGATGCTAGAGCTAACAGAGGTGCTAGGGCTAGGGTTAGGATGCTAGAACTAGCACTAGAGCTAGGAATGCTGGGGCTAGGCCTAATCGTAAGGTTGCAAGGCTAAGGTTTCTATGGCTTGGGCTAAGTCTAGGGCTAAAGCAAGGGTTAGGGCTAGAGATTGAACTATGGTTAGGGGTAGGGCTAGATCTTCTAGACTTACTGTTAGGTTTAGGGTTAGGTCTAGGGTTCCTAGGGCTAGGGTTAGAGCTTCTAGGTCTAGTGCTATGGTTAGGATTAGGTGTTGGATTATTGTTATTGTTATGGCTGCTAGAGGTAGGGATATGACTAGGCATTCTAGGGCTACTGCTTGAGCTTCTAGGGTTAGGGCTTCTAGGTCTAGTCTAGTTTAGGGTTAGGGCTAGGTTATGGTTAGGTTAGGGTTAGGGTTAGGGTTAGGGCTGCTAGAGTAAAACTAGGGCTGGGCTGCTAGAGTTACAGCTAGGGCTGCTAGGGCTAGGGCTCTGGTTAGGGTTGCTAGAGTTAGGGCTGGGGCTAGGGATGCTAGGGTTTAGGGCTAGGGTTAAGGTTAGGGCTAGGGTTAGGGCTAAGGCTAGAGTTAGGATTAGGGTTAGAGTTATGTTTTGGATTTCTAGGGTTAGGGTTAGGATTCGGGTTAGGGTTTGGCTTAGGGTTAGGGCTAGGGTTAGGGTTAGGATTAGGACTAGGTTAGGGTTAGCGTTAGGTCTCAGGATAGGGTTAGTGTTAGGGTTAGGACTAGGGGTTGGGTTTGGGCTCAGCAAGGGTTAGGATTAGGGTTAGGGTTAGGGCTAGGATTGGGTTACAGATAGGGATTGGGGCAGGGTTAGGGATAGTGTTGGGGTTAGTATTATGGTTAGGTATTGGGTTTCTAGAGTTAGGGCTAGGGTTAGGGGTAGTGTTAGCACTAAGGTTAGGGATCGGGTTAAGTTTTAGGTTTCTAGGGTTAGGGTAAGGGTAAAGGTTAGGATTAAGGCTAGGGTTAGGGTTAGGGTTAAGATTAGGGTTAGGGTTAGGGTTAGGGTTAGGGTTATATATTGGGTTTCTAGGGTTCATGTTAGGCATTGGGCTTCTAGGGTTAGGGCTAGGACTAAGTTTATGGTTAGGGTTAGGGCTAGGGTTTGGGTTAAGGATTGGGATAGGGTTAGGGATAGTGTTAAGGTTAGGGTTAGGATTAGGATTATGTATTGGGTTTCCAGGGTTACTGTTGGGCATTGTTTAGCTGTTGATTGAGAGTTTGCCTCCACGTCTCTCTGGCACTTCCTTTGCCCCATAATTAGCCACTTAGGTGCTTCTTATCTACAGCACTGAGTATTTAATTATCTATTTAATCCAGCAGAAGAAGAAAACTTTTAAGTTTAAGTTTAGATAAAAGAAAAACTATCTGGCCTTAAGCGGAGCTCCTAGCTGCTCCTCTCAGCCTCCGTCAGCCACTCATCACCTTCCCTGCTGACAGTCAATAATTACTCCTAATAATTATGCCCTGAAACACTTCTTAGGAATTCAGCTCCACATCATATATTAGTGGTAAAATTCCGGTTCAAATCAATGCATATAATATGTTTGAATGTATACCTGGCCCCAATTACTTCGCCTTCTTTTACTGGTGACTTGTGGAATGGTCTGGAAAATTTAATTTTAGAATTAAATTGAAAATATCCTAGGTCCATTAAAATCCTGCTGGGGGATTTCAATGCTAGAGTAGGGTCTTCCTTTCGGGAGTTTGTTCATAAGGGGGTCATTCCAGCATATTATCTTCAAAATGAGACATCATGGCATTCTCGAGATTTGATAAGGAACCAAGCAGATTCCTGGTTTCTTTCTTTAGTGTATAACTATAATCTTCAGATATTGGGTGGCAGAACAGACAGTTTTGTTTATCCATTTACATTCCATTCCAGAGCCTCCAGCAGTGTTTTGAACTATATCTGTGTCTCCTCTAAAAATACTTGATTATTCTCAGATATTAAAGTGTACGTGAGGGAGGACAGTGATCTCCAACCTGTTACTGTTACTTTTCAAGGCTATTCAGACCTTAGACCTGGTAGCCCTGGGGTAGGACACCTGTTGGCTAATTTGGAAGTTGATCATGACAGGAGGCTCAAATGGAGCAAAGTTGATACCAAGTCAATTGCCAAGTTTTTGACCTCTGTGCAGAACTCTGCCAGAATATAGAACTATAATGAAAGGCAGTGTAGATAGAGATGAACCCCTTCTTGGTTTTACTAATCTCTGTTCCCTATTAAGGAAGTTTCTAATTGATGAGTCCCCACACAGCAACCCCCAGATTACAAGATCTACCTGGTTTGATTATGATTGTATTAGGGCCAGGAAACATTTAAGATCTGTCATGCGTCAAACCCAATACCACCCTTCTTTAGCTAATCAGTCAAGGATGCTAACTCTTAGACGTGACTATAAGAAGCTTTTGTCACTAAAGAAGGCTAATTATACAGCCAGGTTATGGGTGGATCTGGAATTATCTGCCATGGGTCCGAATTCAGCCTTTTTCTGGAATACAGTAAACAGGCTGTTGAAAGCATGAAGATTTTCTTCAGATGTCCCCATCCCAGCCTTAGTTGGGGAGGATTTTTTCTCAAGACTTTTCTAAGATCCCAATCAAGGATTTACAGACAATCTAACAAATGATCACTTACTTTTAGCAGAGCTCCCCCAGTGGTCTCCAGTCACAGTGGCTGAAACTACAAAAATTATACAGTCCCTGAAATCAAACAAAGCTCCAGGTGAAGATTTACTTCCTCCAGAATTGTTTAAGACATAAGTGGATTGGTGGGTGCCTATCCTGGCCGGTCTGTTCACCTTTATTGATAAAACAGGCCATTTTCCATCTGGATGGAAACTTTCCATCATTGTGCCTATATATAAAAAAGGTGACAAAGGAGACCCAAAAAATTACAGACCTATAAGCCTTATTGATATTGTGGCCAAAATGTATACAAAACATCTGTTAGGCAAAATTGAGGATTGGATTGCCGATAAAAACTTGTTAGTGGAGGAACAAGCAGGTTTTAGATTAGGAAGATCCACTCTGGATAATTGTTTTATTTTATACCATCTTATAACAAAGTATATGTCCGAGGGGAAACAACTCTTCACAGCATTCATAGATCTTAGAGCAGCGTTTGACACAATTAACAGGGATATTCTTTGGAGCAAATTGGCAGATTTGAATATGGAGCCAAGACTCCTTTATTTGCTTAAGGCCCTCCATACAGATACTTGTCTTAAAGTGCGTATTGGAGCCAATGGTGCGCTGACCAAGAAAGTTAATGTGTACAAAGGAGTTAGACAGGAATGTATTTTAGCTCCAACTTTATTTAACTTATATGTTAATGACATCCCAGTCTTCCTCTCTTCAACAACGGCTCATACACCCAAGATAGGCAACACATTCCTCAATGTTCTCCTCTACGCCGATGACATGGTTCTGATTGCCCGCTCACAGGTCGGTTTGAGATGGCTTTTACAGAATCTAGCTAATTACTGTTCCCATAATGACTTACCCATTAACAAAGATAAATCTAAGGTGGTGGTATTCGGGAAAAGGACCAAAAAATATAACTGGTCCCTGGAAGGAGTCCCAATTGAACAAGTCAGCTCTTATTTATATCTAGGGTTGTCCTTTTCAAATACAGGGAAATGGACAAATCACCTTAGAAGAAATAAACAGAGAGCTATGGCCAACTCCAATATACTTTATAAATTGATAAACTATAACCACTCCTCCAGTTTATCTCCTATTCTAAAAGTTTATAAGGTTAAAATCATGCCTATTCTGTCCTATGGGGCAGAACTGTGGGGTCAAATGAAAGTACCCCTTTTGGAGCAGGCACAGAGCTGCTTCCTAAGGAGGATACTAGGAACAGATAAGAACACTCCAGCTCAAGCAGGGAGAGCAGAACTAGGGGCACATTCTATTCAGTGCCAGGTTATGATAAAAGCTTTTAACTATTGGCTAAGGATCCTTAAAATGGACCCAGGGAGACTCCCTAAACTTTGCTTAGATGAACAGGGTAGATCTCCAGCGTTCAAATTTTTGGATATGCCAGCTGTTTCAATTAATGCACCAGCTAGGCTTTTCCCCATCTTATTTATTAATTTGTGGACACTCAGCTCAGGAAATATTAAAACAAAGAATTTTGGACATCAGTGCCCAAACAGATATAGCTCTGCTGGCTGGTTCTAAGTCTCTAAATTGGTTGGCTAAAAATAGAACTATATTTGGTCTAGAAAAGTATCTTAGGCTGAACCTAACACAGAGACAGAGAATAGGTTTCACCAGAGCTAGATTTGAACAACTTAATTCTATGGTAAGAATAGGACGGTTTCAAAAAATTCCATACCACGAAAGAACATGCATCTGTGGTGCACCAGCCATAGAGGATATTGCGCATATCTTGTTTGATTGTTGTATATATAACCAAGGTGAGATCCCAATACTTACAACCACTTCTGGTCAGAACAACCAATTGGGATCCAATTGTCAAATTGTCTTATTTTCTTTCCGGAGAGAATTTACACTCAGTCCGCTGGATTGCAAAATTTATTACAAAAGCTGCTTACCTGAGAGATCTTTTTATCACACAAAATGGGGTCCCCTGTCATGGTGACAAACTTATTTAAATGCTATGACTGAATTTTTATATTTGTTATTTTAGCTTTCTTGTTTATCATGTACTTTACTTTTTATATCAAACCTACTGCTTATTAAGTTTAAGTTTATATGTTTTAATTATTTTACTTAATTGTATATGAATTTAGTTTATTTGTGTATGTAATTTCTGTATCTGCATCTTTGTATTATGTACTATGTATTTTATTGTTGATATGGCCAGCAGACTAATCAATAAACGTTGATGATGATGATGTTAGGCATTGGGTTTCTAGGGTTACGGCTAGGGTTAGGGTTACGATTAGGGCTAGAACTAAGGTTAGGGTTAGCATTAGGGTTAGAGGTAGGGGTGGTCTAGGGTTAGGGCTAGGATTAGCACTAAGGCTAGGGTGAGGGTTAGGTGTAGGGTTAATGTTAGAACTATAGTTAAGTTTAGGGTTAGGGTTAGGGTGAGGACTAGGGTTAGGGTTATGGTTATGGTTTGGGCTAAGGGTAGGGTTATTGTTAAGGTTTGGGTTCAGGTTATGTTTTAGGTTTCTAGAGTTAGGGTTACAACTAGGACTAAGGTTAGGGTTAGAATTAGGCCTAGAGCTAGGGTTCAGATAAGTGTTAGGGTTAAGGTTAGGGCTAGGATTATGGTTACGGTGAGGTTTAGATTTAGATTTTGGGTTCTAGGGTTTGGGGTTAGGGTTATAGTAGGGTTAGGGCTAAAGCTAGGGCTAAGGTTAGGGCTAGGGCTGCGACTAGCTTAGAGTTAGAGTTAGGACTAGGTTTAGGGTTAGGGTTTGGACTAAGGCAAAGGTAAGGTTCAGGGTTGGGGTTAGGTATAGTGCTAGGGATAGTGTTAGGGTTAGGATTAGTGTTAGGGCTAGAGTTGGGATTAGGGTTGGGGTTAGAGTTAAGCTAGGGCTAGAATTAGGGTTAGGGTTAGGGCTAGGGTTAGGGTTAGGATTAGGGTTACTGTTACAACTTGGGATAAGGTATGATTAGAATTAGGACTAGGGTTATGGTTAGGGTTTCAGCTAAAGCACAGGTTAGTTTCAGAGTTAGGCATAGGGATAGAGCTAGGGATAGGGTTAGGGTTATGGTTATGGTTAGGATAAGGACTAGGGTTAAGGTTTGGGTTATGGTTAGGATTCAGGATAGGGCTAGGATTAGTGTTATGGTTAGGGTTAGGGCTTGGGCAAAGGCTTAGGGTTACAGTTCGCGTTAGGTATTGGGTTTCTAGGGTTAGTATTAGGTATTGGGTCTCTAGGGTTAGGATTAGGGTTAGTGCTAGGGTTGGGGTTAGGGTTTGGGATAGCTTTAGGGTTGGAGTTAGAGTTATTTCTAGGGTTAGGGCTAGAGCCTAGGATAGGGATAGGGTTAGCATTAGAACTAGGGTTAGGATTTGGGTTATGGTTAGGATGCAGAGTGGTGTTAGGGTTAGGGTTAGGGTTAAGATTTGGGCTAAGGGTTAGGGTTAGGTTTAGCGTTAGGTAGTGAATTTCTAGGGTTAGTGTTACATATTGGGTTTCTAGGGTTAGGCTTAGGGCTAGGGTTAGTGTTTGGGCTACGGTTAAGGTTAGGGTTAGTGTTATGTCGGGTTAGGGTTAGAGTTAGGGTTAGTGTTTGGGCAGAGGATTTGGGTTAGAGTTATGGTTAGGGTTAGGTATTGGGTTTCTAGGATTAGTGTTAGTTATTGAGTTTCCAGGGTAAGGGCTAGGGTTAGGGCTAGGGATAGTGTTAGGTTTAGGATCAGGGCTAAGGCTATGATTTGGGTTAGGGTTAGGGTTAGGTTTTGGGTTTCTAGGGTTAGGGTTATGGCTAGGGTTCAGGTTAGGGTTATAATTTGGAATAGGGTTAAGGATAATGTTAGAGTTAGGGTTATGGTCAGGTATTGGGTTTCTAAGGTTAGTGCTAGGTTTAGAGTTAGGGTTAGGGCTAGGGTTAGGGCTAAGGGGATAATTCAGGTTGGGGTTAGGTTTAGAGCTAGGTTTGGGGTTTCTAGAGTTAGGGTAAGGAAAGGGGTTGGGGTTAAGGCTAGGGTTAGTGTTAGGTTTAGGGTTAAGTTTACAGTTAGGGTAGGGGTAGGGGTAGGACTAGGTTTAGCATTAGGGTTAGGGTTAGCGTTAGGATTAGGGTTACGTATTGGGTTTCCAGGGTTAGCATTAGGCATTGGGTTTCTAAGGTTAGCACTAGGGTTAGGTTTAGAGTTAGAATTAGGACTAGGGTTAGGGTTAGAGTTTGGGAATAGGGTTGGGGTTAGGCTTGTGTCTAGGGTTATGGTTATGGTTAGGGCTTGGGATAGGGTTAAGTACAGTATTAGAGTTAGGTTTAGGGTTTGGGCTGAGTCTTGGGTTAGGGTTAGGGTTAGGTTATGTATTAGATTTCTAGGGTTAGTGTTAAGTATTCGCTTTCCAAGGAGAGGGCTATGGTTAGAGTTAGGTTTAGGGCTAGGGTACTGGTTAGGGTTAGCATGAGGGCTAGGGTTAGAGTTAGGGTTAGGGTTTTGGCTAAGACTTAGGGTTTGCATTAGGCATTGGGTTTCTAAGGTTAGTGTTAAGTATTGGGTTTCTAGTGTTAGGGTTAGGGTGGGGTAAGGATTAGGGTTAGGGTTTTGTCTAGGGTTAGGGTTAGGGCTTGGGATAGGGTTAAGGATAGGGTTAGGGTGAGGGTTAGGGCTTGGGTTGAGGCTTAAGTTTAGGTTTAGGGTTAAGGTTAGGGTTGTGTATTGGGTTTCTAGGGTTAGTGTTAGGTATTTGGTTTCTAGGGTTAGGGTTAGAGTTAGTGTTAGGGCTTGGAATAGGGTTAGGGTTAGGTTTAATGTTAGGACTAGGGTTAGGGCTAGGGATAGTGTTAGGGTTAGTGTTTGGCCTGAAGTTTTGGATTAGATTTAGGGTTAGAGTTAGGTATTGGGTTTCTAGGGTTAGTGTTAGTTGGGTTTCTAGGGTTAGGGCTATGGTTAGGGTTAGGAGTAGGGCTACGACTAAGCATTGATCTGAGGAATCACTCGTGCCTTCAAATACAACAATTGAACATACCTAACAAAATCAAGGGGGAGTCCCTTTCTTGCCAGAGCTTCCCACATAAAGGGATGATGAACTCGATCAAAAGCCTTGGTTTGATCTAACAGCAATATTTTCCCTTCCCATTTTCCTTTTCAGGCCAAATCAAATACCTCTCTAAACAAACACAAAGAATCCAACAAAGAATGTCCCGGAACTGCACTGGTTTGGGAAGCCAAAAAAGCAATCCTCGAGGCTAACTTGGTCAGTCTGTTGTTTAAAACCTTTACCAGTATTCTATAATCCACATTTGTTAAAACAGGCCACCAATTTTGAGGCAAAGTCAAATCTCCTTGTTTGGGAAAGAAAATCAAAATCCCTTCATAAAAAGAGTTGGTCAGGCTTTCACTGGACAAGAGCTCATTTAGGACTCGGGTGAGCGGAGGAACCAGCCACCTAGCAAAAGTCTTGTAGAAGTTCCGTCTGAGTCCGTCTGAACCCGGAGCAGATTTGCTCCTTCCTTGCACTATGACATCCTGAACTTCCTTTTCTGTCACAGGGGCCACCAAATCATCCCTGTCCTGCTGAGGCAACCCTTCATACATATTCCATAATACATTTTCAGGTACCTTACCAAAAAAACTCTCAATATAATCTCTCCCCATACTGTGGTCCTCATATAATTCCTCATAGAAGTCCTGCATCACGCTCAACATTCCTGGTGGGTCCACCCTCACCAAGTCCTTCTCGCAGCACTTCAATCCTCCCATAACAATGGAAGCTTTGGGAATTTTGGTTCTAGACTATTCTTCAATGTCCACCACTGGCACTTTAGTTCAAAACTCTTGATAATTTTTTCTCTTCAGTTTCTGTCTCATTTGGAAATCTCTAATAACTCCTCTAGACCACTCCAACACATCCTGATTTACTGGGAGCCCCTGGTTAACCTTCTGGTAACATTTCAGAAATTGGTGTACTGCAACCTGATAATTCTGCAGATTCTTCCTATTGATCATGTATTCATAATGTTGTCAGGTTTTCCTGATGACTTTTTTGGCTTGCTCCCACCAGTTTGACAGTTCTCCAAAACACAGATCTTCTAGCGTCAACATATTTCCTAAGACGGCCGCAATCTCTACCTTACAAGCAGCATTATTAATTGTCTTTGGGTGGAGCATCCACAGAGGTTTCCCTCTGGGTGAATTTCATCTAAAGCAAATTCCATATGAAGCATAACATGATCTGACCAAGGGCTGGTTGACAGTTGATAATGTAGAGTCTTTAATTCTGCGGGGGCTCTAATCCTATCCAATCTACCAGCTCTGCCCTTTTGGTAGCAGGTAAATTTCCCACTCCCTGGTTGACCTTATTGACCCACAAATGCCTTTTTACAGGGGAGAGGAAAAAAATCCCAGCTGATTGTTCACTTCCAAGGCCTTATTCTTGAGATTGTACTCTAACAAGAAATTCTCAAGGAGTTTCTCCTCAGGTGTTAAAATGGGTGATGTCTTCCCACTTTTCTCCCTAGCTACATAATTAGAGTAATCTGATAATTTGCTCCTATTATTAAAGTACCCTGCAATTAATAAATGTCTATAAGTGGAACAATACCCCTTCAAATGTGCCCAAAAAGGTTTCCGCTGCAATGCAGCTATGGGAGCATAAAGCCCACAAGGACCAAAACTCCTCTTCTCTTCCTTCCCATCCTTTAAAATCTCTACCAGAGTAAAGTCTACAATCAACAACCTGCCAGGCAAGGCCTACAGGACAAATTCGACATGGGAGTTCTGTTTTGCTTTAAACAATGCCGCCATGCCTGCCTGGTATTCCTCCCCGTAAGACCAAAGGGATGGTTCTTTTGTCCACAATTTCTGCGCTTCGGAGCGTTGCTGTTCATTCCCCAGGTGGGTCTCTTGCAAAACCACCACATCGTGAGGCATCATTGCCAGCAGGGGAAGAATCTCCTTTCATGTCTCGGCCATCCTCAGGCCTCTCACATTCCAGGTGGTAAGTCTCAGGGACACCATTTCTTGTTTTTTCTGCAAAGGGATCTAGGTTCTAACCTATGAAAGAACTGGGTAATAATTCCAAGATTAACAATAAAAATAATCTTATTAAAAACAACCTGATTAAAATTAAGCTTATTAAAAACAGGTTCATTTTCTCTCCCAAACAAGGTTTGGTTTTGAAGTAACATCTCTTAATTCAATTGTATCATGTAATGCCAAATCATTATTTTGTTAGCTTCCAAACCAGCACATTCCACTCCATCTAAAACTACTCAGTCCAGTTCAGTCTCCAACCTCTCCGTCTCTCTGGCCTTCCTGTCCCTCTGGTTCACTGGTTCTAACTGGCTCCTCTCTACCTCCTCCAGCAAACCCGAAGGTGTAGTCTCACTAATATGGGATAGAGGTGGAATTGACATGGAAAGAAGGGATGGTGAAGTGGAAACCGGGCCATCGGGTTCAGGAGGGTGGGATGGAAGAGGGCAGGGTAGGGCATCAGGAGGTCCGGGGTAGGGAGGGGACGGCAACGGTGAGGGAAAATAGCGACCCGACTCAGCATCGGGAGGCTTCATAAATCCGTTATCAAGTTCTCGAATAGGAACTTCTACTTTTTCTGAAAATAACAGCAGTGAAGCTACCGACTCTGTGCCAAGTGTTCCCTCCATCACAATCTCTGTCACCATCTGTTCAGGCAAGCCCTCAGGACTGCCACCTGACAGTAGCACTGCTTGTCCCTCTACCACTGACTCTCCACTTTCCACCCCCTTTCCTTTTGCTTTGCTTTGCTCTCTTTCCTGGTCTACCACCTGATTCCTCATCTCTCCATGTCTTTTGCTCCTTGGACTCCTTGGGCTCCTTTGTCCCTTTGCTTCTCCTGCCTGTTTAGGTTGTCTGTCTCTTGCCCCCTCGACAGCCACCAACAATTCTCTATCACTGAATTCCTTAGAGACTGACCCACTCTCTTCCTCAACCTTTCTCTCCTCTTCTGCAAGAACATGGAACCTATTATGACTCCTAACTGCCTCTTCCCTCAGTTCCTCCTTTCTCTGTGGGTTTCCATCCTTTCTTCCAGCTCCCCTCCCAAGTACTACATTCCATCTGTCATCTTTTTCTTCTTTCTCTGTCTCATGCTGTCTCACCTCCAATAGAGGTCCTGAACCATGGTTTCTCTCTCTTTTTTCCTGCCTCTCCACAGGTAGCAACTTCTCTCCCCCGGCTCTCAAGGCGTCCCTCAGGACTCTTTTCTGTTTGTTGGACTGCGCTCTTTCTTTCCCCATTCTGGCTACTTGTTGGGCCTTCTCCAAGACTTTGGCATCTTGCTGATTGTAATAGGCCTGGGGACACCAAAAATAAGTGTGACCCAGTTCCCCACAAAAGTTGCACTTTATTCTGCTGCAACAGGCCACCATCGGATGGCCTCTGGCGCCACAGCGCGAGCACAAGGGAGTGGTGCACAAACGTCTCTGGTACTCATGAGACCCACAGTAGAAACAAGCCTGAGGCTGGCCACTGTACCTGGTGATCCCCCTATTGGCCCCCAGGAAAAAGTACTTGGGTATCTTTCCACGCCTATATTCAGGGTCCTCATTTTTAAAAGAAACCACACACCTATATTCTTCAGTTCAATAACCCTGTTCATCTTTCTTCTTATCAGGTCCCGACAAAATAGTAGTGTATTTAGACACTCACCGTGCTACATCCTGAGCGGGGATGGTCGCGGTTCTGAAACTTATGGTCAAGACCTTTGTATCCCCCTTAAATAGCGGGACCATCTCATATTCAGTCAACAACTCTGGGCTCAAACGTTTCACCGTTTTGCACTTCATCCAGAACTCCCTGTATACCTTTTCAGAAGCCAAACAACATCTATTTCCCCAGACGCTGGTAATTGAATCACTGCCATGATATCCTCTCTAGGGGTATCCAAATGTTACGCTGATTTCTGGGGTCCCATGAGGGACACCTCAATGTGCTCAAAATACTGGGGAATGGGAATTAGCAAGAGCACAAGCTAAGCAATGCAAGAGGCAGGGAAACCTAGCAAGATCTTGAACCCAATGTTTACAGGGTCAGGCCGGGTCAATAATGAAACAGAAGTAAATAATAATTGTTTTCCTCTATTTTGAGATACAGTCAAAACGTATGTATGCAGACACTCACGCAGACCTAGTGAAAGAAAGGTAGGAGTTGGATAGAGAGTTTTGATAGGGATTTTTAAGGGGAAATACTACACCTGATCCTGAAGCCAGGTTTATCAGAAGAAAAGTCAGTCGTATCGGAGATTCTCAGCACGTGGCAGCTGAGGGGAAGGCTCGTTGAACAGAGTGACAGCAAGGCAGGATGGAAGTCAGAGCGATCCAAAGAGACACTCAAAATCAGCGGGTGTCATAGGGGAAAATGTGCCTGTAGGCTAGTCTGTTCCCCAGGAAAACAATGGGTTTCGGGCTGGAGACAAAGCCTCCGAAAGGTCAGTACTTTGGATGATTGAATTATGACAACGTTGTCAATAGCGTAGACAGTATACAAATGCGGAGTGCTTGACAGTTTGATATTGGGCTTGTCAAGCTGCTTGCTTGGGGCAGGGGATCTTTTGTAAACAGCGTGCATACATAATGTGATCTTAAGAGGTTACTTGCCTGGAGGTCTCCTGAAGCTGCAGTCCAGCAATTACTGGCCTGCCTGGATTTGTTTTGAATATTTCAGCTATTTTTGGCCATGCCCGTGTGCGTGCTTGTCCGGGGACTCTCAGGCACATGGAGAGGCATGATATCTAATATACCACAAGTCCGGACTAGAAACTACAGTAACAATCCCCTCCCCGAAAATGGGCAATTTGGGGACAATATCGAACATTTTCCAATTAAAAGCAAAAATAGTTTTAGAGCCGAATAGGGGTCTTAAGGTACAGTGGTAGTATTTCTCCATAGGAAAGGGGGAACCTTGGGGGAAAACGAAGGATTTTCCATCTTCAAAATACATTCCTAACTATAACTAAACACATTCACCCGAAACGTACATGAGCAATAACCGATAAGAAAATCTGGCAGCAACGGCAAATGGCATAATACATAAACATATGGAATAGAAGTAAAAGTGCGCCTACCAATGAGGCACTACAAATATGAGCAAGGAAAAATGACAATGGTTACAATGTATCGAGGTTTGCAAACTAGCTAACAATTGCTTGCTGACTATTAGCTGCTTGCATCTTGCAGATCTTGCATTGAGGAATAGTCCATATGGAGCTTCTTCGGTGATCAAGATAGCAATAGTCTTTTAAACTGAGTCTTTGGGTCAAAAAGTCTTTTATCTCCGTCGGGAGGTGTCTGGGTCACCCACCCCATGGTCCCACAGCTACTGCAGAGGAATCAGGCATCTCCTTGGACTGGTTCCCGAATGAAGTTGTGATTTTCTTCCTCACCCCGCCGCCCCACGACACCCAGGGGAGATGGTCAGGTCCGGGGGAATCCTCCCGGTTCTCCGGAGCTGTCGACCTATAACTATTTTTGCAACAGAACTGACAACAAGGTTATCCGATGCATAGATAAAATGCAAATTACCAGCTCAGCGCCTGATGGGAGTTCAAGTTAAACTGTAAAAATCTTGGCTCTCTGTGACCTGAAAGTTTATGGGGGAGCGAGGATATAAATAGCTCCCCAGAATAGAGCTGTATTGGCCTTAGCAGGGCCTATTCAGGTAGTGAGGCTGTGAATTCAGAACCCGCATCAAGCCGCCGTCCCTGAGGCTGCCTTTGCCATGTCACTCTGTACCCTGAAAGCCAGGATCCAGTTAGCAGACACATAGCCAAAGTCATCCCAGAACAGGATGGGATTCCACTTGGCAGATGGTTCGCCGAGGTCCCCCCTTCGCTCAGACCTAGAGCTTGGCTTCAAGCCTGATGATGTAGCCTCGAGGACTTGAGGTGTTGCTGTACAGGGATGGTGGTTAGATGTAGGTTCTGAGTGCACAACTTCACTACCTCAAGAAAGCTGGACTCTGGAACAGGCCTGAAGATTGGTTGCCCGGATAGGCTTTTTGCAGCCAGACAAAACATCACAATCAAAACTATTTAAACTAACAATAAACTATGTACAAATTACAAACCTCGGATTTCTCAATTCTCAGTAAAACCGGCCAGCTTGTAGCTGGAAAATTTATTTCTTGACCCACAGTGTGAGGCCAATTAAGCATAGGGCTAGTATGACCTGGATGACTACCAGTATTATTAAAGGGTGCAATGCGAAATGGGCTATTGCTTGCCCGGTGGAGGACCAACTGAAGGTATCCCACCATGACTGTTGGGAGTCCGCTTCCAAATCTTCGGATGATTCGATAATCATGTTACTGTCCTGGCCAGCCCGAGCTTGTGCGATATAAAGATATCTTTTGATATCAATAATTTGGCTTTCTGTCCTCTCCACGTGCTTGCAAGGCCCCCGGACAAGCAAGAACACGGGCTCGGCTGATAATCATTGTAATATTCCAAACAAATACAGGCAGGCCAGAAATAGCCGACTCACAGCTTTAGGAGACCTCAAGGCAAGTACCTCAATTAGGTATGCACGCAACTTTCAAAAGATCCTCTGCCCCGCGCTGGCAGCTTGATGAGCGAACTATACAATGCTCAAGCACTCCACGTTTGCATACTGGCTATCCAATTGACAATTCGGCTATAATTCAATCATTCAAATTCTGACCTTTTGGAGACTTTGTCTCCAGCCCCAAATCCATTGTTTTCCCCAAGTCCGACCTAGCCTGCGGTCACAATTCTCCTTATAAAAACCCCTGACTTTGAGCGCTTCCTCGGATCGCTCTTGGCTTCCATACCGCCTTGCTGTCGCTTTGTCCAGCGAGCCTTCCCCTCAGCCCCACGTGCTGAGATCCACGCTCTCCAGCTTCTCCACTTCAAACCGGGCTTCAGGACAGGTGAAGTATTACCCAAACCAACAACTCCTCTAAAAATTCCTCTATACCACTCCAATCTTTATTTCCTTAGTTATCTGTGTGAGTGTGCTGCATACACTGTTTGATTGTGTTTTTAATAAAACAAAATTTATTATTTCAACATCTGTGTGCTCCTTGACTCGGCCTGACCCCGTAAACATAGGGTTCAAGATCTCCCTACGTTACCCTGCCTCTCATATTGCTAGGCTGTGCTCTTGGCTAATTTCCCCAACTTGTAACATTGAGAGTGCATTTAGGTGTCCCTCTCGGGACCCCCAGGAATCAGGGTAACAATCCCCTTCGCGGAATGATTAACTGTCAAAGCAATTTGATGGAGGGAGTGCGATACCTCCAGTACTCTGTGTGCTAGGGGGTGAGATTCCGTAGCCATGTAGACATGGGGATCTCGTCCTCGATGTGGAATCTGACTAATTCAGACTCCACGGGCACGTATCCAGTCTGTAAGACAAAATCTTTTATCTCCCGCCTGAGATAAAAGTTCTGCCCAAAACAATCCTGAACATGCTGTGCACAAAAGCAAGGGCTGCTGGCGGTGCAGTTAATTACTACGGTCGCACCACTAGGCAATACTGTAATGTGTGGACAAGGGGTCCTTAAACAAAAGCACTCATTATTGATATGAGCCATTACTGTATAATTGACCAGGATTGCAATATATTCAGAAGTGTTATCATAACGGAAATTTCGAAAGAACTGTACCAATGTTGATGGAACAAACAACCAGATAAATCAAAGGAATGCGTGCCATTAGACCAGTGGTGTATCCGTCGGGGTAGTAAGGTGGCATTAGTGGCTATCAGGGGCCGTCCAAGATGGGACAATGGATGTAAAATTACTGGGTCCAGAATCCTTTCATGTACGACTTCCACCTTTAAAGTTAAGCTCTCCCAAGTGGCATGCTGTATTTGTACCAAAGCAATGGGGTGTTCTAGCAATTCCGGATATCGTTCTCTCAGCAGGCTTAGGATCTCCAGGTGCATTAAACCCATGAGGCTAGCCTGGATCACTTGAGCGGCAAATGTGATTATATTGCTTTGCAGTTGGGTGCACTGGATGGAAACTGACATATTATGAGTCGTGGTTTTTAAAGAGCGATCAAGGTCAGACACTATATCTCTCTCTGCACCAACCCATTGCGGTAACAATTGACTGATCACATCCATTCCTCTTGCCAGGGTAGTTAAACCCATGGCGGAGGATACTCCAATTTCTTTTCTCTTAGAGCCAGTCATTCCTAATTTATTCGCCAATACTTCATTGTCCATTGCATTAATTATTGCGCCGCCAGTTAACTATTCCTCCTAAGACAGTCCCTAGGATGCTTCGCTTAGGGTGAACATGTGGGTGGGAAAATAGCCACCACTTTTCCCAGTGCTCCCACTGTGTCCATGCTAATTTCAAATAAGGTTGGCGGGCAGGAATGACCTTGGAAATGTTCACGACTGTAAAATTTAGAACCATGGTGGTTACAATGGGTTCGAATAAGCAGCCACCTCAATGTCTCTGTGAACTACAGTACTTCCCACATACATAGCAGGAGAATTAGCGGAAGGAGGGGTATAAACGGGGGTATCTGGGCACCACATTTTCCCACATGAGAATTTGCAACCTGTCGGGGTACGGGTGAGGTTATGGCAAGTGAACAGAAAAGTTTTCCATTCCCATGCTGGCTGGCAACGGTCATACGTAAACCTGATCACAAACAGGGAGGCATTACGATGTTGGCTCCTGATCATTTTGACGGTCAAGGGAGATGGTGTTGTTGCCATTTCGGTGTACAACTTGGCTTCACTGTCAGCAACAGCCATTCTTAGTCCTGAACTGAGTCTTTCTCTACGGCGTACCTGTACTTGAGTGAATATCTCAAAGGGATAACATTTTTGAAACCATGATAACAGACGCATATTGTGTAGCAGGGCTTCTGCCTCCTGGTAAAGATTCCAATGGCAGATCACCTGCACATTGTATTGCCAATTGGTTGTGAACTGGGTCATGTATTCAGGAGAGGTTCTGAGGGTATATTCAAACAATTCAAACATGAAAATCCACACAAATGGTCCCATTCCATCTCCCTGTAGGGAACACAGATACGGGAGTCTGTCACTACCTTATACTGGCCTATATATATATATACAGGGGCTATCTATAGAAGCAGGGGAGTCAGAGGGGTTGCCACTCCTCTCTGTCTCATTCCAACAACGATCGTTTACCCATTGTCAAATACTTCATAAACTGAGACAAACGTCTCTGACAAATTAATGGTGGGCACTTTCTTGTAACTCAAAGAAGTCTGAGGAATTATTGGGCATACAGTAGGCTTTTGGACACCCGGATCCTCTGAGTCTGGGATTACCACAGAGGCGGGATCAACAGGCTGACCTTTCCACTCTTTCATTTGGGAGACATGGAAGAACTTAAGCCAGTCTCCCCTTTTCTTAGGAATGTGGACTTGATAGACCGCAGGGGAAATCCTTTTCACAATGGGGACGGGACCCACCCATTTGGCCGCAACGGAGTGCTTGTCTTTATAGAAGTTCCTATACAAGACTAGCTGTCCCTCTTCCCACTGGCAAGGGTGATGTACCCATCCTAGTTTTTTGTCCATTCTTCGCAAGTTCTTGCCTAGTTGCGTCGCTACCTGCTGGTGTATGTGGCCTATGTGCTGTATCAGACTCTTCAACTAGTCGTTGTTCAAAACAACGGGTTCCAAATCTGAAGGGATGCTGGTATCGATCCAGAAGGCTTCTGGT
Organism: Cyclura pinguis; assembly: GCA_030412105.1. Taxonomy (NCBI): domain Eukaryota; kingdom Metazoa; phylum Chordata; class Lepidosauria; order Squamata; family Iguanidae; genus Cyclura; species Cyclura pinguis. The sequence continues at coordinate 216,139,558 of CM059600.1, forward strand.
AACATCATTTTACGCCCGGTCATGACCATGTGCAGCGTAAAACCAAGTGATGCCACTGTGCCTCTAAAGGCCATCAAGATGATAGGCAGTTTGGTGTCCCAATCCTTCCCCGAGGAGCGCACAACCTTTTGGAGTGCCTACTTCAAACAACGGTTGGTACATTCTATCTGTCCTGAGCTCTGCGGGTGATGCATTATATGGAATCGTTGGCATATGCCCAGTGCCTTGCACAATTCTTGGGTCACCTCCCCAGTGAAGTGAACTCCAAGATCCAAGTCAAGGTCACGTGACACACCCCAGTGAGCCCAGACATTATTAAACAGCAGCTGCGCAGCTGTGCTGGCTGTATTGTCTCTGCAGGGAAAAGCCTCAACCCATTTGCTAAAGGGATCAATCACTGTCAGACAGTACTTGTTCTCTCTAGGTGTGGTGGGCAAAGGACCTATGAAATCAATTTGGATTCGGGTCCAGGGACCCTCAATCCGTTGGTGCTGAATGGGAGCCTTGGGTCCGGAGGGGTCAGCATTGATCATGGCACAAGACAAGCAATTGTCAACCCACTGGTTCACATCTTGCTTCATCTGGGGCCACCAACCGGTTTCTCTGACTCTATCCAATGTGACCCCTCGTCCATGATGTCCCTGTTCATGAACGAACTGAGTCATGTCGCCTCTAAGGTCTTTGGGCACTAGCCAGTGGCGCTGGCCACTGGCATCTACTGCCCAGAACACACCATTAGTCTGTTCTATTTTAAAGTGGCTAGACCTGTCAGTACCATTCCTGGCCAGCTCAGAAATCTCTGGATTTCCCTTCTGGAGGGTGCCCAAGTCAAACATGGGGGGAAACATCAGCTGTTTAGGGTTGACATTAATGGCAGTGATGGGAGCCCCATTGTCCTGCAAGGCCGCGTCCTTGGCAAGGGCATCCGCCCAGTAGTTCCAAATACAAGAAGCCGTGCCTTTCCTTTGATGCCCTTGGACATGAGCAACTCATGTAGGGGCAGTCCTCTCTTCAATTTGGGCAGCGATATTGACCCATTTATCCAGATGGGCTATGGGTTTCCCATCTGCGGTTTTCAAATCATTTTTGAGCCAAATTGGAAGCAATACACTAGCTGGTTTAGCAGTCTAATCTGAGTCCGTGTAAATGGCTAGGGGACAGTCAAGAGGTTCGTGCTCTAAGATAGCCTTTAGAGCTTCTACTTCAGTCGCTTGGCTAGAGTGGGGCCTGGCTTTCCCCTGGAGGGTGAAGGAATCTGTGACTCGGATCGCTCCAAAGCCTGTCTTGGGGCTACCATCCACGTGCATGGAGGAACCATCACAGACCCAAAAAGTAAAGCCCTGCAATCGAGCCTCTTCAAGAGAAGCTCCCCACTCAACCCACCAATTAGTCTTAAGCATAGGTGGCAAAGGGCACTCATGCGTGGTTCCGGTCACAACTAGACCATAGGGAGCCAGGGGATCTTGCGGCTGCTTTTGGAAATCCACCCCAAGTCACACCAGGGAAACAGTCCATTTGGCTATCCTTGCGTTAGATACGTGGCCGTTCTGGACTTTTCCAGACCAAATATACTTAAGCAGTGTGTGAGGGGAGGTCTGGACAACCACACAGGCGCCTCCTATCATAAATTCCCAGTGTGTTAAGGCCCAGACTAGCGTGAGCCCTGTTTTCTCGCAAGGGGTGAATTTGGTCTCATGGGAGCTCAGATTGCTGGAGGCGTAAGCTATAACGCACTGAGTGCCATTCAATTGCTGTGACACAACTGCTCCTATACTCCTATCCGAGGTGGCTAGTTGTATAAGGAATGGTCTGGACATCTTCGGATGGGCAAGCGCTGGCGCTTTCATGAGGTCCTCTTTCAGTTGGGCAAATGCCTGCTGCTGTGCAGGTCCCCATTCCCACTGGGCATTCTTTTTCAACAGGGCGTACAGAGGCTTTGCCTTGGTGGCGAAAGACTCAGTAAAATCCCTGGAGAAATTGAAAGTTCCCAGAAGCGAGCAGAGAGAGTGCACGTCGGTAGGGACAGGTCATTTTGCAATTACCTTGACCCTTTGTGCATCAGGAGTGCGTCCTTCGGTTCCTAAACAAAGTCCTAAGTATTTGACCTCGGTGGTCACCAACTATGCTTTTTCTCTACTGGCTTTAAATCCAGTGTCTCTAAGGATGGCCAGGATCCTTTCTCAGGATCTGACTGCAGATATCTGAAGTGCACAACATAACACATCCTGGGGTTCCTGACATCTGAAGCTTTGGTGAAAGAAACCATCCAAGTATTCCTCTTCCTCTTCCATCAAGCCTGAAATATTGGACGGTCCAGGAGCGCATGTAGCCTGTCCTGCTATACTAGTGTACGTCCTGCTGTCTTTCCTTTGCTCTTGAGCTTTGCCACTGGGCATTCCACTAGGCAATCCGGGCTGCAAAGCCGAAGCTCCACGAGGTGCTTCCCCTTGGGTGTCATTGTCATGTGTATCATCTCCCTCCCTCCCCTTTCTGTGTCTGTCTGGTGGAGGGTTTAGACTTACACTTTTTTCCTTTGATGCCATGTTAGTTTCAGAGTCCATTCTAGGTCTTTTCTGAAATTGGCCCTTACCAGGAGCATCCACATCTTCCAGTAACTTTATCGGCTATGTCCCCAGCTCCCTGGCTCTCATCTGTCATCAAATGGGGATTGTTCTGTTCTCCCTGAGAGAAAGAAACACCCAAACTGGTAGCGTCTCCCATTGAGGTTCCTCCAGCACCCAATTCCACACCAAGCCCTTCTCTTCCCTCTCCCACACCAAAGTCATTTCCACCCCATCCAGCCGCCAGTCTCAATTCTGTATCCACCCTATCTCCCCAAGCCTGCTCCCATCTCAGTTTCTTGATCACTCTATCAGAGACCCCCTGATCAAGGTCGGAATCACTGATGTTGCTCAGAGTCCCTCTATGTCCTACATTTCCTGCTCCCTCCCCTTGCACATTGCTCTCCATCCTCTGCACCTCCCTCCTCCCTCTTGCCTCTCTCACCCCCAGGCTGGAACTCAGAGCTGAATGTACCGCAATGCTTCTCTCAATCTGTACTGCTGGGTCAGCTTCTTTCCAATTCCTCAACTTCTCCCTGATTTTCTCTTGTCCAGTTCCACTTTGGAAATCCATGTCATATTGGTGAATTAAAGATTCCTTTGTGACTTTTTTTCCTGGGGAGACACCCTTTCCTCTTTCCTTTGTTTTCCTCTTGGCTCTTTTCTTCTGGGCTTCACCCCTAGCACCTTCCTTCTCCACCTTCCTCCTCACTGCTGCTTTCCACTGAGCTCTCACTGGTAGCAAGCAGAGAAGAAAAGCCAGAGCTTTTGCCACTCTCCCTTCACTCTTGGAAGGAGGGAGCCTCCAGTCTCTCCACTCCCTCACTTTCAGACTCGTTTGTAGATTCTATCGGGTTAGAGAGTGCAGTCCCCGCAAGCTGCCCAGCACAAGCCTCCTTCTCTGTCTCTTCTGCTTTATGAGGCTGTGTGTGCTTTGTTTTGTAAAGGGTCACTGGATACATTGCCTTTTCTGAACTCTTCTCTGGTTTGAGCGGGGAGCGATCCCTACTTACATTCAAAGCCTCTTCAGCTAATAACAGGCTAGGGCTAGGGTTAGAGTTAGGGTTAGGGCTGAGGTTAGGGTTAGGGTTAGAGTTAGGATTTGGGCTGAGGCTTATGGTTAGGGTTAGGGTTAGGGCTAGGGTTGGGGTTAAGGTTATTGTATAGGATAATGCTAGGGCTAGGGTTAGGTGTAGGACTAGATCTGGGGTTAAGGTTAGGGCTAGAGCTGGGGTTAGGGTTAGGGTTAGGGCTAGGGCTAGCGTTATGACTTGGGTTAGAGTTAAGGTTAGGGTTAGGGTTTTGGCTAAGTAGAGGGTTAGGGTTTGGGTTACCGCTAGGGATAGGGTTAGGGTTTGGGTTGGGGCTAGAACTGGGGTTAGGGTTAGGGTTAGTTAGGGCTGGGACAAAGTTTAGGATTAGGTTTAAGGTTAGGGCTACAATTAGAGTTAGGATTAGTGTTAGGGCTAGGGCTAGGACTAGGGTTAGGGTTAGAGTTAGGTCTTGGGATAGAGTTAAGGTAAGAGTTAGGTTTAGAACTATGGTTAGGGTTATGATTTTGGCTAAGGCTATGGTTAAGGTTCGGGTTAATGCTAGAAGTATGGATAATTTTAGGCTTAGGACTAGGGTTAGGGTTGGGTTTCTGGCTCCCAAAGTGTTAGGATTATGACTAGGGTTAGGGTTAGGGTTAGGACTAGGGTTAAAGTTAGGGTCAGGGTTAGGGTTACAGCTTAGGTTAGGGTTAGGGTTAGGGCTATGGTTAGGGTTTCAGCTAATGTTACAGTTAATATTAGGGTTTGGGTTAGGGCTCGGGCTAGGGTTAGGGTTAGAGTTAGGTTTAGAACTGAGTTTAGAGTCAGGGTTTTGCCTAAGGCTAGGGTCAGAGTTAGAACTAAGGTTACGGCTAGGGTTTGGGCTAAGGTTAGGGTTAGGGTTAGTGTTTGTGCTAGGGTTAGGGCTAGAACTAGGTTTAGGGTTAGGATTAGGGTTTCTGCTAAGGCTACGGTTAGGGTTAGGGTTAGGTTTAGAGTTAGGTTTTCTGTTTCTAGTGTTAGGGTTAGGTTTAGGACTACGGTTAGCCTTAGGGCTCAGGATTGAATTAGGGTTAGGATTAAGGTTAGGGTTAGGGTTTGTACTAAGGCTAGAGTTAGGGTTAGGATTAGAGCTAGAGCTCGGGTTAGGGTTAGGGCTAGGGCAGGGTTTAGGGTTAGGGCTACAGCTAGAGTTCGGGTTAGGTCTAGGGCTAGGGTTAGGTTAGGGTTAGGACTATGGTTAGGATTAGGGTTAGATTTAGGGTTAGGGCTTGGGTTAGGGTTAGAATTTGGTCTCGGGGAAGAATTAGGGTTAGAGTTGGGGTTAGAACTAGGGTTAGGGTTAGGGTTAGGGCTAGAAGTATGGATAGGGTACGGTTAGGGTTTGGACTAGGGTTAGGGTTAGGTTTCCAGCTTGGGATAGTGTTAGGATTAGAACTATGGTTAGGGTTAGGGTTTGGGCTGAGGCTTAGGGTTAGGGTTAGACCTAGGTCTCGGGTTAGCATTAGGTTTATGATTAAGGTTAGGTTTAGTGTTAGGACTAGGGTTAAGGTTAGGGTTAGGGTTAGGTCTTGGGCTAGAGTTCGGGTTAGGTATAGGTTTAGGAGTAGGGTTAGGTATACGGTTAGGGTTAGTGTTAGGGCTCGGGATATGGTTAGGATTAGTGTTAAGGTTAGGGTTTGCCTAAGACTTAGGGTTAGGGTTAGGATTTGGTATTGGGTTTGTAGGGTTAGGGTTAGGATTAAAGTTAGGTCTCGGGTTAGGTTTAGGACTAGGGTTAGGGTTAGGACTAGGATTAAAGTTATGTTTAGCATTAGGGTTAAGGTTAGATTTAGTGTTAGGGTTAGGGTTAAGCTTAGGTTTGTGGCTAGGGCTAGGATTAGGGCTAGGACTTTGATTAGGGTTAGGATTAGTGTTAGGTTTTCTGTTCGTGGAATTATGTTAGCGTTAGGGCTAACGCTATGGTTAGGGTTAGGGTTAGATTTAGGATTAGGTTTACAATTAGGGTGAGGGCTAAGTTTCAGGGTAGGACTAGAGATAGGGTTAGGGTTTGCAATAAGGCTAGGGTTAGGGTTAGAGTTAGGCTTAGAGTTTGGGCTCGGGCTAAGTTTACAGTTAGGGTTAGGGTTATGGCTAGGGCTAAGGTTAAGGTTAGGGTTAGGGTTAGGTCTAGGGTTAAGGTTAAGTCTAGAGTTAAGGTTAGGGTTAGGGCTAAGGCTGGGGTTACGGTTAGGTTAAAAGTTAGGTTTTCTGTTTCTATGGTTAGGGTGAGCATTAGGGCTAGGGCTATGGTTAGAGTTAGGTTTAAGATTAGGGTTAGGGTTACTATTAGAACAAGGGTTAAGTTAGGATTACAGTTAGGTATTGTGTTTCTACAGTTAGGGTTAGGGAGAGGGTTAGGGTTATGCTTAGGCTAAGGCTGAGGGCTCAGGATAGTTAGGGCTAGGACCAGGGTTAGGGTTAGGGTTTGGGCTAAGGATAGGGCTAGGGTTAGGACTACAGTTAGGGTTAGGGCTAGGGTTATGGTTAGGGTTATGGTTAGAGTTAGCATTTTGGCAATGGCTTGGGTTAGGGTTAAAGTTACTACTAGGGACAGGGTTAGGGTTAGAATTAGGGCTAGAACTTGGATTAGGGTTGGGGTTAGGTTACATTGAGGCTAGAGTTAGAACTAGGGTTAGAGCTGGTGCTAGGGCTAAGTTTAGTGTTAGGGTTAGGACTTAGGTTATGGTTAGAGTTAGAGTTACAGCTAGGGTTAAAGTTATGGCTAGGGCTAGAGTTAGGGTTAGGATCATATCTAGGGTTCAGGTTAGGGTTCAGGTTAGGGCTATGGTTAGGGTTAGAGGCAGGGTTAAGATTAGAGTTAGGGTTAGTTCTAAGGCTAAGGTTAGGTTTAGAATTAGCTTTTCTGTTGCTAAGGTTAGGGTGAGCATTAGGGCTAGGGCTATGGTTAGGGTTCGGGTTAAGATTAGGGTTTAACCTTACTATTAGGACTAGGGTTAAGTTAGGGTTAGGGTTAGGGTTTTCAGCTAAGGCTATGGTTAGCGTTAGGGTCAGGGTTTGGGCTAGAAGTACAGATGAAGTTAAGATTAGGGTTAGGATTTGGGTTAGGGCTAGGTTTCTGGCTCAATATAGTGTTAGGATTAGAACTAGGGTTAGGGTTATGGTTTGGGCTAGGGCTAGGGTTAGGGTTAGGGTTAGAGTTAGTGCTAGGGTTAGGATTAGGATAAGTGTTAGCATTAGAACTAGAGTTATGGTTTGGGTTAAAGTTAGTGCTAAAGCTCGGGTTGAAGTTAGGGTTAAATTTAGAGTTAGCTTTTCTGTTTCTAGGGTTAGGGTTAGGGCTAACGCTAGGGTTTGGCTAGGGTTAGGATTACGGTTAGGGTTAGGGTTAGGCTTACATCTCGGGATAAGGTTACGTTTAGTTTTAGGTTTACTGCTATAGTTAGATTTAGGGTTTCAGCTCATGTTAGAGTTAGTGTTAGGGTTTGGGTTAGGCTGAGGCTTAGGCTCAGGGCTCAGGATAGAATTAGGGCTAGGACTAGAATTAGGTTAGGGTTTGGGCTTAGACTAGGGCTAGGTTTAGGGTTAGGGCTAGAGCTGGGGTTAGGGTTAAGGTTACGGTTAGGGTTAGGGTTAGCGTTAGAGTTAGAGTTACGTCTAGGGCTCGGGTTAGAGTTAGGACTAGGGTTATGGTTATGGTTAGAATTAGAGTTTCAGTGGAGGTGAGGGTTAGGGTTGGGGTTACTGATAGGGATAGGGTTAGGGTTAGTGTTAGGACTCAGTTTAGGGTTAGGATTAGGGTTAGGAGTCTGGATAGAGTTAGGGTTAGGACTAGGCTTAGTTTTAGGATTTGGCCTAAGGCTAGTATTACAGTTAGAGTTCGTGATAAGGTTAGGGATAGAGCTAGGAATAGGATTCGGGTTAATATTAGTGTTAGAGTTAGGGATAGGATTAGGGTTGTTGCTAAGGCTAAGGTTAGGGTTAGGTTTCGCATTCCGTTTTCTGTTTCTAGGGTCAGGGTTACGGTTAGGGCTATGGCTAGGTTTAGGGTTAGAGATAGGGTTAGGGCTCTGGATAGGGTTAGGATTAGGGTTAGTGTTGGGCCTAAAGTTTAGGATTAAGGTTAGGGTTAGGGTTAGAGCTAGGGGTACTGGTAAGGTTAGGGTTAGGGGTACATTAGGACTAGGTCTAGGGTTGGGATTAGGGTTAGTGTAAGGCTAGGTTACAGTAAGGGGTAGGTATAGAGTTAGATTTTCTGTTTCCAGGGTTAGGGTTAGGTTTAGGGCTAGGGCTAGGTTTAGTGTTAGGACTAGGATTAAAATTAGGGTTAGGGTTAGGTCTCGGGATACAGTTAGGTTTAGGGTTAGGGCTAGGTTTAGTCTTAGGGTTTTGAGTAAGGCTAGGGTTAGGATTATGGTTAGGGCTAGAGCTAGGGATAGGGCTAGGGTTAGGGCTAAGGTTACATTTAGGACTAGGGTTAGGGTTAGTGTTAGTGCTCAGGATAGAGTTAGGGTTAGTCTTAGGGTTTTGGTTAAGGGGTAGTGTAAGTCTAAGGTTAGGGTGAGGGTTAGTGCTAGGGTTTGGGGCTGGAGCTAGTGTTAGCGTTAGGACAAGTGTTAGCATTAGGACTAGGGTTAGGGTTAGGTTTATTGTTAGAACTAGAGTTAAATTTTTACATATGTATGTGTGTGTGTGTGTGTGTGTGTGTATAAAGTTTAGTTGCAAAAATAACCCCCCCACACACTTCCAAGCTTGAATTTTCCAGTTGAATCTGCTTGTTTCTATTAACATAAAAGAAGACCAAATATATTTCCATTTTACAGAGAAAAGAGCAATTACATTATTTATTTATTTCATTTCTGCACATTTATGCCTTTATCCAGTCCAAAACTCCTTTCCATTCCCCTTCAAAGTTCTGGATAGGTTATTCTTTAAAGAAGATGCTAATTTTTCTATCTCTACCATATCCATAATTTTTAACTTCCATTCTTCTAAATCAGTATATTTCTTTTCTTTCCAATATTGCACATATATCAGCCTTGCAGTAGTTATTAAATATAACAATATCTTCTGATGGCTTCTTATCTCCCTTTGTTTCCCTATCATATTTAACAAATAAAATTCTGGTTTCATTTCAAAATTCAGATTACAAATTCTTTGAATTTATCATTTATCCCCTTCCAAAACTTTTTTGCTATCTTACAAGTCCACCATATATGAAAAAAAGACCCCATCTTTTTGTCACACTTCCAACATTTCGCATTCCCAGTTTTGGTTATTTTTTGTAGTCTTTCTGGGGTCCTATACCATCTATGAAGCATTTTATAAAAATTTTCTCTTACATTTAAATTTGGTATAAATTTTATATCAATTTTCCACGCTCTCTCCCAAGTTTCTAATTCAATTGAATGTTCCACATTCTGTGCCCATCTAACCATTATGTCTTTAACTATTTCCGGTTCCATTTCTCTTTTCAACAATAGTTTATTAAATTTAGAGATTCTCTTCTTTTGATTTCCCTTCATCAATAAATCTAACTCATTCTCTTTTCTCTCAAATCCATGTAATTTTTGATCCATTTGAAATCTCTCTTTGAGTTGTCATCATGGGAACCAGTTTAGCTCATGTCCTTCAACTTTTAGTTCTTCTACTGTACACATTCTTGGTTTATGCCCTTCCCACTTCAATAACTCTTGGTATGTTAATAACTTTCCTTGTTTTGTTGGGGCAATTTATAAGCTTCTTGTGGTGAAGTCCACACTGGAAGTTTTGTATAAAATTTGCACTTTATTTGTAACCAAACCTTTAGCAATGTCTTCCGGGTGCAATGGTTGTTAAACTCTTTATTCACTGTTAATCTATCACAGCATAAATATCCATGCCATCCAAATCTATTGTTTATTTCTTCCAATTCTTTAATAGTTGTATTTTCTAATTGAATCCAGTCTTTAATCCAATCTTAACAGCATGCATAATAATAAATTTTTAATGATGGTAGATCAAATCCTCCTCTCTCTTTTGCATCTTGAAGTGTTTTAAATCTTATTTTTGGTTTTTTCCCTTGCCAAATAAATTTTTGTAGATACTTTCCTCATTCTTTAAATATTTTCTCTCTTCCTATTATTGGTAAATTCTGGAAAAGGAATATAAGCTTAAGTAGTAAGGGTATTTTAAAAGCATTTATTCTTCCCAGGAGAGATAAGTTTAAATTCTTCCATTTTTCCATATCTTTTTTAATCTCTTTCCATGTCTTCAAATAGTTATTACCGAATAATTCTTGATTCTTTTTCATGATAATAATTCCTAGATATTTTGTTTTCTTAGTTAGTTGATATCAAGATCTTCTCTCCAAAGCAGCTTGCTCTTTTTTAGTCATGTTTAATGTCATCATCATTGTCTTCTCCCTGTTCATCTTATAACTTGCCACTAGTCCATATCTTTGTAAAATTTCCATCAACGCCTGGATTGATTCTTGTGAGTCCTCCAAAAATATGATTACGTCATCTGCTAACACTTTTAATTTCAATTCCTTTTTCCTTATTTTCAAACCTATCTGTGGATCTTCATTTATTATGGTCAACAAAACATCCAAAACAGCTATAAATAATAGTGGTGATAATGGGCACCCTTGCCGTACCCTCTTGTTTATTACAAAGCTTGTCGTAATGTCTCCATTAATAATGAATCTCGCTGATTGGTCTTGATAGATCATCTCGATCCATTTGCAAAAATCTTCTCCCAGGTCATGTTCTTTCAATACTCGATGTATAAAATCCCAGGAAACATTATCAATTTGGGGAAATTGCAGGGGTCAGCACACCCGGAATGCAATGGATGAGCCTCACTCTGGGAAAACCACCTTCATGATCATGGTATCTCCCCTGCCAGGTAAGTATGGAGACTAGGGTTAAAATTAAGGTTAAGATTAGATCTTGATATAAGGTTAGGTTTAGGGTTTGGTTTACTGCTATAGTTAGGTTTAAGATTTCCGCTAATGTTAAAGGTAGTGTTAGCGTTTGAGTTAAGGTTAGGCTTAGGCTTAGGGTCAGGGCTCAGGATACAGTTAGGGCTAGGACTAGGATTGGGTTAGGGTTTGGGCTAAGGCTAGGGCTAAGTTTAGGTTAGGCTTTTTTTTTGGCAATTTTTTTTACTGATTAAAAACATACTACTGAACATTACAACTATCATCATAAAGGAAAAACAGTGTGAAAAGTATCATATTTAAAGAAATCACAGTTTACATTTACATAAAATTACTACAAAAATAGAAAAATTTAAAAAAATCATTAAATCAATAATTAAAATAGAAAACGTTATATTTCAGTACTAGTGTTATCCTGATTTCTGGGGTCCCTTGGGAGACACCTCAGTGTGCTCCATGTGATGGGGAATGGAAACTAGCCAGATCACAAGCCAAGCATCATACAAGAGACAGGGTAACCTAGCAAGATCTTTCACCCAATTGTTATGAGGTCAGGCCCAGCCAAAAATCAAGCAAAATTGCCTAATAAATGATTTTATTAAAAATAAAGACTTGCACACGTACGCACTCACTCACTCACTCAAGAGCTATTTAGAAATAAAAGAAAGGAAATTGGATAGGGGGCTTTGGAGGGTTACAGCTGGGGAATCCTGTACCTGGTCCTGAAGTCCAGAGGTCCGAGACGGCAGCGGAGAGAAAGATGAGACTCAGCATGTGGAGGGCTAAGGGGATAGCTCAATGGTCTGCTGGGAAGCCGGGAGCAATCCGGAGCGATCCAAAGAGCTGCTCCAAAACTGGGTCTATTTATAGGGGAAAAGGTAACTGGAGGACTAATCCTTTCCCGGGGAGAACAATAGGTGGAGGAACTAGAACAAAGCTCCAAAATGTCAGGGTTCTTTGCATGATTGAATTTGCCATGGTTGTCAAAGCTTCGGCTGTACGCAAATTGTCCTCACTTGATGGGCTGTTTGTCAGATGTGTTAATCCCTTCAAGCTGGCTCCTCAGGGCTGAGGACCCTTTTTGTATTTTATATTTTATATGTCTGGAGGTCTCCTGGGACTACGTGACTATGGATTTACTGGCCTGACCGGGTTTTTCCTGTTTTTGGCCGTTCGACCATGTCTGCCTATGTGTTTGTTCAGGGGACCTCACAAGCACGTGGAGATATTTTTAATATTAAATTGTAGACCCCAGGATAGGGTTATCTACCACAGTAACACTAGTACAATACCTTTACCTTGTTTTTAAAGAAAGGATTCACATGATGTAGCAGTATAACCTTGTAAAATTTCCAAGGTACAATCAAGTATTCAATCAGCCTTGTATTTTTTAACATGAAAACCTCTACATGAAAATCTTTACCTAAAGCCCTTCTTTTACAGACTCTATTTATTTATGTATTTATTTTAAGTAATGCCAGGGGAAGACTCTTCTAGCCAGCTCCACCATTTTCTTCATTTATACTTTGATACTTTTTTTAAAATCAAAGTTAGCTTGTTCCCTCAACCTATCTATTACAAAAACTACTGCTCTTTCTGTACTTGCTGCTTTTTTAGTTTTTCTTTCTGTGTACCTTTGAATGCCCAATATCATTAAAACATAAAGATTGATCAATCGGACTGTAAATCAAGGTAAATCCCAACAATGTTTCTGTCTGTCTGGATCTACTCTATCCCTACTGTATCTTTGAACATTTCTGGTTTTTCTGGTCCTGTAAAACCTTCTTCTGGTTGCTTTCCTGACAAGATTCTTTCTCAGTGCTGTTTCTCAGTGTTGCAAATGTTTTGCCAAAGCTTTCCAAATGGGTCGGACCGTCACACACTCAGAGACAAAGTGCCGAAATGTTTCTTGTTCAAGACGGTTTCTTGTTCAACTGCTGGTTTGCTCAGGCGATTCTTGGACACAATTGATCTTTGATCTTTCCGGTCACCACAGAGTTGTTTCTCCCATATTATGAACTTGATAATACATTCTGCAGCGTCTTTCCCACATCGATAAAGGGATATGTTCATCTTTAACCAGGTTCAAATTGGCCTTACTAGGTTTAAGATATTCTGACCTATTTGCTTTCTTTTTCTGTCTTTCTCTATAGACACTGGTTTCCAGGATGTGCTCATACACTTGTTTTCTTATGCTTGTAACTGACTCCTTCCCTTCCTTCAGTAGCCCAGATGGAACCTTCCAACGATTCACGGCCATAACCATCTCTATCACAAAACTGACCATCTTGAGCTTTGATCCTTGCATCAAGGGAAGACCAAGCTCCTCTTTTTCCCACCACCGTTTGCCCCACTGAGTGCTTAACCATTCATTTCCTTGCACCCCATAGGAACATGATGACCCATCTAGTTTTTTCCTATACAGATTGTTACTGAGAAAAATCGCCAGAAAATGAGGACTCAAAGCTAGCAAGCTGAGTCCCCCCATTGTCACCTTAAGATATGCTACTGTTCTAGATAGAGGACAGTGTTTGGTTCCCCACAAAAACAGGAAAAGTTGGCCCATCACTCTATGTACAAGTCTCTCAGGGGTGGGATATACCGCAGCAATGTGATTTGCGGCCAGGATACAGTAAGTCACAAAAAACTTCACTTTTTGGAACATATTTAATTGCCAGTGTTTCCACTGCTGCAATCTACCTTGTTACTGCCCTGGCTAGCCCGAGCTTTGGGGATATAAAAGATATCATTGATATCACTAATTTGGCTTCACATATCCCTTCCACATGCTTGCGAGGCCACCAGACAAGCACGCATACAGGCTCGGCCGATAATCACCTTAATATTCCTAGACAATACAGGCAGGCCAGAAACAGCCGACTCACCGCTTTAGGAGACCTCAAGGCAAGTACCTCCATTAGGTATGCAAGCAACTCTCAAAAGATCCTCTGCCCCGTGCTGGCAGCTTGATGATCTAACTACACAAGGCTCAAGTATTCCGCGTTTGCATACCAGCTATCCTATTGACAATTTGGCTCTAACTCAATCATTCAAATTCTGACCTTTTGGAGGTTTTGTCTACAACTCCAAATCTATTGTTTTCCCCTAAGCCCGACCTAGCCTGCGGTCACAATTCTCCTTATAAAAACCCCTGGCTTTGAGCGCTTCCTTGGATCGCTCCCAAGTTCCAGACCGCCTTGCTGCCGCATCGCTTGGCGAGCTTCCCCTCAGCTCCATGTGCTGAGATACATCGAACCCCAGCTTCGCTCTCCATTTCCTTCCAGACTTCAGGAGGGGTTTCGTATCACCCGAACCAAATATCCCTCTGAAAATCCCACTATCTTACTCACACCTTTATTTTCATTAGTTATCTGTGTGCTTGTGTCGCTTACATCATGTGCCTGTATTTAATAAAGATCATTTATTATTTTCATACCGGTCTGCTTCTTGACTTGGCCTGACCCCGTAAACACTGGGTTACAAGATCCTGCTAAGTTACCCTGCCTCTCGTAACGCTAAAGCAGTGCTCAGAGCTAATCTTCCCCACCTATTGTTGAGCACATTTTGGTGTCTCTCACGGGACCCCCAGTAAACAGGGTAACAACACCCTTTTTGTCCTCATTGTCACTCTCACTCAAGAGCTGCACTACCTGCCTAAGTTTAGCATTTTCAAAATCAGGGTTCAGTGGATTGTGCATAAAGGCATCTACTTCTGCCTGTATTTCTGCCTCAGTGTCTACATTTGGTAAAAAAGGATCTTCCCTGCTTTGCTGCTTTAAAGAAGACCAACTTTCTGGCTGTTGGTCCACGTCCAAAGTCTCCACAGTTTCAGTGGCCAACTGAGACTGCTTAACAATAAAAGAAAACAAAGTCCTTTCTCTTTCCACAAAGCTTTCATTTTCTTGTGTCTGCAGGAAAAACTGTTTGGTCATTACAGGGTTAATCACAAGCTTGCTGCTTTGCAGCTGTCCTTTTTCACTCTCTGAACAGTCCTTTTCTTCCTCCTCCTACTGGGCCTGCAGCCTGACAGGTCCTCCAATTCTAATTCACCTGAAGGCTGTGTTTCTTCTGCAAGAGAGCCAATGGAATCCCCTCTTGTCTTCAGAGGGGACCTGTCCCTCCCCACAGGCAGCGAGATCACATCCTCCTTGCTCATTTTCACTTCCTGCTGCCTGGAGGAAGGATCACTCCCAGAGCTAACAGTAGTCTGGAACTGTCTTTGCTCTCTGAATAGGCCACACTTCTGGGTTTCAGTGTTTTCCTTTTCCACAAAAAGGTGAATCATTCCCTGCATTACCCCCCGGGTATGGCAGAAGGAAAACCCTTCCTCCCAACTTCCAAGCTGTCCTTTTACAGGAGAGACTTTTAACTTTTCAGGGATCTCTGAAAACTGGGCCGGGATTTTTAAAGGTTTCCCTCTTTTCTGAGCTTTTACTTCCTTGAGGAGTTCTTGTTGAATAAAAGATCTTTTACTAGGAAACTCTACACTCTTAAACTTTTTACATCTGGGAGAAAGCCTTTCAGACTCACCCCTCCTTTTTTTCTTGTACTTTTTCCTGTTCCTCCTTCATCTTGTCTGCAGCTTCCATTTTCTGGTGAGTCACTGTGAAATCTTTCACAATGGTTTCTGGCTCTATACTGGACTTTTTCCTCTTCCAAAAGTAGACATTTTTCCTCTGCACTATTTTCCCCACTATTCCCAGTTAAAGAAATGTGGGTTCCTACTGGGGGAACCCCCAAACTAGCCATAATTAAGGAAAGCAGGGGAAGAGCTCTTACCAGAGACTTCATTCTTCTGCCATCTTGGAATAGGGTTAGGGTAGGGATACGGTAGGGATAGGGTAGGGTAGGGTATAGGCTAGGAATAGGGTTAGGGTAGGGATAGGGTATAGGGTAGGGATAGGGATAGGGTTAAGGTGAGGGTTAGGTTAGGGTTAGGTTTAGAGTTAGCTTTAGTTAGTGTTAGGGTTAGGGTTCAGGATAGAGTTAGGGTTAGCACTAGGGATTAGGGTTAGGTTTCTGGCTCAGAATAGTGTTAGGGTTCAAACTAGGGTTAGGGTTAGGATTAGGATAAGCATTAGGACTAGGGTTAGGTTTATGGTTAGGACTAGAGTTAAGATTAGAGTTAGGGTTAGGTCTCAGAATAAGGTTAGGGTTAGGTTTATTGCTCTAGTTAGGGTTAGGGTTTCCGCTAACATTAAGGTTAGTGTTAGCGTTTGGGTTAGGCTTAGGCTTAGGCTCAGGACTCAGGATAGAGTTAGGGCTAGGACTGGGATTGGGTTAGGGTTTGGGCTAAGGCTAGGGCTAGGTTTAGGGTTAGGTCTACAGCTAGAGTTAGGGTTAGAACTAGGGTTAAGATTAGGGTTAGATTTAGGGCTAGGGCTAGGGTTAGGGTTAAAGTTAGGTTTTGGGATAGAGTTAGGCTTAGAATTAGGTTTCGAACTAGGGTTAGGGTTATGACTTGGGCTAAGACTAGGGTTAGGGTGAGGGTGAGGGCTAGAAGTATAGAATGGGTACAGTTAGGGTTAGGACTAGGGTTAGGGCTAAGGTTAGGTTTCCAGCTTGGGAGATTGTTAGGATTAGAACTATGGTTGGGGTTAGGGTTAAGGTTTGGGCTGAGGCTTATGGTTAGGGTTAGGTCTAGGTCTAGGGTTAGTGTTAGGGTTACGATTAGGGTTAGGTTTAGTGTTAGGACTAGGGTTAAGGTTAGGGTTAGGGTTAGGTCTTGGGATATCATTAGGATTAGTGTTAGGGTTAGAGTTTGGACTAAGGGTTAGAGTTAGGGTTAGGGTTCAATATTGGGTTTGTAGGGTTAGGGTTAAGGTTAGGGTTAAAACTAGGTCTAGGGTTAGGGTTAGGGTTAAGGTTAGGACTAGGGTTAAGGTTTGGCTTAGGGTTAGGGCTTCAGCTAATGTTAGGGTTAGTATTAGGGTTGATTTAGGACTCGGGCTAGGTATATGGTTAGGATTACTGTTAGGACTGGGTTTAGGATTAGAGTTAGACTTACGGGTCTGGATAGAGTTAGGGTTAGGCATAGGGTTAGGCTTAGGATTTGGCCTAAGGCTAGTGTTACAGTTAGAGTTCATGGTAGGGTTAGGGATAGAGCTAGGGGTAGGGTTATTGTTAGCATTAGCATTATGGTTAGGGATAGGATTAGGGTTAGATTTAGTGTTATGCTTTCTGTTTCTAGGGTTAGGGTTAGGGTTGGGGGTATGGCTAGGTTTAGGGTTAGGGATTAGGATAGGGTTAGGGCTCCAGATAGGGTTAGGGTTAGTGTTTGGTCTAAGGCTTAGGGTTAAGGTTAGGGTTAGAGTTAGAGCTGGAGTAGTGATAGGGATAGGGTTTGGGGTAGCATTAGGACTAGGTCTAGGGTTGGGATTAGGGTTAGTGTAAGGCTAGGCTTATGGTTAGAGCTAGGTATAGAGTTAGGTTTTCTGTTTCTAAGGTTAGGGGTAGGTTTAGGGCTAGGGCTAGGGGTAGGTTTAGCGTTAGGACTAGGGTTAAAGTTAGGGTTAGGGTCAGGTACCAGGATACAGTTTGGGTTAGGGTTAGGACTAGAGTTAGTCTTAGGGTTTTTGCTAAGGCTAGATTAGGGCTAGAGCTGGGACAAGGTTAGGAATAGGGCCAGGTTTAGAGATAGGCTTAGGGTTACATTTAGGACTAGGGTTAGTATTAGTATTAGGGCTCGGGATAGAGTTAGGGCTAGGACTAGGGTTGGGGTTTGGGCCAAGGCTGAGATTAGGGTTAGAGTTAGCTCTAGGTTTAGGGCTAGAGATAGGGGAAGGGTTAGTGTTAGCGTTAAACTAGGGTTAGTGTTAGGATTAAAGTTACAGTTAGGTTTTCTGTTTCTAGAGTTAGGGCTGGGCTATGGCTAGGGTTAGGTTTAGGGTTAAAATTAGGGTTAGGGTTAAGGTTAGGATTAGGGTTAGGGGTAGGGTTCAGTATGGGGTTTATAGAGTTAGCAGCAGGATTAAAGCTACATCTAGGGTTAGGGTTAGGGTTAGGACTAGGATTAGAGTTAGTTTTAGTGTGAGGACTAGGGTTAAGGTTAGGTTTAGCATTAGGGTTAGATTTAGGGTTAGAGTTAGGGCTGGATCTAGGGCTAGGGTTCGGCTTAGGGTTAGGGCTACGGCTATGGTTATGGCTAGGGATAGGGTTGGGGTTTTGGCTAATGTTAGGGTTAGTCTTAGGGCTTGGGTTAGGACTAGGGCTAGGGTTAGGGTTAGTGTTAGGATTGGGTTCAGGGTTAGGGTTAGGGGTCTGGATAGAGTTAGGGTTAGG
The DNA here is from genome assembly GCA_030412105.1 of Cyclura pinguis. Lineage (NCBI taxonomy): Eukaryota > Metazoa > Chordata > Lepidosauria > Squamata > Iguanidae > Cyclura > Cyclura pinguis. The sequence continues at coordinate 216,157,353 of CM059600.1, forward strand.
ACTAGGCTTGGGTTTAGGATTTGGCCTAAGGCTAGTGTTACAGTTAGAGTTCATGGTAGGGTTAGGGATAGAACTAGGGATATGGTTATGGTTAATGTTAGCGTTATGGTTAGGGATAGGATTAGAGTTACTGCTAAGGCTTGGGTTAGGGTTCGGTTTAGCGTTACTTTTCTGTTTCTCGGATTAGGGTTTGGGCTATTGCTAGGTTTAAGGTTAGGCTTAGAGATAGGATTAGGGCTCTGGGTACAGTTAGGATTCGGGTTAGTGTTAGTGTTAGTGTTTAGCTTTAGGCTTAGGGTTAAGGTTAGGGTTATAGCTAGGGGTAGTGGCAGGGTTAGGGTTGGGGTAGCATTAAGACTAAGTCTCAGGTTAGGATTAGGGTTATTGTAAGGCTAGGGTTACAGTTAAGGCTAGGTATGGAGTTAGGTTTTCTGTTTCTAGCGTTAGGGCTAGGGCTAAGTTTAGTGTTGGGACTAGGGTTAAGGTTAGGGTTAGGTTTAGGTCTTGAGATACAGTTAGGGTCAGGGTTAAGGTTAGGACTAGGATTAGTCTTTGAGTTTTGCTAAGGGTAGCTTTAAGCTTAGGGTTATGGTTAGGGCTACAGCCAGGTTTAGGGTTAGGATTAGGGTTACATTTAGGACTAGAGTTAGGGTTAGTGCTAGGGCTCGGGATAGAGTTAGGTTTAGGACTAGGGTTAGGATTAAGTTTTGGACCAAGGCTAAGGTTAGGGTTAGAGTTAGTGCTGGGTTTAAGGCTAGAGATAGGGACAGGTTAGGGTTAGGGTTAGCATTATTACTAGGGTTAGGATTAGGATTAGTGTTACAGTTAGGTTTTCTGTTTCTAAGGTTAGGTTTAGGGTTAGGGCTAGGACTAGGGTTAGGTTTAGGGTTAAGATTAGGGTTATGGTTAGTGTTAGGATTAGCATTAAGGTTAGGGTTAGCTCAGGATAGGGTTAGAGTTAGGGTTACTTTTAGGGCTACAGTTAGGGTTTTGGTTAAGTCTAGGGTTAGGGTTAGGGTTATGGCTAGGGATAGGGTTAGGATTACGGTTAGGGTTAGGGTTAGGGATAAGGTTAGCATTAGGGTTATGATTAGGATTAGATTTAGAGCTAGGATTAAGTTTAAGATTAGCTTTGGGCTTAGGTTTAGGATTAGGCAAAGGTAAGTGTTAAGGCTAAGGTTAGAATTAGGACTAGGGTTAGTTTTAGGATTTACACTAAGGCTAGGTTTATGGTTAGTGTTAGGGTTAGGGCTGGAGCCAGGATTAGGCTTAGGGTTAGGGTTAGGGCTAGGGCTGGGGCTAAGGTTAGGGTTAAGGTTGGGCTTATGGCTAGGGCTAGGTTTAGGGTTAGGGCTTGGGTTAGAGTTAGGGTTAGTGTTAGAGTTAGGGTTAGGGTTATGGTTAGGTTTAGATCTAAGGGTAGGGTTAGGGTTAGGTTTAGAGTTAGGTTTTCTGTTTCTAGGTTTATGTTAGTGTGAAACACGCAAGTGCGAAGGACCCAAGCCTCGCTCAAGGCCTGGCCAGCCTGACATCTCTTTGTGTTCAGGTCTGAACAGCCAGGGAGATCTCTGGATCATACCAGGGCTATGACAAACCAGTCTGCTTCAGTTCTCCCTTCCTGAGAACACAGCACCTTCCTGACTTTTGTTCCCCTTTGGCTTCCTTCTTGCAGAGTTAACTCCCTTTACTGTGTTACTCTGTGTACTGGGGGTCCCGGGAGGGACACCAAAATGTGCTTAACTAAAGGTGGGGAAAATTAGCTCAGAGCACTGCTTAGCGTTATAAGAGGCAGGGTAATGTAGTGAGATCTTGAACCCTATGTCTACGGGGTCAGGTCGAGTCAAGGAGAACACAGAAGTTGAAATAATAAATGATGTTTATTAAATGCAAGCAAAACAGTGTATGCAACACACTCATACAAGATAACTAAAGAAAATGAAAGTTGGAGTGATATAGAGGGATTTTTAAAGGGATTGTTGATTTGGGTGATACTTCACTTGTCCTGAAGCCCAGAAAAATAGAGAGCAAAGCTGGGGTGCAATGTAGCTCAGCACGTGGAGCTGAGGGGAGGCTCGCCAAGCAAAGTGGCAGCAAGGCAGGATGAAACTCAGGAGCGATCCGAGGAAGGTCTTGGAATCAAAGGTTTTTATAAGAAGAATTGTGACTGCACGCTATGCCTTACTTGGGGGAAAACAATAGATTTGGAGTTGGAGACAAAGCCTCCGAAAGGTCAGAATCTGAATGATTGAGTTATCGTAGCGGTTCTCAATAGAGTAGCTAGTATGCAAACGCAGAGTACTTGGGTATTGCATAGTTTACCCACCAAGCTGCCATTGCAGGGCAGAGGCTCTTTTGTAAGTGGCGTGCATACTTAATTAGAGTACTTGCCTGGAGGTCTCCTAAAGCAGTGAGTTAGCTATTTTCTGGCCTGCCTGAATTATCCAGGAATATTACGGCAATTAACAGCCGAGCTTGTTTACGTGCTTGTCCGGTGGCCTCGCAAGCACGTGAAGAGGAATAGAGAAGTGCAGCCGAATTGTGATATCAAGGGATATCTTTTAATATCCCCAAAGCTCGGACTAGCCAGGGCAGTAACAATCCCCCCTCCCAAAAATGGTCGATGTTGGGGACAATATAGGGCATTTTCCAATTAAAAGCAAAAATTAATTTAGAGCCAGATAGGGCTTGCAGGTTGGTAGCCATATCACTCCTCAGGAAAGGGAATTCGGGAAGAGCAAAGAATTACTATCTTATAAAGACATTCCTGACTAAAACCTAAACCTAAACACACACACACACCAATGTAAACAATAGTGCAATAATAAACAATTAAACAATAAACAATGTCCAATGTCCCGTCAATAGGGAACTGTCAAAGCATGAGCAATGGCAGTAAAATAGCAAATGTGAAATGAAGCAATCAAGGGAATACAGTAAGTCCAATGCATGGTCTGGCAATGAAGGCAATCCAAGAAACAACCTGTTCAATGTGGAGTGAAAGTTCGTAGTCCGGGGGAGGTGAGGTGCAAGCAAAAGTCTAGGCACCCCCCCCTCGCAACAGGAAAAGTCTTTTAGCTGGAGCAGGCGAGCAAAACATAAGTCCATCCGGGCAATGGAGCAGGAACAACCACCAAAATGTCCAAATCAATGCAGCTTGGCTTGCTGCAAATTCAGGAGCAAAAGAGTTCTTGCAGAATTTGGAGCCTGGTTTCTTTGGGTCGGTAACCAGTAGCAGGAATGGCAAAGGTTCGTCGTGGCACGCAGAAGGCTGCATGATCACCTTCCCTCACAGTCACGGGTGTCATCAAAGAATTAGGAATCTCCAAGTCTCGGCCATCAGATGGAGCAGCAACTTTCTTCGTCACCCCCCCCCACGGTACTTGGGGGCAATGGTACAACCTCGGGATCTTCCCAGTCTTCTGGATTAATTGACCTATTAGAGTTTTAACAGAAGAACTGACATGTTTATTATCCAATGTATACCATTAATGCAAATAGCCGGCTCAAAGCCTACTGGGAATTCGAATTATTGGAAAATGGAGCTACTGGGGGCAACTGGTGGACACAGGATGGGACCAGATCTTAAAGCCATACCAGGAGAGGCGATGTTAACGCCACTGCAGATCATGGTCACACTAGGATGGTGGCAAGTCTGCCAGAGCTTGTGGACTCGAGTTCCCAACTGTAGTTCACTCTGAGTAAGACCAAGCGCCCAACAAATATCATGATGTGATATAAGAAGAGTACTCGCTGCCTACTCAGACCAAACTAGGTTAGGCTCTGACCCCTCTCTTTCTTTTTTTTTTTCCTCTGCCTGGTGGCAGGGCCCGAACACTGGTTAAAAAGATAGAATAAACCAAATCAGAGACAAGCGAGTGTACGCTTGCTTGTTGCCAGAGCGGACGCTGACTCCCTCGGTGATTGGTCCAGCTGGATGGACGCATGTATGCAAATGTCCTACTAATATATGCAACTGAGACACAATGCACCGGGGCCGGCCGTCAGACCAATTGTGTGGGTCTCCGGCCCTTATGGGGTGTCGGCGAGTGGTTCTAAATTGGTGAAATCAAAATTGAATGGAGTAACAACCCAAATAGCGGCGCCAATTGTTCTCACCCTAACAATCCAAGCACACGAAAGAAGAGGGGAGGAGGCCCTCGATGTGATGAGGGGCATGCCTGGGCAGTAGACCGGGAGTCCCGAGTCAGACCTGGTTCTCCTGAGAGGGTCGTGAGGCCCCCTTCTTCTTGCCCTAATCCCACCAGAACGCCCTTGCACAAGGCAATCCCTTGGAGTGAGAGAATGCTGGCGCTCGGAGTGAGAAAAGGTCAGCACTTCGGTCGGACTCATTTCCCTTCCTCAGAGTATCAGGGCTGACTCTGTAGGCCCGATCTACCTCGGAGAATAAGAGGATCTTGGGACAGCCATCCCAAGGATCCGTTTTGTCCAAAAACAAAAACACCCTCCCCTAAAAGGTTAAAGGATAGACTCAAACACTATACATTCTACAACAAGCAACTATTTACAAATGGGGGAACCTTTTTCCTTAATAAAAGCGCACAGTTTGTAACATGAGGATCTGTTTCTTTATTCAAAATACCAAACCCACAAGACTGACTACCAAAATTATCTGAAACACCACCAAAATGACTAAAGGGTGGAGAGCGAAGTGTGCTATAGCCTGGCCCGTGGAGGACCAACTAAAGACATCCCACCACGAATGCTTCGCGGCTGATTTCAACTCCTCTGAGGTGCTGACTATTGTCTGAGCAGTATGGTTAACAGTCAAGGCAATTTGGTGGAGGGAGTGCGAGACCTCCTTTACTCGTTGCAACAAACTGGTGAGATTCCTGAGCCATAAAGACGCAGGGATCTTGTCCTCAAGGTGGAATCCGACTAACTCGGATTCAGTAGGTGCATAGGCACTTTCAAGCACATAATCTCGTATCTCCCACTGGAGATAGAAGTTCTGGCCAAAACAGTCTTGGACCATCTGTGAACAAAAACAGGGGTTCCCCACGGTACAGTTTACTCTTACAGTCACACCACTAGGCAATACTATCAAGTTGGTACAAGGAGTCCTTAAACAGAAGCACTCACGGGTAATCTGGGCCATGACTGTGTTGTTTACCGGTACTACCAAATATTCGGAGGTATCACTGAGGCTGAGACTATAAAGATTGTGGAAACACTGAATCCAATGGTGGTTGAATAGGCAGCCAGCTAAATCAAAAGAGTGTGTACCGTTGGTCCAATGGTACATCTGTGGGGGCAGCAAAGTAGCATTGGCGGCTATGAGGCGGAGTCCTAAATGGGATACTGGATGTAGGATTACCGGATCCAGAATCATGGGCAATGTCCACTGTGAGAGTTAGGCTCTTCCATGTGGCGTGCCGTATTTGCGCCAAAGCGGCAGGGTGTTCCAGCGATTCCGGATATCGCTCTTGGAGTAGGATCAGGATCTCGCGGTGCATTAACCCCATGAGGCTGGCCTGGATCACCTGAGCGGCAAAGGTGATCACGGTGCTTTGCAGTTGTGTGCATTGTATTGCAATTGACAAATTATGGGTTGTGATCTGTAGAACACAGCCAAGGTTGGATATTATGTCTCGCTCGACACCAACCCACTGTGGGAGCAATTGACTGATTAGATCTACCCCTCTCGCTACATTGGTTAGGCCAGCAGCGGAGGATATTCCAATGTCCCTGGTTTTAGTGCCAATTACGCCTAATTTGTTTGCTAAAACCTCATTGTCTATAGCGTTGATGAACGCGCCGCCAGTTCCAATTCCACCTAAAGCGGTTCCTAAGACACTTCGCTTAGGGCGAGTGTGTGGGTGGGAGAAAGATAGCCATCGTTTCTCCCAGTGCTCCCACTGTGTCCATGCAAGTTTTAGGTATGGTTGGCAAGTTGGAATTACTCTCAAGATGTTGACAACTGTCAAATTTAGTATCATTTTAGTTTCTATGGGTTGGATGTTCGAGTAAGCGACCATTTCTGTGTCTTTGCGAACTACAGAACTACCCACATACATAGCCGGGTGACGTTCTAGAGGAGGAGGGGTGTGGTTATCGGAATCGGGACACCACATCTTCCCACAGGAGAACTTACAACCTGTCGGGGTCAGGGTGGCATTCTGGTAATGGAACAGGTAGGTTTTCCATACCCATGTAGGGTGGCAGTTGTCAAAAGTGAAGCTAAGCACTAGTAAAGATGCATAGCTGTGGCCACCCCGGACTATCCTGGCGGTCATGGGAGCGGCTGCTGTGGCCATGCTGGGGTTGAGTTTAACCTCTTCGCCGGCAACGGCCATCCTTAACACTGCACTCAGTCTATTTCTAGAATGTATATGCAAATTCTTGGATAGTTTGAAGGGGTACCTTTTCTTGAACCAGGGGAGCAGCTGTGTCCCCGTCAACAAGGCTTCTACTTCTGGATAGGGATTCCAATAGCACACTGCCTGTACATTGAACTGCCAATCTGAGTAAACTTGGCTGAATTCGGGCGAGGTTCGAAAGGTGTATCTCACCACGATAAACAAAACTGCTATCCTCAAGAGCGATCCCATTCCGTCTCCCTGTAGGGAACACAGAGATGGGGGCTCTGTTACTACAACAGAAAGGGTCTATTTACAAGGAAGGGGGAAGGAGAGGGGAGCTGGAGCAACCCCCTCTTCATGGGGGTTGCCATCCCATGAAGGGAAGCAAAGCGCATCCACCACGCTGTCGTGCTATCAAAAGGGCGCCCCCATCTGGGGGTTTCCCTTTCCAATCCTTCTCTTGGATCTTCGGGACTACCGGCAAGAGCGGCAACGCCTGCTCCTGGTTTGGGACCCACACTCTCAATGTGGTATGGAGGCTGGTCTTGGACCCACGTGCCTCTGGGGAACCTTTCTCTCCAGTCCAAATGGTAACTGCGATGGAGCCATAGCTAGCCGTGGCCCCTTTTACAAATATCAGCATCACAATTAAGATGGTGCCATGTCCCCTGAGGACAAGGTGGCACCATAGCGTCTGCATGGAGGGTGAGGCAGTAGCCAGTACCTGTCGCTCACTTGTTACCAGAACAGGGGCAGGAGCTTTAATGGCGGCACAGCGGTGCATGGCCGAAATCTCTACTGGTCCCTGATCTAGCTGTCATAGAAACCCGTTTGCGTAATCAACTGTGAGCCTGTTTCCCCGGAGAAAACCGATGCCTAAAAGGCCCTCATTTTCTCCCCGGTTCTCGCACACCCACAACTGAAAACGAAACATCTCTATAGACATTGGGATGCTTGTCCATGCCCTAGCTTGGTGACCCCCCTGCCATATCCAGAAAGCTGGACATGCTCGGGCGTGGGTTCACCGTACCTCGCAAGTTTGGGGTGCAGCACATTTACTGCTGCACCAGAGTCCACAAGAAGGGTGGCAGGAGTCTTATCTCTCTCGGTCCCTATGCCTGCCTTCACCCAGAACCTTCCCCACCTGTCTGGCTTCAACCTAGCCACAACGTTGAGGGGAAGCTTCCTGGACCGAGGGCACCCCTATGCTTGCAGATCCAGGTTAGGGTAGTATCCAGCCAGAGGTGGGCCGTCGGTCACAGCCTGGACCGGCTGTTTGCTTCCCTCCTGAAGCTGCTTGTCTAGAGCTTCCAAAAGCTCCGATGTTGGCCGCTTATTGAACTGGCTCATGTCCAGCCCGAACCTTCTGAGTATGCCCCAGACTCTTACTCTGTCTGAGGAGTACATCTGGGCCGTGGGATCGTACCCGCCAGACGTCTCCTGGGGAGAGCCCGAGTCAGAGAGCTGTTTGGGGGCAGTGCCCTAACCTAGCAATACCCCTAGCCCTAACCCTAGTTCCAGCCATAGCCCTACACCTAACCTAACTCTAGCTCTAACTCTAGCCCTAACCCTAGCCCTAACCCTAACACTAACGTTACCCCTAATCTAGCCCTAGCCCTAACCCTAATCTTGGCCCTAGCCCTAACATAGTCCTAACCATAGCCCTAGCCCTAACCGTAGCCCTAATCTAGCTCCAGCCCTAATCCTTGCCCTAGCCTTAGCCATAGCGCTCACCCTAACCCTAACCCTAGCCCTAGCCCTAAACTGAGCACTAAACCTGGCCCTAACCCTAGCCCTAAATAAGCCCTAGGCCTAACCCGATCCTTAAACCTAACTCTAGCCCTAACCCTAACCCTAGTCCAGCCCTAGCTCAGCTCTAACCCTAACCCTAACCCTAACCCTAGCCCTAACTCTAACCCTATTCTAGCCCTAGCCATAACCCTAGCCCTAGCACCAACACTAGAACTAACGATAGTCCTAGCCCTAATCCTAGCCATAACCCTAGCCCTAGCCCTAGCCTTGACCCTACTCCTTATGCTATCCCTAGCCCTAACATGGCACTGATCCAAGCTCTAACACTAACCCTAGCCCTAACCTAGCCCTAATCATAGCCCTAACCTTTACCCTACCCCTACCCTTACCTCTAACCCTAGCCCTAGCACTAATGCTAGCGCTAAACCTAGCCCTAATCCTAGTCCTAACCAAGCCCTAAGCCTAACCCTAGCCCTAATCCTATTCCTAGACTTAGCCCTACCCCTAAACCAGCCCTAACCCTAACCCTAACCTGAGCCCTAACACTAACCCAAACTATATACATAACTTAGTCCTAGCCCTAACCTTACCTAACCCTAACCCTAACCTAGCCCTAGCCCTAGCCCTAACCCTAGCCCTAACCCTAGCCCTAACCCTAACTCTAGCCCTAACATTAGCCGTATACCTAACCTAGGCCTAACCCTAGACCTCACAATAGCCCTAACCCTAATCCTAACCCTAATCTAGCCCTAGCCCTAACGCTAGCCATAACCATAACCTTAGCCCTAACCCTAGCCCTAACCTAGCCCTGGCCCTAAAACTAGCCCTAAGCCTAGCCCTAAGGCTAGCCCTAGACCTAACCATAACCCTATCCCTATCCCTAACCTTAACACAGTCTTAGCCCTGACCCTAGCCCTAACCCTAGGCCTAGCCCTAAGCCTAAGGCTAGGGTTAGGGGTAGGGTTAGGTTAGGTATAGGGCTGGGGCTAGGACTAAGGTTAGGGCTAGGCTTAGGGCTATGTTAGGGCAAGGGTTAGCACTAGGCTACAGCTAGTTTTAGGGTTAATTCAGGGCTAAATTAGGGCTAGGATTAGGGCTAGGGCTAGGTTAGGGCTAGGGCTAGGGCTAGTACTAGGGTTAGGGCTAGGGTTAGGGTTAGGGCTAGGGTTTGGCCTAGGGCTAGGTTAGGGATAGGGATAGGATTAGGTTTAGGGTTAGGGCTAGTGTTAGGGCTAGGGTTAGGGTTAGGGTTAGGGTGAGGGTTAGGGCTATGATTAGGGTTAGGGCTAGGGCTAGGTTGGGTATAGAGCTAGGGCTAGGACTAGGGTTAGGGCTAGGGTTAGGGTTAGGGCTTGGGTTAGGGTTAGGATGAGGTTTAGGGCTAGGTTTAGGGCTGTGGTTAGGGTTAGGGCTAGGTTTAAGTAATTTTTTTTTTTTTAGGTTTAAGTAATTTTATTAAAATTTTAACATCCTACAAACACATTTGCCTACAGTACAATAATACAAATTCACAGATGGAATTACATAATAAAGTTATCAGAACAACAATTTAACAAAATATTACACTTCTTCAAAAAAGTACCCAAAGCTATTAAAAAATTTTCAAAATTACACGTATCTTTATAGAAGCATTATAATTTTTGATACAATTATTTATTTTTACCATTATTCCTAGTCCTGTTTCCCAGTCAAACTTTCTTACATATTATGCATTTATATGAAAAGAACCAAGAACAGTATTGTTCAAATTACAATTAAAATTTAAACTATAATTAAAATAGAAATTAAAATAGAAATTGGTTTCCTTTTAAATAATAGATTTAAAGGGGATTCTCCGGTCTGTGAAACATTCCATGTTCCTGGGCACTTCTTCTAAATATCCAGACAAATGGTCCTTCTTTGCATTTTTTTCCAACCGTGGCTGAAAGAACACCAAGCCCACCAATTCCCAGTATACGAAATGCTTCAAGTCTCGTATAGTTCCCCCTTTGGTCTGAAACCACTCCGCCAAGACCCCGTTTTGCTGAATCTGCCCATAGACCTCCCTGAGGAAGTCAGGGCCAGCATGTCTCATCGTGGCTGTCACCCAGAAAGGCACAGGTTCTCTCCCCATCACTTTTCAGCCCAGCTCTCAATATTTTGTTAGCTTTCAAACCAGGACAGTCCACTCCATCCAAAACTACTCAATCCAGTTCAATCTCCAACCTTCCTGACTCTCGAGCCTCTCTGGTCCTCTGGTTCACTGGTTCTAACTGGCTCCTCTCTACCTCCTCCAGCAAACCCAAAGGTGTAGTCTCACTAATATGGGATAGGGGCGGAATGAACAGGGAAAGAAGGGATGTTGAAGTGGACACCGGGCCATCCGGGTCAGGAGGGCAGGCTGGAAGAGGGCAGGGGAGGGCATCAGGAGGTCCAGGGTAGGGAGGGGCGGCTACGGAGGGGGAAAACAAAGACCCGACTCAGCATCGGGAGGACTCACCAATCTGTTATCAGGTTCTTGCATAAGAACTTTTACTTCTTCTGAAAATAACAGCGGTGAAGCTGCCGACTCTGCGCCAAGTGTTCCCTCCATCACAATCTCTGTCACCTTCTCTTCAGGCAAGCCCTCAGGACTCCCACCCGACAGTAGCACCACGTGTCCCTCTACCACCGACTCTCCACTTCCCACCCCCTTTCCTTTCGCTTTGCTTTCCTCATTTTCCTGGTCTACCACCTGATTCCTCATCGCTCCATGCCTTTTGCTCCTTAGACTCCTTGGGCTCCTTTGTCCCTTTGCTTCTCCTGCCTGTTTAGGTTGTCTGTCTCCTGCCCCCTTGACAGCCACAAAAACTTCTCTATCACTGAATTCCTTAGGGACTGACCCACTCTCTTCCTCAACCCTTCTCTCCTCTTCTGCAAGAACATGGAACCTATTATGACCCCTAACTGCCTCTTCCCTCACTTTCTCCTTTCTCTGTGGGTTTCCATCTTTTCTTCCCACATCCCTCCCCGGTACTATGTTCCATTCAGCATCTTTTCCTTCTTTCACTGCCTCCTGCTGTCTGTTCTCGAATAGATGTCCCGGACCATGGTTTCTCTCTCTGTTTTCCCGCCTCTCCACAGGTAGCAACTCCTCTCCCCTGGCTCTTAAGGCGTCCCTCAGGACCCTTGTCTGTTCCTTGGACTGAGCTCTTTCTTTCCCCGTTCTGGCTACTTGTTGGGCCTTCTCCAAGACTTTGGCATCTTGCTGATTGTAATAGGCCTGGGGACACCAAAAATAAGTGTGTCCCGATTCATCACAAAAGTTGCACCTGATGCTGCTGTGACAGGCCACCGTCAGATGGCCTCTGGCGCCACAGCAGGAGCACAACGGAGTGGTGCACAAACGTCTCTGATGATCGTAAGACCCGCAGTGGAAACAAGCCTGAGGCTGGCCGCTGTACCTGGTGATCCCCCTATCGTCCCCCAGGAAAAAGTACTTGGGTATCTTTCCATGCCTATATTCAGGGTCCTCATTCTTAAAAGAAACCACACACCTATGTTCTCCTGTCCAATAACTCTGTTCGTCTTCCTTCTTATCAGGCCCCGACAAAATGGTAGCGTATGTAGACACCCACCGTGCTACATCCTGAGCGGGGATGGTCGTGGTTCTGAAACTTACGGTCAAGACCTTTGTATCCCCCCTAAATAGAGGGACCATCTCATATTCAGTCAGCAACTCTGGGCTCAAACGTTTCACCGTTTTGCACTTCATCCAGAACTCTCTGTAGACCTTTTCAGAAGCCAAACAAACATCGATTTCCCTAGACCCTGTTAGTTGAATCGCTGCCACAATATCCTCTCTAGGGGCATCCAAAGTATCCCTAAGGAGCCTTTTTGAAATATAAGCCCTGGATCCTCTCTCAGGGTCTGATCCCAGATATCTGAAGCGCACAACATAGCGCGTCCTAGGGTTCCTGACATCTGAAGCTTGATGAAAAAAAGTGTCTAAGTATTCCTCTTCCTCTTCCGTCAAGCCTGAAATATTGGAGGGTCCAGCAGCGCCAGTGCCCCGTCCTGCTATACTAGCGTACGTCCTGCTGTCTTTTCTTTGCTCCTGAGGTTTATCACCAGTCCTCCCACCGGGCAGTCCGGGCGGCAAAGCAGAAGCTCCACCAGGTGCTTCAGTTTGGGTGTCATTGCCACGTGTATCATCTCCCTCCCTCCCCTTTCTATATCTGTCTGGCGGAGGGTTTAGACTTACACTTTTTCCCTTCCATGCCACGTTAGTTTCAGAGTCCATTCTAGGCCTTGTCAGAAATCGGCCGTTACCGGAGGCATCCGCGTCTTCCAATAACCTCTTCGGCCGTGCCCCCGGCTCCCTAGTTCTCGTCTCGCTCATCAAAAGGGGGTTGTTCTGTTTTCCCTGAGAGAAAGAAACACCCAAACCAGCAGCATCTTGCATTGAGGTTCCCCCAGCCCCTCCAACCAGACCAAGCCCGTCTCTTTGCTCTCCCACGCCAAAACCATTTCCACCCTCTCCAGCCGCCAAACCCACTTCTGTATCCACCCGATCTCCCCAAGCCTGCTCCCGTCTCGGTTTCTTGCTCGCTCTATCAGAGACTCCCGGGTCAAGGTCGGAATCGCTGATGTTACTCAAAGTCCCTCTACGTCCTAAATTTCCAGCACCTTCCCCTTGCACGTTGCTCCCCATCCTCTGCACCTCCCTCCTCCCTCTCGCCTCTCTCAGATCCTCACCGGTTGCTGGGGGCGGAACCGTAGCACTCACCCCCAGGCTGGAACTCAGGGCCGCACGTCCCGCAGGGCTCCTCTTGAGCTGCGCCGCCGGGTCTGTTTCTTTCCAATTCCTCAACTTCTCCCTGATTTTCTCTTGTCCGGTTCCCTTAGCCTTTTCTTCTGTCGGATCAAAACCTGACTGCTTAGCAATCTTTCTGCGCTGTCTTAAGTCTGCCGTTACCATTAAGAGCCACTCCATCCAGGCTTCTCTGCTCACCATCTTGGACGTATTGTCCATTTGCGTCCACACCAAAGGAGTCTGGTTCTCTGGGGCACATTCCCAGGTCCTATGGATCTCTTGAAAGGTCTTCATCAAACGGTCCTCCCTCAGCCAGTCCGGCACAATGATAACAGATGTCTTTGGTTTCCTGCCCAGTAGCAAATACTCTACAATCTCCAAGGCTAAAGTCCTGGCGTAGGACACCTGCTCCTGACTGTTCCACCCGCAATCCTGACAGCACCGATTTCAGCAAAGGAAAGTTCTTCTCTAGGATACTCCAAAGTTTATCTCTACTGTACTTTTTGAAATTGGGCAAGTGTTCTTTAGAGCCCGGGAGGGCAACGTGTGCCACCGTGTAGCCCCAGAGTTTCAGCGTGTCGTACTTGTCAAAGTCTTTTGGCAAAATAATATCGGTCGCTTTGTTCCAAGGAGTGTAGAGACATTCCATCCAGGCTGCTGAGATCTGCCTTTCCCGGGAAAGGACTGTGTTTTTTGAACCTTCCGGAAGAGTTCCCTCCCGCTCTGCACCTTCTCCCTCTTCCACACTTTTGAAATCCGTGTCATATTGGTGAATTAGATATTCCTTTGTAACTTTTTTTCCTGGGGAGAGACCTTTTCCTCCTTCCTTTCTTTTCCTCTTGGCTCTTTTGTTTTGGGCTTCACCCCCGGCGCCTTCCGCCACCATCTTCTCCTCCTCACTGCTGCTTTCCACAGAGCTCTCGCTGCTAGCAAGCAGAGAAGAAATGCCAGAACACTCCATGCCACTCTCCCTTTGCTCTTGGAAGGAGGGACCCCCCAGTCTCTCCACTCCCTCACTTTCCGATTCATTTGCAGGTTCTATCGGGTCAAAAGGTGCAGTCCCTGCAAGCTGCCCAGCACAAGCCTCCTTCTCTGTCTCTTCTGGCTTGCCAGGCTGCACGTGCTTTCTTTGGTAGAGGGTCACAGGATACAGTTCTTCTTCTGAAGAATTCCCTGGTTTGAGCAGGGAGCGATCCCTACTTGTATTCAAAGCCTCTTCCGCTAAGAACTTTCTACTGTGAAGCTTTGGCTCCCTCTCTCCTCTGATCTTTGTTTTTTCCTTGCTTTTCTCCTCTCTGCTTTTCAAAGCAAATTGCTTTGATAAAAGTCCTTTCCTCTCTTCATAAGCCTGCAGATCTTTCCTAACTTCTTCATTCCACTCATTGATTCCAGTTACAGTATGCAAAAGGGATTCATACTCCTCTTGCTTTCTTTCCCCCACTGGCTTTCCCAACAGGCTCCTGCCATAATCATTTAACTCTTGGAGGACCTCTCTGATCGAATCCACCCCCAAGTATGCTCTGTTTTGCATTTCTCTCAAATGAAAGTCCCTCTGCAAAAATTCTGTGGCTTCCTCTGGCTCTGTGAAAACACTCTCCAATTCAAACTCTTTGGTACATTCCTCCAACAGCCTTAAAAACTTTTCCCAGTTTTTCTCTGTTCAAACAATATGTTTCTCTATACTGACCAAAGTCAAAGAAATCCTGTAAAAAGTTTTCAGCAGCAGCCAGACCCAGGGGTTTTCCTCCCCCGTCCTCTGTGCCTGTTTCCATGGTTACAGCAGGCTTTAGCAGTCCAGAGTTTACTTTCAGTTTTGCTTGCTGAGTTTGTTTGTTTGCTAAATGGTTGCCTACCTCTTTTTGCAGCAAAAAGGTTGTTCCTTGGGGCTTTTGAATGTATTCTTTTTCCTGAATGTCCTTCTGGAGCCCAGAATCTACTTTTAATTCTCCTTGCAGTAAGTTTGTGCTGCCTTTCCAGGCAGTTTCTGTTTCTGCCATGGCTGCCACGCCCTGTTCTTTCAGAGCTGGCTCAAACATTTTATCGCCTGCTTCTTCTCTCTGGCTTTCTCCTTGTAAAACCTCCTTCCCTGGAGTTTCTAAGATTTCCTTGGCACTACTAGAAGCCAGTCTAGCCCCAAATCCCTTCTCAGTTCCCAAATCAACAATACTCACAGTCTTTTTGGTCTCGCCAGTTTCAAACACTCTTCAGTTTCTTTCTCTTTCTCTTCCTGGGAAGCCATTGTTTTCTGTAAAGTCTCTGCAAGTTTTCCTAGGGGCTGAGTTTGATCTGCCCCTAGCCCCTCAGAATCTTGCTTTTGAGGTTCCATTCTTGACTCCCCTGATGCCTGAAGGGTTCCACTGCCTACCCCAGTCAGTGAGGTTGCAGCATTTTCACTGGATTCAGGAGAATCCACTGTTTTGCTGAAAGGTATTGAGGAGCTGTGAAAAACACAACCTCCTCCTTTGAAAGCAAGGTTAGGGTTAGGTTAGGGTTAGGGCTAGGGCTAGGGCTAGGTTGGGGCTAGGGTTAGGGCTAGGGTTAGGGCTAGATTAGGGCTAGATTAGGGCTAGGGCTAGGGCTAGGGTTTAGGGCTAGGGTTAGGAATAGGTTTAAGGTTGGGGTTAGGGCTAGGTCTTGGGTTAGGGTTCGGGTTAGGGCTAGGGCTAGGGCTAGAGCGAGGTCTAGTGTTAGAGCTAAGGCTAGGCTTAGGGATAGGGATATCACAGAATCACAGAATCACAGAATCACAGAAATGTAGAGTTGGAAGAGACCACACGGGCCATCCAGTCCAACCCCCTACCATGCAGGAACACCCTCAAAGCACTCCCGACAGATGGCCATCCAGCCTCTGCTTAAAAACCTCCAAAGAAGGAGATTCCACCACACTCCGAGGCAGCATATTCCACTGCCGGACAGCCCTGACCGTCAGGAAGTTCTTCCTGAGGTTCAGGTGGAATCTCCTTTCCCGCAGCTTGAATCCATTGCTCCTTGTTCTGGTCTCTGGAGCAGCAGAAAACAAGCCCTCTCCTTCCTCTACATGGCACCCCTTCAAATATTTAAACATAGCTATCATGTCCCCTCTTAACCTTCTCTTCTGCAGACTGAACATACCCAGCTCTCTAAGTCTATCCTCATAGGGCATGGCTTCCAGGCCCTTCACCATTTTGGTCGCCCTCCTCTGGACCTGCTCCAGCTTGACCATGTCCTTCTTGAATTGGGGTGCCCAGAACTGGACACAGTATTCAAGATGAGGTCTAACCAAAGCAGAGTAGAGTGGTACCAGTACCTCCCTCGATCTAGACACCATACTCCTATTGATGCAACCGAGAATTGCTTTGGCTTTCTTGGCTGCCGCATCACATTGCTGACTCATGTTCAGCTTGTGGTCTATTAAGACTCCTAGATCCCTTTCACATGGGATAGGGTTAGGGCTATGTTCGTGTTAGGCTTAGGGTTAGGGATAGAGCTAGGGTTAGGTGTAGGGCTTGGATTAGGCCTGGAGTCAGGGCTAGGGCTAGGTTAGGGTTAGGTTATGTAATTATTTTTTTTTTAGTTTTAAGTAATTTTAATAAAATTTTAACATCCTACAAACTTATTTGCCCATAATAAAATAGGTGTACAAGGTAACAAATGGAATAACAAAATCAAGTTATCAAAACAACAATATATCAAAATATTCCAGTTCTTCAAAAAAGTACCGAGTTTTTAAAGTTTTTAAATTTGTACTTATCATTACATTACCATTTCCATTACAATTATTTATTATTACGACTATTCTGAGTCCTGTATTCTTATCAAACATTCTCACATATTATGCCCATTTATATATAAAGAAAAAATAACAATACTGTTCAAATTATAATTAAAACTCAAATTAAAATACAACTTAAAGTTATTAAAATTAATAACATACACGTCTATAACCTATAAGTGCATAATCTACAGTTCAGGTTATGCCAGGTGTTGTTTCTGCCAGCCATGGCCAGAACGCCTTCCATCTCTTTGAAGACATCCTGCCTCCTTCTGTTTCACTTAGAGTTCTTACTTTGTTCACTGCAAAATGAACAGCAATGTTAACATCCACTTGTGTCTGTGTAACTGATTCTTTCTCTGGAAAACCAAAGCCAGCCAAACGTACAAGTTAACCAGTCTTACGGTTGCCCAAGCAACAACGCAGAACAAATCAACTATCCTCCCGTTATCTCCTCTGGTCCGTGAAATGTTCGATGTTCCCTTGCACTTCTTTTAAATATCCAGACGAATGGTCCTTCTTTACATTTTTTTTCCAACTGCAACTGAAAGAACACCACCTCCACCATTTGCCAGTATACAAAATGCTTCAAGTCTCGTATAGGGAAACCACTCCGCCAAGACCCTGTTTTGTTGAATCTGCTCATAGACCTCCCTCAGGAAGTCAGGGCTGGTGTGTCTCATCGTGGCTGTCACCCAGAAAGGCACCGGTTCCTCTTTCCACCACTTCTCAGCCCAGCTCTCCTTCACCCAACATTCTGCAAAAAAGAGCTACCCACCCCTCTAGGCCTGCCTGCCGACGAACCCACTGGCTAAACTTTCCAAAGTTCTGGCTGAGAAAAGTAGCCAGAAACTTTAGACGCAATGCGGGTAGGTTTAGGCCTCCCTGTTCCTTTTTCCTAAAGGCCACCGCCCGAGGCAGGGGAAAAGCGGCTGTTCCCCAGAGGAATCGGAAAACCAGTTTTTCAGCTTCCTTCAGCAGGCTTTGCGGGGGTGGGTAGACTGCGGCCAAATTTAAGGCCAGAGGCATAAGGTAAGTTTTGATGTACACCGCCTTCTGGTAAACATTCAATTTCCACGGTTTCCATTTGTCAAAATATTCCTTCCTTTTCTCTAACCAAAGCTGCCAATTCTTTTCCCACCCAAAAGGTTTCATGGAGAACAATAAACCTAACATTTTATACTCCTCTAATTTCTCTAGTGTTTCTTTATCATTTTCACATTGTGTCTCTTGTTTCATTGCTACAATGTTTGCTGGAAATAGAAATAAGATTTCTTACTCTCTAAAGAAAGAGATGAAATGGCTTTTCTGTAAATTAATCTGAGCCCCTGAAGCCCTCTCATAGCCTTCAAACACATTCAGAACTGAAACGATCTCTTCTCGATTGTTGACAAACAGAGAAACGTCATCCGCGTGGGCTGCATATTTCACCTGCTTAACCGAAACCACCCTGGAAAAAGACACGATTCCCCCGCTGGGAGGGGGAACTCTCAAACCTGGGATATTTTCCTCGGCTTGAATTTGGCAGAGAACTGAATCCAAAATCAGGATGTAGAGGAGAGGGCTTAAAGAACAGCCCTTCCCATTTTCCTTTTCGGGCCAAATCAAATACCTCTCTAAACAAACACAGAGAATCCAACATAGAACGTCCTGGAACTGCGCTAGTTTGGGAAGCCAAAACAATTCTCGAGGCTAACTTGGTCAGTCTGTTGTTTAAAACCTTTCCAGTATTCTGTCCTTCCGGTCACATGGCATGTGTGAGAGGTAGCATGGAATGAGCTCCGCAACTCTGTACTATCTCCCACTGGAATCCAGCCACTTTTTTTTTTCATCGGATAAGCGGCTTGACACCCCTCTGGTAAAGAGAGTGTGGAAGATGCTTGAAGGGGGTTCTGAAACTGGTGCCGAGCTCTTTCTGGCAAGAAGGAGTGGGAGGCATCAGGGGGGCCGAAGAGCTACCACGGATCTGGCAGGGATGCCGTATAAGCGGCACAAGCGCCAACGATGACTTTTAAAGAAGAAGACACAACTTGAGACAGTAAGCAAACTGATCTAGTTTTTGTTCTGTGGAAACTGCAACAATTTGGGACTATCAACGGTGAGCAGGAGCAGGAATATGAAGCGACCCGGCAGACAGTGAGTACAAAATGGTGGACAATTGTTTAGGATGATTTTAACAATTGGAAGACAGACTCTATGTTTAAGAAGCGTAACAGATTTCCCTAGCTGTTTTTTTTAAGAAGACATGGTAAAGGACATTTGATGAACCTTGTTTGATTATAGGATATAAGTGGAGAGCTTTTGTGGATGAACTTTTTTCGTCTGTTTTTTTGTGTCTTCGCTTTGTGTGAAGAGACGGGACTGAGAATACGCCTTTTCCTGGTTTAGGCTTAATATTTCTGCCTTTCTGTTTTCTTCTTTCTTCACTTTGAGAAGGATTACTGAATTGGAATTTGGAACTTTGGCATTATAAATAGGGTTGTTTGGGACCTTACATCTGTGATTTTGGGAACACTGGAGTTGTGACATGGCTGTAGCGGACTGAGTGGATTATAGTGTCCTTTTTTTGAAGAGACAGGATATGGATATTTCTTTTTGGATTTTTGGACACTGAAGAACTGTGACATTGTTGGATTGTGATCTGACTATTTAGACTGTGAATTCTGCTTTTCAACTACGATTTTTATCTGTTTGGTTTCTGAGAACTATCTGTGGATGTAAAAATATCTACAAGGGAGCTGTTTTGTGGCTGTGCCGGAAGGACAGGAGAGACAGAGAAATTTCTATCCCCACGCAGAGGAGCGGTTTGGATTTCTGCTATCAACAGCGAAGGAGAAGTTCTCACAGTCAAGGTCTGGAAACAGTTTCAGAAGAGAAAGAAATTTCAGCTCTGGCTGGGAGGGGGAATTGAAAGAATTGGGCCTAAGCACAGCCTACTGATTATACTGAATGAATTTACTGTATGAATTGAATACAATGTAATTGTACAATGTAATAGATTTCATTATATAAGCCGTTTTTATTTTAGCTAACTATAAATACAATCACACAGAATAAATATACAGAACTACATAAAGTTATATATTATATACTTGGACAGTTCATATATACATAGCCATTTTTATATTTCATTTGTAAATAGTGACTGTGCTGTGGTAATTTCAACTTAATACAAATTAATTCAAGCTGGGGACGTATGTGACTGTGTGAATTATAGATATAAGAATTTGAATTTTATAACAATTTGGAAAGGATGCTGTTATAAATAGCAAGCATTTTTATGTGGTAAGTGTAGCACTTATATACTTATGCATAATGAATTGAACTCTACATTGTATACTGATTAAGTGATTACAGACAGACACTTTATTTCGGTCATTGACCAATAAAACAATAATAAATACAGAATAAATACATAAAAACTAACAAGGACAAATAGCAAAATTTAAATTGCTCACGTCAGCCACTATTACTATTATTAACCATTTGAAAACGTATCTTACACATGATATACAAAAACTTTGCTACTTTGAGCATGACAGTTTGCTCCTGATTATCCAGCAGATGGCGTAGATAAAAACCATCAGAATGTCCTGGGAATTGGATTAGTAGAGGAGTGATCAGCTCTTGTCGAATATCTCGGTAAAACTGACAATATAGAAGTACATGAATTGTAGTTTCTACCGCACTGGTATTGCAAGGGCAAAATCGCATCTCATAAGGTATTTTCCTGTATTTCCCTTCCAATATCGCTGTGGGAAGAACATCAAATCGAGCCAATGTTAAGGCTCTCCTGAATTTGGGCACAGTGACGTAGTATAAGTATGCGGCCGGTCTAGAGATCATCAGTTGATTATTGGCAAGTATATAATTAGTAAAGGTAGCAATTTCTGTTTGACCTTCTATATCTAGTATCCTTTGTTTAACAATAGCTTTTGCTTGATCTAATCCTAATCCTAGGATATAATTGCTCGAAAGTCCACAAAAGCTCAACTTCTGAAGCACAGCTGTTTCCCATGAGGATTTATATTTCTCAACCAGAATTAACTGGGTCAGTCCATTCTGATTATTATGTAGCTTTAGCCAATAGGTAAGGATGTTCAACCAGATACTTTATTCCAATTTACTGACCCCTGCCTCCCTTCGCAATACAGCATTTGGAACACATCGAGCAACCTGAAATATATTCCTCAGAAACTTTGTTTGGACTCTTTCTAGAGAGATCATATTACTATACATCCCCAGCTGAGCTCCATATATCAGTTGAGCTTGGGCTTTAGATGTAAATAGTTTAATTGCAGCTGGGATGAACTGTGCTCCTTTGCTGAAATAATAATTTTGAATGGCTACAGCAGCTCTCTGCGCATTACTGGACACGTAATCTGAGTGAGCATTTCTACTTCCCGAAGCTTGAAAAACTATCCCCAAATATTTAAAGATCTTAACCTGCTCGCCTAGTTGTCCTCCTAGAACTCAACTTCTTTGCTTAGGATGTTTTGAAAAAGTAAGAATCTTAGTCTTGGTGTAATTTATTATTAATTCCTCTTCAGCACAGTACTGGATAAGTGATCTAAAGGCTCTCTTAAGGCCAACAGAGGTCAATGACAAGATTACTGCATCATCAGCATATAGTAATAAATTAATATGCCTATGGGCTAATTTAGGGGGATGGAAGGCAGAGTTACTCAGATAAGGAATCAATGAATTTATATAATAGTTAAATAAAAGTGGAGCCAGTACACATCCCTGTCTGACTCCTTTCTTTACTTGTACTTCCTTAGTAACATGTCCTCTATTACCAAACCTGACCTTCAATCTGGTATTCTCATGGATTTTGATGAGCAACAGAAGTAAGCGCTTGTCTATTGTGGAATTTTTAAGTTTAAGCCATAATCTGAATCTGGATATTGAGTCAAATGCTAACTTAAAATCAATAAATGCTGCATAGAGAGATTGACCAGCTTGGTGAGTGTACTTCTCTGCGAGATGTTGCAGTACCATTGCATGATCTATTGTCGATCTACCTTCCCTAAAACCAGCTTGTTCATCCCTCAAAATACCCTCAGTTTCCATCCAGTCTATTAATTTAACCTGTAGATGTTTAGCATACATTTTACTAATCTGACTTAACAGACTGATTGGGCGAAAATTTACAGGATCATCTCTTTTACCTTTCTTATAAATTGGGATTGTTATAGCTAAGCCCCAGTCTTTTGGAATCATAGCTGTACGGTCAATTACATTGAAAAGTGAGGTTAACATCGGGATCCACCAGTCTAGGTCATTTTTTATTATCTCACAGGTGATAAAATCAGCACCAGGTGCTTTCCCTGGTCTGAGTTGTTTAATTAAGTTCTTGATTTCTACACAAGAGACTGGGGGCCAGTATGGAAGGGAAGATATATCCAGCTCCAATTCAATCATGGAGTGTTCTTTTTCAGCATACATAGATCTAAAATGGTCTTCCCAGATATGGGCTGGAATCTGGGATGATGGATTATAAATATTTCTTGGGAAAGATGGTGCTACCACTCTCCAAAAGAGAGTGGAGTTATTTGTACTAGCTGCTGCTATCAGACGCTCCCAAGAGACTCGCATATTATCCCTTTCCTTCTGGCGGATCAACTGTTTGTACTGTTTTTTCAGTCTCATGAGTTCTGATATTGAGCAAGAGTTGGTTTCCTCTTTATACAATTTGAAAAGCCGCTTTAAGGAATTCCAGGCTTCGTGGCATTCTTGATCAAACCACTCATGTCGTGTTCTTAATTTTTGCCCAACAAGATTACATTGGGGAACAGTTAACAGAGACTGCATTAATTTGATCAAGTTGTTAAAATTGTCCAATACCTCACCATCTGACTTTGAGCTTACTATTAATGAATGGAGGCACTTTGCTGGTTCCCTTCCCAGGAAATCTGTAAGTATTTCCACTTGATAGGGTGACCATTTAGTGCGTATAGGACAGAGGTCATCAGACATCACTGTAATATGGCGTGTAGGTACATACATCCTATCGAAGGCCTTCATACACAACATAACAGGAAAATGGTCACTCTCAGGACGACTGACAACTGAGAACTTAGATAGGGTATTAAACTCATTGAGATGCAAACATAGTCTAAAAGGGAGGGCTTAAGGCCTGTCCAGTGAGTGGTAAGTGTAGCACTTATATACTTATGCATAATGAATTGAACTCTACATTGTATACTGATTAAGTGATTATGTTTATAGAACTTTTAAAACATTATAGTAAGCTTGGATATTGCTATATTATTTGAACGGGAGCATCCATATTGAGCTAGATAAACATGGATCAAAGAACAAGAAGAGAAGCGGCGGCAGCGGCGACAACAATAACTTCCCAGACAACCAGACGGACATCAGTGGATATACCCCAGAAATCTCAAGACTTCATGTCACAGATGATGGAAGAGTTAAAAAGCATAAGAGATGAAATACGAAGTGATATAAAAGAAACAAGAAAAGAGATGAGAGCTGACGTGAAACAGGAAATAGACAAACTGGGGAAGAAATTGGAAAACATAACAAAGGATGTGTCAAAGCTAAAAACAGATACAAAGGAGATAAAACAACAAGTCAAACAAGTTGAAAAGGAGATGACGGAGGTGAAGGGGGAGCAACAAGAGGGTGAATTTCAAATCACTATGCAGGAGTTACGATATCGGGAAAGATGTCTTCATTTTAGAGGTGTTCCAGAGACTTCAGCGGAGAATTTATATGAGAAAATTGTACCAGCTCTGGCAGAATTCATTGATATTGAAGTGGAAAAGATGGAGACTTATATTGACAGAATGTTCAGAATTTCCTCCAGAGTAGCTAGAGAGAGGGAACTACCAAGACACATTACTATAACTTTTACATGGACAATGGTAAGAGACAAAATATTACAATGAAGCTACGATGGATTATTGAAGATTGAAGATAAAGATGTTAGAATTTTTAAAGATATACCTTATGAAATCCTAAAGAAAAGACAAGAATACAAACCGTTGGCGAACCTTCTGCTAAAGTGTCAGATTAACTATCGATGGGAAAAAGTTGAAGGCTTGTCCTTTACATATAAACAGCAGAGATATAGGATTAATTCAGTACATAAAGCAAAAGAAATGATAGATAGATTGAAGAAAGATTTACAAAAAGTTATCCCCGAAGGAGAGCTGGATCAATAACAGGTATCTCCAGAGGAGGAAAGAGAACAGCTCCAGGAAGAAGATGATGATGGAGAACAAGAGGAAGTAACAGATGCAGCACAAAGAGCTCTGGAGCAAGAAGAAGGGGAGTTAGAAGGAGATATATTGAAGGAGTAAGTTAAATTTCAGAAATAAAATATTAATATAACTTACCAAAATGGATGTCAAATCTCTTTGTTTGGGAAAGAAAATCAAAATACCTTCATAAAAAGAGTTGGTCAGGCTTTCCTTGGACAAGAGCTCATTTAGGACTCGGGTGAGCAGAGGAACCAGCCACCTAGCAAAAGTCTTGTAGAAGCTCCATCCGAGTCTGTCCGGACCCGGAGCAGATTTGCTCCTTCCTTGCACTATGACATCCAGAACTTTCTTTTTTGTCATAGGGGCCACCAGATCATCCCTGTCCTGCTGAGACAACCCTTGATACATCTTCTGTAACACAGTTTCAGGTACCCTATCAAAAAAGCCCTCAATATAGTCTCTCTCTATATTCTGGCCCTCATACAATTCCCCATAATAGTCGTGCATCACACTCAACATTCCTGCTGGGTCCACCCTCACCAAGTCCTTCTGGCAGTGCCTCAATCCTCCCATAACAATGAAAGCTTGGGGACTTTTGGTTCTAGCCCATTCTTCAATGTCCACCACCACCCCTTTAGTTCGAAACTCTTGATAATTTTTTCTCTTCAGTTTCTGTCTGATTTGGAAATCTCTAATGACCCCTCTCGACCACTCGGACTTATCTTGATGTACCGGGAGCCCCTGGTTAACCTTCTGGTGACATTTCAGAAATTGGTGTACTGCTACCTGATAATTCTGCAGATCCTTCCTATTGATGATGTATTCATAATGTTGACAGGTTTTCCTGATGACTTTTTTAGCTCGCTCCCACCAGTTTGAAAATTCTCCAAAACACAGATCCTCTAATGTCAGCATGTTTGCTAAGATGGCCGCAATCTCTTCCTTACAGCGGCATTATGAATCGTCCTTGGGCAGAGCCTCCACAGAGGTTTCCCTCTGGGGTAAATTTCACCCAAAGCGAATTCCATATCAAGCATAACATGATCTGACCAAGGGGTGACGGATAGTTGACAATGCAGAGTCTTTAATTCTGGGGGGGCTCTAATCCTATCCAATCTACTAGCTCTGCCTTTTTGGTAGCAAGTAAACTTCCCGCTCCCCGGTTGACCGTATTGATCGAAGAATGCCTTTTTGCAGGGGAGAGGAAAGAATCCCAGCTGATTGTTCACTTCCAAGGCTTTATCCTTGAGATTGTGGTGTTACCCTGATTCCTGGGGGACCCAAGAGGGACACCTAAGTGCGCTCTCAATTTTATAAGTTGGGGAAATTAGCCAAGAGCACTGCCTAGCAATACGAGAGGCAGGATAACATAGTGAGATCTTGAACCCTATGTTTACGGGGTCAGGCCGAGTCAAGGAGCACACAGAAGTTCAAATAATAAATGATGTTTTTATTAAGACACAGTCAGACAGTGTATGCAGCACACTCACACAGATAACTAAGGAAATAAAGGTTGGAGTGGGATAGAGGGATTTTTAGAGGAGTTGTTGATTTGGGTAATACTTCACCTGTCCTGAAGCCCGGTTGGAAGCGGAGAAGCTGGGGAGCGTGAATCTCAGCATGTGGAGCTGAGGGGAAGGCTCGTTGGGCAAAGCAACAGCAAGGCGGGATGGAAGCCAAGAGCGATCCAAGGAAGCGCTCAAAGTCAGGGGTTTTTATAAGGAGAATTGTGACCGCAGGCTAGTTCGGACTTGGGGAAAACAATAGATTTTGGGCTGGAGACAAAGCCTCCAAAAGGTCAGAATTTGAATGATTGAATTATAGTCAAATTGTCAATAGGGTAGCCAGTATGCAAACACGGAGGACTTGAGCGTTGTATAGTCAAGCTGCCAGCGCAGGGCAGAGGATCTTTTGAAAGTTGCGTGTATACCTAATTGAGGTACTTGCCTTGAGGTCTCCTGAAGCTGCGAGTCAGCTATTTCTGGCCTGCCTGTATTGTTTTGGAATATTATGGTGATTATCAGCCGAGCCTGTATGCATGCTTGTCCGGGGCCTCGCAAGCACATGGAGGGGAATGGGTATGTGAAGCTGAATTATTGATATCAAGAGATATCTTTTTATATCCCCCAAGCTTGGGCTAGCCAGGGCAGTAACAATCCCCCCTCCCCGAAAATGGGCGATGTTGGGGACAATAACGAACTTTTTCCAATTAAAAATCAAAAATTCTTTTAGAACCGAATAGGGGCTTACAGGTTGGGTGATAGTATTACTCCATGGGAGAAGGGAAAGCGAACGGTTTCTATCTTATAACAACATTCCTAACTAAAACCTAAACCTAAACACAAGCACACAGATGTCAATTAAACAATAATCAATAATTAAACAATAATCAATGTCAAACTCTCCCGTCAATAGGGAGCTGTCAAAGAATGAGCAATGGTGGTAAATAGCAAATGTAATCAATGAAATAATCAATGGAATACTGTAAAATTCAAAGTAGGGTCTGGCAATGAAGCAATACAAGAATCAATCAGTTCAATGTGGATGATAGGATGAGAGTGCGTAGTCCGGGGGAGGTGAGGTGCGAGCAAAAGTCTCTGCACCCCCCTTGCAACAGAAAAAGTCTTGTAGCTGGGGCGAGTGAGCAAAACATAAGTCCATCCAGGCAACGGAGCAGGAACAGCAACAAAATGTCCAAGTTGGTGCAGCTTAGCTGGCTTGCTGCAAGTTCAGGAACAGTGAGGCTTTGCAGAGTTTGGAGCTTGGAACAGTTCATTGGGTTTTCTCAGGCGAGTAAATGGTAGCAGGAACAGCAAAAGTCCGTCTTTGCAATCAGAAGGCTGCGTGGTCACCTTCCCTCACAGTCTCAGGTGTCGTCGAGGAACCAGGTATCTCCTAGCATAGGCCATCAGATGGAGCACCAATTTTCTTTTTCACTCCCCCCACGATACTCAGGGGTGATGGTACGACCTCGGGATCTTCCCGGTCCTCCGGATCAATTAACCTATTAGAGTTTTAACAAAAGAACTGACACGATTAGTAGCCAATGTATAAAATAAATGCAAATTACCGGCTCAAAGCCTAATGGGATGAAAATGGAACTATAAACACTTAGACTGTTCTAACTCAAACAGAGGTGTACAGGAGGTGTTACACCCCAAAGTAATCCTAAGAGAGGACCCCTAGAATTGGCTTGGCTCCCCCAACTTGGATATTGGTTAGCAAAGGTCAGTTTCAGTTAAAAACTGGTTTTGAATTAGAAATTCCTAAAAACAATACCGCCCCTCTCTGCTGTATGGGAACACAGACGACAACCTATTGTTCCGAGTCACGTATCTCTAGGCAGCCACAATAGACTTCCTCCTTGATTAGTAAAGTGAGTCATTGACACTGTCGCAGCCCCAAGCTACGTTGAGACAATCAAAGCCTATCAATTTGGAATTTTAAACCTATCACGCATCTGGACTTCCCAGTAAGAAACAATACCGAGGAGGGGTCGTGATTTTTTTTAACATTATATTCCGCAATTATCGTCCATTAACACCACTTTGCTAGCTGATACACAGCCTGAGGACAGAAATTGGCTATAAATATTCCCCACTTTTGGAGCCTCTTTGGAGAACCTCCTAGACCGGAGAGAAGGGCCTGTTTCACTGCTACCAAAGCCTCCCATCCAAGCCTCTCAGACCCTGCTGAAAGCCAACCATGACTCACATCCCCAATCCTCCGCGAGACCCCGTTGCTGCTAGCCGTCCAGCCTGAGATCCAGCCTCCCCTTGGTGCTCTACACCGAGCCTTCGCTAATCTTCTCCTTCTCCAAGGAAGCCTAGACTAAGGTCTGTATGCCTTCTCTCCCAACTGGTTGCTTATTTCCAACTTTAATTCTGTAGCCCTTGTAAGATTGCAGGAATATTTGATAACGTGTGTATGTGACCCTCTCCGTTAGTTTTTCAATAAAAAACATTTTAGATTGTTCCTCTGACTCTTGCATGGTTGTGACCCCGTAGACATAGGGTTGAAGATTCCTTGCTCTGACCTGTCATAAGTTTTGCTGGGTAGCGCTGCTAATTCCCTTCATTTTTGAAGCCTGGTTTGGGTGTTCTCAAGATACCCCCAATTTTCAGGGTAACAGAGGGAGAGGCCATCTGCCTTGCCTTACTCACAGAAATCAATGGAATGCTATGTAGAACAGAAAAAGTAGTGTTCATGCCTCTTTAAGGCATTTGGATTCTTCTAGTAATGTACTTATATGTAATAGGCATTCTAGCTCAAAACAGCTTCTAAGAGAAGAAAACAGATATGTTATCATGCAAGACTCTATATGTGAAGTTTATAAAGAATGAGTTTTGAATCATTTACACTTTTTAATACTGGGTTCAGAATTTGAATGTTACTGCATGGAGAGGTTCTAAATGCTTGTTTATAGAATATCACATTTTTCCATACAACTCTGAATAAATGGGGTGTGGCAGAACAGGATTGACCATGGGGATTCCTATTCAAACAGAGGTGGCTGAAAGAAAAAAGACATCTATCCTTCGTCCTGAAAATTCAATGTTTAGATGCTGTAGCAAAAAGCAACTTATGCAAAGTCTTATCTGGGTTGACGTCCAGGTGACATTCCCTCACAGAGCAATCCCAGCACACATGACCTTCCTGCCCACATGTATAACACACTATAGGACGTTGGGGTCCCTCCTCTGCCCCAGTTTACCTTAATGGTGGATGGAGGCAGAAGCAAACCAGGTCCCTGTCCTCTTCCCCTCTCATTGGTGCCCCCAGCCTTAGAAGCTGATGGTCCTAGGCCTCTCCCTGGGTCTGTTTCATCGCCTGAGTTAGTTTGGTCTCTGGGTGCTTGAACCCTCCCTCTTGCTGGCTGCACCCTCCTTCTGTTTCCTCCACCATCACAAAGGCTTCCATCAGAACCACTGCCACCTTCAAGGTAGTTGGCTTATTGAATCATAGAATCTTAGAGTTGGAAGAGACCATAGGGGCCATCCAGTCCAACTGTTACCCTGATTCCTGGGGTCCTGTGGGGGACACCTCAATGTGCTCCAAATAATGGGGAATGGAAATTAGCCAGAGCACAGGCTGTAGCACTACGAGAAGCAGGGTAACCTAGCGAGATCTTTAACCCAATGTTTACGGGGTCAGGCCGAGTCAAGACCACAACACAATAAAGTTATAATTTTGTTCTTTTATTTGTAAAGTCACAGTGCACTTGCGTGCTCACTCACACAGAACTAAGAAATAGTGCGCACACGCGTACCCACACACACAGACCTAAGAAAATAAAGGGAGGAAAGTAGATAGGGGATTTTAAGGAGGACTTTTCAGGGGGAATACTACACCTGATCCTGTAGCCTGGGTAGCCTGCAGAAAGTCAGTTGGAGCGGAGATTCTCAGCACGTGGAAGCTTAGGGGAAGGTTCGGCGAACGGAGCAGCAGCAAGGCAGGATGGAAGCAAAGAGCCATCCGAAGAAGTGCGCAAAACCAGGGGTTCTTATAGGGGAAAATGTGCTTGTAGGGCAGTCCGTTCCCGGGGAAAACAATGGGTTTCGAGTTGGAGACAAAGCCTCCAAAAGGTCAGTATTTAGCATGATTGGATTTTGACGGCGCTGTCAATAGCGCAGACAGTATGCAAATAAAGAGTGCTTGACAGTTGAGTAGTCAGAAGCTCTAATCTCGTCAAGCTGCCTGTTCGGGGCAGAGAATCTTTTGTAAGCCTCGTGCATACTTAATATAGGTTTAAAGTGTACTTGCCTGGAGGTCTCCTGAAGCTGTGTGCTGGAAAATTACTGGCCTGCCTGGATTTGTTTCAGCTTGTTCGGCCGTGTCCGTGTGCGTGCTTGTCTGGGGGCCTCACAAGCATGTGGAGGGGAGCAGTTTGGAATGGCGAATCTTGTGATATCAAATTATATTTAGTAGACCTCGGGCTCAGACTATACACCACAGTAACGCAACCCCCTGTCATGCAGGAACACACATCAAAGCATTCCCAACAGATGGCCATCCAGCCTCTGCTTAAAAATCTCCAAAGAAGGAAACTCCACCACACTCCAAGGCAGCAGATTCCACTGCTGGACAGCTCTGACCATCAGGAAGTTATTCCTGAGGTTCAGGTGGAATCTTCTGTCCTGCAGCTTGAATCCATTGCTCCTTGTCCCGGTCCCTGGAGCAGCAGAAAACATGCCCACTCCCTCCTCTACATGACATCTCTTCAAATATTTAAACATGGCTATCATGTCCCCTCTTAACCTTCTCTTCTGCAGACTAAACATACCCAGCTCCCTAAGCCGCTCCTCACAGGGTATGGCTTCCAGACGCTCCACCATTTTGGTCGCCCTCCTCTGGACACATTCCAGTTTGTCAATATCCTTCATGATTTGAGGTGCCCAGAACTGGACACAGTATTCCAAATGAGGTCTAACCAATGCAGAATAGAGTGGTATCATTACCTCCCTTGATCTGGACACCATACCCCTATTGATGCAACTAAGGATTGCATTGGTTTTCTTGGCTGCCACATCACACTGCTGATTCATGTTCAGCTTGTGATCTACCAAGACTCCTAGATCCCTTTCACATGTACTGTTATCCAGCCACGCGTCCCCCATCCTATATTTGTGCATTCCATTTTTTTCTGCCTAAGCGTAGGACCGTACATTTCTTTCTGTTGAAATCCATTTTGTTAGCTTTGGCCCAGCTCTCCAATCTGTCCAGGTCATTTTGAAATTTGATCCTGTCCTCTGGTGTATTAGCAACCCTTCCCAAGTTGGTGTCATCTGCAAATTTGATCAGCATGTCCTCTATTCCTTCATCCAAGTCATTGATGAAGATGTTGAATCCCACTGGGCCCAGGACAGAACCCTGTGGCACCCCACTAGTCACTTCTCTCCAGGATGAAAAGCAGCCATTGGTGAGCACCCTTTGGGTTCTGTCGGTCAACCAATTACAAATCCACCTAACAGTAGCTTTGTCCAACCCACATTTTACTAGTTCCTTTGCAAGAATGTCATGGGGAACTTTGTCAAAGGCCCTACTGAAATCAAAATTTGCTACTTCCACAGTATTCCCTTCATCCATCAAGCTTGTAGCCCTAGTGTAAAAAGAGATAAGATTAGTCTGGCATGACTTTTTTTTTTTTTGAGAAATCCATGGTGACTTTTAGTTATTACAGCATTACTTTCTAAGTAATTACAAACTGACTGTTTAATGACGTGCTCTAGGATCTTTCCTGGTATTGATATCAGGCTGACTGGGTGATAATTATTTGGGTCCAATTCCAGGAGGCTGGGGAAAAATGCTAATGAACTGTTCCAGCAGTACTTGCTCCACCACTTGCAAGGTACTGCATATAGTGAGTTTGAGCCATCTCAGCCTGTTAGCTCTCAACTTCTAGGCCACAGCCTGAGAATGGAATCCTCGCTTGTGAAACACCTCCTGGATTCTTCACCTATAGGTACCTTCAGACAAGTTCAGGATGCTCAGGATGGTTGACTTGACCTTGTCATAATCTGAGGTTTTGTTGGAGTTAAGGTATCCACTACTTCCTAAGCAAGGCCTGTTAGGCATGGGATCAGTGCCCATTGTGCTCGGGGCCACTTGGCTGCAGTGGCAACATGTTCAAAAATATTGATAAAGGCCTTGGGATCATGTGTTGGACTCAATTTATTCATTTGAATTGGTGGCGGGCCATGGAACAGGGTACTGTTGCTCCCTTTGTTCTTCCTGGTATCATGGAAGACACTTGCTTCAGTAAATCATTCTGGGTTTGCTGCTAGGAAGTTATTAACTGATCAAGTACTTAGGCCTGCTGCATCACAAGCATCTGCTGCTGCTGCTCTGCAAACCAGGATAACAGAGCTCCTTGGGGGTTGAACTGTCCCCCCAGGACTGTGCCCACATTCTCTACCACTGTTGCAGAGGCCCTTTCCTCCATGGGGAGTGGGACCTCAAATGCTCTAGCATTGGTGTGTGCTCCAGGGCGATTCCTTCTGTAAGTCCCCAGCCACAAGAGGAATGGGTGGTCCTTGATGAAGTGGATGGGGTCCCTGCGTCAGATAAAACAGGCCACAGGTCAGCCTTTGAGACAACTCTTGATGATTAGATGCATACACGGGGATGTTAAACCTTATGGGATGGGAATGGCTACAATATGTGTAGCTGGCAAGAGGCAAAGGATTAAGATTGGAGTGGTCCCAGGTCTATCTAGAGGGGCTTTCCTGGGGTGGGATTGGCTGAATCTGGCTGACCTAATAACTACAGCAGGGTTGGCAGAGGAGGAGAACCAGGGAACTCTGGAGATCCAGGGTTTGGGAATAGCCAATGTATCACAGGCACAGTTTGTGGTTGGCAACAGGATGATTCTTCCTTGTTGGCTGCTGTAAGTCAGGCTCAGGCTCCAAGTGCCAACCCCCACCTATACCCTCATTTTGAAATTGAAGGGGACTTACTGTGAGGAAAAGTTGGACAGAACCTAAGTCCAAATAAAATATACATGATGTACATTAAGGTTTGCACCTGGGAAAGACAGTGGATGATGCAATCCCATGTAATACCTGCAAGAGTCATTGGGTTGTGTAACCAGGGCTGGAAGGTTGCAACATACATCTAGCAACGTTTGCTAGAGTTATATCAGAAATGTCTGTATATAAGGGGGTGTGTTCTAGCCTACAGTCCCCCTCTTGATGTCTGAAAGAGCAGCAGGAGGCTATCTCCTCATGCTGTTGAATGCTGAAACTCTGTTGGAGCCTTGTATATACTGTATGTATTGTAACTCAAGAGTAAAGGCCTCCTGTTGGAAGATAACATTGCGTGGGAGTATTTTTCCTGGCTTCAGGGCTTTGCTGCTAATGTTTATACTCCGCTGGGATGCTTCTAAGCTGTGAGTAAACTCTGCTATATGGTGATTTTTCAAACATTTGACTCTGGTAAGCTGTTTTGCCAGGGCTCAGTGCTGGAGGAAAGTACTACCAAGGTTTTTGTGTAGCTCCCATCATCCACTATCCCTCTGACAGGGGTTATGGGCCCAGCCTTGCCCAGTTCTGGCCAGCCTTAACCAGTTTGGACCAGCTAACCCTGTTGGTGTCGTGGCATACAGCCTGAGAGATGGTCCTGAGTCTCTGGCTAGAGAAGCTCTGGCATTTTGGGAGTTAAAGGCACTTGGGCGGACTTTTCCTTAGCAGAGTGAAGCTGCTTGTTTTTGGTTTTGGTTTTTTTTTGCCTGGCCAGTGTTTTGTTTTTACACGCAAGGTTGCCCAAGTTTTGAGATCAGACAGAGCTGCTGGAGTTTGTTTTGGTTTTGTTTTGATTGAGCAAAAATGGCAGCTACAACAGCCCTGGGGTTTGATAAGCTGAACGACAGCAATTATCAAACATGGAATGTTATGTGCCAGTTTGTTGGTCAGAGAGAATTTGTGGACTGATGTAGAGCACCCACCGGAAGGTGCAGCTGGGAGGGCAGCAGACCGGCAAGCGAGGGCCACGATCATCCTGAGTCTGGAGCCCAGCCAGCTTATCCATGTTCGTAATAAGCCCACTGCAGCTGAGGTGTGGGATGCACTCAGACGAATTTAGCAGTGCGATTCCTGTCTCTCCAAGATGTTGTGGACTAGGAGGCTCTACAACACAAAGCTGCAGGAAGAGGGAGATGTGAAAGCTCATCTGGACGTAATGAAGTCTCTGTTTCTGAAGTTGGAAAACAGAGGTATGATTTTTTATGAGCCCCAGAAATGTTATATACTTCTGGGCAATTTGAGCAAAGATTGGGATTTTCTGCTTTATGGTCTCCAGAATTTGAGA
Source organism: Cyclura pinguis (assembly GCA_030412105.1). Taxonomy (NCBI): domain Eukaryota; kingdom Metazoa; phylum Chordata; class Lepidosauria; order Squamata; family Iguanidae; genus Cyclura; species Cyclura pinguis. The sequence continues at coordinate 216,190,983 of CM059600.1, forward strand.
GAGAGAGAGTTAACTTTGGACATCATCATGTCACAGGTGCTTGAGGAACATGACAGATGAGCCTTTGAAGCCAGCTGTGATTTGCAGCATGCTTCTGGAGACAAGGCTGATAAGCCTCCACGTGAGGGGGAGGAAACTGCAGAGACTGCCTTTGTAAAGCACTGTTATATGTGCAGCAAGCCCAGTCATCTCAGGAAGAACTGTAAAACCAGTGTCCAGAGATAAGGACGACAGGAAACAGAGAGTCCAGAGAAAGAAGCCCATGACCTGTGTTGTCGTTGTGGCTGTAGAGGGAGCAGTTTGCTGCAACTGGCTCCTGGATAGTGGAGTGACACATCATATCATGAACAGTCATCGCGAAATGCCAGAAGTGCTCCTGTGCATTGTGTGAGCATGGCAGATGAGGCACATTACTCTGTCAACCTCATGGGATCTGGGTTTGTTCCCTGCCTAGGTAAAAGTTTTGAGCATGTATTATGTGCAGAGAATCTGAAGCACTAGGTGTCTCTTGCCTAACTGATGAAGGGTATGAAATAGTATTCAGGGGTAATGATTGCACATTAAGCATTGGTGGGAAAGTCTGTGCTAAAGGTGTAAAGAAAGACAGATTGTATCGTGTTACCAAAGGCAAAAGGTTCTCATGTGTTCAATGTGTTGACAAATGTGCCCCTACATGACAATTGTTGCCATTTTTTGCATAGGTGATGGGCCATGCAAATTTTGGTGGGTTGGAACAATTGGCAAAGGTCTGCCGAGATTTGAAAGTCAACAAATGTGCCAGATTTCTTGACTGTTCAGTCTGTAAGAGGGTCAAGATAAAATCTTTCCCTGTTCTGAAAGAGAGCAAGATTGCCACCCAGAGGCCCTTCCAAGTGGTACATGCGGACTTGGCAGGTCCTTTCCTGAGAGTGAGGGATGGTCCAGATTGTGCTTGTCGACTGACATACGAGGTACGATCTTGTTAAGATCAAAAGATGAGGCTTTTGATAAATTCAAGAACTGGGTCAACATGGTGGAGAGGGAATTTCCCCACAAAAAAGCTTGCCTCAACACGGACCGAGGTGGTGAATTCTGTAACACCAAATTCGAAAACTGGCTCAGAAGGAGGGGCATACAACATAAAACTACCAATCCTTACATGCCAGCGGAGAATGGGCTGGCAGAAAGGCGAATTGGGGTTCTACAGCAGATGAAGGATTGCATGCTGCTGGACTCGAAATTGCCACCTGGTTGATGGGCAGAAGCAATTCTTGCTGCTAACCATGTGCTTAACAGGATGTGGTGTGCCAGTGTTCGGCAGACACCATTTTATTTGTTGTATGGACGTCCAACTGTTTTGAAACATCTGAGAGTTTTTAGACAATTTGTCAGTGTACTTATTCCTAGTCAGCTGAGGTGCAAAGGGCAGCCAAAGTGGAGGAGGCTGTGGTTTGTTGGCTATCTGGGGAATAAATACAAATTCCATCTGGGTCATGGCAAATTCCTGTTCTCGAGGAGTGCCAACTTTGAGACACACAGTGGTTGGGAGGATTTGCACTGCAATAAAGAGGTGTTTGTGCAACCACTGGGGATGGAGCCAGATGAAAGCCCCAGGAATGGAGGGGCGAGACCACCTGATACCACTTCACATACACCCAAAACTTCACCAGGTAGTTCGCCTGATGCTGTCAGGACTCACAACATTCCCTCACCAAGGTTTCAGGTAAAATTGGAGCCAGAAGTGGAAGGGGCAGCTGCAGGTTCTAGCGATGATGATTTCTCTAGGTCTGAGACCATCATTCCTAGAAGGACCAGGAGAGTGAGGAAAGCTCCTGAGAGATTTGTGATTCAGGAAGCCAGAGTGTGCATGGTAGTTGGAGAGGAGCTAGAGAGCTTTGAGGCCATGCTTAGATGCTCAGAGGAGGACCAAGAGCTCTGGAATGAGGCCATGGTTGCTGAGTTCGGATCCATGATTCAGAAACAAGTTTTTGAGCTGGTGGAGAGACCCAGGAACCAAAAGGTGGTTGGTTGCCACTGGGTGTATAAAAGGAAGTCTTTGCCAGATGGCAGTATGAAGTACAAGACCAGATTAGTTGCAAAGAGATTTGCACAACAGAGGTTTGAAAATTTTGACAAAACCTTTTCACCCACAGCCAAACCTGAGACCCTGAGATTGGTGTTGGCTTTGGCAGTGAAACGTGGCCTGGAGGTGAGGCATTTTGACTTCGAGACTGCCTATTTAAAGACCAAACTAGAAGAAGTCGTGTTTATGGAACAAGCTCCTGGGTATGTGAGTACAAGAGGAGACAAAGTGTACAGGTTAAAGAAAACCATCTACAGATTGAAGCAGTCAGCCAGATGTTGGAACTAATGTGTGCATGAGGAGTTGTGCAGATTAGGGTTTCACAGGGGCAGGGCAGATGCTTGTGTATAAACCAGAGGCACTGGGGAAGCGTGTGTGATACTGGTAATTTACGTAGATGACTCGTGCGTGGCTGCAAGGAACCAAGACATCACAGGTTGTGTGCAGAGGCAGCTTGAGAGGAAGTTCAAGCTAAAAGACCTAGGTTGTCTCAAGCAGTACATAGACATTGAGGTGGAAAAAGCACAGAATGGCACAGTGTATCTTAGTCAGAAAAGAAAGACCTAGTTGTGCAAAAGTGTGGTCTTGAATGTGCCAAAACAACCAGCATGCCCATGACTGTAGACTTTCCAAAACAGGAGTCTGAACAACTATTTGATAAGCCTGATCTCTACCATTCTGTTGTGGGTAGCTTGATGTTTGTGGCCAATCACACAAGGCCTGACATCAGCTATGCTATAAGTGTGCTGAGCAGGAGAGTTGCAAAGCCTAGTGGTAGACTGGACAGCACTCAAAAGAGTTGTGAGGTACTTGAAGGGGACCAGGGATTTGTGCCTGAAGGTGGCAGGCAGTGAAGCAGGGATGGAGTGTCACATGGACAGCTCTTTTTGCTTTGGAGACAGAGAGGAAGTCTGCAACTGGTCTAGTCATCGTGATGACTCATGATAGCTCATGATATCCCCAGTGCTGGGCACTTAGTCCAAGAAAAGACATTGAACCCAATATAACAAAGGTTTTATTGGCCCGGAGTTTATAAGGAAGTGCAGTGCTACTGCGAATTGTGCCCCAAGTGTCAGAAGACCCAGGTACCATTGCAAGCTCAGGCACCATTGATTCATCCACTTCTAATAAATACTCTTTTTGACAGGATTGCCTTGGACATAGTGGGTCTGCTGGAAAAATTAAGCAGAGGCCATACACATATCCTGATAATTATAGACTATGCCACTAGATACCCAGAGGCAGTGCCTTTACAGGCCATAATTTCTCAAGCCATAGCTAGTGAATTACCACAGGTTTTTTCAAGAGTAGGTTTCCATAAGGAGGTGCTGACAGATTGGGGACTAATTTTGTAAGCTGTGTAATGCAACAGATCTGGGAGATGTTAAAGGTAAAACCTTTAAAAACCTCAGTATACCAGCAGGGCTAGTAGAATGGGCTAGTACAACTAGCCAATGGGCTAGTAGAAAGATTTAATCACATACCAAAACAAATGTTGAGAAAGCTGGGGGGGACAAGACCAAGGGAATGGCACAAGTTGTTGCTGATCTTGTTTTTTGCAATGTGCAAGGTGCCTCAAGTATCGACAGGGTTTCCCCCCTTTGAGCTGGTGTTTGGCTGGCAGCCACAGGGAATACTGGATTTAGTTAGGGAAGGTTGGGAAGAAGAAACCCCCCTTGAACTGATCAGTGTTTCAGTATGTCTTGGAAATGTGGGTGCATCTCAAATTAGTGTCACAGATAGTACAAGAACATTTAGGGTTTTTTTTAAAATAATTTTATTCAATTTCACATTATAAAAAACATACATAATAACTGACAGTTTGCTTGACATATTTCTGATCTTCCACGGAGATCTAGTTTTCCATACTATTTTTCAGATATATAAAATTGTACTACATTTTACAGCTATTTTTACTCATTGATTCTTGCCTTTCCTTCCCATATTCCCGCATCATGATATATATCCTGCCGCTCATATCTTATCTTACATCATGAACTACAAATCTCCATCTGTATACCCAGCAATCACCCACTTCCGTTTACCATTTGCCATTCTCTTTGTATCTCTTCGTCTGATTTCCCTTTTAGTCTCTGAGAGACCATATCAGCATTTTTATTTTCAATAAGTGTACCCCACCATTGTTCCACTGTAGGTATTTGCTGAGTTTTCCACAACTTAGCATATTCAATCCGAGCAGTTGTTATCATATAAAGCAATATTCTCCATTGTTTCTTTACATCAACATCTTCTATTATATCAGTCATATTTAACAGATACACTTCTGGTGTCTTAACAAATTGACTTTTCAATAATGCACAAATTTTATTATGTATTACATTCCAATAGTAAAACAGTAGTTTTATAATCTTCCCAAATTTTTAAAAGCGCTTTCCTGATATAGTGATGTGTGAAGTCTTAATCTATTTTTGCTTTATCATAAAACATATAGGCATGCCAACCCATTCTTAGGTCTGCTTCCTCCAATGCCAGCATTCTCTTGTCTCGTAGGTATTTTGGAAGGCTTTTGGGCACGTCCACCACATATGATAAATCGTACCAACTTCTTTCTGACACTTCCAACAGTGCCCATTACCTGTTTTGTAAATCTTTTTCAATTTGTCTGGTGTCATATACCATCTATAAAAAAGCTTATAATAGTTCTCTTTCAAATTTTGAGCTGTTGTAAATTTCTGTGTTTTTTGCCAGCTCCTTTCCCAAGACTCTAATTGAATTGTATGTCCAACATTCTGAGCCCATAAAATCATCGTTGTCTTCACAGTTTCTTCCTGCCTCTCCTGTTGTAATATTTCTTGATACACTTGAGCTAGTGAGTGAGGAGGATTTTCAAACAGCCATTTAATTACTCCAATTTTCTCTTTATGTTCTATTCCATATGTCCATCTGAAACCTTTCAACTAATTGTCTGTACGGGAACCAACTCAATGCTATTCCCTCTTGTTCTAATTTTTCTCTTGTTTTCACCTTTAAATTATTGGACGCTGATCTCTCCGTTATGTCTTTGTATCGCAGCCATTTATCTGAATCTGTCCATCGTCCAAAAAAAGCCTCTTGAGGTGAAACCCAAGTGGGAAGCTGCCGTATGTTTTTAGTTTTATAATCTTCCCAAATTTTTAAAAGCGCTTTCCTGATATAGTGATGTGTGAAGTCTTTATCTATTTTTGCTTTATCATAAAACATATAGGCATGCCAACCCATTCTTAGGTCTTCTCCCTCCAATGCCAGCGTTCTCTTGTCTTGTAGGTCTACCCAGTCTTTTATCCACGTAAATGCCGCAGCCTTGTAATATATTTGAAAGTCTGGTAGTCCCATTCCTCCTCTAGTTTTTAAGTCAGTCATATTGTTCCATTTTATCCTGGGTTTTTTCCCTTGCCATATAAACTTGGTTAATTCTCTCTTCCATTGTATGAAAGGCTTCGTATTCAATATTATAGGAAGATTTTGGAACAGAAACATCATTTTTGGCAAAACATTCATCTTTATTACAGCTATCCTCCCCATCATTGAAAGTCGCATCGAAGTCCAAGTTGCCAAATCTTTTTTTATTTCTAACCATTTTTTTCATAATTATTTGTAAATAATTCATTATTTCGTTTTGGTATCCAAATGCCCAAATATTTAATCTTTTTTCCTTTATTAAATCCTGTTTTTTGCACCAGTTCCCTTTCTTCTCTTTCGTTCATGTTTTTAGTTAAGACAACTGTTTTTTCCTTGTTAACTTTGAAGCCTGAGAAATCTCCGTATTCTTGCACTATAGCCGTCAGTTTCCCAATACATTTCCCTGGATCTTCCAATAAGAAAACCAAATCGTCAGCGAAAGCTTTTAGGTTATATTGATGTTTCTTTATCTGTACTCCTCTTATTTCTTTATCTTTTCTTATGGCATTATTGAGTATTTCCAACGTCATAATAAACAGCAATGGGGAAAGTGGGCATCCTTGTCTCGTTCCTCTATGTAGTTCTATCTTTTGTCTTCTTTCCCCATTAATGACCAGTCTTGCTTGTTGTTGGCTGTATATAGCTTCAATCCATGCAGCAAATTTATCCCCTGCTTGCATCTGCTTAACCACAGTCTTCAAAAATGACCAAACTGATCATGTCAAAAGCTTTCTCTGCGTCCACAAATATCATGACCATTTTCCTCTCATTATGCTTTTCATAATATTCTATTACATTTAAGACCGTTCTGATGTTATTTCTCAAAGATTTTTTAGGTAGAAAGCCGTTCTGGTCCTCATCTATCACCTCAATCAGTACTTTTTTTAATCTTGCTGCTAAAATTGAAGCAAAAATCTTATAGTCGATATTCAAAAGTGAAATTGGCCTGTAATTCTTGACCTCTTTCAGATCTCTCCCTTCTTTCAGAATCAGCACTATATTAGCCTCCTTCCATGTATCTGGAATTCCATCCTTTATTATTTCATTTAAAGTACTTTGCAAAGGTATTGAGATCTCATGATCCATATTTTTGTAATATCTTGCTGTAAATCCATCAGGTCCTGGAGCTTTATCATTCTTCAAATTTCTTATGGCTTCCATCACTTCCATCATAGTTATAGATTGATTCAGGATTAATCTTTGATCTTCATTGAATCTCACTGTATTCATTTTATCCAGATATTCCTCCACTTCTTTAATTCTTTTCCCTTTTGGAATCTTACCCATCAAGTCCACATAGTAATTATAAAAAGCTTGTTTTATTCCTTCCTGTTTTGTAATTCTTTTTTCTCCTGTTTTTATCTCTGTTATTATGTTTCTGGACCTTCTTTTCCTCAGCATACTTGCCAAAAGCTTAGAAGGTTTATTAGCTTATTCAAAAAAGTTATATCTTATTCTCCTTATCTGTAGCTCTATTTTTTCCAAATTAAGTTGATTCAATTCCTCTTGCTTGACCTTCATTTGTAATCTTAATTGTTTGTCCAACGGATTATATCTCATCTGTTGTTTGATTTCTTTCATCTTTTCCAAAATTCGTTGCTCCGTTTTCCTCTTCTCTTTTTGAATCTCTGCATTCCATCTAATGAAATTTCCACGCATGACAGCCTTGCTTGCATCCCAAATGGTTTTCATCGACAGCTCCGACGTCATGTTCTCTTTGAAATAATTGGTTATCTCTGTTTTTGCTTTCGCTGTATACTTCTCCTTTTTCCAGATCTCATCATTCATTCTCCATGTTCTTTCTCTGTCTGTAATTTTCATCTTTAATTGAAGCGGATTATGATCAGAACATAAATTGGGAAGAATATCCATATCTGTAGTTTTCATCGGCAACTGTTTAGTCACAGGAATCATATCTACTCTTGACATCGACCTATATCTATCCCAGTAATATGTATATCCATCGAGTTGTCCATTCTTGTATCTCCAAGTGTCATATAAATTTAAACTGTCCATCATATTAAAGAAGCTCTTAGGAAGTTTACCATTGTTCCGGGGAGTTAACTTTTGCTTAGTCCTACCAAGGTCTAATTACACCATTAAAATCCCCCATAACAATAACGTTAGAATTGCCTGTTTCATCAAGATATCTTACTATCTCTTCCTGTATTGTAGGGAAAAATTCTCCTTTAGAGCCATTTGGTGCATATACCCCTACTATCAATATTTTCTCCTGTTTTAAAGTAACTTCTACCCCTATATATCGTCCATTACAATCTTGAAAAATTTGCTGCTTACCCAATTTTGAATTTACATATATCAAAACTCCCCTTTTCTTCTTATCTATCATAGCTGCGAAACAGCTACCTAATTTCAAATTCCTGACATATCTCAAATCTTGCGTTCTAATTCGAACTTCTTGTAAACATATTATGTCCAAATTCTGTTTCTCTATAAAATGAAAAAATTGTCTTCTTTTGTATTCAGAGTTGAACCCCTTAATGTTCCAAGAGTAAATCTTCAGATCCATTTTGTTGACATTATATTATTCTTATATTGAATCTTATCCTAATCCTTCAATATATCTCCGTCCACCTTACCTTCTTCTTGTTCACGGATTCCATATTCAGCTTCCATTAATTCCTCTTTCTCAGCTTCCTCTTCTACCTCTTGTGACTGTTCTCTATCTTCCTCTGAAGGTGAAGGCTCAGTCTCTTTCTCTCCTTCATGGACATCTTTTTGCAAATCTTTCTTCAATCTATCAATCATTTCTCTTCCTTTATGAACTGAATTAATCCTGTATCTCTGTTGTTTATAATGGAAAGATAAACCTTCAACCTTTTCCCAATGGTAGTTAATCTGATGCTTTAACAAAAGGTTGGCCAATGGTTTATATTCTTGTCTCTTCTTTACGACTCGATAAGGTATATCTTTAAAAATTCTGACATCTTTATCTTCAATCTTCAATAGTCCATCATAGCTTTGTTGCAATATTTTGTCTCTAATCATGGTTCTTATGAAAGTTATAATAATGTCTCTTGGTAATTTCCTCTCTCTCGCAACTCTAGAAGAAACTCTGAACATCCTGTCGATACATGTCTCCATCTTTTCTTCTTCAGTGTCTATAAATTCCGCCAAAGCAGGTATTATTTTCCCATAAAGATTCTCAGCTGAAGTCTCTGGAACACCTCTCAAGCGCAGACATCTTTCCTGATATTGTAGCTCCTGATGAGTAATTTGAAGTTCGTCCTCTTGTTGCTTCCCTTTTACCTCATACATCTCCTTTTCAACTTGCTTTATGTGTTGTTTTATCTCCTTAGATTCTGTTTTTAACTTTGTCACATCTTGTGTTATGTTTTCCAGTTTCTTCCCCGATTTTTCTATTTCTTGTTTCATATCAGCTCGCATCTCTTTCCTTGTTTCTTTTATGTCACTTCTTATATCCTCTTTCATACTTTTGAACTCTTCCATCATCTGTAACGAAGTCCTGAGGTTTCTGTGGCATATCAACAGATGTCCGTCTAGTTGTCTGTGAAGTTGTTGTTGTTGTTGTCGCTGCAGCCACTGCTCCGCGTCTTGTCCTTTGATCCATTTTAATTAAATAAAAGTTTGCTGCAAACCTTATGACAATAAGATAAAACCTTATACAAATATCAAATATTTCTGTTTTATAAACAATTAATCAATTATTACAAGTGTTAAAATTTATTCTATATGATATGATTCCTTTTATGAAACCAAATGAAATCTATTTGTTCCCTTCTATCACATTCATATAAAATCAAACCATAAATTCATTAAGTACAATCAAAAGGCTGTGCCTAGGCCCAATTCTTCCACTCCCCCTCCCAGCAAATGTTATTTCTTCTCTCTTCTCTGGAACTGTTCCCAGACCTTTGCTGTGAGAATTTCTCCTCCGACTGTGATAACAGGATTCTTCACCACTCTGCTGCATGGGGGGGAATGTCTCTCTGTGTTCTTGTCCTTACAGCACAGCCCAAACAAATTCTTGTACTTTAAATCCAAATATTAGACCAGTCAAAACAGAAAATTAACGAGGAACCAATGTTATTTCATCTCGAAGCTTACAGTTTTAAAAGAGCTCAATACAGTTTGTTCAATAATCCAAAAGCCAAATAAGTTCTGAAACATGAAAAGTCAATGTCCAACACGTCACAGATTGTTTCCAGAATCTCAAATTCCAAATGCCACCACTTCTAAAAAATCAACAGTAATCCACATAGAGAGAAACGGATTCTCAAAGAAAAAAGGAAAATAAACAAAAACATCTGTAATCCCCATAAGTCCATTGGAAACTCTTCTTTGTAGATTTGCCACCTCTTCTATTCCACACACACAAATCAGCAATAATCCAAAAAAAAAAAAGAAATAGGCTCCCAATAAAAAAAAATCTGTAATCCAGAAAAGTCTATATTCCACAAAATTACAGCCTCTTCTTTACACAAGACGAGAAAAAGCAGCAGGCATAGTCCTCTATTTTTAAGCATTAGTACTGCTAATCCATTCAGTCGCTCAACAAGGTAGAGCCAATCTTCACTTTCTATTACAGCTCTTTATGCTCTATTTATAGTCTTTATCACCAAAACAAATGTCACTTAATAATTGCCATGTTTTCTTACAGTAGCACGAAAAAAATCTTGACATGGCGCTGAGAAAATCCTTAACTAAACAGTAAACAGTTTTAAACCATAAACAAAATAGTCCTCTATTCGAAATATAAACCACCACTTCTTACTTACAGTCTGCTGGGACGCTTCAAGTTGCACCTTATAAAAACATTGCAAGATCAAAATTGTTGTAGTTTTCTTTTTTAAAAAATAAAACTAGATCACTCATTTACTGCTGCTCACATCGTCCTCTTATTTTAAAAGGTGGCGGCGGCGCTTGTGCCGCATACAAAATGGCGTCCCTGCTGGATCCGTCTTGGCCCTTCAGCTCCCCGGATGCCTCCCATACCTTCTTAAACAGAAGGTGCTCAGCGCTGGTATCGGAGCCCCCTTCAGGCTTCCCTCCGCACCTCCTTTACCGGGGGGGGGTGTTTTGCTGCTTCTGATGGCAAGAAAGTGGCTGGATCCCCGCAGGAGGTATCACGGAGCTTCAGAGCTTCGCTCCGTGCAACCTCACACGCGCGCCATGCGACTGGAAGTCTCTGATAGTGCAAGAACATTTAGGAAGTGCATAGCTAGCCCAGGAGTCCTACTATGACCAAAAAGCATGGCTGTGGGTCTTCCAGCCAAGCCAGAGGGTCCTGCTCCTGTTGCCATCTTTGGGGGCCAAAGTGTTTGCCCAGTGGCAGAGTCCCTTTGAGGTTGTGCATAGGGTGGGACCAGTGGATTATGAAATCCATTTGGGAGACCGACAGCACCCTACTCAAATGTTAATTTCCATGTTAATTTATTGAAGGAGTGGAAGGAGCGGGAAGTTATGTTTGCTGACGCTGAGGAATAGGATTTTGAACCAGAGATAGGTGATGTAGTGACCACAACCTCTATGGCTCTAGAGGAGCATTTGCCTCCCACCCAAGTTGACCAGGTAAGAGCCCTGGAGAAGGCCTTCCTAGATGTCTTTTCTGCTATGCCAAGGCGGACCCATCTGACTCATCATTGCATAATCACCAACCCAGGGGTAGTAGTATGCAGTGCAGGTAGTTGGTGGTCCCACCAGCTGAAGGAGGTAATAAATGAAGAGGTAGAGGCCATGTTGAATTTGGGAGTGATACCCCCTGGAATCTGTACTAGTCCCAAAACCTGATGGCAGTGCAGACTTTTGCATAGACTTCCGCAGGGTTAATGAAGTATCCAAGTTTGACCTGTGCCACGGGTAGATGAATTATTAGAAATGTTGGGGTTGGCCCAGTGTGTCACCTCATTAGATCTCACTAAAAGATACTGGCAGATGCCCCTCACACCAGAGTCTAAGTAAAAGATGGCTTTTACAACCCCCAGAGAGCTCTATCACTTCACCTTTATGCCCTTTGGCCTCCATGGGACCACAGCCACCTTCCGAAGATTGATGGACATTGTGCTTAGGCCAGTACAGGATTGTGCAGCTGCCTACATTGATGACATTAGTATTTTCAGTCCATCCTGGGAGGCTAACTTGGACCATTTACAACAAGTCCTAGAGGTCTTCCAGCAAGCAGGGCTCATGGCCAACCCAAAAAAATGCAAAGTAGCAAGGACTCACAATATTAGGGATATATTGTAGGAGGAGTGCAGGTTAGACCCATCCCCAGAAAGGTGGATCAGGTGACTCAGTGGCCACAAGCACAAACAAAAAGAGAGGTGAAGCAATTTTTGGATTTGGCAGGCTATTATAGAAAATGTGTCCCTCATGTTGCAGGTATAGCTGCACTGCTAACCGATCTAATCAAGAAAAGGAGCCCATGAAACTTACACTGGGGGGAGTGGGAGGATCAGGTGTTCTGACTTTTGAAGGATAAGTTGTGCCAGGCCCTTGTATTAAGAGCACCCAATTTTCCAAGCATTTCATTCTACAAACAGATGCCTCAGAACAGGGTTTGGGAGTTGTACTGGCCCAACAAGTTGAGGGGGAAGAACACCTCATATTGTATTTGAGCAAAAAGTTGAATAGCAGGGAACACTGGTACACTACAATAGAAAGGAAGGCCCTAGCAGTTAGGTGGGCAACCCATACGTTGAGACATTATCTGTGGGGTGCCCCTTTCCATCTTATAACTGATCATGTCCCACTGCAGTGGTTCATCACATGAAAGACACTAACACCCACCTCACATGCTGATACCTCAGCTTGCAGCTCTGTGCCTTTACAATCACTTGCTGTCATAGGAAGAAGCATGCCCACATGGATTACTTCTCTCAACAGGGCTCAGCCAGTGATGACTGGACTCTGAGTGGTTCCCTCTTGGTGGCGGGGGGGGTATAGAGAAGAGAAACTGATGCAGACAACTGCCCTGGAGCACACACCGAGTGCACTGAGTGAGGGGAGAAACAGCTGCAGAGGAGAAGAGGAAGAATACTGACAAGATATAACCTCCAAAGGTGTGGTGAAGAGGGGTGGGGCTGTGGTGTAGGACTTCAAAAGAGAGAATGTGGAGATGGAGGGAGACAAGGGAAAGCAGGAGGAGGAGGAGGAGGGCGGCGTGTGTGTGTGTGTGTGTGTGCGCTGTGGAAAGTGCAAGCCTTGCGGCTGCAGGAAGGGTGCAGAAAGAGATAGTGGAACAACTGGCCCTCGGCCTCAAGATCTGTTGCAGGGAGAACATGGTCTCAGCAGGAGGTGAGAGAGATGGGCCTTAGCAAAAAGTTGGGAGCAATTGGCCAGAAGCCAAGGAAGGAGAGGGAGAGAAAATTCTCAGAGAAAAGAAGCCAGGAAGGCTATTTGTTATCGTTTGGTGCCATCCAGTGGCCTCGGATGGTAATATCAGCTGCCTAGGGGCAGCCTGACTGTTAGAAGTTGATGCCAGAAGGGGGGTACATGGCTGACTATTGAGTTTGTTTGTGTCGTCTATGCACAGTTGTTACAATAAATGTTCAACTGACACTTGATAGCCTTCAGAAGACTTGTTCTGGACATGGATGCTAGAGCATTCGAGGTCCCACTCTCCATGGAGGAAGGGGCTTCTGCAACAGATGCACAAAAGACAAGAAAGAGAGACATGACTCTTTGCACAAGGACAGACATTTACAGAGAATGAGTTTTGCATCTTCTACACTTTTTAATATTGGGTTCAGAATGTGAATGTTACTGGATGAAGAAGTTCTAAATAATTGTTTACAGAATACCCCATCTTTCCATACAACTCTGAATATAATGGAGTGTTAACACTGATCAGAAAAGAGCTCACAATTGTTACTTTAAGCCAAAAGACAAAGTGTACTTGAAGAGGCTATTAATTCTAACATTTGTTCACAATATTTTCATAGAATCATAGAATCATAGAAATGTAGAGTTGGAAAAGACCACAGGGGCCATCCAGTCCAACCCCCTGCTATGCAGGAACACCCTCAAAGCACTCCCGACAGATGGCCATCCAGCTTCTGCTTAAAAACCTCCAAAGAAGGAGACTCTACTATACTCCGAGGCAGCATATTCCACTGCCGGACAGCCCTGACCGTCAGGAAGTTCCTTCCTGCAACTTGAATCCATTGCTCCTTGTCCTGGTCTCTGAAGCAGCAGAAAACAAGCCCACTCCCTCCTCTACATGGCATCCCTTCAAATATTTATACATGGCTATCATGTCCGCTCTTAATCTTCTCTTGTCCAGACTAAACATACCCAGCTCTCTAAGTCTATCCTCATAGGGCTTGGCTTCCAGGCCCTCCACCATTTTGGTCGCCCTCCTCTGGACTTGCTCCAGCTTGACCATGTCCTTCTTGAATTGGGGTGCCCAGAACTGGACACAGTATTCAAGATGAGGTCTAACCAAAGCAGAGTAGAGTGATACCAGTACCTCCCTCGATCTAGACACCATACTCCTATTGATGCAACCAAGGATTGCATTGGCTTTCTTGGCTGCCACATCACACTGCTGATTCATGTTCAGCTTGTGGTCTATTAAGACTCCTAGATCCCTTTCACACATACTGCTATCCAGCCACGTGTCCCCCATCCTATATTTCTGTATTCCATTTTTTCTACCTAAGTGTAGGACCTTACATTTCTCTCTGTTCAATTTCATTTTGTTAGCTTCGGCCCAGCTCTCCAATCTGTCCAGGTCATTTTGAATTTTGATCCTATCCTCTGGTGTATTAGCAACCCCTTCCAATTTGGTGTCATCTACAAATTTGATGAGCATGCTCTCCATTCCTTCAGCCAAGTCATTGATGAAGATATTGAACAGCACTGGGCCCAGGACAGAACCCTGTGGCACCCCACTGGCCACTTCTCTCCAGGATGAAAAGCAGCCAGTGGTGAGCATCCTTTGGGAACGGTCAGTCAACCAGTTACAGATCCACCTGACAGTAGCCCTGTCCAGCTGTAGCCCTGATTTTACTAGCTTCTTTGCAAGAATGTCATGGGGAACTTTGTCAAAAGCCTTACTGAAATTGAGATATGCTACATCCACAGCATTCCCTTCATCTATCAAGCTAGTAACTCTATCATAAAAAGAGATAAGATTAGTCTGGCATGACTTATTTTTGAGAAATCCATGTTGACTTCTCGTGATTACCGCATTGCTTTCTAAGTCATTAGAAACTGACAGCTTAATGATCTGCTCCAGGATCTTTCTGTGTACTGATGTCAGGCTGACTGGGTGATAATTATGAGGGTCCTCTTTTTTTCCCTTCTTGAAGATGGGGACAACATTTGCCCTCTTCCAGTCTGCTGGAACTTCCCCTGTCCTCCAAGATTTCTCAAAGATTATAGCAAGCGGTTCCGAAATGATCTCTGAGAGTTCTTTTAACATCCTAGGATGCAATTCATCTGGCCCTGGAGACTTGAATTCATCCAGTGTGGCCAGGTATTCCTGTACCACCTCTCTACCTATCATGTGCTGCATTTCCCCTGCTTCCTCACCTGCTCCCCAACCGCCAGGTTGAGTGCTTGTATCCTTCTGGGAGAAAACTGAGGCAAAGAAGGTGTTAAGTAATTCTGCCTTTTCTCTTCCCCCTGTTAGTAATTCACCATCTTCTTTGCTCAGCTACCCTATCGTCTCCTTCTTTTTCCTTTTGCTGCAGACATACTTAAAAAAGCCCTTTTTATTGTTTTTAATGTCTCTGGCCAGCCTAAGTTCATTCTGTGCTTTAGCCTTTCTGACCTTCTTCCTACATCACCTGGCTACTTGCTTAAATTCTTCTTTGGTGGTTTATCTAATTTTTCTGTTTTTTGTTGATTTTTTTCTGTTTTCTCTTTTAAATCTTGTTTTTTGTGTTATTTGTTGTATATCTGAAGCAGATCGCTTCAGTTCTGATGTTTTCCTCCTTACAAAATGGCACCTTTAATTGTTCTAGTTGATGGCTAGGGACCAAATAATCTTTTCTGCATATTCCATTACTGCTTAGTTAAAAAGCACATTATCAGGGGAACAACAAAGCTTAACAACAGTCCAAGAAAAACTCCAGACTGCTTTACCAAGAGCATTTTTCTTCTTAGAGAGACTCTCATTTCCCAGCATCAATACATACACCTGATAGGAAGATAGTGGAATGATGCTTTTTAAAGTGTTGAGGGCTATTTCTGAGATGGATGTCACCAGGTCATCAGAAGCTCGACATTAAAAAGTTTTTCTTTGGGACAGGGATTCTTAATGAGAAATTTTAAGAGAGCCAGATTTCTTTTAACATGCCCAGACCTGTTGACCTGAAGGCGAGATAGAAGCAATAGGTGGAAAGGAGTTAAAGGTGAACTCTTTTGTAAGCAGCTTGACCTTTCTTCACAGTGTATACTGTAGGCCAGTCTGAGGGGAAAAGTCCAGTTCATAATCTGTAAGATTGTGGCATGGTAGCCTGTAAATCAATGACAAGGTAGCCATATGCTTTGCATCATCAAAAGCTTTCATGAAAAACTTGGTGTTTCCTGGGTACATTTGATGAGTTAATGTAGCGATTTGTAATTTTTCCCTAGAGTTTTTAAATAGCACCATGTAAGCGACTGGTGTGTATGCTTTTTCCCTTGCAGAATATTTTCTGCATGATGAAAAAAACAAAACACTCAGATTCCTGTGATGTACATAGTGAGTAAAGGCTTCTTTAGCTTCACTATTATTAGAGGCAGAGAAAATCAAACTGTCTATCACCAAGAAGTTTATTTTAATTAAGAGGTAACAAATCTTCATTATCAATTTTGTCAGGCAAGCCCTCTACAAACTGAATAAAGGAACATTTAAAGGAATTCTTTTTACAATGGTTGCCAACAGATATAGCACAACAAAATTTTCTCAGGTAAACACAGAAAACATACTGTGAACATTATCCAACCTATTTTTTACAAATACAGTTAGCCCTCCACATTTGCTAGGTGTAGGGGTACAGGATTCTAGCAAAAGTAAAAAAATTGCAAATATCAAAATGTGTGTCTGTGTCTGTGCAAAGAGGACTGAGCCATGGTGAGGAGAATAGACACCCAAGGTCTAAACCAGGTCAGAAAAACAATAGCGAAAGGGAAAGGTGACCTATACTTCCTCTCTCTTGCCTATCTCCTTCCGTAGGTGTGGAGGGGGGCATGGGGAGATGGTTTGTGGTGCTGAGAAATCAGGCAGCAAGCTATTCTTAACTGACCAGGTAGTGGCTAGTGGTGGAGGAGGAGAACCAAAGGTGGTTTTTTAAAGGGCTGCATGGACTGATGAGAGCCACTTAGAGGGAAGGTTCCCCTGGAAAAGAAGACCTGAGGTGGTGAACAGAATTTGAAGGAACTTGCAAATAATCAAATCTGTGAAAGTCAAACCTGCAAATTGTTCTAATAGGGTAAGTGAAGCACAGAATAAATAAAGAGGTAGTACAGGAATACCTGGCTACCCTTAATGAATTCAAGTCACCAGGACCAGATGAACTACATCCAACATATTAAAAGAACTGGTAGAAGTAATTTGAGAACCACTGGCAATAATCCTTGAGAGTTTCTGGAGATGAGGAGAAATCCCAGCAGACTGGAGGAGGGCAAATGTTGTCTTCAACCTTGAAAAGGGGGGGGGGGCAAAACAATTACTGCCCAGTCAGTCTGACTTCATTAAACAGACGGTCTGTAAGCACTTAGGAATGCCGTGATCACTAAGAGTCAACATGAGTTTCTCTAAAACAAGTCATGCCAGACTGATCTGAGCTCTTTTTTTAAATAGAGTTACAAGCTTGGTGGATGCAGGGAATGCTGTGGATGTGATATATCTTGATTTCAGTAAGGCTTTGACAAGATCCCCCATTATATTCTTGCAAACAAGGTAGTTGTCATGTCAGCATTCCTCATGACATGAACTGTAATGATGATTGCTTAGTAAATATGTTAGCATTTACAATACTGTATGTCACAAGCATATTGTAGAGATCTTATGTGGGTAGTATATGTCTATAGAGAATGTAGATCCTTGGAGGTTGTTCTGTAGTGTTAAGTAATGCCCTACTGCATATAAAACTATGTAACTGTGAAATTATATGTACTTTGCCTATTCTGCTATTTGGTAGCAGCTCTAATTAGTAACTGCTGTTAATCATATTTGGAAGGATTATTGTGTGCTTTGCTTGCTTGAACATAGATACAATAGTACATGTATACTGATTGCCTAGAAAGTAGGTGTAAATATCAGTCTTCTGTTATTGTAGTAGGCATGGCTATATATTGAGCAGGCATAATTAGTACCTGATATTAATCTTGGTTAATGGGGATAGTATATAGCTTGATAAGTTGGGGGACTGAAGGTAATAAACAGAGAACAGTTCATTGGGGTACTAGATGGGGCCAAATGCCCAAACGTGCCTTTGAAGGTTGTTTGATGATCTAGCTCTAGACAGTGAGACTGGGACACAGATATGATCAAAGGGAAACATAAAGATGGGCTGAGAGATTTAGCCTTAGACAGGCAGGACACGGGGGTAATAAAAGACAGAGCAAATGGTGGGCAGAGGATGCTGGGTTTGGATAACATCAGAGACTTTTGAATTAATGAGACATTTAGATTCAATCAATCAATGTAAGACGAGCTGAATAATTATTGTCTGGAAACTATATGTATTTTGTTGGTGAGAATGCTTGCCAGTTTCTGCCACTTTAAGTAATATTTGGATTCAAAATGTATTTCCAATAAAAGGACATGTCTGTCTACATGTGTTTCCATGTTTCTGAGTGTTCCCAGTGGAGGCAGTTTAGAGTCAGACATGACAGTAGTAAAATATAGGTTGAACAATTCTACTGTTAGGTGAACTGCAATTCACTGACTGACCAAACACAAAGAGTGCTCCTGGAAAGAAGTGACTAGTGCAGTGCCACAGGATTCTGTCCTGGGCCCAGTGCAATTCAACATCTTTATCAATGACTTGAATGATAGAATAGAGGGCATGCTCATCCAATTTGTAGATGACACCAAATTAGGAGGGATAGCCAATACCCCAGAGAACAGGTTCAGAATTTAAAATTACCTTGACAGATTAGAGATCTGGGGAAAAACTAACCAAATGAATTTTAACAGGGAGAAACATAGGGTACTACACTTAGGAAGAAAGAATTAAATGCACAGATATAAGATGGGTGACACCTAGCTTGAAAACAGTATGTGTAAAAGGGATCTAGGAGTCTTAATGGACCACAAGCTGAACATGAGTCAAGAGTGTGATGCAGCAGCTAAAACAGTCAATGTGATTCTAGGTTGCATCAATAGGAGTATAGTGTTGAGATCAAGGGAAGTAATTCCATTCTATTCTGCTTTGGTCAGACCTCACCTAGAATACTGTTTTCAGTTCTGGTCACCACAACTCAGGAAGGATGTTGACAAAGTGGAATATGTCCAGAGGAGGACAACCAAAATGCTGAAGGCTCTGCAAACCATGCCCTAGGAGGAGCAGCTTAGGGAGCTAGGTATGTTTAGCCTGATGAAAAGAAGGTTAAGAGGTGCCATAATAGACGTTTAAATATTTGAAAGGATGTCATGTTGAAGATGAAGCAAGCTTGTTTTCTGCTGCTCCAGAGACTAAGACATGGAGCAATGGATTCAAACTGCAGGGAAAGACATTCCACCTAAACATTAGGAAGAAATTCCTGATCGTAAGAACCATTCAACAGTGGAATCTGCTGTCTTGGAGTGTGGTGGAGTTACCTTATTTGGAGGTTTTTATACAGAGCTAGATGGCCATTTGCTGAGGGTGCTTTGAGTGTGTTTTCCTGCATGACAGGGGGCTTGATTCAATGGACATTGTGGTCTTTTCCAACTCTATGATTCTATGAAATGTGGAGGGTTGATTGTACAGTTTTTCCACTGTTGCTTGGTCCTGCTAGAATGCATGAGAAGGGATGTTGCTCAATGTGTATTCATATTCAATATCCATAAGGGAGAGTCTTAAACTCTTCAGTAATAACCCTCTTGTCATAAAGGAGAGTTTTCTTAAGTTCTTTTGTGTGGATAGTCCACTGGTGCTTATTTCTCACAGTATCTTGTTCCTGCACACCTATTTCCTAAACACATCCTTCCTTTTTCTCTGAGATATAGGTCCTTTTAGCACCTTACCTGGTGCCGCTGGTGTCGCGCAGGAATCGTGCGAAAAGCCTTGTCCAGGAGGCACTCCTGTCTCCTTCGCTTTGTTACTGCCCTGGCTAGCCCAAGCTTTGGGGGATATAAAAAAAATCTCTTGATATCAATAATTTGGCCTCACATACCCATTCCCTTCCATGTGCTTGCGTGGCCCCTGGACAAGCATGCATACAGGCTCAGCCTATAATCACTGTAATATTCTACACAATACAGGCAGGCCAGAAATAGCCGACTCGCAGCTTTAGGAGACCTCAAGGCAAGTACCTTCATTAGGTATGCACGCAACTTTCAAAAGATCCTCTGCCCTGTGCAGGCAGCTTGATCGGACTATACAATGCTCATGTACTCCATGTTTGCATACCGGCTATCCTATTGACAATTTGGCTCTAACTCAATCATTCAAATTCTGATCTTTCGGAGGCTTTGTCTCCAGCCCAAAATCTATTGTTTTCCCCAAGTCCGACCTAGCCTGCGGTCACAATTCTCCTTATAAATACCCCTGACTTTCAGCGCTTCCTCGGATCACTCCCGAGTTCCAGACCGCCTTGCTGCCGCATCACTTGGCGAGCTTCCCCTCAGCTCCACATGCTGAGATCCACGCTCCCCAGCTTCTCCGCTTCCAACCGGGCTTCAGGACATGTGAAGTATCAGCCAAACCAGCAACTCCTCTAAAAACCCCTCTATTCCACTCCAACCTTTATTTCTTTAGTTATCTTGTGTGTGTCGCATACACTGTTTGATTGTGTTTTTAATAAAACCACATTTATTATCCCAACTTCTGTATGCTCCTTGACTTGGCCTGACCCCGTAAACACTGGGTTACAAGATTCCACTGTGTTACCCTGCCTCTCATTTTGCCAACCAGTGCTCTTGACTAATTTCCCCAATTTGTGTAATTGCAAGGTTATTTAGGTGTCCCTCCGGAGGCCCCCAGAATACAGAGTAACAGCTTTCCCTCTGCACCAGCTCCATGCTGGCTGGAAGGAAGCGTGAGCGCTCCGCCCCTTCCTTCCGCAGTACAGTCAGGTACTTTCCCAGGCTGTGCTGGAGGAGGAAGCACAATGGCTGCACATCCAGAGCCTCCGCACACAAGGTAAGTGCATGTGGGGCACGAGAGGGATGCGCAATCAAGCATCATTTTTGGCAAATAGCTGAAAATGATATAATGCACGATTGCCCCCTAATGGCCTCAGGAGCATCACGCAATTGTAAGGACGTCATGTGGAATGGTCCTTGCAATTGCGTGATGCCCCCGAGTCCATTTCACAACAGGACTCGTGTGCGAAAAGGGCCATAGTCAAACACTTGGTCTTTGAGATTGTTCAAATTCATTTTTTTACAGTTAGCAACATTCAGTGCAATTCCTTTGACCTTAATGCAAGTTGTATCATCAGAAAGCTTGTACCCATACATTTTAACTACCCATAAGAATAATATGTCTGTTCTAAATGAATGCTTGGAAGAGATAATGGGCTGAATTGAAACTGAATCCAGGCAAGATGGAGGTGCTTACTATTAAGGGTCCTAATCTGGGGTTTGAGGTGGGTCAACCACTCCTGGGTGGGGTCACAGTATCCCTGAAAGACTGCCTTCTCAGATTGGGAGTGCTTCTGGTTCCATCCTCCCAGATAGATGTAATAGTCAGGAGAGCTTATTATCAACTTCGGCTGATACCCCAACTGTGCCCCTTCCTAGAATTGGAAGACCTAAGGATGGCAGTGTACACACTAGTAACCTCAAGGTTGGACTTCTGCAATGTGTGCTACATTTGGCCTAAGCTCGAAAACTTCAACTGGTCCAAAATGTGGCAGCCAGAATGGTTACAGGCAAAATCAGGAGTGAGCCTATCACACCAATATTAAAATCAGTCCACTGGCTGCCAGTTGGTTTCTGGGAAAAGTACAAAGTGTTGGTTATTACCTTTTAAAGCCCTACGTGGTTTGAGTCCAAGATATCTGCAGGATCACCTCTTCCCATACTATCTGTCCCATACACTCAAGTCCTGAGGGGGCCTTTTACCAGGACTAGTAAACCAGCCAGGACTAGATTGGCAATGTTCACCCAGAGTGTCAGGAACTGAATTCACACACACAAATGTAACAGTGCAAATACACTATTTATTAGGAGTGCGATACATAGTACAGGACTTCAGTGAGCGAACTGAAGGCAATTAGCAAAATCCAAAACATTAAAAGCAAAGAGTTTCTCATCGCGTCCGCAAGAGACTTTGGAGTTCTGGTTTCAGCCTGGCAGTGCTTATCACGACATTCCTAGCTTTGTTTATCTAACAGTCTCTGGTTCTCATACCTTGTTACAAGCAAGCTGCTAATTAACTCCTACTACATGTCCCATAACTGAAATATGGAGAGCTACCCAACATCCTGCCCGCCCCGAAAAAAATGAATGAACAGATGGCATAGCAGTGAACAATAGGGAAAAGGGAAAGGTAGCGGGGATTGGAAAAGAAAGGGGAAAAGGGGAACACAATAATAAAATGAAAATGCAAAATGCAAAATGCAGCATTTAAACATGGATTGGTGAAGCCCAGGAAGCAGGAATAGCAGGTCGAGTAGGTGGGTTACTCTCCGAAGAAGAATTCGAAGGAGCTGGTTTCAGTAAGCTGGCATCAAAAACAGGGTGAACAAGTTTGTGTCAGGCAAAGAAAGGTCAAAGGTGACATCATTAATGGCACATTTGATTGAGAAAGGACCAAGGTATTTGGGAGAGAGGTTTTTGGAGGGGCCATTGGAGGAAATGTTTTTGGAGGAGAGGTAAACAAGATCCCCAGGTTTGTATGTAGGATTGGGTTGTCATTTTCAGTCAGCAAAGTGTTTGTGAGAAGCTTTTGAAGCTTCGAGAGAGTCATGTACAGAGTCCCAAGTGGAAGAAATTTTTGTAATCCAAGAGGTGAGTGAGGCAGGCTGAGTTGTAAAGAAGGTGGTGGGTAGTGAAGGAAAGGGTTTTGGGGTGCTGCCAAGGACAACTTCAAACGGAGTTTTGCCAGTAGAGGAATGCAAAGCAGAGTTGTAAGCAAATTCAGCAAAGGGGAAGAGGAGTGCCCAATTATTTTGGTTGGAATTGACAAAGCAGCGTAAGTACCATTCCAGAGTTTGGTTGGTACATTCGGTTTGCCCATCAGTTTGTGGATGATAGGAGCCGCTGAGTTTTTGGGAAATGCTGAGAGATTTAAGGAGTGAAGTCCAGAATTTAGAAGTGAAGATAGGTTCTCTGACAGAAATGATTGTGGAGGGAAGTCCATGGAGTTTCCAGATGTTGTTGATGAAGAGGTCAGCTAATTTTTCACTGGCCGGAACTTTTTTCAGTGGGATGAAGTGAGATTGTTTGGAAAAATGATCGGTGACAACCCAAATGGTATGGAAACCACATCAGTTGGACAGACGAACAATAAAGTCCCATGAAATAACATCCCAAGGTGAGGAAGAAGCAGGAAGTGGTTGGAGAAGCCCATGCGGTTTAGAAGATGAGGATTTGCAGGTGTTGCAAATTGCGCAGTTTTTTACATATTCCTGGACTTCTTTTGTAAGGCCTGGCCAGTGGAAAAGTTTTCTGATGGAATGTAGAGTTTTGAGAAAGCCAAAATATCCAGTAGGTTTGGAATCACGGTATCTTTTTAAAATTTCGATGCGGCAAGATGGTGGTACATAGATTTTGGTTCCGCTGAAAGCCAAATCTTTAACCTAGGTGATTGAGTCTTTGTGTGATTTTAGCCAAGCGTCAGTTTGGTAGGCAGATTTGAGAGAATGTTGGAAGGCAGAATTAAGTGGTATTGAGGCTGTTTCACGTGCTTTTTGTTGCACACGGGTAGTTACTTGTAATCCAAAATTGTCTGGGGAGACCAGAAGTTTTTCTGTGGATGTAGAAGAAGAGAAGGGAGGCTCATGGCAGGATAGTCTTGAGAGAGGATCTGCCAAAGTGTTACTTCTTCTAGGTTTGAACACAATTTTGAATCTAAAGCACTGGAAAAATTCAGCCCAGCGTGCTTGCTTAGGGGTTAGTTTCTTGATGGTTTTTAGTGTCTCGAGATTGCGGTGGCCAGTCCAGACTTGAAATGGAATTTTAGAACCCTCAAGGAGGTGTCTCCATGAGGTGAGTGCAAAATACATGGCCATGGCTTTCCTTTTCCCAAATCGGCCAGTTGCGCTGCATGGTGGAGAATTTTTTGGAGATAATTGCGCATGGTTTTATGTGGTTGTCTGTGTTGTGTTGAATAAGGACAGCTCCCATGGCAAAGTCAGAGGCATCAGTTCAAATTATAAATTCTTTGACAGAATCAGGGAATAAGAGAAGTGGTTCTGAGGTAAATTTTTGTTTGAGGGTGTTGAATGCCGTTTGGCAGTTGCATCGGTTAGATTTGGTATTGGTTGCTTTTTTCAAGAGGTCAGTAAGAGGAAGAGCAATAGTTGCAAATCCTTCTATGAAGTTACGATAGTTTGCAAAGCCAAGGAATTGCTGGAGCTGTTTTCTAGTTTTGGGGGCAGGCCAGTTTAATATGGTATCAATTTTGGTGGGGTCCATGTTTAGGGTGTTCTGGCAAATACAGTACCCTAAATAATCCAAAGTCTGAGCATGAAACTTGCATTTTGAGAGTTTAACAACAAGTTCATTGTCTATGAGTCTTTGCAGCACAGTACGTACGAGCTTGGTGTGTTGTTCAAGGGTTTCTAAATAGATCAAAATGTCAACACCACCTTCGTATAGAAGATCTTGTAATACAGAATTGAGAAACATTTGGAAAGCTGCAGGACCAGCTTGTAATCCAAAAGGGAGAACTGTCCATTGGTAGTTTCCCAGTGGGGTTGAGAAAGTAGTCAACCACTCACTGTCGGGATCCATGCGTATTCTGTGGAAATCCTCCTTGAGGTCTAATTTTGTAAAGAATTTGCCTTTAATCAATTGATTTAAGATATCTTTAGTTAAAGGAATCAGATAAATATTAGGCAACACTGCCTGATTGATTACATTGTAGTTTACGATAAGCCTTGGTTCTCCTCAGTCCTTTTTATTGCGGAAAAATATTGGACTGGTGGTAGGAGCGGATGAGGATTTTATAAATCTACGTTGTAAGTTCTTGTTCAGGAATCTTTTTAGAGCATCTAGTTCTTGATTGTTCATTGTATATATTTTTGGTTTGGAGATTTTAGCTCCATCTATTAATCTGAGTTTGCAATCAAAGTCTCTATGTGGGGGCAGTTTGTCTGCTTCATGGTCCTCAAAAGCTTTCTGCAAGTCTTGGTACTCTAATGGAATTTTCTGCAGCTCCTTGGGACTCAAAGTGACTGCTGAGTCCAGGGGGTTTTGTTCGGACATTTGGTTTACATCATGGGTATGCTTGAGTAAGCCTTGTGTCCAGTCAATTTGGGGATTGTGTTTTTTTAGCCAGTCGTAACCAAGGACTACTTGAAACCCAATTTTGGTGGGCACTAGGAAATGTAATTGCCCCTGATAGTTTCCCACTTGAACAGGGATAGGTTTGGTCCTTTCCCGTATAGGGCCTCCTGCCATGGGTGAGCCGTCCATTTGAGATAATTTGACAGCCTTTTTTAGGGGTCCAAACTTTACTGCAAGTTCTTTTGCCACAGCAGGATTCAATAAACTAGTTTTGCAGCCTGAATCAACTAAGGCCCTGTACATTCGTAATTTCCCATCATTTCCTTGTAAGGGTACTGTTACATACACATGACGAGTTTTGGCGGTACTTATATTAGTGGACTCTTCGGGGTCCCAATCACCGCTGTCCGAGTTGGTTGTGGTCAGTGGGCTGTCCTCACCATCGCAAGTTCCAGTAGCGGTGCTGCCAGCGGGGCATTTGGTTGTCGGCTTCGGGGTGTCGGCTTTACGGGATACAGGTCGGGTGGTGGGGGTGCCCGACTTTTCTTCAGTGGTTTTCTTCGATCCCTGGCATTCGCTGGTGATCTGGTCTTTTTCCCCACATTGGAAACAGGTGCCTTCTTTGAGTCGTTTTTTCTTTTCCTCGCTGCTCAGGAAAGTGGTTTTTCACGGTCCTGGGGTTCAGTGACCAATTTCTTGCACTTGCCTTTGCCAGGCAAGCTGGACACTCTCCATGATGCTTTCCACTTCTCTGGCTAGTTTCATTCATCCCAGGAGGCTGGCAGGATCCCCTTGGGTCAGGCACCAATCCAAGATGATGGGATTCAATCCATCTCGGAAAAATTGCTTGAGAATGTCATCTTTCCATTCTGGAAACTAGTAGCTAACTTCCAGAATTCTCATGCGTATTCGCCAATGGTTCCTTTTCCTTGGCACAGTTTCTTCAGTTGGTATCTGTCTCGTTCTTGAAAGAACGGATCCTCAAATCTTTCTCTAAGTCGATGCATGAACAGCTGCAGGTTGGCTGTTTCCTCATCTCATGAGTTGAACAGGCTGGCAACCCACTCTGCTGCTTCTCCTTTGAGGTGCTGGCTCAGGTATGCATCATCATTCTGGCATTATCATCAGGGAAACTGTTCCCATAGTCGATCGTTTAATTAGAGGCCATGTTGAGAAAGTATGTCAGGGTGGCTCCATAGCCATAGTATGTGGTCTTCAACTCTCGGAAAGGTTGGGGCCCCATTTGTGGTGCCAGTATCCTGGGAGGTGCAGGTGCCACCACCACTGGAGCAGCTGCCACTGCTGGAGCCTGGGGTGGCACTCATCCAACCTGAGGCACCAGGAGTCTCCAGTCGTGCAGCTGAGCTCTCAGTTTTGACATTTCTTCTCTCTGCTTTTCCACTTCTTCTTCTCTGGCTAGAAGTTGTTCCATTATACTGGTCTCAACAATAGATGCGTCCCATCTTGTAGCCGGGAGATGTTGGCACTGAGCAGTTTCTGGTCTCTCGCCCCAGGCCCAGGTTTGGCCTCCGGTCGGGGTTGATGGAGGAATCTAAGGTTGTGTCTTGGGTTTTGCATCAGGGGCCCGGTTGGGGACTGTCTTGTCTCTTTTGGAGATTTCCTTGCCTGGAGCTTCAATGGCTCTGCCAGATGCTCCCTTGTCTTCAGGATCTTCTTCACTTGATACATGTTATTATTTTGCAGGAATTCGCTCACTCTGTCAGGAACTGAATTCACACACACAAATGTAACAGTGCAAATACACTATTTATTAGGAGTGCGATACATAGTACAGGACTTCAGTGAGCGAACTGAAGGCAATTAGCAAAATCCAAAACATTAAAAGCAAAGAGTTTCTCATCGCGTCCGCAAGAGACTTTGGAGTTCTGGTTTCAGCCTGGCAGTGCTTATCATGACATTCCTAGCTTTGTTTATCTAACAGTCTCTGGTTCTCATACCTTGTTACAAGCAAGCTGCTAATTAACTCCTACTACATGTCCCATAACTGAAATATGGAGGGCTACCTGACATGGAGGATCTTTTTGTCAGCCATCCTTAGACTGAGGAATGACTTGCCAGAAAAGATTTGATAGCTAAAAATGTTGTCTGAATTTTAAGAAGTACTAAAGACCTATCTCTTCTGACAGGCCTACCTAGTCAGTATTAACTATGAATTATAAATTGATATAATTTAAATGGTTTTATGTGTTTTTATGTGTTTTTATGTGTTTATGTGTTTTTAGTTGTTTTAATCTATGTTGTACCCCCAACTCAAGCCTTGGGGAAGAGGTGGGTAAGAAGAAATAACAACAACAACAACAACAAGCCTGCTGACACACACCCTGTGATATATTGATCTGGAGCGCCTTCCCTGATGAGGTCTTGTTACCCTGTTTACTGGGGTCCCGTGAGGGACACCAAATTGTGCTCAACAATAGGTGGGGAAGATTAGCTCTGAGCATTGCTTTAGCGTTACGAGAGGCAGGGTAACTTAGCAGGATCTTGAACCTTCTATCTACAGGGTCAAGCCAAGTCAAGAAGCACACAGAAGTTGAAATAATGAACTTGGTTTTATTAAAACACAATCAAACAGTGTATGCGGCACACTCACACAAGATAACTAAAGAAATAAAGGTTGGACTGGGATAGAGGCGTTTTTAGAGGAGTTGTTGGTTTGGGTAATACTTCACCTGTCCTGAAGCCTGGTTGGAAGCGGAGAAGATGGAGAACATGGATCTCAGCATGTGGAGCTGAGGGGAAGGATCGCTGGACAAAGCAACATCAAGGCGGGATGGAAGCCAAGAGCGATCCAAGAGCGATCCAAGAGCGATCCGAGGAAGGTCTCGGAATCAAGGGTTTTTATAGGGAGAATTGTGACCACAGGCAAGGTCGGACTTGGGGAAAACAATAGATTTTGGGCTGGAGACAAAGCCTCCGAAAGATCAGAATTTGAATGATTGAGTTAGAGCCAAATTGTCAATAGGATAGCCGGTATGCAAACGAGGAGTACTTGAGCATTATATAGTCAGATCATCATGCTGCCAGCTCGGGGCAGAGGATCTTTTGAAAGCTGCGTGCATACCTAATGGAGGTACTTGCCTTGAGGTCTCCTAAAGCAGCGAGTCGGTTATTTCTGGCCTGCCTGTATTGTTTTGGAATATTACGGCGATTATCGGCCAAGCCTGTATGCGTGCTTGTCCAGGGGCCTCACAAGCACGTGTAAGGGAATGGGTATGTGAAGCCGAATTATTGATATCAATAGATATCTTTTTATATCCCCCAAAGCTCAGGCTAGCCAGGGCAGTAACAGTCTCCTAAATAATTCCCTAGAGGCAGTACCAATCTCCCTCCCAACAAGCAGATATCACATTAACTCTATCATGGTACAGAATTCTGTCTTCAAGCTTATTTAACAATGAGTAGAGTTCAGGACATACATAAATTGTGGTAAAGCATGCTATGATCTCATTCTTTCTACCCAAGCTTGTTGTGCAATCCTCAGAATGTTTCCAGGACACACAAACAGCCACATCATCAATAAATTCAAATACTGAAACTTTGTAAGCATGAGAAAATAAAGGGTGGAAGAATTCATCAGAGTCTCTCACTACTTGTATGTTAGGTTCGTTTTCTGTCCCCACAATGAAGGGTTCACAGCAATCTCTTCCTCGCACAAAAACACTCCTCTTTTTCATGAAAATCATCTATTTTTCATGAATATCATCTTTATCTTCTTTGCTGATACACCAGTGCAAATATCCTGTTTCTGGCAAAAATGTAATTTAATATATTCTTAAATAAAGAACTGGACTTGTTTTGAAAGTGCCACACTACATAGATTTTCATCCCTTTGGATCACTTTTCAACAGCTACATTCAGTTCAATAGTACAGAGAGTTCCCACTAAGGCCATCTCCTCATCTGTGTGATTGCAAGGATACAACTAATGGTATTCTGTATTCTGCACAACTTGCACAGGGAACAAACATGAGTTTTCAATTGATTTTACTAGGAAAAAAAGAAAAGAAAGAACAACCCACATGGGGGCAGTATTTTAAAACTGGCTAAACCAAGTACTGTGAGTGTGGTTGGAACTTCTCATAGAATCCAGACCTCTTCAGTTCAGCAGCCTTTTTCTGGGTAGAAGGTAAAGAAACTCATATATTTTCCCCATCAGAGGGTTCCAGACATATGGAGGATAACACAGGATGCCAGTAACATCCATTTAATTCAAAAGCTGTATCATATCTAGGATAGCAAGGAAATATTTTCCAACTTTAACCTCCTCATCCTTTAGGGCATGCTGAGTCTGAATGTTTTTGTTATGTTCAAGGTATGAAAGCCACTGGTTATCAGCAGCTGAGAAGTATTTACAATGATTATGGTACCTATTAGGCTGTGGAACTGCAATTTTACCCTCCTCCAGAAATATACATTGCAAAACATATACTAGCCAGGGAAAGGTATTGTAAAGGGTCTATGGCTACCCAATATTTCTCCTGTGTCTCTGTGCTCTTGTATACATTTGTCATATTCGTGGTTTCAAGGCTATATTCATGCTTGCACAAGAATATTGACATCCTGCTGGCAATAAAATAACATGTCAATAAAATGCATGTCAAAAGTTTTTGTTTTGTTTTCTACATACTATGCTAAAAAAGTCCTCCTGTTCCCCAGACTTCATAAACTGTAAATCATAATCCCCAGTTTTGGGCATCAGACAAACATAATCCCAATTTTCAGGTGTATTGGAAAAAATGAGAAAAATATCCCTTGCAATCATCAAAACCCAAGGCCTTTGGAAGTTTAGCTAGAGCCATAGGAAGATGACTAAGTGAATCAACGAACTTCAGACCTAGTCCTTTCACTGTAGCACATATCAATTTCCTTCTTTGAGCAATAATATCTGCATCCAGATTTTCTTTGATCAGTTCCTGAAGTATGAATCATAACCCTTTGAGTTGTGGGCTATAAATATGTTTCTGCCTGCCATGGAAAATACCAACCTGTTAAATGTGTATTCTTTGCTAACTGCTCTTAGATATACATTGCAAAAAAGGGCTACTATGTATCTAGGCTTACGTATTGCTAATTGCTGCTACACTGTATGCAAAGGGCCGCTTGCTGTTACATTGTGTCTCTTGGAAGGGAAGAGTGGGAACAGGCTGGAAAGTGAAAGTGAAGATTAATGGTGCTAGAATGTTATTAAAACAGAGGGATGTAGAGTCAGGGATAGAAAACTATGCAAGTCAGTCACCTTGGTCAAGGACGCATGTATTGATGGCAGGCACTATCTTGGTAAAGTAGAGGGAGAATAGAGACATGGCAGGATTTATAACTCTGACAAATGAATGCTTTACATACTCAAAGTATTGA
Organism: Cyclura pinguis; assembly: GCA_030412105.1. NCBI lineage: Eukaryota > Metazoa > Chordata > Lepidosauria > Squamata > Iguanidae > Cyclura > Cyclura pinguis. The sequence continues at coordinate 216,221,341 of CM059600.1, forward strand.
TAACCTACAAAAGATGTGTGCTGTGTGCTTCAGTTTCAGCAACTTCTGTTAAGCATGAGCATCACAGCACTCCTTATCTATGGAATAAACTACTTCTTGCTTCAGAGTCAGTTTTGTGGAATTTGATTTATCCAGTACATGACACCTTTTTGTTTTTTTCTTGATTTGGGACCATATTTAAAACACTCTATGGTTTCTCATTCAAAGGCTTTGGTAAAACAATCATTAGGAACATGGACACCTGTGCATTGATGGGTTTCAATACTGAAAAAAAAATTACATGAGGTTGAGGTTTCAAAGTACTTAAGGTATTTCATGAACCACAGATGTTTTCCATACTTTTAATAATCCCCCAACAAACAGTGCATTGCCTTCCTCACTATGGTCATCCTCACAATGGTCAAGTTTGATGTAATAGCCACACTTTCCACAAACCTTCTTTTTGATCACATTTAATTTTTTTCTTCTTCAAGGCCTCATTAAACAGGCCATGGATCTTCAGTTCCACTTGCGCTCATAGCACCCTTCTATTTTGACTACACTAGAGGCACACTCACTTTTTTGGCACATATGACAATAATACATACCATTGTATTAATGTGAATATACAGTATTGAAATATGTGCAAAAATTCCTTCCTCCAAAAGGGGCTTTCACATTGAGTACCCCATAAAAATGACCTTCATGCAATAAGACAGTGTACATTTTTGAATATCAGGCTCCTGTGTTTTAAAAAGATCCCATCCTTTGTCAGACTAATGTGCAACATGGATGTTAACTTTTAAACGTGCTTCAACAAGTGAAATATTATTTCTTTTTTATTATTTTTACTATTTCTGACCTTTTTCCTGGTCAGACCAGCCCAACTCCTAATCCAATTTACTAGCATGTCTGAACATTTCTGCATTTGTTGGAATTTCACTGGTCATTACCACCACAAGGCTGGCAACAAACCATAAATGACTGTTTATGTTGGTTGGATCTACCAAATGCAGGGTTTTTTTTCAAGCAATGATTGAGCTGTAAGGATAAACTTTATGAATCTTGAACACACACCTCTCCAGGGTACTTGCACAATAGTGACAACCAAACTGACATCCACATCCATATACACAGACCTGTATGTTACTCTGCAGGAGCCTGCTCACGTGAGATAATAAATACTCAGAATTCAAAAGATCCCTAGCTCTGAGAACAGAAGATTTGCTAAACTACCACCTTGCAGTCTGAATTGAATAAAATCCCTTGGGGATATTCTTGAGTTAATATCATAGCCCAATGTAACACAGCCACAGCCTTTTAGGTAGTCTAAATTGATGAATGTGAATAACTCATCAACATGTAATGCCTGGTAACTCCCATGAAACTACTCCCATCTTCAAAACCTTTCTGCAAACTAACTTGTCTATGCTTGGAAGAATCACTGTTACTGCGGTAGTTAGCCTTCTCCCAGGGTCTACAATTTGATATTAAATTAAATTTGCACGTGCTTGAGGGTCCCCCAGACGAGCACGGAGGCAGGCACGGCCGAACAGCCGCAATCAGGAAAAACCCGGTCTGGCCAGTATACAATCTGTCACGTAGCCCCAGGAGCCCTCCAGACATGCACACATTCACATATACAAAGGGTCCTCTGCCCCAAGAAGCCAGCTTGACAGGATTAGCGATCCTGACAAACAGCCCGTCAAGTGCGGACGATTTGCATATAGCTACGGCTTTTGACAACCCCGGCAGATCTAATCACGCCAGAACTTTGAGCTTTGTTCTCACAATCATGCAGAGGACTTAGACATTTTAGAGTTCCACAACCCATTGTTCTCCCCGGGAAAGGATTAGCCCTCCAGGTACATTTTCCCCTATAAAAAGACCCAATTTTTGAGTGGTTCCTCGGATCGCTCCGGTTTACTCTCAGCTCCACATCACTCCATCCGGCCATTCCCTCAGCCCTCCACGTGCTGAGTCTCTTCTCTTGCTCCACTAATGTCTCAGCCTCCGGACTTCAGGACCAGGTGCAGTATACCCCGAAAATACCTCTCCAAAATCCCCTATCAATTTTCCTCCCTTTTATTTCTAATTAGCTCGTGAGTGAGTGAGTGCGTAAATGCGAACGTGAGCAAGGACTTATTTTTAAATAAAAATAATTTAATCAGCAATTTGGTGTGGTTTCTGGCTTGGCCTGACCCCGTAAAAATTGGGTTGAAAGATCTCGCTAGGTTACCCTGCCTCTTGTATTGCTACAGCTTGTGCTCTGGCTAGTTCTCAGTCCCCAATGACTGCAGCACATTGAGGTGTCCCCCACAGGACTTCAGAAATCAGGGTAACATCACGATGGTGAAGATGAATGTTCTTCCTAAAATGAATTTCTGATTTCAAAACTTGCCTATAATTAAGAATGACAAACCATTTCAAATGTGGCAAAAAGAACTCTCAAAATTCATACGGAATGGCAAGAAACCAAAGATAAAATGGAAGAGCATGACAGATCATAAAGAATGCAGAGGCTGCAATCTGCCCAGTTTCAAACTGTACTATTATGCAAGTGCCCGTTCATGGTTATCAGAGTGATTAACATTACAGAACAAAAGAATATTAACTTTTGAGGGCGCAGACAACAGAATGGACTTGCATGCCTATATATGGCATAATAAGGCAAAAAATGACAAGAGAAGTTATGAACGATTACATAAGGGGGTCTTTGTTAAGAATCTGGATTAATATTAAGAACAGGGTTTACAATAAAACCCTGTTCTGGATATTGCCTCAAGAGATGTTCTAAGGAAGGTAGGCAAATGTACAAGATAAATGGTTAAGGTATAAAGACTTATTGGAACAGAACGAATAGAGAAATATTCAATTAAGATCAAGGGAAAAATTTAATCAATTGAGATTCAATCTCTGATGGTTCTCATACCAACAGCTTCTTGAAAGATATAAAACTGATATAAGATGAGAAGGATTCTGTTTAAACAAAACTCTAAATGAGTTAGAAAAGATCATCTTCAGCCATTCTAATAATCTCACTTCAAAATTCTACAAAATTTTTTTGGATCGCAATCTGGAAGATGAGACAATCAAAGACACTATGATAACATCGGCCAGGAGTATTGTCGGGTAGTTCCACTGCCCCACCATAATACTGATGGAACATGTAGTAGGAATAGCTTGAAAGCTGTTAAGTGTTACCATGATTCTGGGGGTCCCGGGAGGGACACCTAAATGTGCTCACAACAATGGGGAGGGAATTAGCACGGAGCACAAGTTGGCAATGCGAGAGGCAGGGTAACGTAGCAAGATCTTGAACCCTATGTCTACGGGGTCAGGCCGAGTCAAGGATGAGACAGATGTTGAAATTAATAATTATTTTATTTAAGCACAATCAAAAAAATGTATGCAACACACTCACACAAGAAACTATGGAAAGAAAGGTAGTAGCGGATAGAGGGATTTTTGAGGAGGTTTGGTATGGAAAATACTATACCTGTCCTGAAGCCCGGTTAGAAGCGGAGAAGCTGGGGAGCGTAGATCTCAGCACGTGGAGCTGAGGGGAAGGCTCGCCGGACAAAGCGACAGCAAGGCAGGATGGAAACCAAGAGCGATCCGAGGAAGCGCTCAAAGTCAGGGGTTCTTATAGGGAAAATTGTGGCCACAGGCTAGCTCGAACTTGGGGAAAACAATGAGTTTGGGGCTGGAGACAAAGCCTCCGAAAGGTCAGTATTTGAATGATTGAGTTATAGCCAAATTGTCAATAGAGTAGCCAGTATGCAAACACGGAGTGCTTGAGCATTGTATAGTTCGATCGTCAAGCTGCCAGCACGGGGCACAGGTTCTTTTGAAAGTTGCGTGCATACATAGTTGAGGTACTTGCCTGGAGGTCTCCTGAAGCTGCAAGTCAGCTATTTCTGGCCTGCCTGTATTTGTTTGGAATATTACAGTGATTATCGGCTGAGCCTGTATGCGTGCTTGTCCGGGGGCCTCGCAAGCACGTGGAGAGGAATGGGTATAGGAGGCCTAATTATTGATATCAAAAGATATCTTTAATATCCCACAAGCTCGGGCTAGCAATGGCGGTAACATAGGCAAACAGTGCCTGGGATCAAACACTGGAATGCATCTATAATAGATAATGGCAGGTTCCCAGGCAGTTCATGAGTGAGAGGTGCTAGTCAGGAATGTTAAGCTTGCTTGCTCTATCCTTTGCTCTTCAGACTGATCACTAAAGTCACTATATGTATCACACTGCCAAATAAACCGTAGCCAATGGACTATATTATTTGTGAGTGGATTCTGTTCTTGACAAATATAGGCCATGAAATACAACTGGATCATTGGGAAACATCTTGGAGAATGACCAATAAATTTACATTAGTCCAAGATCTTAAAGAAACTACTTGAAGATGTTCTATAAATGATATATGTCCCCTGTAAAATTAGATAAAGTGTACAAAACACACCAAAATAGATGTTGGAAATGCCACAAGAATATAGGAACACTCCACCATATGTGGTGGAGCTGCCCAAAAGTAAAAAAAAAAAAGACAGATACACAGAATACTAACAGAGATTTTCAGAGCACAGTACCCATTCACTCTGTAAATATTCTTACTGAACATACTCCAAGATTTAGAACCATCATTCATAAGAAAATATTGGAGAAACTTACTTTACCTGATCACCACAGCTAGACTACTCTTAGTTAGGTTATAGAAAGATAAAGATATCCCTATGATTGAGCAATGGCTGATAAAAGAAAAAAATCTCTTAACCAGTGGGAATAAAGGGAAATTAGATAAAATAACACGCCTATGGTCTCCAGTTACAGAATTCCTTAAACAAAAATGTAACAGATTAATTATTCATTAGACTACCATCACTTTTAGTTAAAGGTGTTAGAATTGCTCCTTTTGTTTCTATATTTAATCATATCAAGGTACAGTGATGCTTTGTTTCACTTAAAGGAGTAGAGTAAATAGGAGGAATAGGAGTGTTTGTGCAGAATGGACAAAGAAGAGGTTATACACGATAGGGAAGTGTATGAAACATATAGACAAATGCTTTTTTCATCAATGGGTAAGAAGAAAGTTAATTTAATCAATATTGTAGCTATTGTTTTATTTATACCTACGAAAATTAATCAAAGTTATACCAAGTGGAATCATAAAAAGAGAATAAATAGAATATATGGTGGAAGACATACTGAATTCATATTATGTTCCAACACTTGTTTATCTTATTTATACTTTGTGCCTAGTATACTGTGTAACATTACACCAGTCATGATGAATTTTGGACTTCTGTTTATAAAAAATAATTAAAAAAAATATTTCTGCAAAGACATGGATGGGCTTTAGGTTATTTTGGGTGCAAGCTTTGGGTTATTTGAGGAGGGAAGTGTATCTACATATTCAGGATCCAGGAGTTGTGGCACAGAATGTTGTAAAGCCTCCTGAGAGGGCACAATTTGAGAAGGATTTTTTTTCTTAGATTCTTTTCTATAGGTTAAAAGTATCTTTTTAACCCTGTTTAATATTTTAATAGCCGCTTTTCTCCAATACTTCATCTCATTCTTTTTTGCCTCCTGCCCTTTGGGGGATTGAAAATGAGGATTGCTCCCATCTACTTCCACATTTTCAAAGTGTTAGCCTAACTTCTGAGGGTCCCTTGGGGGACAGCTTGATTCGCTCCAAAAATGCAAAGATTGTGGAAATTAGCAGAGCACTGGCTGTAGATGGCCATCCAGCCTCTGCTTAAAAATCTCCAAAGAAGGAGACTTCACCACACTCCGAGGCAGCAGATTCCACTGTCAGGAAGTTTTTCTTGAGGTACAGATGGAATCTCCTTTCCTGCAGCTTGAATCCATTGTTCCTTGTCCTAGTCTCTGGAGGAGCAGAAAACAAGCCTGCTCCCTCCTCAACATGACATCTCTTCAAATATTTAAACATGGCTATCATGTCCTCTTTTAACGTTCTCTTCTGCAGACTAAACATACCCTATGCCATTCCTCATAAAGCATGGCTTCCAGATCCTTCACCATTTTGGTCGCCCTCCTCTGGACACGTTCCAGCTTATCAATATCCTTCTTGAATTGAGGTGCCCAGAATTGGACACAGTATTCCAAATGAGGCCTAACCAATGCAGGATGGAGTGGTACCATTATGTCCCTCGATTTAGACACCATGCTCCTATTGATGCAACCAAGAGTCTACTTACCCATTTGGGCAACCTCTCTGGCATGGCGGGCATATCTGATATCAAATTTATAGTCCCTGGGACAGGGTATGCCAGTGGAGTAACAAAAGGATCTGTCAACACAAACTACACAGACTTTCAGTAGTACCAGAAAGAGCATCTAGATCAAATAGCTTACACTGTGAACAACTCAAAAGTTTGTGCACAGCTGTTCTATATTTAACAGTATGCTTTATTTTTTTTGCCAGTAATTTCTTTATTCCAGATATCGCATAAATACATTTTCGCCTAAATATTCCAAATATACATGAAATTAACATATTTTGCAAGAAGTATAAAATATAAATCACCAATAGATTAGTAAACATTGATAAAATCCATATGATCATCTGGTCACCTTCTCTTCTTTCTTCATTCTTTATTCTTCTATTAATTCGTTCTTCCCTTGTCGAAGTAATAACTAATAACAATCTAACTATAATCAATTTTTTTAACCAGCATATAATAATATAATAACGTAAAAAATGATAGTGATAATAATAATATGATAAAATATCTAAACCAGGAGTCATTAAAATAGATATTCGATCTGATAACCATAACTATTAATATTACTATGTTTATAATAACTGTTAATTAAAATATCCTTATATTATCCTAAAGACAGTATACTTCTACCTCTGACAACTACCCTATTGCAAATTAACTCTATAAAGATCTTTTTATTTAGTATTTTATGATGTTTTTACAGACTTAACTATGTACTTATCTAGGATTGAATATCAAATATGAGAGCTTCTTTCCATTTTTCCTTCCAAATATTCCTAATTGGTTCCCATTCCTAATTTGTCTTATCTATACTTTGATTATTACTTATATATATAGTAAGAATATCCATTTGATACATTTCAAGTAACTTAAGCAACCAATCTTTAATTGATGGGATCTCTCTATCTTTCCATCTGGAGGCATATAGGATCCTTGCTACTAATACCATATATAATAATAAACGACCATATTTCTTTTGTTGCAGACCACTAAATTTCTTACACACATTTAATAAAAAAAACTTTGGATACATGGGAACTTTGGTTCCTATAATTTTCCAGATTATGTATGTTTTTCCAAAATATTTTCGTTTTCTTACATGTCCACTAGGTATGATAGAATGTTCCCAATTCTTCAGCACACTTCCAACATTTATCTGAGCCTTTTTTATATATCTTAACTAATTTTAATCTTAACTAATTTAACTAACTAGTCTTAACTAATTTCTGTGGGGTTCAATACCATCAAAATTGCATTTTGCAGAAATTTTCTATCAGTGCTGTACATTTCGTAAACTTTAAGTCAGTGGACCAAGTCTTTTCCCATTCATCCAACTCGATTGTATGACCGATGTTATGCATCCATTTGAGTATATTATCCTTGATAATGTCTTGTTCCATTACCAAATTCACTAGCCTTTTATAAATAACTGAAATTATTCCTTCTCTTCTAATACTTTTATGTCCATATTATTTCCCTTACTGCCTTTATCTTCGATTCCTTCCATTTTTACATCTAATTTATATCTTTCTTTTACTGCCTGTATAAGAACCAGTTTCCTTTAAAACCTTCTAACCTTAGTTCTTCTAAGGTCTTAAAGGTATCTCCATCAGGATTAGTGACTAGAAGTTTATCATAAATTAACCACTTATTTATTTTATAAGAGTCTGTTTTAAAAAAAAGCTTCCTGTATTGATATCCAATGTGGGATCTTTATGTAGGCTTTCTTCTTAAATGTACCCCACACTTTGAGTAAAGATCTACATATAATATGCTTATTAAATTCTTTGTCTACACTGACCTTACTATATCAAATATAACCATGCCAGCCATATTTATTATTGCCACCTTCAAGTTGAAGTATTCTCTTATTTTTTAGATTTATCCAATCAATGATCCAGTATACTGCACATGCATGATAGCACAATTTAAAGTTTGGGAGGCCTAGACCCCCTCTTTCCTTAATATCTACCAAGATGTTACATCTAACTCTAGGCCTCTTTCCTTGCCATATAAATTTTCTTATCCCCTTAGACCATTGTTTAAAGGGTTCGTTATTTTTTACAATCAGTAGATTTTGGAAGAGAAACAACAACTTCGGTAAAATATTCATTTTAATAGTGACAATTCTTCCTAATAAAGACAAATTTAACTCTGCCCATTTTTGCAGATCTTCTTCAATTTTTTTCGAGATTACTTTATAATTATTTTCAAATAGGTCCGAATTTTTGTTGGTTGTTATGATTCCCAAATATCTGATTTTTTTTCCCTACTTGAAAGTTGGATATTTGTACTAATTTATTCTGTTCTTCTTTTGGTAAGTTTTTTGTCAATATAATGATTTTTTCCCTATTAAAACTGGCAAGATTCATATTTATGCAGCACATTTAATAATTAATTGCTTTATACTTCTTTCAGGGTCTTCCAGAATTATGACCAAATCATCTGCAAAAGCTTTTAATTTGTAATGTTCATCCCTAATTTGCGTTCCCAAATTGCCAGATTATATCTAATTTTATTGTTTAGAATTTCAAGTGTTGTTATGAAGAGCAGTGGGGATAGGGGGCAACCTTAATGGGTGCCTTTTTCTATTTTAATTCTATCTGTTTTCTCACCATTTATGATAATATTTCCTATTTGATTTTTATATATTGCTTTTATTCAATTTAAATATTTTATACTGAGATTCATTTTAGTCAAAACTTTTAAGTATAAAATTCCAATTCAAGTTATCAAAGGCCTTTTCAGCATTATAAATATTAAAGCCAATTTCTTAGGAACAGATTCATAGTCCTCAATGATATCTAAAATAGTTCTTATATTATCCCTCATGTATCTTTTAGGTAAAAAAATTGCTTGATCTAGTGGATCCACTCCTTTAGTACCTTTTTTAACCTCTCTGCCAAAATTAGAGCAAATATTTTATAGTCGATATTTAACAGTGAAATTGGCCTATAATTTTTCATCTCTAATGGATCCTTCCCCTCCTTTGGGATTAAAGTAATACGTGCTTCTTTCCATGTTCCTGGTAAGGTCAAATTCTTTTGTTGGTTCATAATATTCAATAAAGGAATCAATAGCTCATCTTCAAAGGTTTTATAAAATAATTCAGTAAACCTGTCGGGCCCGGGGGCTTTATTTGTCTTTAATTTTGTGATTGCTTGATTTAATTCTTGTGGTGAAATTCTCTGATCTAGTTCTTGCTTCTTGGTTTCTGGTATTTTAGGTATCTTTTCCTTCTCCAAATATCACTATATCTTTCCATTTTCCTTGCTCAAGTTGGAATTTTCTTTATATAATTCAGTATTATATTTCTCAAAGTTTTTAATAATTTGCTTCTGATCTGTTATTGTCTGTCTTTCATTTCTTATTTGGATTATAGTATTCTTTTTTCTCCTTTTTCTTAATTTATATACCAACTACTTACTTGGTTTATTCACGTATTCAAAATCCCATTGTTTGGCAATTTTTTAGTTTCGTTTCAATTTCTTTAGATAATAGGATACCTAATTGTTTCTGTAAGACTTTAATATCGTTTTGTGTTCTTTTATCTTGTGGGTCCTTCTTCAAACATTCTTTTTTCTCCTTCAATTCAACTATTAACTTTGCTTCCTGTTGCCTCCTATTTTTCCTTAATATAATACTTTTTTTAATAACCCCCCACCCCTTATGTAGGCCTTTGCTGAATCCCAAATTATTTGTACTGGCGTCCCTTTATCTAGATAATTAGCAAAAAAAGGTCTTTAGTTCAGTTTTCGCTTCAGTAACTATATTTTCATTTTTTAGTAAACCATCATTCAACTTCCACATATAGGCTCTTCTATTATTTTTTATTCTCAGACATAAGGAACTATGATCTGAGATAGATCTTGGCAATATTTCTATATCTTCAATTGAATTTAGCAAAAGACCAAGGTGTCACCTTCTCGTATTACCACAGAAGATCCTTCAACACACCACAAAAAGCAGAGGACTTTTTGAGCAAGTATAAGGACTTAAAGGATTTTACAAGATTGGAAAAAGATACTTTACAGAAACAAAAGAATTTAGAACAAAAAGGTGAACTGCAAATCAAATTTAACCATCAAAGAGAAGAGGAAGAGCTAGAAGAAATAGAGGGACTAGAGCAAGAAGATAAAGAACAGAGTGAAGGTGCAAAGACCTTTCTTAAGAAAAGAGAGTAAAGCAGCCCATCAAATAACATCATTAGTGAAACAGAAACTACGTAAGAGTAAGATTAATTCTCTCAACTAGAGTAAAAAGGTCGAGAACCTTGACAAGATGAGCACTAAACTATTTAGTTGGAATGTAAATGATTTGAATTCACCAATAAGAAGGAAGAGAGTATTTCAATACCTAGAAAAACAGAAGGCCGATATTATATATATTCAGGAGACTCATATATTAGAAAAGAGTAATAGATATTTGACAAATAGGAAACTATAAGAGTAATAGATATTTGACAAATAGGAAAACTGCTGTGTGTCATCAAATAGGAAAAAGAAAAAGAAAGGCTTAGCCATATATATTAACAGTAAATACCAGAGTAAGGTAATAAAACAAGATTCAAAGGCGGAATTTATAATGGTAGAGATACAAATAGAACAGGAGAAAATTCTAGTAATCAGACTCTATACTTCGCTAGAGAATAAGCAAGCCTTTTTAAAGAAAATCTTGGACTTCACAATCAGGTTAGATTATCTAAACATGATATGGGTGGGTGACTGGAATGGTGTGATGGATTCAGAATTAGATAGGAACCCTCCACCAAAGCTAAAGAGGAAAGGAAATCAAGGAAAATTACCCAAAATATTTAATGAACTAACACAGTCACTAGCTTTGACAGATGTTTGGAGATACAAACACGGCAATTTAAAAGATTTTACTTTTTTCTTAGCAAGACACCAAAGTTGGTTGAGAATTGACATGATTTGGGTATCTAAAAACAGTATGCTTTATTGACCTCAGATTTGCGGAGTACGCACATATAATTTCTAGTACTTCAATAAATTGTGCTTAAGACTTTGTATGTAAGGATCAACTATAGAGTCTGGGGATTCCTCATGTCTGCCTCTTCATTGTCCTTTCTTTCAACTTTATCATCAGAAACAGACATCAGTAACTGACCCCTCCTCATGTGCACAGACTTATGATCAGCATTCTTACCAGATGCCTACCTTTTCTTTTCAGCTGTACACTTCAGGGAAGCATTATGCTCTCTGGTGGCCACTGCAATAGCAAAGAGCCATATTAGTACATTCTTATGCTTTGTTACATCCTCATCCCTTCTCCAATAAACACAATCTGCTAATTTATCAAAATCACACTCTTCTAGTTCCACATTTTTACTCTCAGATTCTTTCACAGCCCCTTCTGAGCCAATTCCTAAAAATTAAAAAATGAAGCACACCTTTACTCAGTTTAGCAGGGCCAAAAGACCCTTTGCTTGTCTAGATGATGTGGGAAATGCATATCTAGGGAAATGTCCAGAAAATCTGAATAGGATATGCACCAGATTCAGAAAGATTAACCAAAATAAGAACTGAGGTAGCAAAGAAGATCAAGCCCTACTGAAACTGGAGATGAAATAAACATAGCTAGCTTGGACATACAAGAAAAAGAAAGGCATGCTGGGACATGCCCAAAGTATTGAATGGCACATGGTTAGCTTGAACAGACGAACTGTAGGGAGGCATGCTGAGACATGACCCAAACTTCACCAGAAATCAGGGACTGCTCTATGCATGCTCTATGTGTGAGAGAGTGTATCATTTTAAGCAACATCCTCAACAGTACATGTAAGAGGAAACATACAGTCTCTCTGAATGTTACTAAATATGACATATGAAGAAACACTCCAAATACAAGATGAAGAATATTTACTTTTACAACAAATTTCTTTTTGAGTTCAGAATGAAATGGAAGAAAAGCTAGCCCATGCCCTCAGTTCCCTTCAAATAACTTCATCTGATGCTTCCAAGTAAATTTTTCAACTATCAACGGAGAGAATATTTAAAGATGGACAGACCAACTGGAGAAGGATTCTAAGTATTTTACATTTGCTGGGTTGTTTACTAAGACTATAAAAAGAGCATGGAATTCCTTTGCAAAATGAATCATTCTAAGATCTTTCGCATTATTATTCATATTGTTTGATTTAAAAAATTTAGAATGTATCACAGAGAATTACAGAAAAGTAACTCAATTTATGTAAAGGGTGTTTGTCAGGGTGTAAAGAAACATATAGAATCATAGAATTGGAAGAGACCACAACAGCCGTCAAGTCCAACTCCCTGCCATGCAGGAACACACTCAAAGCATCCAGCTTCTGTTTAAAAACTTCAAAAGAAGGTGACTCCACCATGCTCTGAGGCAGCATATTTCACTGTTGAACAGCTTTCACCATCAGGAATTTCTTCCTGATTTTTAGGTAAAATCTCTTTTCCTGTAGTTTGAATCCATTGCTCCATGTCGTAATCTCTGGAGCAGTAAAAAATAAGCTTGCCCCACTTCAACATGACATCCCTTTAAGTATTTAAACTTGGCTATCATGTCATCTCTTAACCTTCTTTTCATCAGGCTAACCTATGCCACTCTTCCTAGGGCATGGTTTGTAGACCCTTCACCATTTTGGTTGCTCTCCTCTAGACACGTTCCACCTTGTCAGTATCCTTCTTGAATTGTGATGCCCAGAACTGGATACAATATTCCAGGTGAGGTCTGACTAAAGCAGAATAGAGTGGTATTATTACTTCCCTTGATCTTGACACTATACTCCTATTTATGCAGCCTAGAATCATGTTGGCTTTTTTAGCTGCTGCATCATGCTGTTGATTCACCTTCAGCTTATGGTCCACTAAGACTCTTAGATTCCTTTTGTATGTTCTGTTTTCAATCCAGGTGTCACCCATCCTATATCTGTGCATTTAATTCTTTCTCCCTAAGTGTAGTACCTGACTTTTCTCCCTGTTAAAATTCATTTGGTTAGTTTTTTCCCAACTCTCTAATCTGTCAAGGTAATTTTGAATTCTGATCCTGTCCTCTGGGTTATTAGCTATCCCTCCACATTTGGTGCCATCTACAAATTGGATGAGCATGCCCTCTATTCCATCATCCAAGTCATTGATAAAGATGTTGAATTGCACTGGGCCCAGGACAGAACCCTGTGACACCGCACTAGTCACTTCTTTCCAGGATGAAGAGGAGCTATTGGTGAGCACCCTTTGTGTTTTGCTGGTCAGCATTGTTTAACCCATATTTTTACTACCTTGTTTGCAAGAATATCATGGGGGATCTTGTGGGGGACTTTGTCAAAGGCCTTACTGAAATCAAGATATATTACATCCACAGCACTTTCTTCATCCATCAACTTTAACTCTATAAAAAAAGAGGTCAGATTAGTCTGGCATGACTTGTTTTTGAGAAACCCATCTTGACTTTTAGTAATCACAATATTCTTTTGTAAGTGCTTACAGACAGTCTTTTTGATGATCTGCTCTAGGACCTTTCCTGGTATTGATGTCAGGCTGACTTTTCCCCCCTTTTTGAAGATGGGGACATCATTTGCCCTCCTCTACTCTGCTGTGACTTCTCCTGATCTCCAAAACCTCTCAAGGACTATTGCCAGTGGTTCTGAAATTACTTCTGCCAATTCTTTTAATATGTTGGATGTTGTTCATCTGGCCCTGGCAACTTGAATTCATTAGAGCAGCTAGGTATTCCTGTGTTAACTTCTTTACCTATTCTGTGCTGCACGTCCCGTTACATCATCTGTTCCATTTTCTCCAGGTTGAACACTGTTTTTCTTTTGGGAAAAGACTGAGGCAAAGAAGACATTGAGCTTTTCTCTGTCCGCTGTGATCACTTCTCCTTCTTGCACCGGCCCTACCAGCAACATGTTTTTCCTTTTGCTACAGACATATTCAAAAAAGCCCTTTTTATTGTTTTTAACTTCTTTAGGAAGCCTGAGCTCATTCTGAGCTTTAGCTTTTCTCATTTTTTTCCTACACATGCTGGCTATTAGTTTGAATTGCTCTTTGGTGAATTCCCCCTTTTGCCACTTCTTGTACATGGCCTTTTTAAATCTTAGTTCATTTGAAAGTTCTTTAGACATACATCCTGGTTTGCTTAGATACTTCCCATTTTTCTTCCTTAATACAATTGTTTGAAACTGCCTTCAGTATTTCACTCATAAAAACCCCTATCCATCACTAACTTCTTTCTTTTTTAGTATGCCTGACCACAGAATGGCACCTAATATTTCCCTAAATTTACTGAATTCAGGCTTCTTAAAGTCTAGAATGTGAATCTGACTATTCTTGGCTTCCCCTTCCCACTGCATAACAAACGGCAGGAGAACCCGGTCACTCTTAATTAGGGATATCAACCCTTCCACCCCATTAACCAGGTGATCACTGATGATTAGGATCAGGTCCAAAACAGCTAATCCCCTTGTTGCCTCTTCTACCTTCTGGACAATGAAGTTGTCTGCAAGGCAAGTGAGGAATTTCTTGGACCTGATATGCTTAACAGAATTTGACTTCCAACAAATATCAGGATAATTGAAATCTCCCATTACTACTATCTTTTTTCTGAATGTGTGGTCATCTTTTTTAGGAAGGCCCTATCTAAATCTGATTTGGAGGCCTGTAACAGACCCCCGAAAATGACATCCTTGTTTTTTTCTCATCTCCCTATTTTTTATCCAGATGCTCTCAACCTGGCATCCAGGGTTTAAGTCATGGATCTCTTCACAGGTGTAAACATCCTTGACATATAATACTACTTCTCCTTCCTTCCTTTTTGGTCTATTTCTCTGAAATGGATTGTACCCCTCTATGACATTCCAATCATGAGTCTATTCCTACCAGGTTTCAGTGATGTCTATTATATCACACCTGCAAGTTCTTTTTGTTTATTTCCCATGCTCTGTGCATTAGTGTAGAGACACCTAAGACCATGGTTCATTCTCTCTAGCTGCTTTTTAAAGATTTTTTTTTCTTTCTCCTCCTATGGTCAGGTTCTTGTGCTATTCGCTCAGTTTCCTCAATAAGATTCAGGGCCTTTCTGCACTACACTGTTATAGTGCTATTATTCCACTTTCAATATCCTGTGGAATTTTGGGGTTTGTAGTTTATTGAGGCCAAAGAGCTCTCTGGCTAATAATTCTAAATGCCTCTCCTTGAACTGCAAACCCCAGGATTCCATAGGATGTTGAAAGTGGAATAATAGCACTATAACAGTGTAGTGCAGAAAGGCCCTCAGATTATTATCTCTAGCACTTGATTAACTCCTGCCCTCAAGAATATTGTCATCCTCCCCCACAAAACCCAGATTAAAGATGTTCGGGTTTATGAGCAGCTTAGTAAAAAAAATTAGAGCCAACTGCTGTGAGGTGCAACCCATCACTTGCCAGTAGTCCATCTTTGTGAAACTGAAGACCATGATTCAAGAAGCCAAATTGTGCCCAGTGGCACCATCTGTGGAGCCAGTTATTCACCTCCACTATTGTTCTCTCCCTTCCTGGTCCATGTCCTTTAACTCGGAGGACAAATGAAATAACCTGTGCATCAAACTCCTTCAGTTTCCTACCCAAAGCCTTGTAATTCCTTGTAATATGCTGAAAGCTACACCTTGCTGTGTCATTGGTTCCCACATGGATCAAAAAGAAGGTGTAATGGTCAGTGGGCTTCACAAGTCTTGTCAGCCTCTCTGTGATATCACTGATTTTTCCCTAAGGAGACAGCACACCTCTTGAGTCATCCTGACAGGCCTACAAACCACTACTTCTGTTCCCCTCAGCAGGGAGTCCTCTACCATCACTACCCATCTCTTCTCAGGATTGGCAAGGGCCATTCCATGTGCTGAATTTTCCAAAGACTCCTGTATTTTCTCTGAGGACTGACACTGCTGCCCTTGTTGTTGTTCTTTATAATCTCTGATCAAAGAAAGAGCTTCAAATCAGTTCTGTAACTCCAAACTCACTGAATGATTCCTGGTCCTTCTACTTCAATGTGTCACATTCCTTCAAGTGTCAATCTCATGTGTTCAGGAAGTGAACTCCTGCTCATAGACATTACCTGTGCAATCCTCTATCAGGACAGCTTGCTCTGCTCTATCCAAGAAAACCTTGTGCTCCCTAATACATTGAAGAGTGCTCCCTAATACATTGAAGAGCCCTCAAGTTGCTGGACCTTCTCCTTCAAAAGGACCACCATTTGCTGCAGGTATAGCCACTCATGTCTTCCAGCAAGAACACAAACATAGCACAACTGTTTCAGGTGACCCCAGCAGCTCCCTCATATTCCATGTTCAGTAATCTTAAGTAGGCACTGAAACAGAAATCTCCTCCTCCTCAAAACTTGCCCACTAGTTACCCAACGCTGTTTGCTTTTGCTGTTAAAAGACCTCCTATAAAAATCTTATCAATGCATGTGCAGCTGTTGCTGGAAGCAGTTATATAGAGCTAGTGGCTGCTAGCTCCACCTTCAAGCAAGTCAGTGACTCAGCAGAAGCCCCACCTCCTTAGACCATGCACATGGCCAGAAACAAACACACGCATACAAGCCATTAAAAACACACGGTCAAGGATATCCTCCGAGACACAGCTCACCTTCTGCTCTCTCTCCTCAAGGACTGGTGAAAAATACTTAACAAACCAATGTTAAGTATTGGCAAACAATACTTAATAAACCACTGTTCCTTTACTTTTCTTTTTTAAAGGGAAATGGGATTTTCATAATTTTTGAAAATCACTGGCAAACTACAACCCAGTATGTCAAGGAAAGCCTTGTGGACTTTTAAAAAAAGTTTATAACATTCAAATAGGTTTTTTATTTCTGCTTATATACTCTTTGTATTTAAAAGATTTCACTATGACTTAAAATATATAAATGCAAATATTTGAACTGTCTGTCTTTACATACCTCACTGTAGCAGTAACTTTAAAATTAATATAGACTATATTAACAACGGAACAATTAACTAAAGCAGCAGTTAAATCAAAATCAAACACATACATCAGAGGTTATCAATTTAGGACATAAGAAGATCATAAACATGCAGAATCCACCCTCCTTATTATTTATTGAACCAAGGCCTTTCTGCACCACACTGTTATAGTGCTATTATTCTACTTTCAACATCATGTGGAATTTTGGGGTTTGTAGTTTCCTGAGGCCAAAGAGCTCTCTGGCTGAGAATTCTAAATGACCCTCCCTAAACTGCAAACCCCAGGATTCCATCGGATGCTGAAAGTGGAGTAATAGCACTAGTTAGTGTGGAAAGGCCCCAAGTTGTGAAAAAACATTTTACATAGGCATCAGTTAAAAATAACATTGCAGTTTAACAGATTACACATTTTAAAAAAATGCCCCTTCCTTCACACAAGGAAAAGAATATTCTTTGAGGCACATACACACAATTTAAAATAGAAAAAAAGAGACAGAGGTTCTTAAAGGTACACTTCTGCTGGTGTACTGTTTTTAAGAATTTTCTCAATGCTCAGAACTACATTAATGGAACTTTTGCTGCTTTCCTTGGTATTGAACTGGATCAGTTTCGTAACAAATGCATGAGGAGTGCCTCCTTCCTGGTGTGGCAAGACAGGTGACTTGTGAGCCTTTGTGGGTCTAATTTATAATGCAGAGGTAGTTTCAAAATGGCAGACAACAGAGAAGTTGAAAGTTATAGAGTTCCATCAGGCACAGTATTGGGTGGAGTTGGAGTTGGAATTAGGCACAGTGTACTACCTCTGATTTTGGTTTCAAAATAAAAAAAATTAATAGAATAATATATGGAAAATATATCATTTTATACTTATGTCTGAACTTAAATAAATATCTTGTATTCTTTTCATCTAAGTAGCCTGAAGATTCATATGGTAGCGATGAAATGCTTTTACCACAGGAAAATAACATTTGCTTTTATGAATAAGTTGGAGTCAGAGAACAGAAAAAACAGAGTCTGAGGCTCTTTCCACACTATATCCCATTAACGCATTCTCCCATGACAATCCCACATTGCCCTTCCTGTGATAGTAGCAGGTCAGAAATGTTCTCTTCTGCACCCTTCTGCCTTAAGTGGATGAGTAGCGTTATAGCCACTGGTGTTCCTTCTTCACTACAGTGTCCTTGGTCACTCCGTTTCCCTGCATTCACCCTGCCCTATCGTCCCTGATTGGTCTTTTTTTTTTTTTTTGGAAGCTATACCAGTGCAGCAACATTGTAACAGCATGACATGCCAGCATACTATTGCACTTTGTGCTATAATGCTTTAAAATGTATTTAAAAAAAATAAAAGTTTTAACTCAAGGGAGAAATTTAAAATAGAGAGAGGTGATAGATTTTGAAATTATCATGCCATGGGAATATCTGAGGGAGGGACAAGTTGGACATGCCCACGTCTTGCTCACTTCTGGATCTGATAGGACAGGAAGTGCTACCAAGTGCTGTTATGGTACTGCACTGAGCCAGCTGATGGGATTGTAGCCCTAAAGGAGGCTCTTAATGGAATTTTTTTGGAAATAGTGTAAGGCAGTTTTGCAACACTTGGGGATGGCATAACAGCTGGATAGCATGACTCTTGGACTGGGAACAACCCATTACTGTTGCTGGATGGCAACATTGTTACTGTCCTGGCTAGCCCAAGCTTTGGGGATATAAAAGATATCTTTGATATCAATAATTCGGCTTCACATATCCCTTCCACGTGCTTGCGAGGCCCTCGGACAAGCACGCATACAGGCTCGGCCGATAATCACCGTAATATTCCTAGACAATACAGGCAGGCCAGAAACAGCCAACTCACCACTTTAGGAGACCTCAAGGCAAGTACCTCCATTAGGTATGAAAGCAACCTTCAAAAGATCCTCTACCTCGCGCTGGCAGCTTATCTGACTATACAATGCTCAAGTACTCCGTGTTTGCATACCAGCTATCCTATTGACAATTTGGCTCTAACTCAATCATTCAAATTCTGATTCAAATTCTGATTCAAATTCGGAGGCTTTGTCTCCAACTCCAAATCTATTGTTTTCCCCAAAGTCCGACCTAGCCTGCGGTCACAATTCTCCTTATAAAAACCCCTGACTTTGAGCGCTTCCTTGGATCGCTCCCGAGTTCCAGACCGCCTTGCTGCCTCATCGCTTGGCGAGCTTCCCCTCAGCTCCACGTGCTGAGATACATCGAACCCCATCTTCGCTCTCCATTTCCTTCCGGACTTCAGGAGGGGTTTCGTATCACCTGAACCAAATATCCCTCTGAAAATCCCACTATCTTACTCACACCTTTATTTTCATTAGTTATCTGTGTGCTTGTGTCCCTTACATCGTGTGCCTGTATTTAGTAAAGATCATTTATTATTTTCATACCGGTCTGCTTCTTGACTTGGCCTGACCCTATAAACACTGGGTTACAAGATCCTGCTAAGTTACCCTGCCTCTCGTAACGCTAAAGCAGTGCTCAGAGCTAATCTTCCCCACCTATTGTTGAGCACATTTTGGTGTCCCTCCCGGGACCCCCAGAAAATAGAGTAACAACATCATGTGGAAATGGCCAGAGTTGAAGGTTTGGCATACTGACTCCTCATCCCTTTCCATATTCACACTTCTCTCCTGCCTCAAGAATTCTTGCATTGTTCTGAATACAAGAGCCTCTCCTATCCAAGTGTTTTTATACAGATTTCGTTGATAGACTTTAGAGTCTTTACAGTACTGGTGTATACATCCCTTAAATTTTCCTTGCACACTAGAGGGAAGATCATGAAGGGTTCCATGTCTTCTTCCATGATAGTTTTATGTTAGCCTATGTGGAGGCTGGAGCACTGAATCATCAACAAATGGCTATCCTCACAGAAGAGAATGTTCATTGCAGTGAACTACCTATTTAGAAGGGAGGGATCCACTACCAGTGGCTACACCAATATACAAGAAAGAGGGAAAAGTGTATGGGCAGAAGTAAAGTCAGTCCCAATGATATTCATCTATTGGTGGAGAAACAGCAGAACAGACGAGACAAATAAGGAACTCAGACAAAATATCTCTAACTTTGTTACAACACTGGAGGTGCTTAGTGGATAAAATCCAGTTGTGACATTAATCTGGTATAAAATTGGTTGCGCTGTTGTCAGAGATTGCTTAAGTACAGCATCTACTTCAGCCAATATTCTGCAAGCACACAAAAATTCTATTTTATTTTCAACTTGGTGGGTGGGTATGTAATTGACTGTTCTGCAATGGGATGAGATCAAGGTCCTGACATTCATTGCACAATCAGTTGTGCAGCTATGAGAACCAGTGTAATTGTGCTTGCTTATATTTGTACAACATTAAAAGTGTATAGGATCTTGTCCAGTTACTTCTGTCAATACGGTTACACATTTTTTTCATTTACAACATTTAACATATACACAGTTAGAGATCATCCAGAATGTTAAGGTTTGTTGCCACTATTATGTTATGGCCAATTCTTTCTTTTCCACATAAATCATAATAAACTACTCTAGTGCTACATTAGTTTCTGATGAAAGGTGTATTGACAGAGGTGCTCTTCATGAATCAAAAAGTAAATCAGGGAATAGAGATGAATGTCAAAAGCAATCAGGCAGCAAAGCACTGCAAACCACACACTGCATGGTGAAGGGGGAGGGGTCAGAAAAAATGGAGCATCAGCAATTCATTTAAAGTATTCTCACTTAACAAAAGGACAACGAACTTGGTGGAAGTACTATATTTTGGTACTGTTATGCCAATGGGAAAAGATGTTGTGGGGCTCATAATTTGTCCATTCTTCTTGCTCTAATCAAGCGATGACCTCAAGCCTGGTTGGTTGCTTGGTTGGTTGGTTGATTAGACTTTTAAACTAACCACTAGCCAGCATTCTCTTGGTATTGTACAGTATATTGAAAACATAATATAGGGAAATACAGCAGTAATATGACGACAACAGCAATAAATAGCTAAAGACTCTATGACTATCTACAGTTAGCCAAGATCAACCCAGCAGCAAAGAACATTACAGTTCTGCACTATGAGTTTCCTAATGGCCTAATATCTAGAAGGATTCCAAATGTGCCTGGCAAGGAAAGGAAATTTCTGTCCAAAATTTTGATACCAACCTATGTACTATGCAAAAGACCAAGGGCCCTTCCAGACTACACTGTTATAGTGCTATTATTCCACTTTCAACATCTTATGGAATTCTGGGTTGTGTAGCTCACTGAGGCCAAGAGCTGCCTGGCTGAGAAATCTAAATGCCCCTCCCTAAACTGCAAGCCCCAGAATGCCATAGGATGTTGAAATTGGAATAATAGCACTATAACAGTGTAGTCTGGAAAGGCCCCAAGTCATGTCCTGTTTTTCTCAGTAATCTTTCATAGGAACTCTCTTTGCCTTTTCTTTGATGAACTCCTGGTCCAACTTCTTGAGTACTCCAGTTTCAATGGAAGGTACAGAGATGATTGATGCTTTGCATTTCTGTAGCTGGGAAGGAGTATTTCTTCATGCAGAAAAGACTGAAGAGAGAGAAAATAATATCCTTGGAGGCCTGGTGTCATAAAGATAAGATTCACTACTTTTCTTTTTCTGCTAAGTATTTATCCAACACAGAGAAGATAGCTAGTAGACAGAGAACACTGGTGCCTGTTATTCTCCTGCTCCTCAATAAATGGAGTGCGACACTGTTACTCAAGACTATCAGTTATCTTTTGTTTTATGGAATGAAAAGGATAGCACTCAGATGCAGGGCTTTAATTTCCTGGTAGTCCCGGGAATATGAGCTTTTGGGCATCTTTCAGAAGGCAGGTGGAATGAGCAAACCATGGGGCTGAAGTGCTCCTTTTCTCTTTCTAGTATTTCTAGCAGAATATAATGGTAGTAACATTTGACAGTAAGTGAGAAGAGACCTACTGTCTCTTCCACATTAATTTTTTATTGTAAGAAAGAGCTGAAGTCTCCATTCTGACTGCTCATGAAGTAGTTGGAAACAGAAGAGGGTGCCAGATGGCAACACATAGATAATTCCCTTTCCCTTCCCAGCCTTTGAGGTGCTTTCAGACTCTCTCCCACATTGGCATGCTGACGGAATACTTGGCAGATGGAGACCTATGCAACTATCACAAGAAGAATCTTTTGTGATTCCATTCTGACAGATTTTAAACTGTAGGAGTTGGTAGCTTTAGTCTGAGGTTTGATGACATCTTATGCACAGGTATGTATGAGGGAGAAAAAGATGGGAGCTTGTCAGGGAGTGGGTAAGTTTGGGGAAGATTGGAATCCACTACCCCTTTTTAAAATAATGTATATCTCTATAATAACTTCCTCCTTTTTAAAAAAAAAAAAACTCAATAGCATTCTCCACTAGTAGAGTTCCTCCAGCCCTGTCTACTTAATCTTTCCTTCTGAAATACCATTTTTTGCAGCATGGTGATATATTCCAGGTGTGTTTGTCTCATATCTCTGGACATAGATTTGGAACATTGGTAGTTTTGTCTTCACTTTCTTTTCTTATTGTTCCTAACAAAGAGTTTTCATTTTTCACAGCTGCCATTCACTGGGCTGATTTTTTTTATTTGCAAGAATGTGCAACTCCATGATCCATTTGCTGGATTAGCCAAAGTAAAAGAAGACAAAAATCTGTATCACATCTGTAGGGCCAGCCAGTCATGGACTTGGAATGGAAAATGAAGGGAGCAAATTATCTCAGCTCTTCCTAGAATTCTAGTAAGATCTACGCAAAGTATTGGAAAAGTGACAGAATGCCTTGAGTAGAGTAGACTGTAAAATTGCTTGATATGAAAAATTGTGATATTCTAACTCGAATATTGAAAGATCAATCTAAAGAGGATTTTGAGGCTGAATGGACCCCATTTCTATCTTATTTGTAAAAGTGTTGTGCATATTATATATTTTGACAGTTTATGCACTTATTTTAAACACAGTTAAGTTAGCATTTTCTCATATTCGTCTGCAGCACTTTAGGGATATTGTTTAAAGTTAGTTAACATATATTGAATAATTGGTTGAGATAGTGCAGCATCTTGAAAAATTGAATTTATATACTGGCAGAATAACAGATGATTAGAGTAATAAGTTCTGATGAATGTTAACATGTTGTTGATGTGGAAATAGAAGTGTCTTATTCTACTAAATGCTTTGAAACAAATCCAGCAAAAGAAGGTTGAAAGTACACTTTCATATAGATTAATTGTAAATGGTGGGTGTGTAAAATAATATAATATTTGCACATTATAGACTTAGGAATTGTTGAATATTGTTGAATTGTTTAGGTTAATGTAACTCATCTTTTCTTTTGTGTTTTACCTCACTTTATGTATTCAATCACAGGAGGTAAACTGATTTGTTAAGTTTGTAATAAATCTATTTAAAAAAAAATAAAAAAAGAATTCTAATAAGATCTCACCTGTAGACCATCTTTCTCCGATGTGGTGTATCCTGATGCTTTAGATTGCAACTCTCATCATCCAATGAGTACTGGATGGGCATTATAATCTGCAACATCTGAACAGCACCACGCTATGGACAGCTGCTGTAGTTGCTTCCACACTGAAATCTCTGGTGGTGCTGAGACAATGCTTCTTTGCAGTTATCTGGAAGTGAAATTTAACTGGAACTTCCAATCAAGCACTTAGTTCAGCACTTTGCTTACTCAGGTATGCTTCTTCCAAAATATTATCTCACAAGTAAGTTTCTGTTTCTGCACCTGGGGGAGATATTACTTGTTTCCTCCTTGTTTTTCTTTACAGTAGAATTATGCCATAAAAATAGATGGGAAATAATCATGAGCGGAAATTGGCTAATTGAAGTCTACAGGCCCTAAGGGTATAAACCAACATATGGGTGATCAAGAAAGGCTATGGAAGGAGCAATTAGTTTTTGCATACCCTATCTATCTACAGCAGGTGGCAATACAACAGAATGAGCCTGCAAACAGGAAACATTTAAAGAGCCAGGCTAACGTAGTGTTTTGAATGTTGGACTACAACTCTGGAGACCAAGGATCAAATCCCACTTTAGATATGGAAATCTAGTGGGTGACCTGAAGGCAAAGGCAAATCCCCTTTGAACAAAATCTGGTCAAGAAATTCCTGTGATAGGTTTGCCTTACAGTTGAAATAGATGCCATGCTGTAGTCCCAGGACTCAGGTGCAAACACAGAAAGGCCCCACTCCCCAACAGCCACAACACAGAGACATGAACAGGACAATACTTACTGCAGCCAACATAGATGAAAAAGGGAAAGCCTATGCAACTCAGCAAGTTTATAGAGAGAAAGTATATTAATAAACAGCTGGAGGAAGCTGTCAGCCCATAAATACAGGGGAGGGGTGGGGAGAAATCTGTTGTGGACAACTGGTGTCATCAGTGGAAGCAATATGTCCGACATTCACATCTCCGACTCGTGTCCCTGGAAACCTTGGCCGTCACCTTATGTGCTGACTTCACTATACTCCTTTGGATTGTCACTCTGACTTTATTACTGACTTTTATTGCTTAAACAACAAACCATAACTGGCTGACAAAGCATTGTAAACAATTTCTGGGGCTGTTGAAAATGACTCTAACTGGAGAGCTGTGAATGGCTCACTGCCAGTATAGGACAGATTGTCTACAACTCTAATTATTTATAGTTGTTAAACCAATGGAAGCATTGCAGCAACAAAATAAAGTCCTCATGACCCAGATTACAAACTACAAAGCTGTGGCTAATTTGTAGGCTTGGCTTAATTAAAAGCACCAGCAGCTGGCTCTCCTGCCTACCCCCAGGTGCAAGTAGCTTGTGTGCCAAAGAAATGTATTGCCACTCTTGACCAATTTGAGGCATTTCTAGCTCACTGTCACCTGCATATCCAGGGCAGGATTGAGGATTTCCCTAATTACCACACCAAAAACTGCAAATCCCAGGATTCTGTAGCATGTTGTCATTTGGCTTTTACTCTAGCACATTGCCGTAGTCTTCCATCCACTGTCCTTGAGGAACGATATAAAAAAATTCCTTATTTGGAGAGATATTGTCCGTGTGACTCTGGTCAGACTGAAACGGTTGAAAATATTCTTTTTCAATGTATGTTCTATAGATATTTAAGAGCTGATATTATCTCCCCAGTCCTTTGGAAACACCCAGGTAGATCTGAATCATCTTATACCTTCTTATTGTTATCAGATATGAATTCTGACATAACGTATAAGGTCACCAAATTCTGTGCTGCAGCTATGAGAGTAAGACAAAAGATGTTGGCTAGTGAGAAGATGCATATTGTATATCTTGTAATTCTTGTGAGACTGTTATCCCTTAGTAGTATTCTATTCTTGACCCAGTTTATTACACTGTTTTTATTCATGTTTATGTCTACTTGTATCAGTACTTAGGTTTTTTTTGTCTGTGGTACTGTTTTGGTGTAACCTTTTTCTGGTCTATGACTGTAATAAATAATATCTATCTATCTATCTGTGGGACGTTGAAAGTGGAATAAGAGTCTAGTTGGAAATGGCCTTTATTGTGAGCCTATTGTCTGGCCAAGCAGCCAAATAGTTGACCGCTACCTCCTCTAGGACAGCCGTCTCCTAACTGCTGACTTCATTAGGGAAATGAGAGGAACCTGGGGATACCCTCTGCAAGCAGAGATTGCTAATCACATCAGGTGCCTGCAAGCAGGGTCTGTAGCAAAGTTACACTACTGCTTTTCAGTTGCTTGCCCAGGATCTAGCCTGTAACAATGCAGCACTGCAAGATCAGTATCAGATGGGCTTAGCAGGACATTTTGGATGAAGTAGCTCAGGCTTCTCTGCCTTTCACCATGCAGCTGTTACCCCACCGGCATACCCCTTCCTGGGGAGATATAAATTTGATATCAAATATGCCTGCCATCGTGGAGAGGTTGCCTGGGTGTGCATGTAGGCAAAGAGATTGAACCAAGAACAGGTCAAGACCAGAAAAATCCCCAGTCACATAGCCCAAGGAGACCTCAGGCTATACACATCCACATAAACAAAGGATCTTCAGCCAAGAACAGCCAACTTGAGGGGATCAGCATGTTTTCCCCAGGTTGAGCAACTTTGAATCCTACAAGGTGAAGTCCATCTACATAAACCAATACTGCAACCCTACTTAAAACAATACTGCAACGCATTTGCCATTGTCTGGCATTCCGTTTTGGCTGTTGTTCTTCCTTGGAGAGGGCCTGCCCTTGAGGTATGTTCTGCCCTATAAGTAGTCCTAGTTTTTGAGGGTCTCTTCGCAGAACTCCCTGCCATGCTAGCAGACTGACACTCTGTTAGTTGAGTAATCCCCACAGCCACCTCTTCACTGAGTTCCATTCTTCTCACCGCTTCCCGGACTGAAGACTTCAGGATAGGTGCAATATCACCACTTCTACATTCCTTTTGCTATATCTTCTATCCGTTTTTCACCTCTTTTCCTTTTCAATAGGCCTTGTGTGTGTGTGTGTTGGTGCATGACACTATATTGATTTAATAAAATTCATTTATTTGGTATATTTGTCTGGCTTTTTGCTTGGCCTGACCCCAAAAAGTTGGGTAAAAGATCCTGCTGGGTTACCTTGCCCCTCGTTTTGCTAATACCAGTGCTCCACTAATTTCCCCAACCTTTATAACTTGGAGTGAATCAAGGTGTCCACCATAGGACTCCCAGAAGTCAGCGTAACACAGCTAAAGATTGAACATTGCCTGCGCACCAACAGTTGTCTGCAGTCGCTCCATCGAGCCCCACTTCCCAGGCCTGACTGTAGCCTCTTTTGGCTACAGTGCTAGTAGCATCCAGTCTCACCTCTTCAGAGGAACTGGTGCAGTTGGGTAGGGTGTGACAATGACTCTTACCATAGGAGAAAGAACATCAAAGACAGGGTGGAGAATGCTTGTATTGTGTCATTTTCTAGTCACTTTGCAAGGAGTTGTGCTGCAAAAAGACATGGTTCTGCCTAACTGGGAAACAGGCTCTCCCAGGCTTGAATTGGCTCCTAAGCCTGGGAGGCAGGGGTCTGAATTTTCCTTGGACCCATAGCAAGCTAAAGTAGAATCTTCTGCTTGTGTCCACTGCTGTAAGGCACAACTAAGCACAGGATGTTCAAGTGGGAGCCCTGATAGACTCTGGGGCCTTCAACAACATTATGGAGCTTGCTTTTGCCACTCAGCACCACATTCTGGTGTGATGACTGCAGACACCTTGGCCAATTGAGACTATTGCTGGTTAGCTCTTGAGTTCTGGCCTTGTGACTCGCCAGGTGCAGTTCTATTTGGCAACTGTGCCCCACTTTCCCGTGGTCTTTGGAATGTCTTGACTAGCCTGACACAATCCCCACATGTCCTGGTCCTGAGATGAGGTGCTCTTTACATCAGAGTACTGCCAGGAGCACTGTTGGCCAGATTGCACAAATATCACCCCCGAGTTAGACTCTGCAGAGCCTCCAGTGGTACAAAAGCCAAGTACCAGGACTTTGCAGATGTTTTTGACAAGGAGGAGGCAGAGTAGTTGCTTTCCCATTGGGTGTATGACTGTGCCATTGACCTGGTCCCAGGAGCCCCAATTCCAGCAGGTTGCCTGCACTCCCTGTCAGAGCTGGAACTTGCCATCTTATGGGACTTCCCGAAGAAAAAGTTGAGTCATGGCTTTATTAGGCCCTCAACCTCCCCCTCAGGGGCCCTGGTGCAGTTTTCTGCAAAAAGAGTGGAAAACTGAGGTACTGTAACGACTTTAGAGCTCTGAACCAGATCACTATCCACAACTGCTACCTCTTGCCCTTGATGCTAGAGCTGCTGGAGAGGTTGTGCAATCTTAGGGTGTTCACCACATTAGATCTGGCTATGACTTCATTCAGATCTGGGCTGGAGATGATGGGAAGACTGGCTTTGAGATCAGGAACAGACACAATGGCCCTTTTCGCATGCCATTTCATATGCAAAAGGGCCTCCAGAGCATCACGCGATTGTGAGGACCGTTTCACATGACGTCCTCGCAATCACGTGATGCTGCCAGGGCCAGTAGGCGGCGATCGCACAATATATCATTTTTTACTTCTTGCCAAAATTGATGCATAATCACATGTTGCTCCCGGGCCCCACATGCACTTACCTTGTGTGCGGAGCCTCCAGAGATGTGGCCCTTGTGCTTCCTCCCCCAGTGTAGCCTGGGAAAGTACCCGGCTGTGCTGCGGAAGGAAAAGGCAGAGCCCTCACACTTCCTTCCAACCAGCAAGGAGCTACTGTGGAGAAGCAGCAGAGGGGCCACGAGTGCCTCTCATGAGTGCCCCGTGCGCACACATCGGGACCACATAAGCTGTGGAAAGGGCCTATGATTACATGGTGATGTCCTTTGGACTCTGTAAGGCTTTGTGGTCTTCCAGTACTTTGTCAATGATGTCTTCCAAGACTAATGAGACTGGTTTATTATCATTTATTTAGATGGCTAATTTACTTCTTGAACCAGAAGACTCATGATGCTCAACATTAAAGCTGTATTTCAGTGCTTCTAAGAGTACTGGCTGCAAACTCAAAAAATGTGCTTTCAATTTCTCAGCAGAGGGCTTTCTTGAGTATCATATATCACCCAAGGGGGCAGAGATGGACCCAGCCAAGGTTGAGGCAGTCACCTCCTGGCAACCTCCTCAGAATTGGAAGGAGGTTCAGTGCTTCCTGAGCTTTGCAAACTTTTATTGGATGTTCACCCCCAACTTCGCAACCCTGGCTGCTCCCATCACCAACCTTCTGTGGGAAAAGGCCCAATTCCAGTGATCTCCTGCAGCCCAATAGGCTTCCCAGAAGCTCAAGGAATGGTTGATGTCCAAGTTCATCCTGCAGTATCTGGAACCCTTATCCCCCTTTGTGGTGGAGGTAGATGCTTCAGTTGTAAGCATTGGGTCAGTTCTCCTCCAACCTACCTCAAGGGGTCACATCTCCTGCCATATGCCTTCTACTCCCATCAGCTGACTGCACCAGAAAGAAACTATTCTGTTAAAGAGAAAGAGCTGGCCATCAAGGCAGCTTTTGACATCTGGAGGCATCTGTTGGAAGGGGCCACCCACCTGGTGGATGTGCACACAACTTGGAATACTTGCAAATGGTCTAGAAACTAACCCAGTGTCATAAGTGGTGGTTCTTGTTCTCTGTCAGCTTTAGTTTCTGGGTGTCCTATGTTCCACTGTCCCAGAACTGACAGGCAGATAATCTCTCCCAGAAACCTGAGTATACTTCATCACTAGAAGTGAAAGCTGTCCCTCTATCACGAGTGAATATGAGGCACAATAATCCACCAGGAAGTTCATTTGCCTACATCTTCATGAAACAAATGAGTGATATGCTCTTCTTTTGCACAACTCTTGTCAGTTTTAAATTGGCCATGATGAGAATCCTTTCCTGTTCAGATCGGTATGCCTCTTTCCCTTAATGATTCACTAATCCATGATTGAGATGGCTACCAAAAATGAATAAAAGGCAATTTGCACGGAATTTGGAAGCCTGGAGATCTGGTACATGTATCAACACAAGAAGAGATATCAAATTCTCTACCACAAGCAGGTCAATGTCTTGGCTATTCAGCATCTAACTGGTAGCGATTTTTGTTTCAGGAAAAAGGAGCAAAGAAACATTTCATACTATTATATTGTGTGCTTACACTGAAAAGTGTGTCTTTAGAGGCAGAAAGAGATTTCTAGAAGTAGGGGTTCCTGTCACATAACACACAGGAAGGAGAGCTTGCATGCAAAGCAAATTTAAAAACAGGCAGGTGTGATACTGATGACAGTAACAAGATTTGTTGGAAAGAGGTCTTCCTCCTCCTCCTCACTCTCTTCCTGACTCAAACCTCTAGTTTTCAAAAATAATATTTTGTCAGTGACTACTGCCTTAGAAACTCCAGCCCCTGAGAGTTATTGTCATGTGAGATGACAATAAGACATTATTGATAATGTGACTCATCCACGATAATGCATGCCTATGGATTATGCTATTGTAAAACACTGTTGTAGTAAGGTATCATTTTGGTGTAACGTAAGGCTTGAACGAACATCATATGTTACAGGCACTATCAGGCTGTCAAGGCATGGTTCTGTTTAATTAAAACTGATAGCAATCAACAAGTAATTTACTATGTATGGGCTTTAGAGTAACTAGGCTAGAACTACGGGTAACAGTATATTGTATATCAAAGGAAAGGGTCTGGGAATCTCAGCCTAGTGAAAAGAGATCAGAGAGAATAGGTTGGGAAAAAGGCACCAAAGTGCCTCATCAGTGTTAAGATACATACACAAAGAACTGAGATAGAAATGCATTAGAGGAAAGTATGGAAATAAAGCCGCATAAGATGCACTGAAAGTTGGGAGAGGGCGAGACCCAGAGACTCCACCATTGGGAATTGTGAGTGTGTAAAAGTGTGTATCGTTATATAACCAGGTGTGTGTTGTAGATTGTTAGCTTCAGCAACATTTGTATGTCTCATATGCCTCATTAAATTGAGCGTGTTTTCTTTAGAGCAAAAGAGTATCTAGCACATGACAGAGTGCTGAAGCTAACGATCTACAACACACACTTGTTTATATACACACTTTTACATGCTCACCATTCACATTGGTGGATTCCTCAGATCTTCCCTTCTCCCAAACTTCCAGTAGTTCCCATGAGACTTTATTTTCATACTTTGATCTAATGCATCTCCAGTGTTATTTCTATCTCGGTTCTTTGTGTGTCTATCTTAACATTGGCCAGATGCATTGGGTATCATATTTTACAAAGAAATTTACATAAATATGTATAGTAGAAAACATAATATACTTAACTGCAGACAACTAAAGCAAAACCACTGATGGAAAAGAAAAGGGTCTGGTCCACTTCCATAGAAACAGAGCAACTAGACCATAAGCCATTTTGTTGCCAGAAGGAACTCAAAAAGCATGGACATTATAGACAAATCTTTGCCAAAGAGGAGGCAGAACCATAATGAAAAAGAGATGGTTGAGCTGATGCAATTTGGCTTGTTTGCCAAATCAGGACAACTTATTTCCTTTCCCACTGCATTCTTGCAGTACATGCAGAACTCCAGACCTCTGAGCCAATATTCTGTTTTGCCATAAGACTAAATTAACTCTTACTACTGACTTTGTGAGGTGAAACTCTTGCCTTCCCTCTGGCATCTTTGCTGTCTCCAGGAGCCTCAAGGCAAACAGAAGGGAACATCCACAAAGGTGTGTGTGTACTGTGAAATGCTATGAAACCAGTTAAATTATAGCTAGACACAGGAGAAAGGGAATGTGGAGAATTTTTGAATGGAATCCACTTAGACAGACATAAAAGACCTGATACAAACAAACAACTTTCCTAGCCCCAAAAGGAAGAACAGAAGTCTTAATGCAATCTATCTATGTATACTGTTTCATTCAGTAGATGGAAAGAAGTCAAAGATTAAAATGCTTCCCTTTGTGAAACACTCTATCTGTTGTTATATTTTAAAAACAAGCACAACGTCAGGGAGCGGTCTGGGCTTGTGTGTTGCCTGATATGTTTCTTCTGTATTTGGCAGGGAGCATTTCAAACTTCTGTCTACTGCTTGTGATATGAAACAATCTGAATCCAACAATATTGGAATCCGTTACATAATCCTTTGCTCATCTCTTCTGGATCTCATTAATTTCTGTACTGATGAAGTTGCCACCATCAAGCCACTTAGTTTGCAGAAGTGCTCTTCAGCCAGCTATTGCAGGACCTCAGGGACAGGAGTTGTTGTTGGGGATTGGACAAGATGTATATCTCATTCCTGCAGATTTAGTTTAGACTTTGATCATCATTTTCTACACATATATATGTAATTTATTTGTAATGCTAATATTCCTGTGCTCCATTGCTAAAATGAAGCACAGTTATTTGTAGTGAGGCCTAGATCACCCCTTGGATGATCTGTTGGCTAAACTAAGTTTCACCAAATGCACATCATGCAAAATCAGAGCTTTCCATGACCATGCTGCCAGCCCTCAAGTGTGCATTTACGCCAAGGCTACACATTGCAACCATTACACAGGAATGTGACACAATACTGTTATTCCAATTGAGAAGCTAGTGATCTCTAGACCCATACACAAGTCTGCTCTGGAACAAAAGCATAATAGAACTGTCTGGAAGGCTTTAGTTGCACCCAGAGAAACCTAGCAGCTCACATAGATTCTACCACTTTAAATATAAATGCTCCTTCCCAGGGTAGTGAAAACACTAAATCACTTTCTGGTCCAATTGGATTCTGGTCCAATACGGATTTTATAAAACTTACTGTGGTTTTACCTGGGCTTTCTGCAGTTTCAGAACAATATTTTTATTATTTTATCAGTAATTACCACTCCTAATGTTGGCATGCCCTCCATATTATAGTAATCGGATATGTAGTCTAATATAAGGTAGCAGCTTGCTTGAAACGAAAGTCTAGGAACCAGAGACCGTTAGATAAACCAAAGCTAGGAATGCACTGATAAGCCCTGCCAAGTTTTCACTGCTTCAAAGTCTCGTGCATGAGGGAGGGGGAAGGATGAGAACATTATGTACTTGCTTTTGCTTTTGAACTTTAATCCTCTCACTGAAGTTTTGTATCACACTCCAAATAAACAGTGTTTATGCACTGTACTATTTGCGTGTGTGAATTCAGTTCCTGACAGAGTGAGAGGATGCTAGTTCAAATTCTACAACATGTATCAAAAATCTGAAGAACCACCACTGGAAGAGGGAGCAGTTGGCGGAGTGGTTGGTGTTCATCCAGGCAATGAACAAGCTCAAAGCAACGAACCGGACCCCAGCCAGGTCCCAGATGCAAGAGCCAAAGCGTGACCCTCAGTTCCTGTGACTACCCTGATAACAGGCCAAACATGGGCCTGGGGAAAGTGACCTGACTCAGCTCACCGACAACGCCACCGAACCATGAGATGGGATACTTCAATCAGCAACACAAACCTGATGGAGCAGCTTTTAGCCAGAGAAGAAGAAATGGAAAGACAATGAGAAGAGATATCCAGATTCAGAGCTCAGCTAGCCAACTGGAGAATCTTGATGCCCCAGCTTAGAAGTGCCCCACAGCAAATGCCCGCAGCAGTAGTTCCTGCAGCCATGGCCCTGGCACCTCCTGGAATACCGGCGCCTCAAGCAGGGCCTAGACCCTTTCGAGAGATGAAGGCTACGTATGATGGAGATGGAGCAACCCTGACTTATTTCCTCAACGTGGCTTCCAACTATATGGCTGACTAAGGAAACATCTTCAACAACAATGCCGCTAGAATAAGATACCTGACCCAACACCTCAAAGGCAAAGCAGCGGCGTGGGTCACCAGTTTGACTCACGAGCTGAGGAAACAGCTGATCTCCAGCTGTTTATGCACCGCCTCAGAGAGAGGTTTGAAGATCCCTTCATTCAAGAACAAGCTAGACACCAACTCAGGAAACTGTGCCAAGGAAAAGGAACCCTCAGGGAATAGGCCCGTGAATTCAGAAAACTAGATACCAAGGTCCCGGAATGGAGAGATCACATGCTCAAGCAATTTTTTTCGAGATGGGTTAAACCCCACCATTCTGGATTGTTGCCTTTTGCAAGGAAACCCAGCCAGTCTGTTGAGATAGATGAAACTGGTTGGGGAAGTAGCATCCTGGAAAATGTCCAACTCTCCAGACAAAGACAAGCCTAAGAAAGCAGTCGCCGAACCCCAGGATCCAGAAAGTCCACTTTTCTAAGCAGTGAAGAAAGGAAAAAGTGTCTTCCTGGAGGAACCTGCTTCTTGTGAGGGAAGAGGGGCCACATCGCCAGTGATTGCCAAAGCTGAAAGAAAACCACAGAAGAAAAGCACGCAACCCTTCCCACCAAGCCCGCTTCCCGCAAAACCCACACCCTGAAGCCGCAGACCAAACGCCCGGCCGGTGGAACCTCTGCTCGAGCTTGCGATGGCGAGGACAGTCCCTTGTCCACTTCTGACTTGGACAGTGACAAGTGGCACCCAGACCAATCTGCGAATGTAAGTACAGCTAAAACTCATCATGTATATGTTACAGTGACTTTACAAGCAACAGATGGGAAGTTAAGAATGTACCAGGCCCTGGTTGATTCCAGCTGTACCACTAGCTTACTGAACCCCATAGTGGCCAAAGAACTTGCAGTAACCTTTCAACCCCTTAAGAAGGCTGTCAGATTATCGCAAATGTACTGTTCACCTATGGCAGGAGGGCCCGTTAGGGAAAGAACCAGACCCATACCTGTTCAGGTGGAGAACATACGAGGGCAATTGAAATTCCTAGTACCAAATAAAATTGGATTCCAAGTAGTTCTCAGGTATCATTGGTTAAAAAGACACAATCCCCAAATTGACTGGACCCGTGGCTTGCTTAAACATACTAATGATACCAAGCAAATGCCAGAATGGTCAGCACCCAACATGGCAGTTAAACTGAGCCCCAAAGACCTGCAGAAAATCCCACAAGAATACTGTGACCTATAGAAAGCATTTGAGGATCATGAAGCAGATAAACTCCCTCCACATAGAGACTTTGACTGCAAATTAAGATTAGATGGCACCAAGATTCCCAAGCCAAAAATTTACCCCATGAACAAACAAGAGCTAGAAACTCTAAAGAAATTCCTGAACAAAAATTTGCAACATGGATTTATCAAGCCTTCTTCTGCCCCAACAGCTAGCCCAATATTTTTCCAACAAAAAAGAAAGACGGAGGAGACCCCAGACTCATTGTGAATTACAACTTGATAAATCAAGCAGTGTTGCCTAATGTATACCCCAGCCCATTAACAGTTGACATCATGGGTCAATTGATTAAGGGTAAATTCTTTACCAAACTACAACTCAAAGAGCTTTCCATCCAATAAGAATAGACCCCTGACAGTGAATGGTTAACTACCTTCTCGACCCCGCTGGGGAATTACCAATGGATAGTCCTTCCTTTTGGATTACAAGCTGGCCCTGCTGCTTTCCCAATGTTCCTTAACTAGGTGTTGCAAGAATTCCTTTACAATGGTGTTGTGGTTTTCTAGATGACATTTTAATCTACTCAGACACACTGACAGAACACACTAAACTTGTTCGCACTGTTTTACAAAGGCTTATAGACAATGAACTTGTTGCAAAACTCTCTAAATGTGAGTTCCACATGCAAACGTTTGACTATCTAGGGTATCGCATTTGCAACAATACCCTAAACATGGACCCCTCCAAAATCGACACAATTTTGAACTGGCCAGCCCCTAGAACCAGAAAACAACTACAACAATTCCTTGGCTTTGTCAACTTCTATCGCAACTTCATTGAAGGCTTTGCCACAATTGCCCTCCCCCTAACTTACTTTTTGAAGAAAGCTCCCGATACCAGTGTGAAAGCTTCAAAACACATTGCTTGGTCAAAGCAATGCCAAGCCACCTTTGATGCTCTCAAACACAAATTCACCTCAGAACCCCTTCTACTGTTCCCCAATACTGAAAAGAAATTTATAATTCAAACCGATGCCTCTGATTTTGCTACGGGAGTGGTACTACTCCAATATGACAATGAAGGACACCTGCAACCATGTGCTTTCATTTCAAAAAAATTCTCCGAACCCCAGTGCAACTGGCCAATATGGGAAAAAGAAGTCATGGCCATTCACTTTGCCCTCACCACTTGGAGACATTTCCTCAAAGGTGCCAGATTGCCCTTTCAAGTTTGGACTGATCATCGCAACCTAGAAACTCTAAAAACCGCCAGAAAATTGACCCCTAAGCAGGCACAGTGGGCTGATTTTTTTCAATGCTTCAGATTAAAGATTATTTTTAAACCAGGAAAGACAAATACTTTAGCCAACCCTTTATCCAGACTACTTTGCCATGAATCGCCTGCTGAAACCTCACCCCCTAAAGAACGAACTCTGTTTACCCCCGACACCCTTGGATTACAAGAACATGCCCGCAACTCTGTCTCCTTTATACTCAATTCTGCCTTCCAACAGGCCATAAAGACTGCTTATGCATCTGACAACTGGCTTCAAAGCCACCCCAATCCAGTTGCGTTGACTAATAACTTGGCTTTCATTGGATCTTAACTTTATGTACCTTCAAGTTGCAGAACAGAAATCTTTAAAAGGTATCATGACTCCAAACCTGCTGGCCATTTTGGTTTTCTTAAAACACTTCATGCCATCAGAAAAGTTTTCCATTGGGCGGGACTCACCAAATACGTTCAGAACTATATTAAAAACTGTCCTGTCTGCAACACCTGCAAAATCCCTTCCTCAAAGCCACACGGACTCCTACAACCGCTTCCTGTACCTTCATCCCCTTGGGATGTCATTTTTTGGGACTTTATCGTGGGTTTCCCAGCTCTCGAGACTGCCATGTCATTTGGGTTCTGACAGACCACTTCTCCAAACAATCTCACTTCACTCCTCTTAAAAAAATCCCCACAGCTAAAAAACTTGCAGACCTTTTCATCAACCACATCTGGAAACTCCACCATCATCTCCAATAGAGAACCTATCTTCACATCCAAATTCTGGACTGCACTACTTAAATCCATTGGTATTACCCAGAAACTCAGCAGCAGCCATCATCCCCAGACAGATGGACAGACCGAATGCATCAATCAAACCCGGGAATAATACCTTCGCCGCTTTGTCAATTCCAACTAGAACAACTGGGTATCCCTCCTCCCATTCACCAAATTTGTTTACAATTCTGCATTCCACTCTTTTACTAACAAAACTCTCTTTCAAGTGGTCTATGGCACTGAACCAAAATCTTTTCCCTCACTTGCTGACACAGCCCCGCACAACATTCCACTATCTGTTGCCACCTGGGCTCACAAAGTTTCAGAAAACTGGAAAGCAGTCTGTTCTGCCCTTGAGACTTCTAAAGCCTCCCACAAACGCTTCGCTGATAGAAAAAGGCAGCCTAGCCTACCTACAAGTCAGGAGACCTAGTCTACCTCTCCATAAAACACCTTACCTCTGATGGACCCTCCAAAAAACTCTTCCCTAAATAAATTGGTCCTTTCCTGGTCAAACGGGCCATTAATGATGTCAGTTTTGAACTTTCTTTGCTGTTTTTGATTGCAGCTTGCTCAAGCCAGCCCCTTTGAAGACTTCTTGACTGAATAAGTCCAGTCTCCACAACACCTCCACACCACTGGATAAAACATCCTCACTTTTACCTACATAACTGCTTGTATTGTCTTTTAATTACTTGAAATTTACTGTCCGTTCTATGCAATACTAACCCTCTTTTCTTTCTGAATTTCATGCACTGCTTATTAATTTTTTTACCTTTTTTTTTCTGGACAGGCAGGCTGTCGAGATGCCCTGTAATGGGATATGTAATCTAATATAAGGTAGCAGCTTGCTTGAAATGAAAGTCTAGGAACCAAAGACTTTTAGATAAACAAGAGCTAGGAATGCACTGATAAGCCCTGTCAGGTTCTCACTGCATCAAGGTCCCTTGCATGAGGGAGGGGAAAGGATGGAAATGTTATGTACTTGCTTTTGCTTTTAAACTTTAGTCCTTTCACTGAAGTCTTGTACGACGTATCGCACTCCAAATAAATAGTGTTTATTCACTGTACTATTTGCCTGTGTGAATTCAGTTCCTGACACCTAATTAATTTTAGTTCAGTCATAAATGTTACCATGCCATACACCCCCCACTTCAATTGGCAATGAATATTTGACTGGTATATAATATATACACTGTCATGACTGAAAAGCCATGCTAGCAAAGAGAACTGGTTGAATGTGTGTGAAAACACGTCAGAAGGGACCTCAGGGCATGGTCAGGTCATAGTCAAGGGATCAGTTAAGAAGCTCCTGTGTTAATGAGTTCGCGATAATCCCCTCAATGACTCAACCTTCGAAAACAATAGCATCTGAAATTGCTTCAACAGAGCAACTGTCATCAACCCATTCCTTCTGAAATTCTCCTTTGCTTCTTTACCTACTATCATGCTATCATGATTCGCACCAGTTCTTTGCCACCTAATGCTAAAGGCATTAGCCCATTCTGGGCCTCATTGTTTGCCCTGCCAGAGAACCATTAATACCGTCCCACTTAGGGCAGAAAAAGGGTATTTAAATCCTGGCTCCAAGCTAGACAAGTTGTAGTACTGTAGTATTCTGAACATGGACCATCACTCTGCTCCTCTGATATCTGTTCTAATACTACACATGGACTCCTAGTCTGAGCCACATCGCCTCATCTCTCCTCACCATCCTTCAGTTTCTCACTTTCCTTCAGTTAGCCTTAGAGTCTAGAGTTAGCCTTAGGCTTAGAGCCTGAGACTGCTTGGATCTCGCATGTCATTGTGATATTCGCCCAATAAAACATATTTTCAATCTCCAGCTGGTGTCCATGTATTCATTTTTGTATGATACAGTATGTGTGCATGTTTTATCATATTTTCTGTTTTTTTTTCCTGTTCTGCTGTTCTCTTGGTTTTATTTGCAATGTTTTTTAATTACTTGATGATTGTTGTGCTTCATTTTTTTATTAATCCAAGCCACTTTCAAACCCTCTTTTGGAAGATATACAAGTTGAAAATACTAATGTGCACTATTTGCTATACGGTAAATATCTCTATGTGAGATATAACTAAGATTAATTATCCTACTATCCACCCAAAATTTTACCAGACTTACTTTCAGAAATGTGGTAAAATTTTGCCCACAACTTGGCAAGATGTTCAGGCAGATGACTGACCCCTTCCCCAATATTTTTACCTCTGGTCCCATGAGAAAAGTGCTGTTAGAGGAAACACACGGATAGAACTCTAAAAGACACGTGATCTATGTGGGAGGAGTTTCTAAGGTAGCAGCACCAGCCATATAAGAGAGATAAAGGTAGGATGCCTCAGGTCAAGAGAAACACTGTGGTCTTTTTCATACTACAAAGTTATAGCACTTTTGACTGCCACAGCTGCATTCTCTGGGATTCTGGGATCTGTAGCTTGCAAATGCAGTAGAGCAGAGAATTCTAAATACTTCATGCAACTACAATGATCAGGATTACATATGATAGCACTATTGTAATTATAGAAGTATGAAAGTGCTATAATTATCCTGTGTGTGAGAGATCAATGTCCCCAATCTTGTGTTTTCCTTGTATTAACTAATTAAGGGGCAGCAGTACCAGCTTTACTTTTAGACAGAAGCGGCAAGTGCCTCAGGCGATGGATTTTGGTTGTCATGAAAGAATGGCAGCTTGTTATATATTTTTTATTATTGCATTTTTTCTGTCTTGGTAAGACATGTTTATGACATTTTAGGAGCTGAGAAACTTATGGCTGGCTTTGTATATCCTACACCTCAACTGGGTCATGGAGGTACTGTTGGCTGTTCTCCTATACACAGTATTTCTTAGACAACTTCTGTCTACAACCAGGATTCCCTCAGTATCAAACACCCAACAAGAAGTTTTGTAAAAAGGCAGAAGCCATTGGAAGAGGAGAAGCAGTAATTTGTCAAAGTGTCTAACTCTCTTATGGCCCCCAAATTTGTAAATATTCCTGTTTATGAAACTTCCCATTCAGAATCTGATATTAGGGAAATCCTGGTTAGAGAGGAAATAGCTTGGAAGAGGGAAATAGAGCAGCAGTAAAAGAAAAGTAA
Source organism: Cyclura pinguis (assembly GCA_030412105.1). Classification (NCBI taxonomy): domain Eukaryota; kingdom Metazoa; phylum Chordata; class Lepidosauria; order Squamata; family Iguanidae; genus Cyclura; species Cyclura pinguis. The sequence continues at coordinate 216,261,197 of CM059600.1, forward strand.
ATCAATCAAGAATGAAAACTTCCCTCACCAAAACAGAGGGACTTCAGTACATCCCCTTGTTTTTGTTCTAAGGGGATCCTCCTACAATGCTGTCATAGGACGTGCTCCCAAGCTTCTCTCTGCCCCTTTGTTAAGTAGCCCTGACTGCATCAAGACCAGGTTCAGATGGTGCCCTCAGCATATTCCAGCAACAGCACTGGGAAGGGGAGGAGACAGTATCAAAAGTACATTGGACCTGAATCATTTAAGCATTCTAAAAGATGATGCATAAACTCTGTTTTCATCTAGTCACTTGCTCATCAGTTACAAATGAAAGCTGAGAACAAGAAAAAAAACCCTTTTGTTTCCCCAAGAGTTTTGAATTGGCTTGTCAATCTTTCATACACAAAAGATTTGCCCACAACTGCTTGGAAATTCCAGGACAAGGTAAAGGGAGAAAGCCTGTTGCCTAGGCAATCCTCTGATCTTATTTGGATTTTTGTATTCTTTGTATTTCCCCGTGGTTGGCTGATGGAACTCTACCCTACATGCTTACTAACATGGAGTCCCTTATAAAATCACAGTAGCAGCTAAGGCAGAGACATTGCCTATCGGATGGAAGGTGTCTGCCTGTTAAAAAGAAGCCCCCTCTCATTCCCTTGCCATGGCTTGTTTCCTATCTTTTCCCCTAAGAAGTGGAGGAGCAAATTCCTGGTACGTGAAAATGCAGGAGACTGACTAGGATCGGGCAAAAATCTGTTCACTATTAGTTCATGGAAGGAATTATGGTCTATGTAATAAGGTCAAAGTAAAGAAAAGATCCACATGTTGCAATCATAGCAATGTACTGAATTGGGCTTAGGCTTTATTTAAATGTAGGCTTTATTCAAATCCTATGATAGATCTAAGGCTAGGGATATGTAGGCATACACTGTGCCATTCTCAAACATCATCTTCCAAAACAGGTTAAGTACAAATGACCAAGGATGGCAACAGTTGGGATTTTTAAATTCATCCAGTCTCTACATTTACCTTTTCTTTTTTGCTTAGCAACTCCTGTCTTCTGACTAAATATTGTGGTCACCTGTGCCTAGTAGAATACCAGGTTTTAAAAATCACTGGATCCCACAACATGCCCACCTGTCAGCATCACAGAGGAGCATCACTTGGATAGTAAAGCCCCAAATAATGAATAGTCCAGTGCACATGCTTGTGGGGTTCAAATCACACTCAAGCTCCTGCACAATCAAGGAAAACAGATTAATGTGGAACAAATAGCTCTCTTTCAGGTTAAGTGACAGAGTTGGTGAGGGGCTTCTTCACTTTTTCCAGTGGTCAATAGCTTGTTCTCAGGCATTCAAAATGAACACAATGTATCAGCAAATATTTCTTTGTAAATTGCAACATAATAAAAAATTATAGAACACCTTCTTGCACAGCCTGTGGAGAAATCAGTAGGAGCCGCTCAGACCTCTGAAGGTAGGCTGGAAGTTCTCTGTGTTCTGCCAGTTTCCTATTTCTTTGTATACCAGAATGCTTCATCTTTTATCTTCTTTCTCTTTCCTAAAACCAGTCATTTATAAGGAAAAAAAAATCTCTGGAACTGAATTGACAGACTGCAACTCAAAATATTTGTTCTGTGCCTTTAGAAATAGAGATGGAACCAGATCAGGCTGCTGCTGCAGCTTATACCTATTCCACCCTCAGTCCTTTCATCACTTGCCTGTCTGGTGGCACACCTGGAGGAGTGGGTGGATAGATGATCTGTGGCTGGTAATTTTGAAGGTGTTGAAGCAAATCTCCACACGGAAGACTGACAGCCTCTTTTGCCTCGTAAACATAGGAAGCTGCCTTATACCAGGTGCTGCCTAGGATACCGAATTTCCCCCGGGGTGTGGAGATGGATCCTGCCAAAGTAGAGGCTGTAGTCTCCTGGCGACCACCTAGGAACCGGAAGGAGGTTCAACATTTCCTGGGGTTTGCCAACTTCTATAGGAAAATTATCCCCAACTTTGTTTCCTTGGCAGCCCCTGTCACCAATGTCTTGTGAGGGAAGGTCCCCTTCCAGTGAACTCCAGCTGCTCGGCAGGCCTTTCAGGACGTAAAAGCCTGGTTCACGTCAGAACCCATTCTCCAGCACCTGGACCCCAGGATTTCATTTGCTGTGGAGACCGATGCCTCGGACTTTGCCATTGGAGCCGTGCTCCTGCAACCTGGCTCTACAGGTCCCCATCTACTGCCATGTGCTTACTATTCTTGCCAGCTGTCACCTACGGAGGACAACTGCACAATCTGGGAGAAGACACTCCTGGCCATTAAAGTGGTATTCAAACATTGGTGCCACCACCTGGAAGAGGTGGCCCATCCCGTGCAGGTGCAAACTGATAACCGCAACCTTCAGATGGCACGGAAACTCACACGGATGTAGTGGTCACAGTTCTTCGCCAGGTTTAATTTCCACCTGCAATATGTCCCCTGTGTCCATAATTGGCAAACAAACACACTTTTGAGAAAACCAGAGTATGCCTTCTCACCAGAAACAGAAATTAAGACTATGATCCTCCATCTGTAACATTTCACAGCCACCCAAATGGTCCCTTCCATGACAAACCAGACCCAGGATAGCCAGTGCCTCGATCCCCTGGTCCAGGCGCATCAGGAGGATGCAGGGGGATGGAGGAGTCCCTTCCATACTCTATGCAAGATGGGCTCCTGTACCACTGAGGGTGTCTCTACATGCCCACTGAGTCCTGTAGGGCTGAAGTTCTCCATCTATGCCATGACAAGAAACCCACCCGACACTTTGGTCTATACAAGACCTTACACCTTGTTGCCCAAGAGCTTTGGTGGCCGCAAGTGCAAACAAGGTGGATTGGTATGTGCGGACCTGTCCCGTGTGCTGTTGTGCCAAGGATCAACCAGGAAAGCCTGCAGTACTTCTTCATCGAGCACACCCGCAGGACCCTAAAAGGTGGTGTCCACGGACTTTGTCACAGCCATACCTTTGGCCAGGGGCCATACTGGTGGTGGTGGATTTCTTTGCCCAGATAGCCCATTTAATCCCTTGCCCCACTGTTCCAACTGCCAAGGAGACAGCACGCTTGCTCATAGATCATGTCTTCCATTTGCAGGCCTTCCAGATGGGATCATGTCCAACTGCAGCTCACAGTTCACTGTGTGGTTCTGGCATACTGTCTTGCACTAGCTTGACACCGCGCTTTCTCTGTCCTCAGACCATCATCCTCAGACCAATGGGCAGACGAAGCGCACAAATGTTACCCTAGAGCAATACTATGCTATGTGCTATGCCAGCTGCCAACAGGACAATGGAGTTGACCTTCTCTGCTTGGTGAAGTTCGCTAAAACGCCCTACACACCTCAACTGAGCAAACCCCTTTGCTAACTATGGCTTTCATCTATGTCTGTTCTCTGCTGTGGTCCCACAATCGGAAGTTCCAGCAGGAGACCAGTGGCTCCAGAAACTCCAGAAAGCCCAGGCACTACTCTGAGAGCAATTGGATATTGCCAAGGAAGCCTGTAAGTGGGAGACTGATAAGCACCAACAGCCAGGGCCCCCACTGAAAGTAGGAGATCGGGTCTGGCTGTCTACTCACCATCTAGCATTGCCCCGTCCTTGTTGGGTTGGATGCCAGATTCATCAGTCCCTATCTGATCACTGCTCAAGTCAACCCAGTGGCCTTTTGGCTCCAGCTCCCTGAGTCCTTCTGCATCCACCCCGTATTCTGCTGTTCACTGCTTGTTCCTGCTGGTGACATTTGGGAGGACACCACTCAAAGACCTCTGCCAGCCCTGGTGCTGGTGGACGGGATGGAGGAGTACGAAGTGGCCCAGATCCTGGACTCTTCAAGGCAGTACCTGTTTGACTGTCTAGAATATGGTCCAGAGGAACATTCCTGGGAAAATGCTTCGTTCACGGGCCTCAGCTGGTTCAGTGCTTCCACTGCCATTACCACAAGCAGCCAGATCCTCCTAGTTCAAAAGAGAGGTATGATCGGGGGGGGGGGAGTGCTGTCATGCCCTTTCAGACTTTGACAGAGGGCACGTCAGAGACTGAATTGGAGGCATACCAGGACCTGTTGTACAGAAAGAGGTTACAGTGCCAGAAACAGAACAGAGGACAGTGCCAGCTCCAACAGAGAGTCCTGCCTCTTCAGATATAGAAAAACACCAGTCTAGGCACAGGCAGCAAAGAGAGACCCAGTGTCACTCTCTCAGAATTTATAACCGGTAACAATCAACCAAGGCACAGCTGCACTAGGTTTTGGCTCTATTTAGCCGGTGTCCTTCTCCTCCAGGAGTTGTCAGAACTGACTTGACACCTTGCTGGATGCCTTGACAAATGCTCAGATTGACCTTGGACGTTCCCTTGCCATGAAACCCTTCTGGACTTTACGTTGGACTTTATTTATGACTCCTTGCTTACTGCCTGGAAGTAACAAGCTGGGAAATATTCAGTTTGTTTTATCAGCTGTGCCTTAACTGAGACAGGACAGGATGATAGGGGGGGTTGTGTGAGTTCACAGGTGATCACTCGAAAAAACACAGTTGCAGGTAAGCAACCTGTTCTTCTTCGTGGTCCCTGTGACTCACACAATTGGGAGACTAGCAAGCCTTAATACACCAATACTTAATACATAGCTTCATACACCAAAAGCACACCAACATCATGTCAAATGAATTTCATGTGAATAAACTGAAACTTTATTAACACAATAAATGAACTTCAAATTTTTTTCATACAGTAGAAGAACAAAGAACAGCTTTCCCCAAAACTGTGTCATTTCTGGCTCTATCATCCACCCTATAATGAGTAATAAAACTCAATGGTGTATATGTAGCAGCCCTACATATTTCATGCATTTGCACACCCAGTAGAAAGACTGTAGATGCAGCTATAGCTCTAGTAGAGTGACTTCTTATTTGTTGAGGAATTTCCTGCTTAGCAAGTTCATAACCAAATTTAATAATTGAAGCCACCCATTTTGAAAATCTTTGAGCTGAAACTGGCTTGCCTTTCATCTCAGAATAACAAATAGTCTGTTTGATGTTCTAAGAAATGAAGTGTGTTGCACATAAAAAGCCAGAGCTCTGCGTACATCTAAGCAGTGCAAAGTTTTCTCCATAGCCAATGATGGGTTCTGCAAATATGCAGGCAGCACTATGTGGAAAGACGAAACATTTTTTGGTAGAAAGGTAATGTCTGGTCTCAGGACCACTTTTTCCTTATGAAATCTTAAATTCAGAGGATCAACTTTAAGTGCGCATAGTTCACCAGCTCTTCTAGCTGAATTTACCGCTACAAGAAACACTGTCTTCCAAGACAGAAAATGAATATCACAGGTTGTCATAGCTTCAAATGGTTTGAATGTCAATCGCTACAAAACTAACGGTAAATCCCAACCAGGCACTGGAGATTGGGCAGGTAGATGAAAATGTTTATAATCCTGTAAGAATCTTTTTACCAAAGGCTCAGTAAAACAGGATGGTTTACCTTTTTTGTTAAAGATTCCATGAAATTGCTGCCAAGTAATATTTTACAGAGAACAAAGAAAGTGCCTGTACAGATAACAATGACAAAAAAAGAGAGAACACGTAGAGTACTGCAGGTAGCAAGATCAATATCACTGACATCAAGGTAACGACAGAACTTCTCCCCACCTGTATGCATATAATCTCGATGTAGATGGTGTATGAGCAGACAGAACAATCCTCCTGACAGACACAGGTAAGTCATCTATCCTAAAAGATCCTAAAAGATTCCATGCAATCAGTTGTGCAGACTGAATGTCGACGTGGAAGATGGTGCTGTAGTGAATGCTTATTAAATGTGGTCTGCACAGCAACATTAGATACTGTCTTTTGGACAACTGAATCAGGGGTGCAAACCATGGCTCTTGCTCTGTCAAGTATTGCTCTTGCACTGTCTTATCTTGGCAATGACCTTTGTGATGAGTGGAAAAGGTGGAAAGCATACACTATCGATCCCGACCAGTCGAACAGGAAGGCATCCCCTAGAGAGTGATTGTCTGTCCTTTGACAAGAACAGTACTGATTGGTTCTTCTTGAAGTGAACAGATCTATTTGAGGGAAAAGCCCTCAAATAGATCTATTGGAATAGATCTTTTAGGATACTGCTGTTCATCTTCCACTAATGACAACATAGTGGGGTTCTGCTGAGTGTGTCTGACAGAAGATTCTCTTTCTCTGGTACATGAATTGCTGAAGGTAGATTTCATGTTTCAGACATCAATTCCAAAATTGAAGTCAGAAAAGCGTGACTGAGTACCTCCTTGCTTGTGTGTTGTCCGTTACAATCTGTACTGATTTTCCTTGACGATCATAGAATCATAGCATTGGAAGAGACCACAGTTGCCATCCAGTTCAACCCCCTGCCATGCAGGAACCCACCTCAAAGCACTCCCAACAGATGGCCATCCACCCTCTACTTAAAAACCTCCAAAGAAGGAGATTCCACCACACTCCAAGGCAGCATATTCCACTGTTAAACAGTTTTAACCATCAGGAAGTTCTTCCTGGGGTTTAAGTGAAATCTCTTTTCCTCTAGTTGGAATCCATTGCTCTTTTCCCTAGTCTCTGGAGCAGCAGAAAAAGCCTGCTCCTTCCTCATGACATCCCTTCTAATACTTAAACATGGCTAGCATGTCCCCTCCTAATCTTCTCTTCTGCAGACTAAACATACCCAGTTCCCTAAGTCACTCCTCATAGAGCATGGCTTCCAGACCCTTCACCATTTTGGTCACTCTCCTCTGGACACACTCCAGCTTGTTGATATCCTTCTTGAATTGAGGTGCCCAGAACTGGACACAGTATTCCAAATGAGGTCTAATCAAAGTAGAATAGAGTGCTACCACTACCTCCCTTGATCTAGACACCATACTCCTATTGATGCAACCAAGAACCTCATTGACTTTCTTGGCTTCTACATCACATTGCTGACTCATGTTCAGCTTGCGGTCCACCAAGACTATCCAGTCACATGTCTCCCATCCAATATTTGTGCATTCAATTTTTTCTGCCAAAGTGTAGGACCCTATATTTCTCTCTGTTGAAATTCGTTTTGTTAGCTTTGGCTGAGCTCTCCAATCTACTAAGGTCATTTTGAATTTTGATCCTCTCCTCTGACATATTAGCAACCCCTCCCAATTTGGTGTCATCTGTGAACTTGATCAAGCATGCCCTCTATTCTCTCATCCATCATTGATGAAGATGCTGAATAGCACTGGGCCCAAGACAGAACTCTTTAGCACCCCACAAGTCAATTCTCTCCGGGACGAAGAGAAGCCATCGGTGAGCATCCTTTGAGTTCAGTCAGTCAACCAATTCCAAATCTACCTAACAATCCAACCTGCATTTTCTTTGCAAGAATGTCATAAGGAACTTTGTTGCTGGAAGATGTTGCTGGAAGGCATGGAATCATTTTATGACTGCCTTGAATTCTAGGATGTTGATATGCAGGTGTTTTTTGGAGACTGTCCAACGACCCCATACTATTAGACTTTTAGTATGGGCTCCCCATCCTTCAGGTGATGCATCTGTTGTTACTGACAACGAAAGCAGTGGAAGCAAGAAGGGCATTCCTAGAACATTGTTTGGATTTTTCCACCAATTTAGAGACCAAATTACTGGTCTTGGTACTGTTAGAAATTTGGATTGATGATGATGGATAGGATTGAAATCGTCCAGAAACCACTGCTGAAGTGTCCCCGTGTTCAGTTTGACATAGATTTACAATTGTAATTGATGCCATCAGTCCCAATGCTATTTGTATTGTTCTCGCTCTTGTTCAATGGTATCAACAAAGTCCTGCAAAACAATGTAATATATTTTGTCATCTGTCGTCAGACAAAAAAACTCACTGTAGAATGGAGTCTAGTATTGCTCCTATGAATTTGATCCTTTTGGTAGGTATAAAGTTTGATTTCCTGTAATTGATCATTAAACCCAATGTCTGAAGCAAATTAATTGTCATTGTCAAGTCTATTACAAGTTTCTTTTGAGACAACACTACTATCAGCCAATCACCTATATAGGGAAACAGAATGATACCCTTTTGATGGAGAAATGCTGCCATCACTGTCACGCCTTGGTAAAAACTCTTGATGCTGTGCTGATACTGAATGGGTGCACTCAAAATCAATAAGCCTGTTGGCCTACAACAAAGGCTAGAAACCTCCTGTGTTCAGGTCTTATTGTTATATGGAAGCATGTGTCTTTTAGGTCCAAAGTTGCAAATCAGCTGTCCTTTTTCAGCAGTGGCATTACGGATGCAAGAGTTACCATTCAAAACTGCTTTGGATGGATGTAATAGTTGACGCCTCTGAGATCTAGAATGGGGCAAAGGCTGCCATCTTCTTCTGAGAGAAGGAAGCATTTCGATGAAAATCTGCTTTTGCATTATACTTTGGAAATATTTCTACGGCTCCCTTCTGAAGTGACCTTGCAATGTCTTTTTCCAGTTCTGGAGATTGAGACATCCAGTGAATCCTTCCTGTCAGTAGTAGACAACTGAATTTTATAGCATAACCTTTGTCTACAATGTCTAGAACCCAACAGTCCATCGTTACAATATCCAAGCATGGTGGAATTTTTAAGTCTGTCCCCAAACAGGGGAGAAGAAACTGATTGTCTTGGTTAGTTATTTCCTTTATTTCTGTAAAAACTGTAAAAACTGTAAAAACTGCCAGAATTTCAATACACTTCCACATTCCCACCACATATGAAAGTAGGAGTCAATTTCTTGACAACCCCTCCAGCATAGGTTAGAATGATTAACATTTATTTGAGTCAATTTTAATGGAGTTAAATAACGTCTCCAAACTTATAAAAATTTGCCTTAATTCTTACATAAATCTCAATATTCTCATGTTCCATATTTTAACCCAATTCTCAATATTAATTATTCCGCTAAAATCCCTGCTCTCATACTATTTTGAGTGTATCCTGTGATTCATCCTCTACAGACAATAATTTATCAATTTTTTTTACTAAACTTTTATTTTATTTCTATCTCTTCATTTCGTACTATCATTTCTGCAAACTTTGTAAGCTTTCTATATTTATATTTCTATATTTATCATTTTTCTTTATCCATTCTTTTGTCCAATTCTCTGTATATAATTATACCATGACCACTGTTCCTAATAAATCTTTCATTTGTTCTTTAGTCCTCATTTTGCTTACCCAATCTTTTAATCTAATAATTTGCTTTTCTCTTAATAACTGCTAAATATCTCAAGTTACCTGGAAATTTTTTATATTCACTACTGGACTTAGTAATGAATATATTGGACTAATCTTTTTTTAATACCAAACAACAACATGTTTCTAAGAAATAGGTTCTTAATTCCTTTAACTTTATCCCTATCTACTTGTCAAAAAAAAAAAAATTATCTGGACTCAAATTCAATTTTAATGATTCCACATCCCACCATATTAATCTACTTGGGTGTAAAATGATATGCTCTATATGTCTTATTTGGCTACATAATAATTCCACAAATTAGGGAGACCTAATCCTCCTTCCCTTTGTATTTTATACCACCTCTTATTAATCCTTGGCTTTTTATCTCCATTACAATATTTATTAATATTTTGCCAAACCTTAATCTCTTTATTTCTATTGGTATCATCCCTAACAAAAAATCTCAGGCAAAATGTTCATCTTAATCAATGCTATTCTTCTAAATCATGAAACTTTGATTTTTCTATATTCAGATTACTTTTAATTTTTAGAGTTGTTTTTAAAATAATTTCTTCTAATTTTTCTAAGTTTTAGAGATATTTATACCTAAATAATTAATAAATTATTGAATTTTGATACTTACCTTTTTTCTTAATTGATTCTTGCTTTTCTGTACTGTAAATACAATCTCTGATTTTTTTAAATTTATCTATAGTTCAGTATTATCTCCAAATTCTTTCAGATGTATTTTTATTCTGTCCATAACTTGTAAAAGATTTTCTACTGTTAATAGAGTTATCTGTGAATAAACTAATCTTAATCCTATTCTTGTACCCAATACCCTCAACTAATTTGTCTCCTCTAATCACATTTGCTAGCAATTCTATTACCAATGAAAATAATATTGGGGAAAGGGGACAACCCTGTCTACTATCCTGGCTAGATTTATCTGCTCTGTCACACCATCGTTAACTATTACAGTTGCCTTATTACCTGACTATAATTGATTAGTTCTCTAAATTTTTATCCAAAACCTAATAATTCTACAATCTTCTTTAACGTTAGCGATTCCACACAATCAAAAGCCTTAAAGATATCTAAACATAATATATCTGCTTTTAATTTTTGTTCCTTTATATAATGCATCACATTTAATACTCTTCTAGTCAAGTTTCCCATTTGTCTACCTACTATAAAACCATTCTGGTCTTCACTGATATAATTGGCTACAAATTTATTCATTCTATTTGCCAAGATTGCCGTAAATATCTTAGCATCTTGATTAATCAAGGAGATAGGTCTATATGACCCAGGATCAGTTGAATCTTTATTTGATTTTGGGATTAATGTAATTAAAGGCTGTTTCTATGATGCACGGATTTCTTCACCTTCTAATACATTATTATAAGGAAACTTTAACCAAGGCAGTAACATTGCTTTAAAAGTCTTATAGTACTCTGGACCTAATCCATCCAATCCTGGAGTTTTACCCACTTTTAGTTTATCAATAATTTTTTCAATTTCTTCTTCTGCTATGGATTGCTCCATTAAGTTCCTATCTTCTTGAATTTTTTCCAAGTTTTTCTCAATATATTCACTTATCCTCTCCTCAGTATATAGTTTTTGATAGAACTCTTGGAATACAACCAATTTATCTTTCATCAAATTACAATATCTCCCAAATTTATCCCCAATCACTCCAATTATATTCTTCAGTTTCTTAATATGTGTGGACCTGGCTAGCACTTTCGAATTTTTATTAGTAAACTCAAAAAATTCCCTCCTTAAACAAAATAAATTTCTTTGAATTTTTTCCATTTCTATATTCTCTACCTTCTTCTTTTTTGCTTGCAATATCAATAATGTTTGCTTATCCCTGTTTCTTAAATATTTCTTTTCCAGCTCACTTACCTCTCCCTCCATCTCTCTCACATGTTTTTCTTTTTGCCTTTTAAGTTTATATGCTTCCCTGATACTGATCCCTCTCATAACTGCCTTCATGGCATCCCATATCACTTCTATCTTACCTCTCCATCATTTATTGTCCATATATTCATCATTTCTTTTGTTATCTTCTCCACAATACTTTTCTGTTGAACAATATTAATATCTTCCATCTTTTAACTTGTTTGTAATTCTCTTTTATACTAACAGCCATATTCATTGCAGCATGATCAGTCACCTTTATATTACCTATTTCTGTGTTTACCACTCCTGACGTTAAACTCTTTGACACAAATATATAATCTATTCTTGAGTACGTTATGTACAGTTATGTACTGGTGAATAGAAGGTATACTTCTTTTCATCCCCTTTCATTTCTCTCCATACATCTCTCAAATCTGTCTTATTATTCTACTTAAAACTGTCTCTTTGTTGTTAATCTCAGATTTAACAGAATTTATCTTTCTCCCTATCCATAACCAGATTAAGATCTCCTGCCAAAATCACAAATCCTTTTCTAATATCTTCCATTTCTTTAAATACATCCCTATAAAAGGCAGATTAATTTTCATTTGGAGAATAAACATCAATTAAAGTATAACTTACTTCCCCCGTTGTACCTTATATCATTACATATCTACCATTGTCATCCCTTTTCATTTTTGTCACATTGAATTCACATCTCTTAGAAATAACAATTGCCACGCCTCTAAATTTGGAAGTTCCACAATATTTTACATACATACATACATACATATATATATATATATATATATATATATATAAATCCCAGGTAGCTTAAGTTCATTCAGACCTTCACTCAACTGAAAGGTCTCCTGCAGAAATACAATATCTGCCTTGTCCTACTCAACAGTGCTTCTATTCTTCTTCTCTTTACAACAGATCCTAGGCCTTTCAAATTTAAAGTTATAATTTTAATGGTATTAACCATATTTATATCATTCCAGTTCTCTTTCATGGTCCCATAGTGAAAAAGCACCCACAAAAATTAATAAAAATGCAAACCTCACTCCCTCCAAATCCCCCATTTTCCACCCTAAGCCAACCCCCAAACATATATAAGCATCTTCCCTCTTGATCTTCTGTGGTTCCATATCTTTGGACACAGTCTGACACCAGACTCTCAAGGGGGGGGAGGGACTCATCTGGATTTTGAAAACACAATAAATATCTACCCCCCCCCATTGACTTGTGCAATTCCACCCTCCTACCTATAACCAAGTTCTTGAAGACGGAAGTCCTTAAAGTACCTTAAAAATGTGATTGTTGATCCTCACTAGCGGTTACTAACCTTGTCATTGTAAATAATATAATTTTAAATGGTTCAATAAAAAATAGAATAAAAAAAAGTATCTTTATTTTGATGCTCCCCCCACTGCTCCTTGTTAATTTTCCTCTGGAACACCTGCTAGTTGATCTCCATTCTTCCTTTCTTTTTCTCCATTTTTCAGATTTCTTGGGCCAGCTATGAGTCATCCATCAAGCCCCAATCTTGCAGCAAACTTAATCCTTGTTCCAAAGAAGACACCTTACAAAATTCCCATTAAACCACACTCTCAAAAAAACTGGATATCCCCAGCTATATTTTATCTGATTTTTTATCAATATAGCTGTTACTAATTTCAAATTTTGTCTCCAATGGATAGTTTCAGAGCACAAATCCTGGAAGACTTGAATTGAAGCTCCTTTATATGTTAGCAGTCCAACTTTTTCTCTCACAACTTTCATAAATATTTCCTTTTTAAAAAAGTTATTGAATCTGATCACAATGTCCCTTGGAAACATTTTTCCACATCTACCCAGATGATGTATTCTCTCCAGATCTTCCTGATTTAACTTCAAAGCAGGTGCTATTGTCTGTAACCAACGCATAACAATATCTTTGAGATTCCAATATTTTTCCAGCTCTGGAAAGCTGCACAAATGAACATTAGATCTCTGATCCTGGTCTTGAATTTGAATCATTTTTTTCCTCCATTTCAACAAACTCCACTTGCTGACTGTGGATCTGTGCTACGTTATCTCTAGTTGATTTTTCAATTTCATTCACTTTTAAACTTAAAGCCTTTACTTGATCTTTAACTTCTGTTAATGATGTATGGAGTTCAGTTTTAATTTCTATAATTGTCTCATCCTTGTTTTGTGTTATTTGAATCATTATTGAAGCTTCCAATTCTTTTTTAAGATCTTTGGAATATTTTTCTAGTAGTTTTTTAAATTCACTAAGTAATTTGTCTTCTTTAGCCATATCAACTGTGGTGCTGTGAACTTGATCTGTATTAGTACTGGAATTGTTTCTCAAAAAGCCTCTATCTCCTTTCTGCAACACCTCTGGATTCTAACTGGTAAGTCTATGTTCAGTTATAGAGGTAGGACTTCCTCCTTCGTGCTTGTTGTTATTCTCTACGGTTCCTTTGTTTGTCTTACAAACACCTGTTGAACTTCCTGCTTCCTGTGACTCAGCAGCTTTGCACATCATTTCCGGCTGCTTATCAAAGGCTTCAGTCTCTGGTTTTTCAACACAGTAAATCAACTTCCTCCTTCACATTCCTTTCTTTAATCTCTGCTCTCTGTAATCTTTCTAAAGAGCAGTCTAAAGCATGCGTTCTAAGCCAAACTGGAGCTGTTTGTCTTTTTGCTTGTCCTTGCCTCGACATATAATCTAATCTTCAACAGCAAAAGAGTAAGGAGGCTTTTTCCAAGCTAACAACTTCGCTCAACATTTGCTTCTCTTATTCTTTATCCAGAATTGAACTTTACTTGCAGCATTGTCATCTATGGTAGGATTATTCTTGTAGCTTCTTTTTCATCTGAAGGGAGTAACTCCTTTTAGCTGCTGCTCATAACAGAACTGGATGCCCCCCCCCCCGCTGAAAGGGATATTAAAGACTGTTGATGTAGTGACTAAAATCTTGGACATCCCCTAATTTAGAAGATTCTCTTTGTGTGCCATCAAAGAGTCTTGTCTCCTCCTCTTTAGATGACTTCTGATATTGTTGGGAACTCGTAATTACTCTTCAACATTGAGGTGTTAAAGATCAAGATCTTGACCTTTGGTAAGTAGAAAAACAGTATCTACTGCTTGAATCTCCATGGTACCTTTAATATCTCCTCAATGCACAGATCAAGGTGAAGAAGGTGGAGTTCTTCTGCAACCTCAAGTTGCCTGAGACTCTCCCTGTGCACTTGTCCAAGTTGATAATGAACACTGGCCTTCCAACAATGGCTCCTGCTGTATGAGAGAGCCCACTGATAGGTGTGGAGAGGATTCCATAATTTCCCCTTCTGACACCATCTGTATTTCTTCAATGTTGTATCAAGTCAGTACAGGATCATTTTCCAACTGTTGTTTGGGAGACAGAGACATTTTCTTATTTGGCTACACCAAGGCAATATTTTCCTGCTGGGAAGGGGAAGTTTGAGGTGCAATTCGAACCAAGGCAGAAATTTGCAGACAGTTCTTTTTCTGCTTTTTATGAGGCTCTGTTGATATGGAGTTCTTCATTTTCCTCTTCCTTTCTTTCTCCTTGTTATTGCCATAGAAGCTGCAGAAGAGGTTTAATCTTTATAATCAGCTTTATGGCTTGTCGACACCGAAGTTTTCGGGTCCTGAGACAGTGACGTAGAGTGAGATCTTGATCTTGGAGGTGTTGTATGGTGTCGCGATGAGGAGACAGTTGAAAAGTGGGCGAGCTTAGATGTATAGTGGGAGGCCTTAGAAAGTGGATCAGAAGCAGTCAGTATGTTCTTCCACAACAGGGCTTTTAGACAGGCTGCCCTATTATGTCTGGTTTGTGGGGTAAATAGTTGACAGTGCCCACAAGAACCAATGTTACGGCCCTCATCCAAAGGAGGCACTTAGAATGGCTGTCCTTATCTAGAATTTGCCTCTACATGAAGTGCAATGCCTGAAAAAACAAGTTGCCATCACACAGTAATACCAAACCAGTCCATTAGTCAAAATCCATAACCCAACAATCCGATAATTAGTCATTAACACAATCTGTTCCAAAACCAGGCCAAAATGCCAAAAAGACTCAAAAGCATATGAAAAACCTTGTCAAAAAAAAGTTAATGTGATCAACACTGAGAGAAAGGCTCCTTAGACATTGCTGCCATGGTGGAAGAAAAGAAACTGACAATTATAGCAGGAGAAGGTCTTTATACCCTCGGGAGATGGGGGAGGGGTTAACCACCAAGACATCTATCCCTACGGCTCAAGAAGCTTCCAAATGCTGTACTGCACAGGCACAGATAACTCAATTGTTTAAGTCACAGAGACCACAAAGAAAAAATGCATCTTAGTGGCTGATGTAAAAGAAGGTATCTGTCATGTGTGATTACACATGTGTGCCTTTTAGCTCCCAAGAAAATACACAGGGTTTTACCAATGCATTTAATGAGGCATATTAAGCATGATTACAAATGGTTGCTCAATCTAACTTTCACATCATACAGTTTAGTTTCATCTTTCTACATTTGCATACTTTCAACTCCCATTGGTAAATTCTTCGTATCTTCCCTCTTCCCAAATTTCCATTGGTCACTTAGATGTCTTAATTTTCAAACTTTGAACTAATGTATCTCTGTTATTTTTGTTATTTACTTATATAATTTTACATTGGTCAGGTTTCTTGTGCTGTCTGTTCTCAGGATCTTCTTTTTGTTTCTTTTTCAGTAGGTTGTAATTCTTTAACAGCTTCCCTATGAAATGCAATACACGTAATCCACATTTACAGCTTAGGGACTTCCTGGCCATACATAGAATCACCCATTGATTGCTACACTTTAAAACTAACAACCCAGCTCTATTTTAACACCTAAGCCAAATGCTACTACAATAATCTAAGTTAAAATACCAAGAACATAACTACACTAATAATTTTGAATACAACTTCTTACACATAAACATGGATTTATAACACTTGTTACTGCCCTGGCTAGTCCGAGCTTTGGAAATATTAAAAGATATCCTCTTGATATCATAATTTGGCTTTGCTTGTCTATTCCCTTCCATGTGCTCGCAAGGCCACTGGACAAGCATGTAAACAAGCTCGGCCGTTAATTGCCGTAATATTCCTGGATAATTCAGGCAGGCCAGAAAATAGCTGATTTACTGCTTTAGGAGACCTCCAGGCAAGTACTCTAATCAGGTATGCACGCAACCTACAAAAAAGCCTCTGCCCCACGCTGGCAGCTTGATGGGTAACCTATACAATACCCAAGCACTCTGTGTTTGCATACTGGCTACTCTATTGAGAACCGCTACGATAACTCAATCATTCAGATTCTGACCTTTCGGAGGCTTTGTCTCCAACTCCAAATCTATTGTTTTCCCCCAAGTACGGCATAGCCTGCAGTCACAATTCTCTTATAAAAACTCTTGATTCTGAGACCTTCCTTGGAACACTCCCGAGTTTCAACCCGCCTTGCTGCCGCTTTGCTTGGTGAGCATCCCCTCAGCTCCACGTGCTGAGCTACATCGCACCCCAGCTTCGCTCTCTATTTTTCTGGGCTTCAGGACAGGTGAAGTGTCACCCAAACCAGCAATCCCTCTAAAAATCCCTCTATAACACTCCAACCTTTTATTTTCTTTATCTTGTATGAGTGTGTCACATACACTGTTTTGCTTGTTTCATAAACATCATTTATTGTTTCAACTGTTGTGTGCCACTTGACTCAACCCCATCCTGTAGACATAGGGTTCAAGATCTCACTACGTTACCCTGCCTCTCGTAAAGCTAAGAAGTGCTCTGAGCTAATTTTCCCCACCTTTAGTTGAGCACATTTTGGTGTCCCTCCCGGGACCCTCAGTTCACAGGGTAACACACTGTCAATTATGTCAGGAAGCACAGCTGACATGACAGTACCCATTATCTTCTCTCAGAGTATCCTGAGCAAAACCAAAGCTCAACAATGCCCAAGAACACCCCTACAGCCAGTTAGCAGCAGAGGGAGGCAGACAGAGAAGGGTGGGTGGGTGGGCAGAAAACTGCTTCTGGTCAAACTTAATGTGAAACAGGACATGAGGGGAAGCTATGTAAATGGACCCAGAGTTAAGGTTTGTCATTGCCTTTCTCTGAAGTACAGTCTCTACAGCATCTCATATTTTTCGCTAGTCCCTCATCCTACTATGACCAAGCCTGATCTTGCTTAGCCTCTGATGCCTTCAGAGAATTTAAGGCTAGCTTTCTCTGATAATTGTGTTGTGTTTCAAGTTTTTCTGACTTAAGGGGACTGACCCTAAGGTGATATCATGGGGTTTTCTTGGCAAGATTTGTTCAGAGCAGGTTTCCTTTTGCTTTCCTCTGAGACTGAGAGAGTGTGATTTGCCCAAGAGCATCCAGTGGATTTCCACGGCTAAGCAAAGATTCTAGTCCTGGTTTCCAGTTGTAGTCCAACACTTAAATCGCTACAGTGTGGCACTGATATATATCCATTAAGTTAATTATTGAATAGGCTGTTGTGGGTTTTCCGGGCTTTGAGGCCATGTCCTATTAGTATTTGCTTCTGACACTTCACCTGCATCTGTGGCTGGCATCTTCAGAGGATCTGGTGGCCTCAAAGCCCGGAAAACCCACAACAACCTATGGATTCTGGCCATGAAAGCCTTTGACTTCACATTAATTATTGAACTTTTAAATCACATCCTTTCTTCTGGGATTGTATTATCAATGCAATAAGGCCAACAACTGTTATTTTGCGAACAATTTCAGCAGTTAGAACCCTGCAGCAAACACTGGCTTGTCAATCACAATTTGACCCATACATTTATGCCAAATTGACTTTATGGGGGAGTCCAGAGTTGAAAATTGGTAAGGAACCATTTTTTTGGAAGATGCAGGCTGATAATGAGATTGCTTTCTTAAACCAGATACTTGATGTTCATGAATTTCTGCTTTTTTCAATTTTGTAAGAGAAACTGAAATTTTATTAGATAAACGGCAATATCTACAACTGAAACATTTGCTCCAATCCAGATTTGGCTCTGCAGCTTTAAGTGCATCTGAGATTCCCTTAACATTAGAGACATTTTGAGGCCAACCAAGTATCCCAACCAACAATTTATCTATATAAATTTTGATTATCTATTAATAAGTATATAGTGAGATTTACAGCAAGAAAACAATAGAGAACTAGAATACCAATTTCTGACTAATCAATGGCCATTGCTTTTAACTAGATAGCTATAGATCTCCTACTAAACGTCGCACAGTAGAAATTGCTCTTTCAAGTATATTGATATATTCCTATTGAGAAAAGTGCTTTCCAAATCAGCAAATTATTGGAGATGTAATACTATTAATGCTTTGTTAACACATATGTTTTGGAGTTGTTCCATAGTAGCCACATTTTGGAAAAAAGTAATGACATAATTAAATTTGGTTTTGGAAAGTTGATATTCATGCCTAGAAATGTTCTTCTGAATTATTTACCTTTTTCTTGGAAGTTAACAAATGGCCTATGCAAACGGATTTTTTGCATCATTTGACTCTTAGAAGGTTCAAGGCTGATGGTTCATTAGTGGAAAGATAATTTTTCTCCACTTGAGATCAATGGGTAGGAAATCTAACAACACTTGCAACATTTGACAGAAAGATTTACAGATGAAGTTTACAAATGGACTTACATTTCAACATTTGGTCAGTTTTTATAGAAACTTAGGATTAATGTGGCTATTTTCCCTCATTTTGTGTTTTTAATTTCCTGCCTTTGTTATACTGTAATATTATTGTATGTAACCAAGATCTCTACTGAATTTCAAAACTAGTAAAACAAAAACAATAAATGCAATAAGTCTGTGGCATTATTGCAGATGACATAATGCATTAAATATTTATCTATGCAACGTACTTTTTAACAAAGAGAGAATTTTTGGTTATTTTTATCAAAAAGTCAGTGATTTTCTAAAAGAGATTAAGTGTTAAGGACTCAGCCGTCATGGTAGTCACAATGTGACCAATGCTAATTACTGCTTGTAACAACGGATTGAATATCAATTCGCTTGAAACGATGTATTGCATTTCAATGGTGAGAAAGGTCTAGACTGGGGATCCGAGGCTTCAGGTGTGAAGTCGTAACACAGGGAATCAGTAGAAACGGGAAACATTAAGGACAAATGTACAATCCCAGGAATGCATTGTAAACAACCCAAAGGGCAGATATGAAACCTGGGAAGATGTTAGGCTCCCAAGATCAAAGTATGCAAACATCCATCGTCCCTGGGAACTGTTTGAGGTTTGGGAAATGGAATGACACTTATGGCACCATTAACTGAAACTATTTGTATGCAAAAGTATCTGGTTTTATACAACCTGATTGCTAATCAATATAGCTCAGCCTTAGCAACTTTTCCAACTGCTATGCATTAGTTGTGCCTCAATAAACACAATAAAAACTGCTAAACTCTGAGTGTTTATTGGGGAAACTAGAATAATAGAATATGAGAAATTGGAAGAGACCTGAGGGGCTATCCAGTCCAACCCCCTGCTATGCAGGAACATACTCAACGTACTCCCAACAGATGACCATCCAGCCTCTTTTTAAAAACCTCCAGAGGAGGAGACTCCACCACACTCCCAGGCAGCATATTCCACTGCCAAACAGCTCTGACCATCAGGAAGTTCTTCCTGAGGTTCAGGTGGAATCTCTTTTTCTGTAGTTTGAATCCATTGCTCCTTGTCCTAGTCTCTGGAGAAGTGGAAAACAAGGTAGTTTCCTCTTCAAAATGACATCCTTTCAAATATTTAAAGATGGCTATCATGTCCCCTCTTAACTTTCTTTCCTGTAGACTAAATATCCTCAGTTCTCTAACACGCTTCTCATAGGGCGTGGCTTCCAGACTCTTCACCATTTTGGTCACCGTACTCTGGACATGTTTCCGCTTGTCAATATATTTCTTGAATTGTTGTGCCCAGAACTGGACACAGTATTCCAGATGACGTCTAATCAAAGCAGAATAGAGTGGTACCACTACTTTTCTCAATCTAGATGCCATATTCCTATCGATGCAACCAAGAAACACATTGGCTTTCTTGATTGCTTCATCACACTACAGAGTCATGTTCAGTTTGTGGTCTGCTAAGGCTCCTAGATCCCTTTCACATATACTGTTGTGAAGCCAGGTGTCTCCCATCCTATATCTGTGCATTTCATTTTTATCTGCCTAAGTGTAGGACCTTACATTTCTCCGTGTTGAAATTCATTTTGTTAGCCTTGGCCCAACTCCATAATTTGTAAAGATCATTTAGTTAGCCACCACATAATAAGACACACCCTTCCCACTTTGAATTCCTACAATGAGCTCCCTAAAAGGAGAATTTTATCAAGTGCTGCCACCATAGTCTAACAAACTCTTCCTTGAGCTGATTCTTCTGGATGTGTCAAACTACAATGGCCAAATTCCCCCACCACCAGGCCTTCCCCTTCCTTTTTTTTAAATATTTTTATTGAGTATTTAAAATGAAAAGAAAGAAAAAAAAACAGAAAAACAACATTAAACACTGTGGCATAGCTAGAGCTTTTGCCATCCAGGATGGTCCCTGAGTTTGCTGTCCCTCTCAATACACACCAAAAATGCCACAAAAAGTCAAAATGACATATAAGAAAATAAATTAAAAATTCAAAACTAAACTAAAACAGTACGTCCATTTATGAAGTAAAACTTGCTTGTAGCCACTCATTCTGCTGCCACCTCCCCACCCCTACCCCATTCCTGCAGGCCAAGGCTTCATGTTTTAGCTGATAAAAACTGGCAGGATACAACAAGACCTATTCCTATGCCCCCCTCCCTCACACACCCCCTTGCCTATGTTCCAAAAGCTGAAGTGTCGTGACTTACAAAAAGACTCCAAAACAGAGCAGTAGCTGGCATAACAGAGAAAGATGTCTTCAGCTTTCCAGATCCACCACCGCCACTCTGAACACACACACACCCCGTCCCCATTCCCCTCAAATGTTTTAGTGGAAATCCACTGTTCCAGAACAAACCATCAACATACTGTGTCTTAACAGTGGTACTGGAGTGTTCAATGTGTATTAGAATTTACACAAAGAAGTCAGGATCTTTTTCCTATTTACAGTGCTGCCACATTTTTTGTGTATTTTGTGGGTTCAAAAGCCCACCGTCCACTGGTAAGCTTCTCAGTCTCCCAATGTGTGAGGCACAGAGACCACTAAGAAGAACATGTTGCTTACCACAGTCCCTGCACCAAGCAATCTTGCTCTAGTTTGCCTCAACACTTTCTCAAGCAAATTTGGCCAATTTGATTAGTTTATAAAAGAACAGGTTGCTTACCTGTAACTGTGGTTCTTCGAATGGTCATCTGTGCCCTCACACATTGGGATCTTTGCGCATGCGCGTTAGCTTTCGGAAAGTTCCAGAGCTGAGCAGTTTGGCAGGAACCCCTCCCCCTTTACATACTGAGCATGCTCAGCCCGCCAAGCCAACAATCTCTCCTCAATTTTGAAGTCCGCCGAAGCAGGACCTGAAGAGGGGAAAGCTGGGCAGGTGTGTGTGAGGGCACAGATGACCACTCGAAGAACCGCAGTTACAGGTAAGCAACCTGTTCTTCTTCTTTGTGGTCTCTGTGCCTCACACATTGGGAGACCGAGAAGCTTACCAGTGAACGGTGGGTCAGGTCCTAAAGAATGGAGGACAACACCACAAGGCCAAAGTGGGCACCCCGTAGAGCCTGGCTGTCCAAACGGTAGTGGTGCACAAAGGTCAAGGGTTGTGACCAGGTAGCCACACGACAGAGATCCTGCAGGTCAACCCCTCTCAGGAGAGCTGCTGAAGAGGCCACGGCTCTAGTGGAGTGAAAACGGAGTAGGGCTGGCGGAGGTTGTTTAGCCAGTTCATATGCCAGGAGAATGATCTGGGCCACCTACTTGGAAAATCTTTGGGTGGACACCTTATGGTCCTTTCAGCGACCACCATAACAAAGAGATGGGGAATCTGATGAAAAGATGAAGTCCGTTGAATGTAGAAAGCCAGAGCTCGTCGAGCATCAAGCAAATAAAGAGATTGCTCCAGAGAAGTAGCTGGGTCAGGATAGAAAATGGGAAGGATGACATCCTAGTTGAGATGTAAATCAGAGACAACCTTAGGGAAGAAGATGATGTCTGGCCCCAGGACCACCTTGTCACGATGGAAGACGAGGAAGGGCTGATCCAACTGCAGCACGGTAAGCTCACTTGCTCGCCTTGCTGAAGTGACAGTGACGAGGAAGGCCGTCTTCATAGAGAAGAGCCTGTCATCAGAAGTAGCCATAGGCTCAAAGGGCGGTTGCATCAGCTGAGAGAGCACCAAGGACAGCAACCAAGGCAGAAGTGGTGGAGTGACCGGAGAATAAAGGTGTTGTAACCCTTTCAAGAATTGCTTGAGGGTGACATCACAGAACAGCGCAGCCAAAGGGGTCCCACATGGCTGGTAGGCTACGATGGCCAAGAGATACACCCTAAGGGAGGAGAAGACCAGGCCCTGTTCCCGAAGGTGCAAGAGAAAGTGTAGCACGGTAGGTAGAGTGACAGGCGATGTGGGTTCGTGACGAGCATCAGTGAAGGCCAGGAACCTCTGCCACTTGTAGCGGTAAGATCGGGGTGTAGACTCCTTCCTAGCCGCCGTGAGTACATCCCATATAGCTGGAGCATCTAAGGGATTATCCACCACTCATGGAGACACAGGAGTGGCAGGTCCGGATGCAGCACAAGACTGTCTGGGTGCGAGAGAAGGTCTGGCACTGATGGGAGCTTCAAAGTGCGGCCTCAAGCGGCCCTGAAGAGGGGCCCGAACCAATGCTGCCTCAGACAATACGGGGCCACCAGGATGGCGTCGGCACGATCGGAGAGAATCTTGAGGACCACTTGACCTAGAAGCAGGAACGGTGGAAACCTGTAGAGCAGCTCCTTGTCCCACTGGAACTGAAATGCGTCCCCGAGACAGCCCCAACCTAGGCTGGCCCTTGAGCAGTACCCGGGGCATTTCTTGTTCCGACTGCTCACAAAGAGATCGACAGATGGAATGCCCCAGCGAGACACTATCTTCTGGAATGCGGCATCGGAGAGGGACCACTCGTGATGACACGAGGTGTCCCTGTTGAGCATGTCCACTGTGACATTTTCCCAGCCTGTTAGATGGACGGCAACAGGGTGAATGCGGAGCGGTATGCACCAGCCCCAAAAGCGAAGGGCTACGTTGAGAAGGGTGGTGGAGTGGATGCCTCCCTGCCTGTTCACATAGCAGACGGCCGTCGTGTTGTCCGACAGGATCTGCACCATTCGGCCGACAACAAGGTTGCGAAAAGCTCGCAACGCCTTCAGGATGGCCAGGAGCTCCAAGACGTTCATGTGGAAACGCATCTCCAGCCCGATCCAGTGGCCTTGCACCTTGAGATTGCTGCAATGGGCCCCCCATCCGGAGAGGGAGGTATCCGTCATCATCGTGACCCAAGGACAGGGGTTGACGAACGGCATCCCTGACATCAGGTGCCAGAGAGAGAGCCACCACAAGAGAGCGCATCGCACCTGCCGAGGGATCTGCAGTAGGAGGCTCTGGTCGTCTCAAAGAGGGTTGAAGACCTTGATGAACTAATGCTGCAGAGGGCAGGCATGAAGGTGAGAGAGGTAAGTGACCGCCGCCGCCGCCGCCATGTAGCCGAGAAGTTGCTGGATCTTCCTCGTGGAAACTACCGGGGCCCGGAGGATGGCGGTAGCCACCTGGCGCAGAGTGTGGGCCCGTTTCGCCGGAAGAAAGGCCCTAACAGCAACAGAGTTCAGGGTGAAACCGATAAAGTCTAGAACACAGGTTGGCTTGAAGTGAGACTTCTTGGGATTCACCCTGAGGCTGAGGTTAGACAGAAGAGACAGTGCAAGATGAATGTCCTTGTACAGTTTCTGTCTGCAGGGTGCCATCAGCAGCCAGTCGTCCAGGTAATGGTATACCATAACGCGCTTCGTGCGGAGGTGTGATACCACCGGGGCCATGCATTTGGTGAATACCCTGGGCGCGGTGGAAAGTCCGAATAGCAGCATTTTGTACTGGTAGCAAATGCCGTCGACCGCGAAACGCAGATACCTCCTGTGGTGGGGCCAAATTGCAATATGAAAGTAGGCATCTTGTAGGTCGATAGAGGCAAACCAGTCCCAATGGCGCAGAAAGGGAAGGAAGTTCAGAGTAACCATCTTGAATTTCTGGGGGAGAACTTAAGAATTCACCCCCCTGAGATCCAGGACAGGCCGTAGGGTACCGTCCGATTTCGGTACCATGAAGTACCAGGAGAAAAAGCCGGCGGTACTGGCCGAGGACGAGACCCGCTGTATGGCTGCTTTCTGTAGTAGGGACTGTATCTCCTCTAGCAAAGCCGGGTTGGATGGGGTGGGATAGTAGACACCTCAGGGCGGTATACTTTCAAATTTGATGGTGTAACCAAGATGGACGGAAAGAACCCAAGAGTCTGTGGTGATGTGACGCCATTCGCTGAAATGATGGGCCAGACCCGGGTGTTTAGCGAAGCTGGTAGTGAGACGGAAGAGTGGATGCGGTTGCGACCTGCGGCAAAAGTCAAAATCGTTACTTTGTCATGGAGAAACATTTCTTTGATAACAGTTGGCGCCTTCTCAAGGTCCTCTGTGTCGAAGACGGAAGTGAGGATTGAGCAGACGTTAAACGGGGCAATCGGGACGCATAAGAGGTCAACTGGCGCCAGGAAGCGAAGATGCAATGGGACTGCGGCATTTGATGGATCCCCATCCTCTTGGCCGTTAGACGCACCTTGATAAGAAGATCCATGGCACTGTCAGTAATCGCATGAAACAGGCCCTGTCCGTCGAAAGGTAAGTCCTCGATCCGCTTCCTGCTGTCTTCCTGGAGCCCAGCGGACCCCAACCAAGCAAACCGTTGGAGAGTGACTGCACCATCACCCGGGTTGCTCCCTCGACTGCGTGCCGTGAGGACAGGATCTGCTGGTTGGACAAGACCACTAATTCATTATACAACTGGATGGCGCTTGTCCTGTGGTCGTCTGGTAGATGTGCCAGCAAGGGATAGAACGTGTCTCAAACGTTCCGCTGGTAGGCGGCGAAGCAAGCCTGGGTGTTGGAAATCCTCGCGATTAAGGAAGACACGGAATAGAAACATCTTCCAAACGAATCTAACCTACGGCCTTCCTGGTCAGGTGGAGTGGTATGCGCCCTCTTGCCACTTTTCGTCTGAGATGATTCGACCACTATGGAAGTCGGCACCGGGTGGTTAAACAGAAAACCAACGTCTTTTTTCTCGGTCCAATAAAGGTGCTCCAGACGATGGGGTATTGGTTGTAGGGACACTGGCTATGCCCAAGGATGTCTCAATACCTCCTGCAACACTGGCAGGAATGGTAGAGCTGCTGATAGCAGGCAGGTGTCCACATAATGGAAAACTAGGTCTTGCACTGTCGCAGCCGGACCAGAGACATCGAGGCCAAGGGCATTGACCATTCCCAGGAGAATGTCGGAGAACTGCTTGGCATCCTCGGGTGCTGAGTCTGGAGTAGGCTCACTGAAAGCCAGTGGTGGAGACGAATGCGAGTCAGCTGTGGAGTCGCTGGAATCCGAATCCGAATCGTAGAACTGGGAAGAATGAGAAGGTGGCCATTGGCCAGGAGGCAGCTGAGTTGGTAGTGCCACAGCCGGAGGAGGCGGAACAGGTGTTGAGGACGGTACTGAAGACAGTACCGACAGTAACACAACCAGCGGAGATGCTGTTGAGGACGGTACCAGTAGGACAGCCAGAATAGGACGCAAGATTGACTGGGTCTGAATCGGAGCCGTCGATGACTGCAGAGGCAATGGATGGGTATCCGTAGGTGGACAGGAAATGGTGGCTATAACCCGAGGAAGCAGCAAGACGGGTGGGTAACTAGGTGAACAGTCGTGGGATCTACAGCGAGAGACAGATCGTCGGTAATACGGAGACCGTGATCTGGACCGAGATGGAGACCCCCAGTACTGAGATGTTGGGCGGTACTGAGACACTGAGGATGGAGACCAACAATGATGGCGGTAGGGTGACCAACGACGGGTATCAGTGTGATACCGGTCCCTGTATGCAGGGGAGTATGAATAGTACGATCCCGGCTGCTTCCGCCAAACGTGCTCGTGGCCGTATCGTGCAATGTACGAGGCTGACGAGAATGGTGAATTGAGCCTCGTCCTTGACCTGCCACGATCAGATCTGGCGTTCCGCTGCTGTGGGGATTGAGGCTTATCTGCACAGCCCGGAATGCGCGCAGCACTAGAGTGGATGTGGTCATGGGAAGGTGCCCTGTGTTGAGAAGGAACCCGTGGGGTGTCCAAGGTAGGATCAGAAACTCCCGGACAGTCCAGCCGATGTTTGGGTTGACCGTTTGGTGAGAGTGCTGCAGCCAGCACAGGTGGGTCTGGTTGAGTTCGAGGGTCCTCCAACGCTGATGGCAATGTCACCACTGGGAGTTGGGCTTCGGTCTGCTCCATAGAAATATCAGGGGGGTCCTCCTCCTCAACAGTAGCCATAGTAGGCTGAGTCAGCAGGAGTATAGGAAGACATGACTGGGTCGCCAGTGAAGGACACTGGTGGTTCTCCTTTTCCTTATCTTTCACAGAAGGGTCCAAAGGATGTGAAGAAGACTGCTTCTGCTAAGCTGCCGTGAGGGGCTTAGAAGGCTGAGCCACCTGTGAGCCCGCAGACACATCTTCCGATGACGAGGCGGCAATCGGTGTCCGAGAAAGCTTCGGAATCCGAGGCAAGGAGGAGACCGGAGGGAAAGATGTCGACGACAGTACCAAGCCCAGTACCATCGAGGTCAGTATCGCAGCTGTCAATACCGACGAGGGCGTGGTCGCAGGTTGCGTGACGGCAGAGGAACGAGACACCATTGAAGAGAGCAGTATTTGAATCTGCCTGTTCCTTAATCCTTAAGGCTTGCTCCCAGCAATGAGATTTTAGTCTGGAAGCTCTATTCCTCAGAGTTTGAGCTGTAAACTCCTTGCAAACGGAGCAGGCCCGAATGTTGTGGGCCTCCCCAAGGCAGAAGAGGCACTCGGTATGCCCGTCGGACAACGCAACCTTACGACCACACGTAACACAGTACTTGAACAAAGAAGACATAAGAAGATGTAGAGGGGTTCTCACAAAATTCGAAGGAATGAAGGCAAAACGAGAAGAAAAAACCAGAGAGAAAGCTGCTCCACGGAAGAAGTCTTTCCGTTCGCTGTTAACACGCCGACGGACAAAAGAAAACTGAGGAGAGACCGTTGGCTTGGCAGGCTGAGCATACTCAGTACAGAAAGGGGGAGGGGTTTCCGCCAAGCTGTTCAGCTCTGGAACTTTCCGAAAGCTAACGTGCATGTGCAAAGATCCCAATGTGTGAGGCACAGAGACCACGAAGAAGAACTGTGTTCTCTTCTCTTTCCCCAGAGGTCTCGCTACCATTACAGGGGTTTCAGATGCAGATACAGATAACAAAACTTAGGAATTTAATAGACAGGAAGCTTCCATCCTGTCAAGAATGTTCCATGAGATTATTGTAGTGGCTAAACTGACTGTACCTGTCAGAATTTTCCCTCTCATAGACTCTTCAATAAAACAAGGCCTAGCCAATAGGGATTCTTGGATCATATCCAGCACCCTTATCATTTCTGTGACTCCCAGTACAACTTCTTCCCATGAAAAATCTTTTTTCTCTCTCCTGTAGGCCTCCAGCAGCAGCTATTTTGGTCTAAACAGAGCACAAGTTTCTTCCTCCCCTGCTGCACAACTGAAAAAATGAATATTGAAATGAACTAACATCTGGTCACTTCTAGTTCTAAAAACCACATCTGCCTTATTTCTAGGCTTAGTACAACCCAAGTAGGTCCTAGATGCGAACATTTGGTCCCAGCCTTACTGTCAAAAGATACAAATCTTGGCAGCTTACATGTGAAATTTTTCTCCTTAACCTGTTCATTTGTCCCATGCCTGCTTGGGTTGGCAGTGTTAAGCAGTTATCTGAGCAGCTATTTTTGTGTTGGTAATCTCTCCTGGCTATCATGGGTTTGCCACATAAACTTTTATGTAGACATTTTCAGAGTCACACTCCCCATTCACACACTGCCATCAGGAGAGTCTACTTAGCAATTCTCTCCTCAGTAAGAATTACTTTAGGGTTGAAAGCAAGGATAAGCCCTCCATCATATCCTCATCATCTGTCTCTGCAGTTCTTCATATGTAGAGTAGCTAACCTCTGCAGAGGCATGTTCTCTCAACTTAAGCATGGCACCATGCTTTTCCAGAGTTCTAAACTGGAGAGCCCATGTGAATCAAAGCAATTCCTGGTGGAGGTATTCAGCACGAAACATACAGAGGGTTGTGGGGACAAGTAATGTCGTTGTGAGATGGAATCCACAGGCTCATTTCCATTCTATGTTGGGGGGACGAAATTCCAAATAAGCCTTCAGTGTGTTTCTTGTTACAAGTTTATAGCTGTTCTTGGGGTAAAATTCATCCTATTTGTCACTCAATGTAAGTTGGCAATTGTGAGTTTATCAACAATAAACTATTTTGAGTATTTCAACAGGACTGCTTAGCAGTATACATAACATACATAATTACTATACATAGTTTTAACTTCCACTGTAAGTTGCCTTGAGTTCCATACTGGGAAAATATGGAGTGAAAATAAAATACAAATCACTAGAAAACTGACAAATTCTCATTATGTTAACCATGTGAATTTGGAGAGCTGGCCACAGTGCAACATGCCATAGGGAAAATGGAGTACTTTATTGTCACACATGGCACAGTAATGCTGGGATGTACGTTTGATGAAAGAAGCAGTGAGGCCAACTTACCTGAGAAGTTGACTATAAAAAGATTTCAAGCAGAGACATACACATAGTAAGACAATTACCAGTACAGACTGAAGTGAACTTTTCAATACTTGTGTGACATTGTGTCTGATTTTTAGAGTTTACACTGTAAAGAATATTGGATAAGCAAAAAGCACACAAGTTAGTTTGTACTAATGTTCTGTTGCTTGCAGTTTTATAGACCACAGCAGTAACATGTCAGAGGATGAGGTTGCAGGCAGGAAATAACACACACTCACATGAGTTAAAACTTCACATTTTATTAAATATCTTGCATTTTGATGAACATATTATCACCACTGCTATTTTGTCTCAGTCTCTTGAGATTATGCCACCTTGAAACATTTCCTTCATAACTGAAGAAACAAAGGGGAAGGACCCAAACCCAGATAAGAGGGCATTTAGTCTCTTGATGTTTCATGACCCTAAAGAAATAAGTCAGAAAGAGAAGTGGTCATTGTAACATAAGAGCTGTAGGAGTTGAAAGGGCAGAAAAGAGGCAAGTATCACAAAAACCATGAGAATATTTGGCTTCTTCATTGGTTGCCACCAGAGACACAGCAAATATACTAACTAGCCTTGAAGATGCTCCTTTATTATTGGGGGAAAAGCTCAAATTGCCTGGTAAAACATGCTGCTTCCACCATTACCCCCCTGCCATGTATTACCTGTCCTGTGGTAAGATAGTTTCAGTCTCTGAGGCTGCTGACATAGCATCAAAGCCCTGTGGAAACATTTTACAGAAAGGAAAAATGCACATAAGCAGTTTCACCAGATCTTAATGGTAATTATTTCCTGCCATACCTGAAGCTTGCCTCTGAAATTATCATTTGGAACAAAAACATTTCTGTAAGTCAAAGGGAGGCAGTTTTGCTCCCAAGACATTATAGAACAAACTTCAGTCTGGTTTATTCTTCTCATCAGAACACAATTAGAATAATTGTGCTACCCACTGTCTGTTGAACTAATGGGTCTTTCTGAAATCTTCCCTTGAAAGAAAATTGACAGGAGTGAAAACACGTATTCTTTATCAAATGAATTTGCAGCACTCATTGGTTTGTGTAGAAGGACCATATTATCAGTAATCTGCTAAGGTATAAACCGGAAACCAGACTATTTTAAAGTCAAGATCAGTAAATTTATGACAAGTGGAAACAAATTATAGAAAGCACACAATATTGATTAGTTTCTTAATGGGTAATAAGCATTTTACGAAGTTAAAGAATCTTTCCCCTCCCCTCCACTTTAGAGTCATAAATGTAACTTACCTGGCTGCACTCTACCAGTCTGAGACATTTTCTCCCCAGTTTAGCTCACATCTGCTATCACAGCTAGACTGGGAGAAAAGTACTTGAAATAAGTACAGGAAGGAAGGGCAGGAAGTGGAGGCTTGATTTCATTTCCTTTGCCCATCCTCCACATTCCTGGATTGTCTTTGTCAACATCTGGCTTACCCCATGACAGCCAGTACAATGAGTTCACCTTTTGCCAAGGAGGTGCTTGGACAGATGAAAGGTTTCATTCAGAAGCCCAAGGACAGAAAAGGCTGTGTGCTTTTGACATGGGGAGGAAGGATGATTGCAGTATGAGAAGAGACAGGAGTACTCAGGAAACTAAATGAGGGGCAAAAGGCAGGGACACAAAAACTTAAGAGAAACTTAAGAAAAAGATAACTGAAGTAAAATGATAGTGTTGAAGACTGTCATTTGTATTATTCCATTACATTCATAAACATATTTCCTCCATGATGGAAGTCAAGGTGGCACGTGGTTCCAACTTGTCTCCCATTCAAACATTTATACAATACAGACACTTGCTTAGTTTCAATAAAGTTGCTGCATGAGGTACTTTTACACTATTTAAAATATGTACAGAGAGGACCACAAAAAACAAAAGATAATAAAAAAATAACTCGATAGAAAAAGAACCAAAAAGAAATGTAGATTTCAGAAAGTGAGCAGTGTGAGCCTGAGAGAATAGCTTGGGAAGTGGGGTTGCGGGTCTCCTGGAAAGGCTGGCTCACAACAAAGCAAGCATGCCTCCCCCGCCCTTCCCCTGCCAGGTCCTTTCTGCAGCTGTAGATAGATGGTTACTGGGCTGGAGACTTATTTTTGAAATGAGATTGTCTTGCAACATGTTTCTATTAATAAATTTTGTTTGGGAAAAAAAAAGAAAACTTCACGTTTAAAACAAACAGTGAAATGACTCCACTTGTAACAGCTATAATTTCAAATATAAAAATTTCTGAGGATGGGAGATTTCTGACCGTTCCTATATAATTTCTTCTAAAAAGAAGATATACAATAGCACAAATAATCTTTTATTACAAGCATTCAGATCCAGAGGGTTAATGCACACTATTCCAGGTACAACTATGTTCTGGGCTCCTGCTGAAGAGCCACACACAATCAAAGTGAGCTTGTGGTGTACAATGGAATAGGAGTGGTGCCCAACAGCTCCTGCTTTTTTTCCCCTTCCTGGCAACCTACAGAAGATTATGTTTAGACGAAGGATGTAAAGAATGCTGTACTCTCAACTTTGCTGTACTTTGAAGGGAAAATAATATTTCAACACAATGAGATGTGCCATCAGACAGAAAAGGTAGAACTACTAAACATCTTCTTTGCCTCAGTCTTCTCCCAAATGGAAAACAATGCTTTACTTGGGGGAAATGAAGCAGATGATATAGTAGAGAAATGCAGCACAGCATAGATAAAGATGTAGTACAGAAATACTGGGCTACTCTAAATGAATTCAAGTATGCAGGGTGAGATGAACTACATCCAAGGGTATTAAATGAACTGGTAAAAGTATTCCTGACAATTATCTTTGAGAATTCCTGGAGAACGGGAGAAGTCCCAACAGACTGGAGGAGGGCAAATATTGTCCCCATCTTCAAAAACAGGAAAAAAGAGAACCCAAACAATTACCACCCAGTAAGCCTGACATCAGCACCAGGAAAAATTCTAGAGCAGATCATTAAACAGACAGTCTGTAAGCACTTAGAAAGAAACGTTGTGGTCACTAAAAGTCAACGTTGGTTTCTCAAAAACAAATCATGTACTAATCTTATCTATTAGAGTTACCAGCCAGAGTTACCAGCTTGGTAGATGAAGAGAATGCTGTGGACATAGTATATCTTGACTTCAGTTAGGTCTCCCATGATATTCTTGTGAACAAACTAATAAAATGTGCTACTGTTGGGTGGATTGGTTGACCAATCAAGCCCGAAGGGTGCTCATCAATGGCTCTTCATCCTGGAGAAAAATGACTAGTGGGATGCCAGGTGGTTCTGTCATGGGCCCAGTGCCATTCAACATTTTTATCAATGATTTGGATGAGGGAATAGAGGGCATTCTTATCAGATTTGCAGATGACACCAAATTGGGGGGGTAGCTAACACCTCAGAGAACAGGATCAGAATTCAAAATGATCATAACAGATTAGAGAGCTGGGCCCAAACTAACAAAATTAATTCCAACAGGGAGAAGTGTGGGTTACTACACCTATGCAGAAAAAATGAAACACACATATATATAGGATGGGTGACACTTGGGTTGAAGTGAAAAGGATCAAGGGTCTTAGTAGACCACAAGCTGAATACGAGTAGGCTACAAGCTGAACATGAGTGAACAGTGTGAAATGGCAGCTAAAAAAACCAATGTGATTCTGGGCTGTGTGTAGATTAAGCGAAGTGATAGTATCAGTCTATTCTACTTTGGTCAGACCCCACCTGTCCAGTTCTGAGCACCATAATTCAGGAAAGAAACAAGCTGGAATGCGTCCAGAGGAAAGTGATCAAAGTGGTAGAAGGCCTGGAAACCATGCCCTGTGAGGAACATGATAGCTATGTTGAATTACTTGAAGGGATGTCATATAGAGGGTGAAGCAAGCCTGTTTTCTACTGCTCCAGAGTCTAGAACACGGAGCAATGTCTTCAAACTTCAGCAAAAGAGATTCCATCTAAACATTAGGAAGAACTTCTTGAGGGTAAGCACAGTTTAACAGTGGAAAACGCTGACCTGGAGTGCGGTGGACTCTCCTTCTTTGAAAGTTTTTAAACAGAGGCTGGATGGTCATCTGTTGGGAATGTTTTGATGGTGTATTCCTGCATGGCAGGGGGTTGGACTTGATGGCTCTTCTGCCTCTTTCAGTGCCATGATGCAAATGGAAAACAGCTATGCCAGTTTTAACTTTTTAGGACATTTCTCCCTGAGAAAAAATTGTCTGCAAAAAGTTGGGATTCTGCTCAGAAACATTCTACACAGAAAGGTATCTTTTGTTCAAAATACATTTTTCTATGCAAGTGATTTTTTTTTTTTTTTTTGGAAAAATAGATCTCAAAATGCAAAAGCGAAAAGAAGAAAAAAAAACCCACAGAAAATCTTCAATTTCCTTGCTTAGCAGAGAGAAAATGTTTGAAATTATTTGTTCTCACAAGGTCCAATGAAATAATTAATGCCAGTTTATATTTAAACCTATCAGAGATGTTTAAATATTTGAAAGGATGTCACACCGAAGAGCAATCAGGCGGGTTTTCCACTGCTCCAGAGATTAGATCAAGGAGCCATGGATTCAAACAGCAGGAAAAGAGATTCCACCTAAACCTCAGGAAGATGATGGTCCTGATGGTCAGAGCTGTCTGGCAGTGGAATATGCTGCCTCCATGGAGTGTGGTGGAGTCTCCTTCTTTGGAGGTTTTTAAGCAGAGGCTGGATGCCATCTATCGGGAGTGCTTTGATGGGCGTTCCTGCATGGCAGAGGGTTGGACTGGATGGCCCCTGGGGCCTCCTCTGGCTCTAATATCCTGTGATTCTGGGATGAACCCCCTGCACCATACCATCCTCATATGATGGGTGGTCACATATAGGTGACTGAAGACATTATGCCTGTTTTGTTTTTAAACATTTGGGGGAATCTTTTTCTTTTATGATAAATAAAAAAAGGACATGCTTGCTTTCTTTTTTAAAAGACGATGCTAAGACATTATTTCTTCAAGCTCTTCTTAGTCACCTCTTGATTAGACTACTTACTGTAACGCACTCTACATGAGGCTGCCCTTGAAGTGTCTGGAAGCTGCAGCTAGTGTAAAATGCAGCAGCCAGACTGCATTTTAGAGAATATTTAAGTCCTGCAAGAACTACACTTGCTTCCAGTTTGCTTCCAAGCTCAATTAAAGGTAGTTGTGTTGATCTACAAAGCCCAAAATTACTTGGGCCAAGGTACCTTTAAAGATCACCTTCTCCCATGAGGTTGCCAGAAATCTGAGATCTTCAAAGGCAGCCTTGTGCATCCCAATTTGGTTTTTTTTGGGGGGGGTATATGTCAAAGAACTTTCTCTGTAGCAACACAACTATGGAGCTCCCTACCCAAGGAAGTTAGGCTGGCTTCATCACTTTTAAGCTTCTGGCAGTCAGCCAGATCAGTGCCTTTCCACATGGCATTCAATGCTTGAAACTGCTGTTTTAACTGTCTCAAAACTGGATTCTAGGATTATTTTTAAACTGCTTTTAGGAGTTTTTACAGAGTTTTAAACATGTCTTTATCTTTGTACTATTACAATTGCTTTTTATTTCTTCATCACCTTGGGAGCCCTTGTCAGCTTGGAGGCAATAGAAATATTTAAACAAACATAAACACAAACAAATAAAACTAAGTTCTCTTTTATTGTCTGAAGGACTAAATCGGGATGAGTAAATGTCAAAGGCTGTTTTCGCAACTATAATGCATTTTACCTGGAGGGGGAAAAAGACTTTGCTTTCTGGAAGGATCCAGGGAATAGCAATCCACTTTTTATAACAGGTCGCAGAGTCCCCCAGGACTGTTTGACATTAAAAAACAAACACCCCCCCCCCCAACTCACTTGGTTTTCTAAACCAAAGGTGGATATCTGGCCACTAACCCTGGAGTGGAGGCATTTTTCTAAGTCTCTTTGGCCTTCCCTTCAGAATGAGCTTGAGATAGCAAACTCAATTCAGGACTCAAAGACACTGCCTACTGCTTAAGTCCAAGTGTTAATCCATCTAGAGTACATGTACTGAATCAATGACATTTACATGTGCTAATTTACCACTGAGCCACTGATTCAATGGTCCCCAATCTAGACAAGATTAACAGATTTAAGAATCTTGCTTTTTTGTTAAATAATCCAAATACAGAGAAAGTGCTCTCCTGTTGATTTTCTTGGATCTCTCACTGGCTTTTGATTCTATTGACTATGCTATCTTATTGGACCAGCTCTGTGAGATAGGAGTAGGAGGCACTGCTCTGCTAAAGTGCATTTCTAGGGTTTCCTGTTCAGCTCCATGTTTATTAAGTTGTAGGGTGCCATAGGGTTCCATCTTACTCCCCTTGCAGACAAGGGCTGCCTTGTCATTAATACTTTTTTTGTCACTGAGAGCCAACACTTTCTACTTGAAGCCTTGTTCTCTAAAGCATATTCATAATTTCTTTACAGCTCCTAACCTGACAAGGTGCGCTGCTCAATGATGAAGAGCTGAAGAACCTCATTATGCTTCTCAGAGGAGCAACATCAATCATTGTCAAGTTTATTTTAGACAATGCAAACTCCCAAGAACAGGGGCCATCTTGTTCTAGCCATAAACATAGTCTCACAAATGTCTCAGCACCAGTAAACTGTTTTCATTGAATCAAGTTTCCTACAAGTGGAATCAGTCATTCCTACTATCACAGCAGTGAAATTTGTGAAATAAAATATACAAAGATGTCTTCGAACCAAATCTGAGAGGTGTTTGCCTTGTGTTAGACACTTGTTTTTTAAAAATTATGTTTAAAATCTCTGTGAATTATGTGTCCCAGATCAACTGTTTTGTGCTGTCATGCAGTAACTATAATTAGCAGGTAGTTACAAAACCTCTTTTGTAGCAATTGTTTCTACAGCTACAACTAGTTTACAATATGTTCCAGTGTTTGGTGATTCAATGAATGTACATGTGTGTACATGTCTGTAAGAAAAAGCTGGAAACCAATGGAAATCATAAAAAATCAACTAGTATTGAAATCACACATACAATTTATTCAGGTACTGAAAAATATGTGCCAGTGAGCTCTAGTTGGTTCACAAAACATTGCCCTGCATAAATGAATCAGAAAGGATGGGCCAATAGTTTCATGGTGCCAAAACTTCCTTGGAGATCTGAAAATCTGGGCCACAGTAAGATCACAGTCAATTTTCACATTTCTGTTTATAACCAAATTTGTTTTCTTCTTGTCCTCTCTTTTACCTTGAAAGTAGATGAGAAGGGGTTTTCTTTGGTTGTTTTGCAGGTAGGAAAAATGATTCCCAAATGGATTGAATGATAAAAATGTATACTATGTAGCATTTTTTTTAAAAAGAAAGTGTTTCATACACTTAGTACAAGAAAGTAGCTGAACAATACAAAGAGCGACTAGGATGAACTGCTTAGTACAGTTCCTTGATTAATAAGTGTCACCACATCAATCAACTCACATAATTTGTCAGCGCTCCACAATGGCTTTTA
This sequence comes from Cyclura pinguis, assembly GCA_030412105.1. NCBI lineage: Eukaryota > Metazoa > Chordata > Lepidosauria > Squamata > Iguanidae > Cyclura > Cyclura pinguis. Next base: position 216,297,728 of record CM059600.1, read on the forward strand.
GTCAGCATTCAAGATTAAGCAGATATGTGGAGTTAAAACATCCATTATGGTGGATAGGAAGTGACCAAGAATCAAACTCACCAAGCAGATTGACAAGTCAGGGAAGCTGCCTCTCATCTTTGCACGTTACATCAGCTAATGTTTTGGAATCCATCTCTCCCCACATGGCAGCATTCTCAGCTCACCGGTGCCATCTGCATTAGTTTCTTCTGCTGCTGCCACCTACCAGTTTTATTACTCTGTTGCAGCACAAGGGTATATAGAGAAGTTCTTGTTCAGCTTGCAGGAAAATGATACAATGGGGAACCTTTTAAGGTACCAAGGTTTATTCCAAGATTCCCCCCCCACATCCTCCCCCATACCCTGCATCACAGCAATGAACAGAATTCAGCAATAACTGGATAACTTTTGGAAGCCATTCCTGCCAACAGAGATATTTGGACAAAGGAGAGATTAAAGGAGGAGATTCAATACCACTAGATATCTCTACTATGACATTTCAACAAGCAAAAGTGTGCAGCAACATTGGTTGGGTTGAATTTATCTAGCTTCTAGTGTAGTACCCTCTCTTGTAGTATATTGCTAGCTGGTCTCAGGTACATAGACCTGACCAAGAGAGAACAATATAAAACCAAGCAAACTTTCTGAAGGTGCAGATCACATAAACATTATTCATGGGGGTGGGGGTGGAGTGTCAAAACAATTCCAGAACAAAATAAAATGCTTTGTTTTTAACACTGGTGGGCACTGTTCACAACCAATGTTTCCCTACGTGCCTATTGCTTCAGTACCATCTTCCCTCCCCCTGGGTTTTCCTCTTCCCTGAAATGATCTCAGTTAACCAGAGACTAAATGCTGAATCTGGCACCATCAACAAGGGCAAATGTCACCCAGTTAGAGGAGCAGCATTGTTTCCATAGCTATATCATACAGGGAGGGGAGTGGAAGGGATCCCACTGAAGATCACTTTCTTCAACTGTCAATTAACGAGAATTCTTGTTCTTGTTAACAAGTTAAAAAAGCACAATCTTTTTCCCTTCTAGTCTATTTGCAAGTCAAAAAAGGAGATTTCTTTAGTCACCATGAAATAGCAATGTGCTTGAAAACTGACTAGTGGGAAAGAGGACCACAAGCAAGCAAGATCACTAGCAAGATTCAGGCAGATGTTTTTGCCCTGTGCTTTGCATGACTTGTGTGTGTGTTGGTACAGAGGAAAATCAGAGAACAGACAAAAGAACACAAGCAACCCCACCACCAGAAGAATCTAAGCAAATGTTTTGCCCTCTTTTTACAACAGTGTGTGTGTGTGTGTGTGTGTGTGTGTGTTGCAAATGGAAGATGCCTTTGATAAAAGATCTGCAACACTGATACTCTCTGTTTAAAAAGCCTCATAAGGTAGATCCATTTTGTACAGCAGCTAATACACAGATATATACATAAAGGAGTTAAACCCTTGCCAATGATTTGAAGAGAAAAATTAGTGTTTGTACACAGACAAAGAAGCAAAAATAATATACAGCACCATCTGTAAATTTTAAATATTACAAAAAAAAATGCTTCTCATGGAATACCTGAAAAGGAATTTTGGCTTTGTTTTACCACCCTTATCAATTTCAAAATTGTATCTAACTAGCAGATATTGTATCTAATTAGAAAAAAAAAGCACTTTGCTCAAGGTAGTTTGGACACAAAATAGTAAATCATTTTGAAGCTTAAGAGCATGCTAAAATAATTACCATTGTACTGCATTATGAATACTCAAAAAGATATGGGAGTTTTTATCTGAATCATTTGCTGTTCCCAATAATTGATTCACTCCACTATCAGCTCTATCTTTGCTGTCGTACTTCTAGCTAAGACTCTGTCTATTAATGCACTGCTTTCAATCACCAAATAGTTTGCATAGGTACTATGCTAGGCAGCACAAGTTAATAATTCTTCAAATGTGCTCCTCTTCAATATCTTAACAAAGGAATCATCATCCTCCAACCAGTCCAACTCAAGTATCTTTTATATACAAGTTGTTACACCTAGATGTTCATACCTGTTATTAATTGATGGTGGTTAGTTTTGTGCTGTGCCCCTGGAAAGCACCAAAGCCCTGTAAAACTTAAGCCAAGAGTGTATATTTTGAGTGGGAGGGGGGTAAATGAAAAGAGTGAGACAGGAACATGGAAAAGTAGAGATGGTAGTATCTATGGAACTGCACACCATCACCCCCTTCTAAAAATACATACTGTTTAATTTCACCCTTGCCAGGAACCTACTTCAACACCTGGCTCTTGTAATAAAATAGTACTACGACAATGACAATGACAACTACTATTACTACTAATAGTAATAACCACCACCACCACCACCACCACTCAAAAGGGGAAAAAAAAGAAGTAATGGGGTCAATGTGCTTCCTAAGACTCTTTGTTTCAGCACAGCAGTCTTAATAAGACTGTGGAAGAAGAAAAAGGAAACCAATGTTAGAAAAACATGGGATGATCAAAAGAGATGAAAGTTACCTGCCAACAGGTCGGTATTGGATGCCACCAAACTGCTGCGTTTACTGTTTAACCACAGGGGGGGAAAGTTTAGGGAAGAATATTCTCAAGGATTTTTCACAAGCTTTCTCTCTTGCCATCAGAAAGGGGAGAAGGGAAGTTTTTCTCTGGATTGTTTGACTTTTTTTGACTCCTGAAAAGTTTTGCAAAGAACAGTAAGAAAGTGTGAACTGTTAGAAACATAAGAGAAAAAAAGGTATGTAGCAGAACAGTTTTCATTAAGAATTGCAAATTCCCACACCCCAAAACATCAATTTATTAACAGTGCATTAAACAAATAAAAGACATTCAACTGAAAACTGTAACATGAGAGCTATGGAATTTTCCAACAGTGGTCCAAACCACCATCAGAACATCCCAGCAATCACCCTCCAAGTTCACAGAAATTCAAATTAATAAAAGAGAAAACAAAAGCAAAAGGTAATGTTTTGTTATAAAGCCTACAATACTTTAGAAATCCCTAGAACGGTGAAAAATTAAAAATAAAAGACAGTAGCAGCAGAGGTTACCTGTCCGAGCACCTACAATTCCATAGAGAGAACAGGAGTGGGTCGTGAGTCTCACATCAGCCAAATAGCTCATAAACCTTCTCAAAAAGAGTGAGCCATGAGAAAGAATTGTACATGTTGATATACATTACAAAATTTAAGCCCTTACACATTTAACCAACTCGGGCTCTTCTAATATGGGAGGCTTGTAAGTCTGAAGTAAATTATTCTACACAGTGAGTCTAGTTAGTGTCCAGTGTAGCAGCTCTAGTAGTGTCTTTTTTTTTTAAGCACTGTAGGTCCAGAGCACTCTTCTTAGGAGATCTTCTGTGTTACTCATTCCTGTGCAAAGTCACTGAGATGCAATCACACAATTTGAACATGAAGTGCAACTCAACAACAAAAGTAGTCCAGGAGCATGTTGTCTTCCCATTACGTGTTATTATTGATCTACCACAATGTTCCAGAATGACAAGAAGTTTTATAAATGTTTTAACATACTATATAATTAAAGATACGAAAATATACAAAGGTATAAACACAATCTGAAATTCTGTACAATACAAAACACGTATATGGCGTAATTTGAACAGCAAAAAATTGCCATATAATAAATAAGACACATGGAAGTCCATTAAGCTGCAGCACCATCCCAACCCTGAGTAACTGCCTCCAGTGTAATGATGTGTTCCAGCACTATCTGTGCTGACACTATGGTTTCTAACTTAACAATCATTTATTTCAACATAATGTTCCAAACTATGGTAAGTAATGTTGGCGTTCTTAATGTATTTCAGTAAAACCAATATTGTTCAGGACATGGCAACATGATGCACTATTGTGCATGGAAGCTAGATTCTGGTTCTTAAGAGCACAATCCATTTTCCTTACCTAGCACAGTTCTTATGTTTTAAAAACCTTTTTCCACAATTTGATTGAACTATAGCTACAAATAGGCAAGAAAGGGGAGACATCTACTATTCCTTTATGGTATGTTCTGGAAATTTTTGTAAGAAACGGCAGCTTCTGCATTCAAGAAGTATGATGCATTTCTTCACCCTCAGATTACCCACAGTCTTTTCTTAAACACAAAGCACAACGAACCCATGATCATCCCGTAACCAGCAGACAAACCAAAGTATGAAAAACACTTCATGTTTTGTGTTTTACAGTATATCTGTGTGTGTATGTGTGTTTTTAAAATCTTCGCTGCATTTATACTGCTGAAAATTAAACCTAGGATGGGGTGGGGGGCTGATGTGGAAATGACAAGTGCCAAAACGTGTTTTGTTCAACCAGCGTAGAAACTTAATACAGCCCCAAAATCAGAACTGCCAATTTTACCAGTTCCTTCCTGGACTCAATTTGTTTCTTGTGTGAGGTACAGAAGTTTCTAAAGTTCTATCAGCTAAAAGGGATTACTTGTCTGTTGACATTCCTGAAAGATACTCAGTGTTTAAATTAATTCTGGGGAAAAACTGTCCAACTTTCATGGAAACATGCATTTTAGAGAACAAATATGTAGTTAGCAAAGGGCTACTAAGAACCACCAAGCAAACAAAAAAAAATTGGATATTTGTAATTACCTTTTGTATCTTACACTTTTTTTTTTTGCTTTGCCAGCTAATGCCAACATTCAGCCTTCCACTAGATTTTAATGATGACAGCAACAGTAGTATTTTTAATTCTACAAAAACCTGTAATTACATTTTTTAAACAAAAAAGCTATACAAATGGGTATGAGAAAACTTTTATGAGAACAGGTTAACACTTTTCTTTTTATTGCCTCCTGACATCTCTCTGCATAAAGTTGGTAAGTTGTATGTACCTTAAGATCCAAGTCAGACAGTCAAGTGAGAAGGACAGGCCAGAGGAATGAAGCTCAGAGCCTTGGAGGGAAAGGGAGACATGCTCCTCTGAAGCATCCAGATAAATGCAGCACTGCATACATAAGCAGCCCACCCTTCAAAAACTTTTCATAAACCATTTTTCTGTCACAAACACTTTACTTCGTGGTGTTTGGTCACTGTTCTTAAAGTAATAGTGTGCATATCTATATCTATATCCATATCTACACACACACACACACACACACACACACACACAGTGTGTGCACGTGTGCATGTGTGTGTATATATATATCTACCATTTCAATGCTGTACACACCCCAAAGAATATAAGATAGTGAGAAATGGGTGAGGAGGAGGAAAATGAGGCCACTAAAACAGACCGAAAGCTTCTGTTTTGGTTCTTTTATCAAATTTAATAAGAAAATGCACAGCCAGAAGTATCAGGGTTTGGGTGGGGTTTGGGAGAGGAGATCATCAGGCATTCTGGGAAAAAAAGAGTGAATAACTGGACAGACAAAACCAATGACAAAACAAAGCAAAATACAGACACATACATAAGGGCCTGAGATCCACATATTTGTAGCCTTAAATTATATTCCCATTCTGGCTGGGCCTTACTGGCAAAGAATCCTGCATTTTTTCCCCAAACCAAAAGCTGCTTATTTCTCCTCAGGATCTGTCCTTAAGAAAGCCAGGCTACTTCAGATTTTATTGGCTTTCATATAGTAGAGTTACTAATAAAAACAGAAACATATTAACTTTAATCCAAAGTAGTTTTGAAATTTGCAACCACTTTGACCCTCCTCCACACCCCCTCCCACATTATTTTAGGTAACAGGCTTTTTCTGCGGGGGAGTGTCTACTTTTTGCTGCTGTTGCTATCAAATAGTGGTAATATTAAATAATATGGGTATTTTCAAGTTTGGCCACTGCTGAAGATGCACGCATGGAAAAAGAAGTGTTGCACGAGTATGTATTAAAAATGAAACATTAACATAGCATTTACCTTGCAAAAAGGACTAGAACACTAACAAATACAAGCAATGCACATTTGTTTTAAACTAGTGTTATTCTTTTCCACATTGGATTAAACATTATTTTGTACACCAAAAGTTAACAGTGCTGTTTATCTTTGCCTTTGTGCAAAACAAAACATGCCACTTCTGCCATCAATGAGAAAGATGGAAAGAAATTTATACACATTTTGTCCAGCCCCTGCACCCAAAATCCAGGATTTAAAATTATTTTTAAAATCCACACATATAGTAAAATCTTTCATCAAAGGAAAGTGATTTTTGCTTTAAATATCCATGTATGGACACAACCCCATCTATTAATACTGAAATGGCAGAAGTTGCAGGTTTGTCTGAAAACCTCATGCTGAACAAATAAATGCTGCAGCCTGTTAAACTATCTAAAGGCCAGATATTCTGAGGCTATTGTGGGCTATTTGTCAGGGATGGAAATTCCCACTTACAATAGATGGGAAATGATGATTTTTAGAACCTCTGTTGAAACAAAAATTGGCTGCTCTAACATCTCTTAACTTCTATAAGACATAAAGGGGGTAAAATGGACTGAGCTCCAGTGAGGTGAGGGGATGGTTGCAGATATATTTTTTCACAAATGCTTCTGGAGAATTAAACTTTCCAACTTCAAAACCACCAATCAAGCTAAAAGATGTCCCTGTGAACATGGTCTGCAATGGGATTAAAGATCATGGTGACATCCCTAATGGAAAGAACAGTATTTTAATTACCCCCAACCCAGCATACCAACGCAGACTATTTTAACAGGGCACTACCAACTGGAAATTGGTTGTCAAAAGTTACCAACCAAATGTTCATTCTGCAAGGTTAATACATAGCAAAAGCAGCATTCACAGAACATGCGTGCTTTGATTTTGATACCCAGGCTAACACCCTCCCCTCACCTCCATAAAGCTGTTTCTGATAAACAGCACTACAAGTTGTTTGTTTTTAAAAAAAAATACAAGAAAGTTGGTCTTATTTATTTACATGTGGCATCACTCCACCAGGAGCTTAATCTCATTGGCTATTAGCTGGTTCATATTGAATATACCCCCTGGAAGCTTGGTGAGCAAATCTCTCTCTGTGGTCTCAGGGTCGCTGTCAACAGAGCTGGAGCTAGCGCTCATATTGTCGACAGTGGTGCTAGCTGGAGGGCCCAACTCTGGCTCACTTGTCTCACTAGCTGTGGACACCACAGAGAGCAAGGACATACGTCGTGTCAAGCGACCAGGGGGAAGAAGGGAAGCGGCATAATCCGCTATGATACCAGCTACGTCAAGATTACAAGCCTTGTCAAAGGCAATGAAACCTACATTTGCGTTGGCCTCACAGACGTAGAACGAGCCATCATCCTTCATTAGGAGGTCGATGCCACACACGTCCATCCCCAAAATGTTAGACACTTGGATTGCCAGCTGCTTGCCTTGTTCACTCAGTGAGCACATAACTCCTATGCCACCTGAAAAAAAAGGTTTGTTAGGATTATGTTTGCCCCTGTTCAGCTCCTGAACTGTAGAAGGATTTCTTATTCTTTGGCTAAAGAGCTGCCAGGTCTCAATGCTGCACAACACTGTAGTATTAAAGCTAGCCACCAGGAAATGTCTTGGGGAGTTGAGGTAGGGAAGATCAAAGGATGCCCAGAAAATAGCTATACTACTTTTCAACCACATTCTCAAAGCAGTTCTTGCAATGATACAATGAGACTTACAGGAGGAAAATAAAGCACTCACATTGGGTTCAGTGACAACTTGATGGGATCATCAAGCCCTGAACATTAAGATCCACAAAAAACAAAACAAACCAAACAAACAAAAAACAGGAATAGTGCAAAATTCGGTCATCTCAAAAAGTCAAAATTCCTAGACACAATAATTGATTGTGCAGCTTATTACCAGTTGTCATTGTTAAGCAGCAGCTGAGTTTTCATCAGCCCTAGAAAGCGACTGCTGAACCACTTTACATGTTTGTAACTGTGGATAGTACAACGATCTGAAGACAGACCACCAGACTGCATTGTAAATATCACTGTTCTTTCATTTCTTTCAAAGTTGCTATATCCCCAGCTACATCATCTTTTTTCTTTCTCTTCTACAAAACATTTATCTGTAACAGAATTTTTTTTAATCATTTTATTCAAAATTCACATATAAAACAAACAATTATAACTATCAGCTTAATTGAAATATTTCTGATCTTCCACACTGATCTAGATTTCATTATCAAGATTTCTTAACATGCTTAAAATATTGTACTACATTTTACTGCTAATATTACTTGTTGATTCTTGCATTTCGATCTCCATATTCCCGCTTCATGATATATATCCTGTCGCCCCCTCATAATTTATCTTAAATAATGAATGACAGATTTCCATCTGATAGAACCCAGTAATCACCCGTTACAATTTGCCATTCTTTTTGTATCTCATCGTCTCATTTCCCCTTTAATCTCTGAGAGACCATATCAACATTTTTGTTTTCAATAAGTGTACCCCACCATTGTTCTATTGTGGGTATTTGCTGAGTTTTCCACAGAATTTTATATGAAACATTTGCCACTCAAATTAGGGTGAAAACTCTCCTTTATGAGCACTAAATCCAACCAAGAGTAACCACAGCTAAATTCTTACCAAGTGAGCAATTGCTTTGCATTCTACCATCTGTTGAACAACGCAGCATAGTACCCACTACGCGGCCTCCTACTACGATGACACGCACGTCTTTGCCATGGGATTCCTGGACATATTTTTGGAATAGGTAAGGCGCCTCATGACGAATTAGGTGGCTCAAGTCTGCCAAATGGTGCTTATCTCTTGCCAAAAAAACAGCTTTACCTGCATTAAGAGAGAATAGGGGGTGAAGGGGGGGGTCAGGGATTTTGCTGCATCTTTGTAAATGAATGAGAAAAGCAGTGTGTCTACAAAGCCTCATTCTGAGTGATTGCATACACCTTCAAATACCCCTTGCATACACCATGAAAACAACATTTTCAAAGTGCTTTGCACATTTAGTGCTTTAACAATATCAAAATTTGAAAAACATTACCTTAAAGCAAACTCACAATTTCCAAGGCTTATTCCAGCTCTCAACTCCCTCAGTATAGGTCTGTCAGTATCCTTCAATCTTGGCCTGTACCATTCCGTGCTATTCTAGTAGTACTAGGTTGCAAGAGTGTTTTGCAACAGGTTTTGAGTTCTCTAGACACACAAAACAGAGGGCTGCACCAGTCACAGTCCAAAGATAACAGAGATTCCAAGATGCTATGTTTTATTAATTGATGAACCAAAAATAAGCCCAATTCAGTGGCATCTGCCAGTTACAATGCTCAGTACAAAGGAACAATGCAAAAATACTTCAAATTCTTGCCAAAATATGAGTTCTGTAGTATAAATATTTTAAGAATACTCTAGAGTGTTACTGAACTGCTTAATATCATTTAAATATTCATATTATTTAGAGGTAAACTTCATTTAACTGAGTACCATCACACAAGTACCTTTAGCAATATTAATTATAACTAAAAACATATAATCTCTTTAGTTCTAAGGTATGAGGATTGCATAAATCATCTGACAACTAGGCCAGTCTCTTCATAAAGGAACAAATGGATTCAAATCTGACATCAGAAAGAGCAATGTGCAGCAATGAGAACTTTTCAGTTTGCCTGGAATCTCTGTTGTTGACTCTAAAGTCGCCATTCTCAATGCAGGAACGTATCAAACAATTGGATTAGAAATAATAATGAATTTTGATTTGTCTGATCGGGGAAACAATGCTTTGTTGTCCCATTATGTTGCTCATTTAATTATGTAGAAGTGATCATGTTGCTACAAGAACTGCTATTCTGAATGGGCTATGAAACTCAAAGCTCCCCATTTAAAATTATTTCTCTTCCATTTTAGGCATGTGTGTGTGTTTCAACACATACCTCTGCCAAATCCACACATTTGATGAAATATAGCTGAGATCACTAAATCTCCTGTTGTACATGACTCCTAAGATCCTACCAAGCTAAGAGAAAATATTTAAATGGTTTCAACAAACAAACAAATATTTACAGTACAAAAGGCAGGAAAAATGTGGCCTCCCTATATACCTTCAGAACCCCCAAATTTTGCGGAGAGGAGACAGAACCAGCAAATCATGGCCCACAAAAGTCTCTGAAGATGAAATAAGAAATATTTAAAATATGATTTTACTTCCCCAGCCTGTTTTAGACAAACATGGCATTTATAAAAATCCCAAACCAGAAGTGAATGGCTGATCATTTCCTATTTGAAAAGAAAATTAAAACAGAAAGAAAAGGAAAGAGAAAAAAGTTATTTCTGGCCTAATATATTCCATGAAGTTGCATAAAATGGTTCTGAAAGCATAATGCTAGTAGGCGGCAGAATTAGGCAGCAGGAGTGGGATAGCATTCTAAAGTGTATGGGAGGGCAAAAATGGTTTCCAGAACTCTGATGCTGTTTAATTCTGTTTTAAGGTGCTGTAGGATTCTTGTTTTTGCTGAAGTGGATTAAAATTGGTACCTCTCTGGGAACTGTATCTCCAGATAAAGAGGCTGAGAAGGAAGAGTCTGCTTAATAGTACATAGCCACAACTACACATTTATGTGTATTTCTATCAATTTCAAGATCCTGTAACTGTGGATCTTTGAGTGATTATTTCTGAACTCTTGGATAGAGAATTTTTATGCACTCACGCATGACCTATAAACCTTTCAAGAGCTGAGCCAACATATTTTGTTGAAGTTTCCTGCCATATTTTCCTCTACATTTCATCCCAGTTCTTTTTGTCTACTGTTGTTCTACAATAATACAACCACGAAATTTCCAAGAAATAAGGCAGTGGTGAGATTGTCATGTGAACACATGGAACCTAAGAAAATCACATGTACGCAACCAGCTGTTCTTCATGGTTTCTGTGTAACTTGCATATATAGGAAGGGTGGGCTGCTTACCTATAACCACAGTTCCTCGAGTGGTCATCTGTGAAGTCACACAAATAGTGCACCATTTGGAATCTTACAGAATTGTTATGTCAGTATTTTGGTGGGAGCCCCTTCTCCCTGGTCCATGTGACCAGCCCAATTCCTGCTCAAACTCTCAGTTCCCTAGATGTCAATTGGAGTCAACTGTCTACAAGAAAACCAAGGCATATCACTACCTTCTTGGATGAATTCTTCATTTGATTTGACTTCATTTGATTTCATTCTAAATTGCCCTTTTTCTATTACTAACAAATACTTATGTTTTAATCAACTATCTTTAAAAGTTATTTCTCTTAAAGCTTTATGTGGTGAAACCTACAAAGGCATTTTAGGACACATTTGTTCTAAACAGTTGTTCCAAATAATGCACATCTAAAGTCCACACTGGCTTTTAAATTTATCATACCACAAAAAAGCACGCCAGTCGAACCTCAAATTGAAGCCTTCATCTGTAGATGTACTTCCCTTTTCAAAATCATCCAATCTTTAAAACAAACCAAGCAAGAAGTATAAAAATATATTTTCAGATGTGGAAGTCCAAGCTCACCTCTTTGCTCTGCATCTTGCAAAATCTTAAATCTTATTCTTGGCTTCTTTCTTTGCCAAATGAAATTAGAAATATCACTGGCACATCACTGTTCACAATAGGAATTGCTTGAAATAAAAATAGCATCTTTGGTACAATATTCATTCAGCTTTTTGTAGCCCTCTCAAAACCATTTAACCTGTGGATTCTGGAAGCAAGAAGGCTTGCTGAGGACTTGGAACCTAGTAGAAACTGTCACCAGGGAACAATTAATGGAGAGGAGAGAGGGGACAGAGAGAGAGAAAGGGGCAGGCCTCTGTTGGCTTTTGATAATGTAAATTGGCAATTTATGATCAGACTTTTAGAGAAGATGCACTTTGGGGAGAAATTTATTGTTTGGATCAAAACTATTTATCACAATCAAAATTCTCAAATTTTGGTAAATAATGAGGAAAAAAAAAGAACTGAAATTTCAAAAGGTACTAGGCAGGAATGCCCACTTTCTCCTCTACTATTTATCATGGTGTTAGAGATTCTTACAAGTAGAATTAGAGCAGAAGATCAAATCAAAGGGATTAAAATTAGAGGAAACGAAGATAAGTTGAGAGTCTTCTCGGATGATTTAGTCATCTTTTTAGAATAACCTCAAAATTCTGTGATGAAATCATTGGAAATAATGGAATAGTATGGTCAGGTCTCTGGTTTTAAAATAAATAGAGGAAAAAAAAACCCATTCCCACTATGAAAATACCAAAAAAAGAACAAATTCAATTAAAGGAAAGTTCAGGATTTCATATAAACAAAAAATTAGAATATTTAGGAATAAACATTACAAAGAAAAATTCTGAACTTTTCAATAACAATTACCAAAAACCTTGGAAACAAATATCAGCTGAACTAAAAGGTGGAAGAACTTGAATCTATCCTTGATGGGAACCCATAGCAGCAATAAAAATGAATGTTTTACCAAGAATATTATTCACCTTCCAAAATACTCCTATAATATCAAATATGAAGCCACTGGAAAAAGAAAATGGCAGATTTCATTTGGGCTGGCAAAAAACCAAGAATAAATTGGAATATGCTTCTTGAAGCTAAAGGAAGAGGCAGACTGGGCCTTCCAGATCTCAAATAGTATTACCATGCAACATGCTTAATCTGAACAAAAGACTGGATAAACTTAAAAAATACAAGACTTTTACAATTAGAAGGCCTTAATTTAAAATCTGGTTGGCATGCATATCTATGATGTAAAAACCCAGAAGTGAGTAAAGTTTTTTTTTACCGTTTCATCAGATATGATAAAAATTTCCTACGTATATAAGAAAAAGTTCTGTAATAAAATTCGAGATCGGACACCTCAGCTGGAGGATTTTTAAATTGGTAGTCTAATTACGTATTTCTTTAATAGAAAATATAAGGAGTTGATTACTTCAAAAGAAGAAGGCCCAAGTCTGAAACCCACAGAAAATTTAAAACATGAGGGAACAAAGGTTTCTTTATCATCAGTTACAAGAAAGACTTAAAATGGACTTGAAGCTATATGGCATTACAAAAGAGTACAATAAATTAGATAAAATACTTCTGGAAGATCAACTGAAAATGCCCAAGCTATATAAGATTCTCCTTGATAAAGTCGATGAGACAAGTACTTTGCAACACATACTTTCCTGGGTTGATGTTGAGACTCAGCCACCGTTGAAGAGATAGTGATGCAAGTCCTTGTACAACTTGTTCTTGCAAGAGTCCACTAGTAGCCAGTCACTGAGGTAAAGGCAGGCTATTACACCTTGGGTCCTGAGGTAAGAGATCACCATAGCCATACACTATTTGAAGACTCTTGGAGCTGTTGAAAGTCTGAAGGACAGAATTTGATACTGAAAGACATCCTACCCTATTGCAAATTGAAGGTGTTTTCTCAGCTGCAGGTGTGTGGCAACGAGAAAAATACATCCTGTATGTCTATAGAAACAAACCAGTCTTTCCCTAGGAAAAGAAAAATGGAAGCAAGAGTCACCATCTTAAACTTAGAGGGACAGATGTACCTGTTCATGTCAGGGAGATCCAAGACAGGATGCAGACTACCACCCTGTTTTGAGACTGTAAATGAGAAAAAATATCTGTCCCTTCTTCAATGGGACAGAAGCTTTTTGACAGTGACCTTGAATAGTAATGTGTTGATCTCCTCTAGCAGGGTCATGTGCAGAGGAATAGAAAGAAAAATGGCAATAGGAGTGCTGGGGTGTGGCTATCTGGAATTCCAGAGCAGCCTAGAAACCGGTTGCCATGTAACTAGAATAGTTCTTCAAGAGAGAAATCAAGCCCCGTAGTGTGTGGGAGGAGCTGGTAGATGAAAAAAAAAGATATACACAGGTAAACACTGATTGTGTTTCGGGGCAATCGTTCAATGTGAATTCTCATCAGAGAGAGCTCTGGAGTAAAGTCCCTCAGTGTCGGGGTTACCCTCCATATATGTATGGGAGATAGGTTGAATGGAAATTGTAATACTCCATTGCTATAGTCTCATTGAGTTGGTTTGCTAGCTGCAGATGTTCATTGTTTTGCATTCCTGCCCTTGATTCTCAAGACATACCAAGCTTAAGGTGATAGCAGCTAAGCAATCACGGTTAGCCTGACTTACAAGGCTGGCACTAATGATATCCATGGGAAACAAGCATGGTATAATTAGCTAGCTTTCGGAATCCTTGTTCTTCTAATTCACTAACGTCTGTTGTCTGTTCCTACTCTTCAATAAATCGTGCTTTCGCATGTTTATTCATCAGGTGTGAATCTGATCCTGACAGAGTGAATCAGAATCACCAAAAATGCATCAACCAAGCGACCAAGAAAAAAATCCTATTGATGAAGACAAAAACACTGACAAAATAGAAGGTGGTGGTGCTGGTGCATTGACCGCTGACACTAAGCCCAAAGTCAGGCTTTCACTCCCTGCTGGAACACCCACCGGGGGCCACACCTGGGCCTCGGGCAAGATGCCGATGACTACGGTTCATCAGCGCCGGAGGGCTGCTAAGTGGGACACCTCAGCATGTGAACTTGAACTCGTGGATGAGCTGCTGGCTAAAAAAGAAGAGATGGAGAAAAAAGATGAGGAAATATTACAAGTCAGAGCCCTCGTACCAGAGATGAGAGCCATGGGCCCACGGATGGGCAGAACTCCGGCCAGAGACCAGCACATGCCAGACGCAGGACCCCCGATTGCCGGGCTGCTGGCAGATGGACAGCCGGCCCCCCCAGCACAACCAGTGGTGCCACTCCCGCCACCACCTGCACCAAGGAGTGTTGGTGAGCTAATGGCTTGTTTCAATGGAAGCGGAGAAAAGCCTTCTTTTTTCCTCACCATGGCTTCGAATCACATGCTGGATTACGGACACTTATTTCCAGACGATGCAGCTCGAATTAGATACATCAGCCAGCGCCTGAAGGGAGAGGCGGCTGATTGGGTAGTGCGGCTTTATAATTCTCATGCTCCTGAGACGAGGAATTTACAACTGTTCATGAATCAATTCCGAGAACGCTTTGAAGACCCCCATCTCCAGGAAAAGGCCAGATGTCAGATTAAAAAACTGAGACAAGGGGAAAATGATGTTGGCGAGTACTCCAGAGAATTCTGAAGATTAGCTGCAAAGGCCCCTTGGACAGATGAAGTCCTGAAAGAATTTTACAAGGACGACTTGAACCCAGCTATTCTACATGGCTGCCTGACCCACGGGGATCCTAACAGCCTGTTAGGTTGGATTAAACTAGCCACTGAGGTTGAAGCGATATCTCAGTCCATGCAACTGACACGTCAGAGACAAGCTCAGGAAACTGGACCGCAAAAAACACTTTGGAAATCCACATTCCTGAGCAGCAAAGAAAGAAACAGACGTCTGCGAGAAGGCAGCTGCTTCATTTGTGGGAAGCGCAGACACCTCGCCAGCGACTGCCCTGAAAACAAAGGCGCACCCTCAGTGGATCAGAAAGGGGCTACTTCAAAAAGTAAGACTGCTCCTCGTAAAGCTGACACTCCGAGACCAGTTAATAAATGACATAACATCAAAGAGACAGCCACGGGAACTTCTCCGAATGAAGAGGACAATCCTAATGACTCCTCAGATCAAGATTCAGAAAGCGGTAGCGAAGAATAGGACACGGTTGGTTCGGCTAATGTGAGTACTCGTAAATCTCCATATTTGTTTACTACAGTAACTTTGATGGGAAAGGATAGCAAGCTCCGAATTTGCAGGGGCCTAATTGACTTTGGGTGTTCGAGAAGTTTATTGCACCCTGACCTAGCACAAGAGCTTGCTGTTGAATACCAACACCTTAAAAAAGCCATCAAGTTCACTCAAATGAATGGAAGGCCGATGGCGGGGGGATCAGTAAAGCAAGCTACTACTCCCATCCCTTTTCATGTAGGCACCTATTGGGGCAAAATGCATTTTTTGGTCCCAAAATCAGTTCAATTTCAGGTTGTTTTAGGCATTGACTGGCTACGGAAACACAATCCGGATATAGACTGGGCTAAGGGTATACTAAGGGGGGTTAAAACACCCAAAGAGAACACACATCTCCCGGCACTCTCATTAACCCGAGGAGCTCTGTCAGATTCCTTCACACTATCGTGATCTACAGATCATGAAACAGAAGCAAAAAAACTACCCCCCCACAGGGAGTTTGATTGCAGACTGAAGTTGATTGACGGCACCAAGCTTTCCTAAGCCCAAAATTTACCCGATGAGCCACCAGGAACTCTCTGCCTTGAAAAAATTCTTAAACAAGAATTTAGAATATGGATTTATAAAACCATCCTCTGCCCCCACAACCAGTCCAGTATTTTTCCGGAAGAGAAAAGACCCGAATGCGGATCCCAGGTTGGTTGTTAATTATAACCTAATCAACCAGACTATTCTACCAAATTTGTACGCCATTCCTCTAATTAAAACTGTCTTGGATCATTTGATTCAAGAATGTTTTTTCACTAAACTAGACCTAAAAGAGGCTTTCCACAGAATACGCATGGACCTTGACAGCGAATGATTAACCACATTTTCCACTCCCCTGGGCAACTTTCAATGGTCTGTTTTGCCTTTCGAATTGCAATCGGGTCCTTCAGTATTCCAAATGTTCCTCAACTCCATTTTCCATGACTTATTGTACGGAGGTGTGCTTATTTGGATGATATCCTGGACAAACACACTGAGCTAGTCAAAATTGTATTGCAACACCTTATAGATCACGAACTCGTGGTGAACCTAAACAATTGTCAATTTGATACTCAAAGCTTTATTTGGGTTACCGTATTCTGCATAACATTCTGAACACGGATCCCGCCAAAATTGAGGTCATCATCAACTGGCCTATTCCTAAAACTAAAAAACAGCTGCAGCAATTCCTTGGGTTTGCTAACTTTTACCGTAACTTTATCGAGGACTTTGCCAACATTGTTTTGCCTCTTACAAACTTGCTCAAACAGCCTAAAGACTGCAAACCCTCCAGACCAAATAAAATCACTTGGTCTCCTGTCTGCCAGGCGGCTTTTGACAATTTCAAATCCAAATTTACCTCGGAACCTTTGCTCTTATTTCCTGACATATCTAAAGAATTTATAATTCAAACAGATGCTTCTGACTTTGTTATGGGAGCTGTTCTCTTACAACAAGACCTTGATGGTACCTTGAAGCCTCGTGCTTTTATCTCAAAGAAATTTTCAGCTACCCAAACTCACTGGCCCATTGGAGAAAAGGAAGCTAAAGCAATCCACTTTGCTCTGACTACGTGGCACCATTTGCTTCAAGGCACCCGCTTGCCTTTCCAAGTTTGGACAGACCACCGAAATCTTGAGACTTTAAAAACTGCCAAAAAACTCTCACCCAAGCAGGCTCGATCGGTCGAATTCTTTCAGCGCTTTCGTTTTAAAATTGTCTTCAAGCCTGGCAAGGGCAACACTCTCGCAGATCCTCTTTCACGGCTTCCCTGCCATGAATCTAACACCCCGACTCCCCCTCCCCGAAAAGACTTTGTTTCCGCCTGAATCCCTTGGCTTGCAAACTTCTACATGCGCCCTTCACAAATCTCGCCTTTCAACTTCTACACTCTGCGACTCTGCCTTAGAAGACCTCATTAAGCATGCCTGCCAAACTGACACTTGGCTTTCCTCTCATAAAGACTGTTTCGTGAGTTGATGCCCTCCCTTTTTGTGGATCTAAAATTTATGTTCCTCCTGATGTCCGCCTTGAAATACTCCGCAGGCATCACGACTCCAAGCCTGCAGGTCATTTTGGATTCCTTAAAACCCTCCATGCTATCCACAAACTTTTCTACTGGCCTGGCCTCACTAAACAACTCCAAGACTATGTCAAAAACTGTGCTACTTGCAACTTGTGTAAAACCTCCAACTCTAAATCCCAAGGATTGCTATAGCCTCTGCCCATCCCTTCCAAACCTTGGGAGATTATTGCTTGGTATTTTATTTTGGGCCTACACTCTTCACAGAACTTTCACTGTATTTGATAATCACCAACCACCTTTCCAAGCAATCCCATTTCGTGCCCCTTAAAAAAGTGCCTACTGCAGAAAAACTTGCCGACCTTTTCCTCACGTCTGGAAACTACATGGACTCCCTTCTGCTATTATCACCGACCGTGATCCTGTTTTCACCTCCAAATTTTGGACCTCTTTGCTTAAATCATTGGACATCACCCAAAAACTCAGTAGCGCTTATCCCCAATCTGACGGGCAAACGGAACACCTAAATCAGACTCTTGAACAATATTTGCGCTGCTTTAACTCTAATCATTCTGACTGGGCCCCCTCCTCCCCTTTGCTGAATTTGCTTACAACTCTGCCTTGCATGCATCCACTGGCAAGCCTCCCTTCGAAGTTGTCTACGGCTTTAATCCCACTCCTTTCCCCCTTTCTGCTCCTGACACTCCCCCCATCTCTCACTGCTTGGATTTCTAAGGCCTCCTCCGTCTGGACCTCTGTGGCCGAGTCACTAAAATCTGCTAAAGCTTCTCACAAACACTTTGCTGATGTCAAACGTGCTCCTAACCCTCACCGCCCAGGTGACTTTGTTTATTTGTCCTCTAAAAACACTTCCTCTCCCTCTCCCTCCAAGAAGCTCTCCCTGAAATTCCTGGGACCCTTCCCTGTGAAGCGTGCTATCAATAATGTGTCTTTTGAATTGGATTTGCCTCCTTGTCTGAAAAACATTCACCTTGTATTTCATTCCAGTCTACTCAAGAAGACTTATTTGGATTCCTCTTCGCCCCCTGAACCAGCAACTCCTGCTGCCCCGCGTCCGTGATCTCCATCTTCATCATCATGTCTTCATCGCATTGCTGTTACTACTTTTGTTCCTTTCTTCCCCTCTCTCATTCACCTACCCTTCCCTTCTCCTTTTGTTTCTTTTATGTTAGACATGGGCAGGATGTCAGGGTTACCCTCCATATATGTATGGGAGATAGATTGAATGGAAATTGTAATACTCCATTGCTATAGTCTCATTGAGTCCGTTTGCTAGCTGCAGATGTTCATTGTTTTGCATTCCTACCTTTGGTTCTCAAGACATACCAAGCTTAAGGTGACAGTAGCTAAGCAACCACGGTTAGCCTGACTTATAAGGCTGGCACTAATGATATCCGTGGGAAACAAGCATAGTATAATTAGCTAGGTTTTGGAATTCTCATTATTCTGATTCACTAACGTCTGTTGTCTGTTCCTACTCTTCAATAAATCGTGTTTTTGCATGTTTATTCGTCGTGTGTGAATCTGATCCTGACACTCAGTCAGTCAGGGAGGTGACTGTATGGGAAGGAGTTAATTCTCAGAGAAAGCCTACAGAAAAACAGAAGAGTAATTAAGCCACTACAGAAGACATTTTAACCACTGAGGGAAACAAAGGCTGAAGATCCGCGAACCAAAAACATAGTCAACAGACAATCTGAGCCAACTGTTCAGACAGAGTCCAAAGCCAAGCCAAACTGAAATCCAAAAGGGAAGAAGTCAAATCGCAGTCCAAAAGTCAGGTACCCAAGAAAGAGTAGTAAGAAAAAGTGATACAGCTCACCAACAACTCCTTCAATGCTGCTGCAGTGAGCAGACCAAATAACAAACAAATAATAAAAATAAAATAAAAAAACCCTGAGGGCTTCAGCGGGAATTGGGCTGGTCAGATGGACTGGGGAGGAGGGACTACTGCCAAAACAATTACGTAGCCGTGATGGACCCTAGGAGGAATGGTAACATGAGTGGTAGAAGCTGCCCAACAACAGGTTGCTAGGCAACAAGAATGGCCACTCCAATGAGAAATCCAACCCTTTAGAGTGAAGGAGGGGTTGGAGGCCTCAGGGAAAATAATGCATAAATACCAGGCACTGTCAGGAACCGAGATCACACACACAAATGTACCAATGCTAATACATGATTTATTTAGAGCGTAACGCATGTACAAGACTTCAGTAATCGAACTGCAGGCAATCTGCAGAGACCAAACAAGGCAATCTGTTCCCACAGTAAACAGACAGCAAATGACCTTGGAGGAACTAACTCAGGCTGGTATTTCTTATCAGTGCTGAATTCCAGGTCTCTGTTCCACATTCTTGGTTACAAGCAAGCAGCTACATACTAATATTACATATTCCATACTAAATACTATCCCATACTAAATATGGAGGGACCACCCGACATCCTGCCCGTCCCGAGAAAAAAAAAATAAACAGAGAAGGAAGACAGTGCAGAGAAAAAAGAAAAAAAGGGAAAAGAAAAAGAAAGAGGGAAGTGGGAAAGACAAGGGAAAATCGGGGACATAGCAAAGAATGGAAATTAACAGTTCCAGTAGGTGAATCATAGAAGTCCAGGAGCCAGGAACAGCAGGTGAGGTAGGATGATTAATTTGTGAAGAGGAATTCGAAGGAGCTGGCTTCAGTAAGCTGGAATGGAAAACAGGGTGGAGAAGCCTGTAAGAGTCAGGTAACTCAAGTTCAAACGTGACATCATTAATGGCACGTTTGACTGGGAAAGAACCAACGAATTTAGGAGACAGTTTCTTGGAGGGTCCAGTGGTAGAAATGTTCTTGGATGAACAGTAAACAAGGTCCCCAGGTTTGTAAGCAGGGTTGGGTTGCCTCTTTTGGTCAGCAAAGCGTTTGTGTGAGGCTTTAGAGGATTTAAGGGAGTCCCGAACAGAGTTCCAAGTAGAAGAAATTTTTGTAATCCAAGAGCTAAGGTAGGCAGGTTGTGAGTCGGGGAGTTTGGCAGGTAGTGAAGGAAAGGGTTTCGGGGTGATGCCTGAGACAATTTCAAAAGGAGATTTCCCAGTAGAGGAATGGAGGGCAGAGTTGTAAGCAAATTCTGGGAGTAGAATTGCCTAATTATTTTGCTTGGAGTTTATGAAACAGCGTAAATATTGCTCAAGGGTTTAATTGGTGCGTTCAGTTTGGCCATCAGTTTGTGGATGATAGGCGCTGCTGAGTTTTTGGGAGATGCCAAGGGTTTTCAGGAGTGATGTCCAAAATTTGGAAGTAAAGATAGATTCCCTGTCAGAAATGATTGTGGAGGGAAGACCATGCAGTTTCCAAATGTGTGTAATGAAAAGGTCAGCCAGTTTTTCAGCAATTGGAATCTTTTTCAGGGGAATAAAGTGGGATTGTTTGGAGAAATGATCACTGACTACCCAAATATTGTGAAAGCTGCAGGAGGTCAGGAGACCGACAAAAAAGTCCCAAGAAATTACTTCCCAAGGGGAGGAGGGAGCAGGAAGCAGCTGTAGCAGACCATGCAGTTTGGAAGAATTGGATTTGCAAGTGTTGCAAATGGAACAGTTTTTTATATAATCTTGAACTTGCCTTATGAGACCTGGCCAGTGGAACAGTTTTCTAATAGAGTGCAGAGTTCTTAGAAATCCGAAATGGCCAGCATGTTTGGTATCTTTGTAGAATTTCTGGACAACATGGCGGTGGCACATAAATTTTGGTCCCGATGAAAGCCAAGTCATTAAACCAGGTGACGGAGTCTGTGAGAGTTCAGCCAGTTGTCATTTTGGTAAGCAGATTTGAGGAGCTGTTGAAAAGCAGAATCAAGGAGGGTAGAAGCATTTGTACATTTTTTCTTGTGCACGTGTAGTTACTTGTAATCCAAATGTTTCGGGAGAAAACAGAGCCTTATCAGATGATATAGGAGAAGAGAAGTGAGGTTCGTAGCAGGGTAGCCTCGAAAGAGGATCTGCTAGAGTGTTACTTTTCCTATGTTTAAAGACAATTTTGAATTTGAAGCCTTGGAAAAATTCAGCCTAGTGTGCTTGTTTTGGGGTTAATTTCTTTAGCATTTTTTAGTGTTTCAAGATTACGACGGTCAGTCCAGACTTGAAAAGGAATACTAGCACCTTCAAGTGTCTCCAGGAAGACAGGGCAAAATGGATGGCCACTGCTTCTTTCTCCCAGATAGGCCAGTTGCGTTGTTTTTCTGAGAACTTTTCTGAAATAAAGGCACATGGCTTCAGATGGTTATCAGTGTCTTTTTGTAGCAGAACAGCACCCATAGCGAAGTCAAATGTATCCGTTTGTATTATGAATTCTTTCGAAGAGTCAAGGAACAAGAGAAGTGGCTCAGAGGTGAATATTTTCTTGAGAGCCTCGAACGCCATCTGGTATTTATCAGACCAGTCAATGCGGTTGCTTCTGTTAGTTTTGGTGTCTGTTGCTTTTTTCAAGAGATTAGTGTGGGGGAGGGTAATTGTTGCAAAGCATCCTATAAAGTTACAATAGAAGTTTGCAAAGCCAAGGAATTGTTGGAGCTGCTTTCCAGTTTTAGAAATCAACCTTTTAAGTACTGTATTAATTTTGGCAGGGTCAATGTTCAGGGTGTTGTGGCAAATGCGGTATCCTAGATAATCAAAAGTTTGAGTGTTAAACTCACATCAGGAGAGTTTAATAGCAAATTCGTTGTCTATGAGTCTTTGCAGTACAGTGCGTACAAGTTGAGCGTGTTGTTATAGCATTAAGATGTCATCTAGGTAAACAACAACACCCTCGTAGAGCAGATCTTGTAGCACACAATTGCGAAAAATTTGGAAAGCAGCGGGGCCAGCTTGTAATCCAAAAGGGAGAACAGTCCATTGGTAATTTCCCAGTGGGGTTGAGAATGTAGTCAACCATTCACTCTCGGGATCCACGCGAATTCTGTGGAAAGCCTCCTTGAGGTCTAGCTTTGTAAAGAATTTACCCTTTATCAATTGATTTAGCATATCCTTAGTTAAAGGAATCAGGTAAATGTTAGGCAGCACCACCTGATTAATTAAGTTTTAGTTTACGATAAGCCTAGGATCATCTCCATCTTTTTTATTACGGAAAAATATGGAACTAGCGGTCGGAGTGGATGAAGGTTTTATCAATCCACATTGTAAGTTTTTGTTCAGGAACTTTTTTAAGGTAGCCAGTTCTTGTTTGTTCACTGGATATATTTTTGGTTTAGGTAGTTTGGCCCCATCTATTAGCCTGAGTTTGCAATCACAGTCTCTATGAGGGGGCAATTTGTCTGCTTCATGGTCTTAAAAAGCTTTTTGCAAGTCTCGGTACTCTAAAGGGATTTTCTGCAACTCCTCAAAGGTTAAAGTGAGTGCAGAAAGGAGGGCGAATTCTTCGGGTATCTGGTTTATGTCATGGGTATGTTTGAGCAAGACGTGTGTCCAGTCAATTTGGGGGTTGTGTTTCCTTAACCAGTCATACCCAAGAACTAATTGAAATCCGATGGTTCTGGGCACTAGGAAACGAATTTTTCCCCAATAGTTTCCCACTTGAAAAGGAATGGATTTAGTTCTTTCCCTTACTGGGACCTCTGCCATCGGAGAACCATCCATTTGAGATAACTTTACGGCTCTTTTCAGGGGCTCAGACTGTACATCAAGTTCTTTTGCTAATGCAGGATTTAATAGGCTATATGTGCAGCCGGAGTCTACCAAGGGGCATATCCGTAATTTGCCATCATTCCCCTGGAGAGTTACTGTTACATAAACATGTTTGGTTTTGGTGGTACTTACATTAGCAGATTCAGTGGTGTCCCAATCATCACTTCCTAATCAGATGTAGTCAGAGAGCTGTCCTCACCATCACAAGTTCCCCCAGCAGTGCCTCCAGAAGGGCATTTCGTTGATGGCTTCGGGGTGTCAGCTTTGCGCGATGGAGGTCTGGTGGATGAAGTACTTGACTTTGCTTCAGTGAGTTTCTTTGATCCCAGGCATTCACTGGCAATGTGTCCTTCCTTCCCACATTGAAAGGAGGTTCCTTCTTTCAGTTGTTTTTTCTTCTCCTTGCTGCTCAGGAAGGTGGTTTTCTGCTGTCCAGGTGTGCGGCGTCCAAATTGTTGAGCTTGCCTCTGCCGGGTGAGCTGAACACTCGCCATAATAACTTTCCTGGCTAGTTTCATCTATCCCAAGAGGCTGGCAGGGTCCCCTTGGGTCAGGCACTGATCAAAGATGATAGGGTTCAATCCATCTCGATAAAATTGCTTGAGAATGTCACCTCTCCATTCAGGCACCTTCGCTGCTAACCTCCTGAATTCTCGTTAGTACTCTCCCATGGTTCCTTTCCCCTAATGCAATTTTTTCAGTTGGTATCTGGCTTTTTCTTGAAAGAAAGGATCCTCAAATCTTTCTCTCAGTTGGTGCATGAACAGCTGCAGGTCAGCTGTTTCTTCAGTTCATGAGTCGAACAAGCCAGCAACACAGTTTGCTGCTTCTCCTTTGAGATGCTGACTCAGGTATCTAATCCTGGCAGCAGCATCAGGGAAACTGTTCCCGTAGTCGATCATGTAGTTAGATGCCATGTTGAGGAAATATGACAACTTGGTCTCATTGCCATCATAGGTGGTCTTCAGCTCCATGAAAGGTCAGGCCCCCATGGCCAGTGCTGGCATTCCAGGAGGAGCAGGAGCTACAGCGGGAGCTACAGGGGCAGTGGCAGCTGCTGGTGCTGGAGCTTGAGGAGGTGCTCGTCCAATTTGAGGCACCAGAAGCGTCCAGTCATGCAGCTGAGCCCTTAGTTGGAAAATTTCCTCTGCTTTTCCACTTCTTCTTCCCTGGCCTGAAGTTGTTCCATCAGGTTGATCTCACCTATTGATGTGTCCCATCGTAGCTCAACGTCTGTGGTGCCGTGCAGTTTCTGGTCTCTCTCCCCAGGCCCAAGTCCGACCTCCAGACAGGGTTGTTGCAGGAAGCGAAGGCCGTGTCTTGGGTCTTACATTAACAGCCTGGCTAGGGGCCGTCTTGTCTCCTTCAGTGATTTCCTTGCCTGGAACTTCAACAGCTTCCTGGTCTTCTTCACTTATTTGATACATGTTAGTTTTAATGTAGTTCGATCACCCTGTCAGGAACCAAGATCACACACACAAATGTACCAACGCTAATACATGATTTATTTAGAGCGTAATGTGTGTACAAGACTTCAGTGATCGAACTGGAGGCAACTTGTAGAGACCAAACATCATAAGCAAGGCAATCTGTTCCCACAGTAAACAGACAGGAAATGACCTTGGAGGAACTAACTCAGGCTGGTATTTCTTATCAGTGCTGAATTCCAGGTGTTGTTGACCTAACGGTCTCTGTTCCACATTCTTGGTTACAAGCAAGCAGCTATATACTAATACTACATATCCCATACTAAATACTATCCCATACTAAATGTGGAGGGACCATCCGACAGGCACACTGATTTGGTTTGGTAGTCAGACTTCAGGGAGCAAGGGCTAAGGGTGAATCCTTCAGCTAGGGAAGTTCTTCTTCAATCAAGTGGGGAGGGGGCAGTGAATGAAAAGGGTGTTTTCTCAAAGAAAGCCTAGAGAGAAGAGCATAAGAGAAATCAACCCACCTTTGGTCAGAGAGAGTCACCTAGATTTGAGAACAGAGCATTTGGTAAAAGGGTAGCCAGAGGGCCGTGTGTGTGAAGGACCTGTCCCTTTATGCTGGGGTGAAAATAGAAGAAACTGTTTAAATGCATTCTGAAGGTCTTTTTGAGCTCGGACATACATCCAAACCCAATACTTTATTGTGTTTGTTATTCTGATAAAGATTATAGTATAATTTTATAAATTTTGACTCAACTGAATAATTTTCAGTATTTCTAATCAAACAGAAACACACTATCATAGATCATTAAATAATTCTATATAACAACAGAAAAGCTTTACCTTTTTTACACAAAAGCAGTGATTTAAATGGAAAAGCAGAGCTGTGTATAAAGTGGCAAGGCCCTTTAGCAGACTGTCAGGGGAGCCGCCATACCAGTCTGTGAGGAGAAAAAGCAGGTCTTATCACAGCAACACCTCTAGAAAGTTCAAAACAATGTACTGTGCAGGCACAGTAAATGCATGTGAGTCACAGAGACCAAGAAGAAGAAACAGTAGCACTCACCACAGAGAACAAGTGAATGTCAAACGAGGACACTTCTTTGCCAAAAGGTACGTCAGCATGGAATATCATTTAGAATTCAGTAACAGCACTTAAAAGTGTGCAGCTGAGACCATGTGGCAGTTTTATGCATATCTGGGATGCGTAATCCCATCAGAAATTCCATGAATATGGTCCTAGTAGATTGCCCCTTTAAGTACTGTTTGAAAAAGCAATTTGGGAAGATGGCAGCATAGCACAGCTTTATTGCTGTGCTTAACCACTATGCCAACTCTTATGGAAGACAACGTACTCCTTCTGGGGGCCTCTGCAGAACAAAAATAAAGACATTTACAAAAGTATGGGATTTGTTAAATATAGTTTGCAAGACCACCATAGAGTCACAAGGATTGTTTGGGTTGATCTGCAAAAATTTTAGTGAGGATTTCATTGGTCAGCAGAATAGACAGATATACATAAAGTAATGAGAAGTTCCAGTTCTAAAAGGAAAATTTTCTTAAGAAATTTCAAGCCAGGCCAGTGATCAAGCAAAATATTGTACAAGGGGTATGACAAGGTGGCAAAAAGTTCTACCTGTGGTATGCCACAGGACTGAAATAACAGTCTAAGTGCTTCTGAAGCTTAAGTATCATGTATGGAAGGAGACATCTTTCCAGTTGAGAGCAGCTGCCTTCAGACTATCTTGTCTTCAACAACACATATGGGTACCAGCCAAATCATTTTGGTATGACACCAATTCCACCAGTGCAGCATCAAGGAAAAGACAGAATTAGACTGGATGCTTGTGGTGGTGATGAGATATAGAGTGCTGTTGGTCACCAACTGGATTATGTGTCCTTACAGAATGGGCTCACATGCTCTGAACACCCTGATGACAGTTATTACGTTCTAAAGCAGTGATATGTTTTTGTCTCATTTCATATGACATTTGCTGTGGATGGTAAGGTAATTGCAATGAGCTCCCCATGCAACAGTGGATTAATCCATGGTAACCATTGAAGACATTCTCTGCTATCAGAAAGATGTTCTGTCCAAAGGTTGCACAGGAGAAACCACCAAGAAAGTGAATCCTGGATCCACAGTGGGAGACAGAGCTTTATGTGAGGTTGTCTTTTTCCAGATAAAACACTCTGATGAACTAATTTTGAAGTAGTTACACGTGTAGCCTTCCACAGAGAATAAGACTTACCATGGAAAACATGAGGCCCAGCAGTGCTTTATATCTCTCAGATCCCATCAATCTCTCTCTGTAACTAGAAAAGTATCTGGAATAGAAGCTTTTGCTCTTTTGATGGCATGGAACAGACTCTATTGTTTGCTCGTCAAGAAGGGTAGAAACCTTGAAACAAACCTCTGATGTTGCGTGTGTGATCCTGTACCCACCATGCGGCAGTAAGATGTCAAACTCAATGGCATACCCATTTTGGACTACAGATAGAATCTGTTTATCTGATGCGGTTGCCCACTAGCACTGGAAGACCAAATCGACACCAAATTGGGAAGGGTTGCTAATACGCCAGAGGACAGGATCAAAATTCAAAATGACCTGGACAGATTGGAGAGCTGGGCCAAGGCTAACAAAATGAAAATCAACAGAAAGAAGTGTAAGGTCCTACACTTAGGTAGAAAAAATGGAATACAGAAATATAGGATGGGGGACACGTGGCTGGATAGCAGTACGTGTGAAAGTGATCTAGGAGTCTTAATAGACCACAAGCTGAACATGAGTCAGCAGTGTGATGCGGCAGCCAAGAAAGCCAATGCGATTCTCGGCTGCATCAATAGGAGTATGGTGTCTAGAACGACGGAGGTACTGGTACCACTCTACTCGGCTTTGGTTAGACCTCATTTTGAATACTGTGTCCAGTTCTGGGCACCTCAATTTAAGAAGGACATGGTTAAGCTGGAGCAGGTCCAGAAGAGGTCGACCAAAATGGTGAGGGACCTGGAAGCCATGCCCTACGAGGACAGACTTAGAGAGCTCAGTATGTTTAGTCTGCCGAAGAAAAGGTTAAGAGGGGACATGATAGCTGTTTAAATATTTGAAAGAATGCCATGTAGAGGAAGGAGAGGGCTTGTTTTCTGCTGCTCCAGAGACCAGGACAAGGAGCAATGGATTCAAGCTGCAGGAAAGGAGATTCCACCTGAACCTCAGGAAGAACTTCCTGACAGTCAGGGCTGTCCGGCAGTGGAATATGCTGCCTCGGAGCGTAGTGGAGTCTCCTTCTTTGGAGGTTTTTAAGCAGAGGCTGGATGGCCATCTGTCGGGAATGCTTTGAGGGTATTCTTGCATGGCAGGGGGTTGGACTGGATGGCCCGTGTGGTCTCTTCCAACTCTACATTTCTATGATTCTATGGTAAGACCAGGAAAAGCTTTTCGTTGAAGAAAGTATGACTTAGACAACATCTTTCACAAGTCAGTACCAAAACCAAATGCTTATTCAAAGATTAGATCTCCTTTTTACTCCCCTTCTAACTAGGATAACACTGACAATGAGTATAAACCTGACTCTTTCTCATCATATCCTGATAACATTGTTTCTTCCCCAGATGTGCTAGTGGATAATAAATATCCATTTCTTTGACTGATGATGTGCTCTCATTTGCAGATCTGATCTGTACAGCTTCTATTCCAGTCATTGTACCAGAAACTGAAATCTAAGGCCAAAAGAGACGGCCAGTGACCTAATATTCAAAAGGAAGCACATACCAACTGCTGCTCCTGTTTCTATCCTGATACTTACATCTCTTTTAAATGTTGTTAGGAAGACTTAGCAAACTTCTACCTCCATTCCTTTGACATCTTGACATTTAGGCCATTTGTACTTGTGTCTAAGATAAAGGCTGTGCCTTATTGAAACATCCAGCTCCTAAATCTTTTATAGAGGAGATAACTCAAGACAAAGCAAAAAGTAAGCCCCATTCAAAACCAAATGACAAGGAAGACTGAAGATTGGGCATCATGTGACAATGCTTCTATTCTGCTGTGGTTCTCTCCTTCTACCTCTTAAACTGCCAACCCTATGTGGGTATACAACCAACAGTACTTTTAGGAACTTACCACTACTCTTCCGGAACAATTTCTCCAATTATCCCAAAACACCAGGTGGTCATTTACAAAACACAAGTTCCTTGATGTGCAGGTCAGTGCAATACAGCCTCACTCCTGGCGGACTGCAAAGCTAAGAACTAAGCAAATTTTGTAGCTCTCTGTAGCATGCATGACTTACATCTTTAAGTCTCTTACCAAATGTAAGTTTCACAGAAGAAGATCTGCTTTTCAATGAGGAAGGCCTATTTGTCTAAAAAGAGGATCACCAGATCCTCACAGGCTTAGAGCAAGACCAAATCTTCATCCACTTTGCAGTGCCAACCACACCAAGGTTAGATCCTTCCCCAGCTGTCAGAGGTCAAAGTCATCAGCTTACAAGTTATCCCAGCTGTCTTACAGAGTTTTCATCTCCTTCCCACCCTTATGGCAAAAGGAAGCATAAATCCTTGTTTACCCTCAAGGCTTTGGAATCTTGCAAGTGAAAGCTTTGATTTCCAGGAGATCTACCTCAGGTATCAGTATTATACCAGCTCAGGGAGGGGGGATGTGTAAACCTCCATATGTTGTTGGACTACAATTCCTATTACTGCTCAGCTCTAGCTATGATGCTGAAGTTTGATATGAGCTCCTAATCTAGTAAATTCTGTCTCCTGTCTACACATTGTAGATCACTCAAAGGGAAATTTTAGCAATGAAAATTGTGGTGAAGGTACACTTGGAACAAAGAATGAGCTCTATACAAAAGAGCTTGATGCAATTATGCTGTATCGTCTTCTCAGCACCCTTACATGTACTTCACCCCAAGACTCCAGACACCCAGACCGAAGAGCAATTTCTACTTTGGTCCTTCAAATAGAGATGCGGGTGCTCCACAAAAATAAACAAGAAGGGAACTGAGCTCTACAGAATGTTTTCTCCAGAAATCTGTCATATTCCCATAATTCCTGTGTTCCTCATATACAACATAAAGAATATATATTGGCTAACACTCTGTTCTCCCTAAACAGCTAGTAGTAGTGTCTCCCTCACAGCAAGCAATTTAAGTATTTACTGAGCAGAAAAGGGAAACTTTGCTGTCAAAATATCCCTGCATATAAGTAAGCTGCCACCACTAATGAAAATAATGAAGCAGAGATATCTTTGTAAGTGAACAAAAAAGCCGTTTTGCTATACAGAAACAAGACCAAGAAACTTGATCAACTCAAAACTACAAACAATTCCACTGTGGTTAGGTATCCGGATAACTAAGACATCCTCTCTTCATGCTGACAGCATATGTTCATAATGATAGGGTACTTCGTACAAGAACTGTTACCATTGATTATCATTGCTCTTTACTGTTCCTGTCTCTCTTAGCTCTCTACCATTCAACAGACAGGTGAAGATGCAAAGTTAAGTCTTGATTAACAATGAAATGCTAAGCAGATCACAATTAGGTCTTACATAAAAGATAAGGAACAGTGATTAAATTGTATCTAAAATGACACAACAGCTACTTAAAAAGTGAAGCCCTATCTAGCATACAAGCATACACTGATTTCCAGAGGAGAGAGCAGAAGGCGAGCTGTGTCTGAGAAGACATCCTTGACTGGGTGTTTTTTACAGGCTTCTGGGCTGTGTTTGTTTGTTTGCTCTGGCCGTGTGCTCTCCTTGAGCACACGGTTTAACTGACTAGCTAGGGGGAGGAGCTATCAGCCTTTAGTTCTTTAGTTGCTGACGAGCTAGGGGAAGAAGCTAGCAGCTCTTTATGCGCAGTTTCAATATCAAAGCTTAGGAAGAGTTCATTGCCTCTGGGCTTGAAGTCTTCCTGAGTCAGTCTGCCTGTCTGCATCTCCAGGTGGGGGTGGCGCCTTGAGGGAGTAACCACAGGCACTATAGAACTGCACCCTCTGTCTTGATAGTCTGACAATAAGAACTTGGCAAACAGGGGTGTTGACATAGGTTTTACCAAGGGACTCTGAAGGCAAAGCCCAGTTTTACTTTTTCCAATTCGACTCTCTAGATTATCAAGTATGGAGGGTGTGGGAGCTGCTGCAGTCACTTGTCACAGCTCTGGCACGTTTCTTTTCCTGCCGCAAGACATCGTTGGGTACACCTGCATCAAATGAGAGCTGGTGGCCCTCTTGGAGAAAGTTCAACAGCTGGAGGCCTGGGTTTCAAATTTTCGCATTATTAGGGAGTGTGTGGAGTTCCTGGATAGGGCTGAGAGAACTTTTTTAAAAATGGAGTACATGGAGGAGCTAGTGGATGAAGAAGTCAGTTTACGAAACCGGGAGAGGGACACTTAGAGGAATGTGACATGCAGGAGTAGAAAGGCAATGTACCAAACGGAGACTCTCAACCTACAGAATCGCTTGCTTCCAAGTTCTCGACCCTATTAATGATGAAGTGGAACAGGAGGAAGAGGCAATGGAACGTCACCAAGAGGAAATCCAACATCAGCAACAGGAACCCCAACGCCAGCAGAATGAAATCCAACAGCAGCAGGACCAACAGTTTCAGCTTGAACAATGTTCAGGTGGCCATGAGAGAATCTGCTCGTTGAATAAAACCAGACAAGCCTCAGAGGAGACGAGTTCTTGTGGTTGGGGACTCCTTGCTGAGAGGAACGGAACTGACCAGTTGCAACCCAGACAGGATCAATTGTGAGGTGTGCTGTCTCCCTGGGGCCAAAATCAACAATGTAACAGAGAGGCTAACGAGATGGTCAAGCCCACTGACCATAACCCCCTCGTTCTGGTTCATATCAGAACCGACACTGTCAGGCACAACTTTCACCACATCATAGAGGATTATGAGCTTATGGGTAAGAAGCTGAAGGACCCTGGAGCGCAGGTTATTTTGTCTCCCCTCCCTGTGGAAGGACATGGCCCACAAAGGGAGAGAAGAATAGTGGAGGTCAACAACTGGCTCCAAAGATAGTGCCGCTGAGAGCAATCTGGGTTTTTCGATCATGGTCTCCATTTCCACAAAGATGGTCTTCAATCAATCAATCAACTTTATTACGGTCATAGACCAGTATACGAGAACAAACAAGATACAAGATACATATAAATAGTCAATTGGCTGGAAAGAGATACATAACCATACAATATCATCCTCATAAAACATATAAAATCAGTTAGTAAAAAACAATTTGGTACATATAAATAGTCAATTGGTTAAAAAAGACTGTGCAACATTTTCCTCATAAAACATTAAATCAGTCAATAAAAGACAAAGACAAATTAGTACATATAATCAGTTGGTTAAAAATAATTATAAAACATACAACATCATTCTCATAAAATTCTCCTTTATTTATCCTTTGTCTAATCTACATCACTGACCATCTTGCGCCAGATTCTAATGGCAATTGCACAAAACTTAGCTACTCTGTAGGATATCTCTGAGTTATGATCTGAAAGTAGTAGTAAGACATTAAACTGTTCCGAGTGGCCTAAAAATCTATTAAGAATGGGGGAGATAAGATTTAATCATAAATCTCTGTAATATGAGCATTGTAAAAGTACGTGTTCCACAGTTTCCACTTGTTCATTATTACATCGACATTTTCTCTCTAGGAAGGGTATCTTCCGATATCTGCCTTCCAATAGTGCTGATGGCAAAGCATTACACCGTGCCAAGGTAAAGGCTCTTCAATATTCAGGGATTTCCAATTTGTTTAAATACTTCATAGGTATGGCAGTATATCTGTTGAAACTACTAATAATGAAAGTAGGAGTCATACCAAGGTCTATTTGACACTCTATGTTCACTATCCTTTGTTTAATAGCCATTTTGACTCTATCATAGCCCAAATTACATAAGGATTCTAGAGAGAAGCCCAAGCTTTGTACTTTAGTAACCACTGTATGATTCCATCTAGAATAGAGTCCATCTTTCAGCACCAAATAGACAAAGCCAGTAGAAGAAGAAACTAATCTAAGCCAATGGTTTATTATAATCTCCCACACCCTAGATTCTATTTTTATACAGCCTGACTCTAATCTTAGAGTAGCATTTGAAACACACTCGGGGGTCTGAAAGATCGCCCTTAGGAATTTTGTTTGTAGAAGCTCTAATAGTGCATAGTTTTGAAAGGGACCCAGCTGAGCACCATAAAGGAGTTGCGCAATCACTTTTGCCTCAAACAATTTGAGGGTTGCTGGTATAAACTGTCCTCCTTTTGACCTAAAAATTTTCTGAACAGCCAATGAGCTTCTTTGAGCATTATCTGTAGCATATTTCTCATGCATTTTCAAACTACCATTTGCTTGTAAAACTACTCCCAGATATTTAAAGCAAGAAACCTGCTCAATTTTACGGCCATCAATCTTCCACAATTGTTTTTTAGGCCTTTTGCTAAAGGCAATAATTTTAGTTTTTTGATAATTGAGTTCTAACTGATTTGCCCTGCAGTACTGAACAAAGGTTCTCAGTGCTCTTTTAAGGCCAATGGGTGTTCTTGAGAGTATGGCTGCACCATCTGCATAGAGCAGGATTGAAATATTCCTATCAACTATCTTTGGGGGATGAAAGTTAGTGTTCTGGAACTGAACCACCATAAAGTTGATATAAAAATTAAATAGGAGTGGGGCTAGTATACAGCCTTGCTTCACACCTTTCTGTATTTCTATGGTTTTGGTAAGGTGCCCAAGAGGGTTACCTCTTACTTTCATCATTGTCTCTTGATACAGCACACGAATCAAATGGAGCAGACGCTTGTCAACTGAGGAGGCCTCCAACTTCTCCCACAGCAGAACTTGTGAAACAGAATCAAAAGCTGCCTTAAAATCAATAAAGGCAGCATACAATGAAGTCAGGCTACCGGAAGAGTATTTTCTAACCAAATGATGTAATATCAAACATTGATCAATGGTAGAGCGGTCTTCTCTGAATCCAGCTTGCTCATCTGCAAGTATCTGTTCCCCTTCCATCCATTCAAGCAGCCTCACTTGCAGATGTCTTGCATACATCTTGCTGATTGTACTTAAAAGGCTGATGGGTCTATAATTTGCTGGATCCTCTTTTCTCCCTTTCTTAAAGATGGGAACAATAATTGCAAGACCCCATGCCTTGGGCATTATTCCATAGGTGTCAATAAAAGTGAAAAGTGTAGCCAGGAGCGGAATCCAGAAGTTCTGATTATTCTTGAATACTTCTGAAGGTATAAGATCTTCTCCTAGTGCTTTTCCTGATCTTAACTGAATTATTAAGCTTTCAACCTCAGCTTCTGACACTGCAGTCCACAGGGGGAGATTTTCCATTTTATGGGCAATTTGGTCTCTTATAGCATTCGTAACTGAGTAGAGTTCCTTAAAGTAGGCTTCCCATGTAGTTAAAGGGATATGGCAGTTTATCCTGTCATGATCGTTGCTTTGCGATCTTGCAATAATATGCCAGAAGAGAGCAGAGTCCTTGGATCTAGCTGCAGCAATAAGCTGCATCCAGTTGTTTTTCATAAATTCTTTTTTCTTATATACTATTAGTTGCTCGTATTGTCTTTTATGTTTTAAGACATCAGAAGCATCTATCAATGATGTATTTGTTGTATATAACCTATATTTACGAGCAAGAGTTTTTTTGGTTTCTACGCACTTTGTCAAACCATGGCTTGGAATGGTACGACTGATTGGAGTAGATTCTACTCTCAGAAGTTAAATATTGCCGCAGTTCTTGAATAAGAGTTTCATATCTTTCAATAACTAAACCCGGTTCTGCTGTTATCAGGGCAGATCTCATACTCTGGAAGCGATCTGAGCTCAGTAGGTCAGTTATCCTCTGGTTTAAATATGGGGACCACTTAGGTCTGCAATAATTTTCCCCTAATGGGTTGAAAGACAATTGATGACAATCTTTGGATCGAGTCTCAACAGTAAAATTATTTAACTGAAGCATAATTGGGAAATGGTTACTATCAATCTTAGGCATAACTTTAAGATGTTTGGTATGGTAAAAGGTTTCCAGAAACAATTACATAATCAATTGCGCTCATTCGTAGCCCAGAGAAGTATGTAAATTTTGCTGGCTGATCATTCTCCAATATACCATTCAATATATAAAGATCTAGCTGGTGACTTACTTGAGCCAAACAAAGACTTGCATAATTTGTTTTGGTATCCTTTGAGCTACGAGTGGGTAGACTATAATCATTTTCTGGTTTCAGATGGGGACATCTGTATTTTGAGTAAAGGGCATAATCATCTGGTCCCATTCTGGCATTCATGTCTCCTCCCATAATCAACGGTGTATCAGGGTATTCCAAAATAAGTTCAACCACATAATTTTCTAATCTAGTCCATATGGCTCTAGTTTGGGATCTTTGTCTTGTAGGAGGCATATAGACATTAACTATCACCAAAGACTGAGTTTTAAACTGGATGAACATTGCCGTAGCATATGGATTGAATGCGGGGAGAGTCCTTGACATAGTGCGTAAAGTAGTAGAAATTAAAATCCCCAGTCCTCCTTTTGCTCTTCCATACTTTAGTCCGGGTTCTGCTCTTACGGATGATGAGTGAAATCCATTCAAGGTTAATTCTTCAGTGCACCATGATTCCTATATTAATATAATATCATACTGGGAGAGGAACTCACTGAAGCAGGGGTCCTTAGCTGATGCCCACCATCCCACAACATTCCAGGTAATCAAGGTGAGCTTACTCTGGTCTGCTGTAGGTCATGCAGTTATGTTTTCATTTGGACATGTTATGTCATCAGGAATCAAACCATCCTTCCTTAAGATGGTCTTCTGGCAAGGATGGCCTGCACCTCACAACCATCGGCTGGAAGGTTTTTGCTAACAGTCTAGCAAAATGGATCAGGAGGTCTTTAAACTGAGTTTATTTCAAAACAACTATGTGAAAGCATGGAAAACAATTAAAAAGAACCTAGAAATCTGGCAATCATTAAATCTCTCCCTATTAGGTAGAATTTCAGCTATTAAAATGAATGTGTTGCCAAAGATTTTATACTTGTTTGAGACAATTCCAGTTGTGATGACAAACTTTGGTTCCTTCAGTGTAGAAGAGATTTATCTAACATTATTTGGCAAAGGAAGAAACCAAGAATAAGTTTCAGACCTATGACAAGATATTAGGAATAGAGAGGGATTTTGGGTTCCATATCTAAATTTGTACTACGATGCAGCCTGTCTTGTTTGGTTAAAATCACGGATTCTGCTAAACAACCCTAAATTATTACTATTAAAGGGGCATGACCTACATTTTGGATGGCATGCCTTTCTGTATTGTAACAAGGCTAAAGTACAGAAATCATTCACAAACAACGTGATTCGCAAGGCTTTATACAAGGTATGGGAAAAGTATCAACCACTGCTATGTAACAAAATGCCTTCTTGGTTTTCTCCACTAGAAGTGCTTTCTATCAAAGAACTGTGGTGCCATGGTACTTGGCTAACATACTATGAGCTCTTGATATGACAAAGAGATGTTTGCCAGTTAAAAGATAGGCAGCAACTACTAGAAGAAGGATTTAACACTCAGTGGTTCCCCTATCTTCAGATCGCAACAAAGTTCAAGGCTGATATGAATTCCAATAGCGTGGATACACAAATTTCAGACTTTGAGAAACTTCTACATAAAGGAGATAAGCATTTGTTGTCCAGTCTTTACAGATTTCTTCTAAATTTCAACATTGGAGGAAGAAACAGTAAAAGAATGCATGGTTAAATGAATAAAAGATCTGGTCCATAACATCCTTTTGGAAGATCGGGAAAAATTATGGTTATGTAACCAAAGATAAACTACATCATATGATCTTCAGGAAAATAGGCTAAAAATGATGTATAGGCAGTACCTCTTGCCAGACAGAATTGCTAAGACGTATAAAGGGTCTAGCAACCAATGTTGGAAATGTGGAAAGACGGGATACCTTTTACCACATGTGGTGGGAATGCAACTGTGCTAAAAGATTCTGGTACATGATAAGATCTAAAATTCAAAAGATTTTACAGATGAAAATTGATTTAAACCCAGAATCATTTTTATTAGCTCTTCTGAAAATTGATTATAAGGGAAACAAAAAAGTTGGAAGATTATTCTGGCATATGACTACTGCAGCCAGAATAGTCCTTGCAAGACATTGGTGGGCCAGCTGCACTCTCACAGAACAAGAATGGATTGAAAAGTTAATTGAAATTGTTCAAATGGATAAGTTAACCTATAAAGTAGATGGGAAAGAAAATAGTAAATTTTGTAAAGATTGGAAACTGATTAAGAAATATCTCCAAGTGAAAATTGGTGCCACTATTGCAATCAGATTTGATAACTGAATATCTGATAACTTTATAGTTTCGACTTGAAAGGAATTAGGTCCAAATTAATTTAATCAACAATTAGTGCTCCCTGTTTGAGAAATAACCATTGAATGAGAGTATATAATAATTGTCTCATAAAATTTAATGTCTTTTTTTTCCTTTTAGAGGTAGTAAGCCATATTAGTTAAAATACAACCACAACACTGAGATCATTTTTTTTATTTTTCGAATTAATCACAGCAATATTAATAACCTTAACAGAAGTAAGAAAGAGAATATGCCCCATGTATTTAAAACTCGCACTGTGAGAAATGATTTAACGGGATAAAAGGAATGGGTAACAGAGTAAAAGAGATTTACTACTAAGAGTAACGATACTTTTGGAATACAACAATTTTTACCTTATTATTATATTCATTTTTTTCTTGCCTTTCCATTTCTTTTCTGACCAAGGATGGTTGATATAATTATTGTTTTTGCCTGAGACCTTTTCGTACGGGGAAGCTCGTCTCCCTTCTTACTTTTTCTAATTTTCAACTTTTTTATTCCTTTTTCTAGCACATATGAATATGCAAGATTAACAATATCAATATTGTATAGTTTAATCTTTCTTTCAATTCATATATGAACCTATATGTTATTTTTTTTCCTTTTATCTATTTTCATCTCTTATATGTGTGTAGAAAATCTTGTATTGCTTTT
Source organism: Cyclura pinguis (assembly GCA_030412105.1). NCBI lineage: Eukaryota > Metazoa > Chordata > Lepidosauria > Squamata > Iguanidae > Cyclura > Cyclura pinguis. The sequence continues at coordinate 216,335,582 of CM059600.1, forward strand.
TCTTCTTGGTAATAAGTTTAGTTGATGTCTTTACTCTGTATTTATAATTCATCATTATCTGGTGTTTTCTCCTTTTCTTCTTAATCATATGTAATTCAATATAAATAAATCATAAAAACAAAACAAACAAAAAACATCTTCATCAATGACTTGGATGAAGGAGTAGAGGGTATACTGATCAAATTTGCAGATAACACCAAATTGGGAGGGGTTGTTAATACACAAGAGGACAGGATCAAAATTCAAAATGACCTTGACAGATTGGACAGCCGGGCCAAAGCCAACAAAATGAATTTCAACATAGAGAAATGTAAGGTCCTACACTTAGGCAGAAAAAATGGAATGCAGAAATACAGGATGGGGGACATGTGGCTGCATAGCAGTTTGTGTGAAAGGGATCTAGGAGTCTTAATAGACCACAAGCTGAACATGAGTCAGCAATGTGATGTGACAGCCAAGAAAGCCAATGCGATTCTTGGTTGCATCAATAGGAGTATGGCATCTAGATCATAGTGGTAATGGCCCCACTCTATTCTGCACTGATTAGGCCTCATTGGGAATACTGTGTCCAGTTCTGGGCACTTCAATTCAAGAAGGATATCGACAAGCTGGAACATGTCCAGAGGAAGGTGACTGAAATAGTAAATGGCTTGAAAGCCATGCCCTATGAGGAACGGCTTAGGGAGCTGGGTATGTTTAGTCTGCAGAAGAGAAGGTGAAGAGGGAACATAGTAGCTATGTTTAAATATTTGAAGGAATGTCATGTCGAGGAGGGAGTGGGCTTGTTTTCCACTGCTCCAGAGACCAGGACAAGGAGCAATGGATTCAAGCTGCAGGAAAGGAGATTCCACCTGAACCTCAGGAAGAACTTCCTGACAGTCAGAGCTGTCCATCAGTGGAATATGCTGCCTCAACGGAATGTGGTGGAGTCTCCTTCTTTAGAGGTTTTTAAGCAGAGACTCGATGGCAATCTGTTGGGAGTGCTTTGATGTGTGTTCCTGCACAGCAGGGGGGTGGACTGGATGGCCCCTGTGGTCTCTTCCAAGTCTATGATTCTATAATATATGAGACCACACTTATATCTTGCTTTCTGAGATGGAAATTTGCAAAGGTATAAGAGCTATGGTGGAACAAAAAGACTGGTAACACTACTGACTGCATTCTGTCACTGATACTGTTCAGTATGTCTGTCCTGTTCCACAACTGTTCATCAGTGTGACACAGTCAGAAGATGGGCAAGAGAAACAGAATTTAGGATTAAAGGTCAGCTTTTTAAAAGCTCACAACCATACAGGTTATTGCTGGTGTAATAAACCATGCAGTTGCAGTGTATCAATTGGAGTGAAATTGGGACAATAAACGGAAAATACAATGATGCCCATGAACTCAGGAAAGCACAGTTAGATGACATAAAGGACACTGATAAAAATGAAAGGCATACAAGGAAGAAGCAGTTATCTGGAAAGTACAACTGGCATATATAATTCTCAGAAAGTAGGAAGCACATTATACCTGTGATACTGCACACTGCTAAGATTTCATTTACAACCTTCCCAGTCTATGGCTTCACATCTAGATACACAATTGTCCCCTTCTGCTTGCTCCTATCACTGTAGGGTTAGAAAGCTGCCCTTGAAGCACTAAATAAAATTCAGCCTGTCTTTGCTGCTCTTTTTGCTGCTTCCACTATAGATGCTGGCCAGACACTCAAAGTAACTGTAAGTAAATATTGAAATAACTTGTTATGTCTATTATTACATAGTACTCTAGAATCTACTAGATTAAATCTTCTGGGAAGAATCCTTCAAAGACAAGGAGGATAGCTAGAGGCTGGAGCTGTGCCAAAAAGCTCAAACTAATGGAAGTTAAAAATGAGAGTGCCACCTAATTTTAAAAACAACAGTCTTCCCTTTGCAGATTTCTGTGATATCTACATTATGATTTTCTCTTATACCGCTTGGACAAGAATTTTCATTTTGTTTATGTCATATCCTCCACTTACGTTATTCATTTTCTTAACATGTTTAAATTCTTCAGTTACTACTTGGTTATTTGGAAGAATCAAATGGAACATCATTAATTTAACTGAAGGGAAACTTTACATATTATAGTCTATCAAAGAGCTGTGTGGACAAATGCCACAGGGGATATGAAAATTTTTGCTTTGGGGGCACAGAAGGAGCAGAGGTAAGTCATTTCTGGATACCACTCTAAGAAATTCCAAGTTGCACTATCAGGCTGATCCTTGTTCAATTTTACTGGAAAACAGAGAGAGGAAAGTGAAAGGAGATAAAAATAATAAATTAACAAATATTTTATTAGGAACCAGAACAGCAGTCGTCAGAAACTGGAGGAAAAAATTAGGCTATATGCTTATCATTTCAGGTTTGGAAGAAAGCACACAGTGAAATTATGGCAAGACTAAAAAGTAAATCAAATATATTGTCAAGTTCTGTTTCATTTCAAAGAAGTATGAATCACCTATCAGCCTAAATTTCATTTTCACAAAACGAAACTTAAGAATGATTTACATGAAGTTACCTACTGAGGTTATTTTTGTTTGTACATATGACAAACTAAAAGAGCTTGGTTTTGCTTCAAATGACTTAATATAAACTGATCACTTAAATACAAAGTTTAAATTCTAAACTGGAATGTCATTAATAATTTTGTTAAGTTTTGTTAACTTAATGCTTATTGTCCTGTTGGAAGAAAAAGAGATTTTAATTTCTCTTATAATTACAACAATTCAAACTGCAAAATACAATTATGTGATGGACCGTAGGGGAATAGCTATCTTGAATGCTAGAGAAGCTTCAGGCAACAAGAATGGCCACTCCACAGCGAAACCCAGTCCACTAGTGTGAAGAAGGGGTTCAAGGCCTCAGAAGAAAAATGTATAAATAGCAAGCACACTGAATTGCGTTTTGTCAGACTTCCAGAAGAGGGCCTAAAAGTCAGTCCTTCAGCCAGAAAGTTTCTCAGTCAACCAAGGGGGGATGGGGAGTTGAATGAGAGGGGTTTTCCCAGAGAGAGCCTAGAGAGAGGGCTATATATGTGAGAGAGAGACCTGTGCCTTTATGATGGTGTGAAGACAGAAGAAATGGTTTAAATGCATTCTGAAAATCTGCTGAGCTTGGTCATACATATGAAAACCAATAATTTATTATGTTTGTTAATTTAATAAACATTATAGTATATTTTTATAAATTTTGACTCAGCTGAATGATTTTCAGCAGTTACAACCAAACAGGACCACACTACTATAAATCAAAAGGGGTTCTAAAAAGCAATTGAGAGGCTACACCCTTTTTACATAAAGGTGGTGTTTTAAAGGAAAGAGCAGAGCTGTATAAAGTGGAAAGGTGCTTTAGCAGACTGTGGGTGGGAGGAAGCTATCATACCACTCTGTGAGGAGAAAAAGCAGGTCTTGTCACAGTATCCTGATTATATAAATTCAGAGGCTGATAAATGTGGAACAGTTTAGTAAGGAAATTTATTATGTGAGTGAGTAGTGGCACATTCATTTCCACTAACAACTCACATCTTGGTAAATTCTGAGTATGTCAGGCTAGTTTGCTCCTCAACCAGCCAGAACACACTGTGGATAAAGCACAATCCTTATTCAGCACTCTAGCAGTTACACACATATTTTTATACCCACCTCTATGACCACGTGTGTTCTTCACCACCATGGGGAATTCTAACACTTCTGCTTCATCAATCATTTTGGCAAAATTTTCATGACCTCCTGGAAAGAAAAAATAATTATAATATTGCCATGATAGACAACAAGCACCCTGAGCACCTTATTGGTATTATCTACTTCCAAAGACCAAAAACAAGAATTAAGAAAAAGATATGACAATGCTGGAATTTATTTTTTTTATTCTCACACCAGAAGCTACTAGGTTTATCTTGATTAATTTGCTACTAAAATACATCATGCCTTTTCCTCCCTGATTTATAGAACTCAGGGAATACAGCTGAAACACTTCCAACCCGTTCTGAATAGTCTTGCTATTCAGTAAGACTGATCTTCCAAACTGGGAGCAGAGATTGATTCAGTATTCCACTAAATGCCCAAATAGTATCTATGGCATTAGAGGGTTTTATCTGCTAAAGATGAGGTGCTATCTACAGGGTCATTCACTGAGAGAAGTTTACCTCGTTCCCTTTGCTCTGCTGTTTTTACGATTCTTATTTGCATTTAATATTATGTCATTTTAGGAAAGGAAATGAACGCATTAAGCAGCACCTCTCATATTGATTTTAGTATGAGTTTTTGTGGATATCAGTCCACTTATTCATGTGCATGGTCTACCTGATTCCTTTATTCTCAACCTCTTTCCATTATACGCTGAAACAGACTAGGAGAGCTATCAATGAAAATGGGTAAAGAATATTTCTAGCTAAAGTGTACCAGTTCTGCCTGGGTCTGTATAATCTACACCCCCAAAGGAGACTGCAGGGAAGCATCTTTTTTCCTACTCTTCCCCTCCACTTTTTACTTTAAGAACCTCACCTATTAGAGCTCTCTCCCATTTCCTTGCCTTTTTAAAATTTCAGTAATCTGAGCAGCACTGCCTTAGCATTCTGTTTTCCCATTTATATATATATAAATACTAATATTACTTATGACACTCATATTACGATCCTTCTATTTTTTTAATTCATCAAATCACATCTTAAGTAAGAACTTACATATGTACCTTATATATATAAAGAAATAAGAAATATGTATATTTGTATAGCAACAAATTAAAGTCACCTATAATTTTAACTTGTTTGCATATCACAGTGGTTTAACATCTAATCAGGTAAGATTACATATATACTGCAAGTTCAGAACCCCCAAATCATCATATCGCCCTCATTTTCTCTTAAATAATTAACCAGTAATTACCAATAACTTACAAAGTTGTTTTCTATAAAACTTTTTAACCTAACTGTAAGTTTATCCATTTCCACAATTGACATCAGTCTATTGAACCATTCAGATATAATTGGGATTTCTTTTTTCTTCCAATACTTTGAAAAAAACAGTCTTGCTGCCAATAGCATATACTGGATTAATCTCTGTCATTGTTTGGCTTGGCTGGTGTTCTCCTGCCAGATTCCAAGTAAAAATAATTCTGGGGACTTAATTATATGGTATTTCAAAATTTTTTGAATTACATTCTGTGTTCTCCTCCAAAACTCTTTCACCTTATCACAAGCCCACCATTTATGGTATAAAGATACAACATGGTCCTAGCATTTCCAACAAGAATTACTCATCTCTTCGGTCATCTTAGAAAGTCTTTTTGGTGTAACATAACAGTGTAACATCATTTTATAATAATTTTTCTGTAAATCACAGCCAAGCACATTTCTTTTTTTAAAAATTGTTTTTGCAGTATTATCGTTGTGCACACAAAGCCCCCGCAAAAATATATACAAAACAAACAAATGAACTAACAAAGACCTAGATAACATATGAACAAATAACTTATTACATATGCTACATTAACTGTATATACAACATAACTATTTACACAATGAAAGTAAACTTCCTCCTCTAACAAAGTAACAGCTTTTGAACAAACATATGTAACCCCTCTTTAGCTTTGGCCAAATATATTTAGCCATTTGGCCAAATATATTCAGCAATTCATTTAACTTAGCCATCTGGGATAAGGGTTCCTATATAAATAACACAACATTGTTTGCAAAAACTTTATATTTATAATGATCTCTACCAATCTTCACACCTTGAATATCTTCTCTATGTTGTATATCTCTGAGCAAAACCTCTAACACCAGAATAAACAAGAGAGGTGATAAAGTGCAGCCTTGCTTTGCTCCTTTTTCTATCTGGATGCCTTCTGTTTTGTTCATATTAATGATCAAATGGGGTGGGGGGTCTGTTCAGAACAGATCAATTTAATCTAAGTTATGAATGCATCACCAAAGTCCGTTACTTCTAAAACGTTAAGAAAGCCCCATATGACATTATCAAAGGCCTTCTCTGCATCCAAAAACATTAAGGTATTTTTTTCCTCACTATGGAAGTCAAAATATTCCAAAATATCCAACATGGTCCTCAAATTCTCTCTCATCCGATGTCCTAGAATAAAGCTATTTTGATCATCACTGATGTAATTTGGAAGGATTCTCTTTAATCGATGAGCTAGGATAGATGCAAAAAATCTTATAAGATCTTTAGATGTAGGTCATTCTATGTCAGATAATCGGTTTGCCCAACATAATAAATGGGTCCTGCAGTAGCTAGTTAGCTGTTAGATAAACAGCGCCTTGCATGAAGGCCAGGAATGTAAAATAGAATGCAGCTGTAGAAGATAAAAGCCTGCTCGAATGGAAACCTTGTGGGAGAGGTTTTGGGCAGGGCTGCTTAAACTGCTTGCACTTTCTTCTTCTCATTAGTCTAGACACTGAAATTATTACATGTACTTAACTTCAATAACGTATAGTTCTACCTAGATCTTACATGAGTTGGTTCCATTGCTGACAGAGTGTCCAGACTCCATGTGCAAATTTTGCAACTACCACGCTAGAACTACCTTGTGATGTCTCAAGAGGATTACAGCAAAGAAGCTGATAAATACCCTCCAGAGGAAGAAACTGGAGTAGCTGCCATCCCAGACTGCGCAGCCACCAGTTTGACTCTCACTACAGCAGTGTGCCTCAAGATAGGGGCCACCTATTTTCCAGCGACCCCAGCAGCTGCGGGAAGAACCTGGATCTGGAGAGAGAGGAGACATCAGAGGCACAGAGCTACCCAATGGGATTAGAATGCTACTGAGGCCATGCTCTGTTAGCCAAAGAGGATAAAGTGGAGAGGCTTCAAGAAGAGATGGCATCACTGCATGCCTCCATGACAAACAGAAGGACCATTGCTCCCCGTCATGGAAGACTCCTTCAGCAAGGAATTGCCAGAGCAGCTGGAGCAGGAGCTGTGCCTCAAGGTGGAGTACTTGCCTTACAATCTGCTCAATGACCTTTCAGGGAGCTGAAGGCAACCTACAACAGTGAAGGGGAGACCCTCACCGACTTCCTGAATGTGACATCCAATTTTATGGCTGACTATGGGAACAGCTTTCTGGACGACGCAATGAGAGTGAGATATATCAGCCAGCATCTCCAAGTACAGGCTGCAGAATGGGTGACTTATCTTTTTGACTCCCAAGCTCTGGAAACTGCCAACTTTGACATGTTCATGACCAGCCTGTGAGAATAATTTGGGGATCCCTTTTTACCTAAACAGGCTCCCCATCTCCTGAGAAAACTACACCAGGGAAGAGGAATGGTGGCCAAGTATGCCTGGGAATTCAGGAGACTAGCAGCAAAGATTCTTGAATGGGAAGAAGCCTGTGGCAGCAGCGAACTTCTAGTGGAGCACTAAAAGATTGTGTCTTCTCAGTTCATGTTCAAACTGGAAGTCTAGCAAATTACTCATCTCTTTGGTTATTTTAGAAAGTCTTTCTGGTGCAACATACCAGCGTAACATCATTTCATAATAATTTTTCTGTAAATGATAGCAAAGTACATTTCTAATCTCCCTTATCCACAGTTGTTCCTATTGGTTCATCGATATATTATATCCAAAATTCTTTGCCCAGTTAATCATATATTCTTTCACTTGTTCATTTTCCATCTTGATTTCCAGCAAAAATTTTTATTACTTAGTAATTAAATGTTCATCACTATCATATAGGATTACTTCAAAATCAGATTTATTCCTTTTAAAATCTTTATTCTTTTTGTCTTCCAAAAATCTCAAGTAAAACTGTCTGGGTGAAAACCACTATATTTTATGACTTTCATCTTGTAGTTGCTGTAATGGTTTCATATCATAATCTTGGTTTCACTTCTTTAATAAATCATAAGTTAATCAAGACTGATCAGACCTCATTTCTGTTTGATAAAAAGCATCTTGTGGTGAGATCCAAAGTGGTGTCTTTGGCCATTTTTATTTAGTCCATAGTTTTAGTAGGGCATGTCTTATATAATGATTATTAAGGCCACAATGACCTTAACTTTATCATATCGTAAGTATGCGTACCATCCAAATCTTAAGTTGTGTCTTTATACATTCAAAAGTTTATTACCTTTTAATGTTTATTTATCTTTTCATGTTATACACATTACTGCAAAGTAGACTTTAGGGTTAAGCAGTCCAAGACTACCTCGTTCTTTCGCACCCCGCAAGATCTTAAATCTCACTCTGGGTTTCTTACCTCCCAAAACAAATTTGGCAAATCTTTTTGCCACATTTTAAATGGGGTATCTTTAGCCAAAATTGGAATCATTTGAAAAAGAAACATCATCTTTGGAAGGATGTTCATCTTAATCATGGAAGTTCTACCCAGTACAAATAAACTGAACTTCTGCCATTTTTCCATATCAGTCTTAATCTCTCTCCAGGTCTTGATATAGTTATTTTCATATAGTTGGCTTGTATTTCCAGTTAAATTAATATGTCAACATTTAAGTTTCTTTTCAAATTTAAAGTCAGTTTTCAACTGTAATTCAAAGGGTGCTCACCAATGGCTGCTTTTCATCCTGGAGAGAAGTGACTAGTGGGGTGCCACAGGGTTCTGTCCTGGGCCCAGTGCTGTTCAATATCTTCATCAATGACTTGGATGAAGGAATAGAGGGCATGCTCATCAGATTTGCAGATGACACCAAATTGGGAGAGATTGGTAATACACCAGAGGACAGGATCAAAATTCAAAATGACCTGGACAGATTGGAGAGCTGGGCCAACGTTAACAAAATGAAATTCAACAGAGAGAAATGTAAGGTCCTACACATAGGTAGAAAAAATGGAATACAAAAACATACGATGGGGGACACGTGGCTGGACAGTAGTACGTGTGAAAGGGATCTAAGAGTCTTAATAGACAAGCTGAACATGAGTCAGCAGTGTGACGCGGCAGCCAAGAAAGCCAATGCAATTCTCGGCTGCATCAATAGGAGTATGGTGTCTAGATCGACAGAGGCACTGGTACCACTCTACTCTGCTTTGGTTAGACCTCATCTTGAATACTGTGTCCAGTTCTGGGCACCCCAATTCAAGAAGGTCATGGTCAAACTGGAGCAGGTCCAGAGGAGGGCGACCAAAATGGTGAGGGGCCTGGAAGCCACGCCCTATGAGGATAGACTTAGAGAGCTGGGTATGTTTAGTCTGCAGAAGAGCAGGTTAAGAGGGGACATGATAGCCATGTTTAAATATTTGAAGGGATGCCATGTAGAGGAGGGAATGGGCTTGTTTTCTGCTGCTCCAGAGACCAGGACAAGGAGCAATGGATTCAAGCTGCAAGAAAGAAGATTCCATCTGAACCTCAGAAGAACTTCCTGACGGTCAGGGCTGTCCGGCAGTGGAATATGCTGCCTCGGAGTGTAGTGGAGTCTCCCTCTTTGGAGGTTTTTAAGCAGAGGCTGGATGGCCACCTGTCGGGGGGGCTTTGAGGGTGTTCCTGCATGGCAGGGGGTTGGACTGGATGGCCCGTGTGGTCTCTTCCAACTCTACATTTCTATGATTCTATGAAATGATTGATAAAAAAAGGATGTTGTGTGTGAAATAGGCCGTGATAGAGAGGATTGATAAAGGTACATAACTTGGGAAAAAGAGAAAATATGGAACAGAAGGAAAGGGGGAAGGAAAATAAACAAAAATAAGATCATATATAAATGTGATATGAAAAAGTATTTTTATAAGGACGTTAATGCTTTTATTTTAAAAAATAAAAAAAAGGCCAAACAGCAGGGGGAATAGGCCCTCAAACAGCAGGGGGAAAACTCTATTTTAGAGGAGGATTACTAATAATTTCTACATTTGAAAAGGAGAATAAGGATTTACGAAATAAAAACCTTATAACGCTTGTGTTATGTGCAATGAGGCTACAAATAGTAAAAACTTGGGAAAATCTAGAGAATTTAACTAAGATCTAAGATCAGCAAAAGGAATTGTAGAAGATAACCTTGAAATTATACGGAAACTATTTAATAGTTTTAGGTGCCAAAGCAATACTAAATTTAAACCACTACATGTTCTAGTGAAATTTTGGATCAATAATTAGATAAATACTACATAACAATATGCACTGAACAAAATTATTGTTTTGAGACGCATGACAGAGCCTTACTGTATATTATGAATTCGGGGAAGGAGGAGAAGGGGGTGGGTTCATTTGGAAAAGGAAAAACCTGTTGTAACTGTTGCAAGACTATAATACTGAAATATTGTTAAATAATTTTTTTAAAAAAAGCAAAATGCACATGGCCCAAAACTTGTGAACACATTTTTCTGACAAGCCCCCATCATCAATTCTATGTATTTTTCTGAAAAGAATAATGATTTAAACCAGCCTTCCCAAACCTGACATTCTCCAGAATTGTTGGGAATTGTATTCCAATCCATATGAAGGTATCACATGAGGAATGCCAGTTTAAAAACATGGCGTTACAGACATTTTGTAATCAAATTGCCTCTTTTATAAAACTAGCAAAGATAAAACATTTTCTCTCAGTGGAATGCAAGAATTGTAGCACATCTTGCTTTCTTAGCAGCACTATGACTTAAACAACTGGCAACTGAAGAAAAGGGGCAAGTTTGAGTCCAGTTTCTTATATACATATATAAGAAAATCATTACATCTAGCTCTCCAGTTTGGATTCTCAAATGCACCCATCATCCTTTATCTTACTTCTTCTGAACACAGAAAATTTATATCGTTCTGTTTTTTTTTTAAACAACAGTGATGGAGCAGGATAACTTATGTTATTTACTACCACACACAGATCTTGGGATTCATTTATGCTTATACAACACGATGTAGCTGACGGGAAGTATTGCTTAGTTACACATTTTTTCAAGCAGCAAATGTTGGAATGATAGTCACACACCCAGAACTGAGGGAAAATGCTGTGGGAGCAGCGGTGCACTTGTCCTCAGTGCTTTAACAAATAAGATAAAACGGCTACTTCTACGTAATTTGTCATTAAACTGTACATGCTTTGCCTGTTTTGTCTTGTTGTTTTTTCAATTTCTTCAAGTCATCATTTCTTCAAAGTTAGCAGTCTTAGTATCTTGTTGGCTATAGGTGTACAGTCATTATAGAACATCATGTTCTTTAAATTCAATGGCTTACCGTATGAAAATGTGTCTGGAAGGGGCACACCATGTCCAGCCAGCTCTTGGAAGGTCCAGAACTTGTTGACACAATTGAGAATGGCTTGGGGGCGGTTCATCAGACGGCAACCCATCTTCTCTAGATGGCGAAGGACTGTGATATCACTGTCACTTTGGACCCATGGTGTTGGCACACGAACCACCACTACCTGTGGATAAGCTGTGATGAGTTCCCCATTGACTCGGAGACCTGTAACAAAAGAAAAATGGGATGAAAACCCCCAACAAAAAGTACAGAAAGAAGCACCACTCACTGAGACCCAAGCTATAGAATCATAGAGATGGAAGAGACCACAGGGACCATTCCAGTCCAACCCCCTGCTATGCAGGAACACACATCAAAGTACTGCCCACAGATGGCCATCCAGCCTCTCCTTAAAAATCTCCAAAGAAGGAGACTCCAATACACTCCGAGGCTGCATATTCCACTGCCGGACAGCTCTGACCATCAGGAAGTTCTTCCTGAGGTTCAGGTGGAATCTCCTTTCCTGAAGCTGGAATCCATCGCTCCTTGTCCTAGACTCTGGAGCAGCAGGAAACAAGCCCGCTCCCTCGCCGACATGACATCCCTTCAAATATTTAAACATGGCTATCATATCCCCTCTTAATCTTCTCTTCTGCAGACTAAACATACCCAGCTCCCTAAGCTGTTCCTCATAGGGCATGACTTCCAGATCCTTCATTTTGGTTGCTCCCCTCTGGACACATTCCAGGTTGTTGATATCCTTCTTGAAATGAGGTACCCAGAACTGAACAAAGTATTCCAAATGAGGCCTAACCACTGCAGAATAGAGTGGTACCATTACCTCCCTTGATCTAGACACCATACTCCTATTGACGCAACCAAGAATTGTGTTGGTTTTCTTGGCTGCAGCATCACACTGCTGACTCATGTTCAGCTGTCATCTACCAAGATGCCTAGATCCCTTTCACATGTGCTGCCATCCAGCCACAGGTCCCCCAACCTGTATTTGTGGATTCCATTTTTTCTGCCTAAGTGTAAGACCTTACATTTCTCTCTCTCTTTCCACCTTTGTGACAATTAGTATACACAATAGTTGTCTACCATTATGCACTTGCACAGTCCAGACTTGCATTTCCTTACACGTTAAAGTGGTTAAGACAAAGGTGAGATGAAAAATACCTCACTGCACAAGGCAGTTCAATTTTATAAGATATCTTAAATGTCAAAGTTAATTGGTTACAAGAAACCTAAGATTTCAAGTATCTCCACAAAAAAGAACTATCAAATCTGTCTGCTTCTCTTCTGTCAAGCAATCATTCCTTCTGGGGTATACATCTGGAAATCACTCTTCAAAGATCTCCTCATTGGCTATAAATCATTTTCCACCCAAATTATAAGTCTCTTAAGTTCCTTCTCCCTCTACCTAGGATCACCATTTTCCTGTGAATCCCTTTGCAGTTCCATTCCCTCCTCTTACATCTCTCCTCCCTCTCCTGAAAGTTCATAAATTCCCAGGTGGGTTTCCTCCCTGCAACCTCTGGACTATTATTTTCTTCTCAAGTGTTCAAGGGAGATCTGAGTATAATTCTATCTCTTTTTCTTGTTATTACATAGTTGACTGGGCAGTTAGAATTGACTTTACATAACTAATTTCTCCAGCCAGAGCTGGGGATGGGGAAGCAAAGTTGTATTTATCAAAATGTCCTCCCGCTTGTCATTCCAGTCCTCCAATTTGGAGGATCATTAACATCTGAAGAGCAGTGTGTCTACCAAGGAGCCATTTGCACACATGCCCTCTAAGCAGATTTCAGGTATAAAACCCTTCATTTTGACCAGGTATTTGCAGTTTTTTTCACTTGTTAGATACCTTTATGTCACTCTGAATTCCAATTTATGCTGCCTTTAGACACAAGTCTAATCCACTCCATTGTTTTTTCGCTATTCTTCTGGATTGGCAATTACTGCCCCAAAACCTTAAGTTTTGCTATCCATACTTTCCTTCAGTCAGCTCTTGTGTGCATGACTATTTGAATCTTGCATGTGTGCGTGATTGGGTAAACACACTTTACTCATTTTACACATTTTACTTTTTGAGTCTCTGGCTGGTTTCCTGCAAGGACCCTGTAAACATTGCTGAAAAGATCCTACTAGTTATCCTGCCTTTTGCAGCTTTCTTAATCAGAACTAATTAATTCCTTATTTTTGCATAGAACTGCAGGAACTGCTGGAGAACCTCAAAGGGTCCCCCACCTTTTGGAGTAACAGCCCTGGATAGTTCAGGTAATAGTACTACATGCAGTAGAGCTGTGGAAGATGACATGCCTCTTGCAGAGTTTGCTTAAAGTCCCATAAGTGCAGGTTGATGCACAAGTTCATACTCAATGTGGACAGCCTTGACTACCCACTTGGAAACATGCTGGGTAGACACCTGTTGCCCCTTCTTATAACCACTGTAGTAGATGAATAGACAAGTCAATTGTCTGAAAAAAAATGTCAGGTCACTTTGCTTCCCTGTCATGCTATTATACCTGAACATGTAGAAGAAAGCCTGGTTTCATATATATGCTTCTGTTATATCTCACTTATTCTCCTTGAAGTTTTCTGCCATGTATGCTTGCTGCCATGTGTAAGAGTCTACCTGCAAATTATCTGTATGTATTTGACTGCTATATTGTAATCAGGCAAGTACCATGGGGCTAGAAATTAAAAGCAGGAAATGAATCACATTATGAGAATAAAGCAGTGTTGACGTAACGGAGAAGACTAGGAGAGAGTCTACAGCTGCTCAAGATGAGGCAAGACTGGGAAAAGAATCAGCCTGGTAAAGAAAACGCAATGCCATATGAACCAATGAAAGCTTAACATGTGTGAGTTTGAAGTGGATTGCTCATAACAAAATGTAATATTGCTGTACAATTCTGGTAACTTCTGTGGAAGTGTGCAGTTGGTACCCATGACTATCCTTTGAACAAACGACTGTTAACTTTGTGTGTTCTTTGAACAAGGTTTATCCTGTACTTGACAGAGAATGTGTCCTGTATATAGAAAGCTAGAGCACACGAACATCGAAAGAATGCAGTAACCTCTCCAGGAAGGGGTTACACTGTACAGCAGCAAGTTCAACAACCAATGAGCCAACATAATGGAAGCAAGAAAGACAGCCTTAAGGGTCATGAGGTGTTCATCTACTGTTGCTAGAGGCTCAAAGGGATGATGCATTAATTGAAATAAAACTAACAGAAGTAAGCATGGCGTAATCGGTGGATAAAGGTGAGTCAAATCTTTCTGGAATGTTTTCACCTCAAGGTCAGTGAAATATGTTTCAGATGTCAGGGAAACATGTTGGTGCCAGGACAGCTACAAGATTCCAACTGAAAGAATGAGAGAGCTTACATTTTTTCAGGTGAAGTAGGAAACAGAACTGTAGACAGGCTGACAGGAGAGCTTGGTTCAGATCTATCTGAAGCAAAGGAGCAAAAATGTTTCAACTTGTAAGAACAGGACCTCCTTGTTGAATCTTTACACGAAGCCCGTAAAACAGCACTCAGTCTTGCTGAATTCAGTGAGTTATCCTCCACAACAGCAACTACAGCAATGGGATGTCTGGATGGAGCGTGATAGAAGAACTGGATGACAAAGGGGAATGATGTGACGAGATGTGACCTAGAGAGGTGACAAAGCAGGCTGAACTAGGTTTGATGTGGCCAAAACAGAGTAGTCAAGATGAAATCTGACTTGTTTTGGTCAAACCTGGCTATTTCCTTTCCCAAGAAAGGAAATGAGAGAAATCAGTACAGAAGGCACCTACTTCATTTGAAGAGGAAAGCATCTCCCAGAGATCCTGGTCCTCTCCCCACTCTGCAGCAGAAGAGTTTAAATCTCCTTTCCATTTCCGTTGCGAACAAACTGCCAAGAGGACTGCTCCAGAGGCCAGTTCTCTCTCTGAACACTCATTTCAAGAGGGTCCACTTGTGATACAGAACAACATTCTGGTTAAGTGAATCTGCAAGTTTAGTCTGTACCTGCTGAGTGAACAAGCAACAGGATGAATGCCTCACACTGTACACCAGGTCCAGAGGCAAGTCGCAAACTCAAGCAAAGTGGTGGAGTGGGTACTGCCTTGGTGATTCACATAGCAGATGGTGGTAGTATTGTCCGACATCACTTGGACAACTTCCCCACCCAGAAGCCTCCTGAAAGCTCAAAATGCCTTGACAACAGCTAGCAGTTTCAAAGTGTTGATGCAAATGTTTGCCTTATGATGGTACCACTGATCCTGAACAGTGGCACATTTGCAATGAGCTCCCCATCTGGTCACTGAAGCATCTCTGGTTAGAACTACGTACGGTTGCTGGGGGAAGGGGGGAGGTAGAAAGGTATGCTTGACAGGAAGTTCCAAAACATCCTCCCCCAAAACAGAGATCTGTGAACATGGAAAAGCACGATGAATTTCAAGTGCTGGCTGTCTCTCAAGGGACATAGGAATGAGTGCTGCAGAGAACAGAATTTGATGAATCCTTTTGTATTCTTTGGATAAAAGAATGGGTAATGTTGGAAAAAGAAAAGATTACTGGAAGTAGAGGGACATAACTTAGATTTGGATGGCATGGTTACCTATGGTATGGAACAGAAAAGTTGAATGCTGAATTTAACTATTATGCTGTCAGAAGAAATCTGCTAAAGATTTGGAAAAATATAAAGAGAGACTCTCTCCAATAACTCTGAAGCAGCTATCTCCATAGGAGGCTTTCTGCACGCAAGAACTGAGTAACAGTGAGAAATGGTTGAAATATAAGAATCTTAAAGAATAACACAGAGATTGGAAATTTAAACATATACAGAACGGGGTGGTCATAAAATGTAATGGCTAATCTTACTACCAAATTAGAATAAAATGAAAACCTACGAAAAAATTTCAGATGGGGCAAGGATAGGTCAGAATTTGAGAAATAGACACAGGTCACGTAAATTTACTTGCTAAAATTTGCAAATTGTTGCCAAGGTTTAGTACTAAGGAAGAACAAATAAAAAGACTGTATGGTGAAATGAGCAAAGAATGTAGGTCACAATGTTCAGCTAAAACAATGGGAAGAAGAAATTTACATGTTTTTCTGATTTAAAGGAAAATACATGGAAAAGGATGTATGAACGTATGAAACCTTTGTTCCACGGGAATTGGAGCACGTCTCCAAGAGACCAGGGACTGCTGCCCGGCCTGGAGGTACAGCATGGGCTTTTCCTCCTTGCGTGTATGGCAAACAGGTCGACAGATGGCATGCCCCAACGAGATCTGATCTGACGGGAAGCCTTCTGAGAGAGAGAGACCACTCGTGAGAGAGGCCAAATTCCCTGCTCAGAATATCTGCAGTGGTGGAGCAGAGACTGAGACCAGTATGACAGAGTCCGTATGGAGGTCAGTAGCAGAGCCGATACTGGGGCCGGTGACAACAATATCGGTAGAATAGTTGGAACTGGTGCAATGACGGACTGCGTCAGTAGTGGAGCCGACAAAGTGGTTGGAAGAAGCGATGCTGTTTGTCCGGTGGAGGCCAGGACACCATTGCTGTCACTCGAGGTGGAGGCGAGACAACTCCGTAACGAGGTGATCGATCGTGGAACCAACGAGGACGAGATGGATAGTGTTGGTAGTAGATTGAACGGGACTGAGAGCAGGACCAAGAGTGACAGTACTGAGGAGAGCATCGGTAGCATGATCCTGAAGTAGAGCGAGAAAGCCGAGGTCAATATGGGGACCAACGATGTACATCAGGATGATATTGGTCACAATACGCAGGTGAATAAGACTGGCGTAAGCCAGTGTGCTCTGTCCAGAAATACTCGTGGCCGTAACGAGCTATACAGGATGGTGATGAGAATGGCAGTAGCCGTAATCCCGACAATGAGGGGAGCTACCTCTTTCACCACATCCCAGAGAGCATGCCACGCTGATTCAAGGCTGATCTCGGGAGGAAGCCCAAGGAGAGTCCAATACAGACGGACGGTCCATCTCTGGGCAGCCAGAAGAAAGAGCCGGAGGAAACAGAGTCTGGGAGGATCCCTCTCTGGGCTGACCCGACGTAATGGGTGAAGCAGTCAGCGTAGGCCAATGGTCCAGGTCGGATGCAAGGCAGATGGTTGCAGGAACAGATAGTACTGGAAGCTGGTTGGAAACATGCACCGGCAAAAGAGCGGGAGCCTCGACCTCCTCCACAGTG
The DNA here is from genome assembly GCA_030412105.1 of Cyclura pinguis. Classification (NCBI taxonomy): domain Eukaryota; kingdom Metazoa; phylum Chordata; class Lepidosauria; order Squamata; family Iguanidae; genus Cyclura; species Cyclura pinguis. Next base: position 216,352,959 of record CM059600.1, read on the forward strand.
GATGTCAGAGGCGTGGTCGAAAGAGGTGTCAGAAGAGGACTGAGAGAAGACGGTTGAGCAGCCGACGGACGGGTAGCAGGCGAAGGAGAACTGGGCTTCTCTTTCTTCTTTTTCTTCTTTAAAGTCACAGAAGAGTGATGGAAAAAAGTCCTCTTCCACCTTGCCAAGGTAGATACCTTGCAAGGCTGCTGGAGTGAAGTGTGCTGCGAGCTGGAGGAGGCATCTCCAGAGCTAGAAGACAGAATTCTCAACAGAGAAGAGATTGGTAGCAAAGTTGGTGGAATCAGCATCAGTGTCTATATCAAAGTTGTCAGTACCAAAGAGGAAGTCGATACCGCGAAGAGGATCTGCAACAGGTGTCAAAATCAGGATCTGCCTATGTAAGAAGTTGTCTTTGGGTAAGCCTGGCACTACCTGAAGAAAGGGAGACGAGGCGGCTGGAAGAAGAGGGGTGGGGTGAGGAGGCACATCGCTAAGCAGAACATGGGCTGAACAGATCACCCATTGCCTCATGAAAGGTGGAATGGAAAGGGGCCTTGCCCGACAAGTGGCAGGTCTCGATCTTCTCCTTGCTGTTCTCTGTTAGGCCAGCAGAGCACAACCATGTAAAGTAGGGAAGGACGCCTGCCCCGCCCAATACCCAAAGTGGAGCTCTCAATGGTATGGTCGGAGAATTGGATGTGCTGATTACCGAAAATCACTGATTCATTGTAGAACTGAAGGATGTTGTTTGAAACCAAGCGTGTCTTATGATCCTCTCTAGGCTAACAAGAAAAAGATCGGCATTTCCATAGCTGGCCAAGTGTCGACATAATGGAAGACTGGATCCCAGACAGAAAAAAGAGGACTTAGAGATGGCAAGGCCAAAGACATTAGCCATTCTAAAGGGATGTACAAGAACTGGTTTACATCCTCCTGAGTTGTATCAGGAGTGGGCCCTCCAGAGGTAAAAGGAAATGACTCGTGGGACAGAGAAGAAGGATCAAGGGAATCCTTCTGCAATTCATTAAGGAGAAGTGGCAGGGTAGGGTGAGAACCTTCTGGAGCCGCAGGCTGTGTATGGCAGAGACCAGTATTGATGTTACTGATGAGATCGGTACCGAGATCGCGAAGATAGACTGCATCGGTACCAACAGCAAGTTGGTGATATAGAAGATAGATGGTGCTCCAGAGGAGACCATGAAACTGTGGCCAACACCGGTGGTGGCAGGGGAATAACCCAGGATTGGTGGGAATGACCCAGAGAGTGATAATCCATGTGATCATACAGACGGTGACACTTGGACTGAGAGAACAGTGGGGCGGGAAGCATTGGTACTGAGGACGCTGGTCGCGTGGCCAAGAACAGGAGCAGGAGGGAGATCTAGGACTGCGTTTATGCGTCAACTCTTTCCAAGGGTGCTCATTTCCATGCCAAGCAATATAGGAAGCCGAGGAGGACGATAAGTCCTCCCTTGTGATGGCGTGACAGTAAATAGGTCTGCAGTACTGCTCATAGTGATGAGGTGATCTACCACAGTCCCTGTGGATCAGGGGGTGGGCCGCGCTAGGAGGGGGGTCCGGTCCCAATGGGTAGCTTAGTCGGCGCCAGGCGAGAGCCATTCCGGATCAGAATGGTATGTGGTGCCAGTAGCGGAAGACGAAGAGTGAATAAGTCTCTTGGCCTAGTGGAAGGGCCAACGTTTCTGCTCGAGAGGGAGAAGTAGCTATGGGAGTAGCCATGGCTGAGGCATCAAAGAAAGCTGATGTTCCAGCTCGAAAGGGGGAAGTGGCGATGAGAGTGGCCGCAGCTGAGGCACCGGAGTAAGGCTGACGTTCCCGCTCAAAAGGAGGGAGTGGTGATAAGCGTTGCCACAGCTGAAGCACTGAAGAAAACCAAAGTTCCCCTGTGAGAAGCGAAAGTGGCTACGAGAGTGGCTGCGGTTGAGGCACCGAAGGCTGATGTTCCTGCTTGAAAGGAGGAAGTGGCGATGAGAGTGGCCACGGCTGAGGCATCAGAGAAAGGCCAAAGTTCCCACTTGAAAGGGGGAAGTGGCAATGAGAGTGGCCGCAACAGAGTTGTTGGCTCCGGTGACAGCTCAGGGGCCAGAGCCACCTCAGGGGATGAGGCTGGGTCGTGGCAAATGCTCCTGAAAACATGGTTTGAGAGTGAGGAGATAAAGAAGGGGAGTGATGTCTCTCCTTCTCCTTCTTCTTCTGGTCTAGAGGAATCGGTGAGGTGCAGCGGAGGAAGCACTGAAGGTAAAGAACGGCGTTGATGTGTCGATATCAAAGGAGATGTCAGTGCCGAGGAGGCCGGCAGAAGAGGGAACAGTTTCAGTACCGATAGCGATTTGGGCTTGGAAGAACTCTATGAGCTATGGCCGCTCTCATAGCTACTTCACCCTCTCGAGTGGAAACATTGGCCCTTCCACTAGGCCAAGAGACTTATTCACTCTTCGCCTTCCACTACTGGACACCGCTTGGACCTTCAGTTAGGGAGCCTGTTCCCAGCAACGAAACTTGGAATAGGAAGCCTGATTCCTCAAAGTTTGAACTCTTTGCAAATGGAACAGGCCCGGGCATTATGTTCTCTTCTGAGGCAAAAGAGGCACTCAGAGCGCCTGTCAGAAAGCCAAATCTTATGTTGCAAGTCTTGCACATTGGAAGACAAAAGCAAGGAGGGAGAAATTCACCGAAAAAAATTCCCACAGAATGGAGAAAAAAGGAAGAAAAAGACGAAGAAAGCTACTCAGCAGAGGAAGCCTTCCGTGCTGCTAACTGGTCGGCAGACGAAAAGAAACTGAAGAGGAGTCACTGGCTTGGTGGGACTGAGTATGCTCAGTACCATCGAGGGGGAGGGGTTCCCGCCAAGCTGCTCAGCTCTGGAACTTTCTGAACTGCTACTGTGCATGCATGAATATCCCATTGGGTGAGGCACAGAGACCACAAAGAAGAATCTGGCCACTACATCTGCATTCTCATCCTACTTCTGCTCTGAACAAGAGAGGAAAACAGGAACCTGTCTGCCACTTTATGTGACACCAACCTTTTCTCTGCTAGGAGAAATAAACACAGAATAAAGAAAACACTGCCTTGATGTTTATGACTGCTATTTCAGAAATATATCATCCCCAAGAAGGATGTATATTTCTCTTTACGTTTTAATCTATTAACATTGATTTTATTGCTTTATGATATTCTAATGTAGTTACCATGATTTTTAATGTATACCACCCTGATATAAAAGCCAGCTTGGTGCAGTGGTTTGAGTGCTGGACAACAGCTTTGGAAATAAGGGTTTGAATCCCTGCTTAGCTGAGTGAGTCACACCCCCAACCTCAAAGGAAGGCAAAGGCAAACCACCTCTGAACAAACCCTGCCAAAAAAAAATCTGTGAAAAGTTTACCTTAGAGTCACCATAAGTCAGAAATTACTTGAAGGGACACTGCAACATAACAGCTTATCTCATGATAGAAAATGAATGAATCAATCAACCATTCAAAAAGAAATCATCTTATTTTCATAAGGAGAGAGAGAGAGGAAAAAAGAAAAAAGGCTGCTTTGGCAATCTCTTTTATGCCTCAGTACTTTCCTCAATCAGAAGGAAGAAACAGTCATAGAAAGAGTCTATTTACTACAAATAATTCTGTCTTCAAAACTTCTTGCAACTATTAAAAAAGCAAGCGAATACAAAACATACAGCCTTCTCTTTTTAAAATATTTGTTTGTAATCTGGACTATGAGTTCCAACAAAATCTTACCAATTGCCAGGTTGAAAAACTGTGGAATTCCCCTCCCTTTGGTATCCTAGCAACTTAAAAAAAAGCCAAAAGCAGGAGCAATTCTAGATATGATTGCCTCTCAATGATACTGGAAAAATAACTGCTGTTTCTCCTGTTCTCTTGCTACCCCAGATACATGACAGAATTTACATTGTAGATTATGATGCTCTTTGTTGTGCCTACCTAGACTCTTCCACATCCTCTTTAAAGAACACAAAGTATCGAACCAGTCCATATGCTGTCTCTTGCTCAATCCTGATTTCTCATAATTTTAGAAAAAGAGTTTTAAAAGGAAACGCTGCTGCAGCAGATTTGATTAGTTACAAGAAAGCACTGCCGCATTGCAGCTGACATGCTCATAAGCAGTTGTTGTTACAGAGACAGTTGCACATGATTTCAAAGAAAACTCCCAAGCACTCTCACAATGAATTGTGAGAATTGTATGTTCATCCTAATACAAATGAATTGTATGACATTGAGTGAAACCATAAGAAATTTGTGCAAAATACATACTTCCATGAATAACTTCTACTTTAAGTGACTGAAATGCTTTTAAAATACATCTTAGGAAAGACATATTTACGCTATAGCTCCATGCAACAATCTTCTATTATGAAGACTGGAGGGACGGATCCTTCTGCTTAGGATGGGAGTTGGCAAGATAGCCTCCAGAGGAAAAAGGGTTCTCAGTGAATAGCCTTCATCTTCCACTGACAGAAGCCTTCATTTGATATTGACAGCAGAGGCATGCCATTTGGTTACAACATAATGTAGTTAATCTTTTTGTTAATGTTTGTGTTGTTTAGCCATCTCTTAAAAATGCAATGATACCACAAATCTTAATGAAATGTTATAAAAAATTACACTGAAAGATAACTGAAACATCACTTGCAACATCTCCCTTAGCATTTTGATAAACCTGATTTGTTACAATGGCTACTTCAGTGTTGGGCCAAAACTATAGTATTAACATACAGTTTATAAAAAGCAAAACACAACTAACAAAAAATTTCCTAAATTAATTTTAAAAATAAACAACTCATCAAAATTTCTAGAATTATTACTACTACTAAAATGTATCACAGCTATTTCCTGTTATTTCTGGAAACAGAAATTCAAGCAAGGCAGGTGCATGAAGGCAAACAAGAGGCAAAACCTATCATTTTGAAAAATGAACATGTTTGCCCATGACAACCAATAGTTTCTATATTTTTGTATAACTGTAATTATTATTAACTAAATAGAGATTTTAGCGTAGCACTAGGGTTCAAATTGATGAAGTCCCACCAATGAAAAAAGATGTGAAGACCCAGAAAAAGGCTTTTACATTCTTTGACATCTCAATAACAAGTGCCTTAATTTTATTGGTAATATTAATCCCTTGCCCATTAAAAATGAACTGACATTTTCATGGAATACAATTAACTTAAGGTTGCAATAAGTCTTATAAATGTTGTCCAAGAAACAGAAAGAACTCTTAGCCTGTTTGTTTAAGTTGCATGGCCCTAACATGATGCTATAAGAACAGGTTGCTTACCTGTAACTGTGGTTCTTCGAGTGGTCATCGGTGCCCTCACACACTAAGAGTTTTCGCGCATGCGCGGTAACGTTCGGAAGATTCTAGAGCTTAGCAGCTTGGCGGGAACCCCTCCCCCATGCCCGTACTGAGCATCCTCAGCCCGCCAAGCCAACAGTCTCTCCTCAGTTCTAGAGTCCGCCAGTGCAGGACCTGAAAGAGGGGACGGCTGGACGGGTGTGTGTGAGGGCACAGATGACCACTCGAAGAACCACAGTTACAAGTAAGCAACCTGTTCTTCTTCTTTGTGGTCTCTGTGCCTCACACACTAGGAGATTTTGTAGCTTACCAGTTGGACAGTGGGTCAGGTCCTAGAGAACGGAAGACAACACCGCACGTCCAAAACGGGCATCTCTCCAGGACCGGTAGTCCAGTCTGTAGTGGCGCACGAATGTCGAGGGTTGAGACCAGGTCGCCACACAGCATAGTTCTTGCAGGTCCACTCCTCGAAGGAGAGCTACTGAAGAAGCCATGACTTTGGTGGAATGTGCACGCAACAAAGCTGGCGGAGGCTGCTTGGCCAGTTCGTACGCCAGCAGAATGGTCTGGGCCACCCATTTGGAAAACCTCTGGGTGGACACCTTGTGGCCTTTTCGACGCCCACCGTAGCACATGAACAGGTGGGGTGCCTGATGGAAGGGCGCAGTTCGGTGAGTGTAAAAAGCCAAGGCCCAACAAACATCAAGGGAGTGGAGGGAGTGCTCCAGAGGTGTAGTCAGGTCCTAGTAGAAAGCAGGTAAGATGATATCCTGGCTAAGGTGGAAATGTGATACCACCTTGGGCAGGAAGAACATGTCAGGGCGGAGGACTACATTGTCTCAGTGGAAGACGAGGAAGGGCTCATCAGATCACAGTGCTGTCAGCTCACTCGCTCGCCTGGCTGAGGTGACAGCTACCAGGAAAGCAGTCTTGATGGTCAGGAGCCTGTCATCCGCAGTCACCATAGGTTCAAAGTGCAGTCGTGTCAACTGCAATAGTACCAAGGACAGCGACAAAAGTGGTAGCAGCTGCGACATCGGCGGATAAAAGTGTTGCAGGCCCTTCATGAACCGCTTAAGGGTAGCGTCCCTAAAGAGAGCTGCCGAGGAGGACCCTCGTGGCTGATAAGCCACGATAGAGGCGAGGTAGACCTTCAACGACGGGAAAGCGAGCCCTTGTTGCCGAAGGTGGAGCAGGAAACGGAGCACGATGGTCAGATCCTTTAAGGTTTTATCCTCCACGCATGGAGGGCCAGGAGCAGCAGGTCCGGGTGGAGAACGAGACCATCCGAGTGCGACGGGAGATCTGGTGCTGTCGGAAACTTGAGGAGATGGCCGCGAGCAGCCTCAAGCAGGGGCCCGAACCAGTGCTGCCTCGGCCAATATGGGGCTACGAGGACAGCATCGGCTCGGTCCGCGAGGATCTTGGCGACCACTCGACCCAGGAGAGGGAACGGCAGGAACGCGTAAAGGAGCCCATCAGTCCATTCGAACTGGAAGGCATCGCCGAGAGAGCCCCGACCGAGACCGGCTATCGAGCAGTACCGGCAACACTTCCTGTTCTGGCTGCTGGTGAAGAGATCAATTGTTGGCTCGCCCCATCGGCCTCGTATCATCTGGAACGCTGCATCCAAGAGAAACCACTCATGGTAGCACGAGGTGTCCCTGCTGAGGGCGTCTGCCATGGTGTTTTCTTGGCCCGCCAGGTGCACCGCAACTGGGTGAACTCGGAGCCGCACGCACCAGTCCCAAAGCTGAAGGGCTATGGCGAGGAGGGTGGTCAAATGAGTCCCTCCTTGCCTGTTGACATAGCAGATGACCGTCATGTTGTCCAACAGGATCTGCACCGTGCGGTCGACGACTAAGTTGCGGAAAGCCCTCAGAGCTTTCCAGATGGCGAGGAGCTCGAGGGCGCTGATGTGTAGGTTGGTCTCGTCGATCCAGCGTCCCTGAACTCTGAGATCGCCGCAGTACGCTCCCCATCGGAAAAGGGAGGCGTCCGTCGTTACCTCAAGTTGAAAAGTTGGTTCTCGGAACGGCATCCCTGACAGCAAATGATAAGTAGCCACCAAAGCAGTGATCGACGCACCTGTCGAAGGATCTGCATAAGGCGCCTCTGGTCGTCCAGGATCGGGTCGAAAACCCTGACAAACCAGTGCTGCAGTGGGCGGGCGCGGAGACAAGATAGATAAGTGACCGACGTGGTCAAGGCCATGTATCCGAGAAGTTGCTGAATCCTTCTTGCTGATATCGCCGGGGCATTGAGAGAGGCTGACACAGCCCGACGGAGGGTGCGTGCCCGCTCTATAGGTAGAGATGCTCTGGCAGATACCTAGTCCAAGGTTACTCCGATGAAGTCGAGGGTTCTTGCCGGCTCGAGGTGTGACTTCTTTGGATTGACCCGGAGGCCAAGGCGAGACACGAGACACAGAGTCCGATGAAGCTTTTGCCTGCAGGACGCCACCAACAGCCACTCATCCAAATAAGAGTAGATCATGACGTCCTTTGCCCGCAGGTACGATACCACAGAGACCATGCATTTGGTGAAGACCCTGGGAGTGGTGGAGAGTCCGAACGGTAGCACCCTGTACTGGTAGCAGGTACCGTCAACCGCGAACCGTAGGTATCATCTGTGCTGCGGGCGAATGGCAATGTGGAAATATGCATCCCAAAGATCGATGGAGGCGAATCAGTCCCATCGCCGAAGGAAGGGCAGAATCGAAGACAGAGTGACCATCTTGAACCTCTTGGGGCGGATGTACTAGTTTACCCCTCTGAGGTCCAGGATTGGCCGTAGGGTACCATCCGATTTCGGTAACGTGAAGTGCTGGGAGAAGAAACTGGTGGTACTGGCTGAGGACAGAAGTTCTCCTATGGCCCCTTTGTGCAGAAGGAACTGGATCTCTTCCAGCAGAGCCAAGCTGGCCGGGGTGGAATAGTAGACGCCCCGCAGTGATATATTTTGAAACTCGATGGCGTAACCAAGACGGACGATGGAGAGAACCCAAGAGTTGGTAGCAATGTGGCGCCATTCGGTGAGATGTTGGGCCAGGCTCGGTTGATCTTCGAAGGTGGCAGGCAGGCTGAAGAGTGGCTGTGGTGGCAACCCGCGAAGTCGGTCAAAACCGGGACTTTGTCCCAGACGAAGACTTCTTTGAAGAAGATTGGTATCTCCGGAGAGATCTTCGTGCTGAAGACGACATCGACGGTCGAGACAGAGCCAAACAAGGAGAGTGAGGCTGGTAGGTTGATGAAGATGATCGGCGCCAGGACGAGCGAGAGCTGAAACTACGACTGGTTGAGACGGCTGATGGATCCCTATCTTTTTCGCTGTCAGGCGCGCTTTCACCAGGTGGCCCATCACGTCGTCGGTCATGGCGTTAACCCCTGACCATCGAAAGGGAGGTCCTCTATCCGCTTTCAGGTGTCCTCCTGTAGGCCTGCCAATCATAGCCAGGTGAAGCATCTCAGGGCGACAGAGCCGACGACCACCCGAGCCGCCACCTCCACTGAGTGTCTAGATGACAGGATCTGTTGGTTGGCGAGTGCTACAGATTCATTAAAGAATTGCACAGCACTCGCCCGATGATCCTCAGGGAGGTATTACAGGAAAAGAAAGAATCTGTCCAAAAGGTTCCTCTGGTAGGCGGCGAAGCAAGCTTGAGTGTTGGACACCCTGGCAATGAGAGACGAGGTGAAATGGAATCTCCTGCCGAAAGTATCCAGACGGCAGCCTTCTCGATCCGGCGGGGTGGTGTGCGCCCTCCTGCCACCCTTGGTCTGGGAGGACTCTACAACGATGGAGTTCAGTACCGGATGTGTAAACAGAAATCTGGCCTCCTCCTCCTGTGTGCGGTAAAGGTGTTCCAACCATAGCGGGATTTGTTGAGCTGACGCCGGCTGGGCCCAAGAATGTTTGAGGGCTTCCATCAGAGTCGGCAAGAACAGTAGCGGTGCTGTGGACGGAGGACAGGTGTCCACATACTGCAACACCGGATCTTGAACGACTGGAGCCGGGCCTGCAACCTTCAATCCAAGTGCTGCCGCCATCCGGAGGAGAATATCAGAAAATTGTTTGACGTCTTCCGGTGCCGACTCTGGTGCGGGGTCCCCAAAAGCCAAGGGTGGAGATTCATGCGATGCAGGTGTTGACTTGTCAGACTCTGAGTCTGTCTCGTAAGTCTGAGAAGACTTGGAGACCTCTCTGTTGATGGTCACTGCGGTGGCAATGCCAAAGTGACCATCGGTACCTGTGTAGCGACCGGCAGCTCCTGTCAGCGCGCCTGACAATCTCACGCAGGCAGCAGGCGTTGAATCGCCTGGGTAGCGGTCACAGCGGAGGTCGAGGTCTGTCCCGGGAGAGGCTCCGGGACCGGATGAGACACGGTCGTGGTAACCCTAGGCGGCAGAGACACAGCCCGGTATCGCAGCGAGCGCTCTCGGGACCTCTCGTAACGCGGGGACCTTGAGAGCGAGCGAGATGGTGAGCGCTGATATCGCGGGTGGTACCTGCCTCAAGATGGAGAGCGCGATCGTTGGTAGAGCGACCAGTATCTCACATTAGGGCGGTCTCTATACTCAAGAGAATAGAACCAGTACGAGCCTGGTTGCTTCCGCCAGATGTGCTCACGGTCGTATCTCGCTACATATGAAGCAGACGAGAATGGGGAGTCAAATGGGGGCCAAGACAAGGTCCACTCCTGGTAGGCCTCCCGCCGGCGTGGGGATCAATGCCTCACTCGACGTTCTGGGGAGCGCGACTCACTTCTCCCAGAAGTTGCCTGATAATGGGGCGAGGCCTGAGGTGAAGTCAGAATATTCTCCAGGCGGTCCATCCCTCCTGGGTAACCGGGCGGAGATACCACGGCAGCAAGCACAGGCAGGCCCGAAGGTGCAGCCAAGCCAGCGGTCTGGTCGTCAGAGACCTCTAGGATCTCTGGCAGTTCCAACTCCTCACCCAGATCCCCAGGCTGTTGGGTCGGAGGAGGGGTCGGAAGACAGGTCTTCTTAGAGGGCAAACCCTGCTTCCACTTTTCTTTTTCTCCCTCTCTCTGGACACATCATGCAGAGGGGGCCGCTTGCATTGGGCAGCAGTAAGCGGCCTGGTGGACTTGGTTGCCTGCGAGCCCGCAGGAGTCTCCTTAGAGGTTGACGCATCCGAGGATTTCATCGGGATCTGCGGCAAAGCCGATATCGGAGGCCGAGACAGCGGTACCAATCCCGGTACCGCCAATGTCGTCAGTACGGCAGCCGCCAGTACCAACGAGGGTGTGGTCACCAGTCGGCTCAGTGTAGAAGGTCGAGACATGACGGACTCTCCAGCCACTTGATCCCATGCCTGTAGAGACTCCTCCCAACAGTGGGGTTTTAGGCCGGATGAACAATTCCGCAGGGTCTGGGCAGTGAAGTCATGACAAATGGAGCAGGCCTTCACGTTGTGAGTCTCCCCGAGACAGAAGAGACACTCACTGTGTCCGTCCGACAGAGTGATCTTGTGACCACGGGTGATGCAAAATTTAAACAGTGCAGACATAGAAAGTCAAAGGAGACGGGAAGAAATCCAAGGGGGGGGGGACTCACAGAAGCGGTGGAGAAGATCGAGGGTTGAAGAAGATGATCGAGGGTCAAAGAAGAAGATCGAAGGAGGTCTTTGAAAGTCCGAAATACCAAATCCAAATTCCAAATACCAAAAGCCAGAGTCAAAAAACCGAATTCCGAGTCAAATTCCAATAAAAAACAGTCCGAAGAACAAACCAAATAGCGCTGCTAAGCAAGAACCTTCCGTTCGCTAGGGTGGACGAGAAAGAACTGGAGAGACCATTGGCTTGGCGGGCTGAGCATGCTCAGTACGGGCATGGGGAAAGGGTTCCCGCCAAGCTGCTAAGCTCTAGAATCTTCCGAACGTTACCGCGCATGCACGAAAACTCCTAGTGTGTGAGGCACAGAGACCACGAAGAAGAAGAATTTATAAACTACAAGTCATGCTTTCTATCATTTGCAAGCTTTGTATGTACAGAATTCCTCTGTTCCATTTTGTTCTTAGAAATATTTAAATATTTCTAATGAGATGCTATATTTTTACAGTAATTGTTAATTTTGTGTGGCCCTTGGCTGCCCAAGTGTCAAAAACTAGAATATAAAGTGAACAAAGACACTGCAATGGGAGACGGACATTGTTATATTAACTTCCCTGACCTTACCTGCTGATAACTTCACTGAAAAAATCAAGATGGATATTTCAACAGTAATTTATTTATTGGACTGTATGACACTACTTTCTTCTCTAGGTTCAGGAGAGCTACTAACTACAAAGCTTTGAAAAAGTGTTTCTCAGAAGGCCGAAATTCTGCATTCAATAACAATGGTGATGCTTACACAGCCTTGTCACATGACACTGCCTTAGTAATAACTAGCATCTTAAACTTTATGCCAAAACATAACTGAATTTAAGTGACTATGCATTTGTGTTACTGTAGGAAAACAAGCTGTTGCATTCCCCACTAATGGAAGCTTCTGAACATTCTGAGAAATATTACAACCTATTGAATAGGGGGAGGGGAGGCAAAATCAACACTTCAAAGTCCAAAGAGAAAGCCTCAACTGGGAAAAAAGGAAATGAGAATTTCTCTAACTCTCAGGATTTTGTTTTAATCCCATCAGTAACATCACCAATAGGGAGATGAACATAAATCCTTGCTGAAGATATTGTACATTAAGAAAATGTGGTATAATGTTTTCTTGATGACATTTGAAATTGCAAATATATTTTTTATGTGTTGACAGGATGGCTTCGTGATTCATTTTTTGAGTATGTCTAAGCTTCTCATCCTCCAAAAGTCAGTGCAAGATTGTTGTGGTCAGCAGTTATGACATACTGCACAGTCAATAAAGGCAAGAAGTGAAACAGGAAGGTGTTGAAAAACACAGCCTCCATCTTCCTCCCATCTTAAGCTAATTATCTTAAGGACCTTACAGGTACCTGCAGACCTGTCAGAAAAGCAGTGAAGACAGTGAAAACAGCTAAATAACCGTAGACTTTTCAGCAGAAGATTTGTTAACTGTATTTCATCACTGCTGACCACAAAAATCTTGCACTGACCTTAGGAGGGTGAAAAACTTAAAAATATTTCCAATTTCAGATGTTATCAGGCAGTCTTTATTTGGGTACTGGAAGATCAGGGCCACTGAGTACTTATCCCTTTCCCTCCTTCACCTCAAAAGGGCTGGACTAGTGGAGAACAGAAAGGAGAGAATACCACCTAAAGATGCCTGAATGAGTGAAAAAAAAACTGTATGCAATATTTAATCTGATGTTTATGTGAAGGTCCTGATACTTTACTTCTTTAGAAGAAAAAAAAAATGAGTCAGGAAGCACAGGAGATGGGGTGATTAAAGCGTTTTCCTATAGCCATCTTAGCATAGAACAGTTATCATTTTGTTGTTGACTTATGGTGACCGTAACATCTTGTCCTAACCTAACTCAACAAACAGTCTTCATAGATACATCCAAAAGGCATTCATTGAAGTTTATGTTCAGAACGCAGACAGTGTCCTTGCCAGAACTGGAAATACTCAGTTTCACTTTTTAAAACACCTGTCACCTCCCAGCAATAGTCATGCACATACCACTCTCACACTCTAGCTCATACCAGTCTCTTGAATGACCTTGGTTCCCATGCTCTGTTCAGCTCCCCCGCCCATCACCCAAACATCAAAGGAACATAGCTATGAAGCAAGTGCTGCAAAATGGCCACAATCAGGCTAAACCAGACATGGCAGAGATGGTGGTGCCCTCTGACACTCCACTCCGTCAAACAAATTTCCCCCTTCCAACACTTCTTGCCATCAGGAAATACATGATAGCAATGAACAATAACGAGAACACAGGTCACTTGCTAGACAGGGTAAAACAACATGGTACATGGAAATTCTGAGAACGACAAGCTCCCCGTCCCCTTTGACCACCCTGATAATTTCATGCTGGACTTGATTTTTCAGGATATTTTTTATGGAAGTCCTGGATGAATTTCAGGGCCCTGACATGATGGTAATCAATCCATGCAGATTTCCCCATGGAGGAAGTCCTTCCACTGAATAAAGCGCCCATCTCCCCACCATGCCAAAGCTCCCTTCCCAAACACACACACACACATATTCGTGATTTTTTCACTTCTGTGAGGGTCCTGTACCCCTAACCCTAGTGAATGTGGAGGGCCAACAGTACTCAAGGCAACCCTTGTGCGGTCTAGAATCCAGGATTTGCTTGATTTCAAAATGCTGATCATCAACCATCATGGAGGGGGGTAGGCTCCTTACGGTGCCAAGTTTTAGCAAGCAGGAATACAAAACAGGGTGCACTTGTCGATAGGTCATAGAAAGCTCCAATTCAACTATCACAGAATTCACTATTTATTTAGTGCGAAAAGGACCCATGCACTTTGGACCCAATTCTTCTGATGGTTGTTCACACTGCAAGAATTTGTTTGACAAGTACACCAAGTTCCCCATCTTAAAGTCCCACTCTGGCACCTTCACTTGTCAACCTGCTTTTTATAGGTGTCTTTAGTATATTCTAATGTGCTTATAATTCCTTGCCATGCAGCTTTGACTCCCTCAGACCATTTGGCCAAAGGCCTTGTGTCCCCTGCCTTTACCAAGAGAATTGGCAAAAGATTAAGATCTCGACCATACACCACTTAGAATGGAGAGTCTCCCAAGCTTACACAGACCGAATTGTTAAAAGGCACTTCAGTATAAGGTTATAAGTCTTGTTGGAAATGTGTATAACACCGTAGATACTGCTTCAGTACTGGTATGATCCTCTCAGTCTGTCCACCTGTTTGAGGATAATGGCTGAACTCAGCCCCTGCTCAATACCAACTAACTTTAAAAAAAAGTTCCAAAACTAAGAACTGAAATTATCCTATTGGGCACCCCATGAGATCTATAGATATGTTGCACGAATAATTTCACCAACTGGGAACCTCAAATGAAGGGCACAACTGGGGAACTGAAATGCAGGATGCAAACTGGGTTTGTTTCAAAAACAAATCAGTTGCTACCCAAATCATGTTTTTTTTATGACTTTTTGGTAAATAAAATAAAATAAAGTCCACGTTTATTTCAGCCCAGGGATGGGGTGGGGTGGGGTGGGGTGGGGAGGGGTTGCAACAATGTTTGAGGCTTTGCTACTGCCCACTTGATTACAGCACACACTGGGTAACTTCTGATGTAAGCTTCCATATCTTCTCTCAGTCCAGACCACCAAAATAGCATCTGGCCAAATGTAAGTGAGGTTTTTTTAATGATAATTTTTGAACAATAAAAAGGAAACCAAAGGAAAACCAAAATAAAACACATCAACCAGACAAAACAAGGGCTAACAAAAAAACAGTTATAAATATACTATAAGCAACACACCAAACTACTAACTACACATAACCAAAAATGTTTGCCTCCCCTGCTGCCAGTAGCAACTAGTAATCTAACAGTAACCACTATTAAACCATAAAATACAAACATTAAAAGATTAAAATGATTGCTTTATTATTTTCTTAAATCTGAATCTACAGTCTACAACAGTAATTAGTATTTCCAAGTAATTAATAATTCTAAGTCATTAATAAACCATTCTTATTCTATTACAGATAACTTTTATAAGCAACAACTAAAGCATAAACTAATACCTGATTACTCTTTGTGCAACAGTAAAACTGCTAAAATTCAGAAAACACTCTACAAAGAAATGTCAGAAAAAGATAAAAACGAAAAAGGGAAATAATCTCAGAAATCTTCCAGTGCTTTGTAGCTCTTTCTTCTGGTAATCCATAATCATAAATCATTTTCATAGACCAAAGACCCTTAAACATTTTTCCATTATAAACATATTTTCATTTATATTTCGTTATAATCATAATTCCATCCTAGTCGAAAATCACTTCCATCTTAACTATAAACCATTTTCTTAAACCACATATCATAAACCATTCTATTTACTAACATTATTTTCCCACTTATTAGTCTTTTTGCTTTCTTTTTCCCAGAGTTTGATGATTTTTAAATATTCCTAGCAAACCTCTTAGTGTAACAACCAAACAATGATGTTTCTCATCTTTATAGATAAAAATCCAGAATTTAGGGATACCTCAGTGAAAATGAATATTTTTATTAAAGAGTCTGTCCATGAAGAAGTTCATCATTTAATCATAATATTCTTTTTTTCAAAAAAAAATTTCTGTAGATTCAGAAGCCAATTGTCAGAGATTTCCTTAGTAATAAGAACTCCCATTCCATATTCTCCTAACTTGAAAGATATAGCTTGCACTGTAACCTCTCTTGCATTCCTCAGGTTTCCCGAATCAGAAATATTAACTCATTGCACCTTCTGTTGAAGGTTTATCCCTTCTTGCGAAGTTTAATTTCCAAGTCACAATATATCTCTTGCAGGAATTGTGTTCCTTCACCTTTTCTTTTTTCATGACAGTCTGTCATTTCATCCAATTCCTGTTTTTAAGATCCTCATCTTCAATTTCCTTGAATTTCAGATCAAGGTTTTGTGAAAATGATGACGGTTGTCCTGTAAGCCTATCACATTTTTCCTCAATAGATGCTGTAACTTGTCTAAATTCAGACAGAAAAAGTAAAAAAATGTTTAAGTATATCCTCATTAGTTTCTGAACCATCCAAACTGTAAAGCCATAATTTCTGTTCAGAGCTTCCAAAGCAACAAATGCTATGTTCCCAAAACAGCTGATAGCAAAAAATTCCACTTAGGGTTTTCCAAAGATATGAAGGTAAACAAAAGACAATCCAATAGAGGAAGAAAAAAATGCGTAGCAAGTCATCGCTCTCTTTAATAAGTGCAGTTCCATAAAAAATTATTAAGTATCCAAACATACCAAACAGTCTGGGCATATAGACATTATGTTTCCTGCAAACAGACCTCTTGCTAAATAATGAAATTGGATTTTATTGCTTTATTGCTTTATACATATAGTAAATAGGAAGCCTTTTGATTGTAGTGGCGTTAACGTTTCCTACATACTAAGAAACCTTCTTGATAAAAGGACGGTACTCTTTTTGTCATGTGGAACATTTTTTAAACTTTTGTGGGTACAAGTTTTAAATATATATCTGCTTCTGTTTTCTTCTAGTTATTGTTTGCTTTTTATTTTGAATTTTTAAAAAATTAAGTGCCCATCTTGTCCATCTTAAGCTCACCCGCCTCCAATAAAACAGCTCCTACAGCTATTAATGACAAACTGACGTGCAAGATTAAAGTAAAGAAGAGGGAATTAAAAAGAGATTTTCATAGATATGGGGGGGGGGTATTTATCTGTTAGTTAAAGGGGAAAGGAAGAAAACCTAATGAAAAATCATTACAATTTTGGAAGGAGAATGGAGCTTTGTGAAGGGAATGGAAGTGGTTATATTTCTAATCGTCCTGGTGATGGGATGCACTTATGATGCAATAGTATAATAGACTAAGTTTAAGATTATATAGTATATAGCTGTATATTTGTTTAGATTCATTATGTATTTACTATTGCGTTATGTGTTTTGTAATGATATATATTGTTTTGTTAATTATTAATAAAAAATAATAATAAAACAGCTCCCATGTCTACATCCAAGGCATCCACCTGCACCATGAAAACTAAGTCTGGATCTGGATGTTTCAAAATGGGTTCAGAGGTGAACAACTACTTTAGGTGATCAAACCCTTCTTGATACCTATCATCCCATTTGATTCAGGAGTGTAGGGTTTTAATCTTGGACGTGTCCCCTTTTCCCTCTGTCAGTGGGAAGGCGATCTGGGCAAAGTAGGGGATAAATTGTCTATAGAAGTTAGCAAACTCTGGAAAACTCTGGAGTTGCCTCCTTGTTTTTGGGGGACTTCCCACCCCACCATATACTGCACCTTTGAATGCTCCATCTCAATCCCCTCTGCCAAGATATGATACCTCAAAAAGTTCAGTTTATCTTTGAGGAATTCATATTTGGATCATTTCATATATACCAAGTTTTCTGACAACCTTTTCAGAGTCTTTCTCACCAGTTCAGGTGTTCTGCCTAGCCCAAAGGGCATGACTAGATATTCAAAGGATCCCACCTGGCAGTTAAAAGCACTTTTCCCATCACCCCCTCCTTAATCCACACTCAAAAGTAAGTTTCTCTCATATCCAGTTTAGTAAATATCTTGCCCTTGGCTAGGTGTCACAGTACATCTTTCATTAAGGGTAAGAGGCATTGGTTAGAGGTACATATAGCATTATAAACTCTGTAATCCATGCAAAGTCTCAGAGAATTGTCTTGCCATGGGAGACGTGGCGTGTCTAATTAATCCTCTAGCCAAATTTTTATCTATGAACTCCTTTAATACTGGACAATTCCTTGGCAGCCATGGAATAGTTTAGGTTTTTGTAACTCTGCCCCTGGTTTCAGCTCAACAGCACAATCCAATGTGTGATGGGGTGGCAAAAAAATCTGCCTCCTTTTCCTTAAACACTTCCTTCTGGTCCATATACTCGGTGGAACCTCCACATCTCTTGGCATGGAAGTCACCCAAAGGATATAAGGCCTGCTGCTGCCTAACTACTGATCTTGCACTGCTGGGGCTGTTCCTGCACCTTCAGGTGGTGGGAATGGGACTTGGAGCTCGCGAACATCACCTCATTTTCTGCCCAGTCAATTTGGTGATTGCGGTGCCGTAGCCAGTTAAGTCCAAGCACAATCAGGTGAGAGGCTGTGGAACAAACTGAAGGATTTCTTCACGTTCCCATATTCTCAAGAGCACTGGAGAAGTTCTATAGTTGATAGGGCCTCCCATCTGCCCTGAGTCCATGCAGCCTTCCCCCTCCTGGCCTTTTAGCCAGATTCAGACAAAAAAAGATTAACTCACCGCTTCCTTGGGGCACCTTTTGCTCAGTCTGCCTCTGGGCACTATTCACAACAGGCCATTTCCTGTTTCCTGAGAGTTCTTGGTCAGCCTAGGAGTTGCCTGATGACTCACTTACCCCCAAGAGATCCACATCAGGCTGTGCATCTGCAGTGGCAGCACTCCTTTGCACTGGTTTCAGGGACTTCTTGGACCCCATTCCCTTTGGGTTCTTGCTGCTAAGCAGTTATTGGGTGCTTCCACAGTTTTTGTTGGGCAGTTGGCAATGTGATGCCACTCCTCTCTGCAGTATAGGCACAACCCAAGCTGTATCCACCTCTTAATTTTTTCTGCAGTTGCTTTGGTGGGAACTCTACTGGCCTTCCTCATGCTGCCACTGGCCAATGCTGACTGAGC
The DNA here is from genome assembly GCA_030412105.1 of Cyclura pinguis. Classification (NCBI taxonomy): domain Eukaryota; kingdom Metazoa; phylum Chordata; class Lepidosauria; order Squamata; family Iguanidae; genus Cyclura; species Cyclura pinguis. The sequence continues at coordinate 216,371,571 of CM059600.1, forward strand.
ACTCCATGACTGCTTCTGCTTGGCAAACGCCATTTCACATCATTTCCACTTTCCCAACCAGTCACACCCATTCCAAAAGGGCATCAGGATTGCCCTGTGGCAGGGACCATTACAAATTTCAGGGTCCAAGACAATGCGGAAATACTGAATCTTGGTCATCTCTGGCCAATTGGGTATGTGTCCTCCAAAGTGCAAAAACTCTGCAGCGTATTTGACCTCTGACTTTCTACCTTTTTTCAAGATGCTGCTGCTGGCTCCTTTTTGCCAGAAAGGGTCTTCAAAGCAGGCATGTAGAATGATCATGAATACACTGAAATCATCTAGCTCTGCCAACACGTTATAATGATCAATTAGCCAGTCCACTGTCTCCCTTTCCAGCTGTAATGACACACAGAGCACCTTGGCTGCTTTGGATCTGAAGGTGTTCTGTCACTTTTGCATGAAATCCCAGACCGGGATTAAAAAGAACAGCAGCCTCTTCAGATCCCCATTAAGAGCAGCCTTCAGCTTTTGAACTGTGTAAGGATGTGGCTCCAGAAAACCCAGGCCATCAGAAGTACAGAGAGCTCTCTCTCCTCATCAGTTCCATCATCAAGGGATCCTGCTGCTGCCCCAATTGCCTCTTCCCCCTTCCCAAGAGCTTCTGATCCTTCCAAGCACCCACTTGCCTGCTAGTCAATGATAAACACCAGCAGTAAACAGTCTTTCAGTTCCCTCACATCATCCTTTACATTCTGTAGTTCATGCTCCCCTTCCTCCAGTGCAGCACCTTGTGAACAGAAAGCACCAAACTGTCCTGCTGGTTCTTTTATCGCATCTCTCTGAGCAAGACCCTTCTACTGTTCGCACTCATCAGCATTTGGTGCTCACTGCCATTAGGGAGCAGGTGTAAGCTCCCCAGCTAGGGGAGTGCTTGGGCTGGCTTCCATTTCCTCACATTCAGGTCACCTCCCTTCCCTGAACCTGGCCACCAGTTCAGCCTCCCCTGACAGGTAGCCTGAAATAGGAAGGTGTGAAAAAGTTCTGGGAGTGTTGCTATCTGAAGTGCCAGTGCAGCCTGGAAGCAGGTTGCTAGACAACCAGAATAGCACCTCAGGAGAGAAACCCAGCCTCCAGTGTGTGGGAAGGTATTGTGGCTGAGAGAAAAAAATTATATAAAGCCAAGTATTTGAGGGTTTGTTATTCCTTCAGTGAGAGCCTAGCGAAGAGCTAGGGTATAGAGTCCCTCAATCAGTCATAAAGTGTGGTTGTGTTGGGGCCTAGTGAGAGGCAAAAGAGTAACTGAACCTTAGCTGAATCTGGTCAGAGAGTGTGACTCAAGATTGGGGGTCAAGCCTTTGGTGGAAGTTTAGCCAAATAACTGTTATATCATACTTGTACCTTAACTGAAAGTCTAAAAATATAACTGAACTACTTCTGAGCAGGAACTTATCCGTTATACTGCACTGAACTGTATCAACTCTGATCTGCATATGAATTCTAATACTTTATTCTTATAGTTAGGAACAAAGTAAATAAATGTTACAGTTTATTATTGTAAACAGTGATTTAGCTTGAGTTGTATACAGCATATAAACGAACACAAAAAAACCCACTACCATAAAGTTATTAAGTGGTTCTAAATACAGACTGAAAACCCTCACTCTTGTATAGAAAGGTAATGTTATAATGGGGGAGGCAGAGCTGAGTGGAGAAGACAGAGCGTCTAATCAGATTGAGAACTGCCACACCAATATGGAAGAAGGGCTTGTCATGAATGGTCTTTCTCCAAGGGTATGCTTCCTTGGGAAAGGTGCTCAGTGGAATTCTTGCAATCTATAATGTCTTGTCCTAACCTAACTGAATAAGCAGTCTTCATGGATATGCCCAGAAAGGACTTATTAAGTTTAGAACACAGACAACATCCTCGCTAAAACTGAAGATCAACAGATAGTTTTTACTTTCTAGAACACCTCCGCCCCTCCCAGTTCTTTCCCATGCACATAACATTCTCATGCTCTAGCTTGTACCAGTCTCTTGAACAACCTTGGTTCTCATAATCCAGTCAACTCTCTATTTCTATCACCCAAACACTGAAGGGAATGTGGCTGTGAAGGAAGTGGAGTAAAATGGCTACAGTTAGGCTAAGCTAGACATAGCAGAGAGCCTTCTGACAGTGACCCTATGAATGAGCGACCTCCAAGTCCTTCCATCATCAAGCGCACTGCTCAGGTCTTGCAGACTCAGGGCCATGCCTTCCTTGACTGAGTCTATCCACACGTAATGCAGTCTTCCCTTTTATCTTGCCTTCTACCTTAGCGAGTATTATTGTCTTTTCTCATGATTCACATATATCACATTTTTTAAATATTTAAACACAGAAATAAAAAACACAAGAAGATAAAAACAGATACACCATACAAGACCATACACCAAGCAAAATTAAAATAAAGAAAAAATACAAAACAATGCTAAATGTAAAACAATACTCAACATTACACTTCTAACTCTAAAAGTAATTAAACTATAATTAAAACTAACAAGAAAAAAAAAGAAAAAAATTACAAATATTTAAAAATTGGTTCCCATCCTTGTTACAGGCAGCTCCTAGCAAATAAATGTACTTATAATCATTACCTAAACACAATTTAAACTTCGTAACACATTATGTTTATAGTCATATTTCATACCTTTTCTATACCTTAAAAAAAAACACCGTTATTTATTTATGTCTATTATTCTAATATTGAGCTGTCCTAAGTTCCAACTTTCTTAGTAAAGTCCAAATATTTCTATACTAATTTTAAAAACAATCAATAAACACATATTCTTTCAACTAAACCATACCTATATTATTAAAAAAATAAATCAGCAACAACTTAAAATCATCTTTCATTTTCATAGTATCTTTCCCACGATAGCAGTAAAAATTTTCCATGTCCATTTTCAGTAAAAATTTACATAGTTTGGCAATCAAATGTCCATCATGAGAACATAGTAGCAATTCAAAATCTAATTTCTTCTTTTCAAAATCTTTGTTCTTTTTATCTTCCAGAAATATCAAATAAAGTTGTCTGTATGAACTTCATTATATATTACAATCTTCTTCTTGTACTTGCTGAATTGATTTTATTTCATAACCCTGATCTCTCTTTCTTAAAAGAGCATTATATGTTTACCATTGCTGATCAGCTCTCATTTCTGTTCTACAGAAAGTTTTTTGTTTAGAGACCCAAAGAGGTGTCATTGGACATAATCTTATATTTGTTCAAAAGTCGTAATAATACAATTATTATTAAAGGCTGCATTGACCTTAACTTTATTGTACCATAAATACACATCCCATCCAAATCTTAAATATTTACCTTCTAAATTCAGCAGCTTATTATCTTTTAATGTTATCAGTTTTTTAAATCAAAGTCAAACATAAAGCTGGAAAGTAAATTTTAAACTAAAAAAAAGTTTTTAACTGTAATTCATTTTTATCATGAACTAGCATATATACCTGCTGTTGCCCGGGATTTTATTTTCTCATAGGCAATACTTGTTAGAAAGATTTTGAGATCTTGTGTCTCTAATTCCCCAAACTGTCTTGTCCAGTACCTGTAACTTTTCCCCATATTTGACGAGCAATGGCGTAGCGAGAGGTTGTCCTTCACACAGCTGCGAAGAGACAGCCGACGATCAAGGGGAATATCCCAGGGAAAGTGGAAAAATACAGGATAAAAGAATCCCTTCGGGAAAGGGGATCTCAAGGGACTCAAGATGGGACGACTTTGGAGGCTAGTGTCCTGGAAATGAAGGCGGTAAGGAGAAGGAGAGAAGGAGAAGGAGCCAGACATCGGAGGAGATTGATGGACATGAATGCCCTCAGATACATCCCAAGAGTCGCCGTTCCCCCCGATCAATGCTTGTAAGTGGGTATAGCTCGCCGCTGCCTTTTTTCTTTTTTTTACATATGAGGTAATCATAAAAATTAACAAATAAATCTTCAGGAAGTGGGTTCGGGTACCTCTCTATGTATGGGCAATTCCAGCTGGCTGCAGAGAAAATAAGTAAAATAACCCTATAAAGTTTGAATGGGACTGAGACTTGAAAGCTAACAAAAGCAACAATAAGAATAAGGACTATAAAACTAAAACAAGAACTGGAATAAAAGACTTTACCACATAATCCATTTGAAAACAATCAGTAATAAAGACATTGACTAAGAATCTTGATAAACCCTAAAGACGTGAAAAGACTGTATACATTAAGAAATTAAATGAAGGATAATTAACAGTAGGGGAAAAAGTAGAAGAAAAAGAAGAGAAGAAAAGGAAACAGGGTTTCAGTATCGAAAGACAGAGAAATTATGGACTGATGAAACGGGTGGACAGAAGAATAAAGATAAAGCTAAGACTGGACAAAATAGAGACAGAAGTGCAGAGAAAGAAGAAACACCAGAAAAAGATAGGAAGCAGCGGCGGCAAGGGACCCCGCACGGTTGTCTGTGACACTTGGCTGTATAAGAGGGGATCTATGATAATTAAAATAATAAAGCATTAAGGGGGTAAAAAGGGCTAAAAGGAATATAATATTGTTTTGAACTGTGCTTTGCTGGATTTATATATCGGATTTGTGTTGTTTGATCTGTGGGGGAGAGGGTATAATTGCTAGAAAACAAGAGACAGGGGTGAAATTTAAAAGGTACTGATTGAAACATCTGAATATTGATATATTTAGCTTGGATTCTTGGTAAAGAATAGTAGAATGTAAAGTAGAGGGGGTATAGAAAGTTGACTACAAGAGAGAGAAAGGGATAAAGGGATAAAGAAAACAGCCTGGTTTATTAAGAGAAGGAAGGGCAAACAGCTGGGGGAGAATTAGAAGTGCTTCAAGGCTGCAGACAAGATAACATAATAGGCAGCAAGAAACAATAGATAAGAGGTTCACCAAGGTGACATACATAAAAGGTTGCAAGCAATAGATACAAAGTATTAGAGTAAAGAAGTAAAAGGGAAACCTCTTGTGGTTAAAATCAGGTAATAGAACTTACTTTAAAATAGAGAAATTTAGAAGTAAAGGTTATATATAATTTAATTAATTAAATAATTACATAATGAATTACCTAAATAAATCAAGAAAGAATAAAAGTAATGAGAGTATAAAAATAATAAAATAGATTAAAGAGAAAACAAACTATTAATATTAAATAATTATTGGATTTAAAATTTAACAGAAAGAAGGGAAAGTAAAATAAATAAATAGGGAGGGGATAATAAACAAATAAATAAATAAATACAACAACAACAACAACAACAAATAAAAATAAAAGAAAATAAAAATATATAGATATAAAAGAAAATAGAATAAAATAAACAAATAGATTGAGAGTGGATTATAAAATACTCCAAAATGGCAACAGCAGCAGGGAGAAGAAAGTGTACAGTACAAATACAATTACAAACCTCAACCCAAAGGAGACCTTCACTGGAAATGCAGCCAAGCAATCAAGAACCGTATCAAATTCTTCTGGAGGAAGTGAAGAAAATGAGAGAAGACGCTAGACTGGAGATGAGAGAACTATCTACAGAAGTAAAAAAAAGAAGTCAGAGAAGTGAGGAAAGACACAGAAAATTTTGGAAAGAAACTGGAATTAGTTACAAGAGCTTTGAAACAAATGAATGAGAAAACTGAAGAAGCTCAAGAAAGAACTAAGAAGTTGGAGAATCGAACAAAAGATATTGAATTGATGACAAAGAAGAATGAAATGAAAACAACACTAATGGAAATTAAATACCGTGAGACGTGCTTGTAGATTAGGGGCTTAGAGGAAATTCAAGGAGAAGATTTATATCCCAAGCTTATTCCAGCAATAGCTCAATTTATCAACTGGCCCACAGAGCAACTTGACATTGAAGTGAATCGAATATTTAGGATTAGTTCGTTAATTGCTAGAAAAAGAAAACTTCCTCCAGACATTGTGATTTACTTTGTGAGAGAAAGGGTGAAGGAGTTGATCATCCAACAAAGCTACAACAACAACTTAATTTTGGATGGGGCGGAGCTTACGATATTTAAAGATGAGCCCTCACAAGTATTGAAAAGAAGAAAGGACTACAATTTTCTAACCGAGGTTTTGAAGAGAAAAAGAATCGTGTATAGATGGGGAAGAATTTAAGGAGTAGTTCTAACATATAAGCAAAGAAGATACACACTGGACTCTGTGATAAAAGCTAAAGAATTTTTAAGAAGACATAAAGAAGACTCGTAAAAAACAAATAAAAAAGAAGCTGATAAAGAAAAGAGTGAAGAAAAGACAAAAGAAGAAAAGGGAATAAAAAGACAATCAACGAGCAAAAGAGAGGGAGCAACAAATATTTTGGAAGAATCGATACAATCAGGAGAGGATCACAGTTCAGAGCAAGAAGAAGAAGAGATTGACCCAGAATTAGAAGAAGAAATACTAGAAGATCAACCAATATCTAAAAATAAAAACAAAATTAGAAGCAGAAAATGCATATTAAAATTATATCTTGGAACATTAGAGGGCTAAATTATTTACCCAAAAGGAAAATTTCTTTTCATTTGTTAGAAAAACAAAAACGGGGGATTATATGCTTACAGGAAACACATATAAAAAACACAGACTCAGCATTATTAATTAATCCAAAACTAGGAGACTTATTCACAACAGCAAATAAAAAGAAGAAAAGAGGAGTAGCAATATATGTGAATAAAAAATACAAAGCAAAAGAGGTTTTGAATGATCTAAATGGAAGATATTTAGGAATAGAATTAAATCTATTTAATAATAAAAAAATTGGTTCTAGGAATATATGGCCCATTAGAAAATAAAGGAGAATTTTACAGGAAATTGTTACAAAAAAAATTTAGGATATTATCAAGAGATAATAATGATGGGAGATTTTAATGGGGTGGTTAATCCTGATCTTGATAGAACAAGAAAATCGGAAACTAACAGAAAGAAGGGCAAATTACCTAAATCCTTTTTCGAGATGGTACATATGCTTTCACTGATAGATATATGGAGAAGACTATATAAAAATACAGATGATTACACATACTACTTCCAATTCTACAAATCTTAGTCTAGAATCGATATATTTTTGACATCTAAGACATTAGATTTGAAAATAAACAGAATGGAAGCGATCCCAAAAAACATTTCAGATCATAATCCAATAATACTTACAATGGAAGATAAAAAACAAGAGTTTACATGGAGACTAAAAGATAACTTATTAAAAAATGAAAAAATAGTACAAAGAGCAAACATTGAATTGGAAAACAACTTTAATGAGAATTTAGATAAAGGAACACCAACAAATATAGTTTGGGAAGCCGGGAAAGCATTTATACGAGGATTTTTCATTCAGCAAGAAGTGCATTGGAAAAAGAGAAACAGGAAAAAGAAAATAAAATTACAAATGAAATTAAAAGATTAGAGGAAGAACTAAAGAAAAAACCAAAAAATGAATGTATAAATAAATAAATTAAAATATTACAAAAACAAATGGATACTAGGATAACAGAGGAAATAGCAAATAAGGTAAAATTCACAAAACAGAGTTATTTTTTAATGCTAACAAATCAAATAAATGGCTAGCATACAAACTGAAAAAAGAAAGAGAAAAAAAATAATTCAAGAAATAAGAATAGGGGAAGGAGTACATACTCAACAAGAGAAAATCAAAGAAGCATTTGTGAACTATTATAAAAAGCTTTATTTTGATGAGGATATGACCCAAGATAAAATAGATAAAATGAAACAATATCTAAAAGAAAATGATATACTAAAATTTACAGAGGCACAAAGGGATGTGATAAACAAACCAATAACCAAAGAGGAGATTATAGAAGCTGTAAGAAGACTAAAACCTCAAAAGGCCCCAGGCCCGGATGGTCTTACTGCCTTATATTATAAAATATTTAATGAACAATTAGTGAACCCTCTACACGAATTAATTCAAAACCTAGAAAAAGAAGATATACTTCAGACATGGAGAGAAGCAAATACGTTGTTACCAAAAGAGGGGAGAGATAATTTAGACATGAAAAACTATAGACCAATATCCTTACTGAATGTGGATTTTAAAATGTTTGCGTTGATAATAGCAGAAAGATTAAAGAAAATTTTACAAGATTGGATACATGAAGATCAGAATGGATTTATCCCCAAGAGACAACTTAAAAATAACATTAGAATTATAATAAATGTTCTAGAGTATTTCCATAAACATAACGAGAAGAAATTGGTGCTAATATTGTTAGATGCAAAAAGGCATTTGACAATGTTAATTGGGCATTTACGAAAGAAATATTAGCTGAGATTAATATAGGAGGTAATTTTATAAACTGGATTAATCTTATACATAATAATCAAAAAGCACAAATAATAATAAATGGAGAGAAAATGGAGGCTATTTCTATTAGAAAGGGTACTAGGCAAGGGTGTCCATTATCTCCACTACTTTTTATTATTGTATTAGAGATATTACATAGAAAAATCGGAAAAGAGAAGCAAATTCAAAGGATCAAAATTAGAAATCAAATATAGAAGATCCGAGCTTTTGCAGATGATTTGGCAATAACACTGGAAGACCCATTGCAAGGGATAAGTAGTTTAAACGACATTTTGCATCAATATGGAGAAGTATCAGGTTTAAGGATTAATAAAGAAAAGACTTATATAATAACTAACAATATGTCTAAGATAGAGGAGCAAGAATTTGAAGAAAAAAAAACTTTAACATAACAAAGAAAGCTAAATATTTCGGAATAGCTATTTCAAAAAATAATAAAGAACTCTTTGATAACAATTATAAAAAGATCTGGAAAGAGATAAAGACAGAAATGGAGAGATGGGATAAATTAGAATTATCACTATTAGGTAGAATAGCTGCCATGAAAATGAATATAATACCCAAAATGAATTTTTTATTTCAAAATCTACCAATATTAATAAATGACAGTCCTTTTAAGAAATGAATAAAGATTTAATGAATTTTATATGGAAAAAAAACAAAGAATAAAACAAAAAATATTAATAGACATAAAGGAAAGACCAGGTATGGGTCTACCAAACTTAAAACTATACTATTATGCGAATTGCTTAGATTGGATATCGGAATGGATTAATTTAAGAAATCAAAGATTATTACAACTGGAAGGGGAAGATATTTATTTCGGTTGGCACGCTTATCTATCGTACGAGAAGGCTAAAATAGATAAGAGTTTTACAAATCATCTTATAAGAAAAGGTTTGTTAAGGGTATGGATGAAATACAAAAAGAGATTCTATTTAAAAGAAAACCCTATGGATTTCAGTCCATGAAGCATTCTATAAAAGGGAAAGGCCAAAAGTGGACAAGTGGATTACATATAAAGATCTTATAAAAAGTCAGGAAGGAAATAAAGAATTGAAATCAAGAGAAGAATTAATACAAAAAGGTTTAGATACTCATTGGTTATTAATAAGACAATTAAAAGAAAGATTCAAGATTGATGGAAAACAAGATGGATTTGAAATGAGGGAAAATAAAACAGAGTACTTAGTATAGAGGTAGAGCATAGAGTTGGAAAAATTTATAAGTTATTACTAGAAATGGAAACAGAATAAGTAGTAGTCAAGGATAGCATGATAAAGTGGGCTAAAAATATAGGTCATACCATCTCATTAGAAACATGGTCAAGGTTGTGGACAAAGACATGGAAATTGTTACATTCTATAAGATTGAAATAAAATTTATATAAAATGATCTATAGATGCCATCTAACACCTGTGCAATTAGTAAAGATAAATAGGGGAGAGAAAGAGAAATGCTGGAAATGTGAATCTAAAGGTACATATTACCATTTATGGTGGACGCGTATAAAAGCTAGAAAATTCTGGGAAAGAATACACAGAATAGTTAAGGAAATATTTAATATTAACTTTCCGTTAAACCCAGAGTTCATAGAATCATAAAAATGTAGAGTTGGAAGAGACCACACGGACCATCCAGTCCAACCCCCTGCCATGCAGGAATACCCTCAAAGCACTCCCGACAGATGGCCATCTAGCCTCTGCTCAAAAACCTCCAAAGTAGGAAACTCCACCACACTCTGAGGCAGCATATTCCACTGCCGGACAGCCCTGACTGTCAAGAAGTTCTTCCTGAGGTTCAGGTGGAATCTCCTTTCCTGCAGCTTGAATCCATTGCTCATTAGAAACATGGTCAAGGTTGTGGACAAACACATGGAAATTGTTACATTCTATAAGATTGAAAGAAAATTTATATAAAATGATTGTCCTGGTCTCTGGAGCAGTGGAAAACAAGCCCACTCCCTCCTCTACATGGCATCCCTTCAAATATTTAAACACAGTTATCATGTCCCCTCTTAACCTTCTCTTCTGCGGACTAAACATACCCAGCTCTCTAAGTCTATCCTCATAGGGCATGGCTTCCAGGCCTCTCACCATTTTGGTTGCCCTCCTCTGGACATGCTCCAGCTTGACCATGGCCTTCTTGAATTGGGGTGCCCAGAACTGGACACAGGATTCAAGATGAGGTCTAACCAAAGCAGAGTAGAGTGGTACCAGTACCTCCCTCGATCTAGACACCATACTCCTATTGATGCAGCCGAGAATTGCATCGGCTTTCTTGGCTGCCGCGTCACACTGCTGACTCATGTTCAGCTTGTGGTCTATTAAGACTCCTAGATCCCTTTCACACCTACTGCTATCCAGTCACGTGTCCCCCATCCTATATTTCTGTATTCCATTTTTTCTACCTAAGTGTAGGACCTTACACTTCTTTCTGTTGATTTTCATTTTGTTAGCCTTGGCCCAGCTCTCCAATCTGTCCGGGTCATTTTGAATTTTGATCCTGTCCTCTGGTGTATTAACAACCCCTCCCAATTTGGTGTCATCTGCAAATCTGATGAGTATGCCCTCTATTCCTTCATCCAAGTCGTTGATGAAAATATTGAACAGCACTGGGCCCAGGACAGAACCCTGTGGCACCCCTCTAGTCACTTCTCTCCAGGATGAAAAGCAGCCACTGGTGAGCACCCTTTAGGAACGGTCAGTCAACCAGTTACAGATCCACCTGACAGCAGCCCTGTCCAGCCCACATTTTACTAGCTTCTTTGCAAGAATGTCATAGGGAACTTTGTCAAAGGCCTTACTGAAATCGAGATATGCTACATCCACAGCATTCCCTTCATCTATCAAGCTAGTAACTCTATCACAAAAAGATATAAGATTATAAGATTTGTATTTACTAAATAGAATGGACCTGGCACCTAAATTAGATAAAACACAACAAAGGATCTTATTATATATGATCACAGCAGCAAGATTAAGCTATGCACAGTGGTGGAAACATAGTGAATCCCCAGAGATAGAAGATTGGACAATGAAATTATTTGAAATGGCAGAATATGACAGGATCCGAATATGGACATTAGAGGAATCCACAATCCAAAGTGATGATGGAGGGAAGATGGTATCACCTCTATGGAAACAGTTATGGGGGGAGTATGCTACTTGGGGAATCAAACCTTGAAATTAAGTAAGGTAAACATTGAGTATGAAATATTTAAAATGGAATGATATTAAGTAATATTTAATGTTTAATGTTCAACATCAAAGGGAGAATGAGAATGAGATAGGGAAATCTGATTAAATGATTTAAGTAGGAAATAAGTAATTTTGAGGATTGATGTGGTAAGAATACAATTTTGATTAAATGATTTTACATATGATTTAAATATTAACAAATATATGAATAGAATGATACATAATTAATTTATAACAAAACTGTGTGATGAATGTAAATGAATATGTATATATAATATGTTTCTGTAGAATGCATAATATGAAAAGAAATTATGAATGGTTATACTATGCGAGAAAAATAATATTCATACAGAGAAATGGACCTGTACGGGTATAGGAATAGTTAGGGAAAATAATGGACTCGCTAACTGAATAGTAGAATAGAAATTTAGAGAACGAAATAAAGATTATCGCTCACTTCATGAAGACGGGGGGAGGGAAAAGGGGGGGAGAAAAGGAGAAACTATTAAAAATATGAAGTATGTTAAATTAAGATTAAATCGTTAATTAATGAAATTAAGATAAATATTGCAACTTAATCATGAAAAGAATGGATGAGGATATTTAAGCTATACCAATCTAAGTTCTTCTTTTCAAAAGATCAATGTAATGAAGTTATCCCCAAGAGGAGAATGTCTTAGACTAAAGTTCTCCTTTCTCTTTTAATAAATGTAATCGAAATATTCAATAAATAAAAAAAAAATTATTGCACCATAAGTAAACATCCCATCCAAATCTTAAATCTTTACCTTCTAAATTCAGCAGCTTATTATCTTTTAATGTTATCAGTTTTTTAAATCAAAGTCAAACATAAAGCTAGAAAGTAAATTTTAAACTAAAAAAACCAGTTTTTAACTGTAATTCATTTTTATCATGAACTAGCGTATATACCTGCCGTTGCCCAGGATTTTATTTTCTCATAGGCAATACTTGTTAGATTTTGAGATCTTGTGTCTAATTCCCCAAACTGTCTTGTCCAGTACCTGTAACTTTTCCCCATATTCCTTAATCCAATCCGTATTCAGAGTTATTAACATACAGAGGTTGGGTTCCTGAGGAAATACACTGCCCTCTCCTTGCTGCTAGGCCTTCTCTCCATAGCAACCAGCCTATTCAGAGCTCTCTGGTTGAAAATTCGAAAGGCCCCTCCCTAACTGCAAACCACATGATTCCACAGAATCTTCTTAAGCAGTCAATCACATGAGATCTTAGGCTGACACAGCCAAACATACAAACTTTGACTTTTGTATAGTAGATAGTGATTTTTTTTTCAGCATTTCGGTTCTATCCTTATTTATCTTCAGACCTGCTAGGTTTCCAAATTTATTTTTGGTTGTAATTTCAGTATCAAGTTCAGTGAATTTTTCAGCATAATCACCAAACCATCAACAAAAACTCTCAGTTTAAATTCTGATTTTCTATTTTAACTCCAGCTGTTTCAACATCTAATGTCTAATTGCGGAATTCAAAACTTCCATTGCTAAAATAAAAGCAGGGACAGAGGACCCTTTTCTTTTCCCCTTCTGAATTGCAAAGGATGTACTATTATCTCCATTAACTATAAATCTTGCTAGCTGATTTGAATATATAGATTTAATCCAAGTCAAAACACTGGGACCAAAACTAATTAATTCTATGAGTTTAAAAAGGAAGCGCCAGTTCAAATTATCAAATGCTTTTTCTGCATCCAAAAAAATTAGTGCTCTTTGTTTTTCATTTTGGCTTCCAGTACTCTTCTCACATTATCTTTCATCTGTCTTCCAGAAAGTAATCCGCTTTGGACTTCATTTATATATTTATTCAATAATTCCATAAATCTTTCACACAGAACGAAAACGAAACTCTTATAATCATTGTTCATCAGTGAAACTGGTCTCTCATTCTTCAGTATGGTTAGGTCTTGTCCTTTTTTAATCAACAAAATGTTGGTTCTTTCCATGAATCTGAAATTAATCCAGATTCTAAGACATCATTCATTACAATTTGCAGTAGAAGCAATCATTTTTCCTTCAGAGTTTTATCATATGGTGTTCCCAATCCATCCAGTCCCAGAATCTTAAATGATTTCATTTCTTTATTTGCCTGTACAATTTCCAAAGTAGTGATTTTTTGATTAATCTGTTCTTTTCCTTCTTCTGTCAAGATTAATAGATTTTGTCTCTTCAGATATTCTTTTGTTTCGGTGTCATTCGTTTCTTTCCATGAATATAATTTTGAAAAATACTCATAAAAAGTCCTCTGTAAATCCTTGTCCTTAGTAAATTCTTTATCACCTTTTTTAAATTTCAAAAGTCTTTCTCATTTGGGTGTTTAAGTCTCCATGTATCTACAGTCTGTAAGTTTTTCATAAATTCAAAAAATTCATTAGGCAAATGACCTTAAAATTTCTTAGCCTCCTTCAGTGAGGATCTATCTATTTGCAGAGACGCCACTCCATTCCAATCCCCCATTAAATACCACTTTTCATAAGACATTTGAGATAAACCAGCATTCAACTTTAGAATTTTTTTTTTTTTTTTTTGTAAAATCAGTAGATACACTTCAAAACCAAAATTTTCTCCCCATCAACTGTAATTTCAACTCCTACAAAACCTACTCTCCTCAAATAAAAGAATCAATTTTGGAGAAGATTTTGGTCTTACACGTAACAACACTCCATCATTCTTAGATTGTCCTGCTAAAGTAAATTCTTTGTCTAGTCTTTTATCTATCGTTTTTGATCTCTCCTGCACATGAGTCTATTACAGACAATCTCCAAGTCCATTTTTTTTTTTTAGGTAATGAAAAATCTTGTTCTTCTTCTGATGAATATTCACCCCGTTAATATTCAAAGTCAAAAATGTATAACCTACATTTAAGCATTTAATAGAAAACAGACTATATTAATCTTAGTACCAAACGAAAATGGCCTTTCATCTTCATCATCCTTTTATCTAATAGATGCAATTGCAGTTACTGAAGTCAATGTAGCTTCTGCTTGTTGATCAGAGTCTTTCCTCCCATCTTTGGATTCATCTCTTGAATTATGTGGATCAACTGAAGTACACCTTCTCTTTGGAATTCATTCTTGTAAATTCTTATAAAATCATTCATATTGTCAATAGAATTCAGATGAAATCTTTCATTTCTATATGTAAAAATCACACCTTCAAGCTTGTCCTGGATAAAAGGAATATTCTTTCTTCTAAGCATGTTCACCAATGGATTATAAATCTTCCACTTCCTAAGAATTCTAGTTGGTGTCTCCTTCAAAATAATAAGCTGAGTATCTTGAATCTTCCATGCTGACTTATAATTGCAGAACTTGATCTCATCTTTTAAATGAGACCTGAATTATCACATCCCTAGGTATCTTCATTCTTCTAGCATAAGCTGAGTTAAGATGCTAGGAAGTGATTATTTTCAGTTCTATTTTTTCACGATCTTCTCCCCCCCCCAAAAAAAAATCTTATCAATTTTGTTTGTAGATCTTCTTCCTTTTCCTTGCTGATGCTTAGATAGTGTTCCTTGTCTTTTAATACCATTAATGCCATCTTGCCTAGATGTTTCTCAAATTCTTGATGGGTCTTTATTTCAAGCTGAGATCTTCTTACTTCACCTGTGTAGTCCTAGGTTCCAAATCTTGAGTCTTTTTGAGTCAGGGTCCCAATTAATTTTTTATTCTCTTGCACTTCAGAAGTCATCTTTTCCAATATCTGTTGAATATTTTTGACTTCTCTAGTTGCTTGTTTTAGTTTTTGTTTGATATTATCAGATACACTATTAACTTTTTCAGTGATGTTGTCTACTCTTGTAGTGAGATCTTCAAACCTGTTGTCACTGGTTGTAAATTGTCCACATTCTGCTAGGAACCTAGCAAAATAATCAGGTACCTTGGTTTTTTTCACAGAGTCCTTTCTAGTTGTCATCTTTCTGGAACTTGAAGCCATTTTAAAAAAAGAAAAAAAGGGAGGGAGAAAAAATTCCTCCAAAGAATTTTTGTTAAAAAAAGGGGGGGGGGAAATAGGTCCGAACAACAGAGAAATGAAAAAAAAATAGCAGTGTATTATTATTTGTAATTTCCAAAATAAAATAAAATAAAATAAAATAAAATAAAATAAAATAAAATAAAATAAAGACCCTCTGGGCTGGTTCATCCTTTAAGAATTTGAGATGCAGGCATTATAGAAGGCAAAGGGGAAAAAAGCAAAGAATTGTATTTACAACTTGTGTTCCAAAACACAAATACACTGCAACTGAATCCTAATTCCCAAGACATGAACTTGGCAGCATGCCAGGTATGAAAAACAAAGTAACAGAGTCCAGCTAAAAATCAACTTCAGTCCACTGAAAGAGTAACCAAGGTAACATTCAAAATTACAAATGATCAATAATAGCAAAATTCCCAAAAGTCACAATCCACAATATAAAAAAGATAATTAACTCATTTATGAAATATAGTAACAAACACAAATTAAACAAGAAAAATAAAAAGTGAAGTTATATATAAAAAACTAAACATCTAATAAATTTAAAACCACTACGATGAAAAAAGATGAAAATCAGAGAAACAGTAAAAACCTTTAGATTTTCAGTAAAATACTATTTTTAAAAAATTAAAGCAATACTGTCCCTTTAAATTCTAAAGTCATAAGAAAAGTAGGCAATGTTAAGCTGACGTCAGCAACTGTTGCAAAGCAACGGTTCCTTGTTTCTTACTGGAGACAAAGTTTAAATCCAAGATTTATTTACCTCAAGGAGTTCACTGAACTCCTTGAGGTAAATAAATCTTGGATTTAAACTTTTTTTCAACAGAAAAGGTCAGGAGGCTCTCACCCCTGGCTCCTCCAAAACGCACGATCACTCCTGCAGCCTGGGGTCGTCTCTGTCACTCAGTTTCCAAGCGACTACTGCAGGTCCCTGATCTGCCTGCTGCAAAGATCTTCAGTTTCCTGCCAATCAGGGAACCTTGTCCTTGAAAGGAAGATCCCCTCCTGACAAGTTTGAGACTTCGGGGTACGTGACTGTACCTGTCTTCAACGAGTGTTAAAAGGCATTCTCCGTGTCACTCACCAGAAACCAGAACCTGAATGATTCATGTCTTAACAGCTTCAGTTTAATAGTCATCTTGGCTTCTAGGTAAAGTTCAGGTTTGATTTGCTCTAAGTCCCATTCATTTTTCTTTCTAGCATTCCAGGGTACCTGCAGAACTCTCCTCCAGCTTTCATCCTACCAGCTTTCTTTACTGTTCAGTTTTCACAACCACATACAGAAACTGGAAGAACAATGGCACGGACAGTCTTATGATATATACCTTTACATTTCTGGATGTTATCTAGTTTCTTCATAACTGTCCTTCCAAGTTTTAGGTCTTCTTCTGATTTCTTTATTGCGGTCTCCATTTTGACTGGGCCAAAGTATGGAAAACCTTGAACTATTTCAATGCCTTTATTATATCCTTTAAGGTTATGCTAATAATTTCTGGACCTTTTTTTTAATGTTCAAGCATAAACTACCCTTTGTATTTTCCTCCTTGACAGTAATTGTGCCAAAGTATTTGCTATTTTTTACTAGTAAAATGTTATCATCTGCATATCTTAAATAGTTGATGGTCCTTCCTCCAATTTTCACATCTTCCTCAGAATGTAATCCTTCTTTACATGTGTTTTTTTCAGCATACAAGTTAAACAGACAGGGTGATAAAATGCAGCCTTGCCTGCTCCCCATGCCAACTAGAAACCATTCGGTTTCTTTGTACCCTGTCCTAACACTAGTATCCTGTATTGAATATCAGTTATGCACCAGGATAATCGAATGTTATGAAATACTCATATCTTCAAGAGAAATCCATAGTTTTTAATGATCTACGCAATCAGAAGCTTTGCTATAATCTATAAAGCAAAAGCTGATTTTCTTTTTGAAATTTTTGGTGTGCTCCATTGTCCAGTGTATCTTTGCAATATGATCCCTAGTGCCTCTTCTTTTCCTGACCCCAGCTTGAACACTGAGTGTTTCTCATTCCACATAGGACATAAATATTTGTTGTAGAATTTGGAGCATCACTTTGCTTCCATGGGACTTTATGCAATGGTCCTATTGTTCTGAAATTCCTGGTGTTCCCCTTCTTGAGGACTGGAATGTATACTGATCATTTCCAATATGTGGACCATAGTTCTGTCTTCCATACTCTCAATTTAAGGCCACATTGGTTAAGTACTATAGAAGGAGACAGTGCTTATGATTAGGAAGAACTTTTCTCCCGGCTTCATCAAAGGCTAGTATCATCTGCTCTAAAATCCTTGTCTCAAAGCTTGAAGACAAGCTGCAGTCACAGTCATGCAAGAAACACACTTTCTTCATGCTCAGGTACTGTTATTACTGTTACTGTGCAGTTCCACAATATGTTTCAGTACGCTTACGTATCTGATTGGAAGTAGTACAATCATAGAATCATAGAACTGGAAGAGACCACAGGGGCCATCCAGTCCAACACCCTGAATGCAGGAACACCCATGAAAGCATTCCCAACAGATGGCCATCCAGCCTCTGCTTAAAAACCTCCAAAGAAGGGGATTCTACCATACTCCGAGGCAGCATATTTCACTGCCGGACAGTTCTGACCATCAGGAAGTTCTTCCTGAGGTTCAAGTGGAATCTCCTTTCCTGCAGCTTGAATCCATTGCTCCTTGTCCTAGTCTCTGGAGCGGTAGAGACCAAGCCTGCTCCCTTCCTCAACATGACATCCCTTCAAATATTTAAACATGGCTATCATGTCCCCTCTTAACCTTCTCTTCTGCAGACTATCCTGTGTTTGTTCACACATGGTGTGCTTCAATTCGTTTCTACATACAGCATACTCCTGCTGGCATCTGCATGCACCATTTCCCAGAAACTTGGACAGAAACTTGCAACTGGAAAGCCACAGTAACACATACAGGAGCACATCAGATACAGACACACGCTATATGTCCTAAAATATGTGTAATAAAAATAGTGCATAAGTGCGAGCAGCATATTTTTCCTTCGTCATCAATGACCAAACCTCTTCCCACATACCAAAGGCTGAACAGCCAAGATGGCAGAGCAGAAGGGACCTACCTTTTTAGCTGGGAGAGGAATCATTACCTAAACATACAATCACTACCTTGTTTAGTCTCCTTGTGCTGGCTGTGTGCTCTCCCTGAGCACACAGTCTAACGAGGGGGAGGAGCCAGCTAGGGGGAGGTGTCTTATTAGGAGCTCACAACGGTGTGCGCTGTTGAAGTCCTCTACTTCAATCCTTCAAGTTTAACCCTTGGCAATCAGTAGTGCAGACGTAGCTTATACAGCTGAATTTCTGAAAGAAAGCCCAGTTATTCTTTTTAGAACTACTTCCTTTACTACTCTCGGTAGTATCTAGGATGGAAAGTGAGGCAGCTGCCGCGGTCACCTGTAGCACTTGTGGGATGTTCCTTTTCTTGCCACAAGATGTTGTCGGGTACACCTGCACAAAGTGCAAGCTGGTGACCTTCTTGGAGGAGAAGGTTCGCCAGCTGGAGGCACAAGTTTCTAATTTTCGTCTTATTAGGGAAGGGGAGGAGTTTTTGGATAGGGCAGAGAAGACCTATCAGAAGACCGAATGCGCGGAGGAGCTGCCAGATCAGGAAGTCAGCACACTGGGCCAGGAAACAGAGGCTTGGAGGAATGTCACATGGAGGAGCAGAAGGTCCAGGAAGGTAACAGAGACTCTCAACCTACACAATCGCTTCAAAGTTCTTGGTCTTACAAATGATGAGGAGCACCAGGAGGAAGGAACAGAATGTCAACGAGAAGGAATCCAACTTCGGCAACGGGAACTACATCAATGCTCCCCGTCTCAACAGAATACCCAAGCAGTCCTAGAAGAACATGCTCATCAAGGAGCCCAGGACAAGCCTCAGAGTAGGCGAGTTCTGGCTGTTGGGGACTCCTTGCTCAGAGGAACTGAACCGGCAATTTGCAAACCCAACAAGCTCAATCGAGAGGTCTGCTGTCTTCCTGAGGCCAAGATGAACCACATAACGGAAAGGTTAACCAGGCTGGTCAAGCCCACTGACCATAAGCCCCTCATTTTGGTTCATGTCGGAACCAATGACACTGCGAGCAGCAGCTTTTCCCACATTGCAAAGGACTACGAGCTTATGGGGACAAAGCTTAAGGACCTTGGTGCGCAGGTGGTCATTTCGTCTCTCCTCCCTGTTCAAGGATATGGCGCACGTAGGGAAAGGGCAATAGCAGAGGTCAACAACTGGCTCCGCACATGGTGCCGCCAGCAATGGTCTGGGTTTTTAGAACACGGTCTGAATTTCCATGAACGTGGGTTTCTGGTAAGGGATGGGCTACACTTCACGAAAATTAGCAGGAATGTTTTTGCAAACAGTCTCACAAAGAGGATTAAGAGGTCTTTAAACTAAGTTCCGCTGGGGAGTGAGACAATATTATTCAGGCCAAGGACTTGGCGAGTGCAGGGGGAAAAAGCCCAAATGATATTAGACAAGTAGTACAAGCGGCCAACGGTGGGAGGAGTAGAAACTATAGTACAGGACTTGCAGGAAGGGCCCGGGGACTTAAGTGTCTCTACACTAATGCACGGAGTATGGGAAACAAGCAAGATGAACTTGAACTCCTAGTACAACAAAATAAATACGATTTGATAGGCATCACTGAGACCTGGTGGGATGAGTCTCAGGATTGGAATGTAGGAATAGAGGGGCATAGCCTATTTTGTAAAAATAGACCAAACAAGAAAGGAGGAGGAGTAGCCTTGTATGTCAAGGATGTTTTCACCTGTGAAGAGATCTGTGACTTAAACCCAGAAAGCCAGGTCGAGAGCAGGTCGAGGTAAGAATTAAGGGAGCGAGAAACAATAGGGATATTCTGGTGGGGGTTTACTACAGACCTCCAACCCAGACTGAGGACTTTGATGACGCCTTCCTCAACCAAATGACTGCACATTCAAAAAGGAGAGATACAGTAATAATACGAGATTTCAATTACCCGGATATATGTTGGCAGTCAAACTCTGCCAAGACAGCGAGGTCCAGCAAGTTTCTTGCTTGTCTTGCAGACAATTTCATGGTCCAGAAGGTGGCAGAGGCCACAAGGGGATCAAATATTCTAGATCTGATCCTGACCAACAGGGATGACCTTGTTAATGAGGTACAAGTGGTTGGATCTTTAGAGGAGCGTGACCATGCCTTATTGGAATTTGGCATTCAGTGGGAAGGAGAAGATAAGTGTAGCCAGACACTCATCTTAGATTTTAAAAAAGCTACTTTTGTAAAGTTAGGGAGCTGCTGGCTGGAATTCCGTGGTCAAGAATAGTGAAAGGGAAAGGTGTTCAGGAGGCATGGGAGTTTCTTAAAAGGGAGATACTGAAGGCGCAGTCTAAAACTGTGCCAATAAGGAGGAAAAATGGAAGGCATCTGAAGGAACCAGAATGGTTGACTAAAGAACTCTCAGTTGAGCTAAGTATTAAGAGAAACATTTACAGGAAATGGAAGAAGGGGGGAACCACCAAAGAAGAATTTAAGAAAGTATCTAGGAGATGTAGGGAGAAGGTCAGAAAGGCTAAAGTACAGAATGAACTTAGGCTGGCCAGAGACATTAAAAACAATAAAAAGGGCTTTTTTAAATATGTCCGCAGCAAAAGGAAAAAGAAGGAGACAATAGGGTCGCTGTGCAGAGAAGATGGTGAATTACTAACAGGGGGAAGAGAAAAGGCAGAACTACTTAACACCTTCTTTGCCTCAGTTTTTTCACAGAAGGACATAAGCACTCAACCTGGCGGTTGGGGAGCAGATGAGGAAACAGGGGAAATGAGGTACATAATAGGTAGAGAGGTGGTACAGGAATACCTGGCCACACTGGATGAATTCAAGTCTCCAGGGCCAGATGAATTGCATCCTAGGATATTAAAAGAACTCGCAGAGGTCATTTCGGAACCGCTTGCTATAATCTTTGAGAAATCTTGGAGGACAGGAGAAGTTCCAGCAGACAGGAAGAGGGCAAATGTTGTCCCCATCTTCAAGAAGGGAAAAAAAGAGGACCCAAATAATTATCGCCCAGTCAGCCTAACGTCAGTACCCAGAAAGATCCTGGAGCAGATTATTAAGCAGTCAGTTTCTAATCACTTAGAAAGCAACGCGGCAATCACGAGAAGTCAACATGGATTTCTCAAAAATAAGTCATGCCAGACTAATCTTATCTCTTTTTATGATCGATGATGGATGAGGGGAATGCTGTGGATGTACCATTTCTCGATTTCAGTAAGGCCTTTGACAAAGTTCCCTATGACATTCTTGTAAAGAAGCTAGTAAAATGCGGGCTGGACAGGGTTACTGTTAGTTGGATTTGTAACTGGTTGACCGACCGAACCCAAAGGGTGACCACGAATGGCTGCTTTTCATCCTGGAGAGAAGTGACTAGTGGGGTGCCACAAGGTTCTATCCTGGGCCCAGTGCTGTTCAATATTTTCATCAACGACTTGGATGAAGGAATCTGCATCAAATTTGCAGATGACACCAAATTGGGAGGGGTTGCTAATAGGCCAGAGGACAGGATCAAAATTCAAAATGACCTGGACAGATTGGAGAGCTGGGCCAAGGCTAACAAAATGAAAATCAACAGAAAGAAGTGTAAGGTCCTACACTTAGGTAGAAAAAATGGAATACAGAAATATAGGATGGGGGACACGTGGCTGGACAGCAGTACGTGTGAAAGGGATCTAGGAGTCTTAATAGACCACAAGCTGAACATGAGTCAGCAGTGTGACGCGGCAGCCAAGAAAGCCGATGCAATTCTCGGCTGCATCAATAGGAGTATGGTGTCTAGATCGAGGGAGGTACTGGTACCACTCTACTCTGCTTTGGTTAGACCTCATCTTGAATACTGTGTCCAGTTCTGGACACCCCAATTCAAGAAGGACATGGTCAGGCTGGAGCATGTCCAGAGGAGGGCGACCAAAATGGTGACAGGCCTGGAAACCACGTCCTATGAGGACAGACTTAGAGAGCTGGGTATGTTTAGTACGCAGAAGAGAAGGTTAAGAGGGGACATGATAGCCATATTTAAATAGTTGAAGGGATGCCATGTAGAGGAAGGAGAGGGCTTGTTTTCTGCTGCTCCAGAGACCAGGACAAGGAGCAATGGATTCAAGCTGCAGGAAAGGAGATTCCACCTGAACCTCAGGAAGAACTTCCTGACGGTCAGGGCTGTCCGGCAGTGGAATATGCTGCCTCGGAGTGTGGTGGAGTCTCCTTCTTTGGAGGTTTTTAAGCAGAGGCTGGATGGCCATCTGTTGGGAGTGCTTTGAGGGTGTTCCTGCATGGCAGGGATTGGACTGGATGGCCCGTGTGGTCTCTTCCAACTCTACATTTCTATGATTTCTATAAACATAATTAAAGCCACTGTCTGCTACTCTTTTCTGGCCCTAACAGAAGTATCTTAAGAAATGGACTGGTTTACACTGAAGATGGAGTCAACAAATTAAAGGTTTTGTGTAATTGACATGGTGAGAGTAAACGACCAAGCATGGTAGAAGAGACATAGGGAAGTCCAATTTTTCTGATCCTAGCTGGAGAAGCTTAGTTCCATGACACACACCTTTATAGTTTTTAAATATTGATGACAAATATATTTTCTGTCCAGGTTTATAGCTTGGTCACTGTAACATTTCCAACATGGTGTGATCTATTTTGTTCATTCGGCTCCTATAATCTGTTATTTTTGATACACCTAGACTTCGATCTAAAGTTTTTATGGGCTTCAGTCCATAAATACTGACTTGGTTTCATAGTTGTCTACTCCAACATACTATTTCACTGCCTCTTTAGATTTTTAGGAATTATTTCAGTCTTGCATTAGCAATATACATAATCCATATAAAACCATATAAAATTCTAATTTCCTGTGTTTTTGACTCCCCTCACCTCAAAAACCAGAGTAAATATTCTCCTATTATTATAGTTCTCTTTTATACTAAAGCACAGGAAAATGTTTAGGGTGCTACATATTGGTGTAGTTTTGCTACCAGAGTGATTCTAGAAAACTCTGGACAACCAAGAAAGAAGACTTGCCAAAGGGATAGAATCTTCAGTACAAAACATGAAAATGTGACTGCAACCATTACTCCCTCTCCCAGGAACAAAATTCAAATCAAAGAATACCTTCCTCCATGGGAACATTAACTGACCTTTCTTGTACACTGACTGTTACTTTGAATAAACACTATAACCTAATCCTGTCAAATGTTCCACTCTTTACAAAATATATTACTAGTATTGTGGAATAGCAGAAGCAAAACTCAATTATTGAT
The DNA here is from genome assembly GCA_030412105.1 of Cyclura pinguis. Taxonomy (NCBI): domain Eukaryota; kingdom Metazoa; phylum Chordata; class Lepidosauria; order Squamata; family Iguanidae; genus Cyclura; species Cyclura pinguis. The sequence goes on from CM059600.1 coordinate 216,395,471, forward strand.
AGCATGGGTATCTACAAACAGCAGATTTGTTATGCAATGTTTTGAAAAGTTAGACCATATATCTGGGTTTTTTTCTAATTGTTTAGCATTTGAAAAAGACATCTTATTGTGTTTAATTGCTCAATCACAGATAAGCCCAAGATTTATAGACCAAACAAGAAAGGAGGAGGAGTAGCCTTGTATGTCAAGGATGTTTTCACCTGTGAAGAGATCTGTGACTTAAACCCAGAAAGCCAGGTCGAGAGCATCTAGGTAAGAATTAAGAGAGCGAGAAACAATAGGGATATTCTGGTGGGGGTTTACTACAGACCTCCAACCCAGACTGAGGACTTTGATGACGCCTTCCTCAACCAAATGACTGCACATTCAAAAAGGAGAGTTACAGTAATAATAGGAGATTTCAATTACCCGGATATATGTTGGCAGTCAAACTCTGCCAAGACAGCGAGGTCCAGCAAGTTTCCTGCTTGTCTTGCAGACAATTTCATGGTCCAGAAGGTGGCAGAGGCCACAAGGGGATCAAATATTCTAGATCTGATCCTGACCAACAGGGATGACCTTGTTAATGAGGTACAAGTGGTTGGATCTTTAGGGGGGAGTGACCATGCCTTATTGGAATTTGGCATTCAGTAGGAAAGAGAAGATAAGTGTAGCCAGATACTCATCTTAGATTTTAAAAAAGCCGACTTCTGTAAACTTAAGGAGCTGCTAGCTTAAATTCCGTGGTCAAGAATAGTGAAAGGGAAAGGAGTTCAGGAGGCATGGGAGTTCCTTAAAAGGGAGATACTGAAGGCACAGTCCAAAACTGTGCCAATAAGGAGGAAAAATGGAAGGTATCTGAAGAAACCAGAATGGTTGACTAAAGAACTCTCAGCTGAGCTAAGTGTTAAGAGAAACATGTACAGGACAATGGAAATACTTAACAATGCCATAAGAGAAGACAAAACTATAAAAGGAGTTCAAATTAAGAAATATCAATATGAGCTAAAAGCATTTGCTGATGATTTGGTTTTGTTTTTGGACGATCCAGGGAGAAGTATTAAAGATTTGACTAGAATAGTTCAAGAATATGGTGAATTCTCTGAATTTCGAGTGAACAAGGAAAAAACAGTATTGTTAACTAAAAACATGACAGAGAGAGAAGAGAAGGAATTAGCAGAATTAACAGGATTTAACAGAGCTCGAAAGGCTAAGTATCTGGGTGTCTGGATAGCTAAAAGGAATAACGAGCTATACCAAAATAATTACCAAAAAAAATGGAAAGAAATAACAAAATATTTGGAAAGTTGGACTACTACATGTTTATCGATGATGGGGAGGATAGCAGCAATAAAAATGAATGTACTCCCAAAAATGAACTTCTTGTTTCAAAATCTTCTTATTATAACAAACAACAAGCCTTTTACACAATGGAAGAGAGAACTGACCTAATTTATATGGCAAGGGAAAAAACCCAGAATAAAGTGGAGTATTATGACAGACCAAAAGAGCAGAGGTGGAATGGGACTTCCAGATTTTCAGTTATATTACAAAGCCACGGCCTTCACATGGATAAAAGACTGGGTTGATTTACAAGATACGAGAATGTTGGCACTGGAAGTCGCGGATTTGAAGATGGGATGGCATGCCTATATGTTTTATGACAAAGCAAAAATTGAAAAAGATTTCACGCATCATTACATTAGGAAATCACTTTTGAAGATTTGGAATGATGTAAGATTAAAAACATAAGGCAGCTTCACACACGGGTGTCCCCTCAGGAAGCCTTCTTTGGTAGATGGACTGAAACAAATGGTTGTGATATGAAGACATATTAGAGAAATCAACCTCAAATAATTTCAAGATCAAAACAAGAGAAAAATTGGAACTAGAAGGAATAACGATAAGTTGGTTCCCATATAGACTGTTAACTGAAAAGTTCCAAATGGACTCAAAGACATATGGAATAGAATCAAAAGAGAAAACGGGGATTATTAAATGGCTGTTCGAAAATCCCCATCATTTATTATCTCACATATATCAATAAATATTACAACAGGAAAGGCAAAAAAAACAATTAAGTCAGCAATGATTTCATGGGCTCAAAATATTGGACACTCAATTCAATTAGAATTCTGGTTAGAAAGTTGGAAAAAGACACAAAAATTTACAGTTGCCCAGAATCTGAAAGAGAACTATTACAAACTGTTTCATAGATGGTACATGACAACAGATAAATTAAAAAAGATTTAAAATACAAGTACCGGTCTGTGTTGGAAGTGTCAGAAAGAGGTCAGTACAATATCTCATACGTGGTGGTCATGTCCCAAAACTAAGAAATATTGGACTGATGTTCATAATACAATTTGTGATATAATGAAAGTTCAGTTTGCTAAGATACCGGAATTGTATTTGTTGAATATGACAAATGTATTCGATGGTACTGATGCAAACAAATATTGGCGAATAATTCTTTATATGATAACAACAGCCCAGATAGAATATGCAAAGCTTTGGAAAATTCAACAATACCTACAATAGAACAATGGTGGGAACATTTATGGAAAATAGAAATGCTGATATAGTTTCACAGAAACTAAAGGGGAAAACAGACAATGAGATTAAAAAGGAATGGCAGATTGTAACAGGTAATTGCTGGGCACTGTTAAATGAAAATGTGATTCATGGTTAAGATAACTAATGAGGGGGCTACTGATGTAAACAATGGAACTGTAATATGGAGAATGAAATGCAAGAACTATCATGTAACATTATCAGTATAAAGCCGTATATTGATATAACTATGATAAGAGAAGTTAGAAATGAAATCTAGATCAGTGTGGAAGATCAAAATATTTCATGTAAATTTACAGTAATAACGTTTGTTTTATACGTGAAATTTGAATAAAATGATTTTTAAAAAAAAGAAACATGTACAGGAAATGGAAGAAGGGGGAAACCACCAAAGAAGAATTTAAGCAAGTAGCCAGGAGATGTAGGAAGAAAGTCAGAAAGGCTAAAGCACAGAACGAACTTAGGCTGGTCAGAGACATTAAAAATAATAAAAGGGCTTTTTTAAATATGTCCGTAGCAAAAGGAAAAAGAAGGAGACGATAGGGTCACTGCGCAGAGAAGATGGCGAATTATTAACAGGGGGAAGAGAAAAGGCAGAACTACTTAACAACTTCTTTGCCTCAGTTTTTCCCCAAAAGGATACAAGCACTCAACCTGGCGGTTGGGGAGCAGGTGAGGAAGCAGGGGAAATGCGGCACATAATAGGTAGAGGTGGTACAGGGCCAAATGAATTGCATCCTAGGATATTAAAAGATCTCGCAGTACGTGCAAAAGGGATCTGGGAGTCTTAATAGACCATAAGCTGAACATGAGTCAGCAGTGTGATGCGGCAGCCAAGAAAGCTGATGCAATTCTCGGCTGCATCAATAGGAGTATGGTGTCTAGATCGAGGGAGGTACTGGTACCACTCTACTCTGCTTTGGTTAGACCTCATCTTGAATACTGTGTCCAGTTCCGGACACCCCAATTGAAGGATATGGTCAAGCTGGAGCAAGTCCAGAGGAGGGCGACCAAAATGGTGACAGGCCTGGAAGCCACGCCCTATGAGGACAGACTTAGAGAGCTGGGTATGTTTAGTCCGCAGAAGAGAAGGTTAAGAGGGGACATGATAGCCATGTTTAAATATTTGAAGGGATGCCATGTAGAGGAGGGAGTGGGCTTGTTTTCTGCTGCTCCAGAGACCAGGACAAGGAGCAATGGATTCAAGCTGCAGGAAAGGAGATTCCACCTGAACCTCAGGAAGAACTTCCTGACGGTCAGGGCTGTCCGGTAGTGGATTATGCTGCCTCAGAGTGTAGTGTAGTTTCCTTCTTTGGAGATTTTTAAGTAGAGGCTGGATGGCCATCTGTCGGGAGTACTTTGAGGGTGTTCCTGCATGGCAGGGGGTTGGACTGGATGGCCCATGTGGTCTCTTCCAACTCTACATTTCTATGATTCTATAGAATTTCAGTTGTAAATATCGTGTAACTTGCAGGTAGCCTTACACCCTCAGATATAAGGGTTCTCTCCTACTGCCTTGTTTATAACTAAAAAAACCATCCCTTCTCATCCAAACCACCTCTCAGAAGGAGGTTCAGAGATATGTTTTAAATAGAGATGGGCCAACCGAATCCTTGGATCCTCGGCAAGGATTCGAGATTCACAGATCCGAATCCCTGCACCAAAATAGGTGAACTAAATCTTTCGAATCCACCAACCAAAAAATAGTTTGTTTTTAAAAATTGGTGCCTCCAGGGCGCACCAAAGGCCTGGGTTCTGGGCACATGAAAATTGTGGCATAAAGCCGCGCATGCATGTCAGAAGCTCCCTGTGCTTACTCGGGCTGCCTGTGCCCACGGCTGCCTCCCTCTGCAAGGTAATAATCTTTACTCTTTGGACTTGAGACTGGAGGATAAGGACTCGGAATTACTGAAACTGGACTAGAGACTTGACTTCAAAGTCCCTTCCAGGACTTGACACTAGACTTGAGGATAGAGAATTGAGACCGAGCTAGAGGCTGTTTTTTTTTTTTTTTAAATGCCTTGTTGCAGGACTTGAGACTTTAGGGTATACAATTGAGACTGGACTAGAGAAAGGTTTTTTTTTTCAAGTGCCTTGTTCCAGGACTTGAGACTTGACCTGAGACTGCAGGGTGCAGAATTGAGACTGGTGTTTTGTTTAAGTGCCTTCCTTGTTGCAGAACTTGACTTGAGACTTGAGACTGGACTAGGGGGGTTGTTTTGTTTTGTTTTTAAGTGCCTTCCTTGTTGCAGGACTTGAGACTTGACTGGAAGGTACAGTCTTCTTGAGATTTCAAGGACAGCTGAAAGATTTCTTTGCATAGCTCCCTTGCAAAGTTCTTTCATACACAATTCTGGGGTCTGTAGTTTTACAAGGTGTCACTGCCAAAGTGTGCTGGTGTATCATCAAACTACAAACTCCAGGATGCCATAAGGAGCTATGCAAAGAAAATCCAGTTTTGACCTGGATTATCTCTGTACTGTAGTATGTGGCCCTGTTTACACAGGCAGGATTACTCCACATTTTCCTGCCTGTGTAGAAAGGGCCATTTTCAATCTGGGGAATCCTGAGGCAAAACTATGAACAATTTTCCTGGCCAGACTTCTTCAGAGGGAAATCTGCCTTTGCTTAGGCTTTTGCTAAGTCTGAGAGAGTGTGTCTTGCCCAAAATTATCCTCGCCTTTTTTTTGTTTTGTAATTGTTTTCTCAGGAGCAACCAATCTTCTTGTGCCTGTCACACAACCTGCAACAAGTGTCAACCCAGGAGATGGTATCATCTCGAGCATCCTCCAACATCTGCAACTACTTCCAAATTATGTATAATGAGAATTATGCCCGTTGCACTCTGTGTTCTGCAAAAATATCCAGAGGGAAAGGGTCACATATTATTTCAGCCATACTGAAACACATCAGAACCCAACATTCAGCCCAATTTTAAGAACTGAAAGGTAGAAGTGCACCATCCACAATGACTCCAGCTTCACCCATAAGCCCTGCTGTGACTGTCAGAGTCGAACAGCAACATGAAGACAGTACTGACACAGATGATACAGCTGTTATTGGGACTCCTACACCAATTCTTCAAGTCCTAGTCCAAGTTCAGCAGCTTCCTCCTTCGGGGAACCAAGCCCTTTGGAATCATCCCCAGTGAATTACAAGATAGCATCTTCTTTCCAAAAGACTCTGAAAGCATTCATGTATACCACTCAAAGTTTCAAACCTGGAGACAGAAGAGATAAAGCCATTGCAAGGTTGGTTGCCAAAATGATCTGCAAAGATAACCAGCCACTGTCCATAGTGGAAGATAAAGGCTTCAGGAAGTTGATAAGCCACCTTGAGCCACGGCGCAGCATCCCAAGCAGGAAACACTTTGCCCAAAAGGTGATCCCAGAGATGTATGAAGACGAAAAAAGAAACATGGAGAATCTTTTAGACGACACTGACTTTGTTGCAGTTACAACTGACACGTGGACCTCAACAAGTTATGACGATTACCTCAATCTGACAGTTCACTTAATAGATGACAACTTTGAGCACCATCACTTATGCTTAGAACACATTCCTTTTGCAGAGGTTTCCCATACAGCGTCTGTGATAGAAGCTTTCACCACCACCACTATGAAAGAATGGAATTTCTTGCACAAAGTTGTGTGTGTCATGAGAGACAATGAGCCGAATATGGTTGCAGCTTTGGAACACAGTAGCTTTGGCCATTTGCCTTGCTTTACTCACACCTTTTAGTTAGTTGTCAAAAATAGTTTACTGAACAAGACTGAAATTAAGGAGATGATGTCCACCTGCTGGAGTTCCGTGGGACATTTCAGGCACTCCTCTAAAGCCATGAAAGTGTTAAGAGCTTCTCAGGTCAAAACTAAGTGTGAAACCCCATCGGCTGATACAAGATGAACCAACTAGACGGAATTCGCAGAACCACATGCTCAGTCTCATGGAACAAAAGCAAGCTGTTTTATGGTTTGGCTTCATGGCTTGGGGCCAGCCTACCTGCGGGATCGCCTTCTCCCATATAATCCACCCCGCACATTAAGGTCTTCTGGGAGGAATTTAATGCAGCCAGTTAGAACTAGGTTGGCTGCGGTTACCCAGAGGACCTTTTCTTCTATCACTCCCAAGTTATGGAATGGCCTGCCGGGGGAGACCCGGCATATTACCAGTCTGGACTGCTTTAAAAAAGCCGTCAAGACTGATCTCTTCCGACAGGCCTTCCAAGATTAGCATTTCCATCGCCTCCCATTAACTTTCTTCTTGTTTTGTTAATAGTCAACTAATTGACTGTTAATTGTGTGTTTTAAGGGGTTGGTTTAGATGGTCAGTGGATGGTGAGGATTGGGTATGTTTTTAATCTCTTTTAATGTATTTAATGTATTTTATGTTGTTCGCCGCCTCGATCCTTGTGGAGAGGCGGGACAGAAATAAATATCATCATCATCATCATCATCATCATCATCATCATCATACTATCTGCTTGAGAGTTGAATTTCCAGGTGGATCTGACCACACGACAATAGACCACTATAGAAGAAGTGATACAACTCCTAGATGTGTTTGATAGAGCGACATTTGTGGCCAGTTCCTGTGACATAAAATCAGAAACAATCTCAAAAATAACTCATTCAGTGAATAGCACTTTTACTCCCCAAAATTTCAAACCAACATTAGGTTCTGGCCAGGGTTTCCGAAATGACTTGCCGACATCTCTGAAGAGGAGCAATGGAAATGGTGGAGATGGAAAAACTGTACATTCTTGGAACTCTCCTGGATCCCCTTTTCAAAGCCAGTGTCTTTTTGAACAAAGAACACCTTGATCAAGTAAAATCAACACTGGCCATGGAAATTTCTGATCTTCGTTCGCAAGCAGATGTCACTGAGCTACAGTTATCACAAGAAAGAAAGAGACACCACTCCAGCGCTGTCAAATAAACCAGAAGGAGTTCACAGCACGTGGAGTCACTATGGTCAATTGATGACCCCATCGAGAAGCACTGAGGACAGTTGCACATTGTTTCCTGAAGATGAAATCAATGTCTACTTGTCAGAACCACTGCTTCCACCATCTGCAGATATCTTCAAGTACTGGAAGGACAACCACAAATATCTCAATTTGAGGAAACTGTCCAAAAAGTTCCTAATCAGACCACCATCGACAGTAATGTCAGAAAGACTCTTCAGCACATCAGGTGTCATAGTTGATAAAAAACACAGTAGGCTAGATCCAGAGCAAGTTAGAATGCTGGTGTTTTTGAACAAAATCTGCATTAATGGTTTCAGCTATGGGTTTTTGTTTGTTTACATTGCCCTGAAACAGTTCAGGTAGGAACTCTTACAAGTTTAAAAGTAACATGCTTTTTGACTGGTCTTAATTTCATGGAAAGAACCAAGACTCAGGAGTTATGTACTTCATGTAGTAGATGAACATGTTAACTGCATTTGTATCTTCTTAATGAAAAGTACACAGGTATATTTTCCTGAAAGTGAAAACTATTATTTGTTTTTTATTAAACAAAGATCTCAAATTCTGCTTCAAAAATACTTTTCAGTAGAAGCACTTTCTTTCCTTTGCTTTTTCAATCCTTTTTTAAAAAGGGATTCGAAACATTCGAGATTTGTGGATTCCCAGAACGTTCCAGGGATTTGGATTCTGAAAATTTTGGATTCGTCCCATTCTTAGTTTTAAAAAATCTAATAAAATCTTTGCTAAATAATGTTGCATCTGATTATTTAAAAATCTATGCAGGTAAGTAAATAACTGCACTTCCTCCAGTTCCGAAACAACAAAGCTCAGTATATCTTTATCCAGGATAAGATAAGTTTGAGAAAAGATATAATAGCACTCTTCCAGTACCTTTCTGTACATAAAATGTTGCCATACAAAAGATGGAGAACTGTTTTTTGTTTTTGCTCCCACGGGCAGAATCCCAAGGGCAGTGGCACAGAAGGACGAATCTCAGCTAAGCTGCCCTGGGAGATGAGGAGTTTTCCTTTTCTGAAAACTGTTAGCCTGAGGCTTTCAGGGGTAGAGCAGGTGAGGGGAGTTTAAAAAAATGCTGCAAGAAGTCACTTCCTGATACTTTGGTGGGCTCTACCATTCAGTTTTTGTCAGCTTTTAATATCTCTCATAAATGTGATCAGTGCCTCCAAAAAGAGTGCCTCTTAAAAGAGCCCCTGTCATTCTAAAGCAGCAATATGGATTTCTCCTAAATTTCAGAATTGATTATATTGTCATTGTCAGTATTACTATTCAGTAAGCAACTTTAGAAGAAACACAACTTAGTGGCTGTATTCTTATTAAGATATACTGTAAAATCAACTGAAAACTACAGTCCTAATAAGTCTGAATGCCTGCCTGCTAGCAAACAAAATTATGACATCATCTACCTGCTGCTGAGAAATTGTAGCTATTCAGTTGAGTTTCTAGTCTCTTTGACCTTTTAAATCAATCTTTTGTGGCCGTTCTGGCCTCCAGAATATTGTTAACTTAGATTATTACACTGGAGGATAGGAGGCTTTGCCTTTTACCATCTAAGCCAAAAAATACACCTCACAGCTATTGGTAGGAATGTTTTTGGTAAGAGCCTCACAAATCTCATGAGGAGGGCTTTAAACCGAGTTCTGGGAGAGGAGGGAGGGAGCAGGGAAAGAGTAGTATTCAGGGCAGGAGTTTGGGGAGAACAGTCCAAATGTTATAAAATGTTATAGAAAAAGCAGACCAACTGAGGTAGGAAACGCAACTCTAGTAAAGGGCTTAAGGAAAGGGTACATAGTCTTCTTCATTCATTTTTTCTTCATCAACGCACAGAGCACAGGTAATAACCAGGATAAACTGGAACTCTTAATACAATAAAATAAATACGATATAATTGCTATCACTGAAACCTGGTGGAATGAGTCTCATGACTGGAATATAGTAATTTGGGGGGTATCATCTACTTCAGAGAAAAAGGCCAAACAAGAAAGGAGGAGGAGTAGCATTATATGTTAAGGATGTTTTCATCTGTGAAAAGATCCAGGACTTGGAAGCCAGGTTGAGAGCATCTGGGTAAGAATCAAGGGAGCAAGAAACAATAGGGATGTTGTTGTGGGGGTCTACTACAGACTGCCAAGCCAGACAGAAGAATTGGATGTTTTCCTTGGCAGATGACCACACATTCAAAAAGGAGAAATGTAGTACTAATGGGAGATTTCAACTATCCTGATGTATGTTGGAAGTCAAGCTCTGCCAAGAGCATAAGATTCAACAAATTCCTCTCTTGCCTTGCAGACAATTTCATTGTCCAGATGGTAGAACAGGCAACAAGGGGATCAACTATTATAGTTCTGTCCTTGTTAATGAAGTGGAAGTGGAGGATCCTTCGGTGGGAGTGGAACTGGTCATTCAGTGGGAAGGGGAACCCAAGTGTAGCCAGACACACGATCTAGACTTTAAGAAAGCCAATTTCTGTGAACTTAGGGAATTACTGGCTGAATTTTCGTGGTCAAGAACACTAAAGGGAGTTCATGATGGATGAGGATTTCTTAAATGTGAGATACTGAAAGCACAAGCTAAAATTGTTCCATTAGGGAAGAAAAATGGGAGGTTTCTAAAGTAACCAAAGGGGTGACTAAAGAACTCTCAACTTAGCTAAATGGTGAAAGAAACATGTACAAGAAATGGAAAAATCTACGAAATCACCAAAAAGAAATTTAAACAAATAGGATATGTAGAGGGAAGGTCAGAAAAGCTAAAGCACAGAATAAACTCAAGCTTGCCAGAGAGATTAAAAACAATAAAAAGGGCTTTTTTAAGATATATCCACAGCAAAAGGAAAATAAAGGAAACGATACGGTCGTTTGCATTGAGGAGATGGTCAATTACTAACACTGGGCAGAGAAAAGGCAGAACTACTCAACACCTTCTTTGCATCAGTTTTCTCCCAAAAGGGAAAATCTATTCAACCTGGGGGGGAGCGGAGCAGGTGGGGAAGTGGCAGAAACTCAGCACAGTATAAGCAGAGAAGTAGTACAGGAATACCTGGCTACTCTAAATGAATGCAAGTCTCCAGGGCAAGATGAACTATACCCAAGGATATTAAAAGATCTGGCAGAAGTAATTTCAGAATCACTGGCGTTAATCTTTGAGAATTCTTGGAGAACAAGAAAAGTCCCAGCAAACTGGAGGAAGGCAAATGTTGTTCCCATTTTCAAAAAGGAAAAAAAAGAGGACCCAAATAATTACCGCCCAGTCAATCTGATGCCAATCCTTGGAAAGATTTTAGAGCATATCATTAAGTAGACAGTTCGTAATTACTTAGACAGCAATGCTGTGATGGGTTTCTCAAAAACAAGTCATGCCAGACCAATCTTACCTCTTTTATGATAGAGTTATAAGCTTGACAGCTGAGGGGAATGCTGTGGATGTAGCATTTTTTGACTTCAGTAAGGCTTTTGACAAAGTTCCCCATGACATTCTTGCAAAGCAGCTAATAAAATGAGGGCTAGACAGGGCTACTGTCAGGTGGATTTGTAACTAGCAGACTGACAGAACCCAAAAGGTGCTCACCAACGGTTGCTTTTCATCCTGCAGAAAAATGACTAGTGGAGTGCCACAGGGTTCTGTCCTGGGCCCAGTGCTGTTCAACATCTTCATCAATGACTTGGGTGAAGGAATAGAGGACATCCTAATCAAGTTTGCAGATGATACCAAATTGGGAGGGGTTGCTAATACCCCAGACCTTGAAAGATTGGAGAGCTGGGCCAAGACTAACAAAATGAATTTCAACACAGAGAAATGTAAGGTCCTACACCTAGGCAGAAAAATGAAACGCACAAATATAGGATGGGAGACACCTGGCTTCACAACAGTATGTTTGAAAGGAATCTAAGAGTCTTAGTAGAACATGAAGCAGCAGTGTGCTGTGGCAGTCAAGAAAGCCAATGCAATTCTTGGTTGCATCAATAGGAGTATGGTGTCCAGATCAAGGAAAGTAATAGTACCACTCAATTCTGCTTTGGTTAGACTTCAGCTGGAATACTGTGCCCAGTTCTGGGCACCTCATTTGAAGAATATTGACAAAGTGGAACGTGTTCAAAGGAAGGTGACCAAAATGGTGAAGGGTCTTGAAGCCACGCCCTATGAGAAACGTCTTAGGGAGCTGGGTATGTTTAGCTTACAGAAGAGAAAGTTTAGAGAAGACATGATAGGCATGTTTAAATATCTGAAAAAATGTCATATTGAAGAGTGAACAGACTTGTTTTCCACTGCTAAGACAAGGAGCAATGGATTCAAGCTGCAGGAAAGGTGATTCCACCTGAACCTCAGGAAGAACTTCCAGAGGGTCAGAGCTGTCCGGCAGTGGAATATGCGGCCTTGGAGTGTGGTGGAATCTCCTTCTTTGGAGATTTTTAAGCAGAGGCTGGATGGCCATCTGTTGGGAGTGCTCTGATGTGTGTTCCTGCACAGCAGGGGGTTGGACTGGATGGCCCCTGTGGTCTCTTCCAACTCTATGATTCTATGATTCTGTGTTTCATTCTGTTCTTTAAAACTTGCTACCAAAGGACTGGCCTCCATCTGTGGCCCTTTAAAGGTGTTCTGATGTTACTACTCTCCAAAAGTTACAATTTTTTTGCCCCTATTAATAAGGAATTATGAACAAATTGTATGAGTTTTTCTATTATGTATCTGCCATGAAAAATGTTTCAAATTCTTCTTTTAAGGGATAACAAGATATTGCTTAGATTACAGTTATTATTTATTCTTATCCTTTGCATATAGTTTGTTTCAGAAAAGCAGTATATATACAAAGTGACCCTGAGAGATGTAGCAGACATACGAGCAAGTTGAAGATTTAAATGGGAAGAGAACGAGGGTTCTGCTTACAAAGCCACTGCCCGTATGACACTGGATATTCTGAAATACTCTATATTTTCAGGAAATGGGTAAACTGTACACATATCTAAGCCTCTGTGATAAAAGAACTTTACTAATACTCAATCCCATCAATGGCATAGACAGAAGATGCAGGTGAGGCTGTGGGTGTCCTGAATCAAGGCTTAGCCTGGATCAGAGCTTGGCAATAACTAGTTTATTAATCTGTCAAAATACCGTCTTGTTGGATGTCAGTTAGGCTTTAACGTTTGAAAGCGAGGTTTATTGTTTTGAAAGGGGATGATGGGATCAACTGACAAGCAACGTACTGGCACAAGGAAATGTTATTTTAACTGTCCCTGATAAGGATGAACAGATCCAGCTATAAGGTCATGCAACTGGCAAACAAAGTGAAAGTCTGGGAAATGAGTTGTTTCAATTAGCTGTCAAACAGAATGCTAAATTGCAATGCTACAGTTTATAAGGTATTGCAAATCCGACAGTTCTTCAGACAGCCAATACGGTAAAAGGCAGAAGGACTGGTCAGGATGGCAGACTGACGCACAGGGAGGAGAAGCGATGCATGAGGTAAGGACTATACCTGCGATATGATCAAGAGGGACACTGGGTGGCTAGTTGCCCAGAGAAACCAAAAGGCCCCGGTGGGAGCAGACCAAGGACAAAGGAAGGCAAAAGCAAGCTCTCCAGAAGTGCTTCCACCCCAGCGCTGATGACGGAGGAGGCACTACACAACTCCCTAGCAGAGGAGAGTGCAGGGGCAGCTGAGGGCAGCAATGGAGACAGCTCATAAAATGGACCCAACCTGCTCTCCACACCCAAAGGCAGGCTGCTTCTCAAGGGTGCAATGAGACCATGCTGGCTAAAAGCATCATGTTTTCTTTTCTTCCTGTCAAGATACCTAGGGGGGAGAGTAGTATGGACCTAATGGCCATTGTGGATTTGGGTTGCACACACTGCTTAACCCACAGTGGCTGTGGCTTTAGGGTTGTGGTCCAAGGAGTTGGACAGGCCTGTCGGTTTTGGTCAGATGGATGGTATGAAATGGGGCATCATGAGCCATCACACCTACGTGGTATACTTGTGAGAGGGAACCACTGAGAGACCGTACAACAACATACAGTTAGCCCCTATGGATAATTACTTGTGGCCCTTGGACTGAATTGGCTATGTTCCCATGACCCTTATTTGAGATGCAAAGTTAGAACAGTTTGTTTACATTGTGAGGACGCTAAGGGCATATGTGGGCAAATTTCCACTGGAGTGGCTCGAGACTGGGTCATGGAAGGCAGGGTACAAACATGGCCACCAAGCAACTGGAGTAGAGAGGGATTTGATTAGTGGTGGAATATGCAGTCTTGCAAGAAGTGGCGTCAGAAAAGGTATGTGATATGCTTCACCCCACTAAGACACTTAACTGTGCAATATAGACAAAATTTGTAACGGGGTTTTATTCAGCTGGACAAACCTTCCATGACTGCACCAGTACTTTTCTGGGAAAAGAAGTATGGATTGCTGAAATTGGTGACAAATTATAGAGATCTGAAGCTAGTGTTCACCTCCAATCCGTACCCTCTGACTTTAATAAAAGACCTCTTATGACATTTGGTAATAAGTCAGATTTTCACCAAGCTGGATTTGAGAGATGTATACTACTGAGTATATATACAGGAAGGAGATGAGTGGAAGAAGGCATTCAACACTCTGCTGGGGACTTTTGAATACTTAGTAATGCCTTTCAGTTTGAGCAGCACCCCCTGGAGTTTTCACGCAGTTAATCAATGAAGTGTTATACGAATATTTGCATAAATGTGGTTTCGGTGTATCTGCATGATGTATTGATTTATAGCCAAACTTACAAAAAGGAAGTGACTTTGGTGAGAAAAGCGCTAAAAAATCTTAGACTATCATTTTTATGTTAAACTGGCAAAATATGAATTTCATGCTGACAGCTGTATTATTTGGTGGTATTGCATCTCAAGCAAGAGGACAGAAATGGACCCAATAAAGGTACATGATGTGTTAGGTTGGGATCCCACCCAAGACCTGTAAACAGTTGCAAAGTTTTTTGGGGTTTGCCAATTTCTACAGACGGTTCATTCCCAATTTTGTCCAGGTGGTGTTGCCCCGATAGACTTATTGAAAATTAAGAAAAAGGGGTAAAAGAAAGGAGAAGCAAAAGTAACCAACGCCAAGCTCTAAGTTCAATTGGAGCCCTGAGTGTCAAAGGATATCTGAGGAGTTAAAAAGACTGTTTAGTACTCGAACCATATTAAAGCACTCAGATTCCATGTGCTCACTTGTAGTACAAATTGATGCTAGTGATATCACTCCGGGAGCAATCCTGCTACAGACATGTGAATCTATGTGCACATCTCTCAAAAAAGGTCACAGAAACTGAACTGTATTCATCAGCATGCGAAAAAGAAGCAACAGCTATCAAACAGGCTTTAGAGATTTTAAAAATTTCAATAAATAAAAAAAACACAATGTATAGTCCCCACATACAAAGCACACCAAAAAAACAAAAAGAAAATACATCCAGACAAACATAAACAGACATCTACACATAACTAAAACAAATGCTAACAAAACATAACTAAGATTGGTTCCTGCCCGTTTCAAACAGCTATCACTTAAACGCTTACACCTATTTAAGTCATACATTTTATCCCATAATTAATTACTGCTCATTGTTTATCATTCTTATTACTTAACTACTTAATTTCTCAACTTTGAAATTACTTCATTCTAGATTACTTTATATCAATCAATTACGAGAGAGGGCCAAGATGGCGACGAAGCAGCAGCTGCTGTAAAGAGTTCCTCTGAAAGTTTATCCTTTTGTTATCTTTTGTTGCCTTTTTACACAGTTTATTGTTTTGGATGCCAATCCATTTTGTTTTACATTTATTCCTTCAGTGTGCAAGCTTAACTGCTTAAAGGGGTTTTAATTTCAGCGAGGAGTTTGCTCTCGCCCTCTCTCTGCCTGCCTGCCTGCTTGCTTGTTTTCGGTCGAGGTTTTGATTTATCCTCGGCTCCTGTCTGGTTTTAGCTTTAGCAGTCCCGCTAAAGAAAAGTGATGTCCTGCTACTGAACTCTGGACCTTTTCCAGAGCATTGCCTTTGTTAATCAGGATTTGCAGGAATAACTTGTTGTGTGAGGTAGTTTTTAGTCCTTAATGGTGATTTTTAACTCGGATTTTAGTGAGCAAGCTGATTTTTTTTTTTAATCCTTTTAACCTTTTTAAAATTTAGCATTTTAACACTGGATCTTTTAAACATTAAACTGTATAGCTCTGAGGTTTAATAACCCCAAAGTTTTTATTACTTAGAGCTTTAATTAATTAAGATTCTAAGATTTTAAGACTTTATTTGGGCAGCTGTGATCATTTGACAATTAACCTACCTGAAGCTTTTGGAAGGCCAGTTGAGGGATAGCTGAGTGTTGGTAGAGTGGAGCCGAGGCAAATTACAGCTGGGTTGTTTACATCAGAGAAGGCACTTCTATTTATTACTGTTCCTTAAGATCTGTTGTCTTGCTGTTTTCGTCTGGATTGTGGACCACTGATGGTATACTCACCCAAGTTGAAGAAGCTTATATACTACAGTCCTTTTCCATAGCTGTTTGCAATTTGGGCATTGTTTCTATCATCTTTATTTGCCTATAATTTGGAACTCACAGCTGGAATGCTAAAGTGGTGAGCAGAGGCTTGAGGCTGTATCATTGATCTGTTGGTTGGACAAAGAGGAGGAGGAAGGGAGGATATAGAACCTTCTACCATCTATCATCTACCATCCTATGAAGGTCTGATTGATGATGTGGGACAGCAAGCTGTGAACTGCGAACTGTTTATCTCTTTGTTTGAGGGTCCTTCAGCGTTTGGTAGAGAAGAGACTGAACTAGCAGTGAATATTGACAATAATAAACGCTGATAACCCCTGTTTTTGAGTATGAGGAATTACCTCTGGGGAGTTCTGATGAAACTCTGATAAAGCCTGTGAACAAAGACGAAAGAAGAGCCTAAACAGCTGCTGCCTACAACAGTCTGGATGCAGACCTGAGTTCAAGAGGTGCACTCTGGGTTCTATATGCTACCCAGCCTATTTGCTTCAAGATTGTAAAATTGAACTGCACTGCCTTTTTTGTGAAAACAGTATTTTTTTTTCAGATTTTATTTTCTTTTTTGTGTCTGTTAGACTTTCAGATATATTTCGATTATGTTTCTATTTTTATAGTCTCATATATATATATATATGTGTGTGTATGTGTGTGTGTGTATGTATGTATGTAGGTATATATCTGTTTAGATATTTAATTATTTAGTTATTTAATTACTTAATTCAGTTTTTTTATTTCTAGTGGAAAGCTAATTAATATGACTTCTAGAAAGAGAGTTCGGGGAAGTCCTACTTACTCTTCTCCCCCTAAAGTTAAGCAGCCCAAGATTGATGAGTTTTTTAAACCTGATAGGCAGCCATTAGATGTTTTTAAATCTGCAATTCCTACCTCTAATAGGTTTGATGCTCTAGAAGAGAAAAGCTTTAGAGTCTCAGTATTTACAAGGCAGAAACAATATATCTAAAAGCAACCTAGTAGATGGGAGTAGACATGATGATTTTCAGGAGATTATTTCTTCTTCTAATGATAGGATGCTTTTAGAAAAACAATATAATCTGGTGGCGGTAACTGTAAAAAGTATTTATAGTGAATTAAGAAATATTTCAGACAAACTAGACTGCCTTACCTCCACTATAAAAAGGGAAAGTCATACATTTCCTTCAAAAATGATCACTAAGAAGCAGGATGGTATCAAAGTTACAAATACCATTCCTACAAGCCAGCTTCCTTCATTCCCTGTAGCTAAGAGCTTTTTAAAGGATATGAATCTCTCCCTCCAGGTTAATCAGGTTGCTTTAAGTATATTCCCTTATAGACAATCTATTCCTCGGTGGAATACAATGAGCTGTGCTAGGAAGCATATTAGTACTATACCACATTTACCAATTAAGGCAGTTGATCCTTCATTTATCAATTTTTTATATGCCCCTTCTCAAATGCAAAAATTTATCCTAGTATTTAGGTCAGCTAGAATACCTTCCCTCTTTATGAAGAGGAAAGTTTCTGTTTCTAGGTTGGGTGTGGTACCTACCCGAGTGTTTCTGGATACAGTGAGGAAACCTTTGTTACCCTATTCAGTAGTGAATAATTCTAAGGTTTGGGGAGAGCATGGTTCTAAATCAACTTTTAAGTTTGAAAATTGTAGTTTAAAAGTTCCATCCTTGCTCTCTTCTAATAAAGAATTCCACTGTATGCAGCAACACCCTGTATTGACAAACTCTTTTGAGAAAGGCTGTCCACAAGACCCATTTAATATCTCTAGGGTCAGTGAAGAAGAGTAATTAATAGACTCTTATAAATGTTTACCCCTGACTGAAAAAAAAGCGATCATAACAAGATTGGGCGTCTTAAGAGAAAGGCTAACTGTGATGAGTACGGAAGAATTGGATTTAGCCTCAGCTCCTATGGAACAGAATGATTTGATAATGTTTGAATCCCCTCCCAGTAACAGAAATATTATCTCTAGTCAAGCACGCCAAACAACAGCGAATTGGTTAGAGATGAGGAAATTGGAGTCTCATGAATTAGGTGAAAGGAAGACTAAAAACAAAGATACTATATTTGCAGATATACATCAAGTACATTGTAACCCTCACTCACAAATAAATGGGTCAGTGGTAATTTCAGAGGAAACCAATGAAATCCAGGTTTTGACACAACAATGACAATCAATATATTTGACATCTGGACTTTCCTGTTTGTCCTGGAATTTAGCAGGCTGGAGGAACAAATTAGAGGATTGTGATTTTCTAGACTATATAAAGCAGTTTCAGGTCCTGCTGTTCCAAGAAACCCGGCTAAAGCATGATATTTGGCTTCCTGGATATGTGGCCTACTCAAATACCGCACATTCTTCTTCTAAAGGTGGTAGACCGAGTGGTGGCCTGGCTATATTGATATCCATTTCTCTTTCAGCTTCAATTATTCCTCTTAAAAGATTAGCTCCATGCGCCATGGTCATTTTTATTAAAAATGTACACCACTCTTATACTTTTGTTAACATCTATGTTCCCCCCAGCACCTCACCATATTATGATCCAAACTACTGGCATAAGTTAGAAGAATATCTATGCGAGTTAGAGTATGATTCTCCTTTAGTTCCATTGGTAATTGTCAGTGACTTTAATGCACGCATAGGTTCACCTAACCAAGATATTGCTAGGGCTTTAGGAGGCCCAACTGAGTTGTGGGAAGGTTTGGAAATTCGAAAGTCTAAAGATAAGAAGATTAATGATTTTGGCAGCATTTTTTTTACTTTACTGACAAAACTAAATTTAGCTTTAATAAATGGTTCCCATCTTGATAATTCTAAGGGAGAGTTTACTTTTATAAATAACTCTAGAGCAAGTACAGTTGACTATGTGTTAATTTCACATGAGCATCGATCCTTGTGTCTCTCTTTTACAGTTGACCCAGTTGCTGGTAGTGATCACCAGCCACTTAGATTTTCCTTGCAGTGGTTTAACAGTACTGTTATAAATACTGCTCACCACCTTAATTCTGAACAAGCCCAATTAACCTCTGATAAAAGGATCAAATGGAATCCCCTGTTGCAATCAGATCTGCAACAGAGACTTTACTCTGAGGAATTTATGAAATTAAGGAAAGATCTGATTCAAGCATCCAATGTCGAGTCTGCAAATCAGTTGTATACACAATTAACAAACTCCCTCAGACCCTTTTTTATAAAAAAGGTATCCCACTCAGAAAATTGCCAAACCAAAAGCAATAATGCTTGGTTTGACAAAGACTGCAGGAATCTAAAAAGGCAAATGGGAAAAGCCATCAAATTATATCGATCCACTAACTCCTCTGAAATTCCCTCAGATTTCTATGATCTTCATAAAAAATACAAAAGATTAATTAGTGAGAAAAAAAGGATATATTACAGGGAACAGTGGAAGGAACTAAGCCTAGCACTCCTGCAAAAGAATCCATCGAAATTCTGGGATACAATTGCAAAGCTCGAAAAAAGGTCATCTCCAATTTTAGAAGGAACTATTTCTAAAAACAACTGGGAAAGCTATTTTGGAAAGCTATTTAATGATTCAGACCATCTTAAGATTATTCCCCCAGACTATACTGGGCCTAGATGGGAACATAGCTGGGAAAATATTTCTGTAGATAGGGCTAATTCATTAATATTAAGACAAAAGAAAGGTAAAGCACCTGGTGAAGACGGCTTTCCATCAGACTTTTATATTGCATTTTCAGACTGGTGGGCTCCAATTTTTGCTTCATTATTTTCTTTAATTAATAATGCAGGAGTTACACCACCTAATTGGTCATCTGCTACTGTAGTTGCTATCTACAAAAAGGGTCCTAGAAATGATCCAGGAAATTATAGGCCCATTAGTCTCTTGGATGTTTCTGGGAAAATTTATGCCAGGTCTCTTCTAGATACATTGGAGGATTGGGTGGAAGAGCATGCATTGCTGGCCCCAGAACAGGCTGGCTTCCGTTTAGGCAGGTCAACTCTGGATAATTGTTTTATGTTGAAATATGTTATTGATAAATATCTGGCAGGAACTGTAAAGCATATTTTTGTAGCATTCATTGATTTGAAGGCTGCTATTGACTCTATTCCACGGGAACGTCTTTGGGTTAAATTACAAACTATGGGTATTGATAAGAATCTTCTAAAATGTATAATATCCCTTTACTCAAATACATCCTTGAAAGTCAGAGCTGATGGTACACACCTGTCAGACTCGATACCTGTCTCTAAAGGAGTAAGACAAGAGTGTCTGCTTGCTCCCCTTCTTTTCAATTTATTTATAAACAATGTAGTTGAGTTCTTAAAAGGTGACCAATTTTTCCCAGTTAAAATTGGAAATCGGAACTATTCGATCCTATTGTATGCAGATGATGCTATCCTGATTTCCTATACTCAAGTAGGCCTGCGTAGATTGTTGAATCGGTTTAGTTTATATTGTAAGAATGAACAACTTTCCATCAACTATCAAAAAACAAAAGTGATGGTATTCGGCAAATCCAAAAAAAATTATAATTGGCTACTTGACGGGAATAAATTGGAACAAGTCCCCTCTTTTAAATATCTTGGTGTGGTCTTTCACTGGAATGGTAATTGGTCTTCACAGGTTCAATCAAGTACCCTGTTAGCTGAAAGAACATTAAATGGATTATTAAGATTCTATCGCACAAAAGGGGGCAATATGATTCAACCCACTTTAGAACTCTATAGGCTCAGAGTCCTGCCTAAACTGCTATTTGGAGCACCACTGTGGGTTCTGACCAATTTAGATATATTAGAGAGAGCACAAAATAAATTTTTGCGCAGAATTGTGGCAGTTCCCATTTCCACAAAATTAGCATTGCTCTGTGCAGAGTTAGGTATAATGCCAATTAAAACAGAGGTTCTTAGATTAGCCCTCCTTTTCTGGTTAAAAATTATTTTTAAGCGGGTATCTGAGCTCCTTTTGATGTCTTTCGAAGAGCCTGGTCCAAATTCATGGATACATAAAATGCAATTGATTGTCATGAATTTGGGGTTCTCTGTTCCTTTTTTTCTGACTCAAGGGTATGATAAAGCAAAATTACTTATACTCCAAAGACTCAAGGATATAGCAATGCAATCCCAGATGACTGAGATTAAGTCCTGTCAATCTAATACATTTTTTGTTTCTTACATTCCGTTGAATTCACCCCTTCCTCATTATCTGGTTGATCTTCCAACTTTTAAAATGAAGTTAGCCTTTCTGCATGCTAGACTGAATGTTCTCCCACTGGCAGTTAGGATGGGCAGGTACAAGAATGTTCCTATGAAGGACAGAGTATGTGCTTGCAACTCTGTTTCAATAGAAGATTTAATTCATGTTCTACTTGAGTGCCCTATTTATAATGATCTCAGGAGCAAGTATATTTTTCCTTTATTGAAGTCTTTTAAGGGAAATTCCTCCTTCGCGAAAGTTTGCTTTCTGCTATCTGATACGGTGAAATATGTGTCTTTCAGAACATCTAAATTTCTTGTTAGGGCCTTACAACTACATGCTATAAAGAACAAGGAGGGGTATGGAAAGTGATTAATTTATTGTTGATTATGTGTTACATGTAAATTGGCTGGATTATCCTTTCTCATTTTATCTTATTTTATTTTTTTTTAGTTTTGTGCAATGGCTGGCTGCTAAAATGCAATAAACTTGAACTTGAACTTGAGAACTTATATCAATCATTCATCTCAAAATAATAATTAGGGAATCCGAATCCCTGTGCCAAAATAGGCAAACGGAATCTTTTGAATCCGCCACTCAAACAGTTTGTTGGAGACCGGGACGCTTGAAAACCTGGGAGACCAGGACGCCTGAAAACTCGGGACCAGGACGGGATCCCGCTCGTCATGTGTTTCCCACCCAATGTGGGCACGGGTGATTGGCCGGCGGACCGGTATAAAGCCTCACACGCACTGGAGGCTGCCATTTCTCCCTCCTGCTGCCTGTGCCTCTAGTGCTGCCTCTCCCTGCTGCTGCCTCCCTCTGCAAGGTAATTCTGGGATAGTGATTGGGAGGTGAGGGACAGAGAAGCGAAACTGAGTTTGTGTGGGGATCTAGGAGCTTGTGGGAATGTCCCAGGGGGTTCCAAAGACTGCAGAAAGGGGTTCAGGGGTTCCATGCAAGCCATGCCAGCCATACCTTCCCCTTCACCAGCTTTCTTTGGTCAATTCTGGGACTAAGATTGTCATGATGCCACTTCCTCTCTTAGTTTCTGTGTCTTGAATACATGAATACGTCAGTTAACCTATTTTGAAGCTCTCTTTTAGTCTTTTTAAGCTTCTCAACCCCTTTTCCTCTTTTTCTTCTGTCTAGCTGCAAGTTTATAAGCAGCATTGCCATTGGAAAGGTTGCAAAGGAGCCCTGGAGAAACACAGACTTTTGGTGTTGTGTTGCAGTAGCATGTCTGTGGTAAACAGTGAATGCCAAAAAACTTGAGCTGGGAAAGAATGGGATTCTACTCTAGCTAATTCTATAGGAGGAGTGTGTGTTGCCTACAACAAACAAGGTGAATAGTAGCTGTCTCCAGAACCATTTATTGAGCATGCATTAATCTGTATTATTTTTTGATTTGAGACTGGAGCGTAGGGATTGGGAATTGTTGAGACAGGCCTAGAGATTTGACTTGAGTGTCCCTTGCAGGACTTGAGGGTAGAGAATTGACTGGACTAGAGGTGTGTGTGTGTGTGTGTGTGTGTGTGTGTAAGTGCTTTATTTGTTGCAGGACTTGAGACTTGACTCTTGAGACTGCAGGGTGCAGAACTGAAATTGGACTAGAGGCTGTTTGTTTGTTTGTTTGCGTTTTAAGTGCCTTCCTTGTTGCAAGACTTGAGAACTGACTGGAAAGTATAGTCTTCTTGACATTGAGGACAGCTGAACATTTCTTTGCATCGCTCCCTTGCAAAGCTCTTTCATACACAATTCTGGGGTTTGTAGTTTTACAAGGTATAGAATCATACAATCATAGAGCTGGAAGAGACCCCAGGGAACATCCAGTCCAACCACCTGCTATGCAGGAACACCCATGAAAGCGTTCCCAACAGATGGCCATCCAGCCTCTGCTTAAAAACCTCCAAAGAAGGAGACTCAACCACACTCCGAGGCAGCATATTCCACTGCCGGACAGCTCTGACCATCAGGAAGTTCCTCCTGAGGTTCAAGTGGAATCTCCTTTCCTGCAGCTTGAATCCATTGCTTCTTGTTCTAGTCTCTGGAGCGGTAGAGAACAAGCCAGCTCCCTCCTCAACATGACATCCCTTCATATATTTAAACATGACTATCATGTCTCCTCTTAACCTTCTCTTCTGCAGACTATCTTGTGTTTGTTCACACATGGTGTGCTTCAATTCGTTTCTATATGCAGCATATTCCTGCTGGCATCTGCATGCACCATTTGATTTTGGCCCGAGGGAGACAGCACACCTCACGATTGATTCTGTCCGAGTTGCAAATGATCGGTTCCGTTCCTCTCAGCAAAGAGTCCCCAACCACTATAACTCGTCTCTTCTGAGGCTTGTCAGGGGTTTCTCGATGAGGACATTCCCTCACGGCCACCTGAACTTTCTGTTCGTGCTGAGAGTGTTGGTGGTGCTGCTGCTGTTGTTGTTGGATGCTGCTCTGCTGGTGTTGGGGTTCCTGCTGCTGATGTTGGATTTCCTTCAGATGATGTTCCATGACCTCTTCCTGCTGTTGCACTTTGTCATTAATAAAGTAAAGTACCTGGAAGCGATTCTGTAGCTTGAGAGTCTCCATGTGGCACCTTGTCTTTCTACTCCTGCATGTCACATTCCTCCAAGCATCTGTCTCCCTGTTTCGTGAACCGGCTTCTTCGTCCTCTAACTCCTCCGTGCACTCCGTCTTCAAAAAGGTCCTCTCAGCCCTATCCAGGAACTCCTCTGCGTCCCTAATAATGTGAAGATTTGAAACATGTGCCTCCAGCTGTTGAACCTTCTCCTCCAAGAGGGCGACCAGCTTGCATTTGCTGCAGGTGTACCCAAGGATGACTTGCGAGAGGAAAAGAAACATGCCACAGCTGTGGCAGGCGACCGCAGCAGCTCCTTCCCCCTCGATACCTGATAGTTTAGATAGTTAAATTGAAAAAGGTAAAACTGGGCTTTGCCTTCAAAGTCCCCTGGTAAAATCTATGTCAACTCTCTGTTTGCCAAGTTCTTATTGTCAACCTATCAAGAGAGAGGGTGCAATTCTATAGTGCTTATAGGTACTCCCTCAAGTTCCCACCCTAGCTAGATATTGTGAACAGGTAGATTGAGTCCAGATGGGTTCAAAGAAGAAGCAATTAAGTCTTGCTAAGGTTAGGTAGTAAAAGCAAAAGTGCACGTGCCTTTGGTGCGCACCGCTCGAAGCAGAGATAAAGAGCTGCTAGCTCCTCCCCCTAGCTTGTCAGTGAGACAGCTAGGACTAACAGCTGCTAGCTCCTCCCCCTAGCTGGTCGGTTAGACCATGTGCTCAGGGAGAGCACATGGTCAGAGAAAACAGACAAACAAACAAACAGTCACACATGTGTCACAGCCTTCTCTGCCAAAGTGTGCTGGCACAATGTAGTTTGATGAACTACAAACCCCATGATGCCAGAAAGAGCTATGCAAAGAAAAGCCAGTTTTGACCCAGATTATCTCTGTACTGTAATTTGTGGTCCTCTTTTACACAGGCAGGAAAATGTGGAATTAATCCACATTTTCCTGCCTGTGCAGAAAGGACCTTCATTTCATTTTCAATCTGGGGAGACCCTGAGGCAAAACTATGACAATTGTCCTGGCCAGATTTCCTCAGAGGGAGGTTTGCCTTTGCCTAGGCTTTGCTAAGGTTGAGAGAGTGTGTCTTGCCCAAGATTATCCTTCTTTCCCTTTCTTTTTAAACCCTTTTTAAAAAAAGGATTTGAAAGATTTGAGATTTGTGAGATTCATGGATTCCCAGAATCTTCCAGGGATTCGGATCCAGATTCAGAAAATTCTGGATTCATCCCATCCTTAATAATAATCATTTATATAAATATAATATTCAGAAACTACAGAATACATCATATAAACCAACTTTTACATTTCTCAGTTAATATTGACTTTAATCATCAAAGCCTATTTTCACCAGATCACTTTCACTGCTTTTTAAGAAATCAACTACTTCTATTCAGATAAAAACTCATGTTGTATTCTGCCCTTTAGTCTATGCAAAGCTTATCCATTTTGACAATTCCCATCAGTCCACTTACCCACTCATTCACTGTCGGTAACTCTGAATTTTTCCAATACACTTCTCCCTCCACATTTGCCTGTTTAACCTTCATGAATTTGATTATTTGCAAAGTGGCTCCTCTCATTCTCCTGCTCCCATTCCCTGGCCTTTTACACAGGTGTGAAAGCAGGGTGCACAGGCGACAGCCAGGAAAATGGAGGGGGAGTGCCTTTCGTTCATGCAGGCAGAAAGAAATCAGGGTATATGGGCGATAGGCTAGCAGAGTGGCGGGGGGGAGTGCTTCCCTCTCCATTCACTTGTCTGTTGCCTGCATAGGCAGAAAGAAGACAAGGTGTGCAGGCAACAAGCAGGAGAATGGAGCAAAGGGAAGCATTTCCCCCTCTATTCACCTTCCTCTCACCCATGCTGGCAGAAAAAAAGCAGTGTGTGCAGCCACCAGGAAAGAGAATGGAGTGGTGGTAGTGTTTTCCCCTCCATTTGCCTGCCTTTGACCTGACTGTGCAGAAAGAAGGGGTGATAGGCAGAAGAATGGAGGGAGGAGCCTCAAGAGAGAATAGGAGGGGGAGTGCTCAGGTGGGGGGGAGTTATTTGCTGTTTTTTGACTTTCATGAGGGGTCTGTGCCCTGAACACTTGTGAAAGTCAAGAGGTTACAGTACTTTGCATACACAAGTCTTGTTGCTAACAACATAAGTTGTACTAGTTTTTGTTGCTTCTTATGCATTGTTGCATCTTCTTCCCACATTCCTAACAGATACAATTCAAGCTCTTTAGGTAAATGAAATTTTTAAATCCTCTGAATTTTTTGTATCTTCATCCTAAACTGTTTAGCTTTATTGTATGTCCATCACAAATGATACAAGGAGCCAATTTAATCCTGACATTTCCAACATTTGGCTTTCATCTCTTTATGAATCCTTCTAGTCTCTCCAGTATAAAATACCAATGGTGCATCTTCTTTTAATAGTTTTAAGATCATAACAGAGTTATATACTTTATATCATTTGTCCTTAACTTTTCCCATTGATTTATGTGTATCTTCCTTCCAAAATCCTTTGCTCAGTTAATCATATATTGTTCATCTTCCATGTCAAAGTACAATAAAAACTTTTACATCTTAGCAATCAAATGGTCATCACTCAAACATAGCAATATTTCCAGATCAGATTTCATTTAACCGTTCAGCCTTATCTTCCTTGAAACTTACATATAATTGTATGAGAGCCACTGTAAATTAACACCATCATTCTATAATTGTAATAATGTAATTTCTGACTTTTTTCTCTAATAAGCCCTAAATATATCAACCAACTTCATTTCTGTTCTATAGATGGCCCCTTGTGAAGAGATCCACCTCAGAATTTTGGACATAATCGCAATTTATACTTATTCCAAATCTTCAATGAGGCACATCTAAGACAGTGATCATTAAAAGCAACATTAACCTTAACTTTTCCATACCAAAAATACATATGCCGTCTGCATCCTGAGTAATGGTCTTCTAAATCGAACGCTTATCATCCAACATAATCCATTTTTTAAAATCCATGTCATACAGGAAGCAGTGAAATAAATTTTCAAATTTGACAAACCAAGCCTTCTTTGTTCTTTCAAGCCTTGCATAATTTTATATCTCATTCTAGGTTTTTTAACCTCCCCAGACAAATCTTGACAAGTTTCTTTGCTTAAATAGATTTTCTTTAGTCAAAATTGGTATCATTTGGAAAAATTATTCTTGAGAGAACATGTATCTTTATTGTTTGTTTGTTTTTATAATCATTATTCAAATTCAGATATAAAACAAACAATTATAACTGTCAACTTATTTGAAATATTTCTGATCTTCCACACTGATCTAGATTTCATTATCAATACTTCTTAACATGCTTAAAATATTGTACTACATTTTAGTGCTATCATTACTTGTTGATTCTTGCATTTCCATCTCCATATTCCCACTTCATGATATATATCCTGTAGTCCCCTCATAATTTAACTTAAATCATGAATCACAGATTTCCATCTGATGGTACCCAGCAATTGCCCATTACAATTTGCCATTCTTTTTGTATCTCTTCGTCTGATTTCCCTTTTAATCTCTCAGAGACCATATCAGCATTATTGTTTTCAATCAGTGTACCCCACCATTGTTCTAATGTGGGTATTTGCTGAGTTTTCCACATCTCTGCATATTCAATACAAGCCGTTGTTATCATGTACAGTAATATTCTCCAGTACTTCTTTATACCAGTACCTTCTAATACATCAGTCATATTTAACAAATACAATTCTGGTAACTTAGCAAACTGTACTTTCATTAATGCACATATTTTGTTATGTATTTCAGTCCAATATTTCTTAGCTTTAGGACATGTCCACCACATATATCGTACCGGCCTCATTCTGACATTTCCAACATTGTCCAGTACCTGTATTATAAATCTTTTTTAATTTATCTGGTGCCATGTACCATCTATGAAATAGCCTGTAATAGTTCTCTTTCAAATTCTGTGCTACTGTAAATTTCTGTGTTTTTTTCCAGCTCTGCTCCCAAGACTCTAATTGTATTGAATGTCCAATATTTTGTGCCCATGAAATCATTGTTGCCTTTACTGTTTCTTCTTGCCTCTCCTGATGTAGTATTTCTTGATATATTTGGGCAAGTAAATGAGGCGGATTTTCGAACAGCCATTTAATTACTCCAGTTTTCTCTTTAAGTTCAATTCCATATGTTTTTATATCCATCTGAAACCTTTCTGCTAACTGTCCGTAAGGAAATCAACTTAATGTTATTCCCTCTTGTTCTAGTTTTTCTCGTTTTAATCTTAAAGTTGTTGGACGTTGATCTCTCAATTATATCGTCATATCGCAAATATTGTTGACATTCTTCCTTAAAGAAAAATTCAATTTTTTGCCATTTATCCAAATCTTTCTTAATTTCTTTTCATCAATCCACCATCAAGCCAAAAAATTTCTGCTAAAACTCATCAATTCAATAACTTTAAAGATTAAGTGACAATTCAAATTATCAAAGGCTTTTTCTGTACCAAAGAGAGACAGACAGACAGACAGAGCAGCTTGCTCTATACTCTATCACATCCAATGCAATTCTGATATTATCTTTATCTTCCTGGTAAATATCTACTTTAATTTTCATTAATATGTTTCTTTAATAAATTCTTCATTCTTTCTTCCCAAATCAAAGAAAAAATTTTACATTCATTGTTCAACAAAGAAATTGGTATAAAATTCTCGGTAAAGCAAAATCTTGTCCTTCCTTTCCAATCAATATAATAGTGGCTTCTTTCCCTGAGTTAGGAATTACTCCTGTTTTGATCATATCTATCATTCATTACAGTTTGTAAAAGAAGTAACAAGTCTCCCTGATAGACTTTTTAATTAGGGACTCCAAATCCATCTGATCCTTTCCAGATTTCAATTTTTTAATAGCCTCCATTACCTTTGATGTTGTAATCTTCTGACTGATATGTTCCTTCTCTTGTCAGTTTCAGTCCTTGTTCTACTTCCCAATAATCATTTATCTCTATTTCTTCTACGTTCTTGGTGTATACTGGCAGTATAGTTTAGAGAAACATTCATGAAAAATCCTCCATAAATCTTTATCCTTACTAAGTTATTTATCCCCTCTCAATTTTGAAATCATTCTGTTCTGCTATATGTCAGACATCTTCCTGGCTTGTTTGCATGTTCAAAATTCTTCTGTCACAAAAATTTCAACTTCTTTTCAATTCTTCATTGTCAACATCAATAACTGACTTCTTAGTAATTTTAACTGCTTCAAGATTCTTTCATCCTTCAGGGATTTCTTTAATGCATCCTCATTCATCTTTATTTCATCCAAAGTATTTTTATTTCTTTTTTTATACTATTTAGTTGAATAAAATGTCCTCTCATAAAAGCCTTACTTGAGTCTCAATCTGGTCTAATATTAGTTCTTTTAATTGCATTCCTTTCAAAAATTCTTTAATCACTTTCATGGTTTTCAAAAGCACTCCCTCATTCAAAATTAAGGACTCATTAAATCTTCATCTGAATTCTTTATTTCTTCCTCTAAACTTCATCATCACAGAATCATGATCAGAAAGTTTTGGCAACATCTTAACCTTAGGTATCTTGCCAGTCCAAGTCTCAGAAATCCATATATCAAGCTTTGAATGAGATTGTGTCCATATGATAAAAAGGTAAAGTTTTTATTATTCAAGTGTTTCATTCTCCATACACTGACAGCTGGTACGTTATCCATGAAGTCAAAAAAGGCTTTAGGCAATCAACTTTGTGTTTTCTTTGTATCCCTTAAAAAAACCCTATGGACACACAAAAACCTGTGGAGATACCACCCCATTCCAACCTCCCATCAGACACCAATTTTCATAAGACATTTCAGATAACATTGAATATAATTTTTGGATTAACATTCCTTATTGCAGCACTAGCACATAACCTCCCGCCCTATCATTTTATCCCTATTCACATTAACTTCCGCTCCCACAAATATTCTTTCTTCATCAGTGTAAATTAGTTTTGGAAATAACATAGGTCTTACATTTAAAACCACTCCATTTTTCTTCAGATGTCCAATCAAGATGAATTCTTCACCTAGTCTCTTTTGTATTAAAAGTTTGTCTTTCTTCCTAATGAAAGTCTCTTGTAAGCAAATAATGTCCAAGACCAATTTCTCTAGGTAATGAAATATCTTGTTGTCCTCCTGCAGGATATTTATCCCATTTATATTCCAAGTCTAATGTTTATAATCCATTGTTACACTTGACTGTGAAAAGTCCACCTTTGTCTCCACATCCTTCACTGATAAATCCTCATCTTATCTTGAGCACTTGATGCAGTTGTTTCCTCTTGATCAGGTTCTTTGGGCTCCTCTTCTGGTTCTGGTTCTTGTTCCATTCCCTTATCAAAATCTTTCTTAAATGTTCTCAGAAAATCACACATTTTATCAATTGAATTTTATCTGTATCTTTCCTATACGTAAAAATCACCCCTTCTAGTCTATCCCAACTGAAAGAAACGTTCTTCTTTTCTGAGTTTGTACACCAAAAATTTATAATTTGTCCTTTTCCCCAACGTTTTGTACTGGAATTTTGTCCCCAAATCTTCTAACCTACCTTCTGATGAAGACCTAAGATTTGATCTCCCATCTTCTTGCTTGTAAACTGAATTATAACATAAGGGCAAGTTATGTGGACATGACAACCAGAGACACAGGAGCAGTCCCTCCTGTCAGGCACACTTTGTGGTTCATGATCTAGCAAGTCTACTAAATCCTAGTCAGCCTACTTAATTTTATGCTTTGCAGGATGATCCAGCCACAGTAATTCATGCACTGCTAACTTCCTTATTGGACTACTAAAGTATATTCTGCGTGGGCTGCCCCTGAAGATGACTTGGAACTGAAATTAGTGCAAAATGCAGCAACCAGAATGCTGGTTGAAACACTATATGGAAACTGTTCACCACCAGTTTTAAAGAAATTTCACTGGTTGCCAATACACTTCCAGTCTGTGTTTAGTCAAACAGACTGTATCCTGAATAGCTGGAGGCCTTGCTACTTGAAGGAACCTCTGTCCCTATATATGCCTGCCCAAGGATTAAGGCCTGCTAGAAGGAATCTCTTTCGTGCCCATCAGTGGGAGCAATGCACTTTATGAAAATGCGGGAGAGGGCCTTCTCTACTATGGCACCATAATTTAAGAATGCCCATTGTTGCTGTTTATTTCCTATTTTTTTTTTCCTCAGTGCAGGATTTGAGGTGGCTTTCTAAGGTTAAAAACAGATACAGTTAAAAAATACATCACACAAAATTTAAATAGAATTAAACCAAGAATAGAATTAAAAAGTTAATATGACCATTCAAAAGAAAACAAATAGCGTAGCACATTTTGAAAGGACATTTCCTCCTGAAGAATTGGCCCTTTTACAGGTCTGCCAAATCAAAAAGATCTTCTTCACTTGTCTATAGAAGGATAGCAAGGAGGGAACTAGTCTGATCTCTTTAGGAATGGAGTTCCAGAGGCTGGGAATTGCCACAAAGAATGCCCTCTCCCTCATTCCCACCAGAAATACTTGTGAGGATGGTAGGACAGAGAGATAGACCTCCCGAGAAGATCTCAAAAGACAGACAGGCTCATATGGGCCTTCAGTTAAATTTTACCCAACCCACTAATTCCCTTTCCCTTCGAGGTCCAACTGACAGCTACTGACTTCATTCCAGCTCTAAGTTACAACATGGCCTCTTAAAACAAAATTTTGAGTCTAATGATTTGCACAAGTCTCCCATTGTTATGTTGCCCTGCTGAGAAGCTGAAATCTGTTTCTCTACTACTTCTAACCTTTGATCTTAATCCTGCCCTTCGAAGTAACAGCAACTAAAAATTAACTCTGCTCCATATTCTGTACAACACCATTTCAGAAATGTGAAGACTACGATCATGTTTCTCTTCTAAGCTTCTCTTTTCCTAAGTATCTTTAGCTTTTTCAATTATTCTTCACAGAGCTTGATTTCAGGATCCCTTTGATCTTATTTGTCCTTTCCAACAATGCTCTTCTTAGAAACAGGCCAATCAGAATTAAGATGTGTCCATAATACAGCCCAACTAACAGAAAGACCAGAACTGCTTCTTCTTGTGCTTCAGATACTAAGCAACCTAAAACTTTTTAAGTTTTCAAAGTACGCACCAGCAGCTTGTGATCTATTAAAACCCCAAGGTCTTTTTCACATTTACAAGATCTCCCTCCTCCCAAACTTCCATTTGAATACTTCTGTTAATGACAAACATTACAATTTTCTGTACCAAATGTCATCATTTGTTACAGTAAAAGGGTTCTTCCCTATCTACTGTTACTATGGTGCATAGTCCGAGCCCGAGGTCTACGGAATATAATTTTATATCAGAAAATTGGCCATTTCAAACTGTTCCCCGCCACGTGCTTGTGAGGTCCCCGGACAAGCACGCACACGGACATGGCTGAACAAGCTGAAAAATACAAAACAAATCCAGGCAGGCCAGTAATTTTCCGGCATGCAGCTTCAGGAGACCTCCAGGCAAGTACACTTTAAAACTACATTAAGTATGCACGAGGCATACAAAGGATTCTCTGCCCCGAACAGGCAGCTTGACGAGATTAGCGCTTCTGACTATTCAACTGTCAAGCACTCTCTATCTGCATACTGTCTGTGTTATTGACAGCGCCATCAAAATCCAATCACGATAAAAACTGACCTTTCGGAGGCTTTGTCTCCAACCCGAAACCCACTGTTTTCCCTGGGAACAGACTACCCTACAGGTACATTTTCCCCTATAAGAACCCCTGATTTTGAGCACTTCTTCGGATCACTCTTGGCTTCCATACCACCTTACTGCCGCTCTGTTCGCCGAGCCTTCCCCTCAGCTTCCGTGTGCTGAGAACCTCTGCTCCTACAGACTTTCTTCAGACTACCCAGGCTACAGGATCAGGTGTCGTATTTCCCCAAAAAACTCCTTCTTAAAATCCTCTATCTACTTTCCTTTCTTTATTTTCTTAGGTCTGTGTGAGTACGCAAGTACGCAGTAATCCTTAGTTCTGTGTGAGTACGCAAGTGCACTGTGACTTTACAAATAAAAGAACTAAATTAGAGCTTTATTGTGTCATAGTCTTGACTCAGCCTGACCCTGTAAACATTGATCAAAGATCTTGCTAGGTTACCCTGCCTCTCATAGTGCTACAGCTTGTGCTCTGGCTAATTCCCATTCCCCACTATTTGGAGCACATTGAGGTGTCCCCCACGGGACCCCAGAAATCAGGGTAACACTACACCCCTTTTAATCTTGATCCTGTCTTGTATAATAGTGCTACTCAAAATGGTGATCCATGGACAAGTGCTAGTTCCCAAGCCATCTGCTGCCAGTCCCTGGAACTTCCAGGAATGAAAGAAACAACCATAACCAACCTGTGGGCAACTGCTGGAAACCAGGGAGCCATATTATCCCCACCCCAGCTGCACTCCCCCCCAAAAAATTTCCAAAACACTCTCTAGAAGTTTGAGAATATTTTGTCAAGGTCAGAGACCCAGGCGGCGAGACAGCCCGGAGAAAGGAATGGGAGAGCTAGCAGAGTCCTGCCAGGAGGAGTCTAGGAAGCACTTACTCAAGGGAAGTCCATTTACCTAAGCCCGAGCGACAAGCAAAAGCCGTAGTCAGAGCTCCAAAAGCCAGGGGTCTGGAGCCAAGAGATCAATCCAAGGTATCAGGAGCCAGGTGCTAGAAGCAAGGACCAGGCATGGAGAAGGCTTGTAGAAAGTTTGCCACAAGCAAAGGAAAGTTTCCAGGCAGGCAGTTATATAGCCCAAGACACAGGTGTGGCTAGTCACTGCTTCTTGAACTTAAGCAAGGAAGCCTCCCTTTGCTCAGCTCTCTTGAGTCTCTGCCTTGTTTGTGGGCTGACTGACAGGCTCCAAAGCATCTTCAGAATCGGATCCCTGTTGCCCTAAAGGAGCAGGCAGAGGAACGTCCGAGCCTGCTTGGTCCATGGCAGCAGGGGGAGCTCTTGAGCTGCAGGACTCATCTCCAGCCAGAGCCACAGGGACCAACAGCTGCTGCTCGTCATCTCTACCCTGAGCAACAGTGACCAACAGCTGCTGCTCGTCATCAGCAGCTCTGACAGCGGCTTCAGTTATCACATATTTGATATATTGAGGGGTCCCTGGGCCATTTTAGGCTCAGAAGAGGATTCACAACAGGAAGTGACTCAAAAGGTACCCCCTTTTCACTTCGTTTTTTAAAAAATGGCCAAGGATGCCCAAAAATGTGATGACAATATTCATCTTTTTTTTAAGCCCTCAGGAGCCCTGGGAGGCTGCACGTAGTCTACATGTTGCCCACCCTGTCCTACACAAATCCCTTCTGAATCTCAGTTCCTCATATAGACCTAACAGTTTATTTAATTATCTCTTATTTCTTCTTCTCATGAGAATGATTTATGTTTATGCATTTAGTATTCCAGCTTTTCACTCTCCCATTCTACTTGAATGTTGATTTTTCATTTCTAGTTACCCAACTTTTATTTAAGCTCTTCTGAATAGGCTTTTCTACAGTTCAACAAACATATCTAACTAAACTATTTTAAAATCTCTTGTTATTACAAGCTCCAAGATGATCCAGTCAATTTACCACAAGCAAACTTTTTGGCACTTTCACTTCATCAGTTTTCTTTGTCAGTAAGAGCACTAGATCCTGTTGCTCTTTAATTCTTATTCCCAAGAGATTAAGTCATCTGCAAGGCAAATAAAACATTCCTTGGATATCCTATCTTTAGAGTAGGCTTCCAGCAGATATCAAGGCCTCCATTACTACTATATTTTGCTTCCGTTAAAACTCTGGCACTTGTTCAAAGAGAATGGCCACCTATTTCTTTGGGCTGAATGGCCAGTCTGCAGTATATCACTACAACTATATCCCACTTGCTTCTTTCTCCCTCAGAACTTTCCCACGTATCAACAATGCTTTCATTCTCAAAATCATCAGCTTTGCTAAAGGTACACACATTCTTCACATGTAGTACTACTTGTCTTCTCTTAACGCTGCGCCATTCCTATTGCACAAGGCATATCCTCCAACTGTTTTATCTCAATCGTGACTGTCATCCAACCAAGTCTTAGCGGTTGTGGTATTCTACTTGCCATCCTGTATCAGGATTCCAAGACTATTCTGCTTCCTACACTCCATGCTTTATCACACAGTCAGCAACGGTGTTCCAACACAGAGACACAAATGTTGCATTTTATGAGATATAGGGCTTTATTTACTTGAATATTACCAGCTTCCGACAACTACCATGTAGGCTTGTGCAAAGCCAACTTCTTGATTTATATCCCTATCTTCTTCTCAATATGGAAGCCAATGCAGCTCACAGAATAGGTTAAAAAATAGTTATTTTATTTAGTTAATTTATATGTCACCTTTCTGCTTGCATGGGATCCAAGAGATTTTGCAATTTATAAAACAGTTAACACACAATTAAATACACAAAGCCATTTAAAAAAAATATTCAAAGTACAGCAATGAGACTAGAAGTACAACACCCCCCATCAAAGACCTCTTTACAAAAACCACTTATCAATCAACAAATAGCCTGTTTAAACTCCTAGATTATTCTAGACGTCTAACTGCTGAAGTGGTATCCATATTTCATTTCCCTCACGGAAATATTTCTCCATCTTGTGTATGCTTTGAAAAGTTGCAAGACTAGAGAATTAAGCAACTTGCCCTATTCTGTGCTTTTGGAGTAATTTGTAAGTCATCTCTGTTCTGGTGCAGAACTGCTATTTATTTATGGGTTTTTTTCCCCCACACCTGTTTATAGCAAGTTTTCCGGGCAGTGTATATACACACGCAGAGGATAAAAGCACACAGCACAGACTGAGCTTCATAGAATGGAGTTAAGGCTGCTTCTTACAGAAATCAGAATAGCCACCACTGCCCTACTCAAGCACATAGCAATGGTAGGCATCATCACAACTTTACTTGTAAGCATAACAAGACTGAGGTCAAGACACCAATAAAGTATGGGTGTGCTTGCATGAAAGGGAATGTCAACCCTTTTAACAAATGAACAGATAGCCATCTTACAAATAACATCTATTTAGGGCATTTATTTATTTACTATTCCCCACACACCAAGAAATGGGCTAGATAAAAAAAAATGAACATGTACAAATTTTGAAGATAATATTTATCTAGGGTATTTATTTAATTTTTCTCACTCACGGACACACATCTGAATTGGACTAGACAACAAAGTAGGGCTGAGGAAGTATCAGGTACAAAATGAAAGTGTTGAAGAAACTTGCTAATATGGGCTAAGTCATACTGTCACAGAATGCCTGCAATAAGCTGTACAGATGGTCAGTTGATGTTTGAGATGTGGCAATGACTGGATGAAGACTAACAAATTAGAGCTGAATCCTGATAACATAAAAATGCTATGGTTTGATATGTCTCAAGTACAGAAATCTGCCTGTGTGGAGATTCAGTGGGAAAGGGGGCCCTCCTCCCTCTCAATGCTGATTTAGGCCCTGAATAGGAGCAAGGAATTACCCCCAAATTCTCTTAATTCCATGCTGCCACCACCCACTGATTAACTCAACAATCATATATAATAAGAAGCAATTTTGGCTCTTTTGCACCCTCAGAGTAAACTATCACAATCTGAACTCTGTAGTTCAGTGGAACAGGAATCTGCCCAAACCACATTTCCAGCACAATCTGAGTTATGTATTTACAGCTAAGCTAGATGTGAAGACTCTCAGTGATCTGGTCACTTCTAGCAAATAATGGCAACTTCAAGGTGAGGAGCAATGAATGTTTGACTATTACAAGCTAATTCTGTGTGGGTCTCAACGTATGGTGAAAAAAGAAATAAATCACAGAGAAAAATAACCAAAAAACAGGAAGAATGAACCAAAAGCAACTCAACCATAAGAAAGAGAGAAATTCTTATAACAAGAAAGAGGAAATGTGTTAGATACACCTACACGGACAAGAAAGGAGTGGAAGATAAACATGAAAAGTGAAGAAAAAGAAGTAGCTATTTTGTATTTCGGTTGAAAAAATGAGTATATGAAGTGCTAGTCCCTGCATTATTTTATGAGTTCAACTGTTCTGTGGGAAAAAAAAATTCTTTTCCAATGCCTGAGCTAGAAGACAATTATTTGGGAATACCAAGTAACTTATGTCTTCAGGTGTGCAGTCATGTCATCAATGAAAGGAAACACTTTAGTATTTTCCTGAAAACTAAAACATGTTTTATAGAACCATGCTAACTGCTTACTTATCTAAGTTCAGAACCTAAGCAGTGTGGGACCCAGATAATGCCAGTATGGCATTACACATGTATGGCTACAAAAGACTCCTGCTTGAAGCCCTAGAGAACTACTGCCAGTCAGAGTTGACCAAAGTGGCATAGAGGGAACAAGAATCTGATTCAGTATAAGGTGCTTCTTACATTCTCATTGCATCAGCAGGATGAAAGAACAGCTTTCTAACAGGTAGCTTTCTATTTGCTGAAAGGTGTTTTTGATATGAAACAGTATATCTTCGGAGAGGGGATATATGACCACAGTAACGCGACCACTGGAACCTTTATATAGGCATGCACCATTATATAGGTGAAGGTGTTTTGTTGCTGCTAGGAGAGTTTTCTGGTTCTAGTGGCATTGCTCTTGCAGTATTGCTTTAGGCTTTGTAAGAATAACTACTTTTCCTAAAGTGTATGTTATAATTTTGCAAATGAGCTGGTGAAGTGCTAATACTCAAGACAAGTTATTTTTCAAGACTACAATACAAGTTGCCCTGTATCAACAACTGTCATTTCAGACGGCTTGCTGTCTTGCCCCATTTCTCATTTCTAATTACAGCTCAAAGAATGTGAGACACACAATCCTTATTCAGGAGAAATAATTAAGTTGACAGAGAACGTAGAGCTTCTATTGTATCAAAATTATAGGCCACACTAATAAAAGATATTACACTAACTTAAGATGGGTCATGTCATGTTGTTATTTCTCCTAGGCATGCAGAGATCTGTGGAATGGAGGGGGAGCATTTGTAGTTGTGTAGAAATGCTCAGTCTAATAGGAACAGTGGAGATGTAATTGAGAATTAGAGTAGGCTGGCGTATTAGAGACCAAATGGTCAGTATCGTTTATTGCCTGGGGCAATAAATAGCAATTGACCAGCTTAGGTAAACAACA
The DNA here is from genome assembly GCA_030412105.1 of Cyclura pinguis. Taxonomy (NCBI): domain Eukaryota; kingdom Metazoa; phylum Chordata; class Lepidosauria; order Squamata; family Iguanidae; genus Cyclura; species Cyclura pinguis. The sequence goes on from CM059600.1 coordinate 216,433,498, forward strand.
TTTGGTGTTGTGCTTAGATGATAGCAATCAGAGGATGATTTACGAGGATTAGGCTGGAGGATGCATTGGGGGAGTTTAGAATTAAAATATCAAAGACCAGGGAAGAATTTCTAAAGATCAAAGTGACTGTAGGCAGATGTTGCTTTAACCAAAGAAAGTCCATTTGGCACTTATAGGAAGGCGGGTGTAAACCTGGAAGAACTACCAATAAGCATCAAGAAGAAATGCTGATATATTAATGTGTTTTGCTATACAACAAAGTCGCTGAAGCAAGGTTTTAACTCCAGCAACATTTGTTTTAACTAGCCTATTGTGTTTCCAATAAACAACACGCAAATCATATGTGTGTTTTCTTGAGCAACACAAAGTAGCAGCACTTGACAGACTGCTGGAGTTCCCATTTTGTGCAATCAACCAAAGGACTGGGGCCATGTTCTGCTGCATCGTGCAGGCTGTCCACACAGCAACTGATCCAGAATCTGAATCCTGTGATGTGGAGGTGGAGGATGGCAAAGCTGGGGCGGGTGATGCCCTATACGAAAGGGAAGACAGCAAAGGAGTGGCTGCTTCCCCGATGACCACCTGGAGTCCCCAAACCCCACTGAGCATGAGAAGCCTGGAGTGGTTCCCATAAGGAAATGTTGGGAGATGCTGGAGGAGAGCTGAAAGATTGTCTGAATGAAATGTTCAGATGGGAGGCCAAATGGCACAAATCACTGAAGAGCCAAGTTTGAAATGGGAAGTCCTGCAACTGCGAGAAGAACTGGGCAAAACATGAGAAATGGTCAGGAGTATCCTAGCGGCACTGCAAATCAGCAGGGAAGGGAGAGAGGTGAGGGAAGAGGGGGCAGAATCCGCCCAGGGAATCTAACAAGCAGAACTGAATGGAAGAGCAGCACACCATACACAAGTATTGGTGATGGGCAAAGTAACAAACAAGTCCAGGCAGGGGTACAAACAGTGATGGTTCTCCTAGCACCAGGCGGGCGACAACTGAAGACTACTTTCAACAGTCAAGGAGAGCACATGCTGTATTTCCTTACCCAAGTGGCTGGGTTCATGGCAGAGCGGGAGCATACTTTCCTGCCCAAGGAATTGAAGGTGAGGTTCATGATGGCTCAACTGGAGGGGAGAGCCTGTGACTGGCTGGTGGGTCTGTCTGACGTAGGGGCCCCAGAATTGGGAAATTTCTGTTTGTTCATGAACAAATTGAAGACTCATTTCGTCATGCCAAAGCCAGAACATGATTGACAATTATTAAACAGGGGAGTAGATCAGTTGCAGAATACATGAAAGAATTCCAAAGGCTAGCTCCCCAAGTACCAGGCTGGCCCGAGGCAACGAAAATACAGTACTTCCAAGAGGGACTCAGGCCAAAAATCTTAGAATGTGGCAAGATAACCAGAAAACACTGATGGGATGGATGTTTCTGGCTGGAGAAGTGGAAACGTTGTGCCAAAGATTAAAGCACTTCCGACAGCGATACAGCCCCCCAGCAAAGCCAGAAAACAAAAATAACCACAGCAAAGAAAAAAAAAAACCCAAGAGATGGACGATGAAAGGGCAACAAGAAGGTGTCTAGGATTATGTCTACACTGTGGAAAAGGAGGGCATCTAATAGCAAATTGCCCAGACCTGTCCAAGAGCAGAGAAAGAAAGAGCCAGGAGTATGGGAAGCAGGACAAGAAGCCAAAACCCACAGGCACAAATCACGCGCTGAACACAGAAGCAACAGGTTGGCATCCTGGGGAGCCGGAGGGGCACAGTAAAGCTTCAACTGACGACAGCAACTATGAGGCGTCGGGAAACGGAGTAAGCCTACCCTGAACACCGAGGGGTAGGCTATGAACAACAGGCACCCAGAAATGGTAGTGAGTGGCAGGGCTACTCCTTTCTTCATACCTATTAACTTAAGACACTCAGGGGAGTGGGGAGTATGGATCTCATGGCTCAGAGTCTCTAGGTGCACACAATGTCTGATGAACCTGTCAGTGGCAGCCAAAATAGGGCTACAGGCAGAGAATCTGGAACAACCCCTCCGATTTGTGCAAATGGATGGGAAAGAAATGGCAAGGGACTGCTGAAACATCAGAATGCCCTGGTATGGCTGGGAGTAGACTCTCACTGGAAAAATATACAATTTGTGCTGGCTCCCACCACCCACTACCCAGGGCTGTTGGGACTAAATTGGCTAAAATTCCACGACCCCCACATATGTTGAGCAATGGGACAATCTGTTTTCCTGGGACAGCGTGTCTGGGACATGGATGGGGCAAACAGCAGAGAAGGATGACACACATCTCTGAACCCCACAGCAAGGGCGAAGGCAGCAAGGAGGCACTGCGGGGACTGGACAAGTTGGAGGTGAGCACTTTGCCTATGGAATATGCAGACTTGCATAAGGTGACATCAGAGCAGGAGTGTGAACAGTTTCCTCCCACCGCGAAACTGTGCAATTGAACTGGAACCACGGGTTGTCCTACCAAAAAGCAAATTGTATGCTATGTCTCCAAAGGAGATGGGGGCACTGAGGGAGTTCACAGATAAGAATTTGAAAAGAGGCTTTACTGAATCAGCACAGTCGAGTATGACAGCCCCAGTGCTCTTTCAGGGGAAAAAAAAATCTTTGAGATTAGAGACAAATTTCAAGGGTCTTAATGCTGTGAATACATCCAACAAATGCCCTCTCCCATTGATTAAAGACCTGCCAGCTCAGTTAGGCACAGGCAAGATCTTCACTAAACTGGATCTGTGAGAGACATATTACAAAATACGCATAAAGGAAGGAGATGAAGGGAAAACAAAATTTAAAACCCACTGGGGATGTTTCAATATAAGGTCCTTCCTTTTGGGTTGCAAGGGGGAGTGAGAGTGTTCATGCAGACTATCAATGGTGTTTTACACTAATATTTGCATAAAGGGGTCCTGGTGTACTTAGATGATGTACTGATTTACAGCAAGACCTATAAGGAGCACGTGGTATTGGTGAGAGAGATGCTAATGAAATTGAAAAATAATGGCCTGTACATTAAACTATCGAAATGTGCATTTCATACCTAAAGGCTAGATTACCTGGGATATAGGATATCTGATAAGGGAATAGAAATGGACTTTGCCAACGCGCAGGGTGTGTTAGGCTGGGAACCATCAAAAACGTGTAGACAACTGCAAAGTTTCTTGGGGCTTGCTAACTTTTATAGGCAGTTCATCCCCAATTTCGCTCAAGTGGCATTGCCACTTGATTTGACAGATAAAATGAAGAAGGGGAAATGTAAAAGAAACAAGGGAGTAACAGGAAGGGAAAAACCCAAACCTAGCACAAAAATCCGGTGGACAGCTGAATGTCAACAAGCGTTTGACAAACTGAAACAGCTGTTTAGCTCAGAACCCATATTACAGCATCCAGATCCATGTTTTTATGGATCTTTTATAGTACAGGTGGATGCAAGTAACAATGCAACTGGGGCAATGCTTCTGCAAAAAGACCCAGAGGGGAAGGTGAGACCCTGTGCCTATCTGTCAAAAAAGTTTGATCAAGCAGAGTTGAATCTGCCGATTTGGGAGAAAAAGGCAGCGGCAATAATGAATGCATCAGAAGTGTAAACACATTTGTTAGAAGGTGCTGCCCCCCCGCATCTGAGGTCTGGACAGACCACTGTAATTTAACGGCTCTGCAGACACTGAGATAGCTAACTGCCAAGCAAGAGAGGTGGGCAAAGTTTCTTTAAAAAATTCAAGTTCGTTATCAAATACCTGCCTGGAAAAAGAAATTTTTTTGCTGACGCTTTATCTAGACCACCTCAGCACAACGGTGGAAAACCAGAAGTGGCAGACACCATGTTTACCCCACAACAGCTAGGGTTGGCCATGACCACGTGCAATCAAAGCAAGCAGCAAAAGGGAGAGGAATAACCAGAGACCCTTGATAAAGAAGACCAGGGTAAAGTAGACATTACCCAGGATACAGCAGAGATCCGGGCAGAAACAGTCATAAAGAGGGAGGGAAGAATAAAGAGGGTAAAGTGTATGTCCCTGAAAAAAAATGAGCACAAGTATTGCAGAAGATGCCATGATGCCAGATTGGCTGGCCATTCTGGTTTTGTGAAAACCCTGCACCTAGTGTGTAGGGAACACTGGTGGCCAAAAATGAGGGCTGATGTAGAGAACTACATTAAAAGTTGTTCCATATGCGCACAGAGCAAGCGGGTGGGTGGAAAACAAAAAGGACTACTACAGCCATTGCTGACCCCTCCTCAACCCTGGGCACACATTAGCACAGACTTTACAACGGATTTGCCGGAAAGTAACCTGAAGAGAGTAATTTGGGTAATCACTGACTTGTTTTCAAAACAGGTGCATTTTGTGGGGTGCAAAACACTGCCTACTGCAATACAGCTGGCCAAATTATTTATAAAACATCTGTACAGATTTCATGGACTTCCACACAAGATAATTTCCAACAGAGGGGTACAATTTACCTTGAAATTCTGGAGGGCGTTCCTGCAGTTGTTGGGGGTGGAACAGGGCATGAGTTCTGCTTACCACCCAACAGGATGATTGGGACATGTTATAAATTACCAACAGAATGACTGGGACACGTTGTTGCCATTTGCAGAAATGGCTCACAATAACGCAGTGCACCAGAGCACTGGGCATACTCAATCCGAAGTAGTCTATGGACAGTCGCTCAGGCACTTGCCCCCACTAGAGATTGTCCAAACTGACCCCACCCCAATATCCTATGGGCAAACAAAATCAAAGAAAATTGACCCTTGATCCATGAGGCACTAGACCATGCAAAGGCTACTTATAACAAATATGCTGACAGGAAAAGAGACCAAGGGAAGAACATAAGACCACGGGACAAAGTTTACTTATCCACCAAATTTTTGAAAAGTGTACAGCTGTCAAAGAAACTGGCGCCGAAAAATGTGGGGCCATTTGCAGTGAAACACTTGGTGAATGAAGTTACAGAAGAATTATCCTTGAATAAGGTTTAAAGGAAAATACATCCTGTTTTCTCATTTCAGCTTGTTGAAGCCAGCAGTCGAAGACAACGGTAATTTGAGACCATGTGAGACTTTGCCTCCCCCGCCAATAACAGTGGGAGATGATCAACACTTTGAAATTCCAGAAATTCTGGACTCGAGGAAGAAAACAGGAAGGCTGCAACATCTTGTGAAGTAGAAACACCTACCAGCCAGTGAATGGGAATCGGTGGATGCGAAACACGTTAAAGCCATGCAGCTTATAACAAAATTCCATGACAAATACCCATACAAACAAGGGGAGCAGAGTTTTGGGGGAGCAGAATGTCATGTCATTATTTCTCCTAGACATGTAGAGATCTGTGGAATGGAGGGGGAGCATTTGTAGTTGTGTAGAAATGCTCAGTCTAATAGGAACAGTGGAGATGTAATTGAGAATTAGAGTAGGCTGGCATATTAAGAGACCTAATGGTCAGTATCGTTTAATGCCTGGGGCAATAAATAGCAATTGGCCAGCTTAGGTAAACAACATTTGGTGTTGTGCTTAGATGATAGCAATCAGAGGATGATTTACGAGGATTAGGCTGGAGGATGCATTGGGGGAGTTTAGAATTAAAATATCAAAGACCAGGGAAGAATTTCTAAAGATCAAAGTGACTGTAGATAGGAGTTGCTTTAACCAAAGAAAGTCCATTTGGCAATTATAGGAAGGGGGTGTAAACCTGGAAGAACTACCAATGAGCATCAGGAAGAAATGTTGATGTATTAATGTGTTTGCTATATAACAAAGTAGCTAAAACAAGGTTTTAACACCAGCAGCATTTGTTTTACTAGCCTATTGTGTTTCCAATAAACAACATGTAAATCACACATGTGTTTTGAGCAACACAAAGTAGTAGTACTTGACAGACTAAAATACTAAAAAACTCATGCAGAAATAGAAGAGCAGGATAACAGAGACATAGGACTATTAGTGAGAAAGATTTTTTCGTTCTCGCAGAAATGATATTCAAGGTGGCTCACTATAATACTGATTAAAAAAAGCAAAATATCAACTCTGAAAACAGATGTCAATGATCAACTTATAAAAGCACAATTTAACATACATGATTTAAAAACCCATCACTAAGGAAAATACAGTGCCCAACTAGTAGCAGCTCTCTCAGGAAGGCAATCACTTCCAAAAGTCTGCCTGATTTTATTATTTTTTTAAAATGTTGCTGGATAACAGAGAGGGGTCAACCTAGCCCTAGCCTTGCCTGAAAGCAAATGCACTCTACTTCTGCGCTAAGCCAACACAGTATGAGGTGGTAAGTACTAAGTATGAAGGACAAAAGCATTTGCTGAGAAGTTATACTCTGAAATGATGGATTATCACTAAAAACATGGTACTGTATTCAAAATAAATCTTAGCGTTCTAAGCTGAACAAACTCACATTCCTCATCAGGCAAAAATCAAGCTTCAGTGACATCACTAGCTACAGCACTTGGCAAATGTAGTATTAAGATACTATAGAGACAGAAGAATTGCCATTACTCACTAAGCAGTTCCCTCTTCAGGAGAGGGAGGACGCACCAGTATTCTAGGGAGCCTTGATACTGTTAGGACATTTTTCTTTGAACATATACCCAGAGCCTACAGAGTAGGAAGAAGTAACAAGGCAAAGGCCACATTTAAGGTCTATAATCCATTAGCATAAGTTAACACTGATCCCCAGGGTTTAGCCTGAATCACTTTGGCAATCTCTTGCACAATTAAGATTAAAAAGCAAAGGTATATGAAATGAATGAGTCCAGCTACCCTTCCAAGTAAAATTGTATGTCATATGGCCTCCCATGTAAAATCCAACTGGAGCTAAAACAAAGCTTCAAAGGAAACACCAATGCTTTTTTGGGTCTCATAGCAAAAAGCATTAATTCTCAAGCTTGTAAATGATTTCCCATTTATTTACCTGTGGTAAAATTGCCTTTAGGAAAGCAGGTGGAGAAGCTTTTGTAAATTTGATGAGAATGTGTATTAAAGTTCTTGATACCCAGATGACAGAAACAAAGTTTTTTTTCTAGAAGGCTAAAGAGGAGATATCCACATGAAACAAATAAGCTATTCACAGATATTTACTTAACTATAAATTAATTTACTTCCATTAGAGTTTCACATTTTATACACAGAGCTCTAGAATTAAAGTACCAATCTACCCAAAGCTTTCTACTATAAGCTGCAGTATTGCTGACAATGGAGCATGACTCAAATGCACGATGCAACATGGTAAAAGCTTGCAATGTCAGAAGTGGGTGATGGCAAGACACAATACTAGAGTCAGCCTTCCACATCTGCGGATTTCACTTCTGCAGATCTGATTATTCACGGATTGTTTCCTGTCACCTCTGCTGCCTCCCTATGACATTTTTAATAGGGACTGCAAGCCTCATGAGACTGAGAAACTGTCAACGAGGCTTACAAGTCCCTATTAAAAATGGTGTGGGGCAATGGTGGAGGTGGCGGTAAGCCCTACTAGCCACCCACTTCTGCCTTGTGAAGGAACCATGATGCCTCAAAGAAATCCATGGTGGGTTGAATAGGATGATCATACTTTTTTGGGTGTTAAATATGGTTTGGGAGGGCCTAGAATTATTCATGGTTTTTCCACTTTCACGGGGATGCTGCGCCCCTAACACCAGCGAATGTGGAGGAATGACTGTATATGATACTGTGGGATTCTGCTGTATTTTGTAAAAGGCTCTTCTAACTTATATTCTACCTGCAGGAGCCCAGAAAATTCACAAAATGCAAGACTAAGGAAGACTAATCAAGAATCACAACTATTCCCCCATCTTCCCAATATTATCACTTGTTCCACACCATCTTTACTCTTACCCAAGTTTCCTTGCTCAATGGTCAGGACTACTTCATCTATCACCAGGGCTCGGAACTCCAGATCCTCTTCACAACACTTGGCTTTGAGCGCCCTCAAGATTTCCTGTTGAGGATAGTCTTCTCTGATACGACGATCTGTTAAAAACCAGAGCTTGGGGGCAATAGAGCTACACATCTTGAACTAGTCCGAATGGAAATTAGGTCTCCTCTGAAGCAAATGTCTAGAAAATTAAAGAAGAAAAATTAACACATATACATCTGATATGTCCCAAACTACAGTTCATTCACTTCCTCCCATATAATTCAGTGGAAGCCCCGAAAATGAACTGAATTTACCGTGTCTAGACCTAACTCTGAGTTCTATTTCCAGTTCATGTGACATGATACTTCACAAAATACTATCTATTGTCATGCTTCATAACAGATAAAAATGCTTAGGTTTGTTTCCATCTTATCATTATTTTGAAACCTTTAAATAAATAAATAGAATTTGTCAAACTGGCATGAAATCTGGCAACACTGGCCTAACTGTTGGGGAATAATCTCACAAAACATGAGAAAACAACACTGCAAAACAGCTGAGCAACAGAAATATAAAGCTTCATATTGAGTTGTGAGGGTCACTGTTATTTAGAGGTTTAAACAGTGTTAACAACTCTGCTATCGAGAGGTTTACACAGCGTCAAAACTTTAAGCATATGCAATGAGTTTCCTTTTCACTAATGTAGCAAAAATCCATTGTGTATTCCTAATATTATGGCCTTAAATTCTCATTTTATTTAATGCAAAGATATTTGAAGGTAAGTTACACAGTACATCTGATGGTTCGACTGAGCTCTGTTGAAGACTGTTTCTCAAACAGTGCAGACCTAATCGCAGACCATCTAGCACTGACCACAGCAGAAGATGTCCACAGCTGGGAAGAAGAATTGTGTGTGTGTGTGTGTGTGTGCACGCGCATGTGTGTGTGTGTGAGAGAGAGAGAGACAGACAGAAACATGGAAGAAGGGCACTGCAGCAAGTGCCGACAGAAAAAAAGGTGCTTGCTACAGGGAGGGAGGGAACCTTGCTGCTTTTTTATGTGTAGTGAATGGAAACATGCATCTCTCATGTGTCTTGGGGAAAATAAAAAAGGAGCAACAGAACTCACAACCCCTTCTTGATTTGCTCATGCAAAAAGAACTGCCATATGTTACACCACAATTCCATTTACTTGCTGTAAACTCCAATACCAGCATCTCCATAAAGAATATTCAGCAACTCGCTTTCTTCACACTATTTTTCTATTCCAGATTTTACAATATTTTCTTCATATCTGTTTGACTGTGAACTTTATACTGTGAATTCACTTATACTCTATGGCTTGCTTTCTTGTGCAGTCTTCTCAATCTGTTTTGAAATCTTTTCCATAGATCAATTCGGTTTTCTGTATCTCACAGCAAAGCAACTACACCAACCTAGGATCTCTTTGACTCACTATCTCAGTTTTATTCATTCTCTGAGATAAGTGCTATTTTTGTTACACTCTGCGTTACAGACTGAGGTAGAAACATCATTATGATAATGCATAATCTCTTCAATTGCACTGTAAGTACAAATTTTATTCCATAATCCCAGAGAACTTCAACTTGCCATACCTCCTAGCCAACTGGGAAGAGTTCATGTCCTTTGATATTTTCTAAAGAGGGAGCATTCATCTAGCTCTTATGACGTTAGCTACTAGACAGATGAACAAAAAACACGTACAACCACACCTCACTGTGACACTGCCACAGCAGCACTCTCATATGCCATGACTTATTCAACTGCAGCTAGGATGATACTTTATGTACTTAAAATAATGACAAGAGCTTCAAACCTGGCCTATTCAGGTCTGTTCCAAGTTTTAAATATTAGGGGCAACAATTCACTTCTTGCATTTACACTTAACACCACTACTTGGGAAATCATTTTGCACTCATTCTACTTACTTTATTAACACAGTTAGTAGAAGCAGAGGGGGGCCAAGTCCAGACTACTTTAAAGATAAACACACACGTAAGCACTTAACATAGTGCTAATGACCTACTGTTAAGGATACCTACTCAAGACTATACAAAGATCCATATTTCCATATTGTATCTAGTTGTACAATGATTCTTTCCCCACGCTTATAAGCAGGCAACGTAAGAGGTAACCAAGGAATTCAAATTTGCATTACTTTTAAGTTTGCAATGAGTGAGTGCTAGTCATTCTTGAATGAAATGTCTGAGGGGTGGTCTTTTACACGTAGCATAAATTACTTGAGTGGCAAACAAAATTTGTGAAGAAGAAAGTGAGTATGAGCTATTCAGTGAAAAAGCAGTTGCCTAGTACAAACTCATACTATAAGTAGCTAACAGATCTAAAATGTCACAACATTATGTTTTACCACTACCACAGACCAATATGGAACTCTTCTGGCATATCCCTGTCTTCATTAAGGCAGTTGTGAGAAGATATCTTGCATCCAATACCTTATCAGCAGAACATTATATAGTGAACAGCCATATTGACTGTCCAAAGTTATTTTTTTTTTAAATCTGCTGTTTATATTTTCAAGCCTATTATCATTCAGCTGGCCTGCTTTAGAAAAACAAAGGAGTTAACTTCAGAGAGCCCAATCTCTCTGGATCATGAAGACATTTTCTGAGATAAGTGCTATTTTTGTTACACTCTGCGTTACAGATTGAGGTAGAAACTTTTAACTAACAAAAGCGGGAGTAAGAATTTTTCTGCTATTATTAATAAATTAGTTTTGTTTGCAGCACGGAATTTTGCAGTACGAAACATGACTGAGCAGATTTTACTTCCTTGCTATATTTCATTTAATTCATTAATGATGCTATAGTTCTGTTTTAACATGCAGCAGCAGTAAACTGCTTTTTAAAAAACTTTATTTCACACAAGAATTATGAACAAAATTCCAGATTTTTTTTATTACAGGGTTGCTAGGCAATTTTAAAACTTTACACCACTTGGTATGAGATCTACACTACATGATCTGTAGTTTGCTTCTTGCTCCTCCACTATCTATGGAAAGATCCGAACAAAATAAATTATGTGAGGAAAAAGAGTGATATTATCTTCTTTGTCTAATACTTGGACTATGCTCCAAACTGAGGTCACAAGTATATTCTCAAGCCAGACCACTGAAAATAAACTTTTTAAAAACCCCTAAATTTAAGTGTATATTTTGGTCCTTCTATTTTCTACTAGGTAGAAAGGGAGAGGAAAGAAATTGTGTGACTCATCTGTTAGACACCTTTATCTTGCCCCAATACAATATTATATTATTTCTTTCATTAACACCGCAGTGGAGGCAAATGGGAACTCCTCCCATTACAGCAAATGGGAACTGCTCCCACCCAAACCACTTCTGAGTGAATTCCTGCCCAATTGTGTGTGCATGTTTGCGCATATGCTCATGAACATCTACTTTTCCCCACATTTGCTTGAATGGCTTTAGTAGCCATTCAAGGCTCTGGCTGTTGTGCCTTTCACACTGCAACAACAAAAATGGCCACCACTCACCACTGTATCAGTGTTTTATATAGTAATACACACTATATCAAGTTTAGCAAGGGAGTTTAAAACTGTGAGACATCCAGAACTAATTGATACTGGCTACAGCGCAATGCTAACAGAACATCCATCATTACACCAGTGATAGGAGAAGCCATGTATATCACAGCAACCTCCTGAAACTGTATAGTGAATGGGTCTGTGCACACAAAGTATACTCATAATGAAGACCCTGTAGGTGGAGGCCAAACCAATTGTCAAGCTTAAGGAAATAGGGTTTGTCTCTACGACATTGTCCTCAAGTACAGTGCTTTAAAACTGCCTTACACCAGGTCAAGGTACTCAGTTATCTATTTCAGCTCCATGCTGTATTTCAACCAACAACAGCTCTCCAGAGACAAAAGCAGAGATCATCCCTTCACTTTCTGTCCAAGTCATATAACTGGAGATATCAAGAGATTAAAGCTAGGACCAGTAAGCAAAGCATAAGGTTCTAGCACAAAATTCTAACCCAACCTCTTAGAAAAGGAATGAACTCAAGGACATCACTGGAATAACGAGGAAACCTGTCCAAGTACATTTCTTTAATTGTGCCCCTGAATTTCAAATTATAAAAAATAATCTATCCCATTGGATCCCACCAACTGGAAGGACTGAATCAGTCTTTATCTCATTGTCACATCCCTTAATTTGCATAGTACAATTGGCCCTCCACATTTGCTAGCATTAGGGATGCACTCACAAAAAAACTGCAAATATCTAAATGTGTGTGTGTTTCTTTGGGAGGGGGGCTGAGGCATGGTGGAGAGAGCGGGCACCCTGTGTTCAAACCAGGTCAGGGAAAGGAAAGGGAAAGGGGGTAAGTCAGCATGGTGACCCTATACTTCCTCTCTCTCTTGCCCATCTCCTTCCTTGGATGTGAGGGGGCATCAGGAGAGGGTTTGTGGTGCTGAGAAACTGGGTGCAAGGCGTCCTTTGCTGCCCAGGCTGCGGTGGTGGAAGAGGAGGAGAATCAGAGCCCGGTTTTTAGAGGGCTGTGTGGCCTGATTGGAGTCACAGAGAGGAAAGGTTCCCTCAGAAAAAAGGGCCCTGAATTGAGGGCAAGAGTTGAAGAAATTCGCAAATAATCAAATCCGTGAAAGTCAAACCCACAAATGTGGAGGGCTGACTATACATATCGCTGATCCAGGATTCTGTTTCTTGGAGTGAAACTATAGTTTATAAACTATTCTGAAGGATTCTGTCTAAAGCTATATCTTTTGAGTATAGTTTGCTTTTGACCTAATGTTTAGATTTGTTCTTTTGAAAATATTTCTCAGTATTTCAGAATTTTACGGAGTTCAAACCAGGAGACTGTTCTATTCACCAATGTGAAACAACAGTTAACAGCCACTGGAAGCTGTGGAATAACTACTTAGGTGCATCCCTTCATTACTGCCTGAGGATAAAAGAAACTCTGATTCTAACAGCCAACATGCAGAAGGAAAAAGACAAAATGATCAGTTGCCACATAACGGAATGTGAAATGTTCCTGATTCCATATTTAATTAAAATTATAACTGTAAACATAAAAACGGTTTAGCTAAAACCAGTTTGAACATTATAAAATTCCCAGGTGCAGAGTACCAGTAGGAAATTTGCAAAATCCTGGAAAAGAATTCACATACAATGAACTGATTCAGACCCAGCACTTCAGCACAGCTTAACGTATATACCCAAGTCTGGCCGCACTCTTAAGTTCTCTTACATTTGGTATCTCAACCTTGCATAGTATTTCCTTTCTCCATTCCTAGTTTGATACAAAACATGGTTTATCATTTCATCTAAACTAGCATACTACTGTTTGTTTTTGCATTGCAATCCAGGAATATAAACTTACGCACAGTATGTATATCCGAAACCACACCTTAAATTACTCCTTAGATTATGTTATCATTTGAAAATTTTGTTCTAGAATCAGTAACCAAGGACTGGTTTAAAGTCCTTAAACATGGACTTTAAAAGCATTTTGAATCAAGTAAACAGTAACACAAACAAGACAGCCTGAACAATAACTTTCATCTGTCCTCTCTGGACATCCCATGACAAAAAAACTATTGCAGCCAGATGATCAACTGCAAACTTCTTTGAGTGCGTTCCATTTCCCTCACTCACCTCTCTTTATATTTGCAAAGGGTGCCATAAAGCAAGCGGTATTTTATTCTAGTTGGTCAACTGCAGAACTGCAAAACAATCCTTAACCTTCATGTCACTTCTCTGTTGTATTACCAGGTATATCAGTGAAAACCCAACTTATTTTTTTCTCCAGCTGAAGGTGCATTGCCAGATGTCGTTTAGCAAAGGCCTACTCAGTCCTTATTTCCTTGTGAACTGTAAGTCACTCCATGCCCAATAAACCTTCATTCTTTTGTTGAGGTGCCCATTTTATAATTGCCAGCTAATTGTATATCTACAGTACACACTTTTAATTCTAAACGTACAGCATACAGGAAACACAAATGCATTTCTCACATACAAACATTGTGAAGCCTACATACCACTATTCCCTTCTCTACTAGTCTTGCAATGCGTCTTCACTAGATCATGGAGCTGGTGAAAATGCGCAAAGCCTGTGAGTAAGTGAATAATGGTTTTCTTAGAGCAAGCATAGTGTAGTGGTTTGAACTCTGGACTACGACCCTGAAGAACAGGGTTCATTTCCCTGCTTGGCTATGGAAACCCACTGGGTGACATCAGGTGCATCACACATTCTCATCCTGAGAGGTCTCATCCTAAGTAAGAAACATCTTAAAGGCACACAACAACAGCAATAACTTACCACACTTGGAGTTGGGGGAAGCAAGTATGATGCTTCAATACTGCGGGGGAGAGAGGTATTCTAGAGCTTTCTCTTTTAGCCCCTTTACCAAATGCTTGGGATGTAATCAAGTCCTCTCCACACCTTCTGGGTCTTCAAGAGTGGTCTGGCTGCAGAGACTCCAGAAGAAAGAAGATGGCATGTGCACTGTAGTCTTCTGATATCCCAAGTGACCAATGGCCAACAGCTGCCCTGAAGACTAAAGTAATTTGGTGAGGGAGATTATTACTTCTGTTCCCGCCACATAAAGAAAGATAGGAGAAAAATGTATCTTAAGTACTTAACATTCAAAGTACAGAAAACAACCTGTGTCTTTCTGCTCTCTCAGAACTGGGCCCCAAAAGGCTGCACCTGGAATCACCAAAACCTAGGAAAAGAAAAAGAAAAATGAGCTTAGGTTATTGCACTTTGACTCACCTGGTAAAACTCACATAGTGAAGCAGAGCAAAAAAGTCACTTATGTAAAATGTTAAATTTAAAATGTTAATTGTTAACATATAAAATGTTAAAGCCTTGTGCATCCTAGGCAAATTGGCATTCTACAAGCTAATGCAACTTTAAAGAGAAAAGAAACTCACCTAAATACAACTTCTATAGTGTTCGATATAAACACAATTGGAAAATGAATAAGAGAAAGTGTACCTCTTTTTTAATAAAAATGGGCATTCTTCAGTTTTAGTAAAAACCAGCTGTCTGCACCTTAACCGGTATCTCAAATTGCACAAGTAATTCAAGGGGTAAAATGTGAGACTAAGACTGCACAGCTCTAAGCAGAATCTCTCAACTCTAAACCCAAGGACAACCAAAACTACAATCCCCTTATGAGAAAAGTCATTGTTTCAAGGCTGCTTACTGACAGTACAAGTTTAATTACAACAAAACTTTGTTAACAAAGGGCTACGCAAGACTGCAGTACTCCGTATACAACGAGGGATATCATTTTTAAGAACAGATCAAAAAGCGAATAGCGTTGGGTAGGCAGGTCTTTGTTTTAAGATCACGCATTGCAGAATTAGCTCGAAATATTTCCCACACGGTAGCTTTTACACGTCACCACAAGCGTATAAGCAGCTGCATTCAAACAAAGAATTCTAAAATAAAATAGGCACGTGCATTCCTCGTCTTGAACCCAGAAGAGGAAAAAAGACACCGTCTGCGAGACGGGCGTGATTTAACGCGAGTCACTAACCTGCTTGTTCTGTCCGTCTCCTCCTCCTCCTCCTCTTGCGCGGCACGGTGGGTTTGAGAAGAAATGGCGGTGCCTTAATTATTAAGAACGTTAATAAAATTATATATCAACGAGGAGGGCTGAGGGAAAAACGCACGGAAGGACAAGGGAGCCACCGCTTTTTAAAAAGCTCTCAGATTCCTTTTCGATGTCTACAGGTGAGGGACGATTCAATCACCTCCTAATTACTTCCTGGCGCTCATTCCCCCAAAATTGGAAAACTGCGAATCTTTAAAATAACAATAAAACGGGCGAAATCCGCCCCGCCCTCCTGGCGCGCTCCCAACTCCCCCCCAAGACCACGAGCTTGCTATGCCCGGGGGGAGGGGAAAGAAAAGTAGGGAGGGGCAACTGAGACTCCTTGGAGCCACCGAAGAACTAAACAGGCGAATAATTAATATTTCTCTCGGTTAAGGGGAGGGAGGCAGCGAGCCTCGAGGCTGTTCCGCAGAGCGAGACCGAGCCTCCGCCTCCCCCCCTCCTCGCTCCGGCTCCGGCGGTTGCCCAAGCCGCGCTTGCAAAAAACCACCACAGAAACCGTCACCGCCGATTCCGCCCACCCGCCTGGCCGGAGAAGATGGATCGGAGGGCGCAAGGAATCGGAAGACGCCGCAGGCCGCGAGAACGCGCGCCCGGTCCGGGAGGGAGGGAGGGAGGGAGGGAGGCGGGAGGACGAGGCCCCAGCAAGTCACGGTAAGGCGCCCCCTCGCGCCCGGCCGCCCCCGTGGTCTGAAAGCCCCCCCCCTTCCTCCAGCCAATCCGGCCCAAGGAGTCGGAAAAGCGCGCAGATCTCGCCGTCTCTCGGCTCCGCTCCGAATGCTCCCCTTACAGCACCGCCCCCTCACAGGCGGCTCCAATCGTTAATGGAGGGAGGGGGCGCGCGTTTGTGAAGGACGAAAGGGAGCGATCTGATCGAGCAGTGCGGCAACGGTCGTTTACTTCTCGCCCCCGAGCCGGCGCTCTTTCTCTGTCTTCAGCGGCCTAGCGCAGGGCTTGCTTATTCATTCAGCCGAAATGGAGGATTTCCATTTTGGCTGAATATCTGTTGGGGGGACAGGAAAGTGGCCAGACTCCCCCCTGCACGCCTCAAGCAAGTACTTGCTGCCATAAATAGTTGTTACAAACCCCGCTTTGTAGGCGTGTTGGTGAAAGGTACCACCAAGCGCAAACGCGCGCCCAACGGTGTGGATATTCTTCCCTCGCGAACTCGCTTTGGTAGGAAAGGAAGACTCGATTGTTGCCAACTCAGCAGCAGGTCCAGTAACTCCCGGTTATGGCCATACAGATCCCCCTCCCCGCTTCACAAGAATGGAATTTGCAGACCTGGCCCAGCATACAGACTTTGTGGGTAAATGGATGGGAGTGGGCGTTTTGATTTTAGGAACACCCTTTTCCCTTCCTGCGGTGGGTTCTCCGAAAATTCCAGAGCCTGGATTTCTTTCTTCACCCTGAGGAAAGTGGTTCGGAGCAAAAAGAAATCAATTAAGGATGTACTCTCTACTGCATGAAAGGAGCCTCTAGAAAGACACTATATGAGGTGCAGTTGGGTTCAAACATTAATATGCATAGAGTTGGCTGATGGAAAAAAAGATAGAGCACAATGATTTCCAATGAATGTTGGTCTCCTTTCTGTAATTTTGGATCACATCTGCCATAATGTCTTGGCTGGACTGGTTTTGCAAGCTGGGAGGCAGTGTAATACCCTGCTTCTGCTTCTACTTTCAGGTCAGCTTCAAAAGATGGGTTGAGTTCTGTACCCTCTGACACTGCAGGCTTACATTCACATAGTTTCATTTATCCTTCATGCTTTCTAACAGTGTGCTTGGAGGGAGGTGTGATTCAGATATGGATGACATTCAGCTCTGTTTTATTCTAGCATCCTGACAGGTGCCAGACTGGTTTCTGCATTTGGTGATGGGCTGGCTGCGATCTAATACACAGAAGCAACTGAAATTGATTCCCAGTGGCAGAGAGAATCCCAATGGGTACCTGGTTTTCTTGTTGAAGAGCTGGGTGGGCAATCATAGAATCATAGAGTTGGAAGAGACCACAAGGGCCATCAAGTCTAACACCTTGCCACATATGCAGGAATACACAATTAGAGCATTTGGGACATATGGCCACCCATTCACCCTTTAAAAACCTCCAAAGAAGGAGACTCCATTACACTCCAAGGCAGCATATTCCACTATTTAGCTGCTCTTACCCCAGAAAGTTCTTCCTAATGTTTTGTTTGAAGCCATTGCTCTGTGTCCTAGTCTCTGAAGCAACAGAAAACAGGCTTGCTCCATCTTCTGTATAATATTTCTTCCAATATTTAAACATAGCTATCATGTCACCTCTTCACTTTCCCTTCTCTAGGCTAAACATAGCCAGTTTCCTGAGCTGCTCCTCAGAAGGCGTGGTTTCCAGTCCTTTCACGATTTTGGTTGCCCTCTTCTGGACACATTCCAGCTTGTCAGTATCCTTCCTGAACTGTGGTGCCCAGAACTGGATGCAGTATTCCAGGTGCGGTCTAACTAAAGCGGCAGAGGGGGTACTATTACTTCTTTTGACCTAGACTCTGTACTTCTATTGATGAAGTCTAGAATTGCATTGGCTTTTTAAGCTGCTCCTCTGATCCAGTTCCTGCTAATTTTGGTAAGGAAAAAAAATGCTGCATAGATAAAAAGCTTCCAAGGAGACATTGGGCTGCTTTCCTGCCACCATGCAAAGTGATAAAGTAACAAAGTTCCCCATGACAGTCTTGCAAAGAAGCTAGTAAAATGCAGGCTGGGCAGGACAACTGCTAGGTGGATTTGTAATTGATTGACTGACCGAATCCAAAGGGTGCTCGCCAATGGCTACTTTTCATCCTGGAGAGAAGTGACTAGGGGGGTGCTGCAGGGTTCTATCCTGGGCCCAATGCTACTCGACATCTTCATCAATAACTTGCATGAAAAAGTAGAGGGCATGCTGATCAAATTCTGAGATGACACCAAATTGGGAGGGATTGTTAATACACCCGAGGACAGGATGAAAATTCAAAATGACCTCCACAGATTGGAGAGCTGGGCCAAAGCTAACAAAGTGAATTTCAACAGAGAGAAATGTAAGGTCTTACACTTAGGCAGAAAAAATGGAATGGGGGATGTATAGCTGGATAGCAATATGTGTGAAAGGGATCTAAGAGGCTTGGTAGATCACAAGCTGAACAGGAGTCAGCAGTGTGACAGCAGCAGCCAAGAAAGCCAATGCAATTCTTGGTTGCATCAATAAGAGTATGGTGTCTAGATCAAGGGAGGTAATGGTAGCACTCTGTTCTGCATTGGTTAGACCTCATCTGGAATACTGTGTCCAGTTCTGGGCACCTCGATTCAAGAAGAATATCGACAAGCTGGAGCGTGTCCAGAGAGGGCAACCAAAATGGTGAAGGGTCTGAAAGCCATGCCCTATGAGGAACGGCTTAGGAAGCTGGGTATGTTTAGTCTGCAGAAGAGAAGGTTAAGAGGGGACATGATAGCCATGTTCAAATATTCGAAGGGATGTCATGTAGAGGGGAGGGTGCGGGCTTGTTTTCCGCTGCTCCAGAGACTAGGACAAGGACAAAGGATTTAAGCTGCAGGAATGGAGATTCCACCTGAAACTCAGGAAGAACTTCCTGAGGGTCAGAGCTGTCCAGCAGTGGAATATGCTGCCTGGGAGTGTGGTGGAGTCTTCTTCTTTGGAGATTTTTAAGCAGAGGCCAGATGGCCATCTGTTGGGGATGCTTTGATGTGTGTTCCTGCATAGCAGGGGGTTGGATTGAATGGCCCCTGTGGTCTCTTCCAACTCTATGATTCTATGATGCTACTAGTCAGACTGGCCTAGCAGCAACTGGATAAGGTTTAAATAGTCCTAATCCTCTGCAAATCTCGCACAAACTACAGATGCACTGTTAAAGATCTTCCAACTTCCTGGTCACCTTCTCCCACCCCAGATTTCCAGGTTTTGGAATAATGGCAGAAAAGGCATGTCAGATGTTGAGCCTGTGCCCTGTCTTTTGCCACAGAATTTTACAAAGGATCACAAATCCATCCTGTTTTCTTCCTAAACCTCTCATGTTTTTCGGCAGCTTCCCTACCCCAACACCCCCTGAAACACAGGACATCTGTAATGGACATAAAGGTAGAGTAGCCAGGCAAAATCTTTGGACTGCTATCACTAGGGTCCTCTATCTGGAAGGCCCCTCACAGAGCCCCCAAGCTGTTTCTCAGTGTTTCCACTTGGCCAGGATGCATCCCAAGGGTGTGGCTTTCCGCACTTTGCTCTGACTCCCACCCATGCCCTTCTACAGAGAAGTCTGAGGTCACAGTCTACTCCTTTTTGGAGGGGAGGCAAGGGGGAGCTGCATGGCGCCCCAAAGCAGGGCTCCTCCTCCGCCTTGTTCTGGCGAAGACGAAGAAAAGGCGTTCCACCGCTCGCAGGGTTCTCCGCCTCGCTCACTGCGATATCCCGAAACAAAAGCTTCTTAGCTTCTTAGAAGCGGGCAGCAAGATCCCCAGCTAGCCACGCGTATGTCGGCAGCAACCAGATTCCTGCCGTCGCCCTGGAACCGAGGAAGAGGCGAAGCTTCGAGAGGCGACGCGGCAGGGCGAGGTTTTGGCATCCGTGCTGGGGACGCGACGCCACGCAATGCGCGGGGCGGCTGAGCAAGCGAGATGCCGCCCCGCCGCCCTCTCCCAGCGCTAGCTGGGGGAGTGCGAGGGGCGCGCGCGTTCCAGTTTTTGCGCAGGCTTTCCCATTTCCTGGTAGAAGCCAGCTAGAACCGGTCTCGGCAGAACCCAGATTCCATCGTCAGCTGCTGCTGTGGCTGCATTACACGGCTGCACGTTTCGCCTGCCTTCCTGGCGCCCCGCCCCTTCGTAGCCCCCGAAAGGGGGTTGCTGCTGCTCCTGTATGAAGTCAGTGGGAGGGAAGGCGGGGCTGGAAAATGTAGAGCCTGTCTAAATAGCATTGTCCCGGCGCCCTCCAGTCTCTGAAATTTTTGCATTTGGTCTCCGTCTGAACCATTTGAACTCGTGCGACCAGCACATTTGGAATGTCGGGCTGCAGTTGTAGTTGCCCAACCGCAGGAAGGCTTGTGGCAGACCGGCAAGGCACAGAAAGGGGCAATCAGAACGATGAGGGGGCTGGAGGATCTCTACCCTGTGGAGAAAGTGCTTTTTAATGTAGTATAGAAAGCTCAGTTTGAGTTGTGGGGAGAGAGTGAAGGAAATACCACGGAAACATGATGCTAAGTCGTTTTCCAGGACATTCAGTTACGTGGAAATAGGGCAGACAAAAGGATGATGTTTTGTTTTTTTGTTTTGTTTTACAGAGTACATAGTTAAAGGATGGAATGTACTGTGGCAAGATGTGAAGGCCTGCAATTTCGATGGCTTAAAGAGGGGAGCTTAGATCTACCCTTATCAGTAACTGCTAATTTTCTGACACACAGTATGTCTCTTAGAGGGTGGAGAGGGTGGTGTAGTAATTTGAGTGTTGAGCTGGGACTCTGAGAAAACAGGGTTCAAATTGCTGCACAGCCTCAGGGGAAGGCAGTGGCAAGCCCCTAACAAATCTTGCCAAGAATGCCTTGTAGAGAGAGAGATCACTGTAAGTCAGAGTTTGGTTAGAAGAAGGTTACAGGGACAGATGTTTCTTAGTAGCAGTTGCTGAAGAGCACAACTGACGAGGTGCTGTACAAGATGGGCCTTTCATTTGATCCAGCATGGCTAGACCTCTTTCTGTCTTCTCAAGATGACAGATACAGAATTTCAAGTATGGTGGGAGAGTGTTTTAAGTTTTGTCACCTTTCTGTTTTAATGGGCCTACTGTTAATACTTTTGTGAGCCTGGATAGCTTTTAGAAATTTTGCATGCATAGTTTTACTTGGCATGGGGAAGTGCTTCAACCCACACTTGCCCACTGCTTAACAGTCAAGAGTTCTAGATAGATTCAGATCTGCTCTACTCTTAAGATCAGTGCTTAAGTATGAGCAAAATGATACCACGGTCTTCCAGAGTATTGTACTCTTATTTTTAGGAGCAAAATTTGGCTGTTATTGAGGCTTCAAACATTTCTGGAGGGTGAATCAAGGATGAACTGTAAAGTACTCTGTGGAATTTATGGCTGATGATGATGATTTATAACACCCTTTTCACCAAAGGGCAGAACATATACAGTCATGGACAAGTACAATAAACATAACACTGTAGCAACATATGGAATGAAATCTCCAACACCCCACCAGTTGCTACCTATCTTAGCAGCTTAAACACAACTCAGTGGCTTAAGATGGTGAATCAAAGAGGAAGGTCTTCAACCCTTTACGAAATGCGTGAGATCCTCTTCCATCTGGATATCTAAAGGAAGACAGTTCCACAGATGTGGAGCCAGATATTGAAAGGCTCATGGCCTTAACAGAGCTGTACGTGTTGGTGGAACAAATAGTAATCTTTTGCCTATAGATCTTAGGTTCCTAGATGGAGCATACCATACTAGCCGAGCTGCAAGGTACTAAGGAAGGTTAGAACACAAAGCCTCGAATACCAGCACCAAAAATTTGAAACAGGCTCTGGCCTGAACTGGTAGCCAGTGAAGGGATCTACAGGGAGAAGAAACAAGTGAATATTTAGGGAGATTTAAAACAACCCAGATGGCACTGTTCTGAAGTAAAACCAGAGGAAGAAGGGAGCAGGAAGTCAAACCTGCCAGTAAACTCTGGCCTGGACAAGTTGATGGGCAGTCTCTACAGTCAGGAACCTCCATTTGAACTGGTGGCTGATAACGGAGCAGAAGATTTTTCTGATTTATTCTTTAAGTGCATAAAACATATAAATAACAACCAAGAAGAAGGAGAAGAAAGGAATAAAAGAAAACTCTTTAAATTGCAGACTGGTTTCCCTAAATAGAATGGCTGTGGTGAATTTAAGTTCCAAAGGCATGTAACTAGAATTTAGGATAGGCAATATTTCATAAGACAACATTAATTCCAACAAATGATCCCATACTGACATTTAGAACTGACTAAAAAAGTTTAAAGGTTCCAAATCAACCAATACTAGGCCTCATTTGGAATACTGTGTACAGTTCTGGGCACCTCAATTCAAGAAGGATGTCAACAAGCTGGAACGTGTCCAGAGGAGAGTGACCAAAATGGTGAAGGGTCTAGAAGCCATGCCCTATGAAGAATGGCCTAGGGAGCTGGGTATGTTTAGTCTGTAGAAGAGAAGGTTAAGAGGCGGCATGATAGCCATGTTTAAATATTTGAAGGGATGTCATGTTGAAGAGGGAGCGGACTTGTTCTCTGCTGCTCCAGAGACTAGGACAAGGAGCAATGGATTCAAGCTGCAGGAAAGGAGATTCCACTTGAACCTCAAGAAGAACTTCCTAAGGGTCAGAGCTGTCCGGCAGTGGAGTATGCTGCCTCGGAGTGTGGTGGAGTCTCCTTCTTTGGAGGTTTTTAAGTGGAGGCTAGATAGCCATCTGTTGGGACTGCTTTGATGGGTGTTCCTGCGTAGCAGGGGGTTGGCTTGGATGGCCCCTATGGTCTCTTCCAACTCTATGATTCTATGAATACTACCTGTGTTGCTGCTGGGAGTTGTTTGAATTAGAAGGAACCTGGCCTGCAACTAGTATGGGATATATAGGAAGGGGCCAAGAACCCCCCCCCCCCATTCAGAAATGTGAAGTCTCATCTAGTGTTTGAATCAAGGGGTAGATACAATCATTTATAGCATGGAGATGAGGATATAACTAGGTCATTTGGACTGAGCAGTTTGAGAAGGGATGGGCCAGTTAAGTCTCCCTTCTCTTTTGCAAGAACTGGATAAAAGACTGCCATTTTCTCTGCCCCCCAATAATTCAATTTCAGCAAATAGGTATCTACTGAGATCTTGCAATCTCAGAGCTATGGCTTCCTTGGTTGAGTCTATACACCTGCAATGTGGCCTTTCTCTTTTCCCACTGCCTCCTACTTCACCAAGTAGTCTCATCTTTTCCAAAGAGTCATCTCATCTCATCTCATGGTGTGTTCAATGTATAATAGCCTCAGTTTAGTCATTTTGGCTTTGAGGCAGAGTTCAGGCTTGATTTGAATAGCTCATGCCCTGAGGAAGGGATTGAAGAGAAGAGATATAGAAAAGTCCTTAAGAATTTTTTTTTATTTGGTAAACACCATTTTGAAAGAGGGAGAGTGTGATGGATCCCTTTGCCAGGCTGGTCTCAAAGATCCAACCCTGCTTCCTGTCACTCAACTTGCCCCCCCACCTTAATGCTTTCCTGTATTGGGTACGTGGGTCTCAAGGTAACTCCTGCTCCCCATTGTGGACCAGTGGTACGTTTAGGTAGTAAAGTGTGACCAGGCCCTCCAGCAAACTTAAGAACAGACAGAAACAGTGGTAAAACAAACAAGTGGAAGTTTATTAAGACACAAATAATACACTAACTCTTAAACTATTAAATCATTTACAGCTCCCCAAAACCACAGGTCTTTCCTCTGTCTGACTTTCCTGTCTCTGTTCCGTCTGTTTTGTCTCTAAGAACAATTGCTACCATGCTTTTTATATACCATGGGTCAACATGACTCAGTAGAAAATATGATAATGCTTGGTAAAATGGAAGGCAGTAGGAAAAGAGGAAGCTCACAGTACAGGTGGAGAGACTCAATCAAGGAAGCCACAGCCTTAAGTTTGCAAGCCCTGGTTAGGGTTGCTGATGACTTGGAGGTCTCCCATTCATACAGTTTCCATAAATCAAAGCTGGCTTGACAGCAATTAACAGCAACGTTCTTGGAGTAACGGACAAACTAAGTAAGTTACATCTTTTGTTGTTAGGTTCCATGGCTGAGGGAGGAATCAAACTCTGGCCTCCAGGGTTGTAGTTCTACACTCAAACCACCACACCATGCTGTCTCTCAAGCTACATCTTAGGCCTCATATAAAGGACTGATACAAAAACAAAAATGCATCCAAATGACTGGATTCAAGTTTCAGTAATATGATGGGGCTTCTTAAGTAATGTGCTCTCCTGCCTGATTCCATCTTCCACTTTTTTGTTTTCCTTTTTTCTGTTAGCTTTTCCATCTTTTACCCTCCCTTCTGGCTGTGCACTTCAAATGTCCAACATCATTGCTAAAAACAGACCTGTTTTGCATGCCTGTTTCTTGCAGTATATACACAGTGTATATTTTAATGCAGTAGGTATATATGTCTGGGAACTGTGACTGAACACAGCAAAGGTTATGCTAAATGCAAGTATGTTATTTACTTGGTGCATGTTTCTGTACAGTGAAACTTGAGTATACAGTGGGTCTGTGTTACCACCTGGGGTTTGGTTCCAGGACTCCCCCATGGATGCTCAAGTCCCATTATGTACAATGGCATAGTAAAATACTGTACTGTATATAAAACAATGAACAAGTCAAACAAGTACAGAAAATAACCTGAGGTCTGTGAAATGTGAGGAGGCTACCGCAGGGTATGTCTATGCATAGGGGTAGTGCTTGGTGTGCTGCAAAATCAAGGTTTGGTTTTTGGAATTTTTATTTTATTTTATTTTATTTTATTTTATTTTGAGTCATGGTTGGTTGAATCCATGGACACAGAACCCATGGATATGAAGACTGACTCCATTTGCAGACATTTTTTCTACTATGGGAAATGGGAACCTCTTTTTGCAGTTCTTTGGGTAGTTGTTTTTTGGTTTGTTTGTTTTGTTTTGTTTTTTTTGCCATTTTCCACTGCTGCTTTCTTTTGCTGTTTTTTGTGCTTTTTATTTTTTGCATCTTTCTGTCCATGATAAAATCAGTCTCTTTCTATTCTATTTGCTCTTACATCCCACTTCTTTCATATTGCTGAACAATGTGTTTCCAGAGCCATTTCCACACTAGACTGTTATAGTGCTATAATTCCACTTTCAACTTCCTATGGCATCCTAGAGTTTGCAGTTTCGGGAGGGGCTAGCTGGTTTCTGTACTTGTTTCGGCTGACCTGGCATGTTAGGTGCCTGTATTGAAATTGGTACACTGAGGCAATGGAGGGAGGAAGAGCGATCACTCCCATTTTGGAAGATCCATGGCTTTCCTCAGTTATTTTTTCTACTTGTATCCTTCAAGCAAATAAGCTTAGTTGTAGAAATAACTGCCTGTACTCAAAAGATATATGAGAAAGGCCTCTCCTGTCATCCCATTTTCCTCCTTTCAGAAATGGCAAATGTGTTTGCTGGGGACATGAGCGTAAAATCCCTCTCTGCATCTTCCCTCTGTTTTAGTCTGTGCTGTTGCTGGAAATGAAGGAGACTGAGAAGCCTTGCTGGGAGAAGTAGGTCAAATATGTAGATGGCAGCTGCCTCTGATGCTAGAAGGGGGGGTGTGCGGGGAGGAGGAGAATGGAATGGTGGAAAAAGATGGGAAGCCAACTTGCAAGAGAGGCTTCAGCAGCAGGAGGGGAGGGGTGTGAGAGTTGCTGGTTGCAGTGGTAGGGTGGAGACCCTTCCCGAAGGCTGATTGCACAAAAGGCAGCCACACCCCCATTTCCCTTCTCCTCCTTTCTACCCTCCCCCTCCCCTCCCCCCCTCCTTGTTTTCTCTTTCTGGGAGATGTGCTGTTTGAGACTGAGAAAAAGCCTGCCACACAGTTACAAGGCTGCTTCACTACTGGCTGCCTTGGATTAGAACTGATCCCAGCAGAAGAATGTAGAACACACTTATTTTTATTTAGAAAAGGGATGAATGGAGAATTAGATAGATAAAGCAAATGAGATTGGAAGTGAGGGTGGCAAGGAAGGAAAAAAATGGGCATCGATTTAAAAAAAACCCTGAAGAAGACAGGCAGAAGCATGGCTGGAAAAAAGGAGATGCAGAACAGAAATGAAGAACAGTGTCTGTGCAAATGGTTGAAATATTATCCAAGCCAAACCCATTTTACAGAGGTGAAATAAGCTGTTCAAAATGTTCTACTTGGAACTCAGTGCTTTTTACATGGCTTGTGGTGTACGTGTTCACACCCTCTAACTGAAAAATCCTCTCCATGCGCCTTGAAACCAGTTAGCCAATTCTGGTTTTTGGGGCTCTCTGCTCTTCTAGATTTGTCTAGGAGGGCTTCCTTATCCTTACCCAACATTGTAATCCTTCTTACTTACTGGACAGTCCCTTGTGCTGTTTTGAGCTACACCGCCGTCACTCAGCAGGCTTTGCTAGTTCTGTTCTGAAGGTTGTCCTGTCACCCTGACCTGTATTGCCTGATGACTCCGTGCCCCAAGGTGATTGACAGTGGCCATTTTAACCTTTTGCAAATTTTTACATGATTTTCCAATGTGTGGCTATCTGGCCAAAGCACTGGCTGGGGCAAAGAGGAAAGCAACTGGGGGATACAAAGCTTCTATTTTGCTTCCACTCCACCTTCAACATCCTCTCATGCTCTTTTTGTCTGCTTTCTCTGCTGCTCTTTCTCCTGTGTTGCTGCACTTTCTCTTAACATGCCTGCACAGCGACCAGTTTTAAGAGTCTGCCTTTTGGACTCTCTTTTTTCAGCTCCCTCTACTAGAGAGAATGTTGCTGTCTGCAGACACACACACTCTCACCCTCACACAAAACACACAGAGTCTTCATCTCTGTCACTCCCTCTCTCGCCCTCTCTCTCCTTCCCTTTCTTTTCCTCCTCCCATCCCAGCCTTGTCTTTCTGCAGTGCTTCCAGCCTCTACTGCAGTGTAATCCATCACTCATGGAGTATGGCAAGAGTGGCTAGAGGAACATAATTATTCACTTGCCAGAGAGAGGCCAGATTTTCAAAATATAGTACCTTCAGGCAGAGAATTCACTGGTCAGTTGTTTGGCTTTTAAAATATTTAATTCATTTAGTTTCTTTGTATGAGGGTGGGTTGGGGAGGGGGAGATGTTGTCACCAACATTCCAGTGAAGGTGACAGAAAGGAAACCAAGGAGACAGGGGAGAGTGGGAAGGAGCAAGGAGGAACACAGATGGAAACTGTAAGAAAGATGGAGAGAGGAAAAGGGGGGTGGAGGGATATTGAGGAGCAGGGCAGAAAAGAAGGGAAAGAGCAATTATGAAAATAAAATGTAAAAAAACCTGAAATGGAGCACAACAGACATAGAAAGAAACATGTACATGAAACATGCAGATTATAGTGAGCATAAATGAGGAGGAGGACAGAAAACGATGAGATTTGAGCAGGAATACAGTCTAAAGATGAAAGGAAAGGAGGAAGAAAGAAATAGGTAAATACACTCTAGCATTCAGATATTTTCACTAGCTACCATTACTATAAAAATGTTACTGTTCAGATTCCAGATATAAAAACTACTGTGGACTGCTGAAGGAATTCCAGGTCATTCACTATGACAGAATAGAAATTTTAATTAAAAAAGTGTTAATAGTTGCTAAAGGGAAAAATTGAAAGAAAAAGAACCTAGTTGTTGTTGTTGTTGTTGGGTTGTTGTTGAGTTATCGTTTCTCTGCCCAGTCCAGGGACGGAGGGAGGGCATTTCAAAGGCAGCTACAAGGACTCTAAAGATGTATGTATGTGCCTTCGAGTTGACTTACGGCAACCTCGTGAATTTCATAGGGTTTTCTTAGACAAGGAATATTCAGAGGTGGTTTTGCCAGTTCTTTCCCCTGGAATATAACATATAGCATCTTGTATTTGCTGGTGGTCTCTTGTCCAAGTAGTAACCAGAGCTGATCTTGCCTAGCTTCCAAGATCAGGCAGGTTCTGGTGCCTTTGTAGTATGAATACCATCTGATGTCTTGGTTTCCTTTCTGTCCCAAGGAGAGATTGTGTGCTTGTTCTCACAGTGTAACCAGAGGGACCCCCACTCCCTCAATTCTAGTTTTCTTTATGGACCACAATAGGCCAAAAAAATGGTGTGCCATGAGCTCTAGGGGGTGCTTTGTCCTCTCTTATTGGACAAAAATGGGAAAATCTCCAGCTGTCTCTCTGCCATCCAGTACCCATTTTCATTGCTTTAGGAATAGCCTGGACCTCAAAGTGAACATCACCCAGATGAATTCCAGAAAAATATTTTGTTCATTCTCAAGGTGATGCTGAATCCATTTCCTTTTTTAATGCTTATAACTAACTGAGTTGTTGTAGCAAAATAGAAATTCTAAAGTCTTAATTCAAACCTCTCCCCATGCTTCTGGCAGAGAAATGAAACCGTGCTCCAGCACACATGATCATCTTTAAATCTACCTCTTGTGTATCAGCTTCAACTCATACCCAATTAGTACCATGTTCTCCTTTCACCAATTTTAGTTTTATACAGTTCCATTTAAATTAGATGAAAAGCAGCTAACAAAATTCTCTGTGATTCTGCCTATTTCTGCTGCAAAAATTGAAGAAAATACAGCATTTTACTATCCCAACAAAATATACTCGACCTGTGTTTTGCCAACATAGAATCCAGTCCTGGGTATTCTGGCTAGAGAATACTTCTGCACTATCAGCAATCTTCTGTTACTTGAGGAAATACATTTCCACAAATGAATGTCTACTTTTTCAAGATGATGACACTGGAGCTCCAACAAGTTGACATATCAATGGATTATAAGGTTTCAGGTTTTTCACAACACTTGATTTTAGTATCTGAGGGGATTCAGCACAGGGCAATGGTATAGTGGTTTGAGTGTTGGACTAGAATTCTGGGAGCAAGAGTTGCTAAGTCCTGGAGACCCACTAGGTAATCTTGGGCAAATCACATTCTGCCAACCTTAGAGAAAGGCAATCCTGCTTTCAATAAATCTTGCCAAGAGAACCCTCCAATAGTGTCACCATCAAGTCAGAGTCCACAGAGATGAATGTAACAACAACCCCAGGATCAATATCATTTAGAACCATTCTATGTTTGCCGCCCCCTGTCATCCAGCAGCCATTTCACCATGCTGTAGGAAAGCTATTATTAGCTTTCCTAGGAAGCCAGTAATATCTCCCAACTGTTTTCCATTTTCAATCACTGACTGAGGAATCTCGTAACATTAAGAACTTGTGTCTCACTTTCCTTGTTTTCGTATTCTATGGGCATCTCTTTTCCTTGTGTGCCACAACTTTTTGGAGTATAAGCTGTCCTTTTGATTGATAAGTAAGCCACTCTGAAAGCCTCTCCATCCACAGAGTGACGTATAAATGATATAAATAATTAGACAATCAGCATTCTCATCAAAGCAATGTAGGATCCAAGTGAGTGTGTTACCATGCCATACACCCCCACTCCATGACATGATTGGCAATGAACATTATTTCATTAGTACTAAATATAAATCATACGTTTATGGCTGAAAAGCCATGCTGGAAAAGAGGACTGTGTTACTACCCTGGCTAGCCCGAGCTTTGGCGGATATAAAAAGATATCTTTTGATATCAATAATTCGGCTTGACATATCCCTTCCACGTGCTTGCGAGGCACCTGGACAAGCACGCATACAGGCTCGGCTGATAATCGCTGTAATATTCCAAAACAGTACAGACAGATCAGAAATAGCCGACACGCCGCTTTAGGAGACCTAAAGGCAAGTACCTCCGTTAGGTATGCAAGCAACTTTCAAAAGATCCTCTGCCTAGCGCTGGCAGCTTGATGATCTGACTATACAACACTCAAGTACTCCGCGCTTGCATACTGGCTATCCTATTGACAATTTGGCTCTAACTCAATCATTCAAATTCTGACCTTTCGGAGGCTTTGTCTCCAACTCCAAATCTATTGTTTTCCCCCAAGTACGGCATAGCCTGCAGTCACAATTCTCCTTATAAAAACCCTTGATTCTGAGACCTTCCTCGGATCGCTCCCGAGTTTCATCCCGCCTTGCTGCCGCTTTGCTTGGCGAGCCTCCCCTCAGCTCCATGTGCTGAGCTACATCGCACCCCAGCTTCGCTCTCTATTTTTCTGGGCTTCAGGACAGGTGAAGTGTCACCCAAACCAGCAGTCCCTCTAAAAATCCCTCTATACCACTCCAACCTTTATTTTCTTTATTTATCTTGCATGAGTGTGTCGCATACACTGTTTTGCTTGTATTTAATAAACATCATTTATTATTTCAACTTCTGTGTTCTCCTTGACTCGACCCGACCCCATAGACATAGGGTTCAAGATCTCGCTACGTTACCCTGCCTCTCGTAATGCTAAGCAGTGCTCTGAGCTAATTTTCCCCACCTTTAGTTGAGCACAATTTGATGTCCCTCCTGGGACCCCCAGTACTCAGGGTAACATTATCATATTTTCTTTTATCGTCTCTGATTCCATTTCTCTTTGCAATAATAATTTATAAAATTTAGAAATTCTCTTTCTCTGGTTCCCTTTCATTAATACATCTAATTCATTTTCTTTACTTTCTAATCCATATAATTTTTGATCCATCTTAACTCTCTCTTTTAATGGGAACCAATTAAATTCATGTCCTAATGCTTTTAATTCTTCTTCTGTATACATTCTTACTTTATCTCCTTCCCATTTCAACAATTCTTGATAAGTCAGTTGGTTCCCTTGTTTCGTTCGTGCAATTTTATAAGCTTCTTGGGATTAAGTCCACACCAGAAGTCTTCTGTAAAATTTTTGCTTTATTTGTAGCCATACTTTCAATAATGTCTTTCGAATAAAATGATTACTAAACTCTTTATTTACAATTGTTTTATCATAACATAAGTATCCATGCCAGCCAAATCTATTATTTATCCCTTCCACCTCTTTTGTTGTTGTATTTTCCACTTGAATACAGTTTTTAATTATATCTAAACAACATGCTTGATAATAAATTTTCAACAATGGCACCTCAAATCCTCCTCTCTCCTTTGCGTCTTGTAATGTTTTAAATCTTATTCTTGTTTTTTTTCCTTGCCAAATAAATTTTTGCAGCTCTTTTTTCCAGTCCTTAAATATATTCTCCTTTCCTATTATTGGTAGATTCTGAAAAAGAAAGATTAGCTTAGGTAGTAAGGACATTTTAAAGGCATTTATCCTTCCTAAAAGAGATAAATTCAGATGTGTCCATTTTTCCATTTTCCTTTAAATCTCTTTCCAAGTCTTCAAGTAATTATTATCAAATAACTCTTTATTTTTGTTTGTTATTATTATTCCTAAATATTTTATTTTCTTTGTTACTTGATATCCTGATCTTTTTTCCAACTCCGCTTGTTCTTTTCTCATTATATTTAATGCCATCATCATTGTCTTGTCTCTATTTATCTTATAACTTGCCATTTTTCCATATTTTTGTAATATATCCATCAACATCTGAATTGATTCTTGTGGTTCTTCCAAAAATATAATTATATCATCAGCAAAGGCTTTATTTTTTATCTCCTTCTTTATTTTTTTTCATTATTTTTTTATTAATATCAAATTTATATTCAGTTACTTGTACAAAATAAAGGTACATCATCACTGATCTTAACTTACATATTGCATTTCTTACAAAATTCTATTTTCTATACATTACATACATGATACTATTTTCCATTATTTCAATAATTTCTTTTTATCTTGTTATATTATTGTTATATATATGTGTGTGCGTGTGTGTGCGTGTATGTATATATATATATATATCATTAAAAAAACTAAACAAAACAAAACAAAACAAAACAAAACAAAAAATTATATATAATTGCTTCCTCTAGTTTGGACTCACACAACTGATTAACCAATATTTGAACATTCGTATTTCTTTTATTTACACTTTCCCTCCGTCTCTTCATGTTTCCATTTTTTTCCTCTGTTGTCTTTGTTATTGCTCCTCCTTTTTTTTTTTTTTTTTTTGTTCTTCTTAGTGTAAATGTTCTCCTACTTCTCCTACATTTTGATGTTAATCCTTTGGAATTATACTATTACCATTGATTATTACCATTTTTCCATTACTTATGTATTATTATACAGTCCTACATGTTCCTCCAATCACATTGCGAAACGTAATACATACATACCTACTTAATACATAATATGTAGTACATATTTGTAATACATAATACATAATACCTAATGTGAACTTACATTTGGACGTTTTAGTCTTCCTCTATACGCACATCTTTGGAGATTTTATGTTTCTTCCATAAATATATTATCCCATCTGTTGCGGAGGAACTTTATTACTGGGTACCATTCTTTCATAATTTCATCAGATTTCTCTTTTATACCTAAGGTCAATCGGTCATTTTCTTCTAATATTTTTAACATCCAGTGCTCAATGCTTAGACCTTCTTTGTTTTGCCAGTTTTTTGCAATTATAATTCTGGCTGCGGTTATTAAATAAAGTAAAATTCTCCCATATTTTTTTGAAATTTTTGAGTCTATAATTTGAATCATGTTTAGCAAATATATTTCTGGTCTGGTCTTAACGGTATTTGGGTTTTAAATATTTCCATCAGTATTTTATTTATCTCTTTCCAGAATTTGTTTACCTTTGGACAGTTCCACCACATGTGCATAAAAGTACCTGTTTTTTCCTGACATTTCCAGCATTTATCCTGATGTGTATTGTACATTTTTAAAAATTTTTCTAGTGTTATATACCATTTATAAAACATCTTTATATAATTTTCTTTTAGATCTTCCAACAGCTTAAATCTTTGTGTTAGTTTCTAGGATGTTTCCTATTGATCTAATTCGAGTGAGTGACCTATTATATTTGCCCAGGTTGTCAAGTATCTTTCACTGTTTGATCTTCTAAGTCGTATTGTAATAGATGTTTATAGAACTTTGCTATAACATGATTTGATTGTCCAAATATAATCTTCTCTAATTCGTTGAATGTCATTCTCATATTGAATCCCTCTAATTGGAACCAGTCCAATTTAAAACCTGTTTGCTCTAATTGTTCTCTTGCCTTGGTCTGTGGTGTTTTGTTTTCTGCCATTTCTAACAGATCCTTATACGTCAACCATTTTTCTTGTCCTTCCACCCATCTCCCAAAGAAGGCTTCCTGTGAGGATATCCACACTGGTATTCTATTATAAAAATTTTTCTTTATTTTTTCCCATATTTTCAATAAGGAGCCTCTAATGAAGTGATTTGAAAAGTCTTTGTCTATCCTCGCCATGCCAGCCCATCCTGTTGTCAGCTCCTTCTAGTATTAATGTTCTTTTATTTTGCAATGTTACCCAGTCTTTTATCCATGATAATCCAGATGCGTAATAATATAATCTTAAATCTGGTAGACTGCATCCTCCTCTTTCTTTCTGATCTATCAAATTTTTCCAACTAATCCTTGGGTTTTTTCCTTCCCATATAAATCTTGTAAGTTCTTTTTGCCATTGTTTAAATGGTTTTTCATTTTTTATTATTGGAATATTTTGAAACAAAAAGATCATTTTGGGAAGGATATTCATTTTTATTGCTGCTATTCTTCCAAGTAAGGAAAGATGCAATTTACTCCATTTCTCTAGATCTTTCTTTATTTCAGCCCAAATTTTTTTGTAGTTATTGTTGTATAAATCCGTATTTTGTTTCGTAAGCCAAATACCTAAGTATTTGATTTTCTTTTGTAACTGGAAGTTAGTCTTTTTAATAAGTTGTTCTTCTTTCTTAATGTGCATATTTTTTGTTATTATTCCTGTTTTTTCTTTGTTTATTTTAAAGCCGGCTTTTTCACCAAATTCATGGATCACCTTTGTTAACTTGTCTATGCTTTCTAATGGTTCTTGCAGAAATATTACTAGGTCATCTGCATATGCTTGCAGTTTGTACGTCTGCGCCTTAACTTTAACCCCTTTTATGTTCGGGTCCGATCTGATCTTGTTGTTCAATAATTCCAGTGTCAGAATAAATAAAAGAGGTGATAGAGAGCATCCCTGTCTGGTTCCTTTTTCAATTTTTATATCCCTTGTTCTTTCTCCATTTACAATCACTCTTGCTGTTTGTTGTGAATATATTTCCTTCATCCATTTTACAAAACTATTGCCCATGTTCATTTTCTCCAATATAGCTAACATGAAGTTCCATCTCACTTTATCAAAGGCTTTTTCGGTGTCTAGGAAGATCAATGCCAGCTCTTTTTCCTTGTGTCTTTCAAAATACTCTATGATGTTCAATACCGTTCTTACGTTGTTTTTCATTAACCTCTTTGATAAAAAGCCGTTTTGATCTTCATGTATAAATAATGTCATAACCTTCTTCATCCTTTCCGCCAATATACTAGTAAATATCTTATAATCTGTGTTTAATAACGAAATTGGTCTGTAGCTACTTGGTGATGTTGAGTCTTTTCCTTCTTTTGGAATTAAGGCAGTATTCGCTTCTGTCCATGTTTTTGGTATTCCCTCCCTTATAATTTGATTTAACATGTCATGTAAAGGTTGTATCATCTCTTCTTCAAAGACTTTATAATATTTCACTGTAAAGCCATTGGGTCCGGGGGCTTTTGAAGCTTTTAAATTTCTAATTGCCTTGGAAATTTCTTCTTTTGTGATTTTCTCGTTTAGCATCTCTTTCTGATCTTGTGAAATTTCCATCACTTCTTGACAGTTCAGATAGGCATATATCCGTTCCTCATCCTCTTGTTGTTCTATATTTTCTTTGTATAAATCTGTAAAGTACCTATGAAATATTTCTTTAATTGAATCTTGATCTGTATACATTTTATCTGCTATTTTTAATTGAAGAATTTGTTTCTTGTCTTTATGTTTCTTAACTTGTATGCCAGCCATCTACCTGGTTTGTTGGAGTTTTCAAAATAATTCAATTTACAGTTCTTGATTTTCTTTTCAATTTCTTGAGAATGTATTGATTTTAATTGTTCCTGTAGTATTTTGATTTCACCTTTCAGCTTTTTATTTGTTGTATCTTTTTCTAATTCCTTTTCTTTTAATGTAAGTTCATTATAAATTCTTATAGTTTTTTCCATTGTTTTCTTCCTATTTATATGTCCTATTTTAATCAGATGACCCCGCATTACAGCTTTACTGGCGTCCCAGATGGTTTTTGCAGCCAGTTCCACATTGTTATTTTCCTCAAAGTACACCTTCAGAGTTTTTCTTAATTCCTCCACATTTTGAGTATTTGTCAATAATGAATCATTCAGTTTCCAAGAATATTCCCTTTTCCTTGTTCTTAACTCTAATTTTATCAAACTGTGATCTGAATAAGTTTTAGGTTGGACCTCCGTGTTTTGTATTTCTGTATGTAAACTGTTTGATATTAGAAATAGATTGATTCTAGATAACAAATTATGCCTATCTGAGTAAAATGTATAACTTCTCTCGCCTGGATATTTGAATTTCCATACATCCATTAAAGAGAGTTCTTCCATTAATGTGAAAAAACTTTTGGGGAGTTTCCCTTGATTTTTCTTTATTTGTTTCTCTGACTTATGGTCTTCTATGGGGTTTATTACCGCATTGAAATCTCCCATAATTAATATATTTTCATGATTTCTTTCAGAAAGATAGGTGTTTATTTTCCTTTGCAATTCTCGGAAAAAATTTTCCTTGTTTTCTTGTGGTGCGTATACATCTACTGTCAGCAGTTTATATTTTGGGAGAGTGATCTCCAAACCTAAATAATATCCATCTGGATCGGAAAATATTTTCTCCACATTATAAGTTGATCTTACATATATAAACACCCCTCTTTTCTTTTTTGAATATGCTGCATAGAAGCAGTTCCCCAGCTTAGGGTTTTTTAAATATTTCATATCCTTCTCTTGTATTCTTGTCTCTTCTAGGGCTATTATGTCTGCTTTAGTTTTTTCCAAATAGTGGAAGACCTGTCTTCGTTTGTATTCTGAATTAAGTCCTTTTATGTTCCACGATATTGTTTTTAATGCCATTTTTTTCTTCCTTATTTATACTATCATTATTATTTTAGTCTTCTTCATTCTGTATATCTTCTATATCTTCTTCGTCCTCCTCTTGCTCTTTTTCTTCCTCTTTATCTGTATCGT
Source organism: Cyclura pinguis (assembly GCA_030412105.1). Classification (NCBI taxonomy): domain Eukaryota; kingdom Metazoa; phylum Chordata; class Lepidosauria; order Squamata; family Iguanidae; genus Cyclura; species Cyclura pinguis. The sequence goes on from CM059600.1 coordinate 216,469,873, forward strand.
CACTTATTTCTTTTTTTTCTTGTCCCTTTTCTTCTTCTTCCTTATCTACCTCTTGATCTGTCTTTGTTTTTACTTCTTCAGGATTCTCTTGTTGAGTAATCTTTTTTGTATCACAGTTTTAATTATGGTCTTGTAAATTTTCTTCTGATTGTCTATAGCTTATCTCACTTTGCTGATATGTTTCTGTGTCCCAATCTTTTTTGATCTTATCATATATTTGTCTCGCTTTGTTTACCATAGTTATCTTAAATCTCTTCTGTTTGTAAGTAAATGATAGTCCGTCTAATCTGTTCCATGTGTAACTTATGTGCATTTTGAATAAAAGCTGCGACAAAAATTTATATTCTCATCTTCTTTGAAGTATTTCCCCAGGTATATCTTTAAAGATTTTTATTTCTCTGTCCTCTATAATCAATTTTTTTTTGTAGTTTTGTTGGAGAATTAACTCTTTGGTTTTTGTTCTTGTAAAATTGATAACTACATCCCTTGGTAATCTTTTTCTCTAGCAATCCTGGAGTTTATACAGAAAATTTGATCAATGTCTTGTTCTAAGTTGTCCTGGTCTATATCCATATACATCGCAAGTATCATTATCATTTTGTCATATATATTCTCCTCTCTTTCCTCTGGGATCCCGCCTAATTTTAAGCATTTATCCCTGTATCTTAATTCCAGTTGGGTGATTGGACTTGCTCCCCGGTCTTGTGTCTTGATTATTTGTGGGTGACTGTTTCTGTCTCCTCCACCCTTTTTTGGAGGGTACCTATGTTGGTTTTTATTGTAGTAATGTCATTTGAAATTTTTTCTAATTTTTCTCTGAAGGAATTTAATCCTCTTTTAATTTCTGATCTAATTTCTGTTCTTGCTTCTTTTAATTCTTTTCTCATTTCCATTTTAAAATTCCTAAATTCTTTCAGGATCTCATTTATTTGTATTGAAACACCAGCTATAGAGGCTGACAGTTCTGGTTGTGATTCCTTGCCTTTTAGTACTTGTAGTTGTGGTGTTTCTGTTAAATTTGTTGTTAACTCAATCAATGGTCTCCTTCCTTTTATTGTTTGAGTTTGAGTCAATGACATCATTGCTTTCTTTGCAGCCATTCTGCTTGATTTCATAATCTGTTTCTCTCTCTCTCTCTCTCTCTTTTCTCTCTCTCTCTCCATTTGCTTTTTATGTCCTTATCTGTTTTGTAGTTGTTTGCAATTACAATGATCACAATCACATTAATGACAATTAATGAAATAATAGAGTATTACAATTCCCAGTCATAGTATTTCAATCTATTTCGTAGTATTTTCTATGTACCTATGTACCATGTACCTTATATATCCCATATATACGTACCTTATATGCCTTATCTATACCATATATCATGTGACCTTCAGTCCACTATTCTATATTCCCCCCACAGCAAAACAAAACTTATATCTACTTTCTTCAGTCTATCATAATCCCCCCCTTTTTCCCCCCCAAGTTTTTATATTACAGATTAAGGTAAAATGAGAAAATTCGTATATTCACCTTTTTCTTAACCCCCTTATGTATTTTCTTCTATTTCAGTCCGCTTTCCAAATCCTCAGAACTCTTTATCACATCCCTCCTCCTTCTTAGGCTCTTAGGCTCTTCTTTTCTAGCTGTCCCAGTTCTCTTCTCTTCTTTTTCTCTGTCGAGAGGTTAATTACTTTTAATTTGTCTATTTTATATTTTACACTCTAATGTTTCCTTCCTCTTCTTTTTTCTTTTTGCACGTCACATTCGCCAATCTATTTCTTCTATCTTCCGTCATCTATCTTCTTTCTCCTGTCCTCCTAAACCGCAACGCCAAACGCTCCTTTCTTTACAGTTCGACTGTCTTGAGAAGCCGAATTTCAGCCTTTTGTCTTTTAATCTTTTAAATTTCCCGCTCTTCAGAGTCTTTACTTACTGTCGTATTTTCGATTTTACGACTATCCGGGTCTTTTCCTCTTCTGTCCTTACGACGTCTTTCTGTTTTACTCCTTTTACTCCTTAGAAGAAATCTATCTTCTGGTCTGTTTGTTGTTCCTTTTTACAGAGTTGTACCTGTGAAGCCTCAAGTTTGGTCACAGGTGTGTGAACCCTTTCTTTTTTAATTAAATGTATTAGCTCTTCTTTCTTGAAAACAAAAAAAGGAAAAAAAATTTTTAAAGTTTGTTCCATGGCATCGCAGTAGCAGTCGACATATGGCTGTGGTGACTCTTTGACCCTTTCTTCACCACTTCACCCCTCATCACGGATGAATAGGCTAGGTGGGCTAACTTAGGGTCCCCTCCGAGCCCCCTCTGGACCTCTTCTTCGAAAGGGGTAAACTTGGCCAATTTTGGGTTTAAGAGTATTAAAATAAACCCTTGGCAAAGCCGTTTGTGACGGTAGCTTAGCGGAGCTCCTCCACTAAGCAACCTCGTATCCGTGGATCCTCATTTATTGCAATCAGTAGTACTTCCAATACAGCTATAAATAATAATGGTGATAAGGGGCACCCTTGCCGTACCCCCTTATTGATATTAAAGCTTGGCGTTTTATCTCCATTTATTATTAACTTCGTTGATTGGTCTTGGTAAATCCTCTCTATACATGTACAAAAGGTTTCTCCCAGGTCGTACTCTTTTAATGTTCTATGCATAAAATCCCAGGTAACGTTGTCAAAGGCTTTTTCTGCATCCAGTGATATAATTGCTATCTTCTTCCCTGGGTTTTTATCATAGTATTCAATCACATTTAATAATGTTCTAGTATTATTTTTCATTTGTCTACCTGGGAGAAAACCTGTCTGTCCTTCATGAATCTTATCCTATATTACATTCCTTAATCGTTTTACCAATATTGTCGCCAAGATTTTATAATCTGTATTCAAAAGAGAGATTGGTCTGTAGTTCTTTACTTCTCTTTTATCCTTATCTTCTTTAGGTATTACCACTATATTTGCTTCTCCCCATGATTGTGGTTTACTATACTTCTCTATTTCTTGCAAGGTTGCCTGATATGGATGAATTTTTACAAATCTTTTATAATACAATGTGGTAAATCCATCTTGTCCCGGTGCCCTATCTGTTTTCAACTCTTTTATTGTCTCTTCTATTTTGATTAATGTTATTGATTTATTTAATTTTTCCTTCTTTTCCATTGATAGTTTTGGAATCTTAATCTTATTAAAGAACTCTCTCCATTTTTTTTTTTTCATTTTGAGATTGCAGAATTTTTTCTTGGAATAGTTTTTCAAAATATTCTTTAAAGTTTTGTTTTATTTTTTCATGTTGTGTAATCTTCTTTTTCCCATTATTCAATTCAACAATTATATTCCTCTCTCTCTTCTTCTTAATCTTATACACCAACCATTTTCCAATCTTATTTGCCTGTTCAAATTGAGTCAATTTCAACTGTTTCATCTTCTTCTCTATTTTGTCTAATGAGTTCATCATTATCTCTTTTTGTATTTTCTTTATTTCTACTTGTAAAACTTTCTTCATTGGATTTTCTCTAAATTCTTTTTCTTTCTCTTGAAGTTTAGTCATCAGTTCTTGATATTTCTCTTGCTTTTTCTTATTCTGGATTTGTCTTTTTTGTATAAAAAAAACCTCTCATTACTGCTTTAGATGCATCCCAGACTGTCTTCATCTTATCCTCTTTTACATTTTCTTTAAAATAGTTTTTTAATACTACTTTTGCCTGTTGTTCTACTTCTTCATCATTCAGTAAACTGTCATTTAGTCACCACTGAAATTGTTTTGCAATTTCCTGTATATACATCATCATTGGATGGTGATCTGAGATGATCTTGGGCAGTATTTCTATCTTTTTTGTCTCTGTTATTATTTGTTTAGAGGCAAAAATCATATCTATTCGTGACCAGGATTAATGTACTTCAGAAAAATATGTAAAATTGTTACTGCCCTGGCTAGTCCGAGCTTTGAGGATATTAAAGATATCCCTTAATATCACAATTTGGCTGCACCTTTCTATTCCTCTCCACGTGCTTGCGAGGCCACTGGACAAGCACGTAAACAAACTCAGCCGTTAATAGCCGTAATATTCAAACTACAATACAGGCAGGCCAGAAATAGCTGACTCACTGCTTTAGGAGACCTCCAGGCAAGTACTCTAATTAAGTATGCACACAACTTACAAAAGAGCCTCTGCCCCCGATGGCAGCTTGATGGGTAAACTGTGCAATACCCAAGTACTCTGCGTTTGCATACTGGCTACTCTATTGAGAACCGCTACGATAACTCAATCATTCAGATTCTGACCTTTCGGAGGCTTTGTCTCCAACTCCAAATCTATTGTTTTCCCCCAAGCACGGCATAGCCTGCAGTCACAATTCTGCTTATAAAAACCCTTGATTCTGAGACCTTCCTTGGAACGCTCCCGAGTTTCATCCCGCCTTGCTGCCGCTTTGCTTGGTGAGCCTCCCCTCAGCTCCACGTGCTGAGTTCCATTGCACCCCAGCTTCGCTCTCTATTTTTCTGGGCTTCAGGACAGGTGAAGTATCACCGAAACCAGCAATCCCTCTAAAAACCCCTTTATACCACTCCAACCTTTATTTTCTTGTATGAGTGTGTCGCATACACTGTTTTGTTTGTATTTAATAAATATCATTTATTATTTCAATTTCTGTGTTCTCCTTGACTCAACCCGACCCTGTAGACATAGGGTTCAAGATCTCGCTACATTACCCTGCCTCTCGTAACGCTAAGCAGTGCTCTGAGCTAACTTTCCCCACCTTTAGTTGAGCACATTTTGGTGTCCCTCCTGGGACCCCCAGTTCACAGGGTAACAAAATCCTTTTCATTTGGATTTAACATCCTCCATACATCCAAAACTGTTATTTCATCACACATCTCAAAAAAGGTTCTTGGAAGTTTACCTGTCTTTTCTTTATCTTGTTTGTTTAGAGAGGGTTTTTTTTATCCATTTTTACATCCATTACTCCATTCCAATCTCCTGCTAATATCTAATCTTCATATTCATATTCCAGTATCTTTTCTCGCAATTCTTTGTAAAATTTCCTTTTATTTTCATTTGGAGCGTACACTCCAATTAATACTGTTTTTTTACCGTTTTTTTCAAATTCTACTCCCCATATTCTTCCTTCCTCATCTTCTATTACATTTTTTTTTGCTGATATATTCTTGTCAATATATATTGCCACTCCACGTTTCTTCTTTTCATATGATGAACTAAAACATTGACCTAATTTAGAATTGTATAAGTACTTGCCTTGGTTTTTCTTTATATGAGTTTCCAGTAATATTGTTATTTGGGGTCTCAATCTTTCTAGGTGATGAAAAATCTGTCTTCTTTTAACTTGTGAATTTATTCCTCGAACATTTCAAGTTATTATCTTCATATTTGTTTTAGTGTCTTTGCTCTCCTCTCTTCTTTTTCAATTCTGGTTCTACTGGTTCCAACTCATCTTCAGATGTAGGACTCGTATCCTCTGCCATTGCCATATGCTTTTTGGTTTTCTCTGCTATCATATCCGGTTTCTTTGCTTCTGCAGATCCTGATTTTAAATAGTTCTCTTGAAATTCCATTGCTTGTTAAACAGAGTTTATCTTCCTTCTTCTCCCTTCACAGAAAAAGGAAAGACCGTCTGGTATCTCTCATCTGTACCTTATCTCTCTTTCTTGTAGTTCTCTTACCAAAAACGCATATTCTCTTCTGCTTCTCATTACACTTGGTGGTACATCCTTAAAAAATTTTATTTCTGTCTTATCCGCTATTAATTTTTCTTTGTAGTTTTGCTCCAAAATCATATCTCGTGTTTTTTCTTTGGTAAGATATACCACTATATCTCGTGGGAGACCATGCCGTTTAGCCACCACCGATTCAATTCTGAATGCCTTGTCTATCTCATGTTCAAATCTTGTTTTTCTCACACCTATATATGGTGCCAAAATATCTGTTACTCTTTGAATTAAATTTTCCTCTTTCTGTTCCGGGAGTCCTCTCAGTTTCAAACTTCTACTCCATTGTCTTATTTCCAGTCGTATTATAGTTTCTTTATCTTTTTGCTGCACCTTTTTCATCTGTTCCAACTGGTTTTCCAACTTTTGGCTTTTTTTCTTGAATATCACCCACCTTATGATCAATTGTTGATAAATCTGTTGTAAGTTTCTGCAGGCTCTGATTCAGGTTTTCTATTTCTTTTTTTAAATCTTGTTTTATTTCTGTTCTAGTTGTTTTTATCTCTATTCTATTTGCTTTTATTTGCTCCATCATTCCACTTTTCATTTTTTGAAACTCTTCCAACAATTTATTCATCTCCATTCTTTTGGATCCAGTAGAACCTTTTCTTTCTAGCACTTGTGGTTGGATTTGTGTCTGTGTTGTCTTCTTCTGTCCTGTTGCAATTCCTTCCCTTCTTTATGCTGAATATTCTCTATATCCCCTTCCCAATCTTAATTTTTAGCAGAATACTTTATATTACAGAAAAAGAAACACTTACAATATATTATAATAATCACAATATATGCTATCTTATTTTATCTTTCTTATCTTTTCTAAATTATTCAGTTATAAAAAATAAAATAAAACAGGGATTTACATCACTTACTAGTTTGTTATTTATGTAAAATATACCAAAGCTAACACTTCTACTTATTTAAAGTCAACAAAATCAATCAATATTTATCTTATTCACATTTTAAAAAACAGAAAATTTTTACTTCTTTACTATTTAAATACTATTATGTAATATTTATATTATGACTACCTTCAGTTCATTTTATAATCAAGATTCAATAAAGACAAATCAGATGTCCGTCTTTCTCAAAGTCTCTTAATCCAGACTAACAAAATCTTCTTTTTTATATACTTTTAATTCTCAGAGCCCCCTCCCCCCAAGTCACAGTTCGTTCTTGTTTTACTTCACCTCTTTTCCCAAGGCTATTCCAATTCAGTGTCCAAAATTTTACTACTTACACCTCACTTTCTGGGGTTAATCCATATCAAGTTTTTATTATAAGTTTTCCTTCAGCTCTCTTCTAGAGGCTAATAGAATTTGTTGAGAAAAGAATAAAAGTCCGCAGTATGGAGTCTCTGTACCCAAATTGTCTCAGTTCCTTTTTTATTTACTTCACCTGTCTTCCTGAGGCTAATCCACTTTCAGTGCCCAAAGTTCTAATGTCTTCACCTCACTTCCTGAGGCAAATCCACATCAGATTTTTTTTAAAATAAAGTCTTTCTTCGTCTTTCTTCTAGAGGCTAATCCAATTAATCCAATTAATTTACCAAAAACAGGTTATAAATCCACAGGACTACTCTGTTTTCCCAGTCACTGTTTGTATCTATTATGTTTTCCTTTTATCTTCTATTTAGTCTATCCCTCACAAGTGTCCTTGCTCTTTTTCCCTCCTCCCCTCCTTTATTTCGTTCAGTTAATTTTCATATTATTTTATTTTCATCTGTATTTAAAAGTCTATTAATATTTTTCTCTAATTTTTCAAAGTAAGAGGGGAAGGGGATAATTGCTGCTTCCCAATATTTACAAGCCTTGCTCTTCACTCCTCCGGACCTTCATTCCTTCATTCTTTCGCTCCTTCGCAGTTGCACACTTCATTATTTTTCCTACTTTCTCTCTTTACAAGTCGAAATTCCTTCTTTTTCTCTGTATTTTGAAGCCTCTTCTATTTTCCCTGCGGATTCAATTGCGTCTTTTTCTTCCTTTTAACTCTCTCTCTTTATTTTTAAAAGGGGTCACTTGCTGGTGCTTTTCGTTTTCCCAGCTGCAAAACCGCGGCTTAACTCCATCCTCTCGTCCTGTTCATGTCGGCTCCTTCTCTCCTCCTCTGCCGGCACTGGGACAGTCCTGGACTCCATGAACAGCCTCTGTTCCCCCCTACCTGCTAAGGGGGTACTTTTTCACGGGGACCCTAGGTCCCGTGGGGGATGTTTCCCCAGTGGATTTGCAGTGGCAGTCTGAGCCAGCTGTTCAGGCTACCTACCGCGCCATCTTGCCAGAAGTCTGGGTGAACTAGGGACTCTTGAGGTCTGCCCAACAGAGCAGGGAACCCTGCACCCCAGTCTCAGGCTCCCTGGTCTACCCCGGACACCAACGCTCCCCAGGAACAGTCTGGAGGGTACAACCCTACCAGGAGTGCTTATTCGGGGAGAGGATGGCCTTATTCGGGGAGAGGAAGGCCTTTTGGCCATTGGCTTTGTCCGAGGCAACAAGGTCACGGTGAACTATGCGAATGGTCTCCTATGGAAAGGGCAAAGCTGTGGATGGTGCTGAGAAAACTTGGACTCAACATAAGCCAGTTTGATCAGAGGCCAACCTCAGAGCTCCTTGATGCCCTGATGCTGTAACTGATGGCCCTCCACCCACTGGGCACTATTCCAGTCTAGAAGTGCTGAAATGGAGTGCCCTTGGTCCAAGAATCTCCCCAAGGACGTCGTGGCTCAGCTGACACCAGACTGATGGAGAAGATTCTGGGTGAAGGCAGGCATTGGGACCGACAGGGACAAGAGTCCTGCCACTTTGCTTGTAGATTCTGGGGCAGCGCTAAATGTGCTACACCCTAAATTAGTGAGGCATGGTAATCCCACTCCTGACGCTATCCATTTGACTGGGTACGGTGGGGGCGACACCATGCCAAGGTATGGATGGACATTCCTCTGTCCATAGGGGAGTTCCAGTATAACTTGGAGGCTTGTAAGAATCGGGGAGAGGATGAAGGCCTTTTGGCCATTGGCTTTGTCCGAGGCAACAAGATCACGGTGAACTATGTGAATGGTCTCCTATGGAAACTAGATCAGGGCCCCCTTGAGATCTCAGCTGTCCATTGCTGTGCAGCTATCAAGGCGCCTGCCCCAGTGCACAACCTGACTAGTGACCCCTGGGTGCAGGATTTCCCTGAGGTGTGGATACAGGATAAAATAGAGTGTGGGAAGGTAAAAGATGCTTGTGTCCTGATTGAGGTAGAGATCCGCCACTCCAGAAACAGTACAAGTACCCTACCAAGGCAGAGGAAGGCATAGGGAAGGCCATCGAGGGGCTCCTCAAGTGGGACATTGTCACTCCTATGCAGTCCATCTGCAATGCACCCTTATGGCCTGTTCTGAAGGCTGATGGAAAGACTTGGAGGATGATGGTGGATTTCAGGGCTCTGAATGCCACCACTCCCCCCGTGGCCCCAGTAGTAGCCAAATACAATGAAATTCTGCACAGTAGCAGGCATTCACACAGTTAAAAGAAGATGTGATGAAGGCACCCGCAGTAGCTCACCCAAATATGTCCAAGCCCTTTTTTATCCAGTTAGCCATCTCTGACAGGAGTATCAGGACAGTTCTCTCACAACCTTTGAATGACACTCAGCCCATCATTGCTTATACCTCCAGAAATTTGAGTCCACATGAAATGAAATTCAGTCCGTGTGAGAAAATGTGCCTCACACTGATCTGGGCATTGACACAATGGGAATTCATTATAGGAGGTGCCTGTGTGATTGTCCAGACGCCTCACACACTGCTTAAGTATATTCTGTCGGGGAAAGTCCGGAACAGCCAGGTGTCCAATCCCAGGATAACCAAATGGACTCTCTTCTTGGTGTCACGTGGGTTGGACTTCCAAAAACAGCCGCAAGAACCACTGGCTCCATATGGCTTAATTGTTGCCAGAGCCACGCATGAGTGCCCATTATCACCAATAAAGACTGTAGATTGGCCAGCTGAGTGGAAAGCGTCTCTTGAAGAGGCACAGTTGCAAGGATTCATCTGCTGGTTTTGTGATGGATTCTCCGTGCATGTGGATGGGAGCCCTAGGACCTGCTTTGGAGTGATCTGCGTGTCGGACTCCTTCTCACTTCAAGGGAAAGCCAGGCCCCACTCCAGCCAAGTGGCCAAGGTGGCTATACTGGAGCACGAGCTGCTTGACTGCCCCCAGCCGTCTACACCGATTCAGACTGGACAGCCAAAGCTGCGAGTGTGTGGCTCCTGATTTGGCTCCAAAATGACCTAAAAACTTTAGATGGGAAGCCCATCTGGAGAAGTGGGTCCAAATCACTGCGCAAATTCAGGACTGAACTGCTCCGACATGGGTTGCTCATGTCAAAGGGCACCAAAAGAGCACCTCTGCCACGTGGCTCTGGAATAACAGAGTAGATGCCTTGATCAGAGAAGCCACGCTACAGGGTGATGGAGTTCCCATAGCTCCCATCAATGTAAATCCCAAGCAGCCCCTTGTTCCTCCTACTTTTGATTTAGCCATGCTACAGAAGGGAGATCCTGAAATAGCTGAGTTGGCTAGGAAGGTAATTGACGATTCTGGTCGGTTTAAGATAGAGCAGTGTGAGGTTGTGTTTTGGGCTGTAGATACTAATGGTCAGCATCATTGGATCATGCCAACTGTCATGTCTGTGACAGTGCAGGCAGTTACTCACAATCAGCACAGCTCCTACGCACAAGGTGAGAGTCAGAGAATGTCCAAACAGAGAGCAACCAAGAGCAAACAAATCTGAAGGGGCAAATCCAAACCGTAGTCCAAACAGACAGAGTTCCAAGACAACCAGATCCAAGAGCACAGCACAGGGTTTCAAGGCCAAAGAAACCAGTTGCTGACCCTGGAAGGAAAGGCCAGCTGGAGACCTCTTTTATCTATGGCTGCTGCCACCACAGATGTTCCCTCATTAGGGCTCATTTACTATTTAAACGGGCCGAGCAACGCAAGCCCCCCCTTTCACGGTGTCTCTACTGCAAGGTAGGTGTGTCAGCTATGTTTTCCTCTATTTGTTCCCCTGGCTCAGGCCCTTGTTGTTGTTGTGTATTAACTCCCTCTGGACCAGCTTCTAAGGACACTTCAGCTTCCAGGGAAGTTAGAATCCTCCTCCTCTCTACCAGAGTCCCCAAGGCAGGGCATGACACCAACGGACCTCTGTGGGGACGTGATCCAGTTTGTACATGAGCAGGGAAATCATGGGCAAGAGATCATGTTCGACTGGGCAGAGAGACTGGCTGGTGGCCCCAGCTCAAGCAGGATGTCAACCAGTGGGTGGACAACTGCTTGGCTTGTGCCATGGTAAATGCAGACCCCCCTGGGCCCAAGGCTCTGATTCAACACCAGAGAATCGAGGGTCCTTGGTCCCTCATGCAGATAGATTTTGTTGGACCGCTCCCACTAACGCCAAGGGGAAACAAATACTACTTGACAGTAATTGATCCCTTCAGCAAGTGGATTGAGGCTTTTCCATGCCGCAACAATACCGCCGCTACAGCAGTGTGCTTGTTATTTAAGAATGTGTGGTCACAATGGAGTGTGTCACATGACCTTGACTGCGACATAGGCCCTCATATCACCAGGGAAGTCACCCAAGAGCTGTGCAAATATGGGGATATGACAGCGATTTCACATCACCCATCATCCCCAGAGCTCTGGTCAGATAGAAAGGACTAACTGGTCATTGAAAGAAGCACTTAGGAAAGCGGTTCGTGCTTCCAGAAAGGATGAGACACTAAGCTGCCCATTATTCTGATGGCCTTTAGAGGCACCGTGGCATCCCATGGCTTCATGCCCCATGTGATGATGACCAGGCAGAAAATGTTATTATCAGAAACTTCTGGATCGAAAAAAGCCTCCCCTCTGACTTAGAGCCCTTTGTTTTAAACAACAAATGGGTGAGGAGTCTGATCCAACACATAGGACAGATCCACTGGCAAGTTGCTGCCTAACTGGGGAAGAACTTGCAGAAAATGGATAGGAGACTGGGATGGGTGCAACACCCCTGCCAGTGGGAAGAGGGACAGCTAGTCTTGTATAGGAACTTCTATAAAGACAAGCATTCCCTGGCAGTGAAATGACTAGGACCCATCCCCATTGAGAAAAGGATTTCACCAGCAGTGTATCAAATGTAGATCCCGCACAAGAAGGGAGACTGGCTTAAATTTTTCCATGTCTCCCAGCTGATGGAATGGAAGGGAGGCCTAGTCAACCCTAGGCAGATGCACCTCCCCGAGCCCCCAGAGGAGCTCTCAGGAAAATCCAACTTGGACATTTTAACACCTCAGACATCATTGAATTATCAGGAAGTGCCTGAAATCAATTTGTCAGAAAAATTTGCATCCATTTATTCGGTATTTGATAATGGTTAGGTGCTAGAGAAGGACGCGCTCCCCTCCCCCCTCCTTCTCTGTAACTGGTCTCTCCTAGCTTTGATTACAAGCCAAACATTCTTTGTTCCCAACAGGGAAACAAGATGGGCACCGTACTGTGGATCTGGATACTGTTGGGAAGTGTCTCTGGAGCCTCCCGGATTAGAATGTATCTTACCCAGTTTGTCACTGACTGGGAGTATAACATACAAGCAGCCTGTCAGTGGAATTCCTATATCAGAGTAGAGGAAAATCTGAAAGAAATTGGGATGCTGTCATAGTATGAACGAAGGTACCCGGTAGAAATATATACACATAACTATGTACACCATAGAGGGAGAATTAGTTCAGCTTTAAACATAAGTGTCCCTGGTCTCATAAAACAAATTTGCACCTTTCCAGATCGGTTCCTCTCACCCCATAATAGCTTACAATTTGAAGGAATAAGTGAGGAAGACTCCTTGGTCATGGCAGAAGTTACTTACAGTGACTGCCGTCCATCATGGAAATGGAAGATAGCCTTCCTGACCTGCCTCAACATCACCCAAACCCCCACTTGTTGCAAAGTCTCAAGTAACAGCATAGATTGTCCTTTCGTTCCCTTCACTAAACCCCAACCAGTGGACTCACCTCCTATGTATCTGGGTAGTACTGTCATCAGGAAAGATATTGAAGTATTTGCATATTCCTGAACCCAGCCCATTAGTACCTCAATTGTGCTTAATTTGACAGTAGTGAATATCTCAAGGGTGCTGCCTATATGTGAACCATTTGTTACCCTGATTTCTGGGGGTCCTGGGAGGGACACCTAAATGCGCTCACAACAATGGGTAGGGAATTAGCAAAGAGCACTAGTTAGCAATGCGAGAGGCAGGGTAACGTAGCGAGATCTTGAACCCTATGTCTACGGGGTCAGGCCAAGTCAATGATGAGGCAGAAGTTAATAATAATAATAATAATAATAATAATAATAATAATAATAATTTTATTGAAATACAGTCAAACTCATGTATGCAACACACTCACATGAAGAACTATAGGAATAAAAGGTAGGAGTTGGATAGAGGGATTCTGAGAGGAGGTTTGGTATGGGAAACACTATACCTGTCCTGAAGCCCAGTAATAGCAAAGAAGCTGGGGAGTGTGGGTTCTCAGCACGTGGAGGCTGAGGGGAGGCTTGTCAAACGGAGAGACGGCAATTCGGGAGGCAAGTCACGAGCTATCCAAGGAGACACTCAAAGTCAGGGGTTCTTATAGGGAAAATTGTGGCCACAGGCTAGTCCGTACTTGGGGATAACAATGAGTTTGGGGCTGGAGACAAAGCCTCCGAAAGGTCAGTACTTTAGATGATTGAGTTATGACCAGATTGTCAATAGAGTAGCCAGTATGCAAACATGGAGTGCTTGAGAGTTGTATAGTCTGCTCATCAAGCTGCCTGCATGGGGCAGGGGATCTTTTGTAAGTAGCGTACATACATAATGTGGTACTTGCCTTGAGGTCTCCTAAAGCTGCATTCAGCAATGACTGGCCTGCCTGGATTGAGATTTGAATGGTTCGGCTATTGTCAGCCGCGCCTGTGTGCATGCTTGTCTGGGGGCCTCGCAAGCACGTGGAGAGGAATAGGTAGGGAAGGCCAAATTATTGATATCAAATGATATCTTAATATCGCACAAGCTTGGGCTAGAAACAGCGATAACACATTCCTTAAAGTAGCATAGACCCACTGGGAGCATTGGGAGAAGCAATGGCTTTCTTTCTTGCATCCACACTCCCACAGTCAACGAGGCACTCTAGACACAGGGTTAGGAGACATTGGGATTGGTGGAGCAATAATTAATGCTATTGACATGGAGATTTCAGCCAATAAATTGGGAGTTGTTGGTACCAAAACCAAATATATAGGATTCTCATCGGCCATGGTGCTCACTAACCTGGCACATGGCATAGATCTAATTGGACAATTAATGCCGCAACGGGTAGGAGTAGAAATAGCCATTCAATGCACCCAATTGCAGAGTAAAATTATTACTTTCTCTGCCCAGGTAATCCAGTCCAGCCTCATGGGTCACTTACATCCAGAAATTTTAAGTCTACTCCAGGAGAGACATGCCAACTCCTTGCAGCACCCTTCCACCCTGGTAAAAGTAAGACAAGCCTCATGGAAGGATTTAACTCTGTACGTGGGAGGTCCTGCACAAAAAGGTTTTAAACCCCATCAAACTGCACCCAGTATCTTACCTTGGACTCTCCTTAGCACAGACCAATGCTACTCTCCTACCAGGCCAACGCTTCCATTGGTCCAACGGTACACATTTTTTCGACTTAATGGGCTGTATGTTCACCAGACAATGGGTCACTGTTTTAACAATTTAAAGGGAGCAGCCCAACAAAAAGCTACTGACTACCACATCATTCCTGCAAATACCTCAGTGCTAGCTCAGCTTAGCCAAAACTGCTTCTGCCTGTGGACTCCGTATCCCACAGTATACATAATGCCTGGTAATCACTCCAACATCAATAGGAGTGCAGGGAATCCATGCTTTTGTCAACAGCATGTTAGGGACTCTTTCGGCCAGGAATTCTTTTTAAAAGAGGCCATCAAAGACTACATTTTAGAAACCGAATACATACCACGACCATCCAAATTAGAAGGGTTCCACTTAGAGGATGAATTGCGGGTATCCATGTGGCTTCGCAATCTAACCACCTTAAATAAAAAGGTCCAAGAGGTCTTGCATGCGTTGCACACGATTGCAATCAAAGTAAATCATACTGCCCAACATATTATCAGAATTTCCAACGAGCTCACCGATGCAACGCGCAGATCCTAGTGGGATGCCCCATTGCCCACTGGGCACTGTGCCCCCTAGTAATCATCTTAGTTTTCCAGGTTATCCTGCCAGTATGTCTTTTCATTCTAGCCTTCTGGACTAGGAGGCAAATCCTAAGGCTCCAGGCAGGACAGTTAGGCAGAAACTCGATACTCTAATTTTTACTTGTGAATGGGGGAAGGGTTGTTCAAGAAATAAGGGTCCAGACAAAGCCTGGACCAGTTAAAAACCCAGGGCTAGATTTAGAGCTAAAGCTCCTGGGACTCTGAGGTAGACGGGGCCTCCAGAGTTAGGGCCAATACCCAGAGAGTGGCGATCTACCCATGGCGTCAGGACCTCCGGAGCTGGAGGGACCGTGGGCAATGACACCCAGGGACAAGCAGAAGAGGACCTTGGGAGACTTCTCTGGCAGATTAGACACAACTCTGGATCGGGACACCCAAAAACTATCCAGCCCATCATCCCTGCCATCCGTTTAAGTCATGGTGAGCTCTGCCAGGAGCCCCGAACCCACGTCATCGTGAGAGGGTAAGTAGGAGACCACGCTTCCCAGTCTCTTTTCTGTAAATAATCCCTTTAATCATAGCATTTTTAGAATTAATAATTTTTTTATGTACATGTTGTTGGTGATTTACATATGTCCTTAAGGCAGTGCAGGGATTTGCTGGTTAAAAATTAGAAAAAAGGTAATTTAATCTGGCCCCCGCCAGGCATGCCAGTGTCGGTGAGCTCTAGCCCTGCTCAGCTGAAAGCCTGCATGGGCCAGGTTTTTCTCTTGGAAATGTATCTCCTTCTTTGCAACTGAAAAAAGGGTGCTCCTGCTTTCCAGAGCAAGGAGCTTAAGGCCAAAGTTGAGTCCAATCTGATCTGAGACAGTGTCACCACCACCATTGCATCACCTCAATGCCATAGGTGTATAGAACACATGGACATACTAGTGGGATGTCTCCCAGGCGTTGAGATTAAACTTGCAGGCTGCAAGTGTTTGCAACACATGGAACCCATGGAAATACTGAAGAAGTATTTCATGGTGATTGGGTTGGGCCATCTGACCCCTGAACTGTGTAGGCTTGATCTAGCCCAGAAGTACTGCCTATCTCGCATGCTGCTGTCCAAGCCACGGCCGCAGTACTAACACCACAGGATGACCAACTCTTGGCAGGGCACCTCTACTCCTCAATGGTTGACTGTCTGCCGTAGACGGTTCCCCCATCATCCCAGTGCCACCCCAATCTCTGGACAGTCAGGCAGGACTGTCCCCACTGAAAAACCCACTCTCCCATAATACCCGTCTTCCGGCCCCTGGCCACTGATTGGTTTGTAATTTTCGTAATGGCTACTAATCAATCTGTTTAGTTTGCAACCCCAAAACAGGTCTTGCATGACCGCGGAAGCCAAGCCAGTGGAGGACGGCTGCAGAGAGATACGACCTACCGATACTCGCATGAGCTTGATGCTGCCGCCAGTGCATTCCATCCAGAGCCCGAGCCATCTCCTGTAACAAGGGTTGGTGGTGGAAAGAGCAACACACCACCTCCCCACACCGATTGCTACTGACCAGAATGCTCCTGTCACTCCCGTACGGACTTTTTGCCTCCTGCCCTTACAAAGGCTCTTATTACTGTTTGCAAGACCTTTTTGGACTCAAATGGTGTGTGTGCAATGGCTGGCATCTGGCCCCGGACATCCCGTCAGGACATTCACATTGGACTATTGCTGTTTTCTTGCTTGGTCCGATTGCCTTTCTACTATCCATCCATTGCCGCTTCTCAGTTGGTGAGAGCGATTATGTTTTGCCTTATGTTTATGTTGTGTGAGTGTGTTTAGAAACTGTAGTGTTGTAAATAGTAGGTTTCTTTCTCACAATAACAAAACAATTTACTTTCTTCATAACTGCTTCCTTTCCCTTCTGGCAGTCTTACTGTAGCCTTGTTCAACTCCTATGTCTGTTAAGCTAGGTTCCCCAGCTCCCGATTCGGCACTAAAATTATTTTGTTGTTTAATTGGAAAATGTACGATATCGTACACCCATCAGCCATTTTCGGGGGGGGGGGGAATTGTTATCCCACTGGTATACCCTATCCGGGGAATTATAAATTTGATATCAAATATGCTCACGATGCCAGAGAGGTTGCCCAGATGGGCACATAGGCAAAGAGGTCAAACAACTGAAAACAGGTCAAGACCAGAAAAATCCCCAGTCAAGTAGCCGAGGAGACCTCAGGCAATACACATCTACCTAGACAAAGGGTCCTCAGCCAAGAGTAGCCAACTTGAGGGGATTAGTGATACAAAAATCCTACAAATCCATTTATTTGATACATTTGTCTGGCTTTGTTGCTTGGCCTGACCCTGTAAAATTGGGTAAAAGATCGTGCTGGGTTACCCTGCCCCTTATTTTGCTGTAGCCAATGCTCCACTAATTTCCCCAACCTTTATAACTTGGAACAAATCAAGGTGTCCTCCACAGGACCCTCAGAAGCCAGGTTAACATAATAGTAAGTATTGATAATTAAACTCCAGTGCATACATACAGCAACAGCTACCTCCTACAACATGCTTGTTACATACTGTATTATAAATCACAACATAATCAACAAACCTTTCTCATCATTAGTGATGTCATGAAGCATGCCTACATGACAAATTGTGTGCTACAAAGTATCTAGTGTTAATTGATATATGTTTGAATCTCAGCAACAAGTGTGCTGTGTTGCTTGCTTTGCTACAAATAAACAATACTGTCTACTTCAAAGTGAAGTTTGTGGACTGTGAGTTACCCAGGGCATGACAGTGTTAGATCATCCCTGACAAGGGTCAAGTATTTTTCTATGATAGCCCTTGTTCTTTGGAACTCTGTTCCATTGGAAGATCAGTAGACACACTTTCTCCTTTTCCCCTACTGATTCCTCATCTCCTGTTTTTCTCTCATTGCTTATGCTTATTGCTGTTTTGATTGTCTTGTTTTGCTGCTCTTTAGTTAAACCTTCTGCCTATATTCAGTTTTAAAATTTATCTTTAGACTTGAATTATTTTGTTTTTATTGTAAATCTCCTTGGCTTGAAGAAAAGGTAGCCTATAAATACAGTAAATAAATGATGAACTTGTACAGCATAGGGGTTAAATGACTGAAAGATGAGCGCCCATTGAAATTTGAACTCACTGGATAGCGTTTGGAAAACCTTTTCCTGCCACAGTTCCACTTTCTGTGAAATATTGATAATAGGCAGTGTCTCAAGATGTAATGATATTGTAGTTTGTGGAAAGAATTACAGCAAAAAGCAACTTTAGTGCAGCAAACCACAGACAGAATATTTCCAGAAAAAGCTTGCTCCCAGGCAATTGAAGGAGTGAGTTATGTGTCAAACTAGATCCTCACATTCCAGTCTTGTAATATCTGAAAAAGTATATATTTATGCTATGAAGCTGATCCAGGAATCCATGGTGAATGAAACTTGGGACAGAATATTCGCACTAAGATCTGCTATAGTTTATGGTATGAACTGCGCCATGTCTTAGAATCATAGAATCATAGAGTTGGAAGAGACCATGAGGTCCATCGAGTCCAATCCTCTATCATGTATTCCTATACACCATCAAAGAATTCTCGACAAATGTGGCCATCCAGACACTCTTTAAAAACCTCCAAAGAAGAAGACTCCACCACACTCTGAGGCAGCATATTCAACTATCAAACTGCTCTTACTGTTAGGAAGTTCTTAATGTTTAGATGGAATCTCTTTTCCTGAAGTTTGAAGCTATTGCTCCATGTTATAGTCTTTGGAGCACCAAAAAAACAAGCTTACTCCATCTTCCATATGACATCCCTTCAAATATTTAAACATAGCTATCATGTCATCCCTTAACCTTCTCTTCTCCAGACTAAACATACACAAACTCCCTAAGCCTTTCCTCACAGGGCATGGTTTCCAGGCCCTCTTCTATTTTGGTTGCCCTCCTCTGGACACATTCCAGTTTGTCAATATCCTTTCTGAAGTGTGGTGCGTAGAGCTGGACACAGTATTCCACGTGGAGTCTGACCAAAGCAGGATAGAGTAGCATTATCACTTCTTTGACCTAGACATTTGTACTCCTATTGATGCAGCCCAGCACACTGCTGACTCACGTTCAGCTTGTTGTCTACTAAGACTCCTAGATGCTTTGCACATATACTGTAGTCAAATCAAGTGTTACCCATCTTACATCTGTGCATTTCATTCTTTTTCTGCCCAGGTGTAGTACCTCACACTTCTTGCTGTTGGAATTCATTTTGTTAATTTTGGCCCAGCTCTCTAATCTATTAAGGTCATTTTGAATTCTGATCTTGTTCTCTGGGGTGTTAGCTACCCCTCCTAATTTGGTGTCATCTGCAAATTTGATAAGAATGCCCTCTATCCATGTCATTGGTAAAGATGTTGAATTGCATTGGGCCCAAAACAGAACGCTTTAGCATCCCACCAGTCACTTCTCTCCAGGATGGTCTTTCAGGACTCTTAATATATTTTTAAGTTAAGGTGTGACTGGGTTGGGTTTAATGGATTTATGTGCTGAAGCAGGCTTCCCCAACTCAGCACGTTCCAAAAAGAAATAAAAATGTTAGACTGCAGCTACTATCATCCAGGACAGCATGGCTGCAGATAATGGTAGTTGTTGTCCAACATCTCTGGAAGGCCGCAGGCTAGTGAGGGCTTCTCTTAGAGCTTCTTATTCTACATACCTGCAGATCAGTCTCTCGGGAGAGGTCTAAGGCTTGTGGCATGCTATTTGGGACATTGGGAAAAGACAAATTGAAGGTTTTGAAGAGGTTTCATCCACAAGAGAAATAGCAGATTAATTGTTAAGAACTGTTTTTATAAAACCATCAAAACTGCTCCTCCTCCTCCTCCTCCTTCCAGTCATAGAATTGGAAGGGACCACAAGGGTTATTTAGAGTAACCCTGTCAGTGCAGGAATATAAAACTAATGCACTCTTGAGAGATGCCCACCCAACTTCTATTTAAAGACCTCCAAAGAAAGAGAGTCCACCAACCATCCAAAGCAGTCCATTTCACTGTTGAACAGATTTTATAGGAAGCTCTTCCTAATGCTTAGCTGGAGTCTCTCTTTTTTTCTAATTAAATCCACTGGTTTGCATCCTAGTCTTTGGATCAGTCTCTGATCTGCTCTCCAAGTGGTTGTCACCATTAACATATGGCATACTTGTGGAATCTAGAGTATACTGCCACTTGGCTAAAATGGGACATGTCATTTGTTTACTCCTTCTGCAGCCTTCTATGGCTTCCCTATGCAGGTGTGATTCTGAGGTGGCAGGTAGTGGCTAGAAGAAAGGTCTCCATCAGCCACTTGATTAAAGGAGCAACTGTTGCCTAAAGCAATACAAGTGAGAGAGAAATAATGTGAATTCTAGTTTTTAAAATGGATTGAGCATTATTCTGGTTTGAAATTGATCATGCCTGGAAAAGAAATGGTGCTAATAAAGCTGAGCAGTTTATGGATTATCTGTCTTCATATCCATAGCTGCTGGGGACTGTAAGACCACCTTTTTTGTTGGATTCAGTTGAATGAGTTGTGTAACCCAAGAATTGTCAGCTTGCCTACACTGGCTTTTGCTGTGTACAGAATTGTTTGAGTATTCACACCAGTCATTCAGACAGTGTACAGCACCTGATTAATGTCTGATCATTGATATGTAAATTAATTCAGGTTACTTTATGATTAAGTGGCAATGAAGAGCATAGAACAGAAATAGTTGAATATTATTTGTACAATTTTTACCAAAAGCTCATAAGACACATAATGAAATCCTTCCATGTTGGACAAAAAAACTCCCATTTGGCAACACTGTTACTGCCCTGGCTAGTCCGAGCTTTGGGGATATTAAAAGATATCCTTTTGATATCATAATTCGGCTTCACTTCTCTATTCCTTTTGACGTGCTTGTGAGGCCACTGGACAAGCACGCAAGCAAGCTCAACCATTAATCGCCGTAATATTCAAACAACAATACAGGCAGGCCAGGAATAGCTGACTTGCTGCTTTAGGAGACCTCCAGGCAAGTACTCTAATTAGGTATGCACGCAACTTACAAAAGAGCCTCTGCCCCGCACTGGCAGCTTGATGGGTAAATTATACAATACCCAAGTACTCTGCGTTTGCATACTGACTACTCTATTGAGAACCGCTACGATAACTCAATCATTCAGATTCTGACCTTTCGGAGGCTTTGTCTCCAACTCCAAATCTATTGTTTTCCCCCAAGTACGGCATAACCTGCAGTCACATTCTCCTTATAAAAACCCTTGATTCCGAGACCTTCCTCGGATCGCTCCCGAGTTTCATCCCACCTTGCTGCCGCTTTGCTTGGCGAGCCTCCCCTCAGCTCCACGTGCTGAGCTACATCGCACCCCAACCTCGCTCTCTGGGCTTCAGGACAGGTGAAGTATCACCCAAACCAGCAACTCCTCTAAAAATCCTTCTGTACCACTCCAAACTTTATTTCTTTAGTTATCTTGTGTGAATGTGCCGCATACACTGTTTGCCTGTATTTAATAAAACATCATTTATTGTTTCAACTTCTGTGTGCTCCTTGACTTGGCCTGACCCCATAGACATAGGGTTCAAGATCTCGCTACGTTACCCTGCCTCTCGTAACGCTAAGCAGTGCTCTGAGCTAATTTTCCCCACCTTGAGTTGAGCACGTTTTGGTGTCCCTCCTGGGACCCCCAATACACAGGGTAACACCACAATAGCAAAGCACACAAATGATAGCTTCTTGTTTCCTCCCCTGAACAGCTTGTGTAGTATCAAGTAAATGCAGAATAGTGCAGTTGTTGTTGTTGTTGCTGTTGTTGTTGTAAATAAAAGATAACACTCAATTCTAAAATTTCATGAAAAGTTCACTGCACTCCCCCAGGTATAGACCAATTATGGATTTAGAGTTAAAGGCATAGACACAGGAAAGAAAGAGTGTTATCATTCCTTGGTGATGGGGGAGAATGGAATCTTTCTATATCGGTGGTCTTCTGAATGGATAAGAAAGCAGGCCTATCTTGAACCTTTGCTGGCTGCAGGTTTCTGTGACTTGCAGCTCAAAAGTGCAATTATTTTAGACTTTGATCTTGAAGTCCCTTGAAAATGCCTATTTTTTTTTTGCCTATTTTTGAAATTCCAAGCCTTACATATTTATGACTTTCGTAGGTAAAATTTCTGTCTAATATCACCATCAAAGCAATGGCAAGTGGTGATAATCTAGAGTAGGCTTTCTGATGTGTAAGACTAACATTTTTCCACCTCACATTCTAGTGGCGCTAGCTTGCCAGTGACATATTTGCATCTATTGATTGCAACTGCTTTGTTTCCTAGAAATTCTCCATAGATTGGCACCTGATGGCTCACAGACTAGCATCAGTCCAGGGGGCACCACTTAGAGCAACACTGCTCTAGGGTCCTGTGAGTGTTGGAAACACGTAACATAGAACCTCCAGGAGTTGAAGCGCGACTCCCTTCATATAAAGAAGTATGCAGTGTAAATGGAGGCCAATTGCAAGTGCGCCTCATTTTTGTTGCTATGATGTAGTGCCCTCCAGTGTTTGCTGTGGGTAATGACATTGTGTAAATTTTAATTCTAAATAAATGACACCTCAGCATAGGGTAATGGCTTGAGCATTGGACTACAACTCTGGAGACCCAGATTCAAATCCTTACTCAGCTATGGAAACCCACTGGGTGACCTTGTGAAAGTCACATTCTGTCAGCTTCAGAAGAAGGCAATGGCAAACCACCTCTGAACAAAATAATGTTCTCCTTTGAGTTGTCATAAGTCAGAAATGACTTCAGGACATAGCAACAATAGTGCACTTACAAAGGCCTAAATATCCTGAAGGCACCAGATCCTGTTTAATCTTGAAAGCTAGGTAGCCTGGTTAGTACTTTGATGGGGGTGCGGCTATATCAAAGAATGCCAGGGGCTGTAGGGTTTATTTTAGAGGAAGACAGTGGCAAGCCTTAACCTCTTGCCTAAGAAAATCCTGTGACATTATCGGGATCCCCCTAAGCCTACAGGTGACTTAAAGGCACAAACAAACATCTACAATAGATGTACATTTCTTCATAAGTAACCTTCTGAGAACCACATGCCAGTGGCGCATGCAGCCTTCCTTCCCACCCACCTCTCATTTACACATATCCCAGAAACATGGAGAATTATTTTCATAGACTACACAGACCTTTGAACAGTTAATGGTAGGGGTTACAGATCTCAGAATTTGCTGGAAGATTCCAGGAACTGTACTCGAAGAACTGCATTGTTAGTGTGTGCCTTCAAGTTGTTTCCGACTTATGGCAACCCTAAGGCAAACTTATCACAGGGTTTTCTGGGCTGAGAGCATGTGACACATTCAAGGACACTCAGTTGGTTTCCATGGCCAAGCGGGGAATTGAACCCTGGTCTAGCGCTCAAACCACTACACCACATTGGCTTTTCAAGGACTGCCATGTACATATCTATTTTCACACACAACATAGATATATGCTTATAGATGTCCAGCAGACTTCCAGGGCATTGTTTAGGCTTGTAAAAAGTCTCCCAATTGGAGCCAAGAGAATTTTACTCAATTCTGCCAGTGGTGGAGACTATGTGCAAGGAGAGAAAGGTTAAACCATCCCTTTCCTATCATGACACTCTCAAAATTATCCTTGTGTAGTAATTCGGCTTTGGAAGGAGAATCTTCCCTTTGGCTTAGCTTAACTACAATGAGGGGGACAAAAAAAGGGAACAGAGGGCCTTTGGGGAAGGACCAGTAGGCTGCATCTGGCCCACAAGCCCTACCCATGCTGTTCTTCTTTGCCTCCTGATGCTTCCATGCTTTTCCTTGGGGCCTTTGTGCACTACACAGTTAAAGCACTATGATTCCACTTTAATTGCCCAGATCTACCCTATGTAGTTTGGTCAGAAGCACCGGAGGAGCTCTTTGGTTGAGAATTCTAAATGCCCCTTCTTACACTGCCAACCCCAGGATTCTATAGGATCACATCTGGGAGAAAGCAGGATATAAATTAAACAAACAGACAAACAAACAAACAGGGTAAAACCATAGCAGATAAAAGTGGAATCATAGTGTATAGCTGTGTAGTTTGAAAGGGCCTTGCGTCTTATTTTTGGATTTCTGGCTGGTTCTTCCCTGCATTAGTACTGGTAAACATAGGTGTAAAAGATTTTGTAAGCTCTTCTTTGAGCTAATGTTCCCCACCATTTCACAGAGGCACTGGCATCACAGGTGGACTACTGACTCATCCACTTTTTGGAGTAACAAAAGCTGTTGAACTGGGAAGTGGTCCTGAAGGAGGTATCAGACAACCCCAGCTTAGGCCTATTGACATGGCTTGTAACAAATTCCGCCTGAAGAAAGAGACGAAAGCTCTGAAATGAGGATGCAGATTGACTCAGTGACTCCAACGGATTTCTCACAAATTAGTTTGTTGCATGAGTCCAAATTTGATCTTTCATTATCACATGACATTGTCACTGTCCTGTTGTTGGATTGCATCCCCATCATTATTGGGTTGTCTCTTTTTGTTAATGGGAAATATCTGTGAATGGCTCCAATAATACTGTTTTTCCACTGTGGGCCATTTGTGCAATCCTTTCATTCCACTACAGTTCCAATATTGCAGCAGTCTTGTGCTATCCATGGGCATTGTTATCTATTTGACAAACCCATTTTTTTTGGTCAGTCCTTCTCAGGTTAGCAGAGTTATTGACTTCCATATGGCAAGCCCATTTTGGACAGTCTTGCCCAATATCAGCAGTAGGAAGAGAAGGGAGGAGGGAGGGAGGCAGAGCCAGCTGCTGGAAGATGCTGTACTACTCACTGTGTAGTACAACTGCTAGGTAGTGGGGGCAGGGTGGTGGACCTGGGGTCAGCAGCGTGGTACAGAAGACCCGTTGAGAAACATGTATCACTAAACTGGCAGCATAGGATTATTGTAGAGATGGTGTGATAGTGATTGCTTCTATATCAGTATGTTTTCATTTCCTTAAATAACGTGATTGCTGTGAGATAACAGGCTGGTGCAATAAAGCCCTAGGGTCACAAACATGCTTTGTTTCTCTATCTCTTACTAACATAGTGATAGGGATGCCAACGAATACCAGGTGCTATAAGCTATATTTCAGATGAAGAAACTGGCAACCACCTCTGAGTATTCCTGGCATAAGAAAACCCAGTGAAATTCATGGAGTTGCCATAAGTCAACATCCAGTACAAAACAAAGGAGGGCCACTTGGAGGCAAAGACGACAAGGCCCCTTCTAAGCAGCCCTTGCTATTTGTTCAAGGATTTAAAAAACAAAACAAAAAATAAACAAAGATTCTTATAGTTATTTGCAATTACGGTATTAAAAAAAATCACACAGCCAGGAAGTATAAAAATTGCTGGCATTTTTGCACAGTCTTCCCCACCCCTCCTCCTCCTTCTCCTCTTCCACCACCACCACCACCCCTCCTGTTTTTTTTTGTTTTTGTTTTGGCAAAGCAGGACTTAACAGCCAAATTACTGCCACCTACTGGTGTCCATAGAAAAGACTTACAAAAGTGGAAATAAAAAGTCTCCAACAAAATCACAATAATCCCACCAGTTTGTAAAAACTACCAAAGAACACATAACAAATGAGACCTCAAATTATGATTGGGAAGGTAATTGTCTAAATCACTCACAAGAATTCCTCTGTCAGACAGCAAACAGAGGAATTCCTCTCTCCTTTCTCTATAACCAAGCCCCAGATAACATGATCTATACTATACCAAACCCCATATAAATGACAAAGGTCGTTTTCTACCTGTCCAAGTACAAAAAATGGCTGTGTGCTGCACAGTGTCCTGTGAGCACCTGGAAAAGGCAGATCAGCCTTATTCAACCCCTTTGTTCAAAAATCCAAAAGAGGGGCAAAAGAAAAAAAACCCTACATTTAACATAGTGTCTCTTTGAATTAATTAATCATTTTGGAATTAAGGCTGAAGACTCAAGTCAACCAACAGAGAAAAGATGAATTTAACTAAATCACCGTTTTCTTTTAGAAAATTACTAACAACTAATTTTAATAAGTTAATTCCTATCTCTGGGGATGAACTATAGTGGAACAAAGCTTAAAGGACTGGTGTAGGTGAGGAGCCAGCTGCTGCTAGTGGTGTAGTTCCTGAGAAAGCAGTGAACAGTCTTTCTCTGCTCCTTTCAGTCTTTGTTTTAAATCTCAGTCCTTTGACCTAGGGTGGTTTGCAACATGATTTGATTTGAAACAGGGATAGCCAAAACCAAAAGCAGATTATAATGTTTAAAGAAAGTTAAACAGTAACCAGATTAAAAAGAATTCAAAAGCACATAGAATCATAGAACAATAGATTTGGAAGACATCACAGGGGCCATCCAGTCCAACTCCCTGCTATGCAGGAACACACATCAAGCATTTCCAACAGATAGCCATCCAGCCTCTGTTTAAAAACCTCCAAAGAAGGAGACTCTACCACACTCCAAGGCAGCATTTTCCACTGTTGGACAGCTCTGACCATCAGGAAATTCTTCCTGAGGTTCAGGTGGAATCTCTTTTCCTGCAGTTTGAATCCATCACTCCTTTGTCTTAGTTTCTGGAGTAGTGGAAAACAAGCCCATTCTCTCTTTTATATGATATCCTTTCAAATATTTAAACATGGCTATCATGCCCTCTTTTAACTTTCTCTTCTGCAGACTAAACATACCCAGCCCTAAGATGCTCCTCATAGGGCACGGCTTCAAGATCCTTCAGCATTTTGGTCACCTTTCTCTGAACGCGTTCCAGGTTGTCAATATCCTTCTTGAAATGAGGTGCCCAGAACTGGACACAGTATTCCAGATGAGGTCTAATCAAAGCAGATTAGAGTGGTACTATTACTTTCCTCGATCTCGACACCATACTACTATTGATGCAACCAAGAATAGCATTGGCTTTCTTGACTGCTGCATCACACTGCTGACTTATGTTCAGCTTGTGGTCTGCTAAGACTCCTAGATCTCTTTCACACATACTGTTGTCCTGTCAGGTGTCTCCCATCCTATAATTGCGCATTTCATTTTTCTGCCTAGGTGTAGGACCTTACATTTCTCTGTGTTGAAATTCTTTTTGTTAGCCTTGGTCCAGATCTCTGTTTGCCCATTGGATTGCCTTCATTGCCAGACCATGCATTAGATTTACCGCATTTCATTGTTTATTTCATTAATTGCATTTGCTATTTACTACCATTGCTCATTTTTCGACAGTTCCCTATTGACGGGACATTGGACATTGTTTAATTGTTTATCATTGACATTGGTGTGTTTATGTTTAGGTTTAGGTTTTAGTTAGGACTATCTTTATAAGATAGAAATCCTTTGCTTTTCCCCCAAATTCCCTTTCCTGAGGAGTGATACGGCTACCAACCTGTAGGCCCCTATTTGGCTCTAAATTGATTTTTGCTTTTTGATTGGAAAATGTCCGATATTGTCCCCAACATCGCCCATTTTCGGGGAGGGGGATTGTTACTGCCCTGGCTAGTCCGAGCTTTGGGGATATTAAAAGATATCCCTTGACATCACAATTCGACTTCACTTCTCTATTCCCTTCCACGTGCTTGCGAGGCCACCGGACAAGCACACAAACAAGCTCGGCCATTAATAGCTGTAATATTCAAACAACAGTACAGGCAGGTCAGGAATAGCTGACTCGCTGCTTTAGGAGACCTCCAGGCAAGTACTCTAATTAGGTATGCACGCAACCTACAAAAGAGCCTGTGCCCCACGCTGGCAGCTTGATGGGTAAACTATACAATACCCAAGTACTCTGCGTTTGCATACTGGCTACTCTATTGAGAACCTCTACGATAACTCAATCATTCAGATTCTGACCTTTTGGAGGCTTTGTCTCCAACTCCAAATCTATTGTTTTCTCCCAAGTACGGCATAACCTGCAGTCACTTTCTCCTTATAAAAACCCTTGATTCCGAGACCTTCCTCGGATCGCTCCCGAGTTTCATCCCGCCTTGCTGCCGCTTTGCTTGGCGAGGCTCCCCTCAGCTCCATGTGCTGAGCTACATCACACCCCAACTTCGCTCTCTATTTTTCCGGGCTTCAGGACAGGTGAAGTATCACCCAAACCAGCAACTCCTCTAAAAATCCCTCTATACCACTCCAACCTTTATTTCTTTAGTTATCTTGTGTGAATGTGCCGCATACACTGTTTGCCTGTATTTAATAAAACATCATTTATTGTTTCAACTTCTGTGCTGTCCTTGACTCGGCCTGACCCCGTAGACATAGGGTTCAAGATCTCGCTACGTTACCCTGCCTCTCGTAACGCTAAGCAGTGCTCTGAGCTAATTTTCCTCACCTTGAGTTAAGCACATTTTGGTGTCCCTCCCGGGACCCCCCAGTACACAGGGTAACATATGACTCTATCATAAAAGAAGTAAGATTAGTCTGGCATGACTTGTTTTTGAGAAACCCATCACAGCATTGCTTTCTAAGTAATTGCAAACTGTCTGCTTAATGATATGCTCTAAAATCTTTCCAGGTATTGGCATCAGATTGACTGGGTGGTAATTATGTGGGTCCTCTTTTTTTTCCCTTTTGAAGATGGGTACAACATTTCTCTTCCTCCAGTCTCTTGGGATTTTTCTTGTTCTCCAAGAATTCTCAAAGATTAACGCAAGTGATTCTGAAATTACTTCTGCCAGATCTTTTAATATCCTTGGGTGTAGTTCATCTTGCCCTGGAGACTTGCATTCATTTAGAGTAGCCAGGTATTCCTGTACTACTTCTCTGCTTATACTGTGCTGAGTTTCTGCCACTTCCCCACCTGCTCCGCTCCCCCCCAGGTTGAATAGATTTTCCCTTTTGGGAGAAAACTGATGCAAAGAAGGTGTTGAGTAGTTCTGCTTTTTCTCTGCTCCCTGTTAGTACTTGGCGATCCTATCATTTCCTTGCTTTTCTTTTTGCTGAGGATGTATTTAAAAAAGAGCTTTTAGTTGTTTTTAATCTCTCTGGAAAGCCTGAGTTCATTCTGTGTTTTAGCTTTTTCTGACCTTCTCTCT
Source organism: Cyclura pinguis (assembly GCA_030412105.1). NCBI lineage: Eukaryota > Metazoa > Chordata > Lepidosauria > Squamata > Iguanidae > Cyclura > Cyclura pinguis. The sequence continues at coordinate 216,498,904 of CM059600.1, forward strand.
ACATATCCTGGTTATTTGTTTAAATTTCTCTTTTGTGATTTCCCTATTTTTCCATTTCTTGTACATGTTTCTTTTACCATTTAGCTCAGTTGAGAGTTCATTAGTCGCCCATTCTGGTTTCTTTAGACACATCCCATTTTTCCTCCTTAATGGAACAGTTTATTTAAAACTGCCTTCAGTATCTCACTTCTAAGAAATTCCCATCCATCATGAACTCCTTTCTTTTTCAATATTCTTAACCACAGAATTTCAGCCAGTAATTCCCTAAGTTTACAGAAATCAACTTTCTTAAAGTCTAGAATGCGTGTCTGGCTACACTTGGGTTCCACTTCCCACTGAATGGCAAATTCTAATAGAGCATGGTCACTCCCACCTAAGGATCCCACCACTTCCACCCCATTAACAAATTGGTTGGAATCAGATCTAAAATAGTTGATCTCCTTGTTGGACCTTATGCTCTTGGCAGAGTTTGACTTCAAACATATATCAGGATAGTTGAAATCTCCCATTACTACTACATCTCTCCTTTTTGAATGTGTGGTAATCTGCTCAAGGAAAACATCATCCAAATCCTCAGTCTGGCTTGGGGGTCTGTAGTAGACCCCCCACAATGACACCCCTATTTTTTCTGTCCCCCTTAATTCTTACCCAGATGCTCTCAACCTGGCTTCCTGGATTTAACTCATGGATCTCTTCACAGGTGAAAATGTCACTGACATATAAAGCTACTCCTTCTCCTTTCTTGTTTGGTTTATTCCTGCAAAATAGGTGGTACTCCACAATTTGTACATTGCAATCATGAGACTCATTCCACCGGTTTTCAGTGAAACCAATTGTGTCATTTTTATTCTGTTGTATTAAGAGTTCCACTTCATCTTGCTTATTTCCCATGCTCTGTGCATTGGTGTAGAGACATTTAAGACTGTGTGCCCTTCCCACAAGCCCTTTGCTAGAGTTGCTTTTCCTACAACTGTTGGTTTCTAGTACTACTTGGCCTGCTGTTTGTATAACATTTGGGCTGTTCTCTCAGCACTTGCTGAGCTGCTGACGTGAATACTACTGTCTCCCTCCCCACTAGAACTCCTTTTAAAGCCCTCCTGATGAGATTTGTAAGACTCTTAGCAAAAACATTCCTGCCAATAGCTGTGAGGTGCACCCCATCCTCTGCCAGAAGATCATCTTTGAGAATATGCAGACCATGATCCAAGAAGCCAAATAGTTCCCAGCGGCACCATCTGCAGAGCTAGTTGTTCTCCTCCACTATTCTTTTCTCCCTTTGTGGTCCATGTCCTTCAACAGGGAGGAGAGATGAAATTACAACCTGTATACCAAGGTCCTTCAGCTTCCTATCCGTAAACTCATAATCCTTTGTGATATCCTGAAAGCTGTGCCTTATAGTGTCATTGGTTCCCATGTGAACCAAAAGTAAGGGGTAACCGTCAGTTGACATGACCAGTCTTGTCAGTTACATCATGAATTTTGGCCCCAGGAAGACAGCACACCTATTCGTTAATCCTGTCAGGTTTGCAGATTGTTACTTCTGTTCCTCTCACCAAGGTTCATTGTGAGGAGTAAATGGGGGCAAGTACAGAAGCCACCGCATCTTCCATTTCTCAGGTTGTGTTAGTTGCCTGCCAAATACCTGTACTGCTGGAGCAAGGGTAACAAGCAGAGGGCCAGCTACCTAACTTCCTTTGGAAAGGAATGCCATCATTGCACATGTCAGGCAGTTGGAACTGGAGAAGGCAGAAGAGGACTGGTAATCACTTTGTTGCGCCAGCCATGCCAGATGGTCATAGAATCATAAGAGCTGGAAAGGACCATAATGGCTATCAGGTCCAACCCCCTGCCATGCAGGAACACACAAGTCAATGTGCCCCCAGCAAAGGGCCATCCAGCCTCTGTTTAAAAACCTCCGCACTCCAAGGAAGCATATTCCACTGTCGAATGGCTCTTACCATCAGGAAGTTCTTGATGTTTAAGTAAAATCTCTTTTCCTGAAGCCTGAATCCATCGCTCTGTGCCCTAGTCTCTGCAGTAGCAGAAAACAAGCTACAATGTGACATACCTTCAACTATTTAAACATGGCTACCATGTCACCTCTTCACCTTCTTTTCATCAGGCTAAACATACCTAGTTCCCTAAACCACTCCTCATAGGGCATGGTTTCCAGACCCCCCACCATTCTGGTCATCCTTGTCTGGACATGTTCCAGCTTGTCAATATGAATTGTGGTGCCCATAACTGGACACAGTATTACAGGTGAGGTCTAACTAAAGCAGAATGGAGTGGTATTATTACTTCCCTTCATCTTGACACTATACACCTATTGATGCAGCCTAGAATTTCATTGGCTTTTTTAGCTGCCACATCACACTATTAACTTATGTTCAGCCTGTGGTCCACTAAGACTCCCAGATCCCTTTTACATGTACTGTTTTCAAGCCAGGTATCACCCATCCTATATATGTGCATTTCATTCTTTTTTCCTAAGTGTAGTCCCTTACCTTTCTTCTTGTTAAAATTCATTTTGTTAGTTTTGGTCCAGCTTCCTAATCTGTCAAGGTTATTTTGAATTCTGATCCTGTCTTCATATTTCCCATATTCATTCCCATGACTCAGTGAACACTTCATTAGTGACTTGAGAAGCCAGAGTTGCCAACTTAAGAAATGAACATTTTCTGTTACCTTATTGAGTTTGGAGCAGAGCTTGGAAAAGTTATTTTTTGGACTGCAGCTGTCAAAACCCCCTAAATCAGCATGGAGCTCAGGGTAAGCCCACTGGGAAGTCCAGGATCCTTTCACATCCCACAATTAAAGCAGTATAATTTTATTCTAATGACCATGGTTCCCTCCTATTGATCCTTGACATCTGCAATTTGATCAGTGTGTCTGATCAGTGTGTCTGATCAAACTACAAATCCTAGTATTCCACAGAATGCAGCCATGGTAATTAAACTCCAGTCATAGTGCTGTCATTGTGTAGTAAGTAAGGGCTGCAGGAAAAGAAGCTTGAGCATTTTTTTCTTTGTTATATCCACATCAGATTTTTTACATTGAAAGAATGATTGGTTGTGAAGGTAGAACAGCCTTGTTTTTTTCTTTTCTAGTGAAGGATCAAGAAAGAAAGCAAGAAAGAAAGAATAGCAAAGGTTCCATTCACCTCCTCAGTTGTATGACAACTCTCTGTAAAATTCTAAACAGCCTGGGTCCTCCCATGGTCAGAAGTGGCTCCATTCAATGTCTTTTGTAAACTCTGAAGACAAAATTGAAAGTGCCGTCTTCTTATTAGTGTTGGCATTTCCCCCAAATCCTAATTTGAGAAATATTGCAGGACCCATCCATCTATTTGGATATCTCAGATTAAAAGAACAAGCTAAGCAGAGACATGCCACAAACCATATGTGACCTGCTCTTCTTCCCTTTCCTTGTTTTCTCCCTGCCACATGGTGCATGTTTTCTGTTGTGTTTAGTTGTGAGGAAAGCAAAATTAAACACAGAAGGCTCTCCTCCCCACTCAACCTGCACATTCTGTCCTTTCCTCTCACTCCCTCTAACATACATTCCAAGTCCCTAGGGCTTGCTCCCACCCAGACCCAAGGAGCCAGCAAAAGGGAGGATGTTTAGCTTTCTACGCATCTGGCTTGTGGACACTGGACTGATGTCATTAAACCCTTTGCCAGCTGATTGGCTGACTCCCAGACTTTCCATCTGTCAGAAGACTTTAGAGCAGTTGAGAATCTCTTATTTCAGGGTTGCCTCTCCTGTGTGTCCTTTTTTCTGGCTTGTGCTTTCTCTGACCCTTGAGGAATGAGGAACTACTCAGTGGGCAAGTGTATGGTGACACCTAATTCTAGGAAGAAAGATGGCAACAGTTAAGATGCTTATCAGTGCAGTCATCCATGGAAGAAAGTCATGAAAATTAAGCATTAGGTACCAGAATGTAAAGTTTTGGATTTAAAAACCTATAAAAAGTGAGTTAGTTTTGCCACATGCTCCAGTAGTATTGTGGCTTGCATTTCATTGGGAGGCAAATCCAATCTGGGTTTCACTCAGACTTTTAAAGGAACTATGCAAAGTGCTAAGCCTTTTTTGTGGCTATGGTTCAGCACCTTTAAAGTTTTGACTAAAACCCAGAGCAAATTTGCCACCTAATGACATGGAAGCCATATGCTTGGGGTCTTTTTTGCAGAGGGCAACTTTCTGTTTGAATGGCTCTCCTCTTGTGGAAGACCCTCACAGGAGGGAGTGCCAACCTTGAAGTTGTCTTTTAAGAGATGGCACCTGGGCAGTTGACAATGAGCACCTGTAGTGTATTCAGACAGAGAGCAAATAATACAACTTATTAAAAGACATGGTTAAGCTATTCTATCTGTCCCATCTGAACAGACTTTCTTTGTTAAGAAAAAAAGAGATAGAAGAAACAGTGAAAAAATACAAGAGGGTTACAAGATGATAGTATCTGGACCCTTCTATCACTCCTTCTATCTGGGATGGTCATCCTCTTCCACCAAGCGCGCAGCTTTGGGAGGGATACACATGGAGCGGTGAGTGAGGAGGGGGACACCTGCCTAGCCAGCCAGATCAGCCAAATCAACCCTGGCGATCAATGGGGTGACCGATGTTGCAGCCAGATCACCCTCACATCCAGCAGTGTGATGTGGAAGCCAAGAAAGCTAACACGATTCTTGGTTGCATCAATAGGAGTACGGTGTCTAGATCAAGGGAGGTAATGGTACGACTCTATTCTGCAATGGTTAGGCCTCATTTGGAATACTGTGTCCAGTTCTGGGCGCCTCAATTGAAGAAGGATATCAACAAGTTGGAGCGTGTCCAGAGGAGGGCGACCAAAATGGTGAAGGGTCTGGAAGCCCTGCCCTATGAGGAATGGCTTAGGGAGCTGGGTATGTTTAGTCTGCAGAAGAGAAGGTTAAGAGGGGACATGATAGTCATCTTTAAATATTTGAAGGGATGTCATGCCGAGGAGGGACTGGACTTGTTTTACACTGCTCCAGGGACTAGGACAAGGAGCAATGAATTCAAGCTGCAGGAAAGGAGATTCCACCTGAACCTCAGGAACTTCCTGATGGTCAGAGCTGTCTGGTAATGCCTTGAAGTGTAGTGGAGTCTCCGTCTTTGGAAGTTTTAAGCAAAGGCTTAAAAATGGCCATCTGTTGGGAATGCTTTGATATGTGTTCCTGCATAGTAGGGGGTTGGACTCGATGGTCCCTGTGGTCTCTTGCAACTGTATGATTCTATGGACCCTCTATGATAGGGGCAGAATCTACACATTAAACACTGCATTAGGAAGCTGGTCTCTTCACAGTATATTGTACTATGGTAAAGTATATTTTTATTTAAATTATTGTGATTATTTCCAAGTTTGCACCTGTACATAAAAATTAGCACATGGAAATTTGGTGCAGATCTGCATTTTCTTTTTTCCTTTTTCTTTAGTGATACCTTCCCTCTTTAATTTCTGTTTAGTTTTGCTCTCAACCTGCAAAGCAAGATGACTAGACCTGAAAGACCAAAAGAGAGTAAAAATGCATGGAAGCTGATTGCAAGCAAGCAATATGTGGTATGAAAATTCAGGAAGAGAGGTAATAATTTTTTTGGTAGTGTTTCTGTAATGCATGCAAATTATTTCAAGGGTTCCCCCAGAGTAAAAAAGGGTGAGAGAGGCTGCTATACACATTAACATGGGAATAAATCTGATGGTACTCAGTGGTCAATAGTTTCTTCTTCTCTCACAGACTGTTCATCATCACCATCGTGATCGTCGTCGTCATCATCTATTTATACAGCACCATAATTGTACATGGCACTTTACAAATAAAAGTTCAACAAAACTGTCCCTTGCCCTCAGGCTTACAATCTAATTAAGACATTAATTAAGACATGACAAAAAAGGAAAAGGGGTTGCCAGTGGGGGAGGGGATTAAATCCAGCAGATACTACCTTTTCTTCTTTACTCCCAACACCAGACCAGTGGCAGTTGGAATGGAGGGAGGGAATTTCATCTGCTTGTGAGCCTTGCCATATTGGAGTTGTGCCTGCCTCTTCTTCTCTCCCTCTGATGCCAGAGCAGTGACAGTTGGGATAGAAGGAAGGCCTTTCATTTTCATTGCCATGTGCTTTCCCCTTTTCTACCTGCATTCACCCAGTCATGTGTATGCGCTCCCTCCTCCCTCTGACACCAACTCTGTTCCCATCTTTCATACTCTTTTGCATGTATTCTTCTTTTTACTCTAAAGGAAGCATTTAGTCTCAATTGAGATTTGGACCCTCTGTCCCAGCCACTTGCTTTCTGTAGTTTTCCCGCAAGTTTGTTATACAATAGAACTCTTACTCTCTCTGCTACCCTGCCTGCCTATCCTTTCTGGTGACAAAGAGGAAAAAAGGTAAGAGGCTTCACACAGAAAGACAGGACTCTTTAAACCCAATACATTTCTGTGCATAGCCTAGGTCATGATGAGGTCAGAAGAGCCAAATGACAGCAGTTGAACACAACACAGGGTGATCCTCTTGGACACCCTGCCTTACCGCTACCATACCTTCCATCACTTCACAGATGAAAATCAGGAAAACACCACCAAAGTGTGGTTAGGATGGTAAAAGTTATTCATGGGGAAGAACACACAAGCCAGGAGAGGCTGCGGCATAGAATCATAGAGTTGGAAGAGACCACAGGAGCCATCGAGTGCAATCCCCTGCCATGGACAAATACATCACCAAAGCATTCCTGACAGATGGCCATCCAGCTGCTCTTTAAAAATTTCCAAAGAAGGAGACTCCACCACAGTCCAAGGTAGGATATTCCACTCTCAAACTGATTTCATCATCAGGAGGCTCTTCCTAATGTTTAGATGGAATCTCTTTTCTTGAAATTTGAAGCCTCTAGTCTCTGGAGCAGCAGAAAACAAGCTTGCTCCATCTTCCATGTGACATCTCTTCAAATATTTAAACATACCTTTCATGTCATATCTTAACCTTCTCCAGGCTAAACACACCCAGATCTCTGAGCTCTCATAAGGCATGGTTTATAGTCCTTTACCCATTTTGGCCGCACTCTTCTGAACACGTTCCAGCTTGTCAATATCCTTCCTGAAGTGTGGTGCCCAGAACTGGACACAGTATTCCAGGTGGGGTCTGACCAAAGCAGAATAGAGTGATACTATTACTTCTCTTGACTTAGACATGTATCCTGTTGATGCAGCCCAGAATCTCATTGGCTTTCTTGGCTGCCACATCACACTGCTGACTTAAGTTCAGCTTGCGGTCTACTAAGACTCCTAGATTCCTTTCACACTTACTGGTATCCAGCCACGTGTCCCCCATCCTATATTTGTACATTCCATTGTTTCTGCCTAAGTGTAGGACCTTACATTTCTCTCTGTTGAAATTCATTTTGTCAGTTTTGGCCCAGCTCTCTAATCTGTTAAGATCATGTTGAATTCTGATCCTGTCCTCTGGGGCATTAGCTACCCCTCCTAACTTGGTGTCATCTCCAAATTTGATAAGAATCCCCTCTACTCCCTCATCCAAGTCATTGATAAAGATACTGAATAGCACTTGGCCCAGGACAGAACCCTTTGGCACCCTACGAGTCACTTCTTTCCAGGATGAAGAGCAGCCACTGGTGAGCACCCTTTAGGTTTGGTCAGTCAACCAGTTACAAATCCAGCAAACAGAGGCCTTGTCTAATCCACATTTTACTAGTTTGTTTGCAGAATATCATGGGGGAACTTGTCAAAGACATTCCTGAAGTCAAGATATGCTATATCCACCACAGCATTCCCTTCATCTACTAAGCTAATAACTCTATAAAAAAGAAAAGAGGGAGATAAAATTAGTCTGGCATGACTTGTTTTTGAGAAACCCATGTTGACTTTTAGTGATCATGGCATTCTTTTCTAAGTGCTCACAGACCATCTGTTTAATGATCTGCTCTAAAATTTTTCGCAGTAATTCCCGGGCTGACTGGGCAGTAATTGTTTGGGTCCTCTTTTTCCCCCTTTTTGAATTGGGAGCAATATTTGCTCTCCTCCAGCCTGCCAGAACTTCTCCCATTCTCCAGGAATTCTCAAAGATTTATTGCCAGGGATTCTGAGATTACTTCTGCCAGTTCTTTTAATACCCTTGGGTGTAGTTCACCTGGCCCTGGAAACTTGAATTCATTTAGAGTAGCCCTGTATTCCTGTAGTACCTCTTTACTTATACTGTGCTGCATTTCCCCTACCACATTATCTGCTCTGTTTTCCCCAGGTAGAACATTATTTTCCTTTTGGAAGAAGACTGAGGCAAAGAAGAATTTCAGTAGTTCTGTCTTTTCTCTGTCACCTTTTAACATTTCGCCATCTTTCCCATGCAGAGGCTCTACTATTTTCTTTTTCTTCCTTTTGCTATGGACATAATGAATAAAGTCCTTCTTACTGTTTTTAACTTGTCTATCAAGCTTGAGCTCATTCTACACTTTAACTTTTTTGACTTTCTCTCTACACTTGCTGGCTATTTGTTTGAATCCCTCTTTGGTGATTTCCTCTTTTTCCATTTCTTGTACATGTCCCTTTTAAATCTATGTCTCTTGAAAGTTCTTTAGACATCCATCCTGGATTCTTTAGACACATCCCATTTTTGCTCCTCATTGGAATTGTTAGAAAGTGTGGCTTCAACATTTCACTTTTTTGAAACTCCCATCATGAGTTCCCTTCTCTTTTGGTGTTCTTGAGCATGGGGTCACTCCCAGTATTTCCCTAAGTTTACTAGAAATCAGCTTTCTTAAAGTCTAGAATGCATGTCTGACTATGCTTGGCTTCCCCTTTCTGCTGTATAATAAACTCCAGGAGAACATGGTCACTTCCACCTAAGGATCTCACCACTTCCACTCCATTATCCAGGTCATAACTGTTGGTTAGGATCAGACCTAAAATAGCTGTCCCCCTTGTTCTTTCCTCTACTTTCTGGACTATGAAAATATCCTCAAGGCAAGTGAATAATTTATTGGACATGACACTCTTGGCAGGGTTTGACTTCCAACAAATATTAGGGTAGTTGGAATCTCCCATTACTACTATCTCTCTCCTTCCTGAACATTTTGTCATCTGTTCCAGGACATCCGCAGTCTGGCTTAGGAGTGTGTAGTAGACCCCCACAATGACATCACTGTTGTTTCTGTCCCCCTTAATTTTTTTTTCTGATGTTCTTAACCTGGCTTCTAGTATTTAAGTCATGGATCTCATCACTTGTGTAAATCTCCCTGACATAAAGTGCTACTTTATTCATTTCCAGGCAAAGTACAAAGTCTTGGTTATTACCTATAAAGCCCTATATGGTTTGGGTGCAGGTTACCTGCAGGATCTCCTCCTCCTATATAATTCACCCTGCACATTCAGGTCTCTTCACAGCTGTAAATGTCCCTGACATATAGTGCTACTCCTTCTCCTTTCTGGTTTGGTCTTTTTCTCTGAAATAAGTTATAGTGCTCTATTGCTACATTCCAATCATGTGACTCATCCCACTGGGTTTCAGTGATACCCATGATATCATGTTTAGTTTGCTGTGCTATGAGTTCATGTTCATCTCTTTATTTCCAATGCTTTGTGTATTAGTGTGGAGACATCTGAGACCATGGGCCACTCTACTTAGCTGCTTATTTCAGTTTCTTTCCCTTGTACTGTTTGATTTCTTTACCATTTGTCCCATTCTCTCTGTAAAATTTGGCTTATTTCCAGCACTTGATGAATTCCTGCTCTCAGGAATACTGTCTCCCTCTCCCCCCATAACTCAGCTTAAAGCCCTCCTAATTAGGTTTCTGAGATTCTTAGTAAAAGCTTTCCTGCCAACTGCTGTAGGTTGCAACCAATCACTTGTCAGAAATCCATCTTAATGAAACTGTGGACCAGGAAGCCAAACTGTTCCTGGTGGCACTATGTGCAGAACCAATTGTTCACTCCTTTTCCTGGGCCATGTCCTTCAACTGGGAGAAGAGATGAAATGACAACCTGTGCATTAAGGTCCTTCAGCTTCCTACCTAGGGCCTTGTAATCCCTTATGATCTCTTGAAGGCTGTGCCTTGCAGCATTATGGGTTCTCACATGGACCAAAAGGAAGGAATGACAGTCAGTGGGCTTGACCTGTTTTGTCAGCCACTGTGTTACATCACGGATCTTTGCCCCAGGGAGACAACACACTTCATCAGGCCCACAAACTACTCCTTCTGTCCCCTTCAGCAGGGAGTCCCCTACCACCACCACATATGTCCTTTGGGGATTGGCAGGGACCAATCCTTGTGCTGAATCTTCTGAGGTTCCCTGCAAGTTCTCTGAGGACCAACATTGTTGCTCCTGCTCCTGTCCTTTGTCCTCACTGATAAGAGAGCTTCAGATTGATTCTGTAGCTCCAACTCATCTTTGGTCTTTCTACTTCTATGTGTCACATTCCTTCAAACGTCTACCTCCTGAGTTTGGGGACTGAACTCCTCCTCAGAGATATTCCCTGTGTGTTTGTCCCCCAGTACAATTTGTTCTGCTGTGTCCAAGAAAACCTCATGCTCCCTGATATGCTGAAGAGTGGATACAAGAGCCTCTGTTACCAGCCTGCACACCTCTCATATCTGATATGGTTTAATTGGCATGATTTAATTGGCAGAACACATTAATGGGCATTGATATGAAATGGACCTTGAGGTGACTTTAAGGCTAGGCTGGGCAGAGGAAAAACACTGGCTGAACACATATGCTGCAAAGTAGAGATCCCCTCTAGGCATAGCCAAGGTCATTGTCAGGATAATCACCAGGTAACCCCAGAGATAATAGGCTTAAACTAAAGCTGTAACATCTCTGCTACCACACTATAGTGGTGGGAAGTTCCCACCAAATATTGTTTGTTTCAAACCTTCCTTCCTAGTACCTGGACATTTTCCTTCATTGTTCCTTTACCTGTCCACCATTACAGAGCTATTATGACAGCCATTAACTCTTTGTCACCTAACACTAAGACCATTAACGCTGCCTGGACCCCATTGTCCATGCTGCAGCTTCCATTGTTTGCTCGGCCAGAGAGCCATTCACACCCCTCCCCTCCAGGCAGATTTTGGGTATAAAAACCCTCCATTTCTTTCCAGTCGGATGCACTATTTTACTTGCTGAATGCCACGCTGTTGCTCTGATTCCCAAACAAGTACTGTCCTTAGGCGCAAGTCAAAGGCACATTGCCGCTTTCTCCACTGCTTCTGGACTGGTAATTATCACCTGTTCCCAAAACTCTGTTATCCACAATTTTCCTCCCTTTGTCCTTCATCTAGCTCTTGTGCGAGTATATGAGTGCTTGGATCTTTTGTGTGAGTGATTGAACTCTTTAATGAAACACATTTTTGTTTATTTGGAATTTCTGGTTGGTTCTTGAAAGTAAACATTGGTGGAAGATCTCTTTAGGTTACACCTCTCTTGTAGGCCTCCTTATTGATGTAATTAATTCCCCACTGTCAGGTGGAGGTACTGGCACCATGTGGTGAACCACTGAGTCACCCATTTGGGTAACATTTGGGATAACACCTCAAGCTGCTGGGCCTTGTATTCCAACAGGACAATCAACTTGCACTTGCTGCAGGTGTAGCCACCCACATCCTCCAGCAAGAACATGAACATACCACAGCTGTTGCAAGTGACTACAGCAGCTCCCTAAGTACACACTGGAGCAGAATTCCAGGCTTCTCTTTCAAAACTCCCCTACTAAATGCTCACGCTAAATGCCCACTGGCCTTGTAGCATGCTTGTCAAACTTCAGGGACTGGGGCTGCAGTTATATAGTGAGCTAGTGGCTGCTAGCTCCATCCCCAATCTGACTCACTTCCTCTGGGCCTACACACAAGAGAGTAATAGGGCCCTGATGAACACACAAGCAAGCCTACCTCAGGTCACACAAACAATTAGACTTATCCCAATAGACACAATCTCACAAAACACAATACAGCAACAAAGTCTTAATGAGCACAGGAACAAGGAAGCCTCCTTCCAGCTCCCAAAAACACACAAACAAGCCAGCTTAATCCAACAAACTCTCTGGGACTGGACTGGGGAGGTTTATCCCAACAGACACAAGCTTACCTTGTGTTCTCTTGTTCACCATGTCCATGCAAAAGGCCTGCTGGCCTTGCTGCCTATTTGCCGACCTCCTCTTTGCAGTTTGCTTTTGCCTGAGCCAACTGGAAAGGCCAAGATTCTGCCTCCTCCTCTCCTGTCCCTAGTGATGCATTAACTGAGTACAAAGTACTTTTATTCTTTGAACTCAATTTGCAGCAACTGAACCAGGCTGGGGGAAAAGGATCAAGTGGGATACAGAATGAGAAACTGGGACATTTTAAAAAGCAGCTGAAAAAGCAGGATTACAGAATTAATCAACAATGTCCCTGCCAAGTAGGCAGATTTGGATGCTATGCACCACCAGCAATAGCATGTGCAGTTTGAGGTGGTCACTGAAATATTAAAGAGAACACGTAACAGAAAAAGAGGATAAAGGGATGCTGACTTCCATAAAATTTCATGTGTTGATTTCTAGGTATAGGCATAAAATTATAATAGATTTCTATACTTTAAAAATAATTGCAATAGCTCTCACTTTGAGAAGAGGAGACTGTGGCCATGTGACTTGTGCACCTGCTGAAACTTCTGTCTAGCTGCTAACCATGGATGAACAACTTCAAGGCCCCTGACATATTTTCTTATGTATTTTTATCTTTAAACTAGAGCTGGATCAGCTTGAAAGAGAGTACATTCTTAAAAAGGAAGACTGTCTCTCTGATGCTGTTCTAACTGAGGACTGTCCTCTTTAGGAAAAGATATGTGGCCACCTAGTAGAGCCGCATGTTGCCATCAATGATCTTGCTCATATCTTCTGGTTGTCTATGCTGATAACAGTTAGCCTGGAGTATTCTGCCATTGTAGGTGAATGATATTGCTTGCAGGCATGAGAGGCTCACATTTATTTAATAGAAGCAATGAATTACAGAGTTAGAAACAACCACAAGAACCATCTAGTCCAACCCCTTGCCAGTGCAAAAATATATAACTATACAGCCTCTGTTTAAAAACGTCCAAAAATGGAGAGTCCACCTCTACCAGCAAGAAGGAGGTCAGTGAATTCTCTCAGGAACCCAAACTCTGTATGTTAATAATTCTGAATACAGATTAGATTGGGGAATATGGGGAAAAGTTACATGTACTGGATAAGACAGATTGGGGAATTAGAGACACAGGATCTCAAATCTGTGTATTTCAACCACATCTAATTCCTAAAGTAAGGTAATATAATTCCTAAGGTATTTCTAACAAGAATTACCTATGAGAACATAAAATCCTGGGGAACACCGGGTCAATATACTAGTGGTAAATAAATTCTTCCTAATGTTTCAGTGGAATTTCTTTTCTTGCAGTTTGAATTCATTGGTTCAGAAGTAGCAGAAAGCAAGGTCACTCTGTCTGTCTGTTCCCCCCGGTGTCTCTCTGTCTCCCTCTCTCCTGGTTCATTCTCCATCTTCCTGCAAAATGAACATGAGTTTGTAAAACAGTTTGTAAAAACAATGCAACATTAAACAATTTAACCAGTAAAAATAGTCAAAATAGACAATAAAATTTTTGTCTATAAAAATAGACAAAAAGAAAGCAACCCCAGATTCCAAATGGATTTAAACACAGAAAAAGAAAACTTCCAATAAGTGAAGAATGTCAAGTAAAGAATGTCAATGGAGGGGGGCAAGAGAGCCAAACACACTTGTATGTCATTCCATATTCCAGGGGCAACAATTGGAAAGGCCCTTTTTTCTTGTCCTCATTAGCCAGTGTCTGTTAATGATTATTGAACCAGAAAAAGCCATAATGAAAAAGCAAAACAAACAAAATGCCAGAGTGGGTTCATTTTCTGAGATACCCATATTCCAGACCATTTTAAAGGTCATCTGTGCAGTACTTGTAACTCCCTAAATGAAATTTCGGGAATCTTTTTGGACCCACTAGGCAAACTGAAATTTGGGAACGGTCTTGGATACACATTCCAGCATTGAGCAGAGACCAAGGATAGATTTCGTAGGGCCACTTATCATTCAAGAGTTTAGACATTTTGATAACAACTGTATGAAGCACAGCTCAATTTTATGTGTTTCTTTCCACCCAGGAATAAGCCCTATTGCATCATCTTCCCTGCCTTGCTGTTACCCTGATTTCTGGGGGTGCCGGGAGGGACACCAAATTGCTCTCAAAATTATACAAGTTGGGGAAATTAGTCAAAGAGCACTGCCTAGCAATACGAGAGGCAGGGTAAAGTAGCAAGATCTTTGACCCAATGTCTATGGGGTAAGGCTGACTCAAGGAGCAAACCGGAGTGAAATAACAAATGTGGTTTTTATTAAAAATACAATCAATCAGTGTATGCAACACAAACATACAGAGAAACTATAGAAATAAAGGTTGGAGTGGGATAGAGGGATTTTTAGAGGAGTTGTTGGTTTGGGTGATACTTCACCTGTCCTGAAGCCCGGTTGGAAGCAGAGAAGCTGGGGAACATGGATCTCAGCACGTGGAGCTGAGGGGAAGGCTCGCTGGACAAAGCAACAGCAAGGTGGGATGGAAGCCAAGAGCGATCCGAGGAAGCGCTCAAAGTCAGGGGTTTTTATAAGGAGAACTGTGACGCAGGCTAGGTCGGACTTGGGGAAAACAATGGATTTGGGGCTGGAGACAAAGCCTCCAAAAGGTCAGAATTTGAATGATTGAGTTATAGCCAAATTGAGTTATAGCCAACAGGATAGCCAGTATGCAAACACGGAGTATTTGAGCATAGTATAGTCAGATCATCAAGCTGCCAGCGCGGGGCAGAGGATCTTTTGAAAGTTGCATGCATACTTAATGGAGGTACTTGCCTTGAGGTCTCCTGAAGCTGTGAGTCGGCTATTTCTGGCCTGCCTGTATTGTTTTGGAATATTACGGCGATTACCGGCCTAGCCTGTATGTGTGCTTGTCTGGGGACCTCGCAAGCACGTGGAGGGGAATGGGTATGTGAAGCCGAATTAGTGATATCAAAAGATATCTTTTTATATCCCCCAAGCTCGGGCTAGCCAGGGCAGTAACATTGCAACAGTTCCATGTAAGGGTTTCTGCCTTGCAAAGCACAACTCAGTTCTGTGCAAGAGCTTTCTGGCTTGAATAGTACAGCTCAGGGTTTCATTTTTTTTGCGAAGTATTTGAAATGTAAATATGTTTAAAATACCTTTTATTTCCACTCAGTGCTCATAGTTAACATCACAGCAGAAGAACCTCATCCCTGCTTTCAGAAGTGGATCTAGAGTGTGGCAACTGGGGCACATGCCCCGAGCGCCAATGTCAGGGGGGCACAAAAAAGAAGACCCCCAGCATGCCCTCCCTGCCATCACCCACCATTTGCCACCGCCTGCTACTCACTGCTGCCTGCCGCTCACCCCACCCACAGCCCACCACCACTTACCCTGCCCCTGCTGCCTCATGCCCTACCCCGCCCGCCCTGCCTGCTGCCACCCACTCTTTACCCCACCCACAGCTGCTTGCCCCGCCCCTTCTGCTGCTGCTCACTCCGCCTCCACCCTGCCACTGCTTGTTCCCCTCCTGCCCTCTACTGCTTGCCCTGCCTCACTTGCCACCGCCCCTCCCCCACCTGAGTACTTTCTGGCCCAGTGTGGGGGTGGCAGCACCTATGGATGCAACTTCAATGCTTGCCCTAGGCGCTGTTGAGCCTCAGTACTTCACTGCCTGCTCGGTATGGACAGAACATTTTCTAAGGGATCCATCTTGGTGTGCCTTTCAATTTCACTCCTGAACATAGGCTTTATTAACAGACATTTACAGGATTCTCTCCTTGGGGACATACCTTTGTACCAGGTGCCAGAATTTTGTATTTCAAGAACTGTCCATTCTGTGATATCCAAACTCTACCATTTGATGTTACTATCTCATTACACCTCATGATAGGTTTGGCCAGAAATTACCACAGATATATTTTGGTTCCTGAGGCATAAATTGTGTGTGTGTGGGGGGGATGTTTTGGTGATTAAAAAAGTTGGTAACACAGTAAATTAGTAGTTCCAAAACCATTGCCTGAGGCAATGTACTGCCAGATTGGAGAGGAATTCCGGTTTATTTGAACTCTTTTCAACCCCAAGAAGAAGGTATCTCCTTTTGGGGAGAATTCACATGCAAAAACAAATGCCCCTCCATCCTCTCCAGAACAGAGTGGAACAGGACAAGCATATAGGTCAGGCAGTGGGACTCCATCCCTGGCCATTCTCCATCCAGAGGGAATAGGAGGAGCTGATTCCTCTTGCGTTACAATAAACTTTGGAATGAGGTCATGGGACACTTCTCTGCTCCCCTTTCTCATTCCATTTGCATGATGGCAGAAAATCCTACTACTTCTTTCATGAAGTTGACTGTTGAAGACAAGCCAAAGCAGAATATTTGCCGGGACTGGGAGCGGCTGCATACTCCAGCCAAAATAGGGGACCAGTTGAAGGGGAAAGAGACAGTATCTGCAGTAGGACGGAACGGAGCGCCTGGATAACAGTGAGTGGAAAGTGCTGGGTCCCTGAAACTAATTATTAGAGGGTGGTTTTTGAAGGGAGCAATCAGTGCAGTTAGTGAATGAGCAGATAGATAGACACTTGGTTGAAAAGGGAAAAAAAATGGTGAACTAATGCAATGCTATGTTTTGCTTGGATCATTTGGATTTCAGGAGAAGCAGTCGAGCAAGCAAGGTCAGTAGCTGCAAAGGCTAGGAAGACTAAAGAGATTGCAATTGTTGCTGTATATCTCTCAGTGAAAGAAAAGTGTGTACAAGAAATGTGCAAGAAGTTCCTGTTTACTTTTTGTTTGTTTTTTTCTTCCTTTATAGGGATGAGGGCCTGTGGAGCTCAGATGCTGCTGTGTTTCATAACCCTTGCTGTCTTGCCATGTGGTGAGTCTGCCCCCCACCTCCAGAAGCCACATCAGGATTTTCTTTTATTTTTCTTGCAGTGTGGATGCTGAGAAGCTACTGTTCTGCCACTGGCCATGCTGGCTGTGGGATTCTGGGAGTTGTAATCTGAAAAACTATCTTCCTTTGGCTCTGAAAAGGGTTTGAATAGTAGTAGTAGTAGTAATAATAATAATAACAACAACAAGAATAATTATTTGCTATCTCACATTCAATCTATCCACCTGAACTAAATCGTTTAAGAACTACTGTGGTGGACTACCAAGACTTTTCTTATTATCAAACCTAAATGGGTGGGGGAGGGAAGACCCAAGATGTTTCACATTAAGATGAAGGAACTTCCTTTCAAAATTCAAGCAACTACACTGGTAGCCTTCCTATTCAGTCAGTTTCAGCTTCAGAGGAAGTGGGCTGCACTTTGTAGGTGCATCAGATTTGAAAATAAAATAAACCAGTCTTTGGAGCATCTGAAAGAGTACGTGTTTACTTTTAAAATACATTCAGGGATGTTAAAACTGTGTCAAATTATGTAGTATTTTTATAGGAGTTTGCCACTGCCCTAACTCAGAGCTCTTGCATTTTTGAGAATTATACTCACCTCATACTAGAGGTGAGTTTTGCCAGCATAAAGAATGGTTAAAAGCAAGTCAGCTGTGACTACATGTCTGCAGTACAGCCAGGCAGCTGATTAAATCTGACCCTATTTAACTGTTATATTCTGTGAGTTTATCTGTATTACACTGGTTTAAGAGTAATTCTCTTTTCCTATGATATATGTTTTGCAAGAAAACCAGGAATCTCAATGAATGAATTCCTAGCCTTATCACTAAATTATAATTCCCATGATTATTTTCAGGGAGGAAAGTGTTATTCCACTTAAACTGTTATAAACTCAACAGCTGTTTGGAGTATATGTTCACAGAAAGGTATATTATTTCACTGGGTGCTCACAGGCAGAGATTTCTAGCACTATCAGTCAAATGTCATTGTGTATCAATTTCATCTTTTTTTCTAATGTAAGTGCCTAAATATTCTAAAGACAGATTTTGGATGCTAAGCAGGGCCAGCTTTGGCTACTATTTGGATAGGAGACTGCCAATTAATACCAGGTGGTCTAGGCTTCAGGGTTGGCAGTATTTGGCACCTCTGAGCATGAGCAGAGTGCTATCTGTGAAGCAAGGCTTCACCGCAGCAGAGAGTCCCAGTGAAGCAGGAAAAATTCCAGAGGCTCATTAGTTAGGCTTAGAGTACTGATTTACTGCAGTACTCTAAGGCCCTTTTCACACGGCATTTCGAAAGCGAAAGGGCCCCTTGAGCGTCGTGTAAATGTAAGGAGGAGTCCACACGACGCACTCACATTTGTCTGACACTCAAGGGCCTAATGCGGACCACGCACGAATTTTTTTATTTTTGGCTTAAAGCTGAAAATGCTGTGCGGTCGCACATCGCTCCGGGGCCCCGCGCACACTTACCTGGTGTGCAGAGCCTCGGGAGCCGGGCCAGTCGCACTTCCTGTGCAGTGCAGGCTGGGAAAGGTCCCAGGCTGCACTGCAGAAGGAAGAGGCGGGGCGCTCGCACGACCAGGAAGCAGCTGCGGAGCCGAAACAGCAGGGACGCGAAAGCCTTCCTCCTCAGGCTTCTTGTGCTAGCCCCGCACCCCAGCTCCGCGAAAGGGTAAGGTGCGAAAAGGGCTTAAGATAAGGCCTAGGAAAAACAGGCTTGCTTTCCAGCAATTAGACAAAGAGGAAAAACAGAAGATAACGGAGAAAAATCGGGCAGCATCTCCCCTTACAAACAGTATACTGCCAATGGCATGGCAGGTCCAGCTAGGGAGTCTAACTGGCAGTTGGTCAAGGCAAACACCAGCCTTTTTATGCTATCTTGTCACCCTGAAATGTGGGGTGACCCAATCAGTGCTCTGGCGTGTGGCCTTCTCTAATACACAAGACATAGTCATAACAATCCTTCTGGCCTTTGCCTGGCTGTCTGGCCACACTGCCTCTTCTCTCTGCTGTCCACTCATAGGAAAACTTTGTCTGCCCAGCAACACCCTTGACATGTATTTCAGAGGAAGGAACTGGCACAGCCACCTGAGTATTCCTTGTCTAAGAAAACATTTTGGAATTCATGGGCAAGCAACAGGCAGTCTGCAGGCGCATGCACGCGTGTGTGCGCACATACACGCACATACCTAAGGGGTGCTTACAGATGAAACTTTTAGTGTGGAATTGCATTGACTCCTTCATGGAGTTTTACAGGAGGTCCAAATGTCATCGCTTCCATTGCAGCCCTGATCTCATCATTTGTCTCAGCTTCATTTTATTTTTACCTCCTTGTCAGGGGAAATCTGTTATGAAAAAATGGACACAATAGCTGCCTTTTTAATCATGAGTAGAAGGAACCTGGTCCAGAACCTATGTGAGAAAATGTAAGACAAAAGCAGTCATGGGAAAACATGGCAGAAACTTAGAAGCTGAAAATCTTGCCGTCTGGACCTCCATAAGATTTTGTAGGTGAGGCAGAGTGATTGCATGATTAAAACCTCATTTAGAAGAAGCCTTTCCCCTGAGTGCCTTTCCTTAGGGTAGGGTTGGGCCATTTGAGGCCTATGATCTACATGCTATCCTCCAGGTTTCCCTCAGTCCCATCAAATGTTTTCAGTGTTTTTGGTGTGGATGTAAGTTTCACCACTTTTTGAACCCCACTGGAGAGGGTTTTCATTAACCAGCCCCTTTGAAGCTTCAAGACTGCTTCGTCCAGCCAGTTGCAAAATTTACCCTCTCCCATACACTTTCAGTGTTAATTTCAGAACTGGCCAGATGGCTTTATGTGATGCAGATCATCCATTCTGCCCCTTACCTTAACATTTCAAACCAGCTCTGGGAGTATTTAAGTGTAAAAGGGAAATATCACAAGGGGAAGAGGCTGACTTTCCCACCCCACCAGTGTTAATAATTAGCCTCAGAGAGCAGTTTTCACTGGGAATCTAACACCGGAGGTATACAGCTGCTATACATAGAGGTTCCATTTAGAAGTGAAGGCAAATAGATGTTGATAGTCGCTCCTTCCTGCATTAAATTTTCTTATCCTTACATCTAGGACTGAGGCATCTTGATAGGCCTTCACATTACTACAGCACTACTATTCCACTTTAACTGCCATGATGTGATGCTGCGTAATTCTGGGAGTTGTAGATGTTTGGTTAGAGGCACTAGAAAACCTCCCTGGCTAAGAATTCTAAATACCCCGTCCTAAACTGCTAGTTCCATCCCATAGGGTGTTGCCATGAAAATTAAAGTGAAATCATAGTGCTATAATTATGCAGTGTGAAAGAATCCCATGTATTGTGACAGACCATGAGACACCTAGCTGTCTATCTCTGCCTTCAGACTACACACAGAAGAGAAGAGTAATCTCAGCATGTCATTTCCCCTATAATTTATTAAACTTTTCCTCTCACATACAGTTGCTTTAATGTTAAGAAATAGATGTTAGGAGATCTGAGCACAGATTCCTTGCATGACATGTAGCCTTACCTTATCTATGTTACATATTGGACACTTAGAATCATGCAGCTTCTCATAGCCCATAGGTCTGGATCCCTACAGCTTACCAGCAGATGTCAAGCTGTACAAAAAACTAGAGAAATAAAGGCTAGAGATTTTTGCACAAGAGAACAATATGGGTGTCGCAGCAATTCTGGGAAATGCAGTTCCATCTTCTTGAGGTAGGAAAGTCTTCACCACTTAGGCCCTTTTTGCATGGCATTTGCCATGTGAAATGGTGCCTGGAGCATCGTGCAATTGTGAGGAGCGATCTGCACAATGCACTCACAATTGCACGACGCTCCAGGGGCTGGCAGGCACTGATCGAGCACCTTTTCATTTTCGGCTGGAAGCTGAAAATGGTGCACGATTGCACATTGCTCTCAGGCCCCGCGCACACTTACCTGGCATGAGGAGCCTCCAGAGCCACACCGGTCATGCTTCCTGCCCCAGTGCAGCCTGGGAAACTCCCAGGCTGCACTATGGAAGGAAGAGGCAGGTCTCTTGTGCGAGCAGGCAGCTCGTGTGGAGCTAAAGCAGCAGCGACTCGAGAGCCTCTCACCAGAGGCTGCTCGCGTGATCCCCACACCCCAGTGCCGGAAAAAGGTAAGGTGCGGAAAGGGCCTGAGTTGTAACAGTGACCTTACGCTAACGTATGAAAATTTTCATGATGGAAATACTCTTTTCTTCCTTCTGCCTAGATTGGTGTTTTCCTATGGTCACTGTTCAACAAGTACCTCAAGAATCAGTAAAAGCACTAATGCTGCAAAATCTTAAGCAAATGTATCACAGGGCAAATATCAGCAGACTCTGCCAGTGTGATATATAGGATAGCTCCAAGTTCAAGTAATTAGACTTAGGGTTTCCAAAAGCTTTATTTGGTGTCAGAATGCATGGCTCCTGTCATAATGTATTTGCTGGATATGCAGGACAGCCAGTGTAGGAAAGGGTAGACTTTAGTTCAGTGATGTGGACTCAAGTTGACTGACTCAAGTCAGACTTAAGTCTCTTCAGTGACTCGACTTGGACTTGACTTGGCAATAAATGATGCACTGACTCAACTAGACTAGGGACTTGTATATTTTTAGTGACTGATTTGCTGCCCTTGGTTCAGTAACACAATACATTCACCCAGAAACCTTACAACTCTGAACAACACTTCCATCTCTTTTTGTCTACTGGTCACATGACAATCTGTCTCAAGCTGAAAGTGTGGGTGCATTTCTCAGAGGGGGAACAGCAAACGGGTTAGGCAATGGGCTTGATGCAGGCCCCCGCCGCATACCAGAGGAGCCTTCTAAAATGTTTCCTAAGAACAGAAGACAAGACTCACCCCCAGAGTGCAGGGTGCATTTCTCAGAGGGGAACAGCAAATGTGTTAGGATCCTTCCTTCTAAAGCTTTTGAAGCTTCAGTAATAGGGAGTAAGAAGGATCCTATTCCCCACTTCTGAAGCTGCAGAAGGCAAAATCACAAATATGGAGGGTGAACTCTGCTTAAATTGTTAAAACTTACTTTATTGGACTCTGTCCAGAAATTGTGGAATATAGGTTGGGGTATAAACTTGGCTCCCAGACTTAAGACTTGACTTGAAACTTGGAGTAAAAGACTTAAATACATCACTGCTTTGGTTAGACTGCTACACAGTATCAAAAGTCAATTGTTGATTGCAACATTGTATCTGTTTGAAGCTTGTGCTCGTGTGTGTGTGTGTGTGTATTCAAAAGTATCAAATGACTACTTGCTTTATTGCTCCATATTCCTATGTATCCGGGAGGGAGGAGAAGATCAGAGGGGGAAAAAAAAGAAAGCGCCAAAAGGTGTTGTGAGAACTGGAAAGGCTCAGACATGTTCTCAAACAGGAAACATGTTCTGGCTTCAAGGATGAAAGGAAGGTAAACAACTGGAAGTATGGGGATTGTCTAACATTGTGGACTGATGTCTAATTGATGATCCTCTCCAATCACAGCTTTCTGTGCCTAAATTTATAGAAGAAAGCATAAAACCTATGATTATCATGTTTTAGAAACTTTGGGAGAAGTGTGCTGTGTTGCTTGCTTCTCACAAATGAACACTGCTGACTACCTTAGGGTGGAGTTGTGCATTGTGAGTTATTCAGGGTGTGACATTTAGGAACATCAAAGAAACAACTGCACACTTTGGCATTGCCCAGAGTAAAGAAGCATGGGATTTGCAGTCTGTTATAAGCTGTAACATTACAACTTTGCCTACCCTTGCATTTTGTTTCATAGCTAATCTTGACAACTCCTTTCCAAGGCTATTTTGTCGCCCTCCCACTTTCTCAATCAACTTGCCAGCAGTTCAACCTTGTACTGCACCTGTCTGTCTGCACCTGTACTCTTATCACAGTTTGTTACAATAACATTTCTCCATTCCCAGCACATTATTTCCCAGCTGATCCCATCATCTCCTCATAGCACAGTGAAGCACAGTAAAGCATCAAAGCAAAACAGCTACCTAAAAACATGGCAGAGAGAGCAAAGCCAACCTGACAGCCAACTTACAGCTGCCACTTCTTTCTCTCAGTTTATCTCAAAGATGCTACATGATCCCTTTGCATACTGATCCAGACTAACACAGCAATGTCTTTGAACTTACAACTAAATAATCATGCAAATTTTCCATGTGAATTTGGCAGAGCTTGGAAAGTTGCATTTAAAAAGAAAATATAATGATATGCTGATATTATCTCTAATTCAGTGGCGGCTGCCGCTGTGCTGGGAACAAGCCAGTGAAGGGGACAAGAGACAGGTACAGTTTAGAAAGGGAACTGAGATCTGGCTTTGTTGCATATGCTTTTGTCTTTCTCGGTGATGTCATAATTTATATAACAATAATTTAACGATTATTGCCATTGGCACAGTTGTCATTGCTGAACTTGATTGTTAACATGTTCTTAATTAATTAGTTCGAAGTGTTCATTTATAAGCAAATATAGACAAGTAAATTAAATATTCTGTCACCTGTATTATTTCGTAAACTGCTTGATTCCCCCCTTGTAGTGTACTAATAAACTGTTGGATCTAGAGAGGACATTTACACCAGTTGTAATCTGTCTCATTCTCTTTCTTTCTTTCTTTCTTTCTTTCTTTCTTTCTTTCTTTCTTTCTTTCTTTCTTTCTTTCTTTTTTCTTTCTTTGACATGTTCTCTCTGCTGCTGTAACTTCTGATGTAACTTCCTTTACGTATATGCTTTGGATATTCTTTTTTTAAAGTGGAAATGAAAATTTCTCTGATGGAAGCAAAATATGTATGTGTCTAGGAACCAGTGTGGGTAGAGGTTTGAGCACAGGAACAGGATCCTTGAGAACAGGGTGTGAATCCCCCTGCTTGGTCATGGAAACCCAACAGGTAACCTTGAGTAAGTCACATTCTCTCAGGCTCAGAAGGCAAAGGCAAAGTTCCTCTGAACAAATCTTGTGAATAAAACCCCATGATAAATGACTTGAAGTCACACAACACACATAGGGAGAAAGAGGCTCGCCACTTCCTCAATCGGTCTGACCTGACCCAGAACTGCTTGCACCTTAGTCAGATGTGCAGAGATCAAATGATGCTGATAAGCCTGCTGCCTGCTGTCTCTTTTTTTCAGGGGTGCTAAATGCAGATCCAACAGATGATCCAGCAGATGCTTTCGGTGAGCATTCTCTTCTTTTATCAGATTTGTTTCTAGAATCAGGGCCATGCATGTAACAGTGTATTTTTCAGTTTACTGCTACAATTCTTTTAAAAGAATTGATGAATAAAAGAAACCCAGGTTTGCAAGTGTACCTTCTATACAGGCCTAGTTAACCAATGAGCCTGCATTTGCTAGTGCTCTATTTGCAGTGTGGAAGACAGGGTTTAATGACTTGAAGGCACACAACAGCAAAAGTACATGGAATCCATTCTTTAAAGACATCTCTACTACAGATCCCTTTTTTGTTTTATCCTTTCTGTTTTTGTCCATTGTATCTTTGTGCACATTTAGATGCACAAGTACACACACATACTCCATGATAACATTATTTCTTCTACCTCTAGGTGCAGCTGATGCAGCAGAAACAGTAGCAGATAAAACGGGTAAGTGTGATTTTTGCTGCACATGATGGCATGTTGTCTCTAAGGAAGGAATAGACACCTTCTTCTTGAAGCAAGTCAGAAGATTGCTTAGCTGGTTCCTGCTGAAATTGCAGTTTAAATGACAGTGAGTCTTCAGACATATCAAAATTCACCCTAATGTGAAGTTTGTTTTTAAATTTTGAGTTTGTCTTTAAAATGTTAAATGTTTAAAATGTTTAAAATGTTAAAGGTTATTTCAGCATTAGAAGTTGTCAGCATTACTTAACCGTAAGCAGTCATTACAAATACTGCAAAATCTTATGTTAGATGTCAAAAGTGAACAGCACTGCGTGTCAGGCACCAAACATCTGTTAAATATAAGATGCTGTGCTGAAAAGCCATACATGTCAAACCAAGTTCTGCTAAGTATCAAGTGTCAAACATTTTACTGGTGAAAGCAAGAGAGGCACTGATTATCACACAAATATTCAATGACTACTCCTTTATATCTGAGTATTCAGAGAATTTGTGGGACATATTGACACTACACCATGCTGTGGAGCAGGGTTCAGAAGCAGATCCCAGCAATTCATGGTCTAAGTAGGTTTTGTGTTGGGTGCCTCCTCCCACAACTGTGGGATGAGGTTATCCCTCTGCTTCCAACCTGGGATCACTCACGGGAGAAAATTCATTTCTTTTCTGCATTTGCCTTTAAGGGGAACAGCAATGCTATAGCCTATTTTGTACAACATTTTTCTGTTTTAATTCCAGATGATGGTCCAACGACTTCTCCCGGTAAGTTTTCTTTTGGTTGTTATCCTTTCCTGCTCCAATGTGTGTTCCCCAATTCACTCAATATTAATTCCCTTTTATGGCTGAATTTTATTCATTGATCCAGTATCACACTTTCCAGGTGT
The DNA here is from genome assembly GCA_030412105.1 of Cyclura pinguis. NCBI lineage: Eukaryota > Metazoa > Chordata > Lepidosauria > Squamata > Iguanidae > Cyclura > Cyclura pinguis. The sequence goes on from CM059600.1 coordinate 216,524,419, forward strand.
TGGATGGCTTTTAACACAACTTGGGATATAGAATATTTCATTTGTTGACTCATGTATTTATATGTAAAGATCATATCCTGCTTTCCCTTGCCATACTATTCATTTATGGTAGCTTATAACATCCTAAAATAAAACAGTACAGTTAGTGCAGTAGATATGTTCCTGAACATTACTTCTTTAACAGAAAATTTGGTACCAGAGGTAGAACTAATAGGGATAGGTTTCTATATCACAAAAAAGAACAGCAGTTCAACATGTTTCACCAAAGTTTTTTATTCAAAACTAACATTAAGCACATGGGAAATGAAATAACCAGGTCAGGTAAGCCTTGCATAAGCAGACATAAACCTTTCAAGTCTTTTACAGACCTGCTTGAAAATTTCTTCCAAAATGCATCCAGAGATTATTTTTTCTTTCATCTGCCTCCGTTTTTGTTGTGATTTCCATTTTGGTGGGTGCTTATAACTTTGTGTGTGTGTGTTTTTTTTAAACATGATGGAGGAAGCTGGTGAGGCAAGTCAATTTGCTTTCCCCCTTTGCTATTCACTCACATTCAGTAAAAGATGCTAGCGGCAGCTGCTGTTACTTTACTTATTGTAAGTAGGCACACACAACTAGAATAGGATTGGGTGTGTAGTACCCCATTATTTCCTAGCTCAAGCTTTATTGCATTGTTCACTATAGGTCTGCTGCTTCAACCCAGCAATGGAAAGTCTGTTTTTTTAATACCACATTCCCAATTCCAGTGCTGTTAAAAACACACTCACGCTCACATACTTCCAGCTAGATAGAGGACAAGGAGGAAAAGAGGTGGGCAGTAAAAGAGTTTTCCAAATTCTAGAAAGTAGGCAGAAAGGGGGATAGCCAAACTTCTTTGGAATGAATACTCCACATTCTGGCTACCATGACCAGAGGAGGCTTTCTTTCATTCCCACTGAAGAATAGATTTCTGTGGCAGATATCATGTTCCCACACCACTTTGAATTTTAAAGGCTCTAAGGCTGAGCACCTTGATTTGAGATAGGAAACAAACTGGTTAACCGTAAAACTGGAATAGAACCACAAACCAGTTAACTACTTCCAAACTAATAGCAGCGTTATAGATCAACAGATGCTTCCGGACTTACTTCAAGGGCAAGCCAAGATAGAAAGGATTGGAGTAGTGTACCTTGGAGGTAGCCTGACCATGAATGGCTGTGGCCAGGTCAAACTTTTCCAGGAAATAATGCACCTATCAAACAGATAGAGTTGACAAGAGCCACTCCTGGTCACTGTCATTACCTGTTCATTTAAGAGTACCTCTAGATCCAGGGAGAGCATAGCCCACTCTTGACGTCCCCAGATCTTCTGAAAAGTAGACCTTTCATCTCATCCGGATTGAGGGTCATCTTGATTACTGATCACATCGAGAAGCCATATAAGAGAGAGTCAGATAAGGCAAGGGTGGGCAGAAGGCAGACTGAAGTCTGTCAATGGACACTTGGTCACTTTCTGGTTGACCGTCTTCCAACTCCCACTAGTAATTAGGACTCTTATAAATAATGCTGACCTAGACAGAACTTTTTCTGACTCATCATGTTAATTATTATATTTCTGAGTAAGCATACATATTCAGGAAGAATGAACACAGAATATTTCATGCCTTAACCATTAATCATTTTCCACACTTGCCACTTGACCAGTTCTCCAAAGGCAACAAATTTCAGCAGCATACCAATAGCAGTGGCAGCCTCCCAGGTTTTTTTTTTAAACAAGGCATGTGGGAAGCTTGTACCTTACTGTAAATGAAAAGATGCTCCCAGAAGCCTCCTGGAAGCACAAATTTGGGAGAAATGTGGGATATAAATGAATTGAATAAATCTATGCTCCTCGCAAGCCTTATTTTTGAAAGAAATTTCAGGGATATTGCTTCTATGCCACTGAAATTTGGTGGCATGGTAGCAAATTTGGCAGTGTGGATGCAAGTTATAACTCCTGAAACAACAACTAGATTCAAGCTGAGCTGATGTGTCTTGCTCACCATTAGAGGTTGGCCACCCTTGCCTTGAAGGATAATGGGAGCTATTGGCCTCTTGCTTTGTAGGTTTTTTTTTTTAAAAAAAAAAGCCTTTGTGACTCACAGGAATTCTCCCCAACGATAAGTCATCAATTTAAAAGAGTATGAAAGAGCCACCAAGGTATTCACAGTATTGACTGAGTTTTGAGTTTGGATCCCCATTGAGTTTGGATCCCCATTCAGCCATGAAACTCACTGGGTATTCTTGGGTCAGTTACTCTTCCTCAGCTCCAGAGGGAGTAGGAACCTTCCTGAGCTTCTTAGAAGAAGGTTAGTATACATGTAATGAATAAAACCATTCCACATGTTACTTTTGACACAGACATGAATGTCAAGAAAGCCATGTAATAGGTGCTAATAAATTTTGCAAATCAGCATTGTGCTATGTGAATAAGCAGGGGATATGCTTTTTTTGTTTGTTGGAATTAACTTTGCTGCTTATTAAATATTATCTCTATTGTATTTCCCTGTACACCAGAGCCCCAAAGATGATAGTGAAAATTAATATCCAAATGGTTCCTATATTGTTTTCCCAGTAACCCAATAATATTTCTCTGGCAAGTATTAGCAAGACCTGTGGTCTCAAGGGCCTCAGTGGCAACCGTTACGATGAGCTTGCACTATCAGTGCTATCAATGCTGGTGAATAAAAGCAAGGACTGTTGTCTTCTGTATGGTATGCTGTAAAAGTCAGGGCAGTGATATAGAAACTTGACCTTTTCTAACACTAGAGTCCCCCCTTGACCTTGTAGGCAAAATCCAGAGGAAGAGTACATGCCAATGTATTTGTAGATGGCTTAGATCTTTCCAGGCTTTGCCAAATGGCGTATGAATATATCTGTCCCCTGACAGTGTCATTCCAGTGCCGTATTACTATGAATTTCACTAGCTTTCAGTATTTTTGAAGATTAACTCACAAGACAGGGTGAGGTTGGGGCTCCAGGCCCATTCATAGTTGCTCACAGGTGCCGTCCACATACCATTATATAGATACTTCATGAAGATGCTGTAGCAATGTCATTCAGTTATCACCACATCACTCTTCTGATACTACAAAGCTAGTGCTCCATCTACGCCCATTCCTTGAGATATCTTGCCTCAGTAACACATGCCTTGGTTACATCCAGTTTGGATTACTATAATACACTCTTTTTGGCCTGCAGCTAGACTGAGGTTGGTTATAGAAGCATACAGCTCCCTTGCTGAAACAGCTTCACTGACTACCTGTCTGTTTTCGGGCAGAATTCAAAGTGCTAGTTATGACCTATAAATGGCTTAAGTCCAGATTACCTGAAAGCCTGTATATCCCAATATGAACCTACCACAGTTTTACAATCTTTACGGGAGGGCCTTCATGGAGTCCCAACACCATCACAGGTACGGCTGGCAAGGACCCAGGAGAGAGCCTTTGTGGTGGAGCCCTCTGTCAAGGGAGGCTCAATGGGTCTCCTCCCTGTTCTTTTTTTGCTGGCTAGCAAAGACCTTCTTATTTAAATGGTCCTTCAGCTTTTGACTGGTTGGAGTAATGTAATGGGTGTGCTGGCTTTTAATGTGCAAGAGGTTTGATGTGCTTTTAGGTGTTGTAAATTAGTGTTTAGTGGATTGTGTTTAAAGCTTTTAATTTTTTCTTTTTTTTCTTTTTGTATTTCAGAATGTTTTAGCTGTATAGTTTTAACATATGGTGTAAGCCCCTCTGGTCTCATATAGGAGAAAGTGGAATACTAAATACATACAAAAGTGGAATATTAAATACATACATACATACTGCTATTGGTCCACAACTGAACATAAAAAGAACCCTGGTGGATCAGAGCAAAAGTCTATTAATCTAGTTCAAGGGGTGGGCATTTTGTGACCCTCCAGATGTTATTTGTCTGCAACATTTGCCACTCCACAATGCTGGTTAAGGCTGATGGAAGACTTAATCAACATCTGGAGGGCCCAAAGTTTCCCATCCCTTTCCCTCGTAGACCAACCAAATGCCTTGGGGAAGCCTCACAACGTGAAGGCCATGAGGGCTGATAGCCTTTTCCCATTTTCATTTCCCAGTAGCTAGTGTTCAGAAACATGATGCCTCTGATGCCTGAAAGTAGCACATAGTCATCATGATCAGTAGCCATTGGTAGCCTGATCCTACATGAATTCTTTCTAATCCCATTTTAAAGCTGTCTAAAATGATGTTGATCAGCATGTGTTGTAGCAGCAAATTCCACAGTTGAACTATGCATTGCGTAAAGCACTACTTCCTTGCTCCCCCTACCATTCATTGGATGGCCCCAGGTTCTGGTGGCTTCTTCACCCACTTTTCCCTTTGTCTGTATAATTTTACGAATCATTTTAATGCCCTGCCCCACCATTGCCTTTTTCCCTTTTCCTAAACCAAAACTGCTAGCCCTCACCTTTCCATCATATAGGGGGTGCTTCAGGCCCCTGATAGTATTGGTTGCCTTTCTCAACACATCAATCTCATTTTTGAGGCATCATGAGCAAAGTTGAGCAAAGTATTCCAAATACGAATAGGAATCAAATCAAAGTATTCCAAATGATTTGAATAGGCATTTTACAATATCATTTCATTTTCAGCCCCTTTCCTAATTCTTTCTTAACATACAATTCACCTTGTTCACTGCAGCCATACACTGAATTGATCATTTTCCTTGAGGAGTCTATCATGATCCCAGGTTTTTCCACTTATTTTGGTCTATTAGAAGCTGTCCCATGGTCCAACACTAGTTTCCACTTCATATAATTCTACCTTAAATAATTGGTTATTCATTCTTTTAGCAACAAAACTACTATTCCAGCATTCCGGGTTTTCTGCAAAATATTATTTTGTAGTCTGGTTCAGTTGAGTAGAACAGTTTCCTGAAAATAATGCTAGTTCCATGGATTTTCAGAGTGCAAGAGAAAACCATAGCAATTATTACAAGCCAGTCTCAATTTTTGTAAGTATGTTGCGTTGGAAAATGTCTATCTGGTTTTAATATGATTTCTTGGCAGCCACTTTTGGTGAATCTTCCTCCAAATGTACCTCACAAAGCCCAGAAAGGTCAGTAGGATTAGTATTTTTCTTCTTTCTTCCAGCTTGCCATGAGGAGCAATTTCCATGCACACGTCTGTACTCTGTACGCAAGCCTGTGAAGCAATGCATCAGTTACTTATGTGTTACCAGGTAAGGGGGAAGAGCCAAATGGTTTGTGGATTCTGTATCAAAAAAACCTATAGTCTATGATCAGATTACATTACTTTCTGTTTCAGTTTATTGCTCATTAACCAATCAGTTTTTTTTCCTGGATACACAACAAAACTCCAAACAAAACACAGAATGAGCAACAGAATACTCAAAAATCAGTCTTAAACTAAGTAAATTCAAACTGTAGATGATCACTTTTAGGGGGACATGCACATTTCAAATCTTGCCTGTCATTTTTCATCACTGTTAAATCAATAGCAGCAGGTCAGAAGGGAGAGGGTCTAGCAAGGTGGAAAGTGGGCAAAATGACATCATGCTTAAACCAGGCCCAAGCCAAAGTGGCTTTTCTTTAGAGGAAACTGCCAATATTATAGACTGTGAAGATCTTGTGAAACTCTTGCTTCAACATCAGAGAATGTGGGCACGATCAGCCACCTGTACATGCTCCAGGCCAAGAGAAACTAAGCTCCACAGGACTAAAAGGCTTTTGAAGAGTAAAGGAATTTTCAGCAGTTGAATGCTGTACTAACAGGTTTGAGTTTGGCCTGGGCAGGATTTGGGAAACCAGGCTACATATACTCCAAATTGAAATCCGTTGGTGGAACAAAACAGGCCCTAGTGCCTCTGTATAACTCACCTGGTCGTTCCTGCTTCCTTTCATGACGGACACTTGTGCTGCTTTCCTTGGTTTGCTGAATCCCACCCTTCGAGTGTTCCTTTGTGTTCAACCTCAACTTCTCCTCAAAACTGTGCATTCTGGATTGGTGTGATAGCCAGGTGACAGCACAGCATGCTCTGGGGCTTGACCAGTTCCTAACCGTCCCTTTAGTTTCCTCTGTCCCCTTACTGAGGGACCAGTCTGGACTAAAGCAGCTCCAGAAACATTAAATGTCTGTGTATCATTTGCTGGAGAGTGCAAGAAGCAGCTTGAACTTGCATTGATGTTCTACTGGTGTGTTTCCTATGGACAGCTGGTTGTTCACTGTGTTAACAGAATGCTGGACTAGATGGCCCTTGGTTTGATCTAGAAGGTCTCTTGTTATATTCTTATATCCCTCTGTTTCTGCACTCTAAATTTTACTTGTTGCTTTTCCTCCTATAGTGTGTTGGGTTGGGCCTGACTAGCAAACTTTGAGGACCTGTTAACACTGTGAATTTATTTAATGTATTTTTAAAGCTATCCAAGTTGAAAACCTGACATTTTGTTGCAATACATAACATAATTTAACTATGCATTGTGTGAATAAGTACTTTCTTATTCTTGTCTGTAGTCTCCCCCCTGCCTCTTCCACAACATTCTTTCACTGCTTTTTTACTCCAAAATACTCACCTTGAGCCCAGCCTGTTTTCCTGAAAAATAATTTTGATTTCATTTACCTAGATTTGTATGTTACATCTAAGTAGGTCTTAAGGTTGCCTCTTTATTAGCAAGGAAATCTGCACATGTCATTTGTCTATATCAGTTTTAGGATCTCAAGGGCTTGTGTTTCTATTTTCTCCCCACACCCCAATTATTGACAGCATCCGTCGGACTTACATGATAAATAAGGAGATCTGCTCTCGTATTGTTTGCAAAGAGGATGAAGCCATGCAGGGTGAGTGAAGATGACAAGAGGGATTGTGAGTGAACATGCTGGCTGGGGAATTCTGAGAACTGTAGTCCAAAAAAAAGTAACATTTCCAAACCACAGAAAGACCAGAAGAATGTAAAGTACTAACTAAAGCTAGCTGTTCATCAGGGAACACTCACTTCAAACCTTTCCTCTGCTTTGAATTTGCTAAATAGCCTTAGAGGCCAGCCTCCATTTCTTGGCCCTGGTTGCTCATCTGTTGTGTAATACAATGGTACCTTGCAAGGCTGTGTAAGGATTACAGGGATCATGGATGTGAAGAGACCAGATCATTGAAAAGCTTTATGTAGATGATGATGAGAACGTTACTGCTAAAATAACCTATTGTTCTTTGAGGGCAGAGGGACAAATACCCTCGCTTATAAATGTATCTCTAGTTTACATTTAGTTGTCTCCCAAATAATCTTGCAACTGGAGTAACTGTGATACTATACTTGACATGTATGGATGCAAATTTGGCCACGTCTGCCAATTTGCAGGATATGAGTGACATTCTGCTTGTATTGCCCCCACTGCTTTTTTTTTAAAAAAAGGAAAACTGCTTTGGAAATGAGATAATTTAGAATGGCAAAGTAGTGCAGGAGGAAAGGAGGTTCTTCACCCCCCCTCGTTTTTTTCAATCCAGTTGCTATTCCCAACAAATACACGCCCACTGAATCAATGGTTGTTTCAATGTTAACTTAAGAAGTACAGTTCTACCTCCACATTTGCTGCAAGTTTGACGTTCACAAATTTGATTATTTGTGAGCATGCATGCGTCCCTCCCCATTCTCTTCTTCCCGTTCCCATGCATTTTGTCCCAGTGCAAAGACCTTCCCATGCAAAATGGAAGGGAAAGTGGGGTGGAGGAAAACTTGCATAAGACTTTGTTTCCTTCCTCTGGTGCTCCCCCTGCTATTCCTATGCATTCTGCCCTGGCATAGAGAACTTGGGTCAAGGCAAAATGGAAAAGAATGGGAGGAAGGCTTATGCGAGTTTTCAGCGCTAGAGCAAAATGCATAGGAATGGCGGGGGAGCTCTGGAGGGGGAAAGGAAGGCTGGTGTGAACCTTCCCCCACTGCCCATTCTCTTCCCTTTTGCATGGGAATGGGAAGGAGGAAGCCCTGGAAGGGAATGGGAGTTATTTGTGGTTTTTCCACCTTCAGGAGGGATCTGCACCCTGAACCCTCATGAAAGCAGACAGACAACTGTATGTCTACTTTGGATTGGCGATTGGATTTATGCTCTTGTCTCTGCACACCACCTCTTCCCCTTGCAGGGTTCCCAAAAGGTGTGATTGTAATGTGGCACTAAATAGTAGGTACCCCTGGCATGGCCATCACCCCATTCCCTAATTCAGTCATGACTGAATTCAATTATCTTTGCAGATATCATGGTAACAGCAAGCAAACAGTGTAGTGTAATAGTCTGAGCATAAGACTATGTCTATGGAGACCAGGGTTTGAATCTCTGCTGGGCCATGGAGACCCACTGGGTTACTTTGGGGAAGTCAAACTGTCTCAACCTCAAAGGAAGGCAAAGGCAAATCTGCTTCTGAACAATTCTTGCCAAGAAAATCCCATGATAGGTTTACCTTAGGGTTGCTCTAAGTTGGAAAATACTTGAAGGCACACAACAACAATAACAACAGCAAGCTTAGCTGCAGTTTGAAAAATTGGTCCTGGATGGTATATGACACCTGAAAGGTTGCAGAAAATAACTAAAAATGGAAATGAAAGATGTTGGAAATGTGATGAAAAGGTGGGGTCGTTTTTTCGTATGTGGTGGACCTGTAAGATAGCAAGGAAATTTTGGAAGGAAATACATGATGAAATTCAAAGAATTTACAGTTTAAATTTTGAAATGAAGCCAGAGTTTTATTAGTTAAATATGTTAGGGCAACAAAGAGAGATAAGATGTCACCAGAAGACATTGTTATATTTGATAACTGCTGCAAGATTGACATATGCACAATATCAGAAAGAAAGGAACTATGTTGATATAAAACAATGGAAATTAAAAGTACTGGATATGATAGAGATAGAAAAGCTGACATTTTCATTGAAAAATAAGCCTATCCAGAACTTTGAAAGGGAATGGGGAGAAGTCTTGAATTGGATAAAGATATAGTATAAGAAAAGAAAAAAAAAGAATAAAGCAAGATTTTATGTAATGCAAGGCAACAATGTGATAAGGCAATGTAACAAAGCAGCAGTGTAACAATGTAAGATGCAACAATGTAAGATTATCTTTTAAATAGAAATTATGTATGAATAGAATGTAAACAAGCAGACTCAACTGGAAAAAAGAAAAAAGCTTGGAAATGGGGAAGGTTTTTTTTATTTTCATCTTAAACCTTAATAAAAATATATAAAAAGAAAAAAAGAAAAATTGGTCCTCTTCCCATCCCTCTCTCTCTGGTTTGTCTCTAGATGAGATCTGCCGCCAGATGGCTGGTCTGCCCCCACGCCGCCTTCGCCGCTCTGGTCATCCCCGAGGCCCACTTTGCCAGCGGTCTCAGAAGCAACAGCAGAAGGTTCTTGATGCCCAGTGAGCAAGAAATTATAAGAAAGACAAAGAGGAGAAGGAGCCACCAAATAGTTCCACTGATGACAACCCAACATAGGTTTGCCTTCTTCCTAAAACCTCTCGTGTAGGGAGGTGCTCCACTGCAAGGTGCTTCCCTGCCTGCATCTCACTGGTGGCACTTAATGTCACCTTTGAGATGGGATGCTGGCACTGTCCTGTGTTCTCGCTTCTGCATAACACTTGCCTCAGGGCTGCTTATATAAGCCCTGTTCTCACACCTACCTTAACATATACATACATATGTGTATACACAACTGGTGGAGCAAGGGCTCATGCCTGTTCTGCCCCAGTAGTTGGCTTGCATCTGCGCACTCCAGAGCCAGTTTGCCTACAGACAGTGACTGCCACTCATGTGAAACACACACACACACACACACACACACACACACAAAGAGTCCAAACTGTGTAAAGCTGGTAATCCACAATTCTCTGTAGAATCAAGGGGTGAAAGGTCTGATATTGGACTTAGCAAGCACAAATAGTACTGTACTTCTATGTCTTATGCACATGAATGAACCAGCCTGAAAGTACGGTGGTCAGAATCCCACCAGCCAATCTCCTAAGGAGTAAATGTGCCCTAAACCATATGCGGATAAGACTAAAACAAAATATCCTTGCTTCCACAATGAGATGAGGATGGAGGCACAGCATACTGATGGGTTGGGAATTGCTCAAATCCATTTTTGCTTTTTTTTTTTAAATCTATTTTTTCAATGGGAGGGGAGCCTCACAATTTTGCACAAACCACTTAAACCCTTGAGAAATAAGCAGCATCCACCTGATAAGTCTGTTTAAGACAGATTCTCCACAGAAATGCAAAAGGAGACTGGTCTGCTGAGAAGAGATTGAAGAGGCTGCACATTAAAGTCTGATTGAACTTGCACAAGAGAGAACTGCAGTAGAAAAACAAGAGTAAGAATGCATTATGACCTCTGTGTATGCATGCAGTATGTATGGGTCTCTCACAGTGCATTCTAAATTGAGGCATCCAGGTGCTGTACATTTCTCCATAGATTGATTTTGTTAGATCTTTAGTGATTTCCCATCTGAGCCACTGAGAGTGACCACCACATACTTTTTTTGTTGGGAGAGACAAGTCAAGGAGTGTGTGGGAAGAAAACTCTTAACTATGTCAGAGTAAACAGATGTTGTTGCTGCCATCCACACTGCCAGCTCACGTAGGGCATAGGTATTAGGTTAATCTCAAACCAAGTTGTAAAGTGATAGTTCAGACTCTGGGAGCGTAAAGGATACTTGCAAATATTCTTGTCCATGGTTGAGAAATGGCATCTTAAGACATCAAGATATATTGTCAAGAAAATGATCACCCACAATGAGATTTTTTTAATTGTATTTCGGGATTTTTTTTTAACAAAAAAAAATTGTGCTTGCACAAGAAAGTGGGCTTTATGCTCAAATGTGCAAAGACTGAATATTTCTTACAGAAACTGTCTTTTGCTCAAAATATAATTTTCTCTGCTAAAAATGATGCTTTTTGCACAATTTATGCATGAGTTTTTTCTTCCAAGGGGTTTGTACCAATAACTTAAGTGGGGGAAAAAAGTCCAGAAGTTTAAATAATTTTTGAAAAATGCAACCCTCCTCACCTTCCTGTAATCTCAACCATCAGAGAAAGAAGTTTTGCACTTGGTTGTGAGAATGGAATATATGAAGATTGACATCTGTGACCTTCCCTCCACAGTGATGCCAAGTCCTGCTTATAGTAACTAGTAGTAGCTCTGGCATACACCTTCTAATACCACCAGTCAAAAGGTACTGTGTGGTTATGTGGTTTTTCTGTCCTTGATGGATTATTTTGTTGCAAGAAAAAGGACAGAAAAAAATGGAAGGTGGCAAACAGAAGAAAATATTGTGTACATCCCCATCCATGATATAGGGTGACTGCACAAGAAGAGCTTCAGGTGAAAGCACCCCTAGTAGCAGGCTACCTTAACTGATGTCTCATAGCTAGAAATGGACAGTTATTTGCAAAAGTGTTCAAGGGGGTATCATAGAGCCTTCACTAATGATGGCATGCACAGGTCACTTACTGTATTCCTTCATTGTCTTTGTCTAGATTAAAAAAAAGGAAATTATAGTTGGTTAGATGAGAGAGAACTGAGGGACAGAAACAATAAGTTACCCATGCATAATGCATAATGATGATTTTTTTTTTTGCACAGGAACGCCAAGGGTGCATTATCTGAATCAAAACTATTGGTACATCTATTTCAGTGTTGACTTAGTCTGTCTCTCCAAGGCTGTTCCCCCCTCCCCTGCAAGACTTGCTAAGCTCTTGAACAGAGACTGAATATAGGCCTTCAGAATGTGATTTGTCACTACACAGTGGCCCTTCCCCAATTTCAGATGTTGGGTGGGGGAGAAAACAATTCTTTGTCTCCAGTCATAACACATCTTAAAGTGAAGCTCTTCGTTTACTTCTTGGGAGGTTTAGAATTCCTTTGCAAAAGCCCTTCCCCTCTTTCATACATTGCAGTGGTGATAGTCCCTTTCATTTTTAAAAAGCAGAGAAAGCTTAACAATATTTGTTTTATAATTCAGGCACCTGTGTTTTGCCTGATGGCTTCTTTTCTTCATCTCCTTTTCCAAATCCCTATCTAACATGGATCAGTATTGACCCTTGTTGCCATCTGATGCTGGACACTTAAATCTGTATATACTGTGTTGCACTCATCCGAGAGCACCTGAACAACAATATAAAGAATTTCTGTATGCTTAGTACTCTGTAAAACATTCCTTATCCAGTTGTTCCAATATGAACTGCTTGCAGTAGATATCACTGCGTTGAGCCTTGTGTGAAAAGAAGCCCTTCAACCTAATCCAGAACATAAAAGTATGTTAAAATCAGCTATGTTAGTGTGGGCAACTTTGGTGTCTGCGGTTTAGCTGGAGCTCAGTCCACTAGGATGTTCCTTTCCACTGGTCAATCTCATGCTGAACATGAGCAATGCTGGAAGATTAGCAATCCAGATTCTCTGACTGCATAAGAGAATTCTCTTGGCTTGTGCCATGTGGCTGTCTGTGCTGGTAGTTTTATACAGGGTGAACAGTTAGGTTCAGGATAACAGATATGCAAGATCTGTGGCTATCCAGACACCTGAATAGCAGGAAATGAATATTTGAATGCTATTCTGCTGTGATAAATGTGCATTTGACTTTAAGTGGGGCAAATACTGCTAATAACTGTTACAAGCATAGATTGCTCCTAGCTGTCTCTAGACAGAACCAAAAAAATTGTGACATGCACAATTTTTAAAAATTTCCATATTGATAAGAGCAAGAAAAGTATTGCCCTGTTGAAGGAAAGTAAGAATGTCAGAGAGAAGCCAGCCCTACCATCCATCCCTGTGAAACATGGGGCAGGTAGAATTCTAGCAGAGTCAGAAGTATTTTCAGACAGTAAAAGGGGGATGTGACATTTGCTCTTTTTGATGCAATCACTGATCTTGCAAATGTTCTTAATACAAGAGTAGATAAACCCTGGGAGTTCAGGTGCCATTTTTATGGCCACACCAGATCCTCCAGATGAAAACAAATGGGACCTGAAGATCATAGAGTAGACTCTCCATATCTTCAGGGGTTCTGTTCCAGGACACCCCCCTCCCACAAATCGGAAAGAACCAGGAAAGCTTGTGTCCCATATTATTAAATGGTGGCAACGTATGCATGGAGACCTCAGTGCATGTGCATGCACATCTCCACCATTTTAGGTATAAGATGGAGTGCTCCGCAGTAGTTTAATTCACAGATATGGAGGTTGCTTATATGGAGGATCCACTTTATATTCTTTTAAATCTGTTTTTAAAAAACATTTTTGGAATGTGGGATGCCACACATTGGTTAGCATCCTGTTAGTGGCAAATGCAGATGTAAATCCACCAATGGTTGTATATGTATTGTGGGGGGCAGTATGGAGGTTAGTCTTCTCTTCCAACGATCAGAGCCCCAACTGGGCTTACTATTTAGCTGCTAAAATTAAACATGAGCGTTTTGTGACTGGGGGATAGTGACTGAGCAGATCAGATAAGTATCTGGCTATATTCCTGTACCCAGATTACATTGCCTTCTGAGACATCTGGAGGATCCTGGTAGATCTCTGCAATTGGTGTCATCATTCCATGTCTGCCTATGGGGGTATAGTCAGCTGTTTCTTCAATGGCCCTGCTTTCCACCAGCCATGGAATGGCTGTGGGGATGGGGCTGCAGAAGCTAAATGGCTCATCCAAGGGATGTTGACTGGGCAAACATGCTGTAGTTCTGCATGCAGAAATATCACATTATGCTATCCATAATACAGGATCTTGGCCCATGTTTTAGAGCAGACTTCTACCCTCCCCACCAGATATGTGATACTCCCGGAGCTTATTTTTGTAGGGATATATATACATATATTGGCTTCATGGGGGGAGGGTTCCAAAGGGCTGTAAAAGTGGCATAAGGTACAACATGGTTTCCTCCTCTGCTTGTCAGGGTTGTGCCTCACACATCACTTGGCTTGAAGAAGTAGGATGCAGTCATGGGGCACATCAGGTTGCCACAAGATACTAGTAAATGGTAATAGCTGTCTTCATGATGCAACTGTATTAGTGTGAACTAGCTTCATGCAAATTACATGGAAGGATCCCCTTTAGAAAGTGAGGGTGCTATTAAGGGTTCTAGCAAGTTCACGCAATACAGGTATGACAATCTGTCTCGTCACTTGACAATTCTTAACTGAAAGTGTCTGTGGTTTCTATTGAAAACTACTGTTTGAGTTATCATCAGGTGATAGAAGGGTATATTTTTGACAACTCATTCCCACATGCATTCCAGTTCTAGAGTCTAGAGTCAGTAGATGATGAACATCTATACATGAAGGAGCCTGTAAATACTATATTATAGACCAATTTATCAGTAGGAGTCCTAGCCTTTAGAAAGAAGTAGCATCAGCTGTCTCCTTTAGTAGTGCTGATGGGCAGTAATTAAATAGTTGAAACTTTTCCTGTCATATTAGTCTTTTTCACACTACACATTTATATCACTATGATTCCACTTTAGCTGCCATGGCAGCGTCTTGTGGAATCCCGGGATTTGCAGTTTAGGGAGGAGCATTTAAGAATTCACAGCCATTCCTCTGGTGCCTTTGACCAAACTACAAACCCTGGGATTCCATAGGAGGCAGCCACAGTAGTAACAGTGAAATCATAGTGTTGTAGTTGACCTTTATTGGCGTGTCCCTCTAGGTGTATGTGGGGCAATTTTGACAACTCCCCCCCCTTTAATTCCTAGAGAGACCTTTTTTCCAACAGGAAATTAATCAAAAGTAGGCTTCCAGGGTCACTTTTAGTTGGAAGGAAGATTTCCAGTGGACCTAAAATGGTCCGGGGGGGGGGTATGCCCAAATGGGCTTGTGCAGCTCTCTGAGGTCCCCTGGGGTGATCAATACAACCGTCTCATCCCCATCAGTGGCCTACCACTATTATAAAGAAGATGTGCCTACTTCTCTCTCTTTCTCTCTCTCTCCCCCTTATACAGAGATCGTCTGGGCACACATCAGAGACATTTTTATAGCAATTTAAAATCTGTTCAAAATGCTAACAACAGAATCAAATGTAAACACATATGAATGTATTCCATAGTTATTGTACAACATATAGATATGTAGAACTCACACCCACACATTCTGAGAAAATGCAAGATATTCCTCATGCTGCTTTACTCCCATACTTTATGAAGGGTTGTGGAATGGAATTCCTAGAAAAATTACTACATGAATAAACTTTATACTTTTTTTTTGAATATATACACCAGTATATTAAAAGACAAACTGAATTTCTATTACTCTTGTACCTGTGCATATTCTGGTCTGTATCTCTTTCTTCCATCTGGATTTGCCTTCATAGCATGAACAGTTATAATCCAAAGATCTCGAATGTGGGAAAGCTTTCCCCACACCAGTCTGCGAGCTCCAGAAAACCACAGCCTTTGGAAGCCCTGGTATTTACATTGGACAGTGACAAACTTGGCACTATGACAATAGTCACTTTAAAAACCTTAGAAGCCTTGGGAAGTTGTAAAGGAGCCACCACTCTTCAGTTAGCTTGACAGACAAGACCTTCTGGAGGTCAGATACCATCCTGGTGATAGCAAGGCAGCATCCTTCCCCTTTTCACTGTCTTCCTCCCTTCCCCAGCTGAAAACCAGTGAGTCATTCGGTAACCCCCATGGGATCAGGGTGGCTGTTCTGGGGCTTCCCTCACCCTGTTTTCACCTGGTGTGTCTCTCTTCCTGATTCAGAGCTCTACTACCTGATTGTCTGCTTCTTTTAATCTGGAACTTGTAAGAAAACCCAGTCATTTTAATAATCTATTCAGACAGAAATTTTAGCTCTGGAAAATAAGACATGTCCTGGAAAAGGACAAGGTAACAAGAAAGCCAGTGTGATGTAGTGGTTTGAACGTAAGACTACAACTCTGGAGGTGAGATTTTGAATCAGCACTCAACCATAGAAACCCAGTGGGTGACCTTGGGCAAGTCACATTCTCTGAGATGGCAAAGGCACTCCCCTCAACAAATCTTGCCAAGAAAACCTTGTGATAGGTTCACCTTAGGATTATGTTGGAAACTACCTGAAGTCATACAACAAATGGTAATCCTAATCATCCTTAGATCCATGCCATAAACAAGCTTCACTGGCAGATTTTAGCAGCTCATTCTGTTGGAAATCCACAAAAGTATACCAGACTGATTCTTGCCTGTTTAGTTATGAACCCTAACACAAATCCAAGCTTGGAATGTTTTCTGCCCTGACTTTCAAGAAAGAGATATTGAACTGTGATATTAAGGCTTGCCAAGAGGTCTTCCACATAGATTCCACTTGTGCCTCCCCCTCCTCTTCCCCATTCTTCTCTTTGTGGCTGTTGATGTTACCATGAGTTTAAGTGATTTCTCACTACTCTTGTCCCTTCATTGTAATTACTTAGGAATGCTGTGATTATTAAAAGTCAACATGGGTTTCTCAAAAACAAGTCATGACAGACTAATCTTATCTCTTTTTATGACAGAGTTACAAGCTTGATAGATGAAGGGAATGCTGTGGATGTAGCATTTCTTGACTTCAGTTAAGTCTTTGACTAAGTTCCCCATGATATCCTTTCGAAGAAGCTAGTAAAATGTGGGCTAGACAAGACTACTGTCAGGTGGATCTGTAATTGGTTGAGTGACGGAATCTAATGGGTGCTCACCAATGGCTGCTTTTCATCCTGGAGAGAAGTGACTAGTGGGGTACCCCAGGGCTCTGTCCTGGACCCAGTGCCGTTCAACATCTTTATCAGTGACTTGGATGAAGGAATAGAGGGCATGCTGACCAAGTTTGCAGATGATACCAAATTGGGAGGGGTTGCTAATATCCCAGAGGACAGGATCAAAATTCAAAATGACCCTGACAGATTGGAGAGCTGGGGCAAAGCTAACAAAATGAATTTCAACAGAGAGAAATATAAGGTCCTACACTTCGGCAGAAAGAATGAAATGCACAAATATAGGATGGGGGGGGCAAGTAGCTGTACATGTGAAAGAGATCTAGGACTCTTAGTAGACCACAAGCTGAACAGGAGTCAGTAGTGTGATGCTGCAGCCAAGAAAACCAACGTGATTCTTGGTTGCATCAATAGGAGTATGGTGTCTAGATCAAGGAAAGTAATAGTACCATTCTATTCTGCTTTGGTCAGACTCATTTGGAGTACTGTGTCCAGTTCTGGGCACCTCATTTCAAGAAGGATATTGACAAGCTGAAACATGTCCGGAGGAGGGTGACCAAAATGGTGAAGGGTCTGGAAGCCATGCTCTATGAGAAATGGCTTAGGGAGCTGGTATATTTAGTCTGTAGAAGAGAAGGTTAAGGGGGGACATGATAACCATGTTTAAATATTTAAAAGAATATCATATCAATGAGGGAACAGGTTTGTTTTTCACTGCCCCATAGACTAGAACATGGAGCAATGGATTCAAACTACAAGAACAGAGGTTCCACCTAAACCTCAGGAAGAACTTCCTAATGGTCAGAGCTGTCCAGCAGTGGAATATGCTGCCTGGGAATGTGGTGGAGTCTCCTTCTTTGGAGGTTTTTAAGCAGAGGCTAGATGGCCATCTCTTGGGAATGCTTTGATGTGTGTTCCTGCATAGTAGAGGGTTGGATTGGATGGCCACTGTGATCTCTTTCAGCTTTATTATTCTGTGAATCTCTGAGTTTGTTCCTTTGGTGTTTGAGACTTTCACATTGCCTGACTTGGGATCATTTAAACATAATTAGGTTTTGCCCCCTTCACAGCCAATTAACTTTGTTAGCCAAACTAGAAAAGATCCCATCTGATCTTGGAAGCTAGGCAGGGTCAGGACTAGCTAGCACTTGAATGTGAGATTGCTGAGTAATATAGGCACTATATTTTATACAGCTATATTTTAAAAGAAGGCAATGGTAAGCCACCTCTGATTACTCTTTGCCTTAAAAAATGCTATGAAATTCATGGGGTTGCCATTAATTGTCAGACTGACAATACCAACATACATATAAAAAACAGTGAGGAAATGAAAGGTTAAAATGTACATTAACATAATTATCAGACCTTCAATTACTTATTGTCTAGTAAATTTGAAACTCTTAAACTGGAGCTTCCTGTCCATAAGCATCTTTGATCTTAGACATTATTGGTCTCTTTTGCTTGTAAGGTAGAGTTTAGACTATGACTAAAAATTACACTATGTTTGGTACAGTTTCTTGATGATGATGAAGAAGAAAATCAAAATGAGGCCTAGGAACAGATAACCTTTCCTCTTCAAGATGTGGTAAATGTTCTTTCAGAAGTACTAGAGCTGCTCATAGGCCATTATTCTCAGTTCTCCTTCTTTTCCCTTTCCCAAAATTCTCAAGAGGAAATAATCTTTACAAAAGAACTGAAAGGAAGTGTTGATTTTCCTACTGGGAGTCAGAGAAGAATGGTTTATTTGGTTCCTTCTAGCTCAGGGCTGGGTAATTTCTGCAATTGGGCAACCTTTCAGTAGTACTGAACTATAGATGCCATCATCCCTCATCATTGGCCATGCTGCCTAGGACTAATGGGATTTGCAGTCCAAAAATATCTGAGGCCCACAGGGTATACATCTTGAATATGATTTTAAGGAACATCTTTCAGAAGGCAGATGGCATGAACAAAGTATAGTGCTAAGCTGCTCCCCTCTCTTTCTAGTCTTCCTAGCTGAATCCAAGCTGCAGAATGTACTGCTGGGGGGTGAAGACCTCTGATTGCAGAAGATCATAGCGTCCAACAGCAAGTGAGAAGAGACCTACTGCTTCTTCCACATGACCTTTCTACTATAAAAAAGAGTTAGACGTCTCCATTCTGACTGTTGCTGCACCCTATCTTCATTATTTTGTGTTCATGGGATAGAAACAGAGAAGCAGGTGCTGGAAAGCAACACACATAGAAAGCACTCCCTCATCATTCAGTATTATGGATGTTTTCAAATTCCCAACCACATTGCCACAGGTGAAAGAATATGCAGCAGGTGGAGACCTGTGGAACTAGTATAAGAATTTTTTTAAAAAATTCTTGGATTTTATGGTGAAGGAAGGCCAAAGAGGGCCTAACACCACCACTTATTGATGGCTAAAAAAACAATGTTAAAACAATAAAAAGAATATCTGTATATTCCAGAAATATTTATTCAGAACTAACAATGTGCACATATGAAATGAAACAACCAGGTCAGGTCAGCTTGCATAAATAAACAAAACCTTCTAGAGACCACTTAAAGACCACACTTTTTGATGATTTCAGTTTTGGTGCCCCACTGTATAAACCAATACAATACGATAACAAGCAATTGTTGTGTTTAGGGGTTTTGTAAAGATTATCTCTTTTTCTTTTCTTGTTTATCTACTGTATGTTTCTATATTGTCAATAATAAAAAGAATTTTAAAAACCCCTCCAGCTAAGCAGAGGGAAAGGAAGAGGAAAGGGGGATGAGTTGGCATAAAAATATTTGTTAAAAGGAGTTTCACTGTACCAGGGTTTGTTAACTGAGTTATGCCTGTATCACTAAATTATAGTCTTTTAAAAAGTGTCAAATGGCAGATAATACTAGAGTGTTACTTTGGTGCATAGTCCGAGCCCGAGGTCTACGGAATATAATTTTATATCAAAGAATTGGCCATTCCAAACTGCTCCCCGCCACGTGCTTGCGAGGCCCCCGGACAAGCACGCACACGGACATGGCCGAACAAGCTGAAAAATACAAAACAAATCCAGGCAGGCCAGCAATTTTCCGGCACGCAGCTTCAGGAGACCTCTAGGCAAGTACACTTTAAAACTACATTAAGTATGTACAAGGTATACAGAGGATTCTCTGCCCCGAACAGGCAGCTTGACGAGATTAGCGCTTCTGACTACTCAACTGTCAAGCACTCTCCATTTGCATACTGTCTGCGCTATTGACAGCGCCGTCAAAATCCAAATCATGCTAAATACTGACCTTTTGGAGGCTTTGTCTCCAACCTGAAACCCATTGTTTTCCCCGGGAACGGACTACCCTACAGGCACATTTTCCCCTATAAGAACCCCTGATTTTGAGCGCTTCTTCGGATCGCTCTTGGCTTCCATACCACCTTGCTGCCGCTCCGCTCGCCGAGCCTTCCCCTCAGCTTCCACGTGCTGAGAACCTCTGCTCCTACAGACCTTCTTCAGACCACCCAGGCTACAGGATCAGGTGTCGTATTTCCCCAAAAACTCCCTCTTAAAATCCCCTATCTACTTTCCTCCCTTTATTTTCTTAGGTCTGTGTGTGTGTGAGTACGCAAGTACGCAGTATTTCTTAGTTCCGTGTGAGTGAGCACGCAAGTGCACTGTGACTTTACAAATAAAAGAACTAAATTGGAGCTTTATTGTGTTGTGATCTTGACTCGGCCTGACCCCGTAAACATTGGGTAAAAGATCCTGCTAGGTTACCCTGCCTCTCGTAGTGCTATAGCTTGTGCTCTGGTTAATTCCCATTCCCCATTATTTGGAGCACATTGAGGTGTCCCCCATGGGACCCCAGAAATCAGGGTAACAAGAGGTCATTTGGTTTGATCCTTAAGGAGAACTTTTAAGCCACCTATAGGAATTCCCCTATCAGCCAAAAACAAAGAAAATTTTATTTATTTAATTTTATATTCTAGTTTTTTCCCAGTGGGGCCTAAATACCCTAATGGTAACAGATCCCATCTGAGCTTGGAAACTAGGTTAGTACTTGGAAAGGAGACCACCAAGGAATACCAGTTGTATTTTAGAGGAAGGAATTGGCAAAATCACCTCTCAGTATTCTTAAGAAAATGAATGAAAATGAATCTTGTGGGTTCAGCATCCTGCCTTTCTATGAAAAAGTTAAGATACTTCCCCATGCCTCTGTGTCTGCTCTCTGGGGGTTGTGCTAGGTAGTTTATTTCATTTACTTAAGATATTTCTGTATCACCTTCCAGCCCACAAGGTTGTGCTGTTCTCTTCCCCTCCCTTCTTTTGCCATAACTCAGGCATGCTTCTTCTTTCTCTCATCCCTCCGTTTCACTTGTCTTGACCATGAATAGGTCCAGCAGATGGAAGGTGAGATATTTGCTAGGTAGCAGTGGGGCAGCAGAAGAGACAACAGACCCAGAGAAAGGTAAGAATGGAAGGTGTGACTGAGAAAGAAGCGCTGCAGCAAAATGGATAGGGATGAACCCATTCTCTTTTGACAGCATGTTGAACCTGAACAGGAAGCTTCTGATGCTTAATGAAGTTGCAGTTACTGGATTTCACTAAACTGGCTTTAACCATTGATATGGTGGAAGGCACTGAGATCTTGTCTAAACACAGAAAAGCACAGTGTTTACAAAAAGTGAATGGCTTCTATACTGTACCATATAGTAAGGGAAACAGAATAAGACAGCAGTACTAGGTGCTACCTGACTGGAAGCCTCCTTGAAGACAAGCCTGCCTGTGCAATTTTTGGCTTACTAAGTTGAATGTAACTCATGCTGTATGGTTGATCAAGTACAAACCACCCAAGAAAACTCTTTCTGTTGACTTATAGGGATGTTCTGAAGTCCCAAATCAACCTCAATAGTTGGCAAGCAAACACTAGCTTTGATGAGCCTGGGGTTTTGCTAGCCTGCTGCATTTCTCCCAACAATTTGCTGCTTTTACAGTCATTTAAAAAAAAGGATGTGTAGACTCCATGAGGAAATGCCCCATGTCCATCTGAAAACAAACCATCCACAGGATCTACATTTGAATACTATGACTTTGTGGAACATTGACTCACCACTCCCTAAAAATACCAGACTTTTAAGATTGTTGCCGTTATGTTGAATGATAATACCCAAGAGGCAGGCATCTTATTTTCAACTTATGGTATTGTTCAAGATACTCCAAGATATGGAGTACCTTAAACAAGGGTATGTGATAACCCAGTATTATGCCCTCATTGCAAATATTATGTTGGCTGCTTGGCTAACAGATTTGTTTTTGCTCAAAAGCTCTTCATCTCATTGGTCAGATTTGGGGACAAGCAATAAAACATCTTGGTGATGTGGTATTTCCTGACATCCAGGGCCGTGTGTCATGTACTTGGTAACCCACACTCCACAAAGTTCGCTCTGAGGTAGGCGGCAGTATATTCTTTTATGGGTAAGCATGAACAACACAGCACACTTCCACGGAAGTTGCTGAAACTGGAGGATACACACAGCATAATTTTTTTAGAGGTTATCAAGATAAGTTGAGATGCTCAAAGCATTCATTGGTCAAAGTCATAAATTCCTTCATGTATCTGTTCCCCTCTTCCCCAGGCTGATGCTTGCTACAACCCCATACACCCTTGAACAGGGTGATCCCCCCTTACATATTTCTCTATCCCTGTCTTCACAGTACTTTGTTCTCATAACATCCTAATGCTGCCAGCCTTACTTTCATTTTCCAGCTCTTCCCTAACATGAAACACAATGTAATGGTAAGCGGCCTTTGGATTACAATGAAGCAGCAATTATCAGTGCTTAAGCCTGGATACAAAGTAGCCCCCTTTTTGCACTGGTTAAATACAAAGTAGCAGTTAGCAAAGAATACACATTCAACAGGTTAGTATTTTCATGGCAACAAGTTAAGTGACCTGACATCATGTTAGGAGTCAAAACACAATTCCCTTGCTCTGAGCAAATAACCATGGCTGTGGATTTTACATGTTTTTGTTTTTGCCTTCCTCTAATATGCTACTGAGACCAGCTTGGTGTAGTGGTTTGAATGCTGGACTGTGACCCCAGAGACCAGGGTTCCATTCCCCACTTGGCCATGGAAACTCATTGGGTGACCTTGGCTGCATCACACACTTTTAGCTCCAGAAAACCCCATGATAGGTTTGCTTCAGGGTCACTATAAGTCAAAAGCAACTTGAAGGCACACAATAACAACAATATGTTACTTGGATCACTCATGTGCCATCCAATCATAGTTTATACTGAGCTATATCTGAGCCAATCTAGCTCAATATATTGTGTATTCCCAACATTTACTCTGCTGCTTATGGCCTTTTTAATAGCAATTGCCAGAGCCTGACCATTAGACCTTTGATATGCGGCATGTGTGTCCAGCCACTGTTTTGTGGTCCCAGCGTGGGGATATCCAGTAGCAGTTCTTCTCTGGTTAGACATGAATCTTGTTTTCTTTCTGCCTTGTTTTTTCCTGCCTTTCTTTTTAACCATGGAATGACACAGCCTGCAGCTGAACAAGCTCATGCTTTCACAAACAATTTGATGGTGAATTTGAAGAGGACTGTTGCTGCAGGCAGTAGCCTGCTCAAACCACATCCTCCCTGACAACTGTGCAGCAAGAACTTATGACTTCTGTGGGTCTCCCAGCTGTCCTTTCCCCATCCCCAGTGAATGAATTTGATTACATGCACTGAAACAATAGTAATTAGTAAACACTAGGTTCATACCCTTCACCTGTTCTGATTTGGAAAGGACAATCTCAGTCCTATGTCCTTCCACCTTTTAACTTGTTTTCAAAATGTCTATTGCTGCAAACTGAATTCATAGAATCATAGAATCATAGAAATGTAGAGTTGGAAGAGACCACACGGGCCATCCAGTCCAACCCCCTACCATGCAGGAATACCCTCAAAGCACTCCCGACAGATGGCCATCCAGCCTCTGCTTAAAAGCCTCCAAGGAAGGAGACTCCACTACACTCCGAGGCAGCATATTCCACTGCCGGACAGCCCTGACTGTCAGGAAGTTCTTCCTGAGGTTCAGGTGGAATCTCCTTTCCTGCAGCTTGAATCCATTGCTCCTTGTCCTGGTCTCTGGAGTGGCAGAAAACAAGCCCTCTCCCTCCTCTACATGGCATCCCTTCAAATATTTAAACATAGCTATCATGTCCCCTCTTAACCTTCTCTTCTGCAGACTGAACATACCCAGCTCTCTAAGTCTATCCTCATAGGGCTTGGCTTCCAGGCCCTTCACCATTTTGGTCGCCCTCCTCTGGACCTGCTCCAGCTTGACCATATCCTTCTTGAATTGGGGTGCCCAGAACTGGACACAGTATTCAAGATGAGGTCTAACCAAAGCAGAGTAGAGTGGTACCAGTACCTCCCTCGATCTAGACACCATACTCCTATTGATGCAGCTGAGAATTGCATTGGCTTTCTTGGCTGCCGCATCACACTGCTGACTCATGTTCAGCTTTTAAGACTCCTAGATCCCTTTCACATGTACTGCCATCCAGCCACATGTCCCCCATCCTATATTTCTGCATTCCATTTTTTCTACCTAAGTGTAGGACCTTACACTTCTCTCTGTTGAATTTCATTTTGTTAGCCTTGGCCCAGCTCTCCAATCTGTCCAGGTCATTTTGAATTTTGATCCTGTCCTCTGGCGTATCAGCAACCCCTTCCAATTTGGTGTCATCTGCAAATTTGATGAGCATGCCCTCTATTCCTTCATCCAAGTCATTGATGAAAATATTGAATGCCACTGGGCCCAGGACAGAACCCTGTGGCACCCCGCTAGTCACTTCTCTCCAGGATGACAAGCAGCCATTGGTGAGCACCCTTTGGGAACGGTCAGTCAACCAGTTACAGATCCACCTGACAGTAGCCCTGTCCAGCCCACATTTTACTATCTTCTTTGCAAGAATGTCATGGGGAACTTTGTCAAAGACCTTACTGAAATTGAGATATGCTACATCCACAGTACAAAGTACAAAAGTAATTTTCAATCAACTCAGCTGTTACTGTGGTCTATAGTCCGATCCCAGGGCTTACTAAATATAATTTAATATCAAGAGATTGGCCATTCCAAACTGTTCCTCTCCATGTGCTTGTGAGGCCCCCAGACAAGCACGCACGCAGACACGGCGAAACAGCTGAAAAATATCCTAGGCAGGCCAGTAATTTTCCGGCATACAGCTTCAGGAGACCTCCAGGCAAGTACAGATTTAAACCAAATTAAGTATGCACCGAGCATACAAAAGATTCTCTGCCCCAAACCGCCAGCTTGATGAGGTTAGCGCTTCTGGATACTCAACTGTCAAGCGTTCCCCATTTGCAAACTGTCTGCGCTATTGACAACTACACTTAAATCCAATCAGTGCAAATGCTGACTTTTCGGAGGCTTTGTCTCCAACCCGAAACCTACTGTTTTCCCCAGGAACGGACTACCCTACAGGTACATTTTCCCCTGTAAGAACCCCTGATTTTGAGCGCTTCTTCGGATCACTCACAGCATCCATCCTGCCTTGCTGCCGCTCCGTTTGCTGAGCCTTCCCCTCAGCCTCTACGTGCTGAGAATCTCTGCTCCAGACTTGCTTCAGGCTTCCCAGGCTACAGGATCAGGTGTCGTATTTCCCCAAAAATCCTTCTTAAAATCCCCTATCAATTTTCTTCCCTTTATTTTCTTAGGTCTGTGTGTGTGAGTACGCAAGTGTGCAGTGTTTCTTAGTTCTGTGTGAGTGAGTACGCAAGTGCGCTCTGACTTTACAAATAAAAGAACATAATTATAATTTTATTGTGTCGTGGTCCTGACTCGGCCTGACCCCGTAAACATTGGGTTTAAGATCTCGCTAGGTTACCCTGCCTCTTGTAGTGGTACAGCTTGTGCTCTGGCTAATTCCCATTCCCCATTATTTGGAGCACATCGAGGAGTCCCCCACGGGACCCCAGAAACCAGGGTAACACAGCAGAAGAGAGAGGAAAGGAAGAAGTAATGCTTTTCCCAGGAAACTGCTGCAGCCTCCTTTAGTCTGTGTGTTCTTCTTAATAACTTTTGCCATCTTGACTCCACCCTGATGCTGTTTGGTCACACATGACACAGTCTTCATCTGTAAAATGTTGGGAGGTATGCATATTTGGGAGAGCCAGTGTGATGTAGTGGTTTGAGCATTGGACTATGATCTTGGGGATCAGAGATCAATTTCTTGCTTGGCTGTGGAAACCCACTGAGTGACCTTGGACACATCACACTCTCAGCCCCAGAAAACCTCATGACAGAGTTGCCCTAGAGCTGATTTACGTGATTCTATCTTGGTTAGTTACCCTTTTACTCTCAATAAAACACCCAAGATTTTCCCATGGTATTTAATGAGGTACATGAGTCATAACTTACAACTGTTGCTGGAGTTAATGATTTACAACACTCACTTGATAGTGGTACATACTTTTACATGCACACGAGGTCTACCCCTCTCCTAAACTTCCAGTATTTCCCAAGGAACTTTCTTTCCATACTTTGATCTAAAGCATTTCTCTATCTCCAGTGTTATCTCTGGGTATCTCACCTAACAGTGGTCGGACACCTTGAGGCCATCTTTTCCCAACATATTCTCTTTGATTCCTTTTCACTAGGCTGACATTCCCAGACTCTTTCCTCAGATATGTGATACATTGTTATCCACAGTTCTAGCCTAGGTACTCTAAAGCAGCGGCCACCAACCTTTCAGACCTCATGGACCACTAAACTCACAATTTTGAATCTCATGGACCACTAATGTTTTTTTTTTAAAGTACAAACACCTATAAAATAATGATCATAAAAGTTTCATTTTATTAATATGAAATGCACTTGTTTAATCATAAAAACTTATTATTTACAAGCAACTTAAATAATCAAGTAGATATTATATAAAACAAAATATCAATTGATTCACCTTCTGATATTTACAGATACCTTAGTTCATCAGGCAGGTACTATAAAGACAAATCAAAATATCAGTTCATTCATTAGCCACTGTGTCAATTCATTCAAAATATATATCCTAATAATATATTTAGTGCTTCTGCAGTGTGAGTGTTATAGAATTCATACACTGACTTTTGGTTTCCCAATCTATACAGAAATTGATTCATCAAATAAATTCATTATGCCATGAAATTTTTATTCAGTTCCCAGATTTCTAACATTGCAGTAATTTAAAACTTTTTCAGCATTTGGAAATACAATTTAGGCATCCAAAGAAAAAGGGTGGGGAATACACACACAGCAAATAGAAAAGTTGTAGAGTTGCCAGACTGAAAAACTGCAGACAGCTGCTGTGCCTATAATTATTTTCTTGAAGAATGAATTTCACCTGGTATTACTTGTCACGCTATCAGAGAACAAGGGCCATTTCTGCACTAGACTGTTTTAGTGCTATTATTCCACTTTCAACATCCTGTGGAATCCTGAGATTTGCAGTTTAGGGAGGAGCCTTAAAGGCCCCTCAAAGTCCCCCCCTGAAACTGTAAACCCCAGGATTCCACAGGATGTTGAAAGTGGAATAATAGCACTATAAAAGTCTAGGGTGGAAAAGGCCAAGGAACACTTGCTGAAATTCCCTTTTCTATGTCAGTGTTAAAAGTACAGGAGCCCTCTCCAGTATTCACTCTGGTAGCCTTAGG
The DNA here is from genome assembly GCA_030412105.1 of Cyclura pinguis. Lineage (NCBI taxonomy): Eukaryota > Metazoa > Chordata > Lepidosauria > Squamata > Iguanidae > Cyclura > Cyclura pinguis. The sequence continues at coordinate 216,551,806 of CM059600.1, forward strand.
TGCATATGGTTTTCAGTGTCTCACTCTTTGCAATGCTCTAAATTTGGAGACTGAAGGAAAAAATCATTGTTGGGACAAATATTTTTTATGGAGTAATGTTCTCATTTTTTTCTCCCTGTAGTTACACCCCTGCTCTAGTATGAAGGTAGGTATGTGGAGAAATCGGTGCATTTTTTCTGAAAGTACACAGAAGTCATAAATAGGAGGGATAACCTCTTCAAAGGGTGGTCATTAAAAATTTTCATATTATTTACTCATGTTGACAGAGGTATACTATCTATTCAGCTATCTGCATATAGAACATGGCAGCCCACATATTAACCTGTGTGTGTTAGGAAACATGCTTCACCACTAGTTGTAGTTCAAAAATTCTGAAATAGGTCTGCCAGGTTCTATTTAGCTTTTGCACTCTCTTAATAACTTTAGTACCACAAACCCTCTTAAGATCTTGGATATGTATTAGGAGACCTTTCCTATAAATGCACTGTTCCCTGGATTCTGGATTTCAAGAGAATTTTGCATCTGAGATGAGACAGGCTGTGATGGGTTAGATCTTCTTCCTTGGTGCCTATTCTGAAAGTATTTGCTCATGAGTTTTTAAAAATATGATAAATATGATAAAGACACCTTAAAGTAGCAGAAATGTATTATTTCATCACTCAATAGTAGTGGGAATATAAGTGTGAATAATTGTAAAATATAACATGAACATCAGCCCATAGAGCACAGAGAGTGCAACTTGAAACCGGTGTTTCAGCTTCTGTCTTTAGTAAGCAGAGAAAGTTTAACCATGAGGTTTTCACTTTTAGAGGAAAGGAAGTGACTATTCAGATGTAGCTAAAGAAAAAAAATTGACCAAGTAAAGCTGTTGGCGCGCAATTCAAAACATGATTCTGAGCAAGGAGGTGAGTGGAAAACAAACAGTTATTTATAACTTAAAAGCAGATCACACAATTTCCTGTTGATTTAAACAGTCCTCCCTCATGCTTTCAGACATTTGTTCCTGTTTTTTCTTGTTTTTTTCTCAGTATTTTTTTCTGAAGTATTAGTAATAACTGATTGTTCAAAAGGTATGATATAAATATTTCTATAAGGTAATATAATACTATTATAATTTATAATATAACCACTATTAGTGTGGGCTTGATTCTGTGTATCACTTTATTTTTAAATGGTTGGTTAGGCATTGAGTTGTCAGGGCAATATTAAAAGTGGATGACAGGGTATAGCTATGGGGAGGTGACAATGCAGACTTTACCACTCCAAAAATTCTGCCCTCAAATGAAATTTCTATTCATTCCCCAAACTTCCACCAATACAGTAACTTAATGTTTCCATTGAGCATTTAGAAGGGCAGTTTAGATAACGAAAGAAATGGGGCTGGCAAAGTTACCAAAGAAAAGCAAACACAACAAATGTAGGTGTTCTAGGTATAACTGATATTCAGTGTTTCACTATCTGGAATGCTAGAATTCTGGGGACTCAATTAAAAGTTCATTGAGGAGCCAGAATTCTTATCTGGGGGGCAATGCTTTCATTTTGCTTCCTCTCATAGCTGTAGCCTTGGTGGATGCTGACAGGAGTGCATGGGGGAGGCATAATGAAATGATAAGCTGTCTGACATTTCCAAAGCCTTTCCAGTATATGCTGGCCAGGATAGTGTGTGTCTTTTCATTGGACTTTTCTTAGCTTATTAGGTAGAATGTTCTTCTTTGGAATTTTCTCACCCCACTGAAATAGTGGTGAGAATAAAGAGCATAGTTCTGAGAGAAATGGGGCTTGGGATTCAGCAGATGCAAAGCCACTCCTGCCCTGCTGCATCCATGATGAGACACTTTGATGCTTAACTCAATAGCAGATCTATGTCTGTAGAGCTTTTATTAGGTATAATATCTGGGGCAAACATAGCTCCCCCCTGAGCTACAGAGATCTTCTTTGCTGATGGTGGGGAATTTTGTGGTATTGCAATCACTTCCACCAAATGGTTCTTAGGTTTTGGATGGCATCGGGGATATGTGAAATGGCTCCATTAGAAAACACTAAATTGGAAGCAGTATCTGAGGTATTCACATTTACAAACCATCTTTAATGCTGCAGCAATCAAAATGTAAATGTGTGTATAGCCGAAATTGTATGACAGTGACTAGGTCCTCTGGTCTTTTTTATATTTCTCTACCAAAGATCAGCTTCTATTATTTGATATTTAGTAATTGCCATATAGTTTCCAAGACAGATGTTAAAAGTATTGTGAAAATGTTTCTGTATCTTGCCTGATATGTGAATGTCCAGATCAGCTTCAGTTGGAGTGAGGGAATACAAAAATAACATTTCTGAAGAGCATCATAGCAAAGCTTCAGCAATCAGAGAGAACACAGCTAGGAGTTGCGGGGCTAGCGACTAGCCTGCTTTATATGCAGTTATTCCATTCAAGTATCTCTAGTGTTATCTGCATGCCTTTTGATGAACAAAACAATTGGATGAGGATTATGCCTTCTGCAGCTCTTGATGTGAGCAAGAGAAACACCTTCGGGCCCTTTCATGCTTGACATTTACCACTTTAGTGGTCATGGCTGCATCAGAATTGTCAGCCACAGAGTTCCTCTAGTGCCTCTGACAAAGCTACAAATCCCAGGATACCACAAGATGCAGCCATGACCATTAAACTGGAATCATAGAGTTATAACTATGCAATGTGGCTAAGATAGTCTTCCATGACCTAGAGCCTCTGGGGCCCCTTAGAGGATGAGATAGTCTTTCACAACCTAGGGACCCTCAGATGAACTGGACTACAATTCCGATCACCACCATGCAGCATCCAACACATCTGTAAAACATGAGACTGGGGAAGGTTGGGCTAAGTGGTGGGGCAAGCAGCCCCTTATTTGAAATCTTCACTTACTTTACTAGCACATGACCTTTTACAGGTCATTGTCCCTCATCTCTCTCTCATGACATGGAAACAATTAATACTGTGAAGCTACATTAAAGAAGTGTTTTAGAAATAGTTGAGATAAAAGATAGGAAGTTTTTGGAACACTCTAAATTCCTAACCTAGTGCCCTCCAGATGTACTTGAGTTCTGTCACCATGGCCAACCTTCCCTCTCCACATATTGCAGTCCAGATGACAATCTACTCCACTCCCCAAACCTGGAGTTATATTAACCCAGGCAAGCATGCTCAGAAGAACACTAGTCTCTAACTGAAATGTGCCTTTCCTGGCCTGTAGGCAAGAAGATCCACTGGGTCAGAGGGATGAGACAGCCACCAAGAATCTGAGAAGTGGAGTAAGATGGTGAGCTTCAGAAAAAGAAAAAAAAATCAGGTATCAGATGATACCTGATGACAGCCTAAGGAGGTATGATGTTGCTATTACGCTTGCATCTGAGATTCTTACGAACAAAGAAACAAGCAGCTAGAGTGGCAGAGGTGAAGTATGGTTTTCATTAGAATTGCAGTGCATGCATAGGTTTAACCTCAACTACAATCCAGATTAAAATCCTCATTCCCCCAACTGTGCAGCCATGAGTTGAGGATGGGGAAGGCTCCTATTAATACCAATGTGAACTTTTTAAAGCCTTGTGGCTGTTTGCAGGAGTCACATACTTCAGACCAAATGCAAATTTCCACCATCACTACCACCACAACCACCAGAAGCGAGATACATCACTTTTTAAAAACCAGAGCATTGCTAATGACCCCACTACTGAAATAGCGTCTGGTGTGGCCATCAAAAGAGGTTGGCTTCTGGTGAAAAGACTGTCTAAACAGCTATATTATGCCAGATGTGTGCCACACTGCACTTGTAAAGTTAGTGATGCTCTCAGGACCAGAAAAGACTGACCTGAAAACAAGACTTTGATGTGTCATCTAATATGAAGACATATTTAATACACCCCAGAAAACCTGTCATTAGTACCAGCTGTTTTCAGCTACCTGCTGTTTTGGCTCCCTAGGTAATCATGGCTTGTTGTGGCTCACACTTTTCCAAATGCCAGCTAATCTGCTTCCCTTCCATGAGTGCCTGTTAAAAATACAATCAAGACATAAAAGCATCCATAGAAGAAATGGGAATGCAGGAAATAAAACAGTTATTAGGTTCACATTAGTTTTTTATTGCTGTCTTGCCCTGCCTCATTCACTAAATATTCAGAGAGGTTCACAAGACCTTATTCCCCATTCTTAATGTTATCCTTACTGGAGAAGATCTGTGAAGGAGAAAAAGACAGAATAGCTACAGGGTACCAGAGGAAGGAACTGGCAAAACCACTCCTGGGTATTCCTTGCCTAAGAAAACCCTATGAAATCCATGGGGCCACCATAAGTTGACAGGAGACTTGAAGGCATGTACACATCTCCCCCCCCCCCTTCTGATTGCTATCATGAGACGCTCCTGTTAGGAAGGACTTTGATGCAACCCAGTCTGTCTGCTCTTAATGAATAGTTATTTCCATCTACCTACATTACATTTTTTTAAAAAAATTAACTGACATATTTTTAAGGGGAAAGGGACTGATAAAATTGAGGCCTAAGCAGCCAATCAGAACCAGGCATCTTTTTTAGAATGGTTGCCCTGAGCTCCAGTGAACTGTGTAACTCCACCCCAGGCAAGCTGACTTCTAAGGGGTTCTGAGAGCTGGGTGTGCAAAGCCACCCCTTGGTACTTCTCATTTCTGTACCACATGTTGAAGGGCCATCCAGACACTGCACGGGAGCCTGGTGACTCAAAACAGATTTCCCACATCAACCCAGCAGAGTCATAATGGACAGGTAAACGGGTGGTTTCTGCTCCTGTTCATAGTTACTTCATCCAGAACTTGCTTGATATGAATTTGTTCTGTGCAGTATCTTTTTCTTCCTCATCTGACTCAGCTCTCCAGATGGCTTCTTCCCATTTCTCAGTCCTCAGATGCTATCACCTTTGCCTCAGTCTCTCTCCCACGCTTTCACTCTCTCTCATTAATATTTTTCTCATTTTTATTCATAATTTTCCTATTAAGTATTCTCTTCCATTTCTCTCATACACAGAGTTTGTTTAGACAATCTCTCTACATATCTTTTCATTCTTCTTCCAGTTGTTTTGTTCCATATGCTTTTGAAAGCATTATATGGTATATACATCTAAGTATATTTGAAATATTTGAATTTTTATATTTGAAAGCACGTATATGGTATAAGTATACCATAACAGCAGCAGCAGCAATATCACCCTTAATGTTTGTGGTACTTTACAGAATCACATAGGGAAAAGGAATAGACCTTTGTCCAAATGAGCCTATGATCAACAGTCAGGAGTTCAACAAAGGGAAAGGAAAGAAAGAGGAGAGAGAAAGGGGTTAAGAGACTAGGAACAGACTCAAATATTTAGTATACAGAAGAGTCATATGTAACTTAAGACGTTCTTGCATCAAAGATAACATTCTGAAAAAGATATTCTGTATGTTGTCTACCAAGCTATAGACAAATAATTCTAAGGACAATTTTTCTTAACCTGAACCTATTTTCACTATCAACTACAAATTTTTTGTTAGCTTGTAAACTTTTATTTTGGCATTTGCAAAACAAGTGGTTTCTGACAATGTGTAAGCTTAATAACAGTCTTTGAATCTGAACTATCCCTCCATCTGTCTGATCTCTGTCTGAATAGTTTCGTCCTAAGAGTCAGTTCACAATAGGACTTGAGGATTGTTGGCAACTTTAAGGCAATCCTATTGTGGACTTTTCTGGGACTTAGAGTGTGTGACAGACCCAAGGGCCCAAAAAGGTTTCCATGGCCAAATGGGGAATCAAACCTTGATCTCCAGGGTTATAGTCCCAGTGCTCAAATCACTATACCACACTTGCTCTACTTGAGGATAGCTTATGAAAATTCAAACATCAGAACATCATGCAATATGAACAGGAAAAATATATTCCCTTTACATGATCAGTCTTACATTATTGGTCTCTGCCTTCTGATTATGTGTTTGTCTGTTGATGCAGATTTTTCCACCAAGAATTTAAACATAGGAAACACTATGAACCGTAAAGCATCTCAACCCATATGGTTAGAGGGTTTCCTCACATAACTGAGAATCATAGGATGCTCACTCGCTGCTCTTTGGGTTTTTGAAAAAACAAACAAACAAACAAACAAACAAACAAACAAACATGACACTGGTGCCTGAAGGTATATCCACAGCAACACCAAAACCAGTCTTTCTTTGTCCAAATCTATAACAATAAGGCAAAATGCATGCCATTTGAGGTTTTCCCTCATCCTAAATTCCCATTCATCACTCAGTTTCTGGTTTCACCATATGAACATGATTGCTTCAGAAATAGTTGAAAAAAAATCATTGTTGATTCATCTGGACAAATATTAGAGAAGTACAGGGGTTCTGTGGATATGTCCTTTCCAAAGATCTAGCTAACTCTTTTCTTTTGAGTAACTCTCTTTTTTCCAGAAAGATGAAAAGTGAGGGAACAATCAAGACAGAGCTAAAGACTCATTTGTTTCTATATAAAATAGAGGTAAATATGTGCATAAATCTTGCTTTGTGAACACAGCAGTGGTTGTTAACAGTGCTTAACCTGGGCTGGAAAATGCTCCTTGTTTCCATTTCCCTGGAAATGAGAGGTTACTTTAGCAGCCCTTGTCTACTCAGCTACAATGGTTTACCACAACCAAGTTCATGAGATGAACTCAGGCATATCACTATTTTTCAGCTTAGCCTACTTCACAGGGTTGTCATGAGATTAAAAATAATGAACAAAAACAAACCATGACCCAGGTTTCTCATGCTACATTTTGTTTTAAAGGCGATTTGGGACTTGCTTTTTTTCTCTGGCTGTGCTGGCTGGGGATTCTGGGAACTGTAATGCAGTAATAATTTTCTCAAGCTGTACTCAAATGAGAAACTGTTGTTTCAGTCTATCCCCTGGCCATCCACTCAGGTCTATAGCATGAAGTCAAAATAGCTGCCTGTCTTAACTGAGAGTTCACCAGAAAGAAAGAGGTGATGATACACTGGTTTTTTTAACCCATTCACTCCAGATTTGCATTGCCTTTGGGGGTGGTAAAAGGTTTGCTTCAGTGAGCATAGCTATTCACAACCCCACAGTTGTTCACACTCCTGCTTACAGTATAGCTAATACAGAGAAAGAAAGTTTCTTCTTCTCACATCCAGACCTTTAAGGATTGTCCCCACTCTTAATAAGTCAGGCAGAGAGCTTTAACAATCTGGTTTTTTTATTATTATTATTTGAGTTTTTGCCCACTCTTTGATTGGATTATTTTTTAAAAAATAATAAAAGAAAAAAGAAAAGAAAAACATTTCAAAGCAATTTCTCAACATCTTCAGATTTTCTAACCCAGATTTCTCCCATCCAGGCATATTTACTTACTTACTATAGCCTGCCCTGTATCAGAGCAGGGTTCTTAATCTTTCTTTACTGGGAATCCCCTGTAAATATAATTTCTTTCAGGGGACCCCCAAGACTTATTCATTTATTTATTCAGATATGTAAATATTTATCTAAAGTTGTTCATCAGGGGTCTTCAAATGAAGGAGCAGTTTGGGTGTGCGCACATGACTGATTTTGTCAGGGGCATGGCAGCAGGATGGTACAGGCAGTGAAACTGCTCCCTCGTTTCCAAATAAGGGAATAGTTTGGATTCGTGCACACATCTGCTACCATGTCTCTCAGCGCCCACATCCCCTGCTTCTGAGTAGAAGAGACAATAAAAGAATGCAGCAGCAGTGGCACCTTTGACAATGTAAAATTAGCCTGTTATTACTCACTCAGATTGCTCACTCACATCTGTGGAGAGCCCAGAGAAGGCAGGGAGGGAAGTGGGTAGAGAGGGAGAGACAGCAGAGAAAGAAAGAAGGCAGAAAGCCAACTCTTGCTGGGGGATCCTGTCTGTAGGTGATGAATCTCCCCTAGAACACTTTCATCCAACATGACATTCAATGCATGGTTCCTTTCCCTGCCAATGTTGGTATTCAGTATCAGGGCTTCGTGGGCCTCCTGTGAGTGTTCCGTGGACCCAAGTTAAGAACCACTGTCTCAGAGGATTTCAGAGTAGTGTACAAGATTCAGAACCTTGGGTGTTTTTGTTTCAGTGTAAAGAATTAGCATCTCCATGATCTGCTAGGATTGCTTAACTTTATATATTATAGCACAGCTTTCCAGCCTGGAACAATCCAATTATATTGGACTACAAGTTCCACCAGCTGGTCAAAATATCCTAAAGACACCAGATCTGTCTGATCTTGGAAGCTAAAATATGTAGACTATATTTCAGAGGAAGCATTTGGCAAAACTACCTCTGAGTATTTCTTGCCAAAGAAAACCTTGTGGAATTCATGGGGTCACCATAAATGGACAGGTGACTTGAAGGTACATATATACACACAAGACTCACCATTCCCAGAAAGCATACCCATAGCCACACTGGCTGTGGCTGATGACAGCTGGTTGGCAAAGGCTTTACAGAACCTCTCTCAGTGGTGGAAGTGGGTGAAGATTCAGGTAGGATTGCTCTTTTAGTATTACTGTTCATTATTTAGGTATAGAGAGCCAGTGTGGTATAGTGATTTGAGCGTTGGACTGTGGCACTAGAGACCAGGATTTGAGTCCTCATTCAGCCACAGAAACCCACTGGCTGATCTTGGGTAAGCAACATTCTTTCAGCCTCAGCGGAAGACAAAGGCAGTCCTCCTCTGAACAGATCTTGTCAAGAAAATGCCATAATAGGTTTGTGTTAGGGTGGACATACATCGGAAACAACTTGAAGACACACAACAATTTCAAAACACCATCTTTGGCAATAAGTCTAAGAAACAGATTTAAGAAACAGATTAAGAATAATATGATATAATAAAGAAATATGAATGTGAAGATGCATATTCCTAACTGCTGAGAAGATTATTATTGAGTAATATTCTACACACACACACGCACACACTGCTTATGGGCATACACGGGGTACTTCATAGTTTCCCCTCTACATATTTAGAAATTCTTGCTTCCTATTAGAGAAGAAGATACAATATTGCTGCTAGGGCCAATAGGTATGGGAGACCAGTACATATTCCCAGAGCCTTGCAGCCTGGAAGAGAGCTTAGACTGTGGGCCTTTCCGCACTACACTGTTATAGTGCTATTATTCCACTTTCAACATCCTGTGGAATTCTGGGGTTTGTAGTTTGCTGAGGCCAAAAAGCTCTCTGGCTGAGATTACTAAATGCCTCTCCTTAAACTGCAAACCCCAGGGTTCCATAAGATGTTGAAAGTGGAATAATAGCACTATAATAGTGTAGTGTGGAAAGGTCCTCAGACAAACAATTTACTCAGGGGGCTAATTTAATCTAGCTTCATTCTAGGGAGGAGCTGAGTGAGAACTGTCATGAAGAGAAGAGGTGGAAATACATCCCTAACAATGTCAGTTTACATTACAGAGGGCTCAGGATAGGTAGACATGAAGAGAGGACACTATTCCTGCTGTAGACTTTGAGACATTCTTGACTCTCCAGTGCTAAGCATTGTTGCACTTAAAACATAGGCAAGCCAATCCCATTTTGCTCTAGGTGCCGGAGACCATTTCCAGTGCAGGGGTGCACTGCAACAAACAGCTACCTTGTTCTGCCCCCCATTTGCTTGCCTATCTACCTGCCTAGACATAGCAACTCAGCAGATACAATCAACTAAGAGGCCCTTCAGAGAGAGCAGGTCTCTGGAGTCTGTTCCTGGCACACAGAAAGTTAGAGATGGAAGGAGAGGAGAACAGGAGAAGAACCTCTTCCTCAGATCTCTCCCCTTCATGCAAAGCAGGGATCATCTTTCTCATTCCCACAACCCACAACCTGGAGACAATCAGCTGGCTCAGTGCTTCCACCTGGTGTATAGACCTATTGCTGGCAAACAGCTAGGGGGCCTCCTTACCCCATTCAGCCAAACCAGCTCTCAGCAGTGTGGATTTCTGCAAGTGTGCCCCTCTTTATAGAAATTAAGCACTGCTTTCTGCCTCATCTAACAGTATTTTGAAGAACATTGTCATATATTAAAATTATTAACACATTATTAATTTTGGTTTATGGCAAGTAAAAACCATTAGCATGTAAGACATAAAGCATTAATAAAGCCTTCACACTATTCATTGACCATTTCCACACGGGGCGAGGGAATCGCCCCATGCCGATACATACCGGACTTCTTGGCTGCACGCTTGGGTCCAGGCTGGTCTGGAGCAGTGCGTGGCCACCGCTCCACACTGCTCTGGGGATGAAAATGGTGGCTTCCGGTTGGTCGAGGCTCTCCACCAACCGCTGAAGCTCACCAGCCTAAAGCCCGCCCCCGGCAGATCGCAGGCTCGCACTGGTGCGAGCCTGCAAATCTGCACTGAAGCACGGGAACGGAGTGGTGCACTCCGTGCTTTTGAAAGACGTGTTTCAAGTGGTGTTTCAAAAGCATGCAGGACGACCATTTCAGGTTGTTCGGGAGTGGGCTGAGGTGCGGAACTACAGTAAGTAGGTCCGACCCAGTCCGCTCCCAGGTGCAGATGTCCTCCCTGGAGGACGCTCTGCACCTTTTCTTTAAGCCCGTGTGGAAATAGCCATAAAGATGAAACTTAAAATGGTTTAAATTAGCGTCAATAAAATTGTTAGTCTGAACTATATATATGGCATACAGTGTGACTGTACTGGTTGTACACAGTATCTTTAATCTTCTTTCACCGCCTCTGTGTTTTCACTTCTCATGTAAAATGCTCTTTTGTACTATGAGAAAATGGACTCCATTTCAGCTTTTTGTTCTTCCAGAGCTTGGGTTCTAAAGTTCCCCTCTGTTCAAGTCACCGCTGCCCTGTAGCTCACCTCTATGTCTTAATCAACCTTTGCACTTGAGTACCTGCTATTAATTCTTTTGATGACTTTGTCTTCTGCAGTCTCCTTATGAAACAAAAAAAATTCCTGTATCACTTCAAGAACTTGCGCTGGGCCAAAGGCCGTCATGAAACATACCTTTGCTATGTGGTGAAGAGGCGGAACAGTGCAACATCTTGCTCCCTTGATTTTGGATATCTGCGAAATAAGGTACAGAACTTGAGTGAGGTATATTCAGGACCTCTGTAATTGATTAAGACCCACAGTTTAGAAACATTGTTTTTAAATTTTTGTTATACATCTTCAAGCCGACTCCAACTTATGGTGACCTTCTCATGGGGTCTTCTTAGCAAAGTTCACTTAGAGGAGGTTCACCACTGCCTTCCTCTGAGGCTGAGTGTATGTGAGACTCACCCAAGGTCACTCAGTGGGTCTCTGTGGCTGATCAGTGAATTCAAATGCTGGTGCCCCAGAGTCCTATCTCAACACTCAAACCACTGTAATATACACTGCTAGCCTTCAGACCATAGCAACAAAATTCCGAAGATCTGGAAACTTTATTGAAAGCCATATTAAAGCAGTTGCATACATGGCAACACTGCCAAGACTAAAAGCCAGTTACATTTTGCAGTATTTATGAGCAGTAGGTGGTAAGTTCAGTTTTGATCATGAAAGTATTCCATTCATTGTTTTACACATTACCTCATTGCTCCAACTCTCTTCAAACTTTTCACGGCTATGACAACCCTTTGGCCTTGATTTTGTTTATGCCCAGACACCAAACACCTTTCTCTCTCAAGTGAAACTAAAACATTCTCTTTTCCTGGCAGAGTCTTCCTAGAGAAGCTTACACCAAAGACAATGTATTTTAATATAAAGCAATAAGAAATCCAAACAGTTCCTTCATTCCTCATAATCATTGCAACAAGCCCTAGAAAAACAGAGTTCATCATATTGTGACAGGCCATTCCACAGACAAAATAAAGACAGATCCTGTTCTATCATATATACTTGATGATCAGAAAGCAACTATATTTCAGTTTTCAGAAGAATAAGCTGCAACCACACAGAAGTTGTTTTGTAGAATTCAGAATATTTTAGAGAGAAAAAACAGAGTACAAATAAACTCACAGGTTTCAATATCCCAGCAGCATGCATCAGGATTCCTTCATTTATCTTTTGGAACAAGGTAGCTTTGGGGGCACTTTAACAGTTTACGACAAAAGAAGCTAACACTACATCTGCATATCTTATTCACTATATACATTACATTCCAAGCTTTGCAGAACATTTTACAAGGTTTTTCATGGCAGGACAGCCGTGCTGGCTCTCATTTTTAAGATTACAACTCTCAAAATCATCATCTGATTTGGGACTTCTAGGAGATTTAGCCCCAGTATCTAATTTTCACAAGTAGCTGATATAACTTTCTGCCTGTTCACAGGCTTGCGAAACTACCAATGTAAGTATCTCAGTCTATGTTCATAGTGTCATCCATAATTGTACCAGGCTGTGTCACTAGCAGCTTGAGAGTAGTTCTAACATTATCTTCATTGTGCAATTGCCATGTACCCACATTCCTTCACTAATACCTAGTGTTGCCAGGTTTTCAAAATAGTAAGACAGGACAGTTGAAATTCATAACCTACAGGGTTGACAATCAGAAAGCAGCTATTAACAAGTTTGTGCTCTACCTAAATACCAAATCAAGTATTGATTTCAGTTAACCTACCCAAGTATTCATCTCTAAAATTAACATATTGTCCACATCCGTAAATTACATAATGCACACATTTCTGTTTCTATGAAGGACCCTCACTCCAAAAGGTGGGAATTTGTGGGCACTCTGTTCAGTTTGTATAAAAGGGAAAGCTTTCCAACCCTGATAGAATCATAGAATCATGAATTGGAAAAGACCACAAGGGCCATTGAGTCCAACCCCCTACCATGTAGGAAGACACAATCAAAGCATTCCCACCAGATGGCCATCCAACCTCTCTTTAAAAATGACCACACTCCAAGGCAGCATATTTCACTGTTGAACTGCTCTGACTGTTACCCTGATTTCTGGGGTCCCGTGGGGGACACCTCAATGTGCTCCAAATAATGGGGAATGGGAATTAGCCAGAGCACAAGTTGTAGCACTACGAGAGGCAGGGTAACCTAGTGAGATCTTTAAACCCAATTTTTACGGGGTCAGGCCAAGCCAAAAACCAAGCAAAATTGTCTAATAAAATGATTTTATTGAGGGGAATTCACTCATGCATGCACACAAGATATACACAATCACACATTCACACAAGAGCTAGCTGAAAGAGAAAGGGAGGAAAAATTATAGAGAGGCTGAGGGATTTGGGGGGGATTTATAATTACCAGTCCAGAAAAGTAGTGAAAAGTAGAAATGTAATTTGGCTTAGGTAGGACCTAAGGGCAGTTCTCATTCAGGAGCCAGACAGACAGAGTGACGGGTAGATCTTCAAAAGACTGCACTGGGCCTCCTCAAATCAGGGGTATTTATACCCTGAAAATGGCTTGTGGCTGTGAAGGTTCCAGATGCAAGACAAAAGGAACCTGTTGTGGACAATGAGTCTTTCGCCTGTTGATGGGCTTAGTGCTTTGATTGACAAAGACATGATGAATGTTGTAATAGCTGTCTATTGTGGGTGCTGTGAGGACAGATGAAAGAATCCAGGTGTACAAGGGATGGCTATCTGTCAATAAGGGTCCTGGTGGGCTCCTCACACTTAGATTCCTTGGAAAAGTCCAGCTTCTATTTAAGCCTATTATCCACAGGGAATGGTGTGCATTTGCCTGACAAATGACTCGGTCTTACCTGGAGGAATTTTGGAGTTGACCTATGCTTCTCACATTTACAGTCAAATTCTTTCCCTCACTCAGTTTGACCTCTCTGTCACCTTTCAGGCTTGAATTTGATATCAGAGCCAATAAAATGTGTTGCCAATTGCATATGATGCCAATTAGGTATGGTCCCATCCAAACCATATTGATATTGGGGACCCCCAAAGCGGGGCCTTACATGACCATCAGGAAGTTCTTCCTAATGTTTAGATGGAATCTCTTTTCCTGAAGTTTGAAGCCATTGACCTGTGTCCTATTCTCTGGAGCAGCAGAAAACAGGCTTGCTCCATCCTCCATATATCTCTTCAAATATTTAAACATAGTTATCATGTCACCTCTTCACCTTCTCTTCTCTCGGCTAAATACATCCAGCTCCCTAAGCCAGTCCCCATAGGACATGGCTTCCAGACCTTCTACCATTTTGGTTGCCCTCCTCTGGACATGCTCGTGCTTGTCAATATCCAATATCTGATAGTGAACTTGATAAGAGAAACCTACTAACCCTGTAAGGGACAATTTTTCTGGTCCAGAGATAAGAGGCATCCCTTATAAAAATGGGCAACTTGCAGTCCTGTAATGTCAGTAGCAGGGTGTGATACTAATGGGCCTCACTGTTCAGTTACTTCCTGTGCCAATGATGCCTAGCCCTAAGGAACGAGTGATGCAGGAATTAGAAGAAAGCAGACTGTGGGATTGCTCAGTTCCAGCAGAATCAGCACAATGTGTAAAAAGAGACCATATCGCAAACTTAAATTTGAGCTGCAAATCTGCAGAAATGTATTCCATATCCCATTTAACCAATATACCCACTCATCAATTTTCCTGCCAATTATCCATAAGTTTTCTACATCTTTGTCTGAGGGCAATTTTTACAATATTACAGAATCAAATGGTGAAATGTTACCTGAATTGTATTGCTAGGAGACAGACAGCAAGAGCTACATGTTGGAATACCCCTCAACTCCTTTCTCTACACACAGATATTATATATATATGTGTATATATCTATATATATATCTATATATATCTCTATATCAAATTCCATTCATCTTTGATTTGGTGTAGTTTTCCACTGTGTGTGTAGGAGTTTTTGGTTGGAGGCAGCATTCAAACACTCAGGCCTTCGCACAGAGCTTGAAATGGTTTGTTGTTGTTCTTGTTGTTGTTCAAGTCATTTTTGACTTATGGTGGACCTAAGGCACATGAATCCAGCCTGCCAGGCCATTTCATGTGGCCCTCGCACCTTTCCAGCACCTGCATCACTCTCTCTGCCTGGTGAGCCCAATCCCCACATTGCTGGCCCCTGGCTGCCAGTATTCTGAAGAGGGGCTCAGCAACCAGCACTTGTGATCTACTTCTACTTATGATTGCTCCTCTGTCCAAGTCTCACTGTCAGAACATTGCCACAGGTTACTATGGCAATGCTCTGCACGGCTTGCAAGAGTTGGACAGAGAAGCAGTCAGAAGTAGAAGTAGATTGCAAGTGCTGGCTGCTGGGCCCCTCTTCAGAATACTGACAGCCGGGGGCCCACAATGTGGGGATCGGGCTCACCAGGTACAGAGAGGAATGGGGGAGTAGAGAGAGCCACAGGGGAGGGGGGAGCAGAAAGATGCACCGAGAGGGTCTGGGGGACTGAAAGAGGCACAGGGAGGGTCTCAACTGGGATCAAAAAGTTACACAAAGTTAATGTAATAAACAGTGCTTGGTAATATTTGTCTGATGATTAAAAAAAACCTTTCTGTTTTCAAAACTCATTTTTCAATAAATTTTACATAGTTGTACACTTGAATATCTGCTTGCCATTATTTTTTCTAGACTTCTAGTTTCAGAGCTAGTTATTACTAAAACCAGTAATAATTGAACACAGAGGGAATTATTTCATATGATAAAAGAGTAGATACATTTATATAGTCTTACAGATACAACTGGTCCTTTGAGGGCAACCATGATGCTGATGTGGCCCAAGGTGAAATTGAGTTTGACACCCTTGCCCTAAGGTGACCCCATCATGGGGTTTTCTGGGGCTGAGAGTATATGACACACCTATGGTCACCCAGTGGGTTACCATAGCCTACACTCAAATCACTATGCCACGCTGGGTCTTGAAATGGTACTGACTGTATTTGTGATATGATGAACTCGCTCTTGTGAGTGTTGAACCTCCAGATCTATCTTACATTCTCTTATGGCAACTTTTCCAGTTAATTATGTGAATTCACCCCATCCTTTGACCTCCCACTGTCCATTAGTTGTATCTCAGTTCTACTCTCTATTTTTCTGTGACACTGCTTCAGTCTGGGTGCCATGTTGAAGTTCTCTTCCTGCGATATATTTTGACCTGGGATCTGGATCCAAGGCACTGCTATCGGATCACCTGGTTCACCTCCTGGAGCCCTTGTTATGACTGTGCCCGGCATGTGGCTGACTTCTTGTGTGCATATCCTAACCTAACGTTACGCATCTTTGCGGCCCGCTTGTATTTCTGTGAGGAATGCAATGCTGAGCCTGAAGGGCTACGGCGTCTCCACCGGGCAGGAGCTCAGATTGCCATCATGACCTTCAAAGGTGAGACAGCGCAAGGGATTATTGGGAGATGAAAGCCAAGCAGAGAACGAGAAAGAGACAGGAAGGTACAGTCAGGCAAAGAAATGTGCAATTTCCTATCCTACAGACTTAATACTCGGCTCCATAGTAATATTTCTCTCTCCCACATTGAGTCTTGGGAACTGTAGTTCTGTGGCATAGGACTGGGGTGGGCAAAGTGTGGCCCATGAGCAACATGCAGCCCTCATGGCCATTTGTGTGGCCCCTAGTATTCAATTTTTTTTCATACAGTTTTTGCAAAAAGATTTTTTTTTAATTCCCAAATGCCCCCAGATGCCATCTATAGAAGGCATGCAGGCAATTTTGACATGTTTGTGACTCCCTTGGCCATTTTAGACCCAACAGTGGCCTCTTAGGGCCTCTGTTCACCAGAAGTGAACTGAAGTGGTACCCCAGAAGAGGTTTGGGACCATTTGGGGGCAATATTTTTTTTCACAGAAGGTATTTCTTAGCCTACAACCCTCACCTGTGGCTTGGAATCAATACAGGGGAAACTGCTGGCTTCCATATTAGTGGGATGGTGAATCTGCTCTGGATTTAGTCTGAACTTTAAGGAGCTATCAGATGCAGAACCTATTTTGTGGACAAGATTCAGTGCTTGAGATAGCACTTTTAAGTTCAGACTGGAGTAGATCCATTGCCATGCTGACATGGAAGCACCATTTCCACCACTGGCTATATGAGAAGGGAGCTTGACAGGTCTCTCACAGAGAATTTTCAGCACCATTGTTGATAGAAACACCCAATCCAAGATTTACAGCTGGGAGCAGTTATGACAGTGCAAGTGATTGTTGCAACTCTAGTGGGCAGACATGCTGTAACAGGTCCAATTTAATTGAATATTCTGGCTCCCTTTCTTATCAGATTACTTTTACTGCTGGAACACCTTTGTTGAGAACCGCAAGAAGACCTTCAAGGCTTGGGAAGGGCTTCATGAGAACTCTGTGCGTCTTGCCAGAAGGCTGCGCCGTATCCTTTTGGTGAGTATGTATTCTTGCTTTTCCCTTATCCATCTTTCCTCTCCTTCGTTCTTACTCTTCCTTTCCTTCTTTCTTTTCTGGGATTCTTTGCCTTTTCTCCATGAAAGTGCCAGAATCACTGCCATTCCCCAGTTGCCCTTTGTGCTCCAACTTCCCCCTTTATCTCACCTTATTTCTCCTTTTTTGCTTCCCCTTCCCATTTTTCTCTTCACTTGTCCTCCTTTTCTTTTTTAATTACGGTCCTATTTTCCTTCATTCTTCCATTCTTGCAGTTCCTTTTCCTTCTTGATATTTTTCTCTTTGCTTTGACTTCTTTTTTCTTCATAGAATCATAGAATTGGTAGGGATCCCAAAGTGCCATCTAGTCCAACCCCTCTGCCATCTAGGTATAGGCAACAACAGCACCCTTGGAAAACACCCATCCAACCTCCTAAGTAAGAGAGTCCACCCACCCACCCACCCTGGGCAATCTATTCCAAAAAAAGTGCTTTCTAATGTTTAGGTGGAATTTCTTTTAATGTGTATCCATAGCTTTGTGTTCTAGTCTCGCCTGTGGACAAGAGAAAGCAAGCTTGCTTCATCTCGTCTACATGACATCCCTTCAGATATTTACAGTGGGCTATCTCAGTCTTCTCTTCTCTAATTTAAACATACCCAAATCCTTCAATCACTTCTCATCACACTTAGTTTCTAGACCTTTGATCATCTTCGTTGCTCATCTCTGAACATGTTCCAGCTTGTCAACATTCTTCTTGAACTATAGTGCTTAGAACGGGACATAGTATTCCAGATGATCCCTGACCAAAGCAGGATACAGTGGCACATATATTTCCCTTGATCGGGACATCATACTCCTGTTGATGCAGCCCTGAATTCCACTGGCATTTGGGGTGCCCCATCACATTGTTGACACATGTTTAACTTGTATATCACTCCTTCTATATTTGTACATTTTTTTTCCTACCTTGATATAGTATCTTACATCGAAATTTTTTTTTTTTTTTGGTTAGTTTTGAAATCAGTTAGTTCTTATGAGCTCCCCACCCCCTCTGAAAGAATTTCTTGCTGGAAATCTGATTGCCCGCTTCTTTCTTTCACAGCCACTATATGAGGTTGATGATCTGCGTGATGCCTTCAGAATGCTTGGACTTTAAGGTGCAGAGATGGTGGGTAACATGAGGAAAAGTGTACAGGCAGCAACAGTCTGGGCTCTTTGTCCCACTGTTTTCTTTGATACTTCTGTGAGAATTGGCATTCTGAGAAAAACTCATCTTTCTTGGAAAAAAACAAGAAAGGCCCCCTGAGATTATGTGGATTTGCACACAACAGCTTCTTGTGTTCTGCTGTTTTTGTGAGAAAATAATGCTAATGAAAACATGGAATCTTCTTGATACTTGTTAGTGAGGACAGCTAGATAATGAACATTTCAATAGTAAACAGAGCTAGAGAAAGTCTAGCCAAATCTTAAAGAGACTTGTTTTAAATTTCAGACATGTTCCTCATTTAAAGAAAACATAGCGGAATGAGAAGCTAAATCTGAGTCGTGACCTTGCCTTAGTATGAGCAGCGCACAGAACTATTGCTACATCTTGCCACACATAAGGGGAGACTCACTGAGATTGGATAGACTTGGAAGCTGCAACATGACCAATATATTACAGCAGTACTGTTGGGTTGAGATCAGCTTTGTGGGATCCTTCCAAGCTGGATCAATGTAGCAAGCAAATATTGCCAGAAGTACACGACAATGGTCTGATAGCCTTGTTGGGCATGGTGCTTGCACTGGATAGCTCTGTTCTGTGGTGTTTTTTTCACCATTACAAAGAACTTAAAACAGGTTTCCTTCTACCTCTTCTCACATCATAGCTACAAAAAGAGAAGTGAAGATATGTTGATTTGAAAACTAGGGCTGCAACATTTAATTTTTTGTAATCAGTTCACTGAATTCTTAAAATAATAATTGGCAAAAAAATAAATAAAAAAAATAAAAATAAAGATGGTCCTGGGGCCCTTTCACATTACACAGTTATAATGCTCCGTTCCACTTTTAATAGTCCCATGGTTGCATCCTGTGGGATCCTGGGGTTCTTAGCTTGGTGAGGCACTTGCTGAGAATTCAGAATACTTCTCACTAAACTGCAAATCCCAAGATTCCATAAGACAGTTCCCAAACACTGGTTTTCCAGATGTTTCGAACTTAAGCTCCCTGAAATCCTGAGTGTTGGCCAAGCTGGCTTGGGTTTCTGGGAGTTGAAATCCAAAACACCTGTAGTATCAAAGTTTGAGAATCACTACCATAGGATGTTGCCATGGCAGTTAAAATGGAATCATAGTGCTATAACTGTGCATGGTAAATGGGTCCCAATTAATAAGATAGCAAATTTATAGAGTAGAAAATAATTATAATGCAAGGATTTAGAAAAACTTCCGATAGCAAACTGCATCTTAATATAGAGGCATTCTTCTTTTAGACAGAGAAGGGGATGTCTCTTCTAAGAGTATGCTTACAATGGCACATATGTGCATAATTCAAAACCAAAGATTTATGTTTTCTAACTTGAGACATATTATCTATGTCTTAACATACTTAACACACTTAACTGCCAGATAAATAAAGGTGTGCAGTTGTGTGGTCCTTGAGAGGGCATCCAAGCATGGCACAAGATGCTGCAGACCTGCACCTATGTGGACCTAAGCAGAAGTCTGTCCTTGACCAATGCCATAAAACTCTGTTGCTGTACCTGTCCATCCAGTGATGCTCTCTAGGTGTTAAGGGTAAAAAGCATTCTTGTGATGTGCTGGTGCAAATCACAGAAGCCTTAAGCTCGCTCATTCTTGGTTCTGCAGAAAAATTATGTCAGCCATGGAACTGGTATTTTTACTTACCTTTCCATTGAAACTGATGGAAGGAGGTTTAAAAATGCCCCCAAAAGACAGGAAGTACATCCCCCCTTGCCATTGTTAGCCTGGCAGAGCTTAGAAAATAACAGTTCCTCCATCATAAACTCTTCCCACACCTGCTCACCATCTCAGTAGGATTGTTCTGTTGCTTAGCTTCTGTTTATGTGTGTCTGGGATCACTACAATAGTGCTATTGGTACAGTTAATTTCAGAAACACTGTTTTTGCAGCATTGTTCAAGAGTGCTATAGCAGTGAGATAAGTCCTCACACTCTGTCAGTTGATCTTTTCATTATGCCATAATTGAACTTATGATTTGACATCATTTCTCTCAACCAAAAACAATGGTGATATAATTCTGGGTTGTGCCACTTCAGAATGCAGCAGAGTGTGTATGCAGGTTGAACATTGAAGTACCGTATTTTTAAATGTTCCACTGCAAAAGCGTTACATGCATGTAGTTACTTAGAGCCAGTGAGGTGTATTTGTTTGAGTATTGGACTAGGACTGGGGGAGGCAGGGGTCAAATCCCTGCTCAGCCATGGAAACCCACTGGGTGAACTTGGGCAAGTCACATGCTTCCAGACTTACAGGAAGACAGGGGCAAATCCTCTCTTAACAAATTTTGCCAACAAAACTCCATGATATGTTCACCTTAGTGTCATCATAAGTCAGAAAAAACTTGAAGGCACACAACAGAAACAAAGTTGCTTAGCACTATCTTAGTTTGATGTGTTAAGTTCTTCCTGTAGAATTTTTTTTCCACTGAAAGATGGGAATGATTCAAAAGTGTGTCTCCTTGTTGCATGGTATGCGTAGTTGCATGGTGTGAAGGCTCTCCCAATAATCTCTACTGTTGTGTGCATAACCTACTATCAGTGCTATGCCACAGAGAACTATGAAGTCCAGCAGCCCCAACACTTGAAGTGTATTTCCTGATTGTCAGAAAAAAAGAACTTAATTTTGTTATAGATTTTTCCCTCAGAATTATCCTGTGTGACTACAGATATCAAATAGTGGTTAGATAATCACTTAATATGTAGGAACATATGAAACTGCCTTATACTAAGTCAGACTCTTGGTTCATCTAGCCCACTACTGTAATCTCTAACTGCCAACAATGGTTCTCCATGTTTTGGTCACTTTGCCAGCCTTTCCTGGAGATCACTGGGATTCTGTAGCAGTCTGGTCTCTCATCCAAAAACTCAACTGATCTGAAAAAACAGCTTAGCTTCCAAAATCAAAGAGATTGGATAGGTTCATGTTGTTAGGGTGGTATATTTGCCAAGCAGCCACCTGCTTGGCAGACACCATTTGTCATTTGTGTTTCAGATCCAATTGTATTTGATTTCATTTAGCATTCATTATTATGTAATTATATTTGGAGTTGACAATATTTGATAAAAGACAGTATTTAATAGTATATATTTTATTTATCTGGAAAAAAAATTCTTCTTTTGCCCTAGAAAGGCTGTTGACATTTCTGTAACTCCATAGAAAAGTCCAAAATCATAGTAACTATGGAATTTCTTTGATAAGCATTAATTCTTTTGTATGTAGCTGCATAGTATGCTTACCCTATATAAAAATGAATACATTAATATGCATATCTACTGACTTTTTAAAAATCTATGGCACTGTTTGCCAGAGACTGTGAACAAGAGCTGAAAGAAAATCTAAAGGTAATAATTTAATGATCTAATATACAATATTCTTCACAAAAATATCTCCACTGGAATTTGTTTCTGTTTTATCTGTTTCATGTCATGGGTTCTAGGAGCTGCAGTTTGGCAAGAGAGCTGAGCTATTAGTATTAAAGTGCCTCCAGTCTGAAAAGACCTGGAACCAACAGCCACTTTCAGTCAAAAGTGGCCTTCAGTTCCTCAGATGTTTTCCTGTGTTTTATACAGGCCTCGTTCATTTTAACAGAGCTTTCATGTGAATAGTGTGTAAAAACTAGTATGCTGTTGTTGAATGAAAGCCCTGCAGGGAACACCTGAAGACATACTGCTGGCCATGGAATGTGAATGTGAATTTATACCAGTATGCCTTGTGAAGCTTGATTGAATGGAAGGCATTAGCCAAGTTCACAACTGTAGTGATGGCTGACAATTTTAATTGTACTTGACTACCACAGGGACAGCCGGAGGAGCTGTGGGTGTTGAAGGCACAGAAATGTATCATCATATGCCATATCTTCCCATCTACCTTGAGGATGGGCCATAGGGGTGTGTTGGAGATGGACTGCATAGGGATGGTTACATCCCCTTTCAATAGATTCTCTATGGTCTTGCCAGTTCCAACCTTTGCTTCTTGGGGATACTTGTATTGCTGTTTTGGTGAAGAATCTCTCCCTTCAATAAGGAAACAGGCATCTTTCACCAGACCACATTCTGCCTTGCTCTTGATCCAGACCTCTGGGAATTCCAATGTCCAGTGGTCATTTTCAATTGGTCGCAACAGACACAGTGCCTTAAGGGCTGCACATCAGTAAACAGCTGAAATAAGAAGTGGACCATTGCTGAATTGCTGCAGCAAGCTATTAGCCATGTCCATGGTCAAATAGTTTTCAATTAGGAAGGGTAATCCCAAATGCCATCATCTTCCTTCCTATTCTCACATACTGTTATCCTAGTGTGGATTTTCCCTATCGTAATTAGAACATCCTCCCTGATCTTCACCTGGTGGAAGCCCCTTCCATACCCTGACAGAGCAATGGAATTGGATGTGGGCTTCCCATATGCAGCTAGATCTGGTTTGGTGTAAGATATTCTGAGCTGCTCCTGTGTTAACCAGGAGTGTGGCTGGAATTTCTGCCCCTGTGGTCCAAATGCCTGCTTTGACCATCAGCCTTCCCCACTTCTCAGGCTCCAGTAGAGCTATAATACCTTGGGGAAGTGCTGTGGATCCAGGGCATCCCTAGCATGTTGTGTCCATGCGTATGTAGGGTGGTGTGATTGTGTTTATGGGCTGCCCAGTTACAGCTGGACCACTCTCCAGGATAGCATTGATCAACTCATAGTCAGACACAAATGGAACTGGGACATGTCAGCCCCTGCTTTCCTTGGCAGCTCCCACACATGACTTTGCTCGTCATCCTGACCTGTTCATTGAAGATTGTGACCTCCTGGCTGCTGGTGAGAGTTGGAATCTGAGCCCAGGTTAGCTGAACTCTGTCACTGCCCTGTGACCAAAGAGGCGCTGCTACAGCCACAGCTTTGCTGGGAAAGGAGCCACCACACTGGTCCCTCCAACTTCAACCCTCGTTGCTGCTGAACTGATCTTCCCTCTCCCCCTGCTACCATGAGAAGCTGGTTTTCCAGGACCTCCTGCCCTGTGGTACTGTGTATGTGGCCCATGATTGCTGTAAGTCACTGTCTGGATTGGTTCCCATGACTTGGGATCCATGCCTTTCTGGATGACCTTCGTGTTTTTGACTATGCCTGACTCCCTGAGGAGATCTGCCACCCTTCATATTTGCTCTGATAAAGTGGCCCAGGGAAGCATTCCAATATCCACAGGACCCAGAGCCATTTTAGTTTGGAAGTTCAAGTATCTATAAAGGAGAGATTTGAGCTCTTTGGTGTTAAAATCAAAAGTCTCCTGCTCTGCGGGGATATGGGCCTTCCGAGCCAGGATAGCGAGCAACTTTTTCCTGGCTATGTAAGCCTCAGGATTCTCCCCAGGAGCCTGACGGTCCACTACATACAGCACATTGGCTCACCTGGCCAAAGGATCTGGACAATCTTCCTCATCCAGGGGTGCTTGTCCAATTTAACCAGATCACAAGCAACTACTTCCGGCTCAAGGGTTGGCAGATCTTATGGGGGCATGCAGAGCCTAGCCAATTGTGGTAAGTCCTGTCCATTGGCTGATGAGTATGCTTAATTCCTTGATGGTGTTTGAGGCATTGCTCAGGGCCATCCAAAATCCCCAAGCAGCTATCACTGTGTGATAGGCATCATCAAGGTACTAAAAAGATCCAAAATTCAAAAGGATCCTTCCTTCCATGGGTTGCTTCCTTTTCCAACAAGCCACTTTTCCAACTTGCCCATTTTATTTTGTTCCCTGAACATTATGAAAAGGAGTTGGTTGGTCACAATCTTCAATTCAGCTTGTCAATTGAAATCTCTCAGTGAAAAGTGATGCTCACACACACAAATATGAATTTCAAGAGGACAGTCACACACATTTCCTTGAGCTCCATTGACCAGGACACTCCCTTGAAACTGGGGACAAATGGATCAGGTACTCAGGGGCAGGGAGCTCACTGAGGTCCTTTGGGGGATTCCTTAGCATCTGCCATGCACAGAGTTGCTAAGGGGGAAAACGAACTCCATGGAACTTGTCGTTGCTTGGCCGAACAATGGGGAAAATGGGAGCAGGGTCCGAACTGAGTCCTGCCTTACTGCTGCTTTTTCAGATTGAGGGGCACCTTCCTCCAAGTCCAGGTAAAGTGTTTAAACTCAGGTTCAGCCATCACCGCACTCTGCCCAAACTATCAGCCACCACCATACATGATGCACTAACTATAAATCTTTCAAGGAGTTACTCTGCAGGGCTTTCAACACAAAAGGAATCAGGGCTTCCTACCCACACTAAAACAAGGTGCATTGACCTAACACAAAATGGCATGCAGCCCACACAAAATGGAGGCTACTATCCTCCACAAACTTAACTGGTAGTGATTGGTATGTGTGTTCCAAACCAGTATCTAGCTATAACTCTCTGGATCCCACACCATTAGACCCAAGTTAGGGATGGATTCTTGGGGCAGTCATGTACAAGGGCCTTAACTTATGGAGAAAATCACATGGCCAGATAGGTACAGCTGCCAAAACACAGACCAAGACAGAAAAGGGCGACAGATTCCTGACCTGACAGTAGCCCTTTGGCTCAACTGCACAGATTCACACTCACTTGTGTTCCTGACAGAATCTGGCTGGAAGTCTTGCAAATTCACTATGTCTGTTTTCCTGAGTCACGTGCATTGACTCATGGGAGTCAATTGCCCATGTCCTCCACCAAACTTTTTACCCCCCCCAAATGAGGGGCTCTTGAGGTCCTCTAGCAGTACCTGCACCTAGATGCAAAAATAGGGAATTAATTAGCTCAAATTAGAAGACTTGCAAGAGGTGGGGTGACCTAGTGAGATCAGTCCATCAGTGTTTACAGGGTTCTTGCAGGAAAACCAGCCAGAGAGTCAGTAAACTAAAATGTGTTTAAAGGGGAATTCAATCACGCATGCACACAAGAATCAAACAGTCACACACCCACACAAGAGGTAGCCGAAGGAAAGGGGATAAAGGTTGACAGTGAGACTAAAGGGAGTGGGTGATAATTACCAATCCAGAAGAGCAGCAAAGAAACAGCAATGTGACTTAGACTTGCATCTAAGAGGAGTAAGAATCAGGATTCAAAGTGCCAGAGTGACACTCACCAAGCGAGATACTGCCTCTGACTGCTCAAGACTGAGGGTTCTTATACCCAGTTTTTAGCTGGAGGGCATGGATACAAATGGCTCTCTGACAGGCAAACAGTGGAATTTACAACAAATACAATGGAGGTCTGGAATAGGCTGATGATCTTAGCATGTAGGTGACAAAGAGTTAATAGCTGGTTTGATAGCTTATGACAATTGGGAAGGTGGAGAGATAAAAGAATAGACACTGAAGGGGAGAGGGGACAGGAATAGATCGATCAACATTTCTGTGTGAACATTGGAGGTTCTTTGTCTCAGCAATGGCTGGCTGAAATTCATTAGCACTTCAAAGCTTCTACTAACTGTCCAGCCTATGATCTGACTGTGCGTGGGACGGGTTCCTTGACCTGCTTATTTGGCCAACTTGCTTCTTCTTATCTTCTTCTTATCCAGCATGGCCTTTAGCCACAGCAGTGTATGATTTATATCAGACCGTATCAAAGTGTGGAGGTATATGACTGTTAAAAATTCCCCTCTCCAAAAATGGAACTCAGAGCAGAGCCATGGAGTTTCATTTTTCCAGGAAGGTGCCGTACACCTTCAATTTGTTGATATCTGATATCTATTGGGGAACGCAGGTTGACAAGGACAGAACACATGGGATAGGGGTTAGGATGAAAAGCTATCTCTTTTTTATTAATCCCTGCCACCTAATACCTTGGTTGAGGTAGATTTGGCAAAAGTCTATCCAATTCAGCAAAAATGTTTCCAGGGAAAAAGGAAAGAAGAAGAAGAAGGAAAGAAATATTAAAGGAAAGAGCATCTAATAACATGCGTACTGTGATACAGTACAATATACAAATCTCACTTTAGCAATTAGAACTTCAAATTCAAATACAGCACAAACATATTAATATGCAAATAATTCAGAGGAGTAGCAATGTCCAGGTGGAAACATTTCATCAGTAAAGGCAAGAAGAAAGTTCAGCTTAGGCAATCATAGCAAAGTCCATTGATTCTGAGTTCAAACATAAACCAATGCATTGCGTGGGGCAGAAGATCCTCCCCTCTTGAGTCCAAAATAAAGTTCATAAGAAATCAGTCCTTTGTATGTTGGGAGAGCTGAAGTGGGGGATTTACCCTTGGTATCCAAAATGATTGGGGACACAGAAGATGAATTCACTGGTTTTCAAGGTTCTCAGGATGATCAGGGTTGCTCTGTGCATTGGAGCAGTGTACATCAGTGGCTGGCTGTCCCTGCATGATTAGAGAAGACCGGGCCAATATTCTTCAGGTAAATTTTGGGTTCCAAGGCCAAGTTGATGGAGTGCCTCTATTTTTGGAGGAAAAAAAACTGAGATAGATTAGTAGGAGAGATCCTCCAGCTGTAGCTGGGAGCTGAGCCAGGCAGAAGTGCTAACACCTTGTGGAAGTATGGGGTTGCAGGGCCTCTTGGGTACTGCACCCAGAAAGGAGAAAGACCAGATTTATGATCTAAGGATGCAAACATTATGGATACAGAAGAATGGCACTTGGTGAACCGGCTTGCTGATCTCACAGGAACCAAATCACGCAAGTCCACTGTGAGTGGGAGTGTATGCAGATAAGTCCAGGAGTCTCAGAGGAGCTGGCAAGCTTAAATTGGAGTGAGAGGCTCCCAGGAGCCCAGGAGTCCAGAACAACCCAGTGTCCCAGCATGCCCAGACCCTACCCCAGCAAAGCTCAAGCTCTTCCTCCTGTCCAAAACATGGCACTGCCTCTGATTCCAGAAAGCTCATCTATTCATCTACTCTGGCCTAGGGGCCTTCAGGCTCCTGAACAATACTGGTTAAAGGATAGATTGAGCCTTGGCTGACTTAGCCAATTCACCAAGAGCTCTCAACTGGAGCAGCTGGGCATATACGCAATAGGCTAGACCAGTGGGACAGATCACCAATACAGTTTGGAAGGCTAGGATGACAGCAATGAAGTATAACATGATACTGAAAATTCCCATTGCTGAGGGGGACTACCCGAGGACAGACTCCCACCAAGGGTGATCTCCTGTGATGGCTATTTTCTTAGATATATTGGCCATTGTATCGCCATTGTGAGACAGAACCAGAGCTGTGGCCTCTCCTGCTGCTTTTATTTTTATGAGCTGTTCTTTTAGATTAGGGTGAGTCAAGAGTTCATGCAAAACATGTAAATTTAGACCAAAGAACACTGGGGATTGATATAGGGATGGAGACATAATCGTTTCCTAGCAGGTCCAGATTGGGACTACATGTCCTTATACACATGCATTCCTTGCCAGCGTAAACAATGGCTGAATTGGTATTGTGAGTCAGCTTGTAATCACACTGACTGTCCTTGTCCTTAAGGGGCATCAAACAGGGATGATGTGGCTATAAAGAGTTGTCTTCACAAATAAAGCCAAGATATGTTCAGTGTTGAGATCCTTCTACGCTGATTGTCATTTGGGTCTGAGCATTGTAATCCAATAATTCCTATCTTTGGAACACAGGATATCTCCTGAGGCAGTCTGCATTCCAAGGGGAATGACTGGATGGATGTGGAGAGTGGTCCTGGCAGTGACCGTTAACAATAAAAAGCTGTAACTGATTCCATTGGGGATGGAAAATGGCATTGACAAGGTATCCTCAGGCTTCAATTGCACTTCCTCTTTCCTTAATTTGGGATGAATCAATTCTCTAACTTCCTTTGGAATGTATCCCTCATGGATATATTGAACTAAATTTCTGATTGTCATTAAATAAATCATGTGCATTTGTGTGCATGCAAAAGCCAATGAAGTATTCTGATTTGCAAAATACACTTTGCTTGTTAGTATTATTGAGTTCCTTTCAATTGAAAATTCCCAATCAAGGAACAGAGAAGTGACTGAATGCTGCAAATTGGACAAGGCCTAGGCTGATTGCTGTAAAGGCTCACCCATATTGGCCATATCAGTCATTACATAAGCTAGTTTGTTTGCTAAAAACCTCAATGTTGGCCACATCTAGCAATGATATGCCTGTCCGTATAAGTGCAATCCAAGCTGTCCATGCCCTTTTTACTCTAGAGGAACTTATATCAGACCATAATCTTAAACATTCTGCCCAGCCAACTTTGCTGGGTGGCAAATAGGGTGCACATTATGGCCATTAAGCTGAGGTGTTCAACTTATCTAGTCCTACTTGGATCTCTTTCAAAGAGATCATTGGCTGTATCAACATTAATTCATGTACATCTGCTTTTAACACATGACAGCCCATGGTGGGGTATTCTGCCTAGATTAAAGGGACAGCATCCTGAATTAGTGGATCAAATACTGTAGTGATTGGGTGCCAATGGCCAAATTGAAGCGTATGCTTGCTTTCCTCATGGATAAAGTTCAGGACTAGTAGACCCCGATATTGAAATCACATTGAAATTTTAGTTGTGCTAACAAACTTTCAGGTAAGAGGAACAAACGAGCTTGGTGGGCCCTGCTTAATGAGGCTGGCTCACGATAGACTCCAGTATTGCACTTGCCCATCTGCAAGCTGGTTTGTTGACATTTTCTTGAAAGAGAAATCAAATTCACTTCAATTGGAGATCTATGCCTTTTAGTGCACTGAGGAGAATGGAAAGTGAAAAGGGATCACCAATATTCCACACTGTGGCTGTAAATGATCGCTACATTGCAGGATCGAAAGAGGTGTGCTGAATACTGTGAGGCAGTAGTGTTTCTCTCAGGTCTGCACAAACGGTTGGGGATCATTCACCTCTAGGCCTTCCTGATAGAAAATCTCCTTGTTGTCATTTTCAGGATGCAGGCATTTTGCAATTGTGCAAACCATGGCAGATTTATGTTCCAAAACTCAAGTCTGGATCTGCATAAATGAATATATATGTCTAGGATTGCTACTGTCAACCACTGGGAAGATTCTACACAATATGCTTCCACCTGGGAAATATGGCACTGGTCCTATCATGGTACAATTCTACATCCTTGTGAAGTCCGGGCCAAAAGAAGTCATTTTGCTCTGCATGAAGGATCTTTAAGTAACCAAAATGTCCCACAGACTTCAAATCATGATGTTGCTTGAAGATGTCAGCTCTACAAGGGGGAGGAACGTAGACTTTATCAGCAACAAATGCTATCCCCTCCTGCCCGATAACAATGGATGATGGGTTACATAACCAAGAGTCATTGTCCAGAAGAACATTGATTGTTCTCCCAGTTTTTGCTTGGCTGTGTGTTGTTACCCCTAGCCCCAGCATTTCTGGTGCGAAGAGGGTGTTGGTAGTAGGCTGTGGAATGGATTTTCCATGCTGCAGGAGTCTAGAAAGGGGGTCTGCCAAAGTGTTGGACTTGCAAGTTTTGAAGATCATCCTGAAGTTAAACTGCTGGAAAAGTTCAGCCCAACAATCTGCTTTGGGCTGAGCCTTCTCACTGTTTGGAGCACCTCCAAATTGTGATGATTGCACCAAACCTGGAAAGGAGTAGAGGAGCCTTCCAGTAAGTAGTGCCAAGTGCTCAAGGCATAGTGGATGGCTGCAGCCTCCTTTTCCCACACAGCCCATCGTTTCTGTGTCTGGTTGAATTTTTTGGAGATGAAAGCACAAGGCATTACAACCCTGTCTTCATTTGCCTGAAGCAGTATGGCAGCCATGGCAAAATCACTGGCATCAGTTTGGATAACAAACAGCTTAGATGGGTCAGAGTGTTTCAAAAGTGGTTCAGTAGTGAACAGTGTTTTGAGTCTGTCGAATGCTTGTTGATAATCCGTACCCCAGACTACGCATGCTACTTCACACTTAAGATTAGCAGGGTCCTGGGGCTTTTTAGCCATCAGCAGATTAGCCAATGGCAATGTAATTTCAGCAAAATTAGGTATAAATTCCTGTAGAAATCAGCAGACCCCAGGAATTGCTGTAATTGCTCCCTTGTGCATGGGACTCCCCACTCAAGTATCACTTTCACAGGGTCCATTTGCAGTCTGTTGGTGACTCAATAGCCCAAATAGTAAAAGTTTGTGTGTGAAACTCACACTTAGACATTTTCACATAAAGCTGATTGTTTATGAGTCTTTGGAGCACTTTTTGCACTAATTCAATGTGCTCAGGCAAAGTTTTGGAGTAAATCAGTATGTCATCCAGGCACACAACCATCGCCAGTAGAGAAACAGCTGCAACACACTGTTCACAAACATTTGAAAAATGGACAGTCCCAATTTTAGCCCAAAAGGAAGCACAGTCCATTGGTAATTCTCAAGGAGTGTGGAAAAGCAAGTTAACTACTCACTGTCTAGTTTCATTCCAATGCAGTGCAGGGCTTCCACCAAATCAAGCTTGGTAAAATAGCTCCCCTGCACCAATAGTCCCATTATGTCTTTGATCAAAGGTATGGCGGTATGCAGTTAAGGGGTGCATAATTAACCATCAATCTGGTATCTCCCCCTTTCTTTTTGTGGAAAAATACAGTGAAGCAATGGGGGAGGTGCAGAGTTTAATAAACCCGCGTTGCAGGTTCTTGTCAATGGTTTCATGTAAAGCCACCAGCTTGGGGGGAGACACTGGGTACAGCTTGGGCTTTGGTAGTGTTGCTCCCTCAACCAGCTTCAGTTTGCAGTCAAATTCCCTGTTGGGTGGTAACTTTCTTGCTTCCTGGGCTTCAAAAGCTTTAGTCAAATCCCAACACTCAGAAGGAACTTTAGCTTCCAGCTGTGCTTGGGTTAACTCCTCAGCCACCCCCTTGGAGGTTTCTTGCCTGGCCAGTTTCTGTGAGGTCCCTTTCCCTCCCTAAGCCTCACCAAGCCAGTGCCTCAGTCTATTGAGGGGTTATGTTTTTTCAGCCAGTCATAACCAAGCACCACATGGGAACCTATGTGCTTGGGCACCAAGAACTGCAGGGTCCCATTTATTGCCCCAACATGGACATTTACAGGCTGTGTGCCTCCTCGATGTGTAGAGCCCCCCCATAGGGGCTCCACTTCTCTGGGTTAACTTAACAATCTTTTTCAAAAGCTCATATCCTAGAGACAGTTCTTTGGCAACATGTGGGTGCAATAAACTTTTACAGCACTCAGAATCAATAACTCCTTTGTAGTATTGCTTAATGCCTTCTACAGTCTGCAGTTCTACAGTAACATAGACATGTCAAGTTGTTTTACTCATGTTGGAGGAGTGCCCTGGTCCCACTCATCATTGGAAGATTCCAAGCTATGAGAAGAGCTCTTTTCCATCTCACTGGTCTGGCCGAAAACAATTTTTTTTTTTTTTTTTTTTTTTGCTTGGCTGACTCCACTTTCCTAGGCTTGGGGGTTTTACCTGAGGTTGACTGTTTCTTCTCCTCAGCTGGTGTCTCTTTCTTGATGCAGTCAGTGGCCAAATGCTCCTTTCCTCCATACTTAAAGCAGGATCCCTCTCTCAGGCAATGTTTCCTTTCCTCACTGCTGGGTCCTGCAGATCTCCTTCCAGCCAGGGTTTTCTTGTCCAATGGTCCAGCTTTGAGCTTTCTCACATGCTGCACACTTTTTCTCCAAGCCTCATCTTTGCTGGCCAGATGTATCCATCCTAGGAGAGTGGTGGGCTGCCCCTGTCCAAGACAGCAATCTAAAATGTCTGGCTGCAGACCTTCCTTAAAACATTCAATTTTTGTAGGTTCTGGCCATTCTGGAATTTTGGCAGCCAGATGATGAAATTCACATGATTAATCAGCCACTGTTCCCTTCCCCTGATGAAGTTTTCCCAGAAGGTGGTGAGCATGTTCACACAGAAAGGGGTCTTCAAATCTCTCCTGCAGGCTAGTCATAAACAGCTTGATGTCACCTGTCTCCAGAGCCTGTGTGTCAAAGAGGAAGACCAAACACTCAGCCACTTCACCCTAGAGATGCTGACTGATGTACCTCACTCTGGCTGGGTCATCTGGAAAGCTGTTCCTGTAGTCTGCCATAACATTGGAGGCTACATTCATGAAGTATGTGAGAATCTTCTCTTCGCCACTGTAAGTTGCGTTCAGCTCCCTGAAGGGGTGTTGGCCTGGCTGCAAGGCAGGACCTCCATCTTGAGGCACTGCTCCCATTCCAGCTATTCCTGCTGCTCCTTGCAGAAGAGACCTCTCATAATGTGGAATGGTTGTTACTGCCCTGGCTAGCCCGAGCTTTGGGGATATAAAAGATATCTTTGGATATCACTAATTCAGCTTCACATATCCCTTCTATGTGCTTGCAAGGCCCCCGGACAGGCACGCATACAGGCTCAGCCGATAATCGCCGTAATATTCCTAGACAATACAGGCAGGCCAGAAACAGCTGACTCGCCACTTTAGGAGACCTCAAGGCAAGTACCTCCATTAGGTATGCAAGCAACTCTCAAAAGATCCTCTGCCTCGCGCTGGCAGCTTGATGATCTGATTATACAATGCTCAAGAAGTCCGCGTTTGCATACCGGCTACTCTATTGATAAATTCGGCTCTAATTCAATCATTCAAATTCTGACCTTTCGGAGGCTTTGTCTCCAGCTCCAAATCTACTGTTTTCCCCTAAGTCCGACCTAGTCTGCAGTCACAATTCTCCTTATAAAAACCCCTGATTTTGAGCTCTTCTTTGGATCGCTCCCGAGTTCCAGACCGCCTTGCTGCCGCTTCGTTTGGCGAGCTTCCCCTCAGCTCCACGTGCTGAGATACATCAAACCCCAGCTTCGCTCTCCATTTCCTTCCGGACTTCAGGACAGGTTTTGTATCACCCGAACCAACTATCCCTCTAAAAATCCCGCTATCTTACTCACACCTTTATTTCCCTTAGTTATCTGTGTGTTTGTGTTGCTTACATCGTGCGCCTGTATTTAATAAAGACTATTCATTATTTTCAAACCGATCTGCTTCTTGACTCGGCCTGACCCCGTAAACACTGGGTTGCAAGATCCTGCTAAGTTACCCTGCCTCTTGTTTTGCCAACTTGTGCTCTGAACTAACTTCCCCAACTTGTATAATTTTGATAGCAATTTGGTGTCCCTCCCGGGACCCCCAGAAAACAGGGTAACATGGTGGTTCTACTGTCAGACAAGGAGGCACATAGCAAGGCCATCTCGTCTCAGAGTTTCTCTACTTCTTTCTCTTTAGCTAAGAGCTGTTCCCATAGTATGGTGTTGGTAGCATTGGAATCCCATCTAGTGGCACTGCGCCTCTCACGCCATCCCATAGCTTTCCTCTCTCACCAGGTCCAGGTTCTCCCAGCCACTGCTGGGGTCCCAGGGTAAAGGGTTGTTTCTATCTTAGAGCACACCACTGGAGTCAGGGTCGAACAGACCACTGCTCCATCTGGTAAGGCAGTGGCTCTGGTTTCTGTCTCAGTCTGGACATCATCCTCTTCTTCACTGTGACCCGCCTGAGACATTTCAAGTTGGTTCTAGTGTGGAAGTTGGCAAGGTACTTGAGTCTGAACAGACTTGAGTCTGATTCCTGAATCAGGAATCGGTTCAAATCACAATAGGTATTGATTAAAAATCATACTTTACTGACACTTGTACACATCATGACTTCAGTGTTCAGACTAAAGAAAAGGGGAAGAGTGCAAAGCAGTTAAGTGGGCTCTTCCACGTGCCATTCTCAGGCAGATGGCTCTCTTATCTCTCCACAGCTGCATTCTATATTAACATTCCCAGCCTTCCATACCAGGCAATTATCTTACTAATGCTACTGCAATTCCTATTCTTTTTGGCAGGCTGAATGACTGCCCAACACAAGGAGATAAAGGAATAGACATTGAAGGGGAGAGGTGACAGAAATAGATCAATCAACATTTCTGTGTGAACATTAGAGACTCTTTGTCTCAGTGATGGCTAGCTGAAAGTTTGTTAGCACTTCAAAGCTTCTGTAACTGTCCAGCCTATGACCTGGCTGTGCCTGGGAGGGGTTCTTTGACCTGCTTATTTGGCCAATTTGCAGCATGGCCTTCAGCCACAGCAGTGTATGATTTATATCAAACTGTATCAAAGTGTGGCTGGTTATATGGCTGATAACACTACGTATTTTAGATGGAAACCTAACAATCTTACTCTCAGAGCTTAGTTACTTTTTAAAAGAATGATTCATTACAGGAGCAAGAAATGTGTGCTGACCAAATTCAGAAAAAGAAGAGGAACTAGAAATCATATTGCAAATATAGCATTGGATAATGGAACGTATCAAAGAGATTCAGAAGAAAATCAGCCTGTGCTTTATTAGATCATAGCAAAATCTTTATGTGTATTATGAAAAACTATGGCTCACTCTAAAAGAAATAGGTGTGCTACATTTGATTGTCCTGATGTGTAACCTATACTCAGGAAAAGAGGCAACAGTAAGGAAAAAATATGGAGAAACAAAATGAAATGGCGATCAGGTAAGGTTGCAGTTTATCACCCTTTCTTTTTAATTTATATGCAGAATTTACCATATAGAAAGCTGGATTGGACTCAGAAGATGGAGGCATGAAAATTGGAAGAAGGATCCTTAACAATTTAAGATGTGCAGATGATACAATATATCTGCAGAAAACAGCAAAGACTTGGAATGACTATTGAGGAAATCCAAGAAAGAAAGTACTAAAGCAGGATTGACAGCTGTACATTAAGGAAACAACAATAATGACCACAGACCGTTGTTGTTGTGTGCCTTCAAACCATTTCAGAATTATGGAGACTCTAAGATGAATGTATCATGGGGTTTTCTGGGGCTGAGAATGTGTGACATGTCCAAGGTGGATTTCTATGGCTGAGAAATCAGTGGATTTCTATGGCTGAGTGTAACATTTGAACCCTGGTCTACAGGGTTGCAGTCTAACACTCAATAGGTACCAGATTTCATAGAATAATAGAGTTGGAAGAGACCACAGGTGCCATCCCCTCTTTTTTTATCTTTTTAGTTTAAAATCAAACTACAATCAAAAATCTACAAGGTACGAACAAATACAAAATGCCATTCAATATCAATCAGACCAGAATGTGATCATCACAGCCATTTGCTTCTCTTAGATCTTGTGGCTATTACATCCTATGGTTTTAGGCAAAATTATAGACTTTTGAATGACATTAAATGTTCAAATATATAACATCTCTCCAGCAATCTTGGTGGTGTTCTGGTGGTCCTCTCAAGTGTATTTATAAAATTAATGAATGGGAGCCACATTTCAATAAAAAAGTCTTGGTTTCTGTCTCCTGTTGTCTTTCTTACATTACCGGACAATTTCTCAAGCAACCAAGTGTCTTATATGCGTTGCCACCATTTCTCTAATATTACATTGTCTGTTTTCCAGGCAGAAGCTATTTCAAGTCAGGATGCTACTAGAAAAAAAGTTATTAAATATTTGTGTTTGAATTTTTTTTTTATTTTTCTTTAAATATAAAGATAATAATCATAGGCCAGGGCAAAACTTTATGTCTTGTTTAGTGATGACAGAAATTAGTTTTAACAAGTTTTGCCAAAATTCATTGACAGCTGGACAGTGTAGCCACATATGAACATATATGCCTGCATCATTACATCCTCTCCAACATTTTGGCTTAATATTTTAATTATTTGTGACATTTGGATTGGAGTACAGTACCACTTATGTCTGACTTTTAAAGCAGTTTTATCTAGCTGTTGCACATTGTGATTTAAATAGGGGTAAGCTCCACATATTTATCCAATTCTCATCTATTTCCCAATTTACCTTTGCACTAGATTCAGTATAACATCTCTGCCCCAATAAGCATTTGCAAATAATTGAGATTTGTCCTTTCAATTGCTGAGTACATAATTTCCCTGCTAACTCCTCTCGTGTTTCAGCTCTTCCTTTGATAAACAAGTCCTGCATTGTGTAAATTCCTATTTTCTTTCATGTCTGAAAATAAGGGAAAAACAGGAGAAGGTACAGGAGATAGTACTTTTTTCCATTTGTTCCAGACAGCTAAGGAGGTCTGCAGGCATGGATTGTCAATTTCTGTCATGTGCAATCTGTCTTTTGGCTCTCAAGAAAACAAACAATGTTTTTACAATGTATTTAATTAGGCATCTTGAGCTTGATCACCAACAGTTGCTGAATCTAAGTGTTCACATCATGCATTTATGTTGTATCTCGATATAATATTTGTATACTCTCACTTCTTATTGGTAAACTCTTTGTACAGTTCTCCACCCACATTCGTGGGTTTGACTCTTGCAGATTTATTTACGGTGCTTGCTTGGCTTCCCCCGTGCACTGTCCTGCCCACAGCTGCCAGCGTGATAGCGCTGGCAGTGGGCAAGAGACTGAAGGAGAGGGAAGATCTCCCTCCCCAAGCTGTTCTGCTGCTGCTGCCCATGTGATCGTGCATGAGGGGGCAGTGAGAGAGCGAAGGGGGGAAGATTTCCCTCCCCAGGCTCTTCTGCTGCCACTGCCCACGTGATCACACATGTAGGGGGTGGCGAGAGAGTGAAGGGGCAGGAAGATCTCCCTTCCCATGCCCTTCTTCCACCCCTGCCTGTGCGATCATGCGTGCGGGGCAGTGAAAAAGTGAAGGGGGGAAGATCTCCCTCCCCATGCTCTTCTGCCACCGCTGCCCGCACGATCGTGCATGCAAGGGGCAGCAAGAGAGTGAAGGTGGGGAAGATCTCCCCCCTCAGGTCTCCTGCCTGCCTATGGTTATTCACATTTTCTTACTTTCATGAGGGTTCTGTGTCCCTAACCCCTGTGAATGTGGAGGGCCTACTGTATCTTCCCTCTTTCCCTCTTTTCTACATTTTCATACCCTGATCTAATGCATCTCTGTTATTTTGTTATTTATTTATATAGCTTTACATTGGTCAGGCCCTCTCTCTGTCTCTCTCTCTTTTAAAAAACTAGGCTATAACCCTTTAACAGCTTTTGTCATGTTGTTATTTCTTCTAGACATGTAGAGATCTGTGGAATGGGGGTGAGGGTGGGAGGATGTGTAGTTGTGTAGAAATGCTGAGGGTAAAGGGGAACAGTGGGGATGTAATTCAGAATTAGTGTAGGCTGGCATAGTAAAGACCAAATGGTCAGTACTGTTTGTTGGCTGGGGCAATAAAAAGCAATTGGCCAGCTTAGGTAAATAACCTTTGGTTTTGTGTTTAGATGATAGCAACTAGAGGGTGATTTATGAGGATTAGGCTGGAGGATGCAATGGGGGTGAGGTGGGCTTAGAATTAAAGTATCAAAGACCAGGGAAGAATTTCTAAAGATCAAAGTGACTGTAGACAGGAGCTGCTTTAACCCAAGAAAACCCATTTGGCAATTATAGGAAGGGGGGTGTAAACCTAGAAGAACTACCAATAAGTGTCAAGAAAAGATGCTGATGGATTAATGTGTTTTGCTATATAACATAGCCACTGAAGCAAGGTTTTAAATTCAGCAACGTTTGTGTTACTAGCCTATTGTGTTTCCAATAAGCAACACAGAAATCATACATATGTTTTCTTGAGCAACACAAAGAAGCAGTACTTGACAGCTTTCCTTTGAAATGCAGTACACTTGGCCCTCCACATTCGCTAGAGTTAGGGACACAGGACCCTTGCAAAAGTGAAAAATTCACAAATAACATTTGTGTGTCTGTGGGAAGGGGGCTGAGGCACAGGTGGGGAAAGTGGGCGTCCAGGGTCTAAAGGAGGTCAGGGAAAGGAGATGGTTGGCGTGGTGGTCCTGTACGTCCTCTCTTTTGCCCATCTCCTTCCTTGTGTGTGTGTGGGGCATAAGTACAGGGTTTGTGGGGCTGAGAATTTGGTTAGAGAACCATCCTTAGCTGGCCAGGCAGGGACTGGTAGAGCAAAGGGAGGACCAGAGGTGGGTTTTTAAAGGGTTATGTGGCCTGATTGGAGCCACCAACAGGGAAGGTTCCCCCGAAAAAGAAGCACCTGAGGTGGGAGGGCAGAGGTTGGAGAAACTCACAAATAATCAAATCCATGAATGTCAAACCCGCAAATGTGGAGGGCTGACTGCATAGGCAACCCATATTTACAATCTAGGCATTTCCCAGCCATAGATAATAAATCACCAGTTGATTGCTACACTTTAAAACTAACAATCAGCCCAGCTTTCTACTTTAACAGCTCAACTAAATGCTAACTACAATAATCTAAGTTACAATGTTAAAAGGATTTTCTAATACTATGGTTTTTTTATGCATAATGATAAATACCTAACACTGTCAATTATGTCAGGAATCATAGATGACATGACAGGCATAGCATAGGCCATTTCTTAGGCCATTTCCACACGACACACCATTAGCATGTCGTAGTGTTGCACTGTGAATTCACTATTACCACTATAGAGATGCTCTGTTCTGTACCCCTCTGCTTTAAGTGGCAGAGAAGCGGTATTACCACTGGTGTGTCTTCCGCATTACAATGTCCTTTGCCACTCCCCTGCCCTGCCTCCACCCTACCCCATCACCCCTGATTGGCTTTTTTTTTAATAGATGCTGTTCTTGCTTAGATACGTTGTGCTGACTTTATGAGGACATCTGGCCACACAGGAAAATGATCAGAAGAGCCCTCCCCCACCAACTGTGACAACCAACAGGGCAGTGGCCGCCATTTCTCTGCCAGTTGTTCCCATGTGTGTTCCACAGCACGTCTGTTCTGCCTTGCTTTCCCTGTCACCCGTGCTGCAATGGACCTGGAGCACATAAGAGAGATTTGTGTGAGAGTGCTGTGGCAGCATATTATCACAGAATCATAACCATAGACGCATAAAAAACATCTCTAGCCACACTGCACTATCATTCAGATTCCATGCAGATTCCCCAGAATTCCACAGGATTTTTTTCCAATACACCATATTTAAAGTGAATAATGAAGACAGTGAAGTAGATAGAGACTTTCTGTACCTTGGCTAAGTCATAAATCAAAATGGAGACTGTCATCAAGAAATCAGAAGACCAAGACTTAGAAGAGCAGTCATGAAGGAACTAGATATGATTTTCAAATGTAAAGGTGTATAATTGAACACCAAAATCAGGAGTGCACATGCCATCTTATTTCCAATTTTTAAATTTGATTGTGAAAGCTCTTGATTGTGAAAGCTGAATAGTGAAAAAGGCTGACACGAGAATAATGTGGTGAGGGAGGAGAGTTGAAAGTTCACACAATAATGTTGGTATTTTCCAAAATTTGATTGATATTCTCAGTCTGTCTATTTGTTTTTGGATGGTGAGCTGTGCTCATAGCTTGCTCTATCCTCAATAATCTTAAGAATGCCTTCTACAACTTGGGTGTGAATTGACTTCCACAACTGGACACCATTTTGATAGGCATCCCATGCAATTGATATTTATGTTGTATCAACAGCTTTGCCAACTGGCCTGCCTTGAGGATGGTTTTGCGAGGAACAAAATGTGCTTGTTTAGAAAACAAGTCTGTAACTACCCAAACAATAGTCTTTTGATTACTCCCAGTGAGATCAGTTATGAAATCCATGCAAAGCTGTGCCCATGGGTGCAGAGGGGTAGGCAGTGGCTGTAACAGATCCTTTGGCTTGCCTCCTTCCTTTTTTTGAGCACAAACAGCACACTTTTTGACACAGTTTTCTAGGTCCATTATCAATCCTGGCCACCAGTAGTCCCTTCTCACCAGGTGCAATATTTTGACAAACCCAAAATGCCCGGCAGACTTGACATTGTGACAATGTTGCAGAATCTTTTTCCTCAATGTCTCAGTGTAATAATTTTTTTCTCCTTATACCACACTCCCCCTCTGTTTATGAGCTCTATTTTATATTCTTTGGCCCAGTCATCCTCCCTCATTGCACTCCATAGGCTTTGCAGTGTTTATTTGCTCTTATCACAAACTGGTATCATAACATTCTAGGGGTGTCAGCTCATCCATCATCACCTCACATCATTCTTACTCCCACATGACAGGGTTTCTCAAACATAGGGTTGCCATAAGTCCAAGCTGACTTGATGGCTATTAACAACAAATAGGTTCTAGGGTCTCCAAATAGTTAATTACTGTTATAGTTATGTTTTTAGCTTTGTAGCTGCAGTTTATGGGGTGAGCCCCATCCATTTGTTTTCTATGAATGTGTATTCTGTTGTTCTTTGCAGGGATGAATATGTGGTTTGTTTTTTCATGTTCACATCCAACTTCTGCCTCATATGTGGTTTAATAGCACAAATTATTTACCTCTAAGTCTTATTGGTTTGCCTTCTCCATCTGCCTTCTGCCATATTGGTGTCTTGTGCTGTCAGGATCCGATTCGAACACACAAAATAAACATGCGTAAGCAAGATTTATTAAGGAGTCAGAGCAGAGTACAATTGACTTCAGAGATTCAGACTGGCAAAGTTCTCACAGACAGTCAATTACAACAATTCCCTCCTTCCCACAGAAGTCATTAAGGTTGACCTTGTATCTGCAACTCCGAAGGGGTTGCTAGGAGACAATCTCATGTGAACTCAAGACGTTTGGGTAACGGTAAGCGAAGGAATGCTCATACAATTAACAGCTGCACTAACATTGACTACAGGCATTTTAGTACTACATAACCCAGTCAGCGTACCTCCCCACACACATAATGGAGGGAAACCCCGACATGTGCACTGTTAAAAATGTATATGATTTGATTATCCAGGGTTTAATTCCTGCATTTTCACCTTACTAAGGGCTTTATCACACACTGGTTTGTTGCATGATTGCACTTGCTTAGTTCTATTTTTGATCTCTCTTTATCACATGACATTGTCACTCTCCCATTGTTGAACTGCCTTCCTATTGTTACTGGATCGTATATTTTTTAATGAAATTCAAAGACTATATCAGAAGAACAAAGACAAATTTATACACAAGAATCACCCCAGTGGAAATAACTGAGGAAGAAGACGAAACTGGGCAAAGACCCTGGGCCAAATGAACTATTAGTAATCTACTATAAAACTATAAAACATTTGAGAATCAACCATTCATCCCATTTTGGGAATTAATGAATTCAGGGATGACAGTGAAAATTCCAGATAGAATCATGGAGTCATAGAGCTGGAAGAGACCCTGGGGCCATCCAGTCCAATCCCCTGCCATGCAGGAACACACATCAAAGCATTCCCAACAGATGGACATCCAGCCTCTGCTCCGCTTAAAAACCTCCAAAGAAGGAGACTCTACCACAATCCGAGGCAGCATATTCAACTGCTGGACAGCTCTGACCATCAAGAAGTTCTCCCTGAGTTTCAGGTGGAATCTCCTTTCCTGTAGCTTGAATCCATTGCTCCTTGTCCTATTCTCTGAAGCAGCAGAAAACAAGCCCGCTCCCTCTTCAACATGACATCCCTTCAAATATTTAAACATGGCTATCATGTCCCCTTCTAACCTTCTCTTCTGTAGACTAAACATAACAAGCTCCCTACGCCGTTCCTCATAGACCCTTCACCATTTTTGTTGCCCTCCTCTGGACACACTCCAGCTTGTCAATATCCTTCTTGAATTGAGGTGCCCAGAACTGGATACAGTATTCCAAACGGAGCCTAATCAATGCAGAATAGAGTGGTACCATTACCTCCCTCGATCTAGACACCATACTCCTATTGATGCAACCAAGAATCGTGTTGGCTTTCTTGGCTGCCTCATCACACTTCTGACTCATGTTCAGCTTGTGATCTACCAAGACTCCTAGATCCCTTTCACACGTACTGCTATCCAGCCATGTGTCCCCCATCCTGTATTTCTGCATTCCATTTTTTCTGCCTAAGTGTAGGACTTTACATTTCTTTCTGTTGAAATTCATTTTGTTAGCTTTGGCCCAGCTCTCCAATCTGTCAAGGTCATTTTGAACTTTGATCCTGCCCTTTGGGGTATTAGCAACCCCTCCCAATTTGGTGTCATCTGCAAATTTGATCAGCATGCCCTCCACTCTTTCATCCAAGTCACTGATGAAGATGTTGAATAGCATTGGGCCCAGGACAGAACCCTGTGGCACCCCACTAGTCACTTCTCCAGGATGAAAAGCAGCCATTGGTGATCACCCTTTGGGTTTGGTTGGTCAACCAATTACCAATCCACCTAACAGCAGCCCTGTCCAGCCCACATTTTACTATCTTCTCTGCAAGAATGTCTTGGGGAACTTTGTCAAAGGGCTTACTGAAGTCAACTTTGTTAAAGGTTACCAACAAAGATAGTTGGTAACATGCCAATATGACTTTTATTCCAAAAGAAGATTGAGACATAACTAACTGAAAAAAAATATTACAGACCTACCTTGTTATTAAATACTGTTTATAAATTATTTACATGTATCTTAGCTGAAAGAAAGAAGAAATTTTGAATGGAATAATATAAGAGTATCATTTTTTTTGAACGAAAGAGACAACTGGGGGACAATAGAGAGCCAGTGTGGGGTAGGGGTTTGAGTGTTGGACTATGACCCTGGAGACCACTGTTTGATTCCCCACTTGGCCATGGGAACCCACTGGGTGACTTTGGGTGTGTCACACACTCTCAGCTCCAGAAAACCCCATGATAGAGTCACCTTAGGATCTCTATAAGTTGGAAATGACTTGAAGGCATAAAACAACGACAACTAGAGGTGTAACAGATGCGTTGGTATATTTAGAAGCTCATAATGAGAAACAAACAGCCTTGGTTTTCATGGATGCAGAAAAAGCATTTGATAATGTGAATTGGGCTTTTATGATTGAGATGCTTACGAACATTAATTTTAGTTACAATTTTGTTATGTGGATTAAAGTGATTTACTCCCAACAAAGAGCTCAGATTTTTATTAATGGAGCGAAAACTAAGAGTTGTGACATATAGAAAGGAACAAGACAGGGTTGTCCATTATCACCTCTTCTTTTTATGTTGACTTTAGGGATCTTAAGCAGAGCAATAAGAGAAAATGATTTATTAAAGGCCTGAAAATCAAGAGAGACTTTCAAATTGAGGGCTTTTGCAGATGACTTGGTGATTTATTTATTTATTTATTTATTTATTTATTTTGCAAGATCCTTTGGAGTGTATTGAGATATTGACAAACACTGAATTATTTTGGTTCATTGGCATGACTTAAAAGGAATAAAGGAAAAAAAACATGTTGATTAAAATACGACAAAAGAAGATCAGAGAAACTTGATGGAAAAGTCTGGATTTAAAACTGATAAAAAAGTGGAATATCTGGGGGTCATTTTTGAGAAATAGAATAACAAAATGTTTAATAGTAACTACACCAAAATTCGAAATGATTTACAGGATTTACAGAGATGATCAAAACAAGCTGTCATTTCTTGGCCAGATTTCAACCATCAAAATGAATGTTTTACCTAAAATGTTATTTCCACTTTAAACAATCTTCATTTTACATAATCATCTGTCATTTAGACACTGTCAGAAAGACTTGTCAAATTCTGTGTGGCAGGGGAAGAAACCTAGGGTGAGATTTAAGGTTTTACAAGATGACAAACACAGAGGGGGACTTGATTACCAGATTTGAAACTTTCCTTTCATGCATGTTGTTTGGTATGGTTGAAAGATCAGGTAACTTAAAAAGTGATTGACTTCTTCAACTGGAAGGGCACCCAGCTCTG
The DNA here is from genome assembly GCA_030412105.1 of Cyclura pinguis. Lineage (NCBI taxonomy): Eukaryota > Metazoa > Chordata > Lepidosauria > Squamata > Iguanidae > Cyclura > Cyclura pinguis. Next base: position 216,595,941 of record CM059600.1, read on the forward strand.
GAAGGTAGCTTTAGGCTTTCCCTTACTCCTGCCACTGCTGCTGTCTGGTCTGAATGTAGAAATTGGGTTGCTCCCTGCAAACCCACCTCATCGTCAAACACACTGGCAATCTAGGACATGCTGTCAGAGCACCTCAACTGTCGTCCTTAGGCTTGTTCCCCACCTAGGGACTGTGGCACCCTGCCTAGCAGCAATAGAGTTTTTGCCTCTGACACACAGCATTGGGCACGTCTGCCTTGGATTTCCTGGTCACAGAGGGTCATCTGGACCCTCCCTTCAGGTCTGGCACCACATCCCCCTTCACCTGTCAGCTTTCTGGTTCTTCTCACCCAATCTTCGCAGGATTTTTACATCTCATCCCTCTGATCTCTGTTGATTTACCACCCTTCCACTGGACATCCCTGATCCCAGGGCTTTTAGACCAAACAAAACTTGAAGGCTAGCTCTGCACCTGGTTTCACATCAAAACCATCAGATAACTTCTCTGTTCTCACACCTGGATTCCCAGCCTATTCTATCATTCTTTTATAGCCCAGTCTTCTCCCACAATGCTTCATTGCACAGCCATGAATTTCTAGGCAAAAGTACAAAGCATATATATAGTATCAAAGCTATATAGTATCAAAGCTCCTACAATATAGGAATATAGCGAAGCACTAAATATGTGCTGTGCGCAAACAATATGTATATGTAATGCAATGTGGAGACCTTTAAGCATAGTATATAATAACCTCATTAAACAAGATTAACAGCATGCACTAACTAGGCTTGCTTAACACGTGGCAGGACATTACTACATATAGCAAGGATAGGCAAAGTGTATACTAAAAGGTAGTACAACAAAACATAAGAATATCCATTGATAATCAATCCTCAATGCACACATACAGCGAAGCCCATTGTATACCATGGTACAGCAATAACACAGCATAGAGCATCAGGATCACATGCAGCATGGCAGTAACTCAACATTACATGATAACATACATGATTATACAATTTAGAATCAGATATAACATTTTCCTCCAGCAAGGCATATATCATATAACATAAAGCTTAAACAGAACCCTCGAAAGCAATAAGAATGAAATTATTTTCATCTTCATCTAGCATATTGTGGCAATAGACTCCTGTCTCACTGCACACTTGCAACAGTCATTCAAATTACAACCATTAAATTTTTTTTCAATGTACGACAATGGCAAGACCTGGAAAGCCTACCAAATATCCCCACAGGACTACAGGCATCTTAAAATATGTCTTGTCAGTGTGAGTAGAAAAGGCAATGGTTTTGCCAAAAGTAAAAGGTTTGAAAGTGGGTGCTCTAGTAGGTTTGTAGCAGAATGAATGTGTGAGTTTTCTCCCTTGTGTACAGAGATTCTTAGAGAAGCTTTTAAAATACCAGATTAAGTTTTTCTTATTGTATCTTTGGTCATTTCTGCACTAGACTGTTATAGTGCTATTATTCCACTTTCAACATTCTGTGGAATTCTGGGTTTTGTAGCTTACTGAGGCCAAAGAGCTCTCTGGCAGAGAATTCTAAATGCCCCTCCCTAAACTGCACACCCCAGGATTCCATAGGACGTTGAAAGTGGAAAATAGGACTTTAACAATGTAGGGAGGAAAGGCCCTAAATCTACTGCAGTATCTCAAGCTGGAAACCATGCCTTATGAGGAGCAGCACAGGGGGCTGGATATGTTGTATGTTTAGCCTGGAGAAAAGCAGGTTAAGATGTTATATGACAGCTTTGCTTAAATATTTGAAGGGATGTCATAGGGAAGATGGAGCAGACTTGTTTTCTGTTGCTCCAGAGACTAGGACATGGAGCAACAGCTTCAAACTTCAGGAAAACAGATTCCATCTAGAAAGAACATACTGATGGTAAAATCAATTCAACAGTGTAATACTCTGCCTTGGTGGGTAGTGGTGTCTCCTTCTCTGGAGGTTTTTAAAGAGAAGCTGGATGGCCATCTGTTGGGAATGCTTTGTGTATTCCTGCATGGCAGTGGGTTGGACTCAAATCATTCCTGTGGTCTGTTTCAGCTCTATGATTCTATGTTTCTATCTTCTGGTCTTTTAGGCACTAATTGTTTCCACAGTTTTAAGTTACTGTCAGATTGATGTCATTTCCTGCTTCTGTTTGCACATTTTATTTTATTTTGTTTAATGTCATATTTTATAGGGTTTTTTTTTTACTTGTTATTGGAGCATTTGTTATTGGGTAATCTAGGAATACTGTGAGTGAAGGAAAGACAATCTCCATTACAAGCCAGGAGGTAGTCACATACACAGGAGTTCTAGCCCCTCCCGTCTGCAACAGATCAATTGAAAGCCCGCCTAGCCTCTGCTCCCGCTTTGCACCTTCCTAACCCCTCAGAGCCCTTCATTCTCTTTGTAACTGAACAGGAAGGAGTGGCTAAGGCAGTGCTCACTCAATCGTCAGACCTGGCACCGAAGGTGATTGCTTACTTCAGTAAGAATCTAGATGATACTGCTCAAGGTTGGCCTGCCTGCCTGAGAGCAGTGGCAGCAGCCACTCTCATGATAAAAGAAGCACTGAAATTGACCTTTGGAGGACAGCTTACTGTATATTCCCCACATGCTCTTCGTTCCATACTGGAACTACAGGGACCAACTTGGATGACGTCAGACCGCTTGGCAAAGTGCCAGGCCACTATGCTGGAAGATGGAAGGGTTTCCGTGCTCAGAATAGAGAAGAATAATCCGGCAGAGTACCTCCCCGAGATTCCGAAACTTGAGTTCAGCAAACCACTCCATGATTGCGTGACCACCATAGATTTCCAAACCAAACCACAGCCAGACCTCTCTGAAACTCCCCTTCAAAATCCAGATGTCATCTGGTTCACAGATGGCTCTAGCTTCGTAGAACAGAGAATCCAACGTACCGGATGGGCCGTAGTGGATCATCTTTGGATGCTCGTGCAATCTGGAGCTCTCCCTGCCTCTTGCTCAGCTCAAAGAGCGGAATTAGAGGCCATGATCCAAGCGACCCTACATGCAAAAGGTCTGCGGGCAACCATCTACACGGACTCCAAGTACGTCTGGGGAGTTGTACATGCCCATGCTCAACTCTGGCATGAGAAAGGGCTGCTAGACCAATCTGACAGCCCTATCAAGCATAGAAATGGAATTTCCATTTTATTGGAATTATTGGAGTTATTGGAATCAGTCCATTTAACACAAGAACTTGCCATTGTTCACTGTAAAGGGCATCAGAAAGAAGATTCAGAAATCGCCAAAGCAAATAGATTCGCTGACGAACAAGCAAAACTAGCAGTGCGCAGAGGATCTGCTCGAGGGTGCACTGTGAACACAGTAGCCATCCCAATGCCTCCTGAGAAGCCACCATACACTCCAGAAGACTACACCACAGCCAAGAACGCAGGGTACCGCCAGGTCCAGAGCTGGCTCATTCACCCTGAAACCAACCGGATTTGGATCCCAGCTTCTGTTCAGCGACCACTAGTTGAGAAGATCCATCAACAGACACATCTAGGAGAAGAAGCCTTGATACATCTGTGGAGAAGATATTTCAATGGACCATCCGTAAGATCTACTCTAGCATCTATTGTTCGTACTTGTGAAATCTGCCAACAGGTGAATCCTGCTCATGGAAACCGCCCAGACAGGGCTAGGAGACATCTGCACAACCCTTCTATATATCCGGGGCAATATTGGCAAATTGACTTCACTGAATTCCCCAGAGCCCTGGGATTTCGGTATCTGTTAGTCCTTGTCTGCAAGTTCTCAGGATGGGTTGAGGCCTTTCCGTGTAAGACCTGTAAGGCAAGAGAAGTTGTGAAACACCTGTTGGAGTCTATCCTACCTCGCTGTCCTATCCTGCCTTGCGGTCTCGATTCTGACCAGGGACCCCATTTTACCTCGCGGATCCTGCAGAAACTGATGAAGACGCTCAACATCATCTGGAGATTCCACTCCCCCTACCATCCCCAAGCAAGCGGGATGGTAGAACGGATGAACTCTACGCTTAAGACCCACCTGACTAAAATTTCCCTAGAAACTGAACTACCCTGGGTCAAGGCACTGCCTCTGGCCCTCACAAAGGCTAGAATCACTCCAAAAGGTCCCCTGAAACTCTCCCCTTTTGAGAGAGTATTCCGTCGCCCCTGGCCTAGCCAACTCTGTCCGGGAAGCCTGAGGGGGGGAGGTTGAGATAGGAGATGCAGTGTTACAAAAGTATGTTTGTTCTCTGGGTGCTGCTCTGGCCTCTGTTCGCTTTTTATCCTTACAGGAACGACCCTTCAACCTTGACGGTCCGGTGCACCACATCCAGCCTGGTGATTGGGTGGTCGTAAAGATCTGGGGAAGGCGACCCTTGTCGCCGGCATGAACAAAACCTGCCCAAGTGTTGCTGACCACCGATACCGCTGTCAAAGTCCAGGGCCACAAACCTTGGATCCATCATTCCAGAGTTAAAAAGGTGCCGGAACCCAGAAGGTGGAAGGTGACCCAAGAGGACGCCAGCGACGGACTTAAGCTGCTATTTAGGAGAAACACGCCAAATATTTGATCCTTCAGAGACTTTATTTCTCAGAGTCACTCTGGAGGCTGACCTGAGATCTCAGTATTGGATTTTGAACTGTGTCTGTCAACCACTGTAATAGTTTTAGGACTGATTGCACTATTAGTTTTAGGACTGACTGCACTGACTTATAACCTTTTAAACACTGTGTTTTGATTTCTTATTATGACGGATCTGTTCCTTGTATTATTGATTACCTACTTGCCCGAAGGTGGGAGGTTGGGAGCTATTATGTTTCCTATGGTGGGAGTTGCTTTAAATATACGCCAAATTCGGAGACTCTCTGCTCAGCTGGAAATCCTGGCCAATACCACTGCACATGGAATAAACGCCCTGCAGACTGAGGTGGACTCGCTTGCAGATGTATTAGCTCAGCATAAATTGGCACTGGATTACCTGCTTAGCAAAGAATGAGGATTGTGTTTTTGGTTAAACACCACCTGCTGCCACTACATCAATGAGTCTGGATACACTGAAGAAGATGTGAACAAATTACACAAGGTGGTTGGTGACATCCGTAAAACTTATTCTCCGAGAAGTGAAGACTGGTGGTCATGGCTCACTAGCTGGCTACCGAATCTTGGATGGGTGAAAAGTGTTTTTGTCATTTTTATTTTGTTTACTTGTATAGCTCTATGTTTCTGTTGTTTATTGCAATGTGTACCAATTTTCTGTAATTCATTACTTAACAAAGGGTCCACAGAACTACCTCGAAGGGTTGATGTTGCCAGAGAGACTCAACTCTTAGTTCAGGGGTATGGGATGGGCTAGTCCTCCTATGTGAGGGGGGAAACTGTGAGTGAAGGAAAGACAATCTCCATTACAAGCCAGGAGGCAGTCACATACACAGGAGTTCTAGCCCCTCCCATCTGCTGACTCATGACTCTACCTCACCTGAAGCGCCTCTCTCTGGACATTGCCTTATTTGGAAGGGAGTTTGTGATTGGAGGACACCTCATATTACCTGCCTCTCTGGACATTTCCTTATATGGATGGAAGTTTCTGGACATTACCCAATATGGGGCGGGTGGTCTGTGGTTGGTGGAAAAATGCCGCAGTGGGTGTGTATGCTGTTTACCTGGATAAAAAGGTCTTGCCAAGCCTCTGGCCTTTGTCCCGAACCTCCGGCACCCTGCTGCAGCAGATTTATATATTTTTATATTTTTATACTTTTGTACTCAATAAATCTGGCCTCTAGCCTTTGAACCAAGAAACGTCTGGTCATTTGCCTGTTTCTCAGAAGAAGCTGTCCTTCTTACGGGTGTAGAAGGTGACAATACTATTCACATAATCCATTTTTAATTTATCAGCTGTCTTTGGCAAGAAGATACCATTTGCAGAAACCACTGCATCTAATGAAAAAATAAATGTGTTACTTCCTTCTTATTATCCTCTAATTACTTATTTGGAAAAATATGATGTCCTTAGGTAATTTGAACATGCAGTGAGAAGGATTTGACCAGTTTCTTAAAAAGGTTCTATTCCCAGCCCGGGCTTTTAACAAAAGGGACCATATTTTGTTCACTTCCTCAGAGATTAATCTTGGACACAATGTTGCTCTTCAGTATTTGACAAAGATACACACAGCAGTTTTGGGATTTTTTTTCTTTGCCTCTCCTTCCCATTAAAAATGAAAAGCAACTGCAGGAGGCTGCTAGACTATTGAAGGCAAGAGTGGAAACCTGTGGCCCTCCAGAATTTTTTGGGCTACAGATCACACTTATCCCTCACTATAGGCCATACTGGCTGGAGGGTTTTGGGGGGTTCAAATTCAACATTTGGAGATCCACTGATCAGCTAAGGAGATAATACTTAATCCTTTCCCTGGGGACGATTTTGTTACTTAAAATTGCTTCCTTCTTCCTTCTATGACACCTCAGTGCTCTTGGTAAGTGTGAAACTAGTTTGACTAATTATAACCAGAAGCAAGACTGTTGGCAATGATTCCACCAGGACATCTGTTCACACTGCTTAAGTTTATGAGTAGTGAACTGGAAACAGTGTAGCATTAAACCACACCAATTATATTAATTAAAAGATTTTTTAAAACTTGCCCTTACATTCCATAAAAGCATGCAAGGAAACAAATATAATTCAATAAAAACCATGAATATAGGATTTTTAAGAACACACACATTGTTGGTTATGATCAAATCTAAAACAACCGATCTCCTTGTTGTCTCTTCCATCTTCTGGATAATGAAATCGTCTGCAAAGCAAGTGAAGAATTTACTGGACCTGATATTCTTGGCAGAGTTTGACTTCCAACAAATATCGGGATAGTTGAAATCTCCCATTATTACCACATCTCTCTTTTCTGAATGTTTCATCATCTGTTTCAGGAATGCATTAACCAATATCTCAGTTTGGCTTGTGGATCTGTAGTAGTCCGCCACAATGACATCACTGCTGTTTCTCTCCCACTTAATTTTTATCCAGATGCTCTCAATCTGGCTTCCAGGGTTTAAGTTATAGATCTCCGTAGAGTTGTAAACCTCCTTGACATATAGTACTGCTAGTCCTCCTCCTTTCCTGTTTGGTCTGTTTTGCTGAACTAGGTTATTCCCCTCTAATGCTACATTCCAATCATAAATCTCATCCCACCAGGTTTCAATGATGCCCGTTATATCATATTTGCTTTGCTGTCGTATGAGTGCGAGTTCATCTTGTTTATTTCCCATGCTCTGTGCATTAGTGCAGAGGCATCTGACACTATGGATGTCAGGTCTGCTTAGCTTTTCCTGCCATGACAACCTAATGTAATCCAAATACATGTAGTGTTTTGAGGTTTGCTTTAATATAATGCTGTGTAATTCACAACGTACTATCATATCAGGTTTATCTGCTGTTTGATTATAGGTAATACGTAGAATGTTTTGCTGTTTGAAGCCATGTAAAAGGCACTGGAAGGGGGTGATGGAAACAGAATGAGAAAACCAGTGTTTGGGGAATGAGGGTATGTAGTTCTAACAAACCTTGATAAAGAGGAGAACAAAGGTAAACTCAAGGTCAAGACACTGGCAGGTGGGAAGCCAGCCTGGGAAAAATAATTGTTTTAAATTAGCTAGCAAATAAGGGCCTCATGTGTGCAATTCTGTAATGTTATTGCTCATAAGAAACTGTATATCCAATAGGAGGGAGGAGGACAATGACTTCACATTAACACTGATGGGACTTCAACCCCTAACCCTCCCCTCAACCCAGAAAGAGACAGAACTCCTTGCCCATACTCACCAAAACAGGGTGCAAACCCCTGATTTCCCCCTCTTAACTCTTCCTGATCTTTCGCTTTCCTTTAAACGGCTTCTGGAGAAAGGCAAGGGGAAAGAAAAGAGGCAGAGAGGTTGGGATAAGGAGCATGTGCAGCTCTAATTGAGTCATCAGCATAATATTCCCTTATTGCTGAAGGGGGAAAGGCTGGAGGGGAGGTGGGAAGCAAGTCGATCACTAAAAAAGGACATGTCACAAGTTGAATCTGTCCATCATTCATTGACAAGTCAATTCTGAGTTAAGTTACTGAAGCGACTTAAGTCTGACTCGAGTTCAAGTCAATTGACTTGAGTCTACATCACTGCATTTTGGTTTTGAGAAATCCTCACTCCCACTTCCAGAGGTTTGCATTTTTCCACACACAACACATCACCAGGCTGTTCTGGTTAACCTTGGTTCCCAGGCTCTGTCCTGTTTACCTCTCCCAACATCCAAACAACAAAGCCATTCACAATAAGGCACCAAAACAGCTAAGCTAACATGGCAGATGAACCTAAATTGGTGGACCCTCTGACATGCAGTCCCCGCAAGCCAACTCTATATTTCACAAGAATCCTCTAGCAACAGCATTATTCTAGATATATGTATGAAGGCAGTAAGATACTTCAAAGCATAAGACAACCATGAAAGCATTAGAAAACAATGCATAAAGAAACTATGATATCACAGATAGCCCCTCTAGACATGGCATTACATGTCACAGCAGTCCCAGCTTATTGGGATTTTTGTGTGTGGGGTGTGTGCGTGTGTGTGCGTGTGTGTGTGAAAGTCCTAGAACATTTCTGGAGCCCAAATATATTGATCATCAACCCTCATAGGAAAGTTCTTTCACTGGACAAATACTGAAGGCAGTGCTTGTGGTGTCTAGAGTTCCAAATCTGTCTGACTTCAAAATGTTACTGATTGTCTATCATTACAGTGGGGAGATGGGCTTCATTGGATGCCACACATCTGAGGTAGCTGCAGGCTTCAGTAAGCTGGAATGGAAAACAGGAGCTTGAAGAGCTGTTGGACAGAAGTGCAGGGCACAAAATGGGCTTGCTTTGAAAACAGATCTGTCACCATCCAAATCACTGTCTTTTTCCTTCTCTCAGGTAGGTCTACTATAAAGTCCATGCTAATTCCAGCCCAGGGATTAGGAGGAATCAGAAGAGGCTGCTGCAGTCCTCATGGTTTCCTGGCCAGTTTTTAATTTAAGTTTCTACATCTTGTCTAAGTCCAGGCTAAGAAAACTGGCATCTACTTAAATGTCATGTCTTAATGAATACAAAATGCCCTCTACCTTAACATCTTGGCATTGCCTCAGGACTTTACCCCTCAAAGTCTCTGTACATAAATTTTGTCTCCCTTGCAGGAGACAAAAAACTGTCAAAACTATCTTGTCCCTATGATGTTTCAGCAGGCATCCCCTTCCAGCACTTCCTTCATGCTGTGCTGCAAATCAGGTTTCAACGTGGGTTGCAAGACCTGAGGTCTGGACAGGCTACACATCATCACAGCCAATTCCAACTGCTTGGGGATAAACACAACATCTACCACCTCCTTATACTGGTTGTTATGCTGTGGCAATCTAGACAGGGAATTGGCTGGAAAATTTTTGCATCCTGGAAAGTATCTTGTCTGGAAATCACATTTGCAAAAGAAATGTGCGCATCTAATTTGTTTGGGATCTAATTTCCTTGGGGCTCCCAGTGCCTAAAATTCAGTGATCAGTCCACATCTCAAAGGGAGAGAAACCTCCTTAAAGCAGGTGCCTTCAAGTTGTCAAAGCATGCCAGTTGGTGGCAGCTTCTTTCTCTCACACAGGGCCAGTTCCATTCCAACTCTAAGAACTTTTTGGACAAATAGGCACACAACTGTAGCTGACTAGCCCTGTGGTTCTGCAGTAGAAAGGCCTCTATGGCTGCATTTGATGCATCTGAGAAGCGTCCAGTTGCTTCAAATTAAGCTTGGAGATGAATAATTGCTTCAGGTGCCCAAACATCACTTGACAGTCTGGCTTTTTCAAATCAGTCCTATCCCCTCTGCTTTCATCTTTAGCAAGTCAGTCAGTGGCTGCGGTAGTTGGTTGAAATTGGGATGAATTGACTATGGAAATTAGAAAACTCCAGGAAGCTTTGGAGTTGTCTCCTTGTTTTGGGGACTTTCCATTCCAACGCATCTCAAACCTTTGCAAGATCAATTTCAACCCCCTTGGCTGACATGCAATACCCCAAGTAGTCCAGTTTGTCTTTGTGAAACTCACATTTGGATAACGTCACATGTAATTGGTTATCTAGCAACTTCCTCAGTACCTTTCTCACTAGTTCTACAAGAGATTGACAGTCTTCCGTCTGCCAGGACATCATCCAAATATTACCAACACCCCTTGATATAGTCATGAAGCACCTTGTTGATCATGTGCATAAACACATCTGGTGGTCCACTCAGTTTGAGGGCATAACAAAATATTCAGAAGACCCTGTCTTGTTACTCTAATAGGTTATGGATATTGGGGTCCACCTGTAGTGCCAGCATCTCCTTAAAATTTGAGGGAATTATATAATTTGGAGGTTATTTTGGAGATTTCCTGGGTGAGTGATCATATCCAATCATTGTTTATGATAACTGTCTCTAAATCGGAGGGCAGACTGGTATCTATCCAGAATGCCTCTGGGAGTAACATTTTTCATCCTGTCTTTTCCTTTGACACTTAATGGACTAAAACATCATCTACATATGAGAGAATGTGTGCTCTGGACTCTGGCTTTAGCTTCCCCCACGTCTTGACCACAAGTGCATGGCAGATTTTGGGACTAGAGTGAAAACCTTGTGGAGTCCTTTTAAAAACATATTGTTGGTAATGGAATGTAAATGAGAACTTACACTAGCATGTTTCATGGAGTTTTATGGAGTGGAAGGCATTAGCCAAATCCACCACACTATAATATTTGGTGCCCACAAGTCATGGCTATTAGGATCTCATTGTATTTGGCCATTACAGAGGCAACAGGAGGGGTTGTGGCTTTGAGGACAAGAAAATCTAGTCATTTGCTATCTCTTGCTGTCTGTCTCAAGGACAGACCACAAAAGTGCATTGCAGATGGACAGCACAGGAGTGATAACATCCCTCCATGGTTTTCCCTATACCTTCCTCAGCTTTTTGGGCATATTTATATTGTCGCCATGAAGGGGGAATCTACATCTTCTATCAAAGCACAGGCATTTTTCACAAGGCCACACTCAGTCCTGTCCTTTATCCAGACCTCTGGGAATTCTGATACCCAGGGATCATTTGCAGTGGGGTGAAGTGGACACAGTGCCTTAAGGGCTGATGGACATTTGGGGCGGGGCACCTTCTATTTGCTACAGAAGGCTGTTCACCAGGTCCACTGATAAGTTGTGGGTGCAGGGGAAGGATATATCTAGGATAGCATCATACTCTCCCTGGTTTCACATGCACTGATTTTACCTTGGACCTTACCTACTCTGTCCTGTATCCTAGTCTAGTGTGAGCCTCCTACATGCCAAGTAAGCACCATGGTCTTGAAGGTTAGATTTCCACTCACATCTAAGTCAGGGTGGAGGACAATTGGGGCTACTCCAGTGTCCACCAGGAGCTTAGTGGGGGATTTTGTCTGTGAGGTCCTAGCACCCACTTCAACTGTCAGCTTTCCCCAGACATCAGGCTACAGACACGCAACAACTTCATAAGGAAATGCAATGGACTGAGGGAACCCCTAGCATGAGCAACCTGGGCTTGGGCTGCAAGTGTCAATGGTTTGCCCATGTAGGACTGCATCTACAGGCTTGGTGCCCCTTTTCTGGTTGCCCTGTATTTTCATGAGGGCATCTTACGAACTTGGGGGGGGGGGGCACTGATCAAATTGGGTTATGTCTGCACCCGTTTGTCTTAACTCCCAAATGTGCCACCTGTCCTCGCTATAGATGACCCTATGAGGATTGTACTGTCTTGACTGTGATCTTCCTACAGGGATATTATGCTGATTACCAGGACCCTGCCAATGCGTGGGGGCAGAAGGAGCTTCATCTTGGCCACATCTGGAACTAGGAAGGGAGCCATCATGCTGGCTTCTCCAATTCCTGTTGTCCATGCCATTGCTGGCGTGTTTGTCTCTCTACACCAGTTACTGCAAGGTGCTTGACTTTCTGAGCCCCGTCTTCAGTATTGCATGTGTGGGTTGTGTTTGCAGTGAATTACCAGCTAAACAGGTTCTCAAGACTTGGGTTCCATGTTATTCCATGGGACTTTGTGCTTCTCAGGACTCCTGACTCCCCCAGATCTGCCACTTGCCTTGAGCCTATTGGAGAGTATTTTCCCAGAGTATTCTATCCATGTCTATAGGGCCAAATGCCATCTTAGTCTGGGAGTTCAAGCCTCCATAAAGGAGTGCCTTGAACTCATCATCCTCAGAGTTAGAGGTCCCTAGCATTTGGTTGACATTTACCTTCTGTTTGCTAGGATGGCCAATCATTTTTTTTCCCCCTGAGTTATGAAAACCTTGAGATTCTCATCTGGAGCCTGGCACTTCATTACATAAAGGACACTTGCAGTTTGTCCTGGCCACAGAAGCTGGATGAGCTCCTACATCCAGGGGTACATTTCGAGGGTTGCAATGTTTTGGGCAGCCAGTACTGACTCTAGGGCTGGCAAGTCCATGGTGGAAATGCACAACCAGGCAAGCTGAGGTAAATCCTGGCTATTGGTAGTGGTATGTGTATGGCTTACGACATTCAGCTGTACAATCCCTATTTCTTCATTCAGCAATCTTGCTTGTTGGTAAGGCCTTAACCTCTGTTGTAGTCCAGGGGACCCTATCCTCAGTTTTCTGTCACTCAGTCTGGCCATTGGCTGAGTGGCTGACAACAGACTTACTCTGAATGGGGCAAAGTAGAAGGGGCTCTTCCCAGTATGGGATGTGGGGGACATCCTGAGGTACGGAGTCATCTAGAATATATGCAGAGAGTGGGGGGAAATGTCTCTGGGAAGATGACAGAGATGATTGCCTCCTTTGTCTTCAACTTCTATATCTTTTTGTTGCAGGCCTCACGGCTTGTGCTAACTTGTTGTATTTTTCTTGGCTAGCCAGATACTGGGCAGTGTGTTGTCTTGGTATGTACCTCCTCTCATGTAGCTAGTCTACACTGTAGTGCTTGGACCTGCACTGAGGCTTCTTCAAATTTGGCACATGCTTCCTGTGCAGCGGACGATAAAACCAATTTGTCCCCCAATAGAGTACTATTTTGTGCCTACAATTGTTCTAATTCTTTGACTTGTCTTTTGGTCTTACTGTTGTGTTCTTAGATGGTGCTTGAGACATCACTTAGAGGCATCCAAAATCCTCAAGCCGTTATACATTCATTGGAGGAGCCAAAAAATGACCTTTCCTTCCATTGCATGTGAAAGACATGACACAGCTTTTGAAAGACCCTTCCTTCCATGGATTCCTATCCTTTCTGGCAACCCATTTCTCAAGCTTATCCATTTTCTGGGTGCCCTTAAACATGTTGCCTCTTTAAACTAAAAACCAACTCTGCAAAGTGCAAAAGTGTTTCTCCAAAACACTCCCACAATGCTCCTGTGGTTCTGAGCACAAAGACATCTCTCTGAATATCCCTGCAATTCCTATGTGGCTTCTGGTCAGGTTATCACCTCATTAACTGGGAAGATGGACCAGGCACTCAGTAATAGGGAGACCACCCAGGTCCTCTGGGGAAAAATCCCTGTGTCTGCACTGAGCAGAGCTGACGAGGGGACAACAAACTCTGGTAGTTACTACTGCTTGGCCTAACGGTAAGGGAAAGAGGGTTCAAGGTCCTGTCTAAGTCCTGCCAATTACAAGCTAATTACAACATCTGTGAATCATATAGGGAAGAAGATCCTCTAGGTAGCCTAGTTCCAAACCATTTTCACTTTAAAAAATATGATGATGGCCAGAACTTTGAATTGCATTTGGAATACCAGGAGCTAGAAGCTCCAAAAACTCAACTCTGGATAGATATTTTCCTGTAACATTTTGTGGTGGTGTTCAACATACCTGCATTGCCTTACAGTGATCAGAGTCTGGAGAGGGTACTATCCAGGAGAGTTCCCAGACTCTCCATCTGGCTGATTCTGGAAACTGCAGTCTTGATCAAATCTTGATGAAACTTAAGACTCGTGTGTGGGTGTCTAGACCTGTGACAATTCCCCATATCTCCCCCCCCAGTGATGGCCTAATATTTTAAAATTTTAAATAATTTTAAAATGATGTTTATATTTCTACATGTCTACTGGTGTTTGTGTACAGTTTTTAATCTGTACAGTCATCCCTCCACATTCGCTAAGGTTGGGGGCACAGGACCCCCATGAAAGTGAAGAAACTGTGAATAACTCTAGGCCCTCCTAAACCATATTTAACCCATAAAAAAGTATGATGACCATATTCAACCCACTGTGGATTCCTATGAGGGTTCATTCACAAGGCAGAAGTGGGTGGCTGGTGGGGCTGTCACCTCCACTGCTGCCCCACACTATTTTAAATAGGGACTTATGAGCCTTGTTTGCAGTTTCTCAGCCTCAGGAGGCTTGCAGTCCCTATTAAAAATGGCATAGGGAGGCAACAGAGGTGACAGCAAATAATCCGTGAATAACCAAATCGGCAAAAGTGAAACCTGCAAATGGGGAGGGCTGACTGTACTGTTTTTAAAGAGTAGTAAGTCAGAGCTATAAATCATATTTCAGAGAAAAGGACTGGCAAAACCACCTCTGAGTATTTCTTATCGAAGAAAACACTATGAAATTCGACTTGAACACACATGCACACACGCAAGTTCCCCTGAGTCCCTTTACTGGGGAAAAGGTGGGAAATAAAAGAACAACTGTGACAGGTAAGGATGTCTCTGTCCTTTCGCGGAGGGTCCGTACGCCTCTACCAGCAAAGACCTCTACCTCTCGTCCTGCTACATCTGCCTTCTACGAGGGAAAGCGGAGCACAGGCGGTGGTGGCGCCTGCAGGTCCGCCCTCGGCACCGCAGCAGCTCAGAGGAAAGCCTCGCCAGACAGCGGAAAGCACCGGGAAAATAACGTCGCGATTCAGAGTTCCGTCTCTCCCGCAGGGCCCGGCTCTCCGGTTTCCATCGCAACAACAAAGCTCGGCGTGGGGGGGGGAGTTGGTCACGTGGTCCGGAAGAGAGGCACTTGAGCGCCCCCTCTGGCCGGAAGTGTGTGTGTGTGTGTGTGTGTGTGTGTGTGTGTGTGTGTGTGTGTGTGTGTGTGTGTGTATATATATATATATATATATGTGTGTGTGTGTGTGATAGAGTGAGTGTGTGTACGTATATATTTATATATATGAGTCTGTGTATAGATATAGATATATGTATGTATGTATGTGCACACACGCGCGGGCGCGCCAAAGAGAGAGATCGAAAAAGAAGAGTGAAAAAGGAGGAGGGGGGAAGAGGACGTCCGGCGCCCCAAGAAATTGTCCTCGCCTCCTGCGGTAGCTGCGAGTCTGAGCGGGCTCCTGGCGGCAGCTTCCGGTTTGGAGAGGGGCGTAGCGGTGCTGGTCTTCAAGGAAGAAGGCCGCCGAGGGGGCGCGGTCGTCGCCCGCCAGTCCCGCTTGTTCTTGCCGCCGCCCGCCGGCCCCGGCCCCTCTGCTGTTCTCCCTGCCGCCCGTGTCGGTTAGCTGCCGCTATTTTTCCCCCCAACCGTCCCCACGCCCCATGAGGAGCGCCCCCGTCCGGCCTACAAGCCGGGCCTAGCTAAACCGGAGGTAAGCAAGTGCCGCCGGCCCCACACCAAGGTCCACAGAGGGTGGCAATCAGCCCCCTGCCCTCCAGTTACGCACATGCAGACTCAGACGCGCTCCTCGCGCCCCGTCCCCGACAGCCTCTCCCCCCTCCCCCATTACTTTCTTAGTCGGGATCCTTTATTCGCTGTCGGCTCCACAGTTCTCGACCCCCTTCCGTCCCCCCGCCGCCGCCGCCGCCGCCGCCCCCGATTCCTTCCCTCTGTGCGGTTTCACACTTTGTGAACCCGCGCTTGCAGCCAAGGTAACAAGTCGTGGCCAGTCCTGGATCCTTTGGTGGTTGTACTTCGAAACACACGTTTGTACCTTTCTTATCTCAGGTATTACAGCATCCTCGCGATAGCCTGTAGTTAGAAGCTTTCTTGTTTGGGTTTGAGGACCGGAGTCATCAGTCTTTCCCGACTTCATCTTCGAATTCTTTTATTTGCCTGACGGCTTATTATTTGCCGTATGTCCTGAGCTTTGGTGGTGTTGGTCCTGAGGTTTTCATCATGTGTGTAAATGTATTCAGAAGTGTTGATGATAATGCTTAAAATTTAAATTTTGCTTCACACCTCTCCCACCTGTAGTATGGGAACAAAAATACAAATCTTTATTTTTACGGAGATTATGGTTATGAAACACTTGAAATGAAGTATATAGGAAATGGCTACCTGTTTTTATGTGGTAGCAATATTTGTGGCATCCATTGTTTTCCCAAGTACCTGTTATAAACAGCAGATTGATACTTCATGTGTATAAAGTATCACATGTGTTGGGTTTCTTGTAAGAGATGCAGCCAATCAGAGTGAGGTAAAGGCTGACAAATGCTTCGCCTTAGGGAGGTGCACCTGCTTTTTGCCTTTTGTATTTACAATGGTGAACAAAAGTGACTCTTTCACTTCCCTCCAGCTGTGAAATGGCCCTTTACATTTCAGGTGTTGAAAGTTCTTCTGATAACATTCTTTCAGTAATCTTTACAATAGCCTTGGAAAGTAGATCAGTGTAATAATTCCTGCATGGTTGATGAATTCTGAGGCTGAGAACAATGCCTTGCTAAGATGATTTTGAGGGGATTGTCCTGGTCTGCTCTGGATACAACAGCTCCAAAGTCACTGCATTCAGCTGGAGGTATGGATTTGCAGTTTGTTTTACCCCAGCTGGGTTGTGATTCTTTGAGAGGTCTACAATTTGTTTGCAGACTGAAATATGCTTCAAAAATAATCCTCTATACATCTTAGTCTTGAGGACAAGGCTCAGCAAAGGTGTTATCTTAAATTTAACATAGCTAATTGATAACTCAATCAGCAGTTTCTTTCTTAGAGGGAACATATGTTCTGTTATGAAATCTTCATGTGTGAAGAGGTCACCTTAATAATTTGTGCAAAAATTCTGCTTAACCCTGTTTTGATTCAAATGGAAAACATTTAAAACAATATTGTGTAATTTTTAGTGATTACATGTGTTGTAAGGAAGGCATAAAGGAATCTAGTAGCACCTTTGAGACTAACTGGGTTGAATATGTATATAATCACAGTGGAATGGATATTGTGCAGTTTTGTGCATGACCATGTATACTTTTTAAAAATGTCAAAGGAAATGTTGTTAACTGCCTTCAAGTTGACTTCAACTTACACTGACCCTATGAATAGGGGACCTCCAAGTCACCCTGTCATTGCAACTGCCCTGCTCATCCATGAAAGCAAATAGTTGAGTGAAGAGGCATTTGCTTTGCCGCTGGTAAGTATGCAGTGGTTCAAGTATTTTCTGTGTTAAGATTTTATTGAAGGGACTGACTTTTGGGAAGAGGAATAGTGGCTGTCTTAATGTCTGGGTTTTGTTTAATCCTAGTTGATGGTTAATTTCATGAAATTCTTGAGACAGCCCAAACTTATCCAAGATCCTCTTCCAAAGTAGCATTCATTTTCAGGTAGAAAAGACAGTAATGCTTGGGAAAGTAGAAGGCAATAGGAAAAGAGGGAAGACTGCATTAAGATTGATTGACTCAATCAAGGAAGCCGTGACCCTGAGTCTTCAAGACTTGAGCAGAACTTTGGATGATAGGGTGACTTGCAGCTCTAGGGTTGCTGAAAATCAAAATCAACTTGATGGTACGTAAGAATAAGTAGAACCATCAAGATAAGTATTAGTAGATAGAGACTCATGTGTGATCTTTTGTACTTCCAGAGTGAAATCTAGTATCTTGTGTGTCCTTTTATATTCCTCTTGGTTCTATAAAAATTTAACTGAGTTCTAAATTTTTTAAAAATCTAGGGTGAGTAGAAATATTGCTGTGCATTTTAGTTTATACTTTTCTGCAGTTCTGGAGTTGCAGGAATAACTGTTATTAAGGTTTCCTGTTAGTTCAACATTCTGCCAGTAAAGCTTTGAGGGAGGTTCTGAACCTGAGCCTTGACTATATATCAAGGTGAAATCTGTTGTTGGTAATCTAAATTTGAGCATATTTTAATCCATAGAAATGACTAAATGAAATTAAATCACACATTGGAAATTGAGTATATTGTACGGCTGCATTTTTGATGTCTGGATGAAAACACATTATATATTTCTAACGATAAAAGTTTCATACTGTTTTCAGTTAATGGGAAATGAACACAGTGCAATTTATGAACATATTTGGTTGCCCAGTTAGAATTTCTCTATAGGAGCTTGTTTCCCAGAAGTGAAAATGAACAGCCGCAGCCACAGAGATCATTATGTTGGGTAAGGAGTACCATTGGTGTAATAGATCATTTATGTGTCATCCCTTTCTGTAAAATGTCTGTGCCTTTGCCTTTCCCCCCTTTTTTACTGTATTAACTGTGTCGTGCTTTCAGCTGTAATCTTTGGCTTGGCTCATTTCTTTAAATGATTTACTCTCTGTCTGTTTTGAGATCTTTCATTGATTAATTTACTTTCTAGACTGCAGCTAGTGGACTAGCTATACTTGAAGATTATTGCATGCTGTAATAGGTTTTAGCCCTCCAGTTGGTAGTAATATTAGTCTGTTGCAGAAAAAACAACCAAGAATGGTGTGGCACTTTAAAAACTACTGTAAGTACACTGCTGCTGCCCACAGGAGCTTTTATAAATAAAACTTGCTAGTTTTTAAAGTTCCAGATATTGGACTGCAGCTCCTGTAAGCAGTATTGGTTATATTGGCCCGGACTAATCAGAGTTGCAGTTTAACAACATCTAGAAGTCTGTAGCTGCCTTGTCTTAAAGGGTCAATGTCAAGATTATTGAAATAATATACATAAAGTGCTTTTAATATCCTGAAGTGCAGTATAAATTCTAAGTGCAATACAGAAATACAGTAAAATATTCCTCAGAATCAATGAACAGATATAATTAAATAAGATACAGAGACATATCTACATACACAAGTGAAAAAATGTTCAAATTATTGTGTGCACCTGTATTTTCATTTGGTCTTTCAACTTCTGTCCTCTTACCCTGCAGTTTGGGGGCAATACTGAAAGTTGGAGTTGGTGTTATGTTGGTCTTCAAAGATGCATATAAATTTTGAATGTTTTATTCTGATAGCTAGCCTCTTGGAGAATTCAACTTAAGATGCAGACTGCAGTGTTTTACATGTAAAAGCATTATATTATCAGAGCATCAAACTTGATCCATTTGAAAATTCTAAAATGACGTCTTAGCCTTACAGATGTTTTACACTACAGCTCCCATAGTCTCTTACCATTTTGCCATGCTGACTGGAGTTTCTGGGTGTTGAAGCTGAAATGTCTAACTCATATTCATTTCATTTTCATTTTAACAATGAATTTTAAATACGTATTGTCTATTTTTAGGAGTTTGTATTTTTTCTTTGAAGATGATGTGCATTTTAACTACGGTTTTAACTGATGTTCTGTTTTTAATTATTATATGCGAATTATTGTTGTTCCCCATTTCAATCCATGGGGAGAAGTGGATAAGATAATAATAATAATAAATATTTATTATTATTATTATTATTATTATTATTATTATTATTATTATTAACAACAACAACAACAACAATAATAACTAATTCCCATACCCTGTTCAGAAGAATTGATACATTTCCAATAGAGCCAAATTATTGCACATGCTAAGCTTGTTTACTTATGATTAGCCTGAGGTTTGTTAGTGCTACCTTTTGAGGATTCAGAGGCTAATCTTGAGTCCTCTTCTACAGCCTTCTGTCAGTGTTGCGCCTTTGCTTGTCATATATGTCTTGTTACTACTAACAAATGTCTTTTAGTGAATGCCAGGAGTCTATGTGTGGCTAGTGAGGTGCTCCTCTTTTTGGGTCCTGAGTTTCAGTCTTTTTACTGTTTTACTGTTACCCACAGAAGAGGAGAGCTACATTTGAAAATTGTCCCTTAGCTTACAAATCCAATGTAAATGGTAAATTTGTAAAACTGATGGTTGGCATCCAGCTGAGGAGTTACGAATGCTTAGACTACACTTACATATTTGTAATTATTTGGTTTAGTCATGATTGGAGTATGGTACTATTGCCATTATTGCAAATGTCTCCCCTCCAAAGCCACTTTAACAGCCAACGGCCTCATTGTGCAATGGAGGTCTGGTGATGATTGGGGTGCTGCTGCAGCTAGACATTTTGAACCCTCTGTTGCCAGAGAGTGGCAGTGTCATAAAGAATTTCAGTGAGGTCCTACTTCTGTTCCTCAAAACCCCACTTGCTATTGGGAGGGAGCTGGAAATGTCGTCCTGCAGCACCACAGTTGTTAAAGGAATAGATTTTAGTTGCTTGGTGTGGCTGCTAGCTGCTAAAGTAGGATTGGAAAGTCAGATCAGAATGCGATACTTTTGTAAATATGTACGTGATGCACAATCTTGGCCAATATATTTTTCTCTTAGAATAAGATGTTGTCTGGTCTCTTTCTACATACCATATATTTTTGAACTAGCATGGACTGATTAATTTAATAGAATCATAGAGCTGGAAGAGACCAGAAAGGTCATCAACCCCCCCCCCCCGCAGGAACGTACCATCAAAGCATTCCCAACAGATGGCCATCCAGCCTCTGATTAAAACCTCCAAAGAAGGAGACTCCACCACACTCTGAGATAGTGTATTCCACCGTTGAACTGCTCTTAAAGTCAGGAAGTTCTTCCTAATGTTCAGATGGAATCTCTTTTCCTGAAGTTTGAAGCCTCTGTGTCCTAATATCTGAAGCAACAGTCTTGCTCCATCCTCTATATGGTATCTCTTCAAATATTTAAACATAGCCGTTGTGTCACTTCTTCACCTTTTCTTCTCCAGGCTAAACATACCCAGCTCATAGAATCATACAATAATTGCACAATAATAGAGTTGGAAGAGACCACAGGGGACATCTAATCCAACCTCGTGCCATGCAAGACCAGAAAGGTCATCAAGTCCAACCCCCCCCCCCCCCGCAGGAACGTACCGTCAAAGCACTCCCAACAGATGGCCATCCAGCCTCTGTTTAAAAACCTCCAAAGAAGGAGACTCCCTCATACTCCGAGGCAGCATATTCCATTACTAACATTTCTGATTGTCAAGAAGTTCTCCTGAGGTTTAGGTGGAATCTCCTTCCCTGAGCTGTTCCTCATAGGGCACGTTTCCAGGCCTTCTACTATTTTGGTCACCTTCCTCGGACACGTTACAGCTTGTCAACAGCCTTCATGAAGTATGGTGCCCAGAACTGGACTCAGTATTCCAGGTAGGGTCTGACCAAAGCAGAATAGAGTGATACCATCACTTCCCTTGACCTAGGCACTGTACTCCTGTTGATGCAGCCTGGAGTCAAATTGGCTTTTTTAGCTACCACATCTCACTGCTGACTTATGTTCAGCTTGCTGTCTTTTAAGACTCCTGGGTTCTTTTCACATGTACTGTGGTCAAGCTGAGTGTCAACTGTCTTCTATCTGTGCATTTCATTTTTCTGTCCAAGTGTAATACCTTACAGTTCTCCCTGTTGAAATTCATTCTGTTAGATTTGGCCCAGCTCTCTAGTCTGTTAAGATCATTTTGAATTTTGATCCTGTCCTCTGGGGTGTGAGCTACCCCTCTTAATTCAGTCTCAGCTGCAAATTTGATAAGAATCCCCTCTATTCCCTCATCCAAATCATTGATAAAGATGTTGAATAGCACGTGGCCCAGGACAGAACCCTGTGGCACCCCACTAATCACGTCTTTCCAGGATGACAAGAGCCCATTGGTGAGCACTCTTTGGGTTCAGTCCATCAATGAGTTACAAATCCAACACTAGCATTTTCTGGCTCACATTTTACTATCTTTTTCGCAAGAATAGCATGGGGGATCTTGTCAAAGCCCTTACTGGAGTCAAAATATGCTATATCCATAGTATTCTCTTGATCTACCAAGCTAGTAACATCATCAAAAAAGCACGTAAGATGGCATGACTTGTTTTTAAGAAACCCATGTTGATTTTTAGTGATCACAGCAGTCCTTTCTAAGTTCTTACTATCTGTTTAATGATCCAATCTGGAACCTGTTCTGGTATTAATGTCAGGCCGACTGGGTAGTAATTGTTTGGGTCCTCTTCTCCTCCCCTTTTTTTTTTTGAAAACAGAGACAATATTTGCCCTGCTCCAAGCTACTGAGACTTCTCGTATTCTCCAGGAATTCTCAAAAATTATTGCCAGGGGTTCTGAGATCACTTTTGCCAGTTCTTTTAATACCGTTGTATGTAGTTGATTTGTTTCTGGAGACTTTACTTATGCTGTGCTTCATTTCCCCTACCACATCATCTGCTCCATTTTCCCCAAGTAGAACACTATTTTTCTTTTGGAAGAAGACTGAGGCAAAGTACGTTTTTAGTAGTTCTGCCTTTTCTTTGTCCTCTGTTAGCATTTCACCATCCTCTGTGTGCAGAGGTTCTACCATTTCCTTATTCTTCCTTTTGCTCCGGATGTAACAAGAAAAGTCCTTCTTATTATATTTAATCTCTCTAGCAAGGCTGAGCTCATTCTGTGCTTTAGTTTTCCTGACTTTTTCGCTACACTTGCTGGCTATTTATTTGAATTCCTCTTTGGTGATTTCCTCCTGTTTCCATTTCTTGTACATATCCCTTTTAAATCTTAGTTCTGTTGAAATTTCTGTAGATATCTATCCTGGATTCTTTAGACATCTCCAATTTTTCCTTCTCATTGGAGTTGTTAGAAATTGTGCCTTCAGTATCTCACATTTTAGAAACTCCCATCCATCATGAACTCCCTTCTCTTTTACTATTCCTCAGCATGGGGTCACTCCCAGTATTTCCCTAAGCTTACTGAAATGAAATTTCTCAAATTCTAGAATGTATGTCTGACTATGCGTGGCTTCTCCTTTCTCCTGTATAATAAACTTCAGGAGAACATGGATACTTCCACCCCGTCAACCAGGTCATCATTAGGATCAGATCTAAAATAGCTGTCCCCCTTGTTCCCTCCTCTACTTTCTGGACTATGAAATTGTGTGCAAAGCAAGTGAGAAATTTGTTGGACCTGGCAGAG
Organism: Cyclura pinguis; assembly: GCA_030412105.1. NCBI lineage: Eukaryota > Metazoa > Chordata > Lepidosauria > Squamata > Iguanidae > Cyclura > Cyclura pinguis. Next base: position 216,619,045 of record CM059600.1, read on the forward strand.
TTTGACTTCCAACAAATAGCAGGATAGTTGAAATCTCCCCTTACTTCTACAACTCTGCTTTCTGAATGTTTTATTATCTATTCCAGAAAGGCATCGCTGAAGTCCTCAGTCTGGCTCGGAATTCTGCAGTAGACCCCTATAATGACATCATTGCTGTTTCTGTCCTCCTCGTTGGCTTCCAGTATTTAAGTTGTGGATCTTGTCACTGTTGTAAATCTTGTCACTGTTGTAAATCTTCCTGCCATATTGTACTACTTCATTTGTTTCCAGGCAAAGTACAAAGTGTTGATTAAAGTGCTGCATGGTTTGGGCTATCTATGGGATCTCCTTCTTCCATATAATCTACCGTGCTTACTCAGGTTCTCTGGGGGACATTTATTTCAACCAGCCAGGACTATACGGGCAACGGTCACCCAGAGGCCTTTTTCTTCAGCCTCCCCTAGACTGTGGAATGGCCTGCCAGAAGAGATTCAGTAGCTGAATACACTGTTAATTTGAAGCAGTATTAAAGACCAGTCTCTTCCAGCAGGCCTATCCTGATGATTTTAAATTGTGAATGTTAACAGTGAATTTTAAATATATATTGTCTTTTTTTAGGTCTTTCTGTTTTTTTTTTCTTTGAAGATGATATGCATTTTAATTACTGCTTTACTTTGATAGTCTGTTTTTAACTGTTTGTATGTTAATCTGTTGTTGTCCCCTGTTTTCATCCATGGGAAAAGGTGGGTAAGAAATAACAACAACAACAACAATTACTACTGCTACCACTACTACTACTACTCCTTTCCTGTTTGGTCTATTTCTCTGAAAGAGGTTATACCCCTCTATTGCTACAGTCCAATCACAAGATTCATCCCACCAGGTTTCAGTGATGCCTATTATATCAAATTTACTGTGCTGTGCTCCAAGTTCAAGCTCATCCCTTTATTTCCCGTGCTGTGTACATTAGTGTAGAGGCATCTGAGACCATGGGTCACTCCCATTAGCTGCTTATATCAATTTCTTTCCTTCTCCTCCCATTGATGGGTTACTTTACTGATTGTCTCGTTCTCCCTATAAGATTCAGACTATTATCTCTAGCACTTGATGAACTCCTGCCCTCAATAATACTGTCTCCCTTCCTCTATAACTGAGTTTAAAGCCCTCATAATTAGGTTACTTTAATTTAATACTCTTGATTTAAATAAAGTTTTCCATATTGTTTTTTATTTTATTTGAAAAATACATTTATATTCCAAAACGTAGTTTCCAGTATCTCTACAATTCTATGTATAAATACATTAAACAGAGAAAAAGAAGAAGAATATATGTATAAAGTTACAAAAATAGAAAATGAGATCGTTCATTCAAAGTAATGAGAGAATAAGAGTAATATATCCCCTAATTATCTTAGGTAATTAATTCTTTATCTGGCAAAAACTCACACAATGTATTAAAGGTATGAATACCTCTAAATTCTATTAAATTGTTCACACTAAATCCATAAAGGTCTATTTAAAGAGAGAAAGGACAGAAAACGGGGGGGTGGGGGAGAAAAATCTCTGTGTATCACTGTCAGTCTCCCCCATTTTCTCTCCATATTTTTTTAATACAATCCCATTCCTGATTTACTTTTGTCATTTTTTGGTTATTTAACATACAGGTTAGCTTATCCATTTGAAACATATCAAATATTTTTAAGATCCAATCTGCGATAGTTGGATTAACTTTCTCTTTCCAGTTATTGGCATATAATATTCTTGCAGCCATTACAAAATACATCAAGATTCCACCATATTTTTTCTGGTAACAGGTTTCGATTCCTTTCATTATATTTAACAAATACAGTTCTGGAGAAATAGGGAATTTATACCCTAATATGTTAGTAACAAGATTATGTATTTCTTTCCAGTAGTCTTTTGCTTTTTGACAGAACCACCACATATGGTAGAATGTACCCTTTTTATCTTGGCACTTCCAGCATTGATCCAATGTTATTTTATAGATCTTAGCTAATTTTATTGGTGTTAAATGCCAACGAAACAGCATTTTATAATAATTTTCTTTCAGTACTGAGCAACTTCTAAATTTTATATTTTTCGACCATGCTTTTTCCTAAGATATTTTCCCTAATATTTTAAGCCCATTTAAGCTTATTATGCTTAATGGTTTCTTGTTCCAGATCTATATTGATTAATAATTTATGTATTTTTGATTTTATATGATTTTTTGCTTGCAAAATAGTATTGAATTAATTGGGCTTCACTTCTATACCTTTCGATTTTAAATCAATTTTATATCTTTTTTTAATCTGACTATACAGTAACCAATGGCATTCAAATCCATCTTTCTGTAAATCTTCCAGAAGCTTCATCTTATCTCTTAATGAGTTTTTGATCAGTACGTCATCATAAGTTAGCCAGTGGGTCTTACGTACATACTGTTGCTTATGAATAGCCTCTTGACATGTTATCCAGAGTGGGATTTTTAAGTAGAGTTTCTTTCTATAGTGTTTCCAAATCTTAAGTAGAGCCTCCTTATACTATGTTTATTAAAATCATTATCAAGATTAGCTTTATCGTCCCAAATATACCCATGCTACCCATATTGCAGGCTAAAGCCTTCAAATTGTAATATTCTGTTATTTCCTAGCTTAATCCGGTCCAATATCCAATATAAAGCACAGGCATGGTGGTAGATTTTGAAGTTTGATAATCCTAAACCCCCTCTCTCTTTAACATCTAAACAAGGCACTCCACTTAATCCTAGATCTTTTGCCCTGCCAAATAAATTTCTTTAACTCTTTACACCATATTTGAAAGGGTTTTTCTTTTCGTATAATAGGTAAATTTGGGAAAAGATGCATCGTTTTAGGGAGAATGTTTGCTTTAATTGTGGCTGTTCTCCATAATAATAATAAATTAATTTTAGTCCATTTCTGAATGTCCTCCTTAATTTTTTTCCAAGTGGCTTTATAATTGTTATCATATATGTTTATGTTTTTCTTAGAGATTACTATTCCTAGATATTTTGTTTTCTTCTTTTATCTGGAAATTGAAATTTTCATTCAATTCCTTTTCTTCTTCCTTATTCATATTTTTGGTAATTATCACTGATTTATCTGTATTGATTTTAAATCCTGCCATCTGTCCAAAATATTCTAAGGTTTCAAACAAGAAGCCCAAAGTTTTCCATTTTGAAATATATCTGTTTCTGAAATAAGGACACATGCCAGTTGTGTGCTGTAAAATAAGACCTAAGGGATTCAGTTAAGTATTTGCTAGTTGCCCAGTGACATGGCTTGCTGGGTCATGTGTCTTTGAACTATTTAAAACGGTTCAAATATATTCATACATTGCGGTTACAGCGTATGTGTATATATCGAATACTGAATCTGTAACTGAGAAAATAACACCTAATTAACACAGAGGTACAAATGATTTAAAGATAGGAGATGCATCCCAGCAGTCATAAGAGAGACTTTAATTTTAACATTAGTATTTACATGATCTTTACAAAATAAAGGCATTAAAAAACATGAGAGAGTGGGAGAGTCTTTGCTTAATGCGGGAGAGACAAATATGCAGGTGCAAGGCAGTGTTCTTTAGAGGAAATGTTCCAGAATTGGGAGTCTTCTGCTGAAAAGATCATGTTGCCATCTCTGTTAAAGACCTGAAGGATGAGACAGATGTGCTGGTATATTTAGACACTAAGATAACGTTCCATTCATTTCCTTGTAGGTCAGAAATAAGTACTTTGAATTGGGCCTGGAATAAGGCTTGGTAGCTGTGAAAATGGAAAAGCAGCAGTTTAGATGCTTGTAGTCACATGTTACACCAGCTTAAAATTTCTGCATCACCTTTGAAAGAACCTGGTATATAGGAAACTCCCCCACCTTTCGACATCCTGTTATCTGATGACTTGCCCTTTTGGTACTTTCAAATTAAGGACAAGTTTGATTAATTTGGAGGGGGTTCTGCTTTTTCATCAGTTCTTCTTACCTATGGAGGCTCACTTGGAACTGCTCGCATGCATGTGCTGCTTGCCATGCAAGCTGAGAGGGGGAAAAAAGACAATAGGGTGTGTGAGACACTGTGCAAGCAGTGTGTACATGGTTGGTCACAAGTGAGCCTCTGTAAGTCCTTCCTGTTCCCTACTGTATACTACAAGGGTTTCAACTTTCAACCAATTCCATTTTCTGACAGTGCTCCAGTCTCTAACTTGTTAGATAAACGAGGGAAGCCTGTATAGTGCATTAATCTAAAATGGAGGTTAAAAGAGCATAGACCACTGCAAGATACAGATAGGGTTATAGCTGGGATTCCTGCCTAAGCTGGTAAAAGTCCTCTGTGGCAAAGGCTACCTTGTACCTCTAATGAGAGAGCTGGAGCCAGGAACTATAAATAGGGGAGAGGACAGGGGCTCTCCAGATGTTGTTGGACTGCAGGACCTATTTCTCATGACCATAGTAATGATGGATTATATAGGAGATCAGCAGTGTATTTCTTGTTTAACTTTAGGAGAAGCTCAAGTTGAACCACACTTCTTTAGAGAGGAACAGTCTAGTGGCAATGCCTATGTCTTTATGAGCTGAGCTTCAAGAAGAGTTTTTTTAGATTTGTTTTTATGGTATTTATCACAATAATAAAAATTACATATTTTGAAAAAAAAATTAGAAAAAGAGAAAAAGAAGAGAGTCAAATCAGTGATCATAATTATATACAGATACATTAAAAATGGAAAAGAATAAAATAGAAGTTTCTCCTGAGTGTCATTGCTTGTACCTTTAGTTATATATATGAAGATCCTTTACCATACATTTCTTTCTTATCTGATTCTGTCATAGATCTGTTTTCTCTTTATATAAGTAATATATCAAGAATAATTAACTTTCAGTCTCAAAACCAACTACAGTTATTGTAGAATAATTGTTTCTGAAAAAATTAATTAATGGATCCCAAATTTTTAAAAAGTTATCTGTAGAACCTTCTTTTATCAAAATAGTTAGCTTTTCCATAATTGCCATATCCAATATTTTTAGTAGCCATTCATCTATTGATGGCAATGTATCTGATTTCCAATTTCCAGTTTCTAATTTCCAATTTCCAAGGAGAGATTTTTTTACACAATTAATGAGAAAATCCATGTAGATCATAAGCTTTTTCACTGCAGAGCTGCATTTGGTTAAAGACAAGATGTTACTGCCCTGGCTAGTCCGAGCTTCGGGGATATTGAAAGATATCCTTTTGATATCATAATTCGGCTTCGCTTCTCTGTTCCCTTTGACATGCTTGTGAGACCACTGGACAAGCTCAGCCGTTAATCGCCGTAATATTCAAACAACAATACAGGCAGTCCAGGAATAGCTGACTTGCTGCTTTAGGAGACCTCCAGGCAAGTACTCTAATTAGGTATGCACGCAACTTACAAAAGAACCTCTGCCCCGCGCTGGCAGCTTGATGGGTAAACTATGCAATACCCAAGTACTCTGCGTTTGCATACTGGCTACTCTATTGAGAACTGCTATGATAACTCAATCATTCAGATTCTGACCTTTTGGAGGCTTTGTCTCCAACTCCAAATCTGTTGTTTTCCCCCAAGTACGGCATAGCCTGCAGTCACATTCTCCTTATAAAAACCCTTGATTCCGAGACCTTCCTCAGATCGCTCCCGAGTTTCATCCCACCTTGCTGCCGCTTTGCTTGGCGAGCCTCCCCTCAGCTCCATGTGCTGAGCTACATCGTACCCCAGCCTCACTCTCTATTTTTCCGGGCTTCAGGGCAGGTGAAGTGTCACCCAAACCAGCAATCCCTCTAAAAATCCCTCTATACCACTCCAACCTTTATTTCTTTAGTTATCTTGTGTGAATGTGCCGCATACACTGTTTGCCTGTATTTAATAAAACATCATTTATTGTTTCAACTTCTGTGTGCTCCTTGACTCGGCCTGACCCCGTAGACCCCATAGGTTCAAGATCTCGCTACGTTACCCTGCCTCTCGTAACGCTAAGCAGTGCTCTGAGCTAATTTTCCCCACCTTGAGTTGAGCACAATTTGGTGCCCCTCCCGGGACCCCCAGTACATAGGGTGACAGAGAGCTGTTTAATTTTTGGTAGTCTTCTGATGTGTTTAAGGATAGTAGTTGCTTATAGTCTAAGGCAGCCATCCTATGCCCCTTTCTTTGGAAATAAGGCCTTCAAACTAAGCTGGATAATTTTCATGAAGCACTGATTTCAGAACTTTCTAGAAGCAAGCGGTGGGTGATAATAGGGCAAAGTACTGTTTCTCCATGGAATTAAAGTACTGTCCATTTATTGTGCTTACAGTTAGTGCTGAGTAGCTGTCTGATGTGTTTGCGTTAAATTAGAATTAAATTCAATTAAAAATATTTTTCAGATTTATGTATTATTTTTATCCACTGTGCTGTTACCAGAGTAGTCCAAAAGTAATGTTTTGGTCATAATTCCAAACATCTAACTGAGGTGGCAGACCTATACATGTCTGTATGTATGTCTGTAGAGAAAGCCCTGTTGCATCCACTTAGTATTTTCTTAACTTCCATGTAACTTGAAGACTTAACGAATAGAACTAAAGCTGATTGGGACCAAGCTGATTGGAACCAAACTGTGAGCTTGTCTAGTGTGCTCCTTAACTGAGTGTGGCTTTTGCAGAAATATTCTTCACACTGATCCCTTCCCATTCAGTCTGCTGACGATCACACTGCTGCTGCGAAGGTTGCCACTGTGATGGTGGTAGCAGCAGAAAAAGTGCAGTTTTCCTTAAAACAAAGCATGTGGTCCTCATATGCCCTTTTTTAACAAGGAGATGGATATAAGTAAGACTAGCAGTAGGAAAAGTCCAGAAGGACTGAGAAATAAAGGAGACAGTGTCTGTATGATCTGATAAACCTGTAATGGGAAGTGTTTAAGAAATGAATTATCCATCTATCATTCATTCATTCTTTTCCTACCACAATGTTGGTAATTTTAAACAAGTTGTAAAATTCTAGCTTTAAAAATATGAATGTATGATCTGAAAATATGCGCACCAGTTATGTGATATCTGCAAAACTGACAAAGTGGAAATTTAATTTGGTTACTAGAGTATATGGTATTTCTTGAGTGAAAAGCTTTTCTGGGCCCTTTCCATAGCCTCCCTTCTTCCGACGTCCTACCTTGGGGATCCCAGCAGCAGCTTCTGGGAGGGGATCATGACGAGAGTGCTCCCTTCCACACTGACTGCCTCCATGATGAAGGAAGCATGATGGCCCTGCCTCTTCCTTCCGCAGCATAGTTGGCTACTTTTCCAGGTTGCACTGGGCAGGAAGTGCAGCTATTGCGCTTCCAGACCCTCTGCAGACGTGGTGATGTGGGATGGTGGTGCGATCATGGGTCATTGACGGGGAAAATCCATCAATGATTTACTCCATGTTTGTGCCACCTGGGGATGGGAGAGGGACGGGACCGCAACAACATCATGCAGAACCATTGTCACAGTCCTGTCCTTCTCCTGTTTCTATGGCCGGTCAGGAGGCTGGTATGGAAAGGGCCCTTGCCTCAACACAAAAATAATGAGGCTGCTTGTGTTACCGTTCCTCTTATAATGTTGTGTTCATGCTGTGTTATTGGTGGTGTCTTTAATTGTAGTGCCAGGTTGGAAAAATCCTATCCATTTAAATATTTGGTCTTGACACATAAGAATCTGCAATATTTTTCCAGCCCTATGTAATGTCTACCATTCAGTATCTACACCTCCTCTGCAGTTTATATATTTATCTGATTTAAGCTGATTCTTAAAAGAGCAGCACATGGTTCATGTTTCGAAAACAAACTTGCTGTTGCAAAATAATATTTTAAGAGCATAAAGTTGTTTGTTAGGTTGCTACTTGTATGATGTCCAACAGAGAATAGTCAATCACATCTGTGACCTGTTGCTCTTGGCAGTCTATTTCCTTGTTTTCTTACCTGAAAGTTGGTGTCACATTAAAAAGATATAGGCTGTTCACTGATTGTTCTGGACAAAAATTCCATGCTGTTGTTTTCAGAACAATGTGCTCCTTCATCTTCTGCGTGTTTGGTAGTGTTAACAAATGTGTGCGCCTTTGCCTTAGTTAAAGGATGTTATTATCCACTCATTATGATGTTACTTACTTTTATTAAAAAACTGAAAAAACTGGAAAGTCTCCTACAGAAAAATACAATGGGTTATAATATTCCATGTGAAATGTTTGCACCCCACTTCACTGGTTCCTACTGAGGATTATGTTTGGTGGTCAGGGGTTTGCAGGACCTGGTGGACAGGGATTGGCCTTTCAGACCCTGACTGGGTCTTCAGGGAAGCTGATACTGAAGACTGAATGTCTCTCAAAGTACAGAGCTTGGTCTATCAGGCTTGCACTGGAAATGAGTCTTATGGCACTTGGGCAAAGCAACTAGACTTACTGAGAGTGGGTGCATATGTAAACGTAAATAAATAAATAATTTTTCTTAATTTTTTTATTTATGCTTTTCTCCCATGATTGGATTCAAGATGTACACATAGCGTTTTACAGGTCTTTGGTTTCTGCAAATATCCTGAGCAGTCTAAAACTCCAGAAATATTTACTTGTCTTGTTATAACAGAAAAACCGCAGCTACTCAGTCTTGTGGCTTGGAAGTAATTCTCTCAAAGCTTGTATTGATTTCATCTTTAAAACCCAGATGGTGTGCTATAAAATCCTTAGGTTGTTTCCTTTTATACTTCTAGCTTCCTACAGAAAATCATCATTCATGAGGTATACCAGTGTTAAATGATAGCTCTGGAAAATTAACATCTGGCTCTTCACTTTCTTTTCTTTATATCTTTAAAACTAGAAACATGGTTATATATTGAGAAAATCTGCATATCAAATCTGTATAAATTTAAATGGCTATTTAAATAATACTCGATTATAGGGTGCGTTTGCTTCCTGTCTGCTGCTGAAGGGCACACTTTTGAAAGGTTTGACAAAGCTCAAGAAGGATGTGATCAATAATTTGAGTGTAGAGAAGAGGCATATATAGCTGTTTCTTTGATATAAACTGGTCTAATTTCCTTGATCTAGGCCTTGAGACAAAACTTCAAGCAGAGATCTTTGGGACCTGACAACATGGAGACAGAAAGCGAGCAGAACTCCAACTCAGCAAGTGGCAGCTCAGGCTCTGGAGGAAGCACTCGCCCTCAGATATCACAAATGACCCTTTATGAGCGTCAAGCAGTACAGGTCAGAGGTTGTCTTTGGTTCTGCAGTGTATTAATTGTCCTGTTAGGTATTATTGGACTTGTTTATAAAGTGGAGATGGACAACAAATTTATGGCTTAACAACTTGGCTTCTGTCAGATGTTGGGGTTCGGCACATTCCCTGTTAAGTGTATCGTAACAAATGTTCACTCTGGTTTTTTTTTTTTTTTTGGACCAGATCAAGCAGTTACTCAAGCCTCATTGTGTAGCAGATGGTTTGGTGTACAGTTCTTCCCCTTTTAGTCAAATAATGGTCCACAGAGCTTATAATCTTTTGGAGATAGGAGTAATAACTGCTCTGTCATCTAACAACCCAGTAGATCTAGTTTTTGATACTACTGTTCTATTTAGATAAGGAAGAGTGGCTAAGGGGCATTATCCTTGTGAAAACTCTTAATGGATCATGTCACTTTGTCACATTACATTACTGCCTCTTTTGCCTAGCAATCCCCTTCCCACCCCCCCACCCCCGGCTGCATTGATGAGAAGAAGCATTTGCAATGAGAGATGCAATGCTGGGAGAGTTGTGTCTATCTGTCTGGTACCCTGTTAGTTAGCAATGAGGAGTTATTCCTGAAGCAACTGCAATGCCCTGCAGCTCTGGAAAGCCACCATTGAATTGGCTACATGCAGCATGCAGTAAGTGCATGCTTCTTCTGAACCGTGAGGCACTCTTTTCTTCAGGAAAGAGATGAGTCTGGAGGTGTGGAATGAAGACCTCTGGAGTAACCCCCTCTTGTCCAGAGATGGGAGGTGCATTGCTTCTGCTGCTCATCTAGCAGATATACCTCCCAGGAACCAAGAGGTACCTGACTTCTAAAGCAGGTGAGATAGATTCCAATCTGGTGTGATGGATTCCAAAGGGCCTAGAACTATAAGGCTCACCTCTGGGTTGCCGGTGGGTTCATCTCTGCTTAAAATCTGTTGCATCTAGTCCAGTCTTCTACTCTTCACTGTTCCATTCAAATGCTGGAACCATTTAGTCTGGATATGGTGGCCCAGATGGCTCTGTGGATTCCCTTTTATGTTTGTTTGTTCTGAAGGTGTATTTCTACTACAGGCCCTTCAAGCACTGCAACGACAGCCCAATGCAGCCCAGTATTTCCATCAGTTTATGCTCCAGCAGCAGCTTAACAGCGCTCAACTTCACAGCTTGGCTGCAGTCCAGCAGGTGAGACAGACATGTCAAAAGCCAAAAGGTTGGCTGAAATAGGGCAACTTGGGAAGTGAGAAATAGCTGGATTGGAAAACAATTCTGGTCCATGACCACTGGCTTAAAGGGTGTGCAAAGTTATATCTTGTCCCCCATGCTTTTCAGCATTACCTCTTTCCATTTATTAATTTTCTGACTGCTGTGGAACTTTTGGTTTAGAATGCAACAACAGCAAGTAAGCGCAGACTTAATTCAGAGAAGACAGAGGTCTGTAGGTTGGAAAATAAGCTACACTGCATAGAGGTTTGCAGCTCCTCTTAGATATGTTGAACTCCCCAGAAAGGCCGTATATAGCTCAGATTCATGACTGTGTAGGCATCTCACAGATGGTGGCCAAGAATTCTTTTTATTAGTTGAAGCTGATGCACAAGCTGTGGCCCTTGTTGGAGAATGTTGACCTTGTCACTGTTATTCATGAATTATTGATGTCCAGAGTAGACTGCTGTAAGGCACTTGTGTAAGAGTCCTTTTAGAGGCTGTTCAGGACTTTATCTGGTAGAAGCCAGGTGGTTTGTTCATGTCTCATTGAACCACCTGGACTTGGTTGCCAATGCATTTTAAGCTTTGATGCATTTTGGAAGTGGATTGCTTGAAGGACCATTTTAACCATACTAGTTTGTCTGAATGTGAAGACAACAGGGAACCTTCTAGCTGGCCTGCCTCAGACCATTCACGTTGATGGATATGAGTATGAGAGTAGTTTCAAGCACTGGCCACAAGTCCCTGGAATACTTACTGAAGTCCAGTAAAGCCCTGCTATTACATACCTTTAGGGAAGCTTTTGAATCTTTATCCTTGACTTTCTCTCCAAGGGTGTATGCACATTTTGATGGGATTTCTGATGATCATGGGTGTATTTGATTTCATTTTTAGTGGACTTGGAGCCTGTCATGTTTTGTTAGTGTGGATGACTTTTATTAATTCTGAAGTTTATTATTGCATTTTTGTTCTTATTTTGTGAACTATCTTGAGATGGTTTTGGATGGGCGGGGGCATGTAATGGAGAGAAATAGGTTTGCTTTGCTACAAGTAGAACATCAGGAGACAGAGATGGAAATAACAGGGCACTGTTTGGTTCTGCTTTGAGATTTGTCACCTGTTTTGAACCTTACTAGCAGTGATTTTTCCAATATAAGACTGCGTATGTATATAGAAAGCTCTAGCATCATGGGTAGAACTGCTTCAAAATGTTTTTTTTCTGAAGAGTTTTTTCTCACAACCACAAGCTGTATTCCATCTCTTTTAATCTAGAAATGAACAATAATTTCCTCAAAAAATAGCATGGTAGTGTAAGGTCAAGCTGGTAAAACAGGATTGAATTCTTTGTGACAGGTGCCTGACTAGAGAGAGAACAAGGGTTAATGAGTGGATCAGTTCTTCCTTTCCTTGATTCTTTGTCAGGGCATACTGTGGATAGCAAGTATTATTGTTCAGTGACATATGATCTAAATTGACATAGGGGCTACATGTGAACTGAACTGGAGAAGTGTTCTTGAGGCAGAATGATTGCCATTTTGTTGTGGTTTTAAGAACTAAAAATGTTGGGAATGGTAAGACTGAGAACTACTTCTTGGCTAAATTTTGATTCTGGATAAAAAAGTTATTGTTTCTTGCAGGCCACTATTGCAGCCAGTCGACAGGCAAATTCTCCAAATACAAGCTCCCCTCAGCAGACAGCAACCACACAGGCTTCAGTAAGTAACTCGCTTCTGTCCTTCAGTGATCTCTCATCCTGTGTCTCTCATCCTTAGAGAATGACTTGCCTTCTGAATGGCTGACTTCATGGTTGAGTTTGGTACTTTGGAGTTCAGGAAGAATGTTCTGGTGGTGGTGGTGAACAATGAATGTTGTTGCCATTTGGGGTGGGGAAAAAAAAGGGAGCTGCAGTTGGTGTGGGAGGAAAATAGCTGGTTTATGTTGAGAGAGAAAACTGAGCAGCACTGTCCTAATGAGGAGGAAGAGACTGAAGGAAGTAAAAAGTTCCATCTGTAGAAAGGGGTTGTTCCTTTCTAGCATTTGTGTCTTGTACTGTGTTCAGAATGATACAGCTTATACTGCTGTTGTCTTCTAATGTTGATATGTAAAGCATAGTTGGGTGGCGTTGGTTTAAATATCTATTATGACTTCCTACAGCTTCCCAAGAGCAAGAGGTTTTTGAGAGTGGTAGTTACCCATTCCCACCCCAGTTCCTTTTTTATATAGGATAAGGAATTGACAAACCACCTCTCATTATATCTTCCTTGTGAAATTCATTGGGTTGCCTTAACTCCACAGGCGACTTGAAGAGACGTACGCGCACACAGTGGCTTTGGAAAGAGTTACATGTGTAGCCGTTTTTCATTTCTTATGGTTTACGACCTTGGTTCTATGACCATCTGCTATGCTGGCCGTGAATGGTTAAATGTTTTTAAGAAAAGACCTTTAATAGCCTGCTCTGCTGCTTTTTAACTGTTCTACTCTTTTCATTTTTAAAATAGATGTTTTAAGTTGCTTTTAATGTTATAGACAGGTTAATTCCAATTTAATCATCTTTTGTATGTTTTTGTCTGTGTTGTATTATTTTAATTCTGTAAGTTGCTTTGAGTCCCAGTTCTAGGGGGAAAGGCATGATGATGATGATGGTGGTTGTAGTGGTAGTAGTCTGCCAACAGCTTCAGAAGGCTCGTCTCTGGACCATTGCTCCAGTTCTTTTCTGGGCTCTTGGAAAGCAGGAGAAAAAGCATTAAACTGGTAGTTAAAAATGGGTGGAAGAGGGATCTGAGTAAGTTGAGAGGCTCACAGTCTTGTCTTTCCTGACAAGGAGTTCAGCTACCACTTTTGATAACTGAATTCTGTTAATATAGTTATCCATCTCCCTTGCTGTCTTTTATTTCACTTTACAGATTAATTTGGCTACCACATCAGCTGCACAGCTAATCAGCCGTTCACAAAGTGTGAGTTCACCTAGTGCCACCACCCTGACACAATCAGTGCTCCTGGGGAATACCACCTCACCACCTCTCAACCAGTCACAAGCTCAGATGTATCTTCGGGTAAGAGATGTGAACACTGTTGTCACCTATAAATAAATCTCTCTCTGGTCCCCTTGCATGTGTTTGGACCAATCGGCAGTCCTGTTATAATCTGCTTTTCTGAGTTCAGTTATGAGTTTATCAGTCTTTAGTCCCTTGAACACTTAGTTGAGTCTCAGCTTAGTACCTCAGTGTAGATAACGCTATGGGGACAGATACTTTGGGGTTGTCATTTTCTGTTTTGTTTTCCAGGAATCTTAAAGATCCCATGGCACTTGGTGTATGTTTCCATAACGCACTGAAACAGAGTTCCCTTCTTTTAATAAGTCTGGGCTTTAGGTCGTGGATCTCTCTTTTCAAATCATTCTTGGTAAAATTCTCATCTCTGTTTAATGATCTGATTTGTAATACTGTCTCAGTCTGTAACTGAGATTGTTTGAAGGAAAAAAGCTGTAATCTTAATAGAACTAAATGAAACAAGCTTCTTGCTTGTTTCTTTACCTTCCCCGTTCATATTCCATTTTTAAGTTTTAGCTGAGGGGAAAAAAAAGAATTATTTTGTCTGAATGGCCTCAGATTTTTCATCTTATAATTAATGAATGCATTGTATTGAATGTAGATCTCACAAATGAAAAATCTGTTTCTGCCTTGACACAATGCCAGCTGTTGTCCCTCATCCTCCTCACCCACTTGCTGTTGTCACCCACAAACCCATAGGTATTTATTTCTAGGTGATCTATGCTATAGTAAGCCAGTGTGGTACAGTGGTTTGAATGTTGGACCAAGACTTCAGGAGATGAGAATTTAAATCCTCATTTGGCTACAGAAACCCACTGGATAACCTTGGCCAAGTCACACTCTTTCAGTCTCAGAGGATGGTAATGGTGCCTCCCCACCATGAACAGACCTTGCCAAGAAATCTCTATGATAGTGGAGTGATCAGTCAAATATGACTTGAAGGCACACTTATGTTATTGTCCTAGAAAGGGAATAGAGTGGTGATGTGGCCATTTAAAATAAGTAACTTCTGCTTTCTGCCTACTGCAAAGTGGCTGCAGTGAAGAGAATGCTGCTGAGGTGGAATGAGTATCTGTTGGAGACCCTAGGCTCCGTAACGCATTATAACCTATTTGCTTGTGGTTCGCTCTCTTTCCTTCTTTCTCTCCCTTTTACTCTTCCCATCTCCATACTGCCTAACCTTCCCCTAACAGCCGCAGCTGGGGAACCTGTTGCAGGTGAACCGAACCTTGGGCCGCAATGTACCTCTTACCTCCCAGCTCATCCTGATGCCTAACGGGGCTGTGGCTGCTGTTCAGCAGGAAGTGCCACCCACTCATTCTCCTGGGGTCCACACAGACACGGACCAGGTCAGTGACACCCTTTTCTGGGGTTCCCACGACCAGCCTGTCCTGTCCCAGTTTTGGGTGTGTCCCTCTAGCCCCAGCTTTCTGTTATTAGAGGATTAATTTTGTGCTGCACCCAACGGTTCTTGGGAGCACTCAATCAGAAATGGTCTCATTTCTGAAGATAGTTTATAGTGGCTAGTCA
The DNA here is from genome assembly GCA_030412105.1 of Cyclura pinguis. Lineage (NCBI taxonomy): Eukaryota > Metazoa > Chordata > Lepidosauria > Squamata > Iguanidae > Cyclura > Cyclura pinguis. The sequence continues at coordinate 216,634,054 of CM059600.1, forward strand.
GCTGTACTTTTGTGAGTATGTTGGTTATACTGTGAAGAATGCGTTGAATTCTCACACTAAAAAGAACATGAACTATTTACTGCTTGAGCGTTAACTAGTATTTCTGATTCAATAGTAGTACCCCAAACCACAAGAAACCTGGGACCAAGAAACCAGAAGTCCCTGCCTTCTGCATATTAGGGGATTCTTCAGGAAAGAATATAGGGCTGGGGGAGTGATTTGGTAAGCCAAATCAAACTTGAACAAGTTGCTTTAGGTTTGTAATGGCCAAAATGTAGACCATTATTTCTAAGGATATACAGTATGCCTTAGGCTGCCTTGCTGGTGCCGTTAGCTGCCATCTTGCTGATGGTTTAATACCTTCTCGTGTGTTCCTGTCCACCCCAGTATTTCTTCGAATGCTTAAAGGTATTTCCATCTTGTTTTGCATCTGTTTTCTCTCTGTATCTGTTTTCTTTCTTAACTAGTGTAAACTCTGGCAAAAGTCATCTTCAGGTTATCCCAGAAACACAGTAAAAGGAAAGTGTACAAGTGATGAAGATAAAATAGGCCAAAGGAATATAAAGCAAAGCAGTAAAAGGTTGGGCAGGGAGGACAGAAAAGAGTTCAGTTTCAGTTGAAGAAATACGGAGGTAGCAGATACCAAAATGCTTGTAGCACAAGTATAAGGGAGTTTGTTCAGGGCTGAGTCAAAACCCATGTGAGGAGGGTAGGAAGGACTTTTCTTTTTCTAAAGTTCCGCTCAGTGCCATGAGATCTTTAACTTGACTCAAAATGATAAGAAGGGAGCTGAGATTAAAATTCTGTACAAAGGTATTGATTCTTTCTTTTTAATGATTCAGTCCTTACTCCCTAGTACTTTGCAACATTGGCCAGCACTTAATTTTGGATGCAAGAAAAAGGAAGATAGCAACAAATTCAAAGAGATAGTTTCAATATGGCTTTTAAGCATGCTCGGTTTTATTACTAATCAAGACAAAATAGATCTGTAACCTGTACTAATGGCTGGTTTCCCCTTTCTGCCCCCCCCCCCACCAGGTGCAGAATTTGGCTGTCAGGAGTCAGCAGACCTCAGCAGCTAATGCCCAGCTCCAAGCTTCTGCTCCAAAGGCTGCCTTGCCAGGGAATTCCCAGTCTTCAGTACTACCACAGGCCACCCATGCTGGCCAGACCTTGACAGTGACTCAAGCTTCTTCTGGCAATGTAGGACAGTCTCTCAATCTCAGCCAAGGGGCAGCAGGAAATAATGGAATTTCTGGAGGTGTAGCTTCATCTGTGGGGAATCATACTGCCTCTGGGCTGAGTCAAACAACCTCATCTGGCCCAGGCGGCAGCTGCCAGAGGAAAGGTACTGGGGTAGTCCAACCTTTACCTGTAGCTTCTGCTGCCCAGGCAGTGACTGTGAGCCAAGGAAGTCAGACAGAGGCAGAGAATGCAGCAGCAAAGAAGGCTGAAGCAGATGGTAATGGTCAGCAGACTGTAGGTATGAACCTGACCAGGACAGCAACACCGGCCCCAAGCCAGACTTTGATCAGTTCTGGTAGGTGAAAGTGGATTCTTACTTTACTGAAGAGCCTGTTTTGGCTGCTTGGTACCTTAATCCATTTGTTCAGTAACCAATTTCACACTTGTGACAGTTATGTACCCCTTGCTTAGTGTCACAGGGAAGATTGGCTGTAATGCATTTTGATTCATTGGTTGCTTTTCATGGGGTTTGTAGCTGGGAAGGGAAAGAATCATCCTCAGGCTTCTTGTCTGGGAGGCAGGTGCTCTGGAAAGGGCAAACCTGTGCGTTGTCATGTTTTCTGTATTCTAGGCTGGTGGGTTATTCATCAGATGTGGAACCTCCAGAGCTGATTTCTGTTGAGTGGCCTGTCTACCTGACAGCTTGTATTGTCTGGGAATGGCACTTCAAGGTCTAAGGCAGGCATTTCATTCAGCCTTCCTGTGATCTAAATTCCTTTTCTGCTAATGTGATTGGAACATGGACCCTCTATGTTCAAAGCATGTGTTCTCTCACTGAGTTGTGGTCCCTACTCATCCATAAGATGAGTGCTTGTTACTGCATTTGCTTTCTTCCATCCTTTGTTTCCTTGGATTATGCCTTTCTCACTCTTCCTCAGATTGTAATCTTTTTGGAGCCAGGAATCTGGTTTAATTTGGTTGAATTTATCTTAAGATGGCATGTACCCTGATGGTGCTGTATAATTTTTCTTGCTGTTTACAGCCACATATACCCAAATCCAACCTCACTCACTGATCCAGCAGCAGCAGCAGATTCACCTCCAGAAGCAAGTAGTGATCCAGCAGCAAATTGCCATCCATCATCAGCAGCAGTTCCAGCATCGCCAGTCCCAGCTCTTGCACACTGCGACACACCTCCAGTTAGCCCAGCAGCAGCAGCACCAGCAAGCTTCACCTCTGACCCAGCAACAGCAGCAGCAGCAGGGGCCAGCGCAGGTTCAGCAGCAGGCCCAAGCTCTTCAGAGCCAACAACCAGCCCAGACCCTTGTTGTTCAACCCATGTTGCAGTCACAGCCTCAGCCAGTGCAGCTCCAACAGGACAGTCTTTGCCAAGCAGCCTCAAAGTCACCTGTCCCTATTCAGTCCAAGCCCCCAGTTGCTCATCTCAAGGCTCCCCAACTAGGTGCTGCCAAAATGTCGGCATCTCAGCAGCCCCCACCTCATATCCCAGTACAGGTGGTGGGTAGCCGCCAGCAGGGCTCTGCCCAGGCTCAGGCCCTGGGGCTTCCTCAGCTGAACACAACTGTGCAGGCTCCTCGAGGCTTGCCTGCTGTAGTTCAGCCAGTGTCCCAGGCACACACTGCCTCATCTGTGTCACAGAGCTCGTCTTCCTCATTTTCTTCCTCTTCTCCCCCTCCCCTGCAAGAAGCCCCTCCTCCACTCACTTCTGGAGTCAGTGTGGCCCAAGTCCAAGGCACAACACAGGTGAAGAGCACTGCTTCATCTCCAGTGATGGCTCAGGCATCACCAGCAGCATACTATGTCCAGCCTGTCCAGTTACCAGTAAGTGACATAGTTATTGAGGAGTGGGGATCAGGGCTGGATGGGGAATGATTGGAATTTACACTTTCTGTACCTAATATTTGACCTGCTTAGCCAGCCAAAGCCCTGGCCCAGATCTTGTACAGTGATTGCAAAACATGAATTGATAGCACTGTAACTGTGCTAGATGTGCAATGTCTCAGTCTTTTACTGTAGCACACCATCGTGCAACCAAATACACACTGAGCAACAGTGCTTTCCACTTGCCTGTTGCACAGTGGTTGTACCACACTCTCACAACCTTCTGGACAGTGCCATAAACTGAAAGTAATTCCATTCGCCATGTATAGCTCAGCCCTGTGCAGTTTAGGACTACTGCACATGTCATGTGTGATCATCTGCCTGATGCTTCCAGTTGGAGCTACCTGGTACTCTGTCTCAGCATATGTGGGTGAATTCAGATAGAGGGAAATTATAGTAATTATGCTGGTAATAGAGTGAGCCCTCTAGTTTTGTGGAGGTTAAGGGCATAAGACTGCTGCAAAAGTGGAAAAAAACACAAAAATAAAAATCACCTGACAATAATTCTCTTAAGAATTTCTAGGTCCCCAGCACAATTCTGTGGTCAGTTTCTGGGAGAAGGGGCCATGGAGTTATCCCAAAGGACCTAGAGATTCCTAGAGAGAACATATTTTTTCTGTGGCAGGGGCAAATACAGTATTTTTTTAAATAAATAAAATCACCTGTGAAAAATCCACAAGTGCTGAACCTGTGCAGAGTGGAGGGTTGACTGTATACTGGTGTTAAAATTCTCTGTCCACATGAAGGATGCAAATATCCAGAATCAGTAACCCTTCCTTTAGTCTAATCCTATCAGCAGCACTTTTTCCTTTTGTCAGGGCTCCTATCATGCTAACAAGGAAAATAAGTTTAGCCTAGGCAGTAGGTGAAAGCAAAATAGAGATTGCTAGTGCTACAGTGTATCCATTGCTGATTACTGTCTGCAACAGTGTATTGATCACTGATTGTTGTTTGCAGCTTGTATCTGGGCATGGGTTCAGAAGGCACCAAGGTGCCAAAGGAGGTGACCTGGCAATAATTGATACCTGGGGCATCCGGTGTAAAGGGGGAAAAGATCAGAAGGGTGGAATGTGAAACTAGTGGGAAGATATTGTGAGAACAGACAGGACCAAAATAAGAGTACAGGAACTGTCTGACTTCTCATGATGAAAGTTATGTAAACATCTAGAATGCCTGGGAAACTTTGGGTTCTGATGGGGTGATGTGACATTTGTGGTTTTCACTAATCATTGCCTGTTACTATCCAACACATGCCAATCTTAGCAACTTCTGAAAGTTGCTGTTTTGCTTACTAATTCCCAATAAACTCTGCGGCTGAACGTCTGAGTGGTTTTTTTGTTTGTTTGTGAGGGCAAGTTAGCCAGCACATGACACCTTTGCAAGGGTAAAAGCCAGAATTTACGTTAGTTCTAAATGCAGTCGCTTCTTTAGGGCATGTGTTTTGCCATTCTCTGATCCATTATTCCTTCTTTTGTTCCTCTCCCATATTTATGACATTCTGCCTCACTTGTAGAGTATCCCCTCAAGTCCCTGGGTACATTACCAGGCTCATGCCCAGGTTATTTGAAGGACTGTATTCTCCCTTATGAACCAGCGTGGGCTTTGAGATCTGCTGGAGAGGCCCTTCTCTTTGTCTCACCACCTTCACAGATTCATCTCGTGGGAACATGGGAGAGGGCCTTTTCAGTAGCAACTCCCAGGTTCTGGAACTCCCTTCCCACAGAAAGCAGACTGGCACCCTCCTTACCTTCTTTCAGTAGACAAGCAAAGGCATTTTTATTTTGGCAGGCATTCAATATGTGATTAATTTGCAAGTGTTTGTGTTTTAATTATGCTTTTTAAACTTGTTTTAATACCTGATTAATTTGTGTTTTAACTTTCGTATTTGATGATTTTTAACTTTTTTAAAAATTACTATAAGCTGCTTTGAGTTCTTACCAGGAAAAAAGCAGGATATAAATAATGATGATAATCATCATCATCATCATCATCATCAGTTACATTTTCTGGCCAATATGTGTGCGTGCAGCCCTTTGCACATCAGGAACTTCTATGTAGAAGCAGCAGCATCTCCTGGTCCTTTGTGCTGTAAAGCTATCACTTGCTTTGTCACTTGGTTGTCCTCACCAGCCACATTTCACAGGGAGGAGACCTGCTCTTGCAATTAGGCTTTTCAATGTTAGATGCAGAAATCAGCGTGTGCATAGACAAGATCCCTCTTGCTGTTCTTTCCTTTCTGTCCACTGAGAGGAGGGAGCAGAAGAGAGATCCTCTGAGTGCAGGAATAAGTAAATCATTGGGGCTTACTTTTGAGAAGATGCATATTGCATTGTCCCTGTAGAAGCATTCAAAAGTGAGAAGTTGGATAGAAAAGGCTTTTGTCTGCCTCCAAAGCAGGAATCTTTTTGCAGTCTCCCCTGTCACTGGTGTAATTTCCTTCTCTGCCTCTCCAACCCCATTCTCACTGAAATTAAATTGCGGTTCTAAGAGTATTTAACCTGGTAGTAAGGCCTACCAGTATCAATGTGACGTATGTCAAAGAAAACATTATTGGATTGTACTGCATAAACCTTCAAAAGGCTGGGAGTCATTGAAAAATACCTAGAAGTGAAATGGAGGGAAAGGTTCTTACTCTAAGTAGGGAGGATCACATAAGCCAGAACACAACACATCTATTAACAGGAAAGCTAAATATTCAGAAGAGCCTGTTGGATGTTTTTCTTACTTGGTGTTTTTATGTTGCAGTGGTGTTTTTATGTTTTCTTTTGCTTGGTGTTTTTATGTTGTGGGGTGAGGGGGGAAATCAGTTGACTCTGGGCTTGGAACTCCCAACTTCTTCACATTCCCCAGACAGCTGCAGTAGCAATTGTGTGGAATGTATTAAGGTTAACACTATTAGTATGCTAGTAATGCTAGTATTAATCTTTGCACTGTTGGTTCCTCCATGGCAAGTACATTCTTAGCACAAGCAGCAGTCACTTTTGCTTACATGTTTTTCCAACTTTTCCATTTCCACATAGTCCCAAGAAATGGAGTCTGTTCTTCTGTTCATTGGACTCTTGCCTGTCCTTTCAAACTGCATTTTTCTCCCCACACAGAGCAAGCCACAGACCTTGGCAGTCAAGCGCAAAGCAGAATCAGAAGAGGAAAGGGAGGAGTCCAGTGCACCACCACCTCTCCTGGCTGCTAAATCTTCTCCTGTAGCAGAGAGCCCCAAAGCCACAGAAGATAAGGGTGGCCTTGGAAGTGAAGGGAACAGGGGTGAGTTCTATTGGTTATCTGTAGTGTAGTTAAATGGGTCTTGTGGCAGATTCAAAGTAGGATATATAATGAACAGGGACAACATGACATACACAGTGGAATGTGGTTGATGGTATACAACTTAACCATGTGCTACAAGCAAAGTTTCTGAATCTCAGGCTGGGGTTTGGACCAGGCCTCACTTTCTCCCTTCTATGACTAATAATTGCACAATTCTTGTGTGTTTGCCCAATCTGCATGTGGTGGCACCCATGGCTGGAAGCTGAAATAAGTAACATCTATTCTGCCACAATTGGCTCCTGCAACCACATCAGCCCACACTTCATGGCCTAAATCCTATTGCTAGAGTAGACTCATTAAATCTGTGGGAACTTGGTCAGTAAACATTTATGTAAGTTTCGCTGATTCACCATGTACTGTAATTGGGACAAGCAGTTGAATACTTGTGTGCGTTCTTTCTCTAATCCATATAAATAGCGGAATGGTTAAATGCAATATATGTATCTTGTCTGTTTAGCATATATATATGGAAATATACAAATCACATAATTAATTCGGATGGATATGAATAGTTAATACTATTTCTGTTCTTTCAGAGAAATCAGAGTCTTTTCCCAGTGCTGCTGCAAATGCATCCCCAAGTGACCCCGCCTCTGTCACTTCTGCAGCTGCTCCTGTGCCCACCTTGGCCATGTTGTCCCGTCAGATGGGGGACTCCAAACCTCCACAAGCTATTGTCAAGCCTCAGATTCTTACACATATCATAGAAGGCTTTGTCATTCAGGAAGGGGCAGAGCCTTTCCCGGTAAGAGGGGTGGAAGCCTGGAGTGCCCTGGGCAGAGGCTTCCTTATCTTTCTGTCTTTGTCCTACTTGCACGAGTAGTTTGCCAACTAAGCTTGTGTTTGTTGAAAACTGGGCAAAATTTCATGTCCTTGTAGCTTTACGTACAAGTGTGCTGACCATTTCGGAATGAATTTGTTGGAATAAGGTCACTTGATGATGCAGGCTGTCTTTCCGTCTTTCTTCAGGTGGGTTGCTCTCAGCTCCTAAAAGAGTTTGAAAAACCTCTTCAAGTGGGGGCTCCTGCTAGGCAGATCGAGAACCAGGCTAGCAACTCCCCAGGAGGGGGGAATGTAACAGGAGGTGAGTGTTTACTGGTGGATTTTGAAGATATGGAAGAAAATGTGTAATTTTGGATTGACCTATTTCTGTGCTAGTAACAATTGGCTCTTTTGGGTTCTCTGTTTGCGTTCTTCTCCATGCCTGTAGCCTAGTGCCAAGCCCAGGTATTTTTGATCTGTTTACTTTTTTTGAAGGGATGTCTGAGATAAATGAGCATAAGGAATTTAATCTTTACCTTTGCCATTAGTGGAGACATTAGGTTGTACCACATTGGAGGTGGGCATACAGTTACCATAGGCTACAGGCAGCTGTCCAGAATCATTCTGTGCAACCTTTTTTTACCTAAAATTGTACACAAAAATTGTGCACCCAGAAGCCTCTAGGGACAAAATTGGCTTAATTTAGGCCAGGGTGGTAGTGGGGGTGGATCAAAATTGTTGAAAAAATGCCCCTTTGGGCATAAACAGACCAGGAAGCCTTTAGAATTGGCCCTATATGGCCAGTTACACCCTATGGATGCTTCTGATGGTACGGTGGCCAATCTGAAGGCCGAAAAAACGGGGGGGGAGGTGGGAATGACATGCAAAGTTGGTGACTGTAGCATTGTAAGGCTTGAGGTGGGTTGAGGTAGCCCCCTGACTCCTGCAAGTGTCTTGTCCCCTTTTCATACATCATATAATAGATTGAGAAAGAGAGAGAGCAAGGACATTTTGTTAATTACATTTGGGGAGTCATTTGCTGTTTAATCTTTCTGTGGGGGAATTAATGCATTGGTTCTCAAGCATCAGACTTTAGGCTTGCATTCTGCTGTAGCTAGTTGGTAAAATTATTTTCCTGACTAGACATGTCTCTGCTTCTCTCTCACTTCCTCAGAGCAAGACAAGAAAGGGAACATGCTGAAATGTGAATTCTGTGGAAAATATGGCCCAGCCAATCAGTTCCGTGGTTCCAAGAGGTTCTGTTCTGTAACATGTGCCAAGAGGTAATGATAAGTTGATATTATTTCCTATTTGAGACACCATGTTTCAAAGGAACATTGATCTATAACTTTGAATTTGTTGTTTCTGATTTGATCATGGAGGTCCATCTAAGTTATTAACTTACAAGCCAAGTATTTCTGAATAATGCCTAATAAATTTCAAGTACTTTAATAGATTATTATATCCTTGAAAATAGCATTTTAAAGCTGTGACAGAGTTAAGCTGATATTACTGTTGCCTTTCCTAGCTGAGGTTCCTCATGCCCAATGACACCAATATGGTCAAACAGGTGAAAAGTGGTGTCTGCTTTCTGCTGGGAGTATAATGGTGATAATAGATGGCTGGCCTGGGAATGACTCTTTATGCAAGCATGTAGAAGTCAACAGCATTCTCCACCCCCAGCTGTTTTGTTTGGAAAGGTCTAAAGTCATAGAGCTTGCAAAGGAGTTCTCCATTGATCCTTGCTTCAGGCTGAAAGGAAAAGATTTTATTTTCCATTTTTTCCTCCTAATGCCAGGTACAATGTGGGCTGTAGTCATCAACTTCGTTTGCAAAGGAAAAAAATGAAAGAGCTCCAGGAAGCAAATTATGCCCGTCGCCGACGTGGGCCTCGACGCAGCAGTTCAGAGATAGCTCGAGCCAAGATCCAGGGCAAACGTCACAGGGTGAGAATGTAAATCTACTTGTTTCATTTCTGTGCCCAGGAAACGATGCTATGAGGGTTTGATATGACAGAGGCACGTGGCAGTCTTTAGTTCTCTAGCTACCAGGTAGTACAGTAGTATACTGCCTAATAAAATACTTGCTCAGGGAATGGACGTTTAGAGCTGTAGTTCCTTGCCATTTTGGAGCCTAACTGAACATGAAATGCCCTTAACATATTAAACTGATTAAATTGAATGATAACCTATTTCCTTCTACATCACCGCTAAGATGTCCCAGGAATCTCTTTAGACTGTACCAGGCATGTATCAGGTTGAGTCCTGTTGTTCAGACATGGCTTTTAGGTGGCTATCTAGAAGCAGTGCAGCTGCTTCTAAGAGACTTTCCAGTTAACAGCTAATGCAGTACAGCAGATGTGGGACTGTGTAGTATCATCTGTAATCTCCAAAATTCAGAAGTTTGCTTTTTATTGTGTGATATAGTGAAGATACTGCCAAAGTGTAGACTTCTGAGATTTTTCTTATGGATCAGCATGACTACTACTTATTTCTTGGGCATTATTGGTTTTATTTCCCCCATAAAGCAAGTTTTTCTTGCTCTATTTTCTGGTGTTTTGGTTTTGCAGGGCCAAGAAGATTCAAGTAGAGGATCTGATAATTCTAGTTATGATGAAGCTCTGTCCCCTACATCTCCAGGACCCCTTTCAGTAAGGCCCAGTCATGGAGACCGGGACCTTGCCAGCTCAAACATGACTCAACCTCTCCCTGACCTGCATGGCATCAACCCAGTCTTCCTCTCCAGCAACCCCAGCCGCTGGAGTGTAGAGGAAGTGTATGAGTTTATTGCATCCCTACAAGGCAAGTCTCTCACCTCTTCCTTTGCTTGTCCAACAGAGAACACACATTTAGGTTTTAGTTTCTAGATGTGTAATAGAGAGCCAGCATGGTTTAGGGATTTGAGCATTGGACTACTACCTGGAGACCAGGGTTTGATTCCATCCTCAACCACGGAAACCCACTGGATAACCTTGGGTGCATCACATACTCTCAGCCTCAGAAAACCCCATGATACATTTGTCTTAGGGTTGCCATAAGTAGTAAGTAACTTGCAGGCACACAGCAACAAACAGACAAAAGCACATGAACATTCAGCTTTCCTGCCCAATTTGTATGAGGGTGGAACCATGCTCGTTGGCCATGACATCTCTATTCACTTGGGGTTCCAAAACCTGGATGGCACTGGAGCTATGCTTTAGGATAGGGATATAAATAGCTGCCTTATATTGAGTGAGACCATTGGTCTGTCTAGTCCAATATTACCTACACTGATTGAATTGTAATGGAAGGGAGCTTTGAACAAGTTCTCACTCTCCGCTTACACTAGTCTAATTATATGGAGGAACTGAATGGCTTAAATATTGTCTGTGGCCTGGGAGGCATAAAGTTGGAGATTATAATGACTACTTGTCTATGTTGATATGATTAAAAATGTGACCTGTTGCCTGCAAAGTTTGAGCTGGGTATTTTTATTCTCAGATCCCTTCATCCCAATATGTGGATAATACAGCAGATTTAAAAGGCCATTGTGAGAATTAATGAACTTGTACGTAAAGTATTTTGAACCTGAAAACGCCGTATTATAGATTAGAGGTGGGCAAGAATAGGAGGCTACATTAGCCCTCCAGGAGACCTTGTAGGGGCTGCATCTGCTCCTACAAAAAACTTTATGCCCCTGCATGTACAGGTCATACAGGGGCATTTGTGCCATGTTTTACAGAAGGCCTTTTCTGGGCCTAAATTGACCTGGGGGTCTGCAGAATATGAGGGAGCTGCACACCATGCCCCCTAGTGAACATTTTGGAGTATGTCAGAGAAAAAAATGTTTTTTTGACTCCTGGGAGGCCAAGGGGGAGGGGCTTCAAACTTGGTGAAAAATGCCCTCCACACACCCTGGAGTGTACTTGGGGGCATTCTGGAACAAATTATGTTTGATTTGCTAGGGCCACAAAAATGGCCTTGGGGCCTCTTACAGATGCTGTGTCTTTTCATGCTTTTGAAATGGCATCAAAAGAACGGGTGGAACAGCTCCTTCTTCCTTGCTGTTATCCTCAGAGGGTTTCTTTCCTGCTTTAATCCTTTAGGTTGCCAGGAGATTGCAGAGGAGTTTCGCACTCAGGAGATTGATGGTCAGGCCCTGCTCCTACTGAAAGAAGAGCATCTCATGAGTGCCATGAACATCAAGCTGGGTCCTGCTCTCAAGATCTGCGCTAAAATTAACATTCTTAAAGAAACCTAATAACATGGAGACAGAATGGTTCCCTCTCCAGGCTGGGACTGCTGCCCCAAGGTTTCAGCATGGAGGGAATGGATGGAAACTGAGCTTTTATAAAAGCTTGTCTCTTGGTGCTACATAGGGAGGAACAGTTCTTGGAGTTCCTGAAACATCTCTTCAAGAGCATCTCATGTTACTGCAAGTTCTCTAGCCTATGACTTGTTCCTGAGGGTAACATGGAAAAAAAAAGAGTTCTATGCTGAGGATTCTGAATGGAAGGGCTGAGAGAGCCCTTTTTCTTCTCAGTAGTAGTTATTGGATGTTTATATCCTCCTTCCCATGGGATTTTGTCTGCACAGATTCACTTGGCAGAGGATACCAACAGCTTGCTTATGTTTTCTCTTGCTGAGGAAGGATTCTGTTCAGAACAGTGAAGAGAGCTAAAGTTTTTTAATGACACCTTTTCCCATTCTCAGTGTTGATTGGAGGTAAGTAGCAAACTGACTTCCTGTAGAACACTGAAGGGGAAGTGACATGGATCACTGGAAAAGATAGGAGCTTCTTTGTGCCTCATGGAAACCTTCCCCTAAAAACATGAGCACTTTGACTTTGACATCAGGAGGAATTTCTCTTAAAGATCTTATATTTCCACTGGTTTGTCTTGTTAGTTTGGGAGATACCATCCCAGATCCAAAGGAGAATCCAAGGGTACTGAAACTCCAGTTGTTTCTATCTTGCTTCTAAAAGTTTTCTTTATTCAGTTTTGTATTTTACCCTCCCCCTGAGAGAGCATATGGACAAAAGCTTCTTCTTTCAGGTTTGTATCTCCCATCAAAGCCTGTTTATTTTTGTTTATTATACAACTATTCTCTTCCTCAGTAAAAAATAAAGTTTCAAAAACAAAAGTTGCTGGTATTTCTGTGGTCTGATTGTTCTCCTGATCACCAGCTTTCTTGATATGTGGAGCAGTAACACTGAGCTTTCACCAAGGTCTGTTAGAAGTTTTGAATGAAAGCTTTGTTGCTGATCCATTAATGAAATGTTAAGAAATGGTGAACAAAAACAAATTTTCTGTAATTCAGAGCCTATTTTAATATTTCTTGAACACTCTTGTAGTCTGTGTGCCTATCTCCGAATTTATGTATCTATCAGTTCAGAGCAGGATAGTTACTTCCATTATTCTGCCAATGTCTATTTGGAACAAGCCTGAAAGATGTAAAATCAGTGACAATATCCAGTTCCTTTTTTACTCCTTTGAAGAATGACTTTCTAGTGGATTTAGAAAGCTTTGTAGCAACTGTTGGAATGATAGCCGTGGCTCTTGGATGAGGACTTCCTTCTCTATTCTTTCCCTTCCAAATAACTACTTTAGCATATCTTGCCTTAAAAAGCAATACATTTGGCTAAAGGATAGCTTATAAATTATAAGAGAGCTTTGTGGAAGCAGTCTTTCTAGTTGAGGGAATTTCAGAGTGGAAATGCTTCTTTCCTGTAGCTTTAGATGAAAAACTTGTAGCTCTGTGGATGTTGCTAGACTGCAGGTTCCCACAGCCCCAGGCAGGATAGTTAGTGGTGAGCACTGCTGTGAGTTGTAGTGCAACAACATTTGCAGAGCTGCTTGATTCTACCTCCCACTCCAGATGTTTTGTGGGCTATTGTCATGAATATTATATATGGCATAGTAGCACCTAAGTTAAGAAATCTGCAAGATGCCAGAAGGTATGGTGCAGGGGCTATAGAGTTAGGACTCTTATTTTTTGCTCAGTTCACACCAAAGAATGTGCAATAGGGTGGAAGTGGATGTGGAACATAAAAGTGTCATATGGAACAGCCACCATTTTCTAAGTAAAGCATCCTGTGCTCCAGCATTCCAGAGAACAGTCCTGCTATAATATTTGTCTCATCAAGCGTTCTGTTTGGAGATCCTTGGTACAATCATTCACTATGATAGTGAATGAAGATAGAGCTTTTAGTCATAAAACTAAACTGTCACTTTTTCTGCAGATGTTTCCTCATAGGATGAACCTTGAAGAATTTTTTTTATCTACAGCCTTTCAAATCCAAATTCCTAATGAATTCCTGGAAAGATAAAAACACTCCTTTCTGCTGTAGAAGTGTTGCTTCCATTCAGATGGCATGGTCCTCTGACACTCACAGAATGTAATGACAGAGCTTGTCTTCCATCCTCTCCCTTTGTGTCTACTGTGTGCACACAGTCTAGGCAGTACCCTTCTGCAGTTCTGCAGCTGGCAGAGAAAATTAGTGAGTGTACTGGAGACCTGGTAGGATGCAAGTCTTCCAGGCACTCTTCTCTGGCTAACTAACTGGCCAAAGTACTGCAACCTGGCACTGTGGTGAATATCTCATTGTACAAGGAAGTTAAACATAATTATATTTGTCTGTGTCTATGACATGATTCTAATCAGAATGTACTGAATTTTTTTTCCCATTTAGTTGAAGCATATTCTTTCAAAGTACAATGGCCACTCACTTTCGCGAGGGCTTGGCACAGAATGCTCGCAAAAGTAAAAAACCCACAAAAACTCCCCCCACTCGAGTGAGTGCCCCCTCTCATTCCCTTGCCTTTTGCACATGCCTGCCTGCCTTCCATGCATGTGGAGAAGGTAGGCACACATGAGTCTTCCCCCCTGCTGTCATTTCCCTTGCCTTGTAAGAGAACGGAGTTGAGGAAAAGGAAGCGGAAGCCTTGCAAATAATCAAATTCTCAAAGGTCAAACCGGCAAATGTGGAGAGAGGACTGCATACATATCATCTTGAAAAGAAAGTTTACATTATGGCCACATTTGGACATCAGCACAACCTGGAATTAAAGAAAATTCCAGCTTGTCAGAGGCAAGGCAACAAGACAGTATATGGGTTGGCTAATTGTTGCTTCTTGTGATGTGCTAGACCACCTCAGAAAGGCAATGAGCTAAAGTGGTTCCCTGCCATGTTTATGGTAAAGATACCATGAACTGAGTAAGTGGTATGTTTAGTTGAAAGTTGGGAAAATGTAATGTCTACCTTGCACAGTTCTGCAAATAAGAGCAGGTGTGGCTTTCTGAGTCTCGAGGAGGATAAAAATGATCACAAAAGTTACTCCAACTGCATGTGAGAATGATTGGGCAATACATTCCTTGTTCACAGCAAGCTGCTATCAGTGTTTATATCTGAAACAGCAAAAACACTGCCCCTACAGCCAGAGCATTATTTAAGTTAAACTGGGCCTACATACAATTGCTGATCTGCAAGTAGAGTAGACTCACTGAATGAAACTGTTTTAAATTGGCATTTAAATCCCACTTGATTTAACTGTGTGCCGGCAGCTGCTGTTTACATAATTTCTAATTTCTGAGTGATTCCTCTGCTTTTACAGCTGGGACCAAAGAACACAAGCACAACATAACTGCAGCACTAGACTTGGTGCTATAACAGTGCTTTTATCTACCAGTCATTGTAGATGAATCACAGAATCATAGAGTTGGAAGAGACCACAACAGCTATCAAGTACAACCCCCTGCCATGCAGGAACACACACTCAGTGCACCCCTAGCAAATGGCCATCCAGCCTCTCTTTAAAAACCTCCAAAGAAGGTGACTCCACCACACTACAAGGCAGTATATTCCTCTGTTGAACAGTTCTTACCATCAGGAAATTCTTCCTCATGTTTAGGTGAAATTTCTTTTCCTGTAGTTTAATCCATTACTCCGTGTCCTAGTCTCTGGAGCAGCAGAAAACAAGCCTGCTCCATCTTCAACATGATATCCTTTCAAATATTTAAACATGGCTATCATGTTTAAATATTTGATGAAGACAGCTCCCAGAAACACTTTTGCCATTTATAGACTGCTGATTAACTGAGAACACAGAATTCAGGGCTTTCAAGCCATTTTATTTTTAAAGTTGTATGTTTTTGTGCAAAGTCTCTTAAACACCACTGTAAAAAAGTGTCACTAGCAGTGACTCATTTTCTATCAGGGAGGAGTTTGACAAAGTTAGTCTGTACCATCTCACCAAAAGAGCTTGGACCTATTCTCTTAAAAAAGGAAAGACTAGCTCTTACATACACCCAGAGACTTATTCCTGATTAAAACCACTAGCTCCCAACAGGATAGCAAATTCAAGTGAATTCAGGAGTCAAACTTACCCCACTTTCAATAACCAACAGTGCTTTTTTTTTTTGCACTGTAGCTCTCATCTCTTTATAAGGTAACTGTGCAACATGCACCAGCCCATGTCCCTGCAAGCACGCCCCGAAAGTAATAGAACTAGTATGTTCCATCTCATCAAAGCAAATACAGAAAGAGATTAGATCTGATCCACTACAAGCAGACACCAGTAATATTTGAGACACACAGTAATAGCAAAGATTTTTCTCAGTTCTTCAAAATTTTAAAAAAATCTTGATAGCAATCTGCTGCTTCGCTTTCCTATCTTTATTTCATTTATTTCAGAGTCCAAAAGGCTTGAAGCAATGAACTCAAAAAGACATGTTCTTTTGTCAGTTGGATTCATCTCTCCTGCCTTTGTTAAGTCCTACTCCTATTGAGGATCTGTCTTTGATTTTTTGCACAATCATACTGACAAAGCTGAATGACCCATTATGTTACTAAAGCTTTTAAAGAGAATGGAGTGGTAGCATAGGAAGTATCTCTGAAACACATGCTGTTTTGCTAGAAACTTTCTTAATTTTTTTCTATAATCTCCACCATCATTTCACTTCTGGCCGTTTTAACAAAATATACATATTATCGGCAGAATGCTTTGCCAGTGATCAAATAAAACTCAAATTTACATTTAATACAGACTTTAGTTAAGAAAAGCAAATGGAGATTCTTGAGATGATATGTCAACAGCACATCAGAGGATAATTAAAACATGCAAGAAAAAGCTCTTAGATATAAAAATGTACAACTGAAAAACAAATCCAGTGTTCTGCAGAATAAAGTCTATAGAAATATGCTCTAACCCTTCCAGTAGTATTAATTTCCCTGCATATTTAGGCCTACCCTTCTTCTGTGTACGAGACATGCTACTCCATCTCTCCAATTAGACTCCTAATAATTTGTCTGTAGTTCATGTAAAGTTTGAGGCTGTGCAGGCAGTGAAGTAAGCATTTTGCTATGCAAGGTTCTGATCAGTTCACTTATTCCAAAGCTCATTAGTACACCTTTGCATTCATAAGCCCTGCTCCTTGCCCCGTTCACATCAGATGAATGGAAGAATGGGGCAATTTTGGTGAAAGCAAGCAGCTTAAGGGGGCAACTAGAAAAGACAGAAAAATGAGGTAAGAAGGACTGGTTACACAAGGAAAGTAGGTTGATCACATAGGTAGTAAATGGTCGTCTCGCTCTTCAGACTCATCTCCAAGCTGATCATCACCAACTCCACGATATGCAGCTGGTTCATTTTGTGGTTTAGACCGGCACACAAAATCACAGCCATCCTGCAAGCACAAGTTAATGTACTAGTATAAGGCCACAAGGAATGATTGGCATTTTAGCCTACAATCATCTCATCCATACTGGAAATTTTCACATCTCAGAATAATTTAGAGGCATGAATGTAACTCTTCCTATCAAGTAATAAACAACAATTAGCTCTTTAGAATATAGAAGATACTGCATATATTGTGTTGGAGATTAATTTTAACCTGTGTGTTCCTTGTTTCATAAGAAATTTCCTGAATGCTTCCTCAAATCTATGTCTGAGGAAAGGAGAACTGTGATGTGTCCTGGGGGAGTGGTAGAAAGCTGCCTAACAACAGGTATTCTAGACAACCAGAATATCCACTCCAGAGAGAAACTCACCACTTTTAGTATTAAGGAGGGGTTGGAGGCTTCAGAAAAAAGGTACAAACTGTAGGCACTGAATTGAGAGGGAGTCAGACTCCTAGGAGAAAGGGCTGAGAGCCAGTTCTTCAGCCAGATATTCTCAGTCAATCAAGGGGTGGGGTGGGGCGGGTGGTTGAATGAGAGAGGGTGTTTTCTCAAAGAAAGCCTAGAGAGAGGGGTAGAAGAGAAATCAACCCACTTTTGAATCTGGTCAGAGAGAGTGATCTAGATTTGAGAATAGAGCCTTTGGACAAAAGGGTAGCCAGAGGCCTATGTGTGCATGAGACCTGTGCCTTTACGCTGTTGTAAAGATTTAAGAATCTGTTGAAACACATTCTGAAGATCTGTTTGAGCTTGGACATATATATACAAAACTAATACTTTGTTTGTTGTTTTAATAAAAATTATAGTATATTTTTAAATAAAATTTGAACTTAGCTGAATCATTCTCAGTAATTATAATTAAGCAGAACCTTGCTACCATAAATTCCAAAGGGGTTCTGAATAACAATGGAAAGGCTTTACTCTTTATATACTAGGGTGGCATTTTAGGGAAGACCGGAGCTGTATAGAGTAGCAAGGCACTTTAGCAGGCTGGGGGATGAAGCTGCCATACCAGTCAGTGAGGTTAAAAGGCAAGCCTTGTCATAAGAACAACAGGCCTGAGCTTTGCTGCAACCTATCTGTGCATAGTCTCAACCATGTATTTCAGTTGAGGCAAGGGAACATGGACAATGTTGTGGCATGCTGCTGCTCATTTCCATCATGGTAAATTACCATGTATCACAACATGAGCACATCTGTTCTTTCCTGTGGTACAGCCAGCAAATGAATGTAATTTTTTTCAAATGCTATAAGAGCCTGTGAATATGAGGTCTTACTGAAACCATGGAAGAGCAACATGTTGCCACTTTCATACTGCTTTACTACTTACTGCCACTAGATTGCCCAGATCTTGCCAGAAAGCAAAATGGGGAAACTGCTCCATGCCTTTTGCTCCCACCACCAGACGCTGGTAAAGGAATCCTCCAGTGATATACACTGCAACCAGTGAAGCAAATCTGGAAAACAAATTCAAAACATAAGTACATCAGGAAGAAAACTGGTAATTTATTCGAAGAATATGACAGACAGAGGTGTGGCTGATAGACTGTATTGCTACAAAAAAAAATTGTATCTTCACTGTGAAAAGAAACAATCCTGAGCTTTCATACCCACAGAGAAATTTCATTACACAGGTGTTCTTCATTCCTAAATAAGCTGAGAAGATAGCAATACTTGCCTTGAAGACTTGCAAGTCCCCCCTTCGGTGTACAGATTCATTATTCTCAAACACTTACCATCCGTACTCCTGTTAGCAGCCACACACCCGCATGCTTTGCTATGGTTTAATTGGCATTCACTGACATTGATATAAAATATTAAGCATACCCTGCTATGGCTGGCCAAGAGGAAAGTTGGCCAAACACATGTGTTATGAAATCAGGCTCGAAAAACACCTCCTGGGCATGGTGAGGTCATAGTCGGGAAATCACCAGGAAACTCCAAAGATAATAGGCTGCTGCTGGCCTTAACAACTCTGCTTTCGTAAACAACAGTGACTGGGAGATTCCCACCAGACTGCTAATTGTCTCAACCCTCTTCTCTTTGCCTTACAATCTATCCCATTATGCTCAGACCCGTCCACAAACACCGAGCTACTGGACAACCATTAACCCTTTGTCACTGAATACTAAAACAATCAGCTCATTCCAGACCTCACTGCCCACTCTGCAAACTCTTATTGTTTGCCCAGAGAGCCATTCAGCCCCAATCTCTCAAGACAGAAATTGTGTATAAAACCCCCCAGTTTTGATCAGCTATCTTGCAGTACATTGGTTCCAGAACGTCACTCTGTTTCCTGATTGTACTGTCCTTAGAAGTCTAAGCCACATTGCTGCTTCTTCACTGCCCTTCTGGATCAGTAAATATCTCCCGCTCCTTGAAGCCTCTCTATCAAATTTTCCTCCTTTTCCCTTCGGTTAGCCTTCTGTGAGTGCATGACTTCCAGACCTTGTGTGTGTGAGTACATTTCTAACATTTTAGTTTATTTTTGAATCTCTGCCTGGTTCTTCCCTGCAGGAGACCCTGTAAACACTGGGGTCAAAGATCTTGTCAGGTTACCCCCCTCGTGTAGGCCTAATTTGAGCTAGTAATTTCCTACCTTTGTATAGAGCTACTGTCAAGGGTGGACCCCTGAGTCACCCACATTTTGGGATAACACTCCCTCCCAATATAATAAATTATGATTTTGAGATTAAGGAATCCCAAGTGAACTCAATTTCCAAAATGTAGTCCTACCCCAAAATTAAAGCTTGATGGTTTTATATTTTTGAATCTCCTTTATACACAGTGATTACAGGCATGGGAAGGAATGAGGAATGGAGTATTGAGCATTTTAAATAAACTTACATGATGAGCAATATGGAGCCGACACTTAAGTGTGAGTCTTCTGGAGGGCAGGCCAATCTGCTCTCTAACTCAAAGATATAGAAACATTCATTTATCTTTTGCCGCTCTTCTGTCACCATGGTGAAACCAGCCTGTTTGGGGAACATAAATACCTCACAAAAGCCATCAAATTACATATCTCCCCCAAACCACCTACTGAAATAGAATCCTTCCTTCCCTCTTTGTCAGACACCTGTACTATCACATTTGTCAGAATCTTCACTCATGGGTCTGTGCATTTGGAACAGTGCAATATTTCCCTTGCTAGCCAGCACGACAGACAACCCCGTGGCTTTTGCTGCCTTAGGATGCGGGTGGCATGTTTTAACCAGTGCACATTAATAACTCTCTTCTGGTGGAAAGTTTGTCTTGCTCAAACTAAAGCAGGAAAAAAACCCTGCCCCCAAGCTGATCTGTTACCATCTCTGGGGACTATATAACCTCATTTTTCTGCTCAAATTCTGTTCAGTGCAATCAATACTGGAAGTTGTGTAAAGAGCATTCACTCTCAGCCAGAGGGCAATTTGTCCGAAAATAAACCCTGTTTTTTTTTTTTAAACTATCTTAATCTTGTGTAACTACTCACTGCCAGTGTTTTCCGGTTACAGTTGATCATTATTATGGCTTTTCTCTTCTCTTTGTCGCAACGGTTATTATAGGAATCTCCCCCTTTATAGATCAGCATAATCCACTTACCTGTCAAGACACAAATGCAAAGGACACACAATGAAACATACACTCTACTGACAGAGCAACAAAGAAGGTTTGCTGAGGAATTAGTGCATCTTACTTCCGCTTGCAAGGTGGGTCTCGTTGATTCGCCCCACCACTACTGTTATTTTGTTCTTCTTATTGAACTGCACCAGGCCAGAATTGGGAAGATCACCATAAACTTCTCGACACACCTTGAACGTGTAGATGTATTCATCACCTTCACTTTCACTTTCTGTTACAAAACTGCAAGGGTAAACACCGAAGAGGCAGAGCGTTTTTTTAAAAAAACTTAGAAACAATCATGAGGCCCATGTTGAAAAAATGAAAGAATTGAAAAGATATTTGCATTTTCCCCTGGGGCCCTTCTGAAAACCCAGATTGACCCTTGTCTCTCAAACGAAGGAGCAGCACCTGCTAATTCCAAACATCATCAGATGGAGGGCTTGGAAAAGTTCTCTCTTTTTGGGCTACAGCTCCTGAATGACCAGAATGAGCCAGAATGACCAGTGGATCTCCCCACCCAGCATCAAGGCAATGACTCCTAGAATCTCCTAGCCAGCCCTGTCCAGGTGATTTCTGGATCACCTCCTGTTGCTTAACATTGACAGTTCAACATTCTCTTTAACCAACTGTGCCCGGCCTCTGTTTCATTGATCCCACCACAACCACCACTTTCCTGAGCAAGCCACTTTAGTTGCAGGCACTCATGTACCTCAAGTTGTTAAGTGGCTCCAGTCTCTTCAGCAGTGCTAATTCTTTGGGGGACTCACTTCCTTCCTCCCCAACTAGATCACATTTCTTTTCACTCGCTGTTGCAGTAGTTATGATGGCTAGCACCACGGCATGGAAGTAAGAGTGAGCCAAGAACATCCTATAAATAGTTGAGAGAGAAGTAGAGGAGAAAAGAGAACAACAAAGGTAAACTGTCAATACTTCTGCCTGACATTATATTTGGATTCCAGAATCAAAGGGACATTAGGGGAATCATTACTCTCACATGAATGAAAGATTGCAATTACAGGGCACTTTAAGAGATTCACTGTTTAAGGGAAGGATTTCTGTGAAATGCACGAAGGACAAGACAGTCATTTTAAAACTCCTCCACTTGACATAGGAGGAGGAGACTATCACCAAGGCTGGCTGAACCGCCAGAATTGAAGCAGAGGACTGATAAATGAATTTGATGAAATACAATCTGAGTCCAAAGTGAAGTCTCCTAAAGACAAAATCCTGTAGCCTGGGCCTCTATCTAGGCATCCCACAACTGCAAGAATTAGCACATGCAACAGACTTTCCAATGATGCATTCAAAGAACTATGAATTAAGTGTTCCTTGAACCAACAGATGTGTTTCACATCCCCTTTTTGTTCTCTTTTGAGATGAATAACTAGTTCTCATTTTATCAGCTTGTCCAGTACAAGTTCAGCACCAGAGATCCTACTATGGAGTTACTCTCTCCTTCCTAAAATACCTCTTTCCTTTGCTACAGTCAAGTTCTACCATGACATTAACTAGCACTCACATTTTGTATTTTCATAAGTTGTTTTTACATTGCTAAAGAGCACCTAAGAAAGTGTCATGTCAACAGCAAAGATTTACTTTGCACAAGCACACTGGCCATAGCTAATCCCTGCCCACATTTCAAGCCATTCATAAGTGAGTGGACTAAAAAAAAAATTCTGTGCGCTAATAAATTTAGCAGCACTGTTTCTATGTGCCTTCAAAATGATTCTGACCTATGGAAATCCTACCATAAGGTTTTCTTGGCTAGATTTTATTCAGAGGAGACTTGCCATTTCCTTGCATTTGGGCTGAACGAGTATGATTTGCCCAGTAAGGATTTGAACTCTGATCTCTAAGAGTCCTCATCCAACATACTAGGCCAAGTTTGGGAAAATCATAATTAAAAGGTCAGTATGGCATTAGTAACTACCTTCTCTCTCACGTTCAACCACGGACACAATCCAGCCAATCCAGACAAACAGTCAAATGTTTACCATTTGCTTAGTAGTCTCTTAATGGAATCCAGAAAGCTTAAAAGGACTCAGATTGAATGAAGGAATGGAGCAGATGCCCTCAGTTCCTTAACACAATTTATTACGTTGAAATTTTTCATTTTAAAGTCTATCTTTCTATACTCCAGAGGCAGCCAAAGGAAATTCAGTGGTGACCTCTTGCCATTCTTCAGTTTTTGAGGCCAAGTGAGCACTCCTCTCAATACCTGTTTCCCACGGCCCCGCAAAAAATGGCCCAGGTTTTGAACGCGAGGTGGGCAGAAACAGGGGAATCCGCGCTCTGCTGCTTTGACGCTACCTTGCCAGCACTGTCTGCCCGAGCCGTTACTTTTAGAGCGACAACTACACTGCAGCTACGCTAAAATCAAACGCACGGTACTCGCATGCGCTCCCGTAATAATGAACAACTGGCTTCCCCGCGCTTATTTTGCCCCCCGTTTTTGATCCCTGCAGGGGCTGCAGCCCGAGCGGGCCTTCCGACTGCGGGAAGCTGAGCCGGTGTCCCTCCAGCGTGCGCCCCTCTTCCGTCACTGAACGGCGCCTCTCCTTGCCCACAGCTGCGTGCAAAGCCCAGCCCTGCCCTGCTCCCGCAGGCCACCTGAGCCTTCCCGCCAGTCGGAAGGGTGTCGACTCCCTTCCCGGGCTCCTCTAGCCGGAAAAACTGCTGAAAAGCAAGAGGGAGGAAGTTACTGCTTAACTTCAACAGGACTTTCAGGGCATGGCTCTTTAGGGAGCCCGGAGCGCGCAAAGGTCCCCGGAACCCGCGGGATCGGCGCGAAGGAAAGCGTGGAGGGACACAGACCGGCGGACCGAGCGAGGAAAACCCACCGCCCCCACCTGCGGCTTCAACCACGGGGGGGCGGGGCCACTTCGAGTGCGACGTCAAGTCCCGCCCGCCCTCCTGCCGGTGCCTCGCGCCCGTCCCGCCACCTGATTTCCGGGAAGCAGCCCGAGGCCGGCTACCAGGCGCCCAGGGAAGCCTCGCGACGACTCATGCCGATCCGAAAGTGGGACTAGCGTCGAGCGGAAAAGGAAAGAACAGGACCCGTCCACAGCCGGAACACCTTCATTCCCCGAAGCGCCCCGTGCGCCGGAAACAGGAAGCAAACCGGAAGGAAGCAAAATGGGGGCGGGGTTGACCGCCGAAGGTAAGCAAGGATTGGTTCCCGGAAGGTCACTTGGTCCAATCGAATGCAAGAGCCCTCCAGAAAGACCCGCCCTCGGGACCGAGTTCTCCCTGTGCGAGGAGGAGACCGCCTCTTTTTCCAAGTCCTACCCTGACTCCTCCGTGGAGAGGCGGGGCTTTTCGATGACAGGTATCTGGAGGTCCAATCGATGGAGGAGTCAGCGTGTCCTTCTGCTCACGTGTTTTGCCTGTTCTCTGAGAACAGGAAGGATGTCTTTCCTGCTCGGATCACGAGATTTTCACGCACTCCTGCTTCCTCTTATTTCGAAGAGACCGCGATAAAGCGAGACTCGCTTGATTGGGGGTCGCGGCCCATGTGGCCGAGCACCCGGGGGCTTTAGGGAGCCGAGGAAACTTCCCCTGTGAAGCTGCCGCGGCCCCGGCTGGCGTAGCTCGCGCGCCAGTGAATCCGGTTGGAGCGCAAACTGCTCTCGGAGGCCCGAGGGTCATCGCTGAGACAGTCTTCAGGGCTGCTATTAACCATCGCCTTTGCCTCGATGAGAGTTGGCTTTCTAAAACCAGCTTAGTAACTCCATCATAAGATTGTGATGAGTGCTTAATTTTTATGTACAACCCACTGAGGCTTGTTGAAATTTGAAGGTGCGAAATGCCAGATAGCTGCACTATGGGAGCGAATTCCATAAATTGTGCAAAGTATTTGTTTGGCTCTTACGATTTATCCTTCCCTGCGTGTATTCTAGCGCAACAGTATTAAAAAATGCGTTTAAAAACAACAACAACAACCTGGTTGTCTCAGATTGATGTGGGGGAAAACAGCAAAAATTTGCAGCTAGAAAAGTTTACGTTCTATGCTTGTAATACATTTTGTGAAAGAAAAAAATACATGTACAAACATGCCTGAAGTCAATGGGGATTTGCATCAATACTCCGTTAATGTTTTAAAAAATGTACAAAAATATGCATGATTTTTGTTTTTGTTTTTTTTAAAAAAAATATGGAACAGACTTGGATACAAGAAAAGAAGAAATTTTTCAGAAACTGGCATGATAGATGAGGGTCATCCAGAATTATGATGTTTGCAGTTTTATTTCAGTCTCTTGCCACATAATTTATGAAAATGCTGAGCAGTTTTCCCATTACGTATCCTTGTGGGAATCTTACTCATTCCCTTGAACTGTTTATTCCCATCCTTTGCTATCTATTGTAACTGTGAAAAGAGAAGTTGGATCTTTATTTGTCATTCCCTCAATGGTGTAATATGCAAATATTTTACTGGCAACTCCCCAACTGCACCTGTTTAGTTTTACTTTACAATTGAAAATGGACACAAGGTATGCTTTTTCTTTTTCTTTTTTTTAAAAATAATAATTATTAATTGATGTTTAAAAAGACAACAAACAACACACCAAAAAATCACAAAAACCATTCTAAGAAAAAAACATACAGTAAAAATAAAATACATACATTCAACATATATGGCAAACAATAAACACCACTGAATAGATAAAGAAGTTAAAAAGGTATAAGGAAAAAGATTTGCTGAACCTCTCACTCCCACTCCCCACCCGTGTATTTATTATTTTGACCTAACAATAGAATCATAGAGTTGGAAGAGACCACAGGGGCCATCCAGTCCCTTGTCATGCAGGAAACACACATCAAAGCACTCCCAACAGATGGCCATCCAGCCTCTACTTAAAAACCTCCAAAGAAGGAGACTCCACCACACTCCGAGGCAGCATATTCCACTGTCGGACAGCTTCTCACTTCTCAAAGATTAATGCCAGTGGTCCTGAAATTACTTCTGCCAATTCTTTAATGTCCTTGGATGTAGTTCATCTCACCCTAGAGACTTGAATTCATTTAGAGTAGCTAGGTATTCCTGTAGTGCTTCTATACCTATATTGTGCTGAGTTTCTGACACTTCCCTGTAAAGCCCTGCTTTGGGGGTCCCTGATACCAGTATGGTTTGGATGGGCATCATACCTAATTGGCACCATATTGGATTGGTAACTGCCTTACTTGGCTCCGATATCGAAATCAAACCTGAAAGGTAACGGAAAAGTCAAACTGACGGGGAAATTCTGAATGTGAAAGGCAGGTCAGCGCAAAACTCCCTCCAGGCAAGACTGAGGCATTTGTCAGGCAAATAGATGTTGTTCCTGTGGATTAAGTGGAAGCTGAAGTTTTCTCAGAGAACTGCAATTGTGAGAAGCTCACCAGGATATTGGTTGAAACAGACACCTGTTCCCTGTGCACCTGGGCTCCTCCCTCTTTTCTTGTAGCACCCACAATAGAGAGCGATTACACCACACTTGTTGTTTGTCACCCAAGCACTGTGAATATTGGTGGGTTGATAGCCTATTGTCTGTGTTGCAACCCATTGTCTAATAGGCTGGAGAGCAATTAACTCACACCCCTTCAGGGAGGGAAATAGAGTATATATACAGAGTATATAAACCCTTGGTTTTGAGAAGTCCAATGCAGTCAGATGAAATGCTGGACTGCATTATGTCGCTCTGAATCCTGATCTGTCTGCCCTTAGACACAAGTCTAAGTCATATTTCAAGCTCTTCACTACTCTTCTGGAATGGTAACTATTGTATATAACTCCACACCCTCAGTCTCTCCATATAATTTTTCCTGCCTTTATCCTTCAGTTAGTTCTTGTGTGAATGTGTGAATGTATGTATCTTGTGTGCATGCGTGAGTGAATTCCCTTCGATAAAACACATTTTTAGCTTACTTTTTAATCTCTGGCTGGTTCTTTTCCTGCGTGAGCCCATAAACATTGGTAGCAAGATCTCGCTAAGTTGCCCCCCTCTCGGTAGCCTCCTGATTTTGAGCTGATTAATTCCCCACGTTTGCAAGGAGGTACTTGGCCCTTGCAGCACCCACATTTTGGGGTAACATCCCACCTGCTCCCCACCCCCCCAGGTTGAGTATTTTTTTCCTTTTGGAAGAAAAGTGAAATAAGGTGTTGAGTAGTTCTACTCTGCCCCCTGTTGGGGGGCCATCTTCTCCATGCAGCAACCCTATCATTTCCTTGTTTTTCCTTTTGCTGCGGACATATCTAAAAAAGCCCTTTTTATTGCCTTAAATCTCTCTGGCAAGCCTGAATTCATTCTGTGATTTAGCTTTTCTGACCTTCTCCCTACATATCCTGGCTATTATAGACACCTCCCATTTTTCCTTCTTAATGGAACAGTTTTAAATTGTGCCTTCAATATCTCACTTTTAAGAAACTCCCATCCATCATGAACTTCCTTCTCTTTCAGTATTCTTGACTATGGAATTTCAGCCAGCAATTCCCTGTTTACAGAAATCAGCTTTTTAAAAGTCTAGAATGTGTGTCTGGCTACACTTGTCTTCCTCTTCCCACTGAATGACAAATTCCAGTAGAGCATGTTCACTCCCACCTAAGGATACCCCCACTTCCACCCCATTAACAAGGTCATCTCTGTTGGTTAGGATCAGATTTAAAATAGTTGATCCCCTTGTTGTCTCTTCCACCATCTGGACAATGAAATTGTCTGCAAGGCAAATGAGGAATTTGTTGGATCTTATGCTCTTGGCAGAGTTTGACTTCCAACATATATCAGGATAGTTGAAATTTCCCATTACTACTACATCTCTCCTTTTTGAATGTGTGGTCATCTGCTCCAAGAAAACATCATCCAAATCCTTAGTCTGCCTTGAGGGTCTGTAATAGACCACCACAGTAACATCCCTGTTGTTTCTCACCCCCTTAATTCTTACCCAAATGCTCTCGACCTGGCTTCCTGGATTTAAGTCATGGATCTCTTCACAGGTATAAACTTCCTTGACATGTAAAGCTCCTCCTGCTCCTTTCTTATTTTGTCTATTTCTCCAAAATAGGTGATACCACCCCCCCACAATTGTTACTTTCCAATCAGGTTTCAGTGATACTAATTATATCATACTTATTCTGTTGTATTAAGACTTCCAGTTCATCTTGCTTATTTCCCATGCTCTGTGCATTAGTGAAGAGACATTTAAGACCATGTGCCCTTCCCATAAGCCCTTTACTAAAGTTGCTTTTCCTACCACTGTTGGTCTCTAGTACTTGGCCTGCTCTTACCATAACATTGGGGCTGTTCTCCCCAGCACTTGCTGAACTACTGCCCTGAATACTATTGTCTCCCTCCCCTCAGAACTCAGTTTAAAGCCCTCCTGATGAGATTTGTGAGATTCTACGCAAAAACATTCCTGCCAATAGCTGTGAGGTGCACCCCATCCTCTGCCAGAAGACCATCTTTGTGAAAATGCAGACTGGTTTAGAAGGCTGATGTTCTTACTTGTATGACTTATTGCCAAGTGTATTAAAGAGCTGAATAAAGTCCCCATTAATGTCCTGATGAATATGACACGATGGCTATGTCACTTAATATAAGATACCTTATATAATAATTCATACTATTATAATATTATGGAATATAACAAACTCAAAATTCTCCCTGGAGGAAATGTATATGTATGTGTATATCAATGAATACAGTTGGCCCTCTGCATTTGCAGGTTTAACTTTCACGGATTTTATTATTTGAGTTTCTTCAACCCCTGCCCTCCCTGCACTTCAAGTGCTTCTTTTCCAGGGGAACCTTCCTTCTCTGTGGCTCCCATCATACCAGGCAATCCTTTAAAAACTCACCTCAGGTCCTCCTCCTCCTTTACTAGCTGCGGCCTGACCAGGTAAAGATGGATCAAAACTCAATTTCTCTGCACCACAACCCTCTCCCAGATGCCCCCAATACACCCAAGAAAGGAGATGGGCATGAGGGAGGAAGTATGGGGCCACCATCTTGATCCATACCCTTTCCCTCTCTATTCCCTGACCTGGTTTGTACTAGGTGCCTGCTCTCCCCACCATGCCTTGGCCCCTTCCCACAGACTCACATACATTTTGATATTTGTGGTTTTTCCAGTTTTGCAGGGGTACTGCACTGCTAACCCTAGTGAATGTGAGGGCTGACTGTACTTTTTATAAGTAGCCTAAAATAGTACAAAAATGCCTCTTCATTCTCATGTAAATAAATTAAACTTGAAAATATTTAAGTACAGTGTTGATATTAATGTGGCCTGTCTGGTTCAACCACTATCATAAGTTGGGAACTTTGATGACCAGAAATTGATCAGGATGACCACAGACAGGACCCAGAATTAGCTGACAAGTGGCAAGAACCCTCAGTTCCTCAGTCGAAAGAAATTGAGTGGAGAACCATGCCTGTTTTAGTCTTATTATTTAACGTTAAAAAACTTTAATGTGGCTAACATTGATACTTCTACTGTAGACTACTCTTCTTGAATGTCACTCTTGTGGGAGCACCTATCCAACCTGTTGTACCCTAGGAGTCCTGTCCCTGACTCACCCTATAAAGGACAGCTTACTCTTCATTTAATATAAAGAGACAAGTACTAGTAAAAAGATCTATTCAAGAAATTTTGTTGAAAAATGGTGTTGAAAAAAAAAAGCTAGTTAAATGCATTCATAATTTTATGTTCCTTAGGATGAACTAGAAACTGTGGCCCATTGCATTGTAAGGTCCCGCTTTGGAGGTCCCCAATATCAGTATGGTTTGGACGGGCACCATACCTAATTGGCATCATATGTAATTGGCAACACATTTTATTGGCTCTGATATCAAATTCAAGCCTGAGAGGTGACAGAAAAATCAAACCAAGCGAGGGAAAGAATTTGACTGTAAATGTGAGAAGCATAGGTCAACTCCAAAATTCCTCCAGGTAAGACCGAGTCATTTGTCAGGCAAATACACACCATTCCTGTGGATAATAGGCTTAAATAGAAGCTGGACTTTTCCAAGGAATCCAAGTGTGAGGAGCCCACCAGGACCCTTATAGCCATCCCTTGTACACCTGGATTCTTTCATCTGTCCTCACAGCACCCACAATAGACAGCTATTACAACATTCATCATGTCTTTGTCAGTCAAAGCACTAAACCCATCAACAGGCGAAAGACTCATTGTCCACAACAGGTTCCCTTTGTCTTGCATCTGGAACCTTCACAGCCACAAGCCATTTTCAGGGTATAAATACCCCTGATTTGAGGAGGCCCAGTGCAGTCTTTTGAAGATCTACCCGTCACTCTGTCCGTCTGGCTCCTGAATGAGAACTGCCCTTAGGTCCTACCTAAGGCAAAATACATTTCTACTCTTCACTACTCTTCTGGACTGGTAATTATAAATCCCCCCAAATCCCTCAGCCTCTCTATAATTTTTCCTCCCTTTCTCTTTCAGCTAGCTCTTGTGTGAATGTGTGATTGTGTATATCTTGTGTGCATGCATGAGTGAATTCCCCTCAATAAAATCATTTTATTAGACAATTTTGCTTGGTTTTTGGCTTGGCTTGACCCCGTAAAAATTGGGTTTAAAGATCTCACTAGGTTACCCTGCTTCTTGTAGTGCTACAGCTTGTGTTCTGGCTAATTCCCATTCCCCATTATTTGGAGCACATTGAGGTGTCCCCCACGGGACCCCAGAAATCAGGGTAACAGCATACTATAGGAGTAGGCAAAGCATGGCTTATAGGCTGTCTGTGGCCCCCAAGGGCTAATTTTTTTTAAAAAAAAAAAGCTTTTTTAAAAAAATGCCCCCAAAGTCCTCTGGGAGAACATATTTTTGGGGTTCTTGGAGTTGTTTTAGGTCCAGTAGAGACCTTTTTTAAAAAATAGAAAGTGAACAGGAATTGAATCATGTTCCTGTTGATAAGAAGGGTTCCTCTGAGGACAAAATGGTCCAGGGGACCCTCCCACAATCTGACAAAATTGCACCCATGCATCTTAGAGGGTGTTGGAGGCATTTTTAATGTTTTTTTTTTTCAGATGATCACAATGTGAATGTGGCCGTTCAAGGTCTCCTAGAGGGGCTCATATTGCCCCTAGCCTCTGACGGTTATTCATTCTCTGTCTTATAATGTGGGGTGCCTCAAACAAAACAAAAAAACAAAACAAAAACAGAAGTGTGAGGTAGGGTTAATATCAAAGCAGAGAAAAAGTTGTTTGCCTCATCCCCCTCCCTGATTTTCCTTGTGGATCATGTTTATCTCAGCTGGATCTACTTCAGGGCTCAGGATCCAGCTAGGACAGCATCCCAAGGGGAGACAACTGCCAAGAAAAGCAGGAAATGGATGGACAGTCCATCAGTTGGAACTTTTTCTCACTGGCCATCTTCATCTAAAAATCACACACATGTGCACACAGAAGTTTTTCAGGTGTTCAGTAACAACCCACCTTCTGAAATATGCGTTTGGTGCCAAATATGGAGTTTAACTTTTTGGCCAGGGAAGAACAAAGACGAGATGAATAGGAAAGGGAATAGGAAATTTGTTTTAATTCATGCACTAGAGGGCGGCAGCATATATACATTAGGATCTCTCTTTCAGTGTTAAAATAAGTAGGTGGTTCTGGTTCAACAGATCTTGCACACATCTTTTGTTCTTTACAACTTTTCACCTTCTTGTTGGGGGGGGGGGGATTATAGCAAGCTGAGGCATGAGGTTCTGTATGGTGCTACTACCTGTATGGTGCTACTACTGAAAAAGTGCTATCCATAATATTTATTTCAGTTTACTGGTGAGGGCACACGGAATAAGGCCTCTAAGAAAATGTTCAAGTTTGGTTGGGTACATGTGGGAGAAACAAGATTTTCAGGTAACTTCATCCCAGACCATTTAGAGCTTTAAATGTTGAAGCCATCACTGTATTTGAGCTGGAAGCAAACTGGCAGCTAGTTTTTCTCAGGCTCTTCACTGGGTTCTCTGCTTTAGTTGCCAGTTTCAGAAGCTAGGAAGAACCAGTTCTCTTAGAAAGGCAAAGATACCAACTGAATGATAGTAGACACTAAATGCTTTTGTGGTGCTAGTCATTCCCATGACTCCCCTTTCAACATAATGAGTAAAGGGAATTTTCAGAGCAGAAGAATAGAACATTATGGGCTATGGAAATGTGCCCATTTTGCCTATATCTGCAACCCTAGGTAAGTCTGACAGTAGAGACTTGCGTGATAGGCATGCAGATCAGATTGAGGATGTGGTGTGCAAGAAGATTTTGGAAGGGAGTTGTGTGGTGGCAATTAGGAATTGCAAAGGCATGCTCAGGCTGGATTGGACTGAGGAAATATAGTGCTGGTGAAGGGAATTAGGAAAACACATCATGGTCCAGATTTAGTAATGGAAAGCAACAAACACTTTTACAAATTCACAAATGCTATTACTGCCACAATTCCAACTCAAACTGGAAATTTAACTTAAAGATGTGTGCACCCCTGAGCAATTCTGAGTAAGGAGACTGCTCTTCCAAACCACCTTAGTTGAACACCTCTGCTTAAGACACAGATGCTAACAGGATATCACAACCCAAGCATTCAGTGTGAGTGAGCAGTGGACAGTAATCTTAAGAAGCAGCTTCCTATGGCTTGTCATACATCTCTGTCTTTTGTAGTGAATAGGCTGAGAACTCAAATAAGGTCTTTTTTAAAATACCCATTGACCTACCTTTTGATAGAACAAAAACTGGGTCAATCCAGGATTCTTCCAGAGAAAAGAGACTAGAGTTAACTGTCTGAAGAAAAGAATTGGGTTTGGGGATTCACTGTTACCCTAATTTTCTGGGGGTCCTGGGGGTCCCAGTCACCAAATTAGTTAAAGTTCAGGGAGGTCCCTGTCACCGAATTAGTTATTTTGAGTTCAGGGAGGTCCCTGTCACCGAATTATTGAGTTCAAGAAGGTCCCTGTCACTGAATTAGTTATTTTGAGTTTAGGGAGGTCCCGGTCACCAGATAGATTGCCTGTTTCCGGAGGTCCTGGTCACCACGAGTTTCCGGGGGTCCTGGTCACTGCCCAAGTTCCGTGCGATCCCTCAAAGGACACCTAGTCTGACCCCAATTTGAAGGGGATTTCCAAGTTACACCAAGCACGCACCCAGCACACCAGAGAGGTAGGGTAACCTAGTGAGACCTTGTACCCAGCTTTTACAGGGTCAGACCGAGTCAAGACCCAGGCAAAATAAGTTTATAATTATTTTCTTTATTTAAAACCTCAGTCACTGCGCACTTACACACCCACTCACACAGACCTAAGAAAAATACAGGGAGGAAAATTGATAGGGGATTTAAAGAAGGATATCGGGGGAATACTACACCTGATCCTGTAGACCGGGAAGCCAAAATAGAGCCAGAGAGTTGGAAGCAGTGAATCTCAGCACGTGGAGGCTGAGGGGAAGGCTTTGGCCAGCAGAGCAGCAGCAGGACAGGGAGGAAGCCGAGAGCGATCCAAGGAAGCACTCAAAATCAGGGTTTTTTATAGGGGAAAATGTACCTGGAGGCTAGCCCTGTCCCGGGGAAAACAATATATCTCAAGTGGAGACAAAGCCTCTGAAAGGTCAGTGCTTGACTTGATGGGTTTTTGTCTGGGTTGCCAATAGCGCAGACAGTATGCAAATGGGGAGCGCTTGACAATTGTGTAGTCAGAAGCGCTAATCCTGTCAAGCTGACTGTTCAGGGATGAGAATCTTTTGTGTGCTTGGTGCATACTTGATTGAGTTTTGATGTGTACTTGCCTGGAGGTCTCCTGAAGCTGCATGATGGAAAGTTACTGGCCTGACCAGGATTTTTCTTGTATTTTTCAGCCGTTCGGTCACGCCCATGTGCATGCTCATCCGGGGGCCTCTCAAGCACGTGGAGGGGTATATTTTTTATAGTTAATTTATATTAAATTGTAGACCCCAGGCTCAGGCATATCCATCGCAGTAACATCACTCATATTTTACCTGCATTACAGGGGACACTATATTCAGCCACAACAGATTCATCTAGAAACACAGTGTGAAGGGGAAAAGCAGTCAAATCAGCAGTCAATCCCGGACTCTGCCCCTACCATGCTACCCATCTCCCACTTCTGACATGGATGTCAACCGTCAGTAGCGCTTCTACTGCCCTGAGCTGCAAGTTTTGTTAAGTTTTGTTAATTTTCAGAACATTTGTAAAGACAGATTTTATGTGTTGCTTGTATCCTTTGTCAGGCATTTGAAGAGTTACTGAAAAGTGGGATCTATATTAATAATAATAAAAAAGGCACCCACCCATTACCTGTTTCATAGTAACCATAGATTTCACCAAGTCTGGCTTCAGGTCAAGAACTGGCACTTCCTCCTCCACTCGGAAGGAGTAAATCTGGGGTCACATTGCTCACTTGTCAAAGCAGTTAGAATAACTTGTGATCTTATCTGTCATTACAGGTGCTCACACAAGTGTGAAATGACTGAAACTAGGTCAAGGCCAGGAAAATCCCCAGTCACGTTTCCCCATGGAGACCTCAGGCTAAACATGCCTGCACGAACAAAGGGTCCTCAGCCACAAATAGCCAACTTGAGGGGATTACTGAGTTTTCCCCAGCTTGAGCAACTTCGACTTTGGAAAATCCTACTAGGCAAGGTCTGTCTGCATGAACCAAACACGCAAACTATCAAGTTGCTATTGTGCGGCATTTTCCCTTCTATTTTAGCCATTGTTATTCCCAGGAGAGGGCCTGCCCTTGAGGTACATTCTGCCCTATAAGTAATCCCAGTTTGGGAGTCTCTGTGGAGAACTCCCCACCACAGTAGCAGACCGGCACTTTGTTAGTTGGATGATCCCCTCATCCGCCTCTCTTCGCTGAGCTCTGACCTTCTCGCTGCTTCTCGGACTGAAGACTTCAGGATAGGTGCAGTATCACCACCTTCACACCCTTTCCGCTAAATCCCCCATCAATTTTCACCATTTTCTCTTCTCAATAGGCCTTGTGTGTGTAAGTGAGTGCATTGGTGCGTGAGAATACATTTATTAATAAAAACTATTTATTCATAAGTTTGTCTGGCTTTTTGCTTGGCCTGACACTGTAAACACTGGATAAAAGATTCTGCTGGGTTACCCTGCCCCTCATTTTGCTATTACCAGTATTCTGCTAATTTCCCCAACCTTTACATTTTTGGAGCAAATCAAAGTGTCCCCCAGTGGACCCCCAGAAGCCAGGGTAACATGAAATAATAGTGGCATGAAAACAGAAATAAACTTTACAAATACTATGTTACCGCCATTGCTAGCCTGAGCTTGTGGGATATTAAGATATCATTTTGATATCAATAATTTGTCCCCTCCATGCTCTTGTGAGGCCCCCGGACAAGCACGCACACAGGCTTGGCCGATAATCGCTGTAATATTCCAAACAAATACAGGCAGGCCAGAAATAGCCGACTCGCAGCTTCAGGAGACCTCAAGGCAAGTACCACAATTATGTATACACGCAGCTTTCAAAAGATCGTCTGCCCTGCCCAGGCAGCTTGATGATCGGACTATACAACACTCAAGCACTCCACATTTGCATACTGACTCCTCTATTGACAATTTGGCTATAACTCAATCATCTAAAGTACTGACCTTTCAGAGGCTTTGTCTCCAGCCCCAAACTCATTGTTTTCCCCAAGTACGAACTAGCCTGGGGTCACAATTTTCCCTATAAGAACCCCTGACTTTGAGCGCTTCCTCAGATCGCTCTTGGCTTCCATCCCGCCTTGCTGTCGCTTTGTCCAGCGAGCCTTCCCCTCAGCTCCACGTGCTGAGATTCACGCTCCCCAACTTCTCCGCTTCTAACCAGGCTTCAGGACAGGTATAGTATTTCCCATACCAAACCTCCTCAAAAATCCCTCTATCCGCTCCTACCTTTATTTCTATAGTTTCTTGCATGAGGGTGCTGCATACACTTGTTTGGTTGTGATTTAATAAAACAATTATTATTAATTTCAACACCTGTCTCATCCTTGACTCGGCCTGACCCCGTAGGCATAGGGTTCAAGATCTCGCTACGTTACCCCGCCTCTTGCATTGCCAACTTGTGCTCTGTGCTAATTCCCTCCCCATTGTTGTGAGCACTTTTAGGTGTCCCTCCCAGGACCCCCAGAAATCAGGGTAACAACTAGCTAAAAATATTTGATGTATGTAAGACCAAAATTATTTGCTCAATTGGTTATTTCAGATGATCAATGGAGATTTGTTGGGGTAGAATTTATTGTTAATGGGGGAAAAAGTAGTTTTGAGAGTCTATACTCCTATTTCACAAAGGTCGATGTTATTCCAAAAGTTGGATGTTATTTTATCTGAAATGTCTTATGAAAAATGTTGTCTAATGGAGGGTTGGAATGGGGTGGGGTCTCCATAGATGGATAGATCCTTGCCGAAGGAGATAAAGAAGTCTCAAGGTTGATTACTTATTGAATTTTTTTATTTGATGGAAAACCTACGGATTATGGATATATGGAGACGTAAACACCCAAATGACAAAGGCATTTCCACCCTACACTGTTATAGTGCTATTATTCCACTTTCAACATCCTATGGAATCCTAGAATTTGCAGTTTAGGGACGGTCATTTAGAATTCTCAACCAGAGAACTGTTTGGCCTCAGTAAACTAACACCAGAATTCCACAGGATGTTGAAGGTGAAATAAAGCAATATAACAGTATAGGGTGGAAATGGCCAAAGACTTTACTTTTTCTCAGAAAGACACAAAATTCACCCAAGACTTGATATGATATGGCTATCCAAAATCTTGACAGATAAGATATATTAGGTAGAAATTCCCCCAAAGTGTGTCTTGGACCACAACCTCATGATTGTACCTGTTAGGAATTCAACTAAAGAGTTTGTATGGAGACTAATGTGTTACCCTGATTTCTGGGGGTCCCGAGGGGGACACCTTGATATGCTTTAATCAATGGGGAATTAGAATTAGCAAGAGCATAAGCTGTGACACTAGAAGAGGCAGGGTAACCTAGCGAGATCTATTCAACCCAATGTTTACGGGGTCAGGCCAAACCAAAAACTGCACCAAATTGCAAATTTTATTATTTTTATTTAAAAATCAGTCCTTGCGCACATTCGCACTTACACACTCACTCATACAGACCCTAGAGAAAAATAAAAAGAGAGGAAAATTGATAGGCGATTTTGAGAAGGTATTTTCGGGATATACTGCACCTGATCCGAAGTCCAAGACAGCAGCAGAGCGAGAGAAGCAGCTCAGGATGTGGATGGCTGAGGAGATAGCTGGACAGAGTGGCGTGGAGCCAAGAAGAAACCGGAGTGATCTGAGGGACCATTCAAATATTGGGTCTTTTTATAGGGGAAAATGTACCTGGAGGGCTAATACTTTCCTGGGGAGAACAATAGGTGGAGGAGCTAAAACAAAGCTCTGAAATGTGCATGATTAACAGGACAAAGCCCCAAAATGTCAGAGTTCTTAGTTTGATTAGTTTTAGCTGGGCTTGTCAAAAGCCGCGGCAGTATGCAAATTGCTCTCACTTGATGGGCTGTTTGTCAGGATCTCTAATTCTGTCAAGCTGGCTTCTCGGGGCAGAGAACTCTTTGTGTGTTCTAATGCATGCATGTCTGGAGGGCTCCTGGGGCTACGTGACAGATTGTTTACTGGCCAGACCGGGTTTTTCCCGATTGCGGCCGTTCAGCCATGCCTGCCTGTGTGCTCGTCCGGGGGACCCTCTCAAACACATGGAGATTATATTTAATATTGATTTTAACAAATTGTAGACCCCAGGAGAGGGCTAACTACCACAATAACAAATGAATCTTTGATGACCAAAACAGAGATATTACTAAAAACAAAGAAGGAAATTAAATATTTTTTAAAAAGAATTTTGAATAAAGGTACAAATATTAGATCTGTCTGGAATGCAGGTAAAGTATATGTGAGGGGAAATTTTATTGAAATAAATTGAGAAATTAGAGGGAAACAAAAGGAGAAAACAAAAAAATTAGATGAGATTAAAAATAACAAAGATGAACTAAAGAAGTGTCCAGAGAATGAGGACCTTCATGAAAAGTTAAGAGTATTAAGAAATCAATTGTCACTGTAGATGACAGAGGAAATGGAAAAGAATTTTGAACATACGAATAAACTGAGCTTGATTATAAATTAAGAAAATAAAAAGAGAAGAGAATGGTATTGAAACTAAAAGAAGGTGATAAAGAATTTACCAATGATAAAAATTTATAATGGATTTTTTTTTTTTTTTACTATTTCTCAAATCTGTATTCAGGAAAGGATGTAAATGAAAAAAATTAAGAATATTTGAAGAGAAAAAATATATTTAGATTGACAGAAAAAGAAAGGGACCAGATTAACCAAAAGATCAACATTCAAGAGATTGATCAAGCTATCCAGAAATTGAAAACTGGGAAGACTCCAGGACCAGAAGGACTGGGAAATGTATATTATAAAACCCTAAAGGAGGAATTATTGCTTCCACTGAAAATTAAAATGAATGATGTTTTAGAAACTGGATTAATTCCAGATACTTGGAAAGAAGTTAATATCACACTAATACCAAAAGAAGGACAAGACTTAACTACACCGAAGAATTCTAGACCAATGTCACTACTGAATAATGACTATAAGATCTTTGCTTTGGTTCTTGCAGAATGATTTAAGAAATTACTTAATAAATATATAAATGAAGACCAAAGTGCATTTCTACCTGGAAGACAGATGGAGGACAATATGAGAACAGTATTGGATGTCATTGAGTATTTTGAAAACCGTAATGAAAAACAAGGAGCTTTGATTTTCCTGGATACAGAAAAGCATTTGAAATGCATTTGAGACACACTTGAAATCTGAGGTGATCACTATTGGTTGACATATAAAGACTTGCTGAAGAAGACAGACCAGGATTATGAAATGAAATCTATGCAACAGTTACAAAAGGAAGGTTTCCACATACAATGGCTTTCATATAGACAATGTTATTTTAGATTTTTGGAAGATAAGCAGAAGGAAGACTTTGAAAAGTATTGAAAAATATTGAAAAGTATTGGATGGAAGTACATATTCAAAGAACTCAAAGAATTCTGAAACATCAAATAACTAAGAAACCCAAATTGTTGCTACTAGCAATTTGGAATGATAAAATTAATATTGACAAACAACAGAAGAAGTTACTTGAATATATGATATTGGCAGCAAGATTTGTATACTTAAAGTATTGGAAGAAAATGGAAATTCCAACTATGGCCAAATGGTTCAATAGGTTGATGTCAATTTTAGAGATGGATAAATTGTCAGCCAAATTAAAGGGAAAGTTTGAAGAAAATTTTATCTTGGAATGGAGATTTTTAATGGATTATTTCAAGAATGATGAGGGTGAATTGATTTTAGGGTTTGAACTTGCATATTATTGTTTCTTTTAACTTTTCAATTTTATTGTTATCATGAGATTGAGATTACAAAAATTATATATGATTCTAGGTTGTTACTATTTGAATATTTTTGTTAAGATATGTATGGCTTTTTAAATAGAGATAACAGATTAACTGAGAACTAACTAATGGCTTATTAACTTAAATAATATTTGGTAGCGACTAACAGTTTTGATATATGGTTTGAAATATAAACATAAGAAAGTTTGAATTTAAATCAAAGAGTATAAATACATTGAACAACAAATTTATTACTAATTTTAGGTAATTTTACTAAGTTAAATATACTTATACAAGTAGGAGCTGTTTGCAACAATGGTAGGAACCACTTTTAATTAGTTGTAGTTTTTGTTTCTGTTAGTAAGTTTAGTCATCATCATCATCAGCCTTTATTATGATTTACGAATCATCAGGCAATTCATAGAATCATAGAGTTGGAAGAGACCACAGGTGCCATTGAGTCCAACCCCCTGCTATGCAGGAACACCCATCAAAGTATTCCCAACAGATGGCCATTCAGCCTCTGCTTAAAAACTTCCAAAGAAGGAGACTCTACCACACAATGAGGCAGCATATTCCACTGCTGGACAGCTCTGACCATCAAGAAGTTCTTCCTGAGGTTCAAGTAGAATCTCCTTTCCTGTAGCTTGAATCCATTGCTCCTTGTCCTAGCCTCTGGAGCAGCAGAAAACAAGCCTGCTCCCTCTTTGACATGACATTCCTTCAAATATTTAAACATGGCTATCACATCCCCTCTTAACCTTCTCTTCTGCAAACTAAACATACCCAACTCCCTAAGCCTTCCAGACCCTTCACCATTCTGATTGCCCTCCTCTGGACACGTTCCAGCTTGTCGATATCCTTCTTGAATTGAGGTGCCTAGAACTGGACACAGTATTCAAGATGAGGTCTAACCAAGGCAGAATAGAGTGGTATCACTATCGCCCTTGATCTAGACACCATACTCCTATTGATGCAACCAAGAATCACGTTGGCTTTCTTGGCTGCCGCATCACACTGCTGACTCATGTTCAGCTTGTTATCTACCAAGACTGCTAGATCCCTTTCACATGTACTTCTATCCAGCCACACGGCCCTCATCCTATATTTGTGCATTCCATTTTTTGTGCCTAAGTGTAGGACCTTACATTTCTCCCTGTTGAAATTCATTTTGGTAGTTTGGCCCAGCTCTCCAATCTGTCAAGGTCATTTTGAATTTTGATCCTCTACGGTATTAGCAACCCTTCCCAATTTGGTGTCTTCTGCAAATTTGATGAGCATGCCCTCTACTCCTTCGTCCAAGTCATTAATGAAGATGTTGAATAGCACTGGATCCAGGACAGAACCCTGTGGCACCCCACTAGTCACTTCTCTCCAGGATGAAAAGCAGCCATTGATGAGCACCCTTTGAGGTCGGTCCATCAACCAATTACCAATCCACTTAGCAGCAGCCCTGTCCAGCGCACATTTTACTAGCTTCTTTGCAAGAATGTCATGGGGAACTTTGTCAAAGGCCTTACTCAAGTCAAGATATGCTACGTCTACAGGATTCCCTTCATCTATCAAGCCTGTAACCCTATCATAAAAGGAGATGAGATTAGTCTGGCATGACTCATTTTTTTGAGAAATCCATGCTGGCTTTTAGTGATTACAGCATTGCTTTCTAAGTAATTACGAACTGACTGTTTAATGATCTGCTCTAGGATCTTTCCTGGAATTGATGTCAGGCTGACTGGGAGATAATTGTTTGGGCCCTCTTTTTTCCCCTTCTTGAAGATGGGGACGACATTTGCCCTCCTCTAGTCTGCTGGGACTTCTCCTGTTCTCCAAGAGTTCTGAAAGATTATTGCAAGTGATTCAGAAATGACTTCTGCCAGTTCTTTTAATATCCTTGGATATAATTCATCTGGCTCTGGAGACTTGAATTCATCTAGTTTAGCCAGATATTCCTGTACTACTTCTCTACCTATTCGTCCTGCATTTCCCCCCCTCCTTCCCCCAGATTGAGAACTTTCTATCCTTTTGGGAGAAAACTGAGGCAAAGAAAGTGTTCAGCAGTTTTGCCTTTTTTCTTCCCCCTGTTAGTAATTGGCCATCTTCTCCACGCAGAGACCCTATCATTTCCTTGTTTTTCCTTTTGCTGCGGACATATCTAAAAAAGCCCTTTTATTGTTTTTAATGTCTCTGGCAAGCCTGAGTTCATTCTGCACTTTAGCTTTTCTGACCTTCTCCCTACATCTCCTGGTTATTTGCTTGAAATCATCTTTGGTGGTTTCACCATTCTTCCATTTCCTGTACATATTTCTTTTAACACTTAGCTCAGCTGAGAGTTCTTTCATCAACCATTCTGGTTTCTTTAGACACCTGCCATTTCCCCTCCTTATTGGCCCAGTTTTCAATTGTGCCTTCAGTATCTCACTTTTAAGAACCTCCCATCCATCATGAACTCCTTTCTTTTTTAGTATTCTTGACCACAGGATTTCAGCAAGTAACTCCCTAAGTTTACAGAAATCAAAATGGTGTCATCAACTTAATGGAAGGTCATCCCAAAGAGGCACATCAGGCAGCAACATTCTGTTCCTTTGGTTTTTCCTCTCCCCCTTAAAGCCTTTGCAGCATTTATTTTAGATCTTAATGTTGGAAATTAAGGGGATTGGACTGGATGACCCTGTGGTCTCTTCCAACTCTATGATTCTATGAAATTACAGCAGCATTCTCTCTTCCACCTCTTTGGCTAACCTGGCTAGGGCTCTCAACTGTCAGTCATTCTCAACTGTCTTGCTGTCTCTAAGTCAGAGCTTTCCAAATGGTGTGCCGCGACACATTAGTGTGTCACCTGAAGTGTGTAGGTGTGTCACCTATAATCTTGGAAATGTACGTTATTATTTATAAATCATATCTTTTTAAAAATATATAAAAGGTTTTCATGAGATATGTTGTGTCCCCATGCATTTCATTATTACAATTTATGTATATGTCTGTGTAAGGGGTTAGTTTAACCTCTGATTTACTGTAAAACTGAATGATTGCATCGCAAAATGATGCATGTCTAAAAGAGTGTGTCACCAACATGAAAAATTTGGAAAGCTCTGCTCTAAGGTACGCTGTTCTCCTTTAACTGTCATTATTCCACACTGACTCTAACTACACACACATGCTGCTGCCTAACTGTCAACTGATCTTAACTGCTCTTAATTTCTGAAATATGCTAAGCATATCTCTAATCTAATTAATTAATTGGTGAGTTTTATGTATCATTATAAATTATTTTTAGTAAGTATTTTCTTTTACAGTTTGAAATCTGCTGTCTGTTTAGTCTTTCAAGTCAGCCATCATATATTAAGAAGCCGGGAAACTCTGCTAATACAGGGTTCCCATAGGACTAATTGCCTAGGTAACTCACACCTCCCAATATTTAACCCAATACTTTAAATGCTATTGTTCACAGTAATTATGCTTCTCTGAAATATTATTTACCATGGATTCTTTTGATGGCTAGTTTTTAATTTTATAGTGAGTGTTACTTCCATGATGATTTTATTGATTTTAACTTGTGAGCCGCTTTGGGTTTGTCTCCAGATTAATAAAATACAGAATAAAATAAATGCTTTCACCAAGATCCTGCATCATTATGTGGTGGGGTCAGTCTAGAGGACCTCTATGTATGGGAAAAAACAGTTATTTCTCTCTGAGTTTGTAAAGAACTGTGGGAATGCAATGGAACCTTGAGAGCTTGAAATGTTGGCAGCTCGCCTCTGCTTGGCAAGCTTGCTTCTGCTAGGCCTCAATACATTAAGAATTGCAACATTAGAGAATGGTCTATTGTGCCGGTGGGAACCTTTGTACGTATTTGTACGCATCTATTTCTTTCCCTGAACGTGTGATGACACTGTAAGACACTGTATTGGGAAAATGTATAAATTGCTGTGAATATGAAGCGGGGGGGGCTCGGTTTCTTTTGGGAGCTATCCCAGCCAAGGCTGCCGGCGAAATAAAATCCTTTTTCCAAACCGAAGGGTCATATCTCTGGTTTCTGCTTCAATTATCTTACTTACAACAAGGAAGGTCCGACTTCCTGTTGCCATGTCGGCACGATTGGTAGCCTTAGCTAAACAGTCCCAGGCTGTTGCAAAACCTGACAGAATTACCAACATTAGAGCCTCAATTATTGAGGCCAAAAAGCCCTCCTAGGTAAGAGGGGCTTGGAATGGCTCACTGCGTCTGGTTATGACCCAGTGCTGGTGGAGAAAGAAAAGGAGAAAGCCAACGCTGAAAGGTTTGCGGATGGAGTGGTCGCCATCGTGTTTTTGCCCAGGCTATCCTGTACAGTGCTGGTTGCAACTTTATTTTTAACTTTCAACAAGATCTGTGAGTACTTGATTGCTAACCTGACAGAAAGACATCCGATTGATAGAGTCTTCAGTGGATAGATCAGTGTTATGAGTGAAAAAAGAACTTTGGAATTACCTGTGACAAATCATGAGATATAAAACTGTATTTTGTAGGAGGAGCTGGAGTGTCCAACAGAGGGACAGAGGACTGGGATAGACTGGTTAGTTTAAGTTAAGAATAAGGCAGCTAAATTCGGAAAGAATGGGAAATATATAAAATAGAACAGATAAGAACACTCCGGCTCAAGCAGTGAGAGCAGAATTAGGGGCACATTCAATTCAGTGCCAGGTTTTGATAAAAGTTTTTAACTACTGGCTAAGGATCCTCAAAATGGACCCAGGAAG
This sequence comes from Cyclura pinguis, assembly GCA_030412105.1. NCBI lineage: Eukaryota > Metazoa > Chordata > Lepidosauria > Squamata > Iguanidae > Cyclura > Cyclura pinguis. The sequence continues at coordinate 216,677,657 of CM059600.1, forward strand.
ACTCCCTAAACTTTGCTTAGATGAACAGTTGCATCTCCAGCATTCAAATTCCTGGATATGCCAACTGTTCCAACTAATGCACCAGCTTGGCTTTTCCCCGTCTTATTTATTATCTTGTGGACACTCAGCACAGGAAATATTAAAACAAAGAATTTTGGACATCAGTGCCCAAACAGACATAGCTCTGCTGGTCGGTTCTAAGTCTCTAAATTGGTTAGCCAAAAATAAAACTACATTTGGTCTAGAAAAGTATCTTAGGCTGAACCTAACACAGAGACAGAGAATAGCTTTCACCAGAGCTAGATTTGAACAACTTAATTCTATGGTAAGAATAGGACGGTTTCAAAAAATTCCATACCACGAAAGAACATGTATCTGTGGCGCATCAGCCATAGAGGATATTGCGCACATCCTGTTTGATTGCTGTATATATACCAAGGTGAGATCCCAATACTTACAACCACTTCTGGTTAGAACGACCAATTGGGAGCCAACTGTTAAATTGACCTATTTTCTTTCCGGAGAGAATTCACACTCAGTCCGCAGGATTGCAAAATTTATTACAAAAGCTGCCTACCTGAGAGATCTTTTTATCACACAAAATGGGGTCCCCTGTCATGGTGATGAGCTTATTTAAATGTTATGACTGAATTCTTATACTCATCATTTTATCTTTTTCGTTTTTCATGTATTTTACTTCTTATATTAAATTCACTATTTATTAAGTTTAAGTTTATATGTTTTAACTATTTTAGTAATTTTATATGGGTTGAGTCCATTTGTGTATGTAATTTCTGTATTTGTATTTTTGTATTATGTATTATATTTTTATTGTTAATATGGTCAGTTGACTAATCAATAAACAATGATGATGATGGTTATATAAAATAGATGGAAGAGTAGGCTTGAGTGGTGCAGCAGAGTGGTAAAGTTGAGGAGATAAAGTGAAAAACAAAAACAAAAAAATCAAAACTGACAACACTAGCAGATAAGTGGCGGACAGTGGTGAAAGAGGAAAAATGGCAGAGATGGCCTGAGAATAGAAGGAAAACAGAGAGGAGGTGATAGACAAAATTGAAAGGGGAAAAGAAAAAAGTAAGCTAGAATTTAAAAGGTTTAGAACCTACAATAAACTTTTATAACCACTCCCAAACTAATTGAGCAATAAAAACAATATTAAACACAATGCTCAAGAACTTTTCTCCTCTGTTTTGAACCGATGCACATGGAGGGTTGAAGGAGAGAGAGACTGAACTGAGAAGTAACAGGCATTATTAGAGAAGGACAAAATCTATTAACAGAGATTCCCACGTGTCGAGTTGTGAAAAACATGTAGGATTAGCCTCAAGCAGAGAGGTAAAGAATTATAAGAATAAGAGAAAGAAAAGAAGAGAGGAGATAACAACGATATTATTGGATAGGATATGTGTCTGAAGAAGAAAAGAGTTGTAAAGCTGGTTTTTATTTTGTTTTGTTTTTTCCCCTCTCCCTTTCTCACTGAATAGCAAATTGCAACATACTTGATTACTTGCAAATTAATAGTCAATTAATTGATTGATTTTTTTTTTTTTTTTTTTTTTTGGCTCCTTGTACTTAAATTTTGACTGTATTACATTATAGAGACTGCTATTTGTAGAAATTAACTGGAAAATTAATTGCTGGAATGGGGAATTGATTGAAATACTGACTGATATACTTAAAGAGTCTACTTTAATAATTTATTTGATAAAGGACTGACAAGATTAAAATATTGATGTAACATTTAATATTTATATAACTGTATAATATATTTGGGATCTATATTCAATCAATAGAAATATATCAACATTTATTAGGATAGATTAACTATTCAATTAATCAACTATTTAATTAATTAATTATAGCAAAAAGAAATTAATTGGTGGAGATATTTTAAATTTTAATTTAATTTTAAAATTTTAAAAGAAGAATTAATTAAATATTTGATTGTCAGCTATAAATTATTTTCTTATAGACTGAAATAAGATAGAAATTGTATTGAAGAATTTATTTCCAATTTTTGCTTAAATTTATTAATTACAGAAACATAGATAGAGATTGATCAACTATTAATGTTATTAACAAACTACAGTATCTTTAATTATTTGGAAACGTGTAAGTAATTTAAGCATTGCATATTGAGTTTTTTAAAAAATGGCTACAAGTCAAAAGAAACAAATGGAGCTACAACTTCTTTCACAAATACAAACACAAGAAAGAAGAGCTTCACTTGAAGTTAGAAGCCTTGCATTAATAAAGGTTCTAAAAGAAATTCAGAAACTTTGAGAAGATATGATGGAAGAATTAAAAGCAACAAGGACTGAAATTAAAACTGCAAGAACTGAAATTAAATCAGACCTCAAAAGGGAAGTTAAAAATTTAAATCAGAACTTTCAAAAGATGTCCCAAAACATTGAGATGTTTGATAAGAAGATAGAGACCTTGCAGGAAAGAACCCAGAAACTTGAAGCACAGTCAGAAAGGATGAAAAAAGAACAGTTGAAGGAAAAAGAAAGCTATATGAGATTTGAAATGAGACAGAGAAATAAATGTTTGAAATTGTGGGGTCTCCCAGAACAAGAAAATGAGAATTTATATGCAAGAGTTACAGAAATGCTCGCATTATTTATTGGTCGGAGAACAGGGAAATTTGAGCTTGAGCTTGATAAGATGTTTTGCATTGACTCTCCCATAGCAAAGAAGAAAAATTTCCCACATGACATAGTGGTATATTTCACAAGAGAGAAAATGAAAGATTTAATTCTTGAGCAAAGTTATAAAGAGAAATTGATAGTGAAAGACAATGAGATAAGTATTTTTAAAGATATTTTAAAGATATTGCTCTTCAAGTTATGAAACAAAGAAGAGAATATGTCTTTTTAACTAAAAACCTGCAGAAATGGAATATAAGATATAGTTGGGGATTTCCTGAAGGTGCATCTTTTTTCTTCAAAGATCAAAATTGTAAGATTTCTTCAATTCAACAAGCTGAAGAATTAGTGAGAGGGAATTTGAAGGACTACATTCAAGAACAAAATGAGGGAAAAAAGAAAGAATAACTAGGACAAAAGGAAAGGAAGGATCGAAAAGAGAGGAAGAAGAAAGCTTAAAAGATGATACTGATGAGGAACAGAGTCTGCTAGAAAAAGGATGAGGAAGAAATTCAGAAAAAAGTGAAGAAAGCCCAGTTGTGGACTAAGATTGTAAGACTCCCAGCACAAGAAAAACAGAACAAAACAACAACAACGACAACAATAATACAAGATGAAGATCATGGAATGATCTTCATGGAATAAATTCTCAATTCAAAAGAAGGCAAGTTTTCCACAAAGGCAAAGCTCAGATTATTTGTCTACAAGAAACGCACATAAAAGAAAACCAAGAGAAATTTTTAAAAAAATAGAAACTGGGCAAGTGCTTTACTTCATCATATGAGAAAAAGAAAAGAGGCATGGCAATATACGTGGACAAGAAGTTACCAGCAAAAGAAATATTAAAAGACAAAGAAGGAAGAATTCTGGAAGTGGAAATTGTTATAGAAGGAAGGAAGATCTTAATTGTGGGAGTTTACGTGCTGAATGAGAAAAAAGATGAATTCTACAAAAACTTGTTGGATTTGTTGTTGATGTCTGAATATGAAAATTTAATACTAACTGGCAATTGGAATGGCGTGATTAATACTGAACTGGATAAACAAGTAAATAAGAAGAACAAAAAGAAGACTCAGGGCAAATTACCAAAATCTTTTTTCGAATTGTGTGAAACTCTTATGTTATCCGATATGTGGAGAATCACACATCCAAGAGAAAAAGATTTCACCTATTTCTCTGACGTATACCACACATGGAGCAGGATTGATATGATCTGGATTTCAAGGCACCTATTAAAAGAGATTAAACAAGCAGAAATTCTACCTAAAATAATGTCTGATCATCACCCAACATCTTTAAAATTAAAAGAAACCAAAAAAGATTTTTGCTGGAGACTCAATGATGAAACAGTGAAAACAGCTAAAGAGACTTTGAAACAATTTTTTTCCAGAAAATATAAACGAAGAAACCAAGATGAATATTATTTGGGATGCTTCAAAAGCGGTCATAAGAGGTTTCTTTGTTCAACAACAATTTTGACAGAATAAAGCAAAAAAGGAAGATGATCAGAAATTGATACAGGAGCTGCAAAGAAAGGAAGAATATTTCAAAAGAAACCCACAAAAGATGGAACTTCAAACTGAAATTAAGATATTACAGAAAGAAACTGAACAATTTGCCTTGGAATACATTGAAAAGAAGTCGAAATATCTGAAACAACACCACTTTGAACAATCAAATAAAATAGGAAAATGGATGGCATATAAGTTAAAGAAAAAAAGAGGAAGAAATGTAATAGAAATCAAAGGTGGGAAAAAAATTGTTACAGATCAAGGAAAAATAAAACAGATATTTGAAAAATACTACTCCATGCTATGATTAAAGAAATAAAAGATCAAGGAAGACCTAAGACTTGGGGTGAATCTAATATTGTTCTTATCCCCAAGGAAGGATGAGATTTAAAAGATGTTCGAAATTACAGACCGATCAAGTTACTGAATACAGACTATAAGATTTATGCATCAATTCTGGCAAAAAGGTTGAAAAAAATTCTACAAGAAACCATTCATGAAGATCAGACTGGGTTTCTACCAGGAAGATGAAATATAACATATGAAATATAATGTAAGAGAAGTCTTGAACACCATTGAATATTTTGCTAAGAACTCTGGGAAAAAGCTGGCTACAGTATTTCTAGATGCTGAGTAATCTTTTGACAACATTTCGTGGGCTTTTTTGAAGAAAGTTATGGAAGAATTAAACATTGGAACTAACTTCAAGGACTGGATCGAAATAATTTATCATGATCAAACAGCTAATCTGATAATCAATGAAGAAAAATCAAAAGCCTTCTCCATAACAAAATGAGTACGTCAAGGATGTCCTCTTTCCCCACTAATCTTCATCATGGGATCAGAAATATTGAATAGAGCAATAAGGGAAGAATCACAGATTAAAGGAGTGAAACTGAAGAAAAAAGAATTGAAACTTAAAGCGTTCACAGACGATCTGGTTGTATTCCTGAAGGAACCCAAAGATTCAATTCAGAAATTGTTAGAAATTTAAATGATTTCAGACACATAGCAGGTTTTAAAATAAACAAAGAAAAAACTCTTATTATTGACCATGAATATGCAAAAAGAAGAAGAAGAAGAAGAAGAGGAAGAAGAGGAAGAAGAAGAAGAGGAAGAATTGAAAGAGATCTCAGGATTTCATATAAAAACCAAAGTTAAATATTTGGGAATAACAGTTACTAAGAAGAACCAAGAATTGTATATTAACAACTATCAGAAGATATGGATTCAGATTAAGAAAGATCTTCTCCAATGGAATAAACTCAATTTATCTTTATTAGGCAGAATAAATGCAATAAACATGTCCATCCTCCCAAAATTTACATTTCTGTTCCAGAACCTGCCAATAATTATGAATGACAAACCTTTTCAAGAATGGGAACGAGGATTATCTGAATTTATCTGGGTGGGTAAAAGACCCAGAAACAAAATGAAGACACTACAAGTTTCGAAAGAAAGAGGTGGCCTAGATGTACCTTCCCTAAGACTATATTATCAAGCATGCTGTCTAGATTGGATTGGAGATTGGATAACTTTGCAAAGATCTCCTATATTGGATTTAGAAGGCCAAGATAACCTATTTGGATAGCATGGTTACTTATGTTATGATAAATTAAAAGTAAATAAAGACTTCAATAATCATTGTATCCGGAATGCCCTTCAGAAAGTATGGTGGACAGTCCAACAAAAGTTTTACAGCAAGTTAGCAGTTTGGACTTGTCCTCAAGAGGTGTTTAAAACCAGTGAAACTAAAAAGGGCCTAGGACTATCTTATAGTGAATTATTAAAATGGGAAGACAACGTGTCAACAATGAAAAGCTTAGAGGAGCTAACTTCACAAGGACATGAATTTAATTGGTTCACTTTAAGGCAACTTAGGGAAAGGTTTAAAATGGACAATAACTTCAGAGGTTTCCAAAGGAACGAAAATGATTTAGATTGGCTATTGACAAGAAAACAAGAAAAAACAATATCAAAATTATACAAATTATTATTGGAAAGAGATATGGAACAAGAAATAATAAAAGAAAAAACAATCAAGTGGTTCCAGAATGTAGGTCATATTATTGAATTGGAGAAGTGGACCAAGGTATGGAAAAAGGACATTAAATTCACACCAAACTTGAACCTTCGAGAGAACTACTACAAATTTCTGCATAGATGGTACATGACACCTCATAAGTTGAAAAAAATAACTAAAACTGGAAGTGGATTATGTTGGAAGTGCGGAGATGTGCTTGGCTCTCATTACCATATGTGGTGGACGTGTAAGCATGCGAGAAACTTTTGGGGAAGAATCCATGACATAATTCAAAAGATCATTAAAGCATTTGAAATTTGAAATGAAACCCAATCTGTATGTACTAAATATAATAGACCCACAGAAAGAGCTGACTGAAAACAAAAAGATAGTTTTATATCTAACAACAGCCGCCAGATTCTGTTATCTGCATCATTGGAAAAAGAAAGAAGGACCCAGCTTAGAAGAATGGAAACTCAAGGTTTTGGAGATGAAGGAGAATGAAAAACTCACCAGCTTACTAAAAGAAAATACGCTCCAACAATTTGAGAGAGAATGGAAAGGAGTGACTGATTGGTTGAAGGATAGGATTTAATAGATGTAAAAGGACATGTTTCCTTGTTTAATAAGGCCCAGTAAAATATAAAGATGAAAATGAAAATGTTAGTTACAGAACCACAATAACGAGCAATGTGATGAAATTAATAGTATAAGATGTTACTTTAATATATTTAATATATTTAATTTTGAACTGAAAAAGAAAGTGAAAATCAAGGGATGAAGGAGATATTTAAGTAAACAGGTCATAATTGGGGAAAAGAGTATAATTATGGAATGGGGGGGATGGGAACATAAGTTGTAAAATCGAGAAACATATATGTATTTTACTTCTTTTTAGTTAATGTATTTTTTGCTTGTATAAATAAAATGTTAAAAAACAAACAAACAGAAAATGAAGCTCCAACATTGTAGTTATGACTGACAAGCCCCTCACCTCACCCTTTGCAGCCTGGCAGTGTCCTGACTGAAGCATTTCCAAAGTGTTGGAGATTGGGGTGCTTGGAAATGACATCCATAGCACACTCCTGGTTGTGTCAAGGACCGAGATTTCTGGTACTTTTTAATCCAGAGAGAAATTCAGCCACCCTAGACTATAGGATTCCCAACAAAAGACACACAGGAAACCAGATCTGGGTTTAAGCACAATTCATATAACATTTATTAAGACATGAACTACAAAATCACATTTGTATCAAGAGCTCTTGCACACACACATTCTCACGACATACTCACAAACAGTCCTTTCGCCGAACATTGATCAGGTGTCCTCGAAAGGGTGGATGACTCCTTGCCGATATCAGAGTCATAAAAAGGAGCTGAAAATCTTCCGCTCTTTATACCCAGGTTTCTCACTTCTTGAGGGAAAAAACATGTTTCGACGGTGGCCAGGGTTCCAGGACTTTCATTGTGTAAAGGCAATCAAGCAATTCAAAGAATAGTTCATATCATTTTGTACCTTACTAATAAAAGGTTGCTTGCAGAAGAAGTGGTCATATATCATGTTGTCAGGAAATGTACTATACATCAAACGCCTCAGTGGTTTTCAGCCATACAGGGTAGGGTCAGAAAAACATCAGCGCTTGCCCGTCTGAAGGCTTCAAGCTACACTCATGGGTCCGTGCAGCTCAGAAGTACGCTCTGTTCATGCCCAGTCCTTATTGTTTTGCAAACTTTCTTCTCCGGCCAAATCAGCATTCCTGGAATTCTCACGTCACAGCTCAAGGAACCCTCGCCCCACAGTTCCAAGTCCATCCCACAGTAATGCAATGCGCGTGGCCATTTTCTTTGGCTCAGGACTGTACTTTCAACCAGAACCCATTCGTTCATCACAGTTGTGGGGTGCCTTGAAAACAAACAGCTTGCAGGATCCTGCCACAACTGCTTTCTCCAAGGAAATCAGGAGTGCATTGTAGATGTAATTTTCCAGTGCCCCAATCTGTCAGGGTGCTGCCAGATGGTAGGTTTTTGGGGTCATGTTCTGTTATTTATGTCCATAAATCCCTAGCAATCACAATATCATAACTCCATCTCATGATATTGTAATATTCAACAGGATACTGTTAGCAGCTGTACACTCTCACACTTTGATATGGTTTAATTGGTGAATTATGATTTAATTGGCAACATATATTAATTGGCACTGATATAAGATGGATCCATATGTGACTGTAAGGCCTGGCTGGGCAGAGGGAAAACACTGACTGAACATGTGTGCTGCAAAGTAGGTCAGAGATCCCCTCTAGGTGTGGCAAGGTCATTGTCCAGAAATCACCAGGTAACTCCAGAGATAATAGGCTTAAACTAAGCTCTAATGACACTGCTGTCAGATAATAGTGATGAGAAGTTCCTGCCAAATCACTGATTATTTCAACTCTTCTTCCCATTGACCTGGCATTTGCCCACATACCTGTCCACCATAACAGAGCTATCATAACAGCCATTTACTTTTTGTCATCTAACACTAAGATCATTAACACAGTCTGGACCTCATTGTCTGCTCTGCAACCTCCATTGTTTGCTTGGCTGGAGACCCATTCACACCCATGTCCTCCAGGTAGGTATAAAATTGGGTATTAAACCCTCCAGTTTTGAGCAGTCAGATGCAGTATCTCATTTGCTGAATACCACATTGTCACTCTGACTCCTGAATGAGTACTGTCCTTATGTGGAAGTCTAAACCATATTGCTGTTTCTTTGCTGCTTTCTGTATTGGTAATTATCGCCCAGTCTCTGAAATTCCACTATCGATCTTTCCTACCTTTTCCTTTGGTTAGCCTTGTGCGAGTGTGTGAGTGTTTTCTGTGTGTCACTGAATTCCTCTAATAAAACACATTTTAGTTTATTTCTTGAATCTCTGGTTGTTTTTTCCCTACACAGGTTGCTGTAAATATTGGTGGAAGATTTTGTTAAGTTATCCCTCCCCCTACAGGCTTCCAGCTTTGAGCTAAATAATTCCCCACTGACATGTGGAGGTACTGGCATTGCAGCTGAACCCCTGAGTCACCCACATTTTTTGGGTAACAATATTATGCATTTTTAACACTTGGTAAGAAATATGTGTTGAGAAATTCATTCCAATATTGGTTTGAGGTATAAGGATTTGTCACTATGGATAAAAAGTGGCTGTAAGGTTTTAGAACATACGTAGCATAGCTGTCTTTCCATCCCTGTTCCAGTAGTTTAACTAATTAATCCAATATAACAAGAGTGCTAATTTTAAGTATGTTAATATTTCAAAGCATCCAATCAAATAAAGTTACTACAAAAGAGAGTCACTCAAATGATTGTAACAAACAATGTTTTATTCTGCAATTAAGGCAATTAAAACATTCATCTGGATCTTAAAGAAATGTGCAACTAGATGCCACATCCCCCCACCATAAAAAAAATCAACTCCTTATCCTTTTCATTTTGTCAGAACAATTGCTGGACCAGGGATTTTCAGTCACTCAGAGAGATGCAGTTTCTGATCTTCCTTGCTGGAATAAATGAACAATTTTGTTTAGAGAAAGTGGATAAAAGAATAAGTAAATTAAAAATGTGATTTTGGAGCTAATCTACATTAACATGTTCAGTGAGCCTTGAGGTATTTCCTTTGCCTCCAAGGAGACAAAAAAGCACCATTTGCTACTTTACAAAAAGGGCTACACAGAATTTAAATGTTGTGTTGGCTGTATTTGTTGCTGTAGCTCAGTCCCAAAGCATTCAGTGGTGATTCCTGGAACCACCAGCAGCGTTTTATTCCTACTAACAGTTAAAAAGAAAAAAGAAAGAAAAGAATTTGAGATATATCACAGCAAAATACAACACACACACACAAAACTTGTATGGTTCAGTACCTGTCAGTTATACTGTGTTCAGCCTCCTTCTTGCTAGATAGGAGGAGGGAGAAGAGATAATCTCTGAAAGTTTAAGATTTTTAGACATTGCTCCTTTAAAAAAAAGAAAGCATGCCTTTACAGGCTTCACAACACCCAGAGCAAATAGTGAGCAAAGGCACTGAAGAGTTCTGAATGAAGATTGGTCAAATAGCCTACAGTGTTGTAAGATCTGAACAATTATTGGACAGTTTCCCACAGTGACATACAACTTCCTTTATCCTCTCTCACTTTCTGCTGTCTTCTACAAAGACTGGGAGATTCCAAGTGGATATGTCATGAGGCACCAATCAGTAATAAACAAGGCTCTCTGTTGTGAAAGTTCTAATTTCTTTGCATTAATCTGAAAGAGCATGTCTATCCAGTTTTTACTCCTCTTTCTCTGTTATCCCCCTTTTCCCTTCTGCACTGTTCTACCTCTTAAATATGCCACTCAGCTAGCATCTTTTGCTTTGCCTTACCTTTCTCTCCATTGCATTCAGTCCGAATTTTGCTGGCAAGGCGAAATATATTCAGCCTGGGCAAACTCATCTGGTGGAGAAAGAAGGAAGGAAGGTCACAGAAGTATAAATAGGATGCTGCATAGATCCATTCAGATATTTAGGAAGGGAGGGATGACTTTAATTTTAGGAAAAACATTAAAATATCTTTGGACTGCAAAAACAAGATACTCAAAACTATCCATGGCTTTAGAGTCTTCAGGTTACCAGTGGAGCAGAAAAATATTTAATAATAATCCTCCTCTGGTGCCTTTAAAAGTAACTCTGCAGAGATCACCAGATGAAGTTTTCCAGAACCTACTGGGATCTGTAAACCAATTATGTAACAGTATGTTAAAGACACAGGCAATAAAAAAGCTGGCAAGCCTAAATAAAGTATAGGTGACCTCAGGGGACTACAAGGAATGGCACTTCCATATGTAAGGACTGTGAAAGATGTAATATAACAGCTAAATATGAGAATATGAATATGTTGAATATCAAATTGTCCTTCCTTCAGGTAGAAAATTGTAAGCACAATAATAATCATGGTTGGTCATATAGAGGAGCTATTGTGCAAGAGTGACCCAATCTGTTAGCCCTGAAAGGAAACTCTCCAACTCAACCCAAAATACAGAGACTTACACTAGCTTCTTCTTCCTCAAAGTGGGACTGGTTGTCATTAGAGTATTCTGTGGCCCTTTCTGCATGAGGCGAGGGAATCGCTCTGTGCCAATACCTACTGCTTCTTCTGGGGTCCGAAGCAACATGGGACTGTCCCTGAAGCCCCTCTGCAGGGCTCCTCCTTGGTCCAGGGCGAATCTGAGCAGTGCGAGGTCTGTAGATCCGCACTGCTCCAGCTTCCAAAACGGCGGCTTCTGGCTTCCAAAATGGCGGCTCCCGGTTGGTCGTGGGTCCTGACCAACCGCTGAAGCTTGCCATGCCTAAAGCCTGCCCTCCACAGATTGCAGGCTCGCATTGGTGCGAGCCTGCGAATCTGCACAAGGGAGCAGGAACACAATGGCATGTTCCAAGAAAATAAAGACCTGTTTTTTCCGATCTTTCAAAAACACGCTGGAGGACCACTTGGGGCAGACTAAGGTGCAGATCCCCGGTAAGTAGTCCACTCCTAGTCCGCTCCAAGGTGCAGACAACCTCCCTGTGAGGACGCGCTGCCCCGTTCTAATTGCCTGGTGTGGAAAGGGCCTGTGTATAATACTGTGTATTATTAAATGACTAGCAGATCTCCTACCTGTTTCATAATAATCATAGATTTTAACTTCAGCAGGTTTGATGTTGGACACAGGATGGGTTTGCTCTATAGCTAATGCAAAAGTAATTTCCTTTGCTGATACCTGAGGCATGAGAAGACAGAAGGTATTAGAGACAGTTTCTTTTGACATGTTTTGAAGCTGTTGCTTTACAATAAACCTATAATAAAAGCCCTTTTTCTCTCACTCTGGACTTACGTCTTCCAGGTAACAGAGGACGTGGTCATTCTTGGTTTCCACACGCATCATTTTGTTTTGCAGCTGCATGGGACAAAAAGGAAGAAGAAAGGCATTTTTGCTGAAAGGAACCATGACATTGGCCTATGATACTGAAGTGAGATTGCTTTTTGTTGTTGTTGTTCTTGTTGTTGTTCATGAAAGTTGAAATGATACCAGCACTGAAAAACTCTTCCTTGTGGGTTCTTCTACTTCCAAACAGAAATCTCTAATATTTCAATGGGAGGCCTCTCCAATGGCTTCCTATGCCAGTCTGGGAAAAAATGGCTTGCTCTTGGGTCTGCTGGGATGTAGCTACTACTCCGAGAGAAATGTGTGACCCTCCTACTGTTGCTACGGCACAGCTCCCACCAGCACTGGTCATTGGCCATGCTTTCTGGAGCTTAATGGAAGCAGGAATCCCACAACAACTGGAAGGCCACATGTTTCCTAGCCCTGTTCAAAACATTGAAATGGCTGTTGCATCTAGTATGTAGATGTTGGTTTTTGTTATTGTTTTGTTTTGTGCCTTCAAGTCATTTCTCACTTATGATGGCCCTAAGGTGAAGCTACCACAGGGTTTTCTGGAGCTGAGAGTGTGTGAAGTGCTCAAGGTCACCCACTGGGTTTCCATGGCTGAGTGGGGAATCAAACCCTGGTCTCCAGGGTTGTAGTCCAAAGCTCAAACCACTACACCACACTGGCTCGCCATGTGGATGTTACCACTTCAATATGGAAATAAGCAAACCAAAACTTTTCTAATCATGTGAACTTCTGCGCAAGTGAAATCACTTTTGGAATTCTAGCTTCTGATTTTGAGAGAAGCAGTCCTAGAATTAAATATGAGAACTGATTGCAGTTCAATACCCTTTCAGAAATACCATAAAATTGGCTGTGGGTAGCCTGGTAACATCTTCAAGTCATCCTAGTCTCCAGCTTCACATGCCCAGAGAACTCTAGAGCACTGAGGCAAGGCGTCTTTGTGTCTGTCTGGAAACAAGCCGCAGAGGGCTTCAACCCTTATTTCATGCTCTGCTTGCTGGCTTCCAAGAGACATCTGGTCAGAAAAATGGGATGCTGGGTAAGGTATGATTTTGACAGGGCTCTTCTGATTCCTGACTTTTGGCAAAAAAGAATCAATCCATTCCTCATCTTGCTAATTTTTCGCCTCCACAGTACAAAATGGAAAGGAAAGTGAGCATACACTCCTCTAGACTAATTCATTCATTTAGGTCTGAGTTTTTACCTCCCGGAGGGATGATTGGACAGGAACAAAACCAGACAGCATCTTCATATCAACAATTGCCATGTTGGATATGTTGCGCTCACCAGTGTAACTTGAAACAAAAACAAATAATTTTGTATTATGATTGAGCCTAGTTGAGAACAAGCTGCAAATACATTGTGAAGAACTTCTTAAAATGAAATAGTATGTAGTGTTCTACACAATTCATAACATCTGTGGATTCTAATACAATGTTAAGAAATCTATAATGAGTAAACTCAAATTCTGCCACAAGAAAAGATGCACCCTTTCATTTGTTGAAGCTATTTTTTAAAAAAAATGCACATTTGTTTATTTTACATAAATGATTTAGCGTTTTTCAGCATATCTCACTATTTATTCTTTTCATTAGGAGAAAGAAAAGACATTATATCAGGCAGTGGAAATGTTCCTTAGCCTCTTCCCTTTCTAATTACAAGATATCACAGAATTCACACATTCCCAAATGCCTCCTTGCATTCCTTAAGTGCTAGAGATTTCCTTTCATTCCTAAATGGAAGCTGGAGGTTTTTCTTAGCAAGTTTTGCACTTTTTGTGCTTCCGCAGAATCATTACATAGATCTACCATATGGCCAATCCTGATCTACACAGATCAGTAAGCAGGTTTATTGTTTGGACTTGATACCTCACATAGACAATTGGGTTAGCAGCAACATACAAAGAACTGCCTCTTTGTCATGTTGTCATATTGTATTCATTCCATGCCATGTGAATGAATGTAGAATATGCTGGATATGTATGCTGTGCATGCTATTGATGCATATTGATGTAACATAAGGTTTGTATGGACATAGTGTGTTATCAAATGGTTGATGTTGAACATTCTTTATTGTATTGTTTATTATCTGGAGTTGTAAATGAGCAGGAAACAAAATAAACAAAGCAAGGAATGGCTTTGTTTACTTAGGAGTGATAGCAATCCACAAGTGGTTTACTATGTATGGGTTTTAGATTACTAGGGTTAGGAATGCAGTTAACAATGGGTAGCATATCAAAGGGAATGGCCTGGGATCTCAGTCCAGCAAAGAGGGATCAAAGAAACTAATGCCGCAGGAGAAGAGTGGCTTAAAATGCCTGTATGATGTTAAGCAAGGTAATTAGAGGAAAGGTAATAAAGATGACACAGGGAATGCAAAAATACTTTGGGGATCAAAGCATGTGGAGTTTGTGCCTTGGGAAAAAGCTGGAAGTTTAGGAGAGGTCTAAACCTGGAGAATCTACCAATCAGCATCATGCACGAGTGATAGTGGGCTTCCCTATATAATCCAAAATGTGATGTTAATTATTTAGTGTAGCAACCATTGTAAACTTAGCATTCTGTGTCTCATTAACGGCAATGGAAAATCCCTGTGTGTTTTCTTGAGAGGAACAGAGTAGCGGCACACAACACTCTTATCAGTTTATTTTGCCATGCACAGTAGTGTTGCTAGCAGAGGACAGATGTTATTCAGTAGTTTGCTCCTGTTTCCTGACTCACGTTTCAAATCAGACATTACCTGGTTGTCACAAGAATATTAAATCTAGGCAGGAAGTTTCCTGTACAGGAAGCATTTCTTGTCTCCACTGCTAGATCAAACCCAGATGCCTGTGCAGGAAGGATGATGTTGTACCTCAAGGTTGTCTGAAAGAAGGGGGGGGGAAAATGCCCATATAGCATCAGTAGCTGTGGCATCACTGGTTGTGATGTTGTTTCTCTAATAAGTAACCAAGGTCATTTTTGAAGGACATTTACCTGTGTGTAGACACAGCCAGAGCCATTCACTTTCACACTGTAGTTTCCTTGAGCACTGGGCAGTGCAACTTGCTGCAGCAGGACACTGTTGCTTCTATCCACCAAGAACTGTTTCTTGAAAGATTCTCCAGCACTGATATCTACTGTGTTTTCAGCATCTTTTTCAAAAGTAAGAGTTCCATATTCAGACAAAGCTTGGAGAGCCACGGGAGTATCCTAGAGAATGCAGTAAAATTCTGTATTAGAAGACAATGTGTCCCATGCTCGCTCTCTCTCTCTCTCTCTCTCTCTCTCTCTCTCTATATATATATATGGGATATATTTGATTTTGCTTAGACAACAACTCTGAAAGCCGGGTAAGACTCAACAGGCTTCATCACTGAGCAGAGCAAAAACTAAGCCATGTTGACATTTTTAATTAACCTTTTTAAATTAACATTTTTAAATTAATTCCTTCGGTGTTTGGTTTAAAGGCAAAGCAATGCAAATCCAAAATGGAAACAATTGTTTACAAGGGCTTTTTCTGTCATAGAAATATACTGTCAATCCCTCTGTGGAACCTGAAATGGAGGTAGGAAGTAGGGTGAGATTTCAAGGTGTTTGGAAATCACAGTCTCCCTCTAGCTTTTACAGCTTTTATTAATATATGGCAAATCTTTATTTTGATTCAATATGCTTTCTAACGTCATAAGAATCAGAGGACTAATGCTCTTCAAAATGCATATATGTTCAGCAATGTGCATTCTTGAAAGCATTGAATTTTCCCAACATTTCCTATTCTAGGACATGAACAGACTAAAACATGAACAATCAATGCAATTAGTTCAAATTACAAGAAAAGACACTGCATCCAAACATTAGGAAGAATTTTGTTTCCATTGGAATAGATTGCCTTGAAGGGTGGTGCCTTTCCATCCTTGAAAGTTTTTGAATGGCTGTCTTTCAGGGGTTGTTACTGCAGTTTCTAGCCCGAGCTTGTGGGATATTAGATATCATTTGATATCAATAATTTGGCCTTCTTTACCCATTCCTCTCCATGTGCTTGCGAGGCCCCCGGACAAGCACGCACATAGGCGTGGCCAAAAATAGCTGAACCATTCAAATCCCCATCCAGGCAGGCCAGTCATCGCCGAATGCCGCTTTAGGAGACCTCAAGGCAAGTACCTTTTAAGATCACATTATGTATGCATGCTACTGACAAAAGATCCCCTGCCCTGAGCAGTTAGCTTGATGAGCAGACTATACAACTCTCAAGCACTCCGCATTTGCATACTGGCTACTCTATTGACAACTCTGTCATAATTCAATCATCTAAAGTACTGACCTTTTGGAGGCTTTGTCTCCAGCCCCAAACTCATTGTTATCCCCAAGAACGGACTAGCCTGTGGCCACATTTTCCCTTATAAGAACCCCTGACTTTGAGCGTCTAGTTGGATCGCTCTTGGCTTCCATCCCACCTTGCTGTTGCTTCGTCCAGCGAGCCTTCCTCTCAGCTCCTCGTGCTGAGAATCCTTACTTCCACGAACTCCGTCTTCAGACTACCCAGGCTTCAGGACAGGTGTAGTATTCCCCATACAAAACCTCCTCTTAAAACCCCTCTATCCAACTCCTACCTTTCTTTCAGTAGTTCTCCATGTGAGTGTGTTGCATGCACATGTTTGACTGTATATCAATAAAACAACTATTATTATTAACTTCTGCTTGATTACTGACTCAGCCTGACCCCGTAGACACTGAGTTCCAGATCTCGCTACATTGCCCTGCCTCTCGCATTGCTAACTAGTGCTCTAGCTAATTCCCATTCCCCATTATTTTGAGCACATTTAGGTGTCCCTCCCGGGACCCCCAGAAATTAGGGTAACAGAGTGATTCAGCAGTGGATTTCTAACTAGGAGGGAGATGGACTAATTGACACTTGTGGTCCCTTGCAGTTCTATGATTCCATGAAAGATAAATGATGGAATTCTTCCCATAGCATGTAGTTAATTCAAAAGTCACCTGAGTGGAGGAGAAGCCTCCATGAACGTTCTGCTGCATGACAATCCACCGTGCAATTTCTGAGGCAAAAGTCAGGTTCTCCTGGGAGAGGTTTGGTTGGTTAAGCCAAGCCAGCAGGATGTAACCGTTGATCTCAATCTCAGCGGATGGGGCACGAGGATAGAATGAAGGAATCTGTTCAGGTGCAGGCCTCTTCTCTCTTTGCCAATATACCAGACTCCCTGAGAATTCAGAAGAGAATATTAAGAACTAGGAAAAAAATTCCCTGGTGGCAATTGGGCATTTATCCATAGGTAGATGCTTTGCCTTTCATCCTGACCAGCCATCTCATATGTGCCCCACAGATTAAGCCTCTCCACTGAACCCATTTTTGAGCCTTCAGTAAACTACTGTGCTGTGATGCTTTTAATGATCATTTCACAGATAAAATCTCTTGCATAACAGCCCACTTTTTTGGAGCATTTTGGATGCCATTTTTGAAGCAGAAGTTGATACTGAGGTGTCCAGAGACTCTGTGAGTGGGATTATACTGGATCAGTTTCAATTGTGAGTACTGCTGATGTGGACAAGCTGCTGGGGCAAGTGAGTAAGGGAGACAACTTGCTTACTTGATCCCTGTCCATCTTGGCTGGTCGTCCAGGGAGGAGATGCAATTAGACTACAAGTATAGTATATTATTAATGCATCTCTCAGGGATGGGAACTATCCATGTTGTTTAAAAGAAGCAGTGGTTAGACCACTCCTGAAAAAGCCCTTCTTGCATGCCCTGGACCTTATTAATTATAGACCAGTTTCTAACCTTCCTTTTTTGGGCAAGCTGATCAAGAAGACAGTTGCTTTTGAGCTCCAGGTGATCCTGGATGACACACACTTTCTTGATGCATTTCAAACTGGCTTCAAAGCTGGATACAGAGTGGGATATATGCTTAGTGGATGACCTCCATCTTAGCACTGACAGGGGGAGTGAGTCTCTGTTGGTGCTTTTAGATATCCTTCTGGATATCTATCCTTCTGGAACACCTCGCAGGGTTGAGAATTGGAGGCACTGTGTTGCAGTGATTCTGGTCTTACATCTCAGGTAGGTTCCACATGGTGGTGCTTGGGGATAGCTGCTCCTCAAAAAAGGAGCTGTTATATGGCATGCCACAAGGTGCCATTCTGTCCATACTCCTTTTTAACATTTACATAGAACCATTGAGAGAGATCATCCAGAGGCATGAGGCAGTGTGCTATCAGTACACTGAAGACACCCAAATATATTTCTCCATACCTTCAAAAACAGCATCTGCTCAGAATAGTGTATCTCTTCTGAGTGAATGCTTGAAGGAGACAATGGGCTAAATTAAGAAAAACAAATTGAAACGGAATCCAGACAAGACAGAGGTGGTTATTATTAAGGGTCCTAATCTGAGGTTGGAGGTGTGTCAACTAGTTCTGGACAGGATCACACTCCCGCTGAAAGAATGTATTCACAGCTTGGGAGTGTTGCTGGATCCATCCCTCCAAATGTCGAATCAGATAGATGCAATGTTCAGGAGTGCTTATTATCAGCTTCGGCTGATACACCAACTGCGCCCCTTCCTAGAATTGGACAACCTAAAGATAATAGTGCATGCACTGGTAACCTCAATGTTGGACTTCTGCAATGCACTGTACATTGGGCTACCTTTGTACCAAGTTCGGAAACTCCAACTGATCCAAAATATGGCAGCCAGATTGATTACAGGTACAGCAAGGAGTGAGCATATCACACTGATATTAAAATTACTCTATTGGCTTCCAATTAGTTTCTGGGTAAAGTACAAAGTGTTGGTTATTGCCCCTAAAGCCCTACATGGTTTGAGTCCAAGTTACCTGCAGGATCCCTTCCTCCCATACTATCCGCCCCATACACTCAGGTCCTTTGGCAGCCATTTATCTAAACCGGTCAAGAATAGATGGGCAACAGTCACCCAGAGGACCTTCTTATTGGCTGCCCCTAGACTGTGGAATGACCTGCTGGAAGAGATTCACCAACAAAATATGTTGTCCAAATTCAAAAAAGTGCTAAAGACCTATCTCTTCTGGTAGGCCTTCTCAGTCTATTATTAATAATCATATATCTTAATTATGGTTATGTTGGCATTCCTCGTGAAATGAATTGTAATGATGATTGCTTAAATAAATATGTTAGTCTTTACAATACTGTTTGCCACAAGCATATTGTAGAGATCATATGTGGGCAGTAGATGTCTGTAGAGAATGTAGATCCTTGGGAGGTTATTAGGTACTGCTAAGTAATGCCCTACTGCTTATGAAACTATGTAACTGTGAAACTATGAAAATATGTACTTTGTCAGTCCTGCTATTTGGTGAGCAGGGCTAGTTAGTAGTTGCTGTTATTCATGTTTAGAAGGGTTACTGTATGTCTTGCTTGATTAAATATATATATCATTGTTACTGCCCTGGCTAGCCTGAGCTTTGGGGATATAAAAGATATCTTTTGATATCACTAATTCGGCTTCACATATCCCTTCCACGTGCTTGCGAGGCCCCCGGACAAGCACGCATACAGGTTCGGCCGATAATCACTGTAATATTCCTAGACAATACAGGCAGGCCAGAAAACAGCCGACTTGCCGCTTTAGGAGACCTCAAGGCAAGTACCTCCATTAGGTATGTAAGAAACTCTCAAAAGATCCTCTGCCTCGCGCTGGCAGCTTGATGATCGAGCTATACAACACTCAAGAACTTCGCGTTTGCATACCGGCTACTCTATTGATAAATTTGGCTCTAATTCAATCATTCAAATTCTGACCTTTTGGAGGTTTTGTCTCCAACTCCAAATCTATTGTTTTCCCACAGTCCAGCCTAGCCTGATGTCACAATTCTCCTTATAAAAACCCCTGACTTTGAGCGCTTCCTTGGATCGCTCCCGTATTCCAGACCGCCTTGCTGCCGCTTCGCTTGGCGAGCTTCCCCTCAGCTCCACGTGCTGAGATACATCGAACCCCAGCTTCGCTCTCCATTTTCTTCTGGACTTCAGGACAGGTTTCATATCACCCGAACCAGTTATCCCTCTGAAAATCCCGCTATCTTACTCACACCTTTATTTTCCTCAGTTATCTGTGCGCGTGTGTTGCTTACATTGTGTGCCTGTATTTAATAAAGATCATTCATTATTTTCCAAGAAGTCTGCTTCTTGGCTTGGCCTGACCCGGTAAACACTGGGTTGCAAGATCCTGCTAAGTTGCCCTGCATCTCGTTTTGCCAACTTGTGCTCTGAAATAATTTCCCCAACTTATAGCAATTTGGTGTCCCTCCCGGGACCCCCAGAAAACACGGTAACATCATAGCACATGTGTGATGATTTTGGAGAAAGTAGCTATAAATAATTACTTTTCTCTTATTGCCATAGCCACTGCTATATATGGAGCAGGCATGATAGTAATTGCTCCTAATCTTGTTTAATGGGGATAGCATATACCTCAATATCTGGGAAACTGAAAGTTAATAAACAGAGCAGTTCCTTGGAGGTGTTAGATGGGGCCTAATGCCCAAATCAGCCTCTGAAGGTTGTTTTATGATCTAGTTCAAACCAAGGATGGCTGAGGGAGAGTTGGATAGAGATTGGAATCAAAGAGGAACACGAGGATGGGCTGAGAGAATTAGCATCAGCCAGACAGAAAGTAAGGGAAATAACAGAGAGCAAAGGGGGGCACAGGCTGTTGGGTTTGGATAATGTCAGAGACCTGTTGAATTAATGAGACATGTAAATTCAACCAATAATGTAAGACAAGCTGAATAATAATTGCTTGGTTGTATTATTATTATTGTTGTTGTTGTTGTTGTTGTTGTTGTTCTTGTTCTTGTTCTTGTTGTTGTTGAAAAATATTGTACCATACAATCTGGTGAAGACTTCTGGAAAATTCAAAAGCTCACCATCTCCTGTGATGCTATGTTCAGTTTAAAACAAATTCATTTCCCAATCCCCCTCCTTTTTAACAGATGGATGACATGTCTATTTACTTCTATTTATTTTGAATTTCCCTGAAAGGCATCTTCTGATTTACTGAGATATATCAGTTCAGCATGGTATCCAAGTACTTTCCCTCTTCTAATAGAAGACTTCCAGAAATCCAACATCTTCCCTGCTGTACCTATGCTGCCTCAGAAACTGCTGTTCAGGGAATTCCAACCTTCTGGAACAGAAGGTTCTACACCTCAGACTACACTGTCACTCTACTGTTTTCTACCATTTACAAACTGTATGTAAATGTTTTCTCTGCTCATGCAAGGACTGAAATTGTGGTGGAGCAGGGGTGAGCACAAAGCTCTGCCTACTCCCACCCCCAGTTTCTCTTTGTGCCTAGCTTCTCCTTGACTGAACAAACCCAGAAGTTCTCACATGGAGGAACACTGCAATAAAACAGCTTTGAGTCACAGTGAAACTGGTTCACTCCTTAGCTAGGTTTTCGTTTAGTTTTATTTTTGACTGTGGACTGTTTCAATTGTCCACAGGATTTTCACTGGTTTTTATGAGACAGTATGCCTAGAAGGTGTCCAGCTGGCATTTATGTTTCAACAGTTCCTTTCCCATCTCTGGGGTAGGTGAAGCTGAAGTTGTATATCAGTTTTAGGTTCTCCATCAGTTCATCTTCAGATATGACTGGGAAGACCTTGAATTATTTGTTTCTACTCTGACCCTGGGCTTCAAGCCACAATAGGCCAAGTCTTAGTTGGGTCTGAAACTGGTGATGACTTGGCATGGGCTATCTCAGCCCAGGCAGTTGTTATACCTACACAGGTAGCACTGGGGAGTTAAAACATTAGTTGGTTGCAGATCCTTTCAGTTGTCAACAAAGTTATGGCCTTCATTTAAAATCCTGTGGTTTTCGTTTGTTTGTTTGTTCCTGGGTCCAAAAGCAAAATACTCACCAGTTCTAGTAGCAGATTTCATCAAGATATCGAAGATATGTTTCAGTTTTTCCACATCACCAGCCAAGCTGTAGGTATAGGCCAAGAGAGCACTGACATAGATGTTTTCAAAATCCCTGTCAGAAAGAGCAGCCAAGCAGGAGAGACCAGTTCGCACCACAGGATCCTATGGTTTAAGATGTTACATAGATACTAGATAAAGACATTTTATCTTTACCAACTGACTAACTTAACTAATGGATACTAACATCACTTGGATACTGGCATACAAAGTAAATACCAAATTTCATATCACAATTCCTAGAAACCTCTGAAAACTGTTAATTGTACTTTCCTCTCTCAGTATAGGGAGTTGCTGCAAGGCAAAACTATTAAGCTGCTACACAGATTGAGACTATCTGGTTTCAAAAAAAAGATATCTAGACATCTGTCCATAAAAATGTGGACAAGAAACAGAGGCTTAAGTGGTTAAATTGGATATCTAAAATTCTGAATTTTAGTACATAGCCCAAGTCTCATTAATGGTGAGAGGAGGAGGTCAGTTCCCAAACACAGGAGGTTGACATTTGGAGGAATGTGACACATAGAAGTAGACAGACCAGAGATCTTTCTGTGAGTTTGGAGCTGCAGAACTGATTGGAAGTTCTCTCCTTTATCAGTGAGGGTGAGAAACAGGAACAAGAGCAATGGTGTCAGGCCTCAGAGAATGTGTAGGTGATCTTGGAGGTTTCATCATATAGATTGACCTCTGCCAATCTGTAGTGGTAGTAGGGATCTCCCTGCTGAGGGGAATAAAAGCAGTGGTTTGTGGGTCTGATAGGAAGTTTTGAGATGTGTGCTGTCTCTTGGGGCAAAAATCCATGATGTAATGGAGTGGTTGACAAAACTCATCAAGCTCACTGACTGTTACCCCTTCCTTTTGGTTCATGTGGGAACCAATGATACTGAAAAGTGCAACATTCAGGGGATCATAAGGGATTACATGGCTCTGGGTAGGAATTTGAAAGACACTGATACAATAAATCTCTCCTTTAAGCTGAAGGACATGGCCCAAGAACAGAGAGAAAAACAGCGGAGGTGAACAACTGGCTCTGCAGATGGTGCCGCCAGGAACAGTTTAACTGTTTAACTGTTAATTACATTACAAGGGATGCAATGTAATGTCAATTACATTGCAAGGGATGGGTTGCAGCTCAAAGCAGAAATGCTTTTGCTAAGAGTCTCACAGAAGAGCTTCAAACTGAGTTATGGCGAGGAGGGAGAGAGTACTCTTGAGGGCAGGAGTTTATCAAGTGCTAGAGATAATAGCTTGCATCTTAGAGGGAGAATGGGGTGAATAGTAGAAGAATCCAGCAGGGGGAGGGAAAAAAACCCTTAAATAAGCAGCTGGTTGAATGACCCATGATCTCAGATGTCTCCACACTAACACACAGAGCACTGGAGATAAACATGATGGATTTGAACTCGTAGTACAGCAAAGCAAATATTATGTAATAGGCATCACTGATGTATGGTGAGATAAGTATCATGATTGGAAAGTAGCAATAATGGGGTATAACCTATTTCAGGGAAAGGAGGGGAGTAACACTGTATGTCAAAGACATTTATAGCAGTGAAGAGACCCATGACTTAAATCCTGGAAGCCAGTTTGAGAGCATCTGGGTAAAAATTAAGGGGGGGAGAAACAGTGATATCCTTGTGGTGGTCTACTACAGAACCCCAAGCCAGGCTGAGGACTTAGATGATGCCTTCCTGGAATAGATGGCAAAACATTCTGAAAGGAGAGATGTAGTAGTGATAAGAAATTTCAACTGTCCTGATATTTGTTGGAAGTCAAACTCTGCCAATAATGTAAGGTCCAACAAATTCCTCACTTGCATTGTAGACAAGTTCATTGTCCAGAAGGTGAAAGAGGCAATAAAGGGTTCAGCTATTTTAGATCTGATCCTAACCGACAATGATGATGTGATTAATGGGGTGGAAGTGGTGGGATCCTAAGGTAAGAATGACCATGTTCTCCAGGGGTTTGTTATACAGCAGAAAGGGGAAGTCAAGTGTTGTCAGACGTGCATTCTAGACTTTAAGAAAGCTGATTTCAGCAAACATAGGGAGATACTGTGAGTGATCCCATGCTTAGGTATTCTAAAAGTGAAAGGAGTTCATGATGAATGGGAGTTGCTTAAAAGTGAAATATTGAAGGTACAATTTCAAAAAAATTCTAGTGAGGAAAAAAAATGGGAAGTGTCTAAAGAATCCAGGATGGATGTCTAGAGAACTTTTGACTGAGCTAAGATTTTAAAGCATGCTTGTCCAACCTGTGGCTTGTGAGCTGCATGTGACCCAGGATGGCTTTGAATGCAGCCCAACACAAATTTGTAAACTTTCTTAAAACATTACAAGATTTTTTTGTGATTTTTTTTTTTTTTTTGGTAAGTCAATTGCGTGGTTCTCAAGTACGAACTTTGTAGACAACAATAGAACAGAATGGAATAATCAGAATATGTTACGTCCACAAATATCAGAGTATTATCTGTAATTTGCATTATAATTACAGCCAGAAGAAAGAAAAAACGTTTAAAATTAACTAATAAAATAAAGAGCGCGAGGACTCTGTTGCAATGTCATGTAAAATGAATTTTGTGACAAAGAATACAAGTGTCTATTCTGTACTAGGCATAGTGCTGCCATGCGCCGTATACTCTCACTATTTGTATGCATGGCTTCAGTTTTATGATGGTGCGCAGCGTCCAGCATGTTATCTTCCAAGCGCAGACAGTCAAATTGACACCATCAGATGTTATGTGTACTTGTGGCAACTTGGTGAGTAAAACACAGTGATTATCGATAATATTTCAACCTACCTTTGTAAGCAATAGGCATTTAATATCATTTAGAAGACATGTAAGTATTATTACTTATATAAGTACCTTGCTATCTATTTGCCTGTCTATTAATTTTCATAATAAAAGTAAATACAGTAGCTTATCTCTTATTTTTTTTAATTCCAGCATGGTTTCCACAATATCTCAAAAGAAAACAGAACCCCCTCCAAAAAAAGAAAAACTATGGATGAAGTAAGATTGCTCAACGAAAATTGGACAGATGACTACTTTTCTGTCAAGGCAAATAGTAAGGCACTCTGCTTAATTTGCAGGGAATTTGTGCCAGTTTTCAAAGACTGTAATTTGAAAAGGCATTATATGCAAAAACATGCTGCCAAATTTGGTGCGTATCAAGAAATGTGTCGTAAGGACAAAATGGTGGAACTGAAAAAAATCTATCTTCAACATTTTTTAAAAAAAATTACAACTTAAACGGACTCTATTGAAAAGCTAGTTATGTGGTAGCAAATTTAATAGCAAAATAATCAAAACCATTTACTGATGGTGAGTTTATTAAGCAATGTATGGAAGGCATGGCAGATATAATTTGCTCTCATAAAAAGGGGGATACTTCTAAAATCAGTTTGCCTAACCAGACTATAGCCAGGCAAACTGAAGAACCTGGAAAATCTGTTGAAAGAGGTTTGGAGAGTAAAGCTGCTAATGTTAAATTTTGTGCTTTGGTGACGGATGAAAGTACTGATGCTACAGATACGGCACAACTTGCAGTTTTTATTAGAGGTATTGATGAAGAATATAATTTCATTGAAGAAATGGCTTCTTTAGTGCCATTAAAAGACATAACTAAATCAAGAGATCTATACAAAGCAGTAAAAAATATGTTCAAGCGATTTTCTTTGTCCATTGTGAACATATCTGGCATAGTTACTGATGGTGCCCTGGTGATGGTAGGTAAAAGAGAGGGACTTGAAAAATTAATAGAAGACATTTCTATTTCTATCAATTTCCACCTGAAACTCAAGTTTGATGAAGTATCATTCCATAGTACATCAAGAAAATGTGTGTGCAAAAGCTTTAAAAATGGATAATGTCATGCAAATTGTCATCAAGACTATGAATTTCATAAGGGCCAAGTGACTGAATCATTGCCAATTCTTAGAATTCTTTAAAAGTATGGATGCTGACTATGGCACATTTTTTGGAAGTAAGATGCCTAAGTCAAGGCAAAATGTTCAAAAGATTTGATGATTTGAAATCAAGTTGTTTATGGTATCAAAAACAAAATTTGTACCAGAACTTGACAATGAAAACTGGCTTACAGATTTAGCATTTTTGGTGGATTTGACCACTCATTTAAATGAGTTAAACATGTATCTTCAATATGAAAACCAACTTATCAATACAATTTGTCAAACCATAACAGCATTGCAAATGAAACTGAAATTATGGTAAGCTCAAATTAAGGCAAACAATTTTATGCATTTTGATACGTTGGCTAAACACGGTCCTGCGAACAGGAAAAAATATGCAGCCTTGCTTTTCTATTTGATACAGGAATTTGAAAACAAGTTTCAAGATTTCCAGAAAAATAATCAATATTTTGATATATTTTCAGTCAACATGAATGTGTTACCTACCAGTTTTCAAATAGAATGCATAGAGCTGCAATCTGACATTAAGCTTAAAGAAAAAATTGATCATGTCTCTTTACTGGCCTTTTATAAGACCTGTCTTCCCAGAAACAAATATCCTTCACTTGACAATCATGCCTTATTCATGTCATTGCTTTGCGGCAGCACCTACATTTGTGAGCAACTATTTCCAAGGATGAAACACACAAAAAGTAAAATTAGAACCAAAATATCTGATGAGCACCTTGAGAACTCACTAGGAATTGCAGCTACTTCCATTGAACCAGATAGTGATGCATTAGTGTGTTACTGCCCTCGCTAGCCCGAGCTTGGGGGATATATAAAGATATCTCTTGATATCAATAATTCGACTTCACATACCCATTCCCCTCCACGTGCTTGCGAGGCCCCCGGACAAGCACGCATACAGGCTCGGCCAATAATCGCCGTAATATTCCAAAACAATACAGGCGGGCCAGAAACAGCTGACTCGCAGCTTTAGGAGACCTCAAAGGCAAGTACCTTCATTAAGTATGTACGCAACTTGCAAAAGATCCTCTGCCCCGCCCTGGCAGCTTGATGATCTGACTATACACCGCCCAAGTACTCCACGCTTGCATACTGGCTACCCTATTGACAATTTGGCTATAACTCAATCATTCAAATTCTGACCTTTCGGAGGCTTTGTCTCCAGCCCCAAATCCATTGTTTTCCCCAAGTCCAACCTAGCCTGCGGTCACAATTCTCCTTATAAAAACCCTTGACTTTGAACACTTCCTCGGATCGCTCTTGGCTTCCATCCCGCCTTGCTGTCGCTTTGTCCAGCGAGCCTTCCCCTCAGCCCCACGTGCTGAGATCCACGCTCCTCAGCTTCTCTGCTTCTAACCGGGTTTCAGGACAGGTGAAGTATCACCCAAACCAACAACTCCTCTAAAAATCCCTCTATCCCACTCCAACCTTTATTTCTTTAGTTATCTTGTGTGAGTGTGCCGCCTACACTGTTTGATTGTGTTTTTAATAAAACATCATTTATTGTTTAAACTTCTGTATGCTCCTTGACTCGGCCTGACCCTGTAGACATAGGGTTCAAGATCTCGCTCTGCTACCCTGCCTCTCGTATTGCTAGGCAGTGCTCTTGACTAATTTCCCCAACTTGTATAATTTTAAGAGCAATTTCTCAACAACAATGTCAAATATCCCACTAGTTTTATGTTGCCCTCTTTTCTTTTACTTTTGTAATAAAAAATATATATATAAAAAAGTTTTATTACTTAGATATGTACATTTTCTGTATGAGTGATTGCAAACTTGGGACCTACTCGATGATTTTAAAAGACCCTCCAAATGAAGCAGTGCATAACTAGGGACTTTTTTGCTTATCTGTGGTGGCAGATATCACGAAAATTATGCATAGACCTTTTCTTTTCTTTTCTTTTTTTAAGCTCATCAGCTGTCGTTGGTGTTAATGTATTTTATGTGTGGCCCAAGACAATTCTTCTTCTTCCAATGTGGCCCAGGGAAGCCAAAAGGTTGGACACCCTGTTTTAAAGGGACAAGAAATGAAAAAAAGGGGAAATCACCAAAGAAGAATTCAAACAAATAGTCAGCACATGTAGGGAAAAACTCGGAACAGCAAAAGTGCAGAATGAACTCAAGCTTGCTAGAGAGTTTAGAAACAATAAAAAGAGGTTTTTGGTTATGTCTGTAGCAAAAGGCAAAACAAGGAAATAGTAGGGCCACTGCATGGAGAAGATGGCAAAATGCTAACAAGGGACACAGAAAAGGTAGAACTACCCAACATCTTCTTTGTCTTGGGCTTTTCTCAAAAGGAAAATAGTCCTTGACCTAGGGAAAATGGAGCAGATAATGTGGTAGGGGAAATGCAGCATGGTATAGGTAAAGAGGTAGTACAGGTAAACCTGGCTATCCCAATTGAATTGTAGTCTCCAGGGCTAGGTTAACTATGTTCAAGGGTATTAAAAGAACTGGAAGAAGTAATCTCAGAACTACTGGCAATTTTTGAGAATCCTGGAGGACAGGAGAGGTCCCTGGAGACAGGAAGAGAGCAAATGATGTCCTCATCTTCTAAAAGGGGGAAAAAGAGAACCCAAGCAATTACTGTCCAGTCAGCCTGATACCAATACGAGGAAAGAATCTAGAAAAGATCACTGAACAGTCTGTAAGCATTCAGAAAGGAATGATGAGGTCATTAGAAGGCAACATGAGCTTCTCAAAGACAAGTCATGCCAGAGTAATCTTCTCTCTCTCTCTCTCTCCTTTTCCCACTCTTTTGATAGTTACAAGCTTGGTAGATGAAGGGAATGCTGTGGATATAGCATATCTTGATTTCAGTAAGGCCTCTGATAAGGTCCCTCATGATATTCTTGCAAACAAGGTAGTAAAATGTGGGTTAGTCAATGCTACTGTTTGGTGGATTTGTAATTGGTTAACTGACCAAACCCAAAGGGTGCTCATGACTCGCTCGTCTTCATCTTGGAGAGAAGTGACTAGTGAGGTGCCAGAGGGTTCTGTCCTGGACCCAGTGCTACTCAACATCTTTATCAATGACTTGGATGATGGAATAGAGGGCATGCTCATCAAATTTGCAGATGACACCAAATTAGGAGAGGTAGCTAACACCCCAGAGTACAGGATAAGAATTTACACTGACATTGACAGATTAGAGAGCTGGGCCAAAACTAACTAAATGAATTTCAAGAGTGGAAAGCGTAAGGTGCTACACTTGAGCTGAGAAATGAAATGCACAGATATAAGATGGGTGACACTTGACTTGATGCCCGTACATGTGCAAAGGATCTAGGAGTCTTAGTAGACCACAAGCTGAACATGAGTCAGCAGTGTGATGTGGCAGCTAAAAAAGCCAATGAGATTATGAGTATCAATAGGAGTATAGTTTCTATTCTGCTTTTGTCAGACCTCCCCTGGAATGCTGTGTCCTGTTCTGGGCACCACAATTCAAGGAAGGATATTGTTAAGCTGGAGGATGTCCAGAGAAGGGTGACCTGCAAACCATGCCCTATGAGAAGCGGCATAGGGAGCTGGGTATGTTTAGCCTAGAGAAGATAAGATTAAGAGGTGGCATGATAAGTATGTTAAAATATTTGAAGGAATGTCATATGGAAGGTGGAGCAAGCTTGTTTTCGGCTGCTCCAGAGACTAGGTCATGGAACAATGGGTTCAAGCTATAGGAAAAGAGGTGCCATCTAAATATTAGGAAGACCTTTCTGACAGTAAGAGCAGTTCAACAATGGAATATGCTGCCTTCTAGTGTGGTGGAGTCTCCTTCTTTGGAGGTTTTTTGAAAACAGAGGCTGGATGGCCATCTGTTGGGAATGCTTTGATTGTGTATTCATGCATAGCAGGGGGTTGGATTCAATAGCCCTTGTGGTCTCTTTCAATTCTATGGTTCTGTGAGTCTATGAAAAATCAGAAGATACGAAAAAAGAAGGAAAGATCAGAATTGGGGAGAAGTGCGAGATAACTGGAATGGACACGTACGAACTAAATACCTCACAAGCAGTTTGGGGGACATAGCAATACTTGTTTCAAGAAGATATGACTATTGTTAAGTCTCTGGATCAGATTAAAATCTATCCTGTAAAAGAATTTCCAGATTAATTTCTTCTACCCTTGCTAGGCTGCCCCTTCCCATTCAATCCAGTTTTCCTGGCTGGGCTGGCACGGCCACTTATCCTAGCCCTAGAGAAAAAGGAAGCAGGGGTGTCTTCCTGCTGCTTGAAAACTGGAACCCTGGCATGCTGTACAGCTGCACATTAAGACAAAGTGCTGGTTCCCCTTGGGAAAAATGAGGTTTTTCCAACTGCAACTGCCAATTTCCTTGGGATTCCAAGCAAATTGACCATCTCCATATGAAACTGAATATGGAAGTCCATTCACAGCTTGGACTTTGGTGGGGAATGTCTAGTAGGAGTTTAGAACATCTTTGTGGACTGTAAATCTGCACATGTTGCAGATGTTGTCATATACTGGTATATAGACCATGGCCACATCAATTGACAAAACCATTCTTGTCACCACTTGCTCAGGATAGCTTTGCAATGGAATGTAATAGATGATGCCTTTTGTTCATTACAAATATCTAAGAATAGCACAGGGTACACGCAAAATCCTGGTATTACACATTGTTGTAGATAATTCAGAGAACATGTGTACTTCACTGAGATAGATCTCATTATTTCTCACTGGAGTTGGTGAGTGTGATCCAAAACTGGCTTAATGCCCAAATTAAGGGCATTAAGGACTAAGGTATAACTCAGAAAGAGAGATTTAGGAATCTCCAGTGCAAGTACAGAACTGGTGAAAGATTTCAGAAAATTTGCTTGGGAGATGTCCATGAAAACTATCATAACAATAAATCCGTACCGTCTGGGGAAGTCTGTTTTCCATTAGTGACATCGTGACGTAAGCTGTCATTATAATTCTGTCATCTGTTCCATCCTGTTTGCAAAGAAGGAAAAAATAGTTCAAACAGAGGTGCAAATAAGAACACATACTCCCCACTCCAAATAGTGTCGGGGGATTTTTTTTATCTATTTATTTTTGTTTGTTTCTCTCAAATTTCAAAGTAGAAGTAAAAATATATCATAGGCAAAAAGTCTGAATTCTTGGATTTCATTTTAGGTGGAGTTCAATGACAGCATCTTACTCATTGAAAAAAAATTTTTTTTTTAGCATGCTTTTTATTTATCCTGTGTTTGGCTGTTAAATAAGAATAAAGAAATAAATTATAAATATTATGCATATTATATATGGCTGTTAAATCATAGTAAAGAATAAAAAAAGAATAATCAGACTGTTATTCTGTCCACAACTTTCCTTCCTCAGCTTCCATGTGTAGAAACAATCCAGCTTCCAAGTACAGCACTGAGTAGTGTAGATAGTACTAGGGTCCTTTTTCTAATGCTAAGGGGGAAAAGATTGCCAGTGTGAAGGTGTGACCAATCACAGTTGACCAGAGAGTGGATAATAAATATTCTTTTGGAATATTTATTTTGAAAACAAACAAAGCATAGAGGGCTAGCTGGGTCTGATCTCCCTACTTCACACTTATGTCTCAGTTCCAACTTCCTTGCTCAAAAGCTACTGTTTCAGATCAGAAAGTAAGGTTATTCCCATTGCAATTATTTTCAGTATTGTGTATAAATGTAGGCACATGCACACATACACTCTTCACTGTTCCTTTATATCCTGCTGCTGATAAAGAAGGATAAGGCATTATAATTTACAAGGGTAAATCCAAATGGGATGGAAGTTACAATATCTGTGCCTGATAGTATACAGGTGTTCCTGCATTTAATTTTTTAGTTCACATGACACATGCAACTGTTGGTAACTACCAGCTACTATTCCTATGGTAATGTTCCATCAGCAGCACTTTCTCCTTGGTGTGCTAAAAAGCACAATTTAAATGTGAGGAGATCTCTTCTTTGGAGCATACAGTTTGCCAACTGACTCGTTCTGTTCCCCTACCATATTAGTGACATTCTGCCTTACTAGTGAAATCCTGCCTCCCTTAATTCCTCTGGCCCCAGTTTCTGGTCAACATGAACTCAGGCAGGCTTCCATGCCATGGGAGCTGTCACGGGGGAAGCAGCAGAACCTCCCGGTTTTTCCTACCATAATCCCTTTGCTTGCTCACTGTCCCACAATGTTTTGATTAGGCTTTTGGCTGTTCTTTAGTTAAACTGGCATATACATAGATTAAGATCCCTCTCAGAGGGACTTACTTCTGAGAAGACACTTCTATCAAAAGTGAGATTGAAATTCTAACTCCTTTATACATCAATCTCAGTCCCTCTAAAAGAAGTGTAGTTACATCTGAGTAGATACTCTCAGCAAATGAAGACTGACATTGAAATCCTTTATATACCCTATCTGCTGGTGTAGAAGACTCTTTTTTTTTCCCCAAAAAAATGCTGTTTGAAAATGGAGTGCGTCTTATACTCTGGTGTGGTGCATCTTATACACCGGTGCGTCTTATACGCTGACAAATATGGTATCTATCTGGGAGTAAGTCTCACTTCAGTCATTGTGGCTTACTTCTGAGCAAACCTATATTGCATTGCATTGTATAAAATTTATCATCCTAGAAGTCATTGTAAAATAAACACTTAGAAGTTAAACTAAGTCTTTTTTTTTCCTAAAGAAGAACTTTCCATCAGGCTGCACATTTTGGAGGTCCTACAATTTGGGTGGAAGGGGCAGATATATCCCAAGGGTCATCATACATTCATTCATTCATACATACATCATTGTACATCATACATCATCATACATACATCATCATTCATGCTCTTAAACATTCCTGCTTTGAAATAATTGATACAAACTGAATGAACATTAGAGATTAGATTAGAGACCAGAAAAGAGAATCTTTCTCAGAAATAATATGAATAGCTATATCAATTTAACAGGAAACAGAATTTTTTTAAAAAAAACCCTAAAGCATTTACAACTACAAGAAGTATCTATCTCTGTGTAGTGCACCCAAACACAAACCAGAATTTTCCAGGAGTCAGAGGCAAAGGAAATAAGTATAGAGTGCAGAGAATTTCTACCATACCTTTAAGGCATTGTTGTAAATTTTCCCTTGTGGCTGGAAACAGCCATCTGCATCCTGTTTGCTTGCAATCCAGATGAGTGCTTGGCTCAGGATGTTGTCATCTACAAATATGAAGGGCTTGCTCTGTACAAATCCTTTGTAGACCATAGCGGTGAGCCTGGCAGGAAAAAGATTAGATGGAGGTAAGAAGTAGACAACACTTGGCAAGACAGAGGTGCGCAAAGGTAAGGTATAAATGAAGCAACAGAATAGAAGATAGTCTGCCTTCTCAGTCTCAGAACAGGTACATAGTTCTCACCAAAGGTTTCCTTCTGCTTTCCTGCTACCAAAAGTGCTGAAGGATCCATCAGAGAGTCTGAAAAACAGTTGCCTCTGGTATCCTGAAGTGGAAGAAAAGAAACCAAATCCAATTTGTCAGTGCTTCCCCCCCATCTTTAATTGTAATATAATTTCTAGATCGGCTCAAGGTTCCAGATTTCATACAATCAGTAAGCAGATTGTTAGTGAATTATGACCCTGTTGAAATGTTAAAGTGAATGTAGAGGTTACTTGCATTTCTGCCATTATCAAACATCAAGCTAAGCTTTGGAGCAAGTTTTCTACAAGATATTCCTGAGAATTAAAACTGATAATGAGCTTACTTGACATTTTGATTCCATGATCCATTTAGACCAATCCATAGCTAGTAGTTGACCCATGACATATATGACATAGGTATATGGAATGCTTCTAAGTGTGAGAGACAGTAAAATGAGGGAATAGCGTGTCACTATAATGGTGCTTATGGCTAAGGGTAGTATGATATGATAGGGAGGGAATATCATTGGAGGGGCAGGGAACCTAGATATATATGAAGACTCTTCTCCAGTCTTCTCCTTTCCCCATGCCACAGGTACCTGCTGGATTGCCTGCTGCACCTTCTGGCCTGGTTCAATCACACAGGTGGAAGCATGTTTTCTATGTACAATTGAGTTTTCAAGAACTGACATTGTTTGTGGTTGCAACCTTTGCATGCCTATCCTCACTGGTAGTCTTGAAGCTTTGGCACAGCTTGTTTATGGTTACTCCCTGTTTGCATATTTGTTCACATCCACTCCCATCCTGCATTGCATAGGTATTCCTTTATTCTCTGGGATCTCATCTGCTCTCATTCTCTTCTCTCTCCCTGCCTGTCTCCTTGAAGCAAGTGCTTTCTCTCAAGAGCTCTTTCAAGCTGAGAAGCCCCAGCTTCCTGATACAATGTAGGATCCTTTTTTGTTCCTTTCTTCAAGAAGATGAACCTGTGTTGATCATGCACAAGTATTCGTGAGTACTATTACTTTCATATACCTTACGAAGAAGGCTAAGTTTGATATCTTTCTCTGCTAGTTTCTGTGTGTGGGGTGTGTGTGGAGGGGCTGGAGTGGGCTGGTTACTGTTTTAACTTCTGCCTAGCAATTTTGGATATTCTGCTTGAGAAATTCACTAAAATCTCTCATATTTCTCAGCAGTAACTGACTCCTTCCCACTAAATAGGACAAAACAACACCTCAGTGTATACTGTACCAACAGCAAAAGTCCAGCAGGTGTCAGTGAATGGGTGGGTGCAATTCCTGTACTGAATGAACCGGTTTAGATGAAGACAATTCGCTAAGCCACATGGAAAAGGTCATATGGATAGCCACTTGGAGTCATAATGGAAACTCACCTATTTACACTGGTTTTTCTAGTTTGAAGATTAATGTATTTATGTGTATTTTGGTGGTGAGAAGAGGGCTGACAGAGAAGAAAAGATGGTGTTTGCCCAGGTTGCCAGGCTTTTTGCAGTATGACTGCAGGTGATATTTGGCAGCTGCCAAAGACTTCCTGAAGAAGACGGTAGAAGTTTAGATGTTCTTGAGATCTGACTGTAAAAGGAGTGAATGTCCTTTTCAGTCTCAAGGACTGCCTTGACAATTCATAACATGATTGGAACTGTCATGTTGGCTTTGCTTGCTAATGTAACTCAGCTGGGATGATGAATGCTTGCTGGTTATACTATCCTTTTCAATACTGTATGCTGGTATAGAACATTGTTGTAGTGAGTTATCATCTTGGTATGGTCAAAGACTTGGATTACCGTCATGTGTTACAAACCACTATATGTTATATGTTACACCTCAGGTACAACCTGAATGACTGCTGTAAGTACTCAGCCCTGCCATGAAGGTACAGCTCTGTTTGCTTAGATATGATAGCAATTGCCAGATGATTTACTATGTATTAGTTGTTGGATATTTTGCAATGGTAATTGAACCTATGCCAGAGCTCAGTGTAACAATATACTGTATATCGAAGGAAAGTGCCATTGCATCTCATCCCATTGAAGAGGGATCAAAGAGAGTAGTTTGGATGGAAACACAAGACTGAGCTAGAGCAATCGGAGATAAAGGGATTGATAAGGAAACCTGAGAAAGTTTGGGAGACTGGCCAGATCGAAGTATGGGAACAAACAAGGTCC
This sequence comes from Cyclura pinguis, assembly GCA_030412105.1. Lineage (NCBI taxonomy): Eukaryota > Metazoa > Chordata > Lepidosauria > Squamata > Iguanidae > Cyclura > Cyclura pinguis. The sequence goes on from CM059600.1 coordinate 216,713,253, forward strand.
ACTGGGAACTGCTGGAAATTTGAGAATGGGGAAGACCCCTGAGAATCCACCAATAATAATTGTGCGAGCATGAAAATGCGTATCACTGTATAATCAAGTGTGTATGTTAGCTTTAGCAACCGTTATAATGCCATGTCTTGTATACCTCACTAAACACCATTGAAAACTCTGAGACCCTTTTCGCACCTTATCTTTTCCCGGTGCTGGGCTGCTTGGCTCATGCATGAAGGCTTGGGAGGAACGCTATTGCATCCCTCCTGCTTTGGCTCCGCAGCTGCTTCCTTGTTGCGCAAGCGCCCCGCCTCTTTCGTTCGCAGGGCAGCCTGGAACCTTGCAGGCTGCACTGAGAAGAGGACACATGACCAGCCTGTCTCCCGAGGCCATTTCCGCATTAGCCTGTTATAGTGCTACTATTCCACGTTCAACATCCTGTGGAAATTCTGGGGTTTGTAGTTTACTGAAGCCAAAGATGCCCCTCCCTAAACTGCAAACCCCAGGATTCCATAGGATGTTAAAAGTGGAATAATAGCATTATAAACAGTGTAATGAGGAAAGGCCCCGAGGCTCCGCACGCCAGGTAAGTGCACGCGGGGCCCCGGAGCGATGCACGACCATGCAGCATTTTCAGCTTTGAGCTGAAAATGAAAAAATGTGTGCGCGGTCTGCGTCAGGCTCTTGAGCATCGCGTAAATGTGAGTGCGTTGTATGGACCGCTTCTCACATTTACACAACGCTCAAGGGGCCCTTTTGCTTCAGGAATGCCGTGCGAAAAGGGCCTGAGTGTTTTCTTGAGAGTAAAAGAGTAGCCAACACATATCATTGTATTCTTATTGCTTTTATATATAGTCCTGCTAGAATGTTAGGTTAGAGCTTTGCCATATGCTACATGCTATATGCCTTGCTGGAGGAATATGTTATATCTGCTAAAGAATGTATGACCATGTGTGTTATTATGTAGTGCTAAGTTACTGCCATACTGCATGTGACCCTTATGCTATGCTAATACTGTACTACAGTGCACCAGGGGCTTTGCTGTATGTATGCCTTGGGGCTTGATTGTCAATGCTTACTCTTATGTTATGATATATTACTTTTTGATTTATGCTTTGCCTATACTTGCCAAATGTAGTCATGTTCCACCGTGTTCTAAGCAGGTCTAGTAAGCAATACTGTTAATCATGTTTAGTGGGATTCTCAGATACCATACTTGGTTACATCCGTATTATATTACATGTATCTATTGCTACTTACATAAAACGTAGAACATGCATAGTGCCTTGCTATAGGAGGCTAGATTTTGATACTATATGCTTCATGTATATGATTTGTACTTATTCCTGGAAGGTAATGGCTATGCAATGAACCATTATGGGAGAAGGCCATGCTTTAAAGAATGACGTGATAAGCTGGGAAACTAAACGTGAGAAAAAGGGAATTTATATGATGAAGGGAAGTTATATGCATCTGATTATATATATATATAACCAGATGCCTAATTAGCCTTCAGGATTTCTTTTGTGTTCAAGCCTTGAGACCAGGGATGTTTTGGTGGAAAGGTTGTATATAAGCAGAGATCAAAGGGATGCCATGTGATACTCAAGGGATACATAGTGACATATTGAAAAAAGCCAGGTAGGAAGACAAAACAATAAAGGAAAAATAAGGATATAGACATGCAGGAATGTAAACATCTAGGGAGCCTGGGAAGGATCTGGAACTGGTGATGTAATGTGACATGTGTGACTTCTACCAGTCACTGGAAAGCATACCAGTCAGTTATGTACCAAAAATATAAAAGCTTTGTCTAGTTTGCTCTCATCGGCTTCAGCAACTAAAAAAAATGTCTGTTGTAACTTACATATGTCTTAATAAAGAACACTTCTGTCCACATTCTGGGTTTTTTTGGGAAGCAAGTAGACCAGGGCATGACAGGAAGAACAGTGGTTTTTACATTGTATGTCTGTGCTCCAACTTGTCATCTGTTTCTTGTTAAAAAGGTCACCTTCATCAAACAGAAGGAACTCTATGGCTGCTCGAGCCTGATGCAACAATTCATATCACCACAACATGCATGTCTTTGACATGTGATTGCACCCCCAACATTTTATTGCTGCAGTCAGCCACATGTCTTTCAGTGTTCAACTGTTGAGGAGTTAAGTTGTGAACTTCTCTCTGCTGCTTGCAGATTTTTTTCAGCCAGCTTAGCACCCTTTCCTTATCTCAGCTCACTTTGAGAGCCACACTTGCGTGCAAATGATTCCAAGTGAGCCTCCATAGACAAGAGGAACTGATAAAAAAGCAGAGCCTATGTTGAGTTAATGGAACTTGTCTTTAATTTGGAAGCATCAAAAGAGCAAGTCATCAAATAACGGGGGTCTTGACTGTGATCAGATAAAAATTTGGTAAGACCATATCTTTCCATATCTTTAACCATATTAATAAAAATAATTAGATATCAAAAAGATATCAATCCTTGAGAAAGATTTATGTCTTTCTGAGAAAAAAAAGCATGTGCTTGAGAATGATCATATCTTACTCTCTAGACAGCAAATAATTTCAAGTTCATCTAAGAGCTCAAAAATGCTTTAGGTAATTTTCCTTGACCTTGCTTTTTTTTTTTTTTTTTCCTTCTCTGAAAGTTGGTCAGTTCTGGGTTTATGTCTCTATTAAAATCTCCCAAAAGGATCCGTTTATCGTATGAGAATTCCAAAGTTCTCTGTAATAAGTTTTCAAAAAAAAAAAAAAGCCTGCTTTGTTTTCAATTGACACATAGATGCCCACTACTAAGAACTTTTGTCCCTAGAGTTGAATTTCCACTCCTATCACCCAGCTTCTGACTCTTCAAACAAAATTTTGTGGACTAAGTTTTGGATTAACATAAATCATGAATCCTTATTTCTTTTTATCTGAGGCTGATATAAATTCTTTTCTAATTTCTGATTTGTCAAAAAATTATTGTCGTTATCCCTAATATGAGTTTCTTGTAAGCATACCAAATCTAATTTTTGTTTCTCCAAAACAAGTTCACCCCTCTAATATTCCAAGTTAAGAACTTCAAAGCCATGATTTCCTCATCATGCCATTTCCTCACATTCACTTTTGCCCGGGGCTTGGACACTTTTCCTTGCTCCATCTACATTGTATTCATCTATGGAAGTCTGATCTGAGGGCAATCCTTCATCTCTTCTCTCTTCTTTGCTCTTTTCTCTTTTTGAAGTCTTCTCCACCCAGATCCTTTTCATATTTCATCAGAATTTCTCTTGCGTTTGAAACTGTATTCAAAGTATATTTTCTTTGTCTACAAAGTTAAACCACGTCTTCAATATTATCCCACCAAAGGGAAATCCTATACTGTTTCAGTTTCTTGGTTAAGAAAAAGCATAGTCTCTTCTCATCCTCGGAATCTGAGCTGGCAAGTCTTTAAAAATTATCAAATCTTTTCCTTGCATCTGTAATTTGGGTGTGAAGCATAGTTGCAGAACTTGATCTCTCAAACTTCTTCTCAACTTCTTCTCAAGAAGTACACAATCACATCTATTGACAAATTTCTTTGCTTAACAATCTGTGAATCCATGTCGTATATCTTCTCCCGTTCTCCAGAAAAATTACTTTTCACTTCACACACTCTTGCCTTGATGTTCTTGTTTTGCTTCTCTGGAATACTCCTTATCCTCAAGCATTTTTTCCCATTTCTAAAAGGACCATCACATTCCAGTTTTTTCTTGATAAAATGTCAATTTCTTGGTAGCTTCTTCCAGTTTTTGAGTCTTTTCCCTCACAGCTTCCCTTCTGCCATTCATCTGTTTCTCCTCAATATTTAACTGAGTCAGCAAAAGTCTTATCTCCTTCAAATCCACCACTGCCTCAGACTGCATCTGAGACATTTCCTTCCCCATCTTCTTCATCTGCTCCAGCAATATCAGGTTTGAGTCCATTTCTTTGGGTTGATCTACTGAAGTCCTTCTTTGAGCTTGACCTGCTTTTGTATCTGTTGCCAGGGCTGCTTTGGTTTCACCACTCGTGTCCTTTCACCACTAGTGTCAGCAGTGTTTGGCAGACTACCTCTCTAGCTTTCTCTTTGTGCCAGAGGTTTAAACATAGTTCCTTTACAGGTCAGTTAGGGTTCGGTTCCTGTTGTTGTCTCCTCCAATGTCGCCTTAACTCTTATCAGTTTCCCACAGTAAGAATCTTAAACTTATTTTCAAATATCAAGTTTCTTGGTCATTTAGACATTTAAAATGCACTGACTTTTTACATTGCATTTTTTAGTTATTTAGCTGCCGTAGTCATAGCAAGGTTATTTTTTTAAATTTTGAGCTTAGAATATTAGTCATTCACTCACTCATTCTGTAGAACTTATTTGACAAAATGAAGTCATTGCTATTTCTAAAGACTCTTCTTAGATGTAGTAGCTTCTTTCAGGTGTCTAGGAAAATTGGATGGATGTCCTTAGGCAGTGGCTAAGTGGAAACAGAGTTGATGTCATCCCCAGGTCCCTTCTGATCTGCTCAGCCCATTGGGAACTTTATCTTTTTCCCCTTCGTGCCTGGGCCAGGAATTCTAACTGATGTGGACTCTGAGTCCTTACACCCAAGAGATAATTTGCACTGATTTTTAAATGTCACAAACTAGCTTCAGTCACCTCAAGCACATTGTCCCTAGGGAAAGCTTCAGTGGCACACTCCATCATCCCAACTGGAAGTAAACAAACCAGAAGGCATTTTAACCACTGATGGAAACCATTACTGAAGATCTGCAAGCCAGAAATGTAGTCAAAGAACAGTATGAATCAAATGTTAGACAGAGTGTGAAAGCCAGAACCAAATGTTACCCTGATTTCTGGGGGTCCCGGGAGGGACACCTTAATGTGCTCAAAATAATGGGGAATGGGAATTAGCTAGAGCACTAGTTAGCAATGTGAGAGGCAGGGCAATGTAGCGAGATCTTGAACTCAGTGTCTACGGGGTCAGGCCGAGTCAATGAGCGAACAGAAGTAAATAATAATAGTTGTTTTATTGATATACAGTCAAACACGTGCATGCAACACATTCACACGGAGAACTATTGAAAGAAAGGTTGGATAGAGGGATTTTAGGAGGAGGTTTTGTATGGGGAATACTACACCTGTCCTGAAGCTCAGGTAGTCTGAAGGCGAAGTTCGTGGAAGTAAGGATTCTCAGCATGAGGAGCTGAGAGGAAGGCTCACTGGACGAAGCAACAGCAAGGCGGGATGGAAGCCAAGAGTGATCCAACTAGACGCTCAAAGTCAGGGGTTCTTATAGGGGAAAATGTGGCCACAGGCTAGTCCGTTCTTGGGGATAACAATGAGTTTCGGGCTGGAGACAAAGCCTCCAAAAGGTCAGTACTTTAGATGATTGAATTATGACAGAGTTGTCAATAGAGTAGCCAGTATGCAAACGCGGAGTGCTTGAGAGTTGTATAGTCTGCTCATCAAGCTGCCTGCTCGGGGCAGGGGATCTTTTGTAAGTAGCATGCATACATAATGTGATCTTAAAAGGTACTTGCCTTGAGGTCTCCTAAAGCGGCATTCGGCAATGACTGGCCTGCCTGGATGGGGATTTGAATGGTTCAGCTATTTTCAACCGCGCCTATGTGCGTGCTTGTCCGGGAGCCTCGCAAGCACGTGGAGAGGAATGGGTAAAGAAGGCCAAATTATTGATATCAAATGATATCTAATATCCCACAAGCTCGGGCTAGAAACTGCGGTAACACAAATCAAGATCCAAAAGAGAAGAAGCCAAAATTCATACCATTACTTAAAATCCAGGAAAAACCCAGTAAGAATGAGTGATACAGTTCACCAACAATGCCTTCAATGCTGCTACTGTGGCAGATGAAAAGGAACTGATGGTTTCAGTGAGAATTGGGTTGGTTACACAAACCAAAGGGGGAAGCACCCTGAAACTCATTACTACTCTAGAAACATCTGAATGACGCAGGTGCAGTAAACCCCTTTGTGGGACTCACAGAGACCACAAAGAAGAATGTAAACTGAAATAAGTGATACGGTTTGAAGCAGTAAATATTTTATGAACAGTTTAAATTTTGGGAGGATTTGAAAATATCCTCACACATGACCAGCCAGCCTCATTTTCCTAGCTGAGAATAAACTACCTCTCCAACTGACTAACAATTCTGGATCATTTAAAACTCCTACCCTTTTTCCACAGTTAGGAATTTTTTTCAGTCAGAAGCTGGTTGCCAACTTGGAAAGAGTCTCAAAAATACATTCCAACAGTACGCAGATATCTGACCACAGGACAAGACCAAAGCAAAATGGACTGGGCTGCCCGTTTGGACATTCCCCAGCCAAACATACAAAGGTCAATCTTAGTCATGTCTCCACAGGAGTAAGCACCATTGCAGCAGTTTCTTGGGCTCCAAATGGCAAACAAATTCAATGCAACAACTTTCCAGGTTATAGATCAGAGCTCCTGTTCCATACAGCAACTTCTCTGGCTGCAACCAGAGGTTGTTTCTGTTGTACAGCATCCCAGGCTTTGAACAGATTATCGCTGACTAGTGTTGGGCAATTAGAGATAAGGGCAGAAGAAGCTTGGGTCTGAACAGGGAACTCCAAAGAGCAGGTTGTAGTCAGTGGACTAGAGGTTTGGTGCAGCAACAGACAAGATCATACTCCTGATTTTTATATCTTTAGGGCTAAAATTATAGAAAAATAAGAATAGATCTCTACTGGGAATTGATTCATTAAATCCATTCAGTTGTTATTTTATTGTTAAATAACAGTGATTTTTTTTCAATAACCTGCTGATTTATTGACTAGTCATTTTAATTCATTATTGGGAGGAATAATTTGGGAGGCATTGTTGATCATTTTTAAAGCAATTTTGTTTCCTTAAATGTACAATTTTTAGTTCATATAACAAAAAAAATTGAACATTTACCTGTTAAAAATTTAAGTTAATTTAATTAAATTTAACAATTTACTACCTGAAGGCATCTGTTCCATAATTTTTAATACAAATATTTATGGTGACACATTAATTTTCACATTAATGTCAATCTGTTATTATTAATGCCAATGTTCCCAAGCTTTGGACTAGACCAAGATAAATATTCTGCAGAGAAGATCTACTGAGGTTGCTCTTGTTAAGAAACCAATGAATACTCTCCTGTTTTTCAGCCTGATATTTTTCTTTGATATTTTAAAGGCAAGCCTTATTTGTAATTTCTTTATATTCTATTCTATTATGTAATATTTTAAATAGATGTCATTTTTTTCTAAGTTGTGCTTTAGAATGATATGTATGTGACGAAGTAGCTAAATGTGATGGAGACAAATACTAATTTTATGGTCATGTTAGATCGATCTCTGGGCCTGCAGGAGTGAATGGTGCTCAAATTAGAATGAAGAAGTATTCAGCAGACACACAGTCACATGTATTCATCATGCCATTTTTTTATAAAAACTACTCACCACTAGTTAAGTGCCCAACAATCCTGGATCTTTTTTCGTCTGTCAGCTGCTCTGTGTTGTTCAGATACTTCAAGATAATGAGATTGGATGAGAACATGGCCATGTTCTGCTCCCCACATCCATAGGGCATCTGAATAAGATTTTCTGTGTTCTGCATAGCTATGCCCATGACATCACCTGTGAACCAAGATAAAGTAGTGATTCAATTAATCCAACTCAGAGCCAGTGGAAACTGGGTCAAAATGGCCACAGTTTCTTCTGTCAAGCTGTAAATTTATCCAGTTTTTGCACGACATGTTATACAGATCTTGGACAGTTTCAACAGTTTAGATTATAAAATATTGTCTTATACTTTTCATTGCAGTGAAATTCCATTGGTGATTCCCACTGTGTTAGTTTTCCTTCTTTCAGAGAGCATTAGTGAGCATATCAGGTGATCTGTCTTCCCATCTAACATATAGTCCAAAAGTATCACATCACCTATACAGGCACAATTGATTCTTTCCTATTACAGTTCCAGTTAACTTTCAAGACGATCTGCATACATTTTTTCTTTTTCTTTTTTTGGCACTGTAAGAGAATGAAGTGGAGAAGTGCAACCTCTTTGAACAGATAATTTTATGCTTAGGTCCACACTTAGAGTGACCCTTTCACATTTACAAAGTATCAATTAAGGTAAATGCTAATTGTTCCACTGGGACCAGCAAATAGACTGCCACATCTGAAATTATTTCCTGGCTCATTGTAACCTATGTGTTTTCAAACTGAGCACAGAGAAAATGAAGGGTTTCAAGTTGGAAAGGCTACGAGGAACAGAAGAAATACTTTTTGCTATTCTCTGTACATAGGTGAAGCACTTTTTTCTTGGCAAAAGACTCACCGTTGCATGGATAGAAAATCACTGATTATGAAGTCTCACAAAAATCTTAGAAAGCATAAAAGCAATATTTTGAAAACTTACCAAGGGCAGAGAATACAGCTCTAGCTGATCTTTCTACTAGATTTTCAGGCAAGTTCAAGGTTAGTGACTCAGAGATGGGTGTACCTATGGATTTGTAGAAATGAAGACTTTATCACACAATAGTTTGTTGCACAATTGCACTGGCTTAGTTTCATGTTTGATCTTTCTGTATCACATGACATCATGACTCTCCCATTGTTGCATTGCATTTCTATTGTCATCGCATCACATCTTTTCATTTAGGTGAAAAATCCATTAATGACTCCAATATTGCTACTGTTCAAATGATCTTGGTGTGATCATTTCATTCTGCTGCAGTGCCAATATTCTGGAGTCATGTGGTGTGAGTGGGCATGGTTCTCCTCTTCTTCTCCTCCTTATCCCCAAGACGGGTGAAGTCACTTCACTTTCTGTGTCTGGTCAAAGAGGACATCCTGGTGTACAGGACCAATGTTGTTTTTACTCCATTCCCTAGTACATATTTCTTTTTTGAAATTTGTTTTGCCATAATTGCACACTTGTCCTGCCACAGCAGTAACAGCATTCAGGAATTATGGCAAAAGAAATAAAAAAATACATACCAGGGTATAGAAATTGCACAATTCCAACAAAAAGAAAAAAGAAGAAAAAGCAGGAACAAAGTTGCTTTTATTCTGTTCCCTAGCACATATATATTTTTTTTATTATTTGTTTTGCCATAATTGCACAATTATGCTACTGTGGTAGTCACCAGCATGCTACAGTGTGGCATTACAGCAAAACAAACAAATAAATACACATCAGGGAACTGAAATTGTGAAATTGTGGCAAAAATAAAGAAAAGAAAGAAAAAAGAACCAGTTCATATGCACTATGTAGAGCAGACAGGGGTAGGAAGGTGGGGTCAGCAAGGCAGTGTAGAAGACTGCATCACCAAAGTGGGCACCATAGCATTATTGCAGAGAAGAGGTGAATTGTTTCTATGCCAGAATGTTTCTGTTTGCTTAAACAACACGACTGCTGCAAGACCACAGTCTGGTGTGATAAAGCCCCCAATAATGGGAATGTTTTAAAATTATTTATATAAGAGCAAAATGTCTCCTAGGGAAGCCAGTTGAATATAGGTGCAAAAACTGGAAAGAGGTGGAAGTAGTGGTGAGATGAATTTGTTCCCAATATTCTGATGTAGAATATCCTGTGGGCCTTTGATATCCAATGATGTCTTATTAGCTTTAAACACAAGAATATGCAAAGATATCTAAGGCCTTGCATTTGTGGTAGGTCAGCCTCATTGGCTCACAGAGAAATTAAAAGCAAACATGCATTGGCATTAATATTTGTCCATCAATTTACATCACTTTTGTCCTTTTTTTTAATATAAGAAGTGGATGCAAAGTAGTCAATAATGTAACTGAAGCACTCTTTGGGCCAATGGAAAAGCAAGTGTTAGACCTTACAGTACAGACTAATTTCTCTGTAGAAGTTAATTCACCAAAACTGTGATGATATCATCATCACCATCAGACACCTGTTTAGCCACTCAGATCAGAACTCTTCTACAAATCGGTCTCATGGTTTCTTGTGGAAGTATTTATTGCTGTTAAGTGGTATATTTCTAAGGAAAAGCATAAATTACAAGCTTTGGATTAGCTTTGTTAAGATTTTATTGGTTTACACTGGATAATTATTTACTGCATTTAATGATATGATATGTTATATTAGTTAATGTCTGTGTTGTGTAAATAAATGAAATAAACACAATGAAAAAAAAATTAACAGAGAAACATAATGGAACAAACAAATATTTGACTGTTAGCACCTCCAGAAATCTACTATATAAAAGTCAATGTTTTTCTGTGTGTTTGTCTGTTTGTGCGAATCAGCATATGATCGGCTGTGTGAGGCAAGAAGACCTCATATGATTGGCTGGCTGTGAAGATTCCATAGAATCCTGGGGTTGGCAGTTTAGGGAGGGGCTCTTGGGCCTTAGGCCGGTTGCTATGGAGATGAGGTCTACTGTCAGTAAGGAAGTCAGAAAACTTTTGGGAGGCATATGTGAGAAAAATTAAAGTGATGTACACAACATAGTTACAAGGTCTTCTTGCCTCACACAGTAGATTGTATGGTTTCCATACGTGAGGAATCTTAAAGATGAAATTCAAAACAAAAAATGCTTCCAGAAAAATGTAAAGCCATTGCACAAATTCAACAGAAAGCAAAAAAAAATAAATAAAAAAAAATAAAAAGCCAGTACATCAACGTCGCCAGAAAACACAGATTGGACTGGGGACTATGGGGAAAAGTTACAGGTACTGGAACAGGCCAGTTGCTATGCAGAGGAGGCCTAGAAGCAAGGAGGAGGATAGTGTATTCCCTCAGGAACCCAACTTCTATATGTTAACAATTCTGAATACAGATTGGATTGGGGAATATGTGGAAAACTTACAGGTACTGGAATAAGCTAGTTGCTATGGAGACAAGGCCTAGCAGTAAGGAAGAGGACAGTGTATTCCCTCAGGAACCCAAACTATGTATGTAAATAACTCTGAATACAGATTGCATTGGGAAATATGGGGGAAAGCTACAGGTACTGGAGAAGAGAGTTTGCTGAGTTCTTAAGAGGAAAATAAAATCTCAGGAAACGTTGGGTAAATATGCTAGTTTCATATAAAACCAATCAAAGGATGTTAAAGTCTTGAAACACCTGTGGAAAACTGGCATATTCATTTAATGTAACTTGCAAATTTTTGTTTACCTTTTGTACAGATAAGAGAGCTCTGGGTCACCTCCTTTTTGATACCCTCAGGCTGAAGAAAAGAAAAGGGAAAGATGGATAAATTTGAATGAACCCACAAAAGTTGAATGAACCCACAATTAGAAAATTACATAATAATCTCAACACTAACAAAATGGAAGCCACTTACAGTTCCTACTTGCAGAATAATAGAGAAAATCAGTTATGTGTGCTAATTCCTTTATTGTTGAAGTGTAATCCTGCTGTGTTTTGAGATTCTTCAGTCTGTAAGTCTCAGTTAATCCACTGTTCACACCACAGGAGTACTAATTTGCTCTTTGAGTCTCTGGCCACTTTCCACACTAGACCGTTATGGTGCTGTTATTCCACTTTCAACATCCTATGGAATCCTGGGGTTTGCAGTTGAGGGAGGGGCCTCAAAGGCCACTCCCTAAACTGTAAACCCCAGGATTCCATAGGATGTTGAAAGTAGAATAATAGCACTGTAGTCTGCTTTGGTCACACCCCACCTGGAATACCATGTCCAGTTCTGGACACCACAGTTCAGGAACTGCCTCTATCCCCATGAGCCCACTGTTCTTAACTATGTTCCACCCACTGCTTGGATCATCTAGTTTTTTGGTTCCCTACATGCCCGGACCTACACATGCACCCTCGGTCCTCTTTCCATATCTGTCCACAAATCTAATGGGGATTCCTCTCCCCAGAGATGTGTAAGCTCAAGTAACACTATCAATTCATAAACTATTACTTTCATCTCTTGCAGATGTCTCGAATATAACGCTTACCTCAACCAAGAGTGGCCGGATGATTGTGTCCCTTCGTCTCACAGTTAGCTCACTGGCTTTGGCTTCAGCAGTGATGGTAAAATTCACTATGCCTGAAAGAAGATCCAAATGCACATGAAAAAAATGTCTTTCTCTAAAGTAACAATTTACAAAGGCATGACACAGAACCAAAACAAGCAAGAACATCTCCTGTTTTAAGTTACATGTTATAGGTAAAACGCAAATCATTTGTGCACCACTTCAGGGGTTCCTAATGAAACATTGACTAAAATGTTTTTAAAAAATGAAAGATCCTTTTTGGCTCAAAATAATTTCATAATAAAGGAGTTCTAATTCCATCTATCAAAAAATCAATGTGGTATAATGTGTTGGACCATGACCCTGAAGACCAGAGTTTGATTCCCTGCTTGGCCATGGAAATCCACTGGGTGACCTTGGGCATGTCACACACTCTCAGCCCCAGAAAATCCAATGATAGGTTTGTCTTAGGGTCTCCATGAGTAGGAAACAGCTTGAAGGCACACAATAACAATAGCAACAACAAATTCCAGGTATCATTTAACATGAAGAGGATTGTTTGTTCTTGAGATGAAGTAATTTAGAAAGGAAATTCTAGAGCAGTGGTTTTCAACCAAGGAGGCTAGATGTCACTGGAATTCCAGCTTCCAAAATTTCTGTCCCTTGCTCATGCTGGTTGGGATTTTCAGAGTTGAAATCCAACAAAAGACCTGTTTGAGACCCACTGTTCTAGAGAATCAGTAGAGAATCAGTAGAGAGGTAGCAATGCAAAGTACTACAAGCGGAGAATAACAATGATTACCTAGCTGCTGAGGGCTAATTCTCCAGGTATGAGATGTTGTTTCATTTGCACACAGTCTTGTGAGATTGTTTTCCAATTGCAAATATTCTGCTTTGAAATTCTCAGACTCTTCCAGTACAACAGTGACCTGAGAGGGAAAGGACCAATAAAAATATCAGTAAGGTATAATGCCAGCCCAGATCTCTGCTTTAGCTTGATCAGGTCTCAGTTACCTTTCCAAATCTTTCTACAATGTTGGTGGAAAGTTTAAGGACTGAACCAATGATCTTGTATAATCAAGATTTGGTCAAGATCAGGAACTCTTGTAACTGAGGTTAAGGGAAAGGGAATAGAGGTGAATGATAGGGATCCAAGTAATACTTGCAACTGCTGCTAAAGAAATGGTCAACTGCAGCAGTATATTTGTGTGTGTGTTTCTTTGCAAAAAGTTTATTTGTGCAAAAACTATTTCTTATACAAAATGTCCTTTTGCAGAACAAGAATGTGAAAATCATTGAAAAATGTTCAAAAACTATTCCAAGTTCATTCCATGAGAACAAAGGTTTTGAACAAGATAAATTAAATTTACTTTCCTACTGAATGAGAGGCATAAGGAAATGCTTTTCGTGGAACTTACAGAAATATGGACTTAATTTCCCTTTGTTGTTTTTATTGGATTAACTTATTTTTGTTCCAGAAGTCTTGACACATGTATTTAAGCTGCCTCCTCCTCCTCCTCCTCCTCCTCCTTCTGTATTTAAGCATCCTTCTTCTAAGCATCCTTCTTCTTCCTCTTCCTCTTCCTCTTCTTCTATATTTCTCCTATATTGTGTTACTCTTGATATGCGGATAAGTTGCCTAGTAGCATTTATTTTATTACTGTTGCCCAGCATTTATAAGTAGGGTTGCCTGACTTTTCTGATTCTAATACGGTACAACTCTCTCTGTAGCCCAGCCAGCTCAAGACTGGATGGCACATATGAAGCATGCCAATATAAAGTCCACCTAAAATATCATGAGAAGAGGACCTCCTGAGAGAGTTTCAGGCTCCCATGAGATCTTAGATCTTGTGCGAGCCTGGAAATCTCTTGAGAGGCCTTCAGTTGCAAAACTTCAGTCAGGCGTTATGTATGCCTACCTCACACGCTCCACTCTTGGTCACCTGTAGAACTAATATTAGGAAGAGTGGGTACCAGCTGTGCTAACAACAGATAGACCCTGTCTGAGGCCATCGTGCTCCATACTAAATACCCTGGGATCACTCTGTTGTGAATGAAGCTGGCATCTGAGGAACAAACAACACTCACAACAGATCAATCCTGGAACATTTGGCATGCAGTAAAATGCTCTCAGGCTGGGATCCATTTCTTTCAAGTGTGGCTGACACCCACTGTTTCTACTTTCAACGATACAAGCACTTGAGGCATGATTTGAGATTGCTCTGCTTCACTGGTTAGGAGGGAGGAAGAAGAGCAGTACCATGCCAGCCATAATCACAGCAGATAGACCCCCAGCATTTGATCTGTATTTTGCTGTGTACCAGATGTGGTTGATTGGAACCCTATTTCTAAGTCATAGAGTGTCATACAATATAACTGTTGTAAGAATAGCAACTGGAGACATTTGAATACATTTTACCTCAATGCAGGAGTCCAGGTGATTGAAGACATTAGTTTTGAGGAGGAATTCTTCCCCTTGAATAGTGGAGTAGGGTAGTGTCAGACCAACAAAGAATGGCTGGAAAGCTCTCAGAGAGGTAGGCCTGGACATGCCAAAGCCATCATTTTCTTCCAGACAGAACACGTTGGCTTCCCATTCAGTAATGGTGTCAGGTACAGTGTATGAAAGATTGGCCTTCCCACTAGAACTGCAAAAGAAAAGAAGGCAAATGTAGAAGTCTTCTGAAGCTATTTGCCACTGCAGTTTACCTCTGTTACTAATGTCATCCATTTAACCATATATCAGAGAGGATAAGAACCACCTAGTAATGGAGTGGATATATCCACTCTAGATCTTTGAAGATCTCTCAAAATAAGACATAGTAACTGGATTTGTCCCTGAAAGCTACTGCTGCTACCACCAGCAGCTTTCAAGTTTACTTTTTCAAAATCTAGGCATCTGAAGAGTTTTCTTAACAAGTCCCACAAATGTGTAAAAAACCCCTAGCATTTAAAAATAATAATGAAGCAATTACATCAGAACTAATTTTCCAGGTAAATGACACTGAGAGATAATATTCATAATAGAAGAAGTTTTCTGTGGAGACAGGAAGCAAATGAATATTCCTTGAATTGGATATTAAAAATAATAATTAAGAGTGGGAGAAAGACTCACTCGACTGAAAATAGATCCCAAATCCAGGTTTCAGGAAATTGTGTTCTCACTGTCTCTATCACTCTTTCAGCAGAGGCAGCGAAAGCGACATCCTTTTCTATGGGAAAATACAGTAAAGTCATAATGAAATCTAGAAAACGAAGAAGTGGGATTGGAAAATATTAATATTTTTTCAAGAACACTGAATATTAAGCCCAGAATGTACTGAGTGTTGTAATAAACTGCATCAAGCAAGAATTTTGTGAAACCTATGGAGAGCTTCTTCCTTTTAGAAACTAAGTTTGCTTTTACATCAATACAGAAGAAGGGGTGGATACCACTGAACAACAGATCTTCAAAATTTGCAGATGTTAGATTGGCCTTCAACTTTGAAACCTTCAGCAGACATCTTGGAGTTGATTTTACTTTAAATATTCTAGAACTTCTGTGTTGGTGTTCCAGATAGACTTGCCTCACCTGGCCTTGGCTTCTATTCTGTTCTATTGCTGAAGAAGTATAACTGTGTGGGTGCTGGTCCTATTCTTATCATCTCTAGCCAGTAGAACTTTAATTAATCTCCTATCTTGATACCCACCAAGATAATAAATAGGAGGCTCATCATCAGAGGAAATTTTCTTGCATTCATAGTCACTTTGGCATACAACAGGCTTCCTTAGAGTAGAGTTGGTGAAAACCTTGAGACCCATGTTCTGCAAATGGATAGATAAAATGCTGTCTTACTTCTTTATTAGCAACATTTTGTAAGAAGTCCCCTTGCTACTTGATTTGCTAAACCTTCTTGGATTGTGAATTGGCATTTAGGGAGGTAGGAACAGGCATTCCTTCCCCCTTTCCCAACTACTCATAAGTTATTCCTGAGGAGGGACTTCTGGGTTGAAATGGCAGTGAGTTGCTTTGTCCCTTAGAGAGCTCTTCTGGACATAGTAGGAGCTAGTTTGGGACATTAGAAACTGGCTGGAATTGTCTCTTGGGTACGTGAGACAGTGATCCAGATCTCTGATCAAAGCATTTAGGACAAAGAAGGGATCTCTGGAAGCAGGGGTGGATTGGATGGTAGTGGGACAACATCAAAACCCATAATTTTACAGCTACTGCTATGCAGTCCTAACACTGCATACCCAACTTTCTTAACCTTCAAGGAATACAAATTAAACATTTAAGGAAATCACTCAGAGGATGGCTACAACTAACACCATTTATACATCTGCAAGATTTGTGTGAGATGTTTAATTTCTAATTTGCTAATAACAAATACCATGCCTCCTGCACTAGAACTGATGCCATTTCTGCACTGCACTGTTATAATGCTATTATTCCACTTCCAATATCCTATGAATCCTGAGGTTTGCAGTTTAGGTAGGGGCCTTTAGAATTCTCAGCCAGAGAGCTCTTTGGCCTCAGGAAACTACAAACCCCAGAATTCTACCAGAGGTTGAAAGTCGAATAATAGCGCTATAACAGTGTACTGCAGAAATGATCTGAGTTTAAAAAGAAAAAAAAATAGTGAGAAGTTGTTTGTGCGTGGACAATTTTAAATAGACATTATTCACTTAATTAGACTGGAGAGGCTACTCAATTTTTAATTAAGCACTTGAAGATAAGGCCCAAGGTCACAGTTATTTCAATAGCACAAAATGAACTTTGTGCTTTAAGCTTCAAATGGACTAACTTTCACCTTCTGGGAAAGCATCTATTAACAGTTGGCAAGAAGGAACCGACTGCTGAAGCATACAGGCATCTAGTGGATAAGGGGAAAACTACAGCTAAAAGACTTATTTTCAGTTTGACAGCTGTCAAAATGCAATCTAGAAAGCAGATGCAGGCAGCACAGGAACAAAGCAGAACATCAGTTGAACAAATTAAGGAAACTGAATCAAGTCAGCAGAGTTTGAAAGAGATAAGATGAATGAAGGAAGAGATGAGTCAATTCACTCAGATATGAGTGAAATGAGGAAGGATGTCAAAAAGGATGTGAAAGTTGAACTTAAGAATATAAGACTTTCTTTGACTCAAATAAATACTGAGATGAGAGAGATGAATAAGAGAATAGAATCTATGTAGAAAAAGACACAGAAATTGGAAGAAGTCACTGAGAAATTAACTATAGATCAAGATAAATATTTGGGTGCAATGACATCACTTGAATTGAAAGAAAGGAAAAGATACCTTAGAATAAGGAGCATAAAAGAGATCCAAAATGAAAATATTTCTGCAAGAATGATTGAAATCCTGGCTGATTTTTCATAAATATAAAGAAAAGACTTTTTTTTTGTTATGAATTAGATAAAGTATACAGATTGGATTCTTTGAAATTTACCAAGAGATGTGATTTTGTAAGAAGGCAAATTGCAAATTCTTTGTAAGAAGGCAAGTTCTTCAACACTACTCAAGCATGATACAGTTTGATGAGAAAGATGTTATAATTTTTAAGAATATTCCTGCCAGAATTTTGAGGATGAGGGAGTATGCCTTCTTGACAAATAAACTGAAGCAATGCCCTTTAGAATGGCAAATCTTGAAGGAGTAACCCTGCATTACAGATAGTGGAGATTCAATCTTAACATGATTGCAAAGGCAAGAGACTTCCTGCAGAAATATGGAAAAGACTTTCAAGGACAATTTGAAAGAGGAAGACAAGAAGAAGGAACTGAAGAAAGAAGGAGAGAAGGCAAAAAGACCTCCTGCTCAAATTCTAAAGAGGAAAATAGTGAAGTTGAATATGTGAAAAGCCCCCAAGCAAATAAGAGACTCTAATTAAGATGCTTAAAAATGGCTTTAAAATTTCTTTCTTGGAATATAAAAGGAGTAAATTTAAAAAAATGATTATTTTGAAAAATAAAAATTGGATTTAATTTATTTACAGGAAACACATATTAGGAAGAAAGATAGCAAATGTTTGCTAAATTCTAAATTAGATAAAGAATTTATTTCATCATTGGATAAGAAGAAACGAGGTGTGATCTATGTAAATTCAAAATTGGCTCCAGAAATTTTTTGAAGATTCAGAGGGTCATGTTGTAGGATTTGAAATTCAAATTCAGGGGAATTTATGCTCCAACTGACAACAAAGCTCTCTTTCTTGAAAAACTATTTAAAAGGATTTTAAAGTTTTTTTTTCTTTTTTTAAAATGGGAAATGGATTTTGGGAGCGATTTTAATTGATTACTAAATGTAATCAAACTAAAATAAAGATATCTATTGGAAAATGGCGTAGCGAATGGCTGGTCTTCGCACAGCTGCGGAGAGATAGCCAGCAATTGAGGTGAATAGCTTGTGTAAGTAATCAGAAACAGGCTTGAAAAACCCCTTTGGTAAGGAAGGTTCACAGGGGCTCTCATAGAGATGACTCTTCATGGATAGTGCCTGAAAAATAAAGCGACAGAAGGAGGAAAGATCGATCTCTGTGAAGAGCTTTGGGTATGAAAGCCACCAAGAGCAGACAGAGAACCACCATACCCTCGAACGGGTCCGGTAAATGGGTAAAGCTTCATCATCATTCCAAATTTCACAATTAAGGGGATATGGGTGATAATTAATGAAAAAGTCTATCGTCAAGAAGTTGAGTTGAATACCTCTTCACTAGGATTGTTCCAGTCATTAAGATTTAAAGAAAATACTTAACTAATCCCTCGAGAGATGATCAAGTCTAAAAAACCTTAATAAGTAAGAATAGGCGGTGGGGGAGAGCCACGCTGCCAAATAGAGCTACGAGATTTAAATTAACAGAGGAAAGTACAAACTATTATTTTGCAGATTACTACAAATAAAGCTTATAATCTATATAGACATTATTTTTCAAGATAATTACTGCAGAGAAAAGAAAGGACAGAAAAGAAGGAAATGCCTTCTACTTACGGAACTGTAACTGAGAAACTTTCATAGATTAAGTTTCCATATAAAGAGCACCGTACTCACCCAAGAAAAGAATCCTGTTAGACTGTACTATTAAAGCAATTCGAATATTTATGGATTGAAAATATTGGACTTGAGATTGGAAAATAGTATTGAAGTTACTGATCACTGGCGGCAAACCAATTGAAAATCCATTGTAAAGGGGACTTTTGACTTTTGGGGTCAGGTTAGAAGAGGAGAAAATTCATTTGAATGAACTGAGTTAGACTTTATAATTATAACTTGATTAGACTGGCGTAGTCTTCAGAAAGACCCATGACAGAGGAAAAATAGTCAGAAGCTGAAGGACTTAAGACAGAAGGACATTGGTAGAGATATAACAGAGCATAGAGAAACATCAGATCAGCGGAAGAGAAAAAGAAGAGCTTAAGATCCAAGACAAAACTATTTAGAAGGTGTTACTACTGTCTGACAAGACAAGAAATAATTGTAAATAATTGTAAAACATATGGCTCTCGGACTACAGGGTATCACAGAAACTGATATATAAGCATAATTTATTTGTCTTGTGATTGGTTAAAAGCATTTGATTGGTAAAAACTGATAGAGTGGTTGGGGGGTTTGATGGTTCAATTCATATAGAGTTATATAAGATAAGTTAAATTGGAAAGCTGAGAGAAGTTAACATATAGTCGGATTAATTGAATCTGGGAATTAACATCTATTGTCCTCTTTGTTAGGATGCTTCTTTGCTTAGAGGTATAGATAATTTTTCTTCTCTTCCTCTGTCTTTCTGTCAAGAGCTATAGAGTGGTCAATCTAAAAATCCTCTGTTCTTTCCTTCTTTTCGTACTTTTCCTGACTGACTGTTCCTAAAACATTCTGTGAAAACACTGACTGCCTCAGTGTGATAAAACTGACTACAGAAGTGGATTAGAAGGTAAAACACATTGCAGGAGGCTAGATTGAGGCTGACAACAGACAGGCAACACAGCTGTGCAATTGTTGAGAACACTCCAAGTTCGCAGATAAGATAAGTTACTAAAATCAACATAAACATTAACTGGGATACTTGCCAAGGAGAGATAGGAAGCAGGAAATAAATAAATAAATAAAAATTTATATATATAAAAATAACGTATTGCATCCTAGAGCAAAAGCTGAACGGAATAAAAAAAGTGCACATAGGTGAAGTGCTTCAATAGAGTCCCCTAGTGGTTTAAAAATTTAATAGTAAGGAATTGTAAAATTAATCTTTATATTTACATTTAAGACACAGAGGCGAATTTGAAAGCTAAAAACTTTGAGCAGATCCACCAATTTAGATAGAGTACAGTTGAAACAAACAAACAAATAAATAAAATGATGATGATGATGATGATGATGATGATGATGATAATAATATAAATAGAAAAGAAAAAAAGGAAAAAGGGAAGAAGAAGGGGAAAGGAAGGGGAGAAGAGGAAAAGAGGGAAAAGGAAGAAAAAGAAAGATAGTTTAAATAAACATAGATAAATGCTAATTTTTTAAATTAATTCACAGTAGTAATTAGTAATTAGTTAAAAAGTAACGAGTTAAGAAGTAATAGGTTAAAATTATTTAAGAAGTAACTAGTTAAAAGAGTGTACAGGATCCAGATAGTTATTAAGAATCAATTACAAGAGGTAGATAATTTAATAATTTAATAACAATAAGAGACTTGAATAGACTTAGGATACTGGACTGAATTAATATCAACAATAAGTAAATCAACAAAAGAGTGGTTTAAATAGAGTTCAATGATGGCAGTAGCTGCTGGGAAGAGAAAATTTATGACACAGACACAGATACAGACTCTGACCCAAAGACCTTCACTGGAAACACAGCTAAATATCCTAGATCCTTACCAAACTTTGCTAGAAGAGGTGAAGAAAATAAGGAATGAAGTGAACATGGAAGTGAAAGATATGACTATTGAAGTAAAGAAAGTGGACAGAGAAGTAAGGAACGAAATGGAAAGATTTGGCCAGAAACTTGAATCAGTGACAAAAGACTTAAGAAATATGAATGGTAGACTTGATGAAGTACAAGAAAAGACAAAAAAACCTGGAGAAGCGCACAACAGAAATTGAATCAACTATTGAACAGAACGAAGTGAGAAGCACATTAACAGAAATTAAATACCTTGAGAAATGTTTAAAAATAAGAGGTCTGGAAGAGAAACAAGGAGAAGATCTGTATATTAAATTAATCCCAGCAATAGCAAAATTTATAAATTGGCCAATGCGACAATTAGATCTTGAGGTGGATTGGATCTTTAGAATTAATTCACTAACTGTGAAGAAGAGAATAGTCCCATGAGACATAGTAATTTACTTTGTAAGGGAATGAGTGAAAGAGATAATAATTCAACAATCTGATACTGGACGGTGTGGAGCTTAAAATCCTTAAAGATGTACCATCTCAAGTTTTAAAGAAAAGAAAGGACTACAATTTTTTGACTCAGGTTCTAAAGAAAAAAGGAATCTCATATAGATGGGGTAAAATCGAAGGAGTCATTCTTATGTACAAACAAAAACGATATGTATTAAACTCTGTTATGAAGGCAAAAGAATTTTTGAAGAGACATAAGGAAGACTTGGAAAAAACACAAGAAAACTACCCAGAGAGAGAGGAAAGACAAGAAAAGTCAGACAAAGAGGAAGAAAACATTTATCCCTAAAAGAGTTAGCAACAGGTATGATTAGCAATTTGGAAGAGTCACTACGACAGGAGGAAGGAACTAATTCAGAACAAAAGGATGAAGAAACAGGTTTAGTATCAGAAGAGGAAAATATAGAAGAGCCCAGTAACACTTGAAAGATATATCCTTGTAATACGATAAGATGCAAATCAAAATTCTTTCCTGGAATATCAGAGAGTTGAACTCACTACCAAAAAGGAAAAAAAATCTTTCACTTTCTAGAAAAACAAAAATGTGAAATTATATGTCTCCAAGAAATACATATAAGGAATTTTGATTTATCACTATTAGATAATCCCAAATTATGAGAAGCTTTTGCTACAACTATTGAAAAAAAAGAAAGGAGTTGTAATTTATGTGTACAAAAAATTTAAAGCCAAAGAAATTTTGAGAGACATAAAAAGAAGATATATTGGAATTGAATTAAATATATTTAACATTAAAACTTTAATTCTTGGCATATATGGTCCCCTAGAGAAGCAAAGCGAGTTTTATAAAAAATTGTTTCAAAAAGTAATGGTTTTTGACTACCAAGAAATAATAATGATGGGGGATTTCAATAGGATTTTGGACCCTGAAAAGGATAGGATAAGGAATCTAAGAGATAAGAAAAGAAAAGGTAAACCCCCCACATCATTCTTTCAGATGACTGATATTCTAGGGTTAACCAATGTGTGGAGAAGACTATATAATAATGAAAGAGAGTACACATATTACTCAGATTATCATAAATCATGGTCTAGATTAGATCAGTATTTATGTCTAAAACAATAGATAGAAAAGCACAGAAAATGGAAGTTTTACCAAGAACAACATCTGATCATACTCCCATTAGATTAATTTTAGAGGATAAAAGATGCATGTATACCTGGAAAATGAAAGATTTACTATTAAAAAACAAAAAAATAGTACAGAAGGCCAAAAGAGAATTAGAAAACTATTTTAAAGATAATCTGGATAAGGGAACATCAACAGTAATAGTATGGGAGGCAGAGAAAGCATTGATTGAGGAAGTAGAGAAAAAACTGAAATTTACAAAACAAAGATACTTTTTCAATGCAAATAAGCCAAATAAATGGTTAGCATATAAACTGAGAAAAGAAAAAGAAAAGAGATTGATTCAGGAGATAAAAGAAGGGCAAGAGATACATACTAATCAAGAAAAAAATGAAAAAGCATTTACAAATTATTATGAGGGACTATTTTCTGAAGGAGATGCAGTTCAAGGGAAGGAAGACAGGATAAAACACTATCTGTCAGAGAACAATATACCGGAGATTACAGTTCCCCAAAGGAAAGAGCTAAATAAGCCTATTATGAAGAACGAGATCATAGATTCAATAAAAAAATTAAAACCTGGGAAAGCACCAGGCCCAGACAGATTCACCACCCTCTACTATAAAACATTTCAGGACCAATTACTTAGCCCATTACAAAGAGTAATTCAAGAATTAGAAAAAGAAGACATCCCTCCATTGTGGAGGGAAGCAAATATTGCCTTGATACCTAAAGAAGGGAAAGACCAATTAGAAATGAAAAACTACAGGCCTATCTCCTTGCTAAATGTTGATTACAAAATCTTTGCTTCAGTGTTAGCGGAAAGATTTAAAAGAATCCTTCAGGATTGGATACATAGAGACCAAAATGGTTTTCTCCCCAAAAGACAACTTAAGCACAACATCAGATTTATAATTAATATATTAGAATTCTATCATAAACATAATGAGAAGATACTAGCCCTGATATTGATAGACGCTGAAAAGGTGTTTGACAATATTAGTTGGCTATTTATGAAGGAGGTATTCAATAAGATCAATTTGGGAAGCAATTTTAATAGATGGATTCAATCTATATATAAAAATCAGAAAGCCCAAGTAATAATAAATGGTGAAAAGACACAATTAATTACAACTGGAAAAGAGACTAGGCAAGGATGCCCTTTGTCCCCTCTATTATTTATCACAATATTAGAAGTACTTAATAGAAAAATCCATCAAGAAGAACAAATTCGAGGTGTTAAAATTAAAACTCAAAATTATAAAATTAGGACATTTGCAGATGATTTGGCTATATCCCAAGAAGACCCTCTACAAAGTATAAGTACATTGTTAAATACCCTGTAGCAATTTGGGGATGTCTCAGGTTTCAAGATAAAGAAAAAACTCATATAATTACAAAAAATATGTCAAAGAATGAGGAAAACAAGCTAGAACAGATGACTAATTTTACAGTAGTGAAGAAGGCCGAATACTTGGGAATTATATTCTCAAAGAACAACTCAGAACTATTTGATAATAATTATAAAAGAGTTTGGAAAGAAATAAGGGCAGAGATGGAAAAATGGGGTAGATTGGATTTATCATTATTGGGCAGAACAGCGGCCATAAAAATGAATATATTACCTAAAATGAATTTTTCGTTTCAAAATTTACCTATATTAACAAAAGAAACACCATTTAAAGAATGGAACCAAGACTTGTTAAAATTCATTTGGCAAAAGAAAAAACCAAGAATAAAACAAAAAATTTTAACGGACATTAAGGAAAGAGCAGGATTTGGCTTACCAAATTTAAAATTGTATTATGACACCAATTGTCTAGATTGGATAACAGAGTGGATCAGCCCAAAGATTGTTACAACGTTACAAAAAGGAGAAGGCATCTACTTTGGTTGGCATGCACACGTGTGGTATGAGAAAGCCAAAGTTGATAAAGAATTTACCAATCATTGTATAAGAAAGTATGGGTAAGAGTATGGGTAAAATATAAAAGGAAGTTATATTAAAAATTCCCTCATGGCTTTCAGCCCATGAGGCATTTTATAAGAGGGAAATGCCAAGACTAGGCAAATGGATTATATACAGAGCCCTTTTAAATTATCAAGAGGGTACTGTACAATTCAAATCGAAAGAAGAATTAAAGACGCAAGGTTTCACTACTCACTGGCTATTATTAAAGCAACTTAAAGAAACTTTCAAGAAAGATAACAAATCAGAAGGATTTGAAATTAAGGAAAAAGAGATAGATAAACTTTTAAACTCCGAAGTAAGTCATAAAGTGGGGAAAATATACAGGATCCTATTAGATATAGACGTGGAACAAGAAACAGTAACAGATAGTATGATAAAATGGGCAAGGAACATTGGTCATTCTATCACACCAGAACACTGAGTAGGGTCATGGACTCAGATAAAGTCTCTATTACAACCAGTCAGTCTTAGAGAAAACCTTTATAAAATGATCCATAGATGGCACCTAGCACCAAATAGGCTAGCTAAAATAAGAAAAGGTGGAAAGGACGTGAGCTGGAAGTGTGAGTGCAAAGGTACCTTTTATCACGTATGGTGGACTTGCCTGAAAGCAAAAAAATTCTGGAAAGAGATCCACACAATAATTTCTGCAACATTTAAAACCAAATTCCCCTTAACTCCAGAGTTATATTTATTAAATATGATCAATTGCCTCCCTAAACTCGATAAACTGGATAAAACACAAAAATGGATTTTATTATATATGGTCATGGCAGCAAGGTTATGCTTTGCACAACAATCAGAGCTTCCAAGTATAGAAGATTGGACATTGAAATTATACGAAATGTTAGAATATGATAAAATCTGGATATTGACGTCAGAAAATCCTACAACGCAGATCAGAAATGGATGGGAAATGGCAATACCCATATGAGAATACATATGGGGCAGAAAAGCAATTTTAGGTATAGGAAATTTAAGCTAATTAGTTAGAATGATTTGATCTATTTTGAGGTGAAAAAATTGAATAGGTTGCAATCGAACAAGCAACATTTGTAGAAATTAGGATAGGTAATTTAGCAAAATAAATACAATTATTAAGCCAAGTTAAAATGGGACTCTAATTTATCTTTTCGTTATAGAAGAGTATAGAAGTAAATCAATTAAATTGTTAGTCTCTTGATAATCATTGGAATGAGACGGGTATGGATATGAAAATAAGCATGGATATATATTAGAATCTGGCAGTTTCATGTTTCATTATTCATTACTCTGTTAATAATTTCTTTAGCAACTAACAAGTATTTTTTTAAGATATAGTAGACTTGTACAGATAAAAGAAGTCAGGGGAAATAAGAGACATTCACATTTAACAGATATAGACGATTTAAGAGGGTAAGGAACAGATATTTAATCACTCACTTCTTGAGGTGGGGTGGGAAAGGGGTTGGAGGAAGTGGGGGAGTGAGGAAGGAGGGAGATATTAAGCATTATTAGAATATATCTAAGTAAACACTATAAGAATATTCGTCAAACTTGCGGTTGTATAATTCCATTATTGTAATCTCCCCACTCACTGTGTTTTTTTTATACATTTCAATAAATTAATAAAAATAATTTTAAAAAAGGAGTAATAAATAGTAAAATTGACAGACTGTCTGCAAAAGAAAGAAGACATGGTCAAGGAAAATTGCCAAAATCCTTTTTCGAGTTGATGGACAACTTGGAATTATTGGATACTTGGAGATTAAAATATGGAGATCCATGTGAATATACTTTATTTTCAAAAAGGCACATTTTTTCTAGAGTTGGTATATTGTTGACATCTAAGTCTTTGACTAGTATTATCAAAGATATGAAAGTGATGCCAAAAATTATTTCTGATCATAATCTAGTTATATTTTAGGATGAAGCATAACCAATTTGATTGAAGACTAAATGATGCATTACTTAAAAATGAAAAGGTAGTGAAAAAAGCAGAAGAGTCTGATTTTTGTTTTTTTGAAGACAATTTGAATACAAGCATAAGTATTAAAGAGGTTTGGGATGGAAATAAAGCTGTTATGAGAGGGCTTTTTATACAACAAAATTCTGAATTAGAAAAGATAGCAGCAGACTAAAAGTATTTTGAATGAAATTGAGAGAAAAGAAGAACTGAAGAAGAATCCCTCTAAATCATTATTGTTGAAGGAAATAAAAATTTTATAAAAACAAATTTCCTTGAACACAGTCTATGTAATGGAGAAAAAGATGAAATATGGAAAACAAAAATATTTTTGATTTGTGAATAAACCAGGAAAATGGCTGGCTTATAAATTAAGGAAGGTGGAGAAAAGAAAATAATTTTAAAGATCAGAGATGGTAAGAAAATGATGTCAGATAATGATGAAATAAAATAGTTTTTAAAAATTTCCTCTCTGTTCCTTATAAAGAAAAAAAAGTGTTGATGGAGAAGATAAAGAAATATTTGGACTTATAGCATTTGCCAATCATCTCAGATTCGTAAATGTGAATATAACTGTGGACGAAATGATGAAGGCTTTTAAGAAGATAGGGAAGGTTCTGGGTGTGGATGGGCTCTCAGCAATATATTGTAAAAGTTTTTTAGAAGAGCTGTATTTTCCATTTCAACAATTGATGAATTCAATTATTAATACAAGGAAGATACCAGACAGTTGGACTAATGTGAATATAAATTTGATACCAAAAGAAGAAGGAGACATAATGGACCCTAAAAATTATAGGCCTATTTTATTTCTGAATAATGACTATTCAATTTTTACAATAATTTTGGTGGAAAGATTGAAGAAGATTCATGAAGAAATTATACATGAAGATCAGTGTCGATGCTTACCAAAAGGACAGATGAGGGACAATACAAGATGCATGACAGATATATTAGAATGCACAGAGGCTCATAATGGAAAACAAGCAGCTTTATTTATTTAGGATTCTGAAACGGCCTTTGATAATGTGACTTGCTTGTTTGTGATTGAAGAAGATACATTTTGGACATAATTTTGTTACATGGATTCAAGCTTCACTCTTTGCAGAAGGCACAGATCTTGATTAACGGGAATAAACAAAAGTTTGTGCTATACAAATAAGGACAAGACAGGGTTGCCCTCTTTCACTTTTGCTTCTCATATTGACTCTGGAAGTTTTCAATAGAGCCGTAAGGCAAGAAGCAAAATATAAAGGACTGGTGATAAAAAAGCGTTTGCTCATGACTTAGTGATTCTTTTCGTAGGCTCCCTTGGACTGTGCTGAATATTTACTTAAGATATAAAATGACTATGGGGAACTGGCTAGATTTAAAGTTAATAAAGATAAGACAGTTATGTTGACTAAACATATGACAAAAAAGAATATAGCTTCTGTTTTTTTTCCTAGGGAAAAAACCCCTAGATTTAAAATTATTAATAAAGTGAGATATTCAGGTGTTACTTTTGAAAATCAAAACTCAAAACTATTTCAAAATAACTGTTTTATGACATAGAATGAGATCAAGCAAGACTTACAAAGATGGTCCAAATTGAAACTTCCACTACTGGGCAAGATATCAACTATAAAAATGAATGTTTTATCAAAAAGGTTGTTTTTCTTTCAGACAGTACCTGTTTTGAATAATGACTTGCCTTTCAGACAGTGGCAAAAGGACATTTTTTTTCTTCCAGGGAAAGAAATCAAGGAAAAGATTTAAGAGTTTATAAGATGCTAAACAAAGAGGTAGACTTGGACTTCCTGATTTGAAGATTTGTTTTTATGCCTCTTAGATGGTATAGATGAAAGATTGGATTACCCTGAAAAGGAAGAGACTTTTACAATTAAAGGGTTTTGATTTCAAATTTGGATGGCATGCTTTTTTTATAGTACAATAAGCTTAGAGAAAATGTTGATTTTAATAACCATTATATTAGACATGCTATATTAAGAGTTTGGAACAAGTATAAACTGAGATTTTGTGCTGAAATGCCTTTATGGACTTCACAACATGAAGCTTTATTTAAAAGAGGAACAGTTGTTTAAAAAAGGGTTAACATATAAGGATTTGATACTGGTAGATAAAGAACAATTTTGAAAGAAAATAAATGAGGAATTGATTCAGGAAGGTTAGGATATTAGATGGCTTGCATATAGACAGCTATCTGATCATTTTAAAATGGATAAAAATCTGTTTAGTTTTGATATTCCCAAAGCAGAATTTGATGAACAACTATGTAAGGATGATGAACATTTGATATGTAAAATATGGGTTATTGTTGAAAATAGAGATGGACGATGAACAAGTAAAAGATGGTATGATTACATGGGCACAAAATGTGGGGCATAATATACAGGTGGAACAATGGGATAAGATGTGGTCAAGAGATTTAAAATTTACATTAAGCTATGATCTTAGACAAAATTTCTGTAAGGTGATGTACAGGTGGTATTTAACACCAAAAAGTTTTCTAGAACACATAACAGATTCTCAAATATTTGTCAGAAATGTAAATAAAAAGGACTTTTTTCACATGTGGGGTACTTGCAAAAAGGTAAAGAAGTTTTGGGTACTGATACATCAATTGATAGAAGATATTTTGAAAATAAAAATTCAAGTGAAACTTAAGCCTTTCTCACTGAGATTGATAGATGATCAGATACATAAGAACCTTAGAAGAATGCTACAATATATGACCACAGCAGTCAGAGAACTTTATTCCCAGAGATGGAAAGATTAAACTATTCCATCTTGTTTATTTTTGGTCTGTTTGTTTTTCTCTCTGTGTATTTTCAGGTAATTAAATTTGATGTTTAATAAAAATATATATAAAAATATTCATCAGGAATAACATAGATTTCATGCTAGCTCACAGTGGATCTTCACAGTGACTATTATAAACTGGGCTTAAGAATTAGAAATGTATGCCATATAAAACAGCTTTCCTAACTATTTGATAAAGAGCACAGTGAACATTTTTGTGGGAGAAAGGAGGCGCCAACTGGGCTTCATAGATTGTAAAAATTCAGGTTGGAAGGAAGAGACTTTTTGAAGCAGCTCTTTCTTCTCCTCACCACCAGACTCACTGCTGGCTACATCTGCTTTGGTTCCAGACAATCCTGTGAACTCTCTCAAATGTGCAGCCAGATATCAGGGTGCCCACTGGCACTCCAGAACTCCATTTCCAAACACTGTTCTCCTACTTCACTACTGTACTTTCCAGACCCATTCATTCCTTCAACATAATTCTATTGTGAATACTTGGCATTTACTTAACTTATTAACTAATGGCTGTTTGTAGAGGAATATAAATGATATGCTATGCTAACTTGTGTTTTTAGATGTGCCCCCCCCCCCGGAATTCTATGTAGTTAACTGTGGTGGCGTATTGCTGTAAACAATAATGTTACATGACAACATTAACAAAGCTTAGCAAATTATTTTTTAATTAAAAACTCTTAAAATCATCAGTATGTATATGAAACAGAAGCCAACTAACCACCAACATGAAAATGAAGCCAACACTCTGTACAGCAAGTCTCTTTGCCTTTCTCAATGGCTTCTGGTAATAAACAAGCTATCCACAAAATAGGCAGATTGCATTTAGTGTTTAGATAGAAATAAGCAAACATACCCGGAAAACATCGTAGACATTCCCATCATTGGTCACATTTACAGGCACATAGTACATGCCATTAAAAAAACTATTTTGCATCTCAATGCATGGTTCTTTAGAGTCATCTTCAAGGTCCAGTCCCAAGTAGTGATAACCAAAAAGTTCTAGATAAGGCATCTGGTTGTATACCTGTTGAAAAGGGGGACAATACACTTACTTGAAAACATGGGAAGACCTTGAAGAACTATAAATATGTATTGTATACTATAGAGGACATACTACACAGGTATTTCATAATAGATATAGCTCTGTTCAGGGGAACATAAAAAGATGAAAAGTTTCTTCAAAAATGATGACTTAGCACTGGGTTGAAGTTTTCTTGGTTGGGCGGAGAATTTTGTTACCATTTTTCTCATAAATCTCCCTCACCTTCATTGACTGTGAGTAAGACAGAGATTTTCAGCTGCATTTTTGGATCCAGAATTAACATTGCTTACCCTTTTTTTGATATTATTAAAGGAAGCAATACACTCCTTCCTGCTCCTTCTTGTGTTCCTTATCAGTTGCATCCAGTGCTACAAAGCACCCTTTCATACGAGACAATTACAGCACTATGATTCCACTTTAACTACTATGGCAACATCCTATAGGATCCTGGGAGTTGCAGTTTAAGGAGAGGCCTTTAGATTGGTGCTTCCAATCAAACTATCAAGCTAAACATTGAGTCCAATTCAGTATGAACCAGTTTTCAAAAATGAATTTTTAATGCAGTTTTCTTTCTCTCTGTCCTCAATAATACATAGCAAAATTTGTACCCCAAATTTTCTGCCTGTAAATGAGGCTGGAAATTTCAGGAGGACAGTGTTGCCAATCAATGACACATGTTCTCTGGATGGTTTACATCTGGATACATCCCATCATTTTCCTCATAGAAAACTAGGGAAAGTTCACTTCCCTTGGATACAAGAGGAAGATTTTCAGTGCAGATCAGTAAAAAGTTTTCAGCTTTTGTGCTCAACCCAACAGACAGTTGCTGCAGTGCCACTTAAAGGGAGCTCTGGTATTTTGCACAGCTCTGGAGTCAAGAATCAGTGAAAATTTCAGACTTACACGCTCAGGAGACAGATCTTCTCCAGGCCTCAGAAGCAAGACACTCTTATCCACAGCTCTCAGGGCACAGAAGGAATTGCTGGTAGCTTTAAGGAAAAGGCTAATGCTGGATGCTGGTAGTGCCTGTTTCTCAGAGAACTGCAGGCTGACCTAGAATTGAATAGACTGCAAATTTCTTTCCACAGAACCATCTCAGGAGGACTCATTTTTCAGCATACAGTCTTTGCACATAGCCATTTAGCCTACCATGGGATGGTAAATATTACATCGTTTTCTTTTCCCAACACTCTGCTTCACCTCAGGCAATGGCAACTATCAGGAAATATACACAACATCTACAGCCATGATAGCAGTTGGAGATTCAAAGAATGTTTTATTGGGGGACAATGATATACATACACAAGATTCAAGCAGCCTCACAACCACACAAGGCTAACCAAAGAAAGGAAGGAAAAATTGGTTAGTGAAAAGTTAGGGCAAAGTAGGTGTTATTTACATATCCAGAAGAGAAGAGATGAAGCGATATGGCTCAGACTAGGGGTCTGAGGGTAAGCATAAGAACGGGAATCTGAGCAGCAGAGTGATGACCTATGTCCAGTGTACTACAAGTTGTCTGTTTCAGAGCAGGGTTGAAATACCCTTTTTCTGCCCTGCCCTTCTGGTCTCTGGCAGAAGAAACAATAGGGTCTTGAACAGATTAATGGCCTTAGAATTAGGTGACAAAGCATTGATGAGAATCATAGCTTCTGGGCAGGTGAGGAAACAAAGGACATTTCACAGGGAAGAGGGAATAAGTTGATGATCATCTGTTGCTCTATTGAGACAACTTTGTGTGCTATTGTGTTTAAAGGTCAAGTCGCTGAAGGTATTATCACAAGCTCATCATAACTGGAGCTTCTTGACTGATTCCTTGCATTTATGAACTGGCCATGCTCTGAGGTCCCATCTGATGTACTTTTGTACATGTGTAGCCAGTCCTCTTTGCCAGCAAGGCTTTTCAGCCATAACAGTGTATGATTTATATTTCCTGCCAATTAAATAATGCTCATTGCCAATCAGACAATGGAGGTGGGGGTGTATGGCATGGTAACAGAACATTATGGGGTTTTTTTTTCTTGGAAGCCACTAATAGCATGTTTGTCTGAAAAGGCTTTTAAATTGTGCAAAGATAGGTAGATCATTGAAAAAGTTTAGCTGCTTTCAGCTTCTTTTCTGACATTTTTAAGGAATGTGGGATGCCCTTCAAAAACTGAAGAGGAAACTTTCTCTAAACCAAAACCATTAAGAGCAAGTTAGAACTTTAGTTGTTGTTGTTATTGTTATTATTATTATTGTTATCGTTATCATCTTTGGATATGGCCAGTGGCCGCAATAAACTGTATTATATTGACCTTTAGCCAAATATTGGATGGATATTTCAAAATAAATCTGTATGAACTTTAGGCTTGTTCAGCTCTCCAACTGCTGGCCACATGGGTGACACCTGGCTTGACCACAGTACATATGAAAGGGATCTAGAAGTCTTAGGTAACCACAAGCTGAACATGAATCAGTAGTGTGATGTGGCAGCTAAAAAACAAATGCAATTCTAGGGTGCATCAATAAGAATGTAGTGTCTAGGTCAAGGGAGGTAATAGTACCACTCTCTTTTGCTTTAGTCAGACCCCACCTGGAATACTGTGTCCAGTTCTGGGCACCATACTTCAGGAAGGATATTGACAAACTGGAACATGTCCAGAAGACAGTGACCAAAATGGTTAAAAAGCCTGGAAACCATGCCCTATGAGGAACAGCTTAGGGACCAGGGTATGTTTAGTCTAGAGAAGAGAAAGTTAAGAGGGGACATGATAAGATGATTAAATATTTCAACGGATGTCATATGGTGGATGGAGCAAGCTTTTTTTCTGCTGTTCCAGAGACAACCACATGCAGAAATGGTTTCAAATTTCAGGGAAAGTAATTCCACCCAAACATTAGGAGGAACTTCTTGATGGTAAGAGCAGTTCAACAACGGAATGCGCTGTCACAAAATGTGGTGGAGTCTCCTTCTTTGGAGGTTTTTAAATAGAGGCTGGATGACCATCCGTCAGGAATGCTTTGATTGTGTATTCATGCGTGGCAGGGGGTTGGACTTGATGGCTCTTATGGTCTCTTCTGGCTCTATGATTCTATAATTACAATCACAGAATCATAGAATCAGCTTTAACCTAACTTTTTTTCTACTTTCAGAATGTATACATTTCTCTTTGGCCTTTACCCCATTCATTTCCTAGATTTACCTCTTCATCTTCATTTGCTGTTTTCTCACTCCGTGCTTTCTCCTATTCCAGCCAACTGTGTTTTCCTTCTCTTACCTGACTGGGCCCTTACAACTGTGACACCAAGCTCAACTTATCACCATCAAAGGCTGACTCACCAAAGTGCTTAGTGTTACCCTGTTTTCTGGGGGTCCCGGGAGGGACACCAAATTGCTATCAAAATTATACAAGTTGGGGAAATTAGTTCAGAGCACTAGTTGGCAAAACAAGAGGCAGGGTAACTTAGCGGAATCTTGTAACCCAGTGTTTACGGGGTCAGGCCAAGCCAAGAAGCAGACCGGTTGGAAAATAATGAATGATCTTTATTAAATGCAGGCACACAATGTAAGCAACAGAAGCACACAGATAACTAAGGAAAATAAAGGTGTGAGTAAGATAGCGGGATTTTCAGAGGGATAGTTGGTTCGGGTGATACAAAACCTGTCCTGAAGTCTGGAAGAAAATAGAGAGTGAAGCTGGGGTTCGATGTATCTCAGCACGTGGAGCTGAGGGGAAGCTCGCCAAGCGAAGCGGCAGCAAGGCGGTCTGGAACTCGGGAGCGATCCAAGGAAGCGCTCAAAGTCAGGGGTTTTTATAAGGAGAATTGTGACCACAGGCTAGGTCGGACTTTGGGAAAACAATAGATTTGGAGCTGGAGACAAAGCCTCCGAAAGGTCAGAATTTGAATGATTGAGTCAGAGCCAAATTGTCAATAGTATAGCCGGTATGCAAACGTGGAGTACTTGTGCATTGTATAGTTCGATCATCAAGCTGCCAGCGCTAGGCAGAGGATCTTTTGAGAGTTGCTTGCATACCTAATGGAGGTACTTGCCTTGAGGTCTCCTAAAGCGGCAAGTCGGCTGTTTCTGGCCTGCCTGTATTGTTTTGGAATATTATGGCGATTATCGGCTGAGCCTGCGTGCTTGCTTGTCCGGGGTCCTCGCAAGCACGTGGAAGGGGTATGTGAAACCAGATTAGTGATATCAAAAGATATCTTTTATATCCCCAAAGCTCGGGCTAGCCAGGACAGTAACATTAGCATACGATGATGCACAGATGAAAAGCAACACAAATTCTGTAGTATTTGGTAGTTTCCCAAGCTTTTGTGCTTTTGTATCCTTTTGCAAAAGGATAAACTCAGAGTCAATATTTTCTAGAGCACTGCCATTCATCCATCACACTTTCAAGAAGTATTCTGTCTATATTTCTTATACTTTTTATCATTAGGAGTGTTGCCACTAAATTGCCTCTCCCTGAGCTATAGAAGCAATGAAACTCAGAGAGTCAAGTGAAGGAAGAAGACAGTTTAATTGAGACGGTCAAAGATCACAATAAACAATCTAGATCGCACAATCTGATCAACTCAGAATCACCGTGGCCCTTTTTGTACGGCATTTTTCATTCGAAAGGGCCTCCGGAGCATCGCACAATTGCAAGGACTGTTCCATATGACGTCCTAGCAATCGCGCTACGCTGCCAGGGCCAGCAGGTGCCGATCGTACAATATATCATTTTTGGCTTCTTGCCGAAAATGATGCGTGATTGTGTGTCCCTCTGGGGACCCACATGTACTTACCATCTGTGCTTAGCCTCTGGAGATGCAGCCCTCGTGATTCCTCCCCCAGTGCAGCCTGGGAAAGTACCCGGCTGCACCGTGGAAGGAAGAGGTGGAGCCCTCATGCTGCCTGCCGGCCAGCAGGCAATTACTGCGGAGACAGAGCAGAGGGGACATGAGTGCCTCTCGGAAGAGGCTGCTCACGTGACCCCTGTGCACTCCCGCAGGAAGTGGGTAAGCTGCAGAAAGAGCCCATGAGTTCATACTGAACACACATGCCTTCCTAAAACTTACACCCTTCTGTCTTTTCCAATATACACTCTAGTTGGCTAAATTTTCTTACGCACTCAGCCTGACACAGCTATTTCACAAATGCTGCATCTCTCTCTCTTTCTTTTTTTTCTTCTTTCTTCTGTCCTTCCTGTCTTAAAGGTTAATTTTCTCCCTGTGGTCTTCCTGGAAAGTAGCAAAGGTTTTTCTGCCTTTCCTCTCAAATCCCTAGCTTGGTTGCTTGCATGTATCCTTGTCAAAGCACATCCTTTACCTATATATTAACCACTACATCTTGCTTGAAAACACATATTCATTTCATTGTTAAATATACTAATTTTCTTCAATTAGAGCACTTCCTTATTTTTAATTTTAAGCATTATCAGGAGCCAGTTTAAGTATGAAGTTGTGAAAGAAACATCTTTCGTTCAGGGTCATGTACTGATTGGTTCTCACCTTATTTCTGAAGCACTTTTCAATCTCCAAAGAAATGCTATCAGCAACCAGATCACCACTGGGCTGCAAGGAGTAAACCAGGAACCTAGCTCTTGGGGCTAGCTTCTGATCAACATTCAATATGATGGAGAAGGTGCTATATTGCCCAGCTGTGTGAAAGTACATGAAATAAAAAGGAGGGGACAACAGATCAAGAGGATCTAATTAGCTAGTAAAGTCATTGCTTAGGAGAAAATGAAACTGAAGGCAGCCTGGCATGATATATATTTGGCTATGAACCTTTGCTCATTACACTGTTAAACTGCTATTATTCCACTTTCAACACCCTGTGGAATCCTGGGGTTTGCAGTTTAGGGAGGGGCATTTAGAATTCTCAGCCAGAGAACTCTTTGGTCTCAGTGAACTACAAACCTCAGAATTCCACGGGATGTTGAAAGTGGAATAATAGCACTGTAACAGTGTAGCCCCTCCTGAAAGGCTCCCTGAATCTATGGGTCTCAGATTTAGTGCCCTCTCCCGAAATGAAAGTAGTTGAATGCGAGATATTTGAGAGTGGGATTGTCATTCATACCACACATCTCCCTATAAGCAATGATCCCCACATAGCAAAATCCTGCATTTCATACCCCAGAAAAAGATTGATTGTATAATATGCTATGATAATTTATATTATAAAGACCATAGGTATGTGGAGAAATGTTAGTCTTACTAGAACTCTGTCTTGCCTGTGAAATTGCTCAGATATTTTACCTGAGAAAGAGTCCCTGAATTCATTGTGAAATTTTGCTATAAGTCCAAAATAAATGACATTTCTAATTCTTAACATTATTCATGGAGCTAGGCTACATGACAAATAGTTATTCTGTGACTTTGGCCATTTCCACACTAGACTATTATAGCGCCAGCCAGCCCCTCCCAAAACTGCAAACCCCAGGATTCCATAGGATGTTGCAAGTGGAATCATAACACTATAACAGTATAGTGCGGAAATGGCCTTTAGCTTAGCAAAAGAAAAATCACCCTCAAGGACTGGTGGTTGCTTTTTCTTAGATTCTTGTACTGAGCAGTTTACCCCCTCCTTTTCCCACTCTCTACTGCAGAAATAGGAACACTTACGTCTAATTCTCACTTGCTGTATACCACAATAAGCAATTTTGCCTTTGGTCATCAGCTGCATGTAAAAAAAAGAAAAAAAATGTAGTTGATAAAAATAGTTTTTTGTTTTGTTGTTCCAGATTGCTACATATGAATTCTAAAATTCTATATTTTAGAAAATATAAAATGATCACAAAGCAGTTGTGAATCTTATACTGGTCTTAGATTTATATGTTAATCCAAAAAACTTTTAAAAGTGGATTTTGTAATGTCGCCAGAAATATTTTTGCTGGGAATTATGGATAAAGAATCAGACAGTAAATATGGACTACCAGGAAAGATCCAAGAGCAGATCATGAAACAGTCAGTTTGTAATTACTTAGGAAGCAATGCCGTAATCACTAGAAGTCAACATAGATTTCTCAAAAATGTCATGTCAGATCAATCTTATCTCTTTTTATGAGTGAGCTACAAGCTTGATAGATGAAGGGAATGCTGTGGACATAGCATTTCTTGATTTCAGTAAGGCCTTTGGCAAAGTTCCCCAGGACAGTCTTGCAGAGAAGCTAGTAAAATGCGGCCTGGACAGGGCTACTGTTCAGTGGATTTGTAATTGGTTGACCAATCAGACCTAAAGGGTGCTCACCACTGGCTGTTCTTTATCCTGGAGAGAAGTGACTAGTGGGGTACCACAAGGTTCTATCCTGGGCCTAGTGCTATTCAACATCTTCATCAATGAAGACCTTGGATTCTGCCTGACAATAACTTCTGTTTCATCTAGGAGGGGGTGTGGCTGACCTGCCTTGCCATCTTACCTTTACAGTCAGTAATCTTCTTCTTTCCAGCTTGACCTTCCAGTTACATCAGGTTCCATTTTATATCAGTGCCAATTAAATAATCTTGCCAATTAAACCTTATCAATCTTGGAGAGTGAATGGGGCGGTAACAGTGGGGTGTCACAGAGTTCTGTTCTGGGCCCAGTGCTATTCAACATCTTTATCAGTGACTTGGATGAAGGAATATAGGGCATGCTGATTAAATTTGCAGATGATAGCAAATTGCAAATGATAGCAAGTTGCTAATACCCCAGAGGACAGGATAAGAATTCAAAATGACCTTGACAGATTGGAGAGCTTGGGCCAAAGCTAACAAAACGAATTTCAACAAAGAAAAATGTAAGCTCCTACACTAGGCAGAAAAAATGAAATGCACAAATATAGAATGGGACAACAGTCCATGTGAAAGGGATCAGGAATCTTAGTAGACCACAAGCTGAACATGATTCAGCATGATGTGGAAGTCAAGTAACCCAACACTATTCTTGGTTGCATCAATAGGAGTATGGTGTCCAAATCAAAGAATGTAATAGTACCACTCTATTCTGCTTTGATCCTACCTCATTTGCAATACTGTGTCCAGTTCTGGGTACCTCTTTTCCAGAAAGATATCGATAAGCTAGAGTATGTGCAGAGGAGGACAACCAAAATAGTGAAGGGTCTGGAAGCCCTGCCCTATGAGGAGTGGCTTAGGGAGCTGGGGATGTTTACTCTGCAGAAGAGAAGGTTAAGAGGGGACATGATAGCCATGTTTAAATATTTGAAGGGATGTCATGTTGAGGAGGGAGTGGACTTGTTTTCTGCTGCTCCAGAGACTAGGACAAGGAGCAATTGATTCAAGCTGTAGGAAAGGAGATTTCACCTGAACGTCAGGAAGAACTTCCTGACCATCAGAGCTGTCCAGTAGTGGAATATGCTGCCTTGGAGTGTGGTGGAGTCTCCTTTTTCGGAGGTTTTTAAGCAGAAGCTGGATGACCATCTGTTGGGAGTGCTTTGATGTGTGTTCCTGCATAGCAGGAGGTTGGACTGGATGGTCCCTGTGGTCTCTTCCAACTCTATGATTCTATAATTCTACTTCTTAGATTCATGATAACAGCAGCAGGAACACTGCTCAAACTTGGAAATGGACTGAAGCACCAATGATGGAAGAATGCATTGTTAAAGTTGCTGAGTTAGTCCAAATCTCCAAACTAATGCGGGTTTTAAATGATAGGTCAGCTGAAGATTTCTTTGAAAGACTGGAAACAATTTATGGACTTCTTGAGCAACCAGAAATCCCACAATGCAATAATCTGTTGTTATGGTTATTAGTAATTCTAGAAGATCCGTAACAGAATTTTTTAAATTTTTAAAAAACTTTTTCTTCTCCATTACAGTTTGAATTGGGGGATCAGAGTCCTTTTGTGTTTTAGTAAGTTAGTATTTAGTGTTTTAGCTAGTTAATCTACAGTGTCTTATTTCAGTTTTTTGGTATTGTGTTTTAGTTTAGTTTCAGCCCCTTTTGTGCAAATTACATTATTTGTCTTAAAATTAATAAGTAAACAATTTTTTTAAAAAAACCAAACAATTGTGAATCTTAGACATATTCAGGAACAGATTCTCAGCATGAGATCCTTTGGGATCCACTTGGGGATCATATATCTCAGGATTCCACTAAGCACTCCTCACACTCCTCTCCAATGCTTTGCCCTATTGCACCCTCAGTCTTCCATCCAGCAGTGCAAATGCATTTCAGACCTGCTGATTGTGTTCACAGCTAACCATCAACTCTCCAGTACAGCATTATGCATATTTACATACCCCACACCAAGGGCAATCCTCCCCTCCTTTAACCAGCTCATTTAAAATATTTATATCCTGTCTTTGTACTTGAAAACATGCCTCCACCAATTCATACCAAGCATTACAAAATCCTCCATCTCAGTACTACCTCTGTCAATGGCCAATGGACTCGGCCATTTCGTAACTTCAACGTATCTGAATTTTCCTCTTCCTTTCCCTTCTTCATCTTCCCCTTGGCTTGGAGCTATTACATTCTAAGTGATTCTGACAAGCACCTTTCTATTATTCCGTGTACAATACTAAGTAGAAATATGAGAGCTCATACATGATAGAATTAATTATACAAGTAAGAGTTGTTCTGTTCTTGCACATTCTCAGCTCTCAGACCTTTACAAGACGCTGACTGGATTTTTAAAGCTACAAGAAATTTCTTACTTATTCAATATTCAGTAACGATTAAAACATTAGCAAAAGGGTTATGGCAAACCAATTTTGCCTTCCTACACTTACAATATAGTGGAAGTGAACAATGGTAGTCTGCACATCCTTGTATTGATCTTTGCTTAGGATATAATGCACAGTTATTGACTTTTGCTGGCCACATGGCAGTTCCTCCAACACAGGATCTATTTTCACAAAACTGTCACTCCGGGAGAAGAAGCGCTGGATGTAGTAAATGGCTTCTGGGTGGTTTGTTTCCAGCCACTCATAGTCAGTGCACTGATTTGGCTGATAATATGCCTATTAAGGGTAGAAAGGAAAGGAAAAATACACCAGCGGTTAGTTAGTGGGGCAGGCAGACAAGTCCTCTTTTGCAAAAGAAGCTGATTGAGCACCTCCTCAGATGTTTCCACAGGCAGGGCTGTGATGTGCAGCCTGTGAGGAGAAATAGTAATGAGGTAGCAAGTATGTGGATCTGACTCAGACAAGCTACTAACAAAGGGAAGATTCTTCCTTGATCATATCTCCCCCTCCCTAGCCATGGCTACTTCTTTATTGGGACTTACTCTCAACTTATAGCGAGGCTCAAAGAGGTCAGAGGTGTCGATGGAAAACACAGCAGTACCATTCTCATCTGTGGTATAGTTAGCTGTAACGACCCCATCAAATTCTAGAAACAGAAGTGCATTGGCAAGTGGCATGCCATCCTCATCTCTCAGTTTCAGCTAAGGGAAGGAAGAAAAAAAAACAGGTCCAAAATTATTCAAGAAATACATTCAGAGACAGAGCTTGGCATTTGGATCAGCATGACTTTGTAAAGGGTCCTTAGGGATGGAACAGTCTGTTTTTAGTCCATGCCACTTCCACACATGCACTCTCCTGCATTTTTTTATAACTCCACACAGCCACATGCAATGTATTTTATCTCAAATCTCTCTTTTAAAAATGTATTTTGTGTGCTTTGGGAGTCAAGAACTCCATCAGAACATTCAGAAATTGGAAAAGCCTCTGAGCAGCTAAGTTCCAATCTCTACATTTGCCTGGGAAAAAAGGCAGAGTCAGTTCATAACAGAATTCACAGAGATAGAATTCCTTAAGCATTTTAACATAAAACTACACTACAAAGCCAGATATTGACCAAGGCCTAGCTAAGCGTAGCTGAGAAAAAGGGGGAAACTGCTGCAGGTGTTGGGGGAGAAGGGTTGGGAATAATGGTTAGACAGTCCTTGTGATGTTAAGACAAGCTTGCCTTGATGCACTGTCTGATTACAGCAACCACTTGTGAAGGCCCGGTTGCCCATCAGAGTGAGAGCCATCCCAGGAAATGGAGTGCCAGGAGCAGCAAACTGTACCACTCCACCTGGGGTTCTTCACTGCTGCTCCAGTCTGTCTCTGTTTTCAAGAGCTGGCTGAGTCACAAGTCCCTGGCCTGCTCTATGGAGAATAAAACTGGTTATCTTATGCTCTATCACACAAAGGTTAAAGTGATCCCAGTAGCAAAGGAGGGAAATAGACAGGCAAGTAGGCAAGTTAGGGAGAGAAGCAAAGAGAAGAAAGATGAGCAAACAAATGAATGAGGAAGCAGGGAAGAGCAGGGAGGGGAAGCAAGAAAGAGGATCACACTGTATAGAATTCAGAAGAGAAAAATGGGTCTGTGGGTGAAGAAATATCAGAAGGACATGTATTGTCAAAAACCTAATAAGTTATAGGAGGCCAGTAAGGTATGTGATGCCTATTTCTTCTTGAGACGAAGTACATTTACAGTGTTATTTCTGGCATTTCAGTGAATGTGTGTTATGAGTGTCTCCAGAATAAGACATCTTCTATAACTAGAAAGATTTTGTTCCCTACAAAGTAAATACTCCCATTTCTTACCTGTCCAGCAAAAGGAAGCCCTCTTTTGTAGTACTGATCAGTGTTCTCAAAGGTTACCATTTTTGTTGCTTGGTAAACAGAGATGTACCTAGAGCTGGAAATTTGAACACCTGTGAAATACACAGAAACACCTGTAAATAGCCATTTATATTAAAAAAAAAACACATGCATAGAGCCTTCATGATAAATACTGGAGAGCTGTAGAAAACTCCTCAAGGCGACAGTTCTCAGGACAGCAACTCTCAGAGAAGTATTTAATAAACACATCCTGCCTACATACATACCTGTTCCTTTCTCTGTGACAACTCCTTCTACTTGGAGTGACACGTAGAAATATGGATTCACACCCAGGTTTGCATAAAGGTGAAAGGCTTTAGTACTGATCATTTCAGAAACACAGCCATCTTTGCCCAACTGAAAAGCAAGGGAGAACTGTGGTAGGTTTGTTGAATTCCTTAGGGATCATCCTGGTATTCTGTTGCAGTATACAAGCAACGCTCCCTCCCCCAAAGACATTATTGTTACCCCAGCTATTACAGACTGAGCCTTCTTCATAAGATGCATGAACTGGTTATCTCAGGGAAATGTGTGCATGCATGTGTCTGTGTCTCTCTGTGCATACATAAGAGGGAGGGAGGATTGTGTAGAAGGTTTTGAATTAAATTTAGAAGGCAGACCAGTTTGTTTGATTTTTACTCTCAGACACTCGACAGTAATCACCAAAGTTATAGGAGAAAAAAATACTTCCACTTTTACAGTCATACCTCTGCACTAACAGCCTCACAAATCCCATTGGACTCTCGATCACATTTTGGATGGAAATAGTATTGTCTACATACTCTGAGCTGGACTCTTCCCTGGACAGGTTTGCCATAAGTATATCTAAGAGGAAAGTGACAAACCAATGAAATTGTGTGAGGGATGGAAAAATTCAGACCAAGTTTCAAGTCAGAGAACCCTAGAGATTAAAAGGACCCAGTAGATCATGCTCCCCAAAGATCTGACAACGACAGAATGGATCAACAATGGATCCTGTGACAGTGGTATACCTATGTGTGTGTGGTGGTATTGTTCTTCCGAATAAGATTTCTGCCTACCCATGAAACTTTCCTTCAGTTCCAAATTTCTAACATTGCGGAGAGCAAGACAATAAAAATCATTCACACCTGGAATACCAACATGTGCTGTGAACATATTACTTTGGCTATTTGCCAGCCTCTTTTCTTTGGATACCTAAACTCTGTTTCTAAATGCTCATCTTGCATTTGGTTATTGTGTTGTAAGAAATTCAGGGACTGAAGGATAATTTCATTGGGAGGCAGATTTCTATTGAGAGAAATTCTGCTCCCCACCCCACAGCTATACTCCTGCTGCACAACTCAGGAGTCCAAAATTCATTCCAGACATTTTCAAAAAAGACTGGGAAATAGTTTATTTTGTTTTGGAGATCATCTAAGGTGGGGTCTAGCATTGTCTAGGAACATTTCTGGGCTGCTCTAGGAGACTTCCTCACAATCTCCAAGCCCCTGTTGTGGCTAGTATATGGCATTTGGGGAGAACAAGTTGACATTTGCTTCAAGATGGTGAGGCCCTGAGCTCAAAATGTTTCCCCCCCGCCAACACCCAGTGTTTCTTCCTGTAGTCCATTTAAGGTACAAGTTAACGTCTTCCCTACATGGGTCAATATTGTCCAGCCTTGGTTCCCCAACTTTACAATAAGAACAATCACCTTTACCCATTTCCACTGTGTTAGATGGGGCAAAATCTTAATGCATATATAACATTTTTGGAATTTAGATGTTAGGAAGGTTTCCACAGGCACTTTTTAACTTCAAGACTTACTGAGCACAACTTTCTACTTTGAATTCTTCATCAAAAGCAGAGATCCTCTGTGGTGCTTTGAGGTTCACCTCAAATGTTGGTAACACTGGAGGGCGGAAAGTAAAATGTTAAAATAGTCTAGTGTGGTCAGATAACAGATTGGGTGTGCAATAGGAAAGAGCTGTGCTTGGGACAAACGCTTCCACCATGATAACTATGGGGTAGACAAAAATGGTGTAGAGAAGGTGAATAATTTCCTGAAGCTTAATGTTCAATTCAACTTTTTCATTCCCACAAGTGAGGATAAATAATTTCCACAGTTTTCTCCCTGTTGTGGAGCAAAATATTTTTGTGTTTTTCTCAGCCAGTATTTGCACATCCTGAATTTTTTTGGGAAATGATTCTGGAGAGAAATATACATTTTTTTAAAATGAGAATTGTAGGGTTAGGCAGACTAAATGTGCCAAACAGCTACTAGGTAGTATACTACCAGTGGAAAACAGCAAAGACTTGGAATGTTTACTGAAAAAAGACAAGGCAGAAAGTGTAAAGGCAGGCTTATAGTTGAAACAAAAATAATGACCACAGATGATTTACATCACCTTGAAGTAGACATTGAAATAGCTCAGGATTTTCCATTTCTTGTCTCAGTCATTAATCTGAATGGAGACTACAGCCAAGAGATTGGAAGAATACTAGGACTTGGACAGTAAGGTATGAAGGATCTAGACAAGATCCTGCAGTATAAAGATATATTATTGACTATAAAAGTTAGGATTGTTGATTTAAGATTTTACAAGATGCTAAAGAACAAGGTGGTCTTGGACTACCC
This sequence comes from Cyclura pinguis, assembly GCA_030412105.1. Lineage (NCBI taxonomy): Eukaryota > Metazoa > Chordata > Lepidosauria > Squamata > Iguanidae > Cyclura > Cyclura pinguis. The sequence goes on from CM059600.1 coordinate 216,757,621, forward strand.
AATTTTAAAGTTTATTTTGCAGTTGTATGTATGTACGTATTGCAGTTGTATGTTCGTATGTTGTATGCATGACATGGCTTAAAAAATGGATAACTTTGAAAGACTTTTGAATTTAGAAGTTAAATAAATCCTGGACTCTAGAAGGCACAAGGGCAGCCTTCAATATTTTGTTCTGTGGAAAGACTTTTCCAAGGGAAGATCTGAGTGGATTGATTGCCACCCTGTTAGAGCTCCAAAGCTGCTCCGGGATTTTCACAAGAAATACCCTGATAAACCAGGTCTGAAGTCAAGATGGGGCTTGATGGACGCGATTTCATCATTTTCTTATTTCTTACATGTCCTAATGCCTGGCCTGATATAGCATGTCATCTGATTTCATTATTGTTCATTGCTTTTATGTATTTCATGTTGCTTGGGAACTTTAGGGGGTAGGTTTGGTTCGGGGTGTGAAATGACACAGACCCACTGCCACCTCTGCCATGTTAGCCATTCCTAGCTTAGTAGTACTGTAGTCATTTTGCTGTATTCCCTTTGATACTGTATTCTTTGATGTTTGAGTGATGGGAGAGGGAACCTGGTTGGAGCACGGGAATCAAGGTTATTCTATTCCTCCCTTCCTCCCTTCCTCCCTTCCTCCCTTCCTTTCATCCTTACCTCCATTTTATTCCATTCATTCTAACAGACTGATACAGTCTGGTGTGTGAGAATGGAATGTGAACTGGAAGGAGTTAGGAGACGTGAGGGGGTTCTAAAAAGTCAAACTTGCACTGTATCCTCAGTTCTGGCAAGGAAATCGTCTGTCTGCTAAACCTAATCTGTAGTAAAATCTTTCTGGATCTGAAGACCCACTTATTGAGTTAAGCAGACATTACAGTGACATTCATTCTAGTTTATGCCCTCTCTATTCAGTTTCCCCTGTACACAGATCAGCTAGACTTCATGTTCAACTATTGGTGTAGGACAGTGACAAGAGCAGATTGAAGGAGCGGTACATTTTCCTGAAACAAAATATTGGTATTGATACCAGCTTCACAGGTGAATGTCACAGCAATACTCACCATACTCTTCTATGCTGAACCAATGATAAGTGTTATAGTTTGGTTTATTGTCCACTATCAGCTGATACGTTCCCAAGATTGTGTCCTGGACTGTCTGGAACTCATTTTGGAGAATGCCATTGGAAGGGGACTGATTCAGCCACTGAGCAACACGATTTCCTTGAGGATCCTGCAGTGCAGAAGGATGTAAAGTAATGTTGCTTAGTAGTACAGTACAGTATATTGCAAGTCTAGTGGACAAGTACCATACATACTTCACAAACTCACCTTTGGTGAGAAAGGGTCCTGGTCACCAGGTATGCTTGACTGTGTGCACAGAGTGCTGGTACACAGCTGAAAAGGCCTCAAAATGTTATCTTATATTGAGTGAAGGCTGGCCAATAGTTAATTCCAATTTGTCCTTCCACAAGATAACAGTGTGAGATCTTTTGTTTTCCTATGAGAACAGAAGAGTTCATGTGCCCCACCTTCAGCATATGAGAGAATAACACAGGACTATACAGGACTACATACCAAATAGTAAAAATAACCTGTTTTTTAAAATTGTTCCCAAATTCTAGAGTACAGAGATTGGTTAATGCTTTCATAAAATCCTAAATACCCTGAAAGCACCAGATCCTGTTTGATCTTCGAAGCTGAGCAGGTTCAGGCCTGGTTAGTATTTGGATGGAGGATGACCAGGGATACCTGATGCTGTAGGTTATATTTGGTAAACCACCTCTGAGAACTCCTTGCCTAAAGAAACCCCACAAAATTCATGGGTTTACAGTAAATTGACAAGCAACTTGAAGGCACATACTAAGGCCCTTTTTGCACACTACCTTCTTGGGTGGTTCTCCAGTGGTGATCCCAGCAGCAGCTCTGCTGGAAAGGGGGCAAGATTGGAGCACTCCCCTCTGCACTGGACCGGCTCCCTGCAGAAGGGAGCGCAGTGGACACACTTCTTCCTTCTGCAGCACAGCCAGGTACTTTCCCAGGCTGAGCTGGGGCAGGAAGCACCACCACCACGCTTCTGGACCTTCCTCAGAACAGGTAAGTGCAGGAAGGTGGCATGATTGTGGCTCATTGACTGCGAAACCCATCGATGATTTGATCCATGATCACACTGTCTGGGAACAGGAGAGGAGTGGGACCACAACAATCTCATGCAGAAGCATCATCGTGGTTCTGCTCCTCTCCTGTCCCCATGCTGGGATGGGAGGCTACTGCGGAAAGGGCCTCATATTACTACTGCTTACAGAATAATGATTTCTTATGTGGTTCTTGGATTTTTAAATGGATATTTGAGAGCTTCAGGAAAGCATGGACCAGCCTAGGGACACTGAGTATGGCTTTTTTTCCCCACAGCATCCTGGGTGGGACCCTGGCCCACTACCTGCTGAAAGGGAGTGCTAGATCACTATCTACTAAAGGAAATGTAGATACTTTCCTCTGCTATGAAATGTCTCTTGCATCCATTCATCTCAATAAATTTTACACTAGTGACATGTGGCAGTCTCAATACCAAATGAATCTTTGGAGAACATTACATCTGGTTCCTGTCCCACTCTAGAACTACCATCATGGTACAGGGAACTGGCATATAAATTAATAGGATTTAAATAGTTAAATCAAATTTTAAAGCAAGGGGGAAATGCGTCCTACAAATATGCATCTCCAAAATCTCTCATATCACTTCAGGTTAAAAATGCTTCTTGGGGAATGGGACACTATTTTTGGCCCAGGAGAGGCCCATTTTTTTTAAAGGAAGTATGCCACAAATTGGCCTTGATTTATGTATTTTAGAATTCAGATTTCTGAGTTTGGACTCAAATCTTAAGATTAGATCAGGGCTTAATCTGAAACACCAAACTGGGCACTGCACTGAATTAGAGATGGGAACTTGTGCAGCATTACTCTCTTAGTCTACTACAGACCCCCAAATCAGATTGAGGACTTAGAAGAAGCCTTCCTAAAACAGATGACCACACATTCAGAAAAAAGGGAGATAGGACTAATGGGAGATTTCAACTATCCTATTAATTGTTGGAAATCAAATTCTGCCAAGAATATCAGCCCCAACAAATTCCTCACTTGTCTTGCAGACAATTTCATTGTCCAGAAAAGGTGGAAGAGGCAACAGGCAGATCAGCTATTTTGGACCTGATCCTAACCAACAGGGATGACCTGGTTAATGGGGTGGAAGTGACTGGACCACATTCTCCTGGAGCTTTTTATACAGTGGAAAGGGGAAGCCAAGCATACTCAGACTCTCATTCTAGACTTTAAGAAAGCTGGTTTCAGTAAATTTAGGGAAATATTAGGTGTCATTCTGTGCGAGAAGGGAGTTTATAGTTGATGCGAGTTCCTTAAAAGTGAGATATTGAGATTTGGAACACAGTTCCAAACAATTACATTGAGGAAGAAAAGAAACCAGGATCCATGTCTAAGATTTAAAAAGGCCGTGTAATAAGAAATGGAAAAAGGGAGAGATCACAAAAGAGGAATTAAAATAAATAGCCGCCACATGTAGGGAAAAAAAATCAGAAAAGCTTAAGTGTGGAATGAGCTCAGCCTTGCTAGAGAGTATAAAAACAATAAAAAGAGTTTTTTTGTTATGCAAAAGGTAAAACAATGAGATGGTAGGACCACTGCAAAAAGGAGAAACAGAGTACTAGAAACTATCCCAGGACAACCAGACGAAGAGCAGGATGTTACCGCTGTTTCTAGCCCGAGCTTGTGGGATATTAAGATATCATTTGATATCAATAATTTGGCCTCCTTTACCCATTCCTCTCCACGTGCTTGCGAGGCCCCCGGACAAGCATGCACACAGGCGCGGCCGACAATAGCCAAACCATTCACATCCCGATCTAGGCAGGCCAGTCATTGCCGTATGCAGCTTCAGGAGACCTCAAGGCAAGTACCACATTATGTATGCACGCTACTTACAAAAACATCCCCTGCCTCAAGCAGGCAGCTTGATGAGCGGACTATACAACTCTCAAGCACTCCGCGTTTGCATACTGGCTACTCTATTGACAATCTGGCTAGAACTCAATCATCTAAAGTACTGACTGTTCGGAGGCTTTGTCTCCAGCCCCAAACTCATTGTTTTCCCCAAGTACGAACTAACCTGCGGCCACAATTTTCCCCATAAGAACCCCTGACTTTGAGCGGTTCCTCAGATCACTCTTGGCTTCCATCCCGCCTTGCTGTCGCATTGTCCAGCGAGCCTTCCCCTCAGCCCCATGTGCTGAGAATCCACGCTCACCAGCTTCTTTGCTTTTAACCGGGCTTCAGGACAGGTATAGTATTTCCCATACCAAACCTCCTCTCAAAATCCCTCTATCCAACTCCTACCTTTATTTCTATAGTTCCTTGTGTGAGTGTGTTGCATACACATGTTTGATTGTATTTCAATAAAACAATTATTATTTTCAACTTCTTCCTTATCATTGACTCGGCCTGACCCCATAGACATAGGGTTCAAGATCTCACTACGTTACCCTGCCTCTCGCATTCCTAACTAGTGCTCTTTGCTAATTCCCTCCCCATTGTTTGAGCACATTGAGGTGTCCCTCCTGGGACCCCCAGAAATCAGGGTAACAAGGATACTGACTGTGAATCAAATAACAGACAAATATCAGCTTCAATCAGCTGCTTCTCTCACCTGGATGTAGATCAATGGATACTGGAAAGCAAAGAAAGAAGTGATCAGCCTTAGATTTGAAAGACAAAACCAAAAAAGATTATTATGTTTTAAAAATAAATGTCACTTGTTTGGAAATCTACAGGTACTCAGTTTCACTTACTACATTATTCACTGGCTTGGAATTTGTATCCAGAGTAATAACTCTAAACAGCACTAGAAAAGAAAGAAGAGGGAAAAAATCATAGTTTATTTTGTATTATTTTAATACGGTAGTTGTAATATCTCATTTCTATGTATATTTCCCTGGCAGCAATATCTGATGAAAATTTCTGTTCTAGCTATTGCAGAGGCTGTATTTCATAAACAATCAGTTGAAAGGATCTGCATTTGCCAGCCTCAGATTATATATAAAATTATGAACTCGGCTCATCAGGCTATGATTTTTTAAATATGTGCGTGTTATTAACAACTGATGCTAAAAAAACACCAACAACAGCTCATAGAAGATGTCGGGGCAGAGGAAGCGTGATAGCTGGATTTCCTTAGCTGGATCAGAAAGAAGCATAAATCATATGTGATTACCAAACAGGAAATGCAATTCACAACAGCTGTATTGCTTTCAGTGAGGTGTGCATGTGGATGTTCATTCAAACACTCTTTTCCTAACCCAGCTAAGGAGAGCCACACAGAAGGAAGCTTTTATCTTCTTAACTGGACTAGGATACCCATCTCCTTGGAGCTGGCTTTGGGACCCCCTCTCTCTGCTGTTTCTTTGATCCTCTGGGAAGGGCAGCTCTCTAGCCCTTACAGTAAAGAGAGAGGGGTAGGTGAGTTTGGTCTGCCCCACAGGCATCGCAGGGAGCTGTTTGGAGCTCAGGGAATGAATGCGATCAACTGTGTGTCTTCCCAGAACTCACTGCATGAAAGCATCTTAAAACACTTTAGCCAAGAAGAAAGGTATGTGTGTAAAGTGGGAAACCTGCTCTCTTCCCTGCCTGCAGCCATTCACGGCAGGAGCTGAGGCTGGGGTACTCCTCAGGCCAGTTCTTCTCCAATCACTGGTCCCTTTCAACTGAGTCATTCTGCTCACATTTTCAAACATGGATAAGGAACATGTGGCTGTTCAGAGAGATGGAATACAACTCCCAACATCTCTTACCCCTGGCTTTGCTGGTTAGGGCTGGAAGGAATTGCAACCTGACAACATGTGGCAGGCTAAATGATACTGTACATATTTTTACAGGATTTTGAGATTTGGTTATGGTTTCAGGCCAGATTAAAGAGAATTGAGTTGCAGGCCATTTACTTCTTTCTGCCCTAGTTCACAGCTCTGGTACCTGACAACTTTTTTCCTGCTTGTTCAATATTCGGAGAAAGTATGAGAACTATGGGGACCATATGGAGCCAGCTGGAAACAGTATGTGTGTGGGTGGGTTGGAGTGGCTGGTTGGTTGTTTTTGGAAGCTGTGGATTAAGTTTTTCTATTTTTTTTTCTTTATCTTAAGTTTTTTGTGCCAACTGCAGGGATGCAACTAGCGTTTACAAACTGAACCAGATCTCTCCCTGAACCCATTTTTGTGGTCACAACAGCAGCTGCTTCCATGACAGCAGGGCAGTGAATTCACTCTAAAATTTACTCCAAGCTTTAAAGGCTCTCTCCAGGTTGTGGAAATCTGTCCCCAACACAGATACCACACCTTGGACAGCTCTTTTAAAGAAAAGACTAAGTGCCTTACTGCACTACACTGTTACAGTGCTATCATTCCACTTTCAACATCCTGTGGCATCCTGGGGTTTGCCGTTTAAGAAGGGACATTTAGAATTCTCAACTAGAGAACTCTTTGGCCTCAGTAAATTACAAACCCCAGAATTCCCCAGGATGTTGAAAGTGGAATAATAGCACTGTAACAGTATAGTGTAGAAAGGCCCTAAAAGGTGGAATAGATTGACTGCTCATTGACACAGCAAGTACTTTATCATGAAACGTAGTGATTATTCAGTTGTACGATTTGTGATGATATATTTCAAAAATTCAGTGGTGATTACCCAAGAACATCTAACAGCTTCCATTCTTTGATTTCTAGAAATCCAGCAAATGCTTAGGAGCCAGGAAAATGTAGTGTAATGTGTTCTGTTTGTTTTGGTTTTGCAAGAGATGGATTTTCTGAATTTGGCAATCACTGACTTAAACCATTTCTCTCACCCAAGGCCTCCTGTATTGTCTGCTTTGAGATATGATCCTTCACAGCATTGCACTTGGCATTCGTCACTTACCTTTCTGACCAGGTTTGTAGATGGGCTTATCTGTCTGGACAAATACAACTGAGCTTACATTCCGTACAGCCACTGGCTTCCTTTCATAGAAGCTTACTGAGGAGCCATTAGCAGAAAACTGTATGAATGCTAATGGATTAGAAACAGGTGAGGGAACCTGTGTACAGAGAAAAAAACATTTAAGAAGGGAAGTAGTAAAGAAAGAGTCTTTATTCCTTATTTCACTCTGAAAATGATCACAAACTGGTGATTCTCAATAAGGTTTACAGGCTTTTTTTGTGATACAATCAGCAGGCAAATCTATATTTCATTGGAGTCATCGGATTGCTGTGCACCTAATATTTTAGCATTCTTGAAGAAGCTTGGATAGGACTGGGTTGTTTCCTGTTTCCAAACTTCCACAAGGGACACAACTGAGAAAAGGAAGAAAAGACATTATTAATAAAGGATATATTGTGCCTCGTATATTAATTCTAACATTCCTCTTTACTAAATTGCAACTAGCATAGGGTGGCTGCTAGGATAAAAAGGCAGAGATTTAAGACAGAGTAAAACATTGTTCCAGCATATGTGAAGCAAACAACTTGAAAAACAGCCTTTTGTTCTTAGATTTATTCCGTTCAATATTTACTGGGAAAGGAAATTGAGAGGAATTTGATGGATACACCAACCCTACCACTTCTACTCCTTTCCTGGTAAAAGGTTCAAATCAAACTTAACTGATTTAAAATGTAATTAAAATGATTTTGGATTGGCCCATTTATTCATGAAAAAGAATTAAGCAATTTTTCTGATCTATGTAGTTTATACTTAGTTTGGTTCTCCTTGCTCTTTCCTTTGGGGGCTATGTCAGAGTCTGAGAAATGCTTTAATTCACCTACCCACTTCCTTCTATATGAGAAAGGTGTAAATGGGAGTTCAGGAGAATGAGCAGTAGAAAAGATAGTGACACCCACACTTTGCAGTGAACCTGGTGTTGAGTGAAAACACTGATCTAAATCCAAAGTTAGTCTTAGAATCGCTTTCAAGTAGACTTTAACTTAGTGATACTACTCAATCACTGACTGATACGCTTTAATTATCTGACTTTAATTTGAACTTGCTCACCTCAAGTATTTCAAGGCTTATGTGTTCCATTTCTTGTTTTACTATATCTAGCTTCCCCTATTCATGCTTCACACAATTGATGTTCTGGCACTATCTCTTGCTTCATTTTGGATTATCCCATCATAGGGTTTTCATGGTAAAAGGCATTCAAAAGGGGCTTACCATGACTCCTTCTGTGCAATATTAACAAGTGTTAGTTTTGATGCCACTGCCTTGGTCTCTCAGAAATCCTCTGACCGTGTCACCTCCACTACTGCTGCTGCCCAGTGGCTATCTGATGCATTTAGTGTGGCTCTTCACTAAAATCCCATCTGACATGAGAGACCCTACCAGCAGCCTGCTACTGTCAGCATAGCCTCTTGCCTCACATGAGCATGTAATCTTGCTACCAGGGAAAGGCAATGCTTATGGTGAGAATGAATGGGTTAGTCACAACTAAGGGCACTCCAACTGGGTTTAGTAGGCCTAATCTAGGTAGCACAAATGCACAATTTAGACTGGGTGTGAGGCAAGATACAGCCCTCCACATGTTTTTCAACTGCAGCTTCCATCAGCTCTATCCAGCATGGTCAACTGTGAGGAATGCTGGGAACTGGAGTATAAAATCTGGAGGGCCCCATTTTGCACACCCTTGCTTTATACCAAATGGGATACAGTAAATTACTCTTCCTCCCTGTTTACAAGCCACTCCCTATCTCTTCAGGGCAATATAAGGAAGATGAAAGATTATGTACCGTAAAATTGAAGCAGTGGGAGAAGTAGCTTTGAGTCACAGTGCCCTCCCATAGCAGATAACTTTCTGTGTTGTACTCCAGTGTCACAGTCGCAGAGAATTTCTCACTGAGGTTCTGGAGGTGCAGATAGGCCTCATTGGAAATGCTGCTCTCCACCACTGCAGGTACTATCAGGGCATATTGGCTGTGATGAGAGAGAAGCCCAAGTTAGTGCTGAAACACATTGTGTCAGAACCACCCAGATAATTAGGAAAAACTCAACAGAAATGTAAATATTTGAATTTTAAATGTGTATACCTATACTATTTGTTGCTCAAAGGGACTATGAGGGCATATTTTGAGTCCAAATAAGGTCATGTTGTGATCATATCTCTCCCCGGCTTCCTCATTCAGTGTAGACATTAATGACTGAAGAAAGATTTTGCATTTATTTGAATTTTTGACTCTGGATGAACAGGTCGGAAAGCTCACAAGTGAGAAAAGCAATAAAGAGCAGCATGACAAGCAGCTGTCTACTCCAGGACTAACCCCAGGAAGAATGTAGGAGCCAAATTGTGACTGAACAGTTACTGATACACTGTTATAACAGTATTAATTGCTATTAAACCTTATAAATACCCATTCTGCTTTTCTACTCAGGCATAATCTACTCAGTCATAGCTACAGCTGAGATGATTTATTCTTTCATAAGATCATGGCACAAACACAGAGTGAGGTGGTGATCAACTGTGTGACAGGGGCTCCAAGGGAACAGAAGAGATTACTAGAGGATTACTTGAGGGATTATTTTTGCAAAGCTGCTTCTTGACATCTTCTGTCATTTGACAACAAACACTTGATTTCTTGTAAGGTGAGATGAATCCAAAATTTTCTGAATCCAAATCTGGATCCCAATGCCTGGAAGGTTCTGGGAATCCATGAATTTCATGAATCTTGAATCTTTCAAATCCTTTTTTAAAAAAGGGTTTAAAAAGCAAGAGAAAGAAAGCACCTACTGAAAAGTGTTTTTTGAAGCAAAATTTGACAAGTCTCATGTCCTGCAACAAGGATGGCACTTAAAAAACAAAACAAAACACCAGCCTCTAGTTCAGTCTCAATTCTGCATCCTGCATCTCAAGTCAAGTCTCAAGTCCTGCACAAGGCACTTAAAAAAAAAAAAACCCAGCCTCTAGTTCAGTCTCAATTCTCTAACCTCAAGTCTAGTTTCAGGTCCTGCAAGGAACTTTCAAGTCAAGTCTTTAGTCCAGTTTCAATAATTTCCAATTTCTACCCTCCAGTCTCAAGTCAAAAGAATAGAGATTATTCCCTTGCAGAGGGAGGCAGCCACAGGGACAGGCAGCCCCACGAGTGGGCACAGGCAGTAGCCACAGGCACAGGCAGCCTCCGGCACGCATGTAGCTTTATGCCACTATTTTCATGCACCCAGGGGGGGCCTGCTGGGCAATCATGCCTTTGGCAGGCCCTAGAGGTGCCAATTTGTAAAAACAAAGTTTGGTGTATTCGAAAGATTCAGTTAGCCTATTTTGGTGCGGGGATTCGAATCCACGAATCTTGAATCCTTGCTGAGGATTCAAGGATCCGAGGATTCGGTTGGCCCATCCCTAATTTCTTGTATGTTTCTCAGAGGCTATCAGGAAATCATCAAGACTAATATATCTTATGAAGACTTGCACAACACAAGAACAGCTGAAAAAGGCTACATCACTTTCTACCCTTGACTTGTTCTCTACTTTCCCCATGAGAATGAACCAAAAGAAGTAGTATTAGGAAAGTCCAGATCCATCTGTTAATTCTGTGTGTTTAATTGTTTTAAAACAGATTTCAGCAATGAGTGCCAACTTAATCTTCAACTTTAGTACCGACTGCACCACTTTAAGAGGTGAGCTAGCATTCCTTAGTTCATCTCATCTAAGGCAAAAATCTGAAGCTGTGTCTGTTATCCAGAGACAGTGCAGTTTGCTATTTCCTACTAATAGTGGCCCTTCATAGTACCTTCTTTCTCCTCAAGGATCCTGACATTGATCCATTTAATTTCAACCTGAAATGCCTGAAAGAGGATTTAGGCTGGGAAGGAAGAGAGAAATAGAAAGAGTAAAACAAATAAAAAGGAATCTGACTAAAGCTGGAATCTGGCTTTTCCAGATGCAATCTTTACTCCTATTCAAAGAGGGAGTGGGGAGTTTTTTGTACCAAGATCACACCAAAGGAAGAAGCCTTGCAGTCAGCACATGGAATGTGACCTCACGACCAGCGTTCCTACTGGTGCCAAGAACTGTAGTGGGATAGCAGCAGCCATCATCAGATTGGAACACCTTTCTTTCACACAGAATGGGAGACTAGATTACTTAATCTGCACGTTCATATATTTTTTTAAAAAAACAAGTAATTGTGAGTCAGTCTAGACTGGGAAAATCCACCACCCCAGATCTCCCCTGAACACTAAAGATACTACTGGGATTTTTCTTCCCTTTTCACTATTTGTCACATAGGGAGATGAAATTTGGGGATGACTGTGCCACGGAAAGGAAGGAATAAACCACATGTTGTGGTCCTGATGTCTGAATGAATGCTCATACACTCACAGTTTTGACAAAGCAACAACAGTCTGTAGAGGCCTGCACATTGATTATGTAATGTGCTGGGCAATTTCACCCGAATATTTTTTAAGTGTTTCTGTTGGCAGATGGTAGCTCCAATGTCAGCAGAGGGATGAGTCCAGGAGCTATGTGAGGTGCCACACTTATTTGAGGGGCACTTTTGATAGTTCTTTTAAAGTTCAAACCAAAACTCAGAGTAATTCCAATGTTCCAGAAGGAAACACATCTCAGATGCTAAAAAGATATTCTTTATTTGCTAGAATGTCCAATGTGTTTTGGCTCTTTAAGCCTTCTTCAAGGTGGGATGGGGTACTGCAAATCAAAGTAGCAAGCTTTCAGGCCATTCTCACACTAGATTATTATAATGCTATTATTCCACTTTCAACATCCTATGGAATCCTGGAGTTTGCAGTTTAGGGAGGGGCATTTAAGGAATAATAGCACTATAAGTGGAAAGTGGAATAATAGTACTATAACAATCTAGTGCAGAAATAGCCTCATTCTGTTGGTAAGGGCTTTTGGATTTCCTGGTCAGAAAATACTCCAGCTTTAACTTGAAGTATAACATTACCCAGCAGTGTAATTCTGCAGCAAAGAAGGCAAGCAATATTTTAGTCTGCATTAATAGAATTTGATAGAGTTCCCATGACAAGTGAAGTAATAGTCCCATTATATTCTGCCGTACTCAAACCTCATCTAGAGTACTGCATTCAGTTCTGGGTCCTTTATTTTAGGAAGACTAGAGAAAAGTTGGAGCAGGTTCAGAGAAGGGCAACAAGGATCATAAGACATTTGGAGAACAAACCAAATAACGAAAGGTTGAAAAAATTTGGCAAGTTCAACCTGGTGAACAGAAGACTGAGGGGTGACATGATTGCACTCATTAAATACCTCACAGGCTGTCACAGAGACAAGGGTGCAAGTTTTTTGTTGGCTGACCCGGAGGGTAGGGCTAGGTGTAATGGTTTTAAGTTACAAGACAATAGATTTTGATTGAACATTAGAAGTAATTTCTTGACCATAAAAAAAAAAATTGGCAGTAGAATTAGTCTCTGGAGCAGCAGAAAACAAGATTGCTCCATCTTCAACATGATTTCCCTTCAAATACTTAAACATAGCAATCACGTCATCTCTTAACCTTCTTTTCATCAGACTAAACATACCTAGCCCTGTCTCCATAGGGCATGGTTTCCAGATCCTTCACCATTTTGGTTGCCCTCCTCTGCACATGTTCCAGCTTGTCAATATTCTATTTGAATTATGGTGCCCATAACTGGACACAGTATTCCAGGTGAGGTCAAAGATAGGACAGTAGATTTTGATTGAACATTAGAAGGAATCTCATGACAGTAAAAATAATTTGATAGAGGAATAACTTACTTAGAGAGGTGATGGGTGGTGGAGTTCCTTTCTTCAAAAAGAATCACAGAATTGAGTCCAACCGCCCGCCATACAGAAATATACCATCAAAGCATTCCTGACAGATAGCTATCCAGCCTCTGTTTAAAATCCTCCAAAGAAGGAGATTTCCACCATGTTACAAGGCAGCATATTCCAGTGCTGAACTGTTCTTACTGTCAGGAAGTTCTTCCTAAGAAGAAGATGGACATTTGCCTACTGTGGGTTCTCCAGCTTGAGATCCTGCACTGAGTGGGGGATGGGGGTATGGCCGTAAGGGCCTTTGTGGCCTCTTCCAAATCTATGATTCTTTGAAGTGGCTCCCTGAAGAAGGCCTAAACAGCATCCACAGAATGAAACACATCAGGCTTCTTAGCACATAAACACCTTCCTTTTAGAATCCCTAGACATGTGTACTATTTTACTATGAATTTCACTGGATGGTCTACCTTTTCCTCTTCTCCACCCATTTGACATCAGAGCCACCAGGCACTGTTGCTTGCTTCTGTGATTTGAGACTTAGGGAATTGAGATTTAGGGAACCACAATCCTGTGCCCTTATTCAGCAACCCTCCCCCCACCACCTTGACCAACCTATCTGGAGCACAAGCAGTAGGCCAAGGTAAGCAACATTGCATTGCCCACACTTGTCAGCCCGGGCCAACTGCACTTTCACCAAGAACAAAAAAAAACAAACAAACCATAAAGAATACTCTAAGGCAGGGGGCTCAGTTTCTGGTGCTTCTAATGGCTGCCATGTTCAATTGGTCATCCGGAAAGGACAGACAAAATCACATGCCCTGAAGCTCTGTTTTTGACAGGAGTTAATTCTCCTGTCAAATAAGGAGTTCCCAATTCACTGGGAACTCTGAAGATCTTCAAAGTAGCTGTTTGGGACCCTGCAGGAGTCTGTTTGGGACTGAAACTGCTGCCACCACAGGGAATCCCAGGCTACCAAAGACAATGACTGACTTCAGAGGGACAGGGCCTGGAGGGAACTCCACCCCATCAAATTAGCACTACATTAGAGATCTGCTGGAATCTCTGGTAAATATAGCTGGATTTTTCTTGGAATATTTTACTTACTAAGGACCCAGAGCCCCAGTCTACCAACTGCTGTATATTTGCCTAGTTGCTTGCTATCAGCATGGACACTGGATTTTAAGGGCCAGTACCAATTTGGAATTTTTTGTCTTCTTTATAGTTTAAGTGACAGTAAGTGAAAGGACCCTTTTAGAGACACTTACTTTTATAAGTTTGAAAAGTTGCTTTCATTTTAAAGACTGTAAATATGGATTTTTAAGGATTTGGGCATGATTTTGGTGTTTAAAAATAGTAAAAAAAAACAACAACAACAAAAAGTCCATCAATTTTAAAACTGTTGACAAGAATACTTGCTTTGGACTCATTTTATTCTTTTCTTTTCTTTTTGGACTGTTTAATTGACACATATATGTAGAGGTAGATGTACAAGGATAAGCTTTTTTCTTAACATTTGGTTTCATAGATTTCTCTGTGAATATTATTTATGTTGTTTTTGTTTGATACACTTATGCATGTTTAAACGGCATACAGGTTTTGGTTTACTTCTCCTTTTCTAATATATTATTCATGATACTATTTGAAGACTTGTACCCTTTTCGCATGGCATTTTTGAAGCGAAAGGGCCCCTTGAGCGTTGCGTAAATGTGAGGAGCGGTCTGCATGATGCACTCACATTAACGCGACGATCAAGAGCCTGATGCAGACCGCTCATGCACCTTTTCATTTTCGGCTCAAAGCCGAAAATGCTGCGCAGTCACGCATCGCTCCAGGGCATCCTGCACACTTACCTGCCGTGCGAAACCTCCTGAACCGCACCAGTTGCGCTTCCTGCCCTAGCGCAGCCTCCAAGTCCCAGGCTGCACTGCGGAAGGAAGAGGCAGGGCGTTCACACGACGAGGAAGGAGCTGCGGAGCTGAAGCAGGAGGGATGCGACAGCGTTCCTCCCAAGCCTTCTTGTGCTAAAACCCCAACCCTGCAGCGCGAAAATTTAAGGTGCAAAAAGGGCCTAAGATACTTTATATTTTTTAATTTTTGAGTTTGGGATAATAATAAAGGGATTGCTACGTGGTTTTTGAGTTGTTCAGCATACTTCCAAGTCAATCTTGGTTTTAGCAGGAATATTGTTTCGAGAACTCCTGTGATGTTTTGGCTTTGCCCAGGTTATTTTGGAAACTGAAACATAACACCATTACAGCCTGGTCTTTTCGAGTAGTGGCTATATTAGAGAATTAAGAACAGCCTTAGGAAGGCAGCAAAGGCCTAGCTTTAATTGAATTTGTGTTATAAAGTGGATTTTTTATGTTGAAGCTTTGGATATTTTTTCTTCCTCACTATACCTTCCCGGATTCTATATGCATGCTAATTTTGGATTATTTTTTACTGTTTTTGACTACTCTGATTTGTTATTATTTTGCTTTTACTACTTTTTGTTATTTTTACTATTTTTACCCATATTTTTTACTATTCTTGACACCTTCCTATTTCTTGGAATAGAACTGGAAATTAAACAATGGTTTCTAGTACAAGGAAAGAAAAAATGTTAACAAGAAAAGACTCAATGGAGGAAGGTAAGGTGTCTGATTGCTTTGCCAGGTTCCTGGTGGAATTCAGACAGAAGAAAGATGCTTCTAATGAAAAAGCAGAATCAAATGTGAAGGTGTTAAAACAGAAAATACATAAAAAGTAACAGATGAAATTAAGATGATTCAACAGATGCTACAAAAGACAAACATAAATGTTCAAGAGAATTACAAAGCAGTAGGGATTTTAACTTATAAGACGAAAGAGCTAGAAAAGAGGACCGCACAAGTTGAAGAGAAGACTTCATAAGTAGAGACAAAGACACAACAATAATTAGAAAGGCATTTAGGCAAGATGGCACTAATGGAAATATGAGATAAAGAACACTATTTGAGGTGTTGCCAGAGGAGAATCTGCAATTAAAGATAATCAAATTTTTTTTAAGCAAACTTCTTGGAAATTGATGAAGACTTGATAGAATTGAACATCACTGCTGCTGATCATCTAAATACTGCTTATGCTAGAAGAATGATGATACCTAGAGACATGATTATTCAGTTTTCATCCAGAAAGTGGAGAGATTGTGTCCTGGAACTATACCATAGAACACTGTGGGATACACAAGGGACACAATTAATATTGATGAAAGAAATCCCTGTAGGAAAAGAAGGATATACAACCCATTAGTAAATATGCTTAGAAGAAAGAACATCCCTTTTACATGGGATTGTTTGGAAGGAGTGAATTTTACATATAGGGGTGAGCGATTTTGTCTAAATTCAGTTGACAAGATGAATGTCTTCATAAGATCACACAAGGATGAATTTCAATAAGACTCAGAAAAGACAAGCGAAGCAGAAAAGAACACTAAAAAGAAAAGTGCAGAGGTAGAATGTCCAGAAGATAAAGCTGCAGCCTCAGCTGGTCCATATTTGGAAGAAGGAGGACAGATGAAGATCAGGAAGATCAAGAACAGTTTGGAGAACAAGTACTTGGTACAGAGACTAATTTAGACTCTTCATTAACTGATTAAATATGGATTATGAGGTTAACACCCCACAAAAGAAGAATAAGATGTTTCATTATTTGAAAAAAGCTGAACTTGGATTTTTTTTTTTTTTTTTTTTTTTTTTTTTTTGAGGAAACTCATATATGCAGATGAGATTAAAAATTGTTAATTCAGAAAAAAATTGGGGAAGGAATTTATTTCTTCTGGAATGTCAAAGAAAAATGGTGTAGTTTTACATGTAAAATCTAATTTGTTTCCAAAAATTATTAGTTCTGATGAGGAGAGTAGATACATAGTGGTTGAAATCACTGTAAATGGGGGGAAAATTCTAGTTGTAGGTGTTTATGTACCTATTTTACAGAAGTCAATTCTGCTTCAAAAATTGTATGATATTTTAACTGGATTGTCTTATGATATGTTTGTTGGGGATTGGAATGGGGTTCTCTCTCCACAAATTGATAGATCTTCATCAAAGAGAAAAAGAAATTTCAAGGACGGCTACCGATATTTTTTTTTTTTGATCTAATGGAGAATTTACAAACAGTTGATATTTGGAGATTGAAACATGCAACCGAAAAAGATTTTACCTTCTTTGCTGGGAAACATAAATATTTTTCAAGATGGGACATGATATGGCTTTCAAAGACTCGGACTGACAATATACAAGGAGTAGAGATTTTACCTAAGATGATTTCTGATCATAATCCAGTAATAATGCATATAAGAAAACTGACTAGACAATTTAGATGAAGATTGAATGAATACTTGTTGACTAAAGAAAATATAATCCATTAGTCAAAGAAAGAAATTAAAAATTCATTTATTTATTTATTTATTTTTGAGAAATCTTAACAAAGAAGTAAATGTGTGAACTGTTTGGGATGAAAGCACAGCTTGTATGAGAAGATACTATATTTGAATTAATACAGAGCTCAACAGAAACCTGACAGAGAAAAAACAGAAAATTTTAGATGAGATCAAGATTCAAGAAGAGAAGCTAAAGAAATCTTCGGAAAGTGTTGAGTTTCAGAAAAAGTTGGGAATATGGAGAAACCAACTTTCAATGTTGATGTCAGAAGAAATAGAAAAGAAATTGAAATTATTGAAGCAAAAGAATTTTGAATACGCCAATATACATGGTAAATCGTTAGCCTATTGTTTAAAAAAAGAGAAACAGAAGAAAGTAATTTTGAAGTTGAAAGAAGGTGATAAAGAATACACTAAAGATAAAGATTTATATAGAATTTTTTATGAAAATTTTTCTAAGTTATATTCAGTTGTTGACATTGAGGTAATGAAAATTGATGAATATTTGAAAAGACAAAATATGTCCAACTTAACAAAAGAACAAAAAGAACATGTTAATTGTAAGATTACTACTATGGAGATCAAACAAGCAATTCAGAATTTAAAAGTAGGAAAACACCAGGATCACAGAATCATAGAATCATAGAGTTGGAAGAGACCCCAGGGGCCATCCAGTCCAACCCCCTGCTATGCAGGAATACCCATCAAAGAATTCTCTACAGATATCCATCCAGCCTCTGCTTATAAACTTCCAAAAGAAGGAGACTCTACCACACTCCAAGACAGTATATTCCACTGCTGGACAGCTCTAACTGTCAGGAAGTTCTTCTTGAGGTTCAGGTGAAATCTCCTTTTCTGCTTGAATCCATTGCTCCTTGTCCTACTCTCTGGAGCAGCAGAAAACAAGACCACTCCCTCCTCAACATGACATCCCTTCAAATATTTAAACATGGCTATCATGTCCCCTCTTAACCTTCTCTTCTGCAGACGAAACATACCCAGCTCCCTAAGCCATTCCTCATAGGGCATGGCTTCCAGACCCTTCACCATTTTGGTCGTCCTCCTCTCGACACGTTCCAGCTTATTGATATCTGTCTTGAATTGAGGTGCCCAGAACTGGACACAGTATTCCAAATGAGGCCTAACCAATGTAGAATAGAGTGGTACCATTGCCTCCCTTGATCTAGACACCATACTCCTATTGATGCAACCAAGAATCGCGTTGGCTTTCTTGGCTGCTGCATTACACTGCTGACACATGTTCAGCCTGTGATCTACCAAGACTCCTGATCCCTTTCACATTTACTGCTTTCCAGCCACGCGTCCCTCATCCTATATTTGTGCATTCCATTTTTTCTTTATATTTCTCTCTGTGGAAATTCATTTTGTTAGTTTTGGCCCAGCTCTCCAATCTGTCAAGTTCATTTTGAATTTTCATCCTGTCCTCTGTGGTATTAGCAACCCCTCTCAATTTGGTATCATCTGCAAATTTGATCAGCATGCCCTCTACTCCTTCATCCAAGTCATTGATGAAGATGTTGAATAGCACTGGGCCCAAGACAGAACCCTGTGGCACCCCACTAGTCACTTCTCTCCAGGATGAAAAGCAGCTACTGGTGAGCACCCTTTGGGTTCGGTTGGTCAACCAATTACCAATCCACCTAACAGCAGCCCTGTCCAGCCAACATTTTACTAGCTTCTTTGCAAGAATGTCATGGGGAACTTTGTCAAAGGTCTTACTGAAGTCAAGATAAGCTACGTCTACATGATTCCCTTCATCTATCAAGCTTGTAACCCTATCATAAAAAGAGATAAGATTAGTCTGGTATTACTTAGTTCTGAGAAATCCATGTTGACTTTTAATGATTATGGCATTGCTTTCTAAGTAATTACAAGCTGACTGTTTAATGATCTGCTCTAGGATCTTTCCTGAAATTGATGTCAGGCTGACTGGGCGATAATGATTTGGGTCCTCTTTTTTCCCCTTCTTGAAGATGGGGATGACATTTGCCCTCCTCCAGTCTGCTGGGACTTCTCCTGTTCTCCACGAGTTCTCAAAGATTACTGCGAGTGGTTCAGAAATGACTTCTGCCAGTTCTTTTAATATCTGTGGATTTAATTCATCTGGCCCTGGAGATTTGAATTCATCTAGTTTAGCCAAATGTTCCTGTATTACTTCTCTACTTATTCTGTGCTGCATTTCCCCCCTTTCCTTACCTGCTCCCCATCCCCCAGGTTGAGTACTTCTATCCTTCTGGGAGAAAACTGATGCAAAGAAGGTGTTGAGTAGTTCTGCCTCTCTCTTTCCTCTGTTATTAATTGGCCATCTTCTCCACGCAGAGACCCTATCATTTCCTTGTTTTTCCTTTTGCTGTGGACATATCTAAAAAAGCCCTGTTTATTGTTTTTAATGTCTCTGGCAAGCCTGAGTTCATTCTGCGTTTTGACTTTTCTGACTTTCTCCCTACATCTCCTGGCTATTTGCTTGAATTCCTCTTTGGTGGTGTCACCATTCTTCCATTTCCTGTACATGTTTCTTTTAACACTTAGCTCACCTGAGAGTTCTTTTGACAACCATTCTGGTTTCTTTAGACACCTGCCATTTTTCCTCCTGATTGGCACAGTTTTCTTTTCTTTTCTTTTTTTAATATATTTTATTAAGCAGACACAAACACAGACATAAATACAAGTGCTAATGTACATACATACATATGACCTAATCCTACATAACAGACTAACCCACTCACCCAAACCCATACGTGAACTAACACAAAATCCATACACAATAACAGAAAAACAATACATTCACAATGCATACACAATACCTAATATTGATCCCCCCACCCCCTTTATTCCCTCCCCCCTTTGCTGAAACTCAATTTAACACACGCTTCCTTATCTGTAAATTCCTTCTAAATCTTACAAAAAAACATGTCATTGTTCAAAATTATATGTTATATTTGAGTGTAGATCTTAGATTTATATTTACAAATAACATAACAGATCAACCTTTTACCCTATAGTTCACATTCGATTTTCTAGGTACACCTTCCTATTCCTTCATTACGTTACATTACATTCCTTACATTCCTTATCATCTTCTTTATTGTTAGGACACAACATTTCCAAACAAAAGAAAAAGAAAATCTCCATTATATCTGTTAAAACCCATATTCCATATCTATTCCAAAAAAGCTACCGCGTTTTTACCCCAATGATCTTCCCAGATAGGAGAAACTAATTTCCATTCTTCAATAATTTTCTTTTTTCCTTTATCTTCCAACGACTCTATTACAATGTCAGCCTCTGCGATATCAAGTAATTTTAACAGCCAATCTTCAAGCCTTGGGGACTGTTTCTCTTTCCATACCTGTGCATAACATAATCTAGCAGCCGTAATCATATAGTGGACTATTTTCTTTTTGGATCTATTTATTTGTAAAGCCTCTATCATATTAAGAAGATAAATTTTAGGAGATAATGAAAATTTTATTTTTATTACGCCTTGTATTTTATTATGTATTCCAACCCAAAAGGTTTTGGTGACATCACACAGCCACCACATATGGAAGAACGTACCTTTCTGACCACATTTCCAGCAAGCATCACTTTGATTTTTCTGCATCTTTGCAATCTGGACAGGAGTAATATACCACCTATGGAGCAATTTACAGTAATTTTCTCTCAGACTAACCGGTTTTATTAATTCCCACGTAACTTTCCAAGAGCTTTCCCATTGGTCCATAGTAATTACACAATTCAAGTTTTGAGCCCATTTTACCATTGTCTGTTTGACTACTTCAGTCTCATTTTCTAGGGTCAGTAATATATTATATATTAAACTGATGTTATGTTTCCTGTTGGGTTTTAAAATCCTGTCAAATTCTCTTTCTTTTATTTCGAATCCCTCTGCTTCTCTATCCTTTTTAAACCTGTCCAATAGTTGTGTAAACAGTAGCCAGTGCGTCTGCCATCCCTGAGCAAAAAGTTCATCTTTGGATTTAAATTTTATATTATCCCTGTGTATCTTCAGGATATCTTTATATGTTACCCAAGAGTCCATCTTGGGAATTTCCTTTTTATAAAAGGCCTCATGGGCCGATACCCAGAGCAGGATTTTTAAATATAATTTCCTTTTAACCATACGGTTAATAGGGCTTTTCTTAAATAGTGGGCTCTAAATTCTTTATCTATAAGTGATTTATCATACCATACGTAGGCATGCCATCCGAAATATAACTCTTCCCCTTCTAAATTTAACAATCTGGTATTTCTCAGGACTATCCATTCTGTCATCCATTCCAGGCAATTTGCATGATAGTATAATTTTAAGTTGGGTAATCCTTGTCCACCTCTTTCCTTTCTATCTTCCAATACTTTAAATTTTATTCTTGGTCGTTTCCCTTTCCATATAAATTTTCTTAATTCTTGGTTCCACTCTTTGAAAGGTTTTTCATTCATAATTATAGGAAGGTTTTGGAACAAAAAACTAATTTTTGGGAGTAAGTTCATTTTAACTGCCGCGATTCTACCCAGTAATGATAATTCTAACTTTTGCCATCTTCTAAGGTCATCTCTTAGTTCTATCCAAATCTTTTTATAGTTGTTATCGAACAAATCCAAGCTATTTTTTGTAATATTAACACCTAAATACCTTACTATCTTCGCAATCGTAAAGCCAGTTTTATTTATTAATTCCTGTTCTTGCTGCACCTGGATATTTTTAACAATCATTTTTGTCTTTTGCATATTTATTTTATATTCCGATAATGTGCCAAATTCTTTCAATTTATTCATTAATACATCTATACTGGTATTAGGATCCTCCAAAATAATCACCAGATCATCAGCATAAACGCTAAGCTTGTACTCCTCCTTCTTAATTCTAACCCCTTTAATTTGGGTTTCTTGTCTTATCTTATTATTAAATATTTCTAATACTAATATAAATAATGTGGTGCCAAGGGGCATCCCTGTCTAACACCTCTACTTATATTTATACTTTGTGTTGTCTCCCCATTCACTATTATTTTAGCTTTTTGATCATTATATATAGCTGTTATCCATTCTACAAATCGGGGACCCAAGTTTATAGCTTTCACTGTTTGCTCTAAGAAACTCCAATTTACCCTATCGAAAGCTTTTTCTGCATCTAAAAAGACATTGCTATTTCTTTTCATTGTGTCTATGAAGGTATTCTATTATATTCAAAACTGTCTGTATATTATTTTTTAATGATCTCCACGGCAAAAAGCCATTCTGACCTGTATGTATTATTACTGACATGACCTTTTTTAACCTCTCAATTAATACTATAGAGAATATTTTATAATCTACATTTAACAATGAAATAGGTCTATAATTACTTGATTCCTTTGGGTCCTTACCTTCTTTTGGAATCAGGGATATATTAGCTTCACCCCAAGAGGGTGGTCGTGTATTTTTACTTAATCCATTCATTACCTCCCAGAGTGGATCTATTAACTGTTCGTAGAAAGTTTTATAATAAAGTGCAGTAAGACCGTCTGGACCTGATGCCTTACCTAACTTTTGTTTCTGAATAGCTTGGATTACCTCTTCCTTAGTTATAGCCTGGTTTAGTTGTTCCCTCTGTTCCTCTGTAATTTTTAATATCTCCTCTTTGTTTAGAAACTCCTCTATCTTATGTCTTTTAATTTGAGTTATCCCAGGGTCCATGTAGAGGTTTCTGTAAAAATTTTCAAACGCCTTTTTTGTATCTTCTTGTTTAAACAATATCCTCTTATTTTCATTTATCTGGAATATCAGCCGATTTTCTCTCTCTTTTTGGATTTTATAAGCCAGCCACTTATTTGTTTCATTCGCAAAAAAGAAGTTTTTCTGCTTTATGAATTTTAATTTTCTTTCTATTTCTTGGGTGTCTTGAATTGATATATGCTTTTGTATTACCTTTATTTGATCTTAGTGTTTCCGGGTGTGGTCTTTAATACATTCTCTAACTGCTGAATTTCTTTAACCAAAGCCTGTTCTCTTTTCTTTTTTTCTTTTTTAAAAATTATATCTTGTTGAATTAAGTAGCCCCGCGTTACTGCTTTGCTAGCCTCCCAGGTCGTATATATAGGTGTTCCCTTATTTAAATTTTCCGCAAAATATCTTTCCAATACTACCTTCCCCTTTTCTATTACTTTCTCATCTTTAAATAATGTCTTATTTAATATCCATCTGTATTCCATCTTTCAACCTTCCATTATTACTAGTAATGGGGCATGATCTGATCTAATCCTGGGCAGGGTTTCCATTTTTTGAATCTGTCCCACAATTGTTTTAGTACAGCAAATCATGTCAACACATGTTGACCATGTGTTGACTATTTCGGAAAAATATGTATACTCCTTTCGCTCCCCATACAAACTCCTCCATATGTCTACTAGTGTTAGGTTTTTAATCATATTAAAGAAAGTTTTAGGTAATTTTCCTTTGTTTTTTTGTTTCCTTTTTACCGTTGTCCTGTCTAAATCTGGTTGAATAACTCCATTCCAATCTCCCATTATTATAATATTTTGACAGTCAACTTCCTTTACTTTTTCCAAGAGTTTTTCGTAGAATTCATTTTTGTTTTCGAGTGGGGCATATAGTCCCACTAGTAACACTTTCATGCTTAACAGTTTGATTTCCACTCCTACATATCTACCCTGGGCATCGTTTATGACTTCTTTCGCTTCATATTTCAGGCTCACGTATAACGCCACCCCTCTTTTCTTTTTATCAGTCCCTGATGAAAATATGTTTCCCAATTTTTTATTATTTAATACGATTCCCTTTTCTTGCTATATGAGTTTCCTGAATACAATAGATATCACATTTTTGTTTTTCCAAGTAGTGAAATATCCTTTTCCTTTCTATTATTGAATTTAGTCCTCTAATGTTCCACTATATTATTTTAAGCCTCATTCTTTTAATTTTATATTTATACTACTCTACTATTTCTGATTCTGATGATATCTCTTCAACAAATTCTTCTTGTTCAACTTCTTCTTGCTCTTGTTCTTGATCTATTTCCTCTTGTTCTTTTTCTCCTGATTCTCACTGTTCTTGCTGAGAATGTTCCTTTGGTCGATCTTCTGATCTCTTCCCGACTGTCTTTAAACCTTCTTTCCCTTCGCTCCGTGGTATTCTCCTTCTCTTTCCTTCCCTCTTCTCTCCTGTTTTTAAATCCTTCTCAGGTCCGGTTTGGTTATGGCGTCGTGGGAAGGCTCCTCGTAAAGCTCCGTGCAAGGGGATCCTTTGGCAGATGGCAGAAGATAGCTGGCGATTCTAACAAGCCAGCCAAAAGATCTCTCTTGGAATAGAGAGATCGAAAAGGGGCTCCGGAGATCGAGACGCATCTCCTAGCTTCCATCCAGCGCGATCGTGCAGGACGGTAGCGGACGGGACGGAGAAGATCAGAGCAGCCACGGCCATCTGCCAGCGCTTGGGTATACAAGCGACACCTGCAAGCTGTTTTAAGACTCGGCAGAGGAGAGAACCTTAAGGTCTTTCAATTTCACCCTGAGAGAGATTTAAAACCGTCAAAGGTTTTCGTGGGTAAGGAATTCGGAGGAGTACTCTAATAGCAGCTAAACTGTTGGGATACCGATAGGTGGGTTGGATTTCATAAACGCTGACGGAGAGAACATGTGCTCAGGGAGCCATGTGCTTGGGGAGCTACTAATAGAGAGTCAGCTAGCAAGTAAAATCTTGGACTTTTAAAATACCCCACCAAAAATCAAGACTTAAAAGTTAAGTTCTTCATATTGAATCTCAGCTTCCCAGTGATTAAACCGGCATTTGGAAGACCTGAACCTCCATAATCAGAATAGTATTTGGAGAGAGACTAAGACGGCGGGTGCTTAAGAAGCAAGGACGGGATATAGAGACTTTAATGGCGGCAGGGGAAACGAGACTCTGAATAAACTGTAGCCAGTGGATTACAAATTTGAACTTTAAAATTAAGGGGATTCATCTATTTAGGACTGATAGAAGGCAAAAATAAGGAGAGAAAGAAGGAAAAGGAAAGCGCTGAATGTGAAAATAAAGGTGGACTGAAAACCGAGGTTGGAAGACGCGAAAGGAAAGACAGTACAGTACAGCATAAGAGAGAGCCGGTAGAGAGAGACGGGGAAGAAACTGGCAAGGAGAGAGAGAAGTGAAGATCGACATTAATATCGAGTTAAGACCGCAGCAAAGCAAACAGTGCAATAACTAAGATTTAACATTGATTAATATTGTAAGATACAATAGTTTATATGTAGAATAAATTCAGATTATTGCTAATAAGGTTTATATCTCACTCTAATGACTTGATAGATTCAGATTGTTTAAGTGATTTGATGAATTGATGTTTGTATAAGAGGTTTGATGAACTGCTATTTAATTTGATTTTGATGATTTGATATTTAATACTTGATGGTATAGATTGTTTATTTGAGTTTTTAGTATTGATAAGAATTTATTGCTTGAAAGATATTACTTGGAAAGATAAAGTAATTTGGATGAATTAATGCTTGACTTAACACAGACATAAGGACTTAATTGGAATTATTTAAGTTATTACTGAAATATAAATTGATATTTTCGTCTATTTTAAGCTTCTAGGAGAGGCCATATCTTGGTTAAATTGATAATACTTGCATTTGGATATCATAGTAATTGGAGAAACTAATAAGTAATTACAAAAATAGATAAGATTATTGATAAAAAGGGGTATATAATATATTTTGAGTGAGTTAAGAGTTTGAAGTAAAAATAGCTGACCTCTTTAAGGTAGCGTGTAATTAATAATTTATGATTAAAGAATTGCTGAACCCCATCAAATTACCAATAACAGCTTTACCGACGTGGGAAAGCTTAATGAATACTAGGAAGACATCCAAGGCACCCAAGATGACAACTTCTATAGGACAACGGAAATTATCACTGGAACCAGTACTGAAGCCTGAACAGAGTAAAGCAGAGCAATACCAAATGACACTATTGGAAGAAATAAGAAATATCAAATTAGAGATAAGGCAAGAAATGAAAGATTTGAGAAGTGAGATAAAACAAGACTTCAAAAATGAATTGAAAGGAATAAAGATGGCGTTAGGAGGTCTACAAGAAGACTTAAAGTCTACACAAAATCGGGTTGAAGTTTTGGAACTGAAAACAAAGGAAGCAGAAGAAACAATGGAGAATTTGGGAAGACAACAAGAGTGAGTGTTAGATGAAAAAGCGTTGATGGAGTTGAAAGCAAGAGAAAATTTTATAAAAATAAGAGGATTGATAGAGCAGAGAGATGAAAACCTGTATGAGAGGCTGATTCCTCCACTAGCAGAATATCTGAACATCTCGGTGGAAAAGATGGAATGGGAGATTGATAAAATATATAGGATAGAGTCCAAGGTAGCAAAAGAGAGAAAACTCCCACGGGACGTGATGGTACAACTACTGCGGAAAAAAACGAGAGAAGAAATAATTCAGAAAAGTTTGGAGACAGACTTGATAATTGATAAAGCTAGAGTATCGATTTATAAAGACATACCGCCACGAATTCTCAGAAAAAGAAACGAGTACAGATTTCTTACAAGTTTTTTGAAACACCAAAACATAACATACCAGTGGGGTAAATTAGAAGGCCTCAACTTTAGGTATCGGGGGAAGCAATTCAAGATTGAAATGGTACAGGAAGCCAAAATATTCATGAAGAGGTATGGTAAAGAACAATGGAGACAGAAATCACAACATGAAGAAGAAAGAGGAGAGCTTCACTCAGAAAACAAAAAGGAAGATATCCAAGAGCAAAAAGGGGCTGAAGAAGAGGAAGCTACAGGGAACGAGTCAGAAGGAGAGGAGAGTGTGGAGTCAGTGGAAGAGAATAATTAAGAGCAATTGAATTATAAATATGCAAAGCATGAATTTGAAAATTCTCTCTTGGAACATAAAAGGTATTGCAACCCCCCAGAAAAGAAGGAAAATTTTTCATTTTATTGAAAGGAAAAAATTAGATATAATTTGTCTTCAAGAAATTCGCATACAATCTGAGAAAACTCATTTGATTCGTAATAAGAAGTTGGGAAGTGAATATGTGTGTACATCGAGTACAAAAAAAAGAGGGGTAGTGTTATATGTAAGTTCAAAACTCTACTCTAAAGAAATACTAAAAGATGAAGCTGGGCGTTATGTGGCGGTTGAAATTAATTGGGAAAACCAAAGAATTTTAATAATTGGAATATATGGCCCGCATAGGAAACAAGAAAATTTCTAGAAAGAACTGAATAGGAAAATTATAGACTTGGACTACAATTATTTTATATTTCTAGGTGATTGGAATGGGGTAATCAACCCAAAATTGGATAGGAAATCAAAGAAGAAAATAAAAGAAAAATAAGGGAAACTTCCTGGATCATTTGAGAATATGATGGTCAATTTAGATTTAATTGATACATGGAGATACAAATATGGGGCGATTAAAGATTTTACATTTTATTCTGAACCCCATGCTTCATTATCAAGAATTGACATGTTTTTGGTATCAAATTCCTTAGCCCATATGATTATTAAACAAGAGACACTACCCCGAAATTTCTCAGATCATAATCCAATTTTATTGTCATTAGGACATAGATCGGAGGAATTATTTCATTGGAAATTAAAAGAGAAACTATTGTTAGAAGAAGAATTTGTACAGAAAATTAAGAATCAGATTAAAATTTACTTTGATGAGAATCTCAATAAAGGAGTAAATTTAATGACGGTATGGGATGCGGCCAAAGTGGTGATTAGGGGGTATATTATACAATATAATGCGATAATAAATAAGAAGAAAAGAGAGAATTTTCAAAAGCTGAATGACGATCTTAAAAAGAAAGAAGAAAGCCTTAGCGACGATCCTGATAACAGGAGAATGCAGAGAGAAATTAAAATATTATGGAAGCAAATAGAGACACAAATAGAAATGGAAATTAATGAGAAAATGATTTACACTAGGCAGTACTACTTTGAATGGGCAAATAAATCAGGAAAATGGTTATCACTTAGATTAAAAAATAAGAAGGAAAAGACACTGATTAACAAACTCAAAAGCGGGGAGACAATATATACAGATTCCCAACAAATAAAGAAAATAGTGACAAATTTCTATAGAATGCTATATAAAGGTCAAGAACTTCAAGAGGAGACGATAGAAGCATATTTAGCGAAACAAGATCTAATAAGATTAACAGAGGAACAGCAGGACAAATTAAATAAACCAATTTCATTAACAGAAGTAATAGAAGCAATTCAAAAAGCAAAAAAAGGGAAGGTACCAGGTCCAGATGGATTTACAAGTCAATTCTATAAAACTTTCCAAAATGAACTAGCTCCTGTTCTTCAAACAATTATGAATGAAGCATTGAAAGGAAAGATCCTTGATACATGGAGAGAGGCTGACATAACCTTGTTACATAAAGAAGGGAAAGACCCGCTGGACATTAAAAATTATCGTCCAATTTCACTACTGAATTCTGACTATAAATTATTTACAGCCATACTAGCAAATAGATTAAAAGATGTATTAAGGGAAATAATTTCAGAGGACCAAGCGGGATTTCTCCCTGGTAGACAAATAAAAGATAATATGCGTAATATAATTAATATACTAGAATTATGTGAAAACCATCACCAGAAAAAATTGATAGCCTTATTTCTAGATATTGAAAAAGCTTTTGATACGGTGAATTGGGGATTTTTAATCAAGTTGTGTCAAAAGATGAGTTTGGGACCAAATTTTATAAACTGGATAAAATCTATTTACTCAATGCAATATGCACAAGTGATTATCAATGGTCAAAAAGCTGCAAAATTTAACATTCAAAGAGGAACACGTCAAGGCTGCCCATTGTCTCCATTACTATTTCTATTAGTCATTGAAGTTTTGATAAGAAAGATAAAAAGTCATGAGAGAATTAAAGGAATCAAGGTACGAGGTAAAGAATATAAGATAAGAGCATTCGCAGACGATTTAGCGATCACATTAGAATACCCAGAGGGAGATATAAATGTTTTGAAAAGTATTCTTAATAATTTTGGCAAAAATTCGGGTCTGAAAATCAATAAAGACAAAACCACGATTTTGATGAAAAATATGACAGAATCTGAAAGAAATATAGTAGCTCAAACCACAGGTTTTACGCTGGTTTCAAAGGTCAAATATCTTGGAATTACACTTACAAATAAGATTTCTGAACTATTTAAAAATAATTATTTGTACATATGGAAATCTATCTCAAAAGATTTAAAAAATTGGAATAATTTAAATCTATCCTGGTTGGGTAGGATTGCAACAATTAAAATGGCTGTACTCCCAAAGATGTTATATTTATTTCAGACTATCCCCATTATCCAAAATGAGAAGGTTATTAAGGTTTGGCAAAAAGAGATAGTTAAATTTATATGGGGGGGTAAAAAACCGAGGGTTAAAATGAAATTGTTGGAGGATGCTAAAGAAAGAGGTGGTCTAACTGTACCAAATTTAATTTTATATTATCATGCTTCTGGATTGAATTGGATTCAGGAATGGATTAAATTAGATAATACGAAATTATTGAATATAGAAGGGGATGGATTAGGATCAGGTTGGCATTACTATTTATGGTTTAATAAAGGGAAAAATAATAGAGATTTTAATCAACATTATTTAAGATCAGCCTTAATGAAAATATGGAGAAAATACAGTAAAAGAGCTTGAATTAAAACCCCGAAATGGGTATTCCCGCATGAGGCTTTTTATAAAAAGGAAAACATTTTGTTTGATAAATGGATTAGATATGAGAATATGGTGGAAATACAACGAGAACAAATTAAAATCAAAACACAAGCAGAAATGGAGGAAAAGGGGATAAAATGTCATTGGCTTTTATTTAGGCAGATAAGAGAAAAATTAAAGAATGATATTAAGTTTAATGATTATCAAAAGAAAGAAGAGGAATTGAATATGATATTATGCTTGGATAAACCTAAAGTTATCTCCTCTATCTATAAGATTTTATTAAAATGGCATACAGAGGATGAAACTGTAAAAATACCAATGCTAAAATGGGCCCAGAATTTCTCCCATTCTATCTCGATGGAACAATGGGAAAAATTTTGGTTAAAAACTATAAAGTTTACAGCATGCCAGGATATCAGAGAAAATCTTTACAAAATGTATTTTCGGTGGTATTTTACTCCCCAAAAATTGGCGAAGATGACAAATGGATATTCTAACAAGTGTTGGAAATGTGGGGAAGAGATAGGCTCTTTTTATCATTTGTGGTGGACATGCAAAATAGTGAAGGGGTTTTGGAAAAAGATTCATAATCGAATTGAAAAGATATTAGATATAAGATTCAGTATGACCCCGAAAGTATATTTGTTATCAATGTTGGAAAAAGATCTAGAAAAAAAAGTGGGTAAACAATTATTTTATATGACAGCTGCGGCAAGAATGGTTTTAGCGTATAGATGGAAAGGAAATAGAATGCCTTCAATAGAAGAATGGGAAATGAAATTATTTGATGTAATCCACATGGATAAACTAACATGTATCTTGAGTGGGGAAAGTAAAGAGAAATATATAAAACAATGGGAAAAAACATTACAATACTTTAGGAATTCATGGTATGACAGTGACATGGTTAAGATAGAATTTTGAAAAGAATTAGGATGAAGAGATACAGAAGAATTGGTAAGACCAAGAATGGTAACTATAAAATAAATCAATCTCTAAGGCCGAAGTCTAAAGTATGTTGGAATAACAATAAAGAAAGATCAAGGGAAAGCATTGTATGTATTAGGATGTGAATGAGATAGTTTTGTCTTCGTATAAGTCATGATGATTTTTGTTAAGCGTTTGTACGTTACATTTTGTCTTTTTTTTAATTTAATTTTTGTATTAGTATAAGGTTTTGTGTTGTAGTTGTTATTTTAAGAAAATAAAGTTTTTTTAAAAAAATTAAAAAAAATAAATCCTTCTCAGGTCTTTTCTTCTCTTCTTCTTGAAATCTTTTTAGGAATTCTTCTGCTTTATAGACCGTGTTAATCACCTGTCTTTTTTGATTATACATACATATTACCTCTTCAAACTTCCCCCATCTATATGAGATTTCGTTTCTCTTCAATTCCTCGGTTAAAAAAGCGTAGTCTTTCCTCTTCTTTCGTATTTCTGATGGGACATCCTTGAAAATCTTCAACTCTGTTCCTTCAATTACCATTTTATTGGTATAGCTTTGTTGAATTATCAACTCTTTAACTCTCTCTCGAACCAGGTACACAACGATGTCCTGTGGCACCTTCCTTTTACAGGTGATCAGTGAGTTAATTCTGAAGATCTGGTCAACTTCTGTATCCATTTGTTCAGTTGGCCAATCTAAAAATCTGGCCAATGCTGGAACGACTCTGTTATAAAGGTCCTCTTCTTCCAATTCTTCCAGACCTCTAATTTTAATACATTTTTCTCTATATTTTATCTCTGATAGGGTATTCTGTCTTTCCACATGCTCAATAGCTCCTTCAAGGTCACCTGTTCTTTTCTCAAGCACCTTCGTTCTTTCTTGTATCTCTTTGACATTTTTGTTCATATTTCTCACATCCTTTGTAACATTTTCCAGTCTGCCTGCTAAGTTTTCTATTTCTTTCTTCATTTCTTTAACTTTTTTTGACTTCCGTCGTAAGTTCTTTCATTTCTGTTCGCATATCCAATCTGATCTTCTTAACTTCTTCCAAGAGGAGTTTATAGGAATCCGTCTCTCCTGATGGTCTTCTTTGCGAGAGCGTCTGGATTTGAGTTTGTGCTGCTTTTCTTTTTGTTGCCATCCCCTATATTTAACTAATTCTCAATCTTCATAATCAATATTTTTGAATTTTAAATTGACAGATCTTCTATAAATATATCTACCTTTTTGAATTAAGTATTATATTATCAAATTATTGAATTATATTATATTAAGCTAAGTGATCAAATCAAAATGTAGGATTTTAAGCCTAATACCCTAATATTATTTTATTATTTTATTACTATGTAGCCTATCCTAATTAAATCTAATGAAATCTAATGAATTCTAATAAGTTTAGATTTTTTAACTAACAGATAAACTATTGCTCGTCATTCAATACTTGGATTATTTAGAGATACATTCTAGTAAAGATCTCTTTATATTTAATCTATTTGCTGTTATAAACCATGTTATTTGTATGCTGTTTATATACTATTTATATGCTATTTTACATACTGTTTTATACTTGTTCTTTACTAGCCTTGTTACTTACTGTTATATTACTAAAAGTAAATCACTAAGGAAAAAACTCTGAGATCTATATATCCTCTAGGTGGTGCTGTATCCTTGTATCTTTGCTTTACAACTGCTCTCCCTTTTTTGTCTTATCTAAATGTTTCAGCTGTGAGAGCAAGAATATATAAACAAAGGCTCAATGCCTGCTATCTACTGTCCTTGAAATTATCTCCTGCTTGGTGCTAATCCTTTACCTTGTACAGCTTATCTCTACCAGTCCAAATTTCTCTTACGATGCTTATAGTTTGGCTTCAACTTAACCTATATAGAAGACAATACAGTAAAACTTAAAAGATATTTAACACCAAAAGAGTCTTTATGACAGAATCAACATTTGCAACACAATCAGTGTCAACCAAGAATTGCCCCGCGCCCAACCAAGGGTTACCCTGTCCCCAATACCAGTCCCACTTTCAACTCAATCTTACTCTCAGATATGATATAAAGTAAAATTCAGATGTTTCAAATATTTCTTAAACAACTAAAAGAATCATATACAGTACAATATATATAATTAGCAGATCTGGACGGAGCGTTGCTACCTTGTTTCTCTCATCACTTCCTTTCTGTCCATTCAGCTTTCTGTCCATTCAGCTTTCTCTCCGACTTCTTTACCTCGTTGCTTTTGTATTTTCTAAATTTTACTGTCTTATCTCTGGCTTTACTGTCTCGTCTCACTGTCTCCTTTCCCCTCCTTCTTTCTCTTTTCTCCTCTTCTTTCCGATACGTTTCTCCTCCGTGACTTTCCTTCTTCAAGTTTCTCTTTTCAAATTTTGCTTGTCGACAGTTTCTACCCTTATATTTGTTTTTAAGAGTCCCGTCCGATCATGACCAATATTATTTATTAAAAGTTCCTCCTTAAACTGCTTTATAATTCTGGCATCATAGGTCTGCTCCGAGATCCGGTAATCCTTATCCCAAAGGAAAGTCTTTGAATCCTTTAAATCCTTTAATCCTGTTTAGTCTTTTATTCTTGTTTACGCTAAGGCTTGTATCTGTATGTGTTATTCGTTTCACCAGTATCAGTCAATCTTATTATATCTTACGCAACAACTTCGCGGAATGCTTACCAAACCCCCTGCTTTATTCTGCAGTGTCCTTACGATATTGTAGTAGTACGGTTATTCAAAATATATGACGTTAATTCTCCCATCACCTTCTCCTAATTGTCTATTCTTGTATTTCTCTGGTGCTAGCAACGAGAAGGGGATTTTCTATATTTCTTGAGTTTCAGCAAAGAAAAGACTTTTAACTTACTTGTTGAGATTCCCTCTATTTGTTTAGCAATTCATGGCATAGCCATTACCGCGATGCGATGACTGCCCGAGATCTGGTGGCTCCTCGACCCATCGGCTGTTCTCTTGCCCCACTCCTCATCAAAGTTTTCTTGTGGACTGAGTGCCGAACCCAGTCAAAATTGGAGCCCCGCAAATTCCCTCTCCCAAGGGATTAAATTGCCCTGTTTCTTTCCTGTCAGAATGGGCAGACGATCTCAGACGCCGGTCGTCAATCTCGCAACTGTGCGAGGCGACAACCGCTCGGTACGCCATCTTTTCCTCCTGTCCTGATTGGCACAGTTTTCAATTGTGCCTTCAGTATCTCTCTTTTAAGAACCTCCCATCCATCATGAACTCCTTTCTCTTTCAGTATTCTTGATCACAGGATTTCAGCAAGTAACTTCATAAGTTTACAGAAATCAGCTTTCTTAAAGTCTAGGATGCATGTCTGGCTACACTTGGCTTCTCCATCCCACTGAATGACAAACTCCAAACAAGCATGGTCAATCCCCCCCAAGGATCCCACCAACTGCACCTCATCAACAAGGTCATCCCTGTTGGTCAGGATCAGATCTAGAATAGCTGATCTCCTTGTTCCCTCTTCCACCTTCTGGACCATGAAATTGTCTGCAAGGCAAGTGAGGAACCTGTTGGACCTTGTGGTCTTGGCAGAGTTTGACCGCCAACATATATCAGGATAGTTGAAATTTCCCATTAACACTGCATCTCTCCTTTTGGAATGTGTGGTGATCTGCTCCAGGAAGGCCTCATCCAAGTCCTCAGGCTGGCCTGGAGGCCTGTAGCAAACCCCCACAATCACATCTGTATTGTTTCTCACTCCCTTAATTCTTACCCAGATGCTCTCAACTTGGCTTCCCAGATTTAAGTTATGGATCTCTTCACAGGTTAAAATATCCTTAACATATAAGGCTACTCCTCCTTCTTTCTTGTTTGGTCTATTTCTGCAAAATAGGTTATACCCCCCTATTCCTACATTCCAATCATGAGATTCACCCCACTAGATTTCAGTGATGCCTATTAAATCATATTTTTTTGTTGTTGTTGTACTAAGAGTTGGAGTTCATCTTGTTTATTTCCCATGCTCTGTGCATTAGTGTAGAGATACTTGAGACCATGTGCCCTTCCTGGAAGTCCTGTACTAAAGTTACTTTCCCTCCCCCTGTTGGTCTCTAGTTCTACTTGGTCTGCCCTATCTATATCATTTGGGCTATTTTTTGCAGGACTCACTGAATCCTCGCCAAGAATAATACTGTCCCCCTTCCTAGTGAAACTCAGTTTAAAGACCTCCTGATCCGTTTTGCGAGACTGGTAGCAAAAACGTTCCAGCTAATGGTTGTTAGGTGCAGGCCATCCCTTGCCAGAAGACCATCTTCGTGGAAATGGAGGCCATGATCCAGAAACCCGAATCGCTCCCGGTGGCACCATCTTTGGAGCCAGTTGTTGATATCCACTATTCTTCTTTCCCTTTGTGGGCCATGTCCTTCCACAGGGAGGAGAGATGAAATGACAACCTGTGCATGAAGGTCCTTCAGCTTCCTACCCATAAGCTTGTAATCCTTATGGATTTGGTACTGCTTATTATAAATGTCTAAAAGAAGAATTAATTATTCCTTTACATATGGTAATGAAGGGAGTTTTGGAGATATGATTAATTCATGACTCCTGGAAGGAAATGATGATCACATAGATTCTGAAAGAAGGACAAGATTTAACTTTACCAAGGAATTATAGACTGATCTCATTATTGAATAATGATTATAAGATATTTGCGTTAATTTCGGTGGAAAGACTGAAGAACTTATATAAATGAAGATCAAAGTGGATTCTTACCAGGTCAGCAAATGAAAGATAATATTAGACGTGATTGATATTTCAAGAGCCATAATGAGAAACAAGGAGCACGAATTTTTCTTGATACTGAAAAAGTCTTTGATAATTTAAACTGGAAGTTTCTTTTAAAGGTTTTAGAACAAATGAACTTTAGCTCCAATTTTTTGAAGTGGATAAAAGCTGTTTATTTGAGCCAATCTGCCAAAATGATAGTTAATGGAGATACAACTAAATCTTTTCCGATTATGTTTCCGATTCTTAGAGGAAAAAGATAAGGATGTACTTTGTCAGACATGTGACTTTGTTAGCATGAATCACCAATTGGTGGTGTTTCTTGGGCTTTCAAGCATTATTAAGTACGCACTGGGGCACTAATCAGGCATTGGTAACTTACTTTTAACGTCTCTGGGTGGAGACTACAATCTTTCTTTTCTTTCTAGCAATGACCTTGAAAGTCTCCAAACTGCACCCTAAGCATAACCTAAACCCAGTCCCAACTAGAATAGAGTCACTGAATCAAAGAAATTTACATAAGTGGTGAACTGTCAAGACATAGGCCCATATTTTTTAGACTGCATTGACTACAAATAAGTTCCTCTAATTATCTTACAGAAGCTTCTAATACTGCATGTTGGGCTATCTTTTCCAATAACCTGAAATTCTGCACTGTTGTCCTTCATCTGAGGCTCCTTCAGTAAACCTAATAGAGCAATATGTTTTTAAAATAGTGATATCTGGGGTAGAGATAAGATACAGGAGATGCTCGCTTACATGCACAAATTTTTAAACATACAATATGGTGTCATGTTTATTGCTTCCCTTGTGTTGTGTTTTTAGACTGCATACTCCTAAGGACAGGGGTTTTTTTGAACTCTCTAACTTAGCATGCATGGTTATGGCACTGCATAAAACAAAAAAGGCTGAACCCACTCTCAGTTGGAATACAACCACTGAATCAATGGGTTTTACAAAAGTTTTGATTTACCATTCAGCAACTGATTCAATGAAGCTCCTCCTACGGGGATGAGCAATTGAATTTAGGTTTTCATTTATAATAACAAAGGTTATCTTTTTAAATGCAATTGTTTTGTAATTTAAGCATATGAACATCCTTGAGCACTTTAGAGATATAGCATAAACACAAAATATACTGCTCTTCAATAAGTAAATAAATCTGCTCATTGAATTCATGGGGCTTGAGCCACTCCACTCCTTAACACATAAACTTCTATCCGTAAATGCATCCAATAAAGCACTAATGGAGAGAGTTTTCACCTATTGCCACTACTAGGCTTTTGAATTCCAAGCAAGAAAATATTCATACGTGAATGCAGTTACTTACGGCTGTGCAGGCTGTGCAGTACTTAAATGAAAGAGGAGGGCCACAAGGAAAATCCAGGAGCCCATCTCTGCTGTGGTGTGGGAAACATAAAAGTGAATAAACAGTTCCTTCTCTTTTAAGCTGTTTTTGATAACTTGCTCCTCCTCTTCCACCTTTTATTTTCTAAAATCCTGGGGCTAGAGTCCGGAAGAAGATTTGCATACTGCCATTCTTTTCCTTACTGTCTGGGTTCTTATGCTGCTGGCACTTGCATTGTTTTCGGGAGATTCCTGTATTGCTTTCTCTCCCAGGTGTGTCACACTTACATCTGAATTCTCTGAAAAAGCTTTCTCAACAGCTGAGCACTCTGGTGACTCACATGCCCAACTTTTGTTCTACTAATGTTGAGACAAGTACAGCAGAAGAGCCAAATTACACAAAACATGCTGTGCCCATTTTCCTGGAGAACAATTAAGACAAAAGATGTAATTCATCAAAAGATCAAACAAAACAGTTCCAAAGGGCTTGTTAAATTTTAAACAACTTTTCCCCTTCAGACTATAACACCTTTTCCCCTTTAGGCAGCTGGTGTTATTCTGATATTGTAAACCATTTCTGAGCCAGGATTTGTGCAAGTAATATGTTACCCACCTAACCCACCTAAAAACTATGTTCTGAGAGTCCTAATTATTTTATATCAAACATAGTGAGCCATAGAGATCTACTGGAAGGATACGTAGGCAGTGGAGCTATGGAGATAGATCAAAAGAGTAGCCTGTTTTCTGTCACGCATCCTAGGTGAATCTTGCAAATGGTTCACACAGACCATCCCAGACTCACATAGACCATTTGAATGGATTTTCAGTGATAACAACCAACAGGAGACAATAGGTCTCTGGGATCAAATTAACATGTCAATAAGCCAATGATGTTACACCTTGAGGTATTCATCACCGGATGAGAAACTCATCTTGCAGGAAACTACAAGGATGTTTGGCTGTATTTTCTTTGAACTACAAAGCTGAAATCCATCTTCATAAAACTGCAACCATCTGTTCCCCAGGACATTTTTTCAGCTCTTTTTACCACTATAACTAGCCCCCTTTTTCTCCTTTTTTTTCGGAGTTCACCCAGACCCGCAAACCATGCTGCTGGTAAACTCCCCTCAGCCTCAAAAGGCTTGGCTGAGATCAGCTTTTCGCTCGTTTTCTTCCAGCTGAAGACTTCTGGATTGGTACAGTCTTACTCCAAAACCCTTATGTCTCTTTCTCTCTTAATTTTCACCTCTTTCTAAACTTCTGTAGTCTTGCATGCTTGTTGGAGTGAGTGCAGCTGAGTGATTGTATGGATTTTAACATCTATGTCAGTAAAATACTTAAATTTGAACAGTTAGCCTGATTCTCTGTGGTCCAACTCCGTAAACACAGGGCAAAAGATCCTTAATTACCCTACCCTCTTTGCATTGTTAAAGTGGTGTTCATAGCTAATTTTCCCCACAAGTGACAATTTTGACAGGCGTTGGGAATCCCCCTAAGGGGCCCCCAGCAAGCAGGGTAACAATATGGTGACCCTACTCCCACCTACTCATAGTTATAACAACTTCTTATTTTATAATGCACTAAAAATTGCTAGGCCCTGCAATAGAATTAGAAATAATATGGGATGTCTTTGCGGGCATACAAGCTAAAGATAAAAGACAGCCTTAAAACTGCTAAGCCCTGTAGAAGAACTTGGAAAACAAAAACAGCAACCCTTGTCTGCAGGCATACATACTAAAAATAAAGGCACACAAATATTAGGATAGAATAGGAGGCAAAATAAAAGGAGAAATATTTTGCTCCAGAAAATCAAACTCTCTTGCACACCCATCTTAAAAAATAACTGAATTTCTGTGAAACTCAGGTCTGACTGTGGAGCGAATTAGATCTTATTCCCTATCCATCATGATTCCAGCTGCTAGTGCTGTTCAAGGCAGTGGAGGTTGTGATATTTGTGATTGTGAAAGAGTAGTGCCTCCCACCCTCCAACCAGTGCTCTGACACTCTAGGCATAAGTAAAACACTTCTCTGATTGGGGTAAAATCTGGGCTGGAGAAAATTTAAAGGCTACCATTTTCATCTCATATTTTAGATGAGCCCAGGGAGTCATATTTATGTGTCAAGAATGGCACGTTTCAACATTATCATTTATAATAAAATTATTTCTTCCTTTTAGGTTGTAACCCAAATCCTCTCCTTCCAGTTAGGCTGAAAGTATGAGCGCCTCCCTTAAATCTCTTTGAAGAGTTGAGGGTCATGATGTAGCATGTCTTCTGAACCAGCTTCTTTTTCTACAGCTCTGAGAAAGGGACAGCAGCAAAACTGAAGGAAGCATTGCTCCTAGATGCCCCTTCAATGTAAGATAGCAAGATTCCAGGGAGAGAAATGATTCGGAGCACTGGCCTTGGCTATGTTTTTTAGGATTAAGGGTATAACCCTATGCAAACTTTGTTGTTGTGTGCCTTCAGCAAATTTCTGACATATGGTGGCCCCAAGATAAATCTGTAACAGGGCTTCCTGGGGCCGAAAGTGTGGCACATGCCCCAGGTCACCCAGTGGGTTTCCATCCCCAAGTGGGGAATCAAACCCTCGTTTCCAGGGTCTGTAGTCCAACTCTCAAACCACTGTATCATCCAAGCTGTCTCTAACTTGAACATAGGTTCACCAGAGTTTGGAAATGTTACCTTTTTCCATTTAAATCCAAGAAATTTGGAAGAGGGGTGTGTCCTCCAAAAGTAACATTTTTGGGCTATATTTCTGATTTTGGAGCAGTAAAGTAGTACATAGAGGCAGGACATTGGGCTGAGAGGAGCTGGAGGAAGAAACAGAGTTTTCAAAGTACAGATTTTTCTAGCTTTGCCTTTTTGTCCTTCACCTACAATAATACAAGAATGTATGTGTGGCAGCCATAGCTGTCAGAGCGGATTCTGAAAATGAAAGAGTCTTTGAAATGAGTGTTCACTTTTATTAAATTCATGTATGTGGAGAAAATTTCAAGAGGAAGAGTTCTAACCATCTAGTAAAGTATTTTCATTTTAAAATCTTTTTTATTTTTTTAATTAGAAATTTTACATACATAAAACAAAAAACAACCAATCAAACCAATATATAATAAAGACAAACAACAAATCAACCTACATATACAAATACACTAATCATATAAAAAATTGGATACATATGTACTATACTTAAACTAAACTAAAAATCAAATTATGCTAAATAACAACAAAAAATTACATCTAATTAAAAATGGCTCCTACCCTTGTTGCAAACAGCTCCAAGATATGAAAATATACTTAACTTAGATTCATTACTTTCTACTGTTTTAAATTTATTGCTCCTTTTATTTATATTCTCAAACTGTTTTAATTTCTAAATTTCCTAAATTTCTTATATTCCATACATTAGGGATATTCTGGTGCGGGTTTACTACAGACCTCCAACCCAGACTGAGGACCTTGATGACGCCTTCCTCAACCAAATGACTGCGCATTCAAAAAGGAGAGATACAGTAATAATAGGAGATTTCAATTACCCGGATATATGTTGGCAGTCAAACTCTGCCAAGACAGCAAAGTCCAGCAAGTTTCTTGCTTGTCTTGCAGACAATTTCATGGTCCTGAAGGTGGAAGAGGTGACAAGGGGATCAAATATTCTAGATCTGATCCTGACCAATAGAGATGATCTTATTAATGAGGTAGAAGTGGTTGGATCTTTAGGGGGGAGTGACCATGCCCTATTGGAATTTGGCATGCATTGGAAGGAGAAGATAAGTGTAGCCAGACACTCATCTTAGATTTTAAAAAAGCAGACTTCTGTAAACTTAAGGAGCTGCTGGCTTAAATTCCGTGGTCAAGAATAGTGAAAGGGAAAGGAGTTCAGGAGGCATGGGAGTTCCTTAAAAGGGAGATACTGAAGGCACAGTCTAAAACTGTGCCAATAAGGAGGAAAAATGGAAGGCATCTGAAGAAACCAGAATGGTTGACTAAGGAACTCTCAGCTGAGTTAAGTGTTAAGAGAAACATGTGCAGGAAATGGAAGAAGGGGGAAACCACCAAAGTGGAATTTAAGCAAGTAGCCAGGAGATATAGGGAGAAGGTCAGAAAGGCTAAAGCACAGAACGAACTTAGGCTGGCCAGAGACATTAAAAACAATAAAAAGGGCTTTTTTAAATATGTCCGCAGCAAAAGGAAAAAGAAGGAGGCGATAGGGTCACTGTGCAGAGAAAATGGCGAATTACTAACAGGGGGAAGAGAAAAGGCAGAACTACTTAACACCTTCTTTGCCTCAGTTTTTTACCAGAAGGATACAAGCACTCAACCTGGCGGTTGGGGAGCAGCGGAGGAAGCAGAGGAAATGCAGCACATAATAGGTAGAGAGGTGGTACAGGAATACCTGGCCACACTGGATGAATTCAAGTCTCCAGGGCCAGATGAATTGCATCCTAGGATATTAAAAGAACTGGCAGAGGTCATTTCGGAACCGCTTGCTATAATCTTTGAGAAATCTTGGAGGACAGGAGAAGTTCCAGCAGACTGGAAGAGGGCAAATGTTGTCCCTATCTTCAAGAAGGGAAAAAAAGAGGACCCAAATAATTATTGCCCAGTTAGCCTGACGTCAGTACCCGGAAAGATCCTGGAACAGATCATTAAGCAGTCAATTTCTAATCACTTAGAAAGCAATGCGGTAATCATGAGAAGTCAACATGGATTTCTCAAAAATAAGTCATGCCAGACTAATCTTATCTCTTTTTATGATAGAGTTACTAGCTTGACAGATGAAGGAAATGCTGTGGATGTAGCATATCTCGATTTCAGTAAG
The DNA here is from genome assembly GCA_030412105.1 of Cyclura pinguis. Taxonomy (NCBI): domain Eukaryota; kingdom Metazoa; phylum Chordata; class Lepidosauria; order Squamata; family Iguanidae; genus Cyclura; species Cyclura pinguis. The sequence continues at coordinate 216,799,417 of CM059600.1, forward strand.
GCCTTTGACAAAGTTCCCCACAACATTTTTGCAAAGAAGCTAGTAAAATGTGGGCTGGACAGGGCTGCTGTCAGGTGGATCTGTAACTGGTTGACTGACCGTTTCCAAAGGGTTCTCACCAATGGCTGCTTTTCATCCTGGAGAGAAGTGACTATTGGGGTGCCACAGGGTTCTGTCCTGGGCCCAGTGCTGTTCCATATCTTCATCAACAACTTGGATGAAGGAAGAGAGGGCATGCTCATCAAATTTGCAGATGACACCAAATTGGGAGGGGTTGCTAATATGCCAGAGGACAGGATCAAACTTCAAAATGACCTTGACAGATTGGAGAGCTGGGCCAAAGCTAACAAAATGAAATTCAACAGAGAGAAGTGTAAGGTCCTACACTTTGGTAGAAAAAATGGAATACAGAAATATAGGATGGGGGACATGTGGCTGGATAGCAGTACGTGTGAAAGGGATCTAGGAGTCTTAATAGACCACAAGCTGAACATGAGTCAGCAGCGTGATGCGGCAGCCAAGAAAGCCAATGCATCAATAGGAGTATGGTGTCTAGATCGAGGGAGATACTGGTACCACTCTACTCTGCTTTGGTTAGACCTCATCTTGAATACTGTGTCCAGTTCTGGGCACCCCAATTCAAGAAGGACATGGTCAGGCTGGAGCAGGTCCAGAGGAGGGTGACCAAAATGGTGAGGGGCCTGGAAGCCATGCCCTATGAGGATAGACTTAGAGAGCTGGGTATGTTTAGTCTGCAGAAGAGAAGGTTAAGCGGGGACATGATAGCCATGTGCTTTGAGGGTATTCCTGCATGGCAGGGGGTTGGACTGGATGGCCCATGTGGTCTCTTCCAACTCTACATTTCTATGATTCTATGATTCTATGATTTCAATTTCAAAAATCCATATTATTAACTATATTGAAATACTATTATTAAATTCCACTATATTATTACTCCCTTTAATTATATTAACTCTATCATTAAACATATTATATTATAAACAACTTATAATCATATTTCATTTTTTCTCAGCATCTTTCTCAGGATAATAATATACTACAACAGTTTTTTTTAACAAAGGCACAGTATTGAGCAAGTTCAAAACCCTAATTCATTTTATAATCTTAACAGTGAAGCTTCAATAGTTTTCCTAAATCCTTTTTGACTAATCACATTTATTGAAGAAATTATCATCTGCCCTTTTGACTTTAATCCCATAACAAGAAGCTTTTCTTTGGAATCTTTAATTTTAGTGCACAGTGTGAACTGCAGACCTTTTGCAGGCCTTTTGCAGGCCTGAGTTCACAGAAAGTATGTTTCTTGCTACTTAGCTAGCAAAAGACATTGAATGTCAGTTCCTGTAAAGAGCTATAAATTTCTTGCAGCAGAAGCTAGCCATTGTGACCTGTTTGCAGTCTGGATTCAGCCCTTATCTCTAAGCTATTGATTTCTCATCACTGAAAATCTCTTTGCATAACTCATCTGGTTATCATACTAGATACCTCAGAATTTGTAAGGATGGGTTTTTTTGTCAGCCACCTTGAAGTGGCCACTTTTAAGTTTAAATTCCATGCAAAGGACTTCTGAGAAGTTAAAAAAAAAGGTTTGCAATAATTCAAAGAGGTGCTGCGTGTTCTGTATGGATCTGCACAGGGTCAGGTACACTTCAGCTATTAATAACTCTTGTAGGAGAAAAAAATTATTGAAATGTTGCCTTTCTGCCAGCATTCAAAAGAAAATATCACTGTACCCACTTTTGCACTTAGGAATGCTAAGGAAGGCACCTCAAATACTAAGTAGAGAATGGTTAGGAAGGAGCTCCCAGAACAGAAAATGATGTGAATATCTAATTGGTGGAAATGAAATGGGTCAGGTTTCTAATTCTTCTAATTAAAGTAAAAAAATAAAATATAGTCAGAAACCTTGTGTTTAGTTAGGTTGCTTTAAACAAATGAAATTTACACCTGTTCCTTAGAATTGATTTGTGAGGGATTGAAATGAAGTGCCTAAAAATGGACTTAATGGTTTTTGTAACATTCACAGGTTCACCTGCATAATTGTCTTTGTTCCTTTGAAGCTGGTTCCTTGCAGGATTGCTCCTCTGAGGCTATGTTCATGCTGGTTCTTTCCTACTACTTCTAAGGGTTTTTAAATCATCTCTATTCAGAAACTGTAAGTAAACTCATAAGAAGGAAGTAGTTAATTCTAAGCTCTAAGACTTAGGCATTTCTGCACTAGACTGTTATAATGCTATGATTCCACTGTCAACATCCTATGGAATCCTGGAGTTTGCAGTTTAGGAACCCCAGGATTCCATAGGATGTTGAAACTGGGAGGAAGACAAAATGAGGTGATAAAAGATAAACTGTAAATAGTTAAATATAGGCTAAAAGTAATAGTTTATGATTGTTGTAAAATAGAGATAATGTAAGGAACTAAATGTTTATACGGAATGGAATGTTAAACTCAGATTCAACTGGGAAAAAATTGATGTCTGGAAGTGGGGAGGGTTTTTTTATTGTTTTTTCATTGAAATTTTTAATAAAAAATAATTTAAAAGGATGTTGAAAGTGGAATCTAGAGCTGTAACAGTCTAGTGCGGAAATGGCCTTGGTTGTGAAAATTTGGGTAATACAGGTAGCTTGCCCATTGGAACATAATAGTGCTTCAACGGTTTTTCCTCCACATTTGACACATACCCATGTGTTTCCCCGTACCGTTTCTGCAGGAAAGAAATCTCATTTGGGGCTCAGTTCCTCACAGCACAAACAACATGACATGGCCACATCCTTTAGCCAACAGCAACATTTCTGCTGACATGATTTCGTGCCTGCGCAAACCACTTGATGAAACTGGAAATAATGATCTACTAGTCTGATGAAATATTCTGAGAATGTCTGTATCCAAAGGAAGCAGAGATGCAATCACTGAAAAAGTCTTTTAGAGAAGCATGAGCGGAGCAAAAGATGTTTTTGCCCTCAGTAACTTGCAGAGCAAGTTTGAAGGGCAATGACGTGCAAAATTTCTATGTTGCAATGACATCTAGGAATTACCCAGTTCCCAGACACACCTTTGCAGAGAATGTGTTTTTCAACAGAGTTGCAGAGTGTCAACCCAGCAGCACAAGCAGTTCTCTTAGAAATAAGCAAAGAAATAGTTTGAAATCATTTGCCATGCTAAGCATAAGAGGATTAAGAGTAAAACATAATATGTTCTCCATCCAGGAAAAGGTTGTCCTGAATGTTACTAGTAGGACATTGTCTTAACTCCACACTCCTTGTGTAAACATTGCAACTTGTTTGACGACAGCTTAAAAGTGCTGCTATTTTCTCAATGACAGATGCTCAAACGTGTCCAGAGGAGGGTGACCAAAATGGTGAAGGGTCTGGAAGCCATGCCTTATGAGGAATGGCTTAGGGAGCTGGGTATGTTTAGTCTGCAGAAGAGAAGGTTAAGAGGGGACATGATAGCCATGTTTAAATATTTGAAGGGAGGTCATGTTGAGGAGGGAGCAGGCTTGTTTTCTGCTGTTACAGAAACTAGGACAAGGAGCAATGGATTCAAGCTGCAGGAAAGGAGATTCCACCTGAACCTCAGGAAGAACTTCCTGATGGTCAGAGCTGTCTGGCACTGGAATATGCTGCCTCAGAATGTGGTAGAGTCTCCTTCTTTGGAGGTTTTTAAGCAGAGGCTGGATGGCCATCTGTTGGGAATGCTTTGATGTGTGCTCCTGCATGGCATGTTCCTGCATGGCCCCTGGGGTCTCTTCCAACTCAGTGATTCTATGATTCTATATACCTTTCAGCATGCAGCACTTCCAGGAGAAGCAAAAAGCATATCTTGAAAAGATTCAGAATGGATGAGGAGAGAAAAAAGGTGTTAAATTTGTCTACACTTAATTTCCTTTCTAAAACATCATGCTTGAAAGTACTGCTTTTCCTACTCAGGCTAGATGAAAATTGTTGTTTTGATAATGTTTTGATAATGAAGAAGAATATGAATGAATATGATGAATATCACTGATTCTGATTCAGTGAAGTAACTTCTCTTTGGCTTCAATAAACTTCAGGATTGTGCCTTCCTTTATAATTTACTTTTAAAAATGGATACCTTGGACGTTAACTCAAGAGTTCAATCTAAACGTTTGTAGAACTTGCCCTGCATATTACATAAACAGATCTTTTGCTGCCTTTTAGACTCATATACTTCACTGGTTCAAATATGAACAAATGCTTTAAAGTTACAGTTATAGAGAATAATGTAATAATTAATAATATAATTGTTTCTGAAACAATGTTAAGGGGTACTGTACAGACTTGCTCCAGGTGGAAAATGGGGGGAATGAGTGTTACCACTGTTTCTAGCCCGAACTTGTGGGATATTAAGATATCCTTTTGATATCAATAATTCGGCCTTCTGTACCCATTCCCCTCCACGTGCTTGCGAGGCCCCCGGACAAGCATGCACACAGGCGCGGCCGACAATAGTCGAACCATTCACATCCCGATCTAGGCAGGCCAGTCATTGCCAAATGCAGCTTCAGGAGACCTCAAGGCAAGTAACACATTATGTATGCGCACTACTTACAAAAGATCCCCTGCCTCGGGCAGGCAGCTTGATGAACTGACTATACAACGCTCAAGTACTCCACGTTTGCATACTGGCTACTCTATTGACAATCTGGCTATAACTCAATCATCTAAAGTGCTGACCTTTCGGAGGCTTTTGTCTCCAGTCCCAAACTCATTGTTTTCCCCAAGTACGGACTAGCCTGTGGCCACAATTTTCCTTATAAGAACCCCTGACTTTGAGCGGTTCCTCGGATCGCTCTCGGCTTCCGTCCTGCCTTGCTGTCGCTTTGTCCAGCAAGCCTTCCCCTCAGCTCCACGTGCTGAGAATCCACGTTCCCCAGTTTCTTTGCTTCGTACCAGGCTTCAGGACAGGTCCAGTATTTCCCATACCAAACCTCCTCTAAAAATCCCTCTATCCAACTCCTCCCTTTATTTCTATAGTTTCTTGTGTGAGTGAGTTGCATACACTTGTTTGATTGTGTTTTAATAAAACAATTATTATTATTTCAACATCTGCCTTATCCTTGACTCGGCCTGGCCTCGTAGACATAGGGTTCAAGATCTCTCTACGTTACCCTGCCTCTCGCATTGCCAACTTGTGCTCTTTGCTAATTCCCTCCCCACTGTTTGAGCACATTTAGGTGTCCCTCCCGCGGGACCCCCAGAAATCAGGGTAACATGAGTGTTTTCCATATAGGCTTAGAAGCCCCATCGCCCGGTCAAGGTCTGAAAATATTTGTGTTACCCCAAAACGTGGGTGAGTTAGGGGTCCACCCATGATGGTACCTCCATGTGACAAAGGGGAATTAATTAGCTCAAAATTAGGAGGTCTGTGAGAGGGAGGTAACTTAATGAGATCTTTCCACCAATGTTTACAGGGTCTTGCAGGAAAGAACCAGCCAGAGAATCCAAAATGTAAACTACAAATATGTCTTCTTGAGATATCCACACACACACACACAGACACACAAGGACTAACTGAAGGATAAGGAGAGGAAGATTGTGGATAGAGGAATCTTAGGGTTCAAGTAATAATTACTGGTCCAGAGAGAGAAGTGAGCAAAATTGGCAATGCGGCTTAGGTGGGCACCTAAGGACATTTCTTCTGGACAATGGGAGTTGCAACACAAATGGTGTGGTCTGGATGGAGTTAATGATCTCAGTGTTTAAGTGACAAAGGGGGTAATGGCTGTCATAATAGCTCTGTATTTTGGAGCGGCTGGGGAGACAAAGCAGGGAAACATCCAGATGTGAGGGAACAGGGTTGAAATGATCAGAGTTTGGTGAGGACTTCCCCTTTCTGCACAGAGATGTCCAGCTTCAGCTTAAGCCTATTGTCTCCAGAGTTGCCTTGTAATCTCCCTGACAATGACTTCGGTTATGTCTAGAAGAGATGTGGGTTGACCTGCCTTGAAGTCTCACATTTACAGTCAGTAATTTTCCTCTGTCCAGCTTGACCTTCCAGTACCTCAGGTTCTATTTTGTATCAGTGCCAATTTATGTAGATGCCAATTAAAAAATATTTGCCAATTAAACCATATCACTCTTGGGGGGCACGTGGGGCTGTAACAATTGGTCTTTCTGGTGCAACATATGGCCAATGTGTATTCAGTTCATTGGCAGGGATAGTTCATTGGCAATTAATCTTCTGTCATCCCCCATTTTCATCTGCTTTTAATATGTCCCAGTTTCTCTTTCCTCCTCCCAGTTTCCCCTGGTTTACTTAATTACTGCACAGTGAATTCAGAGTGCAAAAATAGTTAGCTCTCAATTAATTCAGAAAGAGGGGAGGAAAAGATAGGACAGAGTCTTGCCCTTCCCAGTAGGCTCAGAAAAAAGCAATCTGCTGTAACGTCTCTTAGATATCTATTCTTCATTAATAACCTTTGCCATCTTGGCCACATTGGAGTTGCCTGGCTTCATATTCCAGTTCTCATCCGCGAATGCTAGAGGGGATAAATCTGGCTACCCCCTGCTGGAAACTGTACAATATCCTAGAGGGAGTTTTGTTTTGACCCAGCAGGGCTATTTCTAGTTTCTTATGCATACATAGCATTCTTCCATACCAATATATCAGAGTATTTGTGATTTGTGGGTGTAAGATAAAGTTTTTGCACTAACAAATGTACCCATTTAACAACAGGACTCTGAATTCAAGCAATATAACCATAAATTATTATTGCCTTAAATGCCATCCTAAAAACCACAAGAGGTTTTGTGATCTCCCAGATGGCTAGTGTTGCTTACGTGACAGGAAAAGAAAGATACATACAGTTAGTCATTTATGGTAAATTCTAGTTATATAGGGGCCAATAAGTCACTGCTGGAATGCTATTAAAACTACCCAGTAGGATTCTATGACTGACCAACGCACAGATGAGTCCTGATTAGAATTCTTTATATAACTAATCATGGTTTAGTTCTGATTTAACACTGGACAACACTTGCTATAGTCATTAAGTATTACATTAAATGCTCATGTATTTTTTTTCTTTCCATTCATATCTTCTTGCATTGTTCCACAGCAGTGGTTCTTAACCTTTTCTTTATCAGGGATCCCTTGTAAATATAATTTGTTGCCAGGGACCCCAAGGACTTAACTCTAGATTTAAATATTTAAATTTATATTTAAATATGCAAATATTTATTTAATTTTGCAAATATTTATTTATTAAAGGCTTTTGGAGACTAGAATTTAAATCTCCACTCAGACACTGGGTGATCTTCAGCAAATAACGTTCTCTCAGCCACAGATGAAGACAAATGCAAACACCTTCTGAACAAATCTTACCAAAAAGCCCCCTGTGATAGGTTCCTCTTAGGGTTGCCATAAGACAGAAGTGACTTGAAGGCACACAACAACAAATTGCTGCTGACAGGGGAATGTTTGCAAATGAGGGAGCAGTTTCAACACCTGCACCCCCACCACATACTTGTTAATGCGGCTGCTGCTGTTGGTGTCAGGTAATTACTCTGCAATTACATATTGATGATGGGAGATGTAGTAGTAGTAGTAGTAGCTTGTTAGCTTTTAGATAAACCATGTCTGTTACTGAGCACAGGAATGCAGCTTCTTGAGATAAGGCCTCATTCCCTTGTAAATGATGTGTGGGAGGTAGAGCATGAGGCTGCTTTAAGCACTTTCACATTCTCTTTGCTTCAGTTCAGTCACTAAAGTCATTACTTGTATCCAATTATCAATAAAGTATAGCTTTTGACTATCTCTTATGTGAGTGGATTCTGTTCCTGACAGTTGGTGTCCAGCAGCAGGGCTTCACGGATCCCTGTGAGGGTTTCACATACCCCCAGGGGCCTATGTACTCCAGGTTGAGACTCCAGGTTCTACAGAAATATAATAATAATAATGATGATGATGATGATGATGATGATGATGATGATGATGATGATAGGTTTTATTTGTTACTTGCCTCTCCTCAAGGCTCGAAGCACATATCTTCTACTATTGTCTGTGGTTCTGGTTTGCTCCATGAAATATGTAAGATTATATGAACAGAGATGCATTTATTAAAACACGTGCTCAGGCAAATTATTTATTTTGTTTGTAATATTTGGGTATAAATATTGTTGTTTACTTATCCAGAGCAGTTAAAGTAAATGACAGTGATGACAGTGAGATGACAGTGAGATGAACAAGAGAAGAATGATTCTTGTATCGTAGGCCAACAACTTGAGTTTCTAAAGTAGTTAAAAGTAAAAGTAGCTATTTTTGTTCCTTTCAAGCAATGGAAAGATTAGTTTCTTTTTACATTAGAACTTTAAAGCCAACTACTTATGGAACACGTTGTTCGATACTATAATGGTAACTAACTACCTTATTCAAAATAATGCCTCAAGTTCTGTTAGGCTCATGTCCATTCTCCCTGTTCCCTCTATGGTCTTTTCTGTGAGAGGCTTTTCTTTTTTCTGACTTCACCCAAATTTTTTATCAGTATATAAATTTTTATTTAAAATCTTCATAAAAAATTGCATTTTTATGCTGGAAATTATTATTCTGCCCATACATATTTTTGTGAGTTTGAACTGTACATGTGCAATATTTTGCTAATGTATGCCTTTTTACAAGTTAATTTCTGAATAATTCTGTGTGCCATTTTCACTGTTGTTCACATTTTAGTACACACTTTTCATTAGCATGACGATTTTTATGGGCACTTTCCCTTAATATACACATTTTTATGTGAATTTTTTGAGAGATGTATAGCTCTTAATTCTGGAAAACTCAAATTTCAGTGTGCAGTTGTTACTGTCCTGGCTAGCCCGAGCTTGTGGGATATAAAGATATTTCTTGATATCAATAATTCGGCTTCACATACCCATTCCCCTCCACGTGCTTGCGAGATCCCCTGGACAAGCACGCATACAGGCTCGGCCGATAATCGCCGTAATATTCCAAGACAATACAGGCAGGCCAGAAATAGCCGACTCGCAGCTTCAGGAGACCTCAAGGCAAGTACCTTCATTAAGTATGCATGCAACTTTCAAAAGATCCTCTGCCCCGCGCTGGCAGCTTGACGATCGAACTATACAACGCTCAAGTACTCCGTGTTTGCATACTGGCTATGCTATTGATAATTTGGCTGTAATTCAATCATTCAAATTCTGACCTTTCGGAGGCTTTGTCTCCAGCCCCAAATCCATTGTTTTCCTCAAGTCCGAACTAGCCTGCGGTCACAATTCTCCTTATAAAAACCCCTGACTTTGAGCGCTTCCTTGGATCGCTCTTGGCTTCCATCCCGCCTTGCTGTCGCTTTGTCCAGCAAGCCTTCCCCTCAGCTCCACGTGCTGAGATCCACGCTCCCCAACTTCTCTGCTTCCAACCAGGCTTCAGGACAGGTGAAGTATCACCCAAACCAACAACTCCTCTCAAAATCCCTCTATCCCACTCCAACCTTTATTTCCTTAGTTATCTGTGTGAGTGTGCTGCATACACTGTTTGATTGTGTCTTAATAAAAACATCATTTATTATTTCAACTTCTGTGTGCTCCTTGACTCGGCCTGACCCCGTAAACATAGGGTTCATGATCTCGGTACGTCACCCTGCCTCTCATATTGCTAGGCTATGCTCTTGGCTAATTTCCCCAACTTATAAAATTGAGAGCGCATTTAGGTGTCCCTCCTGGGACCCCCAGGAATCAGGGTAATACAGTCACTAGTATAAATTAGGTCAATTTGCGTTATAAAATTGGACATTACTATTTTTTTACTCATCCCTAGGTGAAGATGTAACCCAAAGAGCAATCATCAGCACCCTGCAACCAGCACAAGTAAACAATACAATCATCTCATAATGGATATCACTGGGCATTACTTTGTTGCTCTGTGGCATTTCTGCCATGTACTTCTGCTCACCTGCTGCCTAATAAAACACATTGGCTCTCCTCTGCCTCACTCACTGTTCAGCAGTAGAATTATGAATTTCTGCCATTATAATTCACCATTGCTATCTATAAAGCTAGCCCACATCTACAGACTGACGGTCATAATTCTGAAATTCCAGTTACACATTGATGAATCTTTCTACTGTAAGTGTTCTTCATTCTAAACCGCTTTATAGATGAATGGTGACTCATACAAATGAGCAATGTTCAAACCTTGAAAGTGTTAATGTAGCAAAGAAAACCTAGTAAACTTCTATGAGCAAAAAAGGTTTCACAGGGCAAGGCAAGGCCAGGTTAATTTGTCTAAAAACTCTAAACTATATGTGGTGGAGCCTATATGCCATGGGTGAAAGGTTTATATTCATAATGGCTCAAGACATCTCAAAATTGCTTGACTGTTCAGTGACTGGAGAATGAGGTGATTGAGGGTATTATTATAATCTTAGGGCTCAACTTAAGTACAGGCTGGTATAACATTCAGGAGCAAAATTGTGAGTTTGTGGAGTATGAAATCTCTCTGACACTCTTCCGTTTATCTTAAAAATTATTTATGTGAAGTTAAGAGGATAGTTTCAACTCAGTTTTATGAAAATGTTGATAGACAATTGCAAGCTTTGACCTTTGGATTGGTTAACAGAAGGAAAATCTTGTTTATACCAGTGCAGACTAGTAAGAAAATGTCATTGCAAAATTTGGTTCCATTTCTTTACTGCTGCTAAGGATTTTGCAATGGCATTTTCTCACTAGTCTGCACTAGTATAAACAAGACTTTCTGCACTTCACCCACCCCTGCTTTGGGTGGAATCACATTTTCCCTGACAGATCAGGCTCATGTTTGGGTGTGGTTCTGGATCCCGCCCTTCTACTTGACTCACAGGTGATAGCAGAGGCCCAGGTCTCTGAGTCTGTCATCCTTGGATGAGTAGCTATTTGTTGGAACTCTTCCTTTCAGAATCAGGACTTTCATTCTGAGTACTGAAATACCCTACAAGAGGGGCTCCTTAAAGATATTTGTCCACCGTTTGTTGTTCTTGCATGTCTTCAACTCAGTTTCAACTTATGGCAACCCCTTTGTAGAGTTTTCTTGGCACAATTATTTGCAGAAGGTTTGTCGTTGCTTTTTTTCTAAAAGTGAGAGAAAGTGACTTGCCCAAAGTCACCTGTGGGTTTCCATGGCTGGGCAGGGATTTGAACTTTGGTCTCCCAGAATCATAGCTCAACATTCAAACCACCCTACTAGGGTGACTTGTGTCAACCGTTGGTGAATGAAATGGTTCCAAAACAGAGTTACCAAGAAGGAGGTATCAATGTGCTCTAGGGAATCTGAAAATACCAACCTGTCCCCTTTGTGATATTGTGGCAAAACTCCTAAAGGTGAAATCAGTTGTAATAAAACAACAGCAACAACCACAAATTTTTATTTGTTACCCACCTCTCCCCAGGTGTGACGCAGGGGATATCATAGATACAATTAAAAATAAATTATGGCTAAAATACACTAAAAACATAAAACCATTTAAAACATATATATATGTATATATAATTAAAATATATCATAATTAATAGTACGTTTCTAAGTACAATTAAAAGTACAATTAAAGATAGACTTGGTAGGCCTGCTGAAAGAGATAGGTCTTTAGCACTTTTTTGAGTTAGGACAGCATATGTTGTTGTCAAATCTCTTTCAGCAGGTCATTCCACAGTCTGGGGTGGCCAACAAGAAGGTACTCTGGGTGACTGTTGCTTGTTTAATCCTGGCCAGTTTAAGTAAATGGCCCCCAGAGGACCTGAGTGTACAGGGCAAGTTGTATGGGAGGAGCTGATCCTGCAGATAACTTGGACCAAACCATGTAGGGCTTTAAAGGTAATAACCAACAGTTTGTACTTTGTCCAGAAACTAATTGGCAGCCCAGTGGAGTGATTTTAATATCGATGTGATAAGTTCACTCCTGGCTATACCTGTCATCAATCTGGTTGCCATATTTTGAACCAGTTGGAGTTTCTGAACTTGGTAAAAAGGTAAGCCAATGTACAGTGTATTGCAGAAATTCAACATCGAGGTTATCAGTGCATGCACTACCATCTTTAGGTTGTCCAATTCTAGGAAGGGGCTCAGTTGGCGTATCAGCCAAAGCTGAGAATAAGCAGACCTGTCTGAGTTGACATTTGGAGGGACGGATCCAGGAATACTCCCAAACAGCAAATGCAGTCTTTCAGGGGATGTGTGACCCCGTCCAGAACTGGTTGACACACCTCCAACTCCAGATTAGGATACTTAATAGTAACCACCTCTGCCTTATCTGGATTCACTTTCAATTCGTTTTTCTTAATTTAGCCCATTATCTCCTTCAAGCATTCACTCAGAGGAGACACACTATCTTTAGCAGATGCTGTTTTTGAAGATATGGAGAAAAATATTGTGTTGTCATCGTCGTACAAATAGCACCCCACCCCATGCCTTTGGATGATTTCTCCCAATGTTTTCATGTAGAGTGGCACCTTGTGGTATGGCATATAACAGCTCCTTTTTTGGGAAGTAGCTGTTCCCAAGCACCACCATCTGGAACCTTCCTAAGAGGTAAGACCAGAGCCACTGCAACACAGTGCCTCTGATTCCCAACCCCACTAGGCATTCCAGAAGGATACCAAGGTTGATAGTATTGAAAGCCACTGAGAGGTCTAAAAGCACCAACAGGAACACACTCCTCCATCGATGCCAAGATGGAGATCATCCACTAAGGGATCATAGCAATCTCAACTCTGTATCTGTATGTCTTATCACATAAAAGTCAGGTTTTCTGCCATCTATGCTTTAATTGTCACCCTTCCTGTTTGAGCTCTCTAAGAGTCTCTGTACACCAAGGAGCCTATTTACTAACAGATTGGAGAGGATGTTTGGGGGTGACCATGTCAATAGTCCTGGTTAGATTTTGATTCTACTTATTAACCAGAGCTTCAACAGGATTGTCAGTGTTACCAGCCTTAAACCCCTCTAAGGAATGTCAAAGGATCAATTAGCCTTTGGAAGTGGACCATTTTAATAGATCCTCTACCCTTACAGGGGAAGGGTGTAGCTGTGATACTAGCCCTGACCAGAAAATGATCTGTCCATGACAACTCAGAGGTATTAATCAACTCCATCCACAAATCCCTATGTTCTGAACTGAAAATAGCATCAAGGGTGTGATCTGCTGAATGTATAGGTCCTGAAACCAATTGGGATAGGCCCATGTTTGTCATGGATACCATGAACTTCTGAGCTGCACCTGACAAACTAGTATGTTGAAGTCACAAAGAAGCAAAAAACTGGGAAACTCCAACAACAGGCTGAAGACCAGTTCCATGAACTTGGCCAGGGAGTCTTTCAGGCAGTGGGATGGATGGTACACTAACAGAATCCCCCGTCTATCTTTGGTTTTCAGACCCAGTGGCTTAGGTCCTTGATAAGCATTCTGGTCAGATTAAGACAGTTCTTATAGACCACAGCTGCCCCAGCCCACTTTCCCTCACCTGCTCATTAACACAGTACCCATCTGGGAGACTTTGAGCCCATGTCAGGCAACTGTCATCCCCCAATCAAGTTTCTGTGAAGCATGCCAAGTCAGCATCCTTCTCTTTGAGGAGATCATGAATTATATGTGTTTTATTTTTGACTGACCTGGCGTGCTCAGTAGCCCAGAATACTGCACGTTGAGGGAAGAGGAAAACAGAAACTAGGGCTATTTCCGCATGGCACTATTTATAGTGCTATTATTCCACTTTCAACATCCTGTGGAAGTCTGGGGTTTGTAGTTTATTAGGCCAAAGAGCTCTCTGGTTGAGAATTCTAAATACCCCTCCCTAAACTGCAAATCTCAGAATTTCATAGGATGTTAAAAGTTGAATGATAGTAGGAAATGGTCTAGGAGAAGATTCTGTTTGAAGAATGGGTTTCCAGTGGAAATAATGGTGAAATGTGTGTCTTTAATCAGATAACTCTGGACAGAGAGTGAGGGAGAAACACACTGTGCAGTAGCTTTCCACCTGTAAAACAACCTGCTCAGTTGAAGTTCACTTCCTGGACAAAGATGGCTGTGGGGGATTTATCAACCAGATTGCTCAGACCTTTTCTAGTGTATTGGTTCTCCCCACAGATGAGACCAATTGTGGGTGAAGGGTGAGGGAGACTGATTGCCAAGCTTGCTCTGCTGCATGACTTGCCAGCTCTAAAGAAGCTTGAAACTTTACTGGTGCACCTCTTGCACCAATCTGGGAAAATAACATAAAACAATTGTGAGAAATAAACTTTCCCAATGTTGGATTGGAGTACTAATTTCTATAGCAAAGCTTCCATGCAAGACCTAGATTGTGAGTAACTGGAACAGAGTAAAAGGAAAGAAAAATGAAACTTTTTAAAAACCTTGCCTTATTCTACAACTCTGATAAGAACTAAGAACTAATATTGATTTTTTACAAAAAGACCTGAACTTGATGGAGCTTTGGAAACAATGTTAATTTTGGCATATGGAGAGTTTTTAAATTTTATTTTTAAAATTAGAAAAATGAGTATTTATTCTAAGCCACAACAACAAACTAGAATTTTTAAATCAGTCTTTTACAGAGAAATATATGAAGTTTTGTGAGAAAACATCCCCATATTTACTTGAAGTAGAGATACATCCATGGATGACATTGGAGTTAATGTAAACAGTTTTTTTGCATCTGGTTGTGTGAGATATGCTTGAACTAAGCTTCTATAGAGAAGACTGTTAGAGAAGACACTACCTGGTGTTGGAAAGAAGTAGAAGGGAAATCATACTAATTGCTAGAGCAGTATATGAAGCTATTTTTTGTGAGTACCATCTGGTGTTGAAATGAAAAGTAGCAATTGAGATTCCCCTCTCTGTTTTTGGAAAGAATTATCTGTTTAAGCTCTAAGTCATTTTGACTGTAGACATTGGTTGAATAAATTGTGAAATATGACATGGAAAATGAGGAGAAAGACTAAAGAGAAAAGGATCTATGGATTTGCATATTAAAACTTCAGAGATAGCTCAGAGATTTGAAGTTTAGAAAAAGCCAATGATCCAGAAAAAGCAAATGAAAATATTGACAATGGATGACAGCATAATAACAAAATTGCTAGGTATGAAGAAGGAAGAGATCAAGGGTCAGATAGACTATCACATATCTAGATAAATTTCTCTGTTAAGCTGTGTGTGAAAAAAATATGATAGACTCTGTTTACTTTCTATGAAAGCATACCAGATTGTTACCCTGAAAACTGGGGGTATCTTGAGGACACCCAAACGGACTTCAGATTAAGGGAATTAACAGAGACACTCAGAGCTTGCGAGAGGTCAGGGCAAGGGATCTTTAACCCTATGTCTATGGGGTCAGAACCACGCAAGAGTCAGAGGAACAGTCTAAAGAAAATTTATTAAAACTAACAAAGAAGATCACAACACATGTTAACAAATAATCCTACAATCACACAAGGACTACAGAAATGAAGTCGGAAATGAGAGACAGTTGGGGAGAGAGGTCATACGGACCTTAGTCTAGGCGTCCTGGAAAGGAGAAGATTAGCGAAGGCTCGGTGTAAAGCACCAAGGGGAGGCTGGATCCCGGGGCTGGAAGGCTGGAAGCAGCGGGGTTTCGTGGTGAGTCGGCTACGC
The DNA here is from genome assembly GCA_030412105.1 of Cyclura pinguis. Taxonomy (NCBI): domain Eukaryota; kingdom Metazoa; phylum Chordata; class Lepidosauria; order Squamata; family Iguanidae; genus Cyclura; species Cyclura pinguis. The sequence goes on from CM059600.1 coordinate 216,815,046, forward strand.
GAGTCGCGTTTAGCTCTCGGCAGCGTCTGAGAGGCTTAAGTGGGACACCTCGGTAGGAGCAAAACGGCCCGTTGTCCGGTCTGGGAGGCTCTCTGAAGAGGCTCAAAAAGTGAGGATTTTTATAGACAGTTTCTGTCCTCAGGCTGTGTATAGGCTAGCAAAGTGGCATTAATGGGTGATGATTGCGGAATATAATGTTAGGCAAATATCACGCCGTCTTCTCGGTATTGTTTCTCCTGGAAAAGTCCAGGTACATGATAGGATTATCATTCCAAATTGATAGACTTTGATTGTCTATCCTTGCAAAGTTCATCAGCATGGCTTGGGGCTGAGGCAACCTTTTTGTTAATCAAGGAGAGAGTCTATTGTGGCTACCTAGAGATACGTGACCGGGAACAATAAATCGTTGTCTTTTAGCCTAAGGGACGCTGTCTATATTCCCATACAGCAGCAAAGGCGTTGTTGGTCTTGAGAATTTAATTACTTGCAACTGACCTTTGCTAGCCAATATCCAATATGGGGGAAGTCATGCCAATTTTAGGGGTCCTCTCTTAGTGTTACTTTGGGGTGTAACAAGATATCAAGTGCTGCGCCATCATTTTGATAACAGAATGAAGACAACTGGAGCTGAGATCATGCTTTTCAAAGAGTCTTCACAGGAGAAGGGAGTATATATATATATATTTTTGACAGAGAAATTGAGAAGGAAGGGGCTTCTATTTGGATGGAAGAGATTGGAAGGAATTTTGTTTGAGTTGAAGCAAATATATTTTTAGTGAATACAATATAAAAGGCCAAATAATTTGTGCAGAAATATTTTTAAAAAGACCTGGACCAAATGAGAGAAGAAGGAGAAAAAGAAGAAGAGAAAACTCAGGACCAAGACAAAGACGGGAGCAAGGACACTTTTAATCCATTTTAATCTTTGAGCTTGGAATAGTCCATGTCCAATGCATCTCTAATTACTTCTTCAAGTAATTAGAGATGCATTGGACATAGGCTATTCCAAACTCAAAGATTAAAATGGATTAAAAGTGTATATAACTTGGAATGTTAAAGGCTTGAAACAAGATATAGTTTCTTTGCAAGAAACACATGTTAGAAAGAGATTTTAAATATTTTAAAGTATTTACAGTGTTCAAGATTTGACAAGGAATTTACTGCCCCTTCAATGAAGGAAAAAAAAATAGAATAGTTATTTATGTGAACTCTAACCTAACACCAGAGTTGATGTTGGAGGATCAAGACAGCAGGTTCAAACTGATAATAATGGGACTAAAATGTTGGTGTTAGGAGTTTATGTTTCAGCTACTGCTGAAAATAAGGTGTTGGGGTTTTTTTGTTTTGTTTTGTTTTGTTTTGTTTTGTTTTGTTTTGAGAGGCCATTAGAGAAACTGTTAAATTCCCATGTGAGAATTTGATGATATTGAGAGATTGGAATGGAATTATTACCCAACAATGTGATAGACTTCCAGAGAAAAACATTAAGATCAGACAAAGGAAACTCCCTATGACTTTGCTTTTTTTTCAAATGTTAAATAATTTAGGGTGGTGGGACGCTTGGAGATTTAAGTGTGGTAATGCTAATGACTATACTTTTTTCTGAAGGACACAAATCATTTTCAAGAATGCTTTTGATCTCATGCTTTTGATCTCAAAGACATTGGCTAATGATATAAAGAAAATGGGTAGTTTCCCCAAAACTTTCTCAGACAATAATCCTGTAACTTTAACACTGAAAGGAAAAAGACAAAAGGGTTGTCGGAGACTCAATGACTCAATGATTCCTTCCTTCAAGAAGAAAATGTTATTTTCTGAAGACAGGATAGAAAAAGGTACTGATATTGTAATAGTATGAGATGCCAGTAAGGTGTTAATGCGAACAGAATGCTGAAATCAAAAGGAAACATTAGGAAAAATTGCAACTGCTTCTAAATGAGATTAAAATAAATGAAGATGAGTTGAAGAAATCCCCCACTAATAAGACACTACTCAATCAAATCAAGATTTTGCAGAGACAATTATCAATGATGACATTGAGTGAAACTGAGAAAAAAAGTATACTTTATGAAGCAGAAATACTCTGAGTTTGCCAACAAACCTGGAAGGTGGCTGACTTTTTAAGTTGAGAAAAGAAAGAGAGAAGAAACTTACATTAAAGATACAAAAAGGAAATGATATTGTGTATGGCACTGCTAACATTAGAAAATAATTTTATCAATATTAAACAAAATTATATAAGAAACATCAAATATCTTTGAAAAAGATCGAGGAATAAGTTTTGCCCAAAATTTCTGTCTCTAAGAAACAGATGATGAATGCACCAATAACAGTAAAGAGAATTGTTGATGCTATCAGGAAGATTAAATTGGGTAAAGCTCTGGGACTGGTCTGTGTAACAGCAAGGTAGTATAAAATTTTGAGAAGAGTTATATTTACCCCTACAAAAGTTAATTAATTCAATTCTAGAGGCAAAAAAAAATTCCAGAGTCTTGGAAAGAAGAAGCAGTTGTTCTAATTCTGAAAGAGGGACAAGATTTGATTATGACAAAGAACTGTTGTCACACTGTTATTTCTCCTAGACATGAAGTTGTCTGTGGAATGGGGGTGGGGGGGACGTGTGTAGGTATGTAGAATATGCTGAATGTGACAGGAATATTGGGAACATAATTGAGAATTAGTACAGACCAAATTCTTAGAGATCAAATGGTATTGTTTATTGGCTGCTGCAGTGAACAGCATTTAAACAGCTTAGGTTAGTAACACTTGTTGTGTTCAGATGATAGCAATCAGAGGGTGATCTACAAGGATTAGGGTGGAGGTTCTGATGGTGGGAGTTAAAGTTAGAATATCAAAGACCAGGGAGGAAACTCTAAAGATCAAAGTAACTGATACAGAGGGGTTATTTCAGTAAAAAAAAACCAATTTGGTAATTTGGGGAGTGTAAACCTGAAGGAACTGCCAATGGGCATTGTGAATAGATAATAAAGTATTATTGTGTTTTACTATATAACAAAGTGGATGATGCAAGGTATTAACACCAGCAACGTTTGTTTAACTAGCCTCTTGTGTTCCAATAAACATCATGGCAATTATGAGTGTGTTTTCCTGGGCAACACAGACAGTAGACAGCAGTTTATATAGATAAGCATGAGCAATATAGAAGTTGATGAAACTGAAGGGTACTTATAGCATACATCTTTTACAGATAATCAATACAAGTTTAGGTGTGTAAAGCATTCATTGGTCAAAGCCATACATCATTTCACGTGTCTATCCCCCTTTTTCTTCCCACAAACCCACACTTCCTTGACAAAGTGACCCGCCCTGCATATTTTCTCTATCCCTATTTCCATACCACTCTGTTCTCATAACTTTCTAGCACCATTAGTCTTAATTTTCATTTTTCCAGCCTATTCCCACTCCTCCTTAAAATGAAAGACAATGTAACAGGAAGCGGCATTTTGATTACAATGGAGCTGCAATTAGCAGTAGTTAAACCTGGATGTATAGTAGCTCTTTATACCAATGGTTGCAATACATGGTAACAGTTAGCAACAAATATTCAATAGATTGGTATTTTCCATGACAGGAAAGCTTAGCATCCTGACAACTTTGCTGCATTTTGCTTGGTCTGATGGAAGCATTAGTTTATGTTGATGAACAAAAGATCATTGGATCTGGAGGGCCATGAGTTGAGATTTGGTTGGTGTGGATTTCTATGGTATAATAAACGTAAAGTGAACATGAATTTTAATAACCATGATGTAAGAAGTACTTTGTTGAGAATAATGAATAGGATAAATTAAAGTTATGCCCAAAAATACCGTTGTGGGTATCTTCCCCAAAAGCTTTTCGCAGGAAAAAGATGACAGCAAAAGAAAAATGGTTGACTTATTAAACCAGATCAGCCACAGAATTAAAAGAAATGAAAAGGAGAGTGCGGCTACGAATGCAAAGCAGGGAAGAAAAGCTCCATGCTGTATGTTTGTCTTAGTGTTTTTGTCAGGAACAGATTCAAACACACAGAACAAACATGCAAAGCAAGCTTTATTCTTGAGCATGAACAGAGTACGGTGACCTCAGTAATTCAAACTGAGAAAGTTTACAGAGACAGTAAATTATAACACTTCCCACATTCCCACAATCCAATTACAGATGACCTTGCGTCTCTAGCCTCTGAGCTGTTTCCCAGGTAACTATCTGGTGGGAACACTGGATGTTTTCTTAACAGTGCCTTAGGAATGTTACTACAATTAGCAGCTGCAAGAGAGGCAATCTAACTGCTTTGAATACATGTTACAAGCATCTAAACAACTACATATCCCATCCACAATACCATCCCAACTAATTATGGAGGGAACCCCGACATCCTGCCCATCCCAAAAAAAATCAAGAAAAGGAAGGAACAAGGGGAACAAGGAACAAGGGGAAGGAACAGGCAGAAAGGAAGAGAACAGGAAAAAGGGGGGAAGGGAAATAACGGCAGTAGAACAATCAAAAAATCAGGATCAAGGAGCAGGAACGTCGGGGAACACTGGAGAATCAGGTGGTGCACAGGAATTCGAAGGAGCTCATTTGAGTAAGCTGGAATGGAAAACAGGGTGAATGTTCTTTAGTGAGGGAGGCAACAAAAGCTCAAAAGTCACATTGTTGATGGCCTGCTGGATAGGGAAAGGCCCAAAGTATTTAGGGGACAGTTTTTTAGAGGGGCCAGTTGTAGAAATGTTCTTGGAAGAAAGGTAAACGAGATCACTGGGGCTAAACGAAGGGTTGGGAAGTTGTTTTCTGTCAGCAAAGCATTTGTGTGATGTTTTAGCAGTCTTGAGAGACTTAGAAACAGAGTTCCAAGTGGAGGAAATATTTGTAATCCAAGAGTTGAGGGAGGGGGGTGAGGAGTTGGGAAGAGAGATCAGCAGAGCAGGAAAAGGTTTGGGGTTGGTTCCAGAAACAATTTCAAATCAAGTCATGCCAGTGGAAGAATGCAAAGCTGAATTGAAGGCAAATTCAGCATAAGGCAAAAGGGAGGCCCAATTATTCAGGTTACAGTTGACAAAACAGCGTAAATATTGCTCAAGAGTTTGGTTGGTCCATTCAGTCTGCCCATCCGTTTGTTGATGATAGGTGGTGCTAAGTTTTTGAGAGATGCCGAGGGCTTTGAGCAAAGCAGTCCAGAATTTAGAGGTGAAGACAGGGTATCTGTCAGAAATGATGGTGGAAGGTAGGCCGTGAAGTCTCCAAATTTGAGAAATGAAGAGGTCAGCCAATTTCTCAGCAGTAGGGACTTTTTCGATGGGCACAAAGTGAGACTGCTTAGAAAAGTGATCAGTAACAATCCAAATAGCATGAAATCCATGGGAGGAAGGGAGGCCAACAATGAAATCCCAAGAAATAATGTCCCACGGCTTTGCAAGGACGGGAAGCAGCTGAAGTAACCCTTGAGGTTTAGTGGTATTAGATTTACAGGTCTTACAAATAGAACAGCTTCTAATGTGATCTTGAACCTGTTTAGTAAGTCCTGGCCAGTAAAAGAGTTTGTGTATGGAGTGCAGAGTTTTAAGAAATCCAAAGTGGCCCACAGGCTTGGAATTGTGGTGCCTGAGGAGGATTTCGGCCCGACAAAAGGAGGGTAAATAAATTTTGGACCCACAGAAAGGCAGTCCCTCAACCCAGGTGACAGAATCTCTGTGGGAGGCGAGCCAAGTGTCATTAGGGCAAGAAGTTTTAATTTGGTGCTGCAAGGCAGAGTCAAGTAATGAAGAAGGAGAGAGGCGTGCCTTATTGAGAGCACGAGTGGAGACTTGTAAGCCAAACGCTTCAGGAGAAAATAAAGGTTTGTGAGGAGGGGCTGGGGGTGGATGAGGTCCGTGGCAGGGAAACCGCGAGAGTGGGTCTCCAAGAGTGTTGCTCTTGCCAGGTTTGAAAACAATTTTAAACCTGAAGCATTGAAAGAATTTGGCCCATTGGGCTTGTTTAGGTGTCAGTTTTTTAGCAGTTCATAAAGCCTCTAAATTGCGATGATCAGTCCAAATCTGAAATGGAACCTGAGCACCTTCAAGCAAGTGGCGCCAGGAAGAAAGAGCAAAATGTATTCCTTTGGCCTCCTTTTCCCAAATAGGCCAATGGGCTTGAGCCGGAGAAAATTTCTTAGAAATGAAGATGCAAGGCTTCAGGTTACCATCAGAGTCTTTTTGAAGGAGGACTGCACCCATAGCAAAGTCTGAGGCATCAGTCTGAATTATAACCTCCTTAGAGGTGTCAGGGAACAATAAAAGAGGCTCGGAGGTAAATTTATTTTTTAGAGAATCAAAGGCAGTCTGGCACTCAGGGGTTAAATTGATTTTATTGGCATGAGGAACCTTTGAACCTTTTGGTTTCTTAAGCAAGTTAGCAAGTGGCAATGTAATGGTTGCAAAGTCTTCTATAAAGTTACAATAGAAGTTTGCAAACCTGAGGAATTGTTGTAGCTGTTTTTTAGTTTTAAGTGCAGGCCAATTAACAATAGCCTCAATTTTGGCAGGATCCATGTTCAGGGTGTTATGATGAACTCGACAGTCAAGGTAGTCAAAAGTTTGCGTGTCAAATTCACATTTAGCGAGGTTAACCACAAGTCCATTATCAATAAGTCGCTGAAGCACTGCTCGAACTAAAGATATATGTGTCTCCAGCGTTTCAGCATATATAAGAATATCGTCCAAGTAAACCACCACTCCTTCATACAACAAATCCTGAAGTATGGAATTCAGGAACATCTGAAACACTGCTGGGCCAGATTGTAATCGAAAGGGCAATACTGTCCATTTATAGTTTCCTAGGGGGGTGGAAAAGGTAGTCAGCCACTCACTCTCTGGATCCATGCAAATTCTGTGAAAAGCCTCTTTGAGGTCAAGTTTCGTAAAGTATCTACCCTTTATCAATTGGTCCAGCACAGATTTAATAAGAGGAATCGGGTAAATGTTTGGCAGGATTGCTTGATTAATGAGATTATAATTCACAATCAGCCTAGGTTCTGAGTTTGGGTCTTTTCTCTTACGGAAGAACACTGGACTAACAATGGGGGCTGTTGATGGCTTAATAAATCCATATTGCAAGTTTTTGTTGAGGAAGGATTTCAACGCTGTGAATTTTTATCTGTTCATTGGGTAAATTTTAGGTTTGGGAAACTTAGCTCCATCTATCAATTTGAGCTTGCAATCAAAGTCTCTGTGAGGGGGTAGTTTGTCTGCTTCGTTCTGTTCAAATCCTTTTGCAAGTCATGGTAATGTGGAGGAATCTTAAGGAGCTCCTCAGGGGTTAACGAGAGTGCTGGGAGAAGGGGGGTGTTTTCTTTGGGCGTCAAACCTGGTTTAGTGGCTGTGTTTAACAACCCATTTGTCCAGTCAATAACAGGATTGTTTTTTCAAAGCCAATCAATCCTGAGCACGACTTGAAAACTCACAGAAGCAGGCACCAAAAAACGTAATTTTTCCCCATATGTACCCACACGAATGGGGATGGGAAGTGTCCTTTGCTTTACTGGTCCCTCCACCATTGGATTTCCATTCATTTGAGTCAATCTGATGGCTTTCTTCGGGGGCTCAAATTGCACCTCAAGCTCTTTAGCTAACGCAGGGTACAATAGGCTCTTTGAGCAGCCTGAGTCAATTAGTCCCCTGCAAATTCATATTTTGCCATCTTTCCCTACCAGGAAAACAGTTGTAAACACATGTTTAGGTTTTTAGTACTTACATCAGCTGATCCAGCAGTCTCCCAGTCTTTGTTACCAATGACAGAATCCAAACTGGATGGGGAGCTATCCTCCTCCTCACATGTTCCACCGGCCATCCCCTTTGTTTTGTTAGTTGATTTCGGGGTGTCTGGCTTGCGTGATGAAGTTTTCGCACTGGGTGGTGTTACCTTCATTTCAGCAGATAATAGATAGCCTCGACGCAATCATTGGCTATGTGACCCTTTTTCCCACAGATGAAGCAACTTCCCTCTCACAGACGCTTCTTTTTCTCGTCACTGTTCAAGAAAGTAGTCTTGCGTGGTGCAGGTTTCTGACCTCTAGCCTCCTGAACTTGCCTCTGTCTAGTCAGTTGCACAGATTCCAAGATACTCTTGACTTCCACAGCAAGCTTCATCCATCCTAGCAGGCTGTTGGGATCTCCTTGGTTCAAGCAGCGTTCTAGAATCGCAGGGTTCAGCCCATCTTTATAAAATTCCTTAAGCACGTCATCTTGCCACACAGGCACCCTTGCTTCTAATTTTCAGAACTCTCTGGAGTACTCCTCAACATTGGTTTTTCCCTGTCTCAGTTTTTTAAGTTGGGTTTTTGCTTTCTCTTGCAAGTGAGGATCTTCAAACCTTTCTCTGACTTAGTTCATGAAAAGTTGCAGGTCGGCTGTTTCAGGGGCGCGGACATCATAAAGATTCGATACCCAATCCACCGCTTCCCGTTTCAGGTGCTGGCTGATGTATCTAATCCTGGCAGCGTCATCTGGGAAACTATTCCCATGATCAATCATATAGTGTGAAACCATGTTGAGGAAGAAAAACAGCTTTTCCCCATTCCCATCAAAAGACGCCTTAAGCTCTTGGAAAGGCCTGGGGGTGGGGGCGCCAGCAACCCAGCACCTGCAGCAGTTTGCTCTCTGGCTGGTGTTCTGCCGAGTCGTGGAGCCATCAATCTCCAGTCATGCATCAGAGCTTTCAGTTGTGAGATTTCTTCCTTTTGTCCTTCCACTTCCTCTTCTTTTGCCATAAGTTCTTCCATCAGGTCCAAGTGATGTACTGATGTGTCCCATCTGGAGGCTTGACGACGGTGATGGCGACTGGTCATAATTCTCTCTCCCCAGGCCCAGGTCTGTCCTCCAGTCGGGGTTTTATTGGGGAGAGAGAGTCAAACCTTAGGCTTAACATCCACAGGCAGCTCACGTTCTTCCTTCTTTGTCAGGTTGTTCTTCATCTGTGGGGTAGGGGATTCCTTCCTCCTCCTCACTGCTTTGGTGCATATTGCAGGTTAAAGTGAATTTGAATTACTCTGTCAGGAACAGATTCAAACACACAGAACAAACATGCAAAGCAAGCTTTATTCTTGAGCATGAACAGAGTATGGTGACTTCAGTAATTCAAACTGAGAAAGTTTACAGAGACAGTAAATTATAACGCTTCCCACATTCCCACAATCCAATTACAGATGACCTTGCATCTCTAGCCTCTGAGCTGTTTCCCAGGTAACTATCTGGTGGGAACACTGGATGTTTTCTTAACGGTGCCTTAGGAATGTTACTACAATTAGCAGCTGCAAGTGAGGCAATCTAACTGCTTTGAATACATGTTACAAGCATCTAAACAACTACATATCCCATCCACAATACCATCCCAACTAATTATGGAGGGAACCTCGACAGTTTTAGTGTTTTAAACTTGTTTTTTTAGTGTTTTACACTTGTTTATTTTTTTAGCACTTTTAATTTGTTTTACTTTTCAAGACCAATCTAATTTCTTAATGCCTAAACTTAAACTTAAGGCATAAACTTTTGTCTGGGGAAAACCTGAAGGTGTTTTGTTTGAAGCCTACTTCATATCTCCAGTAAATAATATAACAAATATAACAAACTTTGTACTGCAGTAGAGCAGGAATGAAAAAGAATCTAAAAAGGAAGAGGAAGATTATTCAAGAGAAAAGGAAACCAGAAATAAATAGAGGAGAAGAAA